>CM072071.1:10195000-14995000 GCA_036785405.1 Coenonympha arcania | reverse complement strand
AATTACAACATTAAATGATATAAGTATTGCTGATTAAATAGATTACTCTGTGAAATCTACTTTGGAGTTGTTATTTTGTAGGACTTTTTATGGTAATGAAAATGTACCTGCACCAACAATTATAAAAACTTAAGTCAGACAGCCATAAGAAATTAAGAAACTATGGATTATGGAACTGCCCGTAGAGCATAAAATTGATTTTATTTAGTGAAACTGAAAGGTGCTTTCTTTATGTACTTTTTATTCATTATAGTTATGTATCTACTAACTCTGTTCATTAAAAACGTACTTTGGCAATTTTTACAACAAAGTTGATTTTCGGACAGTATCTCGCAGGGGGCTTGACGAAAATAAATGAATTTTATCCGTGACGAAAATTCCGTTATGAAGAAAATCTCGACAAACTCGATAGCGCGAGCTAACTGAAGACAGCGCCATCTATCGAGCGATGGATGAAATCACACATGAAAATATAAAATGGAGTTTTTCGTCTCCAAAAACGAAAGGCGCCGGGACCCGACGGGATTACGATCGCCGCAATCCAGCAGCTGCCAAGGAGAGTCCTCGTAGCACTTACTAGACTCTTCAATGGGATACTCCGCACGGGCCACTTTCCGGAGACCTGGAAACAGGGGAAGGTCATCACCATCCCCAAACCAGGCAAGGACCGCCGCCTACCAGGAAATCACCGCCCCATCACCCTTTTGCCGCACCTCGCCAAGCTGTTCGAGCGTCTGCTGCTGCGAAGACTGGACGCCCACATCCGACTGCGCGGAGAACAGTTCGGGTTTCGCAGCGGCCACTCCACGACGCTCCAGCTGGCAAGAGGTCTCCACCACATCGCCAGCGAGAAGAACAAGGGCCATTGTACGGTGGGGGTCTTCCTCGATATCGAGAAGGCCTTCGACCGTGTGTGGCACGACGGTCTCCTGGCGAAACTCCTGACAACCACCTTGCCCCCCGCGATGGTGCGGTTGGTGGCCTCATTCCTGGAGGGCCGGTCCTTCTACATCTCCGTGGAGGGCGCTGATTTCCAGCCGCGCCCGATCCGTGCTGGGGTGCCCCAAGGCAGCTGCCTATCACCGTGTCAGTACGCCGTCTACACCAATGACATTCCCACCCTCGCCGACCACCTGCGCGAGGGTGAAAGAGACTGCTGTTGTCACTGTACGCTGACGACAGTGCGTACCTCGCGTCGTCGTATCACCATCCGTATCGCCGTCGTATCGCCGTCGTATGCAGCGCGTGCTGGACCTGCTGCCGGAGTGGCTGGACAAATTGAGGATGGCCGTCAACGTGGGCAAGACGGCCGCCATCATTTTCGGCAGGTGGAAACCGCTACGTCAGCTACGCCTCCGAGGACAGGACCTACAGTGGCAGACTTCGGTGTGCTACTTGGGGTGCCGCATCGACCGGGACCTGACCATGGCACTCACGGTGGATCACGCCGAGAACCAGGCGAAGGCCGCCGTGTCGATGCTGCGCCAAGTCCTGACCACCAGACTCACACCGAGGACCAAGCTCCGTGTCTACGGGGCATATGTTCGTTCTCGCCTGACGTATGCGGCACCTGCCTGGTACGCACTATGTTCAGCCACCCAGAGGCGCCGGCTGCAGGTTGTGCAGAACAAATGCCTGCGCCTGATCGTTGGAGCTCCGAGGTGCGTCAGAAATGACGTCATTCATCGGGACACTAAGACGCCCACCGTGGAGAAGTTTGTCCTCGCCCTTGCGAGAAGCTTGTTCGCCTGCGCGGACAACGGACCCTACGAACACCTCCACGGTATAACACCGCTAGAAGAACGACCTCCAACGGGGCGTCCACTACCTCGCGAGCTCCTGCGGTCCCCGTCCCCTGCGCGCATCCGCGCGGCTGTCGGCGGAGACGAGGACGACGACGCGGGGTTTACACAATCGGACCCCATCATCCCCGCGCAGGGCGGCGACACGATCGCTGACCGCGCGGGAAAACCAGCTCTTCCACACCAACAGGCCTCAAGCCAGGAAGGCGAAGCCTTAGCCCCTTACCGGGGCTAAAAGAACAATACCAGGGGATCAAGGGTCCCCTGCGACACAACGCCCGGGTAAGGAGGCATGCGTCGAGGCCCGTACCCCCGTGGGGACTCGTTCCCTTCGGAGAAGACCATTCGTCAAAATGGAGTTTTGTTTTAGGTGTTATCCCAAACTTTGTTTGTACCGAGTGTTCCACAACAGTCACGTCTTTTTTGAAAATCAGTTTGCGCTTGATGAAAAGCCTGATCGAGCAATGTTTCTTATTGGTACCAAATTGCTCATGGCAGGGAATTTAGATGCTTGAAGAGAGCTCCATACAGTAGTTAGAATCAGAAAAGTCGACAAGAAATCGTATCGTGATTCGTGAGAGTTTCCTGGATGTCAGCCACATTAAAGGACGCCGTCGGCCGTCGCTCTGAAAGATATTCAACACTATGAATGAAATAACATCGACATCGACATAAGCTCACGGCCGTGGCGCGGCCCGCATCTCAACTAATAGAGTACATTCACCGAGCGCTGTGCCGAGCTTACAAGTTACAACGTACACTCGCATACATAACACATACTCTGACGGTGAAGATAATTACAAGCTTTTATTTAGTGTCACCAGTCCCGATGTTTGTTGGTTTCTATGTCTGTAATCAAATCTTGCACTTACACTTTCCGGTTACTGATTGAGCTCTGCATGCACTTCATATCGGATGCTAATAAAAAATATTATGACATGGAGCTGATCTTATGATGGAATCGAAAGGTGGCAATAGGAACTCGGGAGTTAATCGATACAACCCCGTCGAGTTTGGACTCGTTTTATCAGTATTGACGATTAGGTACTTTGGTGCTAGATGGTAACAAAGGTCTGATGTAATAAGGATAAAATGAATAAAAGCTTGTTTTAAAAAAATGTTTTTAAATGAAAATCTTTATTTTATTTCCTTACAAGTGTTAACTTTACTCCAATCTCGATTAGATGAAGCTTTTTACTCCAGCAGCCTAAGTGATATGATTTGTCTGCGATCTCTCAAATGATGGGACAAAATTCAAAAAATGTATGGAAATAACGTATTTAATCGCTATATTGGTCACGTGACTTATCGGAAATAATTATTGTTATTTTCATCCATTTTTTGGATTTCTTGCAATTTGAGCAATCGACAGATTTCAGTAACGATCACACATATGTGTGGTTGCCGTTCACTTATTTTTCTGCTCTAGCATTCATTTTTTTTTATTTTAATCTTAATTTTTAATTTGAGAAACTTATCGCAAGACAGTACTATCAATTCAGGCTGTAAAATAGGCATACTCTGGAGAGGACGGACGCCGCGACAAAATATCGCCAGTGTATCGGTGCCAAAATTTGCTTGTTTTGTAACTAGCAGCAAGTAAATTAGTTTTAAAGTTAACCAAAGTTATCCTTATCGGTGGGCTGAATTTCGGTAAGTGCAAGAATAGATACATTGCATTCGCGAGATTTATGTTTATTTAACTTTGGAATGCAATTTTTTTAATATAATTTTAATGACACTTTGTCATACAAGTGTACTAAATCAGCACACGAAGCACGCAGCTCTTGTAGCTACACGCGCCCTTTAAATTCACCGAGCTCTGTTGCAACGAACAGCCGAGGTCTCACGAACCTTTGCACTATTCCTAGATTGAAACAAATACAAAATTCCAAGAAGATCTGGTGGAATTTGGGATGAATTAATACAAGCACTGCTATATGGTGTTAAAAAATAACCACGTCTGAAACTTTCATTCCGTGGAGCAGCCAAAAATGCTGATCTTAAATTCAGTGCGGGCAAGAAATCTTTCGCCGTGTATAGAAGTAGGGAAGAGACACTTTCACAGAATTCACTTTAAATCAAGAGTGAATAGGCATCTTCTAGGCAAACGCGTTCCACCTTAGACTGTATCATCACTTTCCATCAGGTGTGATCACAGTCAATAGTATAAAACCATAAGGGTTCCATTTTACCATTTTGGTACGGAACCCTAAAAAGACATTTTTAATCGTCAAATATATAAAAAAACCGTAACTAACTATGGGACTCCTATGGGACAAAATAAACCCGATACCGTACCGTAAGGTAGTTTACTGTCGCGTCATAATAACCTTGTACCTCACACAAGAGAAAGTTCTAAAAATCTTAGCCGCAGCGAGCCCTAATTTCATCAAGCAATTACCGCTTTTAATAGCCAATCTTTTAGCCAGTGTAGCTGTCAGCTCTTGGATCCCCGGTAGTTTCAATGATACCCTTTTCGAAATGTCATCGAAGAGAACAAGCCTCCAGACCCCACGGCCCTCTGGGTCTAAACTCCAAAAGGCACAAACATGAAGCTCACAACCTCATATTTGCGCCTCTTGACCTGATCAGCGCTGGTATAGCCACCACGTCCGCCATGGAGGAGTATGATATTATAAAAAAACTGGAAGAAACGGATAACGATCAATTTTACTAAAAAGGGACGTGAGACTCTTTAAAAACAAAGTTTGGAATAACACCTAACAAAACTCCATTTTATTTTTTCGTGTGTGATTTCACCCATCGCTCGACAGAGGGCGCTGTCTTCGGTTAGATCGTGCTACGGAGTTCGAAATACAAATTTTTTTATTGCATGCGTCCCCATCTGTTGACTAGTAAGAGAAACTTTAATTCTAGATTTTCCTAGATTTTCTTCGTGACGGGATTTTCGTTAATAAAACAGTCCATTTTTTTTCGCCTGCGTGATACTCTTCAAAAAGAAACTTTGTTTCAAAAGCTTAACTATAACGTATCAAGAACCAGAATATTATATAATTAAAGTAATATAACATCTGGAGCGTAGAGAATTAAGCACGTGCTAGAGTCTCTATGCCATGGTGCTGTGGTGCGCCGGCGCAGGCTGCACGGTCGCAACTAACGACTTTTTCTACGCTTTCGTGTTTGACGTAATCGCTTTGGATAAGCTCTGATTGATTTCCATTACGTGGTCCCATTTATAAGACACCGTGAGCTTTTGTTAGCTAAGTAGTTGTTTTTGGTGTATTAATAACGAAATTAAAAGAAAGAATCTCACACTTCTCAAGTTAACGTGATCCTCTAATATAATTTAAAAAAACTAACAGGACATAGAGAAAATGTACCTTCAATATTGAAGGTATCTTTCACTCACAGTAAACATACTAAAACATCGAAACAACAAAAAACAATCACACATTATATCGTACAGTGTTGCGAGAGGGAAAATCTCTATTTGTGGTTAAAGATCTTTATTTCTCAAAAGAATACAATTATTCACTTACTGAGAAACAATAGTTTTTAGCAAAAAGATAAAATAAATTTAAAACTACCCTCGGCCTACGATTTCTCGACTTGCCGCGAACCGCTCGGTCCGGCTGGTTCATAAATGCGTAATCGTTGCCACAGTGTAGCTCGTAGCAGTAGATCAACATGTATTTAACATTGTAATTTTTTATCGTTTAGTACGTGTTGTAGTCCAAGGCTATTTATCCCTCGTATTTGTATATTCTACTAGCTGACCCGACAAACGTTGTTTTGCCGTTAGGGTTATAAATAAAAAATAGCTTACGATACGACCTTCTCTCAGATCATACACAAATTTTATAACAATAGGTCGAGCCCTTTCGGAAGAGTTTGGTTGGGTTGAGAAAGAAAGATGTACTCGTTTTTATACATTTTCAACAGGTCATTTAAAGATGAAATTGTACCTATTTTGGTGTGCCAGGTTAACCTGATCATAGTCGGTAGGGTACCTACTAAAACAATTGTAAAAAAAATTGATTGTCTGTAAAGTCGGTTTACGGACGATAGATTTACGTGATAACGTCATAATCTCTATCTCATTTCATTTCATCTCTCTATCGTTTGCTTTATCGCGCCTCTCTATCGCTTGTTGCGCGCTCTCGCTTGCACGCACAGGCTCAGGTGGAACGTTACGCCGAACGTTACTATTTTTCATGAGTGCTGCTGGTGTTCATCAATTTATTAAACGTTATCACGTCAAAAATACTTCTTTATTATTTATCATAATGCTCTCATACCTTTGGTTCACGAAGAAAGTAATCGCGCTAACCAATTACTGCATCCACTTAATTATTATCATTTGCATTATTCAACGTAATATCAACCGAATGTTTTTCACTTTCCCCGCATGCCTTACTCTTAGTTAATTAAACAAAAGTGAAAAACATCATCATATTTCGACGTCGCTAGCGCATGAAGCAATTTGATCTTTCCCACTGCAATCATCATTGGGTCATTTATTTCACCTAGTTATCACTCATATACATATTTATGGCCTATGGTTGGGTTTTTCTTCACACATATCGAAAGATCTAAAAGTTCGAGTTTCATTTTGTCAGTATTTCCCAGACAATTGCATTGCAATAGGTATAATACGACACACTGCACTGCGCTCATCATCCTGAGCACTGCAGGTAACCAGTCAATTGCCAAAAAAATACAAATAAGATCGCTAAGTTGATCACGTGACTTCCGCGCAGACAATAATTCTCATTCTCATACATTTGTTTTTAATTTTGTTCAATTTAAGCAATCGGCTTTTCCCTGACGATCACAAATCAAATGACAATGGTTACGCTTACGGCAGACGGTTAGATACTGGTTTTAAGTTTTTTTGGTCAGTAATCACATCGGCATATAGTGCCCTTCAATCAACAGTAATACAGATTATAGTCTGGGCGGCTTCACATACATAATATTATCTTTCTAATATATAAAATTCTCTCGCCAATCTTTGTTACCAAACTACTCCGAAATGGCTGGACCGATTGTTATGAAATTTTCAGTGTTTATTCTCCAGGTGGGAGCAGGTTGTTATCTATTTGGTATGTCTATAAACGTCAAAATAACGTTTGCCGGGTCAGCTAATGTTCTAATATACAAAATTCTAATGCCTTTTTTTGTTACCAAACTCCTCAGAAACGGCTCGACGGTATAGATTATAGAATATTGTTAATGTATGGCAGATCGAGGCTAGAGTACAATAGCGTTGGAGGTTTTGGGGCGAAGTGGCATAAACCTATTATAGTAGTGTTATAATCTCGCTGCAGACTCGGTCATAAATCATTCGAGTGTTTCGCTTTTGTTGTTCTGCAGTAATGCACAACTCAACAAAGAACAACAAAAGCGAAACACTCGAATGATTTATGACCGAGTCTGCAGCGAGATAATAACACTACTATAGTACCTACGTAAAATAAAGACTGTACAAGTTTAACGTTTTTGAAAGGGGAAAAGGCAACATAAATTGTTAGCTAGCTGCATATACTCCTAAATAACTAATTATTATCTAAATACCAATTTTCGATAGAATCAATACAGTTATTGTAGGCGTATATTTCTCAGGTTACAACGTCTGATTTGTGGACAACAGCGTCAATTGACGTCATACTAATTACTGTTCAGATAAATTTTGTCATAGCAGACTCTAATTACATTGTTGCATGTTACATATTAATCAGCAATGCATATAAAGTGGTTGAGTTAGTGATAGATAACTTTATCATGAGGAAAGGCGGACTTTTCTTTAGAACTTTAAAATGAGAACAATTGCGTCATACAAAATTTTTACGTAAGCTGAACCGTTTACGCACGAAACGGAAGCTCTCCGAAAGGAATTTTTCTCCTGTCTCCGGGATCTCTCCGAAGAAATTTTTCATTGATACTCCGCTCCTATTGGTCATAGAATGAGTTATATAGCCTATAGCCTTTCTCGATAAATCGACTTTCCAACGCAAAAAATATTTTTCAATTTGGACCAGTAGTTCCTGAGATTAGATTAATTATCACCATACATATTAGGTACAGCGACAAATATCATAATGAAGTTTTACAAGAGCCTATGTGAAATAAAGAGACTCAAACAAACAAACTCTTCATCTCTATAATATTAATAAAGATATCATCCAAACCAGCCTTAAACTACCTAAAATTATCTCGTTTTTTTTCTTTAACATTTGGATCGCAAATATTTCATGGAAAGTGAAAACGCCTGCGTTGGTTTGTTCAAAGGCGGAAACCTTAGAAAGGGAAAGTGTTCGATATATTCACTGTAACTATTATTATATTATGATATATTACTACACGCAGTAGTTAATTGCCATACGTATCAAATCAAGGTTTATGGCTGTAATTAACACAAAAATCAATAGTTTATTAAGTCGTGATAGGTATAATGTTGGGTACATACATAGGAACTCGTTAAATTATAGTATATAGTTTATTATTAATTAAAAATATAGGGATCTTATTTTGTATCTCAGTTATCTATAAAGAGCACATTGGAAATTATATACCTATTATTTTTACCACAAAATCTTTCATTTATAAAGCAGTAAAGTATAACAAAGCATAGACAACAGTGATCATCACCGCGTGTGTCAATTTTACAGAATATGGATCCAGCCCTGAGCAAAAATAACATTCCAAAGTGACCTGTGGCGTAAATCGACCCCACGACCAAACTGCGCCAGGACACAACAATAAATACTTAAATGCCCTAAACTTATCGAACCCGATAAAAATTAGAGCACGACTATTTTGAGAGCGATCTGTGAAAAAGGCGCAACAATTAACCGATTATTCTCACAGCCGTGAAAAACAATCGCAAGAAGGCCGATTGCGAAACTCGGCTGAATTTAATTTAACCTTTCCTTTACCGTGCCTTACTGATTGGTGTGTCATTCAATTACGGTGGATTCGCTAACCGGTGGGTCTTGTAGTTATCACCATACATATGCGACAAATATCTTAATGATATTTTACAAGAGCATGTACGTTAGGCCTATGTGAAATAAAGATGTTTTTGATTTGATTTGATTTTGTGGTTTCCTACATGGCCTACACGACTTTTGACGACCTCCCTGGCAAAGTGGCACGCGCTTAGATTCGAATTAGAGATCGCGGGTTCGAATACCCACGGGCTGCTTAAGAATTTTATAATATCTAAATTGGCTCAGGTCTTGTCTGGTCTCCCGACTTCGGCCGCGGCTAGTTACCACCCTACCAGCAAAGACGCTCCTGCGCTATGCTGTATAGAAACCGCCAGAGGTGGTTTTACTTTCCCCTTCCAAATTAGTACGATAACGTCTTCAGCTGCATCATTTCTTACCATCAGGTGAGATCGCAGTCAAGTACTAAGTGGTAGAGTGTAAAAAATTGTTTAGCTTTGTGTTCACAGATTAATTAACTCATGGACCTTTACTCTGTGACTCAGTGATCATCATTTTCTCTGTGGCTCAGTGATCATCTTACTTTCGTTTCACTTGATAAAGCAGCAATGTTTACTTAACGAACCATAGACAACAGTGATCATCACCACAAGTGTCAATTTTATCGAATAGCCCCTGGTTTAGTTACTGTGACCACTTCACTAGCAATCACGGAGGCCGAAGGTATTTTTTTGGTTAGATATTTTTAGCGAGAATAAATTGTTTACTATTTGTACCAAAGACATAATTTGCAAAAACAAACTGCTTCAGCATTTGAATGTGAGCGAATCGTGTATAAATGCGATAAGATTTGGAGCGTTAAGGTGACAGATTTTTATTGGAAGTTATAAATAGTCAAATATTGTATAATTTACCGGGTGTTTAATGATATCACATTATTTGTATGCAAACCGCGGTCTAAAAGCATCTGATGCAATATTTCGGCACGCAATCTGACCACCGATCTCCGACTCTATCGGGTTTTGGATACAGGTTATCAATTTAATTATACATCTGTCGCTAACCGTATACCTATGCATGTTAATTCAAATTTAAAAATCTTAACATTTCCTGTTTAAAAACTCTTTTAAGAATTTATCCAATGCTTTAAACTTGAGCCGGTTTAAACTGTCTCTATAGACCTTAATATTACGTTTAATTATCATTCAATAGTTGTCTAAAACAAAAAAATCTGGCTTGTAAGAACAAACGCCCAAATGGCTCAGTTACATTATAAAAAAATTACATATGGTTAGTGTCACTTGTTTTGCTAGGTTATTAATTGCTAGCTGACCCGGCAAACTTTTTTTTGCCATAAGGGATATAGAAAATAGGTTAAGACCTACTCTCAGACCTACCGAACATACATACACAGAAAATGTCATAACAATCGGTCGAGCCGTTTCGGAGGAGTTTGATAACAAACACGAGACACGAGAAGAAATGAGACAGCTCCTCGAAGCTCAATCCCTTTCCACTGAAGCTAAGCGAAGAAAAGATGTTGCAGTAACGAAATCTGATTGGTTTATTCAAAACACATCTCTCCCCTCGTTTTGTTGGAAACCTAGACATAATCGCGATCTAGGCAACGGCTGTGGTAGACACTGTTTGTCTACCAGCTTTAGCTTGAACATCTACGTACGAACTTGACATACATTGTCATCATAGTACAGTGGACATGTTGACCGGGCGTTGCGTAAGCGATCCCCAACTCAGCGCTTCCTTATTAGTCGATGTTTGTGATTGGTACGCTGCGTGAGTACGTCGAAGACTTTCTCCAGTTATGATTGACAAATGAGGGCGTTCCCTCTTTATAAAGACACTAGCTGTTGCCCGCGGCTCCGCCCGCGTGCAGTTCGGGGTTTTACAATAATAGAAGCGAAACAGTTATTAGTTCAGGACCTTTATTAGTAAAGTACCAAGTTATCAAATATATTCGTTCAATAAAAATATATAAAAATATGATAATACCTTATAATGCTTCTTTATAAACGACATTCAACGTGAACTGATTCGGAACATGAACAAATAGGTTGGTTGGCTGACTTACGCGGGACAAAGCAACATAGAGCTGGCCGTGCGAGAAACAGCTGACGCTGAGGTCCACACCCGCAACACGCAGCGTCTGCCCTTGTGCTTTGTTTATCGTTATAGCGTAACACAAACTAACCGAGAACTGAACACGTTTAAAACGGAAGGGTAATTGTTTGGAATCAGTGGAATTCGGGGTATAAAAACTCTCTCACCGACACCACACCCTGTCAAAATCTCCGCTTCTATTATATTACGTTGCAGAGACGTTACTTTTAATCTAGTTCCATTGCATAATTTGGGGGGGTTTAAATTTCGTAACAGAATAATAGGGACGCCATTTTTTAAATTTATTTTATGTGATGGAATTCCAGGGGCACTCAGAGAATCAAGGAATTCAACTGGATAGTTGGTAGTGTCATCATGCTCCATTACTCTGTTAATAGAAGTGTACTCGACTAATTCTCCATCGACATTGGCAAGCATATTCAAGTTGATTCTTGTGGCTTGGTCATTTCGCGGAGTCAAAATTGCTCTTTCACAAAGCCATGAGTTTTCATGATTTGTTATTTGGCTTTGATCGCCATAAACAGAAGCGATAAGTTCCTCAACTGAATGAACTGTGCGGCAGAGATTATTAGGCAAAACGATTTTCCCTTCTTCTTCCGGATACGTGCCTTCGCCAATTTTTAGTAATAAATCGGAAAACTCCTGTGCATTTATGTTTCCACCTGTTCGCGCCCTCATGTTCTCTGTTAAGTGCATCCGTGTGATGTGTGGCCACAGGCTTGAGCTCTTTAAGCATGCTCTAATCTCGTCAGCCTTTGTTCCTCGTGGTACTACAGGCAACGTTTGTCTAAAATCTCCACAAAACAGCATCGTTACGCCGCCCATAAGTTGGTCACTTTGACGAATATCTCTGAGGGTTCTATCAACCGCCTCTACTGCTTTTCGGTGTGCCATAGTGCACTCGTCCCATATTATTAAGCAGCAGTCACGTAAAATCTTTGCTTTATCGCAATTTCTAGAGATACCGCATACAGGATGTTCACTTATGTCCAAATCTATGGGAATTTTAAACATCGTATGAGCAGTTTTACCACCGGGCAACAAAGTGGCTGCTATTCCAGACGACGCTACAGCAAGAGCTATTCTGCCTTGAGTTCGTATTTGTGCCAAGATTATTTTAGTAAGAAAGGTTTTTCCCGTCCCACCGGGTGCATCTAAAAACAAAATTTCACCCATAGCATTGTCAACACTGTGACATACACGTTCGTACACAGTTCTCTGTTCTACAGTAAGACTGTGGACCCCAGTTCGTAAAATTTCAGATAGTTCTCCTGGATCATAGTTTGTTTCTGCAGCGTATTCTTCTATTTAATATGTTTTGCTTAGCAAAGGTGAATAGGCCACGACCGGGAACTATTTAACTATAACTAACTGTTTCCCGCGGGAACTCAATTGGATTAATAAGTTTTACTATATATATATTTTGTTAAAGAGGCAACGTAAGGTATCAGCATTAGTTGTTGTTTACAAAGCTGTTAAATTAATTGCAGTTTTTTAACTATCCCACGGGAACTCTTTATTTTACCGGGATGAAAAGTATCCTATATGTTGACCAGGGACATAAGCTACCACCACACAAAATTTCATTGGAATCGGTCCAGCCGTTCCTAAGATTAGCCCGTACAAACAGACAGACAAACAGACAAACAGACAAACAGAGAAACAAAAAAATTGAAAAAATTCTAAATTGGTTCTATTTCACTTCTTACATCCCCCTGACTCGGTTTTTAGCATTTCTTTTCACTGTACAGAAATTCGACTTCTACAGATTTATTATTTTAATATATATATAGCTACTCGTGCTGATTCACTGACTGACTCATTGATCACCTCTCCTGAACAATTTTGTATGAAAAATTTTTTTTTTACTATGCGTTTCGTATACAAGAGCAAAATTCATTCGGAGGAAAAATACGGAGAGAGCTGATGATTGAGGATTTCGAAGACGGGTGAAGAGCACAGCCAGGGTATCGCAGATAGGTGGGGGGTGCTCGACCAAATGTCATTTGAAACGTCATCCAATTGGCAGTGAGCTGAAAAAAATTTCAAAATGGCGGATTCAAAATGGCCGCCATTTTAATTTCGCCGATATCTCGGAGAGTATAAAAGATGGAAGAACGGTTTCTTGACAAGAAGTGATCAAGACACGAAGGTCTATTTGAATTTTGATGTCACGAAAAAAAATTCAAAATGGCGGAACTTATTTTTTCATAGAAAGTGTATGGGGAATGTTGAGACTAAAGTTGTATTGCAAATAGGGGGAAGACAGCACGCGGGCCACATGTGGCCCGCGCCTCCACGCGCCCTACTAGTTACTATATATATAGCTACTCGTGCTGATTCACTGACTGACTCATTGATCACCTCTCCTGAACAATTTTGTATGAAAAATTTTTTTTTCACTATGCGTTTCGTATACAAGAGAAAAATTCATTCGGAGGAAAAATACGGAGAGAGCTGATGAGTGAGGATTCGGAGACGGGTGAAGAGCACAGCCAAGGGTATTGCAGATAGGTGGGGAGTGCTCGACCAAATGTCATTCGAAACATCATCCAATTGGCAGTGAGCTGAAAAAAATTTCAAAATGGCGGATTCAAAATGGCCGCCAAACGAATTTCGCCGTTATCTCGGAAAGTATAAATGATGGAAGAACGGTTTCTTGACAAGAAGTGATCAAGTCCCGAAGGGCTATTTGATGGACAGAAAAAAAATTCAAAATGGCGGAATTTATTTTTTCCATAGAAAATTGTATGGCGAATTTTGGAGGGATTGTGTATGGGCGGGAAGACAGCACGCGGGCCACATGTGGCCCGCGCCCCCACGCAACCTACTAGTTAATATATATATAGCTGCTCGTGCTGATTCACTGACTGACTCATTGATCACCTCTCCTGAACAATTTTGTATGAAAAAAATTTTTTTCACTATTTGTTTCGTATACAAGAGAAAAATTCATCCGGAGGAAAAATACGAAGAGAGCTGATGATTGAGGATTTCGGAGACGGGTGAAGAGCACAGCCAGGGTATCGAAGATAGGTGGGGGGTGCTCGACCAAATGTCATTCGGAACGTCATCCAATTGGCAGTGAGCGGAAAAAATTTTTAAAATGGCGGATTCAAAATGGCCGCCAAACGAATTTCGGCAATATCTCGAAGAGTATAAAAGATGGAAGAACGGTTTCTTGACAAGAAGTGATCAGGACCCGAAGGTCTATTCGATGGATAGAAAAAAAAATCAAAATGGCAGACTTTATTTTTTTCATAGAAAATGTATGACGAATGTTGAAGAGGCTAAAAGTTGGACGGCGAATAGGGGCGAAGACAGCACGCGGGCCACATGTGGCCCGCGCCCCCACGCACCCTACTAGTTATATGTATATAGATGTCCTACATCTCAAGAATGTAATGTAGTTTTTAAACTAGAAGACATAAGTGACTTAACCACTTTTCATCTACCACTTCCGAACATTGACCTCGTCTCAGAATAAGAAGAAATTGCCCATAGCCCGTCACTGGTTAGTGGTCTTCCCACATCTTTGAGAAAAGATGGTAAGCTCTCAGACAACATGAGTTAAGTGAGGTTTCCTATAGACGCTGTCCTTCCCACCTAAAACAACTTATACATATTATTAAGTTTCCACAAAAAAAATAAACAGAGGTGCGGCCAGGGCTTTGCACCCCCGACCTTCTGACCAATGCTCTACTCTGCTGTGCTTATTTTAGCAGTAATAGCCAATCAGATTGCTTTAAAGTTCAGTTTGTAACAAAAAGACTTCTCCTTTTTCATTGGCTGTTGGAAAAAAAAAACAATTTGTTATGAACAAAAGGATCTGTCCATTCTGGGAGAGCTGAATGTCGTATTCACCTAGGTACTCGAATGTTGACTTTTCGTAGTCCGCTTTCCTACCAATTCTAGCAAAAGTTTACAGAGCAACCGATTAACTTCTAAATCTATACGCAGCACACTCTTGTCTGCTTGTTCATTCTTTACCTTTGATAGTTTTAGTGGGACATTTTCTATACCATCTCTTGCATCTTATCTCTGACCATTGCCTAAAATACTGTAGTCTGTAAAATCACTTGCGTCGCTTAAAACTCCTAAAAAATCCTAAATCAACGTAACTTCAATAAGGCAATCACGATCTTATGCAGGCCTATTTTTTCACCTTACGATTACGAGCAAGTAGTAGGTAACCGTATTGTTTTTGTCTATACATTTACAAAACGGTTTAACGAAGTTTTTATTTTATTTGCTAATCAATCTTGTTCCAGGAAATACTTTACCTTGCGTATTATTTCTCGGAGAAGCGGATCTTTTCTTGTCTTATTCCATATGCTTTATTTCGAACTATTACCAATCCTTTTGTTTAGGTACATAGTACGAAATATGTATGTATGTTTATGTAATAATAAATGTTTTTGCAAAAACCCTTATAACTTTAGTATTGAGTTAAAGATAATATTTGAATTGAGACACTTTTCTATTACATTGCGTAATCGTAAAGTAAACCATGCTCTTTAGCAATCGGAACAAAACGATTATGCAAATATTTCAAGAGTTTTTGTTCTGTCATTACGGGTAAAATCTAATTTATGTTTTATTTAACCCCTTTGATAGCAGTTTACGTGAGATAATTGACCTTGGTATTTGACTTTCGCAGTTATTTATTAACTACAACGTACTTTTAAACTTGGACTAACATTTATTGTCTCTTCTCTCTATAAACTAGCAGAATAGGTGCGGCTTGACCTCTTGTATCTTTACTCCTCTCTGATGAAGATAAATAATATACTGTGTAGTGTGATGCCCTTTGACTCTTTATTTTCGGTCAAGATGAGGTCTAGCCTAGATGACAAGAAAAATAAGAGTTACAACACTGTACAACTTTTACAACACTTTAGTTATTGCTTAAACACGCGTTATTTTGGATAAAAGATGATTGTTTGATTGCTCGATTTTACTGTCTACTTTTTAACATAGTGAAATATGTAATCTCTTTTAAGAAACCTTTAACTAATTACAACAAGTACGAGTCATGCTGGGGAATTTCACAACGTCAAGTTAAAGTAAGCATTACAAGTACAAGTTGGCGTAAAGAAAACAACTCTTTTCATGGAAAAAAGTGTACCTATTTTACAACATTTTCTATTGGACATTACACCATAAGATATAGTAAAACTTTGCGCAAAAAGGTATTTCATTATTCAACGTTTAAGCGTTTCCAAGATACAATTCAAAACAGTGCTACAGTTCTAAACAATGAACCGAATATCTAACAAATACTAAGAAAACACGATTGGCTAATGAGACAAAAAGCAGATAATAATATCATTAATTGATTTAGCAAATAAACGAGTGGAAAATACAGTGCCATAAAATTGTAAATTATCTCTTGCGTAAGAATTTTATAAATGGTGACCGATTCTCAGTCTCAACAAATAATGTTTTCTTTGGATAACATCCCACTATACTATAAATAATTGTGTTTGTTTGTTGGTTTAGCTCCTAAACTGAGAAAAACAAGCCAGAAAAGGAGTGTTAGTCCCAGAAAATATACATTACCTACCGATCCTAGCGAACTATGAAAGAAGAGAAAAATACTGGCAACCTTTATCCATATTAGGACTTATTTAGGATAGTCACAGAAACTTGCCGATCGCTCCTTCCATGACTATGTGGAATGAAATTCAAAAAAGTGTGAGAAAAACCTCAGAAAAACACAACTGTTATCCTTTTTATGTTTTTCTGTATCATGTTATTCTGTTATGATTATTCTTGATACACAGATTATAAATAGGTCGTCGCTCGGGGGACCTACATGAGTCGATATGACATTGACATTATTTTGACATTAGCTAAGGCTAAACATATATAATTGTTGGTTTCTTTCTACACATACCCCTATATTCAATATACTCTATGACACAAACTATAGAACGAGCGATCGTCAATGTTTCTACACTGATCGACGCTAGGACATATTATGGCTACAGCTGCAGCAGAACCGCATGCTTCAATTATCCCTATGAGGCTACCTATAGAAGAATTATCTACCATTCGTATGTTAAATCCGTTACAATTTAAGTGCTCTATGTTTTTCTCGTTACATGTGTAATGTGCACCTATTGTTTGTGTCGGAGGAATGGTGCGCGAAAGCGTAAAGACGCGCCGGAGCGTGGCGCCGTGACGCGTGCCACATGACTCTGAGATACGCTGCCATTGTTAGCAGTTACCAGTAACATATGCTGTACATCTATACAAACTAAATGTTTACACATACTTTGACATGGCGAACCATTACTGAAAAACAGAAATTGACTTTACAATGATTTAACATTAATGGATGTTAGGAACAACATCGGGCCTAGTATCGCTCCTTGAGAACCACCGAAATTATAAAGTTTGGTACAGTTACAGATATGCGTGTGAAAGGAGTGGATTGCGAGATGACGGCTGATAGGAGCAAATGGAAGGAGAAGACATGTCGACCCCACATAAAGTGGGAAAAGGCCAGGAAGAAAGAAAGGTACAGTTACAGTATACTTATCTAATAACGAAATCTGCAGTGTTGTTAATAATCGAGGAAGTTTTGCATTTATTGTAGTCAGAAAATATTACGAAGTATATTTTTTTTACCTCTTCCTATATTATGTCGGTAACCTGAAACAAACAAAAAAAAACATTTTATTATTTACGGTACAATAAACTTAAGTGTATTGATATGGATATCGTGGGTGCTATTATATCATTATCTATAACTATAAAATCTCTTTATACGAATATAAATGATACGGATAAACTTCACTGAGTGTATAAATCTAAACTGCCCATAATATCGTATTGACTTTCCAAAGGACCTCAGATTTCCCAATACATATATTATTTTACGTTATAGCACGTTAAATGTTTTTGTGAAAATCTCTCCCCCCTATTTTTCTTTATTTTTATTGGAATAAAGCACAGTATACCTACCGAAAAAAACTCGTGCTTTCTGAAGACCTCAAGTCTAGAGGCAGCATAATTTCCTTTCGGCCCTTATTTTAGAGTTGCTCAATAAACATACGTAAACTCTAACCCAGCCTCAGATCATGAATGATCTGAGAACCCAGCACTCCTTAGGCGGTTTGTCCACCGCACACTCGTCACGACATCTTGATCATACAGAAACAATTTCAAACTCGGTGACGTTTCGGTGACGGCTGCAGTGGACAAACCTTACAGACTTTACCCGTAACAAAATACACAACGTAAAGTGTAGACACGGGGTGATTACACGCTCGTTTGACATGAACATCGATATAGCAATTAGATTTAATGCGGTTGAACGCCCCCGGGAGCCTTTGACCTCCCTGCCGGTATTCCACACATACACAGCTATAGGTGTTCTGTTGCCAATGCCATAGGTGCCACACCAAAAATACTCTTTGACCGTATAAACAATGTGAACGTATGTGCGTGTACGTGTGTGTGTGTGTGTGTGCGTTTGTATGGAGTCGCGAAAAAAAGCTTTATTTTCTTTTCATTATTGACGAAAAATATCCATAATTCAACGTAGGTATATAATTAATAGTTATAGATAATTATATTTCACCCCTATATCATGATTAGTGATTACCCCTAAATCGTAGTTTGAAGAGTTTTTATATTGAGGTGAGTTTTTAAATAAGAATTTAAAACATCAAAAGCTTCAAAATATAAGTAGGTATGTAGTTGTTAAGGTAAGTTAGCTAAAACATCAATTATTTTTATCTAAATCGTATCTACATACATAATTAGGTATGTGGAATCTTGACCATTATTAAAATTTTCATACACTTTTTAACAAGAATATAAAGGACAAAGTACCTATGTGTAATGTACCTAAAACTAACTATTTTTATAGGTAGTCTCTAGGTAGTTTATTAATGATTGATAAAATTCCATGTAAACACACAGTAGCCTGGCAACCCAAAATTAGGAGAATGGCACCCAATGTGTAGCATTAATCTGGGGACACGGTAGTGTCCCCGCCAGACGAGTCAAGCGAAGCGCGAGGGCACTACCTATCTTTTCTCGAAGTGTTTCGCCGTATTTTTAAACCCTTATAACTTAGGCCAGAATTATTCCAGATAATCAAAATTCTCGGGAAATGATGTCGCCGGTGAACTTATTAAACGTATAAAGTTTCAATATCACGGGTCTTATACTTTAGATTTTATTGACATCTGAAAAACCCAGATTTCGTCACTGACTGACTGACTGACTGACTGACTCACTGATGATCATCAAAATTCCTAGGTACTTCCTGAAGTCCTAGAAAGCTGAAATTTGGTATGTAAGCTAGAATTAGTACACAACCAACAAAAAAATTCCAAAAGTTGGGAATTTAACCCCCCAACCCCTTAAAATAGGGGATGGAAGTTTGTATGAAACTACGGCAAATATTGATGCTAGAGGTCTCAAAATTGATGTAGGGACTCTTCGTAATAAACAATTAAATACGTGTGTCAGGATTTTTAGTAAATCACCCCACATCCATCAAATTAGGGGGTTGGAAGTTCGTATGGGGGGATGGAAGTTTGTATGAAACTACGGCAAATATTGATGCTAGAGGTCTCAAAATTGATACAGGGACTCTTTGTAATAAACAATTAAATACATATTTCAGGATTTTTAGTAAATCACCCCACATCCATCAAATTAGGGGGTTGGAAGTTCGTATGGGGGGATGGAAGTTTGTATGAAACTACAGCAAATATTGATGCTAGAGGTCTCAAAATTGATATAGGGACTCTTCGTAATAAAAAAATAAATACGTGTTTCAGGATTTTTAGTAAATCACCCCACATCCATCAAAATAGGGGGTTGAAAGTTCGTTAGGGGGGATGGAAGTTTGTATGAAACTACGGCAAATATTGATGCTAGAGGTCTCATAATTGATATAGGGACTCTTTGTAATAAACAATTAAATACGTGTTTCAGGATTTTTAGTAAATCACCTCACATCCATCAAATTAGGGGGTTGGAATTTCGTATGGGGTTTCCCATACGTATAAAGCTAGGTACAAACTTAATTTCATGTTAGATATCTGCTAGTATACATCTGGAAAAACACGTAATTTTTTTTTGGTAATTATAAGCGCGATTCCAGTGCCCAAGTGGCCAAGCGCCCAAGTGCCCAGTAATTTCGCACGTTTCAAGCCCAAGTTCCATGCATGTCATGTTTAACAAGCCGAGTTTCACTGCATATCGAGTGACCAGGATCCAGCGCTCAATGACAAGAACCCACATTGAACCGAGTGCCTAGTGCCCAGCTGAGCTGTCGAACGTGCCAAGCGTCAAATCTCTCTGATTTTGAAGAGCGTTTAGCGCATAAATACCTGCTCAGTGCCCAAACGGACGCGTCAAGCCCAAGTTACATACAGGCCCCGTCCAACGAGCCCAGCTCTCAGTTCCCAGTGCCCAGGGTGAGATGAGTGCCCAAGGCCCAGTGCCCAGTACCCTCAGTTAGCCGTCGGGCATGCCAAGCGTAAATTATGTGGATTTTAACAGCGCCCCAACGTCAGTGTGCCCAGTACCATAGTACACGCGGCAAGCCCGAATTCCCGTACCGAGCTCCGCGTGTTCATTGCCCAGAGTGCAGCTGTGACCAAAATGAGTTGTCAAGCGTGTCAAGCGTCAAATTTGAATTTCAAGAGCGCCTCAGCGCCCAACGAAAATAAAGACTAAGTATAAATAAAACAATAGTTAAAAACTAACACACAAATCTCACCGATACCTTCCGTAGATTTGTAATGGATAATAAGTAGTCTGTGTTAGTCCAGGATATAATCAGTCTACATTTTAAATTTCAACCAAATCAGTTCAGTGGTTGTGTTGTGATTGAGTAACAAACATCCAAACTTTCATTTGTATCTGACTTTGTGTTTTAATAAGTAAAATTTGAAGTTAGAAATTGAAATTTGGATCTATATATTATGTTTAATTATCATTTTATCTTGATAAATGTAAAATTAGTTTCACTTTCGGTAGGCCAAAACTACTAACTTTAAATCCACTATAAGTTTTTTAAATTTTCAGAATATACTTCTAAGCAAAGTACGTATCTACTCGTAATACAAACATATTAGAGTGGCCTGTGAAAAGAGGCGCACTTGAAGTGCAAGAAATACACAAAAAAAAAAGAAAAATTAAGTTAATAAAAAACATTGTTTTAAAAAACTTACAAAAAGAAATGAAATCCCAACAAAACATTATCATGTATAATGTTGCCAGACGAGCATATGGCTCACACTATCAAAAAGTTATCAGATCTCATGTAGGGCAAGACTTCTGACTATATACACCCTTAAATACAAGCTCTAACTTCACAAACTCTACACTTTAGTTACAATAATGTCTTGACCGTTTGGCTACCGTCACATGGGCGTAAAGTGAAAAATGTATCCCACCAAAATCATTTTCCTGATTTTGGGCGTAAAATCAAAAATTTATTCACTTTTCAGTACTCTGTAAGTTCTGTTAAATCAAAATTTGAAATCAGGAAAATGATTTTGGGTGAATGACCTTTTATAGTATAAAAGGTCATTCACCTGCAATGTTGTCATGTCAACATTCCTGTCTATGAATTTATGATTGTTAGGCCCGATTAATGTTTACTAATCGGGTGTTTTCCAGTATACATTCATTTTTAAAAGACCCATGACTGTATGTTATAGTTATCTAATTGTAGTTCATTTTATATTGGTTTTTTATATTTTTCTGGTGACCTGCAATCACGTGTGATGCAAAGTGAATGATAGTTCATTTGATATTGGCTACTAAAATGATAGATTATGCTATGGCTATCGGGATTGTCTTCGACCATGCAATAGTCAGTTTGGTTTATTTTAGTCAAATACTAATTCATAGTTTACACAAAATCTGACTGCGACGCGGAACCCCTAACGGCGGCTACACAGCATCGCACACGAAACTTGGCGCTGCGTTTTTGCCGGTAAGGTGGTAACTTGCCGCCGCCGAAGGCTCCCAGCAGATCAGACCCTGAACCAATTTAGAAATAATAAAATATCAAAATGGTCCGTGGCGGGAATCAAACGTTGTACCGGTTTTGACTTTTGTTAGAAGACTATTCCGCAGAGATTTCGGTTTTCTAATTCGGGTTTTCCCGCGAGATCATAGATTTAAAATGGAATAAGTATGAGTCCATAATATTATGTCAATCTAGGGCGTATCCTTTCCAGCGTGAAAGATTCGTGAATAAGATTCCAACGTTATGTCTAATCAATTACCGACTCAAATGGGTTTCATAAAACATTAGTCTTTTACTTAACAATGTAGATATTATTACGTTTTATGTAGAGATTGCTAAAATCCATTAAGATAACAAATTCATGACAATGTGAAATAGTATCAAATATAATGTAAGTTTATTTTATGATGATACTTATATTTTCTTGCATTTGGTAGGTATACTTACAGTCTAGCTATTTTCTGTTAGAGGCTATTTTACTTACTTAAACTTACGAACAGCTATATACTATACTAGCGAACCTCTCTATAAAAGGATTATTAAAGTACCCATTAAAGTTGTACTTATCAAAAATGTCATTAAGTATATACAACTTTTCTAACATAGTATGAAAGTTTCATACATGATTTTTAAGATATCTCTTGAGGAAGCGGAAGCTCGTTATCGCTCCAAGAATCCTTGTCATTATGAGATTCTCCAATTGTTATAGTAATTAGTAAGTAGTAACCCTGATTTATGAGATGTTTTAACCGTTAATTACCTTCTTTAAACCTGTGCTTATAAATCCAAACCACTGCTAAAAAAGCTCCTTCCTAAAAACTACGTGAAGCTTCAACCACAGTATTTAGTGGATAAAGTACTAGGCTGACATAAATAGCGTGGCATTGTGCAATCGAGGCCCAGCCTTTCAATCCGGTTCGAGGCAGCTTCGTGGAAGCTTGCGTTCTTTCCTTGTTTCAATAAGCCACTAAACGCCTTTAGTTTGTTTGTACTCCTAATATTAGTTTCTTCTTTACTTTAACATCTTAAGAGTTATTAGAATGCCTGTAACTTAATCTTCGTTGGATTTTAATTATTTTTTTCAATGTACGTTGTTTTTATCCTAGTTTATAATAAAGTAATATTTTTCATCAAATTCAGAAGTAGTGTAATACCCAATTTATGTTGTAGTATTGTCTATTGTTTCTATCAACGCCAAAACTCTCCCATTAACCTCGTTATAATTCTTAGCACTGAATATGGTCATACCACATACTAAATGAGTGTCACATAAGGCCTGGTTACACGGTGCGAGCATCTGACGTAACAGTACGCAGCTATTGCTACCACTACGTTGTCATAATATAAAGACAGTAGCGGTCCTGACCAGTTACATTACTACATGGCAAAGTAAGTACATGACAAAACACAGATTAAATAGTACGTACTTAGTTGTGTTACAAGTCGTAGTACAAACTTCACTCTGCCGCGTAAATCCTAAACAATAAAGCGTTTTGAAGATATTTTTAGGTTTTAGTTGGTTAAAGTTTTATTTCTAAATGAAATACATACGTGTTAGTAGATATCAGTCGATGTTTAATGATTGTTACAGCAATATAAGTTTCAGGGTTTATTATCATACGTAGCATTATTTATAATACGAGTATGATATTGGAGCGGTGACTCAACAAAAGTAATATGCTCCAGTGTCTGTGTAAAACATAGGTAGAGAGAATTTTTGAGGATAATTCTGTGAAACTGTCAGGTTATATAAGTTCATGTGATATTGAGAACTTCAGTAAAAAAAATTAGAAAAAAAATATTGGTTGTCTGTAAAGTCGGTTTACGGACGATAGATTTACGTGATAACGTCATTATCGTGCCTCTCTATCGCTTGTTGCGCGCTCTCGCTTGCGTGCACAAGCTCAGGTGGAACGTTACGCGGAACGTTACTATTTTTCATGCGTGTTGCTGGTGTTCATCAATTTATAAGACGTTATCACGTCAACAAATTATGATTCATCGATTACCCAGGATTTCCACAAGTAACAACTGGTTTAATCTAATAGCTTTATAGCCTAGACAGTAGGTACTGCCTACGAATATAGGACGAATACTCGCTCGCAGCGTGCAAGCAGGCCTTTAGTATTTTCATGCGATGCGCTCAAAGCACGCGGCGGGTGCAGTGGCGTGCAGGCAGAGAAATCTTCAGCTATGCATATTGATGCGGCTTTCTCGCTCCAGCATTCGAGATCGATTGTGAAATAATTACCCTCACTATTTGATTTAGTATCGTATTGATTTCGAGTTCGATCAATATTTTAAGAGGTCTCGTAATTTTCCTTTTGTATGTTTTATGAATAATTCTTTTATTTGATAGAAAAACATCTAAAATAACAATATTTTAAGTGTTAAAACATAATTAATAACATTACGGCCCGGGAGATTTAGTCTATATCAGTTAAAAGTTAAATCTCCAAAAAAAAATCAAACAAAAGTAGAGATAGTATAATTTAAAAACGAACGCCCTCCACTCATTGAACGCGTAAACTTAAAGATATGGAGGGGCATTTAGGGGAATTAGACGATCTATAGCTAAATAAATCACTTTTCATCTCACCCGCTCGGAAATGAAATCTTTAATGCCCAAAATGCGGGCGGGAAATGCCCAAAATATTCCCTAGGCCCCAAAAGAATTTTCACTTCTCCCTAGGGCGAGAAAGCAGTATGAAAATCCTTTCTCACCCTAGGGCTGCAAAGCATTTCTAAATTCGAACATCTCGTATTGCGTCTATCTACTATAACTATATAAAAATAAGTGGACTTTTCCTCCCTGACGCTAGCTATAGCTCCGGAACGCACGAACCGATTTCCACGGTTTTGCATTCGTTGGAAAGGTCTCGGGCTCCGTGAGGTTTATAGCAAAGAAAATTCAGGAAAAATTTCAACAGAAAAGCGGGAAAATCTTTTTAGTGGGAAAGCCATCTGGTGGCGAAACGGAGTTCGGCGGGTCAGCTAGTTATTTCTACTTTTTCGAACCGTTTTATTGCATTTTCATTTTATAGATATCACTATTTACTTGTACTGGAAAATCTTGCAGTTTTATACTCTTCAAGTATTTAAGTGTACAATAACATACCATATTTATTTATTTGTACATGAATATGCGATTGTACAGATAAGAAATCCTCCCATGTCGCCGCAATACATTTTCCGAGAAACCTGCGCGAATCTTGTTAAAATAATCAAAGCATCGGTACCACGGGCCGATTATCGACTATCGGTATGATCGACGTAATTTATAGTTGTATTTAATTGGCATTCTTCGCAATAAGTCATTAACTGCAAGTATAATTAATTACATAAGCGAGTGCATTGTTTGAGTTGGAGTAAAAACTGTTTAAGAACAACTCTTTTTTATCTTTTGTGTCGATAAACTACGAAGAGTGCTTTTTTAAATCATTTTTTATAAATATTATTGGGTTACATCAAGTTTTTCATGTAAGTAACCCAATAATATTTATTTACTCGCGGTTGCACTCAAAGATGTTTCTTAAAATAATTATCTTTAAATCGAATGCACCATGTCAGTTAGTAACAGAAAAAGCATTGTGACTCGTTGCAGAAAATATAATAAACATGAAGAATTCGTAGTTAGGAGTTACCCACATTGCATTAAAACAGTTATGTACTATAGTAACTGGCAATTCAACTTTTAACTTGGCAGATGACATCTGACGCACTAGGATTTAATGATCATTAAACTAAATAGAGAGAGCTGCAAGTCCCAGAGCCTAGGCCTACATTTTATTCTTGAAATATGGCTTTGGGTGATAACATTTTAACTCCCCCAAACGTTTATCAAATTGGACAATTTTGGTTTCATCAGATTCAGTACTATCTAAGCTCATAAGTTTTATTTTTTTAGTATTTTAGTTTATTTAAATTAAAATACTCGAGCTAGTTTTAGGTCAAAAATGTGGATATTTAGACTCAAAAATAACTTTTAATATAAGCAATATTCCTTAAAAATAAAACGTACGAGCATAGGTGGAGCATAGTACTTCATAGTATAGCTGCAACATTACCAAAAATTATGAAAAACGGACTATATTTACGGGTAGGAAAACGTTATCGCTTTTTAAGGTTCTCAATTCGTCGGAATCTTTTTTGTATGAAAACTTACGGGTATATAATCCCTTTAACACCAAATGATGGAGCAACCAACGAAGCAGTTACTAGGATGGCATAAATGTGAAGTAAAACGTCGTAACCTTGTGTGCCCGAACAATTCATGTCCCGCTGCACGCGGCCGTGAAACCACGTCGGTAATTATCCGACGGTATCTGTACCAGATGTTACAGCGCTTCATCAAATAATTGCTTATCTTGTTACCAACATCATCAGACACATCGTGGGTGTCTACTGTTGAATATAGGTCTTCCAAACGAGCACCTTCTGTACCTACAACATCACATCAACTTAACGTCATCTCCCAACCTAATGTTGTGGGCTCTAATCTAACTAGAACGCGCCCCACGTTATACGCAGTCACCACGAACGAATTTTTTTTGACGTGATCACGTTTGATTAATTGATGAACACTAGCAACGCTAATGAAAAATAGTAACGTTCCGGGTAACGTTCCACCTGAGCCTATGCGTGTAAGCGAGAGCGCGCAACAAGCGATAGAGAGGCACGCTAAAACAAACAATAGAGAGGCCAATTATGACGTTATCACGTAAATCTATCGTCCGTAAACCGACTTTACAGACAACCAATTTTTTAAATAAACTTTTTGATTATTTAAATAACCTGTCAAGTGCGAGTCGGACTCGCGCACTGAGGGTTCCGTACTACAACCGGAGGAATAAAACCATAAAAACCACTTTTCTTATCGAACCGCAAAACTAACTTTGTTTTTAGAGGTTTATTGTAAATATCAAAAAAACTACTTATTAGATCTCGTTCAAACCAATTTTCGGTGGAAGTTTGCATGGTAATGTACATCATATATTTTTTTTAGTTTTATCATACTCTTATTTTAGAAGTTACAGGGGGGGGGACACACATTTTACAACTTTGGAAGTGTCTCTCGCGCAAGCTATTCATTTAAAAAAAATGATATTAGAAACCTTAGTATCATTTTTGAAGACCTATCCATAGATACCCCACACATATGGGTTTGATGAAAAAAAAAATTTTGAGTTTCAGTTCTAAGTATGGGGCACCCCCAAAATTTATTACTTTTTTTTAAATTTTGTGTGAAAACCTTAATGCGGTTCACAGAATACATCTACTTACCAAGTTTCAACAGTATAGCTCTTATAGTTTCGGAAAAAAGAGGCTGTGACATACGGACGGACAGACGGACAGACGGACAGACGGACAGACGGACAGACGGACAGACGGACAGACAGACATGACAAATTTATAAGGGTTCCGTTTTTTGCCATTCGGCTACGGAACCCTAAAAAAATAAACCATGGGATTGTCTGGGCATTAAAATGTATCGTCATTCTAGAGTTCAGCCAAAGAGTTTTTGTGGACTGAAAATCCCTAACATACCCCTCTGTCACGACTATCACTTAAAGCTTTCTGTGATCATGTGATGTACGTACACTGGCGGGAGTACGGGATTCACGTTCACATTCACGGTCACGATCGGCTCGACTACGGTCTATGACTTAGTAACGGGTCCTGTCGCCATAGTTAATCTGCTCGGTGCTGAAGCCAAATTGGCAGTTATGGCGTAAAAGAGTTACGAAAATATACACACATACAAACCAACTTTCGCCTTCATAAAATTAGTGTAATAAGTTTGATTATGTTCAGTAGATCGGATCTAATTTAAAGCAAAGTTTATCCAACTACGCTTGCCAATCATATCACATGGGAAAATGATGTAGTAAAAGACACCGAAGCCCACTTATATTATGAGGTAATGCGAGTCTAATGGCATTTTCCCCGGTACGCTTGATCTAGGAGGCTCATTAAGTTTACTTACACTTTCTACTTGTAAGTTACTAGTTATAAGTTCTCAAGGAATATTCTTTTAAGCTTATGGCCAAGGTTTTAAAGAAATGCGGTCTCTTTTTGGTGCTCTTGATTTATGCGTTCCCATTTTGGATCTTAGATTTTAATTATCACTAAAACCGAATCTGAATAATGTCCGATGACAAATTGGCCTAAAAATGTGACAGTATGTTGCTATAATATCCAGTTACCATATTTAAAGTTACTAAGTTAACTACTTATCTACCAAACTAAGATGAAACTAAAATAAAATGGAAGAGAATGGACAATTGGACATATTTGTTCGAAAGGTTGGTCACGTGACTAACCGATAACGAATGTTATTCTCATACACTTGTAGATATCGAATCGATAAGTAACATGGTTACGGTCATTTTGATTCTCTTAGTTTAATTATCATTAAATCCCAAACAGAAAATCAAACATCAAATGGGCGTAAAAATGTTATACCTAATACCTATGTGAAATTCCAAATTTAGACGAACTTAAATAAAAATGACATATCTGTCCGAAAGTTTTTTCACGTGACTAATCGATAACATGTTATTATTCATACATTTATATTAATTGAATCGATAGTAACACGGTGTAGGTCAATAGAGCGAAAACGATATAAACAAACGCCAAGTAGATAGTTTGTAAGTAGTTTGACAGTGATTGTATGGTTCAAAGTTTCCTCCCAGACACCAGTGCACAGTAAATAGAGTGGAATGACAGTGTTGAGAGGTCAGCGGAGCACAATACCTATTGCCTGCTAAAGTGGCATTTATTTATAGAGCGCTGACGACCGGCTATCGAACGTAGCCGCTACTGTACTGTCAACAACCAAGGCACCACGGTTCAATAACCAAACTACTGAACTGACTGTACTTTTTCTTCTGCTGAGTCATGAATTACACGAGTATCCTTAAAATTCTTTTGTTGTCCGTTCTTTTCTCGTCCGTTCTTCCCGGTGCAAAACAGCTTTCCGAACGTGGCGTTAGAGTCTGACATTACCTAAGAGCCTGTATATTTTTTTTCATGCTCATCACTCAAACATTTTCCAGTAGTGGACTGGGAATCGAACACACGACCTCCGACGTAGACAGCGGATACCGCTACGCCATTCGGTCGTCGTAGGACTCGTAGATTAGGCCTATGTGGAAGAATAAACAAATTGATTTGGTTTGATTTGATTTGATATATCTCTAGGCCAATTTTGCTTGGCTTTGGTCACCATTTAATTAAGTGTTTTGGTCGTGAGTCTCAAACTTTGATCCAAGACATAAAGGTATAACAGTAGCTATAGCGTTATGTATTCCACATTTTGTAAAATTGCTTGAAGTTGTGATATGCTTATGGAACGAAATTCAAAAAATTATGGGAATGACATATCCGATCCATATAAATCACGTTACTTCCACTCAAGCAACCGTCATTTTGAAAATAACTCCAGCTTTAAAAAAATAGACGTAGAAACACAGGTATAAGAAAATTTTTCAGCGTAGATTTTCGAAGTACTTCGTTGATTTTCTTCGTAGCGGGATTTTAATCACGCAAAGGTCCATTTTCTTTCGCTCCGAAAAGAAACTTTGTTTCAATAACATCAACAATTTCCTCATTATTGACACCATAATGACACAAAAGGCAAGAACTTCCTCAAATTTAAAACTCTATTTAATAAATGATTGAGTCGAAACTTGAAAAAAGGAATGAATCACATACTGCCTCTCAATGAGCTATGCCATTGATTAAGGACAAAAACGTGTTGCGACCGCGAACTGCTCAGTATAGTAATAATAAAAATTGTCAAGATTGTTTTTGCAGAGACCTAGAGTTCTCCTTGTCATTTCTGAATGCCTGGTACCTTACGTCGAATTATGGGTTAAGCTCAAGGAGCTTTGAGCGTAAACTTATTTTAATAAAAAAATGAAATCTCAACAAAAATATTGCCAGACGAACATTTGGCTTACACGGGCAAAAAGGTATCAGATCTCATGTAGGGCAAGACTTCTAACTCTATACACCCTAAAATACAAGCTCTAACTTCACAAACTACACTTTAGTTACAATCACAGAAAACAAACAATATAAAGTCATTCCTTGCTCTGTGGTTACAATAATGTCTTGGCCGTTTCGCAACCGTCACAGATCAGATAGATAGATAAATACTAAGATAGGTAGGTTTTAGGTACAAACATTACTAAAGATTAACAAAATCCACCTACTTTTGCACGTAGAAACGCACACACTTTTATTGGCAGTGATTATTTTATTAGAGCAAATTAATTTTTAACTCAGTTTTAATTACAGTAAAATTAATTTTAACTGGAATAGTTTTCATTGTCAGACTGTGTTTTTGGTGGCATGACACTATCACACTTGCGCTTTCAGGGGGTTAATTTAGGGCACTGAACTTTTTTTACGAAAAGGAAATAACGGCTTTCTGCCCATGGGCAGGGTATATCCGATTCTCCCGGGCTAAAACAACCTACCCGTCTTCCAGGTCATCAGCACGGACCTGCTATGCATTACTTCATGCTGGAAGCACTAAACTATAATCATTAAACTAAAGATGTCTTAGTTAGAGAATCGGAATTACGAGTGGCTTTAAAACCTTATGATCAATTTTTATGGTGAAAAAAATATGAATATGTAGGTACAATGACTCCATATCATTAAAAAAAAATATCCAAAGTCCAAGCAGGCTTCATCTGTCATGTTTGCTGCATGAACGAGCAACCTACATCGACAACGCGATTTGCAATAATTATTAGAATAACTGTTTCATGCCAGCTTAACATATCGGCTAGCATGACCTGCGCGTACGACTAATATTTATTACAATACTAAAGGCCGACATGGTTTATAATATAATTATTTGGTTACTTTCCAGTTTACATATGGAAAATTGGAAATAATATGTAGTTAAGTAGAACTGAAATAATCTTTATTGCGACATGAATGATAAACTATTGTGAAATATGTTTTTTTTATAAACAAAAAACGTGGTTTATCCCACTCACGAAAAGACAAACAGAAATAAAAAAACAAACAATCAGACAGACAAATAGGTAAACAGACAGAACGACAGGCAAATGAACAAACCGAGTGATAAACAGATGTAAAACAACAAAAAAACAGACAGACAAACACACGATCAGGCAAACAGGGCCGGGAGCTGTACTTAGCTTGAGATTGTTGAATTCGGTAATCGGCGCAAGCGCAAGTTTGGCTCTATTAAAAATTAAATTGTCCCGTTTGCCATGGAGATCCTGTGGCCATAGGGTCATGGTGGCAAAAAAAGTAATTGGTGCAACTTAATTCCATTGTTCGTTTCAGCCGACGGACGTCCACTGCTGGACAAAGGCCTCCTGCAATGCTTTCCAGCCCGCACGGTCCTGCGCCATTTGTATCCAGCGCCTTCCCGTGACTCTTTTAATGTCGTCAGTCCATCTGGTCGGAGGTCTGCCGACACTGCGCTTTCCCGTGCGGGGTCGCCATTCCAGCACTTTGGGTCCCCAACGTCCGTCGGTTCTACGACCTATGTGCCCCGTCCATTGCCACTTCAGCTTCGCGATACGTTGAGCTATGTCGGTGACTCTGGTTCGTCTACGGATCTCCTCATTTCTGATTTGATCACGTAGAGAAACTCCGAGCATATAGCTCTCTCCATCGCTTGCTGAGTGACTCTGAGCCTTCTGAGTAAAAGACCAAGTCTCGGATCCATATGAAATCACTGGTAACAAGCACTGTTCGAAGACCTTAGTCTTCCGGCACTTTAGTTCCATTGTAAAATAACAATAAACCTGTACTTAAATACTTTCTAATAATTAAAATAATAAAAGAGACTAACCTACATTACTGTTATGACCCAAGTGATAATTTCTTACGATTACTATATGCGTCATTAAATACCTCTGTGTGCTTGTTCAAGTATAACAGTTAAATGTCAATCCTGAGATGGATCGTATCCAGTGAGTTCAGTGGGTCAGTAGTGCCTGTTCCACGCCACTCGACGTGACGGGGAATCGAACCGGTCGACGCGAGTGATTCACCGAACCAGACACAACGAGTTTTTGTATGTGTGTGTGTTACATAAATATATTAAAATGTAGGTAATATTATATCGTACCGTTGTTGTTATATGGTTACATTTACCTTTTATTATTTGCCTTAATTGTTTAGAATCTTGTTTTAATTGAGTATGATTTTTTTACTTAATTGTAGGTAGGTATTTTCTTAAACAATTAATTGACTTTATTTGTTTATATTTTGGAATTGGCTTTTGTTTTTCAAGACTTTAGGTTGGTACCTAGTTAGGTACGCAGTCTTTTATCTGTGAATAATTTTTTAAGACTATATAGTACAGAAGAGCCTATTTAGTACAGAATATATTTAAGTAAGTAGCGACATGAATACAGAACTCTTACTCAACAACAATTATTCTAGTCGTAAAACTACTCTAAAGTACTTAGATTAAATAACAGTATAGTTATGCTGTTATTTATTACAAAATCAACATAAGCCGTTCGATTTTTTTTCCTACTTTTAAGCCGCTTCGTATGTATTATCAAGATAGAAATGTAGTAGAACTGGTCTTATAGTGATTCTTTACTCTTATGTAATTATTTAATTAGTCGTAATAAGTGTCTATAACAACTTAGGTTTCAAGCTTGAGCAATAAACTTACAGCCACCTCAAATAAAAACCTTTTATTAATATTAATTCAATTATTATTGAATCAATAATATTAAAATAAACAAACACGCGAATTAACTGATTTAGCAGTTACCATAATAACTGTTGTAACAAATGTTGATTTAATGATCATAATATCGTCATCAATAGGTTTCAAGCACCAATAATTCCATTTTGCAACGTTATCATGAATATGCATTACATTTGTTAAACACAAGAAAAAAAGTGCAACCAAACCAAAAATGACTTGGTTCGACAGTCCATTAAAATAGCGTTAACAAATACCTGAAACTATTCAACCGTATGATTTATAGATTAATTTCATTAAAATTCATTTCACCCAATTACATGTTAAGCAAGTACGGATGTCGCTGTAATAACATTTTATATCAATTTGGTACAGACCATCGATAAGAAACCTCAGGATATGGGCATCCGAACCATTTACTTAACCTTTTTCTTACAAACAAACAGTAGTGCCATCTTTCAAAAATCTATAGACGGCTGCTGAGCGAACTACAGTGTGGCCTAACTGTTGGTGGCAAAACAAGCCTTTTTGACACCGATAAACTGGCGACATTTTTTGCGCAGTCCGCCCTGTCCAGGGTATATGTCTACTGTACAGACACATTATCGCGTAAAATGGAAGTTACACAACGGCGTATGTTTGTGTGTAATGTTTAATGTTTGTTTATGTAATCAAAACTTGTATATATGCATTAATATTACTTTTGACTTGAGTATTACATATTTATCACAAGCTCACGTTTACTTACTTCACCCCACCCATAAAGTTACCCATAAAGTTACTTAATTCTTTGCGACATATTTTTCATCTACAAGATGTGTCGATGATTATCTAAGAAAAGATGTTCCAATCATTTTACCCACGACCTAATAGAGTACGAGTATAAGTTTCTTCGTTAGTTTGTCGGTTTTTTTTGTTAATTTGTTTGTTTGTTAATTTGCGCATACAAACCAATGTTCCCAAAATTTTTGTTTGTTTGTTTAGAGACCTCTCCTGGGTATTTTTTTATTATTTTATTTATTTATTTGTAATCAAACAGAAACATAAGAGGTTTATGCCGTGTATACGGGTAACATTCTTATTTATTGAAGTATGATGCAAGGAGCGATACGTTCACCTGTGACAGGCCTAGCATGGGCAGGCGATAAAAAATGTATGCCCCAAGTATATCCTCTGACAGGGGTATGCAAAATTAGTTTCGCCGGCTAACACACGGCAAAAGAGGAAAACCTTGAGTGAATCATGAACCTAACCTAACCTAACCTAACCTAACCTAACCTAACCACAGCTCTCATGCTAGGGAAGTTAAGGCTTAGCGCGACCCGAATAGGTGTTTTCAAAAATGCAATATCTATGCCCGTTGAGAGAGAGTCCAGAGCTAAGCCAACATTATATTCTTGAAATATTGCCTTTGGTGATTACGTTTTTACTCCCCAAGGAAAGTGTTATCGTTTTCTGCATGAAAGCTTACAGCAAGACTATATTCAAATTCACTGTCGCCTATATTATTGCTATAAATAGTACGGTATCGGTAAATACAATATGTGCACAAATTAAAACCGTTTTATCCGAGATCCGAGGTGACCTTTGCCGCACATTGTAATCAGCAGGGCTAGACAATGTCACTTAAGCGTTAAGCGTAGTCGCTAGTAGAAAAACCACGTGACCGAATGAAAACAAATGAAAGCAGAATCTACCTAGTCTATGCTTTGTTGTCGGCTGTCAATTGGAATTGTCATGTGACGTATCTGTCATTTGCTGAGCGCCGATGCTTGTGTAGTTTCGTTCGCGTTTTTTTTGAATAAGTTTTAGTTAAAACACATAAGTTAAATTGTTGGTGTAGTATTTAGTTGTAAAACATAATATTTGTGAACTTCGTATAAAACACCACACACAAAAGCAAAACAAAATGGAGTCTTGTTATGATCTCAATGAGTCTTGTAGTTGTTGTACCAAAGACTAAAGAGTATTATAAAATCTCTACAATTCCGCCATTTCGTAGCGTACAATGGCGAAGTACGCTAAAAGTTAACTACAAGGTATGAGCGAACGCCAAATAGTCGTAGTCGAATTTCAAAAACAGCGTGATTTCCTCTGTTCTGTCACTTGGTTTTTCTACAGTCACGTGATGGTCACGTGGTTTGTCCATACATTTTGTCGACTAGCGTTAACGCCAAACGCTTGTGACTTTGTCTAGCCCCGCTGTGCAGTGTTGACTGTTGGGATCGCATCTGTAGCGGTGCCGGCCCGCGCTTGGCACCGTGATAACTCGCTGATAACGTGCAAATTGCCTATTGTTGATACTGAGCGCATCTGAGGGGTTTAGTACAGGTTTTTGTACAAATTTCGAGACTCGTATCGCACAAACGAATCGATTTCCTCCATTACAGCCAGCGCCATCTATGGGCAGTTGCTGACATGCGGTTGTCAATTCTCCTATCCTATCTTTTTTTTTTATTGAAGCTTGCGCTTGACGACAATCATGCCTGATGAAAGGCAATGATGAGGTCTAGGATAGAGCGCGCTTGCCTAGAAAATGCCTTTTCACTCTTCTCTTGAAGGCACCTAGATTGTTCTTGGCTGGAAACACGGAGGCTGGAAGGGCGTTCCACACCTAAGCGGTTCGTATCAGAAACGTGGAGGAAAAACGTTTCGTGCGAGTTTGTTGGACGTCAACCACATAAGGATGCCACGGTTCTCGGCGTCTTGCAGTCCTATGGTAGAAAGGTGAATATTTAAACAATACTTAATCATATCAAATATCCTATTCTTATTGATAAACTAGCTTTTGACCGCGGCTCATCCTGTTCTTTTACCTATCCCAAAGTAACCATGGATGTTGCCGCTATAAAAAGGTATGTTACGATGTACAATTTTAGTACGCGAATCACCCCGTAGATAGTTTTAATGATAATTAATTTTATTTAAGTCTGTGAGTGCAGATCATTTTCATATTATGCGTTCCTTTTTTAATTTTACATTTTTAGTTTTTTTTGTTCTTTTTTAGTTCGTGGCGTCACCCAGTCCAAGGCTCCGACTGAAAATCAGCGCCGTGTGCTTCCATTGCTAATATGGGGCACACAGCACCATGCTGAGTTGGGGCCTTTTTCCGGGTTGTGCCACATGTGACAGGCGGTGTCTGGTGCTTCCCTCACTTGGCCAATTATATTGGTTTTTGTTGCCCGAGTGGAGGCATCGTTTTAGTACGTAAGGTGTATTGTTTTCTTACATATTGTGGCATAATTTTCTTCCGAAATAAAGTTTTTTTTTCAGCCAAAAAGTTGGCTTATATGTAGCTACTAACGGTATCAGATATAAGCTAACCACGTAGCATACCACGGAGTGTTTTCTCAAAAAGACACGCATAATAATATTATGTACAGTCGTACATAAAAGGTCAGTGTCGCATACAAATGACGCGACCTTGCTGCCACAATGCCTTTCCCACAACTCTGGGTTACAGACTTAAAGTCTAGTGTTATAATAACTTTATAAAACATACATAATCTGTTAATTAATAAACGTATAAGTTACGGTAAGAACTAAGAAAGTTTCACTATCCATTATGAAAATAGCTACTTTTACCTAGTGTTGATTTTCTTGCTGGTTTTTCTCAGTGTAAAACCTGTCTTCCAAACTTGGCGTTAAAATATTGTTTTTAAGTTCAGCTTGGAATTAGTAAATAAATTAAATTAAAGTCAAACTAGTAAGTAAAGAGGGTATAAGAGTTAAAGAACTATGACGTTCATTGTTAATCTGTCACCTCCTATATCTTACTATCTTACAAACTGCGAAAAATCTTCATTCATATAGACTACTTAAATAAGCAAATTTATATTGCCTATGGTATTTTTACAGGTAACTGCACATAGCGGTTTTGTGGTCTTTTAAGCGATTTGTCCCAAATACCGTAAAATGAATACCGCAAGAGGGATCAAGTTACTCATTACATAATAGTGTACACTGTACTCTACGAACATCTGAGTTCTGACCAATAGTTGTCAATTCAGATCAGCAACGGTTGGTCAGCTTTAAACTAATTCGGGCGTGTCATTTCACACTATTGTAATTTGTATATAGTCACGGTAAATGGCGGCCTTCTTTCTGTTATACTTTATGTAAAACCGATCCCAACAAAAACATTATCATGTATAATGTTGCCAGACGAGCATATGGCTCACACTGTCAAAAAGTTATCAGATCTCATGTAGGGCAAGACTTCTGACTTTATACACCCTTAAATACAAGCTCTAACTTCACAAACTCTACACTTTAGTTACAATAATGTCTTGGCCGTTTGGCTACCGTCACATGGGCGTAAAGTGAAAAATGTATCCCACCAAAATCATTTTCCTGATTTCAAATTTTGATTTAACAGAACTTACAGAGTACTGAAAAGTAAATAAATTTTTGATTTTACGCCCAATGTAACGGTAGCCAAACGGTCAAGACATTATTGTAACTAAAGTGTAGAGTTTGTAAAGTTAGAGCTTGTATTTAAGGGTGTATAAAGTCAGAAGTCTTGCCCTACATGAGATCTGATAACTTTTTGACAGTGTGAGCCATATGCTCGTCTGGCAACATTATACATGATAATGTTTTTGTTGGGATTTCATTTCTTTTTGTAAGTTTTTTAAAACAATGTTTTTTATTAACTTAAATTTTGTTTTTTTTGTGTATTTCTTGCACTTCAGGTGCGCCTCTTTTCACAGCCCACTCTCTAATATGTTTGTATTACGAGTAGATACGTACTTTGCTTAGAAGTATATTCTGAAAATTTAATAAACTTATAGTGGATTTAAAGTTAGTAGTTTTGGCCTACCGAAAGTGAAACTAATTTTACATTTATCAAGATAAAATGATAATTAAACGTAATGTATAGATCGAAATTTCAATTTCTAACTTAAATTTTACCTATTAAAACACAAAGTCAGATACAAATGAAAGTTTGGATGTTTGTTACTCAATCACAACACAACCACTGAACTGATTTGTTTGAAATTTAAAATGTAGACTGATTATATCCTGGACTAACACAGACTACTTGTTATCCATTAAAAATCTACGGAAGGTATCGGGAGTATCGGGAGATTTGTGTGTTTATTAGTTTTTATTAACTATTGTTTTATTTATACTTAGTCTTTATTTTCGTTGGGCGCTGAGGCGCTCTTGAAATTCAAATTTGACGCTTGACACGCTTGACAACTCATTTTGGTCACAGAGCACTGGACTCTGGGCAATAAACACGCGGAGCTCGGTACGGGAATTCGGGCTTGCCGCGTGTACTATGGTACTGGGCACACTGACGTTGGGGCGCTGTTAAAATTCACATAATTTACGCTTGGCATACCCGACGGCTAACTGTGGGTACTGGGCACTGGGCCTTGGGCACTCATCTCACCCTGGGCACTGGGAACTGAGAGCTGGGCTCGTTGGACGGTGCCTGTATGTAACTTGGGCTTGACGCGTCCGTTTGGGCACTGAGCAGGTATTTATGTATATATGCGCTAAACGCTCTTCAAAATCAGAAAGATTTGACGCTTGGCACGTTCGACAGCTCAGCAGGGCACTAGGCACTCGGTTCAATGTGGGTTCTTGTCATTGAGCACTGGATCCTGGTCACTCGATATGCAGTGAAACTCGGCTTGTTAAACATGACATGCATGGAACTTGGGCTTGAAACCAATATATCAATTTTGAGACCTCTAGCATCAATATTTGCCGTAGTTTCATACAAACTTCCATCCCCCCATACGAACTTCCAACCCCCTAATTTGATGGATGTGGGGTGATTTACTAAAAATCCTGAAACACGTATTTAATTGTTTATTACAAAGAGTCCCTATATCAATTTTGAGACCTCTAGCATCAATGTTTGCCGTAGTTTCATACAAACTTCCATCCCCTATTTTAAGGGGTTGGGGGGTTAAATTTCCAACTTTTGGAATTTTTTTGTTGGTTGTGTACTAATTCTAGCTTACATACCAAATTTCAGCTTTCTAGGACTTCAGGAAGTACCTAGGAATTTTGATGATCATCAGTGAGTCAGTGACGAAATCTGGGTTTTTCAGATGTCAATAAAATCTAAAGTATAAGACCTGTGATATTGAAACTTTATACGTTTAATAAGTTCACCGGCGACATCATTTCCCGAGAATTTTGATTATCTCGAATAATTCTGGCCTAAGTTATAAGGGTTTAAAAATACGGCGAAACACTTCGAGAAAAGATAGGTAGTGCCCTCGCGCTTCGCTTGACTCGTCTGGCGGGGACACTACCGTGTCCCCAGATCTGTACTTGACACGTTTGCTGCTCCAATGCCGTATTTTTTTTTATAAAACACGCAAAAGTAATACTTAGACATAAAACGCAATCAACTTAAAAATATGTACTTCCCTTACAAAGCTGCACTCACACCATGATATTATGATTCTTTTTGATAGCTGCAGCGGTTCAGCCTAACCGTGACTTTAAATTAAATCTACGGTCGTTATAGAATGCTTTCGAAAACTTTACAAAAATTACTTGTCTCAAACCCCGAACAGTCTCAAAAAAACCCGAAAAGAGGTAGGTATGTAGGTAAATAATGTAGATACACACTTAAGTATGTAGAGACAGAGAGATAGAGACAGGCCTCAGAAAGAAAGTTAAGTTAGAAAGAAGTGTCAAGTGAGGCTTCTGCAGGTCGTTTTTAAATATCTTAAAGTAATTCAGTTTTCCAGCTGACCGGGCAAACGTTGTTTTGCCACTCAGAGGTATGAAAAAGAGCTTACGCCCTTCTCATACCTTCCGGATGTAGATAAAAAAATTCTTAAAGTCGGCCAAGCTGTTTTGATTGAAGTTTTAACCGACTTCATTAAATATCCTTAAATATTTCACTTTACCAGCTGACCGGGCAAACATTGTTTTGCCACTCAGGGGTATGAAAAATAGCTTACGCCCTTCTCAGACCTTCCGAATGTGAACAAATAAAATCTTAAAAATCGGTCAAGCATTTTCGGAGAAAATTGGCTAAAATACAATGACACGAGAATTTTATAAACTAGAAATAAGAAGATGGTGCTGCAATTGTGGAACCGCAGTGTTGACAGATAACATCAAAGGAGTCGGATAAAATCAGGCCACATTTAAGGGGAATTATCTCCAGTCAAAAGAGTCCCAGAAAATCTGACCATACTTATTTCAGGGGATCTATGTCCAGTAGTGGGCATCCATCGGCTTGGATGATGATGATTACTGGTATTTATTACAATGCACACAGTGCACCTATAACGCGGTAACCAGGTATCAACTAATTATGGTCATTATTGCACAATCTAGGAGTGACGCGCGTGTCGACTGCCGGCGCGGGCGCAGCTGCGGCGGAAGCGTGGATAATGCAGACATTGATCGCTGCTAGGAGTATCTACTTGTTACTATTCCGCAGTCACTCCTACACTTATTACCTCATCGTCATCAAATTTATGCTGTGGACCTCCGGTGCTTGCTGCTGGACGGGATCGTCCGCGAAGTTTCTGGCCCAGTTTATTATCAGGCTCTCGTGGGTTCAGCGGCCAACTTCGGAAAGCTACGGGAGTTCGCGCACGCGTGGCATAAGAGGCGAAGCGGCTTGTAGCGACACAGAGAATTTATGCTGTGGACAGCGACGGCGCGGCGAGTCCGTCTTTTGTATCGTCCTGCCCCAGAATGGGGAGAGTGAGTTCATAGGGACAAGGAGCGAGAGGAAACAACTTGTAGGGAGTCAAGAAGGCGCCCTGGGAACACGTCAAGAGCAAGAACCGAACGGGCGCCCTCCCGCGTTTCGGCCCCCATAACCGCGAGGTTGATTGGGCCATGGGTGGTGGAGGGTTGTCCCTACCTCATCGTCACATTGTTTGAAAGACAAGACTGAAGCGGGTAACAGAAAACAATCTTCGTCCCCAAAAATTTTTTTGTCATAAAAATCACTCCATTTTTGATCCGAGATGGTAGTTCCAATTCTTTTGGATCAGCAATAAAACATGCAAGTGGAAGGTCGCGGGTTCGATCCCCGCCACGGGCAAATTTGGAATTTTATAATAATTTCTAAACTGGCTCAGGTCTGGTCTGGTGGGAGGCTTCGACCATGGCTAGTTACCACCCTACCCACAAAGACGCACCGCTAAGCGATTTAGCGTTCCGGTGCGATGCTGTGTAGAAACCGTTAGGGGTGAATTTACGTAACCCCTTCCAAATTAGTAAGATAATCTCACTGCATCATCACTTACCATCAAGTGAGATCGCAGTCAAGTACAAAAAAATACTGTCTTTTTGCCCAACGACAAGACTCGTGCCTTTTGATGATGATGATTAGATATTATGTCTGGTGGCATCAGATGGTGCAAATGCTATCTTCCATCATCTGTCCCGTGGTGTTCTCCCGAACCAATCAGCAGCCTTGGAGTCGTTGAACCGCTTCAGAGGGAGGAGGGGCTTTTATCCCCTGTCACGTTTCCTTTTCCCCCCCTCTTGGCGGCCTTCAAAGACTTGTGGGACTTGAGATACCTAATATTCGGCGTAAAGTGTGGCCTACCCATTTCCTCGCTTAGTTTGGTCCAGCATACACTGAAGAATCTTCGGCTTAGGCTTAGACCAAATTAAGCGGACCGTTTTAGGGAACTTGGTAGGAGCAATTTGGTAGGAGAAACTTGGTTGGAGCAACTTCGTTGGAGCTTAAGACAGCCTCCAGACCCCATACTTACATATTTCCTACTCAAGCAAGCTGGAGTAGCCCACACATTAGTGCTGGAAATCATGTCAAGCTAAAGATGGTACTCATACCATGTACTGGGACAGAAATCATGATAACACTTTATAAATAGAAGTGGTAAAACCGCCGATGTCTCCATCGCCCGGAAATGGTCTCGTATCCGTAACAATCTCGTCTCTAACTCGTTTTAACTCGGTCACAACTATCGGAGTATCTAATCGATTCGATATTAGGCTCGATTACGATATCGATTTTATTGATTCGCGAACGATGAATAAGCATAAGTACTTACCTATTTTGATTTTTCTTATTGAAAAGAATGATAAGACGGCTATAAAGTTCATCTGAGGCCTGCCATATTATGACATATTATTTCGATTGGATGGATGGAACGGAATGGAACGAAATTAAAAAAAATGTAAAGGAATGGCAGTTGCCTGCGGGGAAGTCATGTGATCAATTTAGCGATTGGATACAATGTTCTCAAACATTTCTTGAATTTCGGTCCATTTCGTTCCATCTATCTAATCGAATCGAAATAATTACCTTTTGTCATAAGTATGGCTGCCACTGCTGACGCCAAATTATGACTTCTCTGCTGTCGTCATAGAAAGCTGTCGATCGCTCATTCCATCAATAAATGGATATATATATGACAGTTGGCAACGATAATTCACGTGATCAATCAGTCGATCGGATATATCATTCCCATAAAAAATTATAACTTCGTTCCATGAGCCTACTAAAAGCATTGTAGAAATAGAATAGATAAGACAGTATAGCTAAAGCTGCTCAGCCACATCTTTAAAACATTGAATCGATTAACATCAGCAGATAGTTAGGTGCACGTTTTAAATGGCGATGTAATGGCGAACTCGTGGCTTATTAAGTACAGTGGATATCATTGCCAAATGCATACTCACGAGGTACTATGTTGTTATTATACAAGACCTCATGATACCTTATGTATATTAATGAGGCTATGCTATATAGGATCCTATAATAAAGTCTACTAGTGCATAGCTAAACATATCGGTAATAACTCGTATCTACAAATGCGTTCAAGTCGATTAGAGGTAAATGTTATTTACTAGAGTGTTCATGAAATTATGGGGCTTAATAAACACGATAAAAATTTAAAGATTTAAATGCAGCGAATAAAACCTATTCCTACTAACTTTGAAGGGGTTAGTCACCCTAACGGGTTTAACACAGCATCGCGATCACAGCGCTAAATCGCTTGGCGATGCGTATTTGCTGAAAAGGTGATTACTAGTCACATCTGAAGTTTCCCTACCAGACCAGACCTGAGCCAATTTCGTTCGTTCGTTTCAGCCGACGGACGCCCACAGCTGAACAAAGGCCTTCTGCAATGATTTCCAGCCGGCACGGTCCTGCGCCACTTGTATCCTCAGACTTACATTATAAAAGGCTTGTATCCAGCGCCTTCCCGCGACTTTTTTTAATGTCGTCAGTCGGAAATCAGCCAATACTGCGCTTTCCCGTGCGGGGTGGGGTCGCCATTCCAGCACTTTAGGTTTCCAACGTCCGTCGGTTCTACGAGCTATGTGAAGTTATAAAATTGTAATCCCACTGCAAAACGGGTAGTGTATTGTTTGCATAGATACAGCGCATAGGTATCTGTTTGTGCACGCACAAATTAGATGGAAAGTGTCTGCAGATATTGACTGCCGTGGCAGGCCAGTCTCACTTATCACGTGACCGTCCCGGCTACAAGTAGAGTTTCGGACTACCATATTTGAGATGGTTGCCGCTCGAGGGCCGAGTTGTACGCGCTAGTTCTGTACGGTCTATTTTACGCGCCGTCTGACTACGGCAGCCCTAGTACGTCGTAAGAGATAAAGTTAGGCGATAGAAAGAACCCACAACATTGCGTTTGTTGCGTGTCGATTTTGAGGGCGGGGCCAGGCGCTATTGCGAACTGAATTGCACTTTTTGTGTCAGCGCTAGAGTCGCTATTTCTTTAAATTCCCGTGCGGAGTGAACCTTCTGGTACTATTTAGTGTTCTGTGGCCGTGGCTAGATCAATCCAGAGGATAATATAGTATGGTCATGGAGGCCAGGCTACTAACAAACAACAGCTAAAATGTGCATGCGTCTAAATGGCTGAGGAGGATTTCCTCAGCGCATCGTTGCATTCAGCGTCTCAGCATAATGGAACATCAATTTCAATTCAAATGTATTTCACAATGGCCTCTTGAATGCAGGGATGCACAATCTTTGGAGTAGTAGGTAGGTACCTACTATATCTTAACTACCTTTAATAGTGTCAAGAACATTTCCTCTCCGAATGAAAACGTAAAGCTGTACGATCCTTTGCTTCGATAAGTTTTTTGACGTGACAACGTCTTATAATTCGATAGAGCCGGCTGCACGCACAAAAAAACATGACTCATTTGCCGTTACCTCGCTCTGAGGCGTTCCATGTAAGGCTTGAAGTGCAAGCGAGAGTTGTCACGTTCAACTATCGTCAGTAAACCGACTTTACAGACAACAAATTTTTAGGGTAGATTGCTTGACGACAGTTAAGCCTGTGGAAAGCAAGGTCTAGGTTGGAGCGCGCTTCACGGAGGCTTCTACATCTATAGCGGTTCGTATCAGAAACGTGGAAGAAAATCGTGTCGTGCGAGGTGGATGTCAACCACATAAGGATGCCACCGCTCTCGGAGTCTTGCAGTCCTATGGTAGAAACTAGAATGGTGAAGGAGGTGCAAGGTTATGTAGAAAGTATTAAAAAAATTAAATGCTATAAGTAATCTCAGACTACATTATCATATCTATTAAGTATTAAATATTTAAATACTGTTATTTAGGGTTTCCTCTTATTAAGTAGATAGGTATAATAATTTTCCTCAACATAATGTCTCTGGAAATTGAAGTCGTAAACAGAGCCGTTTAATTCGTGACACACCGGTCTAAGCGGCTCCATAACCTGTTACACACACATAACACACCTATGCCGCATTTTAATGTTTTCGTTCTAATATCTTTAATCTGTATATTATCTAGTTACTTATAACCGTTATTATATTTTAAGAACACAAACGTTGATACTCAATAAATTCTTAGCACCAACTGGGCTGGAATGGAAGTGCTGTACACCACAAAATAACGAAGGCTGGAGTTTATATAGCAACTAATGTGTAAACCTAAGAATAGGCAATACTTAGTGCTACGAAATATACCTACCAAGGTACTTACCTATAGGTATACTTCTACTTGGACTGACAATGTGCTTGCCAGCTAGTTAGTGGCTTTCTTTTTCTGATGTGTGGAAGCAGCTATACTGACGGGGTAAGAGAGAGATCAAGGGAGATACTTATTTAATGTTGTATTTTAATTTTCCCCCTACGCAAACGCCATAAAAATATGAAAAGTACTGGAAATTTGCCGCTGGCGACGTTATGTGGTTGTGGCCAGTGGTCCCGCACACGGGGGCATTAAATAACAGTCCCAAATCCCCATCCCGAAAGCCCGGGACAACGTGGCTGACCGTCTACTTCCCAGGGTTGAGATAAAACTCCTGACAGGGGCTTGCATGGATCACTCAGACGTGACCCCAAAGGGTGGTGCCGCAAGGAAGCCTCCTCTGTTAGGTCCCCAAGTACATCCCTGTCGGAATTTAGTTATTAAGTAGGTATGGCGTCCGGACCTAACAGTTCGTATGCGATCCCGCGGGGGCTTCCAACCAGTGCTAATTACATCTCTATAAGTACCTATTATCATTAAATTATTTGCAGTTCTAGAATATAAAAAGACGAACAAAGTTGCTGACAGCTACTAAACTTACTTACTCATAATAATAAATTGTTATCTGTACTTAATTCATAAACAATTGAAAAGTGACTCGAAGTTATCGCCAGCTGCGTTATTGTTATTTCTATTGGAATATTCGTGAAGTGTTTGTAAATAATCGGGCGTCAATTACAAGAAATATCGAAAAAAGTCTCTGTTATTGAGAAACGTCGACCTTGGAGCGCGGAGACGCGATGATTGGATGAGAACGAAACGTCGTGGTTTTCTTGGCTCTTTTGTTCTTTTTGTGTGCACCCACCTGCAAGACTTCAATGTCCAAGACCGTCTTTTCAGTTTACTTTGCAGACCACTTCACGTAAGCATTAGTAGGTACTTACTTTCAGACGACAGTGAAAGGGTTATTTATGCCAAAATTGGAACTATAATTACATGGACCTTACTTAACATGGATAAAGTTAAGTTGATTTTAAGTTATACGCTTCTCAGAAGCAGTGCATTCAGGACTTTGAATTAGTGTGATGGACTGGTCCTACAATCAATCTCTTGAACGATAGAATTCGTATCAAAGATACAATTTATTCAATTTTGATTCGAGAATAATATCTAGATTAAAGATAAGATTAAAAGATAAAGGTTTCCCGGCGAAATTGATAGGTACTATACCTACGTTACGAATTATCTAGGCGGGATCCAAAGCTCGGAAAACTTATAGAGCTACGAAAAGAAGCGCTCCAATGGCAGAAGCAGAAACGGCAGAAATCACACTATTTTACAAGTCAGTTTTAAGGCCTTTTAAAAGTCCTTCCCACATGAATTTATGAATATAAGACACATGAAATTAATGAATGAAACACATTCTTCAATTAACAACTAAGCAGTTATTGTAATCAGGTAAATGTAGGTAAGTACCTACTTAGTTTCTTTTTCTTCTGTTTGATGAATATACTTATATATTGTTTATTTATTTTTTCAAATTAACGAAACGGCTTAGAACTAAAATTAGGTAAGTTACCTCTACAATTAATTCCGGTACGGAAAATAGTCTAGCCGATTATAGAGTTTTTCTTCCAATTTTTTGTGTTTTGTTCCATTCCAAAGAAGCCGGAAATTGTTCCGGACAATAAACCTCATACCGTCTCGCCCAGAGCAACCAGTTGCTGTGTTGATTTAATTTTCATTTCTTGCGCTATTTAAGCTCTCGCCAGAGTGATAAGAGCGACGCGCGGCGAAAGAAAGCCAGCGCTTAGCCGGTCACAGTCAATAAAAATTGTGCCACAAAATTATCCCAGCAATATGTAGGTACCTATATATATAACTTTTTTGCGGGTTAAGACTTGGAGAGTAAACGGAGCCATAAATGGAAATCGTACCCGGCCGCTTCTGCGCGTCGTCTTCAATACAAGGTCATATTATAAAAACTACTGATCTGCTGAATTTCGAAAAGTCGTAGAAAAAAAGTTGTTAGTTTTAATGTAAACAACTACAGGCCGAGAGCGATATGGTATTTTTATATAGCCCTGTAACAATTTGTACAGTCGCAGAATGAAAAGGTTCGCCACCTTACTGTCGATTTTCCCTTGCACTAGTACTTCAAGAATCCATAATGTCAACATACTAAAACAATTCTAGACTAGTGCAAACGAATCACTTTGAAAATTGACGAACCTTTTTATTCCGCGACTGTACCTTCATTGCAATTGCTTACATCTAATCAGGTTTCCCGCTCCGCTACCGCCCCGCTCGCTATCTGGCGACAGCTTTACTTCGTTTTTCAAGACAGATTGTGAGTGCATCTCAGTGCAGCACCAGCGATGTGCATCCAGTTTACACTGAAGTCATATCGCCCCCTATGCAAAGGTGCGTGTACACTCATTCACCACAAAAATAGTTTTGACTGTATCAATAGTGATTTAGTCTATAGTCTATAGTCTGTAAGATGTTCCAATAGCATGGTTCCCTAAATCTACTACGTCTGAATTTATTAGCCGCTTGAACAATATTAATTCTAATTAGGTGTACTTAGTTACCTAATACTCTCGTTTATTTGAATACCTACGCAGTATTTTTACCAAACTATGCGTCATTTGCCAGTCAATAAGTCAGCCCCGTTTAATGGAAACACGTCTTTAAAATAACGGTCCCGGACTCGAAACGCGGAACAGAGGCGAATCAATTATATCTTTGGAACGACTGAATACCGCGCTAACTAATAAATACACTACGATCCTACATTTAAAAGAAATCTGCTCACTCAAATACTCAGGTATGCCGAGATTCTAGAACATACCTCTACCCGTAGTTGCATAGTGCTTTACAAATTTTTTTTTTAAACACACGCATTAAAATTAGGTTTTCTATATCTCTATGAACTTCGTTATATTGAATACATATTCTAATAATTTTCGTGTCCTGTGGTGTAGTAGGTCGTGGTTAGTTGGTAAAAGTCTCAGCTACGGTCCCTGATTAGACTCAGCCTCCTGGTTCATGGGCCGCAGCCGCCCTACAATTGTTAGGGTTCTGTACCTCATAAGAAAAAAAACTGAACCCCTAGGGGATTACCTTTTTTGTCCGTTTATCCGTCCATCTTTCACGACTCTTTAATACATATAATGTATTTCAAACTGATAAAAAAGCTATGGGTACCTAAGTATGACTTGTTCGTAGGTTCATTCATGTTAGCTACCTTGTTCTCTTCTACAGATACTTACTTGAACCAAGACAAGGTTTTCGGGACTAAAAGCATCTAGATTGCAAAATATTCCCGAGTCAAACATTAGAGTATAGATGCTAGAAGTAGATACCATAACAAGGAATTCGTAACAAAGAACAGCTCAAAGAATTTAAAAATATACGTCATTTTCAAAAGATATACCTACGTACAGGTCAATCACCTTACACTAGGTGTAAAAAAATAGGTATAAAAAAAATAGGTGTAAAAAAATAGAGAGCGACGATAGCATACCTATTATTGTTGTTAATTGTAATTGATATTGAAATTGCTGCACTTATGTTAAATGTCTGCGATTGACAGATTTATTTCGAGGTCAGCCGACAATCAACAGTGTTTGAGAGCGGATTAATTTGTGAGTTACAAGTTTCACTTTCAAAAATTAAGATTTATGAATTTCATTGCTCACTTCTACATAAATAGTTTTGGAACTGGAGAAGTCTCTATTTCAAAAACAACCTTAAGATTTCTGATTCGTGATTCTAGTATCAAAGTAAAAAACTGAAAGAAGCATGACTAAATGTGGTATCAAGTTTTCTTAACCAAAACCAAAATATTCTAGGAAAATAAAGTAGTGTTTTTTTATGAACCATTGGCACTAGGAACCATTGGCATTTTCATATCCGGAATTTTATTTCGCATACAAAATATGACTTTCTTTTCAATGCACATTTCCTATCATATAGATGTTATTGAGAAGTTTATTTACTCATTACTTAGGAATTCAGAATTTTATTTAAAAAAAATGTAGGAGGAGTGGAAACCGTAGTCTATAAAAATAAAGTTTGGATTTGAATCAGCCTGTTACCGGATTCTATACATCCATGGTCAATGTCTTTTGAGGATATTGACCAGGGATGTATGGAATCCCGTACCAAGCTGATTCAAATCCAAACTATTTTTATATAGATTATGTACGGCCACCACATTAACTCATTCAATTACTATTTTTTTTAATTAACATCCGGATTCCAAAGCTATAGGCAAATCAACAAGTTGTACAAATGTCTCTCAAATATGTATGACAGGAAATGTGAATTAAAAAGAAATAACTTTTTTTATCCAAAATTAAATTGCGGATATGAAAAACAAATTCCTAATGCCAAAAAATGGTTCTTATAAAGATTAATATCATTTTCTTAGAATATATTTTGGTTTTGATTCATGCGAAGCCTTGATACCACCTTTGGTAATTTTTCTTTGAGGGGCAGGAAGGAATGAGGGACATTTGCAGCACATCTTAGACAATATTAGGATGAATTTGATGATTATGAGACTCGTCGCTAAAGCTAGAGATGTGTTTCGAGGCAAAAACTAGTCAATTATAAAATAGATTTAGAACCAGTCGCCGGGAAAACAGATTTAAATGATTGACATCGCAATAGGTGTCGCAAGAGCGGTCTATCGGTCGCTGACTGCTGCCGGCACAATTGGAATTTCAATTGCGATGAACTAGGATTGCCCAACGACCTCTTGCCCGTCTTCTAGAAATTATCTGATGCGGCGATAATAACAGTTTTATTGGGATAGTGGAAGAAATGCTTGATACAAACATGTCCAACTTGCAAGCCCTTAAGGAAAGTCAACTTTTGATCGATATAATGGCGGTAACATATAAATATGTATGGTAAGTATTGGCTCTTGGAGGATGAGTAATATATTTTCGCCAATTAGAAAAAAAAAACATAACTTGCATAGGTAGGTACTCCTTAGCATTTTCGACTTAGGGTAATCGGCAAGGTTTAGAGTTTGCTTCCCTTCCCGAAACCTATATTTTAATCCCTATGCCTCGGTGACCACGTTTAGCCGTCGATTATTCTCACCATCGTGATAGGCAACACTGTGAGTGTAAACGTCATAATACATGTAGGTAATACAATCGGAGCCAAACGACACCCTTGCATTACTCCGTTTATTTACAGGAAAAAGTTATATTTTGTTCTGTAAAAAAATGTAGGAAGATCGAAATCGTATTCCTGGACCAGTTTATTTAACAATGTTGTAAATTACATAAGTAATGGCCATTCAGTTCCCAATATTATCTGTACCGGTTAATCCAGTATTCTGGTGTTTTTATTTGCTCATACCTACTTAGATAGAATTAATTTTTAATTTTGTGCCTATGTAGTAGGCAAAAAATTATTGTTAATAAATTAAACGAAAAAAAAAATTCGATTTTTGATTAATTTTTCTCTTTTATAATTATTAATATTCATAGAAATACAATTTTTAAAACTTGAAAAATAATGTACCTCTTACTATATCAAATAATATTAAATGCATGGCTATTATACAAAAACAACTATGAACTACAGTAATAAATATTTAACCACAGCGCTCGTACAATAATAAGACATGAACTCCATCAACCGAAGAAAAATTGCAAACGTGCTCAAAAATCAAATTAAAAACCGTGTTTACCTTCTCACATCCGGTCCTTTACCGCTGATACAGGCAATTATTTATTAACACGTAAATATACACAACACGATTCACTAGAGTATTAAAAGTTGATCACCACAACTCGTAAAGGTTTCGCGGTATATTTTGTGGACGGACGCAAACGTGCGTTTGATTCAACGATCGCTGGCCAACTGGCGACCGTTCTTGACTCTTGTCCACTCGGTTAATGCACAGACCACTGTACTCGGGTTTTCATTGAGATAATTGCATCAAACGGATCTGGTTCAGAAAACTTTGAATAAATAGGATCATCTTCATCCTCATCCTGCTACGGTGGCATAAGAGGCGAAGCGGCTTGGAGTGACACAGAGAATTTATGCTGCGGACAGCGACGGCGCGGCGAGTCCGTCTTTTGTATCGTCCTGCCCCAGAATGGGGAGAGTGAGCCCATAGGGACAAGGAGCGAGAGGAAACAACTTGTAGGGAGTCAAGAAGGCGCCCCGGGAACACGCCAATAGCAAGTACCGAACGGGCGCCCTTGCGCGTTTCGGCACCCATAACCGCGAGGTTGATTGGGCCATGGGTGGTGGAGGGTTGTCATCCTGCAGACGTCAACTGTTTGACATAGAACTTCCCAAGCGACCGCCACCACACCCTGTCCTCAGTCCTCCTAATTCAGCCACTTCCCAGCACTCGCTTTGTAGTCAATCCAACTAGCTGGAGGGCGCCCCACACTACGCATACTTGTACGCGGTCTCCACTCCAGGACTTTTCGGCTCCAACGGCCATCGCCCCTACGACAAGCGTGTCCTGCCCACTACCACTTCAGCTTGCTAATGGTTTGGGCCATGTTTGGGCTATCTCAATGACCTTAGTTCTCCATATACTTCATAAACAGGATGCTGGGAGTCAAGCTGGGCGCTACGCGTGGCTTGAACTGCAAGCGCAATCAAGACGGTCACCTGATATTAAGTGACACGTCAACACGCGTGACCTGCCCATTGAACTTCAGCTTCCAAATGGTTTTTGCTATTATCTCCCTGACCTTACTTAGTTCTCCTCATTTCATAAATATGACGCTCAGAGTTAAAATGGGCGCTTCCCACAAAACTTTACGCGTGGCTTGAACTCCAAGCGCAATCCAGACGTTAATATAATAATAATATATATTTATTTGCAGAATTGTGGGTTACAGCAAGATGACAAAAAAAAATACAATTTTCCTTCACAATCTACTGAATGACAGTGCCCATTGCACTTCATTTTTGCCATTATCTCCGTGACCTTAGTTCTTCTCATTTCATAAATATGATGCTGGGAGTCAAAATGGACGCAACACAAAACTTTACGAGTGGCTTGAACTCCAAGCGCAATCAAGACGTTCATCTGATGTTAAGTGATACGTCCGTCCATTGTAATACACTCTTCAAATGTAATTGTCATTGAGATTTTTAACCTCCGTGCCTCGGAAAGCACTAAGTCTTAGTAATCTGTATAAGTCTTGCGCCTGATCTCTTTCCGGTCATGTCAGAACTGTTGTCCCATCGGATATGATAAAGTGAATAGAGAGTGCATCTGTGTTAGCACACACACTTGTGGGATGTGCTATAGTGCACATCCCACAAGTGTGTGTGCTGGATATGGATGGAAAATCTTGACAAATTGACCGCCATGGCCGCATTGGTCTGGATTGATATAAAGCATGAAAATAAATAAAAAAACTCGATACTGTAATTCATATTTTATTTTTGATTCGATTCGAATAAATTAATATTATAATTGGTACAGATTATCTAATTAATTATTTAGAATGTCATGGTTGTTTAAAAATGTTAATCGTTGTTATTACCTTAAAATTTTATGTTAGCCTCATTGAATTGTATACACAGATTGTATAGTCATGAAAACCGATTTAACATACTTTGTGATAACATGATCAATGAAAATGACCAGAGAAATTAAAAAACTTCACCAAGTTGCTGAAAACCAATTTTTTTTTTCTCTATAAAACTCTATTTAGTGTTGGCAACAATGCCATATTGTCATGAAAATATGGCGATTTTTTTATTTCCCTGATCAGGCTATATCTACTAAGAATATCCCTTTTGCTTTTATACAACGTCAGTTTTTATTTCTGATAAAAGACTGCGTGTTTTAAAATATTTTATATTTTGCATAGGTGTCCTTTTTTAACTCCTGCAACACTCATCCAAAAATTTTACATATTATTAACCAAGGTAATGATATTTGAGATGACTTTGCGTCAAGTAAAACTAACGTTGTACAAAATACTACGTTTAGAGACAATCACCATTAAAAGTGGAGCGGACTCCTAATACTTAAATACAACTAAACATTAAAATAGAAAAAAATCAAATATCTTTTAAAGATACCACTTGCATTATTCAATAAATAAATGAGATACCAATAGAGATAAAAACCAGGTAACTAAAAATGTTATTCAAATAAGATCCTTGATATACAGAACATAGTATAAAAGACACAAAAAAAGTGCAAACTAAAATTAAAAAAATAGGTAACTAGGATGTGATGTTTAGTTTTCATTAATACAAAATAACCTAAATAATAATCACATGTGGTCTCGAAATTATAAACATGAAAGAAATTATCCCTCTTCTGATTTTCTTTACTTACTACAAATACCACAGATTACTACAGATTCAGCGCACGGAACTTCGGAGTGAGGCACGCAATAGGGATACAAACCAGAAAGTCGTATTCCTTTTGAGTTAGTACGCAGCGAACCGCTGACCGAGTCACTGCTGCGTAACTTGCGTAATGCTCAAAACTGCCAATTAATTAAAATGCCATCTTGTGCTATTAAACAGTGTAAAAGTTGTTCGCAAAAGTCAAGACGAAAAGAAGGAATATCTTTTCACAAGTAAGTTTAAGTGCTATGAAAATAAATTTATTTTATTTTTAAATATTGTGTTAGCTTCACGTTCGAAACTCCAAACCTCAGTGAGAGTCCATCAGTGTGACCAGTCTACATTGAAATTATTTTCCCTAGATGTAAGGTTAAAATTGTATGTTAGTAACAGGGCATTTGAGATTTAAAAAAAAACCTTTATGACTGGCCTCATGTTGCAACAACGTTTCTTTTCGGACGATATCTCATATGGGGCTATGCGGAAAAAAAGTAATAAAATTATAAGACCCAAGATTAATCGGTCAAACATCTCGCTGCCCGCTATGAAATAAAACGAGAAACGGCGTCGCCTGTTGCTCTGCATATTGAATACGGTAATTTTCTTTGATGGTGAGTGACGGTCTTTCACTTCATTTGATATAGTATTAAAATTTAAAAATTGGCCGCCATTTTGAACTTTTTTGTTATTGAACGGAATTCTTTCAAAATCGAAATCTGACCGTGGCAGCAAGCATTGAGTAAGAATCTGGTGTCAAAATTGAGAAAAGTGGCCGCCATTTTGAACTTTTTTGTTATTGGACCGAATTCTTTCAAAATCAAAATCTGACCATGGCGGCAAGCATTGAGTAAGAATCTGGTGTCAAAATTGAAAAAATTGGCCGCCATTTTGAACTTTTTTGTTATTGGACGGAATTCTTTCAAAATCGAAATCTGACCGTGGCAGCAAGCATTGAGTAAGAATCTGGTGTCAAAATTGAAAAAAGTGGCCGCCATTTTGAACTTTTTTGTTAGTGGACCGAGTTCTTTCAAAATCGAAATCTGACCATGGCAGCAAGCATAGAAAAAGAATCTGTGGGCAAAATGTAAAAAAGTGGCCGCCATTTTGAACTTTTTGTTATTGGACCGAATTCTTTCAAAATTGAAATCTGACCGTGGCAGCAAGCATAGAAAAAGAATCTGTGGTCAAAATGTAAAAAAGTGGCCGCCATTTTGAACTTTTTGTTATTGGACCGAATTCTTTCAAAATTGAAATCTGACCGTGGCAGCAACCGTGGCATCTGACCGTGACCACAGATTCTTTTTCTATGCTTACTGACACGGTCAAATATCAGTTTTGAAAGAATTCGGTCCAATAACTAAAACGTTCAAAATGGCGGCCACTTTTTTCAATTTTGACACCAGAATCTTACTCTATGCTTGCTGCCACGGTCAGATTTCGATTTTGAAAGAATTCGGTCCAATAACAAAAAAGTTCAAAATGGCGGCCAATTTTTTCAATTTTGACACCAGACTCTTACTCTATGCTTGCTGCCACGGTCAGATTTCGATTTTGAAAGAATTCGGTCCAATAACAAAAAAGTTCAAAATGGCGGCCACTTTTTTCAATTTTGACACCAGATTCTTACTCAATGCTTGCCGCCATGGTCAGATTTCGATTTTGAAATAATTCGGTCCAATAACAAAAAAGTTCAAAATGGCAGCCACTTTTTTAAAATTTTGACCACGGTTCTTTCTCCATACACAGACCGTCACTTACCAGTTAGAGTACAATCAAAAGAAATGACTGTCTTCAATATGTATGATGTAGATAATATTATAAATTCAAATGGAACCGAAGACCGTCACTCACCATCAAAAACAAATACCGTCTTCAATCTGCAGAACAACAGGCGACGCCGTTTCCCCGTTTTATATCATCGCGGGCAGCGAGACGGCGTCGGAGGTTAAAAATATACTTTCACTCTTTACTAAGGAAATTGTACCTATAATACTATATCGTAGTGGGAGTTTTCTCCTTAAGAGCGGCCTACCCGGTAGATTGTTTCATACAAACGCTCTTACGCGATTATGACGTTTTAACAAACTTTTCTTGAAATATTTTTAACAAGTAGGTACCTGGCACACTATATCTAGGTTTGTATAGAAACAAAAATTTAAATTTATTAGCAACACATTAATTACCAGCCTCCAAAAATCTGCAAATTTACGTAAACTTTGGTTGTTTCGCTTAGCTCATATATTGTAAAAGTAAAAAAAACAACTCTATAGAAACCTCGTACAACTAATAAAGATTCGAAATAACAAACATTATTTACACATACTTGTAAGGCTTTTTCAAAATCACGTATCTCCTGGAACAAGTTTCATGAAATTGCCGCGCTATTTTTTTTTTCCTGAACGCGCGATTGACGATACAGGCGTTATCTCGTTTTTTTCGGAATGAGCCTTTTTCTAGGATTCCGTTAGACGAAACAGCAAGCCTGTAAACCACGTATTCGTTGTACTTGGATGGTCCGGGCAGAGCCGCCTTAAGCCACTTAAGCTAGCAACATTATCAGGCTTGCGTTAGACAGTGATCGGACCGATAGCCGTGTGTGTGCACGCACACATACAAAAATACCGTGCGTCACTTGCTGCTTCCGAAGTGTTAATCTGGTAATCTGTGACAAATACAAAGGTTTCGAAAAAGGAACCACACTTACTCAAACATTTTCAAAGAGATTCCTTTCCAAAATTCCAAAAGGTACCTTCACAAAATTTTATAAAAACTACCAAAACACTCATCCAAAAATTTCTTACAGCTACGAAATTTTATAAGTAATGTAAGTTTATAGCAAAAATAGCATTGTTGTACTACGTATAGCACACACAAATTGACCGAATCAATTTTTTATATTTTTCGCTATGAGTATTTCAAAATCTCATCTTTCTTTCAAAAAATTCGAACGCTCACACTAATCCAATTATTTTTCTTAATTACAGGAAAAATAGTCACGGAGCATAAATATACGCCAGTATCAAAAATGTACAATACATTATACTTACTAAAATAAAAATAGTGTCCCGGTTACATGAGGCACTATAGATAAGGCCAATATTAATTAGGACTTACAACCCGCACTCAGAGATGTCACTACTAAATTATCATTAAGACTTTAAGAGCTGGCAAACTGGCTCTTTTTAGGGTTCCGTAGCCGAATGGCAAAAAACGGAACCCTTATAAATTCGTCATGTCTGTCTGTCCGTCTGTCCGTCCGTATGTCACAGCCACTTTTTTCCGAAACTATAAGAGCTATACTGTTGAAACTTGGTAAGTAGATGTATTCAAAAAGTAATAAATTTTGGGGGTGCCCTATACTTAGAACTGAAAATCAAAAATTTTTTTTTCATCAAACCCATATGTGTGGGGTATCTATGGATAGGTCTTCAAAAATTATACTAAGGTTTCTAAAATCATTTTTTTCTAAAATGAATAGCTTGCGCGAGAGACACTTCCAAAATGGTAAAATGTGTGTGTCCCCCCCCTGTAACTTCTAAAATAAGAGTATGATAAAACTAAAAAAATATATGATATACATTACCATGCAAACTTCCACCGAAAATTGGTTTGAACGAGATCTAATAAGTAGTTTTTTTGATATTTACAATAAAACCTCTAAAAACAAAGTTACTTTTGCGGTTCGATAAGAAAAGTGGTTTTTATGGTTTTATTCCTCCGGTTGTAGTACGGAACCCTCAGTGCGCGAGTCCGACTCGCACTTGACAGGTTATTTACGATGTTTAAGGCATTTTGTTTAAAGAACTGAGCATCGAATCCTTACAGAAAAAATATGTAACAGAAAATTAGGGTTTTATGAACAATCGGTATTGACAAGAAAATGAATATTCCTCAAACCATGTTTCAGAAAAAAAATCCCAAAAAGCATCTAATTTTGTCATACTTTGAAAATTGTCTGTAGAACGGCACAAGCTATTTAATTAACTCCTGTATACAAAAAAAGTACATAAAAATTACAATAAGTTTGATTGAGAGTTTTATTTTAGGCCTTCTAACAATCGTGTAAAGTAATAATTTCCCCGAAATTTAAGTAAATCAGTGTGAACGCGGCTGCTCCGTCCCCCTGTAAACTGTCATTCGGCCTTCTTAAAGCCTTAAAATCATGTAACATCTAAAACACAGATTAATGATAATTAAAATTAAGCGACGTCTGCGAGTGCGAGTGCAATGTGACGAAGAACGAGACTTTGATCTACCTCACACTGCGGAACAATACTCTACAGATATTCAACAATTATTTCGAAATTCGAATCATTAGGCCAAGCAAGGTATGCCAATGGGCCCAATGGTGCTTAGACGACTTTATAGATATTTCAATCCTCGATGAGGCGCCCCACTCTGTCAAACTCCATCTGATTCGAGAAACATGCGATTTTCGTGGATTGAATTATCTATAGATCTCTCAAAAAGTGGGGCAATTTTTCAGTGGTTTCTCTCATATCTGTCAATTTAGCTTAATGCCCTCATAGAAGTTTCATATAAACTTCATTAAATATGACATGAGGTCAGAGATTATGAAAATCAAAGTAATCATATCGTGTTACCTTAAATCACTTAAATTATATAATCTCAGTGCAGGGCGCGTTGGAACCCTCGTAAACTTAGTTTTAAGTCGACTTGTAGTTATCACCGTACATAATATTATGTAACAAATATGTTGACGTTTTACAAGTGCCTTGTAAGTTAGGCCTATGTGAAATAAATATATTTTGAATTTAAATTTGAATTTAATGTCATATTTTAGTCACAAGTACAATTCACGCTAAATATTATTTTATAGTTTATATTAACCTGAAAGTGTAACCATGTTATGATTACATTTTCGTATACCTAACATTTAACTATAGTTTTTTTTTTTTTTAATTTAGTAAGTGTTACAATAAGACCTACATCTAAAATGTACAATTTAACTGTAGTGCAATTGTGAATAAACTATTTTGTCAATGAAATCAATACTAAAACACAAGAATAGAATAAACTAAAAAGTTTTTTCGTGCGTTCAAAAGTATAATACACCTCTTTTTAAATTATTTTTGTGATATTGCTCATTAAAGTCAATTTAATTGTTTTTACAGATTTTGTAAGCAGAATAGGCATCGGTTTGCGGATAACCTAATAACTCACAACTGTGTAACGTATTGACTGTTGTACAATGTACATATTAATTTGTACTTTCAGGCACGGAATGTTGGCTTACACACGCAACGTACAGCAATCCATAGAAATACATTGTTCTTCTCTACTTATTTAGAAACGCCGAACTTCTTTCATTTATAAATGCCGTACATTCAAGAAATGGGATTAAAGATAGCTTAACTTATAAATGGACAAAAAATATATCAAATTCGAGCATTCTCTGCTGTCCCGATTGCCTCAACGGTACAATGGAATTAATGTTCATAGAATTATAATATTATCATTGAACTTTAAACTGAGTTAGTAAAAATAAAAAAGGTGGATAATCTTTTTAATTTTTATGCACCTGAATGAAATTGAAGAAACACAAGAAAATACCTACCATTCCCAAAGATTATCCCTCCAAAACGTGACAGCTATTTTGTAAATTATAATATAAATTTAAGATAGAGGGCGTTTAAAGGAGGCTATTTAAAGTCGCCTTTCAAATAATTATTATAAAATATTTGAACCTCTTGGTATACAAATTTATTTTGAGATTACGAATGGTCCTGAGTTGTTTCTATTCGAATACTTCGCATCTCGAAAATATAACAGTTCTAATTTTTATTGTTTTTTTTTGGTGTAATATCAGAATTAACACTACATACGTCGGAAAAAAGTCAATAAATTAAAAATAAATTAATAAATCAAAAAATTATAATCAATAAAATAATGTCAGCATCGGCGGTAATATTAATCCAACAATAATATCAATAACAAACACGGTAATATTAAAATTAAAATTACCGCCGTAATATAACTGGGAAAATAAAATTGTAGAGCACTGGTGCATCATGACAGTATTTCAATAACCAAAGTATAAAATAAATCACTGGTATAGAACAAAAAAAAATCAAATGAATACTTCATTATAGTGTATTCAGTACCATAATGATAATCTTTAAAATTACCTGATACTGTGGTAAATTTAAAGATTACTATAATGTAAATATTGGTAGATTATCAACATTGCAATGATATACAGGTGCACCAAAATCAACATTAGAAGTCTAACGTCGACATGGCAGCCTCTTACCAGCAGAGTCCCTAACCTATAGTTTTGAAACTTGCAGTGATGATCACTGTAATTGTCTATGGTTCGTAATACATGTCTATTTTAAAATGAGATTGTTTGATAAACTTCCAACAGATAAAAAATATACTATTGTCAAATGAGATAGCGTAGGTCTGACCCCTTATTCTGTATCACAGTGATAATCACTGTTGTCTATGGTTCGCTATACATTGCTGCTTTACTAAGTGGAACGAAAATAATATTTTGTGGAAAACCTTCAATGGATAAAAAATAAGTGTCATTGAAGGCCACTGAGTGATCTTCACTCAAATACGGAATAGGGGGGCTGGACCTCTGAAATAAATTACATAGACATGGTCAATAATTTCGACGTCAAAAGTACCAGGATCGCATAAGGTTTAGGAGTAGAACGTCAACACAGAGGCATGGTTCCCTCTGACCAGCAGCACCCTCTGTCCGGCTGTGGCTAGCGCCGCCAGCCACGCGGCGTACAGAGCCGGTGGCAGCCCCCTCCTCCTGGGCATCGGCTGCGTGACGCACACTAGCCGCGCGCCGCTGCTGTGCTCGCCGATCAGTTCGCGCACGCGCAGGTATCGGTGCGTTCGTTCGCGAGCCGCTAGCAGGTCTGCTTCAGTGATGCCCACTAGCGGAGATAATTCAGAATTAAACAACGGTAATTTTATCTTGAAAGTGGAAGTGGGCTGAGCACCTAATCACACTAATATTATAAAGGCGAAAGTTTGTGTGTAAGTGTGTGTGTGTGTGTGTGTAAGTGTGTATGTTTGTTACTCCTTCACGCCGCAACTACTGAACCGATTTGGCTGAAACTTGGAACATAGATAGTTTATAACCCGGATTAAAACATAGGCTACTTTTTATCCCGAAAAAATCCATAGTTCCCATGGGATATTTTTAATACCCTAATGTTCACCGAAATTAACGCGAGCGAAGCCGCGGGCAAAAGCTAGTTAGAAATCGGAGAGAAAATTGGGCCAAGGACATAACGGAGTGGTATCCAAGAGAAGGCAAAAGGAGCAGGGGAAGACCATTCAGAAGAAGGGAAGACGACCTGAGAGTGACAGCAGGAACTTTATGGAGGAGGAAAACACACGATCGAGATCTGTGGAGGAATCTGGGGGAGGCCTTTGCTAAAAAGCAAGACGATCAAATACCGGTATTATAATAATACTTATAAACTAAAAATATCTACTTATAAACCCAAAATAAACTCCTAACATAATTAATAAGCTCAATACATATAGTAGTATCATTAAAAAAGTGAACTAACCAACTAACACATACATAGATATAAGTAAAATTGTAAATATTTGATTGTCAATAAAGGCTATTCTATTCTATTCTATAATTTTATCTTTGAAATGTGGATGGAAGCGTAAATGAGCAGCCGCGTCTCTACTCTTTTTCAGTCGTAATTATATAATTACTGACGCATTGGCGTCACAGCTTCATAGCCTAAACAGCAGGCTAGGTTCTCAGTGCATTGAATGTTACATCTTAAAATATAGTAAGGCGTGTTATGCCACATTTCGTTTAAAACACTATTGGGAAAAGGGACTTCGCTTAATCGAAAATGATTGCCATGTCTAATACATGATCGTCGATTATGGGCCTCATAAGGTTTACTGAGCGGTGGAGAGAGCTACGCTCGGAGTAACTGCGCGATCGAATCAGAAATAATGAGATTCGCAAAATAACCAAAGTGACCTAGGTGTCATAGCCTAAAGTGACATAGCTAAACATGTTTGACGACCGATTGGCGTAGTAGTAGCGAACCTGCCGTCTGCGCCGGAGGTCGTGGGTTCGATTCCCACTACTGGTAAATGTTTGTGTGATGAGCATGAATGTTTTCCAGTGTCTGGGTGTTTTTCAATATATTATATTCATGTATATTAGTATGTATACATATATTTATCAGTCATCTAGCACCCATAACACAAGCTATCGCTTACTTTGGGGCTAGATTGCGACGTGTAAAATGTCCCGTATATATTTATTTATTTATGTCGGAAAGTTGAAGTGGTGATGGGTGCCCTACGTAGAACAGATAGATGTTCGGGGTCCAAGGAGCTGGAATAGCACCCCCCACAAGGTGACGGATGACACCAGAAAGGCGCGGGGAAACGCTGGCTTCAGGCGGCACAAGATCGTGGGAAAATGGTGGCGATCATTTCAGGTCTATATCCATCAGTGGACGTCCATCGGCTGAAACGACAGTATACTTTGCCTGTTGATACTTTGATAGGGCAATAGGGAAACCCTCCAGGCAGATGTTATGCCTGGGGACCGCTTGTGATCCGAGCGTGTGACGTCAGAACTTCTATATACAGGGTTATATAAAAAATACCAAAACGCTCTCGGCCTGTAGTTGTTTACATTAACACTAACAACTTTGGTTCTGCGACTTTTCAAAATTCAGTATTAATTTATATCATACAAAAAAATGTTATTTCTGTAAAGTGACATTACACTGTTGCGGTTTCGGCCCGCGAGCTCGCGCACCGGCCGCCGCGCCGATGTTACATTACAGAGTAGGAACGAGTAGAGTATCTCTGTAAAATATTGAGTATTGGATATTTCTCAAAATATCGAGTAAAAAGAAAAGTCGTAGAACAAAAGTTGTTAGTTTTAATGTAAACAAATACAGGCCGAGAGCGTTTTGGTATTTTTTATATAACCCTGTATAGCACGCTCGTCGAAAGCTCCGTCAGCGTGTGCTAGGGTACTGGTTACGCAATCTGTCGTCAGCTATCGAAGACCGCTACACATACGATAAACAACTCACTGTTATCATTGGTGTCGTCGGGCGACTTGAAGGGTGCGATGAGCTGGTCGAAGTACGCCAGGGTGGAGTCCAAGGGCTTCTTCGTCACGTCGGGGATCATCTTCAGCGCCGAGTAGTCGATGCGGAACTTCGATAACAGGGACGCCATGCTGAGAAAGACGCCATTTTGGGTTTAGTATGAAATATCTTACAACAAAGGTGATAAACTGAACCCAAAGTTCACAAAGTATTGAACAAAATATTTTAATGCTGTTTCTACTTGGCAGAAGGCAAAGATTTTCAAAAAGGATAGATACAAATATTGTATTACTAAACCGTAGTCTATACCAAAATTGTTTTTAAAAAATTGATTCCATGATTTCTTTGAGTTTTCATGTAGGTATCTATCTGCTAATTTAAAACTTCCCCATGCTATGCCAGTTTAAAAAAACGCTCGGTATAAATAAAAAGAAAAATCCTGACGTATTTATTCACCAAATCCTCCAGCCAATAAACTTAGAAAGCTTAAATATTGTAAACAGGGGCTTAGTGAGGATTTTCTTTTTCACTCTCACGGATACGTTGGTAGGTGCGACATGCAGCGTCGCGGAAGAATATAACAGAAAAACAACCTTATACCTAATTACTCAAAAACTAAGCCAGTTATCAAAAATCGGTTTCTAAGCGTTTTTGGATATTGCTATTATAGACACATTAAAACAAAAATTACAATTACATCCATTGTAGTTTCCGATAAAAACAGGAAAACTGAGATTTTGGAGCATTTTTTGGGAGAACTTTCTATCGAGAAAATTTTATCCAATCGTGTTTCTGCTTCTAAGCGATTTTAGGTTAAAGACCCAAAATACATGACGTTTAAATTTGAAAGTATTTGTCTTTATAGTTTTTTTACGTAAAAGTTTATTCAAAATCACTTAAATACGGCTTGTACGCCGTTAAGAGTGAGGTATTTAACGCAAAAGATATCAAAGAAGAAGCCTCACTTTCGCTCCTCTATCTCCATCTCGGTGTTCTTGTTGGCGAGCGTGAACACGCGCAGCGGGCACGCGGCCCACGCGCGCCGCGTCGACAGGATGTACGGCAGCAGCAGCGTTAGACCTGCAAGGAAGCATTTTTTTTAATACATTTGCTCAAAAAGTTGACATTTCCATGTGTGTTTCGTGTACGCAAGGTTATTCTTTTCCGCACTAGTGCTTTTGTGTTTTCCTGCTACGCGACACCGGAGCGGGCGCACCAGGAGCGCATGAACACGAACACGGCATGCAAACACGGAGCAGGCAAACACGTAAAACCAATATTTTTTTCGCAAATGTATTGTCCAATGCACGTGCGGAATTGTCATTTTTACTCGTCCTTATAGTTGACCCTCGCCTTCGGCTTGGGTCAACAAACCGGGACTCGTAAAGTAATGACAAACTTTCCGCACTTATATTGAAATGTACTATTTTTTAGTAAATAATTAAGGCAATAAGGCTTCCCACTGGTACATAGTCGACGTACCAAAGACGCATATAAAGCGGTTTGATTCCTCGTTCCTGATATGCACTGAAAAGGTCTGGAATACCCTTTCAAGACACTGCCTTGCCCACCACTTACAACTTGGGCGCCTTCAAATCGAGAGTGAATAGGCATTTCCTAGGCAAGCGCGTTCCACCTTAGACTATCATCACTTTCCATCAGGTGGTGATAATAGTCAAGCGTAATATAGTTTAAAAAAATTAAAAGACGAGAAACTAGCAAGGCGTTCACCTGCCATTAAATTAGACGCCTGCCTTTGTCAGATGTAATTTTACAGGATTTTGCAATGACACGTCATTCCAATGCATAGTACAGCGCTGGTCATCCTAAAACATCAGTTCTTAAGTATCATTGCGCCCTGCAATTCCGAAAAGTCTTAGAGTAGAAACAGCTTCGGGGCTAGACAAAGTAACAGTCGTTTGGCGTTAACGACAGTAGACAAAAATGTATGGACAAACCACGTGACTGTAGAAAAACCACGACCGAATAGAGCTAAACACACTGTGTTTGATAAAACCACGTGACCGAAAAGAGGAAAGCACGCTTTTTTTTTAAATCGACTACGACAACTTGAACGCTCCCTGGCGTTCTCGCAGACGTTGTAGATAACTTTAGCGTACTTCGCATGACAATTAGAATTAACAGTCGACAGTGAACAACTTCAAGCATAAAGTAGATTCTGCTTTCATTTGTTTTCATTCGTCACGTGGTTTGTCCATACACATTTTTGTCTACTGTCGATAACGCCAAACGACTGTTAATTTGTCTAGTCCCGCTTATAAGCTAACGTAGTGGGGAGCGCCACCAACTCATTGGATGGATGACATAAAGCGGGTGGCGGGAAACGGCTGGATGAGACTGTGGATAGGATGTGGTGGCACGCTTGGGCTACGTATACAGTGGACTTTTTTTTTATTGAAGATAGGCTTGCGCTTGACGACAATCATGCCTGATGGAAAGCAATGATGAGGTCTAGGATGGAGCGCGCTTGCCTAGAAAATGCCTATTCAGTTTCACTCTTCTCTTGAAGGCACCTAGATTGTACTTGGCTGGAAACACGGAGGCTGGAAGGGCGTTCCACACCTTAGCGGTTCGTAACAGAAGCGTGGAGGAAAAACGTTTCGGCGTCTTGCAGTCCTATGGTAGAAAGGTGAAGGAGGTACAAGGTTATGTAGTTCCTGAGCACCCTCACCAGACTTCCGCAGTCTGATGGAATAAAGCCTCCCCCACACAGGCGCGTTATTATCGCGCGATAATATCGCAAGCGTTATTGCGATATCTGTTTTCAGTACATTTTGTATTAGGATGGTCATGTAGTTACACACTGCTGCGATAATAACGCCGCAATGGAAGTATATCGGTCGATATTATCGCAAGCGTTATTGCGATATCTGTTTTCAGTACATTTTGTATTAGGATGATTAAGTAATTACACACTGCTGCGATAATAACGCGCGATAATAACGCGCCTGTGTGGGACGACGGACGCAGCGTCCTACTTCCATTGCGGCGTACAAAATGTACTGAAAACAGATATCGCAATAACGCTTGCGATATTATCGCGCGATAATAACGCGGGACGCTGCGTCCGTCTTCGCGTTATTATCGCGCGATAAAAACGCAGCTGTGTGCAAGGAATCGGGACGCATTATCGCAATAACGCTTGCGATATTATCGCGCGATAATAACGCGCCTGTGTGGGGGAGGCTTTATGGTGATGACAAGTACTCACCGCCGTCGTCATAGAGCCACCAGACATCGACAGTGCCAGACTGCTTCTTGGTGAACTGCTCCACCGAGGTGAAGGAGGACACGCGGCGGGTTCTTTGCACGATGCCGATGCGACGCACCACCTCGCTGAGGGACTTGCTGGAAACAATCCAACGTTTCACTAATTTACATCTTTGGTAGTAAAATAATTAAAAACAAGCGTTTAGAAGTCAGTTTATTATACACACATAACTATACAATTTCCATTTTTTTTTATCTCGATGACAGTTCTAATTTGTTAGTTGTGGTGTTGTAACCAAATAAGTAACGAATAACGATATCGATCGCATATATTTATTAAGTTTTGAACAAAAACAAATACGTACATAAAAAAACATTCAAATATATTTTTACTCGACTGCCCAAAAAAAGGAGTGTAATGTTTTTAGGGTTCATGTATACAAAGCAAGTACAGCATATTGACAAAGTTTTCAATTTGTCAATATGCTGTTCTTTCTCATCGATTAAGATAGATAAATTTATATGGCAGTCGGAGGACCTCTTAGAATAAAAGCTGTTCCATAGAACGAGCGGAACGAATTAATCAGATTTTGATTAAAAAAAATAAAGATTACCTGTCGTTAAAATGATTTCGTTTCATCGTCAAGTATAGGTCGCACAGCGAGAGTTGAGGCGAACATGTCACTCACACTAAAGTAATATTTGCATACAAGGTGTTTCATTTTTGTAAGATGTATAGGTCGCGCGATGGTTTAAGATCGCTCGGTGAAACTAGTGGGGGTAATCTGCGCATGTGTACAATCGCGCACAAAAATGCTAAGGGAAATAATTTATTATAATTTCGTATATTAGTAATTGAGCAAATAAAAACGCTAGTATTTGCTTGCGATTTATCGTGCTAGTCTATACGGCTATATTAATATTATAAAGAAGAAAATATGGATTATTTATTCAGCAGAAACTAATGAACGGATTTAATAAATTCTCTTTCACCGTGGTAAAGGTTTTTTATCCCCGAGTGACATAGGTTAATGCATGTAACACGGACAAAGCCAGGGCAGATGTTAGTATATCCAAAAAAATAAAGAACATAATTAAATTTAAGAAGATATATTTAAACATAATAAGAACAAGACATAAAATAGAAAAAAAAACAATTAATCATCCGACAATGTTGCTATTCCTTCCATTAAATCATCTTGCGATGTCGATGTTGATGGTTGAGGATGGAAGCTTTTATTCGGGCTTGCCGTGTTAAAACTTTATTTTTAGGCATTTTTTCAATTAAGCAATCTGTGCGCAACTGTACTCAAGACATACCGAGACTGACCGACCAATGACGTGCGCCGCTCAGGCGCACCCGCCCCGCAACCCCCTCACGCCTCCGTTTAGACCTAAGAATTGAATACTGCGCATACCCCTTCTACTTTTACCGAGCGATCTTAAATCACTGCGCGACCTATAAGACGGGACGTCAGTTTATACAATTCAGTCATAATTATATTAGATCCTAAAATAATTCAACACATTAAATACAATTTCATGACTTTGTCCATGTAGTGTTTTGCCGCGTCCTGTGTAGAAGAAGATTCCTAGTAATACCGTCACAAAATATAGTTACGTGCTGGGGTTTGAAGATTGGAAGAAAAATACCTGATGAACCTTTTATTTTGCACTTCTTATCCGAAATATGTCTGTATTGATTGACTGCTTGACAGATTGACTTAGCATGGTATAAATTATGGTATTCTGAGTCAATAGGTACAAATAATAAGTATTTTATAATGAGTAATATTTAAAGCTAACGTTGTATTGTTATAAAAGCAAAATCACAATCAAAACAAAATTATAACTCAACTTCTATTAAAAAAAAGTGAACCGCCTTCAAAAAACACATCCTAAAAAAATCCAATAATTTATGCGCAAAATAATTTTCTAATAATATGCTTAGTTTTCATGCAACACTCTGTATCAATAACATTCAAATGTCAAAAACACTGCTATCTCGCTCATGCTAATTATAACTGATTTGTGCAAGCGGGACCACTGCAAGACGTCAGCGCATCGAGCGTGTACAGATACATAAACTTTGCATGTGTTGTTCGCCTCAACTCTCGCTGTGCGACCTATACCTACTTATACCTACTTATTTAACAACAACTTCGAACATTTTAAAGAAGTTGACATTATCAATCAAGAATTAAGTGATCTGTCATCGATAAAATAAAGAAATGGAAATAGTATAGTCAGCCATCTTGGGACATCCGCCTTGTTGGATTTAGAATGAAGTCGCTTAGCTAATCGCGTAGTTATCCGCCTATCTGAACGATTAACTTTTGATTTTCATATGCAGGCTTGCTTGTATGTAGTCGAATAAATTGAAACACGACACGGGCCGTACCACCCAGGCTTATAGCAGTATTATTGTAGTATTGTTTTGACATTTTCATACAATGCCAGTATGAAAATTTTAAAACAATATTACAATAATACTGCTATAAGCCTTGGTGGTAGGTGTTATTCATTTTGGGTTCGAATTAAAAGATTTTTAACATTTCAACATTTATTCAAAGATAAAAATAGAACATATTATTACAGATGCACAGACATACCCTCATTAACATTAAAATTTAATTATATTAATACAAATCGAAATATTCACTCGTATATTATAATAGCCGTCGAAATACTAAGCAGCAGTTACATACTTTACTTTCCAGAAAGGTAGGTAAGGACGTCAAACGTGACCTGGGGGCCTACCACCAACGCTTAAAGTAATATTATTGTAATATTGCTTTGACATTTTCATACAGTGTCAGTATGAAAATTTCAAAACAATATTACAATAATATTACTTTAAACGTTGGTGGTAGGCCCTCTGAGTCGCCGAGAATCTAACGATAAATTCGTAGAGTGTCATGCCAGTCATTATTAAAAAAACTTAAAAAAACTTAAGTGGACAAGTGCACTAATTGCTGAGTTGATTAGGCCTATGTTCTCACTAGGGCAGTCATGGTGACCAACGTTAGACATTAGTAGCTACTGTTGGGGTAATTCTGGGAGGCTGGGATTGTAGGCCGTGAAACTATCGGGTGCTTCTCCACTAATGAAGTTGATCTGGAACGGCCACCCATACGGCTTGACATCACCCATGAAGTCGAACCAGCGCTGCGGCGTGCAGGGGTCTGCCTCCCCACACATCAAGTCCAATGCCGACCCTTCCCAAGACGGCACTCGTACATCCTTACACGAGTCAAACGTAGCGTTCATGTATTCAGCATCGAGGTAATAGTCCAGTTCGACGACCATAGTATGCGTGGAATTCACTGGGGCAGTTTTCTTAGGGATTAAGAACCGGCTGTGTTCAGACGCGCAGTGCATAGCGCAGATATGCTTCAGGAAATTGTTCACGCAAGACGGAGACGATTCTAGGATGTTCAGGAATACAGTTACAGTACGGTCGAGAGTGTGCAGTTGGTCTTGGTCGCAACACGAGACGCCCTCTGCTGCGATATCCGGGCAATACTTCTGGAGGATTCCCTTTGCGTAGTCCTGTTGTATAGGTTTGGCTGGGCCGTTGTACAAGCAATTCTTCTGGTACTGTTCATTCGAGCATACGCCGTACCAGATGCAATGACCAGTGTCCTGGCCAGACGCGTTTGGCAGGTACTCCACTACGTAAAATAGAAACAGGCACCAGAATATGGCTGATAGGAATCTTCGCAAGCCATTTCCAGCCATTTTGCATTAAATTTCTCTCTTTATAACTCTTTAACTTAATAACTCTTTTACAGACCACATCAGTCGTCTATTGACGAACAGAGACTAAAAATATATTATTATCATGATCGTAAAAAAAATATGCAAATTAAGAGTTTTTTTTACATTAATAATGTGGCACAACACGTTACTATGCTATAAATAAAACGTTTATACATTAAGCAACGCCCACGTCACAACTCGTCTTTCTGAGACCTTGCCATTGGAATTTGTTCTGTTATAAAAACTTTAACCTCCCGAAATTGATAAAAATGATAATAGTTGTCATTTATTAGTCACGTGATCAATTTGGCGACCAGATACATGTCATTCCCATTTAGATATGGAATGAACGACCAACATATTTACAAGTATATGACGATCGCACATAAGTCATATTTCGAGCGATTCCTAAATGACCCGTGCTGGGAATCGAACCAGAGACCTACTGTCTCTCATCGTATATCTATAAGAATCGCATTAAATCCCTACCTCTCTTTGGGCTGCTTCTGAAACCGTCCGGTGGGGGCAGACGACACTTTGGGCAGCTCACCCGACGCTATGGACACGTCCGACAAGCTGCTGCCTGAAATAGTACCAGCCCTTTGACATTTTATCTACGTTGACTCTTGATAAAGTGCTATAGAGTATGGTGATAGCAAACAACAGAATTAGTCAAAAACTCGCCGCTTGTGGCGAAGCACGCACGCTAACACACGCACGCACGCACACACACGCACGTACGCACATACACGCACGCACGCACACGCACGTACGCACACACACGTACGCACGTACGCACACACACGCACGTTCCCAATACTTTACTTATACCAATTATTATTCTGCGACTGACCTCTCGATTGCGTGTTCAAACTTTCAGTAGATTTGGAGCCTTTACAGCTGTCGCCCATTGATCCTGTAGAGAAGAAAATAGGCAATGGTCAGTTTTAGTTACAAGTAACGGTGTTTTTGTAGGAACAAAACATGGTCGCAAACATAAACTAAATATTCCGTATTAAAACATACCAAAAATAACAAAACACAAAATAATACAACATCATGCAAAATCATGCATCAGTTAAAAGAACTATCTTCATATTGCTTTTCCTATGGATAGGTGATGCCAGATCGAGATACTTTATGTGCATGTAAAAGCAGCGTGATAGTGAAACAGCATCTATAAAAATCACGCGAAGCGATATTTATGGACCTAAAATCTCGATCCATAAGATTCAGGGTAAAGACTTGTACCTAATACCCAACTGCCGAGCTTCGAACAGAAAAGCTGGTTTGAGAAAGAACTCCTGCAGCAATGCAAAGATTGACTTAGCGCCATGTGCACGTCCAAGGCTTCGCTTGTAGGGAGACACGACATCCATGCAGCGGTGTCCGCGGAGGGCGTGTACTCACGCGAGAGCGCCGAGTGGTCCCTGGCGGCGGCGGCGTCGTCGAGGTAGGCCTGCAAGTCGTCGTCCAGCGCGTCGCGCGTGTACAACCCACCTTCCACGCGCAGCAGCGCCAGCGCCATGTGCACGTCCAAGGCTTCGCTTGTAGGGAGACACGACATCCATGCAGCGGTGTCCGCGGAGGGCGTGTACTCACGCGAGAGCGCCGAGTGGTCCCTGGCGGCGGCGGCGTCGTCGAGGTAGGCCTGCAAGTCGTCGTCCAGCGCGTCGCGCGTGTACAACCCACCTTCCACGCGCAGCAGCGCCAGCGCCATGTGCACGTCCAAGGCTTCGCTTGTAGGGAGACACGACATCCATGCAGCGGTGTCCGCGGAGGGCGTGTACTCACGCGAGAGCGCCGAGTGGTCCCTGGCGGCGGCGGCGTCGTCGAGGTAGGCCTGCAAGTCGTCGTCCAGCGCGTCGCGCGTGTACAACCCACCTTCCACGCGCAGCAGCGCCAGCGCCATGTGCACGTCCAAGGCTTCGCTTGTAGGGAGACACGACATCCATGCAGCGGTGTCCGCGGAGGGCGTGTACTCACGCGAGAGCGCCGAGTGGTCCCTGGCGGCGGCGGCGTCGTCGAGGTAGGCCTGCAAGTCGTCGTCCAGCGCGTCGCGCGTGTACAACCCACCTTCCACGCGCAGCAGCGCCAGCGCCATGTGCACGTCCAAGGCTTTGCTTTGTAAGAAGATACACAACATTAATAAAGTATATCAATTTGTCATTAACAGCCAGGTATATCCTATACACAACCACATAGTAGTCAGTACTCAAGTGAAAAAATATATAAGGTGTTGTCAAATTATCTGCCACCGTTTCAGGAGGTGAACGTGCCATACATATACACTTCAATAGTGAAGAAATCTCAGTCCCCGGGCTCAGTATTTTTTTTAATTAAACATTTATTAACATATCGCATCATGTTGCATAAACACGTCCATCCGTCAAGCTTATCTACAATTACCCAAAGTCAACTCTCTTGGTCTAAGGTCAAGGTCAACGGTCTACGCCGGGCGGCGAATGGTCAAAAGAATTCAAAAAACTCCGACCGCGCGTGAGTACCTACATGTTTAGTACAGTTATCGCCTCGTTACGGAAATCAGCTGTTTTATCTGGTAAGTACCGAAGTATTAGATTTTATTGAAACAAACCATACTATGCTTTGCGTTGCATTAATACCGAGTATTTGTAGATAATTGGTAGGCAATTAAGCACTTGTATACATACGTTTCTTTGATTCGCGAAAACTACGCGGCTAATGCGTATCTGGGCGAGGCGTGAGAGCATTGACCTTGGGTTGCGACGTAATTTTTAATTAAAAATAAATAAAAAATATTGAGCCCGGGGACCGAGATTTCTTCACTATGGCACATTCGCCTCCTGGAACGGTGCCAGATAATTTGACAACACCTTATATTTAAAAAAAATTAAGTAGAAAATGTACCTTCTCATTATTCTATTGAAGCGGAAATCTATGAAAATAAACGGACCACAAAATTATTTTTTTCAACTGATACGACACACTGCAGTACCAGAAAATTGTGTGACGGTATAATACACCAATCGTGTGGTATCACAAAATTGGCTGGTATATCATTTAGTTAAACCCATGAAGACGCGCCCCACTTCTTCACAATCGCTTATATTCCATGAGATTTGCCAGGAAAAAGAATGTTGCCGAATCTGAACGACACCTCATACAGATTAGGCACAACACCTCACTCGTGCACTGATCGTACTCACTGCATGACTTCGACATAATCTGCCAACACGGTGCGGTCGCAGCTCTGCCAGTCCTCTTTAAAGCCCATCAGCAGAATGTTGGGCTTCAACTTACCAACGCCACTCGCCTAGAAAAAAAACAACTGTTATAATATAAGGTGGTGTCAAATTATCTGCCACCGTTCCAGGAGGTGAATGCGCCATATGTATACACGTCAATAGTGAAGAAATCTTAGTCCCCAGTTTTAGTCTTATGTATGTGTTTTAGTCTTATGTATGTGTGTTTTAGTCGGAGTTCTTTGAATTATTTTGACCATTCGCCGCCAGACGTAGACCGTTGACCTTGACCTTAGATCAAGAGCGTTGACTTTGGGTAATTGTAGGTATGCTTGACTGATGGACGTGTTTATGCAACATGATGCGATATGTTAATGTTTAATTAAAAAAAAATTATGAGGACTGAGATTTCTTCACTATCGAATTGTATATGTATGGCACATTCACGTCTTGGAATGGTGGCAGATAATTGGACAACACCTTATACATATATTGTCTATAATCTTTTTATGATGAGTCTGTGCTTTGTGTGTCTGTCTGTCTAAAAGTTGTCTATGGCTAATGAAATGAAAATGCACTTGGCCCCCTTGGGCAGTAAAAAAAAACAGCCAAAAGCGAGTCGGACTCACGCACAAATTGTAAAACATGTTTAGGAAAACGGATATTAAAACATTAGTAAAATATATAAATTCTTCGATTCATTTATAACAGAACACAAGTACTAGGGACAACCCTCCACCTTCCCATGGCCCCACCGCCCTCACGGACTCGGGCCGAAACGCGGGAGGACACCCGAGCGGTACTTGCTCTCGGCGCTTTTCCCAGTTCGGGTGCCTTCTTGAGCTCCCTACAAGTTATTTATCTCTGTCTCCTTGTCCCTTATGTCACTCTCCCCTTTCTGGGGCAGACTCTACTATGACGCTCTTCCGCCGCCGCTCCCAGCCTCTTCGTCTTCTCCCGACGAGCTCCGGTTCGATGCGCTGCTACTCGTCGAGAGCTCCTCTTCCTCCTCGGCCTCCCGTCGTCTCCTCCTTCGTTGCCGCACATCCGAGCCGCTCCGCCTCCTGTGCCACGCGTGCGCGAACTCCCGTAGTCCGTGGTAGTTCGCCTCCGACGAAACGAGGTCCCGGTAGTACACCGGACCCGCCTCCGAGCGCACTATCCCGTCCAACATCTTGCACCGGAGGTCCTCGTACAGACTGCATTCCCAGAGGACGTGGTGAGCGTCCTCCAATCCATCACCACACTCACACTCAGCGCTCTCACACAATCGGAACCGATGCAGTTGCCACCGAAAGCAGCCGTGACCCGTGAGGATCTGCGACGTTTCGTAGTCCGGGGCGACCCAAGTTGCCTCGAGTCTCCCGTGCACCGTCGGGAAGAATCTCCTGAGATGACTGCCTCTTTCATCGCTCGCCCATCGCTCCTGCCACAGGTCTACCACTTCGGACCATATGCCGCGCCTACGACTGCTCAACTCCAGCCTGGTCACGGTCTGCCGTGCCTGATCCAGTCTGCCAGCACGGACCACCTCTAAGTCCGCGGGCAGGACGCCCGCGAGAACCGCAAGCGCAGAGCTGCTCGTGGTGCGGTAGGCCTTAGTCAACAGCACCAACGGGCCCCTCTGCGCCTTGAGAAGCTGCGACCGAATGACGTGCAGCGTCGCCCTCTCGGCCCAACACGCCGCCGCATACGTGATCGTCGCCACAAATGTGCCCTGGTATATAATGCGCAGGGCCGGATATCGAATGCCCCAGGAAGCGGTCGACACGCGCGACATCTTCCCGAAGCATTTGGCCCCTCGCTCACCGATCGACCTCGCATGCGGCGCGAATGAGCGACTTCCGTCGATTGTGACGCCAAGAACGACAGCCTGATGCACGAACTTGATCGAGCTACCACCGAGTTTGATCACTGGTGGCCGCGACCCGAGTTTGCCCCTGAGTGAGACCATTTGGGACTTAGCAGGAGCAAACTCCAGCCGATTCCGACCACCCCAGTCCTCAAACAGGCGCATGGTGACCGCCCCCGCGTCCTCCAAGGCCCGCCGGCTGTTCCCTTCGATCAAGACCGTGACATCATCCGCGTACGCGACAACCCTAACCCCACCCGGTAGCGGCAACCGAAGCAAGTCATCGAGTAGGACGTTCCACAACGTGGGACCCAGCACCGACCCCTGCGGACACCCCATCGTAGACGTCTTCCATCGCACCCGGTTACCGACGAAAAGTCCGACTCGCCTATTGACGAAGTAACTCGACAATAGGCGGTATAGGTTTTCGGGACAGCCTCGCTGTTTAACTTTAAGCAAAATCATCGGCCACCAGGCGTTATCGAAGGCGCCTGATATGTCTAAAAATATAGCTAGAACGTATTTTGATGAAGATTCGGCTGCGGTGCTCAGTATCGTCTGCAGCGCCGATACGGTCGACCTTCCTGGGGTAAATCCGTGCTGGCACACTGAGATTTCCCTCGTTATCTGGGGAGCGCACGCTAATACTACTCGTTCTAAAATCTTTCCCAGAATCGGGAGGAGCGTAATCGGTCGATACGCCTTAGGATCCGTGAGCGGTTTGCCATTGGACTTGGGCAGAATAGCAAGTCGGCCCTCTTTCCACACATCCGGAAACACACCCTCTACCACACACTTTGCGAACACCGCGTGGAATTCCACCGATGCCGCAATCCACACTTGCTTCAACATCCGTGCAGTAATCCCGTCGAGTCCCGGCGCGGTGTTCGGCAGTTGCCTGACTATGCCCCGCAAATCCTCCAGCCCTATAGGCGGCGCAGAGGGGGTCGACGGGATGAGCGCCGCCGCCACCCGGACCTGCATGTGATACGCCGTGTCCCTGGACTGATCGTCGTCAGGACAGAGGGCATACAACAGGCCGTCCGCAGCGCCGTCGACGCACTCCGCGTGACCCTCGAGATACCTTACGCCATTAAGTATGTTCGCAGGTGGTCTGAATCTGCCGCTAGCAGCTCTATAAGCTTGTCCCCAAGGATCCTCATTGCCCGACTCAGCATGGCGTAAGCTATACTCTCTCTGCGCCTCCTCAATCATTTTGCGGTACTTTCGGTACTCTGCACGGTGCGCGATCCTGGCATTCTCCTCGCGTTGACCCCCGTCCCGCCGCCTGCGCTGCCACTTGCAACGAAGGTTGTTAACCTTTTTGCGCATGGCAGTCAGGCGTGGGTTCCACCACTCGTACCCAACATCGTTCCTCTTCCTCACTAATCCCAAGCATTCATGCGCCGTTCTTTCGATCGCTCTCGTGAAGTCTCTCGCTAACTCAGCCGCCGGTCTGTTCACATTCAGATTGCCCATACGCACACTGATAGTGCTGCGAAAACGCGCCCAGCCCACACCGGTCTCCCGAAACCTCGGGGGTTCCCCGCCGTCGGACTCAGCGCACCCTGCAGCTCGTGATGTACGGCAACCTGCTGCAGTGTAGGTGATGAGCCTGTGGTCACTGGAGCTAGCCCCGTCGTGCACAATCCAATCCTGTACTACGACACTTCTTGTAGTCATCGTCACATCTATGTTGGATTCACCATTGGGTCCCGAGAAAGTAAAGGGCTGGCCCTCAACGTTATGGAGCATCAGTCTGTTCGCGTAAATGAAGTCTTCCATGAGCTGCCGCCGACGTTCTGCATCCGCTCCTCGCCCCGTATAATGCCGCTGTTCACTGAACCACAATGGTGAATGGGCGTTGCAGTCCGCTCCAATGACCACTCTTCTCCCTCGGAGCACTTCCAGGACACGGTCCAGCTGCTGGAGATGCGGCTCGATGTCTTCTGAGTACTGGAAGTAGGCCGATACGAAGAAGGTGTCCTCCCCACTTCCAGTACTCACCGTCGCCACCGCACAGTGCTCTGTAGACAGATGATGTAGAGCCACCACCTGCAAATCCCGCCGCACGATGAAGATGGCCGCCTTCGGAGCCGCCCCAAACTGGAGAACCGACCCCAGCTGCGCCTCGGGATACTGTTCTTGAATAAGAAGAATATCGAGGCGCAGCTCCTGGGCCAGTGCGGGCAGCTCCCGTGTGGCGACCGATGCTCTTCCTAGGTTCAACTGTCCAACACGTAGGGACCTAGGACCCATAGTTTGTGTTGGACAGCTCTCTCCGTTCTGCATGTTGTCGCGCCGGGCAACTCGCCGCCGCGGTCTCGTGAGTCGCGGCGTCGCCCCTCCCGAAGCGTTTGCAGGTGGCGCAGCACTGTTCTTGAGACTTGCATTGCTCCTTCCCGTGTCCGGAGGCGCCGCATCTCCCGCAGTAGACCTCAGCGGACCTGCAGTATTTTTCCGGGTGGCCGTATTGGTGGCACTTCCGACAACAAGTCACCGATATAAAGTCGCAGACCTCTATCACCTGCCACCCGATGTACACCTTGCTCTTGTTGAGGAGCGCCTCTCTAAGCTGAGGTGAGCACTCCAACACTACGGTGGTCGTACCCCGGCCTCTCTTCTTGAACGCCACCTTGCTCTGCGCCTTGAGGCGCTCCAAAGTCCAGTTCGTGTCCTGGAAGTTCTGCTCGTGCAGCGCGGGGTATACCATGTCCATGTCTCCTTCGCCGTCAATGTGGCGCAGACTGACCAGCGGCTGTCTTCTTCTTGGCTCCGTTACCCTCAGTGTATTAGGCGTCGCCGCCTTGAGTTTTTCTGCTGCCTGAGCCGTGGTAGTCTGCACCACTACCCCGGCGTTGCCCACTTTGCGGACCCGGTCCACCTGCACGTTCATTGCTGCCGGGTCGATGGCCTTCTTTAGAGCAGCCTTCGTGTCTTCGGCCGACTTAAAGCTTGCTGCGTGTTCGGGCGCCGGGTAAAAGGCCAGCACCGGCCCCTGCGCCGTCGGGATTGGGATCGGGTCCGCCTTCCTCGAGAGTCGTAACGCTGCAGCATAACCTCCCGCCGAGGAGGAAGAAGCAGCAACTGTGGCTCCAGTAGGTGCTGCCGCGGAGGCCTTCAACAAGCTGCACTCTGCCTGCGCTGCTCTCAAGTTCGCCTCCTGCAATTTGACTTCCATGTCTGCTAGGCGCACCGTCAATGCAGCGACCGCCGCCTGTATGGAGCGAGTGCACGACCCGATCTTATTGGTGGCCTCCCTGTTTAACTTCGACGTCGGCCCTGTGACCGCCGCCATGATGGCCTCCACGTCTTGATACACGGCGTTGATGAGATCTAACTTCGTCGCTCCACTGTAGCCGTCCGCCACCTCGCTATCCTCACTTTCCTCCTGCTGCGTATTGTCCGGTACAGGCGGCGGTGTAACCTGCGGCGGCGGTGGGCGCGGCGGCGGGGTCCCGGATGGTCGCGTCGCGACGACTTCTGATCCAACTCTGGCCGCCGTCACTGGGCCCGCTGCAGTAGGTGTCGCTGGAGCCGCTGTCTCTGGGCGCAACACTGGGCGGCACAAAGGCAGAGCCCGGCCGCGCTCCTCCGGCGATGATAGGGGCCTCTTTATTCCCGAGGGAGCCATGGTCGCAGTCGTCGCAGATTTCTTCGTACTCGCTGACGTCCTCGGGGGCGCCGCGGGTACTGCCGCCGATGTAGCCGCCGATGCCGCTGCCGGTTCCGTCACTTGCTGTCCTGATGGTGGTCCTGGTATGTCAGAGAAACCGCTGGGCGGCGTCCGAGCCAGTGAGGATCGCGGGGTAAACACCCGCGACTCCTCCCGGCGCTCCGGGTCCATGGCGACCGCCTACGCCACTCGCGTCGCTAGTGGTGCGTCCTCTAAATAAAAGTTCTAAAACTATATTATATTAAAGCGCCCTCTAAAATTAAGTTCCTTAACTAATTAATAATGCGCCACAAGTTCTTGTAACACGTGCGCTGTGCGAGTTCAGCTACTCCCTACTAGGTGGCGCTGTAGCATCAACCCACGAGTGAGCGCGTGCTATCACGTGGGAAAAAGTTAGGTTATCTAACCTACACTAAATAACTAAGCACTTAAAACTAATAAGAAACGTCCTGCACGCAGGCGTGTACTTAGCTAAAAGGGTCCTGTCCCACGTAGCACCCGAACCGAGAAGTTCCCAGTTCGGCAATCCCGTAAAAGAGTCACTATCTCAGCACTTGGGAAAAACGCGGAAAACTCGCGAAAAAGCGTCACTATCGCACTGGCACAACACGATACGTATGCACGGCAACACTAAACACAACGCGAACGCAAAAGGTTCACGAAAATCGGTGTGAAAACCAATTTTCGGAAATTATTTCGCGGAGCTCACGCAAACACGTCCGACCGCTAGGAAGTACGGCGCGGAAGCCCCGTACTCCAAGCCGCGGAACACAAGTACTAATGGATGTGTATGTTATTAAAGAAGAAACTGATTGAAGAAGAAACCGCCGGATCCAGAAACTCCAGCACATAAGAAACCGTTACGCGGTGTAAGGTTGCACTAAGGAACGATTTTTCAAAACTCACCCCCTAAGAGGGGGTGAAACAGGGTTTCACAGTTTGCTTGGAGAAATACTCCTTCACACTGCAAGTACAGAACCGATTGACTGAAAGATATAATATTATATCCTGGATTAACGTATAGTTTATCCCGGGAAAATCCATGGTTCCTGCAGGATTCATGCGGGCGAAGTCGCGGGCGTCCGCTAGTTTTTAAGAAATAGGTTTTTTTATCGCTTTTATGTTTGGATATCAATGACCTAAGGATGTTTTGCCGTCCCATGATAAAAACGTCCAAGCCTAAAAAGGCAACCTAAAAATTGGTTGTCTGTAAAGTCGGTTTACTGATGATAGATTTACGTGATAACGTCATAATTGGCCTCTCTATCGTTTGTTTTATCGTGCCTCTCTATCGCTTGTTGCGCGCTCTCGCTTGCACGCACAGGCTCAGGTGGAACGTTACGCGGAACGTTACTATTTTTCATGTGCGTGACTGGTGTTCATCAATTTATTAAACGTTATCACGTCAAAAAAGGTAAAGGTATAAGGTAGTTAAAAAGGTAACCTGTATGAGCGCGCTAGCTCCATCTTTAAACGAGACGTCGTCGACGAGAGTGTAGAAGGCCTTTATCTTCCGCTTCAGGAACCAGTGGTAGGCTCGGTTCGTCAGCGCCTCGCGCGTGCGATGGTTCACGGGTGTCTGGAATTAATTAGCTAATGGTACAAATAGTAAGGGTTGTAGGTCTTGTTAATATTTAAGTTAAATCTAATGTTAATCTTGACAAAATAATAATTGCAGACAGAAAAAAGTAAGTACAAAAAAGGTGGGTACAAAAAACAGTTACAATATCATAATAAACAAACAAAAAAAAATGATAACAATAAAAACAAAGAAATTACTAAATATCATGCAGTACCTACTTTTAGATTTTTTAACCTCTTTCTTACAATTTTTTAAAGTCTTTGATTAATTTATTATATGTAACAACTATTCTGCACAAAGGGACAAATCTACCTAGGTTTGATCTCATTATACGAGGTGTATGAGGTCTTCAATTTTTATTTGCCTTGTTTACCTGTAGAATATGTCCACATAGCATGAGAGACAGCCCCTTGGTCAGCAAGTAGGTGAAGTCAGTCAGCATCGGCCGCTCGCCCGGGAAGCCCGTCAAGACGAGGATCTGAGGCCTGGAGTATATAAAAAAATAAAAGCAATCGAAGATGGACATGGAGATCGCCAAACTCTACGGTAAAAATGGTTGTCTGTAAAGTCGGTTTACTGACGATAGTTGAACGTGACAACGTCTTCTTTGTCGCTCATTCCGCGCTCGCGAGGTAACGCCGCATGAGCGAGGTAACGCCGGTAACGCCGGATGAATCATGTTTTTTCGTGCGTGCAACCGGCTCTATCGAATTATAAGACGTTGTCACGTCAATAATAATTTATATACACTGGCGAGATAATCTGATAACTGCGGGGCTAGACAGAGTAACAGTCGTTTAGCGTTGACGACAGTAGATAAAAATATATGGACAAAACAAGTGACTGTAGAAAAACCACGTGACCGAATGAAAACAAATGAAACCAGAATCTACTCTATGCTTATTTTTTTATTATTATTTATGCACCAACAACATATATAAGAAAACATACAAAGAAACATAAATGCATAGGATAGCTTATCTCTATGTAAAGAAGAGATTTCTTCCAGCTACCCTATGCAATGCTTAGCGTTGTTCACTGTCGGCTGTCAATTGTCATGCGAAGTACGCTAGAAGTTATCTACAAGGTCTGCGAGAACGCCAGGGAGCGTAGTAGTCGATTTTCAAAAAAAGCGTGTTTTTCTCTATAGTTATACGGTCACGTGGTTTTTCTACAGTCACTTGTTTTGTCCATACATTTTTATCTACTGTCGTCAACGCTCAACGACTGTTACTTTGTCTAGCCCCGCTGATTTTTGAAGTGAAACTCATATATGAGTACGCCAAGATATCATGTAACTATTGCTTTGGGAATATTCGCGTTGGGAATTTTTTGAGATGGGAAAAACCATTGAACTCTCGCGAGTTCAATGGTTTTTCCCATCTCAAAAAATTGTAATGGTAATAGTGTCGCCACTATTACCATTACCGTTACCGACAACCCTGTATAGTCATCTGTAGGGAAGTCTGCTTTTAAATTTTGAATAAGTACCCATCGTAATTCTTCAAGTACTCACTTTCAGAGTATCGTATCAACTATTTGGTTTTTAATCCTTGGTACAGTCGCGGAATGAAAAGGTTCGTCAATTTTCAAATTGATTCGTGTGCACTAGTCGATTGTTTTAGTATGTTGACATTATGGACTCTTGCAGTACTCTTCTTATAGTGCCGTCTCCTATCGAAGGTTGGCAACCATCATAGCGATTTGAACCTTGGATACCGCTGCTCTGAATAGGCTACGGGTGCTCTTCCCAAACCATTGGCGTAAGTTTCGAAGCCAAGATATTCTTCTGCGGCCAGGCCTCCTCCTACCTGCCACCTTCCCTTGCATGATTAATTGAAGGAGCTCATATTTTTTGGTATTACGCATCACATGGCCGAAATATTCTAATTTTCTCTTCTTTATAGTATTAAGTACTTCCAGACATTTCCCCATTCTCTGGAGTACAGCGCTGTTTCGGACGCGGTCTGTCCAAGAAACTTTGAGCATACGGCGGTATACCCACATCTCAAAAGCTTCTAACTTCTTCGACATGGATTCTGTCAGGGTCCATGCTTCCACACCGTAGAGGAGCACCGAAAAAACATAACACCGTACTAAGCGAGTCCGAAGGGGTATACTTAGCTTTCTGTCACAAAGTACTTTTTTCATTTTAGAAAAGGCGTTGCGTGCTTGCTCTATCCTGCAGCGTATTTCTAAACTATGGTCGCCTTTGTCGTCAACTATTGTGCCTAAATATCTGAATCTGGAGACCCGTTCTAAAACTTGACCATTAAGGCATAAAGAAGTATTAAGCGTAGATGTTCGACTTATCACCATGTATTTAGTTTTCTTGGTATTTATGTTAATACCATAGTCAGCACTAGCTGAAGCTACTGACGTTAGTAAGTTCTGAAGGCCTTCAATACTATCCGCGATTAGTATTGTATCATCCGCGTACCTGATGTTATTTAACAATTTTCCATTAATTGAAATTCCATCTAGACAATCTTGTAATGCTTCCGAAAAAATAGCCTCAGCATATAAATTAAATAATAAGGGTGACAAAATGCAGCCCTGTCTTACGCCCCTTTCTATCTCGATGTAAGATGATAGTTTGCGATCTACCCTTATATTTGCATGCTGTTTCCAATAAAGATTTTTTATAAATTGACAATCCTTAAAATCTAGACCAATTTTCTGAAGCACTTCCATCAATTTCACATGACGTACTCTGTCGAAGGCCTTCTCATAATCAATGAAACAGACAAACAAATCTCTATTCATATCCCAACATCTCTGTACCAGCACTTGATAGCCAAAGAGTGCGTCCCTAGTGCCCAGCCCGCTTCTAAAACCAAACTGGGTATTTGATAACAAAGGCTCACATTTTGAGTAAACTCTATTGTAAACTACCTTCAAAAACAACTTCAAAACGTGGCTCATGAGTGATATAGTTCGGTAGTCACTACATTTCTTGGGATTTTTGATTTTTGGCAAGGTAACAAATGTTGACTTGAGCCAGTCTAGTGGGATTATGCCTGAGTCGTAAATAGCATTAAAAAGTTTCACTATATATTCCAAATTAAACTCCTCAATTTCTTTAATTACTTCGACAGGTAGTTCATCAGGCCCACAAGCTTTCTTTGTTTTAGCAGTTTTGATAGCATGCCAGACCTCACTTTTTTTTTTCTTGCAGTACTAGTGCAAGGGAAAATCAACACTATAAGGTGGCGAACCTTTTCATTCCGCGACTGTACATATTAAAAGTTTCAATTAAAAATATCTATATTTTATTAAATTTCTCCCTGTGTTATATCACCTGTAATTTTTAACGTGTTCCGTAACCCTGTTGAGCTGCTGAACTCCAGACAAAGCCGCTTTGTACGTTTGCGCTTGCGTCGTCGATCCCCAGTTCACATCTGGAAACCAACAAAATTATAAGCTGAAAACAAACCGTATCAGTTTTTTCGTGTGGATATTAGATGCCAACATAAGTCGATTCAGTCGAAAAAATGATTTTACGCCAGGGAAATATTAACCAATCCCTCAATTTCTCGCCAATTTTACCGGGACGAAAAGTAGCCTACGTGTTTTCTAGGGATGTTGCGAATATTCGCATCCGCATCCGCAAATGCGGAATATTCGCATTAATTCAGACATCTGCATCCGCATTCGCATCCGCATCAATCAATGCGGAGTTTTTGCGGATGCAGATTCACATCAACAAGTAACAACACGTAAAGAAAGTGGGCGGAGTCATAGTGGCACGTTCTTCGCGTTTGTTTTGGTAATTGCTAACTTTATTCGGGACGCACATGAAGGCGCGTAACAAGATCTTACAGGTTTTGTATGTTGTGTTTTTTCTCATTGTCAATAAATTATAGTTACAGTGAGTGTTTACTGTGTAGTACACATAGTGTGTACTTCATAGTTTATTTTATTGCGTGTTTAATGAATATTACATAATATTTTGTTATCAAAGTCCATTTATTTTAAATGCACTTAAAATTTAAATAATTGCATTATTTTATCCGCATCCGCATCCACATCGCATCCGCATCCGCATCAAATCCGCATCCGCGGATGTGAAGTTCTAATAATCCGCATCCGCGGATGTCTAAATTTTTGCATCCGCAACAACCCTAGTGTTTTCCACGATGTAAGGCAATTTCAACATCAGTCAAATAGGAACAAACATACAAATGCACGTACGCACGTACGCATGCACGCACGAATACGCACGCAGCACGCACGCGTTTAGTATTTTGCTCCCCGTTTGTAATACATACCCGGTTTCCTATAAGACACGAGGAGGTACAGAGCTAGCAGGCAGGCAATGGTCAGCAGCGCCGTACTCCACGAGATCACGAACATGATGGCCACACACACCATCGCTCCGAACAGGGATAGCCACATGTTGTAAAGCTGAAAAAAAGTCACAGAAATTAAGGAGACTTTAATGAAACTAGCTGGTATCCACGGTTATGCTTGCGTACCGCGACAAATTTTCGTATTCCCCAAATTGAATACCGAAATTTGGTCCGATGTTTAACGCTAAGGCAACAATAAACAGTAGGGCATTGTATGTCTTCGATTCTTGATAAGGCATCAGACACTGAAAAGGAGTTATAGGTAGAGACAACCTTCCGCCACACATGACCCAATCAACCTCGCGGTTATGGGGGGCGAATCGCGTGAAGACGCAAGTTCGGTACATGCTTTTGGCGTTTTCCCTTCTCGGCTCCCTTAAAGTTGTTTCCTCTCTTTCCTTGTCCCTGTGCTCATTGTCCCCATTTTGGGGCAAAACGATAAAGCTACGGACTCGCTGCCCGCAGCAAAGATCCACTGTTCTGTCACTCCAAGAAGCTCCGCCTCTGATGCAGGAAGGAATATTAGTTCTTACCCTGAAGGTAGGCCGCCAACCGACGGGCCGGGCGAGGCTGGCGTGGAACGTCGCGAAGTTAATAAGCGCGTAAGCGGCCAGGAAGAAGTTTGAGATCAGAGGCGCGATTTGGTTGAGGCCACCTGAAAAGGTATGATCCATCAACAATAGGGAATCTCACTAAGGCTTCAGCCATCTTTGAAGTAATTTTATAAGCAAAATCTCCTTACCCATCAGTATAAAGGAGACGGCGATGATAAAGGTCAGGGCGTATCCTCGGACGGGCTCGTTGTTTTGTCCGTAGCCCTTCGCGAAGAACTCCAGGTAAGGGTACAGTTTGTCCTGGCAGAGTGCCTGTGACAACGTACATAAAGAACTAAAATTTATTTTTTGGGTGAATATACGATGGAAGGGACGATTCGAATTGCCGATATAAGGACCAGTTGCACAAGTCATGGTTACGACAAGACTCAATCGAACTTCCATCGCCATCTTTATGTCTTTTTCCTAACTCTAAAAATCTTGAAACCATTTGAAATTGCTAAAAGACACTATAGTGCTTGCAAAATCAGTCTCATAGATACCAATGACAGTAAGGCCGGGTGTATATCAAAAATCAAAACCAATCAAAGTAATTGCATATCTGATCACTTCAATATCTACTGCATCAATACTCCATCTAAATTTTCACCAAGTGAAATTAAAAAAATGGCATATACTAAAAGTCACCGGTTTAAGATAGTTTATCCCATCAATATCAGATGATCAGACATATTAAAAAATTGTGTATATTTTCACCTGAAACACTTTAGGAGCGGAAACTAGCGAAGCGAGTGCCGAAGAAAGGGTAGCTGCGAAACAGCCGCCGTAGATCAGTGGACCGAAAGCTGACACCAAACGAATTACCTGCACACAAATAACATCAAATTCTTATATGGTACTTAAAAGCATTTTGAGCCTTACTGGACATTCTTAAATTGCATTAAGGCGACCTCCTTTAATGGACATGGTATTCTAGCCAATCTGCTCTTGAGAAAAATTGTGGTCGAAGCTTCATATTACAGTTAGCCAGCTAAAAAATCCTAATCGATCCATTTGGGTATCCTGAAATTCGCATATTGGACGAGGATTTCTTACGTCATTGCTGTGATGCAGGCCACATTCGCAGATGCGGTCGGTCCTGCAGGCGTCCATGGACCAATTAGCTACGACAGCATTGTAGCCACACTGCATTTTTGCGTATTTTCCGAGAACGCACCCAAAGCCCAAATTTGTAGTCCAGCAATTACACTTCCAAGGTCACTGGCGCAATCAATCGTACCGCTAAGAGCTTGCGTTTTATAATTTCCAGGAATACAGAAGCTAGAATTTCTGGTGACTTCGTGACTATACCACGTCCATACTTACCCAGTAGTCCAAGGTCACTTGACAGTATAACAGGGCAACGTTGCTGGTTTATATAACTTTTCCCCATGATAAGAAAAACATTTGGCCAGCTATATTTATTTATTTATTTATCACCTTACCTCTAACATTACAGGACATTTAACATTTTCCTAATTCGCTAGAAGTAGCTTTTATACCTTTAACCAATACTTACAAACTAAACACACTTTTAAACTAAAACTAACTAATCTAAACTATCGTAAGAGATAGTCCACATTGCTACTCTTGTGAATTCAGCCAGAGCACAACAGAACAAGTCCGATGTCTCCGCTATGACGTGGGTGCGAAGCGCGCGCGTCAGCGGCGCCTTGCTGAGCAGATTGGTGCGCCCCACCGGCACCGCCAGCAGCGGCGGCCTGCGCCTCCGACACACGTACGTCCGGGGCCAGGAATCTGATTTGACCCAATATGTCCGCGTTATGCAACGCCCCTCTTATTAGTCTAAAAATGTACGTTACAAGTGCCAGCTCCCTTCTAATCCTAAGTTCATTGTACCCGACCATACCCAAAACAAATAATGTCGGATACATTAAGGGGTAGAACGGGAATTAAGGGGTAGTATATCTTATTAGAGTAGTCAAAAAGTTCTTACGTCGTTACTATGATGCAAGCCGTACTGGCAGGTGCCGTTGGCCCAGCACGCGTCCATGGTCCAGTTGGCGACGTCCGCGAGGTCGCCCGACGCGTCGCGCAGCACGGTCCAGCCCGCGATCACCGCGATCAAGAGGTACGATATCGTAGTCAACAGTATCGCTAGAAGTGTGCCTTTTGGAATCGATTTTTGGGGGTCCTAGAATAAAAATTGAAAATATATTTTTAACACATTTGCTCAAATAGTGGACTTTTCCATGTATGTTTAGCGTGCGCAAAGTTATTCTTTTCCGCACTAGTACTTTTTGTTTTCCTTCTGCACGCAGGTTTTCATCAAAAAGTTTGTAGTACAAAATATTAGAAAATAAATAGTCATTTAATATTTGTATATAATAGATGACTATTTTATAGCGTAAACACTATTAATACTTGAATTAAAGGACGTAAAAAAATATAATTTTTCAACAAAGTTTCATTGTTATTTGTTTCAGAGTTACTTTATTGTAAATTATTAGGACTTAATATATATTAGACTATATTAATATATATAGACTTAATATAAGGACATAACTTCCGGATTCTGACCCCAGGTCACAGAGTGCATCAATTGACCATAGACAATTCTTGTTCACGTTTTGTTATTTTTTTTCTGTGCGTGAGTGGTCTGCATTCATAGTAAATTACACACCTTAAACTACTATTATAATATTTTTATTTTTGGCCCCAATGGCCTTTATGTATTTTCGCAAATGTGTTAAAAAATGTCGTTCAATGCACGTGCGGAATTGTCATTTCCACTCGTCTCTATTGTTGACACGCGCCTACGGCTTGTGTCAACAAACCGAGAATCGTAAAGAAATGACATACCTTCCGCACTTATATTGAAATGTACTATTTCACGGAGCCTGTAATGAAAAGTCAAAAGACCACGTTCGGAAAGCAGAATTGCACCAACAACTGGCAAGTAACTCTATACCTGCTCGGTACTATGTATAAAAAAACTTCCAATAGCCATCTGTAACGATGATATTTACCTTCAGGTCTCCGGAAATGTTAGCACCAGCTAATATTCCCGTAGCAGCGGGGAAGAAGATGGAGAATACGGAGAAGAAATTATGCTCCATACCCTCGAAATATCTGTAGTCAGGACCCACATTGTTCTGTAGCACCGTCACTGAAAAAAAATTGGTTGTCTGTAAATAGATTTACGTGATAACGTCGTAATTGGCCTCCCTATCGTTTGTTTTATCGTGCCTCTCTATCGCTTGTTGCGAGCTCTCGCTTGCACGCACAGGCTCAGGTGGAACGTTACGCGAAACGTTACTATTTTTCATGTGCGTTGCTGGTGTTCATCAATTTATTAAACGTTATCACGTCAAAAATCGAATTAGCTGCCTTTCTCTTCAACTTCAACATCTGATCGCCGCTCACATTTATTACAGTACCTACGGAGTGGTGCAAAATTGTAAACGGTAAATTGAGCTCGCGCTATACATTGCCGTTTTAACTTATAGTACTCCACTAAACTTTAAAGATGGGGCAAACGATAATTAGTGCTAGATTTTGTTTGGGTAGTATAATTTTAGCCTTACATTTTCGGAAGCGATCTCTTTACCTATATAGTTTATTCATACTCACTATTATAGCCCACGAATCCCTGAGCAACCTCCAAGTCGCTCTTGGGTCCCAAGATAGACCCGATGCAGAAGTCTGCAATGGCTGCCAGCAGTATGATCAGCAGCACTATCTGTGCCTTCGCCTCCCACTCGAGGCCCACTATCACGATACCGGTCAGCAGAACTATGGTTATGCAACCGTAGATCGCTTGGTCCTGGAAAACCCGAAGAGTGAAGGTTCATACTTCATTACCCCCTACGCAAAAATTATATGTTTGACGTGTCTGTGTACTTGCCTGGTAGCTCCCGAACTGATTTTGATTTTTTTTCCGCTGCCACGAAATTGCGGATTGAATATAGGTATCAAATGAAAGAACTTGACTAGTAGAATACTATAAACATTGATAAATTTCAAATTCAAGATGGCCGCCAGTACAAAATGGCGAATTACATTCTTTTTAAGTTTTTCTTTTAATTTCAATGTTACTTGTTTAAACGAAACCATCTTCCATTGACAATATTTAAAAATAAAATTTTTGATCTGTTGACGAACAAACTCTACTATGACATTAAGGATTATATTATAGACGATAACATTTTAAATTTTTAATAATTGTAATTAATCTGATTGATAACATTATGCTATAATTTTGCTATTTTATGTTTATGTTCTCGCTGTCTTTATTGTTTTTAAGAATTTAATATTCATACACCAATACTATTGGTAAAATGTAATCGGTTGTAAGCATTTTTTTTTTAAAGATCTTATTGTAACGTACATTTTCATGAATAAAATATCATTCATTCATTCATTCATGCTGTTGTTGTTTTAATAAATATAAATTGTAGCAATTGTGCTTGTTTTGTTTTAGTGAGTTTAGCGCGTCTAAAAATGATGGTATCCAGTTCGGAATGGTCTCTGTATAAACGGATAGCACTATTTTTAGGCCCACTAATGTTAGGCTCTGAAACTAAATCTCTACTAATGTGTAGACGCCATTTTATTAAATCTTATATAGCGGACCCATGATAATATATTATGGGTATCAAATGAAAGGGTTTGCTGAGACAAATACAAACAAACTAACGTACAAAAGCTTGTTTTCTTTTATGTATTAATTTATTTAAAACTCGAGCGACTTACCCAACTCTTGCTGACCATGTAAGCGGACTCCGGTATCAGCGTGATGAGGGACTCCCCGAAGCCGACCACGTACATGGCGCAGGCGACTGCGTTAGCCATGGAGAAGATCAGCCCGATAGAGCCGCCAAACTCCGGCCCCAGCGACCGCGATATCATGTAGTACGTCCCTCCTATATTCAAGACCACCCTCTTATATACCAAAATTTTCTTTTTATTAAAATTTTATGTAAGAGACCCGGTTCTATAAATATTTATCGGACCGGTCTCCTCTGAGAATGCCCACCAATGTCAAATGGCGGGCTACGCAATACCTTTATACTCTTATCGCAGTTCCGAATATCCTATTTATCCATGCTTTGCCTTACTACAGATAGAAATTTGACATAACTGTTATGGAGTCGTTGTTACATTGATATCTCTAGTGGTAATTGTGGTTGTAACATTGATATCTATAGAAGATAGAAGATAGATCAGTTACTGACATGCAGATTTCTTCGCGATGTTTTCCTTAACTGCAAGTGGCATTTAGTTTCGACAAACGAACGTAATTCGGAAAGTCTGATGTGCCCGGGACTCCAACCTCCATACCGCGTGACTGGAGGCAGAGTGACTAGATACTCAAAATCTATGATCGAACGAGATTACTAAATCGATAATAACAAAGGGTTTCTTACCTCCTTTAATAACGCCGTTGGTGCTGATGGCAGACATGGAGAGCGCCGTGATGGTGGTCACCACCGACGTCGTCAATATTAACAGCGATGCCTGCGCTGCCGACACACAGAACTATGTCACCATCGTCATTATACCATTACGAGGATAAGAAACAAAGAAAAAAGATGGTTGTCTTTAATAAACATTCTAAAAGCAAAAGTCAGCATTAGCTTGTAGCTGGTATGTCACGACAGATGTGGTTGGCGGTAAGTAAGTAGCTATTCTTATTGATGGGGTCATATTTGAGAGCATGAAATAATTGCAACGCAAACGCCTCCTTCTCCAGGGTCTGACCTGGCTGGAGTGCATCAGTTACATCTCTCCAACATACCAACGCCAGCCTGCCCCACGACCCAGGACAGGCACAGGAACAGCATGACGCCCCAGATGTTGAGCAGGCAGCGCATCAGCACGCCCTTCACCCAGCCGAACTTGAAGCTGGTGGACGGCATCGCCGGCGCGCCCGCCTCCTTCTCCAGGGTCTGACCTGGCTGGAGTGCATCAGTTACATCTCTCCAACATACCAACGCCAGCCTGCCCCACGACCCAGGACAGGCGCAGGAACAGCATGACGCCCCAGATGTTGAGCAGGCAGCGCATCAGCACGCCCTTCACCCAGCCGAACTTGAAGCTGGTGGACGGCATCGCCGGCGCGCCCGCCTCCTTCTCCAGGGTCTGACCTGGCTGGAGTGCATCAGTTACATCTCTCCAACATACCAACGCCAGCCTGCCCCACGACCCAGGACAGGCGCAGGAACAGCATGACGCCCCAGATGTTGAGCAGGCAGCGCATCAGCACGCCCTTCACCCAGCCGAACTTGAAGCTGGTGGACGGCATCGCCGGCGCGCCCGCCTCCTTCTCCAGGGTCTGACCTGGCTGGAGTGCATCAGTTACATCTCTCCAACATACCAACGCCAGCCTGCCCCACGACCCAGGACAGGCGCAGGAACAGCATGACGCCCCAGATGTTGAGCAGGCAGCGCATCAGCACGCCCTTCACCCAGCCGAACTTGAAGCTGGTGGACGGCATCGCCGGCGCGCCCGCCTCCTTCTCCAGGGTCTGACCTGGCTGGAGTGCATCAGTTACATCTCTCCAACATACCAACGCCAGCCTGCCCCACGACCCAGGACAGGCGCAGGAACAGCATGACGCCCCAGATGTTGAGCAGGCAGCGTATCAGCACGCCCTTCACCCAGCCGAACTTGAAGCTGGTGGACGGCATCGCCGGCGCGCCCGCCTCCTTCTCCAGGGTCTGACCTGGCTGGAGTGCATCAGTTACATCTCTCTAACATACCAACGCCAGCCTGCCCCACGACCCAGGACAGGCGCAGGAACAGCATGACGCCCCAGATGTTGAGCAGGCAGCGCATCAGCACGCCCTTCACCCAGCCGAACTTAAAGCTGGTGGACGGCATCGCCGGCGCGCCCGCCTCCTTCTCCAGGGTCTGACCTGGCTGGAGTGCATCAGTTACATCTCTCCAACATACCAACGCCAGCCTGCCCCACGACCCAGGACAGGCGCAGGAACAGCATGACGCCCCAGATGTTGAGCAGGCAGCGCATCAGCACGCCCTTCACCCAGCCGAACTTGAAGCTGGTGGACGGCATCGCCGGCGCGCCCGCCTCCTTCTCCAGGGTCTGACCTGGCTGGAGTGCATCAGTTACATCTCTCCAACATACCAACGCCAGCCTGCCCCACGACCCAGGACAGGCGCAGGAACAGCATGACACCCCAGATGTTGAGCAGGCAGCGCATCAGCACGCCCTTCACCCAGCCGAACTTGAAGCTGGTGGACGGCATCGCCGGCGCACCCGCCTCCTTCTCCAGGGTCTGACCTGGCTGGAGTGCATCAGTTACATCTCTCCAACATACCAACGCCAGCCTGCCCCACGACCCAGGACAGGCGCAGGAACAGCATGACGCCCCAGATGTTGAGCAGGCAGCGCATCAGCACGCCCTTCACCCAGCCGAACTTGAAGCTGGTGGACGGCATCGCCGGCGCGCCCGCCTCCTTCTCCAGGGTCTGACCTGGCTGGAGTGCATCAGTTACATCTCTCCAACATACCAACGCCAGCCTGCCCCACGACCCAGGACAGGCGCAGGAACAGCATGACGCCCCAGATGTTGAGCAGGCAGCGCATCAGCACGCCCTTCACCCAGCCGAACTTGAAGCTGGTGGACGGCATCGCCGGCGCGCCCGCCTCCTTCTCCAGGGTCTGACCTGGCTGGAGTGCATCAGTTACATCTCTCCAACATACCAACGCCAGCCTGCCCCACGACCCAGGACAGGCGCAGGAACAGCATGACGCCCCAGATGTTGAGCAGGCAGCGCATCAGCACGCCCTTCACCCAGCCGAACTTGAAGCTGGTGGACGGCATCACCGGCGCGCCCGCCTCCTTCTCCAGGGTCTGACCTGGCTGGAGTGCATCAGTTACATCTCTCCAACATACCAACGCCAGCCTGCCCCACGACCCAGGACAGGCGCAGGAACAGCATGACGCCCCAGATGTTGAGCAGGCAGCGCATCAGCACGCCCTTCACCCAGCCGAACTTGAAGCTGGTGGACGGCATCGCCGGCGCGCCCGCCTCCTTCTCCAGGGTCTGACCTGGCTGGAGTGCATCAGTTACATCTCTCCAACATACCAACGCCAGCCTGCCCCACGACCCAGGACAGGCGCAGGAACAGCATGACGCCCCAGATGTTGAGCAGGCAGCGCATCAGCACGCCCTTCACCCAGCCGAACTTGAAGCTGGTGGACGGCATCGCCGGCGCGCCCGCCTCCTTCTCCAGGGTCTGACCTGGCTGGAGTGCATCAGTTACATCTCTCCAACATACCAACGCCAGCCTGCCCCACGACCCAGGACAGGCGCAGGAACAGCATGACGCCCCAGATGTTGAGCAGGCAGCGCATCAGCACGCCCTTCACCCAGCCGAACTTGAAGCTGGTGGACGGCATCGCCGGCGCGCCCGCCTCCTTCTCCAGGGTCTGACCTGGCTGGAGTGCATCAGTTACATCTCTCCAACATACCAACGCCAGCCTGCCCCACGACCCAGGACAGGCGCAGGAACAGCATGACGCCCCAGATGTTGAGCAGGCAGCGCATCAGCACGCCCTTCACCCAGCCGAACTTGAAGCTGGTGGACGGCATCGCCGGCGCGCCCGCCTCCTTCTCCAGGGTCTGACCTGGCTGGAGTGCATCAGTTACATCTCTCCAACATACCAACGCCAGCCTGCCCCACGACCCAGGACAGGCGCAGGAACAGCATGACGCCCCAGATGTTGAGCAGGCAGCGCATCAGCACGCCCTTCACCCAGCCGAACTTGAAGCTGGTGGACGGCATCGCCGGCGCGCCCGCCTCCTTCTCCAGGGTCTGACCTGGCTGGAGTGCATCAGTTACAGAGTATATTTTAAGAAACTTCCAAAAAGGCTTACTTATCAATTCGGCACGTATGTACAGTTCGCGGAAAACTTTATGAGCTCTCTGAAGTTGCAGGCGAGTGCTTGCATAGTAAGCACGCTGTGGGTGCCCGCAGTACGTACACCATGTCGGGGAGAGAATTGGCCCCCGCGCGCCGTGCGCTAGCGTTACTATCAAAAATGAAGCAGTCCATACAAGCTTTCTAAATTGAATTCAGAAGGGTCTTAAAGTTTTGCCGTTTGCGCGAACTGTATCTAATATTATTGGAATTTGGAATATTTATTATGTCTATTATGGATAGTCTCTCATACTATGGCAATTGTGGATTAGCAGGCAGATAGTCGTTCGTCCACCTTAATCTGTGGTCCACCTTTGAGAACATGGAAAAATCTTAAATATCCTTTTTTTCCTCCGCCTTCCTATCCGACCCATCACATACATTGTATCGCAGTAATATTAATTATTAATAGGATTACGTGGTCGTAAATGTTCTAATGGGATTAGTTAGGCACGCAAAAAACGCACAATTATGCAATACGTGATTTGTGATTACACGCGTTATTTTTATCACGCCATCACTCCACGTGTGATCGTGAATAAACTCTACTTTGGGTTTCCTGATACATTAACTTCTTCCTATTATATATCGCCACGGTTTTTACTATGGAAGCCTGCGCCTGGTATCTACCATACTGTAACAAAACTACATATATCTTTGTAGTACTTTTAGTACTTATCTAGATGAAGACTAAGGGCTTTTTGCTTAACTAACTTTAACAAATACATTATCCTTAAATATGGTAGTCTCTCAATTTAACGTTAACGTTTTTGCTAAAGTTAGTTCAAGCAACCGGGCCTAAACACCAAAACTAGAACTAGTACCACAGTAGTGGTACTAGTTGCTGCTGTCTCCTGTACAGACCATTAGTGAAAATACGTCGTAAATGTGAATGTACTTTATAGAAAGCAGAATGTACAGTTGCTGATTCCTGGGTACTTAAAACATGATCCTGTGAAAACTATCCTAAAAGACCAATAATGACTTAAATACTGATGAGAGTAAAAACTAGAGTACTAGTACCACCCACATACGAAATTCCTTCGTTAAAACGTACACACAATGCACCGGATGAGTCATAATTCATAACTAGTAAGTGGGACCAATTAGAAGCACATGGCCCGTGCAATTGTTATAGGAAGTACCACCAGGGACCACCTACGCGACCGCGGCTTAAGGCCTGACCCACTTAGAGCGGGTTAATTAGGTCCCTGGGGTCCCATTAAAAATTTACATCATGGTATTGTGTTACCGTACTTAGAAGGTACTGTAAGTATATATGAACACACACACAAACTACTGATAGGTTTGCTTCGGCGATGCAAAAGATAACTGGGTGGATAACCCCGAAAATACCTCGCCACCTATCCAGGACAAAATACAACCCAAATTTTTTGATATAAAAGAATCTTCAAGCTGAAGTTTTTAGAAGACAATCCTTCACACTTGAGTCTAATACCTTAACTGTTTTGTTAGCTGTAAGGCCAGTACATTTGACCTACGCAAAGTCACATATTGACATTGATGGATGGAGATTCCATGAGGAAGGCTGAACACAGGATGTTGTGGCCCTTGAATATGTCGACTGGCTTAATGACTGAAGCAATGGGGACTCAAGACATTAAACTCCTGTACAGATTTCAGCATCCTTAGCCATTTTAAATAACACCAATCCTCAGAGAAACCTACTAAGAAAAAATATCACGTGACACGTGAAAAAACATACAATTTTGAATTTCGTTCAGCATAGTTATGGAACGAGCGATCAACAGGTTTGTACGATCGATGACTCGTATGGCTAAGGCTGCAGCTCGTGTCGTTAACGATGTAGATGTTCACCAATTAGGTACAGGTACGACGTACGAGTAATTACGGTGTCGCATCAGTCAATTGGGAGCAGAGATCGCAACACTGGCGCCGTTTAATAAGGACTAGTTACAGGAATCTAGGAAAAGCTTCAACGAGCCAGGGTATAATTAATAGTAATTCAAACAGCCTGTCTATCGGTATTCTATATTTGGGATGGATTTCGGAGAGTGTGCACAGGAACTTTTTAATTTGGTTCCCCCGTCACCTTTCTACCATAGAACGGCAAGGCATCGTAAAGGCTTCCACCCATACATGGTCGACGTACCAAAGACGCGTACGAAGCGGTTTGATTACTCGTTCCTGCGCACTGCAAATGCCTGGAATACACTCCCAGGCAGTGTCTTTCCTGCCACTTGCAACCCGGGTGCCTTCAAATCAAGAGTGAATAGGCATCTTCTAGGCAAGCGCGTTCCACCTTAGACTGTATCATCACTTTCCATCAGGTGTGATCACAGTCAAGCGCTAGCCTATATAATATTAAAAAAAAATTCAAACAATTCGTCAATCAAAAAAGACAATCTTATATACGACCATTTATGCGTGTTTTTTTTAGCAAATCCTATCATTTTGATAGTCATAAATTGTAGGTGTGCATTAAAAATAAGTAGCCGCCATCTTGGGTGTTCCGCCATGTTGGATTTAAAATGACAATAAAATAAAATAAAATATATACGGGACATTTTTACACATCGCAATCTAGCCCCAAAGTAAGCGATAGCTTGTGTTATGGGTGCTAGATGACTGATAAATAAGGAATTTAAAATTTATTAAACCTACCTACCTAGAATATTATAATCATCTCTGTTACATGTTTGTTGTATCACATGGATTTCAAAAGTACTTTGTTTATAAAATATCTACTATGAAAGAGTATAAGATTCAATGCATATAATATGTTAATTAAAAAAAAACAATACATTTGATCTGCTATGTGTGAACGCATTGCTTACTAATTAACATTAAAATTTGAAAAAATTTGTTGGACCTACCTACCTAATTAATGATTAAATAATTATTTAATAAAAAAAACATTAAATATTATATAAGACTAATTATTATGCTTATTGCATAAAGTTAAAATTAATAAAAATGTGTTTAAACAAAATTGGTCCTAATTATATAAAAGAGGGAATAACATAAAATGCAAGTTATAAAACTGTTCTGTTAGTGTAAAGCGATCATGTAAAAAAAATCAACATAATCATAGTAAAAAAAACAACAACGATACCACACCACGCCTGTCAAAATAAAAAAAAACCTGATGATAATAAGGGCGTGTTTCCACTCCAGCGAAGCGAAGCAAATGCATTGCTGAAATACAATACCTACAATTAGAAAACATTATTTACTTTTTAATTTCTGTCCGTTTACATTTGATTTCCGTTTTCGGTGGACTATACCTACTTAAGAGTTAACTTAATTATGAGAAAACAGACCTATAACGATATTCATAACATTTAAATGCAAATAAAGAATGAATGAAAATGTATAATTTATTTTTCTAGGTCTCGTAAAACAGATTTCAAATCTCTTGAAATCCGCTAAATAGTACACTGAGTATAATATAAACAAAACCAATGATTTTATTTGAATCAAAAGATAATAAAAAAATTAAGTAGGTTCATTTTAGACAGTGTTGCCACTTAGAAGAACATGGTTAAAATATCTCACGTTTCAGCAATTATTGGTCTATTCCGCTGCGCTCCGTTTATTACACGACTGCCCAAAAATGAAGTGTTTTTAGGGTTCATTTATGTATGTAAGTGAGTTTCTTTATTCCACCACTAGCTGTTGCCCGCGGCTTCGCCCGCGTGAAGTACGGTTTTCTTGCAAATCCCGTGGGATTCCTTGATTTTTTGCGGGGTAAATGAGCCAAAGTTCCCTGGTTCGAAAGTCCAACAATGCAGTCTTCTTCCATTCTCTCTATCAGCTGTCAACGTGCAATCCTCTTTCACACAATCCATCCATCCTCCTTTGTTCTTCTTCTATTTATTAAACAAGCTCATATTATTCTGAGAGGAAACCCACGGATTAGCACACAATAGCTGGGTATTGTAAGGTTGAGAAGAAATTTAATAATTATGACTGATATTTCGTTCCGCAAAGGGATTAAACGTTCTGGTGCTATGCTGTACCCGTTCCTGCTTCGCACGGGTTATCTTGTGGTGCTTTTGCAAACTTCTTTTTCTTATTATAAATAATAGCGGCCCGTCCCGGCTTCGCACGGGTAGACATAAAAAGGTACAGATATTTAAGTTATGAGCATGCTAATTAAAACGACTATGAATCACTAAATTAAACAAAAAATTGTATGCTTATTTTAAAGTCTCCCTGTACACATTCACAACGTTGGCTGTGGTATTTGTAGGTGGCAACAAAAGTATTGATTTTCAGGAGATCCTACTCGAGAAAGTGCCACATACAATTGCCCGTGGGAAAAGCACTCTTTCCTTATTTCGATACCAACTATGGAAAAAGTTTGTCCCTGGGATTTATTTATTGTTAGGGCAAAGGATATTTTTAAAGGGAACTGTAACCTTTTAAAATATATGGGCAAATCAGTTGGTATCATCGGGATCCGCGGAACATGTGCGAGCTGACCGGCCGCGGAACCCGTAATGATAGTTGCTACAATCACATTATCTCTTAATTCTTTGATCAATAGTCTTGTACCATTACACATATTGGGAGGGCTTTAATTTTTTACGAAGCATAAAAATGTGTTAAAAAAACTCGAAATATTCAATGTCGCTTGCGTCCACTGCGTAAGGAGCCGACCGCGCGGATCACGAAGAGTTAGTTACTCGATGCGCTTTTTATCGCAGTTTTTATTTTAATTTCATGATATCTTTTGAATGGAATGTCCGATTTCAATAATTCAAAAAGTAATTATCAGGTATTGAGACAGTCTTGAATATTAAATTATTTATTTGCATAAAAATTTATAAATGGTATGGATAACACGGTCTGATTTTGATCGGCATTTCTATCAATTTGTTAAATGTAAAAAAGTAGTTATAGTGACGTAACTACGATAGTTAGACACATGGTCTCGCGAAGTTTTTTGTAGATATTGATATATTCTATAATATTGTCGAACATTTTTTTGTCCTATCATTAATACTCTTCGCAGCGTATGCGATGAAAGACATTTTATGGCTAATTTTTTTACACCTTCGGTTGGTTTTAATAGGAATTTCTAAAGATTGCTATAGTAATCTAGTACTAAATATAGCCTATGTTACTCAGTGATAATGTAGCTTTCTAATGAAAAAAGAATTATTAAAATCGGTCCAGTACTTTTTGAGTTTATTCGTTACATACAAAAATACAAAAATACAAAAATACAAATCTTTCCTCTTTATAATATTAGTGTAGATAGTGTAGATAACTTATGAACGGCTGAAGTGATTTGAACATATGAGGTATAGTTAGAATCCTTACATCATTCCGAGTAACATAGGCTATATTGTTTTGGGAAAAAGTCGTCTTACCACAGGGCAGTCGTGTTTTTTTTAATTTTTTAATTAATTATTTATTTTTTTCTACTCCAGTGGAAACTTACCCTCAAAGTGACAAACAAAACGAGCGAAACGTTGCACATTAACATTTTTCTTGATATGTTCAAATCGCGAAACCTTTCAAGTTTTTAAACAAAATGCTAGATCAAAAATTTAATCAAAAAGAACAGTGCGTTCTCAAAACTTGCGTGTTTTCTTTCAAACAGTAGGTATTATGAACATAAAAAGTTAATTTTATATTATTTAATTTATATCGATGAAAGTTACCTCCATGTGATAAAGATTCTATATAAAATAAATGTGACTCTAATACACATCTAATTTTTAAATTATTAGAAATACAAACACTAGCAAGCTACTATAGGCGATGGCAACACAGAACATTTTGATTCCAATGGTATTCAATCGGGTCTCCTTGTATTTTATTGTGGCTTCGACAGATAACGAATTATCTTGCACTAACATTATTATCTGTTGTTTTTGTTTTACAAAATCACAGGTCATAAAATAGTTCTAGCTATCATATGATTCTGATACATTAAAAAAGAGACTAGAACTATTATAAGATCTGTAAATATAGGTGATTATTACAAAACAACCTAAATCCGTTGACTGTCAAAGTCATCCCTTTCTACATTACAGATTAATACAATAAGTAACAATGTGATATTAAAAGACTTTGTGTCTAAATATATGTAATTTGAATTTCACACGACTGGCAACATTTATATGTGACAATACGTTAGGCCTAAAATTTTCCATCCTATGCTATCAATTCCTATTCAAGAAGTCATGGTCAAATATTTGCGATCACCATTCACATTTTAGAGATAAAATATACCTTATTTTGTTTTCTGCCAAAAAGTTAGCATTTAAAATTGGTGATAAAATATTTGGCCAATACAAGACCGCCAATCCACTAAGATTAACAAGAATGCTCTATTGCCATTAGCTGGACAAAACACGCAGGTATTCTATAGCTACGCATTCCCCCTAAACTTCCAATGAAAAGGCAGTAAGTAAAAAGTTAATTGAGGTATGATTTGACGCTAAAGGTAGTGGACTAATTTTTTAAGGAAACCGCTATAAGCCTGTCTCCTGATGGTCTGCGGGACGCGGGGCGGGAGCCGCTCAACCAATCAGCTAGTCTGTCCGCTGACAGCGCTGCGTATCATTATAGCCAATCGCATCACACGCCCAAGCATCCCGCAGACCATCAGGAGAGTCAAATTTATAGCGGTTTACCTATAACTGTAGTTAAATGTTTGATTGCAATAGTTACAACGCTGTACAAGATTAAAAATAAAATAACAACATGTCAAAATACCCGGTTTTTATTTCCCTATCAAAGCAAACAAACTGATTCGCTATGTCACCTTTTAATAATTATAATGTTAATATTTTGTCAATTTTCAGTTATTTATGTCCGCGCGTTAATTAGTCTGTACTGTTGCAGAACCCTGCCTAGCCGCAAAGGTCATTGACAAGGTTCTTGTACATATATACATACATACTAATATACATGAATATAATATATTGATAAACACCCAGACACTGGAAAACATTCATGCTCATCACACAAACATTTACCAGTTGTGGGAATCGAACCCACGACCTCCGGCGCAGACGGCAGGTTCGCTACCACTACGCCATTCGGTCGTCGAAGAATAGCAACATCTCAGCAAATGGATAATAAATTTTATGCTATAGCACGGTCGCTAACCACGAAGAATTCCGTACATCGACCTGTTACTACCTGTCTCTGTCACTCCCGCGTCAAAATAATGCGTCACGCTCGCACAGATGCCATGACCGCCGTCCTCAGAGATTTTAAACCTTTTACCTGCAAACGTAGTTTGTTTTTGTTTTTGTTATATTGTTTTGTTTGTTAGTTTTTTTTGCTCAAAAAGACGATATTTCCGGGTATTTTTAGCGTGCGCAAAGTTATTCTTTTCCGCACCAGAGCTTTTTGATTTCCCCCTGCATGATGGATCCAAATCTATGAAGGAGGTTTTCAAGAAAAAAAGTTTTCGCTACAAAATTATTGTAAAAAATAACAGTAATGTAATTATTCTACTTTCTAACTACTATAAATACGTAAATTAAATTTAATATAAATTTATTACAATGATTTCCTTTCGTTTTCCTTTATTTTTTTTTTGGAAATGTGTGGCTGCGGCTGTTATATTTAATCTGTGCTTTGAGTTCTTTTTATTGTCTATGATTCCTTGTTATTAATATTGATTTTTCAAATTCCATGCAAAACTTTTTTTTTCTCTTCAAATATTTCATCTAAACCGCATTAACAGAAAAATGTTTGTGACCACTGTCAGTAGGCAAAGAGGTCAATGTACAAAATTCTTCGTGGTTCGCGACCGTGCTATAGTAGACAATAGCGTTCAAAAAAATGATAGATCATAGAGAAGAAGAATAGACAGAGCATTTATATATCAAGTACAGGTTATCTGTGCCCGGTGCCGGTCAAGGTTTACAAGCCTTACATGTGCGTATTTATAGGCGTTTTACATAATTTATTAACCACGTGGACTTTCCTGATATAGCGACGTATTTTAAGAATCTAATGTATAGTAATAAATAGATACACTTTAAATTTTAATTTTTCCTATTGTATTTTTATTCGTCTTGAGCATATCCCACTTTTTTGTTTCCACTTGATTTTTATACAAGTGACCGAAACTATTTTAGGACTCCGTACCAAAATATCAAAAATTGATTATGCTGCGACTTCATTCGTCCGTCTGTCTGTCCGTCCCAACTGATTTTAAGACTGTTTGGAATAGTTGTAAATAATAGTTGCTCAAAGCCATTCAACGCCATTGCAATCATAAGAAATAGCAAAAATGTTTTTATTTCGCAGGACATGTTGACTTGTTGTTGATGAGGATGTCCCGGTTCGGGACGAAACGTGCGTCAAAGAAAGTGTTGGAAAATTGTGTGTGGTGTTTCATGTGGGCAGTGTTCCTGCATATTGTACCATACAGAATCTTTTCAAGTAGCGGATTATAGCAAAACAAATTAATCTGTCCTGCTAAATATGGATTTACGCAAAATAACGCCTGCTTCCATTCAATGTTTTTATTTCATTTAAAAAAGGGAGGGAAACTGTGACCTAACTAAAGTGGCCAGTAGCTGCAGTATTGCTTCCCCTAAATTTTCGACAAAATCCACGATCTTTCAGCTTCTAAACTTCAAGCTACCCATAGTATCAAGCCACAACGCAGTTTTCCATTCCAATAGACGGCCTATACAGTGGATGAATAGCTGAATAATACAAACAACTGCCTAAGTGCTTAGTAGCTATCAGGTACTTCATAATCCTAGTAAGTACAAACAATATAGTAGACACAAGTAGATGCTCATATCACAAGTCTAATTTATGCGAAGATATTGATTCAGGTGTGTCCGTAACACAAATATTTACCTACTTAGACTGTAGCTTCCACTATGCCATGATAGGTTTACACAATGAGTTTGTCCTCTAATGGCGCATTGATAGAGTAACATATTGACAGACTGGCAGACATAATATAAACTCGAGTAGATTCAAGGTGACCAGACCAGACGTCTTGAAGGCTACCTTGATCCACCAAACTTATCTCGATTACCAGAGCTAGTGTAAGGAGGGTCGAGGGTTGATAATTAAAACACTCTTGATTGGTCTCTAAGTCGGAACTGAACTGAAGTCTTTATTATGGGTAGCTGTATATATATAGCGGTACAATGGAGTGAGGGGGGCGGTAGGTACATACTTTATGACATCATAGGCCACCCGTGGAGAGCTCGTATGTCGCTCTCGGGTTACGGCTTCAAATAACATGATTCTATATAAGGAATGGAATTCTATCAACAATAGCCGTGGGTGGTCCGTTTGAAATATGAGTAATATTTATCTACCTACTACTATGTACCTACTACCTATACCACATCTTCACCCCTTTTTTAAAAAAAAAATATGAAATACATTTTTTTTTTTTTTTGAATACAATGTTAACCGTCATTTAATTTTGTTTAGTAATGAATGTTAATACAGGTTGATTACATAAAATTTTTTTTTTTTTTTTTTTTTTTTTATCTATTACATTGTTATAGTTTCTTTATAATTTTATCTGTCTTAACTCTATGATTACAAAACTTATTCTATGATTATATTGGTATGATAACCTTCTTATTCTATGATTACATGATATATTTATTTTATTATTACAAAACTATGTGGTTACATACTTTTTTATTGTTAGTATCGTTAGTAAAGTACATTAAGTTTAATCTTTATTATTAAATATAATACGGTACTGTTCTATTCTTATGTATTACATTGATTATATAGTTCTATTACAAACAATAATAATGATGGATTGAAATAAAATATTCTAATTTTGATTATTTCATCTTTCTGTAATGTAATGACCTTTTTTTTTTTTATAATGTTATTTTCTTTTTCTTAAATCTTATTTCTTTCAAATTTATTTCAATTTTTATTTGACAATATTTTTAAAATTTATACCTATAGCATAATTCTTTTTGTAGTGTTATGTAAGGCGTCCTTTTTAGTTTTTTATTATCCTTAATAATTCAATAATTTTATTCAAAAATAATCATTGACAGTTTCATAAAATGTTATTTGTTAACTGGGTATCGGGTATGCTTCCATATTATAATAAAATATCTCTTATACAAATAATATATTATTAGGTGATATATTTACCTATCTAAAAAAAAATTAGTCTGTTAATAAGTTAATAAGTTATTTTTATTTATTCATTTATTTATTTATTTATTTGCCACTCCCTTTTTTTTCTATTTGTGGATTTTCCACTTATCCAATTGATATATCTATTTACTACTGTTCTTGTTTGTATTTGTAATTATACCCTTATATCCATTTATTTACGGGTTAACCACATTTTCCTTGTGGAATTTATGTCATAATCATTTATGGAAATACCATTTCGTCCATCATTTGTGGTTTTACCACATTGATCTATTTAATAATAAATCGTACAATATAATTCATTGTACATACTTCATTGATCCATCTATTTATGGATTCAAAATATTTGATCCTTTTACTATTGGATCCCACACCTTTAGCGCGCATTTATTTTTATTTCGTGTATTATGCATAATAATAATATATTATATATTTTCTTTTAACTTTGTTACGACATTTTACCAATTCCAACACAATGAAAACTCGTTTCAATCATGATCTGGATATTTGGCATGTACTGTAACTTACGCGCTTATATTTTTATATTTTAGTGCACTTTTATTTATTTATTTAACTGTTACCACTTTGTACCAATTTCATCACGATGAAAGCTCGTTTCGATCATGATCTGAACATTGGGATAGTAACTATAATTATAAGGTGTGTATATATTTATGGCATATTAGCCAATTAAATGTCAAGTCCTGTGTTTTGTAAGAATTTCAGCGACTCTTGGGGGGCCAGTCCAATTGTCTGAAGAAATATCTTTAGTCTTATCCGGGTGCTTATTATTCGTCGTTTCATCCCTTCTAATTCCTCTGATGTTAATACTATACGAGATAATGCGTCTTTATTATGTGTTTTACTATCCGAAATAACGCGTCTGCAGCGGCATTATTTGATAGTAAAGTCGAATATCAAATATTAAAATTTTGAGTCTAAGTATCTCAAAATATATTAATTTCGTAGGCTAGTTGGTTAAATAGATTCCCGATCTTAAATTGATATTGATACCGATCACCTTATATAGGTCGTGCCTTATATGGTGGCGAGATGATACTTGAGTGCATGCCACATTGGTCATTGACCTTTATGTCCGTAATAACGTTTGTCTTGTCCTTGATAGATACATTATAGTTTTCGCGTTATTTATGATTAGACTTTTATAATTTTTTATCGTAATTTATAAGTTTTGTTCGCGTTTAATTAATTTAAAAATAAAGTTCGACACTTGAATACTGATTTAATGCTATTTCTCTCACTATCACTTCTCGAGTAGATAATGATCGAGGTTTCTATACATAAAATCATTTACTCAATTACTTTGAATAAACAAGTTGTCTTACCTTATTATTTAATACTAAAAGTAGCAAATAATTTATGTTTGTAATTTTTTAATTATTTAAGCTCGTATCTGTTTAAATTTATATATATTTTGTTTTGTTTAGTTGCTATTTAAGTACCTAAAATAGTCAATTTATTTTAAAATATCTATTCGTACTCAAATCAATAATGTTCATTTATTTGTTTGTTTAATTTAGTTTATAAACCCTTTTTGTATTGGAAGCATCCCCAAAAAATATTTTGTGGTAAAAAAAGGACCCTTACGTTACATATTTTTATATATATTATTTAATATACTTAAATGGAAACGCAGACTATATAATTTTTAGGTAATATTATGAAGATTTTATGGCAATGTAAATTAACTATTCTTCGCACTTACATAGTTCACGATGCGATGAGGTCACAATGCGATGCGGTCACGATGCGATGCGGTCACGATGCGATGCGGTCACGATGCGATGCGCGCGCTGGTTCAAGGTTGTTTCGGTGACTCATAGTTGACCGTCGATCTTGATCTTCTTAATATGATATATTCTTTCTTGATGTTTCTGGAACTGGGCCGGGCGATGTATTCTTTCTTGATGTTTCTGGAACTGGGCCGGGATTACCCTGGACTCCTCTGGAACTGGGCCGGGAATACCCTGGACACCTCTGGAACTGGGCCGGGAATACCCTGGACACCTCTGGAACTGTTGTTGCTGTCGCATGTTGTTGCCGTTAATATATTATTGTTGCCAGTTATTCTTCTTTTAATTTAAATCTTCATAATATTCTTCTAAATAAATTCAAAATAATCTTCTTTATATTTTCTTCTTAATGAATTTATGATATTCTTCTTATAAAATTTTCCTCCATTTTAAGTGTTTCTTCACTTTATATATACTAGGTATTTTCTTCTAACTATTTCTTCATTTCTTCTTTTTGCTGTCCAGTTATTCTTCTTTTCTTTTATTTCTTCATTTTTTCCTCTTTTTTTTTTTTTGCTGTCCAGCCGGCACGCCATTCTGGAAGTGCGCGCCGGCTGGCAGAGTGCGGACCCCTTTTTAGACCCGCACTGGCAGGGTCGCCATGTAATGAGGGTCGAGGGTTGATAATTAAAACACTCTTGATTGGTCTCTAAGTCGGAACTGAACTGAAGTCTTTATTATGGGTAGCTGTATATATATAGCGGTACAATGGAGTGAGGGGGGCGGTAGGTACATACTTTATGACATCATAGGCCACCCGTGGAGAGCTCGTATGTCGCTCTCGGGTTACGGCTTCAAATAACATGATTCTATATAAGGAATGGAATTCTATCAACAATAGCCGTGGGTGGTCCGTTTGAAATATGAGTAATATTTATCTACCTACTACTATGTACCTACTACCTATACCACACTAGGCACTGAAAAAAGAAAACGCATTCATCGCTATCGTAATTCTTAAATGTAAACAAATTCTGCCACGTGATTTCGTGTAAACAAGATTCAGCTACTCAGCAGGCAGTATTTGTTTACGATTATGATAGCGTGAAAACAGTTTATAAGTTAATACTATGTTGGCCAATCGAGCATTTTTCAGGCGAAATGTGTAGTCTCTGGTATCGAGAAGATTGACAGCCAGACTGTTTTTATGTGTTCCCAGTCTCTTTTTGTAGGATTCAAGTGATCTCTCCATTTCTTCTTTGACTGTCTTTTGAAGTTGTTGTCTTTTGACGTATATCCTAGTACCAAGTTTTTTACCCTTTAGCCTTTGTAAGTTATGTTCAACGTGTGCTCTACTTATCATGTGGCCGCATGGAAAAGTTTCTGTATAAAAAGTGAATGCTAAATCAAAAAGATCCAAACCTTCCTAGAAAGTGAAGCGTTGTGGAGCTCATCCAAGGTTGGTCGGGGCGCCGCGTGTAGAGAGAGCACATTTCTGTAGTTGTCGAGCCGGGGTAAAGCTTCGCGGGTGAAGTGTCTGGAACGAGTTGACCCAAATAAGTATCTTTATATTGACGTGATAACGTTTAATAAATTGATGACCACCAGCAGCACTCATGAAAAATAGTAACGTTCCGCGTAGGTACCGTTCCGCGTAATGTTCCACCTGAGCCTGTGCGTACAAACGAGAGCGCGCAACAAGCGATAGAGGCACGATAAAAATTACATATAATAATGGTTATGACTATGATTATGATTATGATTACGATTATGATTACGATTAAGATTACGATTAGGATTATCATAATGATTATGATTATGACGTTATCACGTAAATCTATCGTCCGTAGACCGACTTTACAGACAACCAATTTTTTTTTTCTAGGTAATTGGGCTCCAACCTAGACCTCATCATTGCTTTCCATCAGGCCTAATTGTCGTCAAGCGCAAGCCTATAAAAATAAAAATAATGTGAAAACAGGACGTCGTCGCCCTCCAGGAGAGCCGACAATGAAAACTTAAAAAAAATACAGGTGTCGGTTACGGTAACAAGGTAAAGCTATCGCAACTTCAATGGTTTTTTCGTATCTCAAAAATGTCCAACGTGCTTACGAAGTTGTTACTTTACGGTAACAGAATATGTGGTAACGATATCGCGAGTTCAATAGTTTTTCCCATCTCAAAAATGCCCAATGCATCTAACGAAGTTGTTACTTAAAAAAATTTGAGCAATTTCAAGGCGAATACCTACAAGTCCACTCGCGGAGACTTGTTTGCTAATAGTTAAAATAATATTACTAATACAAAATATATGCGAGTATGCGGTAAAAGGGATTACGTATACACCCACAAGGGCACTTTCATGATGAAATCTATTAAGGTGCATTGCACGATCGAGCCAGCACCTTCAAATTGTTTTTTTTTGCATTCAAAAGTACATATTTTGTAAGTAACTTCTGTAATTTTCAATGCTACCGCGTGTAGATTCTAGGATACTTGAAGTGAAAACTTTTTAGGCGTGTTGGGCATTTTTTGAGATGGGAAAAAACCATTGAACTCGCGTCTTCGTTACCGTATCCGACACCTCTCGAGTTTTGACTTCTGTCAACATTCCCAGATTGACGCGTCTTTTTTTTTAAATGGGCACTTTTAAGCAAGTACTTCATCGATTTGACTATCATACACTACAGTTACAATTTTTAATACTTTATTATATCGTAGGTATTCGAGGGCCTCTTCAGTGAAAGTGGTAATTCTATATTCTATAACATCGTGCGAGTTGGGTTAAACAAAACTCTTTCACTCGAGATTTGATAGGCAAGTATTTAATAAGGTTTAAGGATTTTAAAACGTGGTCAGTCCCAATCAGCTTCAGGAACAAATTCAAAAGGTGAAAGCAGCGTAAAAAATCGGGATAACAAAATATGGTTTAAAATAAAAAACTTGCTCTAAAAAGCGCCTATTACGGAAGTCTGGTTTGCTCGCGATCGACTTGTAAGAAAAAGGCGTCACACAGGAGGGGAAATGGACAAACGCTGGAGAGAGGAGTCCATAATAATGTTTTAAATTCTGCGCCGATCCGCAAAAATCGTAGATTCGGGGCTAGTTAGGTTCGGTTAGGTTAGGTTCGGTTGACGCAGGTGCTTACCGGGCATGGTTGTTTCGGGGTTTACCTGCATCAGATCGCGCGTCGAGAGGTATCGCCAGTATGTCATGAGTGCGGTGCACCGGACGATACGGCACACCACACTTTGGCAGAGTGTGCATCGTGGGGCCCTCAGAGACATATCCTGTCGTCATTCTTACAGGGAGACTTCACGCTGTCCGCCATAATAGGTGAAATTATTGACAAAGATGAGTGCTGGAATGCAATGGTCTCGTTCAACGAGAATGTCATTGCACTAAAAGAAGCAGCGGAACGAGAGAGAGAGCAGGCGGCCGATGCTCACCCGTGCCGCAGAAGGCGGACAGGAACTAGAAGAAGGCGCTATGCGCATCTTCTCCCTCCGTGAACAACGAGGAAACAACGCCGGAGCGTCACAGTAGCATGCGAAAGCGATCCTGTGGCGCCCCATTAAGGCGCAGAGGGCTCCGCTGGGGTTTAGTGGGTATTCTGGCCGCTTCTCGGCCAGCAAGTCCCACATACCCGCCCCATTGCACTGCCCGGGGCGGGATGCGTAAATGCATTCCCCAGCGATAAAAAAAGGTTAGGTTCGGTTAGGTTAGGTTAGGTTTGTTACAGGAGCATGCGAAAGCCATACTTTGATGCTCTATGTCAGCGCAGTTAAGTGGGTTGGGTTTAAGTGGGTATTCTGGCATATTATCAGCTAGCAAGTCCCGTATATTGAATCTGTCCCATTGCACTAGCCCGATGCGGGATGATACACTAAATAGTGAATTCATTTGCCAGCGTCAAAACAGGTTAGGTTAGGTTCATAACAGCGTAATGGGATGATCGTAAATACCTGAAGCTTTTGCCATATTTGGTGTCGGTGGCTGTCAGGGGGTCGTCACTCTCCATGCCGGAACCGTCAGAATCCGTCGGCTCGTCTTGTTTGTCCTCCATCTGAGGGGAAAAAGACCATATTATCATATTATTATTCAGGCATCGATTTAGTACGTATGTTTCATTGTTTTGTTACATGTGGCATTATTTTCTTGTGAAATAAAGTTTTTCTTCTTCTTCTTCTTCTTTAGCGATAATAAGGGATATGGCATTTATAGTAAGCGGCGTGTAAGTTAAAATCTGCGCAGAACACATTTTCAGATGGCGACTTAAGGTGCGAAGAGATAATGTATGTGCGCAAATAGCTCCATTTTGGGTCATTTTGGCATTAAATGTGTGAGAAACTCTACGGCTCGGAGCTCTACGGAGTCTCAATTTTCGTTCAGGGCTATTTTATTCCTAGCGCCGTTTTCTAGATATTAATTATTATAATTTCAAATCACAGCTGTCAAACAGGACTGCAATAACTTTTTAAAATGGCAGGGTCGCCTATGCTTGAACTCCTGTGCGCAGAGAATGATAGGAACCTATCTAACTGCTGGTGGTAGGACCCTTCTTGCGGACTCTACCGTGAAGCAGTCATATTTCGTCGTATATCGATATGAAGGACACTAGACAGCTGACGCGATCAATGGGTAATAATCTCAGGATGATAAGCGCAGTGCAGTGCATGTTATGACATTGCAATGCAGTATCAGGCATTGGTAGACGTATTACTTAAAATCAGGTGAACGTCTTGCTCGTCTCATGGGTTTGAAAAAAATGACCTTGGGGCATTGTGGCAACCCTACAGGGACATTCATTATTGAGTAGTAATAATTATATACTTTTGGTTATCAGTTATTACGAATGAACCCTTTTATTTAACATTTTTCAGCACAGAAAACCCCAATAGAGATAATTTTAAAACCTATAAGAAAGTGTTCTTACGTGTCGAAACTAATTATAATACAACAAACGACATATCGATAACAATAGGGGTATTACAATACAGCCTTCTGATGAACGTGACTCGAAATCCTTATTGAGAGTTTTGGCAAGAGGATTATATTGTACATAACTTTCCCCCAAAAATTTTATGTCAAGGCTATTGAATAAATTGCAGGAAACTCGAAGGCCGAGATAATGCCTCATGAATAGTAATTTTTTTTTGTTCATCACATCATACCAAATGGTAGAAGTCTGGAAGATCCAAAAAGAGTATAAGTCTTTAGAATTCTCCTAAGTGACTTTTGGCTTTTCACTAATTCCGCGGGGAACATGGATTTTTCCAGGATAAAAAGTAGCGTACCTATGTGTTAATCCAGGGTAACATCTATCTCCATTCCAAATTTCAGCAAAAACGGTTCAGTAGTTTGGCGGAAGGAGAAACAGACATTTACACTTAGAAACTTTCGCCTTTATTAGTGTGAGTATTGATAGTTCATACAATAATTGAAAGGCAGGAACTGAAAGAAATATTCCCAGAAGTATAGGTGGTTGTTTTATCGCTCAATAATACCTCGAAGCGGTAAACTGAAAATACAAACTGAACTCCTAAGCCATAATTTATTTTCAAAGCCAGCTCTCTGTTGAATATGTTACAAAGGATAAATATACTAAACTGTCTAATTCCAGATTTACAGAGAATCTGATTTATTCCAGAAATTACGCACGCAAGTTTGTAAAAAATGTACCTACTAGTCTAAAATAAACTAGTGATCTCGCCCATGGACGTATTTCTACCGGAATACATTCCATCACTCATTCTTCCTGCATATAAGCTTTCAATGATCTCACCAATTTTTCGCAATATACAAGTACATTGAAATGGGTTCAGATTTTACGTATTATTAGATGAATTCTATGAAAAAATTTGTACAACGAATTTTTGGAATTATTTATTTTACTTGTGCAGTAATAGTATATTGGTTCAGAGTTCAGACTTCTTATCAGGAGGTCGAAGGTTTGAATCCCAACAATAGACATGTACCTTCGAAAGGGCGGACGGCGGGAAAAAATGACGCCAGTTTATCGGTGCCAAAAATGCTTGTTTTGCCACCAACAGTAAGGTGACGCTGTAGTTCGCTCAGCAGTCACCTATAGAATTTTGACAGTTGGAGAAAAAGGTTTACGTAAATCGTTTGGATGCCTTATCCTGAGGTTTCTCATCGGTGATCCCAACACACACTCCCGACTTTTACGGAATTACGTGCAATGGTAACTTAAATAACACTTGCGGAACGGTGAAATATACATCGTGTGTGTTCCCAATAAACCCATCAAGGGTGTGAAAGCGTGGCAACCCGGACATGGCAAGGGTGATGAGCTATGGCCAAACGTCCTTCTATCTGAGAGGAAACTCGTGGGACATAAAAGGGGTTGAGACGCTGAGTTGCTAACAAACATCAGGGAATTAAGGAATTACGCATCAAAACAATTAGCCCTCAACAGGTTCCTTCCCGTCTACATCATTTCCCGCGTGACTTGAGCAGTGAGTACTGCAGAGTACTGTGCTCGTTGTTGCAGCAAGATTATAGATAGAGTGAGACCGGACTAGCGACACCGACCAGTTATAGAGAGGTTAACGTAACGGTCAACGCTAATAATATCAGAGCTGCCATTAAGTTTGTTGGACCCAACGGCCAATCGCTAGAATCTAGATGATGGTAATTGGTAGGTCTCAACCACAATATTGATACTAGGACTCTTCTTGTGGAGTTTGACCAGGTAGTAACACCGCATTCTAACGTGAAGCATTGCTGTGTCGGTTAAAATGCCACTGTATGCCGACGTGAACGCATTTGCAATTCCTTCGGTACTGCAAATGTCCATGGGTGGCTTACCGTCAGCTCGTTTGCTTGCGATAACAATTTAAAAAAATCAGGACGATTAGTGCAATGTACTGTATCGTTTGATATTGCAAATGCTGACATGGGCATACGTGTCATTCAACATCAGGTGAACACATTACTCGTTTGCACACATCATTCTTTAGCCCATGACTGGGCACATTTCTCCTCAAGAGAAGTTCCTTCTTAGAATTTAGGCATCAACCACGCTTGCTAAGTCAGACTGCACGCCCACGCTACAAACATCACAGAATGTTTGCAAGTTTCCTCACTGTTTTACGCAACGGATACATTTTTAAAATTTCCAGATACGGTTAAACTCTGAAAAAAGAATTGCGTGCCTGGGGCCCGCATATGAGGCGGTGAGGCCGAAGCAATTCTAATTAGCCCCATTGCCTCTATGATAAGCGTCACTTTGTTGGAACGAAAAAATAAACCTTTTTTGTTACATATTTAATACGATTTTTCCATGCTAGCTACCGTGATTTAACGAGTCGAACTGGATCATGGATTGCAAAAAACGCATATCGAAATATCAAAAAGTATCACATCACTGTTGACTATTTGTGCGTTCATTGAACCTATTTTTTCAGATTATTAAATGGTAAACAAAATACCAATCAACGTAATATTAATCGACAAGGCAAATGTGTCCAGCGACCTTAATCTCATAGGAGACTGGGCCACTTAAGTGAAATGTCTTACAAACAACTATTTGAAACTAGCTGACTGAACAGCTGCATTAAGGCCAACCAATTGGCAGCAGGCTACAATTTAGGATGAGATTCTCTAAAGAAAAAGAAGACTTTTCTGTCTGTTTGATCAACACACCTTCGTGTCTATAATGAAATTCTTTCAGGCATGCAGATTTCAGGAATTTCTTCGGCGTTTTTAAGCAAATAATTTCATAGGCTCAACATCGGCAAGCGATAAAAAAATCCCCCGATCATTTCCTCTGACAGGTGATAAAATTACTTTACCCATAGCCAAAGCATGGACAAAGCTTTCCCCCGTTTTATCCACGGTGGATATTATCTCCTCCTGTGAGGCCACGTGGATAAAACTAAGGAAGATATTTATTCTATCCTTACCCCGAGGTGTAAATTGTTCCGGCCTATGCTAGGGGAGCTGAGGACTTAGGGCTGGTACGACCAGGCGACGCGTGTAAAGCAAGCTCAGACCAGTACCATTCACCAAGTCCAGTCTAAGTCGCTAATGTGGCCTCATCCCTTGGACGACACAGCAAGGCTTGTTTCGCATCGCTGTCTATATTTAGCCGGCTAAATATAGCACCGCCCACTTTGAGAAACGGATAGCAAGCTATTTTCATATTGGCTTAAGTGGCTCAAATCTGATACGTGCTTGGACGTCATGTTGCACGATTATCATGACTAATCTGCCCTTAGATTGTGGAAGAATGAAGTCGGTTAAACGTATTCATCGTTATCGTAATCGTTTTCAAATTCTGCCCGATGATTGGCTCCCTGATTTACGTTGGCTAAACGGGAGGCACAATTTGCTTATGACAACGATAACAATGTACCTATTCGTTTTTCATACGCAATTATATCCCTTAGCCATATGACTTATTTACATTGTCATCGGAGCCTGTCCATCCACACATACCAACTTTCAAAAAATGCACGGAAATGACAATTTGAAGTCGGCTAAAAGATTTGAAAAATTATAGGATAAGGAATAAAAGTTTTACGATGATATGAACGAGCTTCATGAGGATGACTTATAGTTCGTGTTATGTGCAAAACTGTTTATGCTTCAACAACTTAATTGTTGGTTTTATGACTTTTATACCTACCTAAAGTTGTTAATATTTTATTGTATTTCCACGAAACATTAGTTTTATTCGATTTAATTAAGAAACTATTCCATTACGGCTAGGCTCTACGTCTTCCTACCATAAATACCTACGATAGCAATACAATAATTTATAGTTCATATATACTAAATAATAATAATACGACACTACACGTTCTATTATTATTACTTACATAATATAGATACCCAATACATTATATTTTCCCGGAATAACTTTAGTCAAATAATAAATAGCTCACCATTACGCGAGTAGTTTTGAATGTTTGTTTGAATTTTGGTGAACTGAAAATGTAGTCAGGTTGTAGCATGAATTACAATTACATTAGCTCATTTTTATCTTAGAAATTTTCTGCAGTTTCAACGAAATTTAGAATAAAACATTTACACAAAGCTTTATTATACATTGTACATAGCCATTGCCAAACATTGCTATAGCAAACTTTCTTGAACGCGGGTGGGGAATTAAAATCCTATACCGTATTCACCGGGAATCGAACCCTCAATTATGAAATTGGCTCCTCCTACAGAGCGGCATTTATTCGTATTCTGAGTCTTCGAGATATTGTAGATAATTATGGGTGCATCGACTATATTGTTAGTTGTTAGTGTTATTATATTATTTTTAATTTCTCAAGCGCTAACAGGAAATAAATCTTTTGCACGATCTATAGAGGTAAAATACCGGTACCTGCCTAGTAGAAACTTGCACGCTTCATTACCAGTCGAGTCGTAAGCTATCTGTCAAGTCTCTTTAAACCGGTGATGCATGTGTGGAACCGGTACAAACCGAATCTTATCGCCCGCACATAATATGTCCCCTACGACGTATAAGTTGACCCTTAGGCTGCCTGTCCACTGCAGCCGTCACCGAGATCGAGATTATTTCTGTATAAGCTCAAGACACTAATTTCTGTTCTCTGGATCAAACAATCTATACAATTGACAGTTCATTTTTTGAGCCAATTTGAAGCGCTCCCCTCAAAGGTCTGCTCGCGACCGCTCAGAAGTGACCGTCGTTTTGAATGTCATTTTAGTTCCAAGGACGCTCACGCCAGGTTGCGCAACAATCAGCGCCAAAATGGCGAAAATCAAGTGTCTTCATTTTTACGTTGACAGTCTGAGGTTCAGCGCAATAATAAAATAGAGGTCAGTGGATCAAGATGACGAGACAAACGTGAGATGACGTGGACAAACGGTCCATTCCCCCGGGGATACTACCAATATGGTCCACCAGGATCCCTTATAACCAGTTATAGGGGATCCTGGTGGACTATCATCATCTCTTTCGCTACGTTTTGTCAGAGCGGTCGTGCAGTTAACACTCAGTCACACGCATGACGATCAATGGATCAAGATGACGAGACAAACGTGAGATGACGTGGACAAACGGTCCATTCCCCCGGGGATACTACCAATATGGTCCACCAGGATCCCTTATAACCAGTTATAGGGGATCCTGGTGGACTGTCATCATCTCTTTCGCTACGCTTTGTCAGAAAGGTCGTGCAGTCATCACTTAGTCACACGCATGACGATCCGTCTCAATTTCTGCTTCGGATATCTGCTTTTCCGGAGCATACTTAGATATAATGGGAGGTCTACTGCAGCCTTTATTGGTCCTTCCAGATCAATGTGCTGTGAGGTCTGGCTCCTTCTACTTTTCCTTGGACACCTAGACATACCGTTCCACGGCCATAGTAAATGCGATATACCTACACCTACTTCGGTCAGTCAGTTTCTCGTTGACGGCTACAATGGACAAAGGGTCTTAAACTTGTTCCAAAAAGTTTTCACAAATGTATTAAAAAACGTCGGTCGATGGTGCGGACTTGTCTTTTCATCTTCTCTTTTGTTGACCCGTAATTCCCATCGCCCGGATTGGGTGAACAAACCGGGACTCATGAAGAAATGACATAATTTCCGCGCTTGTATCGAAATGTAATATTATGGTCACGCGTCAATATACAGATTCCCCAGGTAGCTACTAAGACGCCCGCAAGGCGTTCGCTAAGGCTATGGGAAGTGTGGAGCGCATTATCCAATTGCGGCTAGTTATTATGATTTATAGGCACACGGCGCAGGCAGAGGCGCCTTCGACCTAGACCCCGCATAAATCAGGTCATGGCTACACCAAAGGCGATACCGACGGCTGGGCGATGGTGAAAAAAAAACACTGTAAATCATCACCAAACAGTAACAACTAGTATGGTAATTGGTGACCATAAGTATTTATCTAGTTCTAAAAATGATTTAAACACTTATTAATACTAAGGCAGTCCTTAAAAGACATAAATAAATTTACCTACCCAAATAACATCAATATTTAAATGCCTGTAAGTTAAAAGACTGATGAAATAAGTATCTTAGAATTCACTCCCCCGTCAAGTTCAGGCTGCTAAAGATTGTGGTATTTGGTGGTCATTTCAGGAGACAAGGACATGCTTATGTCCAGCAGTGGACGTCCATCGGCGGAAACTATGAAGACAAGTTCGATCTAAAGCTCCAGAGAGGAAATGTTTGCACGCAGCAGTAAGATGTTATTAACCAATAATTGAGCTAATAATGATTAATTATAGTCTAATAATTCTAGTACAGGTACAACTATTATGTGATTTTTTAATAGGTAAAGGACAGTGACTAATTTGCACTGCATACTATTGCAACAATCTAATTCCTACAGACAATGCACACAATACAGTTAGCTTTTCATTATTTAACAATAAACCTTTTGTACAAATATGCTATTTAATCCAATTCTGATTCATAAAGCCCTTATTACGAAGAGCGTAAAGCTTATAATGGTTTTTCCAATCTGATTCAGGTGTAAACAGATTGCATGGCTTTTGTTTAATAAACCATGAGGCTTATCAGTATGATGTCATTGTTAGTTCCTGTTCAGTTGGTACTTCCAATATGTAAAAAATTATGGACCTTGAATTAATTGATAAAACTCAATTAGTGTTAGGTATACAACCAGATTTAATTCAATGAGCAGTAAAATATTGATTTCAGGTTTATAAGAGTAGAAAGTTCTTGAAAACCTTTTTTCCATACCTAAACTGTAAAATGGAATATTTATGGTGCTGCTGCGTATGTCTGTCACACTCGGTTTATTTAAATAACTATTACAGCAACTAACATGAAATCAGTAAGAGTTCAAGTATAAAACAGTGGCCAAAGGTATAGCAATCAATAGAAATTGAAATATATTTTTAATTTTATTTAAAAAAGGAGAGGCTAAAACTACTGAACAGTTTCAGCTGTAATTTGTAATAAAATGTGACAAGACAATCTTACTTTAATCATACAGCATACTTATTAGGCTACTTTTTATACAGGAGAAACCAAAAAATCCATTGCTGCTGCTATTTAATATTTTAATTTTAAAGTGCAAAAATCAAAAACATTTTAATTGAATATTGATATATTTTGCCTTTCCAGTATCTATGTATTTTATTTGACCAGTTAGGAAAATTGACATTACAGCATTTTTTTAATTAAAGAAAAATATTAAATAGGGAGAAGAAAATTACCTGAAATCTAGTAGTGGAAGGTTGATCCTTAAATCTTGACGGTTTCTCAATATCCCGAAAACTGCTCTTGGTCACGGGGGACTTGGAACGGACGACTTCTCCATTCGAAACATTCTCCGGCAGTAACTTATCCTTCTCCGGTTCTTTGGCCTTGAAATGAAGCCCGGATTCCACGTCCACTTCACTTTTAACGACTTCCGATGGGTACTGAATATTCCCGTTCGTCGCAGCCATAGATTTCGCTGAGCTGATCTTCCTAAACCTCCCGATAATAACATCTTCTTCGTCGTTCACTGTAATATTAACTTTTTCTGGACCCGACTTACTGCTGTTCCCCAAACCGGTCACAGGGCTGAGTTCGATATCTTTTTGTGAAGATCCCATTTTGTAGTCAATACTCTATTTGTAAAGCCCAAAAAAAATATTTATTTCATTCAGAAACTGACAATTTTTTAAACTAACATATTTCAGGTTACAACTCGTCACCGAAGCGAATTTAAATAAATTGTTACGAATTTTGTTTAGTTAGGTGCATTTTAATTTTTAGTTACACGAAAAAGTTTGTTTGAGACCACGTTGCTGGCGTGATAATATATGAAGATTACGAACGCTGTATAACATATAGAAATTAATGTAAAAAAAAAAAGAAAGTTCACGCCAAGCAACACAGCTGACGTAAAAATACACCTTTCACACGAACTACTTTGACTCAATGCTTTCGAGTTTCGTAGCAAAAACAATGCACGCGGTTTATGAATGGCGGAGTGCGGACTGCTGTGAAGTGTGAACCACTTGTGAGTCTCTGCTGGGGTTGTCTATGGTGAGGACCACAGAGCAAGGAATGACTTTATATTGGCTAATAGAGTTAGCATGATGACGATCTTCTTAAGAAACCAGTGTCGCTAAACTCACATATTTACAAGTCACGCACACCGTAATCCTCCACATTAGATTGGTCAAAAAAATTACGTGATTTTCAAAATATATTTCCATTAAAGTCAACCTTAATAACACAGCTATACAATTTATATTGCAAAAATTTACTTCAAATATGTTTAGTTCCGCTATTGCCCGCATCGGCAGTAGTAGATTCGTTTTATAAAGCTTTTTTTGAGAAACTCTGTTTATATGACGTTAAGATTAAAATTTGAATGGCAAAGAACAAACTTCAATATTTGATAACTGTCAAAGTGTAGTGATGCATCTCAACCGTGAATCATATAATTATCGATAGAGTTGAAATAAAAAGCAATGTTATATTAATATGTACAGAAAAAAATCCAATTTAATTAATTGCCGTCTAGTCATAATAAATCACATAAAATAACACATTATGGTAAAAAAATAAATAATATTTAATGAATAAATAATATTTAATAATATAATATTTAATGAATTCCGTCCTGTTAGCGTTCCGCCTTCTGACTGTACATTAGATGTTTCATTTTTGGAGACTTCAACCTAAGTACAGGAAGTAATAGCTGTTGCAATAATGATTATCGATCTATTAAGCAAATATAAAGGAGTAATCGTATTTAGAAAGAATCTACGTGACCATATCAAAGTGATTAACATATAGACCAGGGTAGATAGCTTTAAAAATAATAAAAAAAGAAATTAAATAATAGTAGGATGAAACCCATTATAAAAGGAGGAGAATATTATAAAAATTAAAGGAAAAATAATTTACGGTCGATCCGAGTTCGGGAACAGGGGGGGAGGGGGGGGTTAAAGTGTAAAAAATGGTTTTCCTTGATTTCCGGCAATACTACAAGTCCTATGAAAAAAAGTTAAATGGCAAAGTTGTAGGTAATAAAAAGATCTACAACTTTTGTATTGACACTTTTTTCACATAACCTCAAAATTTATGTGAATAATTCAAAAAACCAAGTTTTTGGTTTTTTATTTTTATCTTTTACAAAAAAAATTTTTTTTTTCACGAAATTTGGTGAAACCTTACCTTTTTATATCCCAAATACGCTGTAATTTATTTGACTAAAAAATATTTATTTTTTTCACCTTCACCAATCACCAAAAAAGCTGATATTTTGACGGGTGAATTTTCGATATTAATTCAAAATAAGGTGAAAAAAATTAATATTTTTAGTCAAATAAATTACAGCGTATTTGGGATATAAAAAGGTAAGTTTTCACCAAATTTCGTGAAAAAAAAAATTTTTTTGTTAAAGATAAAAATAAAAAACCAAAAACTTGGTTTTTTGAATTTTTCACATAATTTTTGAGGTTATGTGAAAAAAGTGTAAATACAAAAGTTGTAGATCTTTTCATTACCTACAACTTTGCCATTTAACTTTTTTTCATAGGACTTGTAGTTTTGCCGGAAATCAAGGAAAACCATTTTTTACACTTTAACCCCCCCTCCCCCCCTGTTCCCGAACTCGGATCGACCGTAAATTATTTTTCCTTTAATTTTTATAATATTCTGCACCTTTTGTAATGGGTTTCATCCTACTATTATTTTTTTATGTTTTAAAAATTATCGGCCCTGGTCTAATAGCCCAATAGCTAGCTAAAATAGCAGTGGCCAAGCTATAACTATCATACAACTGAGGGCCGTACACGTACGTACTTACTACTTATGTTTACTTTGAAGTAAAAACCGCGTAGGGCACAACAAGAACCACATCGTACGACAGGCTACAGAACTTGCGATCTGAAGATAGTTGCTAGTGGCAAGAGATATCCCGTACGTGGAGGTGTAAGTTTAGAAAAGCCTTCACCTAGCTCCAGCAGTGGACGTCTAAAGGCTTATCATGTCATGTCATACTTTCTATATATTTTTGCGAGTAAATTACTTAGTTATGACTAAATTTGTGACGTGTATAGACGTACCAGTGCACGATGAATTAAAAAAAATTTTTACGTGTTTCTGCTCCAGTTTTAAAGTATTTATTACCACTTTTCTTAACAATAAAAACCTCTTCCAAAAAATGATCGGAGCAGATTGTACTTGCTTTTGAAGGGAACCAATTAAACCTTCCAGTAGCTTTGATCCATTTTTCTTTTACAAATGGCTCCCTAGGGAAACTGAAATAGTAATATTTTTAATTCTTAATTTTCTTCTTACAGCCTATTATTGTAATGAAAACCCATTTTTTTCCTAATATGGATAAGCGTGCGAACAGTAGTGGTGAATTTCTTAACTCTTGAGATTGCACTGAACAGATACGACAATACGCGGAACGTTTTAATAAAAGTCGATAATATTTTATCGATAGTTACATGATACAATACTGGCTGAGTAGCGAAAGTTGAATGACAACGTTCTAGAAGAAAATTATTAGTAAATGTGAAATCAACCGTAAAGTTCTTATTTTAAGGATCATTTTAAAATGTCTTGAAGCCCTATAGAAATTTAACACAATTTTTCACGTATTTACACTTAAAACTAGTAAAATTCAAGTTACCGATGGTAAGTTATCCCTCCAAGTAAACGATTATAGGCCTTGCTACGATTTTTACACACTAATACAGCGCATTGAGCCATTTTAATATTTTTTTTATAGCACTTTATTGTATGCATTTTTGACAGCGACTGAGTGTGCATGTCGAGCAAGTAAGGTAAATTACACTACTAGTGGCGACACGGGTAACACCCACATGCTACTTCTAGTGTCTTTTGTTTTCTGTGGTGAGGACCATGTGAGGACCGAGGTAGATGAATGTTTCAATGAATGAAATAGGGTGACCACTTTTTCAAAACGAAATCTACGGAAAATTTTGTCAAAATCTACTGACACTACGACTTTTTAAAATCTACTGATAATATGAATTTTCTACAGCAATCTACCTACTGAAAGATTTCGTACTGCTTTCGTAGCGTGACTATTTTTAATCTGTCAAGTAGCGTATAAGATGTTTTGAGCAAAGATATTGTACACTAAAATATCTTATAACAAGATTGAGTACTAACCATTCTTGCTAAGCTAAATTGACACTTATTATTACGAATTTATAGGTCTTACAAGCAGTAGCTAGCTAAAAGCGGTCCTGAGCGAGACGGATAGATTTGGTCGTCATGTCCTTGTCTGACATCTTGCCATCTCAACTAAATATTAGGTTTGGTAGAAATGGTAGATTTTTTATTTTTGTTGTTTTATAATATACCAAAACGAAACATCTATAAACTCTGAAACTTATTTTAATAAGTTTCTACAGTTATTATAATTATTTAAAATGATAATTATTTCGTTGTATTAAAAAAAATTATTATTATTGAGTAAAAGTAGTATTTATGTCCTTGGGACTGGTATTACTAAAAGTAAGATGGCGGTTTGTTCACTGCTATTCTGTAGGGTAACCATGAATTACGTAGATCAAAGATTTTTCTTGTAGTAGGACTTTAATTGCAGATGTATAATAATAGTCAACTATTATAATAAAAATAAATCACCCATGTTTATGTGTAAGCACATACCGTAACTTCCGATCGACTGCACCAAATTGGATATTTAATTTTTTTATTGTGTATGATATTGTCAGGAGTTGGTTTGTGTAAAAAATATAATTCGAAATTCCCGGGCGAAGTGATAAATGAGTCTACATCAATCAGTGGGTGCGCAAGCATCTAGATACATGTTATATTAATATATACACAATCGTTTTTAAAATTAATTTGTCCTGTGAATTTTTTTTCATCATGGTCACCTCAAATTAAAAAGGGACACCCTACCTGAGGTGCCCTCTCACGCGGACCGTTTTTTTCATCATAGTGCTCAGTCTTGTTATAGTACAATGTCTTTTTTTATCTACTCTTGTGATATCATGAACATTATATTATGACAACCAAGCTTGGCGGTGCATGTCACACAAGTCTAGGCTATATGAGAGTAAATGATAGGACATCTCCATAGTTTTGCTATCACTGTGCCCTAACCAAACTAATAGGTACCTACTAAAGTTCGACAAGCTCCCGAAAAGGATCTCTTGGCACTTGAATGACATTGTCAGGAGGGGTACAGGTAGTTGTAGAACAATAATTAATGTAGAACTTTGGCCGCCAGCTAATAAAATTTTCTCAATTTTAGTTAATAATAAACCAAAACAACACAAAATACTCGCAATATACCGACAAATATGCCGGTGGAGCGAACTATCGAACTGTGTCACAAAATAGCGGTGTTAGTTCCAATTTTGACCACGCGCCAAGACTTGGCCAAGACAGCCTTGTCGCACTGTATGTTCAATATACTCTATGGTCAAGTGCTTTCTAGTTTTGTGTTTTATTGTCTTGTCTGTGGTTATGGTCACAGACCACAAAACTAGGTTGTGGACTGTGCTCAGACCAATAATCCCATAGACACAAGGCTAAAATAAAACAAAGTAAACGTATATCTTATTCAAGTTTCTAAATAGTATCAGTATTAGTGTGAGTGAGACAAAAATCAGGTGTCAGTTTTTATTTTTTTTGACATGTCACAAGGTCCAAATATTTTTGCAACCATTTGCAACCTTTTAATACTGCCAATTTTAAAAGTATTCGCGTTTCTGGTCGAATTACCTCAGTCGTCGTGTATATTTAATTTTGTCTCATAATATTTGTTGATGTTTCGTGAGAAGTGCTGAAAAGATTATTTAGATTTTCTTGTGAAAAAATGTGAAAAAATTGATATTTGTATATAAATTTAAGTATAATGTGAGATGATTAAAAATGTCTTGTTCGGTAGAGGGTTGCAAAACACGTATCTCACAGAAAGAAAACGAAAATAAATCAGTTGGATTGCATCGGTAAGTTTTAAGCTATTTTTTTAATATTTATTAGTAAGTATTTTGCCCAGAAAAATGTAAAGAAGAAGCGCAATTTAGTAAACGACCGGGTAAACACCCAATTACAAGATGGTTTACGGTAATTAAAATATTTTTTAAATGTTTCGGAAAACGCAATTTTAGGTTATTAGTGTTGTGAAATTTCACTATATCGATAGTGTCAATACATCTGTAATTAGAATAAATAAATACTCTTTAGATTTCCTAAGGATGAAGATTTGAGGACGAAATTTTTTAAACTTTCGTGTACGAACATTTTTTAATAATTGTTGTTTGTTATAGGAAACACCATCACCAAACCCCAGAGAGGTGTTGAACATTATGGCTGAGCCAAATATTTTGAAAAGAAAACTTTCGTGTACATGTGGCACTAATACTGAAGATGAGTCTTATAAAAGTTTACAAATATTAGAAAAAAAGTAGAATATTTTAAAAATGTTTCGAAACGCCGCCTTAAGAAAATCAATACCCTCACAAAAAGAGTCACGCGACTGAATGAAAAATATATGGCAAAACAACGTTTGAGGCGTTAACTAGTCGTCGTAATATATAACATTGTCGTGTCAGTGTTTGTATGTTTGTAACCAAACTCCTTCGAAACTGCTTGAGCGATTTCTCTGAAGTTTTTTGTGTACATTCTTTAGATGTAAGTATAGGTTGTAAGCTATTTTTTATATTTCAAATGGCAAAACAATGTTAGCTCAGTCAGATTTATTATTATAATAAACTATTTTAAAAATAAAATGAAGTTTTCTTTCATATCCAGTAATAAAAAGTCTATGTCCAAGTATCTTCAGAAGTTATGGTGGTTTGTAGGCAGTAGTGTAAAATTCTCATAACCCAAAATTTTGGGTTACGCTGTGGTTATGCTACAATTTTTAATTTATCCGTGAATCACGCGATGTTTTTTCCGGATAATTAATAGTGGCTTTTGCTAGCCAAGAATATTGTCACTTTCTCTTGCTGAAGAAACTATAACAATGGTTGGGTAAACAATATTATATCTTTTATATTTATTATATATTATTATTATTTATTTATACCTTTAAACGAGCAATTTTTGTATAGGTATATATATTTATTTCTATATAATCTGAATCTCGAAAATGGCTCGAACGATTTTCATGAAATTTAGTATACGGGGGGTTTTGAGGGACATTTTTAGAAAATGTATTTACCAAAAAAAAATAACGAGCAAAGTTCAGTCACCCAACTAGTTAATGTTAATCGTCGAATCTAATCGACTCCAGCTCATCACTAGCATAATCGAACCTTGTGACAACCTACTAATTTTCGAAAGAGGCATTATGGAATTGTCTCTTTTTAGCAACCTACCAAGCACATAAGTAAAAAGAGTACAAAAATAGTGCATGTTGTTGCTATTTTATCTGTCCATCTATTGGATCATTAATCTGAGGGACTGTGGTCGACATTTTGTGGTCTGTGGTGGTGACAATGCGTAGATAGAGAATGAACCATAGATCTGGCACTAAAAAAAAAAAAAGTGTGAGCGGGACACATAAATTGCATAAGTAGTGAGCGTAAGGGAGATGGAATATATTATCTCTTATCTCTTTCGCGTATGCGATTTTTTTGTTTGGATTCAGTTTTGCTTGGAATCAGTTCACTAACCTCAAACATACAGTTGTCTAAAACTTTTTCTTTAAAAGTTAAGTAATTGTCGCGTAATGACATATTTGCTTGAATTTATGTGAATTTTTATATCAGTGAATATTACAATATGCCCTTTTGTAGTATAATATTAGGTTGTAAAAATCGTCCCGAACGGAAAATTGAAAACATAACCTTTCACCGGTAAGTAAGCTTGTTTTTGCCGTTTTATATGAGTATTTCCCATTAATTGATTAGAAACCGATTTTTAAATGTGTTTTAATGCTACTGTGTTAAATTTACTTATAGTAAACAAGACTATTTTTTTAATTTTCGGTTGTATATTATCCGACTAAAATGAATATTACTGGTATAACTTGTGATCGCCATTTTCAATGTAACTTCTTTAAATGTTAGGGTTATCATAGAGATAGGGTTACCATAGTGCTCGGAAAATTTACCCCCCATAAATCCCTTATAATTTTTACGTATTTTAAAGATGCTATTTTTCATTACCAGCTTTCCAAAAAAACGGAATTACGAAATTTGTGGATTCTTCACACTGGAAGAAAAAATTGGCAACCGACCGAGAATGCTCGGATATGCTCCAAGCATTTTGAACCACATTGCTTTCGCAAAACAAAGCACAATATCATTTATTTATGCAAAAATTCAATTCCAACACTTTTAATTCCTGTAAGTATGTATATTTAAGCACATTACGTTCATATCAAACTTGGACCTTTTTTTTACGGCAGATGTGAGTTTCGAGACTTGGTTTTTTTATAAGATGGCATAATTTCTTTTCCTCATAAATATTTATTAATTTAATTTTGATAAAATACGATTGCTGTATCTCCATAAGTATAAATCATTTATTTTTATTTTTAGCTTTTACAAGAAAGTATTACAATTAAGGCGCTTCATGCGTTAGTATTATGCTTGAGTCAAAATTTACGATTTCCGAAGGAACATAAAATAGTTATGTGTTCAATTATAGATTAGATAATTGAATTCATATTATTTGGCATTTCATAATCTAGTTTTTGTCTCAAAAATATTTGAAAATATGTGTATAACTTTCTCACTAGAACAGTTTTTGTATAGGCTGTTTGCTAAAATAGCGGTCGACGCTCTACGCAGATGCAAGATATTTGCCATGTTTCTTAACAAAAACTTATAACAATGACATATATAGAAAATTAATAACATTTACTAAAAAGTGTCTCAAAAAAAAACACGATTTTCCTAGATTTTCATTCAAAAACCAAAAACCGAAAAGTGCCATTTTTAGCATTTTTCGATAAATTAAACGTATTATTTTAGGATTAAATCCAAGATATTTTGTTATTTCTGAATTATAGTAATTAAATTCAATTAATATTCAATGTCACTGGTTATTTACTATTTTAATAAGTTGTATATTTATTTTACTATAAATTTTTTTGTAATACCATTTTCCGCGCAAAATTGCGTCTGTGGGGACGAATTCCTGTTTTGTATGGACCGAAACGCTAGGTATGCCGCGCTGCATAAACCCTCTTAACCAGCCTAAGCCTAAGGAAGGGAATATGGATATTGAATTTTCCTTGGTATGTTGTCTATACTAATATTATAAAGCTGAAGAGTTAGTTAGTTTGTTTGTTTATTTAACGTGCTAATCTCAGGAACTACTGGTCAGAATTGAAAAATTATTTTTGTTTTGGATAGTCTATTTCTCGAGGAAGGCTTAAGGCTATATAACATCATGCTGCGACCAATAGGAGCGAAGCATCAGTGTGAAAAATGTTGCAAAAACTTGTTATAGACTCTATTGTAGACTCCACTGTCCTCTGTCTCCCTATTGTAGATTCCACTGTCTGACTGTTTCCACCGTGCTACCACTCCGTCGAAACTATGCATCCAATATCTTAAGTGTACTTATTTTATATTTCCAGGTTAAAGACGATGAATCCGATGCACCTACATCACTGCAATTATCAGAAACACCTAGAAAACAAAAATTAAGGCAGCAATTGAACAGGAAAACAATTGTAGCTGAAAACAGAAAAAAGAAATTAGCAGTTCTAAGATCAAAAAGTTGGCGGTTGAAAAAAAGAATGCAGAGCTGTCGGAAATTATAAACCAATTAAAGGCTCATAATTTCATAAACGAAGAATCCGCTGCTGTGTTGTATTCCATTGAACCGGCAAACAAAGACTTTTTAAAAAAAATTCTTTGTAAAAATATTACAGAAAGAAATTTTTTTACTCTCTGTAAAACTGCAAGACAAAGAAACTCAGTGACCATTTTTTCAGTGAATACTTAGTATTATTTATCTCGTTCGTTGCTGGTATTATTATTACCATGTCCAATCTATTGAATACTTTATCTAAGAGCCTTTGTTACTATAATATATCCAAATCTGCTCAGTCTGTAGCGGTCTTCGCATCATCGGTATTCAAAAGTTATGATGGAATAAAGAAACATACATACATCATACAATATGTTCTCTAAAAACATAACACTCGTTTTTTGGTTGTAAATAGCGAATATATAATTATTTTGAACCCCTGATTGTTTTATTTTCCTGACGGCATTTGCAGCCGAGCTAAGTTTTCCTACCACTGTCTTTATTTGGGCGCTCCACTAGAATTTACGATCGAAGGTCACAAGATTTTTCCATTTGTGGTTAAAGAACTTTATTATTCTCAAAAGAAATTATATACATTTCACTTAATGAGAAATATTAACAAAATATACAAATGTGGTAATATTAAATGACAGCGATAGCAACACAGTCAGTGGAATTAGCGGTACATAGTAAAAAAATGCAAAGCAGGGTAGGCATAACAAAATATGTTCAGTATTCGTTCATACAATAGCTGCTCGCCAGGGACGGACTCAAATGTTATCAATTACAAAAGTTTTTAATTTTTTCTTAAAGATGTTAAATTTATCTATTGTTTTGATACTATTAGGTAATTTATTGTACATAAGTGCTCCTTCAAAAGTTATGTTCTTATTACCGTAATATGCGGTTCGTGGTTTGTTTATTATAATGTTGTGAGCACTACGTAGTCGGGATCCATGCTCCATTTTCGTTATAAAGTTAAGATGTGACTGAATTTTGCCCGATTTGATTTTCTTAATTAAAATACAAGTATTGTAGTAATATGTCTGTTCAAGGTTCATTAATTTTGTTTCAGAGTAGACAAGTTTAGTTGGCATTAGGAAATCAAAGTTGAATAACATTTTTATAATTTTATTTTGAACGGTTTGAACGCATTGAAGATTGGTTTTGGCAGCACTGCCCCATACTTCTATGAGGTAGTCAAGGTGGGGTTTAACGAGCGAGTAATAAATGTTTAATCGGACTTTTCTTGGTAGACATTGAACAATACCATACAGCGATCCTAAAAGGGAGGACAAGGTTGATTTTACTTTACTTATATGAGATTTCCAGGTTAACTTATTATCCATTAATAATCCAAGATATTTTTCTTCAGTAGACTCGTTTATTTGGACATTATTTATAGTAAGTGGAATATGTGATGGGATATTTTTGTTCTTTGCTTTAAAAATAATGTAACTCGTTTTTAATGTATTGACAGTCAGTAAATTATATTGGAACCACTCATGTAATTTGATTAGATCCTCTTGTGCTAATTTGATTATATCATTAATTGAGCGCCCGTAGTAAAAAATGCACGTATCGTCAGCATAAAGACTTACTTCTCCATGCATAGATATAGAACTTATGTCATTGACATATATTAAAAACAGCAGAGGCCCAAGAATGGAGCCCTGCGGGACTCCACATGTAATTGATTGAGGAGTGCTTTGATATTTACCAATTTTAACTACTTGTGACCGATTTGATAGGTAAGATTCAAATATCTTATGTGCAGTGCTTGCTATACCTATATTAGCTAATTTTTGTAATAAGAGTGAATGACTTACAGTATCGAACGCCTTTTTTAGGTCAATAAATATACCAAGGGCAATATTTTTTGCGTCAATGTTACTTTTAATTTTTGTTATTAGATCTATTGTGGCCGATAAGGTACTTGATTTAGGACGAAAACCATATTGCCGATCGTAGAGGAAGTTAATTTCACTTAAATAATTTTCTAACCTACTGTAAATAATACGCTCAAAAATTTTTGAAATAATTGGCAGAACAGAAACTGGCCTATAATTACCGGGATCTATTTTTGCTCCAGATTTATAAATTGGCGTCACTTTTGCTATTTTGAGCTCATCAGGGAATTGGCCTATTGCTAGATAGTGGTTAATACAATTCACCAATGCAGGAGCAAGATTAGTTTTTATGCATTTTATAACTTTAGTGGTGATACCATCTATGCCCGAGCTACAATTGGAATCAAGACCATTAATAATTTGTATAACTTCCTCTACTCTACAAGGTGGGAGGTGCAACAATGTTGGATTCTGTGATTTTTGATTTTTTTGCCCTATGGTATTTATGTGGTATTTTTGAGGAATTTGCTGTGCTAACTGGGGACCAATTTTTACAAAAAAGTCGTTAAAGTATTCACATATTTCATTACCGTCAGTAATTAGGCCAGAATTGGACATAAGTTTTGGAGGAGCACGTTCTACTCTAATTTTATTATTGGATAGTGTATTGACAAGATTCCAGGTCCCTTTAGGATCGTTTTTACATTTTTAGAATAGATTAAGATAATATTTGTTCTTTGCTTTGGTTATTAATCGACAAGTTTCATTTCTCTCCTTTTTAAAGTTCGTAAGATAATCCGTGCTTTCAGGATTTTTCTTTACCTTTCTCCACAGTTCATTTCTTTTATTTATCTTATTTATTATATCTTTGTTTATCCAATCTTGTTGCGGCAGGTTTAGTATTTTAATTTTATGTACTTGACTTTTCTTTACTAATTGTTTTATTGAGTTTTCCATCATACTATATTCCTTATTATGAAAAACAATATCTTCGGAGTACTTTACTAACTTCTCATAGTTAATAGCTTCATACGACATCTTTCGACATTGTTCAGGTTTAACATTTTTCATACCAAGTATTATTTGTTTGTGATCCGAAAGTGATGAGTCCATTAAAGCCATGTGGAACTTTTTATCTTTCAAGTTTGTCAAGATATGATCTAAGATCGTATTTGTAGTAGCAGTAGTCCGTGTGCAATATTCTTGCGTTAATCTATTAATAATGCTGTATCCACATTCTTGTACCATTTCTGCGTATTTTTTGTATGCGTATCGTTATTTAATATGTTAATATTAAAATCACCAAATACGATAGCACGTTTTCTTTGCTGTAGTTCCATTTCGAGATCACCTAAAAATAGTTCCATATTTGAATGTCCCGGCTTATATACCAATCCTATATCCACATTGTATTTTTCAGTATGTATCCATTTAATTAAAGAAGTAAGTGGTTACGACCCTAAAGAAGTTAGTGGTCGACCTTACAAATCAATAAATAAATTTGTTTCCATACGATCAGTATTACAAATTTTCCCATGAAATCGGGTAAAATTTGAATCGTGGCAATATTAATTGCTTATAGAGCTATAGTTTAGGCAGTTATGTATACTTATTGCTATTTCACGTTATCTACTTTCTATTACGATCTATGCACGTTATACGCTGATGCCTCGTCTATATCTATACTCTGTCTACGTGACAATGGTAGACATTGGTGTTGGTTACGGTTAGAAACATAGAGTAATTTGTATAGGTTAGAAAACTCTCGTAGTCTATAGTGTTATATGTCTATGCTCGTAGTCGTTAGAGAGTACATGTGTTCTGTGTTAGAAAATCATTAATTTGGTTGCTTTTTAAATAGAAGTATTGCAGTTGTTATTCTAGTTGAAATATTGGACAATGGGATTCGATGAAGGTCATATGGTTTTGGATAGCCCCAATGGAACATATTACTCGGGCCAGGCAGTCAATGGGAAACTGGTTTTCCACCAAGACAAAGTCAAAAGTTTTCGAGGTAAGCCAAGCCAAAATAGTAGATACGAATGCAATGAATAGGTACTTCGTCGAAACATAATTAGATTCTAGCTGCTTTTACAAGCTTCTTATTAGGTACATATGGAGTAGAGACTAAAATGCAATGCTCTAGTGTAGTAATGAAGAGTTTTTTAAGCAAAGGCATCTTGTAAACTAATTTAAATGTTATGTTCATCTGTTTAAGAATCATTTTCCAAGAACTTAGAACCAAAGTACTGCACCTACTACCAACGCCAAATTAATTTGGACAATGGAACAATGCAATAAACCTAGACAACTCTCTAATTGCTCACAGCGTTTTTATAATTCTAATAGGTATTTAATTGACGACCGAATGGCGTAGCGAACCTGCAGTCTGCGTCGGAGGTTGTGGGTTCGATTCCCACTACTCGTAAATGTTTGTGTGATGAGCATGAATGTTTTCCAGTGTCTGGGTGTCAATAAAATAAAATGAATAAAAATAAAAAGATCCTTTATTCTTGTGACAGAAAGATGTGGAGGAAATTGGAGGAGGCCTTTGCCTTAAGTAGGCAAACAGACTGGTGGTTGAGGCAGTAAAACTTTAATGTAATATATATTTTAAATTTATACTGATTTAAACTATTCTTTTGTAACCTTATTAAATTGTTAGTCGAGTGTTAATATGTATACCAAGTCTGGGTGTCAATATAATATTATATTTATGTATATTAATATGTATGTACCTATACAACATGTAACGAAAATTTGAGATAAAAAATATATTAACAAAAAAAATTGAGATGTAGACTGACATCCAAAAGGCGAAGGTTTAACCTGCTAAAACAACTGTATAGATGGTAAATATATTTCCAGGTATATTTGTAAAATTAAAAGGTTTCTGCAAGGTCCACTGGACGACGCATCACACCAGAACCGTAAATGGAAAATCGCAGTCTTATACTGTGCATCATAATTCACACGAGGAGTATGTCAATGATAAAACGTATCTGGTTGGGGGTGAATCAGGTATGTTTGTAATAATGCAAATTTATTAAATCCCTAATTTGTTTTAAACATTCATATAAATTAACTATAGTTTGCACTAAACTTTATCATCATCATCATCATCATCTCAGCCTGCGGACGTCCACTGTTGGACATAGGCCTTCCCAAGCGCGCGCTACCACACCCTGAGTATAAAAAATACTAAACTTTATGAGCTCTCTGAATGCAACCACAAGTGCAATTCCCCTCCATTAAGCCCTGTACTGTCCTGCATATCCCCACACCACCAAATACAAAATATTACTTGGTGATGCATTTTGCCGATAATATTAATAATAACCAGCTATGGCGGAAGTAACCAATTTATAAAGTAGAGATACAAAAAATGATAAAGTTCCATATTGTGCATTGTATGGGAAATAAAGCTATAATAATAATAATAATAATTGTGCCATGAGATCAACCAAAACCTCTTGATTATACCTCTTGGACCTCATGCTCATGTTGAAACAGGTGCCAACTCTGTCATAGATTGTTTGTTGATAATTTTTAAATATGTACATTCCAGGAGAGCACTCAATCCCAGCTGGTGACTACGAGTACCCATTCCATTTCCGTCTTCCCGACCACTGCCCTTCCTCATTCGAAGGAGAGTACGGGCACATCAGATATGAGATCAAAGCAGTTGTGGACAGAGCCTTTAAGTTTGATCAGGAAAAGAAAATTGCTGTTCGAGTTATGGCACCTTTGAATCTCAATTTGGATCCTTATTGTAGAGTGAGTGATATGTAAAATAAAGTAATGTATGTAAGTACAGTATAGCATGTACAGAAGATACAGAAAAATTATTCAATTAGGAAGTAATATCCTAATACATTTTTTTTTTTACTGGCTCTTTAGAACCACGATCTAGCCAAAAAAGCTAATTAGTAACTTAATTTTGACTTATAATATATTCTAAGAATCTGTCAAGTAACATATCTATTGCTATATTTTAGGCTTTGTCTTGTGGCCTTGAAGATGTACTAGCATGCAAATGCATGAAAGGAGGTTTTTAATCAAAAAGTTTTATTCAAAAATTGTCAAATAACTATCTTGCAGGGTAATACTAGTAATAGTTAATACATACAAGTTAAACTTAAAATTGATTTCGTTTTGTTATTTCTTTTTTTGCAAATGTTCAATATATGTGAGAAATTGTGATTTCCACTCATCTTTCGGGACCGGGAAAACAAACCGGGACTCTTGAAGAAATCACATACTTTCCATAGATACTTGTAATGTAATATGTTATTGCAGGAGCCAATAGACATACAGTTGGAAGAGACGTACTGCTGCTGCTGTGTGAGCAGGGGCGGCACGGAGGTGATGGTCAAGTTGCCAGTTTCCGGGTACTGCCCCGGGCAGACTGTGCCTGTGGATGTGACATGCTCCACCAGGGGCAGCGTGGGCATCGACGACATCAAGCTGAAAATCAGCAAGGTGAAACACTGACCAACTTAAAACAGAACCTAGGACTCTTCTTGTGCATCCTATTGGGTAGTCATGCACCTTGATTCACTTAACGTTCTACTGTGGTGTCATTTATTCTACCATGAAGCAATAATGTGTTTTGGTTTGAAGGACACTGTAAGGCGTAAGCCTACGAGATTACTGGGCAAAATGAGTTACTATTTCTGAGAAAAATGCAGATTTATGTCCCGGCCTTAAGCCAGAAGGGCGTAGAAGCAATACCCTTAATTTTCAGAAGACAAGAAAACCTAATCAGTACAAGAAAAATTTACATGTGCCTCATGAGGCGTGCAAATAATTTCAGTTGAAGAGTAACTCATTAAGTATTTTCTTGTCTCGTAAAAAGCAGGCGTATTGCTTATATTGTAGGAATTAACGGATTTTAATTACAGATGACCGTGGATGTATGGAATCCCGTGTCAAGCTGAATCAAACCCAAACTTTATTTTTTATAAACTAGTCTCCACATTAACTCCTACAATTATTACTTTTTTAATTAACATCCAAATCTAAAGTTATAGGCAAACAAACAACTTCTTAGTAAAATCAGTATGACATGAAATGTGCACCTAAAAGAAAGTAACAATTTGTATGTAAAATTAAGTTCCAGATTTGAAAAACCAATTCCTAGTTAGTGGCTATGGTTTTTAAAAACACTTTTTAATTTTACTAGACTATTTTTATTTATGTTTTGTTTTGTTTAATGAATTAACTTGATACCTTTGGTTATTCTTTGTCTGATCTGACCCTTAAGAACTGGTACCTCAGGTGCATCGCGTTGCACGGGCTTTATGTAAAAGTTCAGGACTCAAAATCACAATATTGCTTTATAAATACTCAATATCCAGAGATTATTTGAATGGTTTCAAGGTGTAGAGTTACAGTCGGGGGGTGGTATAAATCATAATTTCCTTTTTTTCTTTATATTCCAGAAAGTGACCTTCATAGCAACGAGTCAGCCCGGCCAGAAGAAAACAAAAGACACAATTGCGGAGATTAAAAAGGGCCCCGTACCTGCCAACACCAGCAGGAACTGGACAGTGGAGATGGAGGTGCCAGCACTGGACGTGTACAACCTGTCCGGCTGTTCCTACATCCAGCTGGAGTATAAGTTTAAAGTAAGAGGCTGCCCCAATTATTGTCTTGCTAGTTGTCACAAGTCAAAAACATGTTAGGTACTTTTTCAACCGACTTCAAAAAAGGAGAAGGTTCTCAATTCGAGGGTATGTTTTTTTATGTTTGTTACCTCTTAATTTTTGACTGAGTGAATCGATTTTGATAATTCTTTTATTATTAGAAAGCTGACGCTTCGTGTGGTCCCATTTTATTTTAGTCCAGTTCTGATAAAGGTATCCATGAGAAAACCATAAAAGTCAATTTTTAATTGGAAAGGATGTATTCAACAGTTGTTTTGATAAGATTTAAAGTCAGTTTTTTGTTAATTAATTAACATATTATTGTTTGTTGATGAACTCTCTTGTGTTGTCTTTTTGTATTGGTGAAAACTTGAATAAAATTGACACCAGCGTTCACCTATCTTTCTCTCTCATGCCTCCTCAATTCACGCGACATTGGTTAACTCACTTGTTGGCACAACTAAAAGCCAAATAACTATTGCGAATTGAATTATTGAATTGAAATCTCTGTTCCAGTCCAAACCAGGCCCAGAACAGAGGTTTATCATTCAATTCACAAATTGTTATAATTTCTTCATATACATATTTTCTGAATTAAAGAAAAACTTCCTTTGAATGTGACACACTTTTGGAATCAAAGTCCCAGAATGTTAAACTCGCGGAATTATGACCACTGTCGCTTAAATTCTGTGGACTTTGTCATCAATAAAATATTTTTTGCAGGTTGTCATAAGCCCAGACGGATGTCACTCCGACTCTGGAGAATCCCGCAGGATCGTGATAGGGACAGTCCCACTCGTGGGATTCCAGGACAACTTGCCAAACCCACTGCAAGACCAAATGCCTCAACAGATCGCTTTCACAACCCAACCTATGACGGCATTCCCACCTATGGTCAACGCTTACCCCGAGGGTAACCCACAGCCACTGAGCCCTTACCCGGCCCCACAACCTTACCCCGGAAATTCTCCCTACCCCTCCGCAAATCCTTACCCCAATGGCGCAAACGCAAATCCACCATACCCTCAAACAAATTCACCTTACCCACCCACGAGCTCACCTAACGCACCTACAAGCTCATACCCTGGCGCAAATCCTCCTTACCCTAACGCAAATAACCCTTACTCGGATAATCCGCCGCCTTACCCGGGGAATTTGACCGACCCTCCAACCTCAGGTTACCCGGGTGCATACCCACCTTACCCCACAACAACCTCCCCTTACCCACCTCAAAACGTGCCATACGATACGAAGCCAAGCGCGATGCCGAGTGTGGGGGGTTTGAAAACTGGCAGCCTTGGGTTTACTGTCTCGGGAGGGTCTGGGATGAATCTTCCACCTTTGCCGCCTGGTGCTGCACCTCCAAATCCAACCTCGGTGAGTAAAGAATAGAACTTCTTCAAGCAAACTATAAAAGATAACTTTTTAACGTAAATTAACTCTTAGATACAATTTTCCCTAGTTATCTCTTGTAGATTTAGATCCGATAATGGTTGAGGAATTAATATTAAGGCTCCTATCGAAAAGTGGTTTGCAACAATTTACGACGGATGAGCTAGCCCAGTCAGGTGTCAGGTTTAATAGTATTTTAAAGGCGAATTAACTGCAACTTCTTCACTCAACAACTACTGAACGGATTTAATTGAAATTTGGGATGTATTTTCAAATAGTTTGGCCCTGACCTGCGCCATATTATGAAATAGGACAAAGGCACAGTATAGCGTAGGGTCAGACCCAAATTATTTGAAATCGCACAAGTAACTTCTATATAATAATGTACAGTAATCATAATATTAGAAACTAACTGAGGTACATACATACTTTGTATTCCTCGTAAGTAAAGATCTTCCTTGGATTATGTTAACAGCATAAAAGGGTTATATAATTATTAGTGACCTTGCAGGTTAAAAACCGTAAACACAATTAATTGCTTTCTAATCTAAATTCGCTCTGAACCAGAAACACGATTGGCTAAAGTTTTCTCGACAGAAAGTTCTCCCAAAAGTTGCTCTAAAATCGCCATTTTTCTAATACCGGAAATTACAATGGATGTAACTGTAACTTTTAGTTATGTGACGGTAACCCACCACCAGGCCAGTCACCTATCACGTGACCGTCCCGGCTACAAGTAGGGGTCCGGACCTCAATATTTCAGATGGTTGCCGCTCGCGGGCCGAGTTGCACGCGCTAGTTCTGTACAGTCTATTTTACGCGCCGTCTGACTACGGCAGCCCTAGTACGTCGCAAAAGATAAAGTTAGGCGATAGAAACAGACCACAACATTGCGTTTGTTGCGTGTCGATTTTGAGGGCGGGCTCAGGCGCTATCGCGAACTGAATTGCACTTTTTGTGTCAGCGCTAGAGTCGCTATTTCTTTAAATCATCGTGCGGAGTAAGCCTTCTGTACTTATAATATTTAGTGTTCTGTGCCACCACCAACGTATTCTTAAGAGTGAGAAGAACATAAATAAAATCAGTGTATCACGGTAACAGTGCAATATAACCTTTGTTCACAGCCGTACGCTACAGCGAGCGCGCCCGCTCCCGACACGCCGGACAGTGTGTTACCGCCAAGTAAGTTTCATAACTACTTCTTCCCGTAATCGCGGATTGGGGCCGAGAGATGGTGGTATCTTTTAAAGCTGTAATGTTGTAGTATGTTTGTTTGGAAATATTAAAACAGTATTGCAGCATTACCGCTTTAAGAGATGGTGGTACGGCCCCAGATTTCAGTGGTCCCTGTTGCCTGAGCCAAGGCCCAAAATGTAGCGTTACGTCGCGACGTCATAATACATTCAAAAAATGTATGCGATTTGACGTTCAGTGACGCTCAGGTGGGGCCGTACCACCATCTCTTATAGCAGTATTATTGTAATATTGTTTTGACATTTTTATACAATGTCAGTATGAAATTTTAAAACAATATTACAATAATACTGCTAGAGATGGTGGTACGGCCACCCCCAGCTGAGCGTCACTGAACGTCAAATTGCATATATTTTTTTATTTTTATTCAATTTCTGTCGCGACGTTATGCGATTGTCACTTGACTCAGGGGATGGTGTCACATTGACCGCTATCTACAGTTCTCAGCCAATGCATGTTGCCGCAAGTACGGCAGCAGCTTCTAGACTGAAAGAAGTTTTGCATCATTGGTTTAATATGAATAATAAGTACTGGAAAATCATTTTTGCGAAATCCGACATTTCCAATGCCCGTACAGTATTTTAATCCTTTTACGAAAGTGGCATTAAGAATGTTTTTTTTTGGAAACCCAGACCATTTTCTCTGCTGACAGTAAATTTTGTTAATTAAATCTGTCATCTTTTTTTAAATAAATAAATATATCAGGACATTACGGAGGGCAGGGCCTCCGACACAGATGGCAGGACCACTACTTATTCCATTCGATCAAAACAATCCCATCGCAAAAATACATCCTTCATTTTATGAAATTAATTAGAGTTCCTTAATTCAATAAATAACAATGTTGTTCTTCTTTTTGTTTACAGAAAAAGAATGAAGAACCGGATTTTCGAATGAAATGCAACAAATAAAACTTTGCATTTTATAAACGAGGTGCAATTCCCGAGGTGGCTTGGTAGTACGCGATTCTTAGTTAAGTGCTTAAAATATTATATAAAGTAGATTAAATACATGGTGTAACAGAATAACTGCAAAACATGGAATTAATAATGATAAAGTAAAACCAAGCCTTATATCACTGGTACAATGCTCAGTTTTGTTTAAAAAAATATGTATTTACGTATTTACCTATATACGGTTAAAAAACGTACGTATTAACACATAATTATTGAAAACGATAGTTTTTAATTCTACTATCATCATACAAATTTGTCGATAGTTAATTCCATTCTAATTGGAACGAAATTTAAAGAAAAAGAAAATGGCCAAAGGAGGTATCAAATTTTGTCATGAAATTAAGTAATAAAAATAAAAATACTTAATTAAAATAGTCTAGGAAAATAAAATAGTGGTTTTTATGAACCATAGACACAAGGAAGTTGTGTTTCATATCCAGAATTCAATTTTGCATACAAAACGTTACTTTCTTTTTGATGCACATTTCGTGTCATGCTGATTTTACTAAGAAATTTGGAATCCGGATTTTAATTAAAAAAGTAATAATTGTAGGAGTTAATGTGGAGACCGTAGTATATGAAAATAAATTTTGGATTTGATTCAGCTTGATACGGGATTCCATACATCCATGATCATTGTCCTTTATGTGACATATCAGGTCGATAATTTGATCATGTGACTTGCCATAGACAACTGTCATTCTTATGATATTATCGTATACATAAGTCATACGACTAGGGCGCAAGTTTTGAGTTATTCTGTTCCACACTGTATAATATGTGCTTAATAATTATCTTATATGCATAGATTATAATTTTACTCTTTTAAGCTATTGCATAGTTTCTATCGCGGGCCTTGAGCGTGGAGACCGAATCCAGAAATTCCGTAAAGAAAAAACCTAACACTTATTCATCGATAGATGGACAATAATAATTGCATAAGTTGATAAAAACAGCTATGCAATAGCTTTACCGCGGCAGTCTCCGAGTGCCACATGTCTTTTTTTTTTAAATCCCTAATGGTTGCTATCATTTTTAAGGAAATTATTCAAGGAAAATTAACAGGTTACAATTTTATATACACTTTACAGGAACATTTTTGAGATGTACTCCTGAATTTTTCATAAATAAGTTTTTTAGGATTGTTAGAATAATGCGACATAAGATAAACTTTTACATGCTTTTACTACTTAACTTTAATGATAAATAAGTAATTATATCTACTTTAAGAAGAATATTTTACAAACTTACTATACATATTTTTACATTTATTACATTCTTAATTTTAAATTCTATTGAAAACATATTTCCTGCAATCTACCTCATATATGGTACATAAACTCCTCACAGTACATAATATAATTAATATTAATTAATTCATAACTTAGTACAAGCATTTCAAGTCTTTAAAAGACGTTCAAACAATTCTGTTCCTAATATATATATATATATATATATATACAGGACATTTGACACATCGCAATCTAGCCCCAAAGTAAGCGATAGCTTGTATTATGTGTACTAGATGACTGATAATATACATACATACTAATATACATAAATATAATATATTGAAAAACACCCAGACACTGGAAAATATTCATGCTCATCACACAAACATTTACCAGTAGTGGGAATCGAACCCACGACCTCCGGCGCAGACGGCAGGTTCGCTACCACTACGCCATTCGGCCGTCCAATGTAATGTTTATCATAATAGAGACAGATCTATGCCAGCAAAAATACGACTAAAATATAGTTATACTTATTTTTTATATACTTGTTTTTATACGTATTTTTTATTTTAGTTTTTTTAACAAAACAACAAAAAGTTGTTAATTTTAATGGACAACTACAGGCCGACAGCGATTTGGTATTTTTATATGACCCTGTATGTTAACGTTCTTAGTTTTTGATCTATCTCTGTGTCTGATATATTCACTATTCAACAGTACTGGACGTAAATCTCGCTGCTCGCGACGCAACAAAATGTGAGGCCTGTTGCTCGGCAGGCCTGCCGTATAGCCCGTAGGTGCGACAGAGAGCGCAACAGGCGATGTGTTTATATTTCATTTTATTTTAATTTCATCGGGCAGCGAGATTTTGCGACCAGTGTAGCAGGAGTATGTTCCTTATGGGCATTTAAATGAGCATTTATGAATAAGTACGTAAAACGGAATATAACTTTACTTAATACTCCGTCTTGTTGGAACATAATTTTAGAATTTGCAGTACTATTACTATTTTAGAAAATATTTTTTTTTTGTTATTTTATTTTTGAATTCAATTTTAACGAGTACAGTATATACATAAGTTCTTGCTGTATTAATGAATGATTATTTTATGATGGCAGTTACTTACATGTCTTTGACAATTTTAGATGTTTTAGTTTTTATGTAACTATCGTATAATGTCATATATATTATTATTATGTAAAACATTTTTCTATTTAGGCTCGGTTGCTTGACTTGACTTTAACCGAAACGTTACAGTTAAATATGGCGGCCTGATCAGGCCAGTCTCTCTTATCACGTGGCCGTCCCGGCTACAAGTACGGGTCCGGACCTCAATATTTCAGATGGTTGCCGCTCGCGGGCCGACTTGCACGCGCTAGTTCTGTACGGTCTACTTTACGCGCCGTCTGACTACGGCTGTCCTAGTACGTCGTAAGAGATAAAGTTAGGCGATAGAAAAAGACCACAACATTGCGTTTGTTGCGTGTCGATTTTGAGGGCGGGGCCAGGCGCTATTGCGAACTGAATTGCAGTTTTTGTGTCAGCGCTAGAGTCGCTATTTCTTTAAATAATCGTGCGGAGTGAACCTTCTGGTACTATTTAGTGTTCTGTGGCCTGACTCGAATCTTATGTCTTTCGAAATAAGGATCAGACCGCCATATTTAACTTTAACGTTTCGGTTAAAGTCAAGTCTAGCTACCGAGCCTTAATGTTACATTAATTGTAGTTTAATAGATTTATAAGAATTTATACTCCACTCATATTTACCTACATTTTAGCGACAAGCTTAGTACAACTAAACTTTTATATTGTCGTTTAGATTTTAAGTCACACACTAGTCTTGCAAAAATAAAATTATTTGACACAAAAAATGACGTAACATGGCTAATGGTATAGGAGCTAGCAACGTTTTCGAGAAAGAATTTTAGGGGAGCTGATTTTGTGATATGTCGTCTTTCTTGCACTTTCGGTTAGATACTGGGCCATCTGGCTGCCGACAGCCTTTGCGTTTATTACTGCGCATCCTTTGTGCAGCTTACGCCTCCAAAATGTTTATACCAATGTTGTCGAGGCTACTAATTAAATAATTAATAGGCGCACTTGTACCATTTATGATGACGTTTCATTTTTGTTGTTTTATTGGTGTTTCATTTGCCCCATTATATGCCTAAACATATAAATTGTCCCAATTTATATGTTTTTATATGTTGATTATGATGAAGCAAGGTCAGTTCAGCAGAATTAAATTAAATTCGAGCAGATCAAAAGAGAATGGGTATAATGTCTGAATTAGGTACAAACAATGACAAGCGAAAACATATGGTTAAAGTCTATTAGCAACTCGAACGCTGCAAAATTGCTTTTAATAAATCATCAGGCGCCAACATGCCCCCGGGCGTTGAAGGCTGTGCATTCAACCGCAGTTCAAACTACCCACTTAACGGGAGTGGACATATTTTGCTGAAGGATCTCTTCACTATGCCGTTGGCTGTCCGAATCTCTGCGACGCGAGCGATCCCATCCAGGCCAGGAAAAAGGGCAACGACACGACCCAGTTTCCACTTCAACGGTGGCATATTATCTTCCTTTATTAGGACCAACGAATTTATTTCCAGCGGTTTGGATGGAGTCTGCCATTTAGTACGTATTTGAAGTTCAGAAATATATTCCTTGCTCCATCGTGCCCAAAAATGCTGACGGAGTTGTTCAATACGTTGGTATCTCGTAAGATGAGTCTCCGTTTTCGAATTTTGATAGTCCTTGGTTGGAAGGGCTGTCATCGGACGTCCAATCAAAAAATGGCCGGGGGTCAGTGGGGTCAAATCTTCTGGATGCGAGGATAACGGAGTGAGTGGTCGAGAGTTTAAAATTGCCTCTATTTGCGTTAAAGTTGTATACAATTCTTCATAAGTTAAATGACAGTTGCCTAGCACTCTTAACAAATGAAATTTGGTAGATTTTACACCTGCCTCCCAAATTCCGCCGAAATTAGGTGAATATGCCGGTATAAAATGAAAATTAACACCTTCATTTGCTAAATCACTAGACAGTGAGTCAGAATTTTCTGCAAGAAATTTGGCTAGATCATTGTACGCTCCAACAAATGATTTTCCGTTATCAGAGTAAATATGGAGGGGTTTACCCCGGCGCGCTACAAATTTTCGTAAAGCTAAAATGAAGCAGTTGCTAGTTAAATCACCTACTAATTCCAAATGTATGGCTTTAGTAGTGAAACATACAAAAATGGCTATATATACTTTAACAATGCGGCAACCACGACCTTGGCGACTGGCGGAAGCTATCGGACCCGCATAGTCAACGCCAACCGTTTCAAATGGATAACCACCAGGAGTAATCCGCCGCTGTGGTAAATCACCCATGATTGGAGCTACAACATTTCCTTTCATTCGAGCGCATTTAATGCAATTACGGTAAGATGCTCTTGCTAAATTACGCCCACCAATTGGCCAGTAAACCTCTCTAATTGAGGCAAGCAATAATTGTGGCCCAGCATGACAGAGCTTCGTATGTTCATATTTAAACAATAATTGTGTAAATCGATGAGTGGACTGTAATAATAAAGGATGTTTTTTCTCATACGAAAACTCTGAATTTCTGATACGACCACCGACGCGCATTAAATTATTTTCGTCTAGAAACACGTTAAATTTTAACAAGGTACTTTTCACAGGTAAGGGCTTTTTATGAATCAAAGTATCATACTCAGGAAATGATTCCCTTTGAGAAGTGCGAACTAAAACGTTTAACGAATTTTGTAATTCAGTTTCGGTTAGAAAATTGGTTGTCGCACGTCGACCTTTACATGCTTCAATAAAACGTAACACATATGCAAAAGCACGCCTGAGCCTGTTGAAATTTGAAAAACGATCAAATTGAATAAAATCTGGAGTACTATCAAGTTTAACTAAACATGATATTTCAGTACACGTTTCAGGTAACGATTCGGAACTTACTATCATAGAAGGCCACTTATAATCAGGTTCCTTTAAATAGTCTGGACCTGACCACCATAAATCGAGAGACTGAATTGTGTCAGCATTGACCCCGCGTGACACATAATCCGCTGGATTAAGTTCAGTGGGAACATGTCGCCAAACGCAATCACCGGTTTTTTCTAAAATGTCTCCGACACGATTACGAACAAATGTGTGTAACTTACTTGGCAACATCTTAAGCCAACCCAACACAATGGTGGAATCAGTCCAAAAAATAGTACACGCTACCTTCACTCTTAATGAACTACAGGCTTTTTCATACAATTTGGCAGCAACTTGAGCACCACACAGCTCAAGTCTAGGGATAGTCGTGGCTTTAATGGGTGCTACTCTGCTTTTTGCAAAAAGTAGTCTAACTGAAGTATTGCCACTAGAATCAATACTGCGAACGTATAAACACGCGCCGTAAGCTTTTTCGGATGCATCCGAGAATACGTGGAATTCCAAATGCACATTATCAATCATAACTCGACGTGGCACACGTAAATTAGATAAAAGATTAATATTTTTAATTAAGTCCAGCCAGGCCCTTTGGATCTCTGGTGGCAATGGGTCATCCCAAGATAAATTTCGCAACCATAATGTTTGCAGGAAAATTTTAAATTTAATGACTACCGGTATGTTTAGAGGATCAAAGATCTGAGAAATTATCGAAATTAAATATATATATTTCGTGGTGGTGCTCTCACGCAGCACCTCATGATGAGGGATAAAATGTGCATTAATATCCGCCCTTAGCTCACATTCCGACATGTGACCTAACGATTGGTACTCCGACATAAACTCTCTATACATTTCATAAAGTTTTGGTTGTTTAAGAAGCCTACGTTCTAAGGATAGAAAGCACTGCTTAGCTCGTTGTAAAGAATCCCCTAAAACGCTAGGATCTTCCTTTAGTGGAATTCTTACGCAGAAGCGACCATCTTCTAAGCGAGTAGTATTTTTTATAAAATGCTCTTCGCATAATTTTTGTTCCGGAGAATAACTAGAAGATTTTACATTGCTCACTTCTTCTAAATTCCAAAACCGTGTTAGCTGATTGTGAACATCTGAAATGTCAGTTGTCGGTTGACTATTAATATAGTTACATTGAATAGGCAGTAACGATGAATTGACTTTATTATTTACTGGACCAGAAATAATCCATCCTAACTTAGTGTCGCAAAGAATAGGCTTATCAACACCTAAATGAACTCTTTGCGATCCTACAACATCCCAAAATATATCAGCGCCTAATAATACATCCACTGATGCAGGCGTATAAAAATGAGGATCCGCTAAGCAAACGTTAGTAGGTATGTTAAGGTTTGAAATATTGACAGTGTGAGACGGAACGTTGTCTGTCAATGAAGGCAGAACGAAACAATTTAATTTACACACAAATGTTTCATCTAACGATTTCAAACTCAACTGACACATTTTATTAATGTGTGTCGTTGCATTATTAATACCCAGTACAGATTGATCTATGCGATTATAAGGCAGATTTAACTGACGAAACATTTTCTCCGACAGTATACTGGATGTGCTACCAGAATCTAAAATCACGCGTCCTATATGTTCGCGATTGTTTGAATCATATAACTTAACTAGCGCAGTTGATAATAATATAACGTCTCCACGGCGACCTTTCACATTAGGACTCGCGGACGACACACTGGCTGATAATGCTAAGTTATTTTGATCAGCGGTGGAGGGAGTCGCGCTGATATTATTATCATTGCGCTCACCATGCACAACCGGTTTCTGCTTATCTGCAACATGGATTAAAACAGAATGCTTGCGTTTACAAATTCGACATCCCTGTTTTTTACAACTATTAGAAAAATGGGATTTTGAAAAACAATTAAAACAAACTTTAAGAGTAGGTAATAATTGCAGGCGCGCTTCATTACTTAAAGCTAAAAACTGAGGACATGCACTCAATTTGTGTTCTGCGCTGCATTTAGGACACGAGTCCTTAGTAGTAACAATATTTGATTTATTAGTGCTTTGTGTTGTGACCATAGCCTTTACCTTTGAATTTTTGTTATTGTTAATTTGTTGGGAATGGCGGGAAAATTCAATAGTATCCAAAAGAGTAGTTCTATTTTTCATAAATTCAAGGAAATGTTGTAGCTCGATGCGCTGATCACTATGTAAATTCCCCTTGTATTCTTCCCATTCCCTAAACGTTTTATTATCTAATTTTTGAGTAATCATATAAATTAGTAAAGTGTCCCAATGTTTGGTGGGCTCACCTAATGATTCCAGGGCACGAATATTTTTATTTAGATCGTCAAGGATACGCTTTAAGTTTGCGGCGGATTCACGTGTGACAGGTTCGATATTAAATAAAGATGCGACATGATTTTGAATTAATAATCTCTTATTATCATACCTGTCACACAAAAGCTTCCAAGCCACATGATAATTGCTTGACGAAAACTCTATTGATGAAATAACCACCGCAGCGGGCCCCTCCAAAGATGTTCTTAAATAGTGAAATTTGTTGATGTCATCAAGATCATCATTAGTATTAATTAAGCTAGAAAAAACGTCTCGAAATTCAATCCAGCTTGTGAATGACCCATTAAATTTAGGAATTTGTATAGTTGGAAGTTTTACGGGGTTCCGTTTATTGCTGGGTGAACCACATTCACTCGGTAGGGGTACCTGTGATTTTTTGTGATTTTGAAGTATGTCCTGCCCTTGGCTTAGTACTTTGTAGTATCTATTTTCAAATTCATCTCGTTCAGCTAGCTGTAGATCCAAATTATCCGAAATGCACTCTAAACGGGTTTGTGTTTCATCAAATTGAGCATACAATGAATCTAGTTTAGAAAAACGCAATTCTAACTCACCAATCTCCTTAGAACTCGGCGACGCGTTTTCTAACGATTTTAAGTATCCCGCAAAAATTGTAATTCTACCTTTATAGCTGCTGCGTTTCTTTGTGAGTTCAGAAATTTCCTTACTGATTTCACCTTTTTCCGACATAATTAGTTGGGAGGCAGTTGCAAAATCCTGAAATTTGATACAAAACAAATGTTTATACAAAGTAGATATTAATTAATATATGTTTAGCATAAATACATTAACTACAAAACAATTTTACTCAATACTGGGTGGTGGACTCAATAAACAAAAGGAATGTACCTATTTATTACAACAACAAATACCTAATTAACATACAAATTCACCAAACATTTGAGTAATCAAATCTCTAAATTGACATTAAGATTCTTACTTTAGAATTTAGGTACAGAATCTGATAATTTTAGAAGACTAAACTAGTTTTAGGTCACTAAAGTTACACAAATTTGTTTTTAAATATAGTCAAAAGTGAATGGAGAATAACCCTTTGCTGTTAATTTAAATGAAAAGTTTAGAATGTCTAAATTTAAATTTGCATATAATTGGTACCACTTACTTATCTATCAAAGCAACAACTCAAGTATTTCAACTCATATTTTTGTTAATTTGACATTGTTAAATGTTGTAAGACTAGCTTATTAAAACAAATGCTTTTACCTACAAAAACCTCCAAAAAACAAATAACTTTGAGTACCTACCTAACTTTTGTCACAAAACTTAACCAACTTTATAACAAGTTTCAATCAAGCAATAAGTTTATAAATGCTTGTTTTCCATATAAAAATAAAACAAGTATCATGTACTATAGTTATAATAGTATGGAACAATTAATGATTATTTTTTGACAATAATTAAGTATAGATCAACCAAGGGCATTAACTTTTATGACTAAATAAGATTATGGAATGATACCTAATTTACAAAGTTACATATGTACTTATTTTGAGTTATAAACTTCAAAAGGTATAATTAATAAAAGAGGCTAAGGCACAATTATACAAAAATATACAATAATAAGTATACAGACTTTTTCTCGATCCACTCGTAAATCCTTTGTTCTGGAACATAACCTCACAATGACCTCCACGACCGTGGCGAACTTTTCACAGGACTTTTATCCGAATTCCGGTAACTATCCTTAAAACCGCTGATTTATAGCGAAATATGGCTCGAAGCTGACCAATGATTATGATGAAGCAAGGTCAGTTCAGCAGAATTAAATTAAATTCGAGCAGATCAAAAGAGAATGGGTATAATGTCTGAATTAGGTACAAACAATGACAAGCGAAAACATATGGTTAAAGTCTATTAGCAACTCGAACGCTGCAAAATTGCTTTTAATAAATCATCAGGCGCCAACAAACGTCATCATAAATGGTACAAGTGCGCCTAAAATAATTTAAAGGCAATTAGTAGCCCCGACAACATTGGTATAAACATTATGGAGGCGTAAACTGCAACACCTGGACAGACGTAGGATGCGCATTAATGAACGCAACGGCTTCCGGCAGCCAGATGGCCCAGACTAATCGAAAGTGCAAGAAGGACGACATATCACAAAATCAGCTCTCCTAAAATTCTTACTTTTAAAACGTTGCTAGCTCCCGTACCATAATACAAATATTATTCGAACCGAAAGAATTTTGTGACGGACGAAGACAAAATTTTTATACACTTAGATCTTTGTATTCGCATTTCATTATATAGACTTACCTATATAAGTAGATACAAAAACAAAATGGTGCTGAACAAATATTTTATTTTAAACTTAAAATGAGCATAAAAATATTTTAATACACGCAGTATACTGTCTGGTACCTCAAAATTTTGATAAAAACGTTGTGCCTTATATCGGCCATAAACTTTTTAGCTTAAGATGCTTTTTTGATATTATTTTGAATGTTTAATCTTTAAATATAAGTTACGGAAATAATAAATATTTTAATGGAATATTGTGCGTTGCTTTTATTTATTTGTTTATGAAGAAATATTTAAATCTGTCTTTTGATGACACGATCTGTTACTGGGAGGTTCATCATGAAATTATGGAGCCTTAAAAATTGACCTATAAATAAGACCTATAATAATAAGCATAAAGTCGGAGACTTTAAAATCGATGCAATAAAATGACGTTTCGTAACTTCGTAAACTCCGTAAATCCTTCTTTAATTCACCAAAAAAAATTAAAATATTATAACTTAGGAGGAGTGACAATCAAAGCAAATATTTATGTGAAATACTTTACTTTGACTTATTTTAAATCACAGTTTAAAACGTCATTTTACCGCACCGAATTAAAAGTCGGAGTACTTATAGGTATTAATTTATCTATTTGTATTTAGTATGCTGAAAAAGAATCTGGCTATTGGCTCCACGCCCTGCCATCCAGGAATCTCGGCACTCTTCTCGAAAATGAAACTTTCCGTGTAGCTGTAGGACTCAGGTTGGGTGCACCACTGTGCCACGAGCACAGATGTCCGTGTGGAAAAGAGGTAGACAAGTTTGGAATTCACGGACTCTCTTGCCACAGGAGCGCCGGTAGGCTTTTTCGGCATGGTTCCCTTAATGATGTTATAAAAAGAGCTCTTGCCACCATTGATATTCCTGCCCTATTGGAGCCAGCAGGAATTAGTCGTGATGATGGCAAGAGACCTGATGGATTGACGCTGGTTCCCTGGGAACGGGGTCGGGCGCTGATGTGGGACGCAACATGCGTTGACACATTGGCTTCGATTCATATCAGGGAGACAGAATCAAAGCCGGGAGCCGCAGCTGAAACTGCTGAATCAGGTAAGCGTCGCAAATATGCCTCTCTATTAGAGAGTTACATATTTGTCCCGTTTGCCGTGGAGACCCTGGGGCCATGGAGTCATAGTGCCAAAAAATTCATTCGAGAGCTTTCCCCGCGTTTAATAACCTCAACTGGTGACAGAAGGGCTGGCTCATTTTTTGCGCAACGTATCAGCCTAGCTGTTCAACGCGGAAATGCAGCCAGTATTCTTGCCACCATTCCACGCGGGCAAGACTTGTATAGTAATTAGAATAAGCTAGTGATAAGTTTTATTGTAAATAAAGGTTTATTTATCTACAGTATTACATATATAATATTTAGTATGCGGCAATTAATTTGACCCGAAATAGTGGCTTCTAAGTTCTCACCTCAGTTGACATCATGTATTTTGCGTAAAGTTCAACTTATACGCCGTCTACTACATCTACATACGCATAGGTACAATATAATCTACGGTTGGTGGTAGATTTTTATCCGTTTGTGTAACTATGCAAGACAAAAATCTAAGTAGGTATATCAACTAACTTCACGTGGCGGTGGCAAGCAAAAAAAACTTCGTAGTATCTAAGTAGGTATATACTTTCGTTATTTCTATGATGCTAGTTCATAAGTTATCAACTTATCAGTTGTTTTTTTTATGAACCAGACAATTATAGTTACCTAATAATAATCTCGTATGCCTACATTGAGTTACGTAGGTCGGTACACATAATATAAAGATAATACCTAATTATTATGTTATCAACCGCTGACCTTGTGATTTTTTTCGATATGTGAAGCCTGCTAACCCGCACTTGACCGGCATCGGCCAAACACTTCTTATTCTGATTTCTGAGAAAAGAACTGACTCCCATCTTCATTAATCTCGTGGCCAAGCTAGTAAAGAAGAAAAAAAAGCTTAATTTATAGTGGCGGCAAGCTTCTTTTCATCGACTTCAAAAAAGGACGAGGTTCTCAATTCGACTGTAAGTTTTGACGTGATAACGTTTAATAAATTGATGAACACCAGCAGCACTCATGAAAAATAGTAACGTTCCGCGTAACGTTCCACCTGAGCCTGTGCGTGCAAGCGAGAGCGCGCAACAAGCGATAGAGAGGCACGATAAAACACGATAGAGAGATGAAATGAGATAGAGATTATGACGTTATCACGTAAATATATCGTCCGTAAGCCGACTTTACAGACAACCAATATTTTTTTAAATGTTTTTTACCTCATAACTTTTGACTGGGTGAATCGATTTTGACGATTCTTTTTTTATTAGAAAGCTGACGCTGCCCATGTGGTCCCATTTCAATTTAGTCCAGTTTTGATTATGATATCCACGAAAAACCACTTAGGTAAGTCTTCAATTTTTAGGGTTCCGTAGCCGAATGGCAAAAAACGGAACCCTTATAAATTCGTCATATCTGTCTGTCCGTCTGTCCGTCTGTCCGTCTGTCCGTCTGTCCGTCCGTATGTCACAGCCACTTTTTTCCGAAACTATAAGAGCTATACTGTTGAAACTTGGTAAGTAGATGTATTCTGTGAACCGCATTAAGGTTTTCACACAAAATTTAAAAAAAAGTAATAAATTTTGGGGGTGCCCCATACTTAGAACTGAAACTCAAAAAATTTTTTTTTCATCAAACTCATATGTGTGGGGTATCTATGGATAGGTCTTCAAAAATGATACTAAGGTTTCTAATATCATTTTTTCTAAAATGAATAGCTTGCGCGAGAGACACTTCCAAAGTGGTAAAATGTGTGTCCCCCCCCCTGTAACTTCTAAAATAAGAGTATGATAAAACTAAAAAAAATACATGATGTACATTACTATGCAAACTTCCACCGAAAATTGGTTTGAACGAGATCTAATAAGTAGTTTTTTGATATTTACAATAAAACCTCTAAAAACAAAGTTAGTTTTGCGGTTCGATAAGAAAAGTGGTTTTTATGGTTTTATTCCTCCGGTTGTAGTACGGAACCCTCAGTGCGCGAGTCCGACTAAAGGATGTCAACAGTAGTTTGATGAGGGTTAAAGTCGGTTTTTTTGTTAATTAGTGAACGTATATTATTATTTTAAGCATGTAATAGTTTTATTATAGTCCTTGAAATATTCAGTTGAAATTTTATTGTAGGTAGATACCATACGATACAAGCAACAGATAAAATACTATGCTAGTAGTAACAGCTTCGTTATCTTGCTCTTGTTGTTCGTACAAATAGATTTTGTATTTAAAAAACTGTTACCTACCTATTTTATATGGCATACCTACAATGCGACATCAACCTACCCATATCTATACAGGGTGGAATTTTATAATGCCACATGAAGAGACAACTTTTAATACTGTAGAGTGTAGATAGAAAGTTTTACTCAAAGAAAACATCACTTTATTTTTTTGAATAGAAAAAAACTGCATTCAAAGATTTTCGAAAACTCGCTTGCCCCACCCAGGAATCGAACCAACTCAAATCCGTAAAACAGAGTGCGGCATTAGGCATTATCTTGTTTGCACTAGGTACAGGTGTTAATGTTACATTGTTTGGTTAGGTAAGTATACCCGTATTAATATTATAGCAAACAATTATCTAACGTATCTACCTACTACCTACCTACCTTATATTTAAACTGCACTGTATTTTCCTAAATATATTTATTAAACCGCATGTTTGTAATAGGTAATCTTAAAATTATCTGACAAAAAAATATCGGTTTGGTAAAGAGCTCGACATTTATTTTTTATCACTTACAGTAGTTACCTACTCGTACCTACCACAATACTCGTACATATTGTTAAACTTGATAAACGTTGATAAACGATAGTTGTGCGTTAGTTTATATTCTATCGTTTAAAAAAGTGCAAAATGTTCTTAATTTACACGTCAGGATTATTTCTGATAGTAAGTTACTTAGCTTACTATTATTTCACGAGGACTTTTAAATACTGGAAATCGAGGAACATTCCGGGTCCAGCACCATTGCCATTTTTTGGTAATTATAAAGATTACGTGCTGAGGAAAGCAACAGCTGCAGAAGTACACAAACAGATATACGATGCATACCCGAACGAAAAAGTTGTTGGTGTCTACAGAATGACCAGATGTAGCTTGCTTATCAGAGATCTAGATGTAATAAAGCACCTTCTGATAAAGGATTTTGAATTTTTCGAAGATCGTGGCGTTGAATTTAGTAAAGAAGGTCTGGGCGCAAACCTCTTTCACGCCGATGGTGAGACCTGGAGGCCGCTACGAAATCTGTTTTCACCTTTGTTCACAACTGGCAAATTGAAAATTATGGTGCCCTTAATCGATGAAAGGGGCGACGTATTCATAGATTATGTTAAGGAAGTTACGGAAATTAACAAAAATCAAGATGTTTACGCACTCTTCAAGAAGTTTACAGTATCCTCGATTGCCGCTTGCGTTTTCGGAATCGATGTAAACGCATACAGTGGCCCATTTGTAGAAACCATGGACGAAATCGATCAATTGATTTTCAACAAAAGCTTTGCAAAGGAATTGGATTTATTATACCCCGGTGTGTTAAAGAAACTAAATTCTTCGATCTTTCGCAAGGAAGTAAACAACTATTTTCTTCAGTGGATCACGAACGTGTTAAAAGCGAGGAACGGTATACCAAGCACCAGACATGACTTTATAGATTTAATTCTGGAACTGAGAAATGAAGACATACCGACAACAAGAAAAGGGGAAAGAGAAAAAAGCGTTAACCAATATGTGAGTTTGACCAACGAAGTAATAGCAGCACAGGCATTTAGTTTTTACATAGCAGGCTACGAAACCAATGGATCTACTATGACGTATATGATGTATGAACTAGCTATAAATCCGGGTATCCAGAATAAATTGATTGCTGAAGTTGATGAGGTACTAGAGCGGCACAACGGGAAGATTACGTATGAGTTAATTACTGAAATGACGTATATGGACCAAGTGTTTGCAGAGACTCTCAGGAAATACCCAGTAACGGAAGTAATAAGGCGTGCAAAAGCGAATTACAAAATACCTGGAACGAATATAATTATAGAGAAGGGGATAACGATATTGGTGCCGCTGTTAGGTTTGAGTTACGATGAGAACTATTATCCAAATCCGGAAAAATTTGATCCGGAGCGATTCTCTCCTGAAAATAAGAGTAAGAGACACCCTTGTGCGTTTATCCCTTTCGGGGATGGACCTCGCCACTGCATTGGTATGTAATCTTTATATTTTGCAGCATTATCTTTTGTCACAGCTATTTTTTTACGTTACTATCAAAAACTTCAGTATTTCACATTGGGCCTAACTTACCAGCTTTTAGGAAAGTCAAAGAGATACATACCTATTGATTAAACTTTTAAGATAGAATAATTTATTGGTTTACAAGATTTGACGACCTCCCTGGCGCAGTGGCGCGCGCTCGTATTCGAGTGGGAGGTCACGGATTCGATTCCCACCACGCGCCTCTTTAAAATTTTATGATTTGTAAAGATTATGGGTCTGGTCTTGAAGAGGCCTTCAGCAATGTCTACCACCCTACCAGCAAAGACGCAATGACCGCGAATTAGCATTCCGGCGCGATGCTGTGTAGTAACCGTTACGGGTGAGTAAACTAACCCCATCCAAGTTTGTACGATAACGACTTCGGCTGCATTATCACTTGCCATCAGGCGAGATCGCAGTCAAGTAACTAATTGTAGAGTAAAAGTAGGAAGTGTGGTTTTAAAATAAAATCACTTTGCGAGGGAAATTTTTTCAGTTTATTTTCGACTCGCAAATAATAGCGCAATAAATTACTGTTTCAGGTAAGCTCTTTGCTAAAATCCAGAGCCGTGTCGGTCTGATCAAGTTCCTGTCCAATTTCCGTGTCGAGCCCTCCAAGGACACGCCAGCAACTGCCGTGTTCAATGCAGACCGCATCACTAATTCACCAAAGGGAGGAATATGTTTAAATATTATACGGAGAAAAGTTTCACGATGATTCTTGCACACTGACTTCTGTTACATACTACATAGACCATAATATAATAGTTTATCCTTTTTATTTACCCTAGTATACCTACCTAAGCTCAGTACCTAAGCCTAGAGACTGTACCTACCCACCACAGAACACAATGTACCCACTGATAAGAGATCTCAGACTATGGGCATCTGCACGATTTACGCAAACCTTTTTCGTACAAGCAAACAGTAGCGCCATCTACAGCTGAGCGAACTACAGGGTGGCCTTACTGTTGGTGAACCACCAACGGGGCGTCCACTACCTCGCGAGCTCCTGCGGTCCCCGTCCCCTGCGCGCATCCGCGCGGCCGTCGGCGGAGACGAGGACGACGACGCGGGGTTTACACAATCGGACCCCATCATCCCCGCGCAGGGCGGCGACACGATCGCTGACCGCGCGGGAAAACCAGCTCTTTCACACCAACAGGCCTCAAGCCAGGAAGGCGAAGCCTTAGCCCCTTACCGGGGCTAAAAGAACAATACCGGTGGATCAAGGGTCCCCTGCGACACAACGCCCGGGTAAGGAGGCATGCCTCGAGGCCCGTACCCCCGTGGGGACTCGTTCCCTACGGAGAAGACCACACGTCGTTGGTGACAGAACAAGCATTTTTGACACCGATAAACCGACATTTTTTCGGGCCGTCCGCCCTGTCAAGGCTAATTAGTACCTAAGTAATTAGTTTTTTATATGAAGACGAGATTTAGTTATTTTTAACAATGATTTCTATGTATTATACTACATAGAAGTCTTTGATTTTTAAACTTTCTGGAGCCTAGCGTATTTTTTTAATGTAGAGAAAGAGCAGATAAAGACTAGGGCCAGCCGAGCTTAATTTTAAATTGTAATGAAGTACTTAATTAAAATTGCACATCTAAGATGACAACAAAAAACTACGAAATTATAGATACACAATTTGACGGCCTTATCGCTACCTAGCGATCTCTTCCACACGGGGTTTGGCTCGCTGTCGTCACCGGTGATCTCTTTATTCTTTCTGGCGACGGAAATAAACAACGCAATTATATTTTTGTACTATACATTTATTGTAAAAAATTGTAGTAACATTTATAAAGAGTTCACCAAGTAATCATTTCCGACAATATTTTTGAAGATCGCTTATTAAACAATCTGCCAAAAAGGGACATCATTCGTGGGGTTAAATGCTTGGTGAACTTAGGGCTAAGTAATATTAATTAAGTATTCATTTTAAGGAGAATAAATGCATTTAGATTTAAATAGAGTAAATGCATTTTGTCTTGATATAAGGATTAAGGCTCCGTCAACACGCGCAGGCTTATTATTGCCTTGTTAGTTTGACTTTGTTTCTTGACTAAAGTACCTATTTAAAGTGTACCTAAGTTATCACACGGTAAGGGTTCTGAGCGAAAATAGTTGTGCGTATTCTTAAAAGTAGGTATTTGTGGCGATTCTGGTGTCTCGGAGAGCACGTTAAACTGTCGGTCCAGTATACTTGAAAATTTGTCCACAAAGAAACAAGATCAAAATTCGGACGTGCAGACGAAACCTTACATCGAATGTCATAAAATAATATCAATAAAAATAAAACAACTTTTTTCAATCAATCAATCAATGTATCTATTTGCAAATTTGGGTTAATTACAAAACCTAATTGCGAATCCGAGTCTTATTCAAAAGTGTTAGTGTTTCGAAATTCAACAATTACTTAGGTCACAATTTTAGAAAAAATAAAGTAATAAAAAATCACACAAATTAACAAAAAATAATCAATCTGTTATGTACATGTAATATTAATGTAGGGTTTCGTGCACAAAGAGTTTTACCCTTACTGGGTAACGGGACCATTTAAGAGTCAGTCCGTCTGTCACCAGGCTGTATCTCTTGAACCGTGATAGTTAAAAAGTTAAAATTTTGAATAATATTATTGAATATATATTTGAATAATAATTTTGATTTTAAGGGGGCTCCCATACAACAAAAGTGTTTTTTTTTAATTTGAGGTATTTTGGTTAGATTGTTTTTGATGGTACGGAACCCTAAGTGCGCGAGTCCGACCAGCAGTTGACCAATTTTAAGAAGAGCGCAAAATTATTTTATAAAAAAATTGAGGATTCGATGGAACTTTCTATCTCATTGTGCTTGTCTCGGATAGTAATTATTAACCAGTGATTCAAGGTTGCAAAGTATAGCTTTTCGAGCCGAGTTTTAAGGTATGAATGACGAGCAGCGACAAATTCATGGGTTGAACCATGAGCGCAGCCAATAGTCCAAAAAATAGAATTCTTAGTTTGGTGAGGCATTCAAAGACAAGAGACGTAAAGAAATTGCAGACGTGCAAGAAATCACACTAATATTATTAAGGCGAAAAGGCCATACAAACGTATGTAAGTGTGTAAATTTGTATGTATGTTTCTTACACCTTCACGCTGCAACAACTGAATCGTTACTGAAATTTGGCACAGAGACAAATTATGTCTTCTGCTGACTGCTTAAAATTTACCGGAACCGTAAAAAATCTCGCGCGAAAATTTCGCGCTCGCTTCGCCCGCATATCTTTTCGGAAATATTAAACAAAGTTCGAGTTCACTTAATTCGCGGCTATTCGTGAGTTGTGACTTTAACTCATATATATAGATGAATAATATTATTAAATCAATTTCAATCTAAGTCCGGAATAAACTAATTTATCCTGTGAAGACTTAAAAACTCTAAGTTCGCTTGAGCGAAGCAAACTTAGAGTTCGCTTGAGCGAAGTCTTTCTTTATGTCAGTCAAGTTCATTGATCCGCTCAAGTAAATACATTATAGCATAAAATTGTTCTTTAAATAAATAACATCACACGTTAAGAGTAGGGAGGGACCGACGAAGTGTGACATTGTGTGACAAGGGGGTGGGAGGGGGTCCTAAATTTCTTGATGACACATTTTACAATTTATAATAATCTACTCGGAAGTGTTTAACTTTACAATATTACTTACCGAAAACCTTGCAATAATTTGCAAAATATGTGATGTCACACTAGGGAAGGCGAGGGGGGGGAGTCTCACATATGTAACCAGCAGTGATAAGAACGGGGATATGAAATAAAGAAATCATGAAATTCATGTGATGTAATTTATGGATGACCCCTAACCTCACAATAGGTACACTTAAAATTTTCATAGACTGGGTGGGTGGGTGACTGGGTATTTAATACTATGGTCCTTAGGACAACAAACAATATTTTTATTGTAAAAAATTTTGTAAAAAAAATAAAAAAAAATTGTGTGATGGGCACTCGCTGGTTATAAAATTATCGAAAGTTTTGAAGGAAAAACATTTCAGTTCGCGAATAAGTCCCACTTCTATAGGGCGGCAGATCTTTTTGGCCCGGGGCGCTGAATTTTAAAATACGCCACTGCAGGAATCGAACCAACTCAAATCTGTAAAACAGAGTGCGGCATTAGGGATAGATTTTTATATATCTTGTTTGCACTAGGTACTTACAGGTGTTAATGTTACCTTGTTTGGTTAGGTAAGTATACCAGTATTAACATTATAGCAAACAAGTATCAAGCGTACCTACTACCTACCTAATATTTAATATTAATTGTATTTTTCCTAAATAAACGCATAAAAAGTATTAAAACGCATGTTTTGAATAGGTAATCTGAACAATACTTACCTACCTAAAATTATCTAACAAAAAATATCGGTTTGGTAAAGAGCACGACATTTATTTTTTATCTATTGTAAATGTTGACCAAAATAATACTTTAAACTAAATAATTCGACAAAGGATAAGCTCTGTAAGATCTGTTTAGTCCATCAAAATATTCAGGGCTTACCCGGCAAGGAATATGAAATAGAAATGTTTGTTAATCAATTCAATATTGACATACTTTGTCTTACTGAGCATTGGCTAAATAAAAGCCAATTGCAAATATATTTAAATAATTACATTTTGTCAAGTGCCTTCTCAAGAAAGACAGCAATCCGGGGTGGGTCTTTAATAATAACACATAACCATCTCAAATGTAAGGAACGAAAAGATATTGTCAGTCTTTCCAGAGAACGCATTGCAGAACTATCTTGTGTTGAGATGGAAAGATATATTGTGGTTTGTGTCTACCGACCCCCCTCAGGTGACCTTAAACTTTTTGAGGATATAATGGAGGATGTACTCAAGCGACTGTCGACATCAACTAAAAAAGTATTAGTATGTGGGGATTTTAATATCGATATTTTATTGAGTAATTCAAATACTGTTCAGTTGCTTAATTTATTTAAATGCTTTAATCTAAAAAATGTGTTCAAGGAGCCCACTAGAGTAACACAAACCTCAGCCTCCTGCATTGATAATATATTTTGTAACTGCGAGATTGTGGATAAGGCTATAGTAAATAAGCTTAGGTCTGATCACTTTGGTCAACAAATTAAGGTCTTGAATAGTTCTGTTAAACTCAAGCAAATAGTTACATGCAGACCTATAACTAAAAATAAGTTAATGCGGTTCAAAGATAAAATATCTTCTACAGTTCCTGCCTTAGTCTTTGAACATGAGCACCCTGATAGCATTTATGGAACCCTATTCAAAGCAATAGATTCGGAATTTAATAATATTTTTAAATTTAAAAAGATAGATATTATGAACAATAAATTAAAATTCAGCGATTGGGCAACTATCGGGATTCATAAAAGTAGAAAAAAGTTATATGAGCTTTATGAAGAAAGACAATTTAATAAATCTGCAATTTTCCTAGAACAGGTTAAAAATTATTCAAAAATTTTCAAAAATGTGTGTATTCAAGCTAAATCACTGCATATTAAAGAAAAAATTACTCAATCCGATAACAAGATAAGAACCACATGGAACATAGTCAACAGGGAAGCAGGAAAAACCAAATCGCGCAACCCGAAGATTGAAATAGTTGCAAATGGTAATAAAATAACATCCGATTTGGAGGTCGCGAATACCTTTGAAAACTATTTTCAAAATGTTCCTGTTTTGTTAACGGATTCTCTAAAGTCATCGCCAACAACAGCTCAAAAACTTTTAAGAGAAAACGTGAAAGAGTGCTCTGCCTTATTTAAATTTGAACATGTCACTGCAGCAGACATTAAAAAAACCTCCCGCCTGATAAAAATTAAAAGAACTGGTGACCTTTGGGGAATGTCTGTGCAAGTAGTTTTTAACATAATTGACTCCATTGCCCCTTATATGGCTGTATTATTTAACCAATGTATCGACCTAGGAATTTTTCCAAATTTAATGAAGCATAGTAAACTTATACCACTATTTAAATCTGGGGATAAACAGGACCTCAATAACTATAGACCTATTTCAATCTTACCAACTCTGAGTAAGATATTTGAAAAAATCATTCTTGACCAACTCCTTAGTCATTTTAATTCTAACAAAATTCTTCACTCCGAACAGTATGGTTTTACTAAGGGTAGGAATACAACTGATGCAGGTGCCAAGCTTTTAAGCCATATCTATGATGCCTGGGAACAGTCTCAGAATGCCATCGGAGTCTTCTGTGACCTGTCCAAGGCTTTTGATTGCGTTGAACATCAGACACTACTATTTAAACTTAGCCATTACGGCATCAAAGACAGAGCTCTTGATTTCGTTGCCTCTTATCTAAGTGATCGAACACAAAAGGTATGCATAAATGACATAAAGTCGCAGGGTTGTTCCCCCATAATGGGTGTGCCACAGGGTTCAATATTGGGACCTTTTCTATTTTTAGTGTACATAAATGATTTGCCGCACCATGTAAACGGTATTTGCGAGATAGTATTATTTGCTGATGACACTTCTTTGATTTTTAAAACTGATAGAGGTAAAGACAACTTTGACGACGTAAATTATGCTATCGCGCATGTATCGCATTGGTTCACTGTTAACAATTTACTTTTAAACTCAAAAAAGACTAAGTGTATTGAGTTCGCACTACCAAACGTAAAAAACGTAGCTACCAACAAAAAGGTGATTGTGAATGGTGAAACACTGGAAATGGAAAACTCTACAGTATTTCTGGGGGTAACCTTAGACGATAAACTACAATGGGGCGCTCATATTGAGACTCTGGCAGGTAAACTTAGTTCAGCTGCCTATGCTGTGAGAAAAATTAGGCAGTTAACAGACATTGATACAGCCAGGCTTGTCTATTATGCCTATTTCCACAGTGTTATGTCCTATGGTATTCTATTATGGGGCAAAGCTGCTGAGATTCAAACTATATTTGTATTGCAAAAGAGAGCAATTAGATCTATATACAAAATGAAGCCACGCGAATCTCTTCGCCAAAAATTTAAAGAAATAGGTGTTCTTACAGTGGCATCTCAATATATTTATAATTGCTTACTCTTTGTACGTCAAAACATTAATAATTATAAGCAACGTATAGATGTAAGTAACCGTCCAATTAGAAATGGCGGACACAAGTTAGTTGTAGTACCACACCGTTTACGTAAAGTACAGAAGTCCTTTGTGGGGTTGAGTGTACGCTTCTACAATATGATCCCGAAGTCTGTTTTGGACTTACCTTTACACAGGTTTAAAGTCACTGTCAAAAAACATCTAATAAGTCGGGGTTACTATACTATTGAAGAATTTTTTAATGACAAGAATTGTTGGAATGATAGGGATATATTTCCATCTCTTCACGAGATATCTTAAAAATTATGTATTAATTATTATATTATTTAAGAAATTGTATATAATGACATTTTTTTTTTGAAAAGAGCAAGTGCCGAGTTTCTTGCCAGTTCTTCTCGGTGCAAACCTGCTTTCCGAACCTGGCGGTAGAGTTTTGACTTTTCATAAGAGCTTATTAATTGGGCCTATGTGAAAATAAAGATTTTTCATTTTCATTTTTCATTTTCATTTTCATATCACTTACAGTAGGTACCTACTCGTACCTACCACAAAATACTCGTAGGTACATACTGTGCGTACATATTGTTAAACTTGATAAACGTTGATAAACGATAGTTGTGCGTTAGTTTATATTCTATCGTTTAAAAAAGTGCAAAATGTTCTTAATTTACACGTCAGGATTATTTCTGATAGTAAGTTACTTAGCTTACTATTATTTCACGAGGACTTTTAAATACTGGAAATCGAGGAACATTCCGGGTCCAGCACCATTGCCATTTTTTGGTAATTATAAAGATTACGTGCTGAGGAAAGCAACAGCTGCAGAAGTACACAAACAGATATACGATGCATACCCGGACGAAAAAGTTGTCGGTGTCTACAGAATGACCAGATGTAGCTTGCTTATCAGAGATCTAGATGTAATAAAGCACCTTCTGATAAAGGATTTTGAATTTTTCCAAGATCGTGGCGTTGAATTTAGTAAAGAAGGTCTGGGCGCAAACCTCTTTCACGCCGATGGAGAGACCTGGAGGCCGCTACGAAATCTGTTTTCACCTTTGTTCACAACTGGCAAATTGAAAATTATGGTGCCCTTAATCAATGAAAGGGGCGACGTATTCATAGATTATGTTAAGGAAGTTACGGAAATTAACAAAAATCAAGATGTTTACGCACTCTTCAAGAAGTTTACAGTATCCTCGATTGCCGCTTGCGTTTTCGGAATCGATGTAAACGCATACAGTGGCCCATTTGTAGAAACCATGGACGAAATCGATCAATTGATTTTCAACAAAAGCTTTGCAAAGGAATTGGATTTATTACACCCCGGTGTGTTAAAGAAACTAAATTCTTCGATCTTTCGCAAGGAAGTAAACAACTATTTTCTTCAGTGGATCACGAACGTGTTAAAAGCGAGGAACGGTATACCAAGCACCAGACATGACTTTATAGATTTAATTCTGGAACTGAGAAATGAAGACATATACCGACAACAAGAAAAGGGGAAAGGGAAAAAAGCGTTAACGAATATTTGAGTTTGACCAACGAAGTAATAGCAGCGCAGGCATTTAGTTTTTACATAGCAGGCTACGAAACCAATGGATCTACTATGACGTATATGATGTATGAACTAGCTATGAATCCGGGTATCCAGAATAAATTGATTGCTGAAGTCGATGAGGTACTAGAGCGGCACAACGGGAAGATTACGTATGAGTTGATTACTGAAATGACGTATATGGACCAAGTGTTTGCAGAGACTCTCAGGAAATACCCAGTAACGGAAGTAATAAGGCGTGCAAAAGCGAATTATAAAATACCTGGAACGAATATAACTATCGAGAAGGGGATAACGATATTGGTGCCGCTGTTAGGTTTGAGTTACGATGAGAACTATTATCCTAATCCCGAAAAATTTGATCCGGAGCGATTTTCTCTTGAAAATAAGAGTAAGAGACACCCTTGTGCATTTATCCCTTTCGGGGATGGACCTCGCCACTGCATTGGTATGTAATCTTTATATTTTGCAGCATTATTATTTGTCACAGCTATTTTTCTACGTTACTATCAAAAACTTCAGTATTTCACATTGGGCCTAACTTACCAGCTTTTAGGAAAGTCAAAGAGATACATACCTATTGATTAAACTTTTAAGATAGAATAATTTATTGGTTTACATGATTTGACGACCTCCCTGGCGCAGTGGCGCGCGCTCGTATTCGAGTGGGAGGTCACGGGTACGATTCCCACCACGCGCCTCTTTAAAATTTTATGATTTGTAAAGATTATGGGTCTGGTCTTGAAGAGGCCTTCAGCAATGTCTACCACCCTACCAGCAAAGACGCAATGACCGCGAATTAGCATTCCGGCGCGATGCTGTGAAGTAACCGTTACGGGTGAGTAAACTAACCCCATCCAAGTTTGTACGATAACGACTTCGGCTGCATTATCACTTGCCATCAGGCGAGATCGCAGTCAAGAAACTAATTGTAGAGTAAAAGTAGGAAGTGTGGTTTTAAAATAAAATCACTTTGCGAGGGAAAATTTTTCAGTTTATTTTCGACTCGCAAATAATAGCGCAATAAATTACTGTTTCAGGTAAGCTCTTTGCTAAAATCCAGAGCCGTGTCGGTCTGATCAAGTTCCTGTCCAATTTCCGTGTCGAGCCCTCCAAGGACACGCCAGCAACTGCCGTGTTCAATGCAGACCGCATCACTAATTCACCAAAGGGAGGAATATGTTTAAATATTATACGGAGAAAAGTTTCACGATGATTCTTGCAGACTGACTTCTGTTACATACTACATAGACCATAATATAATAGTTTATCCTTTTTATTTACCCTAGTATACCTACCTAAGCTCAGTACCTAAGCCTAGAGACTGTACCTACCCACCACAGAACACAATGTACCCACTGATAAGAAATCTCAGACTATGGGGCATCTGCACGATTTACGCAAACCTTTTTCGTACAAGCAAACAGTAGCGCCATCTACAGCTGAGCGAACTACAGGGTGGCCTTACTGTTGGTGAACCACCAACGGGGCGTGCACTACCTCGCGAGCTCCTGCGGTCCCCGTCCCCTGCGCGCATCCGCGCGGCCGTCGGCGGAGACGAGGACGACGACGCGGGGTTAACACAATCGGACCCCATCATCCCCGCGCAGGGCGGCGACACGATCGCTGACCGCGCGGGACAACCAGTTCTTCCACACTAACAGGCCTCAAGCCAGGAAGGCGAAGCCTTAGCCCCTTACCGGGGCTAAAAGAACAATACCGGTGGATCAAGGGTCCCCTGCGACACAACGCCCGGGTAAGGAGGCATGCCTCGAGGCCCGTACCCCCGTGGGGACTCGTTCCCTACGGAGACTTCCACAAGTCGTTAGTGACAGAACAAGCATTTTTGACACCGATAAACCGACATTTTTTCGGGCCGTCCGCCCTGTCAAGGCTAATTAGTACCTAATTAGTTTTTTATATGAAGACGAGATTTAGCTATTTTTAAACTTTCTGGAGCCTAGCGTATTTTTTTAATGTAGAGAAAGAGCAGATAAAGACTAGGGCCAGCCGAGCTTAATTTTAAATTGTATTGAAATAACTAAAATTGCACATCACAGAGGGCAACAGAAAACTACGAAATTATAGATACACAATTTGACGGCCTTATCGCTACATATCGATCTCTTCCACACGGGGTTTGGCTCGCTGTCGTCACCGGTGATCTCTTTAGTCTTTCTGGCGACGGAAATAAACAACGCAATTATATTTTTGTACTATACATTTATTGTAAAAAATTGTAGTAACATTTATAAAGAGTTCACCAAGTAATCATTTCCGACAATATTTTTGAAGATCGCTTAATAAACAATCTGCCAAAAAGGGACATCATTCGTGGGGTTAAATGCTTGGTGAACTTAGGGCTAAGTAATATTAATTAAGTATTCATTTTAAGGAGAATAAATGCATTAAGATTTAAATAGAGTAAATGCATTTTGTCTTGATATAAGGATTAAGGCTCCGTCAACACGCGCAGGCTTATTATTGCCTTGTTAGTTTGACTTTGTTTCTTGACTAAAGTACCTATTTAAAGTGTAACTTAGTCAGACGGTAAGGGTTCTGAGCGAAAATACCTAGTTGTGTGTATTCTTAGAAGTAGGTATTTGTGGCGATTCTCGTGTCTCGGAGAGCACGTTAAACTGTCGGTCCAGTATACTTGAAAATTCTTCCACAAAGAAACAAGATCAAAATTCGGACGTGCAGACGAAGCCTTACATCGAATGTCATAAAATAATATCAATAAAAATAAAACAAAGATACAAAAATAAATAACAAATATTAACTGTATTCTGTTTACATAAAAAATGGATAAAAAATCTGAATAAGGCGGAGACATTTACCATAATTATAATCCAAAACAAACAGAAATTATATTTCTTGTGTTGCTGGCTGCCTACTATTGTAAAATACTTCTTAAAAAAGTTGTACATTTATGATCTAGGGGCTGATTTTAACAAAAATATTATATGTAACTCTCTTAGTAATTTTTATAACGGGCAAAAGCAGTTTGTTACCGTTGGACCCCAATCGAACGAGATTCGAGATTTAAGAAAGAGAAACATTTCTTATAATGGCACATTCGGTAAGTACTTTCTAGTTACCTACTAAGTTTTTTACATAATATATTTCTCTGTACAAAACATTTTGTTGTACATAAAATAATATCTATAAAAGCTACAAAATATGCATCAAAAGCACAGTTAGTTCCTGTGGAGCTTCAGCTTTTTTTTTTTAAATCTTTATGGTCAACGATATTATGTTAAGTCTGTGGCGCTGTTATTATCTTCATTATCTTATTAATTTACGGTCCATGTTAACTGTATCAATACATTTCGATCAATAATCATTAACTACACTATTTTATAACCTACACTATTTTAGGGAGGTAGCCATTATTTCCATCTATCCGCAACAGAGCAACGGATCGACGTCAGCTCGCGCAAAGCTAGACAAAGTAACAGTCGTTTAGCGTTGACGACAGTAGATAAAATGTATGGACAAACCACATGACTGTAGAAAAACCACGTGACCGAATGAAAACAAATGAAAGCAGAATCTACTATATGCTTAGCGTTGTTCACTGTCGGCTGTCAATTGTCATGCGAAGTACGATAAAAGTTATCTACAAAATCTGCGAGAACGCCAGTGAGCGTTCAAATTGTCGTAGTCGATTTTCTAAAAAAGCGTGTTTTCCTCTATACGGTCACGTGGTTTTTCTACAGTCACTTGTCTGTTTTTGTCCATACATTTTATCGACTGTCGTCAACGCTAAACGACTGTTACTCCGTCTAGCCCCGCTGTTTACGCAATAATCAGCGCGAAAATGGCGAAAATGAAGTGTCTTCATTTTTACGTCGATAGTTTAAACTCCAGCATACTTGTATTATTGAGGTGCGCGGTTCAGAGGGAACATAAAGTTTTGAGTGAACTATACTTCGAGACAAAGCGGTAGATCAATGAAAGAAAACATCTTAAAAGTATTTAACCCGCTAAAATATTGCGTAACGAAAAACTATACCGTTTACCTGTTCAGCGGGTTGTTTGGAATCGTAACACATCGTTTGAAACCGCAGGTCCAATGAGTCTTACTAAATGCTACGAGAAAGAAAAATAAACATTAACAGCTACTATAAGACCTTAACTATCTATAAACAATAGGCACCCGCTTCAAGGATAAGTACGTTACAGTTCCAATAAAGGCACATTTAAATTTTTCGGAGGCACCGCTGTATGAATAATAGATAATATGTTAATAATATTGTACGCATTGCAAGTAGATACATTACCAAAATTAAAATGGACGTTCGTTTTGTCGTCCCATCGAGCTTTGTGCATATTAAATTTAATTAAAAAATAAAAATAATAGAAATTTTATATATATATCAAGTAGAAGCGAATAGAATAACAATCGTTCTCATTTCAAATGAGTACCTAGTCGTAACAAAATACAAAATATTTGTAAACATCATTATCAAAAGTGTAAGAAAAACGTATTCATTATAATCTGCAGCACTTGCCTCTCATTGGCTGAATTCGCGATTCAAATATTTTGTCAACCAATCAGGTCACGATGACTACGTTTTTCTTGTAACATTATGTATAATCGGAAGGCAGCTTTGGAACATTATAATCACAATAGTAACAATATAATGTGTTATGTATACTTAAGCCCTGTTTCAATAAGGCGGCGGCGCAGAAGGCGCGGATGGTTGTGACCCATAACCCTGTGTAGGGTAAGGCGGGTTTTGACCCTGTACCCCCGGGTAAGGCGAGGTTCGACCCTGTATCCCCGGGTAAGGCGAGGTACGACCCTGTACTCCCGGGTAAGGCGAGGTTCGGCCCTGTACTCCCGGGTAAGGCGAGGTTCGACCCTGTACTCCCGGGTAAGGCGGGTTGTGGCCCTGTACACCCGGATAACCGGGTAACGTGGGGTCTACGCTAGAATTGACGTCTGGAGCCCGAAAACCGATCTCAAAAGGACCGACAAGACTATTTTTCGACCCGTAAATTGGTTTATCCGCCACGTTAGCTACAACAGGGTACGGTATGGGGCCGGGCGGACGGATTTGTACGGGGTTTTGGTTCGGGGTGACCGTTATCGTGGGGCGCTTGACGTTTGCGGGGTCGCTGGGGTCCGGTATGGGGCCGATGGGCAGCTTGTCTATCATCGGATGGTTGCGGACGTCGCTCTCTCCGAGGGGCACGAGGCCGATGCATATTTCCGCCTCGTCTTCTAAATCTTCGTTGCAGCCCGACGTTTTTACTATAACCTGTAAGAATATCGAATGTTTTAGCACACTGTCACAGATCCTTGACAAAAAAAATATGAAAGTTCTGGAACTCATATTATTGTTATAATTTTATTAGAACTTCTGGTCATTTATTATCTTCTAATATATAAAATTTTGTTTCCTAAAAAACTCTATTTTTCTTACTCTATCTTTTCTGTACATATGAATATCAATCTCCCGAAGTAGAAATTATAAATTCTAAGTGGTCCGTGGCGGAAACGAATCCACGACCTTACCGAATCCGATATCTATATTTGAGATATCGTCACATATTTCCCGTCCTCTTAGCGTAGCGTATTTCGTTATTGGTCAAAAAACCAAGGAAAACTATGTTTTGACATTGATGCAGCTTTTAATGATTGATACAAAATTACGCGATCGCCGCGCAGCAGAAGAGAAGAGAAGATAGATAGTTACCTTAAAGAAGAAGCCGACATCGATGATGCTGCAGTTCTCCATGTTGGGCGCGATGAAGTCAGGCACGCGCAACTGGAACACGTAGTCCTTGGTGGTGTTGCTGAGGATGGGGCCCTTCTTCATGGACGTGAGCACCTCCTCCGGGGGCTCGTAGTCCGACACGGGCTCCTCGCTGTGGTACCTCTCCCTCTGCAAATAAAAAACGATAACAGTTGACATGTTATACCACCATAGTTCTTATGCCAAGTAAATACTTTTAACATTTTTTGAGATGGGAAAACCATTCAAAACACACCACCATTACCACACACTCTGTTACTCACAACGTCACTGACACCACTGCATATTTTGAATACCCAAACCATTGAACTCACGTCACCATTTCCACTAACGGCGGTCTCTCTCAGAAAACTTTGCAACATATATCTTCAAACTGAACAAAACTAAACAACCCTCATAGCTCCATGGGGTTATTCAAAGGGCAGATAAACAAATTCCCAAAAAGACCCGGCAACACATTTGCAGCTCCTCTGGTGCTGTACAGTGTACATGCATGGTGGTGATCGTTTAACACCAGGTGACCCACCCACAGGTTTAGATGCGATGCCATAAAAAAAGACTTACAGTAGTTATCTGGAAGATGATCTTGTTGAGCTCCACACTGGTCTTGTTGTGGACGCTGACAGTGATGGGCACGGTCTGGCCGTGGCACATGCCCTGCGCGGGCAGCCGCACCGTCACGGCCAGGGGGCTGGACGCGCAGAAACACTGGCAACTTTACTCCTCTTCAAACTAAACCACACTTACGGTAGTTATCTGAAAGATGATCTTGTTGAGCTCCACACTGGTCTTGTTGCAGACGCTGACAGTGATGGGCACCGTCTGGCCGGGGCACATGCCCTGCGCGAGCAGCCGCACCGTCACGGCCAGGGGGCTGGACGCGCAGAAACACTGGCAACTTTACTCCTCTTCAAACTAAACTACACTTACGGTAGTTATCTGGAATATGATCTTGTTGAGCTCCACACTGGTCTTGTTGCGGACGCTGACAGTGATGGGCACCGTCTGGCCGGGGCACATGCCCTGCGCGGGCAGCCGCACCGTCACGGCCAGGGGGCTGGACGCGCAGAAACACTGGCAACTCATCTCCTCTTCAAACTCCATCACTAGAGGATTCTGGTGAAAAAAACTTGTGTAAACAGAAGAATCCTATTTAAGAGGGGGCTGAAAGCTAGCAAAACTTGTCATGCGCAAAACATCGTTCTGGTACAAAAAAGCATGGCGTATTACGCGAATTTTAAAATACATAACTTAGAAAGAAAACGATAATACACGTACTTCCTAATATTTATTGGAATTATAATCCTAAACCTTGGTAGAGTACGTATAGCATTGATAATAAATTGAAAATTGTAAAAAATTGGACGCAACTTCGGGATTTTTTTTTATCGACAAAAAATTATCCTTTTATGTTTTCACTAATACAGTTTCTCGAAAATATGATGTAATATTCGTAGTTTAGACTTGATTTTCTACTGTAAAAATCAAATCTTGAACTGACATCTTCACTTTATACCCCCTCTAAGTCCAAAACCCATATCACTAACTCACTACCAATCATAATGTAATATTATTTTCAAGATATTTGCCCTGGCGCAGTGACAGCGTGCTTGGACTCGAGTTGAAGGTCGCGGGTTCGATCCCCGCCACGGTCTACTTTAGAATTTTATAATTTCTAAATTGGCTCAGGTCTGGTCTGGTGGGATGCTTCGGCCGTGGCTAGTTACCACCCTACTAGCAAAGACGCACTGCTAAGCATTCTGGTGCAATGCTTGTAGAAACCGTTGGGGTAAATTACTTACCCCTCCAAGTTACTCCGATAACATCCTAGGCTGCATCATCACTTACCATCAGGTGAGATTGCAGTCAAGTATTAACTTGTACAGAGTAAAAAAAAGATGATTTTCTGCATTACCTTAATATCAGGACTGCCAGTGTTCAAATTCATTGGAGCAATGACATCAAAATCTGCATGTATTGTCTCCTTAGTCACCCCATCCTGAAGTATGACGTACCCTTTCACAAAGTATGTCACCTGGCCCTTCTCTCCCTTAAAAGAAGATGGACAGGAGAAGGGTATTTGGTACGAGAATGGAACGGAGTGAGTGCCCGTTGCTAATTCTGTTGGTCCTGAAAATGATAATGAAACCTTTATTCAAATGTTCCCACATCTGTTTATAACGATTGCCCCTGCAGGATTTAAAGTTGACTTAAATATGATCAAGATTTTTAAATGCTGTCGAAACAGACTTTAAACCTGCATTCTTTGGCAATTTGGCCCTTTTTACCACATTTGAGACATATGGCTTTGTAAATAACATAAATAACCTAAAATCTGATGTCCTAATTGTCTGCAATGAGACACAAAAACGAAGCTGATTATGTAACTGGTTAGTTAGTCTACTGTACTACTACTAATAAAATTATAACCAAAAAATTACCTTGAACAAGTCTTTGCACAAAGTTGAAGTACTGCTCTCTAGCAATATAGTTCAAAATCTTAGTTCTCCTAACACCACCATACTTCTCCTCTTGTTCCTCGGTCCACTCTACTTTGGCTTGTCCCAGGTACAATATGTCAATAGCTGCAAATTGTTCAAAAGGTTATCAGCAGGCCTGACTTCTGAGCACATTATGTTGTCTTGGTACATTTTGTCACAATTGGTGCAAAAGCAGTGGTTCATTGTGTAGCATCACACTGGAGCTAAATCTCTAGGATATGAGCCAAGGCCGGCGATTTACTAGATCTGCTATTGCAATGGCAATTGTATAAGAAAAACATATTCATCATTATTGTAATCGTAAACTAATTCTGCCAGCCAATCGGGGGATTTTTCAGAATTTGCTTACAATATAAAATAACCATGATTATGTTTTTCTAACTCATTCCAGACTTGAGTGAATTTGAGTGTTATCAAATCCCTAACTTGGTACCAGCAATTGAACCAAACTACCTCCTTTCATACAACTGCGACAATTGCACATACTGTGTTGCTTGCTGATTTAAGAATAGACTTCAGTATTTAATGTGGTTACTTAACTTGATAACTCATTAGAAGCATATCAATATATTGGTAATATTCAATGCACTAATTCATTGGAGGCTGCCACTAATAGCTCTATGCTAAAAGCACTTTAATTTTGATAACACCATTAATCCTTCATTCTTCCTAGTAACAATTAACGAAGCTAACGCCCACACACAATTTATGATAGGTAGAACTGGTAGCACTATGTAGGTTACTACATAATTGAACTAAATAATCATCGAGATATAAACGCTTACCCGAAATATGTAACGGTGATTTTAGGTCGAAGGTCAACTTTCCTTCTAGCACCTGACCAGAATAAAATACTGATCTTGACCCATTGAATACAATGCATCCATTAATTAAACGACCGCCGCCGGGGGGCTCCATTGATGATAAAAAATATGCTAAGAACAAAAAATTATAAAATACGTTTGAAGCACAGAATTGATGAGAGAATAAAAAGTCAGACTTTGCTGGCTTTCATACTTGGGATGCCATTAATTACATCATCAGAATAAATTACAAATCTGCTATGGCATTCTCGTAACGTTTTCACATACTCAGTGATTCGATAAAAGAAAAAGAAAAAAATATTAACACTGAAAAATGAACTTTACAGTAATTGGCTTAGAGTGTAAAATTGAATGTATTTCATCATAGGAAATACAATGCTCAACTTAGAGGCGCATAAGTAATTTCCGACCGACCGAGTCGACCAATATGGCGTTTTGAACTACATTCAATTTTACGCTTTATGCTAATTGAATTAAAATTAATTTTTCAGTGTCCGCAAAAAATGTTTTGAATTCAATATCGTCTGCATAAGTACGGAAATAGAATCACCTTTTTAAACATATCACATCACGAAATGTAGCCGACACGTAACGTGAATAGCCCCCCAGAATCTGTAGAAAAGTAAACTAGTTTAAAAAATCAAATCATGAAATCACAAATGTAGAAAAAAAACTATTTACCCTGAAGTTCGCCAATGCCCAATGAGAGTAGGTACTAGGTAGTACCTACCTACAGTGTTCTGAACTTCTGTGCCAATACCCTATTATTTTACTCTATGGCCAATACCTGCCAAGGATACTACTTTTTTTTAATTTATTTTACGGCCCTGGATACCAGTTCTTTAAGGCCAAGGAATACTACTCTCTATTCTATCCACAGACCACACAACTAGAGATTCAATCACAGACCTTAGGACCTTAGGTCTTTGGATTCAATCACAGACCCACAGATTACATATTTAAACTCTCAAATGGGAGCAAAGACCACGAATGGATTCTATCCCACTGATTCTATCCATATCACAGAACTAAGAACACTATTACCTACCTAGTGTAGCGGATTCGGTCTGAGAGCGGATTCTATGATGTCATAGAGTCTTCTCCTTCTTTTGATGTATTGGCTCGGCGCATAAAGCGATTGAGCCATTGTCAACTTTGTTCGTTTCAATTTTTTTTAAAATAAAGCGAGGAAACTTATTTGCAATGTAAATCAAAATTTTGAAATATCGGATTTTTGAAAAGGATCATAAAAGGATAGGAAAGAATAAAATTATAATGGCATACTTTATATTTTAATAATACTATATATGTACTTAAGTTCATTTCATCTGTTTGTATCTCAACAAAAGTTTGCAAAAGTATCTACTTAAAAGTTTTATAAAGTCAACTATAGGAAAAGAAATAACTGAGACCATCTGTCGAAGTCAGACGGGTCCCTTTCGGGCGGTTCGCTACAACGACTAGCACATCTAAACTTGATATTACACGAATAGTAAAATGTTATTCTTTGTTTACTCCCTAGGGTGTAGTTGCTTGATATCTTGAGTTTATTTTAGTTATAATAAGATACTAGTAGGGCGCGTGGAGGCGCGGGCCACATGTGGCCCGCGTGCTGTCTTGCCGCCACTAAAAATGTCATGGCTGACAACTTTTAGTCCTTTAGGTACCTATACATTTTCTATGGAAAAATAATTTCCGCCATTTTGAGTTTTTTTCTATCCATCGCGTAGACCTTTGGGTCCTGATAAACTCTTGTCAAGAAACCGTTCTTCCATAAGTATTCCAAATTCGAATGAATTTGAATTTTTCATTCGGACATTTTGAATCCGCCATTTTGAATTTTTTTTCAGAAGGCTCACTGCCAATTGTTTGACGTTTCGAATGACATTTGGTCGAGCACCCCCACCTATCTTTATTACCCTTGCCTGGGCTCTTCACCCGTCTTCAAAATCCTCAATCATCAGCTCTCTCCATATTTTTGTTCAATGAAATACGACCTGACTCGAATCTTATGTCTTTCGAAATAAGGGTCAGACCGCCATATTTAACTACATAAAACGTTTCGGTTAAAGTCAAGTCTAGCAACCGAGCCTTAGTGTTACATTAATTATTGAAGTTTAATAGATTTATAAGAATTTATACTCCACATAACCTTTTTAGCGACAAGCTTAGTACAACTAAACTTTTTTGTCGTTTAGATTTTAAGTCACACACTAGTCTTGGAAAAATAAAATTGTTATTTGTTTGGCAAAAAAAAAATTGACGTACCTAATATTAGGGCTGATACAAATATTTAAATTAAATAGCATGACTTCGAATTAGTGTAGGTACATTAAAAAAATTATTTCACTCTTTGTATAGTGGCATTTGAAGTTTGTTTTTGGAAAGAATTTTCCATTTTATTTTTTACTTTTTAGTGGAAAACAACTGCGCAAGGGATTGGAAAAAATGCCCAAATCACTTGAAGTATGCTTCTAAAACCTGAAAAGTTTCCTCAATTTCTCCGAGATCCCATCATCAGATCCCGACCTGATGACCATAAGACAACCTGGAAAAATTACTCTTTCAAAGAATACCCAAATCACTTCAAGTGCTTATAAAATTTGAAGAGTTCCCTCAATTTCTCCAGGATGACTATGGGACCATCTGTGAACTATACCCTTTCAAACAAAAAAATAATTTTCTAAATTGGTCCACGCATCTTCGAGTAGGTAATCGGGGAACATACATAGAAAAAAAAAGATTCCGACGAATTGAGAACCTTTTTTTTGAAGTCGGCTAAGAACTAATTATCTTTTTGATTAGTGTTTTACACACTTCGGAAATAATTCCTATTTCCGGTTAAGAACATCGTACTTTTAAGTTTTAACTTATGTAATTCAATAAGTTATCAGCTTATCAGTTGTTTTTTTTTTATAAACGAGAGAATTATTGTTACCTAATAATAATCTAATATATTGTATGCCCATGTTTAGGTACCTACTTATGCCCGGGCTACACGAGGCTAGTTTTTAAGCTAGGATAGCAAGCTAGTATCAGTAAGCTAGCAAGCTAGTACTTCTGGCTTCGTGTAAACAAAACTAGCTTGATTTCTAAGCTAGTAAACTAGTAAGCTAGTTGACAAGCCAGGACAGTTTTTAATGTTCTGATGGAGTTCTATTTTTAGGGTTCCGTAGCCGAATGGCAAAAAACGGAACCCTTATAAATTCGTCATGTCTGTCTGTCCGTCCGTCCGTATGTCACAGCCACTTTTTTCCGAAACTATAAGAGCTATACTGTTGAAACTTGGTATGTAGATGTATTCTGTGAACCGCATTAAGGTTTTCACACAAAATTTAAAAAAAAGTAATTAATTTTGGGGGTGCCCCATACTTAGAACTGAAACTCAAAAATTTTTTTTTCAACAAACCCATATGTGTGGGGTATCTATGGATAGGTCTTCAAAAATGATACTAAGGTTTCTAATATCATTTTTTTCTAAAATGAATAGCTTGCGCGAGAGACACTTCCAAAGTGGTAAAATGTGTGTCCCCTCCCTGTAACTTCTAAAATAAGAGTATGATAAAACTAAAAAAAATATATGATGTACATCAGTGTTTTTCAATCTTTTTGTATACGCGACCCCTTTATATGGTGAAAAATTCTCACGACCCCCTTAAGACATATACCTACAGACAAAAATTTATTAATTAAAATGAGTTTGTTTACAATTTTCTCTATTTTGATTTAGATAGAGGTAGATTTAGCTTCTGACGACGTGCTGAAAATGGAATATCATTCGCAAAGTATTGACGTGTTTTGGATGAAAAGAAAACAAGAATATCCAGAGCTGGCAAAGGAAACTCTAAAATCATTAGTGCCATTTGCCACCTCATACTAATTGTGCGAACTAACATTCTCCTCAATGGTGGACATTAAAACTAAAAAGAGAAACAGACTACTACTAGAAAATGATTTAATCATAAACGTTTCTAAAACAGCACCACGCTTTGAGATTTTTTTGAAAAATAAACAAGCACATCCTTCTCACTGATATTGTATTTTTATTGTAGTGTAGAACCTTGTCATTTCTCTTTTGCCGTCGATCACCCGAATACGGCTTTGCGACCCCCTTAGGAAGGCTTCGCGACCCCCCTAGGGGTCGCGACCCACAGATTGAAAAACACTGATGTACATTACCATGCAAACTTCCACCGAAAATTGGTTTGAACGAGATCTAGTGAGTAGTTTTTTTTAATACGTGTTGAATTGATATTCAACAAGTCTAATATTTTGTTTAACTTTGATGACGACAGATGGCGTTGCACGTATTTAACTGGCGGATTTTGGTGGGCAGCGTTGTTTACTGGTTAGTTTACTTTAATACTATTGAGAATTGGTCTTGATAGTGCGGAACCCTCAGTGCGCGAGCCCGACTCGCACTGGACCAATTTTATTTAGGCTAGTAGCGCTCCCCACCACTGATTTTACTATCCTGGCTTGTGTACTAGCTTCATGTGGCCGGCGAAGCTAGTTTTCAATTGACTTCAGTATTATCTTAATCTATGATTGACTCGTAAGCAGTAACTACGCGTTTTGTTTGTTTTTCTCCGCGGTCACAGCAGTAATACTAGCATAAAATAATATAGCCTCTTCTGTTTTTTTCTCTTCTATAGAGTTCTGTTTACACTCGCATATTCCAAGCCTGAATAGCACCCGGTCAGCTAGCCAAGACAGTTTTAAAAGAGAACTATAGATTGCTATCCTAGCTTGAAAAACTAGCCTCGTGTAGCCCGGGCATTAGCGGCACACATAATAATGATAATATGATTATTTTATGCATGTAATAGTCGTAAATTATAACCTTGAACTTTGAATTATTCAAACGTTTGAGATGTTACTGTACCCTACGATAAAAGCAATAGATAAAATACTATGCTATAACAAGTTCGTTATCTTTTTTTTTTCTTTTTTTTATTATAATTATTTGAAATTTATTTAAGTTCGTTATCTTGCTTTTGTTGTTAGTACAAATAGATTTGGTATTTAAACTTTAGTTACCTACTTACCTATTTGATATGCATCAAGTATAGGTACCTACAATGCGACACCAACCTACTTACCCATATACAGGATGTAATTATGTAATGCCACATAAAGAGAAAACTATTATTAATACTGTAGATAGAAAATTTTACTCAAAGAAACATTCCTTTATTTTTGATTAGAAACAAAACTGCATTCAAAGATTTTCGAAAACTCGCTTGCCTCACCCGGGAATCAAACCGACTCAAATCTGTAAAACTATATAAAACTAACTAAACCACTACAGTTAATATGTTTATGTAACTCTGATTCATTTTTCATTTTCATTTTCATACTGTTCACTATATAGAGTGCGACATGCGGCACCTGAGGCGGCACCATTTTATAATATCTTTATTTTTTATTATATTTTCATATGTGTCTGGTCGAGAGTTGCGAGTGCTTCTGCGGACTGGCGGAGGAGAACCTCCACTATGTCTTGTGGGAGTGCTCCTTATACGAGGACCTCCGGTGCTTGCTGCTGGATGGGATCGTTCGCGAAGCTTCTGGCCCAGTTTATTATCAAGATCTCGTGGGTTCGGCGGACAACTTCGGAAAGCCACGGGAGTTCGCGCACGCGTGGCATAAGAGGCGAAGCGGCTTGGAGTGACACAGAGAATTTATGCTGCGGACAGCGACGGCGCCAGGCGTATCGTCCTGCCCCAGAATGGGGAGAGTGAGTCCATAGGGACAAGGAGCGAGAGGAAACAACTTGTAGGGAGTCAAGAAGGCGCCCCGAGAACACGCCAAGAGCAAGTACCGAACCTCAAGGCAAGGGCGACCTCTCGTGTTTCGGCCCCCATAACTGTAATGTTAATTGGGCCATGGGTGGTGGAGGGTTGTTCCTATACCAGATTTCTCCTGCCGTTTATTAACCTATGGGCCTGTAGAAGTCAAGCGTAAGAATTATAATATGTGTAAATCCAATCCATATAATGTATAGTACGCGCGGCGAGAGTTTGGCTTTGACCTTCGGGTGGAGGGGATTACTGCGCATGGGTACCCAAATTCTGATTGCTTGATACCCAATTTCTGATTTCTGCGCAATAACGGTCAAAGCCAAACTTTCGCCGCGCGTACTGTACCTCCATTCCAAATTTCAGACAAATCATGATCAAAGTCTGTGATCAAAGTAACAAACATACACAATCAACCTCTCGGTTACGGGCGCCCCGCGTTTCGGCCCCCATTACCGCGAGGTTGATTGGGATTTGGGCCATGGGTGGTGGAGGGTTGTACGTTGTACCTATATTTGCACGAGGTACAGGTGTTAGTGTTACCATAAATGATTAGGTAAGTAAACCAGGATTAACATTATAGCAAACAAGTATCTAGCGTACCTACTGCCTATACTTAATATCTCATTTTAAATCCTTAAACTGGATTGTATTTCCTTAACTACGTTTATTAAAACGCATGTTTGTAGTAGGTTATCCGAACAATACCTACCCAGTGCCGGATTCGGGATTGCAACGTAGCAAGAGTAGCAAATGCTACGGGCCCCGCGAATTTGGGGGCCCCGCGCTCCAACGCCTGTCTGACCGTAATAAAAAAATATTAATTTAGATAGGAGCGTAAAATATCTTGCACGAGTTAAACGCTTGGGCTATGCTTCACTTCCACTTAAAACTCTAAAACTCGATTTCGTCACGTTAAATCGTAATAAAATGGAAAATTCTTTCCAAAAAACCAACTTCAAATGCCACTACAAAGAATGAAATAATTTTCAATGTACACCAGTTCGAAGTCGGGCAATGTTTCGTTCAATCATTAATAGTCCTTCTTATTATTAAACTTGATGTGCAAAGAAACGACAAAATTATCGACAATACGAAGGACTATTAGTGAATGAACGAAACATTGCCCGACTTCGAATTGGTGTACATTGAAAATTATTTCATTCTTTGTAGTGGCATTTGAAGTTGGTTTTTTGGAAAGAATTTTCCATTTGATTTTATACTTTTTAGTGGAAATCAACTAATGCGCAAGGAATTGAAAATGCCCACATCGCTATAAGTATGCTTCTAAAATCTGAAGAGTTCCCTCAATTTCTCCAAGATCCCATCATCAGATCCTGACTTGATGAATACAGTCATTACTTGATGACTGCAAGGAAATGCAATAGTAACTATAAAAAATACCTAAATCGCTTCAAGCATACTAGCAAAATTTGAAGAGTTCCCTCGATTTTACCAAGATTCCATCATCAGATCCCGACTTGATGACCATAAGCCTACCTGGAAAAAATTACTCTTTCAAACAGTACCCAAATCACTTCAAGTGTGCTTATAAAATTTGAAGAGATCCCTCGATTTCTCCAGGATCCCATCATCAGATCCTGACTTGATGACTATGGGACCATCTGTGAACTATACCCTTTCAAACAAAAAAATAATTTTTGAAATTGGTCCACGCATCTTCGAGTAATCGGGGAACATACATAAAAAAAAAAAATAAAAAAAAAAAAGATTCCGACGAATTGAGAACCTCCTCCTTTTTTTTGAAGTCGGTTAAAAATAAGTAGGTATTTTATGAACTTTTTAACGTTGATGTTCTAATGAACTATGACGAATGAATGATGCTAGTCTAAATTTTCAACTCAAGTCACGTCAAGTCAAGTAACGTCAAGTCTTCAACTCGCCGATACCCCAATGCCTAAAGACAAAAGTCTTCAACGCCTGCGTCTTGCCGGTCATGACATACGGAGCAGAAACGTGGACACTCACAGTAGGCCTTGTCCACAAGTTCAAAGTCGCTCAGCGTGCTATGGAGAGGGCTATGTTGGGTGTTTCTCTGAAGGATAGAATCCGCAACGAGGACATCCGTCGGAGAACCAAGGTTACCGACATAGCCCAACGGATTAGCAAGTTGAAGTGGCAGTGGGCGGGCCATATCTGTCGCAGAACCGACGGCCGTTGGGGCAGACGTGTTCTGGAGTGGAGACCGCGTACCGGTAAGCGCAGCGTAGGACGACCTCCTGCCCGCTGGACCGATGATCTAAAGAAGGTCGCTGGTAGCGGGTGGATGAGGAAGGCGGAGGACCGTGTGTGGTGGCGCGCTCTCGGAAAGGCCTATATCCAGCAGTACTTTCAAGAAAGCTAGTCAAAGCAATCTACTTATAGCTGTAGTTATAGATGGATGTGGAAAATTGGGGGTTTTCAACCAACTTCATTCAAAATCTGGGGACACGGTAGTGTCCCCGCCAGACGAGTTAAGCGAAGCGCGAGGGCACTACCTATCTTTTCTCGAAGTGTTTCGCCGTATTTTTAAACCCTTATAACTTAGGCCAGAATTATTCCAGATAATCAAAATTCTCGAGAAATGATGTCGCCGGTGAACTTATTAAACGTATAAAGTTTCAATATCACAGGTCTTATACTTTCGATTGTATTGACATCTGAAAAACCCAGATTTCGTCACTGACTGACTGACTCACTGATGATCATCAAAATTCCTAGGTACTTCCTGAAGTCCTAGAAAGCTGAAATTTGGTATGTAAGCTAGAATTAGTCCACAACCAACAAAAAAATTCCAAAAGTTGGAAATTTAACCCCCCAACCCCTTAAAATAGGGGATGGAAGTTTGTATGAAACTACGGCAAATATTGATGCTAGAGGTCTCAAAATTGATATAGGGACTCTTCGTAATAAACAATTAAATACGTGTTTCAGGATTTTTAGTAATTCACCCCACATCCATCAAATTAGGGGGTTGGAAGTTCATATGGGGGGATGGAAGTTTGTATGAAACTACGGCAAATATTGATGCTAGAGGTCTCAAAATTGATATAGGAACTCTTTGTAATAAACAATTAAATACGTGTTTCAGGATTTTTAGTAAATCACCCCACATCTATCAAATTAGGGGGTTGGAAGTTCGTGTGGGGTTTCCCATACGAACTGTACAAACTTAATTTCATGTTAGATATCTGCTAGTATACATCTGGAAAAACACGTAATTTTAATTTAATATACGTATGCAAGAAATACACAAAAAAAAGAAAAATTAAGTTAATAAAAAACATTGTTATAAAAAACTTACAAGAAGAAATGAAATCCCAACAAAAACATTTTCATGTAAAATGTTGCCAGACGAGCATATGACTCACACTGTCAAAAAGTTATCAGATCTCATGTAGGGCAAGACTTCTGACTTTATACACCCTTAAATACAAGCTCTAACTTCACAAACTCTACACTTTAGTTACAATAATGTCTTGACCGTTTGGCTACCGTTACATTGGGTGTAAAATCAAAAATTTATTCACTTTTCAGTACTCTGTAAGTTCTGTTAAATCAAAATTTGAAATCAGGAAAATGATTTTGGTGGGATAAATTTTTCACTTTAAGCCCATGTGACGGTAGCCAAACGGCCAAGACATTATTGTAACTAAAGTGTAGAGTTTGTGAAGTTAGAGCTTGTATTTAAGGGTGTATAAAGTCAGAAGTCTTGCCCTACATGAGATCTGATAACTTTTTGACAGTGTGAGTCATATGCTCGTCTGGCAACATTTTACATGAAAATGTTTTTGTTGGTCTATTTTTCGAGGAATGTAGTTCCCCTCGTGTTTAGCTTTTCACAAATCCCGCGGTGAACGTGGATTTTTCAAGACAAAAAGTATGCTATGTGTACATCCAGGATATAAGCTATTTCCATTCCAAATATCAACCAAATCAGTTGGGTATTTGCGGAATGAAGGAGTAGTTCTTCCACGTGCATTTAGTTTTTCACAACTCCGAAGAAGTAATTTGATAATAATTGCAGGACATTCTAAATTTCAGCCAAATCGTTTCGCCAGTTGCGACGTAATAGAGTTTTTATCCCGTGTGCATTTTGGTTTTTCACACATCCCGCGGAAACCATGGATTTTTCTAGAATAAAAAGTAGCTGATCTGTCAATTCAGATTATAATTTATCTCCATTCCAAATTGCAGTCAATTCCGATCAGTAAATGCGGAGCGTGAAGGAGTATTTCTCTGTACAAACTTTGGACCCCCGTTTCACCCCCTTAGAAAGGGGAAAGAAATAAAAAAAAATTGCGAATCTTCGTTATTTTTATTCAAAACCCTACTGACAGATGTTAATGAACATTAAATAAAAATTGACGGATTTCCGTAAATGTAAAATTCAATTCCTTATTGAGCCCCCTTACAGGTAAAATTTCAAAAAATCCGCTCTTATTATACATCTAGGGTGTTTAAGGAGTAGTTCCTGAAAATTTCATGTTTCTACGTTCAACCGTTTGGGCAGTAGCTTGTCCAAAATCCAGCCAGCCGGGGCCACACGTTTTCTAGTTTCAACCCCCTTTTTAGAGAGTTGGGGGTGAAATTTCCAAAATGCCTGGGACCCATTCTCTTATTGTTATCCGGAAGTCTATATGCCAATTTTCATGAATCTAACTTGAAAAATGAGGGACTTTCAGACAAACCTAAATCTCTTATTTAACCCCCTTAGGGATAGAATTTCAAAAAATCCTTTATAAGCACGCAGTTTGGGTTCATAAAAAATCTTCCCTGAAAATTTCAAGTCCCTACGTTCAGCCGTTTGGGCTGTAGCTTGCCTGTCGATTTTGTTTTGTATTGGTAAGTCGATATTGAAAGTGTTATCTCTAAATTTGCCCATATTAAATCTAGAACAGTTTATTTGTAAAAGTTTTGTTTAATTTAATACCCTAAACTTGAGAACCTAAAGCAAACCAAGGGCCCCTTGACAGAATTTGCTACAGGCTCCGGCCCCGCGCTAACTTAATCCGGCACTGTACCTACCTAAAATTATCTAACAAAGGTTTGGTAAAGTGCCCGAAATTTTTTTTTATCACTTACAGTAGGTATAAAATACTCGTACATGTATTGTTTAACTTGATAAACCAATTACCAAGCAAGTAGGTACCTCGTGCGTTAATTTAATTAAATTCTATCGTTTAAAAAAGTGCAAAATGTTCTTAATCTACACGTCAGGATTATTTCTGATAGTAAGTTACTTAGCTTACTATTATCTCACGAGAACTTTTAAATACTGGAAATCGAGGAACATTCCGGGTCCAGCACCATTGCCATTTTTTGGTAATTATAAAGATTACGTCCTGAGGAAAGCAACAATTGCAGAAGTACACAAACAGATATACGATGCATACCCGAACGAAAAAATCGTCGGTGTCTACAGAATGACCAGATGTAGCTTGCTTATCAGAGATCTAGATGTAATAAAGCACCTTCTGATAAAGGATTTTGAAGTTTTCGAAGATCGTGGCGTTGAATTTAGTAAAGAAGGTCTGGGCGCAAACCTCTTTCATGCCGATGGAGAGATCTGGAGGCCGCTACGAAATCTGTTTTCACCTTTGTTCACAACTGGCAAATTAAAAAATATGGTGCCCTTAATCAATGAAAGGAGCGACGGATTCATAGATTATGTGAAGGAAGTTACGGAAATTAACAATAATCAAGATGTTTACACACTCTTCAAGAAGTTTACAGTATCCTCGATTGCCGCTTGCGTTTTCGGAATCGATATAAACGCATACAATGGCCCATTTGTTGAAACCATGGACGAAATCGATCAATTGACTTTCAACAGAAGCTTTGCAACGGAATTGGATTTATTACACCCCGGTGTGTTAAAGACACTAAATTCTTCGATGTTTCGCAAGGAAGTAAACAACTATTTTCTTCAGTGGATCACGAACGTGTTAAAAGCGAGGAACGGTATACCAAGCACCAGACATGACTTTATAGATTTAATTCTGGAACTGAGAAATGAAGACATACCGACAACAAGAAAAGGGGAAAGAGAAAAAAGCGTTAACGAATATTTGGGTTTGACCAACGAAGTAATAGCAGCACAGGCATTTATTTTTTACATAGCAGGCTACGAAACCAATGGATCTACTATGACGTATATGATGTATGAACTAGCTATGAATCCGGGTATCCAGAATAAATTGATTGCTGAAGTAGATGAGGTACTAGAGCGGCACAACGGGAAGATTACGTATGAGTTAATTACTGAAATGACGTATATGGACCAAGTGTTTGCAGAGACTCTCAGGAAATACCCAGTAACGGATTTAATAAGGCGTGCAAAAGCGAATTACAATATACCTGGAACGAAAATAACTATAGAGAAGGGGATAACGATATTGGTGCCGCTGTTAAGTTTGAGTTACGATGAGAACTATTATCCAAAACCCGAAAAATTTGATCCGGAGCGATTTTCTCCTGAAAATAAGAGTAAGAGACACCCTTGTGCATTCATCCCTTTCGGGGATGGACCTCGCCACTGCATTGGTATGTAATCTTTATATTTTGCAGGATTATTATTTGTAACATCTTTTTTTTCTATTTTATAATCAAAACCTTCAATTTTTCACATTGGACCTAACTTACCAGTTTTTAGGAAAATCAAAGTGATAGGTACCTACTGATTAAACTTTTATGATAGAAGAATTTCTTGGTTTTACAATTAGGATTTGACGACCTTCCTGGCGCAGTGGCGCGCGCTCGGATTCGAGTGGGAGGTCACGTGTTCGATTCCCACTACGCTGACGCGCCTCTTTAGAATTTTATAATTTGTAAAGCTTGGGTCAGGTCTTGTAAGAGGCTTCAGCAATGTCTAGTTACCACCCTACCAGCAAAGATGCGACGACCGCGAATTAGCATTCCGGCGCGATGCTGTGTAGAAACCGTTACGGGTAAGTAAACTAACCCCTTCCAAGTTTGTATGATAACGACTGCATTATCACTTACCATCAGGCGAGATCGCAATCAAGTAACTAATTGTAGAGTAAAAACATAGAAGTCTTTGGTAAAAATAGGAAGTGTGATTTTAAAATGAAATCACTATGCGCGTGAAATTTTTTCAGTTTATTTTCGACTCGCAAATAATAGCGCAATAAATTACTGTTTCAGGTAAGCTCTTTGCTAAAATCCAGAGCCGTGTCGGTTTGATCAAGTTCCTGTCCAATTTCCGTGTCGAGCCCTCCAAGGACACGCCAGCAACTGCCGTGTTCAATGCAGACCGCATCACTAATTCACCAAAGGGAGGACTATGTTTAAATATTATACGGAGAAAAGTTTCACGATGATTCTTGCAGACTTCTGTTACATACTACGAGTACATAGACCATAACAGTTTATTTCGTTTTTTATTTTGAGTACCTACCTAAACGAAAGAGCCTAGAGATTAGACTGTACCCATTGATAAGAAACCACATGCAGGATATGGGCATCTGCACGATTTACACAAACCTTTTTCGTACAAGCAATCAATAGCGCCATTCTAAGTCATTTTTAACCGACTTCAAAAAAAAGGAGGAGGTTCTCAATTCGTCGGAATCTTTTTTTTTTTTTTTTTTATGTATGTTCCCCGATTACTCGAAGATGCGTGGACCAATTTCGAAAATTCTTTTTTTGTTTGATAGGGTATAGTTCACAGATGGTCCCATAGTCATCAAGTCGGGATCTGATGATGGGATCCTGGAGAAATCGAGGGAACTCTTCAAATTTTATAAGCACACTTGAAGTGATTTGGGTATTGTTTGAAAGAGTAATTTTTTCCAGGTAGTCTTATGGTCATCAGGTCGGGATCTGATGATGGGATCTTGGTAAAATCGAGGGAACTCTTCAAATTTTGCTAGTATACTTGAAGCGATTTAGGTATTTTTTATAGTTACTATTGCATTTCCTTGCAGTCATCAAGTAATGACTGTATTCATCAAGTCAGGATCTGATGATGGGATCTTGGAGAAATTGAGGGAACTCTTCAGATTTTTAGAAGCATACTTCAAGCGATGTGGGCATTTTTTCCAATGCCTTGCACATTAGTTATTTTCCACAAAAATGTATAAAATAAAATGGAAAACTCTTTCCAAAAAACCAACTTCAAATGCCACTACAAAGAATGAAATAATTTTTAATGTACACCAATTCGAAGTCGGGCAATGTTTAGTTCATTCAATAATAGTCCTTCGTATTGTCGATAATTTTGTCGTTTCTTTGCACATCAAGTTTTATAATAAGAAGGACTATTAATGATTGAACAAAACATTGCCCGACTTCGAATTGGTGTACATTAAAAATTATTTCATTCTTTGTAGTGGCATTTGAAGTTGGTTTTTTGGAAAGAGTTTTCCATTTTTAATTCCAACGAAATTCTTCACTCTGAGCATAACCTGGGCCTCTTTGACATCAAAATTTCCAGATTGAAAACGCTTAAACCGTGCTACTCACAGCCATGAGCCACTGCACTAGGTCCATAAACATCGCAATTTTTTTGCGGCTTGCGTTGCATTTTTACCTTTTTTATAGTAAAATTTTAAAATGTATCGAATTTCTTCATTAGATTCAGTCATCTTGACGGTGCGAAAAACAAATGAAAATCACACATTTTCCTAATTTGAATTTGGAATTATGTTCTTTAAAATTTAAACTTTCAATGATACCAAAACCAGCCAGATACAAATAGTACCTATAGCCAAAGAGATTTTTTTACAAGTTCATACATACTATAGTGCGAAAAGACTTTTCCCCAACCAAATAGGTACTTAGTTCTTTAAAAAAAAATTAAAATGCTTCAGTGCTCTATATTATTATGAAAAATCGTAGCCAGACCTAAAATCGTTCACATGGAGGGATAACTTAGGTACCATCGGTAAATAGAAATATTTGTGAAAAATATTTATATCCCTACTAATATATAAATGTGAATGTGAGTTTGTTGGTTTGTTGGTTTGTTGGTTTGTTGGTTTGCTGGTTTGTTGGTTTGTTTGTCCCTCAATCACGTCGCAGCCACGCAACGGATCGATCTGATTTTTTTGCACAGATATAGTTCAAGAGCCGGAGAGTGACATAGGCTACTTTTTATCCCCGGAAAACAAGCCTATTCCTGTGGGATTGCATTAAAAGTGAAATTTTTCACTGTTTCACAACATACGTACACGTAACTATACTCACAATATATGTTGCACCATAGACTCCATACACTCGAAACGGTAATCCCTACTAATATATAAATGTGAATGTGAGTTTGTTGGTTTGTTGGTTTGTTGGTTTGCTGGTTTGTTGGTTTGTTTGTCCCTCAATCACGTCGCAGCCACGCAACGGATCGATCTGATTTTTTTGCACAGATATAGTTCAAGAGCCGGAGAGTGACATAGGCTACTTTTTATCCCCGGAAAACAAGCCTATTCCTGTGGGATTGCATTAAAAGTGAAATTTTTCACTGTTTCACAACATACGTACACGTAACTATACGTAACTATACTCACAATATATGTTGCACCATAGACTCCATACACTCGAAACGGTAATAGGTTATAAATATTCAAAACTACATATATAGCTCTCAAAACCGTAAATATGTCATAAATACTTAAGGCTCAATAGAAGTTCAATACCGACACTCAAAACTGAAATAGGTTGTAAATACTCAAAACACCATACATAGCTCTCAAAACCGTCATAGCTCTCAAACCGTCAATCTGTAATCTATAATCTGTAAATAGTTCATAAATACTCGAGACTCTATCGACACTAAAAAGTGTAATCTGTAAATCTGTAATCTGTAAATCCCTACTAATATATAAATGTGAATGTGAGTTTGTTGGTTTGTTGGTTTGTTGGTTTGTTGGTTTGCTGGTTTGTTGGTTTGTTTGTCCCTCAATCACGTCGCAGCCACGCAACGGATCGATCTGATTTTTTTGCACAGATATAGTTCAAGAGCCGGAGAGTGACATAGGCTACTTTTTATCCCCGGAAAACAAGCCTATTCCTGTGGGATTGCATTAAAAGTGAAATTTTTCACTGTTTCACAACATACGTACACGTAACTATACTCACAATATATGTTGCACCATAGACTCCATACACTCGAAACGGTAATCCCTACTAATATATAAATGTGAATGTGAGTTTGTTGGTTTGTTGGTTTGTTGGTTTGCTGGTTTGTTGGTTTGTTTGTCCCTCAATCACGTCGCAGCCACGCAACGGATCGATCTGATTTTTTTGCACAGATATAGTTCAAGAGCCGGAGAGTGACATAGGCTACTTTTTATCCCCGGAAAACAAGCCTATTCCTGTGGGATTGCATTAAAAGTGAAATTTTTCACTGTTTCACAACATACGTACACGTAACTATACGTAACTATACTCACAATATATGTTGCACCATAGACTCCATACACTCGAAACGGTAATCCCTACTAATATATAAATGTGAATGTGAGTTTGTTGGTTTGTTGGTTTGTTGGTTTGTTGGTTTGCTGGTTTGTTGGTTTGTTTGTCCCTCAATCACGTCGCAGCCACGCAACGGATCGATCTGATTTTTTTGCACAGATATAGTTCAAGAGCCGGAGAGTGACATAGGCTACTTTTTATCCCCGGAAAACAAGCCTATTCCTGTGGGATTGCATTAAAAGTGAAATTTTTCACTGTTTCACAACATACGTACACGTAACTATACTCACAATATATGTTGCACCATAGACTCCATACACTCGAAACGGTAATCCCTACTAATATATAAATGTGAATGTGAGTTTGTTGGTTTGTTGGTTTGTTGGTTTGCTGGTTTGTTGGTTTGTTTGTCCCTCAATCACGTCGCAGCCACGCAACGGATCGATCTGATTTTTTTGCACAGATATAGTTCAAGAGCCGGAGAGTGACATAGGCTACTTTTTATCCCCGGAAAACAAGCCTATTCCTGTGGGATTGCATTAAAAGTGAAATTTTTCACTGTTTCACAACATACGTACACGTAACTATACGTAACTATACTCACAATATATGTTGCACCATAGACTCCATACACTCGAAACGGTAATAGGTTATAAATATTCAAAACTACATATATAGCTCTCAAAACCGTAAATATGTCATAAATACTTAAGGCTCAATAGAAGTTCAATACCGACACTCAAAACTGAAATAGGTTGTAAATACTCAAAACACCATACATAGCTCTCAAAACCGTCATAGCTCTCAAACCGTCAATCTGTAATCTATAATCTGTAAATAGTTCATAAATACTCGAGACTCTATCGACACTAAAAAGTGTAATCTGTAAATCTGTAATCTGTAAATAGTTCATAAATACTCGAGACTTTATCGCTGAAAAGTGTAATCCCTACTAATATATAAATGTGAATGTGAGTTTGTTGGTTTGTTGGTTTGTTGGTTTGTTGGTTTGCTGGTTTGTTGGTTTGTTTGTCCCTCAATCACGTCGCAGCCACGCAACGGATCGATCTGATTTTTTTGCACAGATATAGTTCAAGAGCCGGAGAGTGACATAGGCTACTTTTTATCCCCGGAAAACAAGCCTATTCCTGTGGGATTGCATTAAAAGTGAAATTTTTCACTGTTTCACAACATACGTACACGTAACTATACTCACAATATATGTTGCACCATAGACTCCATACACTCGAAACGGTAATCCCTACTAATATATAAATGTGAATGTGAGTTTGTTGGTTTGTTGGTTTGTTGGTTTGCTGGTTTGTTGGTTTGTTTGTCCCTCAATCACGTCGCAGCCACGCAACGGATCGATCTGATTTTTTTGCACAGATATAGTTCAAGAGCCGGAGAGTGACATAGGCTACTTTTTATCCCCGGAAAACAAGCCTATTCCTGTGGGATTGCATTAAAAGTGAAATTTTTCACTGTTTCACAACATACGTACACGTAACTATACGTAACTATACTCACAATATATGTTGCACCATAGACTCCATACACTCGAAACGGTAATAGGTTATAAATATTCAAAACTACATATATAGCTCTCAAAACCGTAAATATGTCATAAATACTTAAGGCTCAATAGAAGTTCAATACCGACACTCAAAACTGAAATAGGTTGTAAATACTCAAAACACCATACATAGCTCTCAAAACCGTCATAGCTCTCAAACCGTCAATCTGTAATCTATAATCTGTAAATAGTTCATAAATACTCGAGACTCTATCGACACTAAAAAGTGTAATCTGTAAATCTGTAATCTGTAAATAGTTCATAAATACTCGAGACTTTATCGCTGAAAAGTGTAAATAGGTCATAAAAATAAGTTCGAATACTCAGTTTCAATTTGGACAGAATATACTCAGTTCTGTAAAGGGGTCATAAAATGCTCATATTTTGTACCAGATTATTAGCAAGTATTCTGTATCTGTAAAAGACCACTCCTTTTAATTTTGCGTTCACAGGTTGCTTGCCATATAATATGGTACTTATAAATTGCCAGGGTCTTAAACAATTCTTACGTCTGTCGTTTGTAATCCAGCGCAGTTTATTTTTTCAATATTTATATTTTCCATAAATGACGCGGGCGAAGCCGCGGGTATAAGCTTAAGGCTCAATAGAAGGTCAATACCGACACTCAAAACTGAAATAGGTTGTAAATACTCAAAACACCATACATAGCTCTCAAAACCGTCATAGCTCTCAAACCGTCAATCTGTAATCTGAAATCTGTAAATAGTTCATAAATACTCGAGACTCTATCGACACTAAAAAGTGTAATCTGTAAATCTGTAATCTGTAAATAGTTCATAAATACTCGAGACTTTATCGCTGAAAAGTGTAAATAGGTCATAAAAATAAGTTCGAATACTCAGTTTCAATTTGGACAGAATATACTCAGTTCTGTAAAGGGGTCATAAAATGCTCATATTTTGTACCAGATTATTAGCAAGTATTCTGTATCTGTAAAAGACCACTCCTTTTAATTTTGCGTTCACAGGTTGCTTGCCATATAATAATTATGGTACTTATAAATTGCCAGGGTCTTAAACAATTCTTACGTCTGTCGTTTTTAATCCAGCGCAGTTTATTTTTTCAATATTTATCTTTTCCATTAATGACGCGGGCGAAGCCGCGGGTATAAGCTAGTATGTCATAAATACTTAAGGCTCAATAGAAGTTCAATACCGACACTCAAAACTGAAATAGGTTGTAAATACTCAAAACACCATACATAGCTCTCAAAACCGTCATAGCTCTCAAACCGTCAATCTGTAATCTATAATCTGTAAATAGTTCATAAATACTCGAGACTCTATCGACACTAAAAAGTGTAATCTGTAAATCTGTAATCTGTAAATCCCTACTAATATATAAATGTGAATGTGAGTTTGTTGGTTTGTTGGTTTGTTGGTTTGTTGGTTTGCTGGTTTGTTGGTTTGTTTGTCCCTCAATCACGTCGCAGCCACGCAACGGATCGATCTGATTTTTTTGCACAGATATAGTTCAAGAGCCGGAGAGTGACATAGGCTACTTTTTATCCCCGGAAAACAAGCCTATTCCTGTGGGATTGCATTAAAAGTGAAATTTTTCACTGTTTCACAACATACGTACACGTAACTATACTCACAATATATGTTGCACCATAGACTCCATACACTCGAAACGGTAATCCCTACTAATATATAAATGTGAATGTGAGTTTGTTGGTTTGTTGGTTTGTTGGTTTGCTGGTTTGTTGGTTTGTTTGTCCCTCAATCACGTCGCAGCCACGCAACGGATCGATCTGATTTTTTTGCACAGATATAGTTCAAGAGCCGGAGAGTGACATAGGCTACTTTTTATCCCCGGAAAACAAGCCTATTCCTGTGGGATTGCATTAAAAGTGAAATTTTTCACTGTTTCACAACATACGTACACGTAACTATACGTAACTATACTCACAATATATGTTGCACCATAGACTCCATACACTCGAAACGGTAATCCCTACTAATATATAAATGTGAATGTGAGTTTGTTGGTTTGTTGGTTTGTTGGTTTGTTGGTTTGCTGGTTTGTTGGTTTGTTTGTCCCTCAATCACGTCGCAGCCACGCAACGGATCGATCTGATTTTTTTGCACAGATATAGTTCAAGAGCCGGAGAGTGACATAGGCTACTTTTTATCCCCGGAAAACAAGCCTATTCCTGTGGGATTGCATTAAAAGTGAAATTTTTCACTGTTTCACAACATACGTACACGTAACTATACTCACAATATATGTTGCACCATAGACTCCATACACTCGAAACGGTAATCCCTACTAATATATAAATGTGAATGTGAGTTTGTTGGTTTGTTGGTTTGTTGGTTTGCTGGTTTGTTGGTTTGTTTGTCCCTCAATCACGTCGCAGCCACGCAACGGATCGATCTGATTTTTTTGCACAGATATAGTTCAAGAGCCGGAGAGTGACATAGGCTACTTTTTATCCCCGGAAAACAAGCCTATTCCTGTGGGATTGCATTAAAAGTGAAATTTTTCACTGTTTCACAACATACGTACACGTAACTATACGTAACTATACTCACAATATATGTTGCACCATAGACTCCATACACTCGAAACGGTAATAGGTTATAAATATTCAAAACTACATATATAGCTCTCAAAACCGTAAATATGTCATAAATACTTAAGGCTCAATAGAAGTTCAATACCGACACTCAAAACTGAAATAGGTTGTAAATACTCAAAACACCATACATAGCTCTCAAAACCGTCATAGCTCTCAAACCGTCAATCTGTAATCTATAATCTGTAAATAGTTCATAAATACTCGAGACTCTATCGACACTAAAAAGTGTAATCTGTAAATCTGTAATCTGTAAATAGTTCATAAATACTCGAGACTTTATCGCTGAAAAGTGTAAATAGGTCATAAAAATAAGTTCGAATACTCAGTTTCAATTTGGACAGAATATACTCAGTTCTGTAAAGGGGTCATAAAATGCTCATATTTTGTACCAGATTATTAGCAAGTATTCTGTATCTGTAAAAGACCACTCCTTTTAATTTTGCGTTCACAGGTTGCTTGCCATATAATGTGGTACTTATAAATTGCCAGGGTCTTAAACAATTCTTACGTCTGTCGTTTGTAATCCAGCGCAGTTTATTTTTTCAATATTTATATTTTCCATAAATGACGCGGGCGAAGCCGCGGGTATAAGCTTAAGGCTCAATAGAAGGTCAATACCGACACTCAAAACTGAAATAGGTTGTAAATACTCAAAACACCATACATAGCTCTCAAAACCGTCATAGCTCTCAAACCGTCAATCTGTAATCTGAAATCTGTAAATAGTTCATAAATACTCGAGACTCTATCGACACTAAAAAGTGTAATCTGTAAATCTGTAATCTGTAAATAGTTCATAAATACTCGAGACTTTATCGCTGAAAAGTGTAAATAGGTCATAAAAATAAGTTCGAATACTCAGTTTCAATTTGGACAGAATATACTCAGTTCTGTAAAGGGGTCATAAAATGCTCATATTTTGTACCAGATTATTAGCAAGTATTCTGTATCTGTAAAAGACCACTCCTTTTAATTTTGCGTTCACAGGTTGCTTGCCATATAATAATTATGGTACTTATAAATTGCCAGGGTCTTAAACAATTCTTACGTCTGTCGTTTTTAATCCAGCGCAGTTTATTTTTTCAATATTTATCTTTTCCATTAATGACGCGGGCGAAGCCGCGGGTATAAGCTAGTATATTATAAAAGGGTTCAAGACCATACCTACTCAAAACATTACGAATGTAACGTTTACTAATAATTTTCTTCTAGAACTTCTTCGCTCAACTTTCGCTATCCAGATAGTACTGTAAGTATCATGTACTATATCGATAAAATATTATTGACTTTTTGGTATTAAGAATAGTGGTAATAAATATATTAAAGCTAGAGCAGAACTACGTGTATTGGTACATCTAGTTACTCATCAGAAATTTCTCGCAAAATTATTTAAGTAATTTTCTCGCAAAAATAATAAAGTTATTAGTTGTGATAGTATAGTATTATATTATCTGTGGTTGTGATCAGCCTTTAGACATCAACTGCTGGGTGTTGGCCTTTCTTTTACACCTGCACGCACGGTTCCCAACTTAGAGGTTTTCCCCCTAAATTTAGGGAGTAAATAAGTGAGATGGAATTTTTTTAGGGGCATTATATTTTGAGGGGTTTTTTTAGGGATTTTTTTCAATCTAGCGGCATGTATTTTAATTGTTGACCAATATGATTCTTCGCTAAGGAGTTGAAGTAACAATTGGCACCATATACTTAAAGTCCAGCGTCCACATAGGCGCGCCGAGTCGAGCCCAATCAAAATATCTATTGAAAGCGATTTTCTGCGAATCGATTCCGCTCGACTAAAGGTGAGTTGCCCGACGCGCGGTTATGGTTAAGTTATGGTCAAGGTAAGGTTTTGACGTCCGAAACAAACAAAATGCAACCGATTTTGTTTGCTTCGGACGTCAAATTCAACTTTAACCTTAACTTGACCATAACGTGACCATAACCACGCGTCGGGCAACTCACCCTAAGCGCGCCAAGTGAACGCTTGGCCTAAGACGCCGGACGTGATATATTATAACTACTCTGTGGTGACTGGTGGTTACGTTGTCTATGTATGATTTTAAAAAGTCAGAACCGGATGAAAATGAACTTATATATTTTGAAGTAATGCTTCAAATATAAGTTTATTTTCATCTGGTTCTCATATAAAAAATAAAAAATATCACAAAATTTTGTTTTTTTATTATTATAATATTTTTTATATAATATTTTTATATAATATTTTTTTATTTATTATTGTTATTTTATTGATTAAAACTTTTAGGGGGATTTTAAAGTAATTGTTGTGATTTTAGGGGTTTTTGACTTAGCTTTAGGGGGATATATTTTTGAGAGTTGGTAACACTGCCTGCACGTATAAACAGGTCTTGCAAGTATCTTCAGATCACAAGTCCTGTGGGCAGGAGCCTGTCGTACGTTGTGGTTCCCGATACACGGTCTTTACTTCAACGAAACATACGTATGCCCCATCGGCCGTCAGTCCTGTGATAATTATTAATTTTGGCTTGCCCACTGCTACTTCAGCTAGCTATTGGGCTACGTTACGTCACTTCTTTATATTTGCTTTTGATAATTATTATTACGACTAATTACATCTTGTACGTAGGTCGGAGTCTCCAAAAATGAAAGGAATGTATAAAGGATATTTGAATTTTACTTTCCGCCATAATCATAATATTTATTAATTATTTATACAAAGCTTTGTATTTAGCAACTTAAGATAAAAAAGTTGTCTCAAAGAAAGTAATAGTTTCTTCTTTTTCTGCAATAGTTCTCTGAATAATGTGTTGTTTTATGATATTTGATGTGAATTTTTATTACTTGGGAGAAATTAATTAAACTGGAATTCACCTTTACATAATAATATAATATTGGTTTTTATTTCAGCTTTATATAATAAAAAAAAACTTGAGAGGTGTCAAGGGACACCCACAGATCACTATTATATTAGTCGGGGGGGACACCCGGATGGAACGAAGTATATCTGGCTTGCTTTCTATAAGAAAGAGAGAGACAGTGACTTACAATAGCTTACTCTTTCCGTAATCTGTGAGCTTACTATATTGCTTTTTATAAGAGAGAGAGACAGACAGATAAACATGCGCACGCCGCACGGCTTACAATAACTTAATAGCAAAAAGTGTCGTTACAACTTTTCGTATGATTTTTTTCCGTCTAGCCTCCTTTCGCAACGCGCGATAAGGAACATCTTTCCAATAATATTGGTTTTTATTTCAGCTTTATCGATAACTATACGAGTCACGGTTAAGATCACTACACTTTGAAGAATAATGGTGTGCGGGATTTTTGAAAATGTGAGTTTGGCGCTAAGAAAATCAGCATCATTGTAACTCTTCTGAGGTAACTCTATTAGTCAATATAAAGTTATTCCTTGCTCTGTGACCATTTCCATAAACCACAGACCATAACCATACACAAGTAAATTTTTTTGCAAATGTCACTGTTAATGTCATCACATCAATTGTCATAGACAATAATTATTAATTGTGTCAAATGTCAACGTCAAATTTCAAAATATAATAACACAAACGAAAATAAAAACTTAAAAAGTTCATGGCGGGATCGCGAAGATAAAATACCATTATTTTCTTATTTAGTTACTGGTACTAATTTCTAGCTAAAATTTAAAATATGGCTTCTAGGAAGAACTTTACTCTCAGCAAACAAAGTTCTATGAGTGACTTTATAAAAAAATCTAACCAAGATTCAAAAGGTCTTGGGTGGGTAGAGTTATTTTTATGTTTCTTGAAGGATCTGCTGTTAATCCTTTTGTACTCATCAAATAATACTACAATGTCTTTCGTACTTTGTTACAGGAGTGGCAACTCCAATAATCAGAGTACGGAAAAGCGATCGAAATTCGTTTTCAAATCAAAATCTTCAAGTACTTGTAAGCATTCTTTGATAAGATTATACCCAGACATATAAAAAGGAACCCACTCTTCACCCTCTGTAGCCCAGTCAACCTCGCGATTATAAGCCGAATCGCAGGAGAGCGATAATTTTGATTGTGAAAGCAGTATAATTAAATATAACCCATTCGCAGAAGCTTTGCCCTTCCCACTTCATATTTCCGCCGCCCGCATACGTCTGTTAACTTACGAGCGCGAGTTGCTCTAGTATGAAATGTGAGGGGAAGTCATCGGCAAAGCTTCTGCGAACAGGTAATATATAATTCGCACCTTTGGTAGAATGGTGGCATATTGCAGCATTTGCTGGAGTCAGCGTTGATTGGTTCAGCTGATATTGGTCTAAATTAATTATACTCTGCGTAAAGACTATTTGACAATTAATGCATATTATTAACAAAAATTTAAAATGTTATACAAATGTGCCCTTGTACCAAACTCTCTACCAAATAGGCTTATTGTAATTATGTTTAGAATGTAGTTATTTTTTTTTGTTTTATGTTTCAGTTACACCACCATTTAAAGGAGGTTCAAGAGTAGATCAACCTAAACCATTAGCAGTATGTATTTTTCCCACGCTTTAAAAATATTAATTACTTATTTACTTAACTTACTTAATCAGCCTATTGATATCCACTGCTGGACATAGGCCTTTCCGAGAGCGCTCCACCACACACGGTCCTCCGCATTCCCCATCCACCCGCTACCAGCGACCTTCTTTAGGTCATCGGTCCAGCGGGCTGGAGGTCGAGAAAAATATTAATTGGTGTCTGTTAATGCACAAAATTTCAAGAACTGTTTTTCTGAAACCTGGCAATAATGTTGAATATACCTTTGATGCCTTATGTATTATTTAGTCTTGCATTAATAGTAAACATATAATAGTAGTCAGCAAATTATGTGTGGGTAAAACTGAAGTTCTTGCTATACCGCTAATCAAAACATTATTCATAGGGCTCCAGGGACAAAGATTTAGCAGTGAATTCTTCAGCTAAAGTGCCATGTTCAACAAATATTGCCAACAGACCAGTTGATGCTGTGAAAAACAGTGCTAAGATGCCTGGAAATGAAAGTGATGATTTATTTGATGCCATGGAGGTTGTGAGTTATAACTTTTCTAATCGTTACTTTCTTTGTTAAAGTGTAGATTAAAAAATGTTATGTTAACTATTATATCCAAGAAAACAATTGAATCAATCTTCAACAGGAGTTTATCTTGGTATCGCAAGGAAATTAATAATGTTTAGCTCAATAATTGGTGGCCTTTTTGGGACACTATGTTCACTTCGGGTTATCTGTTCCTCATCTGAGTTGCATATCTTATAAATGACATATCTCTAATAATAACAAACTCTGCATAGCATGTTAGTAATAAATGATAATATTGTATTAGGATGAATTGAGCGACCAAACTTCAGCATTCAGAGAACAATCCCGAACTCCACCTGCTAGCATAAGTCAGTCAATAACAATAAATTCCACACCCAGTCCTAGAAGTGGCTTGAATACGCCACGAAGCAAAAATCACCGTACACCTGAAAAAACAAGCCCCAAAGACAAGGATCCTTTGAAGAATTTACATCTGAACAGTTCTATTTCTGGATTCCTATCGAAAATTTCGCACCACCACCTTTTGAAGAAACCAGATAAAGTGAGTAATATTTTTTATTTATTTTTTATTTGGCGCCACATTTTATAAGTGAATTCCCAATTTTTGTCTTTTAGTTGTAGTTACTGTGCAAAAGTTGTAGTAGTGTCTCATTTGAACTATGTAAGTTTGTTTTTCTCATGATTTTACATGGATTTTTGCATAGTGTGACACATAACTAAATAGATATTATTTTACTAATAATAATTTAATTTGCGATAAAATAAATGAGAATATTTAAAGCCTAAGTTATCAATGTTTCCAGAGTGGGAACATATTTTAGAAGCTAAAGTTTGAATTCTATATGTGAGCAATTTTTTTTAGGATAAGATATTCACGAATGAAGAAATGGATGAATGTAGTAAAATGTACATAGAAATATTAGAACGAATAAGCGACGCATTCAATAGAATACCTAATTGCATTAAAGAGAAATTCCCTGGTTATGATAAAAACACTTACAGTAAAATGAATCATTTGAAGGCTGAACTGAAATCAATAATACAAAATAATTCTAAAAGGAACAAACATAAAAAAGATTATAATACTGATGAGACGGCTAATAATATTGATGAAAGACAAAATACCCAGAGTATGTCCACATTCTGTGATGATGAGGATTTTTTTGCCAATTATAAAGAAAATAGTATTGATAACAAACACGAAAATAGAGATGATAGCTTAATGAATAACCCAAGTACATCTACACCAGATATTTTGTCCTTTGATAAACCTCAAACTAGCAAAACCATTTATGCAGATGCTTTACCAAAGAAGTTACTCTCCTTCAATACATTTTCGCCTTGCAATGTCTCTTTAAAAGATTCATCAATCCAATCAGACACAGAATTAGATACATCCGATTCTAAAAAGGGGAAAGGGAAGTTCGTTTTCAAGAGACCATCACGCTTAACCATTGATGACTCAGTCAATTCTAACAACTCCAATGATTCCATTCAAGTGCCTTCAAGCACTTTTGATAGAGTGAAAACCGCATCGGAAAAGTTACAGCCTCTGCGAACACAAGTGCAAATGAAGGTTACACCTTTACCAAGCAGCTCTATGCACTTTCAAGCTCCATTATTGAGCAAGTCTTCATTGCTTAACGAAGATGACATTAACAGAAATAGTCCTAATGAAGAATATGAAGACATGGGTAAGTTAAAATCTTATATAACTAGTCCAGCCATAAGTTCTGTTACAAATGAAAATGCTTTTTTTTTAAATGAAGTAATGTAATATTAATAAAATTTATACCTACAAATTTATTAAAGTCTCAGCAATAAATAAAAAAAATTCTATTCGAAATGGCCACCTTTGGCTTTTATACAGGCCTTTAATCTGTTTAGCCACGAATCTATGGATGAGAGCCAGTCTTCAGCTCTTATAAAGTCCGGAACATTGGTTTCAAGCCAGGCTTGGGTAGTTCGTGCCTTGTGACCAGGTGCAGAGTCCTGTTGGAAAGTCCACGGTATATTTTTAAAAAGAGTATTGCTGAGAGGTTTCACAACATGATCCAAGACTGTATCTTGATATACTTTAGCTGAAGTTTTCACTCCTTTTTCACAAAAATGCAGTTTTGTGACTCCTTGATAAGACATGCGCCACCAAACCATCACTGACGCAGGATGATGACCACGTTGTACCTTCCCGACCACTTGAGCAGCTTCTTTAGAACTGTGAGCGTACACTTTATCATTTTGCTTAATGTAAGTGTTCTTCAATCGTGAAAATTTTTTCATCGGTAAAGAGGATATTTCTGTGCCTTTCACATGCGTATCGTTTCGGCGTTTTGATCGTTCCACTCTCTTTAATTGTAAAGATTGATTTAGGGCATTATCTGTATATCGACGATAAGCACCGAGCTTCAGGTCTTGTTTTACAATATGCGACAGAGTCCTAGCGGGAATCTTCATTTCTCGCGATAAGATTTTTTGCTTCCTAATGGCGTTTCGACGAATTTTGGCTTTAACAGCATTAACAGCCTTTGTAGTTCTAACAGCACGCGGCCGCCCCGATCTTTTCTGGTCTTCGACAGACGAAGTGTTGTTGTATCTGTTGATTGTACGATATACGAACATACGGCTGATGCCAAGCTTTTGAAGTGTCTGTGCACTTTGTGCAAGGCGAGCACTGCAATCCTATTTTCTCCATATTGTAATTTGATAATGAACACGAAAAAGTATGTGAAATGGCGCGAAATCGAAAGAAGTTTTTAAAATAATATACGTGTTCCAAATTCAAAATAATTAAAAAGCTGAAAAAAAGAAGAGTTTTTATGTAACAGTATTTATGGCCAGACTAGGTATAAAACTCTCGTGTCACAGTGTTTATAACCCCCGAAGGCGCTACAGAACTTTTTGGGCTCAAGCCTGTTGAAGAATATTTCGCCCACATTTTCTAATTTCGTATGCCAAGTCGTTTTTCGTTGGTCCAACTTTGGCCGACCAACACTTCTGCCAAAGCAGAGGGGTTTCCTTCCGCAGAGGGTAGAGCATTCATATGTTTGCAATAATGTCATGTACTAAAAGCAATAAAAGATTCTGCGTTTGTCTGGATGTGAAATCATGAGCTTTATCAGTTGCCTGCATTTACCCATAAGTTGCATGTGTCCAGCCTTCTGCAATCTCGCGATCTTTATGAGCTGGACTCACCTATAACCCCTTAACACTTACCATGTTTATTCCTTCTATAGTCCCAGTTAATCTGGTCTTTGCTGGTAGGCTGGTAACTAGCCACGGCCGAAGCCTCCCACCAGACCAGACCTGAGCCAATTTTGAAATAAAAAAATTCCAAAGTGGCCCGTGGCGGGAATTGAACCCGCGACCTCCCACTCGAATCCGAGCGCGCACCACTGCTTCAGGGTGGTCACTAAACTTTTGCACCGTAATTTTTACATAGGTACGTTATAATATTCGCTACAACTTTACGTACATGCATCGTACAATCGTACATGTGTAAAATTGTATGGATAGAAATCTTACTATTGGGTTTCACACCAATTCTTATTATTTTTGCAGATAACTACGAAGTTCCCATAAATTTAGATGACGATACGGACATTTTTCTGGAAAAGCATGAAGACAGTGCCGTCACCATCAACGACTCCTTACCAAGCACTAGCACTCACAACATTGCTTCCAGTGGTAAACAACCAATATTAATTGATGAGGAAGGTAATTTTAATTTACACATATTTAATTAGCCCCCCGCAAAATCAATCATAAGCATTGACGACCGAATGGCGTAGCGGTAGCGAACCTGCCGTCTGCGTCGGAGGTCGTGGGTTCGATTCCCACTACTGGTAAATGTTGGTGTGATGAGCATGAATGTTTTCCAGTGTCTGGTATGTATGTATATTTATCAGTTATCTAGTACCCATAACACAAGCTATCGCTTACTTTGGGGCTGGATTGCGATGTAAAAAAAAAAAATTATAAATGGATGAAAGGAAAGACCACGTATTTTACAGGATTATATAAAAAATACCAAATCGCTCTCGGTCTGTAGTTGTTTACATTAACACTAACAGCTTTTGTTCTACTACTTTTCAAAATTCAGTACATATTTATTTATTTCATACAAAAAAAATGTTAGTTCTCAGACGGCGCGTAAAATAGATCGTACAGAACTAGCGCGTACAACTCGGCCCGCGAGCGGCAACCATCTGAAATATCGTTGTCCGGACCCGTACTTGTAGCCGTTGTGACCGTACGGTCTATTTTACGCGCCGTCTGTTCAGCCACCACTACATGCATGTCCTCTCTATGTTTGTGTGTTTTATATATTGTAATAGGTACTCATCAAGCAAAATAAACTCGCCGGCATATTTAGCGGAACATAAAAAAAAGGTCCATAAATAAAAAAAATATGGTTTTATTTTAAAATCTACTTACTACACTTCTTTTGTTATTTAAAGTTTCATTTGTTTTTACTTAAAATGAGATCACATTAAGAACAGATTTTGCGAGTAAAGGCTATTTGTAAAAAATGGTACATTTTTGAACTTTTCATGTAACCTGGAAAAGTGAAATTTAATATTAAAATTACAATTAATTAAATTAGAAAAATGGTGATCAATATCGCGTATTTCCTCCACGTGCTCTTATTAAAGTTTCTACCCGTCTAGGCATACTGAGAATGATGTTATCGATGGTCTCCTGGGATAGTCTCCGCCATTCCTCAACTACGGCGATTCGCAGTTCTCCCACGTTGGCAGGAGCTGGAATTCTGGACTTAACTTTTCTTTTCAGCAAGTCCCAAACGTGCTCTATTGGGTTCATATCCGGTGATCTCGCCGGCCACTCCATAACAGTGATATTCATATCATTAAGATAAGCTTGAGTTACCCGAGCGGTATGCGGCAGAGCATTATCCTGCATAAAAACAAAATCGTCACCGATATATGGGGCAAACGGTACGACATTTTCTTCTAAAACTTCTCTGATATAGCGGTCTGCAGTCAGACTCCCTCTGTCAATCACTACCAAGTCTGTGCGAGCTCCCAAACAAATGCCCGCCCAAACCATTATTGATCCACCACCGTATGCAACTGTAGTTTCAAAATTTGTCTGAATGTATCGTTCTCCTTTGCGTCTGTATATTCTTTGCCTGCCGTCAATTTGATTTAAGAGAATTCTGCACTCATCACTAAACAATACCTTACTCCATTGGTCCGCGTTCCAAAGTCGATGTTCCTGAGCAAAAGTTAACCTGTTTCTACGATGATTTACCTCGAGCCTTGGAGCCTTGGCGGGCACAAATGAACCCAAACCAGCTTCTTCGAGCCTTCTTCGTACCGTACGCTCACTTACGGTTACACCCCGCACTGCTTCTAACTCATGTCGGGCTTGGACGGCCGTCAAACGGGGGTTCCTACGTACACGAAGCCGAATGAAACGATCATCCCTACTCGAAGTGCGTCTTTTTCTGCCTTGTCCTGCTCTTCTCACATAAGTACCGGTCTCCCTGAACCGTTGGATACTGCGATGGATCGTTGAAACTGGTCGACGAAGATCTCTGGATATCACTCTGTAGGTTTGACCATTTCTTCGCATTTCGAGTGCCCTGGCAATCTCCGTTGGGGCTAAGTCAGGCATAATTCAGTCATCAACTCCAGAAAGATACGCGATTAAAAAAAACTAACAAAAAACAGTATTTCAATGAAATTTTAAATCAAACTCAGAAGGAAGAAATACTCGAAGTTCGCTCCAGATAAGGTGTATTTGAATAAAATTAAAACAATTGCATAAAATGTGATGTTCAGTTGTTTTCTTAATTTGAAAATATTTCTTTTTAAATTAAATAACGTATAAACCAGCCAGCAACTTTATATGATACTGATATCAAACCTTTTTTTTATGTTCCGCTAAATATGCCGGCGAGTTTAAATAAATAAATAAAACTCATTACCTTAAGCCTACGATTTATAAACAGCCCAATATATGCGAAAAACTAAATAAAATTTGGACTTCGCGAGCTACTTCGGTCGAACCACCTGAACTCGTGCCTTACTTAGACCTCATCCTCTGTTTTAAGGTTTCCCCGAGTACAACCCGGCGGATTTTGAAGACGACATGGTCTGCGTAACCAAAGAGACCGAAGAAGTCAACTTGGGAGACCAGACCATTGCCGAGAAACAACAGTACGAGGGCATGGGGAACTTCCACGCCGGCACCCAGAACGATGGGATCACAGGTATGAGGAATAATATTACTGTCGAGGCAATATCTCGCTGCACGCGCTGTAATAATATGAGAAGACACCGCCAGCTATAGCCATATAACACATTGCGATTCAATGAAAAATTACAAAAAATGCTAAGGGGATTTATTGAATTTATTTTTGTCTTTCTCACTCTCACGGATACGTTGGTAGGTGCGACATGCTGCGTCGCGGAAGAATATAACAGAAAAACCACCTTTTACCTAATTACTCAAAAACTAAGTCACTTATCAAAAATCGGCTACTCAGCGTTTTCGGATATTGTTATTACCGACACATTAAAACAAAAATTAAAATTACATCCATTGTAGTTTCCGGTAAAAAAAAGGAAAACTGAGATTTTGGAGCAACTTTTGAGAGAACTTTCTATCGAGAAAATTTTATCCAATCGTGTTTCTGCTTCTTAGCGATTTAGATTAAAAAGACCCAAAATACACGACGTTCAAATTTCAAAGTAATTGTCTTTATAGTTTTTACGTAAAACTGCATTCAAAATCACTTAATTACGGCTTGTACGCCGTTAAGAATCAACCACATCACCTAAAACGTTTTTATTTTATTTATTTATTGTTAATAGCTTACATGTTTACAATGTTACAGTAATTTGCATTAACATGTGGCCCTGTCAGGGCGTTGCTAACAATATACATAATATAATAATATGTAATAGGTTTACGCAAAACTTCTTCATACAAGACAATGGTAGCACCCCCTGTCAAAATTTTCCACGAATACACCACAATATGGCGGAAACCGTCGCTTTGGAAACGTCATCGGTGCGGACTTATATCAAGTTTAGTGATCTGTGGCGTGGACCGTGTACCATAGACAATAATGACGCCGTTAATGTCAAAACAAACATTTTTGTATGTCCATTGAATCAACGCTAAATTGATGAATGTGGAATGGCAATATATCATACGCCTCAGGCCCCCATGTTTTCCTCTCTGGACTTATGTACTTTTCGGAAGGCCTTCAAAGCAACAACGCTGACCTATTTCCTCATTTTACTGCACTGTGCTAGTTCATTACATTGCTTTGCTAAGCTACTTTATTTCATTTGATTTCAAAATATACTCTGTCCGTTCATTTTTTTTTTGAGACAAATAAAGCGAGGGACCAGAGGGAGACCACTTCTCTCTCTGGTCCCTCGCTTTTGCTATATTATCTGTCTTATGTGTCACAAAGAAAATAAATGAATGAACTGAGTATAAACTAAAAAGTAAAAAAAAAATTGGTTGTCTGTAAAATCGGTTTACGGACGATAGATTTACGTGACAACGTCATAATTGGCCTCTCTATCGTTTGTTTTATCGTGCCTCTCTATCGCTTGTTGCACGCTCTCGCTTGCACGCACGGGCTCAGGCGGAACGTTACGCGGAACGTTACTATTTTTCATGTTCGTTGCTGGTGTTCATCAATTTATTAAACGTTATCACCTCAATAAAATGAATGTCAGGTGAATTCGACGGCTTGAACTACCCGCACTCTGAGGCGATGATGGAGACATTCAAAGAGAAGTTCGGTCTCAAGTCGTTCCGGCCCAACCAGCTGCAAGTGATCAACGCTACTCTGCTGGGGCACGATTGCTTCGTGCTCATGCCCACGGGAGGCGGTGAGTGTGTTTACAGGAAAGAATGACGAGCTATACGTTCACGTCATGTCAAGTGATACACCTGCCCAAGCGAGATGCAGGGTGTCCCAGGACTTTGCTTTGAGTGGTTGTAACCACCGTCCATATCTCCCTGTTAATGCTGTCACCCCCAAAATGCAGCAGAAATTTCCATAAAAAATCTGGATCTTATATCACAGCTTCTGACATTGGAAAGCAGATAATAACTGATACAACTTGAACCTTCGCAATGTCGTAAAGAGTGCTGTCCATTGAGTAAACCACAATTAACCTTTCGTCAAACTGTGACAGCTAAAGATGAAATGCTGAACCGCCTTCCTTAGAAACGTGTCTCAGAATCTGTTTAGTAAACCAACTAACTATATTTGTCATAAGAAATGCGTTTTTCGCATGAGCAGAGTTTGTTTAACTAAACAGCTGCTCAGAGACGCTTAAAAGTAAGAGGGTTGATGCTGATGTTGGCAGGCAAGTCGCTGTGCTACCAGCTGCCGGCCTTGCTGACCCCCGGCGTCACCATCGTGATATCGCCGCTCAAGTCGCTCATCCTCGACCAAGTCAATAAACTACTGTCTCTCGATGTAAGTATAGTGAGGGGTTCGATGCTGATGTGGCAGGCAAGTCGCTGTGCTACCAGCTGCCGGCCCTGCTGACCCCCGGCGTCACCATCGTGATATCGCCGCTCAAGTCGCTCATCCTCGACCAAGTCAACAAACTGCTGTCTCTCGATGTAAGTATAATGAGGGGTTCGATGCTGATGTGGCAGGCAAGTCGCTGTGCTACCAGCTGCCGGCCCTGCTGACCCCCGGCGTCACCATCGTGATATCGCCGCTCAAGTCGCTCATCCTCGACCAAGTCAACAAACTGCTGTCTCTCGATGTAAGTATACTGAGGGGTTCGATGCTGATGTGGCAGGCAAGTCGCTGTGCTACCAGCTGCCGGCCCTGCTGACCCCCGGCGTCACCATCGTGATATCGCCGCTCAAGTCGCTCATCCTCGACCAAGTCAACAAACTGCTGTCTCTCGATGTAAGTATAGTGAGGGGTTCGATGCTGATGTGGCAGGCAAGTCGCTGTGCTACCAGCTGCCGGCCCTGATGACCCCCGGCGTCACCATCGTGATATCGCCGCTCAAGTCGCTCATCCTCGACCAAGTCAACAAACTGCTGTCTCTCGATGTAAGTATCCGCTTTTCAATGCATTTAGTGAACGAAATAGATAATGAACTGCTGTAAGAGATGTTGGTACGGCCCCAGTACATAATATATCAAAAGTAGAGCGCGGACACTCATTTAACTTGAGCCACCATGATCCCCTTAAAAATACTATCATACTGTCATAGACCCACACGTACCTCACATTTCAAATCCTTAATACAAGAGCAACGTAAGCGGGTACTAAGTTGATTTCAAGGTAGCTTGCAAACAAGGGATTGTAGAACCTATCACGAAAAAAAACTTGGTGCCACTAAAGCTCAGCAGCAAAAAGGGCTGGGACAAAGGGGGCTTACATGCTACGGACAATAATGGGAAAAAGAGTAAAGGACGAACTGGAGAGGCAAACCAAGAGTAGCACCTCCTGAAGTAATGCTTCGTGCAGTTCCAGGAAGGGTGGCCAGAGATCGTAGTTTGTTTGTAGTCCGTAGGTCGCTGGGTATACCACCTCTCCCAGTGAAGCTTTCCATTCATGAGATTTCCCTCCTACAGAAAAAAAAGTTAGCTTGCAGAGTTAGATATATCAACAAACATGGAAACTTAGCAAAATGATCTGTGCACCAAACCCAGATATCGGCCGCGCACCTGTCCGGCAACGTGAGCCTGGCGGAGGCGGACGAGATCTACCTCAAGCTGTGCATGAAGGAGCCGCTCATCAAGCTGCTGTACGTCACGCCGGAGAAGATCAGCGGCTCGCCCAAGTTCCAGGACATGCTGGACACGCTCTACTCCCGGGACAAGATAGCGAGGTAGGCATACTACATTACTTAGCGGAGGCGGACGAGATCTACCTCAAGCTGTGCATGAAGGAGCCGCTCATCAAGCTGCTGTACGTCACCCCGGAGAAGATCAGCGGCTCGCCCAAGTTCCAGGACATGCTGGACACGCTCTACTCCCGGGACAAGATAGCGAGGTAGGCATACTACATTACTTAGCGGAGGCGGACGAGATCTACCTCAAGCTGTGCATGAAGGAGCCGCTCATCAAGCTGCTGTACGTCACGCCGGAGAAGATCAGCGGCTCGCCCAAGTTCCAGGACATGCTGGACACGCTCTACTCCCGGGACAAGATAGCGAGGTAGGCATACTACATTACTTAGCGGAGGCGGACGAGATCTACCTCAAGCTGTACATGAAGGAGCCGCTCATCAAGCTGCTGTACGTCACCCCGGAGAAGATCAGCGGCTCGCCCAAGTTCCAGGACATGCTGGACACGCTCTACTCCCGGGACAAGATAGCGAGGTAGGCATACTACATTACTTAGCGGAGGCGGACGAGATCTGCCTCAAGCTGTGCATTAAGGAGCCGCTCATCAAGCTGCTGTACGTCACCCCGGAGAAGATCAGCGGCTCGCCCAAGTTCCAGGACATGCTGGACACGCTCTACTCCCGGGACAAGATAGCGAGGTAGGCATACTACATTACTTAGCGGAGGCGGACGAGATCTACCTCAAGCTGTGCATGAAGGAGCCGCTCATCAAGCTGCTGTACGTCACGCCGGAGAAGATCAGCGGCTCGCCCAAGTTCCAGGACATGCTGGACACGCTCTACTCCCGGGACAAGATAGCGAGGTAGGCATACTACATTACTTAGCGGAGGCGGACGAGATCTACCTCAAGCTGTGCATTAAGGAGCCGCTCATCAAGCTGCTGTACGTCACCCCGGAGAAGATCAGCGGCTCGCCCAAGTTCCAGGACATGCTGGACACGCTCTACTCCCGGGACAAGATAGCGAGGTAGGCATACTACATTACTTAGCGGAGGCGGACGAGATCTGCCTCAAGCTGTGCATGAAGGAGCCGCTCATCAAGCTGCTGTACGTCACCCCGGAGAAGATCAGCGGCTCGCCCAAGTTCCAGGACATGCTGGACACGCTCTACTCCCGGGACAAGATAGCGAGGTAGGCATACTACATTACTTAGCGGAGGCGGACGAGATCTGCCTCAAGCTGTGCATGAAGGAGCCGCTCATCAAGCTGCTGTACGTCACCCCGGAGAAGATCAGCGGCTCGCCCAAGTTCCAGGACATGCTGGACACGCTCTACTCCCGGGACAAGATAGCGAGGTAGGCATACTACATTACTTAGCGGAGGCGGACGAGATCTACCTCAAGCTGTGCATGAAGGAGCCGCTCATCAAGCTGCTGTACGTCACCCCGGAGAAGATCAGCGGCTCGCCCAAGTTCCAGGACATGCTGGACACGCTCTACTCCCGGGACAAGATAGCGAGGTAGGCATACTACATTACTTAGCGGAGGCGGACGAGATCTGCCTCAAGCTGTGCATTAAGGAGCCGCTCATCAAGCTGCTGTACGTCACCCCGGAGAAGATCAGCGGCTCGCCCAAGTTCCAGGACATGCTGGACACGCTCTACTCCCGGGACAAGATAGCGAGGTAGGCATACTACATTACTTAGCGGAGGCGGACGAGATCTACCTCAAGCTGTGCATGAAGGAGCCGCTCATCAAGCTGCTGTACGTCACGCCGGAGAAGATCAGCGGCTCGCCCAAGTTCCAGGACATGCTGGACACGCTCTACTCCCGGGACAAGATAGCGAGGTAGGCATACTACATTACTTAGCGGAGGCGGACGAGATCTACCTCAAGCTGTGCATGAAGGAGCCGCTCATCAAGCTGCTGTACGTCACCCCGGAGAAGATCAGCGGCTCGCCCAAGTTCCAGGACATGCTGGACACGCTCTACTCCCGGGACAAGATAGCGAGGTAGGCATACTACATTACTTAGCGGAGGCGGACGAGATCTGCCTCAAGCTGTGCATTAAGGAGCCGCTCATCAAGCTGCTGTACGTCACCCCGGAGAAGATCAGCGGCTCGCCCAAGTTCCAGGACATGCTGGACACGCTCTACTCCCGGGACAAGATAGCGAGGTAGGCATACTACATTACTTAGCGGAGGCGGACGAGATCTGCCTCAAGCTGTGCATTAAGGAGCCGCTCATCAAGCTGCTGTACGTCACCCCGGAGAAGATCAGCGGCTCGCCCAAGTTCCAGGACATGCTGGACACGCTCTACTCCCGGGACAAGATAGCGAGGTAGGCATACTACATTACTTAGCGGAGGCGGACGAGATCTGCCTCAAGCTGTGCATGAAGGAGCCGCTCATCAAGCTGCTGTACGTCACCCCGGAGAAGATCAGCGGCTCGCCCAAGTTCCAGGACATGCTGGACACGCTCTACTCCCGGGACAAGATAGCGAGGTAGGCATACTACATTACTTAGCGGAGGCGGACGAGATCTACCTCAAGCTGTGCATGAAGGAGCCGCTCATCAAGCTGCTGTACGTCACCCCGGAGAAGATCAGCGGCTCGCCCAAGTTCCAGGACATGCTGGACACGCTCTACTCCCGGGACAAGATAGCGAGGTAGGCATACTACATTACTTAGCGGAGGCGGACGAGATCTACCTCAAGCTGTGCATGAAGGAGCCGCTCATCAAGCTGCTGTACGTCACGCCGGAGAAGATCAGCGGCTCGCCCAAGTTCCAGGACATGCTGGACACGCTCTACTCCCGGGACAAGATAGCGAGGTGGACGAGATCTACCTCAAGCTGTGGAAAATATTAAAAATAGGATTGCACAAAATCAGAGGAGTGGAGATTTTGTGGACTAACCATGTGACAGTTCAGACAGATTGTACATATTATCTTAGTTACATGGACGCTCACGCCAGCATACGCAACAATCAGCGCCAAAATGGCGAAAATCAAGTGTCTTAATTTTTGCGTTGACAATCTGAGGTCCAGCGTACTCGTAAAATAGAGGTCATATTGCCCAGTTGCACGAAACAGATTCAAAATTTTAAGTGGTACTTAAACTAATTTAATCACAATCAATGTCAAAAAATGTATGAAATTTTGACATTTCTCGCGATTAAATTAGTTTAAGTAGCACTTAATTTTTCAAATTTATTTCGTGCAACTCGGGGATATGGCTATATAGGCCGACCGTTTAACTCGCGTATCGCCTACGCGGTAAGAAGGGAGCGAGCTTCCGTCAAATCCTCCGCGCACCCCTTTCACCCATCCGCTAACATCTCCCCCCGCTCCCTTCTTACCGCGCAGGCGATACGCGAGTTAAACGGTCGGCCTTATAGCTGCTGTCTTTATGCAGGTTCGTGGTGGATGAAGCGCACTGCGTATCCCAGTGGGGCCACGACTTCCGGCCGGACTACAAGCGGCTGCACATGCTGCGCGACCGCTTCCCGCGCACCACTATCATGGCGCTCACCGCCACCGCCACGCCGCGCGTGCGGCTCGACATCCTGCACCAGCTCAAGGTAACGCCTTCTATATTCTATGTTTGATAAGTACTTTTTTAATACATTTGCTCAAAAAGTTGACATTTCCATGTGTGTTTAGCGTGCGCGGAGTTATTCTTTTCCGCACTAGTGCTTTTGTGTTTTCCTCCTACGCGGCACCGGAGCGGGCGCACCAGGAGCGCATGAACACGAACACGGCGTGCAAACACGGAGCAGACAAACACGTAAAACCAATATTTTTTTTTCGCAAATTTATTAAAAATCGTCGTTCAATGCACGTGCGGAATTGTCATTTAGTCTCATACTCGTCCTTATAGTTAACCCTCGCCTTCGGCTTGGGTCAACAAACCGGGACTCGTAAAGAAATGACAAACTTTCCGCACTTATTGAAATGTACTATTATGGGTTTTCCTCATCTGTCCTTAGCTATGGTCTCATAATCTGGGGTAACTCAATCGATATAGATAGAGCTTTTAAAGCACAAAAAAAAGTGTGTACGAGCACTTTGTGGCGCTCACTACTTAGATAGCTGTGTCCCGATGTTTAAGGAGCTAAATATACTATCACTGCTATCGTTCTGCCCCAGAATGGAAAGAACTTGTAAATAAGGACAAGAAACCAGAGGAAACAACTTGTAGGTTGTCAAGAAGGCTCCCTGGGAACATGCTAAGAGCAAGTACCGAACGGGCGACCTCTCGTTTTTCGGCCCCCATAACTGCAAAGTTAATTGGGCCATGGGTGGTGGAGGGTTGTTCCTATACTAGGTTTATTCCTATCATGCGGTTTATTAATCTATGAACCCGTAGTAATCCAGGGTAGGTAAAATGTGTCAATGCAATGTATAGTGTACTTCCATTCCAAATTTCAGACAAAATCATGATCAAAGTAACAAACATACACACACATAGGAACTGTCGGTCTACTATTACCACATTCGAGACAATCAAGGAAGTTAGCATTAGGTTTCTATCTGTATTTTGTAAAGTTTTCGTAAAAGTGTCATATTTACAGGTTAGAAATTGCAAATGGTTCCTATGCAGTTTCAACAGGCCCAACCTCGCGTACCGGATACTAGAGAAAAAGCCCAAGAGCGTCAATCAAGATGTCGCTACTATTATAAAGACAAAGTTTTTCAGGTACATATTTCTTTATTAAAAGTTTTTATTGATTTTAGACATGAGAAGCAATACCGTCTTGCTTATAATATACGACTAGGCAGCTAGTCGACTTACTATCCAAATGAGATAAAAATGTAGTATGAGGCCATGGTGGAATTTTCTGACAAGTAAGATTTTATCCTGTTTTGGTTATTCAGAGCATAGAATACCAAAAAATTAAAAGGCTTTTGGATAAGAGAAGAGGGAAAAATTCGGATAAGGTTATAGCCCAACTTAGAGAAGAGTGTAAGTTTCAACAAAATCTTTTCAGTACTTCTTAGAGCGAGGTCCCATTAGTGCGTTGCGCTGCGTTGCGTCGCGTCGTCGCAACGGAACAGCGCATTGTATGCCACACCTGCGTTGCGACGACGCACGATATCGCAGCGCAAGAGCGTCGCAGCAACACTGGCTGCGTCTCAGTTCAGCCTTCGCAATGGATAGTTCTTTTGTTGCTTTTATTACGCCACCGCCGAAATAAACGTAGAAACCATAGAATATTCTGGATATCTCCTTTGATAGCATTAAGAAGCGCATTAGCGCATCACCCTCCCTCCCGCTTCGTCTCTCGTCCGTCGATCCGTTGAATTGTCGCGTGCGACGACGCTACGGTCTAATGGGCCATGTCGTAAAAAATATATGGAAACCGACGCAGCGACGATGCTGCGACGACACAACGCAGCGCAACGCACTAATGGGGCCTCGCTCTTAGGGTCGAGAGTAAAGTGCGATCACAAAAAAATGAAACTAGTTGCAACGTCGTAATTTATTATAAGGTAGGGTTTTGCTCAAGCGTGACCCAATACTGCGTAAAGCAGCTGCTGGTATCTTCCAGAGAGTCCGGCATCGTGTACTGCCTGTCGCGCAAAGAGTGCGAGAGCTGCGCGCTCGACCTGCGCAAGACGGGCATCCAGGCGGCCGCCTACCACGCCGGCCTCAACGACAAGAAGCGCGAGGAGGTGCAGACGGGCTGGCTGGCGGACCGCTACAAAGTGGTCCGTTACTTCTTCTTCTTTTCCTTATACTGATCGCAGCTTAGATATAGAGTTAGTGGGGTTCTAAGTGAGATCAGTGCCCGTACCACCATACCAGGTATTAAGCATATCATGAAGGGCAGAGGGTCTCTGTTTGCAGAAGGACCAAGAAGGAAGAAATGTGCAGGAAGACTGTCTTCGTCTGTCACTGCAAGCAAAACTTTTCTTCTTGTTGTTAAAAATGTTGACGGAATTATAGAGGTGTGGTTGTATAAAATTGAGACTCCCCAAGTAAAATGTTCAATCTTCTGTATTTGGAATGATGTGTAGTGTAGTTTGATAGTTGAAGCTTTTGGATGCTGCAGTCAAAAATATTGCGTTTACTGTCATGGTGTGACCACAGATTTGCGCGACGATCGCCTTCGGCATGGGCGTGGATAAAGCCGACGTGCGTTACGTCATCCACCACAGCATGCCCAAGTCGGTGGAGGGCTACTACCAGGAGGCGGGGCGCGCGGGGCGGGACGGCGAGCCCGCCACCTGCCTGCTCTACTACAGCTACGGCGACGTGGTGCGCTACCGGCGCCTGCTCGACTGTGAGTTGCTCTGCGTCATCCACCGCAGCATGCCCCAGTCGGTGGAGGGCTACTACCAGGAGGCGGGGCGCGCGGGGCGGGACGGCGAGCCCGCCACCTGCCTGCTCTACTACAGCTACGGCGACGTGGTGCGCTACCGGCGCCTGCTCGACTGTGAGTTGCTCTGCGTCATCCACCGCAGCATGCCCCAGTCGGTGGAGGGCTACTACCAGGAGGCGGGGCGCGCGGGGCGGGACGGCGAGCCCGCCACCTGCCTGCTCTACTACAGCTACGGCGACGTGGTGCGCTACCGGCGCCTGCTCGACTGTGAGTTGCTCTGCGTCATCCACCGCAGCATGCCCCAGTCGGTGGAGGGCTACTACCAGGAGGCGGGGCGCGCGGGGCGGGACGGCGAGCCCGCCACCTGCCTGCTCTACTACAGCTACGGCGACGTGGTGCGCTACCGGCGCCTGCTCGACTGTGAGTTGCTCTGCGTCATCCACCGCAGCATGCCCCAGTCGGTGGAGGGCTACTACCAGGAGGCGGGGCGCGCGGGGCGGGACGGCGAGCCCGCCACCTGCCTGCTCTACTACAGCTACGGCGACGTGGTGCGCTACCGGCGCCTGCTCGACTGTGAGTTGCTCTGCGTCATCCACCGCAGCATGCCCCAGTCGGTGGAGGGCTACTACCAGGAGGCGGGGCGCGCGGGGCGGGACGGCGAGCCCGCCACCTGCCTGCTCTACTACAGCTACGGCGACGTGGTGCGCTACCGGCGCCTGCTCGACTGTGAGTTGCTCTGCGTCATCCACCGCAGCATGCCCCAGTCGGTGGAGGGCTACTACCAGGAGGCGGGGCGCGCGGGGCGGGACGGCGAGCCCGCCACCTGCCTGCTCTACTACAGCTACGGCGACGTGGTGCGCTACCGGCGCCTGCTCGACTGTGAGTTGCTCTGCGTCATCCACCGCAGCATGCCCCAGTCGGTGGAGGGCTACTACCAGGAGGCGGGGCGCGCGGGGCGGGACGGCGAGCCCGCCACCTGCCTGCTCTACTACAGGCGACTTGACACAATATCTTATTTTGTATGGCTGTGTGTATTCTTGTGTATTCTAAAACCATTCTCAAGTTGTGTGTTTTCCCAGTGGAGCGGAACACGACGGCGGATGCGCGCCGCGTGCACGAAGAGAACCTGCTTCGTATGGTGGAGGTGTGCGAGAGCGTGACCGAGTGTCGCCGCGCGCAGGTGCTGGCGTACCTGGGCGAGCGCTTCCCCAAGGAGCAGTGCCGCGCCAACCGCCTCACGGCCTGCGACAGCTGCCTCAACGACCACGACTACAAGGTGTGTGCACGAGTGTAGAGCGTGACCGAGTGTCGCCGCGCGCAGGTGCTGGCGTACCTGGGCGAGCGCTTCCCCAAGGAGCAGTGCCGCGCCAACCGCCTCACGGCCTGCGACAGCTGCCTCAACGACCACGACTAGAACGTAATCAAGTGTGTCGTCGCATAACTTGTGTGTAATCATTTATTTCGCCTGCAGCCAGTAGACGTGACGGAGGACTGCAAGGTGATCGTGCGCTGCATCCGGGACGCGGGCCGCTCCTCCTTCACGCTGCTGCACGTGGCCGAAGCGCTGCGCGGCTCCAACGTGCAGCGCCTCGCCGCATTGCGGGACAGCCCGCTGCATGGTCGGTGAGTGAGCACGCACACACACTCGCAACGTACATGTGTGCGTACAAACGAATGCGCATATAGGTACGCCTGCACGCACACACAAATTCACGCTCAATCAAGCACAGTCACAACCAAAAATTATGTCCCACTTCGCACACTTGAAGGCATTATAGTGAACTTTCAGGCATGCATGTTTTCTCACGAAGTTTTTCTGTACTTAGGAAGTGATACTTTAATTTCTTCAAAAACAGCACTGAAAAGTTAAAGGATGCGTGACTCCTTAATGGGATCACAGATCTGAACCAATTGGCTATCATTCCTTTAACCTGCCAGTATACTCGTATATTTGGAAGTTCTTAAAAGGTACATGTGTCCGTGTGTGCAGCTGCAAGTCGTGGCCCCGCGGCGACGCGCAGCGGCTGCTGCGGCAGATGATCGTGCGGCAGCTGCTGGCGGAGCGGCTCGTGGTCAACAACGACATCGCCAGCGCGTACGTCACGCTCGGCCCCAGCGTCGACAAGTAAGAGATCTCTCCCTCTCTCTTTCTCCCTCTCTCTCATCCTCTATCTCCCTATCACTCTGCCTCTCACTCACTCTTTCCCTCTCCATCTCCCCCTCTCTCTCCCTCTTCTCTTCTTCTCGCTCCCTCTATCTCCCTATCGCTCTCCCTCTCACTTCCTCTTTCCCTCTCCATCTCCCCCTCTCTCTCCCTCTTCCCCTCTCCCTCTCGCTCCCTCTCTCTCTCCCTCTTCCCCTCTCCCTCACTCACATTATCTCACTCGCACAGAAGCACAACTTTGGAAGCAATACTGATCGAATAATTTATAGGGAAGCCATCATCGGCGATTGTTTAGAGTTTAAACGACGGTAGATAAGAGGCTCAAGGCTATTTAAAATTTCAATGGAGTATTTAGTAAAAGAACAAATATTTTTTGCCATACGTAAACAATGGATGCTATTTTCTCAATTAAGGACCCGGGAACGTTTGTTGGTATGTTCTTTGATAATAATTATGCTGCTGAAAATAATTTCGAGTCATTGAGACGCCATTTGTGCCACAACTTATGGCATAACTTTAAAGATGTTCGGAACCACAATGTGGTCGATTCTGTTTTGCAAAATCCCTAAACTAATTTAAAATAGTGCTATCCTCTTCCAAAGGGAACAGTTTGAAGAGGATAGCACTATTTTTAATTAAATAGTTTAGTTTAGAGATTTTGTACAACAGAATTAGCACTAGTGTCTTAATAATCTAAAAAATAATGCTTGTTGACAGATTGATGTCCGGCAACCTACGCATCGTGTTCCCGATGAAGGTTGAACATAAGCCAGCGCTGGTCAGCACCGTGGCCCCAGCGCAGACCAACGACTCCGACATCAGCGCGCTCATCAAGAGCCTCGAGGACCGCTGCTACGCCGACCTGGTCGAGGCTTGCAGGTCAGATGACGTCACCAGCCTTCCCTAAAGAATAACGTCACATGCCTTGATGACGTCACATGCCTTGATGACGTCACCAGCCTTCCCTAAAGAATAACGTCACATGCCTTGATGACGTCACCAGCCTTCCCTAAAGAATAACGTCACATGCCTTGATGACGTCACATGCCTTGATGACGTCACCAGCCTTCCCTAAAGAATAACGTCACATGCCTTGATGACGTCACATGCCTTGATGACGTCACCAGCCTTCCCTAAAGAATAACGTCACATGCCTTGATGACGTCACCAGCCTTCCCTAAAGAATAACGTCACATGCCTTGATGACGTCACATGCCTTGATGACGTCACATGCCTTGATGACGTCACCAGCCTTCCCTAAAGAATAACGTCACATGCCTTGATGACGTCACCTCCTTAAACGTCATCAAATGGTATTAAATACTGGGTGTATATTACCGTTTCCAGAGAGATGGCGTCGTCTCGAGGCGCGTCGCTGGGCGCGCTGTTCCCGCAGGCGGCGCTACGCGCTATGGCGAGCAGCCTGCCCGACACCCCGGCCGCCATGCTGGCACTGCCGCACGTGACGCGCGCCAACTACGACAAGTACGCGTGCCGCCTGCTCGAGATCACCTCCGCCTACAACGTCGAGAAGACGGGTGAGTGTTGTGCGCGCTATGGCGAGCAGCCTGCCCGACACCCCGGCCGCGCCGCACGTGACGCGCGCCAACTACGACAAGTACGCGTGCCGCCTGCTCGAGATCACCTCCGCCTACAACGTCGAGAAGACGGGTGAGTGTTGTGCGCGCTATGGCGAGCAGCCTGCCCGACACCCCGGCCGCGCCGCACGTGACGCGCGCCAACTACGACAAGTACGCGTGCCGCCTGCTCGAGATCACCTCCGCCTACAACGTCGAGAAGACGGGTGAGTGTTGTGCGCGCTATGGCGAGCAGCCTGCCCGACACCCCGGCCGCGCCGCACGTGACGCGCGCCAACTACGACAAGTACGCGTGCCGCCTGCTCGAGATCACCTCCGCCTACAACGTCGAGAAGACGGGTGAGTGTTGTGCGCGCTATGGCGAGCAGCCTGCCCGACACCCCGGCCGCGCCGCACGTGACGCGCGCCAACTACGACAAGTACGCGTGCCGCCTGCTCGAGATCACCTCCGCCTACAACGTCGAGAAGACGGGTGAGTGTTGTGCGCGCTATGGCGAGCAGCCTGCCCGACACCCCGGCCGCGCCGCACGTGACGCGCGCCAACTACGACAAGTACGCGTGCCGCCTGCTCGAGATCACCTCCGCCTACAACGTCGAGAAGACGGGTGAGTGTTGTGCGCGCTATGGCGAGCAGCCTGCCCGACACCCCGGCCGCGCCGCACGTGACGCGCGCCAACTACGACAAGTACGCGTGCCGCCTGCTCGAGATCACCTCCGCCTACAACGTCGAGAAGACGGGTGAGTGTTGTGCGCGCTATGGCGAGCAGCCTGCCCGACACCCCGGCCGCGCCGCACGTGACGCGCGCCAACTACGACAAGTACGCGTGCCGCCTGCTCGAGATCACCTCCGCCTACAACGTCGAGAAGACGGGTGAGTGTTGTGCGCGCTATGGCGAGCAGCCTGCCCGACACCCCGGCCGCGCCGCACGTGACGCGCGCCAACTACGACAAGTACGCGTGCCGCCTGCTCGAGATCACCTCCGCCTACAACGTCGAGAAGACGGGTGAGTGTTGTGCGCGCTATGGCGAGCAGCCTGCCCGACACCCCGGCCGCGCCGCACGTGACGCGCGCCAACTACGACAAGTACGCGTGCCGCCTGCTCGAGATCACCTCCGCCTACAACGTCGAGAAGACGGGTGAGTGTTGTGCGCGCTATGGCGAGCAGCCTGCCCGACACCCCGGCCGCCATGCTGGCACTGCCGCACGTGACGCGCGCCAACTACGACAAGTACGCGTGCCGCCTGCTCGAGATCACCTCCGCCTACAACGTCGAGAAGACGGGTGAGTGTTGTGCGCGCTATGGCGAGCAGCCTGCCCGACACCCCGGCCGCGCCGCACGTGACGCGCGCCAACTACGACAAGTACGCGTGCCGCCTGCTCGAGATCACCTCCGCCTACAACGTCGAGAAGACGGGTGAGTGTTGTGCGCGCTATGGCGAGCAGCCTGCCCGACACCCCGGCCGCGCCGCACGTGACGCGCGCCAACTACGACAAGTACGCGTGCCGCCTGCTCGAGATCACCTCCGCCTACAACGTCGAGAAGACGGGTGAGTGTTGTGCGCGCTATGGCGAGCAGCCTGCCCGACACCCCGGCCGCGCCGCACGTGACGCGCGCCAACTACGACAAGTACGCGTGCCGCCTGCTCGAGATCACCTCCGCCTACAACGTCGAGAAGACGGGTGAGTGTTGTGCGCGCTATGGCGAGCAGCCTGCCCGACACCCCGGCCGCGCCGCACGTGACGCGCGCCAACTACGACAAGTACGCGTGCCGCCTGCTCGAGATCACCTCCGCCTACAACGTCGAGAAGACGGGTGAGTGTTGTGCGCGCTATGGCGAGCAGCCTGCCCGACACCCCGGCCGCGCCGCACGTGACGCGCGCCAACTACGACAAGTACGCGTGCCGCCTGCTCGAGATCACCTCCGCCTACAACGTCGAGAAGACGGGTGAGTGTTGTGCGCGCTATGGCGAGCAGCCTGCCCGACACCCCGGCCGCCATGCTGGCACTGCCGCACGTGACGCGCGCCAACTACGACAAGTACGCGTGCCGCCTGCTCGAGATCACCTCCGCCTACAACGTCGAGAAGACGGGTGAGTGTTGTGCGCGCTATGGCGAGCAGCCTGCCCGACACCCCGGCCGCGCCGCACGTGACGCGCGCCAACTACGACAAGTACGCGTGCCGCCTGCTCGAGATCACCTCCGCCTACAACGTCGAGAAGACGGGTGAGTGTTGTGCGCGCTATGGCGAGCAGCCTGCCCGACACCCCGGCCGCGCCGCACGTGACGCGCGCCAACTACGACAAGTACGCGTGCCGCCTGCTCGAGATCACCTCCGCCTACAACGTCGAGAAGACGGGTGAGTGTTGTGCGCGCTATGGCGAGCAGCCTGCCCGACACCCCGGCCGCGCCGCACGTGACGCGCGCCAACTACGACAAGTACGCGTGCCGCCTGCTCGAGATCACCTCCGCCTACAACGTCGAGAAGACGGGTGAGTGTTGTGCGCGCTATGGCGAGCAGCCTGCCCGACACCCCGGCCGCGCCGCACGTGACGCGCGCCAACTACGACAAGTACGCGTGCCGCCTGCTCGAGATCACCTCCGCCTACAACGTCGAGAAGACGGGTGAGTGTTGTGCGCGCTATGGCGAGCAGCCTGCCCGACACCCCGGCCGCGCCGCACGTGACGCGCGCCAACTACGACAAGTACGCGTGCCGCCTGCTCGAGATCACCTCCGCCTACAACGTCGAGAAGACGGGTGAGTGTTGTGCGCGCTATGGCGAGCAGCCTGCCCGACACCCCGGCCGCGCCGCACGTGACGCGCGCCAACTACGACAAGTACGCGTGCCGCCTGCTCGAGATCACCTCCGCCTACAACGTCGAGAAGACGGGTGAGTGTTGTGCGCGCTATGGCGAGCAGCCTGCCCGACACCCCGGCCGCGCCGCACGTGACGCGCGCCAACTACGACAAGTACGCGTGCCGCCTGCTCGAGATCACCTCCGCCTACAACGTCGAGAAGACGGGTGAGTGTTGTGCGCGCTATGGCGAGCAGCCTGCCCGACACCCCGGCCGCGCCGCACGTGACGCGCGCCAACTACGACAAGTACGCGTGCCGCCTGCTCGAGATCACCTCCGCCTACAACGTCGAGAAGACGGGTGAGTGTTGTGCGCGCTATGGCGAGCAGCCTGCCCGACACCCCGGCCGCGCCGCACGTGACGCGCGCCAACTACGACAAGTACGCGTGCCGCCTGCTCGAGATCACCTCCGCCTACAACGTCGAGAAGACGGGTGAGTGTTGTGCGCGCTATGGCGAGCAGCCTGCCCGACACCCCGGCCGCCATGCTGGCACTGCCGCACGTGACGCGCCCCAACTACGACAAGTACGCGTGCCGCCTGCTCGAGATCACCTCCGCCTACAACGTCGAGAAGACGGGTGAGTGTTGTGCGCGCTATGGCGAGCAGCCTGCCCGACACCCCGGCCGCGCCGCACGTGACGCGCGCCAACTACGACAAGTACGCGTGCCGCCTGCTCGAGATCACCTCCGCCTACAACGTCGAGAAGACGGGTGAGTGTTGTGCGCGCTATGGCGAGCAGCCTGCCCGACACCCCGGCCGCGCCGCACGTGACGCGCGCCAACTACGACAAGTACGCGTGCCGCCTGCTCGAGATCACCTCCGCCTACAACGTCGAGAAGACGGGTGAGTGTTGTGCGCGCTATGGCGAGCAGCCTGCCCGACACCCCGGCCGCCATGCTGGCACTGCCGCACGTGACGCGCGCCAACTACGACAAGTACGCGTGCCGCCTGCTCGAGATCACCTCCGCCTACAACGTCGAGAAGACGGGTGAGTGTTGTGCGCGCTATGGCGAGCAGCCTGCCCGACACCCCGGCCGCGCCGCACGTGACGCGCGCCAACTACGACAAGTACGCGTGCCGCCTGCTCGAGATCACCTCCGCCTACAACGTCGAGAAGACGGGTGAGTGTTGTGCGCGCTATGGCGAGCAGCCTGCCCGACACCCCGGCCGCGCCGCACGTGACGCGCGCCAACTACGACAAGTACGCGTGCCGCCTGCTCGAGATCACCTCCGCCTACAACGTCGAGAAGACGGGTGAGTGTTGTGCGCGCTATGGCGAGCAGCCTGCCCGACACCCCGGCCGCGCCGCACGTGACGCGCGCCAACTACGACAAGTACGCGTGCCGCCTGCTCGAGATCACCTCCGCCTACAACGTCGAGAAGACGGGTGAGTGTTGTACGCGCTATGGCGAGCAGCCTGCCCGACACCCCGGCCGCGCCGCACGTGACGCGCGCCAACTACGACAAGTACGCGTGCCGCCTGCTCGAGATCACCTCCGCCTACAACGTCGAGAAGACGGGTGAGTGTTGTGCGCGCTATGGCGAGCAGCCTGCCCGACACCCCGGCCGCGCCGCACGTGACGCGCGCCAACTACGACAAGTACGCGTGCCGCCTGCTCGAGATCACCTCCGCCTACAACGTCGAGAAGACGGGTGAGTGTTGTGCGCGCTATGGCGAGCAGCCTGCCCGACACCCCGGCCGCGCCGCACGTGACGCGCGCCAACTACGACAAGTACGCGTGCCGCCTGCTCGAGATCACCTCCGCCTACAACGTCGAGAAGACGGGTGAGTGTTGTGCGCGCTATGGCGAGCAGCCTGCCCGACACCCCGGCCGCGCCGCACGTGACGCGCGCCAACTACGACAAGTACGCGTGCCGCCTGCTCGAGATCACCTCCGCCTACAACGTCGAGAAGACGGGTGAGTGTTGTGCGCGCTATGGCGAGCAGCCTGCCCGACACCCCGGCCGCGCCGCACGTGACGCGCGCCAACTACGACAAGTACGCGTGCCGCCTGCTCGAGATCACCTCCGCCTACAACGTCGAGAAGACGGGTGAGTGTTGTGCGCGCTATGGCGAGCAGCCTGCCCGACACCCCGGCCGCGCCGCACGTGACGCGCGCCAACTACGACAAGTACGCGTGCCGCCTGCTCGAGATCACCTCCGCCTACAACGTCGAGAAGACGGGTGAGTGTTGTGCGCGCTATGGCGAGCAGCCTGCCCGACACCCCGGCCGCGCCGCACGTGACGCGCGCCAACTACGACAAGTACGCGTGCCGCCTGCTCGAGATCACCTCCGCCTACAACGTCGAGAAGACGGGTGAATGTTGTGCGCGCTATGGCGAGCAGCCTGCCCGACACCCCGGCCGCGCCGCACGTGACGCGCGCCAACTACGACAAGTACGCGTGCCGCCTGCTCGAGATCACCTCCGCCTACAACGTCGAGAAGACGGGTGAGTGTTGTGCGCGCTATGGCGAGCAGCCTGCCCGACACCCCGGCCGCGCCGCACGTGACGCGCGCCAACTACGACAAGTACGCGTGCCGCCTGCTCGAGATCACCTCCGCCTACAACGTCGAGAAGACGGGTGAGTGTTGTGCGCGCTATGGCGAGCAGCCTGCCCGACACCCCGGCCGCGCCGCACGTGACGCGCGCCAACTACGACAAGTACGCGTGCCGCCTGCTCGAGATCACCTCCGCCTACAACGTCGAGAAGACGGGTGAGTGTTGTGCGCGCTATGGCGAGCAGCCTGCCCGACACCCCGGCCGCGCCGCACGTGACGCGCGCCAACTACGACAAGTACGCGTGCCGCCTGCTCGAGATCACCTCCGCCTACAACGTCGAGAAGACGGGTGAGTGTTGTGCGCGCTATGGCGAGCAGCCTGCCCGACACCCCGGCCGCGCCGCACGTGACGCGCGCCAACTACGACAAGTACGCGTGCCGCCTGCTCGAGATCACCTCCGCCTACAACGTCGAGAAGACGGGTGAGTGTTGTGCGCGCTATGGCGAGCAGCCTGCCCGACACCCCGGCCGCGCCGCACGTGACGCGCGCCAACTACGACAAGTACGCGTGCCGCCTGCTCGAGATCACCTCCGCCTACAACGTCGAGAAGACGGGTGAGTGTTGTGCGCGCTATGGCGAGCAGCCTGCCCGACACCCCGGCCGCGCCGCACGTGACGCGCGCCAACTACGACAAGTACGCGTGCCGCCTGCTCGAGATCACCTCCGCCTACAACGTCGAGAAGACGGGTGAGTGTTGTGCGCGCTATGGCGAGCAGCCTGCCCGACACCCCGGCCGCGCCGCACGTGACGCGCGCCAACTACGACAAGTACGCGTGCCGCCTGCTCGAGATCACCTCCGCCTACAACGTCGAGAAGACGGGTGAGTGTTGTGCGCGCTATGGCGAGCAGCCTGCCCGACACCCCGGCCGCGCCGCACGTGACGCGCGCCAACTACGACAAGTACGCGTGCCGCCTGCTCGAGATCACCTCCGCCTACAACGTCGAGAAGACGGGTGAGTGTTGTGCGCGCTATGGCGAGCAGCCTGCCCGACACCCCGGCCGCGCCGCACGTGACGCGCGCCAACTACGACAAGTACGCGTGCCGCCTGCTCGAGATCACCTCCGCCTACAACGTCGAGAAGACGGGTGAGTGTTGTGCGCGCTATGGCGAGCAGCCTGCCCGACACCCCGGCCGCCATGCTGGCACTGCCGCACGTGACGCGCGCCAACTACGACAAGTACGCGTGCCGCCTGCTCGAGATCACCTCCGCCTACAACGTCGAGAAGACGGGTGAGTGTTGTGCGCGCTATGGCGAGCAGCCTGCCCGACACCCCGGCCGCGCCGCACGTGACGCGCGCCAACTACGACAAGTACGCGTGCCGCCTGCTCGAGATCACCTCCGCCTACAACGTCGAGAAGACGGGTGAGTGTTGTGCGCGCTATGGCGAGCAGCCTGCCCGACACCCCGGCCGCGCCGCACGTGACGCGCGCCAACTACGACAAGTACGCGTGCCGCCTGCTCGAGATCACCTCCGCCTACAACGTCGAGAAGACGGGTGAGTGTTGTGCGCGCTATGGCGAGCAGCCTGCCCGACACCCCGGCCGCGCCGCACGTGACGCGCGCCAACTACGACAAGTACGCGTGCCGCCTGCTCGAGATCACCTCCGCCTACAACGTCGAGAAGACGGGTGAGTGTTGTGCGCGCTATGGCGAGCAGCCTGCCCGACACCCCGGCCGCGCCGCACGTGACGCGCGCCAACTACGACAAGTACGCGTGCCGCCTGCTCGAGATCACCTCCGCCTACAACGTCGAGAAGACGGGTGAGTGTTGTGCGCGCTATGGCGAGCAGCCTGCCCGACACCCCGGCCGCGCCGCACGTGACGCGCGCCAACTACGACAAGTACGCGTGCCGCCTGCTCGAGATCACCTCCGCCTACAACGTCGAGAAGACGGGTGAGTGTTGTGCGCGCTATGGCGAGCAGCCTGCCCGACACCCCGGCCGCGCCGCACGTGACGCGCGCCAACTACGACAAGTACGCGTGCCGCCTGCTCGAGATCACCTCCGCCTACAACGTCGAGAAGACGGGTGAGTGTTGTGCGCGCTATGGCGAGCAGCCTGCCCGACACCCCGGCCGCGCCGCACGTGACGCGCGCCAACTACGACAAGTACGCGTGCCGCCTGCTCGAGATCACCTCCGCCTACAACGTCGAGAAGACGGGTGAGTGTTGTGCGCGCTATGGCGAGCAGCCTGCCCGACACCCCGGCCGCGCCGCACGTGACGCGCGCCAACTACGACAAGTACGCGTGCCGCCTGCTCGAGATCACCTCCGCCTACAACGTCGAGAAGACGGGTGAGTGTTGTGCGCGCTATGGCGAGCAGCCTGCCCGACACCCCGGCCGCGCCGCACGTGACGCGCGCCAACTACGACAAGTACGCGTGCCGCCTGCTCGAGATCACCTCCGCCTACAACGTCGAGAAGACGGGTGAGTGTTGTGCGCGCTATGGCGAGCAGCCTGCCCGACACCCCGGCCGCCATGCTGGCACTGCCGCACGTGACGCGCGCCAACTACGACAAGTACGCGTGCCGCCTGCTCGAGATCACCTCCGCCTACAACGTCGAGAAGACGGGTGAGTGTTGTTAAAGAGATCTCGAGGCGTGCCGCTGTGATGGATTTCGACTGTGACGCCACAATGCCATGTAAAGAAAATAGTGACACGAACTAAGCGCTAGCAACTTCACTTAGAACATTGTTGTCAGTCATTTGTTTAATACATGTTATAATCGTGCAGGGCTCCTAATGCAGTACGAGGATGATCTGGCGGAGAAGAAGGCCGGCGCGGCGGCGGACGACGACTTCCACGAGGGGCACAGCGACTCGGAGACAGACTGGGGCAGCGTCGCCAGGAGCGCTGCCAACGTATCTAGTGGCAGCGGCTCCCGGGGTAGGAAGACTTACAGAGGAGGAGTCAGAAAACGGTAACCCGCAGCTTTTTATATTCGTCGTTTCTTTCCAGACGTGGCCGGGCGACTCGAGTCGACTTGGGTCGTCCCAGAGTACCAATCTTCACAGGTCGTCACTGTATCGTCCTGACCTAGACTCTTTGTCTATTATTATAGACAAAGTGAATAGAGAAATAGACAAAGTGAATAGAGAAAAAGACAAAGTGAATAGAGAAAAAGACAAAGTGAATAGAGAAATAGACAAAGTGAATAGAGAAAAAGACAAAGTGAATAGAGAAAAAGACAAAGTGAATAGAGAAATAGACATAGTGAATAGAGAAAAAGACAAAGTGAAAAGAGAAATAGACAAAGTGAATAGAGAAATAGACAAAGTGGATAGAGAAAAAGACAAAGTGAATAGAGAAATAGACAAAAAGACAAAGTGAATAGAGAAATAGACAAAGTGAATAGAGAAAAAGACAAAGTGAATAGAGAAATAGACAAAGTGAATAGAGAAAAAGACAAAGTGAATAGAGAAATAGACAAAGTGAATAGAGAATAAGCAAAGTGAGCACATAGGGACAAGAAGCGAGAGAGTGCCCCGGGAACACGCCAAGAGCAAGTACCGAACGGGCGCCCTCCTGCGATTGGGCCCCTGTAACTGCGAGGTAGATAGGGCCGTGAGTGGTGGAGGGTTATCCACCACTTAGGTCTTCTTAAAATAAGGTAGAGCAATAGCAATAGCATAGGAATTATCATAAACTCGAAACCTATACAGTATTGCCGTAGTCCAAAAATCAAATTATCATGGCAAAAAGCAAGGTCGTCTAGCACAGTTTCAGGAAAAAACAGTTGAAAGCTCTACTTTGTACTTACACTAATTAAATAAAGTACCAGGCAGGCTCACTTCGAATGTTATGCACACCCTTATGTGCGCTATATACGCGAAGATGGAAAATCTCGGCGAGATCAACCGCTGTGGCCAGATCGGTCTGTAGGACATTATCTTTTTCTAATGTAAAAAAAAAATTCGTGTTTATAAGTTATAACAATAAGCTCCTCTGAAACGACTTGACCGATTTTTGAGAATTTCTTGTGTACATCGGTGGTTCTGTGTCTAGGACGTGAAGTATTTTCAACCGACTTAGAAGGAGGTTCTCAATTCGATTTTATGTTTTTTTAATGTTTGTTACCTCATAATTTTTAACTGGGTGAACCGATTTTGATGATTTTGTGTCATTAGAAAGCTGACGCATCCCGTGTGGTCCCATTTCAAATTAGCCCAGTTCTGATAATGCTATCCATGTGAAAACCATATAAGTTTTAAATTTTTAATTGAAAAGAATGTGTTCTACAGTAGTTTGATGAGAGTTGAAGTTAGTTTTTTTGTTAATTTATTAGAAAGAAAGAAAAAACGTTTATTCGGAATCACAACACAGTTATATAAGTCCGCCAGAATACATCATAATTATATTGTGTGAAATTGAGTGATTCCAAAATGGAGTCCACTCAGCGTTTGCTACGTCCGTGGAGCCTGGATTTGCCCCATGGTCATAGCGCTGGTCTTCCGTGGATCCAAAAAATATCGGACGATTTATTAACGTATATTATTTTCATGACCCCAAGTGAGAAATATTTAATGTAGCAAAACATCGTTTGCCGGGTCACCAGGGGGCTGATTCTGTATCGTTCAGTTTGTTAGTTAGTAACCCTTACTGGGTTATTAACTAAGAAAACGGAGGCAAAAATCCTATTTTTGCATACTTTTTGCACAAGTAAGCAACTAGCATGGTATATTGACATGATACCATACCAACCTAGGTTGGTAACTTGTGCAAAAAGTATGCAAAAATATGGTTTTTGCCTCCGTTTTTTAGTTAACAACCCAGTGAGGGTTGCTAACTAACAAATTGAACGATACAGAATCAGCCTACTGGTTTATTTATACGTTTTTAGTGCCATTGCACGCACGTTCATGTTCCAGGTACAAGCGCAAAGGCGGGTCGGCCGCGAAGACTAAGGCGGCTCGCGGAGCGTTCGCAGCGCGTCGCGGCCGTGCTGCCGGCGCGCGCAGCCCCGCGCCGCCCAAGCCGCGCCCAGGTATGACCGGCCTCGTGACCTGCTGATTGTTGTGTCCCAATGCTGGCCACTTCCCCCTTATTGTATGTCACGCGACAGGCGTATTTAGTGCTGCCAGACGTGACTTTTAAGCTATTGCATAGCTTCTATCGCGGGCCTTGAGCGTGGAGACCGAATCCAGAAATTCCGTAACGAAAATAACCTACTCCGACCGGCACAGCGGTGATACTTTTTAGTTTTGCCATCTATCGATGAATAGCAGAACTTATAGTGACTTTTTGAAATATCACGCTTGTCTCTTTAGTTCAGCAACTCGTCTCTAGGTGGCGTGATAAAAACAACTATGCAATAGCTTTACCGCGGCAGTCTCCGAGTGCCACACGTCTTTTTTTGATGTCTTCTTATAAAACGTGACGTGACGAAAGACATTAAAGATGACAACTACAAAAGTGATTTTTGACAGCAGTGATTTCACACATCGCTCAAGACGCATAATAAGGGTCTCCTCTCAGAATGAGGGGTATGGCTATAGACTAAAGGCTATTGGCTATTAACTAATATATGGCGTGGGCTCTTAGGCAAGCATGTTTCCTCAATGTTTTCCTTTCCCGTTAAGGAAGTGATATTTAGTTAAGTCAGAGGTGTGCCCAGTATTCCAACCGCCAACTCAAACCCATTATATAGCATATTGGGCATTGCTATCATGCCGGATTCACTGGACAGTGAAATATCTTTAAAAGAGTTTACCCGTGGTATCCCTGGGGGGAATAAATTCCATACCAGACCAAATCGTCCTTACGGAATAGCTAGACTGAGACCAATCCATCTGACATACTGTTTTTGTGTCCAGGTACAAGTTCGGGCGGCAGCGCCCTGGGCACGATGCCGATACCGCGCGCTAACGCCACCCTCAACACGAGGCCCGGGGTGTTCAAACCCTCCCGGCTTAATCTCATTTAGACGCTCACTTTGATATCTAGTACCAGGCCAGTCTCACTTATCACGTGACCGTCCCGGCTACAAGTACGGGTCCGGACCACGACATTTCAGATGGTTGCCGCTCGCGGGCCGAGTTGCACGCGCTACTTCTGTACGGTCTATTTTACGCGCCGTCTGACTACGGCAGCCCTAGTACGTCGTAAGAGATAAAGTTAGGCGATAGAAAGAGACCACAACATTGCGTTTGTTGCGTGTCGATTTTGAGGGCGGGGCCAGGCGCTATTGCGAACTGAATTGCACTTTTTGTGTCAGCGCTAGAGTCGCTATTTCTTTAAATTATCGTGCGGAGTGAACCTTCTGGTACTATTTAGTGTTCTGTGCTAGTACTTACACTATTCGACTTGTGTTCATAAGAAGTTTTGCTGAGCAAAGTTTCTTTGAACACAAGTCGAATTTTGAGACAAGACACGACAAGATGAGAGACCATCACCTCATCGATATAGGTACGATACGCTAAAGAGATAGAAATTTAACTAAATTCAAAAATGTATCCGACGTGATTTCTGGAGAAATGAGACCTAATAACAGTGCTATCTAGGATGATGAGTGCAGTGCAGTGATATTGCAATCCAAAATTACTATGTGATGCACTGCATCTGACATGGACGTGCGTATCATTAACATCAGGCGAACGCCCTTCTTGTCTCATCATTTTCAATGTATGAAAATGATCGCTGAATTGGTCACGTGATTTCGCATATTCTTATACATTTTTTGAATTTCGTTCGAGAGCGATATTAAAAAACGCATTGAAGGGACATATTGCTAGAGCTGCATAACTCTGAACGTTACGGTATGACACGAGTTGTGAAACTATATTGGCTACATTATTATTATGTTAATTTAAAGCCAACTTAACGGCTTAAGTTTGAATTCTATTTGGGTTTTTCTCAATTTGCAAGCTTATAACAGACTGTGAGCTTATGATAAAATGGCGGTAGGTATTACCTGTGAAAATTTTCGTTTTGCAAGAAAGGGCCTGAAGACCCCTACATCAAAAGTTTAAATACCTGTAACTGTTTGATTTTAAATTTATTTTCTGCATTATTAAATAAAAAAGTAAAAAAATGGAGTTCCATTTTTTGTGATTTGCTCCGCCGGACGGACGCTGTGCGCCGGACACATTAAAAAGTTGGACTCATTAATTTATGTTTATTATTTCCGTATTTAATTATTTGATAATATGTTGATTATTAATTTTGTGTTGCCAGTTGTAATTATTCAAATTTATTTCAAAATAATGTTATAATCAGTAAAGTTCGGCCAGCGAGATATTGTTAGTATTGTAAGAATAACTAAAGTGCCATCATTATTTTTACGGTCCACTAAAGGGCAGGGTATTGGGCTTTAGCTCACCACGCAAGCTAAGTGCGGAGAACTCTTATTAGACCAGGGTCGATAATTTTTGAAACCAAAAAAAATTACAGTAGGACGAAACCCATTAGAAAAGGAGGGGAATATGATCAAAACGAAAGGAAAAATAAATTACGGTCGATCCGAGTTCGGGAACAGGGGGGGGGGGGGGGGGAACATACCAACTTTTTGAAAAAAGCTCATATTTTGACGTCAGAATTTTGATTGCAAATTGGGGTGCTTTTTCGATATTAATTCAAAATAAGGTGAAAAAAATCAATATTTTAAATCAAATAAATTACAGTGTATTTGGGACATAATAAGGTAAGTTTTCACCAAATTTCGTAGAAAAAAATTTTGTTTGAAAAAGATATAAATAAAAAACAAAAAACTTGGTTTTTTGAATTTTTCACCTAAATTTTGAGGTTAAGTGAAAAAATTGTAAATATAAAAGTTTTAGATCTTTTCATTACCTACAACTTTGCGTTTTTTCTATAAGACTTGTAGTTTTGCCGGAAATCAAAGAACACCATTTTTTACCTTAACCCCCCCCCCCCCCTGGTTCCGAACTCAGATCGACCGTAATTTATTTTTCCTTTCATTTTGATCATATTCCCCTCCTTTTCTAATGGGTTTCATCCTACTGTAATTTTTTTTTCTCTTTTTATTATTTTTAAAGGCTTCTACCCTGGTCTATATTATGTGCTCATTATGTACCGACCGATTTGTAGATATTTAATTACTGATTTATATTAAAAAAAGATTTCAACAAACGAGTGAAAGTAATGTATACTCAGAATTGCAATTTCTCGCTGATCGTACTGTAATAATAAGTAAAAAGTGATTGTAAATAAAAATTGTTACTTTCTTGTACAAAAATATTTTTATTTTCATAAGTTCCAAATTGAACATTTTATGGGAGTGACAAATGTGATTCCCATTTTGACGTGATAAATTGATGAACACCAGCAACGCACATGAAAAATAGTAACGTTCCGCGTAACGTTCCACCTGAGCCTGTGCGTGCAAGCGAGAGCGCGCAACAAGCGATAGAGAGGCACGAGAAAACAAACGATAGAGAGGCCAATTATGACGTTATCACGTAAATCTATCGTCCGTAAATCGACTTTACAGACAACCATTTTTTTAGTTTAGATATTTCAATCCACGAAGGCGCGCTCCCCTTTGTCAAAATCACTTATGTTTGATTCGATTCGTATGGAGTTTGACAGAGTGGGGCGCGCTACAGACTAGATAAGCTAAATAGCAGCTTGTGTTATATTAAATGTGTATGATAATCTTCATGGGCTCGCCGGTGCGCGCGTACTCCAGCGCCTCCTTGGTCTTGTCGAGCGGGAAGTGGTGCGTTATGAACGGCTTCAGGTTGATAGCTCCGCTCGACACGGCCTCCAGGGCCTGCGGGTACCTGGATAATAAACATTACCAGCGGGGCTAGTCGTTTAGCGTTCACGACAGTAGATAAAAATGTTTGGACAAACCGCGTGACAAATGAAAACAAATGAAAGCAGAATCTACTTTATGCTTAGCGTTGTTCACTGTCGGCTGTCAATTGTCACGCGAAGTACGCTAAAGTTATCTACAACGTCTGCCAGAACGCCAGGGAGCGTTCAAATTGTCGTAGTCGATTATCAAACACAGCGTGGTTTCCTCTATTTAGTCACGTGGTTTGTCCATACATTTTTGTCTACTGTCGTCAACGCCAAACGACTTACTTTGTGTAGCCCCGCAGAGGTAACAAGTAACAATTCAGTATCGTCGTCGTTATCGTCTCAGCCGACGGACGTCCACTGCTGGACATAGGCCTCCTGAAATGACCGCCAAACACCACAAACTTGCGCCGCCTGGCGCCAGTGACTCCCCGCAACTTTCTTTGTGTCGTCCGTCCACCTGGTGGGGGGTCTACCAACACTGCGCTTTCCGCTTTGTGGCCGCCATTCCAGCACCTTCGGTCCCAAACGTCCATCGGTCCTACGGGCTATGTGCCCTATCCATTGCCATTTCAGTTTGGCGACACGACAACTACAATATGAAAATGTCAAAACAGTTCTACTTTATGAGGTGGTGGTACAGCCCGGACAAAGTGACCTACTATGACCTCTCCGAGGATTTTTAAGCAGAGAAACGTCCGTTCGTGCGAGTGGGTACTTGCTCAGGAGTCAGGAGTTTCCCTAGAAGACCTAATATCCACTTTTAAGTGAACGTTAGCAAGCGAGCGTACGGGTCACCTAATGTTAAGCGATCACCGCCGCCCATGGATATTATGCAGCACCAGAATAACTGCAAATGCGTTGCCGGCTCTTAGGAGTCTTAGGAGTTTGTTTATCCGTCCCTTTAATAATTCCATTTTATAACTTTGAGGGAACACTGCTGCTGTCAGCGGGTTCCATAGACTTTTTCTATTTCACCCCTGTTTCGTAGAATGGCTTTGGTAGAAAGACCAGTCGTGTCGGTAGAAGCAGATTTGGAGCACTCACGAGTTGAGGAGTCGGAAGGCGCCTCTAATGTCCACCTCCCGCAGCATGGCACCGGACAGAGGCACCTCCACCGAGCCCGCTCCGATGCCAACCACCACTATGGTGCCTCCAGAACGCGTCACCTGAACCAAGAAGAAGGAAAAATGAAGAGATCTATAAGAACCCAAAATCAGCCAATAATATGTAACCCGTTCGCATCAGAAGCTTTGCTTATGACTTCCCCTCCCAATTCATACGAAAGCAACCCGCGCGCCTCGCTGTTATCAGACGATTGCGGGTGGCAGTCGCATAAAGTGGGAGGAGAAGTCATCGGCAAAGCTTCTACGAACGGCTTATAGTGTCACATACTTTTCTAGCCCGGTCAGGGTATCGTTGTCTGCGTCAAATTCTATTTTATTGGTACCGCAGCGCATCCTAATAAATATTTTATATTTTATCTAACTAGGTAGGTACTTAAAAAAGAAAGTCGTGTTAGTTACACTATTTATAACTCAAGAACGGCTTTACCGATATGGCTGAAAATTGGTGAGGAGGTAGCTTAGAGCCAGGAGACGGACATAGGATACTATTTATTCCGTTCGAGAGAAAAAAAATTATATGGCAAAACAACGTTTGCCGGGTCAGCTAGTTTTATATGTATTAAAGATTAGTGGGATATAGTATTACCATCATGGCTACCCTCTGCGCGGAGGCGAACCCGCACGCATCCATGGTGACGTTGGGCTCGGTGCCCAACAGCTGCTTGACGCGCTCCACCACCTGCTGGTCGCTGTGCTCCGTGCTGACCAGCAGCGTGTGATCCGCTCCGAGACTCTTAGCAGTCTTCAAGCGAGCTTCCACCACATCTACAAAAGCACTTTTTAAATTTGTAAAAATTTTTGAAGTGAAAACTTCTTAAAGTTTGTTGGGGCATTTTTGAAGTGGGAAAAGCTTTTACTTTTTCTCAGGGAACTTCGCCTCATTCATCTTCTTTTATTCACGTTTCATTGCTTAGTGAATCGAACTTGAACAAAAAAAAACAGTGATACCTATTTATGCTAAGTATTTAGGTACTCTTTTTTTTTTTAATGTACCTAGGTAAGATGGATACGGCAAACACAGATTTTGTGAAAGCATTCCAAACCTTAAGTAGCCATGCTTATTAGAAATAAAGAAGTGAACCGCTTTGTGTGTAGTGATAAGTAGATCGACAACGACAACATAGGGATGAAAGCCCGCGCCTGTTATCGTACGGTGTGGTCTGAAAAAATGGTGAGGGTAGGACCCTGATCGAACTGCTCCTGAGCACACTCCCCGATATAATGTTACAATCTTATGTATCCTATCCTATTAGATGGAATCCGCTCGAAATAAATCATGGTACAAAAGATAATATAGTGGTCTGTGGTAACCATCCTTGGACGCGATAGACCCTACCAAGTCACTAGGGACCAGGGACCCTCCACCTTCCCATGGCCCCACCGCCCTCTTGGACTCTTGGGCCGAAACGCGGGAGGACACCCGAACGGTACTTGCTCTCGGCGCTTTTCCCAGTTCGGGTGCCTTCTTGAGCTCCCTACAAGTTATTTCTCTCTATCTCCTTGTCCCTTTTGTCATTCTCCCCTTTCTGGGGCAGACTCTACTATTATGTACTTCTTCCGAGGGACCTGCAGGGACCAGGGACCGAGGTACCGCTGACCTGTGATAAGGATGTTGGTGGCGCCCATGGCCCGCGCGGTCATGGCGCACAGCACGCCGATGGGCCCCGCGCCCAGCACCAACACCGAGCTGCCGATCTTGATGCCGGCGCGACTGCACGCGTGGATGGCGATCGCCAACGGCTGCACCGCCGCGCCCTCCTCCATACTCACATTATCTGGGATTCTGGATACAAAAACAGTTTATAATGAGCAAATTATTAGTGGGAGCCTGGGAGATTAAAATAATTATTTGCACTGCGTCGCAATTTGCGGAAACAGAAATAAAGTTCAATATAGGCAAGATGCTTATAAAATAAGTAGAGCATATATAGAGCATAGATATCAGCGACGTGCTTTATAGTAGCGGGCGTGATTCCCGGGAGTACCCAGCGAGAAGCAGTAGCATCGGTCCGCGTTCATGTTATATGGACCAGGCTGGCAACTGAACTCCGAGAAGAAAAAGAAGTTGCTTGTTTGTGTTTGATACTGGTCACACTTGCGGGAAAAATCGGCGACGTGCTTGTAGTAGCGGACGAGATTCCCGGGAGAGCCCAGCGAGGAGCAGTAGCGCGGCTGCGGGCACAGGTTGTAGCGGCCCTGACTGTCAGCTGAACTCGGAGGAAACAAAGAAGAGCAAAACATTGTTAGGTGTTAGATGCTCGTCTCACTTGTGGCAGAAGTCGGCGACGTGCTTGTAGTAGCAGGCGAGATTCCCGGGAGTGCCCAGCGAGGAGCAGTAGCGCGGCTGCGGGCACAGGTTGTGGCGGCCCTGTCTGACAGCTGAACTCGGAGGAAACAAAGAAGAGCAAAACATTCTTTTAGGTGTTAGATGCTCGTCTCACTTGTGGCAGAAGTCGGCGACGTGCTTGTAGTAGCGGGCGAGATTCCCGGGAGTGCCCAACGAGGAGCAGTAGCGCGGCTGCGGACACAGGTTTTGGCGGCCCTGACTAACAGCTGAACTCGGGGGAAACAAAGAGCAAAACATTGTTAGGTGTTACTTAGATGCTGGTCTCACTTGTGGCAGAAGTCGGCGACGTGCTTGTAGTAGCAGGCGAGATTCCCGGGAGTGCCCAGCGAGGAGCAGTAGCGCGGCTGCGGACACAGGTTGTAGCGGCCCTGGCGGCAGAACTCGCAGCTGCGGCACGGCTGCGTCGGCTCCACCGCGACGCGGTCACCAGACACCAGCCCGGACACCTTGCTGCCCACCTTGCAACGAAAAACATGCATGATTACAAGCATTTTGATACTATTGTAGCTGAGTTGCAGTTGTGACTTTCTTGAAATGAAAATTGATGACAGGAATGAGGTTGTTCAAAAGTTTTATCGAAACATACAGCCCAGGAAATTGGAAAGGCTGTGATGTAGGTGTTGGCGCCATCTCCTTCTTTCCTTGTAAGAAACATATATATCTGTCCCATTCGCTCCTCCGTTACCGAACCTCACTCACAGTGACAACGCATCGAGGACGCGTCGCCCGACGCTGATTTTAAAATTCAGTTGCATTTAAAACGCTCAAGCAACCGCTCCTGCGCGCGCGCATCGCGAATAATAAAAAAAACCACCTAAAGAAAACTGCAGTGTGTGAATATGTGAACTCTCGTGATAAGAAAAAAGTGAGTATTCCTTCATTTTGTTTTCCTTTTACGCTCTTCCGTTAACGCATACGCCAAACGCCTTACTTTCGCCCGCACAAAATTGGTTCTTTCGAGCCGCGATAAAACCGGCCATCTTTTTCTTTGTTTCAAATATTATACTTACGCATCCCCTATTGTTATTCACGCATTTGCTTACTTTTCAACGCAAGGTCCTTCGAGTATTTAATAAATAAATAGCCATTAAGCTATTTATCCGCTTAATATTAGCTACTTACTTCGCATATTACGTATTGTAAGGTTATAAGTGTGCCTAAATATTGTGTTAACAGTACTAGGTACCTACCTACATGGCTTACAGCTACGCATTTCATTATTATAGCTATCTTGCATTATTATAGCTAAATCGATTGTTCATTGATATTTAATATCAAAAATACCTATTGTATAATTGCACTGTACGTGATTCTTTCGTCACTCGCTCGATTCATCGCTCAAATTTTACCTAGGTAACTATTAAGTACCTACGTTTTGCATAACGCTCGCGCCATAGCTTGGTTTTTCGGATTAAAAACTAAACTTGTTCATTATACGATAAACTTAGTTGTCAAAATAAGTTCGTTTACGCTTAGAATAGCTTATTTACGATATAAACTCGAATATTACACTGGTTTTCGCTACTAAATAGTTAACTTACCTACTATTATTATGGTATCGTAAATGCAAAGGGTTATTCTGTAACTGACAATATCGCATTCTATTCTGTAACCATTCGATGAAATATATAATTTGTTCTTTAATAAAATTGATAATTGTTGTAAACAACGCAGTCGCTTATATTTTTATTGGTTTATAATAAACGGAAAAAATGTCGAGAAGAGCACGTTCACCTCCAGAAGTTTCTGCCGAAGTTTTAATCTTAGAGGCTCAAGTTAAATCTTATTTTTCGACAATGCAGTCTATTTATAACTCTTCGCAAAATTTAGATACTCCTGAAAAAATAAATTTATTTTTATCTAAGTCCGCCAATATTGAGCATATTCGGGAAGAGTACATTAAACTTGTTAAAGAATTAAACATTGTAAGAATGAAAGAAAATCCTGATTATGAACCCAATTTTCAATCGCTAAGCGCATTTGAGGAATTATATTCACACGTATTGTATAAAGTGAAGGAAAATACCGCAACCCCTTCACTTAATATAAAAAGCCCTAGTAAAGAACATAATGTTATTTCGGTAAAATCAAAAATAAAACTTCCACCTATTCAATTAATTAAATTCGGAGGTCAATTAAAGGACTGGCCGATTTTTTATGAATCTTTTAACAATACCATACATTTAAACAAAGAATTGAATAATTCAGAAAAATTACATTATTTATTAGGGCAACTTACGGATTCCGCACTTACATGTATTTCTGGCATTGAACCTACGAGTGAAAATTATCACCTAATTTATTCAACCTTGGTGGATAAATATCAGGACATACGCGCATTAGGTACTGCATATTTGGACCAAATTTTTAATTTTAAACCAATTCAATCATCAGAAAAATTAAATTCCTTTTTAGATATTTGTGCTACCTCAATAGCAGCTTTTGAAAAATTGAAAATTGGTGGCAAGGCAGAATTTATTTACCTTTATTTATGCCTGAAAAGGATTGATAAAGAGACTGCAAGATTATATGAAAACAACGTACGCGCGGAAAAGCTACCCTCTTTCGATAACTTTATTAAATTTATAAAAGAACAAACAAAAATTAATGAACGTACCGCCGCTGGTCCGTCACACTCACCGCTAACAAAAGAAGTTAATAAACAACGCGGCGCACCTAAAAAATTTTTGACGCCACCTAATGCAACAAAATCATTTGTAACATCGACTAAAATTAATGACGCTTCATGCCCTATATGTACGGACGATGCTCATCCCAAACAATTTTACCGCTGTCCTAAGTTTTTAACAATGACACCTATGGAGCGATATAACGTAGTTAAAGCAAATAACAGCTGCCTTTCTTGCTTATCTTTTTTTCACCGGACACCTCTCTGTAATTCTAAACAGGTTTGCCAGGCTCCGTCGTGCTCTAGTAAATACCACCACACACTTTTACACAGGCCGAAAGAAAACGCAGTCAGCAGCAGTGAAAAGAAGAATAATATCTCTTCCTGTGAAGCTACCGTTGATAATAAATCAGAAAAACAAGAAGTTGTTTCTTTGTGTTCCTTGAATCGCAGGGACGCTAATCAAACTACAGTACTGCTTGCAACTGCTTTAGTTCGTGCCTTTGATACAGCTGGTAAAAGTTACAGTGTTAGATGCCTTATTGACCCCGCATCACAGCATCATTTCATAACAAATGATTGCGCTTCTCGATTAGGTTTAACTACCAAACCAATCTCACACCCTACTACTGTCCAGGGTTTTGGCGGCACATCAAACGCAATAAAGGGTATTACGCACATAACTATATTCTCGAGATTTGAAAATTATTCTTATAATCTGAACCCTTTGATTGTCGACAAAATCACGGATCATTTACCTACATCTCCTGTAGATAAATCGCTTCTCACTTATCTGTCAAGTGTACCTTTAGCAGATGAGAATTATTACTTACCTGGTAATATTGATATGATACTAGGCGCGCAATTATTTACGCAAATACTTTTATCAGGTCGCGTAACAGCGCCACCTGGTATGCCCGAAGCAATTCAGTCTAAATTAGGTTTTTTGCTTTGGGGTAACGCACCACTATTAACTAATTCTACTAATTTAACGCAAACCCACACGCACACATTATGCGCTATTACTAATGAACGCTTAGATAAATCGCTACGCAACTTCTTCGAATTAGAAGAGGTACCTTTACCTAAAGATCAGTTCCTCAGCATTGAAGAACAGGAGTGCGAAGATTTTTACACTCGCACAACTACACGCAACGCACAGGGTAGGTTTACGGTTGCCTTACCTTTTAAAACAGATCCCAATTTACTTGGTGACTCACGCATTATCGCATATAAACGCCTAATATTGTCGCAACTTACAACACCCCGACATATCGGCATATTACAGGATAACAAGATAAATGTCGTTGCTTTCTGTGACGTTAGCACACAAGCATACGGGACAGTTATATTTATTAACGCAGTAACAAATGCCGAAGTCATGATTCGCTTACTTTGCGCTAAATCAAAGGTCGCTCCGGTCAAAACAATCTCACTTGCTCGTTTAGAGCTTTGTGCAGCTCATTTGTTGTCTAAGTTGGTTCGCACTATTTTGACAAGTTATTGTAAACGCATTAATATAAATCGCATTTACGCCTTTTCTGATTCAACGGTTGTTCTAAATTGGATCAATTCAAGTCCTCATAAACTCAAAACGTTTGTCGCAAATCGAGTCTCAAAAATACAGTCAAATTTAGATCCAAAAAACTTCTTTCATGTTTCCGGTAAAGAAAACCCGAGTGATTGTTTATCTCGTGGTCTAACGCCAGCGCAATTGATTTCTCATCCTCTGTGGTTTGAGGGCCCTACTTGGATGCATGAAGAATGTAACAAATGGCCAATTCAGCCATTTATTCCTGACTTAAATGATTTGCCTGAAACAAAAACAGTCACATTAAATACTGTTACGTCAGAGAAACCGCTACTTACAAAAATCGCTGAACGCATATCGAGTTGGTCTAAATTAATACGCACTTTTACTTATATTCTACGCTTTTCTAAGCGCTTAAATACGCACGGATTAGTAACCGCTGAAGATTTAAAGACTTCCGAATTGTTCATAATTCGCGAGCTTCAGAAAATTTATTTTTCTGAATTTATCGACGCCTTAAAAAAGAACGCTTCTTTACCGCGCACTATTAAAAAATTACGTCCATTCTTATTAGATGGAATCTTAAGAGTAGGTGGTCGACTATCCGCAAGTCAAGACATTTCTTTTGATCATAAACACCCCATTTTACTTCCTGGGAAAGATCACATAGTAAATCTCATCATAGATCATGTTCATCGTATCAGTTGTCATGCTGGACCTCAACTCACTACATCTTTATTACGCAAAAAATATTGGATTTTATCCGCTAGGAAAACAATACGCTCCCGTATACGTGCATGTATGCCTTGTTTCAAGGTACGCCCAAATTCCTTTCAAACGCCAGTCATGGCGGATCTACCTGCATGTAGACTTGATATCTCGAAACCTTTCACGCATACAGGGATTGACTATTGCGGTCCCTTTTATGTGACCACCACTCGAGGCCGCGGAATCAAAAGCCAAAAGGCATACGTTTGCGTATTCATATGTTTGTCAACCCGAGCAGTTCATGTAGAAATTGCACCTGATCTGTCAACAAATTCTTTCTTAAATTGTCTCAAACGGTTCTTAAGTCGCAGAGGCCCCATTCTAAGCGTGCGAACAGATCACGGAAGCAACTTTTTAGGAGCTAAAGCTTATTTAAACGAACTTTATGAATTTTTGAGGACAACATATGATGAACCTTTTAAGAAGGAGCTCGCAAATTCAGAAATTTCGTTGCTGAACATTCCCCCGAACGCTCCTCATTTCGGTGGAAATTGGGAAATAACGGTCAAATCCTTTAAAACGCACTTGCAGAGAGTAATAGGCACACAAATATTGACTTATGAAGAATTACTGACAGTGTTGTGTCAGATAGAGGCCTTACTTAATTCGCGTCCGCTTGGTATTCTTAGCGAAGATCCTTCGGAACCCATGCCTATTACTCCCGCACATTTTTTAAACACTACTCCCCTTAAAGCATTACCTGCTGTAGATGTTTTGAATGAACGTACAAGTTTACTGTCTAGATATTCGCTCTTAGACAAACTAGTGCAGTCGTATTGGAAGCGATGGAGAGACGAATATTTACATACGCTACAGACTCGAGAAAAGTGGAATACTGAGTCACGTCCAGTGCAAGTAGGGACTATTGTTTTGATAATGCAGGATAGTGCCCCTCTACACTGGCCTCTAGGGGTCATTGAGGAAGTATTTAAAGGCCCTGATGGTCGTATACGTGTAGCTCTAGTTAGGACTAAAAATGGCACACTTAAACGCCCTATAATTCGTTTATGCCCTCTCCCGATCAAGAATTAATTACTTTAGCACGTAAACGCTCTATCAATAATTCAATATATGTATTAACGCTCATAATATTAAGTCAATTTATCTTCGCAATTCTTTATCGCATTTCACTTAATTTTTTTTAACGCAATTTTTTCATGTACATATAACTTCATTTAATTAACTCTTTTTTTTTTGAAAGTACCTTTCAAGGCGGAGGCTATGTTGGCGCCATCTCCTTCTTTCCTTGTAAGAAACATATATATCTGTCCCATTCGCTCCTCCGTTACCGAACCTCACTCACAGTGACAACGCATCGAGGACGCGTCGCCCGACGCTGATTTTAAAATTCAGTTGCATTTAAAACGCTCAAGCAACCGCTCCTGCGCGCGCGCATCGCGAATAATAAAAAAAACCACCTAAAGAAAACTGCAGTGTGTGAATATGTGAACTCTCGTGATAAGAAAAAAGTGAGTATTCCTTCATTTTGTTTTCCTTTTACGCTCTTCCGTTAACGCATACGCCAAACGCCTTACTTTCGCCCGCACAGTAGGAACAGTATTGTTTCTACGAAATGAAAGATGCGGCCCCGGATGTACATGATACGATCATCATGTTATCAAAACGCGGGCAGGGAAAGGCAGTGACAAATGATCTTCAGTCATGGAAAATGTGGCCAGGGAAATACGATCTACTTGTTATCAAAAATGCAAGAAGAAATAATTAAAAAAATCAAAAAACCCGACTGCAAAAATGTCAACTGAAATGCAATAACTTAAAAGACTAAAACAAGGCGGACAACGAAAACAAAATTATAATAAACTTAAAACGATGCAATTTTTACTTCATTTTAACAAACAACATTATGAGCTGATAGCTTTAGTTAAATTTTCGCATTCAATTTAAAAATATAGAAGGCGGGACCTATTTTTGCAAATTATAAAGAAAATTAATAGGTCCCGCCTGCTTTTTTTTTGTGGCTTTTTAGTTGCCACACTTTACGAGCGAAACCTAAGCACTTTTATCTACACAATGTGAAAGACGTAAAGTGGGTATATTTGGTTATATATTATATTATGTCGGTTCAAGTCAGTCAGTCACTTCGAAGAAGTAAAAGTTGTAAACAGTGTCGTCAAACGCAAACCTGGATTTTATCCCGGAAATATATAAGCTGTAACATTTCATAGGTGTAGTTTGTGTACGTTTAGGGCTCAGGCGTATCTAACTCACGTCGCTTTAAGCGGATCATTCGGAAAAAACTGAGATTACAAATAGAAATAGAAAAAAAGCTTTATTTCACATAGGCCTAACTTACAGGCACTTATGAAAGGTCATTTATATTATTTAATATAAAACGATATGGTGATAACTATTATTCGACTTAAAACTAAGTTTACGAGGGTTCCAACGCGCCCTGCACTGAGAAGAAGCCCACAACAAACTCAGCCGGGTTTTCTTTTATTTATCTTCACCATTTTACATAGGTAATCTCTTAAAAATTAATTGAGCTAATAAAATAGCAGCAGTTCACTATCACTCCCAGGGATTTGATTCTTGTAAATAATCCCTAATACTATAATACGATTTAGCCATGAGCTTACGTTTTACAGCTACTTTGAACTTTTTGAGGGACAAGTTCAATATTACGTTAAGGAAAATTATTGATTGAAAACAAAACTACATGTAAATTATTGATTGAAAACAAAAGTAGCATATGAAAATTACAATTTACGTAATTGGTTCAATTCATCGAGAGAATTTTGATCGTGTGGTTGAAGCAGTAACTTTTTAGGATCTAGGGAACTAATCGCTAGACCTGAGAGCGATCTCACGCGGCTCAAAGCGACGTACGCCTGACCTTTTGCGAACACATAATATGAAATTATTCAAAAATAAAATGCTAAAGTAGTGTTGAGTAATAGGAAACTATGGCATAGGAAAAAGAAGCAAGAACGGCAAGAGAATTGTAAATTTGGCTCTGGAGAATAACTTAACCATCCTGAATAGCGTTTTCAAGAAAAGAAAAACCAAGAAGTGGACTTGGATATCGCCGGATGGAACGTACCGCAATGAAATTGACTTTATAACTAGTAATCAACCCAAGTTTTTCCAAGACGTAAGCGTAATAAATAATTTTAATTTCAATAGCAATCATCGTATGGTCAGAGCAGTACTTTTTCACAAACAACAAAAGAAACAACGAAAACACTTTCACCAGAGTGAAAATACCTGCACGACTAATACAACGTCTCAAGATAACATAACAACAGGAGGAATAGACAAAACACAAGAAATTTACGACACAGAAACAAACGATATTTATAGAAAAAAGAACAAGTCAATAAATAACAGAAATACACTGAGCTCGAAAACAATGGATCTCATTCAGAAACGAAAGGAACTGCTTAAAAATAGAAGAAATAAAACAACATTACATGAAATTACTGAACTAAGTAAGGAGATAAGTCGCAATATAAAACAAGATAAGTTGAATAAAAGAATAAAATGTATCCAAAAACACATTACTAAAACAGGAGGTATCAATAAAGCACTTAAAGAATTAAAAGAAACAACGCAATGGGTCCCAAAAATGAGAAGCAAAAACAACAGGGACGAAACAAGAAGACAGCCAATTTTAAAGATAGCGACAGACTATTATCGGAAATTATACTCTACCGAAAACACTTTAAAATTTAACATAAATCTTGAAGACAAAACAGAAGAAATACCTCCGATTCTTGAAAGGGAAGTCCAGCACGCGATAGAAACACAGAGAAATGATAAAGCTCCTGGACCTGACCATATAACCAATGAGATGATGAAAGCATTGCCAGAAACATCAAAAAAACTTACTAACTTGTTTAATCTTATCCTTAACACAGAATCCATACCTTCACAGTGGACTATAAGCACTATAATACTCATCTTTAAGAAAGGAGATAGATCAGAAATAGGAAACTATCGCCCAATAAGTCTCATGTCCAACATATACAAAGTGTTCTCAAAAATAATACTGAAACGCATCACCAAAAAACTTGAAGAACAACAATCAAGAGAGCAGGCTGGATTCAGATCGGGATTTGCAACAATTGACCACATACATGTGGTAAAACAGCTCATTGAAAAATGTCAAGAATACGATTATCCATTATACATGGCATTTGTGGACTATAATAAAGCATTTGACTGCCTGGAACACCAGTGCATTTGGGAGGCTCTAAAAAATCAAGGAATAGAAAATAAATATATAAGGATAATAAAAAATGTGTATTCAAACAGCAAAGCACGAATCAAACTAGAAGCAGAGGGGGAAATTTTTCCAATACACAGGGGAGTGAGGCAGGGAGACCCGCTCTCACCAAAACTTTTTTCATCCGTGCTAGAGGAAGTCATCAAGAAGATGGAATGGGACAACATAGGGATAAACATAAATGGAACACGTTTAAATCATTTAAGATTTGCAGATGACATAATACTTATAACAGATAACCCGGAAAGCCTTAAAAACATGCTCCAAGATTTATCATGTGAAAGTAGAAAGTTGGGACTAACAATGAATAAAACAAAGACAAAGATAATAACAAACAGATGCCAAATAAGTATCTCAGTAGATGAGGAGGTAATAGAATATGTAAATTCCTATGTATACTTAGGCCAACTTATCGCCTTCAACAACCAAATGGATTCAGAGATTGAAAGACGGGTAGCCAATGCCTGGAAGAGATTTTGGTCCCTCAAAGAAGTGCTAAAAGGCAATCAATATAATATTGCAATGAAAAGAAAAGTATACAATACATGCATATTACCAATCCTTACCTATGGGTGCCAGACCTGGGCAAACACACAAAAACAAAACCAAACACTGACTACATGCCAAAGAGCCATGGAGAGGAGTATACTGGGTTACACAAAAAGGGACAGAAAGAGAGCTGTAGATCTAAGACAAATTACCAAAATTGAAGATGTAGTAGTGAAAACTAGAAAACTCAAATGGAGGTGGGTAGGCCACATGATGAGAGAGAATAGAAATAAATGGACGAAAGATATAACAGTATGGACCCCTAGATACCAAACAAAAAGAAAACGAGGAAGACAAAGAAAACGTTGGTCTGATGACTTAAGAAAGCATGCGGGCCCATTATGGCACAGAACAACTGAAACAAGAGATGAATGGAGAAAGCTGGAGGAGGCCTTTGTGTCGCAATGACACGCCGACGCGACGCCTGATAACAACAACGTACTTAACTATAATAATTTTAACTAAATTAACATACATAATAAATAACAAAGTGACAGTGACAAATTGACAGTGATATTAATAATAGGTTATAGTAATTCCATAGTGTTAATAATCGATTTAATGTTAAGTTATATTTTTTTGATTTACATGTTTAATTTTTAACTACCAAATGATATGAATGAATTATGTGTATTGTGTTGGCAATAAAGGCTTAATAATAATAATAAGTGTTGAGTAGGACATACAAGAGGTAGTACATTTGTCCCGTACATGCCATCAAAATGTAAGAGCGGCTCAACATTAAAAAGTGTACCGCTTCAAATTTTGTGTCGCGTGTGTCGCGGCTATCGCGTTCTCGCTCACTCTCCGTAATTCGACTTTGAGGTGACAGAGAGGAGAGTGAGGTACAACAATAGTAGCACGTCATTCCATCCACATGTTATGCGAGTCGTGACCGCGTCGCGAGTGAGACTTGAGAGAGAAAATGTCCATGTTATGCTATAATATAAATATTTATTTGTTTCAATTTTATTTACCAACTTACAAAGAATTGTTTTATATTACTAAGGGCCAATTTTTCAATCCTCAGATAAATCAACAGAATGATAACTATCGAGATAATAAAATTAACTAACTGTATAACTAACGTTTAAAAGTTTTGAATTTTTCAATCGCTTTTTATGCAAAAAATAGTTATGTTATGACAGAGAAAGGTTGTTTGTTTTTTTGTATCTGCCTGTTGAAAAATTCGAAATTGCGCTATCCGTCGAATTGCGCCTATCTAGTTGCACTGAGGATTGAAACTTCGGCCCTAAATAAATTTTAGTCACACGATAAAATCAAACGTGATTGTATTTTCTTGTTACTTCAAACGTATCGACCGCGACATCGTAGAGACGACGAGCTTCAGTACGCCTCGTACACCTCGTCAAGACTTCAATACATACGTCAAATGTCATGTTTCTACTCTTTACTTCAAACATCGTCAGTACCAGTAGGACTTTTTTTGTACTGAGCCAGGACATTGTACTGGCTTAGTACAAAAAAGAGGCTACTGTTACAAACTCTTTTTTAAATCATGTCCTACCCAACACTATGCTAAAGATTAGAAAGCCTACCTTGTTAGGGTCATTAGATTAAATCTGATCGACAAAGTGGAGCGCGTCTTAGAGTACACACAGCGCCATCTAGGGCGAGTAGCGAAAGTACAGATGTTAAAATAATTGTTTAATGATTATATTAAATTATGTTTTCGATTTATGCTATGATATACCAAGTAAAAATGCACAGTATAAAGTACGACACACACTTGGTCAATACAAGAATAACGCTATCAAAAACTACAAATGTTACCATTTTGAACGCATTGATCGACTGTTTATAATTCCAAATTAATTCAAAACATATGACTTATATATATTTTTGTAATCTCCTTGTAATTCCCTTCATTTTGATACCCTACTCGATAGGTTTGGTTAAAATTATTTTAAAAATGACTGACAATTTTAGGCCCAAAATCCGCCATTTTGTTTTTTATTTTCAAAAACCTATCTAAGAACACTTGGGTTAATGAGACGAATCTAACGATACCATTAACGTCAAAATCCATGCAGCCGTTTGGAAGATACGTGGTCATAAAGAAATTTACATACATACATACAAGATACGCGCGAAAAACATAACCTTCTTGAAGTCGGGTAAAAAAAGCACATGATCTTCAGTAATGAAAAATGCGGCCAGACAAAAGCTGTAAATTGAGTCACAACTTTTAGAAGCAAGCCAGGAAGAGGCTGTGAGTTGAAACATTGGATGGCTTTGAAGGACTAAGAAAGTAACTGACGGTACTTAAGTATAGGTAATTTGACTGAAGGCAGCTGTGCGATTTTTTGGATTTTGCAAAAATACTTATAGCATCGGCGTGGTTACGTCTATCATCTATGCAGCTGATTGGTTGCATAGGTCAAGCCGTGTAGGCTCTGTTGGTTAATGTTTGCATCGGTTATGCAGCCAAGGCCGAATGGCTGATGGTTACCAGCGATGTGTGAACGATGTACAATTTTACTGTCGCAGGATACCTTGATGACAACTCCCGCGCCTTCGTGACCGAGTACGATAGGTTCCGTGGGGTTGTCGAAGCCACACTTGCCGGTCGAGTATAACTTGAGGTCGGATCCGCAGATGCCGCAACAATCCATCTTTATGAGTACCTCTGGAAAAAGTACCTAAGTGTTATACTTACGTCCATATCCCTTGCCTTGGTCTCGCGATCACAACGCTAACCGCGCGATAATGTTTGATAAACAGGGCCCAAGGCTTTACATCACGTTTAACTTCCAATCTTTTTACTGATCTAAACTCGTAATACTTGTAGGTAACCGTATTTGTAACCCTACTTATTTATTTATTATTTTTTCGGAGTAGGTAATAGGATAAAATCAGTATTTATTTAATATTTACTTTTATTAGCATTGGTTTCGCTTGGGTTGGGAAAAAAATTAAATTATCACAAGTCAAAGATCAAGTAATGTTACATACCATTATCGTTGATTTCAGGCATTGGCACTTTTTCCTAAAACAATAGCATTATTATAATTATTTTAAGACATTTCTTCAGTTCTGACGTAGCTGAATTAGTCAATCCTTAACTTTGTGGATCAAAATAAAAAAAAACGTATGATAATGTCGCCAAGCGATTCAGCGTTCCGGCGCGATGCTGTGAAGAAACCGTTAGGGGTTGTTTACTCTCTTCCAAGTTAGTACGATAACACCTTCGACTGCATCATTTAATATCCCACAGGTTAGCACTTGATGAGAGTCAAGTGGTAATAATCATGTAGAAATTTATAATTTAGTGTAGATTAGTACCTAATAAGAAAGAAAAGATAGAAAGAAAGAAGATATGAAGGGTTTAGTCATTTTCACTAGCCGAGTGCGGGCTTGCAGGGTTCACAGTTCACACACCTTTTAGAACAGTGTACATATTATTGAGGCACACAGGTTTTCTCACAAAGTTTTAATATATTTTCAACATCAACGTTTTAACACATTATCAACATCGCAATTATGTGTACCTTTATCGCTAACCGCGAGATGTGTAGTTACATGATGATGTTGGTAGGTAGGATCAAACCCTCGACTTGGTAAAAGTATTGTGATTGTATTTTGATACTCACGATCCTCAAGTCGCAAGGCCCATGTAACACCGCTGCGAAGTTGTCACCCATTTTGCGCTCTGTGTAAATTAAACTACAAAACTTATCTCGCGCGTTATCTCTTTGAAACTGAGGTCTTAACTCTGACGCTGTTTTAATTTAAGATGATAATAATTTTGTATCTGAAGATAAATATTAAATATCATTAAGACTATGGCGGCCTCTCTGGCGCAGTGGCGTGCGCTCGTACTCGAGGAAGGTCGCGGGTTCAATTTCCATCACGGGCTTTTTTAGAATTTTATAATTTCTAAATCAGCTCAGGTCTGGTCTAGTGGAAGGCTTTGACCATGGCCATAGTTACCGCCCTACAAGCAAAGACGCAACGTCAAGTGATTTAACATTCCGGCGCGATGCTGTGTATAAACTATGAGAGGGAGTTTAATCCCTACCAAGTTAATACGATAACATTTTTGACTGCATCATCATTTACCTTAAGGTAAAATCGCAGTCAAACACTAACTTGTAAGGGAATAAAAAATGTTATGTCAACATGGTAACTTGAAGGTAAGTGTTTACGCGAGAGTAGCTGGCGCGAGCGCAGAGCCTATTGTGTTGTATTGAATCGTGTTCTCTCTCTCTAACCCGCGGAAGCCCTCATCCGCGCGTCTCGCTCACGCTTTGGTTACGGCGAGTTTTTTGTATCGAATCGTGCGCTCCCGCTCCAACTCGCGGAAACGCCAATCTTCCTATCCCGCTCGCGCATCGGTCGCCGAGATTTTTTATGCCTGCAATGACGCGGCGACTTCGGTGCGCTCCAGTATTAAGCACGACAGGAGTCAGCTAGCAACAGCCGTGCGTGCGGCTGGGTTTTTTGCGGCGCCCTTTTGCCCCGGCGGTTTGTACCCCAAGAAACCCAGCCTGAACGTTCGACATATTTTGACCGTCGCGTTCATTGTTGCGGGTTGCGACCCACTGTGCTGCTGCATTGAGCACTCCACTCATAGGAGGCGAACGAACGATTGGAGCTGTGTTCGTGTTTGACGTGTCTGGGAGCTGATTGGTGCAGAGGACCTACGGTTGCAAGCCCCACACACACACCTACACACCCCTTTACACTTTCACGTCACATACTGTCCCACATCCACTACAGGGGGCGTCGCATCGAGTATCGTCGCATGCATCAACCAGGTTAGTGGCCTTCTATTTTCCTTGTCTATGTCGAAGGCTGTCGCTGCCCGAGTTGACGATTGCCGTAGTAGTGCTAGTAAAAGCCGCCTGTTATTTCCACTGATCGGCTAGTGAGACTCGGATATTACTATCCGACTCGGATTGGATACCGTCATCCGTACTGATCACTGTAGTCTCACTAGTCGGTCCCCCCTCGACCTGTCCGGGCTCGTTCCTCTATGGGCCCGGGAACTCAGCCCTCGTCTGGACAGGCAAGGGGCCGTAACACGTGGTAGCAGAGCGTGGTTTCGCGCCTTTTGGTTGAGTGGCTTTTGCACGTTCGGCGCGTCGATATCGATATTTGTTGCGCGTATTTAATTCGTCGCGTATCTCTGTCGGTCACACGTTTGTAGGCGCGGTACGCCACGTGTCGGACCGATACGCCGCGTTAACGGCCACAGATTATTGTACCGCTACACCACGCGTTTTTGTAGCAACGCCGCGTTTATTTACCGCGTGCCGCGCGTTTGTTGACCGCGACCTTGATTAGCGTTCTGCACGTGTTGGTGTTTGCATCTGTGCTTGTTCTACTTCCTTGTTGTTTTATTTTTTGGTTTCGTGCTTCCTTGTAATTATTCTCGCGCAGTCTCGCCATGCCTTCGCATAGGCCTCCGGTGCGCCGTATGCAGGATGAGCTGCGGTGGGCAGCTAGCGCGCATGCGCTTATTACTCGTCCAGACAGGACGGCTAGCTTGCTCCACCGCCTTGAGCAGCTCCCTGCCAGACGAGCCCATTTTGAAGAGGCCTATTCGAAATTCCTTGCTACAGTGGAGGACGACGAGGCGCGAGAATCGGCCCAGAAGGACTACGAACAGTTCTTCGAGTTCACAGACGATGTGCTCGAGGCTGGGGCCAAAATGAATCGTGAGGCTCGAAAGAGCATTCTGTGCGAGTCGCCTCGCCCGCAGCAGCAGCCCGCCCTATTGGGTCGGCTGCCTACTTTGGACCTTCCACCCTTTGGTGGGCGGCTTCAAGACTGGATGGGGTTCATCTCCATCTTCGACAGTCTAGTCCATACCCGCCGCGACCTATCCCCGGGCCAAAAAATGGCCTATTTGCGGACCTCCCTTCAAGGGGAGGCACTGGGGGTAGTCTGCCATTTGAAGTTGTCTGACGCCAGCTACTCCACGGCCAGAGAACTCCTCGAGAGGCGCTACGCCAATGTGCGCCGCCTTGCTGACGCGCACATGATGGAGTTAATATCCCTCCCGGTTTTGAAAGACCTAGCACGTCTCCGGGAGGTGATCATTGACCCAGTCGTGGTTGCTTGCAACGCCCTTCGACAACTTGACTTACCGGTGGATCAGTGGTCCTTCTGGCTTCTTCACCTGGTTCTGTCCCGCCTGCCTCTCGATCTGCGGATCCGATTTGAAGAGAGGTACGGCGGGGACGGGGCTAACTATATACCCCCGTTCAGTGACCTCTTAAAGTTCCTTGAGGAACAGAGCCGCCAGGTGGAGAATGCCGTGGCCTCGGGAACACCGGCAAAGGAGCCGGCTCGACCGACGCCACCTTCTAAACCCACGACTCCCACCAGGGGTTCCAAGCAGCCAGAATTAGCGCAGGAGACTGGACGCCGCCCAATTCTAAACTTTAGTGGTCTTGCTGCGACCGAGGTGACCCCCTGTCACTATTGCCGTGCTTCTACGCACACGACGACCGACTGCCCTAAATTCTTGGAGAGACCGCCCAAGTCACGTAGGGCCATCGCAAGGGAGCGCCGTTGGTGCTACTCTTGCTTAGGTGGGCACTTGCAACGCAACTGCCAGCACCAACGGCCTTGCCCACATTGTCAGGGCAACCACCTTCCTATTCTTTGCCTCGACCGCAATGGCGTCGGTAGGCAGGAGGTGGTTGAGCAGACACCCGGCAGGAGTGGAGTCTCCTCACCGGTCACAGGCCCAGCCGATAGACGGCGTGGTGACACTTTCAGTTCGGCCCCTGGTTTTGATAGGGCTTCACCCCCCCCTCGGGCGGGGGTGCAGCCCTCCAGGGGCGGGGGCGTTCCGCCCTCTGTCAACCCTGAGGGAGGTTTTGCCGTCGCTCAGCCTGATCCAAGGAGGTCCTCCCCTCCTCTGGCTGAATACCCCAGGCTGGAGCGACACCTCCCTCGATGGTCTGGACACCCCCCTCCGCACTACGTCGTCCCGCGGCTGTCGTACCAGGCCAGACCCCCTCAGACCGGGAGGGACGCTTGGGTGTGCCCTGGGGGCACCACACCTCTTGATGTGATAGAAGTTCCCCAAGAAGGCCCTTACGAGCGCCCAAGGCTAGAGGAGTTGCCCGAAAGGGGCAACTCCCGTTGACTTACTGCTGCCTTGGCTCCCACCACCGCCACCTCACCTGACAATTTGAACGACCATAAGCCGGTCTGCCAGACTGTACTTTTACCAACGGCTTTGGTCAGGGTGTTTAACCCGAAGGGTGAGTGGCTAATGGTACGCGCGCTGCTAGATCTCGGATCACAGCGCTGGATTGCGTCGTCGTGGTGGGTGAGCGCTTCAGGGCAAGTCTCATTGCACCTTGTCCTAGCTAAGTGCAAGGTTGCATCTATCAGGTCTCGTCTAACAATCTCTGAGTTGAACTTGTGGAGCCAACTATTGACCCGGTTACTAAACCACGTCCACGCTTCTTGGAAGTTTCTGGTAAACATGGTGGACGTTTTTGCGTGGTCGGACAGTGAGATTGTCCTGTGTTGGCTCCGGACTTCGGTCCATAATCTTGGCATTTTTAAATACTCATGCGGGTTGCAATACCCTCTCAGCCATTTGCAGCGTGAGTTTGGATTTGGCAGGCCGACGAACCATTCGAAGCGTGATCTTCAACTGTATTGCTTGCTATCGTTTGGAGGCATCCATTGCATAGCTTGTGCTGAGTGACCTGCCTGCGGACCGCGTAAAGGCTGCTCGACCTTTCGCTGGTGTTGGAACCAATTTGCCGGTCCTTTCTTAGTGAAGAGCTCTAACCTTAAGAATGCTCGGTCTTTTGAGGCCTACTTGTGCGTCCTTGGTTGCCTTGCAACCAAGGCAGTCCACTTGGGACTTGTCAGTGCCCTCAGCACGGAGGCGTTCGTGGCCACTCTGGGCCGCCTCGTGAGCCGTCGCGGCCTACCCGATTTGGTTCGGACAGACTGCTGGACTAATTATAAGGGAACCAATCGTTATTTGAAGGAGGTCGTCGACTTACTTGTGGAGAGCAAGCACTGTGTAGGCACCGCCATGTCTAGAATGGGAGATCTTGTTATGCTTAAAGAATCTAATCTACTCCCACTATTTTGCGTCGTGGACGCATTGTTAAACTGTTATTTGGATCGGATGGCGTTCCGCGGGTGGCCGAGGTATTTGTAGGGGACTCAGTATTGCAACGTGCCGTGGTCACGTTGTCCCAACGGCCTATTGATTAGCGAATCTACATTCTTAGATTCGGAGCGGGGGATTGTTTACGCGAGAGTAGCTGGCGCGAGCGCAGAGCCTATTGTGTTGTATTGAATCGTGTTCTCTCTCTCTAACCCGCGGAAGCCCTCATCCGCGCGTCTCGCTCACGCTTTGGTTACGGCGAGTTTTTTGTATCGAATCGTGCGCTCCCGCTCCAACTCGCGGAAACGCCAATCTTCCTATCCCGCTCGCGCATCGGTCGCCGAGATTTTTTATGCCTGCAATGACGCGGCGACTTCGGTGCGCTCCAGTATTAAGCACGACAGGAGTCAGCTAGCAACAGCCGTGCGTGCGGCTGGGTTTTTTGCGGCGCCCTTTTGCCCCGGCGGTTTGTACCCCAAGAAACCCAGCCTGAACGTTCGACATATTTTGACCGTCGCGTTCATTGTTGCGGGTTGCGACCCACTGTGCTGCTGCATTGAGCACTCCACTCATAGGAGGCGAACGAACGATTGGAGCTGTGTTCGTGTTTGACGTGTCTGGGAGCTGATTGGTGCAGAGGACCTACGGTTGCAAGCCCCACACACACACCTACACACCCCTTTACACTTTCACGTCACATACTGTCCCACATCCACTACAGGGGGCGTCGCATCGAGTATCGTCGCATGCATCAACCAGGTTAGTGGCCTTCTATTTTCCTTGTCTATGTCGAAGGCTGTCGCTGCCCGAGTTGACGATTGCCGTAGTAGTGCTAGTAAAAGCCGCCTGTTATTTCCACTGATCGGCTAGTGAGACTCGGATATTACTATCCGACTCGGATTGGATACCGTCATCCGTACTGATCACTGTAGTCTCACTAGTCGGTCCCCCCTCGACCTGTCCGGGCTCGTTCCTCTATGGGCCCGGGAACTCAGCCCTCGTCTGGACAGGCAAGGGGCCGTAACAGTAAGTAAATAATAATATAACACCTAGCCTAACTGATAACACGGCATTGCACCGGAACCACAGAATACGTACCTAAACGCTAAATTGCTTCGCGGTATACTTACATCTTTGCCGGCAAGATGACTGACTTATGGAAGAAAACTGTCACTCTCACAATTTTTTTGATTTTCGTATTATACGCATAAATGAAGAATGAGTGATCAACTATCTATGGCGATCGTAGAAAAGTCTTATTATGGCTAAGGCACTTGTTATCTACAGCTAAACATATTTTAGTGAGGCACTTCATGAAATGTAATATTTGTTGTTTATATTTTCATAGGATTTTTGACGGAGAAAATAAAACTAAATAAATTAGTTGGTAATCTTTATTTTAGCACAAAATAAATAGTATATTAATTTTTTTTTTTTTTTTTTTTTTTTTATTGTAGATAGGCTTGCGCTTGACGACAATCATGCCTGATGGAAAGCAATGATGAGGTCTAGGATGGAGCGCGCTTGCCTAGAAAATGCCTATTCACTCTTCTCTTGAAGGCACCTAGATTGTACTTGGCTGGAAACACGGAGGCTGGAAGGGCGTTCCACCACACCTTAGCGGTTCGTATCAGAAACGTGGAGGAAAAACGTTTCGTGCGAGTTTGTTGGACGTCAACCACATAAGGATGCCACCGCTCTCGGCGTCTTGCAGTCCTATGGTAGAAAGGTGAAGGAGGTACAAGGTTATGTAGTTCCTGAGCACACTCACCAAAGTATATCCTGTAAAAAACCGCTAAACAGGCAACGTTGCGCCGATGTTGTAAGCTGAGCAGTTTTGCCCGCGTTAGCGATTCCTTGCCGATTATTCTGCGAGCGCGGCGATCAACTGAGTCCAATGCATCGAGCTGATACTTGGCAGAACCATCCCAAAGGTGACTACAGTACTCCATGCCGGAACGCACCTGAGCCTCATATAGCGTCAGAAGCTGTTCGGGCGTGAAGTACCGCTTAACCTTGTTGAGGATTCCTAGTTTTTTAGCAGCTGTTTTTGCTTTAGCTTCGATGCATTTCCCAAAATTGAGATTGGGTGAGATGGTGATACCCAGAAGCTCGATGTAATCGCCAATCGGAACGGATATACTTTGGAAAGTGGGAGCCAAGGTGAAGGGGCTCTTTTTAGCAGTGAACAAACACGCCTGTGTTTTGGTAGCGTTAAACTTAACCAGATTAGCGTCACCCCACTCAGACACTTCTTTCAAAGTCAAGTTAACGCGATTTACCAATGCCTCTCTAAGCTCAAGGAATAATAATAATAATATTAATTAATTATTGGTTTTTATTTAGGTACAATTTTTCCTGTATCACCATTGGAATCACTCTATAATATTATTTTATTTGATACAAAAAAATGTTTTTAATTCGGAGCATTTTCTATAACTATAAAAACTAGGAATATTATAAAAATAACAAAAATAACCCTTTATGTAAAATTCGAAACTGTACTCAACGCGTACTAGGTAAGATGTCGCCGGCCATCTTAACAACGCAACCATCACCAGCCAATCGGAGCCTTGGCTGCACAACCAATACAAGGAAATAACCAATCAATGCCTATGCGGCTTTATCGATGCAAGCATTAACCAATCAGTGCTCAAGATGTAAATTCGTCGATGCAATAAGTATTTTTGCAGAAACACGCAGCTGTTGCTGTTGACAGGTTAACAGGTTACTGTTTGCATCGGTTGTAGCGTAGGCCCGATTGAGTGCCTATACGCGGCTCGACAGACGCAAGCATTAAGCCTAGATGTAACTTCGTCGATGCAATAAGTATATTTTTGCAGAAACACACAGCTGATTGGTTACCTACTGTTTGCATCAGTTGCAGCGTAGGCGCCAATGGCGATAGTCGCATTGCTATTGTTACGTGAGGTGGTCTCCTCGGGCGGCCGCTAGCAGGCGCTGAATTTGACGGGGTTGTGCTCGTCGCGGCCGCTGACGTGGATCATGACCTTGATGCCGAGCCCGCGCCGCGCCACCTCGTACGCCTCCAGGCTCTGCTCCAGGCTGAAGTGGTGCGTCACCAGCGGCTTCACGTTGATCTTGCCCGACGCCACCATGGACAGCGCTATCGGGTACCTGCGGAGAGCAGACGACAGTAAACATACTGCTAGATCGCCCAAAATGCGAAGTCGCCAGCGAAAGCTACACTATACCATACTAACGGTGCGTCCGTTATTTTAACTGATTCCAAAAAATGGAGGAGGATCTCAATTTGTAGGAATCTTTATGTTACGGCCCCTTGCCTGTCCAGACGAGGGCTGAGTTCCCGGGCCCATAGAGGAACGAGCCCGGACAGGTCGAGGGGGGACCGACTAGTGAGACTACAAGTGATCAGTACGGATGACGGTATCCAATCCGAGTCGGATAGTAATATCCGAGTCTCACTAGCCGATCAGTGGAAATAACAGGCGGCTTTTACTAGCACTACTACGGCAATCGTCAACTCGGGCAGCGACAGCCTTCGACATAGACAAGGAAATTAGAAGGCCACTAACCTGGTTGATGCATGCGACGATACTCGATGCGACGCCCCCTGTAGTGGATGTGGGACAGTATGTGACGTGAAAGTGTAAAGGGGTGTGTAGGTGTGTGTGTGGGGCTTGCAACCGTAGGTCCTCTGCACCAATCAGCTCCCAGACACGTCAAACACGAACACAGCTCCAATCGTTCGTTCGCCTCCTATGAGTGGAGTGCTCAATGCAGCAGCACAGTGGGTCGCAACCCGCAACAATGAACGCGACGGTCAAAATATGTCGAACGTTCAGGCTGGCTTCAACTCCCACAAACACTCAAGCGAATAAAATAAAGTACGTGGTTCACGACACACAAGGTCAGCGGTCAATGACAGCGCGGTCTACAATTACTTAACTACCGCGAACTTTATCGCCGCTAAACGCAGCTGGGCACGCGTGTTACTAGGTAGATCCGGCGAGCGAAGCGAACTCACAAAGGCTGGCACAACAACTACACAATGTCACAAACACGCGTGCAATGTCCAAAAACCCAGCGATATCACAGTGCAGGGCGAGGCGGTCCCAAAACAATCAGGTCTGGGCAAACAAAACCGCGGCGCGAAAAAACAACTCAGGCGCCTCAAAAAACGGACGTCCCGTTGCGCAAATATTCCATGACTACACACCCGCGCAAATATAAACGTGGCTACTCAAACGTAGTAGGTAATTTACGTCTCGCGACTACGCGTTTCAAAGACGACACGTGATCAAAATTACGTCAGCCACGCGCGGGGAACCGCTAAGTTTGTCGGTCGACAGCAGACTGGGTCCACAAGATGAGTTCACGAATACGCACAAAAGGTCGCGCCCCCACAAAAACTGTCTATAAGAATTGACGCGGTCCCAAAACGCACGTTTCTTGGGGTACAAACCGCCGGGGCAAAAGGGCGCCGCAAAAAACCCAGCCGCACGCACGGCTGTTGCTAGCTGACTCCGATTCGTACTGTGCGCGCCCCATAATCGCCGCGTCAATGCAGGCACAAAAAAAAACTCTCGTAACCGAGGCGTGAGCGGGACACGCAGATAAGCGCCTCTGCGGGTTAGCGAGGGAGCGCACTATTCAATGCAAACAAAAGACTCGGCGCGCGCGCCAGCTACCCTGGCGTAAACAATCCCCCGCTCCGAATCTAAGAATGTAGATTCGCTAATCAATAGGCCGTTGGGACAACGTGGCCACGGCACGTTGCAATACTGAGTCCCCTACAAATACCTTGGCCACCCGCGGAACGCCATCCGATCCAAATAACAGTTTAACAATGCGTCCACGACGCAAATAGTGGGAGGAGATTAGATTCTTTAAGCATAACAAGATCTCCCATTCTAGACATGACGGTGCCTACACAGTGCTTGCTCTCAACAATGAAGTCGACGACCTCCTTCAAATAACGATTGGTTCCCTTATAATTAGTCCCGCAGTCGGTCCGAACCAAATCGGGTAGGCCGCGACGGCTCACGAGGCGGCCCAGAGTGGCCACGAACGCCTCCGTGCTGAGGGCACTGACAAGTCCCAAGCGGACTGCCTTGGTTGCAAGGCGAACAAAGACGCACAAGTAGGCCTCAAAAGACCGAGCATTCTTAAGGTTAGAGCTCTTCACTAAGAAAGGACCGGCAATTGGTTCCAACACCGGCGAAAGGTCGAGCAGCCTTTTCGCGGTCCGCAGGCAGGTCACCCATCACAAGCTGTGCAATGGATGCCTCCAAACGATAGCAAGCAATACAGTTGAAGATCACGCTTCGAATGGTTCGTCGGCCTGCCAAAATCCAAACTCACGCTGCAAAATGGCTGAGAGGGTATTGCAACCCGCATGAGTATTTAAAAAAGCCAAGATTATGGACCGAAGTCCGAAGCCACACAGGACAATCTCACCGTCCGACCACGCAAAAACGTCCACCATGTTTACAAAAGACTTCCAAGAAGCGTGGACGTGGTCCAGTAACCGGGTCAATAGTTGGCTCCACAAGTTCAAACTTAGGAATTGTTAGACGAGGCCTGATAGATGCAACCTTGCACTTAGCTAGGACAAGGTGCAATGAGACTTGCCCCGAAGCGCTCACCCACCACAACGACGCAATCCAGCGCTGTGATCCGAGATCTAGCAGCGCGCGTACCATAAGCCACTCACCCTTCGGGTTGTACACCCTGACCAAAGCCGTTGGTAAAAGTACAGTCTGGCAGACCGGCTTATGGTCGTTCAAATTGTCAGGTGAGGTGGCGGTGGTGGGAGCCAAGGCAGCAGCAAGTCAACGGAAGTTGCCCCTTTCGGGCAACTCCTCTAGCCTTGGGCGCTCGTAAGGGCCTTCTTGGGGAACTTCGACCACACCAAGAGGTGGGGTTCCCCCAGGGTACACCCAAGCGTCTCTCCCGGTCTGAGGGGGTCTGGCCATGTACGACAGCCGCGGGGCGGCGTAGTGCGGAAGGGGGTGTCCAGGCCATCGAGGAAGGTGTCGCTGCAGCCTGGGGTATTCAGCCAGAGGAGGGGAGTACCTCCTTGGATCAGGCTGAGCGACGGCAAAACCTCCCTCAGGGTTGACAGAGGGCGGAACGCCCCCGCCCCTGGAGGGCTGCACCCCCGCCCGAGGGGGGGGTGAAGCCCTATCAAAACCAGGGGCCGCACTAACAGTGTCACCACGCCTTCTATCGGCTGGGCCTGTGACCGGTGAGGAGACTCCACTCCTGCCGGGTGTCCGCTCAACCACCTCCTGCCTACCGACGCCATTGCGGTCGAGGCAAAGAATAGGAAGGTGGTTGCCCTGACAATGGGGACAAGGCCGTTGGTGCTGGCAATTTCGTTGTAAGTGCCGACCTAAGCAAGAGTAGCACCAACGGCGCTCCCTAGCGATGGCCCTACGGGACTTGGGCGGTCTCTCCAAGAATTTAGGGCAGTAGGTCGTCGAGTGCGTGGAAGCACGGCAATAGTGACAGGGGGTCACCTCGGTCGCAGCAAGACCACTAAAGTTTAGAATTGGGCGGCGTCCAGTCTCCTGCGCTAATTCTGGCTGCTTGGAACCCCTGGTGGAAGTCGTGGGTTTAGAAGGTGGCGTCGGTCGCGCCGGCTCCTTTGCCGGTGTTCCCGAGGCCACGGCATTCTCCACCTGGCGGCTCTGTTCCTCAAGGAACTTTAAGAGGTCACTGAACGGGGGTATATAATTAGCCCCGTCCCCGCCGTACCTCTCTTCAAATCGGATCCGCAGATCGAGAGGCAGGCGGGACAGAACCAGGTGAAGAAGCCAGAAGGACCACTGATCCACCGGTAAGTCAAGTTGTCGAAGGGCGTTGCAAGCAACCACGACTGGGTCAATGATCACCTCCCGGAGACGTGCTAGGTCTTTCAAAACCGGGAGGGATATTAACTCCATCATGTGCGCGTCAGCAAGGCGGCGCACATTGGCGTAGCGCCTCTCGAGGAGTTCTCTGGCCGTGGAGTAGCTGGCGTCAGACAACTTCAAATGGCAGACTACCCCAAGTGCCTCCCCTTGAAGGGAGGTCCGCAAATAGGCCATTTTTTGGCCTGGGGATAGGTCGCGGCGGGTATGGACTAGACTGTCGAAGATGGAGATGAACCCCATCCAGTCTTGAAGCCGCCCACCAAAGTGTGGAAGGTCCAAAGTAGGCAGCCGACCCAATAGGGCGGGCTGCGGCTGCGGGCGAGGCGACTCGCACAGCATGCTCTGTCGAGCCTCGCGCTTCATTTTGGCCCCAGCCTCGAGCACATCGTCTGTGAACTCGAAGAACTGCTCGTAGTCCTTCTGGGCCGATTCTCGCAAGGAATTCCGAATAGGCCTCTTCAAAATGGGCTCGTCTGGCTGGGAGCTGCTCAAGGCGGTGGAGCAAGCTAGCCGTCCTGTCTGGACGAGTAATAAGCGCATGCGCGCTAGCTGCCCACCGCAGCTCATCCTGCATACGGCGCACCGGAGGCTTATGCGAAGGCATGGCGAGACTGCGCGAGAATAATTACAAGGAAGCACGAAACCAAAAAATAAAACAACAAGGAAGTAGAACAAGCACAGATGCAAACACCAACACGTGCAGAACGCTAATCAAGGTCGCGGTTAACAAACGCGCGGCACGCGGTAAATAAACGCGGCGTTGCTACAAAAACGCGTGGTGTAGCGGTACAATAATCTGTGGCCGTTAACGCGGCGTATCGGTCCGACACGTGGCGTACCACGCCTACAAACGTGTGACCGACAGAGATACGCGACGAATTAAATACGCGCAACAAATATCGATATCGACGCGCCGAACGTGTAAAAGCCGCTTAACCAAAAGGCGCGAAACCACGCTCTGCTACCAAATGTTACGGCCCCTTGCCTGTCCAGACGAGGGCTGAGTTCCCGGGCCCATAGAGGAACGAGCCCGGACAGGTCGAGGGGGGACCGACTAGTGAGACTACAAGTGATCAGTACGGATGACGGTATCCAATCCGAGTCGGATAGTAATATCCGAGTCTCACTAGCCGATCAGTGGAAATAACAGGCGGCTTTTACTAGCACTACTACGGCAATCGTCAACTCGGGCAGCGACAGCCTTCGACATAGACAAGGAAATTAGAAGGCCACTAACCTGGTTGATGCATGCGACGATACTCGATGCGACGCCCCCTGTAGTGGATGTGGGACAGTATGTGACGTGAAAGTGTAAAGGGGTGTGTAGGTGTGTGTGTGGGGCTTGCAACCGTAGGTCCTCTGCACCAATCAGCTCCCAGACACGTCAAACACGAACACAGCTCCAATCGTTCGTTCGCCTCCTATGAGTGGAGTGCTCAATGCAGCAGCACAGTGGGTCGCAACCCGCAACAATGAACGCGACGGTCAAAATATGTCGAACGTTCAGGCTGGCTTCAACTCCCACAAACACTCAAGCGAATAAAATAAAGTACGTGGTTCACGACACACAAGGTCAGCGGTCAATGACAGCGCGGTCCACAATTACTTAACTACCGCGAACTTTATCGCCGCTAAACGCAGCTGGGCACGCGTGTTACTAGGTAGATCCGGCGAGCGAAGCGAACTCACAAAGGCCGGCACAACAACTACACAATGTCACAAACACGCGTGCAATGTCCAAAAACCCAGCGATATCACAGTGCAGGGCGAGGCGGTCCCAAAACAATCAGGTCTGGGCAAACAAAACCGCGGCGCGAAAAAACAACTCAGGCGCCTAAAAAAACGGACGTCCCGTTGCGCAAATATTCCATGACTACACACCCGCGCAAATATAAACGTGGCTACTCAAACGTAGTAGGTAATTTACGTCTCGCGACTACGCGTTTCAAAGACGACACGTGATCAAAATTACGTCAGCCACGCGCGGGGAACCGCTAAGTTTGTCGGTCGACAGCAGACTGGGTCCACAAGATGAGTTCACGAATACGCACAAAAGGTCGCGCCCCCACAAAAACTGTCTATAAGAATTGACGCGGTCCCAAAACGCACGTTTCTTGGGGTACAAACCGCCGGGGCAAAAGGGCGCCGCAAAAAACCCAGCCGCACGCACGGCTGTTGCTAGCTGACTCCGATTCGTACTGTGCGCGCCCCGTAATCGCCGCGTCATTGCAGGCACAAAAAAAAACTCTCGTAACCGAGGCGTGAGCGGGACACGCAGATAAGCGCCTCTGCGGGTTAGCGAGGGAGCGCACTATTCAATGCAAACAAAAGACTCGGCGCGCGCGCCAGCTACCCTGGCGTAAACACTTTATATCGTCCTGCCCACCGATATGACCCTGAGGATGACTCCATCGGAACATTTTATGTCAACCGTCTTCATACGAGAAATAATAAGTAGCGCCATTTGTCCAAATTTTCGCTAATACGCCGCAAGATAGTGGAGATCGACCCTGCGTCTGTAGCGTTGATCGCGGGCCATAGACAATACTGCGGTCGACTTACAACTGACACTGTTGGTGTCAAATCAAACATTTTTGACACCAGTAATCTGGCGACATATACAGGGTTATATAAAAAATACCAGAAATCTCTCGACACTTAAATGATATCATCAAAAGTAACAACTTTTGTTCTACAACTTTTGTTTTAACTCGATATTTTGAGAAATATCACTTATTCAATATTTTGCACACATTCTTTCTTTGTAAGTACTCTGTAGTCTGCACGTAATATCGGCAACGCCGCGCGTGGTCACTGATCCGTGATTCGTCCTCCCCGGCTCGCACGCTGCACCCCTTCGTCGTTAGGCTAAGCGCACACTGCGAAAAATAATCGCATGTGATTAATATTCGCAAGTGCGATGCGAATTTGTCAATATTTTGTGTTATATGGAAAAATACTTGAGTCCCGCGCACTGCGGAAATAGTCGCAAGCGCAACTCTCTCATGTGACATGATTGCTTCCTGTCTTTCGTGGTGCGAAAATAAATCGTGGGTTTTTTACACACTACAAGTTAGTACTTGACTGCGATCTCACCTGATGGTAAGTGATTATGCAGCCGAAGATGCTAGCGTACTAACTTGGAAGGGGTAAGTATAACCCACTCCTTACGGTTTCTACACAGCATCGCGCCGGAACGCTAAATCGCTTAGCGGTGCCTCTTTGCTGGTAGGGTGGTAACTAGCCACGGCCCAAGCCTCCCACCAGTCCAGTTCTAAGAAAAATTAGAAATTATAAAGTTCCAAAGAGGCCCGTGGCGGGAATCGAACCCGCGACTTCCCACTCGAATCCGAGCGCGCGCGCCACTGCGCCAGGAAGATCGACAAAAAATCGACAAAGGTTGTGGTGCGCGTAGGTATAATATTCGGATTGCGATTAAGTTTCGCATTGAACATGCGGAAAAAATCGCATCGCAGTGTGCGCTTAGCTTTAATCTTTCGCCAGTTATTGTGAGTATTGTGCATCTTTATCTTTCTCATTAGCACCGCCTATGTCTTAAACTGTCGCAGCGGTTTGGCAACAAGGACAGTCATAATCGCTGATTACCTGTATTTCGTTTCACAGTGTAATGTCACGTTACAGAAATAACATAATTTATTAAATTTTTGTATGACACAAATTAATACGAAATTTTGGAAAGTTGTAGGACAAAAGTTGTTACTTTTAATGATATCATTTAAGTGTCGAGAGATTTCTGGTATTTTTTATATAACCCTGTATTTTTCATGCGGTCCGCTAGGTCCTGTGTATACGAATATGGTCCTGCCCCAGAATGGGCAGAATGAGCACATAGGGACAAGAAGCGAGAGGTAACCATTACTTAGTTGCATATCAAGAAGACGCCCCGGTAACTTGCCAAAAGCAAGTACCCGGTCGGGCGCCCTCTCGCGATACGGCCCCCATAACCGCGAGGTTGATTGGGCCATGGGTGGTGAAGGGTCATTCCTATTATACTAACTCGTTGACGTATCTGAAGATGCCGCGAATGTCCACCTCCCTGGCCACGGCGCCCGCCAGCGGCAGCATCATCTCCGGGCTGCCCATGCCCACCAGCACCGCCGCGCCGCCCGACTTGGTGGCCTGACACAATCGAAAATAGATTAATTAATATCCAAACATTTATAAGAAGCGCGCTTTTGTTACACAGTGAAGCTAAGTTAATGACGTGGAGTCTGTTCAAACGGCCGTCATGGTTAAAACTTATACTAATGGTATGATCTCTTAAGGGGATTTATTGAATTTATTTTTGTCTTTCTCACTCTCACTGATACGTAGGTGCGACATGCAGCGACGCGGAAGAATAAAACAGAAAAACGACCTTTTACCTAATTACTCAAAAACTAAGCCAGTTATCAAAAATCGGTTTCTAAGCGTTTTTGGATATTGTTATTAGGGGAAAGTGGGGACCCTTCGTACGCGGGGCACATTCAGACAGTCAAAATAAAACTTGAACGAAACAACGTACGGTCTTGCTTTCGTATGTGTGCGTGAGTCGAGGTACCAACGTCGTCAACGTAGTTTCGCGCCATTCGCACTGGTGAGAGTGAAGTGACAGGAACGAACGTGTTTCCGCGCTCGGTAAGTAATTTTTTGTTCAATGTTTTTGTTTATTGTTACCATAGATAAAATAAGTTTTCGTGTAGAGTATTCTATCAGTAAGTAGCAAGATATAGGTACCTAAGATACGTTTTCAATACTTAATTTATGACGTTTTCCTTTTAATATTTAAAGAGGTTATATTTTGTTGTTATTTAGTTAGTGGGGTACTTTCGGACAGAACTAGATGGGGCACATTTGAACGCGTACGAATGTGCCCCATGTGATAGCTAGAACAGGAAAGAAGGGCGAGGGCAAGACAAATGAAACGTAGTTTAGCTGATTTTAATTTAAAAACGAAGAACAAGAAAGCTAAAACCAAAGAAAGTGATGAATCTGATTGTGATGGATCTGATATAAGCTTTCAAGAGAGTTCAACTTCTATCACAGATGAAGATGAAACCGAGCATGAAATTTTTGAAATGAACAGAAGCCAATTGACAGTTGATGTAATACCAGAAAATATTAAAGACGGTTCGTTTATTTTAGTGAGGTTCCCTTAGAAAAAATGTATTGTTTACTATGTAGGAAAAGTTATCGACCACTATAGTCAGACTGAATTTAAAGTATCTTATCTAAGAAAGAAGCCAGGCTGTTCGTGGACGTTTGTTTTCCCTAATGCTGAAGATATTCATACTGTTTATATATAACTGATGTTGAAATGATTCTTCCTGAACCAAAGCCTCCAACAGTTTGTACTTCTAGAACATTAAAACTTTTCACTTTTTCAGTAAATTTTTCTAATTTTACTATTCAATAGTTTTTATTATCTTGTTAATTAACAACAACTTTTTGCAGTGCTAATCCGCACCAAAGATTGAAAAATGTGATTCTTAATTTAAGATAACTAATTTACATAGAAAATGAAGCAATTTTATGTTTAATGGTTAGAGGGAAGTAATTAAATTTTGGTCAAAGTCATTCAAGTTTTGTTTTACATAAGAAAAGCTATGTAATTTTTGTTGACTATGAGAAAAGTATTTTATTTTTGTTTAATAGAAGTTAAATCTTTATTTTTGTGTTTAATTTCATTGCTAATAAAAGAATTTTGATTTATATGTGTCGTTTTAATCGCACGTACGGAACTACCCCACAGCGTACGAAGGTACCCCCAACACTGCATATAGGTGCCCCGTTGTTGGGGCAGATTCGTACATATTCCAGATTTAGTTCAAATCATAGTTATGGTTAAAACATCAGATGAAATTTTTTCATCATTTTTGTATATGAATGTCAGATAGTTAGACTATAAATTTAAGCTGTCAGGCGATTGAATCATGAAAAAATAAAAAAAATAAAAAATAAAATGTGGAAACCGTACGAAGGGTCCCCCACCTTCCCCTAACGACACATTAAAAAAAATTACAATTAAATCCAATGTAGTTTTCGATAAAAAACAAGAAAACTGAGATTTTGGAGCTACGTAAAACCATACGTTTTTACGTAAAACTTCATTCAAAATCACCTAAATACGGCTTGTACGCCGTTAATGGCAGCTTTCCCAATGTCAGTATATTTTGGTACTATAAATAGTTTAAATATTTCGGACTTCGGTGCATATGTAAGTAAAAATATTCAAACAAAAAAGTATGAAAGCATACCAGATGGAGCGCCCCCATTCTCTTTCTGAACGGAATCTGTTCCCATTTCTTTTATGAAACAAGACTTGAATGTAAACCAAATTAAAGGATTGCACCTCTTACGACATAGAACGGTAAGAGGTGTTGCTGTTCTGTGGTATAATATTATGATCTTAATGGTGAATGTCTATGGAGTTCTCACCAATAGCGCCAGTCGCACGGTGGACTGCGCCCCGCTCGCGTCGATGGAGATGTCCGGGTGTTCTCCGAGGAGCTCGTGGACCTTCCTCACCAGCTCGGCCTCCGGGGAGTCACGCGACACCAGCAGCGTGTAGTCCGCGCCCAGCTGCTTGGCTACGTCCAGGCGAGCCTGCAGAATGTCTGAAACAGAAGGAACAACTTATTCTGCTTGGCAAAGTGAATCGTATATTATTGAATGGAAGAAGGCGTTATTTTGCGGAAATCCATAACTAGCAGGACAGATTAATTTATTTAGCTATAATCCGCTACTTGAAAAGATTCTCTATGGTAAGTACCTACAATATGCAGGAACACGCTCATATAAAACACAATAATAATTATTATTATATTATTTATTTTATTATTATTAATTATACACCACACACAATTCTTCCAAAACTTTCTTCGACGCTGGGACATCCTCCGGAGATGTTGACTTCAAAATGCCAAATCGTAGAGTGACTCTAATTTGACACTTCCATAAATATAAAGGGTGTATTTATTCCACGGGGACCTATGTGAGACGGAAACGCTCTAAACTAGACAAACCACCAGTAGATACTCTTCAAAGTCTTTTTATGGCGGTTCCCAATATTCTATCTGTCTTCCATTGGCCCTACTAGAGATATCAATGTGACAAAAGCTCCATAACGTTATGTCAAATTTCTATCTCTAGTAAGGCGAACCATGGATAGATATATATATTGAGAACCGCCATTAGTCGATACCCAGAACTCACCTGTGATGAGGATCTTGTTGGCGGCCAGCATGGTGACCAGGCCGATGGGGCCGGCGCCCAGCACCAGCACCACGTCGCCGGCCGCCAGCCCCCCGCGCCGGCACGCGTGGATGCCCACCGACAGCGGCTCCAGCAGCGCGCCCTCCTCCATCGACAGGTGGTCTGGCAAGGTGTACTCACCTGTGATGAGGATCTTGCTCGCGCCCATGGCCTTGGCGGCCAGCATGGTGACCAGGCCGATGGGGCCGGCGCCCAGCACCAGCACCACGTCGCCGGCCGCCAGCCCCCCGCGCCGGCACGCGTGGATGCCCACCGACAGCGGCTCCAGCAGCGCGCCCTCCTCCATCGACACGTGGTCTGGCAAGGTGTACTCACCTGTGATGAGGATCTTGCTCGCGCCCATGGCCTTGGCGGCCAGCATGGTGACCAGGCCGATGGGGCCGGCGCCCAGCACCAGCACCACGTCGCCGGCCGCCAGCCCCCCGCGCCGGCACGCGTGGATCCCCACTGACAGCGGCTCCAGCAGCGCGCCCTCCTCCATCGACAGGTGGTCTGGCAAGGTGTACTCACCTGTGATGAGGATCTTGCTCGCGCCCATGGCCTTGGCGGCCAGCATGGTGACCAGGCCGATGGGGCCGGCGCCCAGCACCAGCACCACGTCGCCGGCCGCCAGCCCCCCGCGCCGGCACGCGTGGATGCCCACCGACAGCGGCTCCAGCAGCGCGCCCTCCTCCATCGACACGTGGTCTGGCAAGGTGTACTCACCTGTGATGAGGATCTTGCTCGCGCCCATGGCCTTGGCGGCCAGCATGGTGACCAGGCCGATGGGGCCGGCGCCCAGCACCAGCACCACGTCGCCGGCCGCCAGCCCCCCGCGCCGGCACGCGTGGATGCCCACCGACAGCGGCTCCAGCAGCGCGCCCTCCTCCATCGACAGGTGGTCTGGTAAGGTGTACTCACCTGTGATGAGGATCTTGCTCGCGCCCATGGCCTTGGCGGCCAGCATGGTGACCAGGCCGATGGGGCCGGCGCCCAGCACCAGCACCACGTCGCCGGCCGCCAGCCCCCCGCGCCGGCACGCGTGGATGCCCACCGACAGCGGCTCCAGCAGCGCGCCCTCCTCCATCGACAGGTGGTCTGGCAAGGTGTACTCACCTGTGATGAGGATCTTGCTCGCGCCCATGGCCTTGGCGGCCAGCATGGTGACCAGGCCGATGGGGCCGGCGCCCAGCACCAGCACCACGTCGCCGGCCGCCAGCCCCCCGCGCCGGCACGCGTGGATGCCCACCGACAGCGGCTCCAGCAGCGCGCCCTCCTCCATCGACAGGTGGTCTGGCAAGGTGTACTCACCTGTGATGAGGATCTTGCTCGCGCCCATGGCCTTGGCGGCCAGCATGGTGACCAGGCCGATGGGGCCGGCGCCCAGCACCAGCACCACGTCGCCGGCCGCCAGCCCCCCGCGCCGGCACGCGTGGATGCCCACCGACAGCGGCTCCAGCAGCGCGCCCTCCTCCATCGACAGGTGGTCTGGCAAGGTGTACTCACCTGTGATGAGGATCTTGCTCGCGCCCATGGCCTTGGCGGCCAGCATGGTGACCAGGCCGATGGGGCCGGCGCCCAGCACCAGCACCACGTCGCCGGCCGCCAGCCCCCCGCGCCGGCACGCGTGGATGCCCACCGACAGCGGCTCCAGCAGCGCGCCCTCCTCCATCGACAGGTGGTCTGGCAAGGTGTACTCACCTGTGATGAGGATCTTGCTCGCGCCCATGGCCTTGGCGGCCAGCATGGTGACCAGGCCGATGGGGCCGGCGCCCAGCACCAGCACCACGTCGCCGGCCGCCAGCCCCCCGCGCCGGCACGCGTGGATCCCCACTGACAGCGGCTCCAGCAGCGCGCCCTCCTCCATCGACAGGTGGTCTGGCAAGGTGTACTCACCTGTGATGAGGATCTTGCTCGCGCCCATGGCCTTGGCGGCCAGCATGGTGACCAGGCCGATGGGGCCGGCGCCCAGCACCAGCACCACGTCGCCGGCCGCCAGCCCCCCGCGCCGGCACGCGTGGATGCCCACCGACAGCGGCTCCAGCAGCGCGCCCTCCTCCATCGACAGGTGGTCTGGCAAGGTGTACTCACCTGTGATGAGGATCTTGCTCGCGCCCATGGCCTTGGCGGCCAGCATGGTGACCAGGCCGATGGGGCCGGCGCCCAGCACCAGCACCACGTCGCCGGCCGCCAGCCCCCCGCGCCGGCACGCGTGGATGCCCACCGACAGCGGCTCCAGCAGCGCGCCCTCCTCCATCGACAGGTGGTCTGGCAAGGTGTACTCACCTGTGATGAGGATCTTGCTCGCGCCCATGGCCTTGGCGGCCAGCATGGTGACCAGGCCGATGGGGCCGGCGCCCAGCACCAGCACCACGTCGCCGGCCGCCAGCCCCCCGCGCCGGCACGCGTGGATCCCCACTGACAGCGGCTCCAGCAGCGCGCCCTCCTCCATCGACAGGTGGTCTGGCAAGGTGTACTCACCTGTGATGAGGATCTTGCTCGCGCCCATGGCCTTGGCGGCCAGCATGGTGACCAGGCCGATGGGGCCGGCGCCCAGCACCAGCACCACGTCGCCGGCCGCCAGCCCCCCGCGCCGGCACGCGTGGATCCCCACTGACAGCGGCTCCAGCAGCGCGCCCTCCTCCATTGACACATGATCTGGCAATCTGGATTACAAGTTGCCTAACATTAGACATTTTAGGTACTGTGACATGCTGTCTGGTGTTTTTGTTTGCAAAACAGGTATACCTATAGATATTTCAACCCACGACATCGCGCCCCACTCTGTCAAAATTCCTTTTGTTTTATTCATTTATATGGATCTTGACAAAGTGGGGCGCGCCGTCGTGGATTGAAATATCTATGAGTATATATCCTGACGTCAGTTAAAATTGTATGCAATTTTATCACTTGCTGAATAAAAGGGCTTTAAAGGGGAGAAGTTAGCAACTGCTAGCTCTTCTGTCTATACAGCATACCTTATCTGTTGTGCTTATTAATCGCAATCGTTCATTAGTTCGTTTCAGCCGACAGACATCCGCTGGTTAACCAAGGCCTGCTGCAATGATTTACAACCTACATTCCAACACATTGGATCCCCAGCATCCGTCGTCGCTTATACGAGCTATGTGCCATACTCATTACCACTTCTTCACAGCTTCGCGATTTATGTCGGTGACTCTGTTTGGCCTACGGGTCTCCTCATTTCAGATTTGGTCACGTAAGTAAAGATACTCCGAGAAAAGTAAAGATACTCAATCGTAATCGACTTCAATTCTGCCCCCCGTTTAGCTGAAAAAATTGGTTGCCTGTAAAGTCGGTTTACTGACGATAGTTGAACGTGACAACGTCTTCCTAGTCGCTCGTTCCGCGCTCGCGAGGTAACGCCGGTAACGCCGCATGAGCGAGGTAACGCCGGTAACGCCGGATGAGTCATGTTTTTTCGTGCGTGCAACCGGCTCTATCGATTTATAAGACGTTGTCACGTCAAAATATATGTCCAGTTATTTCAGCCAATTATGGGCCACATGTTGCCTCTTTTGCATGCACGGCGTAAGTGCATGGTCAATGCAATATTGATTTGAAGTGCGCGGTCATCGATCAAAATAGCATAACTCACTCGAAGCATTAGACTGGTGCATCTAACTCGACAAGCGTTGATGTGCGCTTTCCGGTAATGGTTTATAAATAGCTTGACTACAGCACCACATACCAGATTCAGATGTTGCGCTAAAACTCAAATGATTTTGCGAGTTTACGCAAAAAAACTTCATTGCTTTAATTGATGAGAGAAAGCGAGAGAGAGGTTCCCTTTCGCATCGTGAAGTGCTTCAAAAACAAACTTTAAATTAGATTTGGTTTAGGATTATGGAAGGTTTTGCAGCATGATAGCTATATTCACTCTCTAAGACGACGCTATAGCAGTATTCTATAGTAGTATCTGGTATTTCGATAATAACTCGATCGCCACGCGGTCGTTGGCTACACTCTGTCGAGGTGGGATGTCGACACGTACTTGTAGCAGAAGTCGGCGGCGTGTTTGTAGTATCTGACGAGGTTGCCGTGCACCAGCGGCGTGGCGCAGAACTGTATGTCGGGGCACAGGTGGTAGCGGCCCGTCTTGCAGAACTCGCAGTAGCGGCACGGCACGCCGGGCTCGATCGCCACGCGGTCGTTGGCTACACTCTGTCGAGGTGGGATGTCGACACGTACTTGTAGCAGAAGTCGGCGGCGTGTTTGTAGTATCTGACGAGGTTGCCGTGCACGGGCGGCGTGGCGCAGAACTGTATGTCGGGGCACAGGTGGTAGCGGCCCGTCTTGCAGAACTCGCAGTAGCGGCACGGCACGCCGGGCTCGATCGCCACGCGGTCGTTGGCTACACTCTGTCGAGGTGGGATGTCGACACGTACTTGTAGCAGAAGTCGGCGGCGTGTTTGTAGTATCTGACGAGGTTGCCGTGCACCAGCGGCGTGGCGCAGAACTGTATGTCGGGGCACAGGTGGTAGCGGCCCGTCTTGCAGAACTCGCAGTAGCGGCACGGCACGCCGGGCTCGATCGCCACGCGGTCGTTGGCTACACTCTGTCGAGGTGGGATGTCGACACGTACTTGTAGCAGAAGTCGGCGGCGTGTTTGTAGTATCTGACGAGGTTGCCGTGCACGGGCGGCGTGGCGCAGAACTGTATGTCGGGGCACAGGTGGTAGCGGCCCGTCTTGCAGAACTCGCAGTAGCGGCACGGCACGCCGGGCTCGATCGCCACGCGGTCGTTGGCTACACTCTGTCGAGGTGGGATGTCGACACGTACTTGTAGCAGAAGTCGGCGGCGTGTTTGTAGTATCTGACGAGGTTGCCATGCACGGGCGGCGTGGCGCAGAACTGTATGTCGGGGCACAGGTGGTAGCGGCCCGTCTTGCAGAACTCGCAGTAGCGGCACGGCACGCCGGGCTCGATCGCCACGCGGTCGTTGGCTACACTCTGTCGAGGTGGGATCTCGACACGTACTTGTAGCAGAAGTCGGCGGCGTGTTTGTAGTATCTGACGAGGTTGCCGTGCACGGGCGGCGTGGCGCAGAACTGTATGTCGGGGCACAGGTGGTAGCGGCCCGTCTTGCAGAACTCGCAGTAGCGGCACGGCACGCCGGGCTCGATCGCCACGCGGTCGCCCACTTTGAGGTTCTTCACTTTGGAGCCCAACTATAGGAGAAAAGTCAAAATGTTGTGCTTTTAAAGAGCAAGCGTGACAGGAGAGGCGGGACAGCATAACCATAGTAGATACCTTACTCTGCCTGCTGCCAACTGTGATAGCACAGGTAGGCTCGTCTCTTTTTACGAAACTTATTGAATATACTAACTAAGTATAATCAGTTAGGTACATGCATTTTTATGATATTATTAGTGTACTTAGATAATATTAAAATGAGACCATCAAGTCATAAACGCGTCCGAGTACTTAAGTATGGTATTACGTAGGAATCAAGTGTTTATATTAAATAAAATCAATAAACGATAGGTAAACCGCATATTAAATTAATCAAGTGGCGTTATATTGCAATCATAATATTGTACTTTACTTAATGATAACCCCAAGAGCAGAAGTAGGTAGGTATAGAATAAACAATGATTGCATCAGAAACCAGGATATTGTAGCTAAAAGCTGTTTACGCCCTTGGCTTTCAATTCGTGTATCTACATACCTATTTATTTGGGCACATACCGCAAGCTGTGACAAGTGAAGTGAAGTGGGCTGAAATGTATAGGTAGGTATTTATACTTACTAAAATTTTGGTTTTTCGCTGAGTAAAGATTTTTTTAATAAAATCTACACGAATATCCTGCCTATTCAATTTCATAAAAATTACACCAACAACAGAGGTTTCTCAAACTCGGTTTATTCGACCTTGAAGCCGAGCATAAAGCAAACAACTTCACTTCGCTCTTCTTTGCCCTTGTCAATTCACGCAAGCGAACGCTTGCGTTTTCTTTCGGGAGGGAACTTATTTTATTTTGACAGTTAACCCCACTCAATATTTTTATCTCTTAAAATTCAACACCCCATGTTCCTGGCCCTTTTCTTTATGATTGCAATGACGTTGGGCTACTATTACCTCTAACTAAGTATTCCCAATAACTTTATTAGTTACTGAAATAATCGAGTATGACAGACGGACGGACGGACGGAAACTACTTAGATATTAACGGCGTACAAGCCTTATCTAAGTGATTTTGAATGCAGTTTTACGTAAAAACTATAAAGACAATTACTTACTTTCAAATTTAAACGTCATTTATTTTGGCAAACTTCGCGTGGCAAACTCCCGCTACGGGAATAAAAAAATAACCATACAATGGCGGTTGTCATTTTTGAAATTAAAGTGAATGTGGCATCTCTCCCGGAGCGGGAGAGATGATTATTTGGCACATGTGGCAGTCGGCCCGCTCCGGGAGCTTAGCTCATACCTTTTTTCAAACGTGCCACAATTCGCCTAATAAAATTGTGCACTGGTTTAATTTATACTGAAGCATACATAGAGAACAAAGATAGACTACAGAGCAACAGAAATGTCAACAAGACGTTCAGTAAACTGACTGTTCATTGTTTCATGGGCGGGTGTGACGTAGTCTTTGATGACAACGAACTTCTGTTTAATATATTTAATTAACGTGTGTTTCTTATGTTGTTTTTATGACTGTATGTTTTAAATTAGGGTATAGTATTGTAAATAAAACACAAATTTTGACGAGAAAATGTATATATGAATTATTGTAGATTATTTATCGAAAACTGTAAAAAAAACCATGACCCTACCTTTACTTTACGATATTGTTTTATTTTCACACTTTATGCATGTTTACCGTTTGCAATATGATAGCGTGCTTAATAAAGAATCTAAAATGGTACATTTTATTACGCATAGTACAGACAAAATTGTAAAATTTAAGTTTTTCTAAACATGTAGACTGACTAGAAGACTAGTTTCCTAGGCATTTGCCACCTCAGGTAAGATTTTCAAAATGGCGGCCACCACACCTGGCCCATTACTTTCTCTCCCGCAGCGGGACACGTGCCACTTGCATCAAATGGACCAAAATGGCATCGCCACGCGAAGGGTTAATCTAAAATCGCTAAGAAGCAGAAACACGATTGGATGAAATTTTCTCGATAGAAAGTTCTCTCCCAAAAGTTGCTCCAAAATCTCAGTTTTCCTATTTTTTATCGGAAACTACAATGGATGTACTAATTGTAATTTTTGTTTTATTGTGTCAGTAATAACAATATTCGAAAACGCTGAGAAACCGATTTTTGATAACTGGCTTAGTTTTTGAGAAATTAGGTACTTAAAAGGTAGTTTTTCTGTTATATTCTTCCGCGACGCTGCATGTCGCACCTACCAACGTATCCGTGAGAGTGAGAAAGACAAAAATAAATTCAATAAATCCCCTTAAGGCTGCAGGCCTCCTTGGGTTTTGGAAGGTCTTCATAGCCAAACGGCCAGGCCTAATTATGAGGCAGGTCTCATTTCAGGATGACCAGAGTTCTTGCCATATAAAGTATCCGCAAGATGCGTTTGCCAAATGTTGCAGTATGAAAACATCGCAGAATTGTAAGTATGTTTAAATGGAGAATTTGAAATTGCAATTCTGCTATCGTTAAGATTTAATGTGTTGTGTATTATGTAGTTGTTATTTCTGTGATAAGCAAATTGTGTTTATTGCTCAACAAATACCGTACCGTAAAACGGTCTTGTGTCTTGAACATGAGATGACGTAAATTATTATTTAATTTATTTACATAAGATAAATTACATAACTAATGTACTTACGATGTTTATTTCTAAGGTCCGTCAAACTAGCGGTTATACGCGGCTTCACCCGCAAAACATAAGTTCCTGTCGTCCAAATTAACCCGAGAAATTAAAATTTTATTTAGTTTGTGCGCAAATAATAGACTTACTACAAAAGTAGATTGTAGGCTTAAGTATAGCAATGAATTCACACACAGCTACATTTTTAAAAACATTGCTTATAAATTCCCATTTACTTCATATTGGCATAAGATCATTTTCTGCAGTTTCCCAGATTTGGAGCTATTGAGAACCAAAAATCGACCTATGCAAAGTTGACCATTTTAAAATTATACAATTAATAATAGTTACTGTTTTTTTTATTATTGAAGATAGGCTTGCGCTTGACGACAATCATGCCTGATGGAAAGCAATGATGAGGTCTTGGATGGAACGCGCTTGCCTAGAAAATGCCTATTCACCCTTCTCTTGAAGGCACCTAGATTGTACTTGGCTGGAAACACGGAGGCTGGAAGGGCGTTCCACACCTTTTATCTAGAGCGTTGCGCATTTATTTTATCTAGAGCTCAACTATCACTTATAAATAAACAGTTATGACATACTTACTATAATTATGATAATTTACCTACAGATAACCTTAAGCTGCATTTAATCTTTTAATTGGCACTACGCGCTACACCTACACCTACAGCCGCTACAGCGAATTTAGCAGGTTGCGGTTACGGGAGTGCCCTTAGCCACATGACAATCTCCTATCGTTAATCGTCATAGAAGCCTATCATCGCTAATTGCATATCTTTGCAACATACAAAGACTTGTAGGAAAGTGGCTCTGCGCACGTAGGTACATCCCACTGACCTCTATAATACAAGAGTACGCTGGACTATAGTAGTGTTATTATCTCGCTGCAGACTCGGTCATAAATCATTCAAGTGTTTCGCTTTTGTTGTTCTGTAGTAATGCACAACTCATACCTACTATTGCCAATTTGAAGCGCCGTCCTTGTTTCCCAGGTAGGTAGGTTATATAGACATTTGTTGCAAATGACCGTCCGTCGTTGTGATTGTTATATTATTTTAGTTCCCTATGGATAATCACGACAGCTTACGCTACAATCAGGGCCAGAGTGGCGAAAATCAAGTGTTTTCATTTTTATGTTGACAGTCCAGCGTACTCTTAGATAGAGGTCAGTGACGTATGCACACAGTTCTATGATAATGCAAGTTACCTTCGCGACGACTCCCGAAGCCTCGTGGCCCATGATCATGGGTTCCTTGAGCACGAAGTGCCCACAGGAGCCGCTCTGCCAGTAGTGCACGTCCGAGCCGCATATGCCCACACAGTCCATGCGCAGGAGCACCTCTGCAACACATTGTTCCTGTGGTTCTTGCTCACTAGTGGCACAGTTTAAAGATACCCTACAAATGGACCTACAAATGCCTACAAATGGAGCCTAGGTACAAATGGACTAAGCTTTATCTCGCTCTACCTAAGGTAAGTGAGGTGTAATTCGGTAGTCTAAGGCTATGACGACTTAAAAATTTAATATAAAAAAATCTAAACCTGATTCCTGTTTGAAAGTTTTTTCAATAAAACATTGGTCTTTTGCCAGCTAATACGTGGCTGAATTATGTGGTTTCAGTTACAACTTGCTTTTTTATTAATTTATTTGTAGACCTCCTTTTTGCTTCTTATTTCGTGATAAAATTTGGCTCAACTTTTTAATTCGTGAATTCAGGGTTCTTATTTCGGGATAAAGTTTTGTATAATAATTTATGATATTATACTAAAACATTTTAAATAAAAATATAAGAGGAGTTTAATACATTAATATAGCAATAAAACTATTCAATATTTAAAGGTAAAACATGTAACATTAAGCTCAAATTAAGTTTTAATTAAGTACAAACTGTCCTCTAATCATAACATTTTCCTGCGGTATCGCTTACATACCTTAGGAACAGTAGATTTTTCCGAGATAAAAAGTAGCTTAAATCCATCCAAAATAGTGTAGCTTTACATTAGTAAAAAAAATCAAAATCGGTTCGTTAGATTTCAAGATAAAAATTAATAAAAAATTACCTAAAAGGTAGTGGTAATTAGTAATTACCACTACCTTTTAGGTAATTACTAATTACTAGTAATACAACTCTTCATTGCTAATACCTAACCATATTATATTGTAGAGATTACTCAAATATCTCTTACGGCATACATTGGCATCTCCATAGTTCGAGTACCAATTTCTTGAAGAAAAAATGTAGTTAACGAGTTTAATTTGACATGGATTTTGCAATACAAAGGATTTTGTTGCTATTATTTAAACTTGAAAAGTCGGAATTTCTGATTATATATATTTTCGTGTTATAGTTTTAGTTTAAAATGACTTCTTTGACTATTTTAAAAAAACTACAAATTTTGAAAAACTTAACCAACTTTAATAGTAGGTAATTTAAGCAAGATTACTTAAGATATGAGATTAATAATTTTTTCCTACTAATCTTATAAAATATAAAAATAGCTGCAGGCGTTACTTTGTGAAGGTTCGAACCATCACAAAGTAACGCCTGCAGCTATCTGATGGGAATAGTTACTTTCTTTATGTTACGGAGAATTTTGAGTTGAGTTAGTGAGGTTTGTACTGAAACTTGAAATTTTGAACTTCATATTTACTAACCGAGATCTCGAAAGACTTATTTCATCGATAAAACTAATAAAATGATAGACTTTCATGCATGCATTAATACTTAGTTTAAGTTCCTTAGAGGGTTTACTTATCACGAAATTAAAATTGAGGGCTAAAATAAAAGTATATTAATTCGTGACACTTATTTTGGAAAAGCCCTGGTACTTTATTTTGTAAATCATTTAAAACCATTTAAAGTAACTATGAAATACTCTAAATATAAAGATAATATATGAAAATAAATGACGCAAAATGATCTATAAATAAAACCATGCTGAAAGTACTTACGCGAGTTCACCTTAAAAATATAAATTTAGGTCTAGTTCAAACTCGTATTTAAGGAGTTTTATTGAAAAAATCATATACCGAATTTAGCTCATAAGAAACTTCATTACTTTCATATTATGATTTTGATTTCATATTTAAAATATCTTAATTAATAAATTAATACACAAGCTTTAAAAAAGGAACTCGAAAATTCTTAATTCGGTAGTGTCACGAAATACGCCACCTAAGAAAAGTAAGATGTGGGCTATTTCGTGAGTCGATTAATTGCAATTTTAAGTGAAATTAGTAATTGGATTTATCTCGGTCCTATATTATATTAATTGTCATGGAACACACATTAACACTATAAAAAAATTTATTCAAATAGACTTACCGTTGTCTTTCTATAAGCTTATGAAGTTTGATGTTAAAGCTTACGGTAAATACAAGCGCGCGGGTGTCATACAGCGGTTTGCGGCCCACCTAGGTTTTAAAAATTCGTATTGGTCTGAGCTTTATCACCAAAATTCTCATACTCAATTTTTTGACGGGTAATATGAAGAAGATTTAGAATTTACGTTTAATTTATTTATCTGATGTCTTTATTGCTTATTTTTACGCCAGAAGCAAAAACTACCGAAATTACCAAACATACCGAATTATACCTCACTTACCTTAATTACCTTTTTAATACGTGTACAAAAATACAAACTCACCATCGTCTGCTATTTCAGGGATCGGAGTTTTTTCCTGAAAATAAAAAAATTTGGCTAGTGTACCTATTTATGTCGTAAAATTATCTTTCGAGTGGGGTCTCTACTTATAAATCTAAAGGAGCGATTTGTGCTGTTAACAGGTGCTGCGAATTAGTACCTAGATATTAATTATCAACAAAACAGAACCATATAGAACTCTAATTTATCGTTTCAAATTTTTAAAACCAAGTAAGTAGGTACCTATCTATATTCTTTACGGTTCAAAGAGATAGTTAATTATAATATTATAAATATATACGGGACATTTTACACATCGCAATCTAGCCCCAAAGTAAGCGATAGCTTGTGTTATGGGTACTAGATAACTGATAAATATACATACATACTTATATACATAAATACAATATATTGAAAAACACCCAGACACTGGAAAACATTCATGCTCATCACACAAACATTTACTAGTAGTGGGAATCGACCCCACGACCTCCGGCGCAAACAGCAGGTTCGCTACCACTACGCCATTCGGTCTTCAATATGAGGGAAAGTTAATCAATATCCCAGACATTCGAAAAATTGTTGACAGACGTAGGCTCGTAGCCCTACTACGAAAGAAAAATATTAAAAAACTATAGAAAATCGTAACTTTTTTTCCTACCTTAGTAGTTCCTACTTAAGTAAACTTATAAGTACAAAAATATATTAGGGTAAAATTATTAGGGTATAAGTACAAAAATATATTAGAAATGCATAGGTGCCTTTTGTTCACATAAATTAAGATTCGTAAAAATATCACATCTAAAATTTCTATGCGGCATGAACGTAACGTACCTACCTACTTAGATTCACGAATCGCAATCGCGAATAGCTATTCATAGATGAGTAGTTGACTATCTTTAAAATGCTTATTTGCATATAAATTATGAGTAGGAGCTAATAACAATTTGGGCTTAATTTTGCATTTATACGTATAAATGATTTTTAAATGTAGTAGGTATGAACATGCATGTTTGGAACAAAATTCCATAAATAATTGTAGGTACTTACCAATCGTAAATCTTTTGTTTTGTACAAGACTGCGGCGAGGTTATCCTGAGCCATGTTTCACGCATGCGCTTTTGGCGACTGTCACCGAGATACTAACAACAAGTAACTAAATAACAAACGTCAAAATTGCCACCACAGCGTGCCGCTGCTATAAAAATAGTTATCAGTTATCATATTTAGGTAGGTATATCTTATCAGCTAATAGTAAAATGTACTATCTATTGTTATTATTTAGGTGTAAAAAAATTCGACCTCCCTGTTGCACGACCTTGACTTAAGTCAGACAATATGTTTACCGATCAAAATAGCTTTTATTTCATATAGGCCTTACTTACATGCACTCATGAAAGGTCAATATTCGTGACAGATACCTACCTACAGCGATAATTTATTGGAGACTAATGAAACCCAGTCGATCTCTAAAGTGTATCTTCTAAGTGTGTAAAAAATATAATTTTTGTACACATTCCTTATTATTAAAAAAAATTACACGTATGCAACTGCTATGTTTCCCGCGCTACAAAAATTTATAAAATTCCATGATCTGGACTTGATGTGTAGCTCTCTGGCCAAAATAAAAAAACATGTTTTAAAATGTGCCTACGTTAACAATATCAATTGTAATATTATCAAAGTCTCAATAAGAATTGTTATATCATTGTTTTAAGCGTACCTACATTGTTACTATTATTAAACTTATTTGTTTTGATATGTAGATACTTTTTCGCCAATGTTTTGTCTATTACCTGTATTTCATTTGTATTATAGGTACTTATAAGTTAATTGATTGTTATTGCCAGAATAAAATAAAATAAAATAAAAATATTGTTGATTCACTAGTTATAACTCAGAATACATAAAGTCTATGAGTTATAATAATTATAAAACCGAGTCTTTCCTGCAGGTTTCCGCACGGTTTCCAGGCACATGCATATACATTCCTAAAAAGTCAAGAGGCGGGTGGCTGAGATTCCAAAATTGAACCTCCGACTAGGTGGCAGACATCTAAACCACTGGGCAGGAGGAGTATTTATGTTACAGCCAAAGTAATAAATCCGGATATAATATATATTATCCAGCCATTATTAAATTAAATTAGAATTTAAATGAAGTGATAATTGACACAGAATTAATAACTTTAACTAGTAATTTTACATAATATCTTCGAAGACTTGGATAATCTAATAAAACAAGTCGTCGTAGTCGTCGTTTCAGCCGATGGACATCCCTGAGCTGGACATAGGCCTCCTGAAATGACCGCCTAATACCATGATCTTGTGCCGCCTGGCTCCAGTGACTCCCTGCGACTTTCTTTATGTCGTTCGTCCACCTAGTGGTTTGCACTCTGCCGACACTGCGCTTTCCGGTGCGTGGCTGCCATTCCAGCACCTTGGGTCCCCAACGTCCATCGGTCCTATGAGCTATGTGCCCCGCCCATTGCCACTTCAGTTTTGCGACACGTTGAGCTATGTCGGTCCCTTTTTTTTTTTTAAATAAATATAAATAAATAAATATATATCAGGACATTACACACATCGCAATCTAGTCCCAAAGTAAGCGCTAGCTTGTGTTATGGGTACTAGATAACTGATTAATATATATATAGCTACTCGTGCTGATTCACTGATTGACTGACTGACTCACTCATTGATCACCTCTCCTGAACAATTTTGTATGAAAAATTTTTTTTTCGTGAATGAGGTCGTATAGAAGAAAAAAATTCATTCGGAGGAAAAATACGGAGAGAGCTGATGAGTGAGGATATCGGAGACGGGTGAAGAGCACGGCCAGGGTATCGAAGATAGGTGGGGGGTGCTTGACCAAATGTCATTTGAAACGTCATCCAATTGGCAGTGAGCTGAAAAAAAATTCAAAATGGCGGGTTCAAAATGGCCGCCATTCGAATTTCGTCGATATCTCGGAAAGTATAAAAGATGGAAGAACGGTTTCTTGACAAGAGTTGATCAGGATCTTAAGGTCTATACGATGGATAGAAAAAAAATTCAAAATGGCGGACTTTATTTTTTTCATAGAAAATGTATGGGGAATTTTGAAGGGATTCTTAATGGGCGGGAAGACAGCACGCGGGCCACATGTGGCCCGCGCCTCCACGCAACCTACTAGTTATTATATATACATATTAATATAAGTACATAATTATAATATATTGAATATATATATACCCAGACACTGGAAAACATTCATGCTCATCACACAAACATTTACCAGTAGTGGGAATCGAACCCATGACCTCTGACGCAGACGGTAGGTTTGTTACCGCTACGCCGGTACGCTACGGTTCTTTTGCGATATCCTCTGATTCTGATTCGATCGCGCAATTATAATCCGAGTACCTATAGATCTCTCCATCGCTCGCGGAGTGAGGCTGAGCCTTCTTATGAGGCCCATAGGCAGCGGCCATGTCTCGGATCCGTTAAGCCATCACTGGCTACACGCACTGTTCGAAAACTAAGGGATGTTGGTCGAGAAGACATCGCGGAGTATCCCGAACGCTGAGCAGCCGAGTTGGATTTGGCGGTTCACCTCTTTCTCGAACAGCAACCTCGATCTGATCCTGTCATCTGACCTGACAAATCCTGGATCGCGCCTTTTCCCCGTATTTACTTTTACTTTCGCTAACTTTGACCCTCTATTATGAATAATAATATCCGGATAAAGTGATTAATTTATTACGTTGTCCAGTCAATTTTGTATATACGATGACCAGTCATTATACTTATAAGCTGTTTAATCACTATGACTGTAACATTTATATTTAAAATTAAAACCTAATTCTACCACCTACAAGGCACTGTTTAAATAATAATGTTATGTATCTATTCGAAACAGGCAAATGTATGTATATTTTTTTTAAGTAATTTATTCTATCGCTCTGTCGCGGTCGGTCATGTTTTAGAGTTCTGCGCCAAAATATTATACAACCTTCTTTTTTTACTCCTAAGAAAATCGATACGGTAAAACAATGTTTGCAGGGTCAGCTAGTACCCAGTATACCTAACTAGCTGACCCGCCCATACTTTACCCCGGTGATCCCGTGGGAAGTCCTTGTTTATCCCTAGTTTGTATAATGAGAGGATATTTTATGCAAAACTTCAGCTACCTTGGCATGGTCATGGTAGCTGAAGTTATGCATAAAATTCATATACCTACGTATAACTACCTATAATAGGTAGTTGATCAAGGCCCTAGAGGTTGAGTTTTTCAGTAATCCCACGCGAATCATGGCTTTTTTGGGATATCCAGTCAAGTAAATCCATGGTACAATCTATTTTCATTCTCATCAAGGTCAACTCAGTATTTTTAGCGAGAAAGAGTAACAAACATATGTATCCTTACTTATACAAACTTTCGTCTTTATAATGTTAGTGTGATGGACTTAATTTTTACTCGTAAATTGATCTCATGGGATAATTTTAGATACCTATACTAGCTGATCCGGTATACGATTATTATTATTATTAAAAAGTACCTCAGTACTCAGTAGGTACGCCTTATGACGTGCTTTGAGAGGTTATCGAATCAATAACCTTGAGTAACCTTGGTACGACTATGAAAATTATATTTTCCAGTGAACGGAAAAGTTGCTGCAACAATGAAAGTTCGAAAATTAAAAATAAAAGAGTAGGTATATAAACCTTATATAAAACTTTATTTATAATCAGTGGGCTGATTCTGTATCGTTAGTTAGCAACTCACGCTGGGTTATTAACTAAGAAAAAGGTGGCAAAAATCTTATTTTTGTAACATTTTAGTATTATTTTTGCACAAATTAGCATCTTGCATGGTATGTTGACATGATACCATACCAATCTAAGTTTGTACCTTGGGCAAAAATAGGATTTTTGCCTCTGTTATCTTAGTTAATAACCCAGTGCGAGTTGCTAACTAACGATACAGAATCAGGGGGGTGATTCTGTATCGTTTAGTTTGTTAGTGAGTAATCCTCACTGGGTTATTAACTAAGAAAACGGAGGCAAAAATCCTATTTTGCATACTTTTTGCACAATTGAGCAACTAGCATGGTATGTTGACGTGATACCATACCAATCTAGGTTGGTAAATTGTGCAAAAAGAATGCAAAAAATATGGTTTTTGCCTCCGTTTTTTAGTAAACAACCCAGTGAGGGTTGCTAACTAACAAATTGAACGATACAGAATCAGCCTACAGGCTACAGGTACACCCAGTGAGGGTTGCTAACTAACAAATTGAACGATACAGAATCAGCCTACAGGCCACAGGTAAGGTACTTATTAGCTAAACAATCACTCGTCCCAGCCCCACAGGCCGTGGCTCTCTCTGATAGTCTCCCTATTGTCCCTGCGCTGCCGCGTCACCGCACTCGCTTCTCCCTTCGCGATCGCGTGCTTCCGCGCCATCTTCTTCTCCTTTACTTCTAGATTCTTCTTCACCTGCTGCTTCACCACTTCTGGGGCTATCGTACTCGCAGAAGTGTACGACCTCGTCGACCGCACATCGGACAATGCCTTCTCTATCATAGCTAGTCTGTACTTCTGGGAGTTTTTATCTAATACTTCTGTTCCTTCCTTGCTCTGTGTATCTTCTGCGGGCACTAGTGTGGGTATTTCTTCTTCTGTGTTAATTTTGTCTGTTACAGATAACTTGGTTATCTTTTTCGTTAGCTGAGTTTCATCATGTTGAACGGAGTCTTCAACCTGAGAAGTAACAAGTTTCACTCATTATTTATCAAACACCTCAAACCAGCTTCCTTCTACGATGGAGACAAGAAATAAGAAAAAATTTAGCAAAATTAATTAGTTATATCATTCATAAATATTTTTGAAAACGAACGTTTATGTAAGTACGTCAATTCATCCGTCTTCATCTTCAGCAAACACTTTTATTTTATTTCAATACCCATATGGTTGAAGACCCATATTGTAGAAGTCCAATAAAAATAACTATTCCGCCATGGATGGTGTTGCATGGGTGTTCCAACCATCTCGGTGTCGGTTACTTCCTGCACACGTATTCTGTAACTAGGTGCCTATCAAAGAATAGAAGACATTGAAGGTTTTCTATGAAATAAAAATAACATTTTGGTAGCAAACCTTCAAAGGATAAAAAATATATGGCAGTAGCTATCATTCTTTGATAGGCACCAAGTTACAGAATACGGTTGCAGGAAGCAACCGACACCGAGATTGCTGATTCAATATGAAGTGACGGGCGGGTTGTGGAAACACAGCCCATACACGGCCATGGACGTTTGACCGCTACTTCAACGCAGCGCCGCCTGTTCGTTCTCAGTGACGTTTCAGTGGACAAACGTTCTTATTTTCCAACCTGTCAAATAATAATTTAGGGATTTTGTAAGCCCAAACGGTCAAACTAACCTGTTGTCTCAGCGCGGCTATTTCGTCGCCAGCATCTTCAGTTTTGTGGTCTTCCGTTTGCTCATCCTCGCTCGCTTCGTCGTCACTGACTGCTAAACCGATTCCCATTTCCTGTAAAGTAAAGTGAGCCGATATATTTCTTTGGGATTCATCATTTACCGTTAGGTGGTATTGCAACCAAGAAGCGTATAATTTGAGCCCTATACGCAGAACATATTTTCGGGTGTCAATTTAGGTGCAGCGTGAGCTCCGCGAGGGAAAACGGGGGCGAGGCGCGAGATGTAGCTGCGCAGACTGCCGCCATTTTGGATCAACTTAAATGCAACACAACTTAACTTTTAGACTTGTAGTGTGTAAAAAAAATATATTAGATTACGGTGGGTAGTGGTTTCATTGCTCGCTTGGGAACTTACTTGCCTTCGTGCTGAGTGCAGGCAATGCTTGGTGCAGTGCGGCTTGTTAATGCAGATTATTTTCAGGTAGCGGATTAAAGCAGGACAATTTAATCTTTCTAGGTAATTATTGATTTACTGCTTTCTTCTATTCAATAATGGAAGTTTTACCCATTAACGAAATACGAAACGTTTCTTTTCTACGTTTCTGATACGAACCGCTAAGGTGCTTCCAGCTTCCGTGTTCCCAGCCAAATACAATCTGGGTGCGTTCAAGAGAAGAGTGAATAGGCATTTTCTAGGCAAGCGCGCTCCATCCTAGACCTCATCATTTCTGTTCATCAGACTTGATTGTAGTCAAGCGCAAGCCTATCAATTATAAAAAATAAAAAAAAAATAAAAAAAATTAAAACTCCAACCCTTGCATCAATCAGCAGATGTAGGATAGTCACATCATAGTCACCTGCAGCAACTCGTCCTCGATGCCCTTGGTGCGCTGGTAGCCGGAGCAGGCCACCTCCTCGTCCAGGTGGTCGTCGCGCTGCAGGTCCGAGAAGCGCGGGTACAGGCTGCTCTCGTAGCCGAATCGCTTCTTGAAGAACTCGCGCAAGCATTTCACGTCACGGTCGAAATAGCTGCAAGAAAGCATTGTGTGATTTATGTGTAAATTGCTATAAACTTGACCCTCCTGATGATCTGCGGGACGCGGGACGGGAACCAATGAGCAAGTCGTCGCTGTACGCCAGCAGTGACGAATCATTATAACCAATCGCATCACCCGCCCCGCATCCCGCAGACCATCAGGAGGGTCAAGTTTAAAGCGGTTTTCCTATAATGCTAGTAAAAACATGGTCATTTTTAGATAAGAACAACTACCCGTTCGCAGAAGCTATGCTGATGACTTTTCCTCCCACTTCATACTAACGCGACCCGCGTTCGTCCATGATCAGACAAATGTGGGTTATACTGTAGGCAAAATTCATCCCCACTCTTTATTAACTGAAGGTACCATAAAAAAATTATCACTTTTTACACCCATTTACACATTTTATACCCATGTTAAAATTACAGCTTTCTAGTATTCATAGTTAATGAGCCAAACCGCGGCCATGGCGGAATTATAAGAATGGGAACTTGTTTAGTATGGAACTCTAAAATGTAATGAATAGAAGTAGAATTGAGTATTGATTTTCGATCTAAAATTCAAATAAAATCTTTTACTTAGTTTGCTAGTAAAAAATAGGGGACTCACAGTTCAGCATTAGGGTGTTTGGTGGAGACCATCTGCGGGAAGTCGATAATGATGGGGTGGCCGTCTTCGTCGATCATAATATTGAACTCGTTGAAGTCGCCGTGAATGACGCCGCAGTTGCCCAGCCTCACTATCAGCCCCATCAGATCATCGTACAGCCCCTCCACATCTTCTACTGCAGTCACGTGGGTCCTAGAAGCCACCAACAATCAATATCCTACACTTAGATTCTAAACCACTGAAAAGAAGTTCTCATAAATGGAAAAGGAGGCATTGGTGCATATTCTGTTGTAAAAACCTCTAAACTCATGACGTGTCTGAACATAGCGCTACCCTTTTCCAAATGCCACCATTAAAAAGTGCCTCTCCACGCAACACAACAAGGAGAACACAACATGCGCGTGAACAAAGTCTAACCAAATAGACTATATAGAATACCCACTTACAAGGGTCCACCAGTGACCAGCTCCATAACCACACAGTGCCTGTTGAAGTCCACAGGTCTGGGGACAGGGAAGCCTCGCTCATGCAGTGCCTTCATGTATGCAAACTCCTTGGTGGCTGATATGCGAGATAGGTAGAGCCAGGAGGCGCGGTTGCGATGGGCGTGGTAGTCGCGCTTACTTTTTATATTTCGGAAGCATGTGCGCCCCAATCTGCAAAAAGATATATTATTTCAATACATTTTCCCATAAAATGGATATAGTATGAGCATCTCTAGAACTGTTAAGTGGCTGTAAAAGGCTACTAAGCAGATCATATTGTTAAACAGTCCCTAACATAAGGAAACACATCACCTGCAATCTCTGTCGCACTTATGGGCTACATGGTAGGCCTACTGGGCAGCCAGAACTGTCCTATTTCCCCATCTAATTGGAGTTTCCACATTTAATCCAAACTCTCACTCACTGATTCTTTATCTCCCAGCCCAAAACCTTAGAAAGCTGAAACTTTGCACAGAAATTCTTTTACAATGGAGACAAAAGATAGATAAAGATATAAGGAGAAATCAGGAATGACCCATTCCTAATACCATCAGTACTCTAAGAGTAGGTTAAAAAAGCTTACATGCTATAAGAAAATACCTGTGTAGTTTCAAACAAAGAGGATTCCTGTCCTCGTCTGCAACAGTGTATATGTTAGACTCCTTGCCAACTCCTATCTGATTGCCAAACGATGCAATCACCTTCCTGTTTGTGAGTGCTTTGAGAGCCAGGTAGTCGTACCCTGCATTGGTGAGTCTGTAGCCATCATCTGAAAAAATCCATCTTCTTATATTTTTTGCATTTATTATTACAAAGAGAGTAATAAAATGTAAGTTTCATACAATGTTGTTTAGGACTATGTGACAAAGATTAATTTTATTATTCATTTACAGGAAAAAAGATAAAGTTGCATTTAGGATAGGAATAATATTTATAAAACTAAACTAATTCATGAATGAATTTTTAACTACAGTCAAACCAGAGTAAGTGAGAACTGGGTAAGGAGAAAACTCTATTGGTGAGAGTAATTGCCAGTCCCTGTCTTTTGTCCTCCTAGCTCTGAAACTCGGGTTAGTGAGAAACCTCTATAAGAGAAAAAGAGATATCACATAACCAGGTTTAACTGTATAAATATTTACATTGTTTCCCTCTTTCGTATGTGAGAAGTCTATGTTTGCACAGATCCTTCATCAATTTATGCACTCCCCCGTGGCGCAAATTCGCTATGGACGCCACCAGCGACCCTGGCACCAGCTCGTGGTTCTTCATACCCATCTCAACCTGATAATAGGACCAAAAAAACCATGCAAATACTATTGTTATGTAAAAAATAAAGAGGTTATACTTAAGTGACTATATTACACTTACTGCAGTTAACACGCGGAAATCTTCTGGTGTAAGATAACGCAGTATTGCTACGTCCAATTTACCCATTTTGAATTGAATTTATTAAAGTAAAATTTAATGAAAATTCACAATCAAAACAAATACAAACGTGGTACAAGTGTCATAGACTAAGACCACAGACTAAGACCAAAAACTACCTCATGACCATTGACTACCAGACTACCTACTAACCACAGAACACATAATTATACTCTCTCTACTAGGGTTAGTACACTTACACAGACCAGAGAGCAGAGCACAGACATGTATATATATGTCTGTGGAGCAGAGACCCTTTTTAAGTTCTAACCACAGCTATAACCAAGTTTTGTGGTCTGTGCTACTCACACTATATTATAGGTGATCCTCAGTGATCACAGACCACAAAACAAATGATAAATCAGATGCATGGAATTAATGTAGGTACCTGTGGTAGGTACCTACTCCCTGGCACAAAAAAAATTGGTGAAATGCATGGATGGTTCTTTCCTTCCCCTTAAATGTCTGTGGTTCTATCACATTCACCTAGTCATATTTTGTATGAGACTACCTACTTGAGATGAATACATTCTGTGGTAATTTCTCACTGTCAAACGTCATGAGTCAGTTTTGATATTGACAGTTACCTATTCTCGTAGTTTTCTCATGTTTTGCTTTTGCTTCATCTTCCGAGCACTTTCACATAGCAAAAGAATGTGAATTGTGAAATAAAGATAGAGAAAATATTAATAAAAATGTCTCTTAGAAAAATGATTCTCCTTACCCGCGCGATTTGCCGTAAAAGTGTTAAGTTTCAAACGACAAGTTTCTCAAGACAAAACATTTTTCTTGTGTCGGCGAGTTCTACAAGATTCTACTCAAATGAAAATATAGGTTAGATAAGTTTTTCCTAGTAATTAGTGGTATAGAGCCTAAAGTGATCATAATAATCCCGCCAAGCCGCTTTAAACCAGCATAAAGGTCTATGCTGTATAAGCGTCTCACATGTGTGCGGAGTAACATGAAATCTCAATATGCTGATCTGCTCACAGGCTTCCTCACATAAAGCGAGAGGGATTTCATGTGTAAAAATATAGGAAAAGCGTTATTGGTGTTTTCTGGTACTTGCCAGTACAGTGTGTCTAGTAGGTACTATTGATAATCTTAAAATTGACTGAATAACTTATTATTTTCTATGAATGCAGGTTTTTCAATGAAATGGGAAATTCTTTCCAAAAAACGAACTTTTATTTTTTTATTTTTTTTACAAAAATTTTATTTTTTACTATTTAGTGGAAAACAACTAATGTGCAAGGCATTGGAAAAAATGCCCAAATCGCTTGAAGTATGCTTCTAAAATCTGAAGGGTTCCCTCAATCTCTCCAAGGGCCACTTTGGAATTTTATAATTTCTAAATTGGCTCAAGTCTGGTCTGATGGGAGGCTTCGGCCGTGGCTAGTTACTACCATACCAGCAAAAACGCAGTGCCAAGCGATTTAGCGTTCCGGTGCGATGCTTGTAGAAACCATTGGGGCAAATTAACTTACTCTTCCAAGTTAGTGTGATAACATATTAGGCTGCATCATCACTTACTATCAGGTGAGATCGCAGTCAAGTACTAACTTGTATAGAGAAAAATAAAATTTTTGCTAAATTCTTAGGGGATAAGAAAAAAGACAGCAAAGAGGCAGAGAAGGTGGACATCCTGGGAAGGTTCTTCCCGCAGTCCCCACCCTCCACCCCGGATGCCCAGGCGGTGCAGAAGGAGCAAGAAAAGTTTGAGCAGGAACAGAAGGAAAAGTCACAGGAGAATGAGAAAAACTGGAGGCGCATGAAGATTGGGTAACATACTGTATATTTAGTCAGTGGACTTTTTGTGTTTCTTTGACAAGTAACCTAAAGGTTGTCAGTGATCTTTTCTATATGTGTTTTTTCTTAGATCATCATTTTAGATCTTATCACAAATCTGTCTCAAAGCTTGCACAATGTTTTTGTTAATGGCTGAATAATAAACACCCGTATCATTTCCGGAGATCAGTTTCCTTTGCTCTGCCTTTGTCCTGAACTACTTATAAGCACAATTGTATGTGTGTATAGCTAAAAATTATTCTAAAGCCATAAAAGATGAAATTATTCCATAGAGAGTCAAGAGCTCAACGTGTTTGGCTTGTTCCACTCAATGCCTTTGTCCACCCAAGCCATCATTGGTATGCCACTGCAAACAAGATTATTTTAAAACACACCAATAGGGTAAGGGCAATTGTTTAGGGTCACTTCCGCCTTCCAGTTAGGCTCTTTGGGTACATTGACTTTCTTAGTCTCAATTTCTGTGGTAAAAAGGTGATGGAGAAACCAAATTAACTAATTCCTGAGAACACTGTTATTGGTTTGAATTGTTTGTTATGTTCAGTTTCGCAGTGTTCGGCGGCGCTATGACAGTGATGGGCACATGCCTCGTCATCGAGATGGGCGCCCCTCGCCGCGGAGACGACGGTCAGCCCATCGAGGACGAGTTTTCGCACCTGTCTTTGCCGCTGCAGTACCTCCGGCGGACGTGGAAAGAGCTCACCTTCTATGAAAAAGTATGTATCAAACAACAATTGTTTCAAGTAAAGATTGTCAAAGCAATATGACAATACTACTCGGTCTAGCTGAGTTTGCACCTCCATCACACTATCGACTACGAACCGTACTGATGCATCAAGGCGACCGCGTGGAGGTGGGAGAGACGCCGCATTCTAGCGCAAACTTAGCGCGACCGAGGCATAAATTTTCCATGACTATTTTATAATAATACATCTATTCCATACTGAACTGTTGTACTATAGTTGTCGTGTCAGTTGATCAACCTTCAAGGCTTGGTATACTCGTAGTCTCCTTGAGATCTCCAACCTGCACTCAGAATCAAATACAAGCTCATCAATAAGTCTTAAAATAATAAATAGCCTTTTATTTACACCAGAATTAGTGACATTATTACATGTTATTATCTAAAATTTTAAATGATGTCCCTAATTTTTAGTGCCTTTTGGCAAAGGCCTCCTCCAATTCTTATGCGTTACTCTATTTTCTTGACCTGTCTTTAGTATTTTTCTTTTTTCCAAGAGTTCCAAAGTTTTTTCGCTTATATCTTGAGATTGTTGTTCTTTGGAATGGATTTAGTTGTTTCTTTGAGTTTTGTTTCTATTTGGTTGTATTTTTCTATTAGATCTAAGACTTTCCTCTGTTCTCAATGTTAATGTGTTCAGTGTGCATATGTGTAAAACAGTTGCCTTTGTCAATAAGTCTTGCTTTAGAATAATTAATAAAGGATTATTTAAATGTCAAACATCCTTGGATGTGATAGTGAACCCTTGTTTTTGTTTCACTAACTTTTTACTGACTTTTCGAAAGTGCCTGTAAGATAGGCTTAATAATAATGATATGATGAATTATTGTTGCAGATGATCAAAGAGCCATCCCGTGAGAAGCTGCTACCTGACCCTTTGCCAGCTCCGTACCAGCCCACCTATACCCTCGTTCTGGAGTTCACCGACGTGCTGGTGCACCCGGACTGGTCCTACCAGACTGGATGGAGGTATGATCAAACAGCCATCCCACGAGAAGCTTATCTACCTGATTGGTTGCCGACTGCTGTTGAATGTATTATTTTGACCCATATTTTAAATAGTTGAATCTTTGACGTGAAATTATTATTTGAGTTGCCATTGTCGTAAGTGTACTATTTGAGAACGACGTAATAAAATTTAAATATGCCGAATTCAATCTCTGATTGCACATAAATGGGATTTACACGTGTTTTGCACTTTAGTGTATATTGTACTACTCACAATGTATAACCAAAAAAGTATGGATGATTTCATCATTATAATATACTCATTGTCTTACTACTGTATGCCGAAAAGTAGAAATATATTTCTTTTTACTTAAGGGGACATTTTGATTTCAAAAATAAAAATAATATACCTATTGACAGATTTAAAAAGCGACCAGGTGTTGACCAGTTCCTGCAAACAGTCGCCAACTCTGACTATGAGGTTGTAATCTTCACGTCAGAGAATGCTTTCATGATTTGGCCGGTTTTGGACAAGTTGGACCCCGAGAATAAGCTGATCTCCTACCGTCTGTTCCGGGATTCAACGCACTTCATTGACGGAGTACATGTGAAGAATCTGGATGGATTAAACCGGGATTTGTCTAAGGTGAGTTGACAAGTTTTTATTTTTATCAGGTTTTGGAAACCATAAACAATGATATTTCTAACTTTTCAATATCAGATGTTTTAGAATAATGTATGTGTAGCACGCAGTACACAAAAGCTCCAAAAATGTATCTCTTATACCATTCCAACCAGAGTAATTGCAACATATACACAGCAAACTTCTTGGGTACATGACCTTGATTTTTAAGCGACTTCGATTGACAAGCGAATTTTATATCCTTTTGGTGGTAAGTGCGGGGCGCGTCGGCAGAGAGTCGCGTGCACCAACTTGCCCCTACTACGTCACTTCATGCTCAAGAAGTTTGCCGGCACCTGTACCTACTAGATTAGAAGATTACTTTCGGTCTGTGTCTCTATGTGCTCATTCTGGGACTGTACAGTGATGGACTAGTCTCGAGCTGTCACAGCCGTTCTTTACTACACTACCGGCCCACAGTCCTATCACTCAAAAGCATTCTACCTCTTTGGAGTTTAGATAGTAGTACTAAGTATGTTAGCTAAGCAGTAGAGCCGTGTTGACATGGGTTTGTGTCGCGCAGGTGATAGTGGTGGACTGGAACAAGGCGGCGACGCAGTTCCAGCCCGACAACGCGCTCGTGCTCAAGAAGTGGAAGGGCGCCGACGACGACACGGCGCTGCTGGACCTGGCTAATTTATTGCAAAGTAACTATAAATAAAATAAGATTAGCTTTATTTACTTCCTATTCATTCAGGGTTTTTGCCCAATAGACGACCACGCTGGGCAGACGGGTTGGTCGTCCAGACTGGTCGCACCGATGTCGCTGCTGCCCGACACCGACCTGCTCCATTTTTCCAGCTTTGCCAGTTGAAAACGGTTATCCCGCCGTTTATCGGTTCGCTATTTCCTCGTTCGTCGATCGGCAGGGGCACCACGGGCACGTGAGGCTGGCAGTTGGGGTGCCGAAATGGAAGTGCACCCCCTTACCCTGTCCGGTAGAAATTTTTGGTGATACTCTCCTGTATTGGTGAGGACATTAAGAGCGTTCATGCAAAACGTCGCGCATCGCGTTTCTTGCCATACTAAATTGGTTTTGCGTTGGCGCTGACGCAATTTTGCCCTGATAATGCTATTACAAAAAAAAATATAGTAAAATAAATATACTACTTATTAAAATAGTAAATAACCAGTGACATTGAATATTAATTGAATTAAATTACTATAATTCAGAAATAACAAAATATCTTGGATTTTATCCTAAAATAATACGTTTAATTTATCGAAAAAAGCTAAAAATGACACTTTTCGGTTTATGGTTTTTGAATGAAAATCTAGGAAAATTGTGTTTTTTTTGAGACACTTTTTAGTAAATGTTATTAATTTTCTTAATATGTCATTGTTATAAGTTTGTGTTAAGAAACATGGCAAATATCGTGCATCTGCGTAGAGCGTCGACCGCTGTTTTAGCAAACAGCCTATACAAAAACTAACCACTGTGGCCGAAATCGTTCTGAAAAAATTATAAGCAGTACAATTTTCTTATTTGTTAAAGATGAGTAAATGACTGAGTTATTTTCGATTCCAGCAATCGCTATATCCAACGTGAAGGACGTCCGCGACGTGCTGCGGTACTACAGCCAGTACGACGACCCCATCGCCGCCTTCCGGGACAACCAGCGCCGCCTCATGGAGCAGATGGCAGAGAAAGAGCGAGAGAGCAAAGCGGAGGTGCCGCTCGCACGCTCCTGGCTCCGCCCCTTCACGAGACGCTAGGGTGAGTGCGTATTCAAACGGTATTTTATTGTGGGGTAATGCTGCTGACATAGACACCATATTTGATTGCTTGAGGGGTCATTCGTGCTTTTTTAAAATGGGCCCAAGGGAGTTGTTCAGTGGGACAAGGTACACAATACACATACAACTGTATTAGTAAGTATAATAGGGCCATTTCAAACTGTGGTTTCGGGCAATACCTAAAAGTCTACTTTTATAAGCATATCGAGTGCGAACGTGATAGAAAGACAAAATAGTTTTACGATCCAGTTCCAGATACTCATCAGTACACACGCCTTGTTTCTCTTAAGGGGATTTATTGAATTTATTTTTGTCTTTCTCACTCTCACGGATACGTTGGTAGGTGCGACATGCAGCGTCGCGGAAGAATGTATAAGAAAAACGACCTTTTAGCTAATTACTCGAAAACTAAGCCAGTTATCAAAAATCTATTTCTAAGCGTTTTTGGATATTATTATTCCGACACTTTAAAACAAAAATTACAAGTACATCCAATGTAGTTTCCAATAAAAATTAGAAAAACTGAGATCGTGGAGCAACTTTTGGGAGAACTTTCTATCGAGAAAATTTTTATCTAATCGTGTTTCTGCTTGTAAGCGATTTTAGATTAAAGACCCAAACTAGACGTTGTAACGGGTTTAAGGAGAGAGAAATGAAACCCGTATACCATGAATAGTAGGTATGTAATTATTAAGTTCAATCGGTACAGTTAATTATAATTGAGCAAAGGGACGTGGGTACAGTTAAGTTTAGTTGAGAAAGGGTCGTGGGTAGGCGGCCTTCACTTGATTCACAAGCCCGGAGTGGTACTGCCCTGGCACACGCGGCGAAGCGGCGGAGACGCTCGAAGCTCAGGCCGGCGGTGGTGAAGAACCCGGCCCGCAGCCACAGGGAACGGGCCGTGCGCCGTGGTGGCGCGCTCAGGTGAAGTTGATGTCAAGGACCGGCCGGCGCGTGGCGAGGCGGCGCTCAGCGACGCAGCCCGGACACGCAGCGTGCGCAGCAGAGACGGGCGCCTGCGACAGGCACGCGGCCCGCGTAGCAGGCGGCTAGCGGACACGCGGCGCTAGCGGCGGCGATGCGCCCGAGGAAGCACGTGGTACGGCGGCGTGCTGCGACGCAGCCTGAGGCGCAGGCCGCACGCGGCGCTCAGCGACAGGCCGCGGCGTGCGAGACGGTAGACGGCGGCGGCGAAGGCGCCGGCCGCGGTGGTCGCTCAGCGGTATTCCGCGAGGAAGAGCACGGTAAGCACGCGGCGAGGCGGCGCTCACGACCAGCCGCTGAGAGCCGAGTCTGGAGGTGTCACGCGCTGGTCAGCACGTGGGAAGGCGGCGTGCCTGACCAGCAGCCGTGATGGAAGCAGACACGTGGCAGCTAGCGCATGGCCCCAAAGCAGGGTTCGTCACGCAAAAGAGGCGAGACGAGCCATGCCGCGAAGAATCAGCCGTACTCTCGAGAGAGCCCAGCCAGGGAACCCTGGAATCAACATCCAGTTCCTAAAGAGGTGACCTTCAGCCCGTCGCTTGCTCGCGCCGCGCGTCACCGACGGCAAGTACCCACAAGAAAAACTGGCGTGGCGCTTAACGCAAGCAAACGACGTTTTACAGCGGTCAGAAAAAATCGTGACACTCACCCGGTATTGGGGTCCTATATTTTCATGTCTACTCAGCTATTCATGGAATTTTTTTTCTTAATATTACTGAAATTTTGACACGCGTGCTGCGCTCAACTTCCCGGCCAAGACTGAGGGGCGACTCACGAAGCGGCGCTGCCGAGGTGGGCACGCACACACGCGCGCGCGCAGAACAAAGACTGTATAGGCGCGCGTTTCAGGGGTCCGCAATGATTTTATAGAAGAACCACGCGCTCGTATAAATTTGTACTAAATTAAATTCGCACACCCTAGCTATATATTACGTTACAATGTGCACAATTGCCTTTATAGTTTTTAAATAAAACTTCATTAAAAATCGCTTAAATACGGCTTCTAGGTACGCCGTTTAATAACTATATGGGCTCCATTTATAAATAGCACGAACAGCCATCAACAGCACAAATATTGTATCCATGTAAGTATTTACAGCAGCATTACCCCAAAGTAAAATACCATAAGAAATTGTGCTGAAAACATACCTAAAATATATCAGTAGATATAGCAGCGTCCATGCTGGCTAACTGCCATATCTTTTTAACCACATATGTAGCAGGAGGAATAATCTGAGTACTAATAAAATTAATTTGTTTACAGATGCCTGAAATGGTGGTGTCCAAGTAGATCGCACCTCAGCTTTTGTACATACTCGTTTCAATTCACTTGTGAATACAATGTGATCAAACAATTGTAGCATTTATTAATGCACTAGCAAACGCCCGCGGCTTCGCTCACGTTGATCTTCTGCTTTACTCCCTCAGGCGTTAGGTTTCCAAAATTCTTGTATTAACCGTCATTTAATTTAATTTTGACCACTAAATATTTCCTAATGCTTGCTGGTTATAGTCAGACGTCGATTTTCAAAGCAATCGGCCCAGTAACAAAAAAGTTCGAAATGGCGGCCAAAAAATTCAATTTTTTTAAATTTTGATCACAATTTCCTTCTCTATGCTTGCTACAATAATCAGATATCGATTTTCAAATCAATCAACCCACTCACAGAAAAGTTCAAAATGGCGGCCAAAAAGCTCATCATTTTTTAATTTTGACCACAAATTCCTTCTCTGTGCTTGCTGCCATAGTCAAATATCGATTTTCGAAGCAATCGGTCCAGTAACAAAAAAAGTTCAAAATGGCGGCCACTTTTTAAATTTTGACCACAAATTCCTTCTCTAAGCTAGCTGCCATAGTCAAATATCGATTTTTAAAGTAATCGGTCCAGTAACAAAAAAGTTCAAAATGGCGGCCACTTTTTTAAATTTTGACCACAAATTCCTTTTCTATGCTTGCTGTCATAGTCAAATATCGATTTCCAAAGCAATCGGTCCAGTAACAAAAAAGTTCAAAATGGCGGCCACTTTTTTAAATTTTGACCACAAATTCCTTCTCTATGCAAGCTGCCATAGTCAAATATTGATTTTCAAAGCAATCGGTCCAGTAACAAAAAAGTTCAAAATGGCGGCCACTTTTTTAAATTTTGACCACAAATTTCTTCTCTATGCTTACTGCCATAGTCAGATATCGATTTCCAAAGCAATCGGCCCAGTAACAAAAAAGTTCAAAATGGCGGCCAATTTTTTAAATTTTGACCACAAATTCCTTCTCTATGCCTGCTGCCATAGTCAAATATCGATTTTCAAAGCAATCGACCCAGTAACAAAAAAGTTCAAAATGGCGGCCACTTTTTTAAATTTTGGCCACAAATTCCTTCTCTTTACTTGCTGCCATAGTCAAATATCGATTTTCAAAGCAATCGGCCCAGTAACAAAAAAGTTCAAAATGGCGGCCACTTTTTTAAAATTTTGACCACAAATTCCTTTTCTATGCTTGCTGCCATAGTCAAATATCGATTTTTAAAGCAATCGGCCCAGTAACAAAAAAGTTCAAAATGGCGGCCAATTTTTTTAATTTTGGCAACAAATTCCTTCTCTTTGCTTGCTGCCATAGTCAAAAGTCGATTTTCAAAGCAATCGGCCCAGTAACAAAAAAGTTCAAAATGGCGGAAAAAAGTTCAAAATTTTTCCTCTTCAAAATTTGGATATCGAAAATCCCTTTCTGAATACGAATTCATGATATAATATCAACCTAGGTACCAAACTTCAGATCTCTACGACTTGTAGCTTTTCGGGAATTCCTGGAACAACGAAAAAAATTACACTTTTGTATGGGGAAATCCATAAAACCAACGGTTTTTACCCCTTAAAATTTGAATTTCTGGAATCCCCGTCTTAGTACGAATTCATGACCTAATATCTACCTAGTTACCAAATATCAGATCCCTACGACTTGTAGCTTTTCGGGAATTTCTGGAACAAAGAAAAAAATTTCACTTTTGTATGGGGAAATCCAAAAAACCAACGGTTTTTATCCCTTAAAATTTGAATTTCTGGAATCCCCGTCTTAGTACGAATTCATTACCTAATATCTACCTAGGTACCAAATTTCAGATCCCTACGACTTATAGCTTTTCGGGAATTCCTGGAACAACGAAAAAAATTTCACTTTTGTATGGGGAAATCCAAAAAACCAACCGTTTTTACCCCTTAAAATTTGAATTTCTGGAATCCCCGTCTTAGTACGAATTCATGACCTAATATCTACCTAGGTACCAAATTTCAGATCCCTAAGACTTGTAGCTTTTCGGGAATTCCTGGAACAACGAAAAAAATTTCACTTTTGTATGGGGAAATCCAAAAAACCAACGGTTTTTATCCCTTAAAATTTGAATTTCTGGAATCCCCGTCTTAGTACGAATTCATGACCTAATATCTACCTAGGTACCAAATTTCAGATCCCTACGACTTATAGCTTTTCGGGAATTCCTGGAACAACGAAAAAAATTTCACTTTTGTATGGGGAAATCCAAAAAACCAACGGTTTTTACCCCTTAAAATTTAAATTTCTGGAATCCCCGTCTTAGTACGAATTCATGACCTAATATCTACCTAGGTACCAAATTTCAGATCGTTAAGACTTGTAGCTTTTCGGGAATTCCTGGAACAACGAAAAAAATTTCACTTTTGTATGGGGAAATCCAAAAAACCAACGGTTTTTACCCCTTAAAATTTGAATTTCTGGAATCCCCGTCTTAGTACGAATTCATGACCTAATATCTACCTAGGTACCAAATTTCAGATCTCTACGACCTATAGTTTTGGCGGAATCCGTGGAACAACCAAAATGCCTCATTCTTTTATATATATAGATTACAAGTTAATAATATTTTTTATGATCTGCAATAGTTTAGTTTTAGAAATCAAAAGGGAATTATTTTTTACTAAGTTTTACTCGCGATTTCGGTTTTTGTTTCTGAAACTTGGCTGCCGTAGATTTTTTGAGCCTTTATGTTAATCCAGGTAATAAGCTAATCTGTTTTTCTTTTAGTCAATTTAGTTTAGTAAGTAGTTCGAATACCGGATAAGCACCTCTTGACTTTTCGGAGATATGTGCGTTTTAGGAAACAATACGACAATTGTTTAGTAAAGGTATGTGAAGGCTGCCGACCCGCAATTGGCCAAACCCCTCTTGGAAACCCGCCCAACCAATAGTCCAGACCAATAGAAACCAATAGTCGGACAAAAAGGGGCCAAGTAGTTGTGACCTGACAGAGTCACAAACGTTTAAACTTTCACATTTATACGATTTTTGAACCTTTACCATTTATTAATGAAACTATTCATCTCACTTCTGATTTCTGAAACATATTTCGTGTTTTACTTTAATGTTTTAGCTTTTTATAAAATTCAGAAAGCCCTGTACATGCGACCTTCCCCACGTAACGCGTAACAATGACTTGTGAGTGTGTGTGTCAACAGCTACACATTTGTGACGTCATAGATATGTAACATGTGTGTAACTGTTAAATACGATTATTGAAATATGTAATTTAAAATGACTTCGAAAACTTTAGTTTGACGATCATTATAGTACGACCCCTGAGAGATATTGCATTTATCGTGGTATAATATATTTTGTAATTCAATTCATGTGTTAAATTGTTCAAATAACTTGTATAACAATTATTGACTTGTTTAGGCAGTGAGCACCCTCTTTTATTCTACACCTTTTTGATTTATCTTGCTTATACTGTAAAGCTTCATAAATGCAATCTCCCTATGGACGTTATTTAAGTATTAAAATAATCTATTGATTTGATTACTTTGATTATTATTTAGTTAGTAATGTTATGGCCGTATCGTTCTTGCATACATACATCTTTACTATTTAGTTCCTACCGGTTTGTGTAATTTCATTATTATAGTGTATGATTTTGAAATGTAAGTAATTATAGTACTTATATAGAAAGGCAGTAACTGCGTGAATGTGCGTGTGTTTGTGGCATGCTACCTCAGTCATCTAGATAGGTATTATAGACTGTTAATGAAATATTTAATATGCTGTTTTATTTCTGCACCGCGAATCCTTGATAGCTGACGCGAAATTGTGTAATTCTTTACAAAAAAAAACTAAAAAGTTTCAGAAAGTTTTTTTTTGTGAATTGTTCATAAAATTAAAAATTGTCACCTCACTTATTGCGAAAGTGAGGTGACAATTTAGTTTTGCGATCAAAATTTAAATGATTTAAGTTATAGTGTTCTGCTCCATTTGCTCCTGTAGGTATCATTCCTTTTTCCTGAGTGGCTTTTTCCTGTTAGTTACTTAGTTCGTCGTAGCTCTTATTTATTCATTTATTTATAATTACATAACCAGGGACACATTACAGAGAAATCCAATTCGTGTCCCTGGGTCACACAGTCATTAAAATTAAAAATATTCAGTCATCACATTAAAAATAAAATAAGAAATAATAAAATACAAATCATTCAGTCCATAAAATTAATCATTACATTACATCAGAATATTAAAAATTAAATTTAAAGTAAAAGTAAAAGTAAAGTACCTATTTAGTATGTAATTAACAAAAATATATTATCATGTACCTATTTAGTATGTAATTAACTAAATGTAAATTATTTTCTCTAACATCAACTTTAATTCTCGTTCAAGCTGACGCGGCGGGGTGTGAAAAATGTCCAACTCTGGATACCTACGTGTTAGTTCATTGAGCAAGCGCAGTGACCGAGCTACTGGCGCGTGTTTCGCCATCTCAGTTTTGCAGTACGGGGGCGCAAACAGTCTGCGACGACGCGCACCTGCATACCCATCCGGTACATGCAAGGCTATCGCCTCCAGCACACATGAGTTGCTTTTATGACCCTGGAGTAGATCTATGACATGCATTACTAGGGCAACAGTACGCCTAAGCTCCAATCTGTCATATCCCACCATGCCTAGAAGGAACATGCTAGGATATATTGTTGGATACCCAACGGAATATCCGTACTGTTTCCTATACAGCCAGAATAAATTTTTTTTGAATTTTTTCTACTAAGTCTATGTATTTGGCTTCATGCGGATTCCATATGATAGCATTACTTTCCAGCCTACTCCGGACATAAGCATTGTATAGCAGCTTAATAAGTTTTATAGATTTAAAATGCTGCGCTTGCCGGAGCACAAAACCTAGCATTCTATAGGCTTTGGTGCAGACGTCTCTAATATGTACCCGAAAAGTTAGGTCAGCTGACAGATTTATTCCCAGATATACTATTTATTATATACAGAAGTCGCGTGATATACTATTTTTCCCTAGTTGATAATTTATATTTATTGGGACTGTTTTTCGGGTAAAAGTAATAACAGCGCACTTTTTATCATTAAAGAATAACTTATTCCTGTTACACCATTGCAAAACATTGTCCACATCACATTGAAGGATCTGAGCGTCAGAGCATCCTTCAATCTTAAAAAATAGCTTTAAATCGTCAGCAAACAATAGGCAATTGGCACGGGTTACTACTTTTGGCAGGTCATTAATCAATATTAAAAACTCCAATGGGCCAAGATTACTTCCCTGACTCACGCCAGAATAAGTAAAATAGGGCTCTGAACAATGCCCCTCATACTGCACGTATTGCCTCCGGTTTCTGAGGTAGCTGGAGAAGAACTTCAATAGTGCAGGTGTGAATCCGACCGATGCACACTTACTGAGAAGAACGTCATTATCAACTTTGTCAAAAGCCTTTTGAAAGTCAAAATAAGCTGCATCCACCTGCGCACCACTGTCCACTGCGCTAGTCACGTAAGTCCAGAATGTCAGCAAGTTAGTACAGGTCGAGCGGCCTGCGCGGAATCCGTGCTGGGCATCCGCGAGTTGATACTCAAATTGTTTTCTTATACGACACTCAAGAATCGACTCAAATAACTTTCCGAAGACAGACAACACGGCAATAGGTCTATAATCGGTTATTTCAAGACTAGACTTATTTTTTGGGACGGGCACCACACGAGAAGTTTTCCAAACATCTGGATAGAAGGAGTTATTATAGCAAATTTTGAAAATGTGGTGCAATGGTGACAGGAACACGCTGTTACAATCTTTAACTATATACGGCGGAATGCCATCCGGCCCAGCGGAGCGTTTAGGTTTAAGGTTCCGGTTTATGACCCGGTTGCTTGACTTGACTTTAACCGAAACGTTATAGTTAAATATGGCGGCCTGACTCTTATGCCTTTCGAAATAAGGGTCAGACCGCCATTATTTAACTAAAACGTTTCAGTTAAAGACAAGCAACCGGGCCGAAGTTAGTTAAATGAGTCAAAAGAATAATTATGTATCAATAATAAAAAAAATACGTGAATCATCAGTCACATACGAATTTACGTGAATACGTCTGAACACTGGATTTTATTGTATCGGACAAAAATTTTGGGGCAGTGGGTTGATGAAATGACACCATAGATGGCAGAGAAGCAAACATTTATTAATAAACATGAAACATATACAAATGCAATCCTCTCTGAGGAACTGACTAATGGCGGCCATACACATTACGGTCTACCGCACAGGTTACCTGTGCAGGTTTACCTGCACAGGTCAGGTAGCGTGTATGGGGACGTTCCGGTGTACCGTAACGGTCTTCAGTTCTATTTGCGATGGCATCGAGTGAGGACGAGGACGCACTAGCACTGCTAGGTCTTGCGGTAATTTTGAGGAAAGATTAATTAAAATTTTGGCTATTTATATATATATATATTTTAAAAGCTGAATTAAGAAAACGGAATGCATTTTTAAATGAAAAAGGCGAAAAACCTTGGTTTCCATTTTTTATGCGTTAAGCTAGACCTATCTATAACCTACAATTTTTCTTCGCTGCTCATTCGCAAGAAAACAATGTGCGTCAAAGGCGTCATACTATTACATTCGTACTTCGTTGAGTTCGTAGGCACAGATTTAAGGCAATTTATTGAGTTATATGAGATTATTCAAGTTTCGGAAAAAATATGTATTGATTTTGACATCCTGTTCAGCACCAGCGACGATGGGACACCTAGCGGGATAAATCGGCAGCGTGCCTCCCTATTGAACACGTGGTTAATGAAGACGACCTGCGCAGGTACCCACACACGCACAGGTTCACCGTACGGGCGACCGGAGCAAAATCGAAAATCGATTCTGCTCCGGTCGCCTGCACAGGTCAAAAAACCTGCACAGGTCGGTCGGCATACACGCTCCGGTCTACCTGCGCAGGTACACCGCACAGGCAGACCTCTCCGGTAAACCGTAACGTGTATGGCTTACATTAGGTGCATCCAAGTTCAACAAACAATTCCTCTTGGTTAATTTTGACGTTCTTTCATCTTTGCATCTCTCCTTTTTAAAAATCGCATATGTCATCTGCCAAAAAGGGACGGCATTAAAATATTTTACTAAACGGGTGTTTAACTTTGTGTCATAGCAATGTTACAGAAAATCGGGGAACCTAACAGAGTTTCTTGATTTGTTGATCTGTGATATCTCTTCGTCGGAATAATGCAAATTTAGCGCCTGAGACTCGTCGACTGCCAGCAACGTCTCGTCTGTCCCCGCCGGCGCCTTCCAAGCGTCCTGCAAACCAACATCTACTTCCTCCTCCTCAAAAGCTTCCCTTATCTCATTTTCATCAAACTTACACTTCTGTTCAACTAAATCATCATTAATTTTAAAATCATCAGGGATTTTTCTCAATTTCTTCCAAATGCTCGCTATGTTTTCTATTGAAGACACTTCGAAATCTTTTCTGTCCAGCACATACTTTTCACTCCATTCATGCAACTTCTGCGCACTGTCATCCTCTATGAATGACTCAAAATGCTCAGGGAATAACGAATGACATGAAATATCTCCCAAGGAATTCTGCATGAGAATGACATAATTTTCTCCTTGCTCGATTAGTAATAATCCAGTTATAGATGTACATAATCTGGAATCTATAGGATTGTATAGATCGTGGCAGAGAAGCTTTTGCCTCGCCTCACTCAAAGCATCCCGAATACTCGGAGGTCTGTACGGTATGGTGACACCACCGGAATCCGTATCTTTAATTAATTTATCTATGTAATTTGGTACCACGCACATGTCTTCACACCATTGGCTGCTCAGACAAATCAAATCTTTATTGAATTCAAAATTACAATAATTCAAATACGTCGGCACGCATTCCATACCATGGGTCCATCGTTGGACCACTTTCGGTTCACTTTTCAAGCTATACCTCAGATCCATTAAGAATAAATGGTGATCCGTTCCAAAATACAGCAAGTTGTTCTCCTGAAAATGCTTTGCGACACTTATATCGTTACAAGTGTACATGTCTGATATATTTCTCAGATCTTTCCACACACTGCGTATGTTATTTGACCGCTTGTCGTATATTGATATGTAGTGCCTCGCTGCGTGGACGTAAAAACCTCTCTCGGAACTGTTCACAGAATTCCAGTTATCAACCAAAGTCTTCAATTTACCTTTTAGCTGAACCGTCCTAGCTTTTAGTCTGTCTAAATTAATTATGCTTAATTTTTGATCTAAACTTGTTACGTAGAGTATGTTATTGTGAAAATTATCAAACGCCACACTCGTGTACGGCAACTCAGATTTGATAAATTTCAGTTTTTCAAAAGTGAAGGTGTCATCTGTTTTCAGTAGTTTTAAAATGAAGACCTTGTGTTTCGTTCTGAGAACTACAATGTTTTCAGAGTAAATAGTTTCTAGAACCTGTTCCCCACAGTCGAAGCTAGAGACAGGCTCCGTGTTTATGTCGACGTTGTTTTTGGAGAATTCTGATAAATCTGAAAATTAAGAAAACATTTTTTTATGACTTCAAAAGAAAAATGAATACAAACTTTAATGGAGAGTTTTAAACAATTATTAGAATAGACATTAATAAGCAGTGTTTCAGTGTAAGGCTTCTGCTTCATAGCTGAGGGCCAGACTTTCTAATTCCCAATCTGAAGCATGTCACATGTACTTCTATTTTTTCCAGACTCAAATAATTAAATACAATACTCAAATTGTATTTAATGATAATAATAAATAATATCAAAACTCAAATTGTATTTAATGATATAATGAATAATAATGAAGCCTGCCAACCTGCATTGACCAGCATGGGCTAATCAATATGCGTATCATTATGCGAGCAGGGACCAAGCCACTCTCATTCTGAAAGTAGTCATGTTACATGTAGAGGCCTGCAAACATTACTGGACTATGAAAAGACAACTGGCTTGCTGTCTTGTCTGAGTCAACAGCTTGAAGCTGTCATTGATAACTGCTGCAGCAGTTAGCAGACCGTCATGGATTTTGAGGAATGCGGGTGGAGGTAACCTCTCGAGAGCAGTCGACAACTCAAGCAGCGAGTGTATGCTTGGAGACTGCATGACCGCATGATGAAATTTCATGATGCTGCCAACCACCCAAAGCAGTTGCAACTGCTTGAGAGGTTTGTATACGTATGTACGTAGAAGTCTGTAGTTCATTATGCTGTCCGTGTATGGCCGGTCTAAGAATAACTCACAAACTTCAGTAAACTCGCTGTGCAGCAAGTAGTCCACCCAGTCGATGCAGACGAGCTGCAAGTTGCCGCTGCCGCTGTAGTACCAGTTATACGCGGCGTCGAAGTACGGGTCCGGATCGCTGTCCAAGTGTGCCGCTATCTCCACCAGGTGCTTGGGACACTGCACCACCTCCTCATTCAACGTCTCATACTTGTCTATCACATTGATGAAACCTGGAATATATGCAAACATCCATACCTTATTAAAAATTAAAAATAATGTTATGATACATCACCAAAAATAACAATCAATGCGAACTTGGTGGGTTAAGAAGTAACATCTAGCAGGAAAAAAAACTGCATCTACTTTTCTGCACAGAAAAAATGCCGTTGCAACAGTATATTCATAATTATATGTATGAATTTACTTACTAGCAATACGTTTCAGATTGACTGCAGTTCGGTGCCACTCAATTTTATCCCGCAACAACTTTGTCACAGGGTCAGTTTTGTCCACATTTTGAATCGGCGTTATCATTTTTGGTGGCTGGCTTTTAAATGTGAATGGTTCAAAATAGTCCAAATTGAGCTCTCCATCCCAATCATCGTCAAAGGCATTTATTGGGTAACCTATGGAGAAAAGTTATTTTATATATAAATCAAGGTTATTTATTCAAGGTTGCTGATGCTGCTTTTGTAAAGTAGAAGTAAAATAAAGCAGCATCAGCAACTTTTAACTCCTTTGCATCAAATGGATGGAAACCTTACTGCGCAGTGAGTTTACTGCTATTTATGAGTTGTTACTGTTAGCAGCATACTTTGACAACAAGCTCCATAGACAGTGTGTGATGGAGGCAGCTTTACTTAGAAGCATTATTTGGGTGGTGTTCGACCAATATCTGTGATCTGCTCCAGGGCTATGAGCAAATTGGTTGGATGCAAGTGTCATAAAGAGGTTGATCCTCAGTAGAATCGGCACTCGTCAAAGTCTCAATTTATTGGTCCAGGTCAGTAATCCATTTTTATTTGAGATGCCTCGGATCATCATCAATGAGGAGTCTTTTTACTAATACATTGGAATGGACCTGCAAACATGCTTTTCTCCAAAACATTTGAAGACATCAACTGAAGAACCAGAGAACACACATAGTCCAAGATTTAGTGGTGCCAAGGCATAGTAGACGTTGAAGTATTCAGCTTAACTGACATTGGATACATGTGGGAGTAATGGAATTTTAATGTGGAGTTGGTGCTGTAAATGCATACAGAAATAAAAATGCAATGCAAGCTGTTTGCAGTGTAAAATCTTGCTTTCTGTCCCCATCAATAGCTTTCTCTTTCCCCTTATATTATGTACAGTCCCTGTTAACTCTAATACGTAATTTTAGAACATAAAATCAAAGAAACTCGAATTTGTACCTGGCAGTGTACAGTGATCATTAGCATGGGTGATGATAGTGCGTTTGGGGCGCAGCACTTGGCCGTAGAACATGTACGCCTGGGGGTTCCGGTGCTGCAACTCATCCAATATCTTGTTCACTGGCGCTGTGCTGTCTATGTTGTCAGCTGTAAAGTCCACTGTTATCTTTTTACGGCCCTGGAATTTAAATAATATTTGACAGAGAACATTGTGTGGGTAGAAAGTAGCTTATTTTTTAGTTAAATCAATGCACAGTGCACAAAAACCTTACAGTTTATAGTTTAAACTCAACAAAATATATTATAATATAATATTAAATTATTGTAGGAAATAAGAAAATAAAATCTTAATTAGAATAGCCTAAGATTTTGTGTGGTGCTTGACAGGCCTATGTTCAGCAGTGGATGTCTGTAAGATGATTTAAATTTAAAATTTCGAAGTTTAAAAATCGTACTGTTAAGGTTTTTTTTTTGAGGTTAGATTTTTTTGAGACTTTATAATAGGTTAATTTTAAAACCTGTGTTTCTATGTTTAGGTACTATGCATGAAATTTGGTAATGAAATTAATCGTTGGGAAAAGTTTCGACGGCAGTAAAGAGACAAACAGTAACTTAAAACCTTATATCTTAACCTTACTTTAAATAAAAACATACAACTTCAAGTTAATCTATGAGGAACTAACCTTAGTAGCCATTTTAGGCCAATAGTTTTGTAAGAAGTTTATCTCAGCAGGTAAATATTTAAAACCATAAAGAAATATTTTTTAATTTCGACAACATGCATTGATCAAAGACCATGTTTATTTACATTTTTTTACAAAATGAAAACACGAAACCGCAAATATGACATATCAATTTTTGACAAATGACTTTGATAGAACTTGACACTGACACTATGGTGCTGCCAGAAAATTACACACATTTAGAAAATTATTAATAACCCTCTATGATGGTCACCGCACACTTTGCTTATAAATAATAGTCACTTTCGACGATCCGGTTTCGGTTTTAAGCGAAAACTGCAAAAACTTTACAATAAACAATATCCGGCCCAGAGTTTTTTGTGGGCTTCTTTCCATTTCAGGGTGCATTGGAATCGTAAAATTTGAATTTTCGCGACCGAATGGTACCAATCCCCTTGTTCCCAAGTCGTGAAAATATCTAGAATTCTCTATGTCACAGTGTTTGTGACCAAACTCAGAAACGGCTAGACCGATTTTCATATAAAAAAAAATTGTCCACAGACATACCGAATGGTCTGAGAAGTGGTAAGCTATTTTTCATACCCTTAATCCCGTACTCCCGCTAACGAGGTCCGTCTTGGCAAGGGACAGGTTTTAGTGGGTGCAAGCCCCACATAACCACCGTTTCCCCTGACGGAGGGGTATGCGTTAGGCATTTCTTGTCGTTAAAAAAAGGCCTATATGAAATGAATCATTTGAATTTTTATGATTATAAACTATGATTAAGGATCTTTCCGCCAATTATTATTTTTTTGCAATTTGTCAGTTAAGAAGTCAGAATCAAGGGTCAGAATTACTTACTAAGTAGATAAGTTTATTGCTAAAATCATAACCACGAGAATGACAGTAATACTTTCACATAATTTTCATATTTAAAGTTAAAGTATTTTCTGAAATTAGTTTTGAGTCACACAGCGTGCTTCTCGTCACACTAAAAATAAAAAATAAAACCAAATAATAATGTTTTAGGTTAGCTTTTATTCAAATAAATAAAAATTGTCCATTTTTAACGTTAATCATCTTACAATCAATTTCAAAACTTTAGAAGAATAATAATTTATAAGCTAAACCTAACGGGCATAGAAAACCATTCACAAGCGATATACTAGTTCAGGAAATGATAGAGCAGCAAAAACAGTAAAAACTAGGATAGAATAAACAGTCACCAAAATGTCTCTTTTCATTTTCATTACAGGATCATAATATTCAATAATCGAATGATTTTGTTCTATCGCTTTTTTCTTTAGATCCGTAAATGTTTCATTAGCATTCAAGTACTGCATTCCTAGTGTCGGAGCAGAAGGTATTACATTATCGATACAGTCATGCGAAATTTTTAAAGGAATTGCAATAATTTCATTTGATACTGAAGTACTTAAACGTTCACAGTCCGCAAAAGAATGTAACGATCTAGTCGGTGTATAATTAATAAGCTTTATAAGAGAATCTGTGATATTAGTGCCGATTGTTATTGGAAAAAAATGGGATTGTACCTCAGTGCCCCTGTTTATAAATTCATTTGGAAAAATCTTTGCGTTTACTTCTTTATCTACGCAGAGTGGTTCGTAGTGTACGCAGGTACTCGTCGTTGCATTATTGTCTGTCACCAATTTATCTTTCGTTCGTTTAATGCTGGTTCGTGATTCTAATATTTGCAAATCGTCTACAGACGTCAATGACATTGAACTGTTGGCATTCTGCGCTACAGAACTCTCCTTAGCAGCTACCTTGCTGAGTATTACTTCCACTTCCTTGTTTTCGTTATCAAAATTGGCCTTCTGCTGATGAGGTAAGTCAACTTGATACGATGTTATCTTTTTAATTTCATTTAAAAGGCCCACTAGAATGTCCAGCGATGTTGTATTAGTAAAATTAGAGTTTGGACTGTCTGCACATGAAACCGCGTTTTCAATAGTTTCAGTTTCTATTTCACATTCGCAATTATCTAACATTTTCTGCTTTTTATTGGCGTTTGCAAGTGGAAAAACTATGGTTTTAATGTTATCTTCGATTGTATCTTGGGGTGGTACTATATTGGCACCTTTGAAACATTGAATAGATTTACTCATTCTTGGGCTTAGATTTTCTAGCTTTGGTTTAGATTTTACACTCTTTAATTTTGAATTTTTATTTTCTAAATATGTTATTGTTGTCAAAGAATCGCGTTTAATAAAATATGGTAATGCGTAACCAACGGTAGATATCTGCATCGGAAATTTTGTGAAACATAAATCTATTTGTCTATCAGGGAGCATTTTAAAATTGGAAAGAAGATCAGTTTTAACTGACGACAGTGTAGACTTAAGTACAAGTGATTGAATATTTCCGTATTCAGGTTGCAAAATGGTCTTATTTTCCAAAGGTTGCTTAGGTATCGTATGCGTAGTGAGTCTTTTGATGTCCGATTTGTTTTGGAGTTCACCACCTGGTGTGTTTTTAGGAATATTATTTATTTTTTGTATTTTATTGGCTGGTTGATTAACTTTACAAACATTTATATTTGATTTGCTACCGTTAATTATTTCATCCTCTTTGGTATCTTGTTTAATATTCGATACAGCTGTCACTATATTTTTATCTCTGAATATATCGATCGGATGATCGGATTCTGATATAGTTACTTCATCATATTTCAATCTTGTGTTATTAGAACTTCCATCAAAAATATCATCTAAATAAGATATGGACTCGTTGCATTCAGCAAGAGCGTCTAATACAGGTATATCGCTATTAACGACATTATCAATCATATGGTGCAATTTTTTACCAAGAATAGTGGATTTATCTTTCGCTGAATTTATAGATTCTTCTGGCGACGAATTCAAGGATACTGAAAACAATTACATGTTTTTATTTTTTTCCTATATTGTTATTTGCTGTTAGGGATATTGGTAAAATGCGAATTTCAGTCACATCCTGACAATCGGACATTGAATGTTATCTAATTTAAAACATTATACCCAAGTCATGAAAATCTTGCGGCACAAAAGGGACCTTCGATTTTTGCACGTTGGGAGTATTGCCGAGCTCCAAAAGCTGGGACTCGCGTCCATACAGATTGTTTCCCGCAGCTCCCGCAGCTGTCAGTTTTCCATTTCTAAAAGTACGTAATGTTAAGGGGATTTATTGAATTTATTTTTGTCTTTCTCACTCTCACGGATACGTTGGTAGGTGCGACATGCAAGAGTCGTGGAAGAATATAACAGAAAAACGACTTTTTACCTAATTACTCAAAAACTAAGCCACTTATCAAAAATCGGTTTCTCAGCGTTTTTGGATATTGTTATTACCGACACATTAAAACAAAAATTACAATTACATCCATTGCAGTTTCCGATAAAAAAACAGGAAAACTGAGATTTTGGAGCAACTTTTGGGAGAACTTTCTATCGAGAAAATTTTATCCAATCGTGTTTCTGCTTTTTAGCGATTTTAGATTAAAGACCCAAAATACATGACGTTTAAATTTGAAAGTAATTATCTTTATAGTTTTTACGTAAATCTTCATTCAAAATCACTTAAATACGGCTTGTACGCCGTTAAGTAATTGTAGCAACCTTTGTTCTGTTTCGGAAAGTTTTGAACCTAGATGGTTCAGTGAAATTAACCTATTGCACACTTGATTAACTTTCTCATCATACTGGGTTTACTGAGAGTCGCCGGCAAAATAGAGTATGGGATTCAAAAATGTTTTTTATTACTTACCGTTGTTCAGAAGTCTTTTTAACGGTGCCACGAGTACCCGGCGGTTTAGATAACGAGGGGTATTTGTCGTTTTCATCCGGGGTAGTACTTCTTTGGGTTGAAGGTTTTGTTCTTGACGATCTATCTGTGATTTTAAGAAAATATGAAATAGCGATTGTTCCGTTAATTAGCGATCAATTGACGAAGTGTTGAAGAAAATTTCACATGTACACACCTGAAGGCGTTTCAACGGCATGTGTCTGCTTTGCGGAGGTGGGTAAGCCCTCAGAGGCTTTTCTCTGTTTTCCTCGTATATTTGTGAATGCTGCCTGATTCGATAAAGGTTGCTTTTTCTCAGGGTTCGATATTTGCAGCGGTTGCCTAATAAATCTATCAGGCGCTCGTTTTCCAAATCTATTTACAGTTTCCTCACGTGTAGACGATAGATATGATTTTTTAGGTTGCGCTAAACTATTTAATCTTGTTAGTTTTTTAGAAGGGCCGCGCACTGCTTCTCCTCTTAATTCTTTAACCTCATCAATGAGATCTGCAATTTTTTTCGATTTACCTGGAGACGTTTCTTCGGATTGAAGTTGCTGATTTTCGATTTTAATGGGCTCATATCCTGTGCTTTGTCGCTTTCTTTCTTTAGCAGTAGAAACTTTTGACAAAATTTCGTCAGTGTCCTTCAAATTCTGATCTTGTTTTGGCGTGCGCTTAAAATTTTCTATTCTCTTATTACTTTTGAGTTCATTAGTATTCCTGTTAGTAGCTTTTTGAACATTATCTATTTTATGAATTAACTGCGATAAAGCTTTCAAGGGGTTTTGTTGAAATTTACTATAATTGAGATTGTTAGTAGTGTTGTTTAATTTATTTTGTGATTTTGGATTAATTGTTACTTTAGCGATAAATGGTGGTGGTTTCTTTGGATCGGTTTTAATTTTAAATAGAGTATTTGTCTTTTCGGGAATGAGACGACTAGTTTTAGAGTCAGTGATTCGGTGTTGCATGTGGTTTACACCTCCTCTGGCTTGATCACAGAATCTGACTTTACTACAGGTCAAATCGAAATCAATGTGATTTCTGTTTTTGCTTCCACTCATTCTGACTTCCAAGCTGTCTGTTTCACTATTATTTTTTATTAGGTCATATATTTTCTCTATGCTTTTTCTACATTCTACAGAATGTATAATTTTATCATTCTTAAAGTCTGTAGAAACTTCATTTTCTGGGGGTTTAGTGCTAAATGTAGTTTGAGAACTTTGTTTTGATGTTATAGCGTCTTTTTCGATATTCTCGTTTTCCGTATCCGCAAAACTACTATCACATCTGCGGGTCAATCCATAAGGTAATTAAATGGTTTATATACAATTATTTATTATAGTTTATATGAAAATAAACTTCATAAAAGTTACTGACAAATATTTAAATAAATAAAATAAAAACAAAAGCACTTACGAAATATTTAGGGGCAAACCACATGAAGTGTCCGTTGAACTGAAGTCTAATAGAAATCTTGTAGTAGATACAGATGGATAAATTAATTTTTTAATTAATTTAACATCTATTTCATTATTTGTCGTAGATGTAGGCAAGTTATCTCTTAAAACGTCTTGATTTTTATTCTGCTTTGTTTGCAGGTACTTAACTTCTGTGTCAGCGTCTTCTAAGTAGTAACTGCGGTTTATGAACTTTTGATTATCTTTTTCAGGTATTACTCGTAGAGGGGAAGCTTGGTTGTCTTCTTTATCTACAAGTTCTGTTCCGGGAACTCTATCACGTATCCTATCTTTGGGATATTTATATAAGTTTTTACTACTAGCATACTTTCTCGATTGTCCATAAATAGAGTTATAAAAATACTTGTTTGTTATTGACAACTTAGTAACCGAGTTAGACGCTTGGATCATAATAGGTGTTCTTCCATGCCAATTCTTTGTAATTTTGAAGTTTTCACTCATAGCATTTTTTTTCATCCCTCGTTTTTCTCTGATCTCCAAAAGCTTTTTTCTCTTTTTGTCTTCTAATACATGTGACTTATTTTCATATGGTGATTTGATTCTTACCCTCGTAGGTGACTTTTTATTTTTCATGTTTTCTTCGCTTTCTTCTATAACTGGAGATTGCATGCTTAGTCGATGAATCATACAGTGCAGATCACCTGTAGCTGTAACATCGGAGTTAGTCTCATCTCGGCAGGAATCGCATTCATCATCTTTATTACAACCATTGTGTCTTGTACTGCGTTCATTGGCGTTAGGACAATTACTTTGGCAGGAACTGGATTCACTGTCTGCAGAATTAGCATTTCCGCTGCGACTGCAATCATTCTGCTCATGACATTCAACTCCGTTAGTGGTGCATTCATCACCTTTATAGCAACAAGGTTGACTGGAAACACATATACTATCTTTGTGGAATTCTGATGAAACATCATACTCATCTTCTATAAACTTTTCAACGTCCTTTTCTCTGTTTTCTGCTAAGCTGCAATCTGCTGTATTCACATCTGTTACAATATGAGGAATGCTTTCTGTATTTGCCTTTAATTCTTTATTTTTATCATCTTGTTCCAAATTTTCGTCATCCCTAAATTCTTGTGGCAACAAGTAGTTAAAAGTCTCTATAACGAGAAAATTAGAAACCTTAATGTTGAAAATTATCCGGATGAGTTTAAAACTATTATGTAATAACACCTAACTTACCCGTTGTAGCCAAAGTAGGTAGCGATTTTAAAATCAATATTGATTCAATGTTACCAATAACGTGGCCAGAGTTTGAGCGTTGTAACTTTAAAACAACATCTACCAGCGACTCCTCTTTAGATTTAATATCTTTTTTGCAAGTTATAATGAGATTATCTTTACAGCACTTACTAAATAGTCTATAAGTGCCGCAAATAATTTTCGGAATCTCTACAATGACTTTTTTCTCTAATATTTTTGATATTGATCTTACATCCATTTCAGAATGAACTATATCGTCCCAAGTAATAGTTTTTTTTCGTTTATCAGCGATGTGTAGTGGTATGCTCGCTGAGCATGACAATATGATCTTATCACATTCTTCTAACGTCGTTGGACTATTTACACCATCAGCATTTTTCCATTTCGCCTTAACTTTTTCAGTCAAATAATCACCATTACTAATACGTTTCAATTGTTCAATAGTATTCTGCACATATTTAATAATACTGTCGATGTAAAAATGGTTATAAATGTTATCCTCAAGACGTGTGGAGCAAATGTAGTCTAAAAGCGATGCTGGTAGTAAAGAGCTGTCTGATTGCTTTGAGTTAGTCATATTATGAAAGTGTTCCCATTGCTCTTTAGCACACGAATCATTAAAGAGAAAGTGTCTATCATACTCCGTCGATAATTCATAAGCGTGCATTTGTACATCGCCAAATTTAGGGCAAAGTGTGTCTCCAAAGTTGTTCAAGAGGTCTATTCTTTCTTTATTGATAGCAAAAACATAGTTCAGGTCTTCACTACAGATATCTTCACTAATATCTGACCCCTCAGACCCTCGATCGTCGTTGTATATTACAGTTTCTACATATTGATTTGGACTCCTACTTGTTTCTTGGCTAGTTTTAGGAACTACTTTGGTACCGGGATCTATATTTTTATACAAGATCACCAAATCGTGAGCAGACAGCGCCTTATCACCTAGAAAATTATTATATTTACTGCAATTACTTGTTACTTATAAAGATGTTGTTAAAGTTTATAAGAACCGAAATAAACCGATTGTAAAAATGTTATACCATGATTAAGTCCTACCAACCATCACCTTCAAATGCGTCATTTTTGGCCATAATCTGATATATCTCATCTGCTGTCTTATACTCATTCGAATTACCCTCCAAGTTTTCCATTTCTGTATTACCAACTCTTCCACTTTCGTCCTCAGTCATTCGACTTATTATCATCCCTGCCACTGCATAGATTTTCTTACATCAAGTTACACCAACATAAATGATTAAGGTCTGGTATCTACAAAAAAACAAATATATAAAGACAAATTCTCCGACAATGTTGAAAATTTTAACTACTTAAATAAATTTTAAATCGGGATGGAATGTCTGTCAAATGTAAATTGTTAACAACATTTTTCTTTCGGCTCCGATTGAAAGCCAGTAAATGTTCCAAGCAAGAAGTTTTAACAAAACGTAACCGTAGTGTGTAGGCATGGAATTAATAAGTACCTACTTCGGTACCTAGTAGGTCTGTGTCTCATCCTCATTGATCTGTGATCTGTGATATCTCATAGATAATCCTACTAGCTGACCCGGCAAACGTTGTTTTGCCATATAAATTTTTTTCTCTCGAACGGAATAAATAGTATCCTATGTCCGTCTCGTGATTAAATGTCTGTGCCTGACTCTAAGCTGCCTCCTCACCATTCTAGGCTCAGAAGGGCTGGAACCCAGAGCCGTAAGACCAGTTATTAAAAAAAAAAATGCCTCCTCACTCAAACCAATTTTCAGCCATAGAGCTATAAGTACATTTTCAGCCATACCTATCGGTAAAGCCGTTCTTGAGTTATAGTTAGGTATATGGTCTGTGGAACTGAGCTTGACACTTGTCAATTTGAGTTTTCCCATAGTTTTCTGAGAGTTTTCCAGAGAAACTTTTTCTTTTTTTTTTTCTCGTTAGAGAGTATAATATGTGTTCTGTGTTCTTTTCATAGAGTAAAATAATATTTGGTTCTATAATTCTTTTTCTGCTGTGGTTGTCTATGTTTTGCACTTCTAATCATAGACATTTAACACTTTAATGCTGTAGTTGTCTATGCTTTAAATAAAAATGTCAACAAATTGATCATATTTTTACCCTTTAGCGCGTCGAGCGACCGGATTCCGGTCGATGTCACTTTCAACTATAAAATCCTTGTTGCACGTTTTTTTTTTTTATTCACAAGTGAATAAAAATTTGCGTTTCATTGCGTTCGCATTGGTGTGCGAATTCGTTTTACAGCGATTAAATTTTGTGCATCGTATTTATTGTACTTATTTATGAATGTGGGAATCTTCAATAGGGTCAATAGCAAAGTAAGTTTTATTCGGTAGTATGTATTCATGTAATATGTATTTTTAATAAGATCTCAATGGTAAACGTATGAGTTATGACTGCAATCTAACCCCATTATCTTCCAACCCAGCTGATCAGTTTTTTTGAACACACATCGAATTTTCCCTAATGTTCACAAAGGTGTAATGCTTAGTGTGAGCTTTGTGGGTTTTGAATTAAAAATGATTTGTGAAATATGAACTCAAAACATGGTTACCGTTACCAACACCTCTGCATTTAAGTATCTAGTGTAGTCTGCTGTATCCTCTCCTGTTATACTTTAAAAATAGCCTTTATTGTGAAGATTATTTTTGAAGAGTGTTTGTACTTTTGTAGGTCAAGGAAGAGGACGGAATGTACTCAGAATGGAACTCCCTCCCTCTGGAGGGGGGCGGCCGAGGCGTGCTCGGCGCGGTGGGTGGCAGGGATGTGGTGCTGGCCGTGGTGAGGCAGCTCGCCTCGCACCAGCCCAGCCCGCTAACTACTGATGCTGAGGTGATTATTATCCCTTGCGGGTGAGGCCGCCGTTTTTTGCTGATATGGCGCAGAAGTATTGCAATGGTGGTGTAGAAACTACTACGCGTCGGTGACATTGAGTGGCGTATAATAGTGATGGTTAAATGTAAAGGTTCGCATACATATGTAAAATTATATTGATGTAATTTATATATTCATTGATTTCATTGATTTATTAATTAATTAATTAATAATTTACTTTATTTACTTTAAGTTATACAGTATTTTAACCAGTAAACTTATACTTATACTTAAACTTATTTATACGTATACAATTTGTGCACTGACCACTGAACTAGTGAAAACTGTGTTTCAGCGGTCAGAACCTTCCAGATTGTACAGATGAAAAATACAAAGGAGCACAATGACAGTTAATGTGATCAAAAAGAAAAATAATTACTGATACAAAATAAAGAAACAGAATAGAAATTGATTAAACGCATGTTTCTGTTTGTTACTGTGTGTGTGTGTGTGTGTGTGTGTGTGTGTGTGTGTGTGTGTGTGTGTGTGTGGGCGTATGTGTGTGTGTGTGTGTGTGTGTGTGTGTGTGTGTGTGTGTGTGTGTGTGTGTGTGTGTGTGTGTGTGTGTGTGTGAATGTGTGTGTGCGTGGTTAAGGTGGATGTTAGTCTATGTGTGAGTATGTACAGAGAATTAACACTATAATTTATTTTTACTCACTAGTAATTTTTCGGTTTCTTCATAAGTTAGACTTAATAGATAGTCACTCAAGGACTTCTTACATTCTCGTGATGTGAGTGCACAAAGATTTAGGATTTCATCTAAATTATTGTAAATTCTGGACCCTAAGACGTAATAATGCTTGCTGGCAAGTGATGTTTTGTGAGATTCGACAATGCAGGGTTTAATTCTACGCCTCCCCCCAGTACATGCAGCCGTCCAATGATCAATATTAATAGATTTATGTCTTCGAAGGGACATTTTCAGAATAAAGATTTTTCTAACCGTTAGAACCCGAGTATCCCTATATAAAAGCTCTGTGCTGTGCCAATAAGGCAAGCCGACAGCCAATATTACATATATTGATGTATTTTATAAATAGTAACCATATTAACATGAACATGAAAATGCACAAGGAAACACATTGAATGAATAAAATCAAATTTATTTATCTTACATTATTTTTATGTGATACAAAATATACGCAGGTACGTATAATTTCGGTTATCCTATCACTCATGTCCATGAGTATACCTGCTGTATAGTCCGAACAAAATGAGAACTCACTCGCAATTTTAACTGCCATATCTGGGTGACCGAGCTTTGCTCGGTATTTTCTCTATTTGCGAGTGAATACTCACCTTTATTTGGTGGTAGGGGAAGTAGCGAATATCTACGCTACCAGTGGCGTTGAAGAGCCAAAATGGTGGCGAATTTTTACTTCTACGCTACCGACGCGTTGAGAAAATTACATAAATCTCTGTAAATAACGTACGATTAGACTTGCATTATAGCACCAAATATAGCTTTCACTTCTAATCACACGGTGCACTGATAGTTTTAAGTGAAACAGTTAAATTTACATTTTTATGCGCAAAAATCCTCTTTCGAAAAAAGTGTGTACACAATTCGGATCTTACATTCACATGTCAACCGTCAAAATAATAACCGCTATCGAGCCGCTGTCCTTAATCTATAGTAACTCTATGTTGCCACTTCCCGATTTAAACCTCCCTGACTCCAAACTTCAATAGGTATGAAAAATATTGGTGGCGTTGACAAAGTGGCGTTGAATTTCAATTTTTAACGCAATAACTGTTTTGGACAAAAATTTAAAGAAAGTCTTAGGATACCTCTTGCGAAATTAAAAGCATAGATAGCTAGTTATATAAGTATTCTTAAAACATCAGTTGTATCTCGAGAATCCTCTATCCTTTTGCTACAGCAAAGGTTAAAGTGCACCTCTGCCTCGGCAGATAGGAGTTTTTGTGTAATTTCTGTCACTTTTTTCAAGTTCCATTCGAAATATATTTTTAATTTACTCACTGAACTTTAACAATTATAATGTTCACTTGAGCCCTTTTATTGCTCAATCCTACGCTGTTATCAAAAATTAGATGGATATCATACTTTTCAAAATATGAACCGCGGAGAAAAAAGTTTGCGAAATCAGCAAAAAAAGGCGGCCTCACCCTTGCATGTTTTATAACCACTCAATGTCCATGTCTTCATTCCATGTCTGACGTGTCATACAATAACTGAGTGCAAAACATTACAAAATTTTATTAGTATTAATTTAATGTATTAAGTATGCGACTAATAATAACGGTATGTATATCTGATAAAAGTTCATAGATTTGGTCAAAATAATTGGACAAGATGGATTCATCTGGATCACTTGCATAATCACAGATAGAATATAATTTTATTAATTTGAAAGTTTTGATAGCTTTTCATACATCATTTCCAATTTTTCAGTGCAAAAGTGATATTAAAATCTGAAAGCACTCCCTAATCATAATCATGTAATATAATCCCATTTAAAATTTCCTCAATGCAGGGGAAATATTAATGAGTGGGAGTATTTTCCCAGGTGGAATGGGTGCTGGAAGTGATCCGTTACGGTCTCTCGCTGCCGCTCAGCGAGCACGAGGCTCTGCGTGACTGTGTGCGTGTGTGCTGCTCGTGGCTGGCCGCGTTGCTGCCCCCCGCGGCGCCCGCGCAGCCCCCGCCGCCAGCTGTGCCTCCACCGCTAGCCGCAGAGCCACATAGATATGCTAATAAAATACTGAACCACTTGCACAATTTGTTTGTGCCTAGGCCCAATGAGAGTGAGTATTGAAAATATTATTCTAATTTCATATTCCAAATTTTATCTCAGAGGTTAAAGACCATTGATTAGAAATCTTTTATTAACTGAGTGGAATGTTCTAGCAGCTAAAATCTAGCTCCTCTTAATTTTTTCTTTCTGTCCCTGGAACTTTTTTGCTATTGGCCGAAATAAAAACTACTGCAGAGTGCAAATCGAAAATATCTTAAAAATTTACCTTTTTTACAAGCACTTGCATTCATCTATCAAACGGAATTGGGTAAGTTAAATCATCAAAAGCATAAGGCCTGGTTTCCACCAAAGCAGAGCTGTGTTTGAGTAACCAATCAGATTTCATCATTTCAACATCTCCTCTCTCCTTAGTTTTGGAGATGTCAAAATGACGAAATCTGATTTGTTACTCAAACACAGCTCCTCTCTGCTTTGGTGGAAACCGGGCCTAATTGTACCCAGAGGTTTTATTATGTACCCAGAGGTTTTATTATGTACCCAGAGGTTTTATTACAAAAACTAGCAAACGCCTGCAGCTTCGCCTGCTAGTGATATACCTCTTCAATCAATCTATCTATTTAAAGAAATCTTATCAAAATCTGTTGTCTACTTTTAAAGATCGAAGCATAAATTACAATGAAATGTTTGCCATTAAGAAACATTCTAAGCTAAGAGGGTGTGGGCTGAGGCTGGAATTCCAGCCGGCGACTACAAATCCCTACAAGCATTTCATTGTTAACAGGGTTATAAGACATTGGAACAAATTGCCTGAGGACATCATAACAGCTGAATCGCTCAATCAATTTAAGAACCGACTGGACAAACATCTGAGCAAGCAACAATGAGCACAATTGATATAGGCGCATCAGCGAAAGCTGTTTAGCCTATTAATAATTAATTAATTAATTAATTAATAATAAATAGGGACAGACAGTGAAAAGCCACTTTGTTTTATACTAAAAATTTTGTTTAGGTGGCAACCTCATAAGCAAACAAGCGGTTCTCTGCCACCGCGTGCTCCGCCTGGCGCGCTCGTTGGCCGACAGCGCTAACCTGGGTCCTCGGGAGTGGAAGTCACTATTGCTGCTGCTCCTGGCTGCTGCGGCTGCACTGCTGGCGCCGCCCGCGCCCCTGTACGGCGCCGCAGAGCAACTGTGCGAGCGAGTCTTGTGCGTGCTGTTCGAAGTGTGGATACTGGCGTGTCATAGGTGAGTCTGCCGTCAGCGATCCTTTGGAATATGACTGCAGTATGGTTACAGTGGATAGTGGTGGATTTGTGGATCCAAAAGCGTCAGAAAAGATGAATAATGAAAAATAATACAGCAGAAAGACAGCAATAATTTAAATGAAATAGTCTCTATTTAGATACACGAGGAACAAAGTTACAAAATTGTCATTCCTGCATTCCTAATTGAGGACTAAATGCAGGAATATGTTTTAATTTGACTCAAATCTATGCTACCATTTAAAATGATAGCTCATTAAAGGGATTTATTGAATTTATTTTTGTCTTTCTCACTCTCACTGATACGTTGCTAAGTGCGACATTTAGCGTCGCGGTAGAATATTACAGAAAAACTACCTTTTACCAAATTACTCAAAAACTAAGCCAGTTATCAAAAATCTATTTCAAATTCATTTTTGATATTATTATTACCGACACATTAAAACAAAAATTACAATTACATCCACTGTAGTTTCCGATAAAAGTTAGAAAAACCGAGTTTTGGGAGCACTTTCTATGAGAAAATTTTATCCAATCTTGTTTCTGCTTCTAAGGGATTTAAGATTAAAGACCCAAAATACATGACTTTTAAACGTCATGTAAATTGGGTCATGACGTTTAAGTAATTGCCTTATTTTTAAATAAAACTTTATTCAAAATCGCTTAAATACGACTTCTACACTGTTAAACTGACATTTGTGTCTCTCTTCTTCTTCTGGTGATTACGGCTTCATGTTTCTGTGGTCCCTTGTGACACGTTGACGGCTCAGAGCGTTTCCACATTATCCGATCCGATATCGGTATCGGACGCCGATACGATATCGGGGTAAGTAAAATGTATGAAATATGTACCTGCCTTTCACATTGTCCGTTCCGATATCGGATATCGGAGCCGACACCGATATGCTGGCGGCACCATCGGATGCCCGTGAGCTGTCGGGCGATAATGTTTATATGTGTGCTATACGTGTATTTAAATTGTCTCTGGTGCGTAGAGACAGATGCGCGGCGGCCATTTTGAGCTTGTTTACTAATTTGGTTGTCATCATGGCGTCGTCATCATTTAAATACGATATAATTACATTAATCATACTCATACTAAAGTAATTGCAAAACTTTGTAGGTGCGTTTTGTAGCTTGCTAAAAAAAAAATGCTCCCTCTGAATATCTAGCTTCCACAATGGATGCATCCAATACTGTCTGTGGACATATCTTTTTTTGCGTCTCAAATTTAATAGATACAGCAAATAAATTTTCTAATAAAGTCTGCTATGATGACCATGATAGCTTAGTGCGGGCAGGTCATCATGGCAAACTATAATAGATGATTTATTTGCTGTATCTATTATATTTGAGATGCAAAAAAAGATCTGTCCACAGACAGTATTGGATACATCCCATTGTGAAAGCTAGATATTCAGAGGGAGCATTTTATACTCTTTTTAGCAAGCTACAAAACGCACCTACAAAGTTTTTTAATTACTTTCGTCGCATACGAAAGTAAATAAAATGATTAATGTAACTAATTTTATCGTATTTAAATGATGACGACGCCAACCAAATTAGTAAACAAGCTCAAAATGGCCGCCGCGCATCGGGCTCTACGCACACAGAGACAATTTAGATACACGTATAGCACACATACAAACTTTATCGTCCGACGGCTCACGGGCGTCCGATGGTGCCGCCAGCATATCGGTGTCGGCTCCGATATCCGATATCGGAACGGACAATGTGAAAGGCAAGTACATATTTCATACATTTTACTTAGCCCGATATCGTATCGGCGTCCGATACCGATATCGGATCGGATAATGTGGAAACGCTCTAACGCCGCCAATTACTATTCCCAGGTAATGCTTATTGCCTGAAAGACATTGCTTATTAAGCTTCTTGGCTGAAAGAACTTAATCATCATTCGGGTCTTGAATGTAAATGAGTGTTTCACTAAATAATATACCAATAATTGGCACTTTCCTAATGTCAGGTGCTTCCCCGGGCCAGCGCTGTGGCGGACGCTACGCGAGCAGTGCGTCCGCTGGCGCCACCGCGCGCCGCTCACGGAGCAGTGGGCGCGCGTGTCGCTGTGCCTCACCGCGCGCCTGCTGTCGCACATGTACGGCCCGCTGTACCCCGCCATGCCCATCAGTGAGTAGCTCACGGAGCAGTGGGCGCGCGTGTCGCTGTGCCTCACCGCGCGCCTGCTGTCGCACATGTACGGCCCGCTGTACCCCGCCATGCCCATCAGTGAGTAGCTCACGGAGCAGTGGGCGCGCGTGTCGCTGTGCCTCACCGCGCGCCTGCTGTCGCACATGTACGGCCCGCTGTACCCCGCCATGCCCATCAGTGAGTAGCTCACGGAGCAGTGGGCGCGCGTGTCGCTGTGCCTCACCGCGCGCCTGCTGTCGCACATGTACGGCCCGCTGTACCCCGCCATGCCCATCAGTGAGTAGCTCACGGAGCAGTGGGCGCGCGTGTCGCTGTGCCTCACCGCGCGCCTGCTGTCGCACATGTACGGCCCGCTGTACCCCGCCATGCCCATCAGTGAGTAGCTCACGGAGCAGTGGGCGCGCGTGTCGCTGTGCCTCACCGCGCGCCTGCTGTCGCACATGTACGGCCCGCTGTACCCCGCCATGCCCATCAGTGAGTAGCTCACGGAGCAGTGGGCGCGCGTGTCGCTGTGCCTCACCGCGCGCCTGCTGTCGCACATGTACGGCCCGCTGTACCCCGCCATGCCCATCAGTGAGTAGCTCACGGAGCAGTGGGCGCGCGTGTCGCTGTGCCTCACCGCGCGCCTGCTGTCGCACATGTACGGCCCGCTGTACCCCGCCATGCCCATCAGTGAGTAGCTCACGGAGCAGTGGGCGCGCGTGTCGCTGTGCCTCACCGCGCGCCTGCTGTCGCACATGTACGGCCCGCTGTACCCCGCCATGCCCATCAGTGAGTAGCTCACGGAGCAGTGGGCGCGCGTGTCGCTGTGCCTCACCGCGCGCCTGCTGTCGCACATGTACGGCCCGCTGTACCCCGCCATGCCCATCAGTGAGTAGCTCACGGAGCAGTGGGCGCGCGTGTCGCTGTGCCTCACCGCGCGCCTGCTGTCGCACATGTACGGCCCGCTGTACCCCGCCATGCCCATCAGTGAGTAGCTCACGGAGCAGTGGGCGCGCGTGTCGCTGTGCCTCACCGCGCGCCTGCTGTCGCACATGTACGGCCCGCTGTACCCCGCCATGCCCATCAGTGAGTAGCTCACGGAGCAGTGGGCGCGCGTGTCGCTGTGCCTCACCGCGCGCCTGCTGTCGCACATGTACGGCCCGCTGTACCCCGCCATGCCCATCAGTGAGTAGCTCACGGAGCAGTGGGCGCGCGTGTCGCTGTGCCTCACCGCGCGCCTGCTGTCGCACATGTACGGCCCGCTGTACCCCGCCATGCCCATCAGTGAGTAGCTCACGGAGCAGTGGGCGCGCGTGTCGCTGTGCCTCACCGCGCGCCTGCTGTCGCACATGTACGGCCCGCTGTACCCCGCCATGCCCATCAGTGAGTAGCTCACGGAGCAGTGGGCGCGCGTGTCGCTGTGCCTCACCGCGCGCCTGCTGTCGCACATGTACGGCCCGCTGTACCCCGCCATGCCCATCAGTGAGTAGCTCACGGAGCAGTGGGCGCGCGTGTCGCTGTGCCTCACCGCGCGCCTGCTGTCGCACATGTACGGCCCGCTGTACCCCGCCATGCCCATCAGTGAGTAGCTCACGGAGCAGTGGGCGCGCGTGTCGCTGTGCCTCACCGCGCGCCTGCTGTCGCACATGTACGGCCCGCTGTACCCCGCCATGCCCATCAGTGAGTAGCTCACGGAGCAGTGGGCGCGCGTGTCGCTGTGCCTCACCGCGCGCCTGCTGTCGCACATGTACGGCCCGCTGTACCCCGCCATGCCCATCAGTGAGTAGCTCACGGAGCAGTGGGCGCGCGTGTCGCTGTGCCTCACCGCGCGCCTGCTGTCGCACATGTACGGCCCGCTGTACCCCGCCATGCCCATCAGTGAGTAGCTCACGGAGCAGTGGGCGCGCGTGTCGCTGTGCCTCACCGCGCGCCTGCTGTCGCACATGTACGGCCCGCTGTACCCCGCCATGCCCATCAGTGAGTAGCTCACGGAGCAGTGGGCGCGCGTGTCGCTGTGCCTCACCGCGCGCCTGCTGTCGCACATGTACGGCCCGCTGTACCCCGCCATGCCCATCTGTGAGTAACACCACACCAACTCCATGTACGACTAACTGACGAACGTCACATTTAGACTACCGAATGGCGTAGTGGTAGCGAACCTGTCTGCGCCGGAGGTCGTGGGTTCGATTCCCACTACTGGTAAATGTTTGTGTGATGAATATTAATGTTTTCCTGCAGTGTCTGAATGTTTTTCAATATATTATATTTATGTATATTAGTATGTATGTATATTTATCAGTCATGGGTGCTCATATTATGGGTCATCATATTATGGGTGCTAGACCCATAACACAAGCTATCGCTTACTTTGGGGCAAGATTGCGATGTGTAAAATGTCCCGTATATATTTATATAAAAAAAATATGCTTATTTTGTTTTAGAGGCTCTAAATTTATTATCTTTTCACGACCTCCCTGGCGTAGTGGCTGCGCGCTCGGATTCTAGTGGGAGGTCGCGGGTTCGGTTCCCGCCACGATCCACTTAGGAATTTTATAATTTCTAAATTGGCTCAGGTCTGGTCTGGTGGGAGACTTCGGCCGTGGCTAGTTACCACCCTACCAGCAAAGACGCACCGCCAAGCGATTTAGCGTTCTGGTGCGTTGCTTGTAGAAAACTAGAATCCATTTTAGTAAAGTTAGTACGATAACATCTTAGGCTGCATTATCACTTACCATCAGGTGAAATCGCAGTCAAGTACTTGTATACTAAAAAAACACTACTGTAAAAGGGATAGCTCTTGTCTTAGAAATGCTATTTCTTTGCATAGTTATCTTGTCATAGGTATTAGACACGCTAATGTAAGAATGTCTAAAACTCAATAGACAGCAATACTGCTTCTTGTCAAGTTCACCTTGTTAGCGGTCATTTTAATTCAGTTAAACATATCGCATCGCCGTATCGGGGTGAGGGCATCACACTTTACATTTGAGTTGACCATTTACCGACACCATGAGTGAAAGTTGATGGATTACTTCCTTAAATTAAATATTTCCTTTTCTTTTTAAGCAATTAGTATTTTTTTTTTACAACCCTCCACCACCCATGGCCCAGTCAACCTCGCGGTTATGGGAGCCGGAACGCGGGAGGGCGCCCGTTCGGTACTTGCTCTTGGCGTGTTCCCGGGGCGCCTTCTTGACTTCCTACAAGTTGTTTCCTCTCGCTCCTTGTCTCTATGGGCTCACTCTCCCCATTCTGGGGCAGGACGATACAAAAGACGGACTCGCCGCGCCGTCGCTGCTTAAAAGTACTATCATCATCTCAGCCTGCGGACGTCCACTGTTGAACATAGGCCTTCCCAAGCGCGCGCCACCACACCTTGTCCTCCGCCTTCCTCATCCAGCCGCTTCCCGCCATCCGCTTTTTATCGTCGTCGGTGCAGCAGGCTCGAGGTATTATATCAAAATGAAAAATGAAAATCTTTAATTTTCACATAGGCCCAATAATTAAAGGATCCTATGAAAAGTAAAAACTATACTGCCGAGTTCGAAAAGCAGGTTTGCATCCAGAAAAACTGGCGAGAAACTCGGCACTTGCTCGTTTATATAATTAACATGGTTGTACACGTGCTAAAAGTCACTGTAGGAAATAACAAACTGCCTACTGTAGGATTATACCATGTAAAACCTTTTTTAATACATTTGCTCAAAAAGTTGACATTTCCATGTGTGTTTAGCGTGCGCAAAGTTATTCTTTTCCGCACTAGTGCTTTTGTGTTTTCCTCCTACGCGGCACCGGAGCGGGCGCACCAGGAGCGCATGAACACGAACACGGCAATGCAAACACGGAGCAGGCAAACACGTAAAACCAATACTTTTTTTTCGCAAATGTATTAAAAAACATCGTTCAATGCACGTGCGGAATTGTCATTTGTACTCGTCCTTATAGTTGACCCTCGCCTTCGGCTTGTGTCAACAAACCGGGACTCGTAAAGAAATGACAAACTTTCCGCACTTGTATTGAAATGTACTATTCTTCATGAGATGTTCTTTAGGCGAGGAAGACGCGAACCTGGTGCCGGCCGACATGAGCGCGGAGGCGGTGATGCAGAGCTGGTACCGCATCCTGCACACCATCGGCAACCCCGTCGACCTCACCAAGCCGCACCTCATTAGCCATACGCCGGAATTCCTCCAAGTGAGTTTTTCAAGTGAAAACCTTCGGTGCATTGGGTGGCCATTTTTTTTATGGGAAAAAACCATTGAACTCGCGACATTGTTACCATAACCGACACCTCAGAGTTTTTGAAGTGAAAACTTTGGTGCGTTGGGTTGCCATGTTTTTTAAACGGGAAAAAACCATTGAACTCGCGACATTGTTACCATAACCGACACGTCACAATGTAACCGTAACCGACACCTCACTTAATTGTACAAGTTTTCATTTCCATCTGCACTCCCAGAGTACTATGTAATTTTTTTTTACTTAACCCTTTACTTATATAATTCAGAAGTATTTTCAGTTTGAATGAAGATTACCTTACACTGAACGTCATATACGTAGGGTGGTCACCAGTTGTTGCCTAATTTTCCACTTCCCCATAAGGAAAACCAAAAAAAACCTAAAAGGCGAAAAAGATAAACTAAAGGTACACATTCTCATAAAAAAGCATTGTATGGAGCATGCTAAAAATGCTCTTAAGGCATACCATTTTGCTGTATAAGACCTAAGAAGCATGCTTGTTTTAAGCTCGTTCATAAACAAGCATGCTTCTTTAAAGTAAAGTACATAATACCTTCTAGAATCGAGCAATTATATTTTTAAGCTATTGCATAGCTTCTATCGCGACCCTTGAGCGTGGAGACCGAATCCAGAAATTCTGTAACGAAAATAACCTAACACTTTTTAGTTTTGCCATCTATCGATGAAAAGCAGAACTTTTAACGACTTTTTGAAATATCACGCTTGTCTCTTTAGTTCAGCAACTCGTTTCTAGGTGGCATTGGTTGTATAATTATAATTGCATCAGTGGATAAAAACAGGGCCTATACCAAGAACTTTTCTAGCAACGCAGTTCCGGTTACGATTCAATTTTTCATGTCATCTTTTTGTCAAATTAAAAGAATTTATGTCACGAATTAGCGATGCAATTCAGTTTAGGTCTATTGTTGATTCGCGATCAGAGTTGATGGTAGGCCCTCAGGTATGCAATAGCTTTAACGCAGCAGTCTCCGAGTGCCACACTTCTTTTTAGGGTTCCGTAGCCGAATGGCAAAAAACGGAACCCTTATAGATTCGTCATGTCTGTCTGTCCGTCTATCCGTCTGTCCGTCTGTCCGTCTGTCCGTCTGTCCGTCTGTCCGTCTGTCCGTCTGTCCGTCTGTCCGTCCGTATGTCACAGCCACTTTATTCCGAAACTATAAGAGCTATACTGTTGAAACTTGGTAAGTAGATGTATTCTGTGAACCGCATTAAGGTTTTCACACAAAATTAAAAAAAAAAGTAATAAATTTTGGGGGTGCCCCATACTTAGAACTGAAACTCAAAAATTTTTTTTTTCATCAAACCCATATGTGTGGGGTATCTATGGATAGGTCTTCAAAAATGATACTAAGGTTTCTAATATCATTTTTTTCTAAAATGAATAGCTTGCGCGAGAGACACTTCCAAAGTGGTAAAATGTGTGTCCCCCCCCCCCTGTAACTTCTAAAATAAGAGTATGATAAAACTAAAAAAAATACATGATGTACATTAGGGCATGCAGAACCGGTTCCGGTTCTTAATTTTGAATTCCCGGTTCTGCCCCGAGCTCAGAACCGGGTACCCGGGATTTCCCGGTTCTTGGTAAAAAAGTTTTAAAATTTTAATTAAAAGCATTATTTTTAATATTCCTACAAAAGGGGCTATTACGATTTGTAGTAAACATGAAATAGAAAATTATTTCCAAAAAACCGACTTCAAATGCCACTACAAAGAGTGAAATAATTTTTAATGTACTACTCTGTGTAAAAAGTATCGGGAATATGTCAATAAAAAGACCCGTGTAAAAGAGGTCGTTCTAATTTTTTTACTGCATGTTGGTAGCACTGTACTGATTTAGCGCGCAAAGTTTGAGCGGGATCTGTCATTTAATTTGTTTTAAACTACACTTTTTGTTGGTCATAGTTTTGAGTTCTCGGCGATTTTTACAATGGAAAATATTGTTGAACAAAGAGTGTGCCTTAAATTTTGTGTTTCGAATTATATTTAATGTGGCGAATCACTAAAAATGTTGCGAAATACCTACGGCGAATCGTGTATATCGAAAACAAGGACTTATGAATGGTATAAAGCTTTTAAAGAAGGCCGAGAATTAGTAGTAGACTTGCCTCGTTCTGGTAGACCTTCAACCGCTACGACCAAAGAAAACATCGACAGAATCAAGAAGCTAGTGCTCGAAAATCGACGTATGAGTCTGAGAGAGTTGGCTAGTGAGGTGAACATATCTTTTAAGTCCGTCCACAACATTCTCATTGACATTTTAGGCGTCGCCGCTCGACTATAGTTCCAAAAGAGCTCAATTTTGTTCAAAAAGCGCAGCGAAAGCATGTCGCTGAAGACATGGTTTCCCGAGCTTCTATGGATCCGACCTTTATGAAACGTATAATAACTGGCGACGAGACATGGGTTTATGAGTACGACATGCAAACAAGCCAACAGTCTTCAGAATGGCGTCTCGAAAACGAGCCGAAACCCAAAAAACCGCGGCAAAGTCGCTCCAAAATCAAGGTGATGCTGACAGTTTTTTTTGACTACCGTGGTGTGGTTCACTCCGAATTCCTTCCAGAGGGAGAAACAGTGAATAAAGAATATTATTTAGGCGTCATGAAGCGTTTGCGTGAGAGTATCCGCCGAAAACGTCCAGATTTGTGGCAACACAACTCATGGATGCTGCACCATGATAATGCACCATCACACATAGCCATTATAGTGAAAGAGTTTTTAGCGAAAAATTCAACAAAAGTTCTCGACCAAGCACCGTATTCACCTGATATGGCTCCGTCTGACTTTTTTTTATTTCCCAAGTTAAAATTACCACTTCGAGGAAAACGTTTTGAGTCGATAGAAGCCATAAAAGAAAATTCGCTGAATGAGCTAAAGGCCATACCGCAAATAGCCTATGAAAAATGTATGGAAGACTGGGTGAAGCGTTGGAGATGTTGTATTGCAAGCGATGGGGCCTACTTTGAAGGCGATAAAATAAATTTAGATGAATAATTTGTTTTTTTTGTTTTATTGACAAATTCCCGATATTTAGTACACTGAATGTATACCAATTTGTCGTCAGGCGATTGTTTATAATATTATCGTCTTTTCTTCGCACATGCAGTAGGTATTAGGAAGGACTATAATTGTACGAAACATTCAAGTGTTCTTATAAAATTTGAAGAGTTCCCTCGATTTCTCCAGGAATCCAACATCAGATCCTGACTTGATGACTATGAAACCATTTGGAAAGTATACTCTTTCAAACAAAAAAATAATTTTCGATAAAATACGTAATAATTGAATTTTTTTAAAGAACCGGGAGAACCGGGAAGTCATATTCAGAACCGGTTCTTTTAACAGCTTAAAAATCCCGGGATTTCCCGGGATTTTAAGAACCGGGAATTCCCGGGTGCATGCCCTAATGTACATTACCATGCAAACTTCCACCGAAAATTGGTTTGAACGAGATCTAATAAGTAGTTTTTTGATATTTACAATAAAACCTCTAAAAACAAAGTTAGTTTTGCGGTTCGATAAGAAAAGTGGTTTTTATGGTTTTATTCCTCCGGTTGTAGTACGGAACCCTCAGTGCGCGAGTCCGACTCGCACTTGACAGGTTTTTCTATTATGGCAGTACGCAATGACAACCGAAGAAGGGAAAGAGGGCAAGGAAGGTCGCGAAGCGTGGGTCGGGGCGCTAGCACACATCTTCCACCGAGCCATGTTGGGCCTAGCCGCGCACGTCGACGCTTTCCTAGGTATTTACCACTTGCATTACAAACTGCCATGTATAAAACACACTGAGCACTGTTCAAATGCCTCGTATTAAAAGCTCTTGCTGGATTTCTCATTTGTACTTTTCTAATAGTCTAAACTTCCAAAAACATCCCATATTTACTAAAAGTTTAAAAGCATAACATTTGCTTAATACGAACACGTAATTTTGAATTCCCAATTTTATCCACCAGGCCTATGTTTAGAGACATATTTGAGATATTTTTTCTTATGCCGTTAATTCAGAAGTGACTTTTTAGAAACACAACTGAACTCACACTGGCATTAAGAATCATCTTCGTACCATATTTCTCTGTTTGATATAGTAAATATCCGTAAAAGAAAGGCTCACTTCCCTCACCTTATCTGTATAGGTCTGCTAAGATCAAGACAGTCAAAGTAACACTGCATAAATTGTTAAGATGAACTCAAAAATGTCTTTGAATCAGCCAACTTGAATATGATTTATGGCGGTATTTTAAGATTGGCTCAGTCAGTCACAGAATAGAACTAAAAATATTTTTTTTTTCAGTGTATGTATTATGGGTGTAACATCTTGCTTTACACTGTAACCGTCCAACCCAATCTTTAAATATCGTTTACATAATTTGCAGTCTCACTCACACATAGTGCCGTGTGCAAATATGAATTAATATAGAAGCATACTTATACATATACAATATACATAATATAACGAGCTGAGGTTACTGGTGTTACTTGTAGTTAACGTAGAGCATCGTTTCTCAATTTTGCAGTTTTTTCCCTCAGTTTTTGATCCTCTTGCAGTATACCTATGTACTGTAAGTGTATGCACTAAACTGGTCAGTTGAATGATTGAGAATCGATTTAGATGCCTATTCTGTTTTAGCTTCTCCAATATAAGGCGACTTTAATTAATACTTTAGATAGTTAGCTGATCATTTCAGATCAGATAGTCAGGTACACTATAAAATGAAGACATTTGCAAAAGAAGGCAAATGTGTATATCTGTGATTCCATCACAATAGACACAACAGTTAAACCACGCTTACATGTGAGTCTCGGGACAGGAGAAGAGGGTCATTAACAAAAGAAATTTAAAACTAAAATCGCCTATTATTAGAGATGGTAGCACAGAATAGGTACGACTGTAGCCGTAGTGGATTAGTGGTGTGGTGTGGGTTGAGTGTGTCGCGTGGCAGGGCGCAGCACGGAGCGCTGGCTCGTCGAGAGCTCCGCGGGGGCGGCAGCGCTCCCCGGCGCCCCGGGCGACGAGGGGGAGGTCACCCCCCCGGCGCACCGCCGCCTCGCCAAGTCCTTCAGCACGAACCGCCCGAGAGACAAGCCGCCTGAGAAAAGTATGGACTGTTTGTATGAACTGTGGGAATGAATACCGCTTTCTTAGTTTACCATAGCGCGTTCCATCCTAGACATCATCGCTTCATGGATGATTGTAGTTATAGTAGGGGAGGCCAAGCGGGGATTTTTGAAGTGACTCGAGCGTGTCAGAAAATTATATAGGGAGAATCCTTGCACCCTTTAAAGTACCTCTACCAAGTATGAACCCTCCATATGGTGGGGTGTGTTGAGGGGAACCCGAAAGGGAAGGGGGTCCACGATTCTACTAACATCGCCCCATGAAAACTGTCAGATTATTAGTTCTTTGTAATTGTGTTTCCTTCAAAATAAAAAAAAATTAAAACGCGCTCGAGTATTTCAAACTGACGTTTTTTTTACAACTTCGAGACTCGCTTGTTTTTAATGTCACGCTCAAATTGTCAGATTATTTATTGAGTTAAACAATCTTCTCAATGTAATTAATCAACTTTCTCTTAATCTGACGCGCTCGAGTTTTTCTTAGAATCGATTTTTTTGTTTTACTAATCAGACGGGTTCCCCTCAACACACCCCACCATACGGAGGGTTCATACTTGGTAGAGGTACATTAAAGGGTGCAAGGATTCTCCCAATATAATTTTCTGACACGCTCGAGTCACTTCAAAAATCCCCGCTTTGGCTCCCCTACTATTAAGCCCAAGCCTATCAATAATTATTTGTAGTCTTAGGCACAGCATCTTACAGGGGCAAGCGTACCACTTAACATCAGGTGAACGTCTTCGACTCGTCTTTCTGTGCTATAAAAAGATGGAAGCGTAACTCATACGTACCTGGGGCGCTATTCAATTAAATAAACTGAAAAATTACCTTTACGTGTATTGGGTTAGAATGTAAAATTGAATGTATTTCAACATAGTATATACAATCTTTCAACCTTATCGCGCAACGTAAATTTAAGTTTACAATTGTCGACCATGTTGCGTTTTAAACTACATTCAATTTTTGATTTCAATATCGTCTGCTCATATATACGTAAATGCCATGCCATCTTTTTAAAAATTTCCATAATGTGAGATTTTGAATGTTCATATTAGAGAAAAGCGTTATTCATTTTCATGATATTTTAATACATTACATAGTAGTATTTTTTTAATTTGTAAATACTAAATGGAATGGTTTTGGGTTAATAATAATAAATAATTAATATTATTTTAGTAGACATATTTCTTTTAGTGTGAAATATTGCACAAACTTTTCTGCTTTCTTGCATTTTGTATAGATTAATTCTATGTAGTTTAGATCAGAATGGTAGTTATTTGTTTTTTAAAGGTAGTATCATTATTATATTTTGTTGTCAATTGGGTCCTAATTTTGATTTGTATTTCTGTGCCATCATAATTTTAAAGTTTTTGGTTTAAATATAATATTTTTGTGTTTATAGGTACACCTCGCACATCCCTAATTGGATTATCGAGCAGCCGACCGTCTAGTGTTGTTCCAACCACTCCACCGAATTCAATTACTTCCCAAGGTAATTTTTTTTTACTAGAATTAGCCCATCCACGTCCATATTTTTTCAAATCCTACGGGAGCCAAGGTGTAAAATCAGTTGAATTTGTTCAAATTGGCATAAAGGAGTAGCAAACATACTAACATACAACAATAAATATATAACTGAACATTTGTAATATTGGCTAGATTAAAACATAATTGTCAAATTGAAAAGATACTTAGTTTATTTACAGTATTCCTCAACAGAGCTATTGACGAAGTACCTTTTTCGTAATTCGACAATGTTTTTACAGATGAATTCGAAGTGAGACTGAATTATAATTATGTGCAAAAGTTAGTAGCAATTAGATGACAGTTATGACTTTCTCGTAACGTTTTCACACACTCAGTGATGTGATACAAGAAAAAGAAAAAAATATGAACACTGAAAAATGAACTTTACACCTATTTGCTTAGAGTGTCAAATTGAATGTATTTCATCATAGGAAATACAATGCTCAACTTTGACGCGCTTAAGTAATTTCAATCACGGAGCTGTCGACCAATATGGCGTTTTGAACTACATTCAATTTCACGCTCTATGTCAATTGTATTTAAATTAATTTTTCAGTGTTCGCAAAAAATGTTTTGAATTCAATATCGTCTGCTTATGTACGTAAATACCATCACCTTTTTAAACATATCACATCACAAAATGTAGCCGACACGTAACGTGAATAGCCCCCCTGAGACAATCTTCTCTCACATGTACAATTTCTGATTACAGATCAAGGCGTTTATACAAATTAAATTGCTGTTTGTACAATGTTTTATATGTAATGCTATTGTGAGAAACTTTATTTACAGTAGGGGATACGGAAAAGCCGCCCCTGACGCCTCTACGCCCCAAAGTGAACTCCATCTTCCATCTGTTCGGTGAATGGCTGTTCGAAGCGGCGCTCGTGGGAACTACGCCGGCGAATAATGTTCCACGTAAGTTTTTTTTAAATATCAGGACATTACACACATCCCAATCTAGCCCCAAAGTAAGCGATAGCTTGTGTTATGGCACAGAACACTAAATAGTACCAGAAGGCTCACTCCGCACGATGATTTAAATAAATAGCGACTCTAGCGCTGACACAAAAAGTGCAATTCAGTTCGCAATAGCGCCTGGCCCCGCCCTCAAAATCGACACGCAACAAACGCAATGTTGTGGTTTCATTCTATCGCCTAACTTTACCTCTTACGACGTACTAGGGCTGCCGTAGTCAAACGGCGCGTAATATAGTAACTGTACAGAACTAGCGCGTGCACCTCGGCCCGCGAGTGGCAACCATCTGAAATATTGAGGTCCGGACCCCTACTTGTAGCCGGGACGGTCACGTGATAAGTGAGACTGGCCTGGTTATGGGTACTACATAACTGATAAATATACGTACATACTCATATACATAAATATAATATATCGAAAAACACCCATACACTGGAAAACATTCATGGTCATCACACAAACATTTATCAGTAGTGGGAATCGAACACACGACCTACGAAGCAGACGGCAGGTTCGCTACCGCTACGCCATTCGGTCGTCAGTTTGATAATTATGTCCTCGAAGGCAAAACTAAAATAGTCAAATAGTAGAGTTAAAAATTACCTTTATTAATTACGTAACAGTTGCTTAAATAGAAAGAGTGGCAAAAATGGAGGTGCCACTTTCTACAGAGAGTCTTTTGAAATTCAAGTAATTTAGTCCATTTATTACGTAGAATTATTCATATTTACGAATAAGTACCAAAATATTGAAGTTGTAGTGATTAGTATTGCGTATACTAATCATAGAAACAAAAGTTTTATCAAATTCAAATCAGGTAAACAAAAAAAGTGGTTCAGTTACAAGACGTTTTTGTCAAACTTTTCAACCGACTTCAAAAAATAGGAGGTTCTTAAATGTTTTTTTATGTTTATTACCTCATAAGTTTTGACTGGGTGAATCCATTTTCATGATTCTTTTTTTTTTATTACAAAGCTGACGATTCGCATTTCAATTTAGTCCAGTTCTGATAATAATATCCATGAGAAAACCATATAAGTCTTAAATTTTTTTTTGGATAGGATGTATTCAACAGTATTTTGATGAGAGTTGAAGTCGGTATTTTTTGTTAACAACGTCATATAAGGTCTGTATAAGTATTCTGTTTGTTCACAGAGCGAGCAGAGGGAACGCCGCCTCCACCTTCTCTATCCGATGCCACGCAGAAACTCAACATGATCAGCTACCAAGCAGGTATGTACATTCTTCTCAACGCCATTTAATTACAAGGAGAATAAGACTCGTTTTTTGAAGTGATTACGTCTTATAAGTCAATGAACGCCGGCTGCACGCACGAAAAAGCACGACTCGACGTCAGTTCCGCCCGAGCCGATCGTGGAAGCTAGAGCGAGCGAGCGATAGCGAGACATCAGCAGTATAAGCGTTCGACTTGCGGCGCATCTATCTCTCTTTCACTGCATTCTTATGAAGTTATCAAGTAAAATATCGTCTATAAACCAACTTCAGAGACATCCATTTTTTAAGCTTCTATCGCGGGCCTTGAGCGTGGAGACCGAATCCAGAAATTCCGTAACGAAATAACCTAACACTTTTTAATTTTGCCATCATTATTTAGTTTTGACATTATACAACCAATGCCACCTAGAGACGAGAATTATAATTATAATTATATAACCAATGCCAATAAGAGAAAAGCGTGATATTTCAAAAAATTATTAAAAGTTCTGCTATTCATCGATAGATGGCAATAATAATTGCATAAGTTTATAAAACAGCTATGCAATAGCTTTATCGCGGCAGTCTCCGAGTGCCACACGTCTTTTTTTATTCCAGGGCGTGCCGTCGCGCTGGGCACGCTGTGTCGCGTGATCTGCTCGAAGCAGTGCCGCGAGGAGGTGCTGGCGCCGTACCTCGCGCGCACGTACGCGGCGCTGCAGCGCGGCCTGCGCGACCCCGCCACCGCCGCCGCCGTGGTGCTGGACGCCGCTGACATATTCAGGTATCATCACGTGATCTGCTCGAAGCAGTGCCGCGAGGAGGTGCTGGCGCCGTACCTCGCGCGCACGTACGCGGCGCTGCAGCGCGGCCTGCGCGACCCCGCCACCGCCGCCGCCGTGGTGCTGGACGCCGCTGACATATTCAGGTATCATCACGTGATCTGCTCGAAGCAGTGCCGCGAGGAGGTGCTGGCGCCGTACCTCGCGCGCACGTACGCGGCGCTGCAGCGCGGCCTGCGCGACCCCGCCACCGCCGCCGCCGTGGTGCTGGACGCCGCTGACATATTCAGGTATCATCACGTGATCTGCTCGAAGCAGTGCCGCGAGGAGGTGCTGGCGCCGTACCTCGCGCGCACGTACGCGGCGCTGCAGCGCGGCCTGCGCGACCCCGCCACCGCCGCCGCCGTGGTGCTGGACGCCGCTGACATATTCAGGTATCATCACGTGATCTGCTCGAAGCAGTGCCGCGAGGAGGTGCTGGCGCCGTACCTCGCGCGCACGTACGCGGCGCTGCAGCGCGGCCTGCGCGACCCCGCCACCGCCGCCGCCGTGGTGCTGGACGCCGCTGACATATTCAGGTATCATCACGTGATCTGCTCGAAGCAGTGCCGCGAGGAGGTGCTGGCGCCGTACCTCGCGCGCACGTACGCGGCGCTGCAGCGCGGCCTGCGCGACCCCGCCACCGCCGCCGCCGTGGTGCTGGACGCCGCTGACATATTCAGGTATCATCACGTGATCTGCTCGAAGCAGTGCCGCGAGGAGGTGCTGGCGCCGTACCTCGCGCGCACGTACGCGGCGCTGCAGCGCGGCCTGCGCAACCCCGCCACCGCCGCCGCCGTGGTGCTGGACGCCGCTGACATATTCAGGTATCCGCCGTACCTCGCGCGCACGTACGCGGCGCTGCAGCGCGGCCTGCGCGACCCCGCCACCGCCGCCGCCGTGGTGCTGGACGCCGCTGACATATTCAGGTATCATCACGTGATCTGCTCGAAGCAGTGCCGCGAGGAGGTGCTGGCGCCGTACCTCGCGCGCACGTACGCGGCGCTGCAGCGCGGCCTGCGCGACCCCGCCACCGCCGCCGCCGTGGTGCTGGACGCCGCTGACATATTCAGGTATCATCACGTGATCTGCTCGAAGCAGTGCCGCGAGGAGGTGCTGGCGCCGTACCTCGCGCGCACGTACGCGGCGCTGCAGCGCGGCCTGCGCGACCCCGCCACCGCCGCCGCCGTGGTGCTGGACGCCGCTGACATATTCAGGTATCATCACGTGATCTGCTCGAAGCAGTGCCGCGAGGAGGTGCTGGCGCCGTACCTCGCGCGCACGTACGCGGCGCTGCAGCGCGGCCTGCGCGACCCCGCCACCGCCGCCGCCGTGGTGCTGGACGCCGCTGACATATTCAGGTATCATCACGTGATCTGCTCGAAGCAGTGCCGCGAGGAGGTGCTGGCGCCGTACCTCGCGCGCACGTACGCGGCGCTGCAGCGCGGCCTGCGCGACCCCGCCACCGCCGCCGCCGTGGTGCTGGACGCCGCTGACATATTCAGGTATCATCACGTGATCTGCTCGAAGCAGTGCCGCGAGGAGGTGCTGGCGCCGTACCTCGCGCGCACGTACGCGGCGCTGCAGCGCGGCCTGCGCGACCCCGCCACCGCCGCCGCCGTGGTGCTGGACGCCGCTGACATATTCAGGTATCATCACGTGATCTGCTCGAAGCAGTGCCGCGAGGAGGTGCTGGCGCCGTACCTCGCGCGCACGTACGCGGCGCTGCAGCGCGGCCTGCGCGACCCCGCCACCGCCGCCGCCGTGGTGCTGGACGCCGCTGACATATTCAGGTATCATCACGTGATCTGCTCGAAGCAGTGCCGCGAGGAGGTGCTGGCGCCGTACCTCGCGCGCACGTACGCGGCGCTGCAGCGCGGCCTGCGCAACCCCGCCACCGCCGCCGCCGTGGTGCTGGACGCCGCTGACATATTCAGGTATCATCACGTGATCTGCTCGAAGCAGTGCCGCGAGGAGGTGCTGGCGCCGTACCTCGCGCGCACGTACGCGGCGCTGCAGCGCGGCCTGCGCGACCCCGCCACCGCCGCCGCCGTGGTGCTGGACGCCGCTGACATATTCAGGTATCATCACGTGATCTGCTCGAAGCAGTGCCGCGAGGAGGTGCTGGCGCCGTACCTCGCGCGCACGTACGCGGCGCTGCAGCGCGGCCTGCGCAACCCCGCCACCGCCGCCGCCGTGGTGCTGGACGCCGCTGACATATTCAGGTATCCGCCGTACCTCGCGCGCACGTACGCGGCGCTGCAGCGCGGCCTGCGCGACCCCGCCACCGCCGCCGCCGTGGTGCTGGACGCCGCTGACATATTCAGGTATCATCACGTGATCTGCTCGAAGCAGTGCCGCGAGGAGGTGCTGGCGCCGTACCTCGCGCGCACGTACGCGGCGCTGCAGCGCGGCCTGCGCGACCCCGCCACCGCCGCCGCCGTGGTGCTGGACGCCGCTGACATATTCAGGTATCATCACGTGATCTGCTCGAAGCAGTGCCGCGAGGAGGTGCTGGCGCCGTACCTCGCGCGCACGTACGCGGCGCTGCAGCGCGGCCTGCGCGACCCCGCCACCGCCGCCGCCGTGGTGCTGGACGCCGCTGACATATTCAGGTATCATCACGTGATCTGCTCGAAGCAGTGCCGCGAGGAGGTGCTGGCGCCGTACCTCGCGCGCACGTACGCGGCGCTGCAGCGCGGCCTGCGCGACCCCGCCACCGCCGCCGCCGTGGTGCTGGACGCCGCTGACATATTCAGGTATCATCACGTGATCTGCTCGAAGCAGTGCCGCGAGGAGGTGCTGGCGCCGTACCTCGCGCGCATGTACGCGGCGCTGCAGCGCGGCCTGCGCGACCCCGCCACCGCCGCCGCCGTGGTGCTGGACGCCGCTGACATATTCAGGTATCATCACGTGATCTGCTCGAAGCAGTGCCGCGAGGAGGTGCTGGCGTCGTACCTCGCGCGCACGTACGCGGCGCTGCAGCGCGGCCTGCGCGACCCCGCCACCGCCGCCGCCGTGGTGCTGGACGCCGCTGACATATTCAGGTATCATCACGTGATCTGCTCGAAGCAGTGCCGCGAGGAGGTGCTGGCGCCGTACCTCGCGCGCACGTACGCGGCGCTGCAGCGCGGCCTGCGCGACCCCGCCACCGCCGCCGCCGTGGTGCTGGACGCCGCTGACATATTCAGGTATCATCATAACTTCCAGCCGCAGCTGGTTGGCTGGCTGGTCTTCTCTTGGCCCGTAGGTAAACCGCTAGCAACTTGGCCCCCTCGATCCTCCTGGTCTGCGGGAACCTGCGGGGCGATATCCTCAACCTGACAACCCGACACTGGTCCACAAAAACTTCAAAGCCTTGAACATCGTCGTAAGGTTGCCTGTCTGTCGGTATTCTATAGAATATATTTCGGAGAGTGTGCTCAGGAACTTTTTAATTTGGTTCCCCCGTCACCTTTCTACCATAGAACGACAAGGCATCGAAAAGGCTTCCACCCATACATAGTCGACGTACCAATGACGCGTACGAAGCGGTTTGATTCCTCGTTCCTGATACGCACTGCAAAGGCCTGGAATACCCTCCCAGGCAGTGTCTTTCCTGCCACTTACAACCCGGGTGCCTTCAAATCAAGAGTGAATAGGCATCTTCTAGGCAAGCGCGTTTCACCTTAGACTGTATCATCACTTTCCATCAGGTGTGATCACAGTCAAGCGCTAGCAAGATATCATTATTTAATGTTTAATCATTTAATTCATTATCACAATATTTGCACGCTATTTCTATGGTCGATTGTAGATTGCACTACTTAAAAATGAACAACATTATATATGTAAATAAATGATTTATTTATTTATTAATTTATTTAGGGCACGTTCGATTCCTCGTTAACTTAGTTAAAAAGTCGTGAAATAGTTTTCACTAATATATAAGCAGAATCATAGTAACTGACTAAGTACCTGTTAGATCTATAATTTATAATAGTTTTTTTTTCTTTATTCTATACAAGTTAGTACTTGACTGCGATCTCACCTGATGGTAAGGAAGTGATGATACAGCCTAAGATGTTATCGTACTAACTAGGAAGGGTAAGTAAATTTACCCCAACGGTTACTACAAGCATCGCACCGGAACGCTAAATCGCTTAGCGGTGCGTCTTTGCTAGTAGGGTGGTAACTAGCCACGGCTTAAGCCTCCCACCAGACCAGACCTGAGCCAATTTAAAAATTATAAAATTCCAAAGTGGCCCGTGGCGGGAATCGAACCCGCGACCTCCCATTCGAATCCAAGTATGCCACCACTGCGCCAGGGAGGTCGTCAATCATTTGAATCTCTTGAATATTGAATCTCTTGAGACGCTCACACCCCGAGCCGTCTGCAGACGTAACCTCTGTCCGACGGGAAATTCTCCACTTGCTTCCAATACCTGCAAAAGATAATGATTATATAATTTAACAGATTAGATCTAGACGGCGTGCTGGTCCTCGTGCCGGACTTCATCGCGGCCCTGGAGCGCATCCTGTGCGAGCGAGAGCCGCAGCTGGAGTGCGGCGCCATAGACAAGCGGGAGCTGCGCAAGGCGGCCATCAGCCTGCTGCTGTCTCTGGTCGCCTTCCCGTATCATTACAGGGGGCTGGCGGTGCCGGAGTTTCCGGGATCTAATGAATAGTAAGTACTTGTTATAGCTCTTTTTTTTTGTTATGGGAGGAGGAAAAATCCTCATAGGTAGGGCATGCACCCGGGATTTCCCGGTTCGCCCTACGTCTTTCAATTTCTTGATTCCCCATCCCCACGCTCCCATCGAAATAAATATTGTCCGAATATACATATACTTAAACGAAAATATTAATTATTAATCTTTGAAACTGAAAATCGGAAACCACCGATTGTTTACGCGAGAGTAGCTGGCGCGAGCGCCGAGCCTATTGTGTTGTATTGAATCGTGTTCTCTCTCTCTAACCCGCGGAAGCCCTCATCCGCGCGTCTCGCTCACGCTTTGGTTACGGCGAGTTTTTTGTATCGAATCGTGCGCTCCCGCTCCAACTCGCGGAAACGCCAATCTTCCTATCCCGCTCGCGCATCGGTCGCCGAGATTTTTTATGCCTGCAATGACGCGGCGACTTCGGTGCGCTCCAGTATTAAGCACGATACGAGTCAGCTAGCAACAGCCTTGCGTGCGGCTGGGTTTTTTGCGGCGCCCCCTTTGCCCGGCGGTTTGTACCCCAAGAAACGTACTTCTTGGACCGCGTCAATTCTTGTAGACAGTTTTATGTGGGGGCGCGACCTTTTGTGCGTATTCGTGAACTCATCTTGTGGACCATTCGTCTGCTGTCGACCGACGAACTTAGCGGTCCCCCGCGCGTGGCTGACGTAATTTTGATCACGTGTCGTCCTTGAAACGCGTAGTCGCGAGACGCAAATTACTACGTTTGAGTAGCCACGTTTATATTTGCGCGGGTGTTTAGTCATCGAATAACATCGCAACGGGACGTCCGTTTTTTGATGCGCCTGACTTGTTTTTCGCACTGCGTTTTTTGTCTGTTGCCGCGCCCCCTCTCTCGCGCGCTGGGGCGCTGGTGCGGTCCCTTTCGCACTTCGAACCGGTAGCCGACGGAAAGTGGGTTCCTGCGCGTGTGGTCTTCGTGTTTGGAGGCTGATTTGAAGCGGAGGTCAGACGGCTCTGCCAGTCCCATACACACACGCACCCTTGTACATACCCTTAACACTTTCACGTCACACACTGTCACACATCTACTACAGAGGACTCAGTATCAAGGCCGACGCTTCGGAATCAAGGTCAGTCAATAAGTACCTACTAATCTTAAACTATTTTTATTGTTGGCCGCGTCCGGTGGCGTACTGTATCAGCCGTAGTGGCCGACCTGTTGTCTAGTAAAAGTCGCTGATTACTATTTCCACTGATCGACTAGTGAGACTCGATTACTATCCGACTCGGATTGGATGCCGTCATCTGACCCGAGACTGATCGTACACTAGTGATCCCGTGTAGTCTCACTAGTCGGTCCCCCCTCGACCTGTCCGGGCTCGTTCCTCTATGGGCCCGGGAACTGAGCCCTCGTCTGGACAGGCAAGGGGCCGTAACAAGTGGTAGCAGAGCGTGGTTTCGCGCCTTTTGGTTAAGCGGCTTTTACACGTTCGGCGCGTCGATATCGATATTTGTTGTGCGTATTTAATTCGTCGCGTATCTCTGTCGGTCACACGTTTGTAGGCGCGGTACGCCACGTGTCGGACCGATACGCCGCGTTAACGGCCACAGATTATTGTACCGCTACACCACGCGTTTTTGTAGCAACGCCGCGTTTATTTACCGCGTGCCGCGCGTTTGTTAACCGCGACCTTGATTAGCGTTCTGCACGTGTTGGTGTTTGCATCTGTGCTTGTTCTACTTCCTTGTTGTTTTATTTTTTGGTTTCGTGCTTCCTTGTAATTATTCTCGCGCAGTCTCGCCATGCCTTCGCATAAGCCTCCGGTGCGCCGTATGCAGGATGAGCTGCGGTGGTCAGCTAGCGCGCATGCGCTTATTACTCGTCCAGACAGGACGGCTAGCTTGCTCCACCGCCTTGAGCAGCTCCCAGCCAGACGAGCCCATTTTGAAGAGGCCTATTCGGAATTCCTTGCTACAGTGGAGGACGACGAGGCGCGAGAATCGGCCCAGAAGGACTACGAACAGTTCTTCGAGTTCACAGACGATGTGCTCGAGGCTGGGGCCAAAATGAATCGTGAGGCTCGAAAGAGCATTCTGTGCGAGTCGCCTCGCCCGCAGCAGCAGCCCGCCCTATTGGGTCGGCTGCCTACTTTGGACCTTCCACACTTTGGTGGGCGGCTTCAAGACTGGATGGGGTTCATCTCCATCTTCGACAGTCTAGTCCATACCCGCCGCGACCTATCCCCAGGCCAAAAAATGGCCTATTTGCGGACCTCCCTTCAAGGGGAGGCACTGGGGGTAGTCTGCCATTTGAAGTTGTCTGACGCCAGCTACTCCACGGCCAGAGAACTCCTCGAGAGGCGCTACGCCAATGTGCGCCGCCTTGCTGACGCGCACATGATGGAGTTAATATCCCTCCCGGTTTTGAAAGACCTAGCACGTCTCCGGGAGGTGATCATTGACCCAGTCGTGGTTGCTTGCAACGCCCTTCGACAACTTGACTTACCGGTGGATCAGTGGTCCTTCTGGCTTCTTCACCTGGTTCTGTCCCGCCTGCCTCTCGATCTGCGGATCCGATTTGAAGAGAGGTACGGCGGGGACGGGGCTAACTATATACCCCCGTTCAGTGACCTCTTAAAGTTCCTTGAGGAACAGAGCCGCCAGGTGGAGAATGCCGTGGCCTCGGGAACACCGGCAAAGGAGCCGGCTCGACCGACGCCACCTTCTAAACCCACGACTTCCACCAGGGGTTCCAAGCAGCCAGAATTAGCGCAGGAGACTGGACGCCGCCCAATTCTAAACTTTAGTGGTCTTGCTGCGACCGAGGTGACCCCCTGTCACTATTGCCGTGCTTCTACGCACACGACGACCGACTGCCCTAAATTCTTGGAGAGACCGCCCAAGTCACGTAGGGCCATCGCAAGGGAGCGCCGTTGGTGCTACTCTTGCTTAGGTGGGCACTTGCAACGCAACTGCCAGCACCAACGGCCTTGCCCACATTGTCAGGGCAACCACCTTCCTATTCTTTGCCTCGACCGCAATGGCGTCGGTAGGCAGGAGGTGGTTGAGCAGACACCCGGTAGGAGTGGAGTCTCCTCTCCGGTCACAGGCCCAGCCGATAGACGGCGTGGTGACACTTTCAGTTCGGCCCCTGGTTTTGATAGGGCTTCACCCCCCCCTCGGGCGGGGGTGCAGCCCTCCAGGGGCGGGGGCGTTCCGCCCTCTGTCAACCCTGAGGGAGGTTTTGCCGTCGCTCAGCCTGATCCAAGGAGGTCCTCCCCTCCTCTGGCTGAATACCCCAGGCTGGAGCGACACCTCCCTCGATGGTCTGGACACTTCCCTCCGCACTACGTCGTCCCGCGGCTGTCGTACCAGGCCAGACCCCCTCAGACCGGGAGGGACGCTTGGGTGTGCCCTGGGGGCACCACACCTCTTGATGTGATAGAAGTTCCCCAAGAAGGCCCTTACGAGCGCCCAAGGCTAGAGGAGTTGCCCGAAAGGGGCAACTCCCGTTGACTTACTGCTGCCTTGGCTCCCACCACCGCCACCTCACCTGACAATTTGAACGACCATAAGCCGGTCTGCCAGACTGTACTTTTACCAACGGCTTTGGTCAGGGTGTTTAACCCGAAGGGTGAGTGGCTAATGGTACGCGCGCTGCTAGATCTCGGATCACAGCGCTGGATTGCGTCGTCGTGGTGGGTGAGCGCTTTAGGGCAAGTCTCATTGCACCTTGTCCTAGCTAAGTGCAAGGTTGCATCTATCAGGTCTCGTCTAACAATCTCTGAGTTGAACTTGTGGAGCCAACTATTGACCCGGTTACTAAACCACGTCCACGCTTCTTGGAAGTCTCTGGTAAACATGGTGGACGTTTTTGCGTGGTCGGACAGTGAGATTGTCCTGTGTTGGCTCCGGACTTCGGTCCATAATCTTGGCATTTTTAAATACTCATGCGGGTTGCAATACCCTCTCAGCCATTTGCAGCGTGAGTTTGGATTGGCAGGCCGACGAACCATTCGAAGCGTGATCTTCAACTGTATTGCTTGCTATCGTTTGGAGGCATCCATTGCATAGCTTGTGCTGAGTGACCTGCCTGCGGACCGCGTAAAGGCTGCTCGACCTTTCGCTGGTGTTGGAACCAATTTGCCGGTCCTTTCTTAGTGAAGAGCTCTAACCTTAAGAATGCTCGGTCTTTTGAGGCCTACTTGTGCGTCCTTGGTTGCCTTGCAACCAAGGCAGTCCACTTGGGACTTGTCAGTGCCCTCAGCACGGAGGCGTTCGTGGCCACTCTGGGCCGCCTCGTGAGCCGTCGCGGCCTACCCGATTTGGTTCGGACAGACTGCTGGACTAATTATAAGGGAACCAATCGTTATTTGAAGGAGGTCGTCGACTTACTTGTTGAGAGCAAGCACTGTGTAGGCACCGCCATGTCTAGAATGGGAGATCTTGTTATGCTTAAAGAATCTAATCTACTCCCACTATTTTGCGTCGTGGACGCATTGTTAAACTGTTATTTGGATCGGATGGCGTTCCGCGGGTGGCCGAGGTATTTGTAGGGGACTCAGTATTGCAACGTGCCGTGGTCACGTTGTCCCAACGGCCTATTGATTAGCGAATCTACATTCTTAGATTCGGAGCGGGGGATTGTTTACGCGAGAGTAGCTGGCGCGAGCGCCGAGCCTATTGTGTTGTATTGAATCGTGTTCTCTCTCTCTAACCCGCGGAAGCCCTCATCCGCGCGTCTCGCTCACGCTTTGGTTACGGCGAGTTTTTTGTATCGAATCGTGCGCTCCCGCTCCAACTCGCGGAAACGCCAATCTTCCTATCCCGCTCGCGCATCGGTCGCCGAGATTTTTTATGCCTGCAATGACGCGGCGACTTCGGTGCGCTCCAGTATTAAGCACGATACGAGTCAGCTAGCAACAGCCTTGCGTGCGGCTGGGTTTTTTGCGGCGCCCCCTTTGCCCGGCGGTTTGTACCCCAAGAAACGTACTTCTTGGACCGCGTCAATTCTTGTAGACAGTTTTATGTGGGGGCGCGACCTTTTGTGCGTATTCGTGAACTCATCTTGTGGACCATTCGTCTGCTGTCGACCGACGAACTTAGCGGTCCCCCGCGCGTGGCTGACGTAATTTTGATCACGTGTCGTCCTTGAAACGCGTAGTCGCGAGACGCAAATTACTACGTTTGAGTAGCCACGTTTATATTTGCGCGGGTGTTTAGTCATCGAATAACATCGCAACGGGACGTCCGTTTTTTGATGCGCCTGACTTGTTTTTCGCACTGCGTTTTTTGTCTGTTGCCGCGCCCCCTCTCTCGCGCGCTGGGGCGCTGGTGCGGTCCCTTTCGCACTTCGAACCGGTAGCCGACGGAAAGTGGGTTCCTGCGCGTGTGGTCTTCGTGTTTGGAGGCTGATTTGAAGCGGAGGTCAGACGGCTCTGCCAGTCCCATACACACACGCACCCTTGTACATACCCTTAACACTTTCACGTCACACACTGTCACACATCTACTACAGAGGACTCAGTATCAAGGCCGACGCTTCGGAATCAAGGTCAGTCAATAAGTACCTACTAATCTTAAACTATTTTTATTGTTGGCCGCGTCCGGTGGCGTACTGTATCAGCCGTAGTGGCCGACCTGTTGTCTAGTAAAAGTCGCTGATTACTATTTCCACTGATCGACTAGTGAGACTCGATTACTATCCGACTCGGATTGGATGCCGTCATCTGACCCGAGACTGATCGTACACTAGTGATCCCGTGTAGTCTCACTAGTCGGTCCCCCCTCGACCTGTCCGGGCTCGTTCCTCTATGGGCCCGGGAACTGAGCCCTCGTCTGGACAGGCAAGGGGCCGTAACACCGATTCTCATTTCGAAAACCGATTTTCAAAATTTCACAAAAATTGACCGATTTCCGATTTTATCGATTTCCGATTTTCCGGTTTTGCATGCCCTAGTGATGTCGTACAAAATATATGGAAACCGACGCTGCGACGACGCAACGCAGCGCAACGCACTAATGGGGCCTCGCTCATAGTTGTAAGTAAAGACGCCATACCGCTTGCAGCTCAGGCATGACGCTGGGGCAGTTCGCTCGCGGGAGACTGTCGCTGATCTGCGTGTCGGCCGTGCAAGTGGAGGGCTCGGAGGCGCTGGCCGTGCCGCTGCTGAGCGCGCTGTACCTGTGCGTGCGGCACAACGCGTGCGTCGCCGGCGCCAAGGCTCACAGCGCGCCGCCCGGCTCCACCGTGTCGCATGCCTCCGACTATAAAGGTGAGGAAATCTGTAGTTTTATTATTACCACATACATTTTGACACCGATATTGTGATATAAAAAATACCAAATTGCTCTCGGCCTGCATTTGTTTACATTAAACCTAACTACTTTTTTTTGACGTGATAACGTTTAATAAATTGATGAACACCAGCAACGCACATGAAAAATAGTAACGTTCCGCGTAACGTTCCACCTGAGCCTCTGCGTGCAAGCGAGAGCGCACAACAAGCGATAGAGAGGCACGATAAATAGAGAGGCCAATTATGACGTTATCACGTAAATCTATCGTCCGTAAACCGACTTTACAGACAATCAATTTTTTTTCTACGACTTTTTTTTAACTCGATATTTTGAGAAATATTATCAAATATTCAATATTTTACAGAGATAAGTACGTCTCTACTTGTTCATACTCTGTAATATAAAATCGGCAAGTGGAACTCACGGCACGAAATCGCAACAATGTAATGTCACTTTACCTAAATAACATTTTTTTTGTATGAAATAAATTAACACTGAATTTGGAAAACTCGTAGAACAAAAGCTGTTAGTGTCTACAACTACAGGCCCAGAGCGATTCGGTATTTTTTATATTACCCTGTATACATATTATATATACACAGTACGTGGTTTCTTTGTTACTTTACAGCTTTTGTATATTCACTATCATTGCATCACAATCAATATTTACCTTATATACAAATACACACACATAGGTCAATATTCTCACGCAAAAGCTACATTTTGATTTGCTACGCCATTAAAATAAATGGGTCTAAGAACGTTGTTAAATTATTTACTTGTTGTCTTGGCTCATTGACTTCAAAAGTCGTTTATGGTATTAATGCAGTCTCGGATTCCTCATGCACGGGTTCAATTATGATTTGGGTGGGCAAAAGATTACCTACTACCAATGATGTATAAAGATATTACTGCTGCTCCGTCACTTAGTCACAGGATTCGACGAGGAAAACTCAAATATAAAAAATAATGCATACAGATGTCAGAGATAGCAAACCATTTCAAGTGCAGGGGTTTTACCAATCTAATTTAAACAGCAAGGGTATCAAACCAATTTAAGGTTTCAAGAGCTTTAAACCAACTTGCAAGGGTTACAAACATGGGCCTTCAATGTATAAAGGTGACCAATCTAAACTGTATGTTTCCTAAATTAGAATACAGTGGTAACAAACCAATAACGACAAAAACTAGCAGGGGTAACAAACATTCTCTCTAGTGTCTGTAAATGCGACCAAATTAAAGAGTAGTGTCAATTTAAGGTTTCAAGAGTATTAAACCAACTTGCAAGGGTTACAAACACGGGCCTTCAATGTATAAAGGTGACCAATCAAAACTGTATGTTTCCAAAATTAGAATACAGTGGTAACAAACCAATAACGACAAAACATTACACTCCTTTTTTTGGGCAGTCGTGTAAAAACTAGCAGGGGTAACAAACATTCCCTTGTTAACGCCCACTGTCTTTTTTTGTCTTTGTCATTTGTATGGGATTACGTGACAGAGAGAGCGCTATATAAACAAGGCTCCAGAAATAGAGTATAGTGTCTATAAATGCGACCAAATTAAAGAGTAGTGTACGCTCACGGCTACATGTACGGGGGTGTGCACCTTCTAGCGCGGTCGGACAGCAGCGGGCCGGCGAGCGCGGACGGCTCGCAGGACGACTTCGCAGCCGACGTTAGGGAGCTAGACCCGTCATCGCCTGTTTTCGGTAAATTACATTTTATTTTGCTGTACTTTAAAGAAAATGTTTGACAGCTGCTGACTATTGGTCCAAATCCACGGAACAGAAAAAAAACCAGTCCAAATCAATGTCCCATATGTATGGAATGGGATGGGAAGCAATATCGAAGACCTGAGTTTGTTAATTATACTCTTTCCATTCGTTTATTTTCTCTTTGACACATCTGCGGGGCTAGACAAAGTCACAAGCGTTTGGCGTTAACGCTAGTCGACAGTTGATACTGTCGACTGTCAATTGTCAAGCGAAGTACGCTAAAGTTATCTACAAGGTCCGCGAGAACGCCAGCGAGCGTTCAAGTTGTCGTAGTTAATTATTCAAACACAGCGTGTTTAGTAATTATTATCGTGGTTTATCTACAGTCATTTGTTTTGTCCATACATTTTTGTCGACTAGCGTTAACGCCAAACGCTTGTGACTTTGTCTAGCCCCGCAGATAGTAATAGCGAGAGACCAGAGAAAGATAAAGGTAAAGTTATCTCTTTCTGGTTCTATATTGCTATATCTGTTTCATGTGTCAAAGAGAAATTAAACGAATGGAAATAGTATAATTTACTTGTTTAATTTTTTAGATTTTTAATCTGTGAATAAAGCGTCGTTTTGTAACAGAATGTTTTTATAGATGTGTCAAAAGCAGAATTTCTTCTTAAAATTGATTATTCATGGATGATGGAGGCAAAATTAGTTGAACATGTAAAAGAAATGAGCACACTCTTATCGCCGATGTTGGTTCCCATACGTTATGTATGAGATAATTGCAGTCTTGAACCAACTTCATAAAAATTACTAAAAAACGGGCCCAAATAAAACAACAATATATCTCAAACCAAATTTTGCCATCCAGCTTATTAGCTTGAATTACGTTAGTATGGACAAATCTCTGAACAGAATCTTTAGTGTTCTACAGCTGTCAAATATTTGATATTCACGTTGTGTACCAGCTATAAATTTCCTAATAAGTTCTTATCCCACACAACGTGAAAGCTTTTTATCTTACTTTCCGTAAATGTAATTGCTTGCTTACTACGTTTTCTTCTCATCTTTATACTTTTGATTCCTTTTAAGTTATAAGTAGTTTAGATTTCTATAAACATAGATAAAATAATATTTCATTTCTTTTTCTTATTTACCATGAACTGTCTTATATTCGTGTAATTAGAATAGGAAATCTAACTGTGCATGCTCTTAAAATAATAGACCAGGGAAGAAGCCTTTTTAAAAAATAAAAAAGTGAAAAAAAATTACAGTATGATGAAACCCATTAGAAAAGGAGGAGAATATGATCAAAATGAAAGGAAAAATAAATTACGGTGTTAAATGTTAGTTAGTAGACTCTTAGTAAAATAGAAAAAACTAAGGACAGATATTGGACTGTAATTTAGATCTAAGGAAATAATTATAAGTAGGAAGTTTAAGTTAGAATAATATTATAATTAGCTCATCAGCTAGATCGTAGAACATAGTAAAGTAACCATTTGGCAATGGTACTTTATAAGGAAACAAAATGTTCCAAGTGAGTCGACCGATCTCCGCCGTCACAACATACAGTACGAACCACAGAGCAAGGAATGACTTTATTTTTGTTTTCTGTGGTACGAACCAAGTGAGAGACGACGACGTGTGACTTTGGCACTTGTAAGGGATTACGACCTTTCCGTTCACTGGAACAGATTGCGAGACTTTATATTTACTTTGTGATTGTGTGTGTGTGTTATACCCAAGAGCATTATCTTGACCATAGAGCAATGTTGTAGGAGCGGCGCTAGTGGTGCGCGCGACCTACCTGGTGTGCCACCGGTTGATATCCTCGTGGAAGGGAGACCTGCAAGTCTCCCTGGCCGCCTTGGAACTGCTATCGGGACTTGCTAAACTGCATTCTTCAAAGCCTGGTAAGCTTTTTTTAAATATCATGCTGAAGTTGAAAATGTTGTTAAATTGTTAAATTTATTAAATTAACATTATTTTGGTTCCATGCTCCCAAGAATTTATGATTGGTGAGCTTGTCACAATTTTTTGTACATTTTTATATATTTTTTTTTTATAAAAAATACTTTTAACACAAAAAATACACAGCATTCAATTTTTAAATTTTAATTGTCTTGAAAAAACTATCTGCTGTCCTCTCGCTAGAGAGTATAATGTTCTGTGCTGCTGTCACAGCTGTCTTGATTAAATACTTGGTTTCTATTTTTTGTGTTGTGTAAAGTATGGTAAAAGAAAATACCAAAATATCCCCAAGACAGTTTCTTTCATGGTTCAATTAACATTGTTGTCAGTTAGCAATTTAGTTAACAATTTAGTTTATAATTAAATTAGGTTCAGTCACAATTGATAAACAAATTTTCACCATTATAAAAACGTTTGTAATGTCACAAACTTTTCTGATCCGGTGGCTAAAACTGGATTATAGCAACATGTCATATGGCTAGAGCTGCAGATAAGTTAGTGGCATTATACGCATCATCAAACAAGTACCCGCATTACCGCAGACGCGATCGAGCGCAAGCGCGCGGTGCGCTGGATCTGCGACTACATTGGCGTGCAGTGCGGGCGACCGCCGCAGGCACACTCGCGCGACCTGCACTCGTGCGTGGTGGCGGCGTACACGTGCCTGGCGTCGTGGCTGTGCGCGCCGCTGCTGGCCGACCCCGACTGCCTCGCCGCGCTGCTCGAGGTCGTCGAGCTGGGCATCTCGGGCTCCAAGAGCCAGGGTGAGTTGTTCTGATGCCACACCGGCGTGCAGTGCGGGCGGCGCACTCGCGCGACCTGCACTCGTGCGTGGTGGCGGCGTACACGTGCCTGGCGTCGTGGCTGTGCGCGCCGCTGCTGGCCGACCCCGACTGCCTCGCCGCGCTGCTCGAGGTCGTCGAGCTGGGCATCTCGGGCTCCAAGAGCCAGGGTGAGTTGTTCTGATGCCACACCGGCGTGCAGTGCGGGCGGCGCACTCGCGCGACCTGCACTCGTGCGTGGTGGCGGCGTACACGTGCCTGGCGTCGTGGCTGTGCGCGCCGCTGCTGGCCGACCCCGACAGCCTCGCCGCGCTGCTCGAGGTCGTCGAGCTGGGCATCTCGGGCTCCAAGAGCCAGGGTGAGTTGTTCTGATGCCACACCGGCGTGCAGTGCGGGCGGCGCACTCGCGCGACCTGCACTCGTGCGTGGTGGCGGCGTACACGTGCCTGGCGTCGTGGCTGTGCGCGCCGCTGCTGGCCGACCCCGACTGCCTCGCCGCGCTGCTCGAGGTCGTCGAGCTGGGCATCTCGGGCTCCAAGAGCCAGGGTGAGTTGTTCTGATGCCACACCGGCGTGCAGTGCGGGCGGCGCACTCGCGCGACCTGCACTCGTGCGTGGTGGCGGCGTACACGTGCCTGGCGTCGTGGCTGTGCGCGCCGCTGCTGGCCGACCCCGACTGCCTCGCCGCGCTGCTCGAGGTCGTCGAGCTGGGCATCTCGGGCTCCAAGAGCCAGGGTGAGTTGTTCTGATGCCACACCGGCGTGCAGTGCGGGCGGCGCACTCGCGCGACCTGCACTCGTGCGTGGTGGCGGCGTACACGTGCCTGGCGTCGTGGCTGTGCGCGCCGCTGCTGGCCGACCCCGACTGCCTCGCCGCGCTGCTCGAGGTCGTCGAGCTGGGCATCTCGGGCTCCAAGAGCCAGGGTGAGTTGTTCTGATGCCACACCGGCGTGCAGTGCGGGCGGCGCACTCGCGCGACCTGCACTCGTGCGTGGTGGCGGCGTACACGTGCCTGGCGTCGTGGCTGTGCGCGCCGCTGCTGGCCGACCCCGACTGCCTCGCCGCGCTGCTCGAGGTCGTCGAGCTGGGCATCTCGGGCTCCAAGAGCCAGGGTGAGTTGTTCTGATGCCACACCGGCGTGCAGTGCGGGCGGCGCACTCGCGCGACCTGCACTCGTGCGTGGTGGCGGCGTACACGTGCCTGGCGTCGTGGCTGTGCGCGCCGCTGCTGGCCGACCCCGACTGCCTCGCCGCGCTGCTCGAGGTCGTCGAGCTGGGCATCTCGGGCTCCAAGAGCCAGGGTGAGTTGTTCTGATGCCACACCGGCGTGCAGTGCGGGCGGCGCACTCGCGCGACCTGCACTCGTGCGTGGTGGCGGCGTACACGTGCCTGGCGTCGTGGCTGTGCGCGCCGCTGCTGGCCGACCCCGACTGCCTCGCCGCGCTGCTCGAGGTCGTCGAGCTGGGCATCTCGGGCTCCAAGAGCCAGGGTGAGTTGTTCTGATGCCACACCGGCGTGCAGTGCGGGCGGCGCACTCGCGCGACCTGCACTCGTGCGTGGTGGCGGCGTACACGTGCCTGGCGTCGTGGCTGTGCGCGCCGCTGCTGGCCGACCCCGACTGCCTCGCCGCGCTGCTCGAGGTCGTCGAGCTGGGCATCTCGGGCTCCAAGAGCCAGGGTGAGTTGTTCTGATGCCACACCGGCGTGCAGTGCGGGCGGCGCACTCGCGCGACCTGCACTCGTGCGTGGTGGCGGCGTACACGTGCCTGGCGTCGTGGCTGTGCGCGCCGCTGCTGGCCGACCCCGACTGCCTCGCCGCGCTGCTCGAGGTCGTCGAGCTGGGCATCTCGGGCTCCAAGAGCCAGGGTGAGTGTGTGTGTGTGTGTGGCATCGCAGCTCCAAAACGGTTGAGCCGATTTTGATATTGTTTTTGATTTGGTTGTAAAGTGGATTAGTCGCGAGCATTCTTAGCCTTGTTTGATAAAAACCGATTCAAGATGGCCGCTGTCACAAAATGGCGGAGTACATATTATTTTTTCACAATTTCCACAATGAAAGGGAATAAATACACTATATGACAAATTTTAAATCCAGGATGGTTCCCCCCACAATGACGAGATGTGGTGGACGGGGTTTTTTTTTATTTTTAGTTTGATACTGATGATTTTCTACTAATCAGATGCTAATTAATTACTTTCGGCAGGTAAACCCGGTGAGCCGCCAAAGATGAAGGACGAAAAGGAACTCAAACCTGTGTCGATGCGAGTGAGAGACGCCGCCGAATCACTGTTGATGTTAATCTTAGAACAGGTGACGTTTAAAAGAGTCGTCTTTCCATAAATTCATCAATTAATCATCTGGGATTAGAAGTCGTTCTTGCAATTTCCAAATCAAAAGAGTGCTATTCTTTTCATTATTGTACAGTGTGGAAATGGATAGCACTGTTTTTAGACCAGTCAAAGCAGACCAGACAAAGTAACAGTCGTTTAGCGTTGACGGCAGTAGATAAAAATGACAAAACAAGTGACTGTACAGAAAAACCACGTGAAAACAAATGAAAGCAGAATCTACTCTATGCTTAGTGTTCTTCACTGCGGCTGTCAATTGTCATGCGAAGTACGCTAAAAGTTATCTACAAGGTCTGCCAATTATTGTCGTAGTCGATTTTCAAAAAAAGCGTGTTTTCCGGTCACATGGTTTTTCTACAGTCACTTGTTTTGTCCATACATTTTTATCTACTGTCGTCAACGCTAAACGACTGTTATAGGTCGCACAGCGAGAGTTGAGGCGAACAACACAAGCAAAGTTTGTATCTGTATACGCCGATGCGCTGACATTTGACAGAGAATGATACAGAGTGTTTTATGAAAAAAATGGGTATACTTAATACCGGATACTCCACATATTATTAGAAAATTATTTTGTGCTTAAATATAGAATTTTTTTAGGGTATGTTTTTTGAAGGCGGTTCACTTTTTTAAATAGAAATTGAGTTATAATTTTGTTTTGATTGTGATTTTGCTTTTATAACAATACAACGTTAGATTTATATATTACTTATTATTAAATACTTGTTATTTGTATCTTTTGACACAGAATACCATTTTATACCTTACGCTAAGTCATTCTGTCAATCAGTCAATCAAACTACAAGCGATCAAGAGATACATTTCGGATAGGAAGTGCAAAATAAAATGGTCATCCAATTTCATTCCAATCTTCAAACCCCAGCACGTAACAATATTTTGTGGCGGTATTACTATAACATCTTCTTTTACAACAGGATGCAAAAACAACATCGACAAAGTCGTGAAATTGTATTTAATGTGTTCAATTATTTTAAAGAAAACGTAAAAAAGACAGATCTAATGTCATTATGACTGAATTGTATAAACTGATGTCCCGTCTTACATCTTACAAAAATGAAACACCTTGTATGCAAATATTACGTTGGTGTGAGTGCCGTGTTCGCCTCAACTTTCGTTGTGCGACCTATACCTACTTTGTCTAGCCCAGCTGGCGTGAGCGTCCAAGGAACTAAAATGAAATGACATTCAAAACGATGGTCATTAGCAACAAATATCAATTTAGGACCATCGACCTTCAACGGGGCGCTTCATAAAATGAACTGTCAATTGTATAGAATGTTTGATGTTAGTATATAGATATTTCAATCCACGAAGACGCGCTCCAATCTGTCAAAATCGCTTATGTTTCATTCGATTTGTATAGAGTTTGACAGAGTGGGGAGCGTCATCGTATATTGAAATATCTGTAATAGAGATCAGTGTGTGCAACCGATTAGGCAAAATCGAGTCTGTTTAACGGTGTACAAGCCGTATATAAGTGATCTTGAATGAAGTATTACGTAAAAACTATAAAGACGATTACTTTCAAATTTAAACGTCATGTATTTTGGGTCTTTAATCTGAAATCGCTTAGAAGCAGAAACACGATTGGATAAAATTTCTCGATAGAAAGTTCTCCCAAAAGTTGCTCCAAAATCTCAGTTTTCCTGTTTTTTATCGGAAACTACAATGGATGTAATTGTAATTTTTATTTTAATGTGTCGGTAATAACAATATCCAAAAACGCTTAGAATCCGATTTTTGATAACTGGCTTAGTTTTTGAGTAATTAGGTAAAAGGTTGTTTTTCTGTTATATTCTTCCGCACGCTGCATGTCACACTTACCAACGTATCCGTGAGAGTGAGAAAGACAAAAATAAATTCAATAAATCCCCAGGTGGGAACCAGCGACGGTGGTAAATGGTGCCGGCTGGACGAGCGGTGGCTGTCAGCGTTGGGTCATGGGAAGCTGAGACACTTCGTGGCCGACGGGAACACGCTGCTGTCACTATTGGAAGAACCGCTCGCTAACAGTGAAGAACCACAGCCTACTATTGTTGGTGAGTGCTTTCAAGGCGATCTATTGCCTATACAATAATTTTCTAAATTGGTCCACGCACCTTCGAGTCAACATCAAAGGATAAAATATTTTGAACCTAATGCCAGCTGTCTTAAGGTTGATATTGCATACAGTCTTAGCTTTCAAGCTATAATTTTTTTTATATGCTATATAAGCTAGCGCTTGACTGTGATCACACCTGATGGAAAGTGATGATACAGTCTAAGGTGGAACGCGCTTGCCTAGAAGATGCCTATTCACTCTTGATTTGAAGGCACCCGGGTTGTAAGTGGCAGGAAAGACACTGCCTGGGAGGGTATTCCAAGCCTTTGCAGTGCGTATCAGGAACGAGGAATCAAACCGCTTCGTACGCGTCTTTGGTACGTCGACTATGTATGGGTGGAAGCCTTTACGATGCCTTGCCGTTCTATGATAGACGGACTGGATGTTAAATGGACTATTGAAGTTGACCGTCCTTTTCAAAAAATGGTAAGATGGTGTTATACTATGCAGTGATAATCCGCTGCGGCTGGGGCCGCTTCGCGTGGTCGCTGAGCAGCCGCGGCGCGCCGAGGTGCGCGGGGCGCGGCGGCGCGGCGTGCGCGCGCCCCGTGCCCATGCTGGAGCCGCCGCCGCGCGCCCCGCCCGCCTGCCTGCCGCTGCCCGCGGCGCCGCCTTGCGCAGTGTGAGTGTTGCCTGCACTGGACATCTTTATATTGAAAGTTTCGATCCGGCTCGAAGGACCAAAAACTATTGGGAATGATGATTAATGATGATTCTTTATAGAGTTAATAGATTAAGCCCTTCCCTGCGATGCCGCCTTGCGCCGAGTGAGTTTAACTACTCCGTAAACTGCAGAGCAGTCGCTGTTTCAGACCCGGCTCGAAGGACCAAAATGTAGGGAGAATCCTTCCTTTGAACGGTTCCTTGTGAAGAGTATTATATGATACATTAGATAAATGTCTGAAATTCAGTTACTTGACTCTATTTCCCGGTATAATGATACAAAATATTAATATTTCGATTATTAGTAGAGTAGTACACGGTTAAGTACAAAGTATATGAACGCACTGGTTATTTGGGCACACGCACAAACTTTCATCTACTTTTATGTCTTCGAGAACCAAAATTCCATGAAAGAGCCGCTTGTATTTCCCAGTGATGCCGCGTTCCCCGCGCTGGACGCAGTGCTGCGCCAGCTGAACGACCCGGAGGCGCCCACGCTGTTCCGGCTGCTCGAGCAGCAGGCCGCCATCGAGAGGAGGGTGCGGGAGAGCGAAGACAACGTCGTGAGTACCGATCGGGCATTGCAGTGATGCCGCGTTCCCCGCGCTGGACGCAGTGCTGCGCCAGCTGAACGACCCGGAGGCGCCCACGCTGTTCCGGCTGCTCGAGCAGCAGGCCGCCATCGAGAGGAGGGTGCGGGAGAGCGAAGACAACGTCGTGAGTACCGATCGGGCATTGCAGTGATGCCGCGTTCCCCGCGCTGGACGCAGTGCTGCGCCAGCTGAACGACCCGGAGGCGCCCACGCTGTTCCGGCTGCTCGAGCAGCAGGCCGCCATCGAGAGGAGGGTGCGGGAGAGCGAAGACAACGTCGTGAGTACCGATCGGGCATTGCAGTGATGCCGCGTTCCCCGCGCTGGACGCAGTGCTGCGCCAGCTGAACGACCCGGAGGCGCCCACGCTGTTCCGGCTGCTCGAGCAGCAGGCCGCCATCGAGAGGAGGGTGCGGGAGAGCGAAGACAACGTCGTGAGTACCGATCGGGCATTGCAGTGATGCCGCGTTCCCCGCGCTGGACGCAGTGCTGCGCCAGCTGAACGACCCGGAGGCGCCCACGCTGTTCCGGCTGCTCGAGCAGCAGGCCGCCATCGAGAGGAGGGTGCGGGAGAGCGAAGACAACGTCGTGAGTACCGATCGGGCATTGCAGTGATGCCGCGTTCCCCGCGCTGGACGCAGTGCTGCGCCAGCTGAACGACCCGGAGGCGCCCACGCTGTTCCGGCTGCTCGAGCAGCAGGCCGCCATCGAGAGGAGGGTGCGGGAGAGCGAAGACAACGTCGTGAGTACCGATCGGGCATTGCAGTGATGCCGCGTTCCCCGCGCTGGACGCAGTGCTGCGCCAGCTGAACGACCCGGAGGCGCCCACGCAGTTCCGGCTGCTCGAGCAGCAGGCCGCCATCGAGAGGAGGGTGCGGGAGAGCGAAGACAACGTCGTGAGTACCGATCGGGCATTGCAGTGATGCCGCGTTCCCCGCGCTGGACGCAGTGCTGCGCCAGCTGAACGACCCGGAGGCGCCCACGCTGTTCCGGCTGCTCGAGCAGCAGGCCGCCATCGAGAGGAGGGTGCGGGAGAGCGAAGACAACGTCGTGAGTACCGATCGGGCATTGCAGTGATGCCGCGTTCCCCGCGCTGGACGCAGTGCTGCGCCAGCTGAACGACCCGGAGGCGCCCACGCTGTTCCGGCTGCTCGAGCAGCAGGCCGCCATCGAGAGGAGGGTGCGGGAGAGCGAAGACAACGTCGTGAGTACCGATCGGCCATTACATACATTGTGGTCGATTCTGTTATTTAAAAAAAAGATTCCGACGAATTGAGAACCTCCTCTTTTTTTGAAGTCGGTTAAAAATAGTGCTGTCCTTTTCACAGGAAAGCAAGGTGCAAAACTGCTTTTCTAAAGTGGCCGTAGAGTCTGAAATTTCACAAGTAAAAGTTAGGCTTATGTGAAAGCATTTTGATTTTTGATTTGATTGGATTAAACACACAAGAGCCTGTATAACAAATATAGATAGAAATAAAAGCAAAATACGCTTGAAAAATGAGAGTAAATATGTTTTCTACAGACGCCCGAAGAATACGTCCCTCCGGAGCCCGTCACCGAGTTCCAGACGGCCAGACTGTTCCTTTCGCATTTCGGCTACTTGAACATCGGTGGAGATAAGAAGGTAAACAGGATATTTTTAAAGACTCGTTCAACAAAGCCTTACTTAGTTCAAAAATACTTTTATACGTCGAGCGTCTACGAGCCCACGGTGTAACAAGGCCGTCGACACAATATCAGGTTTAATGCTCTGCTCAACAGCGAAAAAAGAACCTTTTGAGTACTATCTAGAATCTAGATCAATAAAAAGTACTCCAAATTCTAGAGTATGCCTTCTAAGCCTTTTGGGACTTAGCCAAAAAAAGTACGGGCCTCAAGGCTTGACTTCCTTACCCGGGAATAGGCGCGGGAGAGATCTCTTTCCCGGGAATGCTCGCATCGTCCTCTTCGTCGCTGTCTTTGCCTGCGGGTTGCCGCGCTGGCGAGGGCGATCGCAGGAGCTCGTGAGATAGTTAGTGGACGCCCGTTCGGTGGGCTGATGGTCATCGGTGCGATCCCGTAAAGTTATAGTTATATATTTTATGGCTATAGAACAAATTAATTTTCTTTGCTCCCAGGGCACCCCGCCGCGGCTGACAGCACTGGACAGTTCCGCTCCAGGCTTCTCGGCGGCGCTACGGAAGCTGGACGCGACGGGCAACCGCGCGGCGCTCACCGTGCACGTCATGTACGCGCGCGCGGGGCAGCGCAGCGCCGCCGACATCATCGCCAACGCCACCGGCGACAACGTGTCGCCTGCCTTCGTGCGCATGCTGCGGGGGTGAGTAGAGCCTCGCTCTCGACAGTGCAGCTCCAGGCTCCTCGGCGGCGCTACGGAAGCTGGACGCGACGGGCAACCGCGCGGCGCTCACCGTGCACGTCATGTACGCGCGCGCGGGGCAGCGCAGCGCCGCCGACATCATCGCCAACGCCACCGGCGACAACGTGTCGCCTGCCTTCGTGCGCATGCTGCGGGGGTGAGTAGAGCCTCGCTCTCGACAGTGCAGCTCCAGGCTCCTCGGCGGCGCTACGGAAGCTGGACGCGACGGGCAACCGCGCGGCGCTCACCGTGCACGTCATGTACGCGCGCGCGGGGCAGCGCAGCGCCGCCGACATCATCGCCAACGCCACCGGCGACAACGTGTCGCCTGCCTTCGTGCGCATGCTGCGGGGGTGAGTAGAGCCTCGCTCTCGACAGTGCAGCTCCAGGCTCCTCGGCGGCGCTACGGAAGCTGGACGCGACGGGCAACCGCGCGGCGCTCACCGTGCACGTCATGTACGCGCGCGCGGGGCAGCGCAGCGCCGCCGACATCATCGCCAACGCCACCGGCGACAACGTGTCGCCTGCCTTCGTGCGCATGCTGCGGGGGTGAGTAGAGCCTCGCTCTCGACAGTGCAGCTCCAGGCTCCTCGGCGGCGCTACGGAAGCTGGACGCGACGGGCAACCGCGCGGCGCTCACCGTGCACGTCATGTACGCGCGCGCGGGGCAGCGCAGCGCCGCCGACATCATCGCCAACGCCACCGGCGACAACGTGTCGCCTGCCTTCGTGCGCATGCTGCGGGGGTGAGTAGAGCCTCGCTCTCGACAGTGCAGCTCCAGGCTCCTCGGCGGCGCTACGGAAGCTGGACGCGACGGGCAACCGCGCGGCGCTCACCGTGCACGTCATGTACGCGCGCGCGGGGCAGCGCAGCGCCGCCGACATCATCGCCAACGCCACCGGCGACAACGTGTCGCCTGCCTTCGTGCGCATGCTGCGGGGGTGAGTAGAGCCTCGCTCTCGACAGTGCAGCTCCAGGCTCCTCGGCGGCGCTACGGAAGCTGGACGCGACGGGCAACCGCGCGGCGCTCACCGTGCACGTCATGTACGCGCGCGCGGGGCAGCGCAGCGCCGCCGACATCATCGCCAACGCCACCGGCGACAACGTGTCGCCTGCCTTCGTGCGCATGCTGCGGGGGTGAGTAGAGCCTCGCTCTCGACAGTGCAGCTCCAGGCTCCTCGGCGGCGCTACGGAAGCTGGACGCGACGGGCAACCGCGCGGCGCTCACCGTGCACGTCATGTACGCGCGCGCGGGGCAGCGCAGCGCCGCCGACATCATCGCCAACGCCACCGGCGACAACGTGTCGCCTGCCTTCGTGCGCATGCTGCGGGGGTGAGTAGAGCCTCGCTCTCGACAGTGCAGCTCCAGGCTCCTCGGCGGCGCTACGGAAGCTGGACGCGACGGGCAACCGCGCGGCGCTCACCGTGCACGTCATGTACGCGCGCGCGGGGCAGCGCAGCGCCGCCGACATCATCGCCAACGCCACCGGCGACAACGTGTCGCCTGCCTTCGTGCGCATGCTGCGGGGGTGAGTAGAGCCTCGCTCTCGACAGTGCAGCTCCAGGCTCCTCGGCGGCGCTACGGAAGCTGGACGCGACGGGCAACCGCGCGGCGCTCACCGTGCACGTCATGTACGCGCGCGCGGGGCAGCGCAGCGCCGCCGACATCATCGCCAACGCCACCGGCGACAACGTGTCGCCTGCCTTCGTGCGCATGCTGCGGGGGTGAGTAGAGCCTCGCTCTCGACAGTGCAGCTCCAGGCTCCTCGGCGGCGCTACGGAAGCTGGACGCGACGGGCGATTTCATTTAAATTAACAGATTCCGTTTGCCCATTGAGCTTCTGATCTCTTCTCTCTCAGTTTTGTTCTCTTTTTGTCGCACTTAGTAAAATAGTGTAATATATTTAATTAGTATTATCTGTGACAGGCTGGGCACGCCGGTGCGCGTGGCGGGGCACGCGGGCTGGACGGGGCACGTACGCAGCAGCTACGACGCGCAGCCGCGCCTGCCGAGCGACCCGCCGCCGCCGCCGCAGCACCCGTGCACCCCCAGCGTGTACGACGGCAGGGAGCAGGTATAGTCTGCTTACAATTTGTCGTTGCCGACGCAACCAGCCGCGCGATTTATTCAACCTTTTATTTAACTTCTAACGTATATTTAACCGAGTTCAAAAAAAAGAGAAGGTCCTCAATTCGTCGGCATCTTTACTTGATGGGTAATAATCTTGTAACTCGATTTTGACGTAGATATCTTGTATACACGTTTAGCTTGGATGACAATGCATGGTCAGCTATGTGACGTCATTCAAAATCACATGAACACCTAATGTAGTATGTGGGGTAATAAATGAAAGTAAATTGTCGTATCAAAGCTATTTTTTTTTTTTTTTGAATTATCATTGATTTCACTTTATATTATTAAGTGATAACGTGATATGGTACGGGAGCTAGCAACGTTTGAAAAGTAAGAATTTCAGGTGAGCTGATTTTGTGATATGTCGTCCTTCTTGCACTTTCGGTTAGAGTCTGGGCTATCTGGCTGTTGGTAGCGGTTGCGTTCATCAGTGCGCATCCTACCTGTCCTGGTAATAATCCTGGATTTTAAAATCATTTTAGAAGGCGTAATTTTTAATTTTTTCTTTTTAAATAAGTCTACCTGACATACTTATTTTATTGCCAGACATTTTCGACATTGCTAACTATGTGCCATACGCGATTTTTTATTTATTTTTTATGAAAATTTCAAAGTATTTTAGAATGTTTGTAATTTTAATATTATGTTATTTAAAGATAAGAAAAACTTAAAATAAATTTGCCAGACATTAATTCGATTGTTAAGTCTTAAATTAAAATGAAGAAGTCATGAAAAGTATTGCAGTATAATGCTATAATTAATTAATTCTATAGTTAATTGCAGTATAATGTTTCAGCTTATAGTGACGTCACAAAAAAAAGGCATCTTCATAATCATCATCATCATCGTCGCTGTCTTTGTCAGTGTCATTCATATCATTCTTCTTGAGAACTTTCGTTATCTTCTAAAACTCTATCATCTGCAACAGAAAAAAATAAACAGTGTAATTCTTCTTGTTCGTTATAAAACATTTTAGTTATTATTGATAAATATTCCATTTCACACTTACTTTGAACAATAATATCTGCAACTGAGGATGGTAATTGATCTCCCAAAAACCAGACAAAATCATATTCGTCACCGTTAATAGTCCAACCGGAAGCCATTGGAGATAAAGATGTTGGATGTTTTGAGTGAGCATTTCTCCAAATTTTCGTCACGTAGCGAACCCTCAATAAATGCTGTTGCAATTCCGCTTTACAGGGTGGCAAACTGGATGAGTCAAAGTTTCGAAATTTTTTGTCAAAGTTCTCATCTGATTTTTTAGACTTAAACGTACTTGAAAATAAATGAAATCGAACATTATTAACATTGGAACAATTTTTAACTCCATACATTTGACAAATAAATTTCTCCAGGGTTACAAATGTAGTTTTAAGTACTTCTTCGTCATCCGTAATTATATTATCAAAAGCTAACTGGTATTCTTCAGAATTTTCTAATATTTTAAAAGGCTTAACTTTGCCTTTTTTAAAAAAAGCTGGCGTGTAATCACATCCAGTTATTGCGTGAAAGCATGGTAAAGCTTTGCATAAAGAGTCACCAAGAATTCGGTGTAATTCATTGATGTTTATGTAACGCTGATTTCCAACACCCATATTTATCCAAATTTTCAAAGATGCTTTCAGGTGATCCATATTTCCCAGAAGTATAATTAAAATATCAGAATCAGAACAGCGTATAGCAACGTCTGCGTCAAAATCGATTTGGCAAATATGAAAAATAATCCTAGAATCAGCTTCTTCGTGTTCTTCACACGATAATGATTCTTCAATAGTTTTAATTACTTTGTATGAATAACATTTATTGAAACTTACGTAAATGTTTTTATCACCAATAAAAGGCAACATGTCTTCACTACCCCAGTGATCAATGAAAAAGTTAATCAAAGCTTCTTTAAATTGCACATTTTTAAGTTCAGCTGCGAAATGATGGGGCCGAATTTACATCATACTGCAATACTTTTCATGACTTTTTCATTTTAATTTAAGACTTAACAATCGAATTAATGTCTGGCAAATTTATTTTAAGTTTTTCTTATCTTTAAATAACATAATATTAAAATTACAGACATTCTAAAATACTTTGAAATTTTTATAAAAAATAAATAAAAAATCGCGTATGGCACATAGTTAGCAATGTCGAAAATGTCTGGCAATAAAAAAAGTATCTCAGGTAGACTTATTTAAAAACAAAAAATTAAAAATTACGCCTTCTAAAATGATTTTAAAATCCAGGATTATTACCTGGACAGGTAGGATGCGCACTGATGAACGCAACCGCTACCAACAGCCAGATAGCCCAGACTCTAACCGAAAGTGCAAGAAGGACGACATATCACAAAATCAGCTCAGCTGAAATTCTTTCTCGAAAACGTTGCTAGCTCCTATACCAATATAACTTCTTTCCCGCTCAGCCATTTTGAGAAAAAAAAAATTGGTTGCCTGTAAAGTCGATTTACTGACGATAGTTCAACGTGATAACGTTTTCTTTGTCGCTCGTTCCGCGCTCGCGAGGTAACGCCGGTAACGCCGCATGAGCGAGGTAACGCCGGATGAGTCATGTTTTTCGTTCGTGCAACCGGCTCTATCGATTTATAAGACGTTGTCACGTCAAAAAATGTCTTGTTTTCAGGTACTGTACTGGTCGGATTCGACGGACGAGATAGCGTTCGTGGTGCCGTCGGGCCACGAGCTCGGCGAGGGCGACGACCACAGCGACAGCATGAAGTGCGACGTGGACGGCTCCTGCCTCTCCGTCAAGTAATTATTACAACTATTCCTATCAACGATTAAATTACGTAGTATAATCAAGTTTTGACGTCAAAATCTCTCGTTTTGTGTTGAATCACAATTTTTGCACAAATATACTAAAAGCAAAATCTTGTTATCATAGCACTGGCCATCCTTGTAGAGTTGTATGTGATTGTGAACAAGTATAAAAGGAGATGTTTCATCAATGCCTAATAATAGCCCTGGGCTAGCTTTTTTTGGTTTACAACACAAGTATTTTTGCTTATAATTGCATCACGTAATGAAGATTCATCATGGCGGTAACAATATCTTTCATTGCGAATGGACATTTGACTTTGACAGAAATGTCAACTATTTAAAGATATATATAGCTACTCGTGCTGATTCACTGATTGACTGACTGACTCACTCATTGATCACCTCTCCTGAACAATTTTGTATGAAAAAAATTTTTTTCAAGTATGGTGTCGTATAAAAGAAAAAAATTCATTCGGAGGAAAAATACGGAGAGAGCTGATGATTGAGGATTTTGAAGACGGGTGAAGAGCACAGGCAAGGGTATCGCAGATAGGTGGGGGGTGCTCGACCAAATGTCATTTGAAACGTCATCCACTTAAAAATGGCCGCCATTGGAATTTCGTCGATATCTCGGAAAGTATAAAAGATGGAAGAACGGTTTCTTGACAAGAGTTGATCAGGATCCGAAGGTCTATACGATGGATAGAAAAAAATTCAAAATGGCGGAATTTTTTTTTAACAAAGAAAATGTATAGCGAATGTTGAAGAGATTTAAAGTTGGAAGGCAAATATGGGGGAAGACAGCACGCGGGCCACATGTGGCCCGCGCCCCCATGCACCCTACTAGTTTAAAGATAAATCTGTTGTGATTTTTCTTAATTTTTTAAGGTAACATACAAGACCTAGCCCAATTTGAAACATCTCCTTTGAAGGTGTAGCGGTTTTCGATAGCTGATGATAGATGGCGTAACCAGTACCCTAGCACACGCTGACGGAGCTTTCGACGAGCGTGCTATATATAGAAGTTCTGACGTCACACGCTAGGATCACAAGCGGTCCCCAGGCATAACACCTGCCTGGAGGGAAATTTCCCTATTGCCACCAACATCGTCATCGTTAAAGTGAAAATTAGAATATATAACTCAGTCGTCTGTATAATACTCTTTGTCAGTCGTAATGATTTTAGCCTCGCTTTTGGCTTGTTGATAGCCATCATGGACATTTTTTTGATTAATATATTTTTTGGTTGTTCCAGTAAGGGTTCGGAGAAGGCGGGCGGGTCGTGGTGGGACGTGTCGAGCGGCAGCAGCGGCGTGAGCTACGAGCGCAGCGTGAGCGAGAGCGAGCGCGGCGAGCGGCGCGCGCTCGACAAGACGCGCGCTCTCTCGCTCGAGCTGGACCGCGTCGCGCCGCCGCTCACAGGTGACCGGGCGGGTCGTGGTGGGACGTGTCGAGCGGCGGCAGCGGCGTGAGCTACGAGCGCAGCGTGAGCGAGAGCGAGCGCGGCGAGCGGCGCGCGCTCGACAAGACGCGCGCGCTCTCGCTCGAGCTGGACCGCGTCGCGCCGCCGCTCACAGGTGACCGGGCGGGTCGTGGTGGGACGTGTCGAGCGGCGGCAGCGGCGTGAGCTACGAGCGCAGCGTGAGCGAGAGCGAGCGCGGCGAGCGGCGCGCGCTCGACAAGACGCGCGCGCTCTCGCTCGAGCTGGACCGCGTCGCGCCGCCGCTCACAGGTGACCGGGCGGGTCGTGGTGGGACGTGTCGAGCGGCGGCAGCGGCGTGAGCTACGAGCGCAGCGTGAGCGAGAGCGAGCGCGGCGAGCGGCGCGCGCTCGACAAGACGCGCGCGCTCTCGCTCGAGCTGGACCGCGTCGCGCCGCCGCTCACAGGTGACCGGGCGGGTCGTGGTGGGACGTGTCGAGCGGCGGCAGCGGCGTGAGCTACGAGCGCAGCGTGAGCGAGAGCGAGCGCGGCGAGCGGCGCGCGCTCGACAAGACGCGCGCGCTCTCGCTCGAGCTGGACCGCGTCGCGCCGCCGCTCACAGGTGACCGGGCGGGTCGTGGTGGGACGTGTCGAGCGGCGGCAGCGGCGTGAGCTACGAGCGCAGCGTGAGCGAGAGCGAGCGCGGCGAGCGGCGCGCGCTCGACAAGACGCGCGCGCTCTCGCTCGAGCTGGACCGCGTCGCGCCGCCGCTCACAGGTGACCGGGCGGGTCGTGGTGGGACGTGTCGAGCGGCGGCAGCGGCGTGAGCTACGAGCGCAGCGTGAGCGAGAGCGAGCGCGGCGAGCGGCGCGCGCTCGACAAGACGCGCGCGCTCTCGCTCGAGCTGGACCGCGTCGCGCCGCCGCTCACAGGTGACCGGGCGGGTCGTGGTGGGACGTGTCGAGCGGCGGCAGCGGCGTGAGCTACGAGCGCAGCGTGAGCGAGAGCGAGCGCGGCGAGCGGCGCGCGCTCGACAAGACGCGCGCGCTCTCGCTCGAGCTGGACCGCGTCGCGCCGCCGCTCACAGGTGACCGGGCGGGTCGTGGTGGGACGTGTCGAGCGGCGGCAGCGGCGTGAGCTACGAGCGCAGCGTGAGCGAGAGCGAGCGCGGCGAGCGGCGCGCGCTCGACAAGACGCGCGCGCTCTCGCTCGAGCTGGACCGCGTCGCGCCGCCGCTCACAGGTGACCGGGCGGGTCGTGGTGGGACGTGTCGAGCGGCGGCAGCGGCGTGAGCTACGAGCGCAGCGTGAGCGAGAGCGAGCGCGGCGAGCGGCGCGCGCTCGACAAGACGCGCGCGCTCTCGCTCGAGCTGGACCGCGTCGCGCCGCCGCTCACAGGTGACCGGGCGGGTCGTGGTGGGACGTGTCGAGCGGCGGCAGCGGCGTGAGCTACGAGCGCAGCGTGAGCGAGAGCGAGCGCGGCGAGCGGCGCGCGCTCGACAAGACGCGCGCGCTCTCGCTCGAGCTGGACCGCGTCGCGCCGCCGCTCACAGGTGACCGGGCGGGTCGTGGTGGGACGTGTCGAGCGGCGGCAGCGGCGTGAGCTACGAGCGCAGCGTGAGCGAGAGCGAGCGCGGCGAGCGGCGCGCGCTCGACAAGACGCGCGCGCTCTCGCTCGAGCTGGACCGCGTCGCGCCGCCGCTCACAGGTGACCGGGCGGGTCGTGGTGGGACGTGTCGAGCGGCGGCAGCGGCGTGAGCTACGAGCGCAGCGTGAGCGAGAGCGAGCGCGGCGAGCGGCGCGCGCTCGACAAGACGCGCGCGCTCTCGCTCGAGCTGGACCGCTTCGCGCCGCCGCTCACAGGTGACCGGGCGGGTCGTGGTGGGACGTGTCGAGCGGCGGCAGCGGCGTGAGCTACGAGCGCAGCGTGAGCGAGAGCGAGCGCGGCGAGCGGCGCGCGCTCGACAAGACGCGCTCGCTCTCGCTCGAGCTGGACCGCGTCGCGCCGCCGCTCACAGGTGACCGGGCGGGTCGTGGTGGGACGTGTCGAGCGGCGGCAGCGGCGTGAGCTACGAGCGCAGCGTGAGCGAGAGCGAGCGCGGCGAGCGGCGCGCGCTCGACAAGACGCGCGCGCTCTCGCTCGAGCTGGACCGCGTCGCGCCGCCGCTCACAGGTGACCGGGCGGGTCGTGGTGGGACGTGTCGAGCGGCGGCAGCGGCGTGAGCTACGAGCGCAGCGTGAGCGAGAGCGAGCGCGGCGAGCGGCGCGCGCTCGACAAGACGCGCGCGCTCTCGCTCGAGCTGGACCGCGTCGCGCCGCCGCTCACAGGTGACCGGGCGGGTCGTGGTGGGACGTGTCGAGCGGCGGCAGCGGCGTGAGCTACGAGCGCAGCGTGAGCGAGAGCGAGCGCGGCGAGCGGCGCGCGCTCGACAAGACGCGCGCTCTCTCGCTCGAGCTGGACCGCGTCGCGCCGCCGCTCACAGGTGACCGGGCGGGTCGTGGTGGGACGTGTCGAGCGGCGGCAGCGGCGTGAGCTACGAGCGCAGCGTGAGCGAGAGCGAGCGCGGCGAGCGGCGCGCGCTCGACAAGACGCGCGCGCTCTCGCTCGAGCTGGACCGCGTCGCGCCGCCGCTCACAGGTGACCGGGCGGGTCGTGGTGGGACGTGTCGAGCGGCGGCAGCGGCGTGAGCTACGAGCGCAGCGTGAGCGAGAGCGAGCGCGGCGAGCGGCGCGCGCTCGACAAGACGCGCGCGCTCTCGCTCGAGCTGGACCGCGTCGCGCCGCCGCTCACAGGTGACCGGGCGGGTCGTGGTGGGACGTGTCGAGCGGCGGCAGCGGCGTGAGCTACGAGCGCAGCGTGAGCGAGAGCGAGCGCGGCGAGCGGCGCGCGCTCGACAAGACGCGCGCTCTCTCGCTCGAGCTGGACCGCGTCGCGCCGCCGCTCACAGGTGACCGGGCGGGTCGTGGTGGGACGTGTCGAGCGGCGGCAGCGGCGTGAGCTACGAGCGCAGCGTGAGCGAGAGCGAGCGCGGCGAGCGGCGCGCGCTCGACAAGACGCGCGCGCTCTCGCTCGAGCTGGACCGCGTCGCGCCGCCGCTCACAGGTGACCGGGCGGGTCGTGGTGGGACGTGTCGAGCGGCGGCAGCGGCGTGAGCTACGAGCGCAGCGTGAGCGAGAGCGAGCGCGGCGAGCGGCGCGCGCTCGACAAGACGCGCGCGCTCTCGCTCGAGCTGGACCGCGTCGCGCCGCCGCTCACAGGTGGACGAGCGACTTGCAATTCTTAGCATCTACAACAACAGAACATAAGGGGATTTATTGAATTTATTTTTGTCTTTCTCACTCTCACGGAGATTTGGTAGGTGCGACATGCAGCGTCGCGGAAGAATATAGCAGAAAAACGACGTTTTACCTAATTACTCAAAAACTAAGTCAGTTATCAAAAATCTGTTCTAAGCGTTTTAGGATATTATTATTACCGATACATTAAAACAAAAATTACAATTACATCTATTGAAGTTTCCGATATAAAACAGGAAAACTGAGATTTTGGAGCAACTTTTGGAAGAACTTTTTATCGAGAAAATTGTATCCAATCGTGTTTCTGCTTCTTAGCCATTTTAGATTAAAGACCCAAATACATGACGTTCAATTTTGAAAGTAATTGTCTTTATAGTTTTTACGTAAAACTGCATTCAAAATCACTGAAATACGGCTTGTACGTCGTTAAGAACGGATGTGGGGCCTTTTTCACTGAATATAAAATCGTTTTGAGGTACTCGTAGCGCCACCTAGTGTTCATGCTCGAAACTGATATGAAAAGGAGGCAACTCTCGAGGTCGAAGGAAATTTGTTAGTTATTAGTTCCCAATAGCGAAAACGCGCCCCTGGGGTCGTACCCACCGTCTTTTGTAGTAGTATTATTGTAATATTGTGTAAATTTATTCATACTGACATTGTATGAAAATGTCAAAACAAAATTACAATAATACAGCTATATGAGACGTTGGTTCGTTCTTAATATCCAATATATTGCTTATGAAGAGGTGGCCACGTACTCACAACGAACTAATAGTGTACCAGCAAATTAATAGTGACTTGCACTTATAATGTACCAGCGAATATAAATATAGTTTTTGCTGACAGGTAGTGGAAGACGCAACAGAGATTTCGCACCAAAGATACTCATCATATGGCTGGAAGACTTCGAAGACCATCTTAATTTACCTATAGGTAAGGTTTACCTGGAAACTAAACTATTCTTTGTCTCCCGTGGATACTTACTGATGCAATAGGACAGTGTGTCCAGTAACTATTTTTATCATATCTGGATGTTAGTAAAAGACTTCTTGAAGTTCTGAAGTGAAAACTTCTTTGGGTGAAATTTGGGTAATTAAAAATGAAAAAAAACACTCTTGTTAAAACACTCGTTTAATTGTATAAACTCACAAAATGTACTCGTATTACTCACAATAGTAGTTAACACTCACAAAAAGATACTCTGCTGCCGCTAGCATACGGCCAGCCTTGGTATACAAAACTCTGTAGCGCGAGCTAAATGTGCACAGCGCCATCTATCGAACGGTAGGGAAACTAAATATCTCTTAACTATTCTTAACATTCCGCCCACCAAGGACTTAGTCCTTCAAATAGTATCAAATTTCAAACAAAAGTACAATTAGTATTCTAGTAAGTATAACACCGCCCACCGTGATAGAATACGCTTACATGACAAGTTAAAAACAAGTATAAAATCTTTATAAAAGTAGTGAAATAGCTCGTATAACCGTAATAGCTCGTATATCTTAAAGATCAAACAAAAATTTCTAAAGGAAACAAAAATTGAACGTGAAAAAGTAAAGTTAACATAAGTTCACACAAATACTGTAGGGTTAAATTCTCCTTTAGCAAATAATCAATAATGTGAAACAACAATCTAAATGTAATGTAAATTCAATTGTAATGCAATAACCGCCCACCGTGATAACGTGAGTCGAGGAATTATTTCACTAATACACAAAGTTTACTCACACAACGTTTTAAGAAGCCTCCTTTTGACAATTAATATTCGAGTCACCTTATCAGGCTTAGTATGTTTATCCATTACTCTGTCTAAAATCCATTTTGCAGGCGGGATATTATCGTCTCGTATACAAAATCTCTAAAATCTACAATGTACTCAATCTAATCCAATAGGTTTTCTAATACACTATTTTTTTGTCTTTGATTTAAATTACTCAGAAACTTGTTATTACACCTGTTCCAAAATGAACTAACTACTTTCTGTATTTGTCTAATCACGTTTTGTTCTAAATAGTTTACACCACTTACATTTAATAAGGAACTAAGAAGTAATAAGATGTCTCAGTTGTCACTGGAAGAGGATCATCCCGGTTGTCGCTTAGAACTGATAAATATCGTGAATTAAAACGCGCCTAATCTGTAATAACAAAGTTGACATCACTGCAAAGGTTAAAGTACTATCCCAGATGTATCCAACGTAGTTTACTCCTAGGTCGTAAGGTTTTGAATTGCCAGCTCGGAATTAGCATGTGGACCCATCGAATGGTCGCTCGTTGCTTTACAATATCTCAAACAAATTACTCAACTCTTATTGTATTTCTTGGCTATATCTATTGCTCTCAATGTCCAATACTTGTATCGTATCCAATATTTGTATCGTGAGTTATTTCATCATATTTTGAGGAGCACCATGCATCGTATGAGCGTCTCTAACTATTAGCCAACTAAGATGTTTCTTAGTCAGTAAAATAATTGTTTCTCATCGTAAGTCCCTGTTGCTTGACTCAATTGTTCTCTAACTCTTAAAATCTCATTTTGGTCTAAAAATGGACAAAGAGTGTATAATGTGCTCCGTTTTTCCACACAACTTTTTGTCTTTAGTGGTACAAAATCTTCATTTTGCAAGGTTTCACTCATCTCATCTGTTGTAACATATTTGGGCATCAAATTCCTTTCATTTGATAGTAGTTTAGTTTTCAGAAATCTTCGACACAACGATATCACTCTTAGCATTTTAGTTGAATCCGAAAATTTCATTCACTCTAAGTCATTGTCCTGCTTCACCGTTGAAAATACTTTTACTCTCTCTTATTCATGAGTGTCTTCTATGTGTACTTTTTCCACTTCTATTTCTGTTTTGATAGCCATTGTGGCCCACTCCACAAAGTTCATCGTTACTCAGTTCTATAGGTTTAAGTCGTCTCGTAGCACAGTCTATCTTGTGTATATTGATTAAGATAAGTTAACTCACCACACCACTTTCGAAGTTTAACATCTCCAAATTGTATTAATCCACACATCTCATCGCATTTTCTTAGTAGTAAATCTGTATCTGTTTCGCATCTCTACATAAGGTTGTCTATATTAGTAATCTCTTAGTGTTATTTCCCCTTCTCTTTGTTACTTGTCTTTCTTTTCTATTGCTTGTTTTTGTATGGTGTTCAACGCTAGATGACGTGCACAAGTCTGCCCATAGTTGATGTCATCGATTTAAAATGTTGAATCGGTAAGTTTGGTTTTTTCCTGCTCAAGTTCTTTCAAAGTCTGCGTCATTCTCATTCACATATTCATCTCGTGTAATTTATCTCATATGGTTTAGAATGTTGTATTTCTTTGACGCCTTGTTATATTCGTCCGCAAGTGTAGTATTGTTACTCAGTTTTCTCTCTAGGGAATGTCGTTTACTCGTTGCAATTTCACGTCACTGATTGTATCGGCACAACGGAACTACTGATCCGGTGGGGGTAAAGGGTATTCTTACAATAAATCTCCCATCTTCTCGTCTAGTTGTAGTTTTTTGTCGTATAACTCTTCACACAGTTTCTCTTCTCACGTAAGTTTGTTCTGTATATACTATTAGGCTCGTTCTTGATCTCCCATGGTTTTCTTATAAACTCTTGATGTTTCCATCTTTTGTATCTTGTGCAACTCTTCCAGATAAAATCCAGCCAAATATAGTGTTTTGAGCAATTAAATTTCCAGTTGAACATTTCTCAATTCCATTTAGTAATATTTCTCCATACACGTCAGCACCAAGTAATATATCTACTCGACCAGGCGTTGCAAATTCAGGATCAGCAAGAGGTAAGTGTTTCAGCTCTAACCAGTTAGGGATATGTACTTCAGGCGATGGCAGTAAAGTGGTAAGTGATTTTAGCACGTAAGCATTAACCGTTATCGTTTTACCAGAATCATAACGCGAAACAACATCAAAAGTGACTGCGTGTTTAATACTCAGATGACCATCTCCCAAACTAGATACCCTACCACTTACGTTAGTACGCTTAAGACCTAGTAATTGTACAGTTTCGTCACTAATAAAAGATGCTTGGGAGCCCTGGTCTATCAAAGCTCTACGTACACATGAACCGTTATGAGACATAGTTTTCACAATAGCAGTAGCTAACAGCACGTTATTAGTTTTCACATCACCTCTAGAGAAATTAGCTATTACATTTGTAGATTTAGACTCGTTACTAGTAGCCGGTTCTGCCTGTTTATCATTTTGCCTCGATGTAACAAACGCTTGCCTATCGTCTTTCTCAAAATGGAGCGTTGTGTGATGTTTACGACCGCACCGGCGACAAGAAGTTCTCTTATGACATTTAAACACTGGATGCGTTGGTGCCATGCAATTGTAGCATAGCCTCTTCGTTTGTGCTATTTTCTGTCGTTCTAGTACTGGTAGATTCGTAAAATCGGAGCAGTGATTTATAAAATGTGGACCGTCACACATTGCACATTTCGCACTCGTTTTCTCTTCCACCGCATGATATACTCTAGTATTTATTTCTGGTTTCAAGTTTTTCCTCTCAAGTAATTTAGTGGTACTCGTACGTTTAGCGTCCAGCATTTCCAAACTTCTAAATCTCATCTCTAAAAAATTCTCTAACTGTGACCATTCAGGTAGCTCATCTGAAGCACTCAGTTCTCGTTCCCATTGTCTATGAGACTCATGATCCAGTTTTGAAACCACTAAATGAACTATAATAGCATCCCACTGTTCCGTTTTAATGTTCAAGTTATTAAGTGCTTTTAAACAAGAAGTTGTAGTATCTAGTAGAAGTCTTATGGCACTTGCAGATTCACTGTATATAGTTTTCTGTCCAAATAAAGTGTTCAAAATTGCGTTGCAGTTATATCTCTTATTGTTGTAGCGTTTAGTTAATTGTTCCCATGCCTCCGTGTAGTTTGCTGATGTCGTAGGAAAATTTCTCAATAGCATCTCTGGTTCTCCTGACAAGTTAGATTTTAAGTAGTGTAATTTTTGTACTGGTGAAAGTGACGAATTCCCATGTATAAGTGAGACAAACATGTCGAAAAAGGATTGCCATTCCGAATATTTTCCCGAAAACTTAGGTAGTTCAATTCTAGGCAACTTCACTTCACAACTGTTCACCTTTGGTTTGGTTGCACCTGCAGTTTCACTCGTACTCGTACTAGTCTTAGTTGTCATGGTAATTGGATCACAAAGCGCAATATACTCTTTTAACACTGCCTTGTATTGTAGAAAGTATTCTTGGAAATTGTCTTGTATATCCTCTTTAAAATATGGCAACATTAGTACCTGCTCTGGTGTAGCCTTAGCAACAATTTCTAAGTGGTTTTGGTTAAAGGCTTCTTCTAGTTTATTCACAGCTTCCAACCTAGTAGTCAAATAACTGTATTTCGATCGCATTTCTTGATTCGCTTTTTTGAGGTTTCGATCAGCTTTTCTCAATTGTTCGAACAGTTCTTGTTGTCCCTTAATAAGACTTGCTAGTTCCATGTTTATCTCCAATGTAAAAATGACAATGTTTAAAAGTATATAAAGTCTCCCAAAATGTGCTTAAAAGGTTTGTCAGATACACGGTTTGAATGTTCTCGTTTAAGTGCAAAAAGTTGTATTTCAAAGGTTAAAAAATGTCCAAAATGTTCACAAAAAGGTTCCAGAATGTTAGTAAATAAAGTCCAAATTTGATCCACTAAATGTTTTTTAAAGTTGTAGTACTCATTGAAAATGTTTGTCTTCTTGCGCGGTTAACACAACTCAATCGCAATAATTTTTAAGTTAAAGTTCACCAGAATAAGTTAAAGTTCAAACTTCATAGTCCACAAAAAATGTTATTCCAAAATTTTGCTAAGTCCATAGAATAAAACTTGAAAATTTTACAAGTCGATGACACCAATGATCGAAATTTTCTAAGTCCATAGAATAAAAGTTGAAATTTTTACAAGTCCCAAATCACTCCAAATTTTTCTAAGTGTAAAGAATAAATTCACGAAAATTTTACAAGTCCGCAGCACTAGTAATTTTTTCTAAGTCTATAGAATAAATTTATGAAAATTTCACAAGTCCACACTAGTAGTAATTTTTCTAAGTCTTTTAATTCACTGATTATTCTAAGTCTATTTACTCACGGTTTTAGAGTCCATTTTACCTCACTTTTTCACAACACTTATAACTTTTCGCGAGTTTCGGCACCATGTTAAAAATGAAAAAACACTCTTGTTAAAACACTCGTTTAATTGTATAAACTCACAAAATGTACTCGTATTACTCACAATAGTAGTTAACACTCACAAAAAGATACTCTGCTGCCGCTAGCATACGGCCAGCCTTATGGTTTGGTATACAAAACTCTGTAGCGCGAGCTAAATGTGCACAGCGCCATCTATCGAACGGTAGGGAAACTAAATATCTCTTAACTATTCTTAACACTGCCCAATGCAGTTTTTGTAATGGAACAAATAAACTCGCGACATTAATCGTAACCGACATCTAACGTAATTGGGTAGTTGACTGTGATCAAAATATACCTAGATTTTTTTCATCTATTTTTGAAACTAGAATTATTATCTATTAAAATAAAACTGAATCAATAGATCAATTAACAAAAAAGTTACAATTAAATATTTCTGAATAGACAGAGACAGCTGTATTCAAGTATGAGGTCAAGACAGTGTGGTCATGCCATAGCAGCTCTATTCTCGTTTTGCAAAATAGGAACAGATGACCCCTACTCCAAAAGTTAAAATGCTTGTAACTTTGTATCTCTTTGTTTGATTTTAATTTTATTTTTTATAGACGCCAATATATTTATTCTAGTTAATAAAAAAGTAATAAAAAATGTTAATTGTTCAATTTTTCATTTTTGTCATGTGTGCCATAATTTGTTAAACTTTCAGACGAGCTAGTCCGCTACTGCGAGACGGGCGTGCCGTGGCGGCGCCACGAGACCAGCGTGCTGTGCGTGAGCGGCGTGCGCGCGGGGCTCGTGCGCGTGCGCGTGGGCGGCGCGGGCGGCGCGGGCGTGCTGGCGGACGGCGCGCTGCTGGCGCCGCGCCTGCTGCCCGCCTGCCTGCGCCGCGCCGCGCGCTTCCTGGCCCGCCGCGCGCGGCTCAACACCGACCTGTGAGTAGCTGCAGCACCGCCCTCTGTATACTAGTGCGGCGCGGGCGTGCTGGCGGACGGCGCGCTGCTGGCGCCGCGCCTGCTGCCCGCCTGCCTGCGCCGCGCCGCGCGCTTCCTGGCCCGCCGCGCGCGGCTCAACACCGACCTGTGAGTAGCTGCAGCACCGCCCTCTGTATACTAGTGCGGCGCGGGCGTGCTGGCGGACGGCGCGCTGCTGGCGCCGCGCCTGCTGCCCGCCTGCCTGCGCCGCGCCGCGCGCTTCCTGGCCCGCCGCGCGCGGCTCAACACCGACCTGTGAGTAGCTGCAGCACCGCCCTCTGTATACTAGTGCGGCGCGGGCGTGCTGGCGGACGGCGCGCTGCTGGCGCCGCGCCTGCTGCCCGCCTGCCTGCGCCGCGCCGCGCGCTTCCTGGCCCGCCGCGCGCGGCTCAACACCGACCTGTGAGTAGCTGCAGCACCGCCCTCTGTATACTAGTGCGGCGCGGGCGTGCTGGCGGACGGCGCGCTGCTGGCGCCGCGCCTGCTGCCCGCCTGCCTGCGCCGCGCCGCGCGCTTCCTGGCCCGCCGCGCGCGGCTCAACACCGACCTGTGAGTAGCTGCAGCACTGCCCTCTGTATACTAGTGCGGCGCGGGCGTGCTGGCGGACGGCGCGCTGCTGGCGCCGCGCCTGCTGCCCGCCTGCCTGCGCCGCGCCGCGCGCTTCCTGGCCCGCCGCGCGCGGCTCAACACCGACCTGTGAGTAGCTGCAGCACCGCCCTCTGTATACTAGTGCGGCGCGGGCGTGCTGGCGGACGGCGCGCTGCTGGCGCCGCGCCTGCTGCCCGCCTGCCTGCGCCGCGCCGAGCGCTTCCTGGCCCGCCGCGCGCGGCTCAACACCGACCTGTGAGTAGCTGCAGCACCGCCCTCTGTATACTAGTGCGGCGCGGGCGTGCTGGCGGACGGCGCGCTGCTGGCGCCGCGCCTGCTGCCCGCCTGCCTGCGCCGCGCCGAGCGCTTCCTGGCCCGCCGCGCGCGGCTCAACACCGACCTGTGAGTAGCTGCAGCACCGCCCTCTGTATACTAGTGCGGCGCGGGCGTGCTGGCGGACGGCGCGCTGCTGGCGCCGCGCCTGCTGCCCGCCTGCCTGCGCCGCTCCGCGCGCTTCCTGGCCCGCCGCGCGCGGCTCAACACCGACCTGTGAGTAGCTGCAGCACCGCCCTCTGTATACTAGTGCGGCGCGGGCGTGCTGGCGGACGGCGCGCTGCTGGCGCCGCGCCTGCTGCCCGCCTGCCTGCGCCGCGCCGCGCGCTTCCTGGCCCGCCGCGCGCGGCTCAACACCGACCTGTGAGTAGCTGCAGCACCGCCCTCTGTATACTAGTGCGGCGCGGGCGTGCTGGCGGACGGCGCGCTGCTGGCGCCGCGCCTGCCGCCCGCCTGCCTGCGCCGCGCCGCGCGCTTCCTGGCCCGCCGCGCGCGGCTCAACACCGACCTGTGAGTAGCTGCAGCACCGCCCTCTGTATACTAGTGCGGCGCGGGCGTGCTGGCGGACGGCGCGCTGCTGGCGCCGCGCCTGCTGCCCGCCTGCCTGCGCCGCGCCGCGCGCTTCCTGGCCCGCCGCGCGCGGCTCAACACCGACCTGTGAGTAGCTGCAGCACCGCCCTCTGTATACTAGTGCGGCGCGGGCGTGCTGGCGGACGGCGCGCTGCTGGCGCCGCGCCTGCTGCCCGCCTGCCTGCGCCGCGCCGCGCGCTTCCTGGCCCGCCGCGCGCGGCTCAACACCGACATGTGAGTAGCTGCAGCACCGCCCTCTGTATACTAGTGCGGCGCGGGCGTGCTGGCGGACGGCGCGCTGCTGGCGCCGCGCCTGCTGCCCGCCTGCCTGCGCCGCGCCGCGCGCTTCCTGGCCCGCCGCGCGCGGCTCAACACCGACCTGTGAGTAGCTGCAGCACCGCCCTCTGTATACTAGTGCGGCGCGGGCGTGCTGGCGGACGGCGCGCTGCTGGCGCCGCGCCTGCTGCCCGCCTGCCTGCGCCGCGCCGCGCGCTTCCTGGCCCGCCGCGCGCGGCTCAACACCGACCTATGAGTAGCTGCAGCACCGCCCTCTGTATACTAGTGCGGCGCGGGCGTGCTGGCGGACGGCGCGCTGCTGGCGCCGCGCCTGCTGCCCGCCTGCCTGCGCCGCGCCGCGCGCTTCCTGGCCCGCCGCGCGCGGCTCAACACCGACCTGTGAGTAGCTGCAGCACCGCCCTCTGTATACTAGTGCGGCGCGGGCGTGCTGGCGGACGGCGCGCTGCTGGCGCCGCGCCTGCTGCCCGCCTGCCTGCGCCGCGCCGCGCGCTTCCTGGCCCGCCGCGCGCGGCTCAACACCGACCTGTGAGTAGCTGCAGCACCGCCCTCTGTATACTAGTGCGGCGCGGGCGTGCTGGCGGACGGCGCGCTGCTGGCGCCGCGCCTGCTGCCCGCCTGCCTGCGCCGCGCCGCGCGCTTCCCGGCCCGCCGCGCCTGGCTCAACACCGACTTGTGAGTAGCTGAAGCACTGACCTCTGTGATACTAGTGTGCTGGACCTCGGACTGTTAACGTTACAATTAAGACACTTGATTTTCGCCATTCTGGCGCGTATTGTTGCGTAAACTGGCGTGAGCGTCCAAACAACTTAGATAAAGCATACAACTTATTAGTACCGTAGACCTTCTTTTCAGGGGGCACGCTCACTAGCAACAAGCCCTAATTTAGTACCGTAGACCTTCTTTTCGAGGGGCACGCTCACTAGCAACAAGCCCTAATTTAGTACCGTAGACCTTCTTTTCGGGGGGCACGGTCACTAGCAACAAGTGCAAATTTAATACCGTAGACCTTTTTTTCGGGGGGCACGCTCACTAGCAACAAGTCCTAATTTAGTACCGTAGACCTTCTTTTCGGGGGGCACGCTCACTAGCAACAAGCCCTAATTTAGTACCGTAGACCTTCTTTTCGGGGGGCTCGCTCACTAGCAACAAGCCCTAATTTAGTACCGTAGACCTTCTTTTCGGGGGGCACGCTCACTAGCAACAAGCCCTAATTTAGTACCGTAGACCTTCTTTTCGGGGGGCACGCTCACTAGCAACAAGCCCTAATTTAGTACCGTAGACCTTCTTTTCGGGGGGCACGCTCACTAGCAACAAGCCCTAATTTAGTACCGTAGACCTTCTTTTCGGGGGGCACGGTCACTAGCAACAAGTGCAAATTTAATACCGTAGACCTTTTTTTCGGGGGGCACGCTCACTAGCAACAAGTCCTAATTTAGTACCGTAGACCTTCTTTTCGGGGGGCACGCTCACTAGCAACAAGCCCTAATTTAGTACCGTAGACCTTCTTTTCGGGGGGCACGCTCACTAGCAACAAGCCCTAATTTAGTACCGTAGACCTTCTTTTCGGGGGGCACGCTCACTAGCAACAAGCCCTAATTTAGTACCGTAGACCTTCTTTTCAGGGGGCAACTGTATAGAATTTTTGATCCAGCGTACTAGTATAATAGAGATCAGTGTGAGTAGCTAAACTCTCCTGAAAACCAACTTGTTTGGCACCTTGTAAAGATATTTAGACGACCTCCCAGGACATTTGTATAATTTCAATACTGGCAGTGATTAGCACTGTTTTGTATTGCTGAGTCTTTTTACATTGCTGCTTTAGTAAGTAAAACAAAATAGGATCATTTTAATCCGAGTGCGATTTTTTATATGAGGCTTGCCGAGTACATACAACACTACATATTATTGTAGTCTACCTATTTTTTTGTAATAATGGTGATTGATCAAGTTAATAAGAAGTAAAGTTAGCTAATCCTAGCAGGTGTTTTATGGCCTCGTTTTCAAATCGAGCTCTCTAGTTTATGACCCATCCAGTAGGTACATATCACTTAAATATTGAATGAGAGTGGTGTGCGTGCGCGCAGGTACCAGCCCCCGCACGTGCGGCGGCGCCACCTGGTGCAGGACATCGCGCAGCAGTTCAAGAAGGACCTTTCCGAGCCCGAGCTGCTCGAGTCCCTGTTCAGAGCGCCTTAGACCCTGTCCGCTCGCCTCACACCACTACAAACACCCTGTACCAGTGCTGCTGTTTGTAGATGGCGGGATGTCGCGAGCATTAAGCCCTACCCCTTTATTCATAAACGTGAAATAGTGGTGGAATAGTTATTCTATGTCTTGTCTTTGACTTTGACCTTCGAATTTCAAATTGCTACAAACAAAGACAAAACGGATAACTTTTCAACCGCTATCGCACGTTTCTAAATAAGGGGGTTATGTATAGAGAGGTCACGGGTAACATTAGAATTTTATAATATTTAATTTAGCTCTTGTATGGCCTGGTGGTAGGCTCGGCCGTGTTTTCATTACCACACTAACAATACACACCGCCCAGCGATTTAGGGTTCCAGCGTGATACAGTCTAAAAACCTTTAGGGGTTGCTAGCTCTCTCCAGGTTAGTATGATAACATAGGCTGCACTGTCACTTACCAACAGGTGAGATCGCTGCCAAGTACAAACTTTAAAAATAATAGTTTGTAAAAAAAACTTTGGTACGGATGGCTTGAAGTGGGAGAAGTGATCGTCAGCAAACTAAGTATGTCCATTTGTTTATTGACACATTAGACGGATATAGCAATAGCGAGAGACAGAGAGATAAGCGTAAAATAGTGGTCTCTCTCTGGTCCCTTGCCATTGCTATATCTGTCTCACGTGTCAAAAAGAAAATAAACGAATGGAATGAGCATATTGAATATTATTTCAGACTCTCATTGAATTCAAAAGAATTAAATATTCTTAGAACTCTTTGATTGTCTTTTATTTCGAATGGTACCTATATTTGTTTGGTATTTCGGTAGGTACTTATTTAGGGCCAACCAAAAATATGATTTTCGAAAAGCCCTTTATGCTTAGCAGTATTTTAATCAGATGTTATAATTTATTTTGAATGCAATATATATCTTATTATAAATTTAAATAAGTTAAGACTGAATCTTTTGTATTTTAATTGAATAAATAAATGTACTTAACATTCCAATGATCTATTTTTAATATAATTATGTTTCTTGATTAAGGATACGTTTGTTTAGTCTTTATTCATACTGTAATTATTTTAAAATGTTTAATAAAATGTGTTTTTATTAATTTTGTTTTTCTTTTTAAACGTAAATTTCAATAGCTATATTGAAAAAACCGACTTTAAACTACCCTCGAGCTCGAAGTTCAATGTCCTTTCCAACAACAAATAAATTATCGAGATCGGTTGACGTGATATATTCAGTTATTTATCCATAATTTAAGATATATGGTTTTCTAATGGATGTCAAGGTCAGATCTAGACCAAATTGTAATAGGACCACACGCGAGAATCACCAGTTTTCAAATAAAACAAGAATCATCAAAATCGGTTCACCCAGTTGAAGGTTCTGAGGTAGGTAACAGATAAATACAGTCGAATTGAGAACCTGCTTTTTTGAAGTCTGTTGAAAATGGTAGGTACATGCTTTTCAGCAGTGTATAGACCTAGCTTAGATGCGATAACGTCGGGCGGCCCGCTTCAGTCCATACGATTGAAATTGCCGCGTTGATGCTTCGCTTTGTTCGCTGCCAATGATTTGCGGTGTGCGTTCCCCCAGCTGATCTCATAGTATAATACTCTCATACACATTTTATTTAGGACAGAATATCTTTAAACTGTGTTAGTACGCTGGATCAAACATTCTATACATGTTCTATACAATTATTGACATTTAACTTTTTGTGCCGATTTGAAGGGCCCCCCTCGAAGGTCCATGGTACAAAATTGACAGTTGAATGTCATTTTTATTTTAGTTCCATGGACGCTCACGGAACACCATTAACAACAAACGGTATCTTCACCACAGACCAGAGAATAGGCTACCAACCTACTCTACTCCTCTCAATATAAACCTATTGCTTATATTGACATTTTTCTGTGCTGCATACGTATTTAACTCTCTGTGCCTGATACCGAGTTTTTAGGGTTCCGTACCCAAAGAGTAACCAAACCACGCAAACAAAACCACGCAAAGGGTCCAGGCCCAAGTATATATGTATTATCTATGGGTCCAGGTACCCGGCTGTCACCAGGCTGTATCTTTTGAACCGTGTTAACTAGGTACAGACCTGAAATTTTCACAGATGATGTATTTCATAGCCATAAAACAATAGTGTGTATTTCAGTGTATTTCTGTTGGGCGCTATAACAACACTTTATGTACTAAGAAATAGAATTAAAATAATATTTATTTTATACTCTCATAACCTACAACAAACGTGATTTTTTGCTTTTTTTCGCTCAATATTAATAACGGGTAGACGCTTCGAACATTTTAGTGGGCAGCGGTGTTTAGTTTACTTTAATACTATTGAGATAAAGAAACATCCGGCCGCGAAAATTTGAATTTTATTCGGTTTTTCAAAAATAGCAGGCTAATTATAATACATCGCAGGCATACACTTTCAATGCATAACTACCTTCGAAAAACTAAATAGAATTTACGCAGTCGGGTGTTCCTTAGTATTTTTGTTACATTTATGCCAGAGCCAGGATGAGAGTATATGTATACAAGTATACTTAGGAGACATCTCTAAAATAATTTAGATGTGGCTATTTTGCTAACAGGATAAATAAAAGTAAATGTTTAGTTTAACTATTTTATTATAATACAAACACCACATTTTTAATTCTGTTATATCATATTATTCACATCAATATTATAATTAATTAATAATTAATAATTATGAATTAATTATTTGTATAGATACAAAAAAGTCCATAGAAAGAGGCCTTCTTGACTTTTCTTTCTATTTTATAGAAAAAAAGATAAGTAGGTACCAATCTATGTAGTTTATAAACCCCATTACACCTCTTAATTGAAATAATTTAGTATGTACATAGTAGGTCCTGAATTTTTGAAAAATGAAAATGTATACACAATATTTTTACTCATTAATTACTATTTCACTTACATTTACATAATTACGGTTTTTTATAAAAAATACAAAACATTATACTAGTTGCAAATTAAAATGATGCAACAGTCACTTTCACATGAAAGGTACAATCAAAGTTGTGTTCAAAATGTCCACTAAGATTTGGCCAATTTATTTTCAATTCCATTTTGTACTGACTAGGTACAATATTCACCTCGCCAATATTAGTATTAATAGGGAAGAAACACACTTTAAGCAGATTAACAGTAATAAAATAATAATGGTGGTGATAACTATGAATCTTGAATAAAATTTCATGAATTAATTCTTGGATTAACTTTTGAGTATCTAAAAATAGTAGGGCCTTGTTTTCTTCTGAGTAAGTTTCTAACAACTTACAAGAAAACAAGGCCCTACTATTTGCAAACCTGCTTTCCGAACCTGGCTGTAGAGTTTTGACTTTTCATAAGAGCCTGTTATTTAGGCCTATGTGAAAATAAATATTTTAATTTTCATTTAACCTATAATAACACATTATAACAATATATAGAATTATATACATTTTCAATAATCCAATAGTTGACTTAAGTTGATTAAATAATAAATGAGTCAATCTTCTTCTTCTTTGTTCATTTATTGGCTTGTAGTTGTACCAACTGGGTACAATTGAGTCAATCTTGTTAATTAATTTAGACCTAAATTAGGTGTGAGGGTTTTTATGCTGATAATTATTTGTTAGAAAACTTTGTCAGTAACTTTTTCCATTTTCTTGTCACAAGGATAGGATGGGAAGAAACTACACACCATTCCTTACTAACAGCTCTAGCTCGAGTAGAGCAGCTAGCAGTAAGAGCAAAAGATAAAAAAAAAGATGTGTGGCACTCGGAGACTGCAGCGGTAAAGCTATTGCATAGCTGTATACAACCAATGCCACCTAGAGACGGTGCTGAACTAAATAGACAAGCGTAATATTTCAAAGTCATTAAAAAAGTTCTGCTATTCATTGATAGAAGGCAAAACTAAAATGTGTTAGATTATTTTCATTACGGAATTTCTGGATTCGGTCTGCACACTCAAGGCCCGCTATAGAAGCTATGCAATAGCTTAAAAATCACCCTGTCTTTCACATAATACTATTTAAGTTAGAGTTTTTCAAAAGTAGGTAGATTATATTAGTTTTAGTATTAGTACAGATTATGCGTATTCTCAACTGGGATGTGTTAGTTTTGAGATTCAACTATGTTGACTTGACATTAGTCACCACTTAGCATCTCAGTTGATCCGAGCTCTGAGATCATTTCACCCCCTACTTATCGCCGGTACCATCAGTAACAGTTTTAAGCTCTTCATATTTAAGTCTCCACATTGAAGCTTCTTCTTCAAGCTCGTTAACTCTTTCCTTCTGCACATCCAATAAACTTTCGGCCACTGCCAATTTATTTTTCATCTGCTCAAATTGCTTGTTCTTGTCGCTGTCCAGTTGGGTTGTTTCCATCACTGTTGTTTTAGCAAGCTTCACTGTGTCTTCAGCTTTTCTTATAATCTGTCCGGCTTTCACCTCCAACTCATATTGAGTTAAAATCATGATCACCAACCTCCTGATGACGAACGCTAAAAAAATAGCAAAGCCTGTAATGTAGAAGTTACGTTGGGCTCTAAACAGTTTAACATTTCCCTTCATCTCGCTCGCCAAGTGCACATGACCTGGTTCATTCACATGTGAATACTTCCTCATCTCTCGTATCGAATCAATCAAAAATAGGCACAGAATTCCCATCCATCCATAGAAGTATATTGCGGTCCTCTCGTGAAATACTTCGAAAAGTCGGGAGCGGTAAAATCTGTACCACTTTCTAGGACTGAACAATGGTAATATCATCAACATTACGACCGCGATTTCGAAGTACAGGTAGCCGGCTATGAAAGTCCACTGGAACGACATGATGGCTTTTTCGTTACTTCTTAGGAATTACAGAATCAGAAATTGGAAAAACAAAACCGCCTTTTCGGAAAAGCGGTAGATCTGGTATGACGTGCTCGTATTTCACAATTTATTAAATACACTTGGCACAAATAAAAACAAGTTATTATTGAATTCCACGGTGCACTATACAATTACAACGATAGCAAGAGTATATCCAAATTCTAACTTGTAAATTGTATTTATGTACTTTTCTTCACAGATTTTCTTTTCTTTTAATGTACTTTTCTTTACAGATTTTCTTTTCAAACGCTGACTCGCTGAGTTTGATTCTTGTTGCATAGACAACCACAGCAGAGAGTCTTGTTGAATGTTGATTGTTGACACTTGCTTGACACTTGACAGTGGTTGACACAGACTTGATAGCTGTTCAATTCTTTTGTCCAAGGCTCCAAGGGTACATACTACATACCCTACATAAAAGTTCTATTGTTTTCTAAAGTAGGTCGTTGCAGGAAACATTATCTAATTATATTCTGTGGTCTACACCACAGAGTACTTGATACAATACATACTTCAGACCAAGGATAGCACCATAGATTATATAGCACAGACTCGCAGTGTGCGACAGAGAAGAAAACAAAGAAGAAAACTTCCTGAGATTTTTATGTCAATGCATGATCAATGCTAAAAAAAAAACCAAGTGAGACTGACACAAGTGACAGCACTGACATGACTACCTATAGACAGTTCCTTGGACGAAGACAGTTCTGGTAATCCATTCGTCCCTTTCGGGACAGGCAAAGATCGAAGCCTATTCATTCGTGTTGAATTTTCTGTGATAGGTATTATATAGGCATAGCCTGTTCAATCGTATATTTTTATCAATAATATTTAATCACATCTGAATGACTTAATCTTAGTTTTCTTTCTTAATTCTTCCTTCTTTCTGAGGATTTCTCTTTCTCTAAATTATGACCATAGACACAGGTTTTTTTTATGACCATAGACAGTTCTGTTCTGTTCTGTTCTGTTCTGTTAATCCATTCGTCCCTTTCAGGACAGGCAAAGGTCGGGGACCATACAGCCTATTCATTCGTGTGTATTTTCTGTGTTATGTATTTTAAAGGCATAGCCTGTTCAATCGTTTAACAATAATATATATAAATAATCATAAATATGTATGATTCATCTGAATGATTTTAATCTTGTAGTTCTTTCTTTCTGACTCTTCTTTCTTTGAATTATCTTTCTTTCTGTACTTAAATTCAAATTTCTTGAACAGTGTTCAAAATATATTTGTATAAATATTTATACGTCAACGAATTCTTCAGTAAATCCTTTAGCGAGCGCGGCACGTCTTCAATGGTCTTGAAAATATTAATCAAGTCATCAATCAGCACAAGGCGCTGAATGCCGAAAGATGAACACGAAAAAAATATGTGATCCAGTGTTTGGGATTCATTACTATTGCAATAATTACAAGACGGAGAGTTCACTATTTTCATTCTATGTAAATGTGCATTAAGGCGACAATGACCCAATCTTAGGCGACATATGGCTGAATAATATTTTCTATTACTATAATTAGTTTTCTTATTACAAAACCACGGGTTTTTATTTAAATCATTATTTATGCATTTGTACCATAATCCTTTTCGCTCATTTTCAGGGGAGTTCCTCATCTCATCCCAATGACTTTCCATCTTATTTATCAAATTCTTATTGATATCAGTGTAAGGAAGGGCAACACTTGACTTTATTTGTCTGATGTTCTGTGATGTATTTATCGTTTTTGCCAAAAAGTCGACGTTTTCATTTCCAATCACTCCACAGTGTGCCGGGACCCAAATGAAAGCAATTTCATATGATCTGTTCAGCTCAAGTTGATAAGTTTTCTTCATAATTTCGTAAATTAAATAGTTAGTTTTAACATGAAGCTTACAATTGTGTATCGATGTAAGTACACTCATACTATCACTGGCAATCACCCATTTTAGAGACTCATCTTTACAATTTTCAATGTATTGCAACGCTGACAAGATAGCAAAAGCTTCAGCTGAGAAAATACTTGTATTAGAATCTATTCCTTCTCCAAAACCCACTTTCAATTTACTATCATAGAAGGCGACAGAAGTACAATGCTCGTTCTTGGCTGCATCTGTATATAATATCCTATAATTTTGCCATTTAAATAGTGATTCATTAAATGTCTCCTTCGAGTTGAGGGAAGGATCTATTTCTATATTACAGTAATAGTACTTGCTTTGGTATGTTCCTTCAAAGCAAGGCCAGGTGATCTCTGTTCTGTGAATGTTTAAGGACCCAAAAAACTGCAGATAATCAGAAAGTTCATGAAGCAAGAACAAGGATTTTTTGTTTGATATTACTGATTGAGAACTAATAAGATTACTTAATAATTTATTAGATTTTATTGAATAAATTTTTAGTAAAAATCTATTTTTTAAATAATGAAATCTCACTCCAAGTGGAGGTATATTACATTCAATTTGCAAAATATTTATAGGTGTTGTCTTAAATGCCCCTGTTATAAGGCGTAAACCAGTATTTTGAATGACCTCCAACTTTTTAACTAAAGTTTTATTGGAAGCATAGCATAATGCTCCATATTCAAAATGACTTCTGATTAATGACTTGTAAAGGAGTAATAAAATTTTGGGATCAGCACCCCAGTATGTTTTAGCTAATGATTTTAAGATGTTCAGAGCTTTAAAAGCTCTGGCTACTACATAGTCAACATATTTATTCCATGACATATTGCTGGTAAAGAGAACCCCCAGGAATTTTACCTCTGATACCTCTGTTAATTCAGATTTATTATAGTAAATTTTTACTGGAGGATGAATTCGTTTGCCAAAAACTATGACTTTAGATTTCTTAGAGTTAATATTTAAATCTAAATAACCTAAATACCTCTTTAATCTATCTAAAGATTCATTAAGTCTAAATGCTATTTGATTTATACAATTTCCAGATAAATATATAACTAAATCATCTGCATATTGCAAATTACTCGTGAATGGTCCTAAATTCAAATTTAGCTGATATATATACAATAAAAATATTAAAGGGCTCAATATTCCACCCTGGCATACGCCTTTGGAAGAGTATCTGGGCCCATAAAGATTTCCATATTTTACAAAAACTTTTCTTTCATATAAAAAGTTATAAATCCATTTAATTAATTTTCCAGGTACACCAACTTTGTTGAGTTCTTCACAAAGTATTTTAAGATTGACATTATTAAAAGCACCCTCAATGTCTAGAAAAACAGAGACAAGAAGATTATTTTGAGCAATTGACTTTTGAATATCCAGCTGCAACAAAGCAATACTTTCCTGAGCAGATTTTCCCTTCCGAAAACCAAATTGATTATATGGTAAGATATTATGTTTTTCAATGAAAAATTCAAGACGTTGTTTTAAAAGCTGTTCAAAAATTTTACCCACGCAAGAAGTAAGGGTTATAGGTCGATATGAATCTTCATGAAACTCCTTTTTATCGGGTATCAAGCAATCAACTTTCCAATCTTCAGGAATGTGATTTCCTTGCCATAAATTATTAAAGATTGCACACAAAATTCTAACACCATTTTCATTTAATTTTTTTAATAAAATATATGGTACGCCATCTAACCCAAATGCTGTGTCTCTCCTGCCATGGACTGCCATTTTTAACTCTTTTACAGTAAAGGGATTTACTAGAAAATGATTGAAAGAATTAATATTTTCAGCATAATGAAGTTCTTCGAATTTGACATATTCTGGAGTGTACTTATTTAAGAAATTCATGATCCAATCATTATTATTATTAAATTTTTTTTTACATATATATGTTTTATTAAATTTTTTCATTAAAGTCCATATCAAAGACATTGGAGTGTTCCGATTGAAAGAATGACACAATTCAGCCCAACTATTCTCTCTTTCTCTTTTTAATGTTAATTTCTTAAATGCTTGCAATTTTTTGAAGTTTAAGTAATTATCAAGACTTGGGTCCTTTTTAAAAACTATGTATGCCTGTTTACTATTCTGAACTGCAATAGTACATTTGTTATTCCACCAAGGAAGACATGACTTTTTTTTACGACCTTTATGGACTTTATTACTATTTGGAGATTTGCAATGGGAAATTGATTTTTGAACAGCTAAATGTAATAAATTAACAAAATTATTATATGTAGTTAAAGGCCCGCTATAGAAGCTATGCAATAGCTTAAAAATCACCCTGTCTTTCACATAATACTATTTAAGTTAGAGTTTTTCAAAAGTAGGTAGATTATATTAGTTTTAGTATTAGTACAGATTATGCGTATTCTCAACTGGGATGTGTTAGTTTTGAGATTCAACTATGTTGACTTGACATTAGTCACCACTTAGCATCTCAGTTGATCCGAGCTCTGAGATCATTTCACCCCCTACTTATCGCCGGTACCATCAGTAACAGTTTTAAGCTCTTCATATTTAAGTCTCCACATTGAAGCTTCTTCTTCAAGCTCGTTAACTCTTTCCTTCTGCACATCCAATAAACTTTCGGCCACTGCCAATTTATTTTTCATCTGCTCAAATTGCTTGTTCTTGTCGCTGTCCAGTTGGGTTGTTTCCATCACTGTTGTTTTAGCAAGCTTCACTGTGTCTTCAGCTTTTCTTATAATCTGTCCGGCTTTCACCTCCAACTCATATTGAGTTAAAATCATGATCACCAACCTCCTGATGACGAACGCTAAAAAAATAGCAAAGCCTGTAATGTAGAAGTTACGTTGGGCTCTAAACAGTTTAACATTTCCCTTCATCTCGCTCGCCAAGTGCACATGACCTTGTTCATTCACATGTGAATACTTCCTCATCTCTCGTATCGAATCAATCAAAAATAGGCACAGAATTCCCATCCATCCATAGAAGTATATTGCGGTCCTCTCGTGAAATACTTCGAAAAGTCGGGAGCGGTAAAATCTGTACCACTTTCTAGGACTGAACAATGGTAATATCATCAACATTACGACCGCGATTTCGAAGTACAGGTAGCCGGCTATGAAAGTCCACTGGAACGACATGATGGCTTTTTCGTTACTTCTTAGGAATTACAGAATCAGAAATTGGAAAAACAAAACCGCCTTTTCGGAAAAGCGGTAGATCTGGTATGACGTGCTCGTATTTCACAATTTATTAAATACACTTGGCACAAATAAAAACAAGTTATTATTGAATTCCACGGTGCACTATACAATTACAACGATAGCAAGAGTATATCCAAATTCTAACTTGTAAATTGTATTTATGTACTTTTTTTCACAGATTTTCTTTTCTTTTAATGTACTTTTCTTTACAGATTTTCTTTTCAAACGCTGACTCGCTGAGTTTGATTCTTGTTGCATAGACAACCACAGCAGAGAGTCTTGTTGAATGTTGATTGTTGACACTTGCTTGACACTTGACAGTGGTTGACACAGACTTGATAGCTGTTCAATTCTTTTGTCCAAGGCTCCAAGGGTACATACTACATACCCTACATAAAAGTTCTATTGTTTTCTAAAGTAGGTCGTTGCAGGAAACATTATCTAATTATATTCTGTGGTCTACACCACAGAGTACTTGATACAATACATACTTCAGACCAAGGATAGCACCATAGATTATATAGCACAGACTCGCAGTGTGCGACAGAGAAGAAAACAAAGAAGAAAACTTCCTGAGATTTTTATGTCAATGCATGATCAATGCTAAAAAAAAAACCAAGTGAGACTGACACAAGTGACAGCACTGACATGACTACCTATAGACAGTTCCTTGGACGAAGACAGTTCTGGTAATCCATTCGTCCCTTTCGGGACAGGCAAAGATCGAAGCCTATTCATTCGTGTTGAATTTTCTGTGATAGGTATTATACAGTGTGAGTCTTCATAATGTGCACATATTGAAATGAGGGAAACTATGCTTAATCTTATCGACGGAAAACGTATTAAAAAAAATCTAAAATTTTTTTTTATATTTTTTTGGAATTTTTAAAAATTGCGTTCCCTACTATGACCCTTGTGTAAACAAAACGGTGTAACTTTTAAACTAAATGATCTATCACGATGAATCAAACTTATTAATGATTGGAAGTAATGGTCCGTCCTCATGAAATGAAAATTGTGGAAAAAAATTACCCTCAATCGAAAATACACGTGTTTTTAATAAAATTTCTGTTTTTTTTTTCACTAATTTTTACAATAATCGTAAAATTTCGCAATAAAATGCCCCTATTGTGTGCCTTTTTTATTACTTTAAATTATTCCTCATCGTATTAGCTACCTAATGGTAAAAATTGTGTATTTGTAACTTAATCCTAACATTTCTTTTTAACTGTTCAAAAATAGCACTCCAAACGCGCAAGGTATTGTTTTCCTAAGGAGGGTTCTACGTGATATCTACTATCTCAATAATTAGTGCGTAGCCGTGTCCTAGGCCTTTCTTTAACACTTGATAAGAAATGTTAGAATTGAGTTATAAGCATGCAATTTTTACCGTTAGGTAGCTAATACGATGAGGAATAATTTAAAGTAATAAAAAAGGCACACAATAGGGACATTTTATTGAGAAATTTAACGATTATTGTAAAAATTAGTGAAAAAAAAACAGAAATTTTACTAAAAACACGTGTATTTTCCATTGAGGGTAATTTTTTTCCACAATTTTCATTTCATGAGGACGGACCATTATTTCCAATCATAAATAACTTTGATTCATCGCGATAGATCATTTAGTTTAAAAGTTACACCGTTTTGTTTACACAAGGGTCATAGTAGGGAACGCAATTTTTAAAAATTCCAAAAAAATATAAAAAAATTTTTTAGATTTTTTTTAATACGTTTTCCGTCGATAAAATTAAGCATAGTTTCCCTCATTTCAATATGTGCACATTATGAAGACTCACACTGTATAGGCATAGCCTGTTCAATCGTATATTTTTATCAATAATATTTAATCACATCTGAATGACTTAATCTTAGTTTTCTTTCTTAATTCTTCCTTCTTTCTGAGGATTTCTCTTTCTCTAAATTATGACCATAGACACAGGTTTTTTTTATGACCATAGACAGTTCTGTTCTGTTCTGTTCTGTTCTGTTAATCCATTCGTCCCTTTCAGGACAGGCAAAGGTCGGGGACCATACAGCCTATTCATTCGTGTGTATTTTCTGTGTTATGTATTTTAAAGGCATAGCCTGTTCAATCGTTTAACAATAATATATATAAATAATCATAAATATGTATGATTCATCTGAATGATTTTAATCTTGTAGTTTTTTCTTTCTGACTCTTCTTTCTTTGAATTATCTTTCTTTCTGTACTTAAATTCAAATTTCTTGAACAGTGTTCAAAATATATTTGTATAAATATTTATACGTCAACGAATTCTTCAGTAAATCCTTTAGCGAGCGCGGCACGTCTTCAATGGTCTTGAAAATATTAATCAAGTCATCAATCAGCACAAGGCGCTGAATGCCGAAAGATGAACACGAAAAAAATATGTGATCCAGTGTTTGGGATTCATTACTATTGCAATAATTACAAGACGGAGAGTTCACTATTTTCATTCTATGTAAATGTGCATTAAGGCGACAATGACCCAATCTTAGGCGACATATGGCTGAATAATATTTTCTATTACTATAATTAGTTTTCTTATTACAAAACCACGGGTTTTTATTTAAATCATTATTTATGCATTTGTACCATAATCCTTTTCGCTCATTTTCAGGGGAGTTCCTCATCTCATCCCAATGACTTTCCATCTTATTTATCAAATTCTTATTGATATCAGTGTAAGGAAGGGCAACACTTGACTTTATTTGTCTGATGTTCTGTGATGTATTTATCGTTTTTGCCAAAAAGTCGACGTTTTCATTTCCAATCACTCCACAGTGTGCCGGGACCCAAATGAAAGCAATTTCATATGATCTGTTCAGCTCAAGTTGATAAGTTTTCTTCATAATTTCGTAAATTAAATAGTTAGTTTTAACATGAAGCTTACAATTGTGTATCGATGTAAGTACACTCATACTATCACTGGCAATCACCCATTTTAGAGACTCATCTTTACAATTTTCAATGTATTGCAACGCTGACAAGATAGCAAAAGCTTCAGCTGAGAAAATACTTGTATTAGAATCTATTCCTTCTCCAAAACCCACTTTCAATTTACTATCATAGAAGGCGACAGAAGTACAATGCTCGTTCTTGGCTGCATCTGTATATAATATCCTATAATTTTGCCATTTAAATAGTGATTCATTAAATGTCTCCTTCGAGTTGAGGGAAGGATCTATTTCTATATTACAGTAATAGTACTTGCTTTGGTATGTTCCTTCAAAGCAAGGCCAGGTGATCTCTGTTCTGTGAATGTTTAAGGACCCAAAAAACTGCAGATAATCAGAAAGTTCATGAAGCAAGAACAAGGATTTTTTGTTTGATATTACTGATTGAGAACTAATAAGATTACTTAATAATTTATTAGATTTTATTGAATAAATTTTTAGTAAAAATCTATTTTTTAAATAATGAAATCTCACTCCAAGTGGAGGTATATTACATTCAATTTGCAAAATATTTATAGGTGTTGTCTTAAATGCCCCTGTTATAAGGCGTAAACCAGTATTTTGAATGACCTCCAACTTTTTAACTAAAGTTTTATTGGAAGCATAGCATAATGCTCCATATTCAAAATGACTTCTGATTAATGACTTGTAAAGGAGTAATAAAATTTTGGGATCAGCACCCCAGTATGTTTTAGCTAATGATTTTAAGATGTTCAGAGCTTTAAAAGCTCTGGCTACTACATAGTCAACATATTTATTCCATGACATATTGCTGGTAAAGAGAACCCCCAGGAATTTTACCTCTGATACCTCTGTTAATTCAGATTTATTATAGTAAATTTTTACTGGAGGATGAATTCGTTTGCCAAAAACTATGACTTTAGATTTCTTAGAGTTAATATTTAAATCTAAATAACCTAAATACCTCTTTAATCTATCTAAAGATTCATTAAGTCTAAATGCTATTTGATTTATACAATTTCCAGATAAATATATAACTAAATCATCTGCATATTGCAAATTACTCGTGAATGGTCCTAAATTCAAATTTAGCTGATATATATACAATAAAAATATTAAAGGGCTCAATATTCCACCCTGGCATACGCATTTGGAAGAGTATCTGGGCCCATAAAGATTTCCATATTTTACAAAAACTTTTCTTTCATATAAAAAGTTATAAATCCATTTAATTAATTTTCCAGGTACACCAACTTTGTTGAGTTCTTCACAAAGTATTTTAAGATTGACATTATTAAAAGCACCCTCAATGTCTAGAAAAACAGAGACAAGAAGATTATTTTGAGCAATTGACTTTTGAATATCCAGCTGCAACAAAGCAATACTTTCCTGAGCAGATTTTCCCTTCCGAAAACCAAATTGATTATATGGTAAGATATTATGTTTTTCAATGAAAAATTCAAGACGTTGTTTTAAAAGCTGTTCAAAAATTTTACCCACGCAAGAAGTAAGGGTTATAGGTCGATATGAATCTTCATGAAACTCCTTTTTATCGGGTATCAAGCAATCAACTTTCCAATCTTCAGGAATGTGATTTCCTTGCCATAAATTATTAAAGATTGCACACAAAATTCTAACACCATTTTCATTTAATTTTTTTAATAAAATATATGGTACGCCATCTAACCCAAATGCTGTGTCTCTCCTGCCATGGACTGCCATTTTTAACTCTTTTACAGTAAAGGGATTTACTAGAAAATGATTGAAAGAATTAATATTTTCAGCATAATGAAGTTCTTCGAATTTGACATATTCTGGAGTGTACTTATTTAAGAAATTCATGATCCAATCATTATTATTATTAAATTTTTTTTACATATATATGTTTTATTAAATTTTTTCATTAAAGTCCATATCAAAGACATTGGAGTGTTCCGATTGAAAGAATGACACAATTCAGCCCAACTATTCTCTCTTTCTCTTTTTAATGTTAATTTCTTAAATGCTTGCAATTTTTTGAAGTTTAAGTAATTATCAAGACTTGGGTCCTTTTTAAAAACTATGTATGCCTGTTTACTATTCTGAACTGCAATAGTACATTTGTTATTCCACCAAGGAAGACATGACTTTTTTTTACGACCTTTATGGACTTTATTACTATTTTGAGATTTGCAATGGGAAATTGATTTTTGAACAGCTAAATGTAATAAATTAACAAAATTATTATATGTAGTTAAAGGTGAATTGGAATCTATAACAAAGTTACACAACAAAGAATCAAGTTCTTTTTCAAATATATCCCAATTAACACTTTTGTAATTGGGAAACAATGGCAAGTTATTACCTTTGTCTGAATTTCCATGACTATTGCAACCAACAAGTAATTTTATTATTGCAGGTAAATGATAACTTCCTAAAGGATCGTCGTGTAATGACCAATCGCAAGTCAATGCAAGAGATGGAGAAACCAATGATAAATCTAAAACATTGGGACGCCAAGTGAGAGAACCAACAGTAGTTGGCTTACCATTATTAAGAAGAACTAAGCTATTATCATCAATGACATCTAGAAGATTTCTACCTCTACTGTTTATACTATTACTACCCCAAATAGTATGATGGGCATTAAAATCACCCCCAAGGATAAATGGCTTCGGAATATTTTTAATCAACATGTCAAAAGTGTTTTTATTAAAATTTGCAAGAGGTGGACTATAGAAACTCAATATACTAATTTCTTGATCATAAAGTTTAATCCTAATACAAATGTTTTGATGATCACTATCACAATATGTATCTATTTTTGTATATGATATACTGTTATGTATAATTAGCGCAACACCATTAAGTTGGCTACCTATATCTTTTCTTTCAATTTTATAACCTCTTATATTGAATCTATGTTCAGGTTTTAACCAAGTTTCACAAATTATTGCAATATGTATGTCATTTTCATAAAGAAACTGGGATAAAATATGTCGATTACTTAGTAAGCTCTGAGCATTCCATTGAACTATATTTACATAATCCATTATTTTTTAAATTGGGTAGTTTTTTTACTGAACGTTTCGAGAAGAATATTTTTCACATTATTAGAACTAATAGGGTTATTGTCTGTTTTAGATGATACAATTTTGACAATCGATTCTACAAGTAAATTCAAAAAAATATCTGATTTTAATACATTTTGTAGTTGTTTGTAAGGGTCATTTGTTGTTAATTTAGGAAAAGATTTTTCATTAAATAATTCTGCATATGTTACAGATCTTGACTTCATTTTATTTTCATTAATTTTCTGCTTTTTAATGGGACATTAACCTGATACTGCTATATGATTCCCATTGCAATTAATACATTTTGCATTTATTTTGTCAACCGAACAATTTTTAAAATTGTGATTTTCTGAGCAAATGGAGCACTTCACGGAGTTTTTACAAAATTTAGCAATGTGTCCATACTTCAAACACTGCAGACACTGCTTGACTGGAGGAATAAAAGGACTCACCTCGTGTCTCCATGAATCCAAATGAATATAGTCCGGTAGCTGGGTCGCTGCAAAAGTCACAGCCACTGTTGCTGTGGGTTTGTATTCGGTTCTATCATTTATAGTTACCCTTGACATAAGTCGTCTGACTTGAATTACATTTGTTGAAGACAATAGTGAAAAAATCTTTTTGTTGGAAAGTTCAAGAGGAACCCCCCTTATGACACCCGTGATCTCCGTCGAAGCAGCTGGAATACTAGGTTTCATGTTGACATTTTTGTGGTATTTGTCATTATTTAAAAATACGTTAGCATTAATTGCTAAATCAAATACGATTCCAATTTTGTACTTGTTGATGGTTTTTAAGTACTTCACACCATTAACACTATACTGTCTTAAAGCCGATGATATGGCGAGCTTTTCATGTTCTCCAATAGCCTTTTCCGGAATATTAGATGAAAGGAAAACTATGTATTCCTCTGCACGGCCGTTGTCTAAATATTTGCGAGTATAGTTCTGGATTCTGAACGGTTTGTACTTCTCATCATCATCTTCAAAGTCACTTGAAGACGACACCGATTCATTAGTCGGCGACGACTCTTTTTTACGTTTTAACTTGGCGCCCCTCATTATGGGGGCACCGGAATGCTATTTTTACTAATTTTTGTGCACTATAAGCGATATTAATAAATTTCTTGAAAATTTGTTATAAAAACGCGCCTTTTCTCTTCGACCGTTCCCGCGCTTTTTCTGACCATAGACAGTTGTCCAAATGAATATTGACCGATGACAGCTGATTTCAATTTGAAGATTTGAATGTTGAGTTGAATTTTGAGCTGAAGATTGAAAAATATTAGTTGTTGTGCAAATATCACAAAAAATTAAAAGTTTATTACCTGTCACCCACATAACGTTTTGATAATGGCCAGTATAGAATTAGATATATGGCGCGGGGAATGGGGACTTGCGTCAATTGATCTCGAATGCCTTAAAGTTTTGGTATGATGTGAAAACAGCCACCTAACCTCTTTGCAGTAGTTTCACCGGTGTTTAAGTTTTAATTAATGATATTTTCAGACCTATATGAAGTTCATTGGAGTACCTGTAAGAGTTCGTGAGGCGAGCAACCCGTTTTTTACACCAAAAGGTACACTGCCTGTTATGAGAGATGGCAGGACTGTTTTGACTAATTTTGAAGAGGTTGTAGAATATCTTAAATCTTTGGTAAGCTATTAACAAATTTTAACAAACATTTAAAGTAAAGCTGCATGCATTTTTGACTCTTTACACTATCAAAAAGTTGATGTTAATTGAAAGAAATAAGAAATAATACAAGTTCAGTTGTCCTTAACTTTTAATTTACCTTCACCTTCGTTACCTTCTGCTGACTGTAGCTTCATATAACTATAGCCCTTGACGTCAAGGTCTAGTCCATGTCAATTAAGACGCCACCATGCATTGTCATCAATTCCTTTGCTAAAAGAAATTTAACATTTATATGAAAATCCTCAGGAGGTTGCTATGTTTATACCTCAGGGCTCCAAGTAGGCTATTTTATTTAAAAACGATGCCACTATTACACAATACAATTTTAATTAAGTAATTAAGTTATTACCGTACACAAAATAAATTACCACAATTGGTTTAAGTAACAACGACAAAGTCACTGATAGGCAACTGAGACACATTTGCAATAGCAAACTTTGGCCCCAGTGCTGGAAGAAGAAGAAAGTATGATGCATCTGCTTTTCCACTGCCTCAGTGCAGTCTGAACACTTCAGCTGCGCTGTGTACCATGTTCATGTTGTATAGATTGACTGCACATCCCTATAGGCTATAAGCACTTAAACCACCGATAACAAAACTGAGGAGACCTTGTACAAGCAAACAGTACAAAATTCTATAGGTGGCTGCTGAGCGAACTACTTTGTGGCCTTGCTGGTGACAAAACAAGCATTTTTGGCACCGGTTAACTGATATTTGTCGCGTCGTCCGCCCTGTTCAGGGTATATGTCTATTGCGTAGACAAACACATTTCTTTTTGAACAATAATGGTTCAAATCTAGATTTACTGCTGAAAGGTTTTTATAGCAACCCAAATGACTGTTATTGCAAAATGCCTTCCTAATCTTACAAAAGAAAATCTTCACCCATTAATCACTTCTATTCACTATGTAATTTATTTTCTTGTCAGCATTACAGCACTGATGTTCATTTAAACCAAAAACAATCGGCAGAAGCGAGCGCTTTCACACAGTATCTAAGGGACAAACTATATCCTGCCTATCAGTATGCGTGGTGGGTGGACGAGAAGAATTACAGCGAGCTGACAAGGCCTGCGTATGCCAAAGCTTTGCGAATACCGTTCAATTTCTACTATCCTTCCAAGTATCAAAGCTCTGCCAAGGCAATGATTGATGCGTTGTACGGAGAACATGCTGACTTGAAGGAAGTTGAGAAGACTGTGAGTAATATTCTTTTGATATTTGACAGTACAATTATGCTTGCCTCTGATTGGGTTGGAAATTTTGTTATTGGCCATAGATTAAGTACACACTAGCTGAGGGGATAGGCAGGCTTCACATGCCTAAATGCATGCATAGTAAACATGATGGAGAACCATCACCCTTGATGGTTTTCTCACAATGTTTTCCTTTACCAATTTATGGTAGTACTCTGTCCATTGGTTTATTTTCTTTTTGACACATGAGACAGGTATAGCCAATAGTGATGGGCCAGCTTATGTATGTCTCTCTGGCACCTTGCTATTGCTATATCTATCTCATGTATCAAAAAGAAAATAAACTATCCCATGCTTCATTCAACTAATCCCCTTACCAAAGGTTGCCTGTAAAAGCTTGCTGTAGCAATAACGCCGCCTTGGCGCTAACTGTGTTTCATTATTTTGTGTTTCTCGGCCTGTATTTTCTGTATTGGCATAATGAAGTTGCATAAATTAAAACAAATGGGCAGAGTAAAGTTGTGATAACACAGAAGTAGAATCCAAACATAACAAGGGCTTGTAGGTTTGAACTATGTTGAAAACAATGTGTTTTTTAAACCTGTTCCAGATTTATAATGAAGCAGAGAAGTGCCTTAAGACCCTATCTGACCGGCTGGGGGAGAGCGAGTACTTCTTTGGCAACAGGCCGTCGTCTTTCGACGCGACGGTGTTTGCGTACCTCGCGCCGCTCGCCAAAGTTCCCTTCCCCAACGCGACACTCTCAAACCATGTTAAAGGGATTGTCAACCTGAATAGATTTGTTGGGAGGATCAGTCAGAAGAATTTTAGAAATGTTACAGATGGTAGGATTATTATTTTATGTAATTTTATTGGAATATCCTATTGCTTAAGAGACTGTACTAAAATTCCTGTGCCTGGAAGAGGGCTTGCTAAAAAGTGTATAGGAAAAGCTTTTTGCCATTTCTTAAATTTCTGGTACTCATACCTCAGTTAGTTAGTTAGTAGATTATCAATCTTTATAAGAAGCAGGATTGACTGGCATCCAAAAAGCCTATTTTCTTGATGACTGTATGATACATACCTACAGCATTACTTGCTTTGGAAAAAATGGCCACACAGCTTGGGTGAAATTGTGATCATTTCTAGAGACTACTAGCGGAGACCTGCGGCTCCGCCCGCGTGAATTTCGGTGTTCACAAATTCCGCAGAACCATTGATTTATTTGTCATATACATCTCCATTCCTTTTAGCAAAACCAGTTCAGTAGTTCAGCTTGAAGGAGTATTTCGTCATCCAAACATTGTACTCCCATTTGACCCCCAAGGCGTTGAATTTTGAAAAATCCTTTCTTAGTGCACCACTAGACTTAATAAGGAACCTATGTGCTAGCCCTGTGATTTTAAATATTTAGATGAGTTTAAGCAGTGAATTGAAATGAAATTGAAATGAAATGAAATTTATTGTCACTCTTCCTTAGAATAAATACAATTAGTTACATTAAATAAACTTATTTTAATACTATACCTATATACCTTGAATTAAGTCACCTTAAATTTCATAAAACTCTGTGGTTTTTACTTAGGTATTATACTGTACACTGATTTAAGTAATATAAAACTATACTTAAAAAAACATAAAAAAAATCTACCTCACGCAACCAAGCCAAGCGCATAAGCATAACAAGGCTATAAGGTCGAATTTTGCAGAAGTTCTTTGTATTATAATCTATTTCACTAGACAAGTCACTCTAACCCCTGTACTAGTAAAAACTGTACCACAGCAGGTTAGCATTCCTCAATTCTAAATCACGATCTTTCATCACACTTTGAAACATAATATGTAATATAATTTAATACAATGTGGGTAGTAAGTAAAATATAAAACTGACTCCGGAATGGGCAGTATAGGCAGAAATCCTAGATGCAAATGATATCTTGATTCTTGTACTAAGTACTAATAATAACGTATCAATACAGTGGTATTATAGTAAGTATAAGTATACGTGGTACATATTATATACTATATGCACACAAAAATATGACTCTAAACTTATTGATAATGTAAGACATGTGATTGATTATACTAAACTGTAAACTATATAAACATTTATTGGTATCACGTGTGAATGTGTATGTGAGTATGTGTATGTGTGTGTTTGCGTGTGTGTGTGTGTGTATGTGTCCGCAAGTGTGTGTGCATGTGTGTTCAAATTATTTTATAATCCTCAGAAGATCTTCTACATCATTATAATTTACTGTATTAAGATACTTACTTAATCATCTGATGCTTCAACTATTCCATCGACTGATACAATGAGGATGTTAATAAAAATAAATAATTAAAAAATTAAACAAGTGGAAAATTAAAAAAATTTAAAACACCCACGACTTTTGCAGACTTGTAATTGAAAAAGGATTAAATAATTTTTTTGAAACTCCCCGACTAAAGAAAAGTGAGAACTAAGAACCTATCAGTATAATCACAAATCCAAGAAAATCCGTCGGAGCTGCTGTGTTTTGCCTATGACGGTGTTGATGATGCTGTTTACCAGTTGATGACTAATTCAATTTCTTCATACTTCTCATATAGGTACCGGCAGTTTATCAATACTTACTAATTACATTAATTGATATTGGAAATGAAAATATATAAAATAGCAATGGCAGCTCCGACGGATTTTCTTGGATTTGTAATTATACTGATAGGTTCTTAGTTCTTACTTTTCTTTAGTCGGGGAGTTTCAAAAAAATTATTTAATCCTTTTTCAATTACAAGTCTGCAAAAGTCGTGGGTGTTTTAAATTTTTTTAATTTTCCACTTGTTTTATAGTTTTTCGATTTATAGGTATATTAATGTAATTTAAATTATAATATTATTAAAAAATGAAAATTAATCTTCAAACTAGCCATTAGCTCCTCTAGCAGCGTTTGAAGGCATCATCCCTTCCAAGTCATAAAGAGACGTTTATTGTGGCGCCCCCTGCTGTTCAATCACAAAAACAATTATCTACCAACCATTGCCAATGACTCACTAATATTTTATACAAAACTGTATCCAAATCGGTTCAGTCGTTTTTGTAATAATTGAGAACATTCGTTTGCACTGTAAATGTTTTTTATGGCGCCCCCTGGTGATCGATGTTCGTAACAACTATCTAAGAACCATCGCCAATGAATACCAAACATTATATAGAAAACTGCATCTAAATCGGTCAAGCCGTTTTTGAAATAAATGGGAACATTCGTTTGCAATATAAATGTATTTTATGGCGCCCCCTGGTGCTCGATGTTCGTAACAACTATCTAAGAACCATTGCCGCTGAACACCAAACATTATACAGAAAACCGCATCTAAAACGGTCAAGCCGTTTTTGAAATAAATGGGAACATTGATGTGCACACACAAACAAACCAACAAACAAACAAACAAACAAAAATATTTTTGCATTATTGGTTTTTGTGAACAATTTAACATACAAACAAATATAACATCTCATTAATAGAGTAATGTACAAACGGTCTCTCACCCTAAACGCATATACCCGTACTCCGTTCCGTCGTGGGTAAAAACACGACTGCCCTGTTTTAAAACGAACTAAAAAGTAAAAAACAAGTTATTTTAGTTCATCTGCATATTGACAAAGGGAAAAGTGGTCAAATTTCTCATTAATTAAAACAGATAAACTCGTATTATGGCAGTCGGGGGACCGTTCTGAGGAACACCTTCTATTCTAAGAGGTCCCCCGACTGCCATAATATGAGTTTATCTGTTTTAATTAATGAGAAATTTGACCACTTTTTTTCTTGGATTTTCTTGGATTTGTAATTATACTGATAGGTTCTTAGTTCTTACTTTTCTTTAGTCGGGGAGTTTCAAAAAAATTATTTAATCCTTTTTCAATTACAAGTCTGCAAAAGTCGTGGGTGTTTTAAATTTTTTTAATTTTCCACTTGTTTTATAGTTTTTCGATTTATAGGTATATTAATGTAATTTAAATTATAATATTATTAAAAAATGAAAATTAATCTTCAAACTAGCCATTAGCTCCTCTAGCAGCGTTTGAAGGCATCATCCCTTCCAAGTCATAAAGAGACGTTTATTGTGGCGCCCCCTGCTGTTCAATCACAAAAACAATTATCTACCAACCATTGCCAATGACTCACTAATATTTTATACAAAACTGTATCCAAATCGGTTCAGTCGTTTTTGTAATAATTGAGAACATTCGTTTGCACTGTAAATGTTTTTTATGGCGCCCCCTGGTGATCGATGTTCGTAACAACTATCTAAGAACCATCGCCAATGAATACCAAACATTATATAGAATACTGCATCTAAATCGGTCAAGCCGTTTTTGAAATAAATGGGAACATTCGTTTGCAATATAAATGTATTTTATGGCGCCCCCTGGTGCTCGATGTTCGTAACAACTATCTAAGAACCATTGCCGCTGAACACCAAACATTATACAGAAAACCGCATCTAAAACGGTCAAGCCGTTTTTGAAATAAATGGGAACATTGATGTGCACACACAAACAAACCAACAAACAAACAAACAAACAAACAAAAATATTTTTGCATTATTGGTTTTTGTGAACAATTTAACATACAAACAAATATAACATCTCATTAATAGAGTAATGTACAAACGGTCTCTCACCCTAAACGCATATACCCGTACTCCGTTCCGTCGTGGGTAAAAACACGACTGCCCTGTTTTAAAACGAACTAAAAAGTAAAAAACAAGTTATTTTAGTTCATCTGCATATTGACAAAGGGAAAAGTGGTCAAATTTCTCATTAATTAAAACAGATAAACTCGTATTATGGCAGTCGGGGGACCGTTCTGAGGAACACCTTCTATTCTAAGAGGTCCCCCGACTGCCATAATATGAGTTTATCTGTTTTAATTAATGAGAAATTTGACCACTTTTTTTCTTGGATTTTCTTGGATTTGTAATTATACTGATAGGTTCTTAGTTCTTACTTTTCTTTAGTCGGGGAGTTTCAAAAAAATTATTTAATCCTTTTTCAATTACAAGTCTGCAAAAGTCGTGGGTGTTTTAAATTTTTTTAATTTTCCACTTGTTTTATAGTTTTTCGATTTATAGGTATATTAATGTAATTTAAATTATAATATTATTAAAAAATGAAAATTAATCTTCAAACTAGCCATTAGCTCCTCTAGCAGCGTTTGAAGGCATCATCCCTTCCAAGTCATAAAGAGACGTTTATTGTGGCGCCCCCTGCTGTTCAATCACAAAAACAATTATCTACCAACCATTGCCAATGACTCACTAATATTTTATACAAAACTGTATCCAAATCGGTTCAGTCGTTTTTGTAATAATTGAGAACATTCGTTTGCACTGTAAATGTTTTTTATGGCGCCCCCTGGTGATCGATGTTCGTAACAACTATCTAAGAACCATCGCCAATGAATACCAAACATTATATAGAATACTGCATCTAAATCGGTCAAGCCGTTTTTGAAATAAATGGGAACATTCGTTTGCAATATAAATGTATTTTATGGCGCCCCCTGGTGCTCGATGTTCGTAACAACTATCTAAGAACCATTGCCGCTGAACACCAAACATTATACAGAAAACCGCATCTAAAACGGTCAAGCCGTTTTTGAAATAAATGGGAACATTGATGTGCACACACAAACAAACCAACAAACAAACAAACAAACAAAAATATTTTTGCATTATTGGTTTTTGTGAACAATTTAACATACAAACAAATATAACATCTCATTAATAGAGTAATGTACAAACGGTCTCTCACCCTAAACGCATATACCCGTACTCCGTTCCGTCGTGGGTAAAAACACGACTGCCCTGTTTTAAAACGAACTAAAAAGTAAAAAACAAGTTATTTTAGTTCATCTGCATATTGACAAAGGGAAAAGTGGTCAAATTTCTCATTAATTAAAACAGATAAACTCGTATTATGGCAGTCGGGGGACCGTTCTGAGGAACACCTTCTATTCTAAGAGGTCCCCCGACTGCCATAATATGAGTTTATCTGTTTTAATTAATGAGAAATTTGACCACTTTTTTTCTTGGATTTTCTTGGATTTGTAATTATACTGATAGGTTCTTAGTTCTTACTTTTCTTTAGTCGGGGAGTTTCAAAAAAATTATTTAATCCTTTTTCAATTACAAGTCTGCAAAAGTCGTGGGTGTTTTAAATTTTTTTAATTTTCCACTTGTTTTATAGTTTTTCGATTTATAGGTATATTAATGTAATTTAAATTATAATATTATTAAAAAATGAAAATTAATCTTCAAACTAGCCATTAGCTCCTCTAGCAGCGTTTGAAGGCATCATCCCTTCCAAGTCATAAAGAGACGTTTATTGTGGCGCCCCCTGCTGTTCAATCACAAAAACAATTATCTACCAACCATTGCCAATGACTCACTAATATTTTATACAAAACTGTATCCAAATCGGTTCAGTCGTTTTTGTAATAATTGAGAACATTCGTTTGCACTGTAAATGTTTTTTATGGCGCCCCCTGGTGATCGATGTTCGTAACAACTATCTAAGAACCATCGCCAATGAATACCAAACATTATATAGAATACTGCATCTAAATCGGTCAAGCCGTTTTTGAAATAAATGGGAACATTCGTTTGCAATATAAATGTATTTTATGGCGCCCCCTGGTGCTCGATGTTCGTAACAACTATCTAAGAACCATTGCCGCTGAACACCAAACATTATACAGAAAACCGCATCTAAAACGGTCAAGCCGTTTTTGAAATAAATGGGAACATTGATGTGCACACACAAACAAACCAACAAACAAACAAACAAACAAAAATATTTTTGCATTATTGGTTTTTGTGAACAATTTAACATACAAACAAATATAACATCTCGTTAATAGAGTAATGTACAAACGGTCTCTCACCCTAAACGCATATACCCGTACTCCGTTCCGTCGTGGGTAAAAACACGACTGCCCTGTTTTAAAACGAACTAAAAAGTAAAAAACAAGTTATTTTAGTTCATCTGCATATTGACAAAGGGAAAAGTGGTCAAATTTCTCATTAATTAAAACAGATAAACTCGTATTATGGCAGTCGGGGGACCGTTCTGAGGAACACCTTCTATTCTAAGAGGTCCCCCGACTGCCATAATATGAGTTTATCTGTTTTAATTAATGAGAAATTTGACCACTTTTCCTTTTGTCAATATGCAGATGAACTAAAATAACTTGTTTTTTACTTTTTAGTTAGTTTTAAAACAGGGCAGTCGTGTTTTTTAATTTTTTAATTATTTATTTTTATTTTATACTTTTTAGTGATGGTCTACGGTGTTTGCGGGCATTTTAAATAATATGCGGTGGGTTAAATATTTAATATTTCAAAGATTTAAAAATTAAAAAAATTAATATTTTTCCACTTATGTAAAAGTATATTTTAATTATATATATATTCGGTTACTACTCTCTAATACCTTCATTTTGATACCCATATTGTGATAATTGAAGAAAACATTTTGATTTCCACTTTTGAAATTGGCGCCTCACGGTCGCCATATTAATTTTTCCAAAAAAAATTTAGCCTATGTTACCCGGAATAATGTAAGGATTCTAACGATACCCCATTTGTCCAAATCGTTCAGCCATTTAAAAGTAATGGTGGAATAAAGAAACTCACATACATACATACATAATCCGAACCCGCGATCTCTAACTAACTCGCTGTTCCTTGAGCCAGCAACCGAGAAGGAAGTTCATACCATAATTCGCAACCTAGAAAAGAAACGCAGCTACGGCGCAGACGACATTCCACCGACGTTAATTAAATACTGTATCAATTAATTAACCCCCCCGTTGACATTTTTAATAAATCAGTCCTTTGACGAAGGCCCCGACAAACTTAAAATTGCAAAAATAAGACCCATACTTAAAAAAGGCGGAAAACCTAACGATCCTAGTAGCTATCGACCTATCGCTCTTTTGCCAGCGCTATCTAAAATTTTCGAAAAAACTTTGACAAACAGAATATACAGATTTCTAGAAAAATATAACATCTATATATGAGACTCAATACGGCTTTAGGAAAAACCGCTCAACGACTCTAGCCGTCTTTAAATACATGCAAGAAATCCTTAACTGCCTAGAGGAAAAAAAGTACGGTGTCGGACTACTGCTGGACATGACCAAGGCATACGACAAAGTCTCACATACAGTACTGCTGAACAAAATTTACGATTCAGGTATACGAGGAAACGCCCACCGATGGCTGAAATCATACTTAAAAGACCGACAGCAATTCGTTCAAATACGATATCGCGACGAACAGACCAATGCAATGAGTGATTTTGATTCGGACATACGTGTTTCAAATTGGTCTATACCACAAGGAAGCGTCCTTGGATGCATCCTCTTTTTAGTATATATTAACGACCTACCTAACCACATAGACTCACACTCGACATGTGTAATGTTTGCGGATGACGTGTCCATACTATGCAAGTGCCAAAACGAGACCGATTGCGAAAACCACATCTTAGAAAACTTAACAAAAATTCAAACTTATCTTAATTCCAATAACCTAGAGATGAACCCTAATAAAACAAAGCTTATACAATTCCGGATTCCGGCCATATCAGAAACAACCACTTAATCTTAAACCGCTCGGAAATGTCACAAAAATAAAAGAGGTCGCAGACTTTTCTCTTCTCGGCCTGACAATTGATGTTCACCTAAATTGGAAGAGCCACATTCATAACTTAAGTGTAAAGCTTTCGCGGTTTGTGTATGCTCTCAGTATCCTGAAAGCAAACACAAACTACGAAACTGCACTCTCTGCATATTACGCGTACGCATACTCCTGGCTTAGGTATGGGATTATCCTCTGGGGCGGTAGTACCAACGCAGAGGATATCTTCATCCTACAGAAGAAATGCATCCGCATATTAGTAAATATAAAACCACGCGAGAGTTGCAGACCCCATTTCTTGAACAAAAAAATTCTTACCTTACCGTCCATTTATATAATGGAGACGGCTTTGTTTGTAAGGAAACACCTCTATTTGTATAAAACTGCAGGGAATGCAACAAAAAACGAACGAAGTGCGCGTCGGAAAAATAAACTCATTTATCCCAGCTGCAAACTTAAAATGACTAGCAGTGGCCCATTACACCGAACAATAAATATTTATAATAAAATCCCAAATTATATTACAGACGAAACAAACAATACTACTTTTAAGAAGAAACTTAAGCAATGGCTCGTATATAACTGTTTTTATGACATCGATGAGTTACTGCAGGCCCAAAAGTAATACTCCTTACATCTAGACCTCAATCGCACGAATTATGTTTTATTAACATGGACTACAAATTTATCTTATGCTATTCTCGTAATTTCTGACTATTATCTATTAATTAATATAATTTGCACTGATTTAAATTTGTGACAGTACTGTAACCAACTTTGATCGACTTAAATTTTAGGAATACATAATTATTATCTTGACATTCTAATCTTTACTCTACTGCTTGTTGTATTGACTAATTATTATTATTTGACCTCCTTGAATTGAATTATACTTGCTGTCGTGTACTTTCATTGACTAATTATTATATATTTTAATTTCATATTACTAATTTTATATTTAGAAAATAATTAAATTGTAAAATTTGCTTGCATAAAATAAATTGTAAAATTGTTGTAATGTATAATTGTTATATTAATATTGTTAGCAACGCCCTGACAGGGCCACATGTTAATGTTAAAATACTGTAACATGTAAGCTAATCTACAAATAAACAATAAACAATTATTCTACATACATACATGAACCCTAAAAACATTACACTCCTTTTTTTTGGGCAGTCGTGTAATAAAACCCAAAACGCAGGAAATTATTATTTCGGTAAAGATACTTTTTATATAATATATTTTGTTATTCTGTTTAGATTACAACCGCACCAATTCCAAGAAGCAGTCCCAAGGCACGCAGTCGGAGCGCGAGGCTGCGCAGTTTCCTCACGAGACCAGGAACAAGGTTCTGGCGGCGGTGTTCGCGGCGCTTGCTATGACGGGCTACGCGCTCGCTAACGGCATGTTCCAGGTAAGCATGATACCTCTTTGAACAAGTGCCCTATAGGTAAACCGCTCAACCAATCAACAAGTCTGTCGCTGTCCGCCGGCAGCGTCGACGTATCGTTATAGCCAATCGCATCACCCGCCCCGCATCCCGCAGACCATCAGGAGGGTCAAGTTTATAGCGGTTTACCTATAGTTAGAGTTAGAGTTCATACATAAAAGCAGTTGCCAACAATAGTTTAGAGTTACTAAATGGTGACCAAAATATATTGACTTCTTCGTCTAAAAAAAGTGAATGAATGACACGGCACTCTGTTTTTGTAGACTTGTTGGTTAGTTCAAATATAGAAGTATCTACAAGCTTAATTATTTATTGCTCTCAGATATATAATTAAATGGTGGTAAGGATTCTGTTTTAGAGTCTATATATCTAGAAGTTGGTATGATTAGAAATAGTCCTACTATGTCTAAGCTACTTATGTTAAGGGTCAGAAATGAGACGCTTCACATCGCACAAAATTATATTGTTAAACTATTAAATATCACAGTAACACAAAATAAATTCACTTATTCACTGGTACATCACTATCACTTCACTTCACTATCACTAATAATAATTCCCCGCACGCCTCTCTGCCCTTTATAAGGACACACAACTCCCCACATCTCTCTCGCTCCCCTCTCCACGGCTCTCGCTCCCTTCTCCACGGCTCTGCTCGTCTCCGCTCGTCCCTTATCGCCTGAACTCGTCTACCCGCGTCGCCCATCTCCGCAACCACTCGTTACAGTCGGCCATCCTGTAACAATTGCGCCGCAATTGGCGCCGAAGCACACGTTAGATCTCTAACAAATTCTATCTATAATAAATCAGTCAAGTCATCCCAGGTTTCAACATCCTCGTCACCACTGCTGGCAATGGAATTAATGATATTAGGGCAAGGCCGCAGGAAATCTGCAGGAACAATGGCTGTAACTCCCTCATTATTTTACCATTAATGCCCCAAATTTCTCATAATATTGGAATCCTTGTAATTACGAATAACCCTGAATTAAAATCCCTTAAATTACTACTAGATCTCGTTTTCGTGGATTGTCCTACTTGATTCAGCTAAAACTACATCGGCTCAGAAGTGCCACAAATCCATCCAGATATTCAGTACGATACCCAAGTAGAAACTCTATTAGGGAAACTCTATCAGGAAAACTCTGTCAGGAAAACTCTATCAGGAAAACTCTATCAGGAAAACTCTATCAGGAAAATTCTATCAGAGAAAAACTCTATCAGAAAAACTCTATCAGAAAAATTATCAGGAAAACTCTATCAGGAAAACTCTATTAGGAAAACTATCAGGAAAACTCTATCAGGAAAACTATCAGGAAAACTCTATCAGGAAAACTCTATCAGGGAAACTCTATCAGGGAAACTCTATCAGGAAAACTCTATCAGGAAAACTCTATCAGGAAAACTCTATCAGGAAAACTCTATCAGGAAAACTCTATCAGGAAAACTCTATCAGGAAAACTCTATCAGGAAAACTCTATCAGGAAAACTATCAAGAAAACTATTTGGCCAACTATTCGACAAACTCTAATTTGCAGACTCTCATGTGCTAACTCATCTATAAACTCTAATCCGTAAACGCTTAACTGTAAATGCTAATCTCTAATCTCTCTGAACTCTAATCTGTGAACTCTAATCTGTGAACTCTAATCTGTGAACTCTAATCTGTGAATTCTAATCTGTGAACTCTTATCTGTGAACTCTAATCTGTGAACTCTAATCTGTGAACTCTAATCTGTGCACTCTAATCTGTGAACTCTAATCTGTGAACTCTAATCTGTGAACTCTAATCTGTGAACTCTAATCTGTGAACTCTAATCTGTGAACTCTAATCTGTGAACTCTAATCTGTGAACTCTAATCTGTAAACTCTAATCTGTAAACTCTAATCTGTAAACTCTAATCTGTAAACTCTAATCTGTAAACTCTAATCTGTAAACTCTAATCTGTAAACTCTAATCTGTAAACTCTAATCTGTAAACTCTAATCTGTAAACTCTAATCTGTAAACTCTAATCTGTAAACTCTAATCGGTAAACTCTAATCGGTAAACTCTAATCGGTAAACTCTAATCGGTAAACTCTAATCGGTAAACTCTAATCGGTAAACTCTTATGTGTAACTAAAAATGTGTAACTCTTACAAGTCAACTCCCGTACTGGCCAAAACTAATTTAACTTCCAAACACAAAATATGAAACTCAAGTTCACTTTTAAAAGGCAACTTGAAACCTCAAACGCCAACGAAACTAGGTGGTACCTACTTCTAAACTGAAGTTTCCAGAAGCAGACTCTCAACCAACAATACAGGCTAAAACTGATTACTTTACTAATTTCTAACTCAAAAATAAAAACTAACTTAAAGTCAAATAAATCTGGAATGTAAATACGATATAACTCGTGGAATACCAGTTAAATTTTGCCAAACGATTACAGGGTCGCGCCTAACTTTGGAAAGATTAAAGTTTGATCCTTTACTCTCCACACGCGTGGTGCGCTGCACAACCATCATGACACAGCAACCCCTACACTAGTAACCTCCCACTGCTTACTATGAAACAACGAATCAGGTCTCTGCTCGGTCACCTCGTTGCTTTTTCTAATCAAGTCCCTGCTCGGCCATATCGCTTTTTCAGGTGTCAGAGAAGAGAAACAGCGCAACAAAATGCAAATAGCCCCAAATAAGCAATGAAACAAGTTTCGCATGACTAGTAATTTAGATACTAGATACTCAACTTAACCGGGCTGGAGTCTCCTGCAACGATTCGTGAACGATGCCTCAACAGTGACCCTCTGCTGCTGGTCCGTTGGAGTTGCTCGCCTTCTCTGATGATGCCTCTTGATACCACGGCACTCTCGAACACTCAGACGCAGCATAGTAACCTCAATCCGCAACAAAATTTTACACAACTGAGATTCTCCTTCACCGTACTTTTCCCACATTATGTGGAGTCGGCACAACAAGTCTTCCTACATTCATTTAAATCAGCTGTCAACTTGTAATCCACTCTTTTTATACTCGTATCCTCTTTTACGCAATCCATTCACCTCTTTTTCGGTCTTCCTCTACTTCATCGTCCCTCAACATACATACTTGCACTCAACATTCCTTGTTACCTACATGATTTCCAGTCCACACATTACGTGACCGTACCACGCTTAACTTCTACTCCTCATTTTTTTTTTCGGTAACTGGCGCTAGTTTCAAACTTCGCCTTGCATACTTGTCCCCTATCCTATCTCGTCCCTTTATCCTATCCATTCTCATCATATCACACATCAATCTCAACTTTCAAACTTCAGACGCTAATTTAATCCATCCCTTTTACTTCCCAACACTTTTGTCCGAAACAACAAAGATTATTCTCTTAATTATTTTTGAAAACCATTTATTTCCTAGCTCTGTATAACTCACTACGTAACTTACTAATTTTCTCTAAAAAAAGTACAGCTACACGTAAGAACTCTTACTAATAGTTGCATACCTATGACGGCCAAGCACAATTTTCTTTTTCATTGAAACTACCAACATTATAAAAACTGCAATAGCCCCGCAAGTTTTTTTGAACACAAATAATTAATGATGACGGATTTTATCGATTACTAGCGTACAATGCTGATAATCTCCAAACAAACGATTGACCTGAGCTTCTGTAGTAAGACATTAAAATTCCTGCCATGCTGCACTTGCGAGAAGTCATAGTCCTTGCTCACAGTCATGTACAGGCAAGTACAAACATACACACGCGCACGCCCATAACTTTTGGTCAACTGTGTCACTAGATTATAATTTCGCCTATATTACTAGTTTCACGCAAACATTTCTATAACCGATTCTTATTAAATTAAACTCCCTACAACACTACGCACTTGTACCTTTAGAGATAACAAATCCCAACTCATCTGATTATCTACACATAATGTCATACAAATTTTAACTTTGAGTTAAAATGAACACAATGCTCGACGACGTAACGGCGCGGTATTTACTACGTCGACACAAGAAACAGTTGAATACTTTAATCAAAATCATAATTGGAACAATTACAGCTCACCAGAGACGCCATCTGGTTGATGACATCATACGTCCATTATATGATGTGCAGCCTCAACGCCACGCAGCCACGAGTAGGTTAGACACACGCATATGCCCGTTGAGGCACGCAGCCAGCGCACTGATGCAGCTCCAGCACAGCACGGCGAGCCAACACGCACGAGGCGATACGCTGACGAACGCGCTAGACTCACATCAGTTGTTCATGAAACATAAAAACAAATATTAGCAACGCCGACGTTACATTCTCGTAGTAATATTGGAACGATCATACATTACCAAAAGCTTTTCAAAATACCTACGATCAATCTCAGGGTCCGAACACTTACCAGCCCTAGTTACGCTCACGTGCTCACATCTTGTTCCACTTCGAACTTCTTTATGCCTCGTAAAACGCATTGAAAATCTTGAGAAATTATTTACTGGATTTTATTCTCCGTATTGCACACAGTATGAAACAGCCACAATTATAGCACATATACTGCCCGCTTCATTTCAGTTTCTACCGTTACAAATACTCATCATCAAATTTACTGTCAAATCGTCTCACAAAAATGATAAGCAGTTGCGATATGCTATGCTGCCGTTGTAGCTAACCGGTTACATGCCTGACCCCATTTTTGTCACTCCACCGATAGATCTCACCCAATTGATCAATCTTGTAACTCCTGCTTTTTCGCATTCATATCATCACGTTTTTCCGGGTTACAATCAGGTACAACTCAGCAGTTTTCCGATTTTTTTTTTCAAACTACCCTCGAGTAAACTTGATTCAACAGCTTTTCTTTCTCACGTATTATCATGCATATCCTTCAAAGCAATTTTGACGATAACTACTTTCATCGGCACTCACGTGAGATTTTCGCTAGATAACCAATCCTCTTCAGATTTCCGCAATCTCTCTGACGTCACGTATGTTCCCGGCCTCTTTTTTCACGTCACGTGGGTGTGGTATATATCCCAACTTCTGACTGTTAAGGGTCAGAAATGAGACGCTTCACATCGCACAAAATTATATTGTTAAACTATTAAATATCACAGTAACACAAAATAAATTCACTTATTCACTGGTACATCACTATCACTTCACTTCACTATCACTAATAATAATTCCCCGCACGCCTCTCTGCCCTTTATAAGGACACACAACTCCCCACATCTCTCTCGCTCCCCTCTCCACGGCTCTCGCTCCCTTCTCCACGGCTCTGCTCGTCTCCGCTCGTCCCTTATCGCCTGAACTCGTCTACCCGCGTCGCCCATCTCCGCAACCACTCGTTACACTTATTTCTAAGATAGTTTAGTACTATCCCTTTCCAATCGTTACATAGTTAAACGATTAGTAGGTTTTTAGATTTACTAAATTAAGAGACTCTAAAACAGAATCTCTGCCATAATTTTATTTAAATTTGCATGTTTTCGTATTTAAATTTTATCCTTAGATTTATTGCACATCGTTCAACAATGAATTATATTAAAAATCGCATACAATGAAGTTTCTGAAGCATGCATTTAGTAATGTGTAATCAATTTTCCTCAAAAAAGTTGTATTCTTATTCATTCTCACTAGTCTAAAATAGCCCGCACACCCGCTTTCGTCCAGGGTGGTGGGTCTAAACTCTATTCTAAGAGTCGAGGACTCTGATTTTAGTCAAAAATAATTTGTTTGTTCAGGACATGAAAGATTTCGAGCACGCGCAACATTACAACGACATGTTTGAGAATGAGGAAGACGACAACTGACCCTGAGCGACACGTCCGCCGCCCTCCGCCGTCCGATGACGACTGACACCCGGCGAGGCTGCAACAAACACTGGCGGCCATTTTGTTTTCACCACATACCTGATTGCATTAAATTTATTGCAACTACCCCTATCGTGCGTGCCGAACTGTATGTTTATACACTATAGTAGTGTTATTATCTCGCTGCAGACTCGGTCATAAATCATCCGTGTGTTTCGCTTTTGTATTTCACTGTTGAGCTTCACTGCTGCTTTTGTATTTTAGTGAACAACAAAAGCGAAACACTCGAATGATTTATGGCCGAGTCTGCAGCGAGATAATAACACTACTATAGTGAAGTTATAGTAACGCCGATCGCATATCAAGCATTGCATTTTATAAATGTACAATGTTGTAGCACAATCGCTTTGTGCTTCTTGCATCAAATGGATTTTAGTGCTTTTTGAAATTTTAAGCTACTAATGTATGTAATTCAAAACTTGAATTATTCGGTGCAATTTGATCAAGGATGACAATGAGATTAGATCTACAGTATAGAACAATTTGTCGTTGCTACTTTCACGTTTTTCTTCTCATATATAAAAGCAGTTTTTCTTAAGGTGGGCATTGACCAACGTTACGAGGTGTATTCCCCGTAACACGACGTACTGACTGCACGAATGCTCGCGGTGTAACACGTTACATTACGCCCTGTAACGCCGTTCAGTACCACTTTTATACTACCCGTTCGAAGAAGCTTTTCCGTTGACATCCCCTCCCTCTTACCGTTATCAGATGAATGCGGGTTGCGGTAGTATGAATTGGGAGGTAAAGTCATTGGCAAAGCTTCTGCGAACGGGTTATATTTAATTATACTGAGAGAAAATTCAGTAGCAATATATTTTCACAATCAAAATTATCGCTCTCTTGCGATCTGACTTAACATCTGTTAACAAAGTTGCAGCAAGCTTTTTGCGTCCGTAGAACGAAGCGCCAATTGCTTTGTATTTTATGCTTTGTAAAGATTCTTTAGAACACGGCATTACAAAATCCTTGATTTGATTTTGAATTTAAATCTTTATCTATCTTTTTGTAATGTTCCTGTTGGTAGGAGTATTGTTTATTTTACAGACTGCATATATTAAGTAGAGATTCTTTTAACATAAAATTACGTTCCTATTAAAAATTAAAAAAAAAGCATTACCAAAAAAAGAATGATATAAATAATCCAATGTATACTTATGTAGTTATTATGTCGTAATGTAGTGCCTCCTGATAATGTCCGAAAATTAAATTACTATACAATTAGGACACTTATATTTTTATTCCATTGCGCTCAAACAATTAATGTAATAGTTAAGATAAAATAATTTGACTGTTTCTATTGCATTTGATTATATTTTACGAGTATTTGGATAGGTTGAAATCTTCTTGGGCTTTCGCCGCGTTGTTCAGATAGCCACTTATGTAGGTCTAAGGTCAGAGTTGAAGTTTTCGATGTAAAAAATAGCCTATTACTATTTTTAGACAAGTTAAATTTAAAGACTCTAAATCTGAATTAGTCACCAATAAAAGGCGTTAAAGCTTGAATGAGTGATTGATGTTGAGAATATCTTGTGTGACCATAAATGGATATTATCAGGAATAGACAGTTTAATAATGATAGTTTATTTTATTATTAAACTTAAAAGCCAGATCACATAATTATATATATGTAAAGGTCTGATAAAAAAGCAAGCTAAACATAATTTTTGAATTGAAAACTTACGTGAGTCGCAAATTTAAATTAGAGTGATAGGTAGTTCAATCCACGAAGACACGCCCTATTTCTTCCCAAGCACTTAAAAACAATATTGCTGTACTTCTTACAGAATGAATGTCAACAAGGGGCGCATATTGAACTATCTATAATTGAAATTACCTATAGGTTATGCATTGTGGCCTTTTGATACCTTTAGGTTATAGCCTGCAGAGAGCCAATTATTTCATGGCAGTACTTTTAGATACTACTGCGGGGCTAGACAAAGTAACAGTCGTTTAGCGTTCACGACAGTAGATAAAAATGTATAGACAAAACAAGTGACTGTAGAAAAACCACGTGACCGTATAGAGGAAAACACGCTTTTTTTGAAAATCGACTACGACAATTTGAACGCTCCCTGGTGTTATCGCAGACGTTGTAGATACCTTTAGCGTACTTCGCATAACAATTGACAGCCGACTGTGAACAACGCTAAGCATAAAGTAGATTCTGCTTTCATTTGTTTTCATTCGTCACGTGGTTTGTCCATACATTTTGACGTGACAACGTCTTATAAATCGACAGAGCCGGTTGCACGCACGAAAAAACATGACTCATCTGGCGTTACCTCGCTCATGCGGCGTTACCGGCGTTACCTCGCGAACGCGGAACGAGCGACAAAGAAGACGTTGTCACGTTCAACTATCGTCAGTAAACCGACTTTACAGGCAACCAATTTTTATCTACTGTCGTGAACGCTAAACGACTGTTACTTTGTCTAGCCCCGCTGATATGTTCGTGTTCGTGCGTATTCGCTACGCAATCTCGAGCTACGTGCGCGCTAGTTTGGTAGGTTATTTTCTATTCTCAATTATTATTGACAAGTAAAGAACAGTGAGAAATTGTGAGTAGAATGCTCGAAGCTTTATCGCGGCTCGAGCTCTTAATTTGCGAGCACTGTACAATGTAGCGTTATTACAGCTTAGATAGAGGTTAAAAAGGTTAGTTTTTGTTTTTATGACTGATGAGATTCGGTTTGTTGGATGTTTATTAAGTTATTCGAGGCATGAATAAACTATTGTTCGTTGACTTGGTTTTTTTACTGTAGGTACCTTGACCCTTTCCTTTGTAGTCGAATCATAAGACTATAAAGCCTTATTTTTAGGACCGATTTTTCAATCGCGAGATAAACGTCAATTAAGGAATAAATATGACGTTTTGACAGATTTTGTATGGCATATGTTTCAAATTTATTCCTCAGATACTCTATCTGGTGATTGAAAAATTGGCCCTTATAATCAATTTAAAGGCTCTACTCACACATCTGTCGCAGGGGCAATCTAGGGTGCATGGCGGTTGTGGCGATATCGGGAGTATCTCTACACACTTGCCTGCCGTGAGCACACGTATTGAGAATGGCTCCCGAAAAAAGGGTGTCCGCATATTTTCAAATTTTTTTTTGAAAGCCGGCAGCTCTATGTTGGTTTTGAGTTCCCCAAAAATTTTAAACATTAGTGTGAATGTTTGCTGCCTCATGTCGCGGTTAAAATAATGTTTATGATTTTTATCCCACATGTGAGGTCGGTCTTGATAAACTTCTATAATTCGCGTCCAAACTTCGTGTTCGTTGTCGGCCGCCATTTTGATTGTACGCTATGTACCTATACGTGCACTCCGTGTGACAGATACTGACAAACTGACTGATAAATTGCCCCAATCGCGCTACACACGCAGCGACGGCAGGGACGACTTAGGGATCAAGGATGGTCTCGCGCCCCTGCCGCCCTGCCGCAGGGCCAATCCTCCAAATTGCCCCTGCATGCCTACACACATCACAATTAAGGATGCAATTAAGGGTCATCCCCACTCCTACACCCTAGATTGCCCCTGCGGCAGATGTGTGAGTAGAGCCTGTTAAATTTATACTTATTAATAGATGAAAAAAAAAGACAACTGTCGGTTGTCTGAATTAGCAGTTACACTGGTAGACTAGTACCAAACTGTTGCAATGTAGTAGCGGTAACTGCAAACTCTGGCAACTTTCACGTTTGTTTAAATATTTTCTGTCACAATATTAGGTTGACATTTGACTCATTAGAATTTAATATAAAATAATGAATTAATTTTAGGGAAGCTTTCCGAGTGCGGCCGTTAAGTGTGACCCACTCAAAACTTACCTGTAATGTTATAGGTATTATTTAGTACGATCATTTATAAATTATAATTATAAGTTGTAATTTTACCAGCGCCTCTCGGGGTGGAGCTGGAAGAGAACCCTGCTGCTGAACCGGTTCCGCATCGCGAAGAAACACCACGACAAGACCACCAGGCTCCGGCAGACGCGGGCCGAGACAACAGACAGGACATAAACTATAAAATTCTTTTAACGGCGTACAAGCCGTATTTAAGTGATTTTGAATGAATTTTTACGTAAAAACTATAAAGACAATTACACACGTCATGTATTTTGGGTCTATAACGGCGTACAAGCCGTATTTAAGTGATTTTGAATGAAGTTTTACGTAAAAACTATAAAGGCAATTGTATAAATTTAAACGTCATGTATTTCGGGTCTTTTATCTAAAATCGCTGAGAAGCAGAAACACGATTGGATAAAATTTTCTAGATAGAAAGTTCTCCCAAATAGACCAGGGCCGATAATTTTTAAAACATAAAAAAATAATAGTAGGATGAAACCCATTACAAAAGGAGGAGAATATTATAAAAATTAAAGGAAAAATAATTTACGGTCGATCCGAGTTCGGGAACAGGGGGGGAGGGGGGGTTAAAGTGTAGAAAATGGTTTTCCTTGATTTCCGGCAAAACTACAAGTCTTATGAAAAAAAAAATGGCAAAGTTGTAGGTAATAAAAAGATCTACAACTTTTGTATTTACACTTTTTTCACATAACCTCAAAATTTATGTGAAAAATTCAAAAAACCAAGTTTTTGGTTTTTTATTTTTATCTTTTACAAAAACAAATTTTTTTTCACGAAATTTGGTGAAAACTTACCTTTTTATATCCCAAATACGCTGTAATTTATTTGACTAAAAATATTTATTTTTTTCACCTTATTTTGAGTTAATATCGAAAAAGCACCCTCATTTTCAATCGAAAATTCACCCGTCAAAATATCAGCTTTTTTCAAAAAGTTGGTATGTTTTGTATTCGTTGAAATCTCTACTTTCCGATGGTGAAAAAAAATAAATGTTACTATAGTAAAACTTCTCGAAAAAAACTCGAATTCGAAAATTTTTTTAACAATTTTGAGCTATTTCTTAAAATTTACACTTTAATTACTCGAAAAACGTAAGATTACATGTTACATTGATAAAAAAAATTGCAAATCAAAATATACTTCAATAATAATCAACAAACAAATAAGTTAATAAAATTATTATTTAATAAGACATCTACAATATTTGGAGAAAGTTGTCAAATCTTCTTTAGATTTTTTGCATTTTCTGAGAAGATTTACTAAAGTAACATATATTTTTTTTTCACCATCGGAAAGTAGAGATTTCAACGAATAGAAAACATACCAACTTTTTGAAAAAAGCTGATATTTTGACGGGTGAATTTTCGATTGAAAATGAGGGTGCTTTTTCGATATTAATTCAAAATAAGGTGAAAAAAATAAATATTTTTAGTTAAATAAATTACAGCGTATTTGGGATATAAAAAGGTAAGTTTTCACCAAATTTCGTGAAGAAAAATTATTTTTTGTAAAAGATATAAATAAAAAACCAAAAACTTGGTTTTTTTAATTTTTCACCTAAATTTTGAGGTTATGTGAAAAAATTGCAAATACAAAAGTTGTAGATCTTTTTATTACCTACAACTTTGCGACTTTACTTTTTTTCATAGGACTTGTAGTTTTGCCGGAAATCAAGGAAAACCATTTTTTACACTTTAACCCCCCCTCCCCCCCTGTTCCCGAACTCGGATCGACCGTAAATTATTTTTCCTTTAATTTTTATAATATTCTCCTCCTTTTATAATGGGTTTCATCCTACTATTATTTAATTTCTTTTTTTATTATTTTTAAAGCTATCTACCCTGGTCTAAAAAGTTGCTCCAAAATCTCAGTTTTCCTGTCTTTTATCGGAAAATACAATGGATGTAATTGTAATTTTTGTTTTAACGTGTCGGTAATAACAATATCCAAAAACGCTAAGAAACCGGTTTTCGCAAAATGAGTGATTAGGTAAAAGGTGATTTTTCTGTTGTATTCTTCCGCGACGCTGCATGTCGCACCTACCAACGTATCCGTGAGAGTGAGAAAGACAAAAATAAATTCAATAAATCCCGTTAATGAATGTACCTACTAGACCATTAGAACAAAACAACACGGCTTGGTTGCTTGACTTGACTTTAACCGAAATGTTATAGTTAAATATGGCGGTCTGGCCCTTAGTTCGAACGACATAAGAGTCTTTACCGAGCCTTAGATGTTCAGTAGTTTTTATAGTAAAAAATGGCAACTAGCAACACGTTCATCTGATGTTAAGTGTAGCTTGCAGTGGAAAAATTATTACGTAGGTACTTAAATAAATTTTAATGTTAGAAGATAAATGCCGCTGATTTAGTAGTTAGGATCTAATCTACAACTAAGCCCTCTCAACTTTTGCTTACAATTTCCGCATTTAATAAAAATGTAATGTGGTAGCAAAGACGCACCGCCAAGAGATTTAGCGTTCCGGTGCGATGCTGGTAGAAACCGTTGGGGTAAATTTACTTACCCTTCCAAGTTAGTACAGTACACCTTAGACTGCATCATCATCACTTACCATCAGGTGAAATCGCAGTCAAGTACTAACTTCAATAGAGTAAAAAAAATACTTCATTTTAGAATCTATTTTTTCAGTGATGTTTTAGTGATGTTTTACAGAAATAATTAAATAACTTTACTGAGTGCATTTAAATAGTTTGTTAATTTATTTAGGTTAAGACTTGTCAAGTACAAATTATAAATAGAATAAATAAAAATGTATTAGACCTCAATTACATAATATAATGTATCAAATAATTGTACGAGTTTAATATTTCCTTAGTAAAATTTGACCATAAAACTAATATATAAAATATTACTTCAGGTTTTTTTTTTCTTGCAACATGACAAGCTGAATAATTTTGTGTTCATATAGGAAAATATGTGTACTCCACATTATTTTTCCACATTATTGGTTGAAAATAAAAACACTAAAACTCATGGGTATTTTTTTATTCGTCTCATTTTGAACATTATCGTATTCCGTCAGGTACACTTAACAATAATATAAAATACCGCAAAGGCGATTTACATTTTTACATCTTATGCAAAAACTGGGGCTCGTGCGTATTTAATTTTTGAGGTCTGCGTTGGTGAATAGGACAGACCTCGAATAAAATTTCTCGGCATAATTACGTACTCATAGAATTACCAAATAAATTAACCTCTTTTGATGAGGTTTAAATAAAAAATTCCAATTTGAGTAAAGTTGGAAGCAAAATTTGCTTCAAGACCTCAGCTAGAAGACTGTTAATCTGGTTGGTTGCTCTATATTGCTCTATCGCCCTTAATCTAGAAGTAAACTGAATGATTGTCGATAGAAATGGCACATTTTCGTCATACAGTGTACCTAGTTTTCAATTATACAATAATAATTACTATATCCACCATGGATATTATTCTTACTTAAACTAAACCAAAGGGCGTGTTTTTAAGTGAAAAAGATCACCCTCAAAAAGCTAAAGTTACTGGTATTTTTAGCACTAAGAAAGCTTTAAAATTTAAATATTAACGATTTTTACGCATATTAACAAGCTTGGAACTTCTCAAATTGTACTGGACGCCTCAGGATATAATTAAGAGTTCGAAATGACAGTTTTTAGTTTAGTTTAAGCAAGTTGAAAAATTACCAAAATATGTTCCTAAAACTTATTATATTTTACAACAATTATTTTTCAATTCAAGACTAAAATTTCGTACAATAAGTTAACGATATTATTTATTATATTATTTAATTTTTTAGAATTTGTCACTTTATAAAGTGGATGCAACATTATAACTGACAATCATTTTAAGCTTCTAAGTTTCCAATTTGCCTTTGGATTGAAAAAATAAATGATTATGGAAGTACACATTATATGAAAAACTTGAAACGACCGCAAAGTCCATAAGTTTCCCTATATTGAATGGAATTAATCTGTCCTGCTAGTTTCCCTATACATTTTTATTATTATTGTGAATCTTAAAAGTTTATTGAAAACAATGAGTATAAATTTCTATCATCATTTATATTATTAACAAACTATTTTACTAAAGCTGCCATATATTTACAACAAACATGTATGTGCAAGTGATTAATTATAGTTTTATTTTGGTATATTGTAGGTTATTTATTTAACTACACCAAAATTATTATTAAGTATGGAATCATTACATATAGGAATAAAATAAAATTATATAAACATGCACTTACGTGTGTTTATATCAGGACACATTTTAGCCAAATGGCTACACTTACGTGTGTTTATATCAGGACACATTTTAGCCAAATGGCTAAAATGGAAGCCTTATTTAAGTATGTATAACAATTAATAAGCGTGGTAACGTTTACATTCATAAGTTGCATAGAAAATAGCATAACATATTTTCAAATAAAAAAACTATTGACAGTCATAACGAAAATAGCTAGTAGCTAGTTCTAATACAAATAAGTTGATAATAGTTACGCGATAAATAATATAACTTGATGTGACAGTTATTAGAGTTGACATTTCCATAGTGACTGTCACAAAGTAACTACGTGGTAACTGCCACGTTACTTAAGGTGACAGTTACAGTAGTAACTGTCACAAAGTAATATTAAGGTAACTGCCAAGTCAGCTACTGTCATAATATGACACATTAGGTTTTCGACTACAGATATAACTTAAAAAAAAAACTTCTAATTAGAGTGTGGCTAGCACAGGTGGCTAGGTTAGTTCCCGAAAAAAAAAAAAACTTTTAAACAACAGAATACCATGCTAGTATTTTCTAATCCAAATACTCAAAATAATGTAACCAAAATCATACTTTGTGCTTATCACACTACATAATATTGTAACTAATATTAAAAGTACCTCAATGTACATAATAAAATAATATACACTTGACGTCATAAAATTGAAACACTTCGCAAATAGCCATTATAAAATAAAATTAAAATTTGCACCATACTAGATTTATGCATTTTTTTTTACAAACAAACAATCGCTCATGGAAGTGATACGACTTTTTTGACGAATAAGTATATAAACTAAAATATCGTTACTTTGTTCTAAAATCTAAATAATAACATAATGAATATATTACATTTCCATCAATTCCTTACAGCTAAGTCTATAGATCTTTAATTGCTACATATTTACATATTATCATTGTTTATTCGTAGCATTAAACATTTAAACATACATGTAATTGGCATGGGTTTTATGTAATTGGCATAATATATTAGAATCTATGGACTTAATACTCTTTGATACAATGGCTTTTAGAGCGGATTAACTCAGTTATTTTCTATAGTCTAAAATTCTCAGCTTTGTCTAGTAATCCACATTTAATTTTTTTAAGTTATGAACCTTGGAAATATTAATTTTAGGATAACTTCGAGCGTAAATAAACTGTACAAGCATTTAAATAAATGAAAAAAATTGTAAATAAAGATAGCTTCTAATTTTGCAGTAACCAAAACTTTGTTAGCCAATAAAGTCGACAGCAGATTTAGGTCCTTTCTTTGTGACATCTGCCTCTCAAGTTTATGACAATTAACTTGCTTTAAAGGTAGTTCAATTAACGAAGAGACACCCCACTTCGTCTAACTCCTTATGAATCGTGTGAAACAAAAGCGGTGAAGGAAAATTATTGGAAGAAAACTTGTCTGAGAGTTTAACATAACGTTCTTGAAGATGCGCGAAGCTCGCAAACGTAGTGGGCAGTGGCCAAACACCTCTCGAGAGGAGACCCGCGCCCAGCAGGCGGACATAAAAAGGGCTTGACACTTGGATTTGGCTTGAACTTAGTTACGATTCAAGAACATCAGGCATTCTTTTGAAGTTGTGTTGAAGGTAATCGTAACTTGGGTCACTCATCAAAATTTTCAATCAGTTTGCGATTCAATAACAAAAATGTTGTAAGCATTTTAATGTTTCTGCCCCTAGATTGTGTAACAAAAACGTATTCATCGTTATCGTAATCGGAAATCAGTTTTACCCGCTGATTGGTTCGCTGATTCATGTCAGCCAATCGAGGGATAGAATTCGAAATGATTACGATAACGATGAATACGTTTTTCTTACGCAATCAGACCCCTGATTAGACAAAGATAACCATGACGTCAATATGTGGTCATGCCATATTACTATACTTGGAATTTTCACTTTGCGAGAAAGGGACAGAAGACCTACTTCAAAAATGGAAATTCTTGAAACTTTTTTGTTATTCGATCGATTTAATCAGTTCTATTACATAATCATTTTATTCGTTTTCAATCGTAAGATAAACTATCTGAGGAATTAATTTGAAACATATGCCATACAAAATCTGTCAAAACGTCATATTTATTCCTTTGATAACGATTATCTGGCTATCGAAAAATCAGGCCTCAAATAAATATTTCGATTTCAGTTGACTACCTTCGATTTTCGGAGGCAGACCCGTTTAGTTCACCCTACATTTAAATAAAGTATTTAACAAGTATACGGGATATCACTGCTTGTATTATTAATCGGGCGCGTTCAACAGCGACTGCGAGTCAAGCAGCTGGCTGGCGTCGATGAGGCTGACCTGCATGGCGTCGAGGCCGCGCGTCGCCGAGTCGCCGCTCCGGAGGCTGAAGGGGTAGAAGCGCGTCACCACGGGCGTGGGCGGCGGCTCCGACACCTCCGCGTCGCCGTTGGAGTGCCGGCTGAGGATGGACATGGATGACAGCTTGTCGTTCAGCCTTTGTATCTGTGCCGGAAAATAGTACATTTCAATATAAGTGCGGAAAGTTTGTCATTTCTTGAGTCCCGGTCAACTATAAGGACGAGTAAAAATGACAATTCCGCACGTGCATTGAACGACGTCTTTTAATACATTTGCAAAAACAAAAATTGGTTTTACGTGTTTGCCTGCTCCGTGTTTGCATGCCGTGTTCGTGTTCATGCGCTCCTGGTGCGCCCACTCCGGTGCCGTTAAACTAGTGCTTTTGTAAACACAAAAGCACTAGTGCGGAAAAGAATAACTGCGCAGTGCGCACGCTAAACACACATGGAAATGTCAACTTTTTGAGCAAATGTATTAAAAATAACCATTTTTTTTATACTATATAGGCTAGCGCTTGACTGTGATCACACCTGATGGACAGTGATGATACAGTCTAAGGTGGGACGTGCTTGCCTAGAAGATGCCTATTTACTCTTGATTTGAAGGCACCCGGGGTGTAAGTGGTAGGAAAGACACTGCCTGGGAGGGTATTGAAGGCCTTTGCAGTGTGTATCAGGAACGAGGAATCCATTATGTTTGTTATTTAAGTAGTTCGACACAGACCTAGGAAACAATGACTGGCTCCGTCTACAAAATTATCGTGACTATTTTTAATCGGTCAAGTGGCGCATAAAATGGCGTCACCTAACGTAGTAACTCAGTACATGAACATTTGACAACAAATCTTGGCGCTCATCATGGCGCCGCATGTCACGCAAGGCTAGGCAAGAATTAATGAATGGGGCACCTCCATAGTTTTGTTATCTCTGTGTAGTTTGACGAAGTGTTTGCTCATCTATAGCATAACATCAACTCTGCAAATCTATAGCATATCATGCGCGAACGTTGCGCCCAGAAAGAGCGTACTAACGCGCGCGCATTTGGGAACTTTCATGAATTTCATGCCCCGAATTTCATGCGTTAACTGGACGCAACAAGACGTGTTTTGTATCTCGACTCGCGACTGGGCTCGACTGCTGGATATTACTGTAGTTACCTGTTGTTTGATCGCGCAGTGGTGCAGGTAGTACTGCACGGGGCCGGCCCTGGGGGCGTCTAAGGGAGGTAGCCACCTCTCGTAGCACTGCGACCACAGCTCCACGCCAGCCACAGACGTGCACGGCTCCAGCCGACTGGGACTGGTGGCTCGACTGCTGGATATTACTGTAGTTACCTGTTGTTTGATCGCGCAGTGGTGCAGGTAGTACTGCACGGGGCCGGCCCTGGGGGCGTCTAAGGGAGGTAGCCACCTCTCGTAGCACTGCGACCACAGCTCCACGCCAGCCACAGACGTGCACGGCTCCAGCCGACTGGGACTGGTGGCTCGACTGCTGGATATTACTGTAGTTACCTGTTGTTTGATCGCGCAGTGGTGCAGGTAGTACTGCACGGGGCCGGCCCTGGGGGCGTCTAAGGGAGGTAGCCACCTCTCGTAGCACTGCGACCACAGCTCCACGCCAGCCACAGACGTGCACGGCTCCAGCCGACTGGGACTGGTGGCTCGACTGCTGGATATTACTGTAGTTACCTGTTGTTTGATCGCGCAGTGGTGCAGGTAGTACTGCACGGGGCCGGCCCTGGGGGCGTCTAAGGGAGGTAGCCACCTCTCGTAGCACTGCGACCACAGCTCCACGCCAGCCACAGACGTGCACGGCTCCAGCCGACTGGGACTGGTGGCTCGACTGCTGGATATTACTGTAGTTACCTGTTGTTTGATCGCGCAGTGGTGCAGGTAGTACTGCACGGGGCCGGCCCTGGGGGCGTCTAAGGGAGGTAGCCACCTCTCGTAGCACTGCGACCACAGCTCCACGCCAGCCACAGACGTGCACGGCTCCAGCCGACTGGGACTGGTGGCTCGACTGCTGGATATTACTGTAGTTACCTGTTGTTTGATCGCGCAGTGGTGCAGGTAGTACTGCACGGGGCCGGCCCTGGGGGCGTCTAAGGGAGGTAGCCACCTCTCGTAGCACTGCGACCACAGCTCCACGCCAGCCACAGACGTGCACGGCTCCAGCCGACTGGGACTGGTGGCTCGACTGCTGGATATTACTGTAGTTACCTGTTGTTTGATCGCGCAGTGGTGCAGGTAGTACTGCACGGGGCCGGCCCTGGGGGCGTCTAAGGGAGGTAGCCACCTCTCGTAGCACTGCGACCACAGCTCCACGCCAGCCACAGACGTGCACGGCTCCAGCCGACTGGGACTGGTGGCTCGACTGCTGGATATTACTGTAGTTACCTGTTGTTTGATCGCGCAGTGGTGCAGGTAGTACTGCACGGGGCCGGCCCTGGGGGCGTCTAAGGGAGGTAGCCACCTCTCGTAGCACTGCGACCACAGCTCCACGCCAGCCACAGACGTGCACGGCTCCAGCCGACTGGGACTGGTGGCTCGACTGCTGGATATTACTGTAGTTACCTGTTGTTTGATCGCGCAGTGGTGCAGGTAGTACTGCACGGGGCCGGCCCTGGGGGCGTCTAAGGGAGGTAGCCACCTCTCGTAGCACTGCGACCACAGCTCCACGCCAGCCACAGACGTGCACGGCTCCAGCCGACTGGGACTGGTGGCTCGACTGCTGGATATTACTGTAGTTACCTGTTGTTTGATCGCGCAGTGGTGCAGGTAGTACTGCACGGGGCCGGCCCTGGGGGCGTCTAAGGGAGGTAGCCACCTCTCGTAGCACTGCGACCACAGCTCCACGCCAGCCACAGACGTGCACGGCTCCAGCCGACTGGGACTGGTGGCTCGACTGCTGGATATTACTGTAGTTACCTGTTGTTTGATCGCGCAGTGGTGCAGGTAGTACTGCACGGGGCCGGCCCTGGGGGCGTCTAAGGGAGGTAGCCACCTCTCGTAGCACTGCGACCACAGCTCCACGCCAGCCACAGACGTGCACGGCTCCAGCCGACTGGGACTGGTGGCTCGACTGCTGGATATTACTGTAGTTACCTGTTGTTTGATCGCGCAGTGGTGCAGGTAGTACTGCACGGGGCCGGCCCTGGGGGCGTCTAAGGGAGGTAGCCACCTCTCGTAGCACTGCGACCACAGCTCCACGCCAGCCACAGACGTGCACGGCTCCAGCCGACTGGGACTGGTGGCTCGACTGCTGGATATTACTGTAGTTACCTGTTGTTTGATCGCGCAGTGGTGCAGGTAGTACTGCACGGGGCCGGCCCTGGGGGCGTCTAAGGGAGGTAGCCACCTCTCGTAGCACTGCGACCACAGCTCCACGCCAGCCACAGACGTGCACGGCTCCAGCCGACTGGGACTGGTGGCTCGACTGCTGGATATTACTGTAGTTACCTGTTGTTTGATCGCGCAGTGGTGCAGGTAGTACTGCACGGGGCCGGCCCTGGGGGCGTCTAAGGGAGGTAGCCACCTCTCGTAGCACTGCGACCACAGCTCCACGCCAGCCACAGACGTGCACGGCTCCAGCCGACTGGGACTGGTGGCTCGACTGCTGGATATTACTGTAGTTACCTGTTGTTTGATCGCGCAGTGGTGCAGGTAGTACTGCACGGGGCCGGCCCTGGGGGCGTCTAAGGGAGGTAGCCACCTCTCGTAGCACTGCGACCACAGCTCCACGCCAGCCACAGACGTGCACGGCTCCAGCCGACTGGGACTGGTGGCTCGACTGCTGGATATTACTGTAGTTACCTGTTGTTTGATCGCGCAGTGGTGCAGGTAGTACTGCACGGGGCCGGCCCTGGGGGCGTCTAAGGGAGGTAGCCACCTCTCGTAGCACTGCGACCACAGCTCCACGCCAGCCACAGACGTGCACGGCTCCAGCCGACTGGGACTGGTGGCTCGACTGCTGGATATTACTGTAGTTACCTGTTGTTTGATCGCGCAGTGGTGCAGGTAGTACTGCACGGGGCCGGCCCTGGGGGCGTCTAAGGGAGGTAGCCACCTCTCGTAGCACTGCGACCACAGCTCCACGCCAGCCACAGACGTGCACGGCTCCAGCCGACTGGGACTGGTGGCTCGACTGCTGGATATTACTGTAGTTACCTGTTGTTTGATCGCGCAGTGGTGCAGGTAGTACTGCACGGGGCCGGCCCTGGGGGCGTCTAAGGGAGGTAGCCACCTCTCGTAGCACTGCGACCACAGCTCCACGCCAGCCACAGACGTGCACGGCTCCAGCCGACTGGGACTGGTGGCTCGACTGCTGGATATTACTGTAGTTACCTGTTGTTTGATCGCGCAGTGGTGCAGGTAGTACTGCACGGGGCCGGCCCTGGGGGCGTCTAAGGGAGGTAGCCACCTCTCGTAGCACTGCGACCACAGCTCCACGCCAGCCACAGACGTGCACGGCTCCAGCCGACTGGGACTGGTGGCTCGACTGCTGGATATTACTGTAGTTACCTGTTGTTTGATCGCGCAGTGGTGCAGGTAGTACTGCACGGGGCCGGCCCTGGGGGCGTCTAAGGGAGGTAGCCACCTCTCGTAGCACTGCGACCACAGCTCCACGCCAGCCACAGACGTGCACGGCTCCAGCCGACTGGGACTGGTGGCTCGACTGCTGGATATTACTGTAGTTACCTGTTGTTTGATCGCGCAGTGGTGCAGGTAGTACTGCACGGGGCCGGCCCTGGGGGCGTCTAAGGGAGGTAGCCACCTCTCGTAGCACTGCGACCACAGCTCCACGCCAGCCACAGACGTGCACGGCTCCAGCCGACTGGGACTGGTGGCTCGACTGCTGGATATTACTGTAGTTACCTGTTGTTTGATCGCGCAGTGGTGCAGGTAGTACTGCACGGGGCCGGCCCTGGGGGCGTCTAAGGGAGGTAGCCACCTCTCGTAGCACTGCGACCACAGCTCCACGCCAGCCACAGACGTGCACGGCTCCAGCCGACTGGGACTGGTGGCTCGACTGCTGGATATTACTGTAGTTACCTGTTGTTTGATCGCGCAGTGGTGCAGGTAGTACTGCACGGGGCCGGCCCTGGGGGCGTCTAAGGGAGGTAGCCACCTCTCGTAGCACTGCGACCACAGCTCCACGCCAGCCACAGACGTGCACGGCTCCAGCCGACTGGGACTGGTGGCTCGACTGCTGGATATTACTGTAGTTACCTGTTGTTTGATCGCGCAGTGGTGCAGGTAGTACTGCACGGGGCCGGCCCTGGGGGCGTCTAAGGGAGGTAGCCACCTCTCGTAGCACTGCGACCACAGCTCCACGCCAGCCACAGACGTGCACGGCTCCAGCCGACTGGGACTGGTGGCTCGACTGCTGGATATTACTGTAGTTACCTGTTGTTTGATCGCGCAGTGGTGCAGGTAGTACTGCACGGGGCCGGCCCTGGGGGCGTCTAAGGGAGGTAGCCACCTCTCGTAGCACTGCGACCACAGCTCCACGCCAGCCACAGACGTGCACGGCTCCAGCCGACTGGGACTGGTGGCTCGACTGCTGGATATTACTGTAGTTACCTGTTGTTTGATCGCGCAGTGGTGCAGGTAGTACTGCACGGGGCCGGCCCTGGGGGCGTCTAAGGGAGGTAGCCACCTCTCGTAGCACTGCGACCACAGCTCCACGCCAGCCACAGACGTGCACGGCTCCAGCCGACTGGGACTGGTGGCTCGACTGCTGGATATTACTGTAGTTACCTGTTGTTTGATCGCGCAGTGGTGCAGGTAGTACTGCACGGGGCCGGCCCTGGGGGCGTCTAAGGGAGGTAGCCACCTCTCGTAGCACTGCGACCACAGCTCCACGCCAGCCACAGACGTGCACGGCTCCAGCCGACTGGGACTGGTGGCTCGACTGCTGGATATTACTGTAGTTACCTGTTGTTTGATCGCGCAGTGGTGCAGGTAGTACTGCACGGGGCCGGCCCTGGGGGCGTCTAAGGGAGGTAGCCACCTCTCGTAGCACTGCGACCACAGCTCCACGCCAGCCACAGACGTGCACGGCTCCAGCCGACTGGGACTGGTGGCTCGACTGCTGGATATTACTGTAGTTACCTGTTGTTTGATCGCGCAGTGGTGCAGGTAGTACTGCACGGGGCCGGCCCTGGGGGCGTCTAAGGGAGGTAGCCACCTCTCGTAGCACTGCGACCACAGCTCCACGCCAGCCACAGACGTGCACGGCTCCAGCCGACTGGGACTGGTGGCTCGACTGCTGGATATTACTGTAGTTACCTGTTGTTTGATCGCGCAGTGGTGCAGGTAGTACTGCACGGGGCCGGCCCTGGGGGCGTCTAAGGGAGGTAGCCACCTCTCGTAGCACTGCGACCACAGCTCCACGCCAGCCACAGACGTGCACGGCTCCAGCCGACTGGGACTGGTGGCTCGACTGCTGGATATTACTGTAGTTACCTGTTGTTTGATCGCGCAGTGGTGCAGGTAGTACTGCACGGGGCCGGCCCTGGGGGCGTCTAAGGGAGGTAGCCACCTCTCGTAGCACTGCGACCACAGCTCCACGCCAGCCACAGACGTGCACGGCTCCAGCCGACTGGGACTGGTGGCTCGACTGCTGGATATTACTGTAGTTACCTGTTGTTTGATCGCGCAGTGGTGCAGGTAGTACTGCACGGGGCCGGCCCTGGGGGCGTCTAAGGGAGGTAGCCACCTCTCGTAGCACTGCGACCACAGCTCCACGCCAGCCACAGACGTGCACGGCTCCAGCCGACTGGGACTGGTGGCTCGACTGCTGGATATTACTGTAGTTACCTGTTGTTTGATCGCGCAGTGGTGCAGGTAGTACTGCACGGGGCCGGCCCTGGGGGCGTCTAAGGGAGGTAGCCACCTCTCGTAGCACTGCGACCACAGCTCCACGCCAGCCACAGACGTGCACGGCTCCAGCCGACTGGGACTGGTGGCTCGACTGCTGGATATTACTGTAGTTACCTGTTGTTTGATCGCGCAGTGGTGCAGGTAGTACTGCACGGGGCCGGCCCTGGGGGCGTCTAAGGGAGGTAGCCACCTCTCGTAGCACTGCGACCACAGCTCCACGCCAGCCACAGACGTGCACGGCTCCAGCCGACTGGGACTGGTGGCTCGACTGCTGGATATTACTGTAGTTACCTGTTGTTTGATCGCGCAGTGGTGCAGGTAGTACTGCACGGGGCCGGCCCTGGGGGCGTCTAAGGGAGGTAGCCACCTCTCGTAGCACTGCGACCACAGCTCCACGCCAGCCACAGACGTGCACGGCTCCAGCCGACTGGGACTGGTGGCTCGACTGCTGGATATTACTGTAGTTACCTGTTGTTTGATCGCGCAGTGGTGCAGGTAGTACTGCACGGGGCCGGCCCTGGGGGCGTCTAAGGGAGGTAGCCACCTCTCGTAGCACTGCGACCACAGCTCCACGCCAGCCACAGACGTGCACGGCTCCAGCCGACTGGGACTGGTGGCTCGACTGCTGGATATTACTGTAGTTACCTGTTGTTTGATAGCGCAGTGGTGCAGGTAGTACTGCACGGGGCCGGCCCTGGGGGCGTCTAAGGGAGGTAGCCACCTCTCGTAGCACTGCGACCACAGCTCCACGCCAGCCACAGACGTGCACGGCTCCAGCCGACTGGGACTGGTGGCTCGACTGCTGGATATTACTGTAGTTACCTGTTGTTTGATCGCGCAGTGGTGCAGGTAGTACTGCACGGGGCCGGCCCTGGGGGCGTCTAAGGGAGGTAGCCACCTCTCGTAGCACTGCGACCACAGCTCCACGCCAGCCACAGACGTGCACGGCTCCAGCCGACTGGGACTGGTGGCTCGACTGCTGGATATTACTGTAGTTACCTGTTGTTTGATCGCGCAGTGGTGCAGGTAGTACTGCACGGGGCCGGCCCTGGGGGCGTCTAAGGGAGGTAGCCACCTCTCGTAGCACTGCGACCACAGCTCCACGCCAGCCACAGACGTGCACGGCTCCAGCCGACTGGGACTGGTGGCTCGACTGCTGGTTATTGATATTTGTGCTGTAAACAATTCAACATGAAAATTAATATCCTTATTTTTCACAATGACCGCCTAAATTCCACCAACAATAAAGATTAGAGGTAACAAAGATTCCTGGCCATGGAATATTGTGACTAATTAGGATGCGAAGATTGAAACAATTATAAATAATTAACAAATGTGCGATTTACAGTTTAAGTGTGGGAGGCTGGGAGCTACTATAGTTTTTGTTTTCCGCGAAAGCTTGAACACGTCAGCTAAGTAAGAGTGTGGTTCAGCTACTCACATAGCCTCTGCGCGGGCGGCGCGGGCGTGCGGGTCGCGAACAGCGGGTTGTAGAACAGCGCGATGTCCTGCTCCGAGAACTGCTCGCCCCAGTCCCACAGCGGCCTCTGCACGAAGTTCTAGGAAGATGAAAACATTTTGTGTGTTATTTAGACATTGAAACGTATGAACGTAGGTGTGTATACATAATGACATTTTTGAAAAAAATCAGTGTCGAGTTTCTTGCCAGTTCTTCTCGGCGCAAACCTGCTTTCCGAACCTGGTAATAGAGTTTTGACTTTTCATAAGAGCCTATTATTTAGGCATATGTGAAAATAAAGATTTTTTTGAGGTACTGCACACAGCGTACCTTGGCCACCGCCAGCTCCCTGTCCCTCGGGCAGTTGAAGAGGAAGGTGTCGAACAGGTGGTTGTGCGCGCAGTCCCACAGCGTGGTGAGGTACGTCTCCGTGAACTGGAAGGCCGCGGGGAACTGCCGCTGCAGCTGCAGCTGTGATGTGAGGTACTGCACACAGCGTACCTTGGCCACCGCCAGCTCCCTGTCCCTCGGGCAGTTGAAGAGGAAGGTGTCGAACAGGTGGTTGTGCGCGCAGTCCCACAGCGTGGTGAGGTACGTCTCCGTGAACTGGAAGGCCGCGGGGAACTGCCGCTGCAGCTGCAGCTGTGATGTGAGGTACTGCACACAGCGTACCTTGGCCACCGCCAGCTCCCTGTCCCTCGGGCAGTTGAAGAGGAAGGTGTCGAACAGGTGGTTGTGCGCGCAGTCCCACAGCGTGGTGAGGTACGTCTCCGTGAACTGGAAGGCCGCGGGGAACTGCCGCTGCAGCTGCAGCTGTGATGTGAGGTACTGCACACAGCGTACCTTGGCCACCGCCAGCTCCCTGTCCCTCGGGCAGTTGAAGAGGAAGGTGTCGAACAGGTGGTTGTGCGCGCAGTCCCACAGCGTGGTGAGGTACGTCTCCGTGAACTGGAAGGCCGCGGGGAACTGCCGCTGCAGCTGCAGCTGTGATGTGAGGTACTGCACACAGCGTACCTTGGCCACCGCCAGCTCCCTGTCCCTCGGGCAGTTGAAGAGGAAGGTGTCGAACAGGTGGTTGTGCGCGCAGTCCCACAGCGTGGTGAGGTACGTCTCCGTGAACTGGAAGGCCGCGGGGAACTGCCGCTGCAGCTGCAGCTGTGATGTGAGGTACTGCACACAGCGTACCTTGGCCACCGCCAGCTCCCTGTCCCTCGGGCAGTTGAAGAGGAAGGTGTCGAACAGGTGGTTGTGCGCGCAGTCCCACAGCGTGGTGAGGTACGTCTCCGTGAACTGGAAGGCCGCGGGGAACTGCCGCTGCAGCTGCCACGTGCAGTCCAGGAACAGCAGGAACACGGGCGCCGTCTGAGCCGTGGGCTCCCGCTCCGCTTCCTCCTTTACGCTGCCCGGCCTGGGGAGACCGAACCTGGAAATCATAAATTACGTAGCACATAAGCTGATTTTTTATTATTATAAACTAGCTGACGCGGCAAACGTTGTTTTGCCTTATAGGGGTATGAAAAATACCTTACAACTTATTCTCAGATTACGAATGTATACAAAAAATTTCATAAAAATCAGTCAAGCCGTTTTGCAGGAGTTTCGTTACAAACGTGTGTTATAGACGAGACATATTCTCGTCTATATATCAGAAGAAGATAGAGCCCCTATTTCATACAATATTCCAGATTTATCTTAATTTGATTTAATTGAATATTCCTGTGTTGTTGCAGGCGAATGAGCATAGACTACAGTTTAAGACAGTATTGCCAAGTAGTCAAATAACTTTGCTTGTGTAGAATATTGAGGCATGCATCAGGTGCTTTATTTGGTCACTGAAAATCAACATCATTGTATTTCTTCTAGGTTCTCACCGATCACAGAAGGGGTGTCCGAGCGCGATCCACTCCTTCTGCACCAGCGATTGGAAGCCCGTTATCGTCCGGAAGTGTTCGTCCACCAGCAGCTGAGTGAGGCACGACACCACCGCGCAGTAGTCCACGCCATCACCTAAGAGCATTATATCTAAACGAAATCTAGAAAAAGGGGGACATCTGAAGGGAATCTGGACTAAGGGCCACGTCTAAATGAAGTCTGGAGTCTGGACTAAGGGCAACATTATAGTTAATAATAGTTAAGTCTGGACTGAGGGCGACATCTGAATGTAGTCTGGACTATGAGCAACATCTGAATGAAGTCTGGACTAAGAGCGTCATCAGAATGAAGTCTGAACTAAGGGCAACATCTAAATGGTTGTTGAACTAAGGGCAACATCTAAATGATGTCTAAGAGCAACATCTGAATGAAGTCTGGACTTAAGGCGCTTCATGCGTTAGTATTATGCTTGAGTCAAAATTTACGATTTCCGAAGGAACATAAAATAGTTATGTGTTCAATTATAGATTAGATAATTCAATTCATATTATTTGGCATTTCATAATCTAGAACTTGTCTCAAAAATATTTTAAAATATGTGTATAACTTTCTCACTAGAACAGTTTTTGTATAGGCTGTTTGCTAAAATAGCGGTCGACGCTCTACGCAGATGCAAGATATTTGCCATGTTTCTTAACAAAAACTTATAACAATGACATATTTAGAAAATTAATAACATTTACTAAAAAGTGTCTCAAAAAAAAAACACGATTTTCCTAGATTTTCATTCAAAAACCATAAACCGAAAAGTGCCATTTTTAGCATTTTTCGATAAATCAAACGTATTATTTTAGGATAAAATCCAAGATATTTTGTTATTTCTGAATTATAGTAATTTAATTCAATTAATATTCAATGTCACTGGTTATTTACTATTTTAATAAGTTGTATATTTATTTTACTATAAATTTTTTTGTAATACCATTTTCCGCGCAAAATTGCGTCAGCGGGAACGGAATTCCTTTTTTGTATGGAGCGACACGCGATTCAAACCGTGCCGCATAAACGCTCTTAAGGGTTACATCTGAATAGTCTGGACTAAGAGCGTCATCTAAATAAATTCTGAGCCCAACAACTGAATGAAGTCTGTACTAAGAGCAATAAAGTGACATAGCACTATACCTTCCTGTAACACAACAGTCTGGTTGTTGGCGAGATGGGAAGCGGCGTCGTCGGCGAAGGCTATGCAATTAGCCACGTACCGCAACCAGCGGGACGACTCCAGTATTGAATAGTACTGTGAGTCTTGTATCTGGAAACAATAGAATAATTTCAACTTCACGTTTTCAAATCTTTGTTAGTTAGTGTGTAGGTGTGTACAGTACGCGCGGCGAGAGTTTGGCTTTGACCTTCGGGTGGAGGGGATTACTGCGCATGGGTACCCAAATTCTGATTGGTTGATACCCAATTTCTGATTTCTGCGCAATAACGGTCAAAGCCAAACTTTCGCCGCGCGTACTGTAGTAATAGAAATTAATTAACTTATTTATTTATTGACGATGATGAAATACGCTACGCTAAGAGGACGGGAAAAATGTGACGTATGTTGAAGCCAAAAACTTCTCAAATATGGCGTCGCGCTTCGCTACCGCCCACAACATTTCGGTACCGCTGACAGCACATAGCGCTGTCAGTTGCTTACATTAGCGCCCTTTTATAGTTTTGACAAATTAAAATGATGCTTCAGGGCGGAGTTTAAAAATACATGCGTGACGACACTAAGTGCTGATCTTTTATATTATGTTTAATAATCAATGGTGTTCACGCGCCGACGCTCAAATTAAACCGGGCCCTGGAGGCGGCAAGACGAGTTGCACGCAGCGTTATGAAGGGGGTTTCGGGCGGGGGGAAATAAATAGCGTTCTAATGTTACAGCGGATCTGGTGCTGATGATAGAAAAAAGCAAGCGTGCCGGCGTTGCTGTTGCCGTTGAAACGTGGGGGAGATTTAAAGATACTGTGAGGTATAACTCACCCAGAATCCTGACAGCGTGGTGGGCGTGCAGAGGTCGGCGAGTTTCTTGTAGGCTGCGTTGAGCGTGCCGAGCGCGGGCAGCGTGCCGGCGTTGCTGTTGCCGGTGACGCTGTTCCCGCACAGGTACAGAACGTGGGGGGGTTTCAGCTTGGGGTGGGAGCGCCGCACCTACGGGAAATAAACTTGTATTTTTAGCCTGAATAAAACGATTTTACATATTGATGAAGATTTCTCTGACGCATGGCATGCGTTTGAATTTGAGTGGGAGGTTGCGGGTTCGATTCCCGCCACGGGCCACTTTGGAATTTTATAATTTCTAAATTGGCTCAGGTCTGGTCTGGTGAGAGGCCTCGGCCTTGGCTAGTTACCACCCTACCAGCAAAGACGCACCGCCAAACGATTTAGCGTTACGATGCGATGTTGTGTAGAAACCGTTGGGGTAAATTTACTTACCCTTTCAAGTTAGTACGTTAACATCTTAGGCTGCATCATCACTTACCATTAGGTGAGATCGCAGTAAAATACTAACTTGTATAGAATAAAAAAAAATTTACTTATATTATAATCTCCATTGAGATATCCAATTTGTAAGTAGACTGGACTATGTGGGATTTTTACCCACTAAAACCCCCTCGTACATCCTCACCGCTCATGTTGGAAGCCTCCGGGATCTCATACGAACGTACCGGAGGGTCCCTTGCGCAATGCCCGTTGGGCTCACCTCTGGCTGACCGGAAAGTCAGGTTCAGCCCCAAGGTCCCAGGCGGGGGGTCCGGGATTGTTACCTACAGCATCTGCGCTCGCTCACCTGCTCTAGCAGCACGCTCTCGGCAGTAGCGGCCTGCTCGGTGGGCAGCAGCTCGCCGCTGCGCAACAGCGCGGCGCCCTCCGCGCGGCCCCACACCCACACCGGCACGCGGCCCGAGCGGAAGTGGCGCGCGCTCTCGATCAGGTTGCAGTCCAGCACCGAGCTGGGCACGACGAGCGTCTCGCCGGCCGTCAGCATGAACGCGTCCGACGTGCCGTTGATGCACGTGACGCGCCAGTGCGGGCACTCGCGGCGCTCCAGCTCGCGCTTCCAGTCGCCCGGCCGCTGGAACATGTTCACGTCGGCGGGCACGGCGGGGTAGTACGGCTCGCGACACTCGAACGCGAACAGCAGGTCGTGCCGCTTCGGGAACGCGTGGTGCAGCAGCGCCATCGCCGCCTGCCGCCCGCTGCCGACGGGCGAGTTCGTGAAGTTGAACGACAGCACTTTCATGTTCTGTAACAGATATTTGAAATTTTGAAAAGATAGATTAAAATCAGGCCAAACAAATAGAACAGTTCATACAGATAGACGTAGCAAGGAATCACTTGAACTCTGTGTTTGTATGAAAATATTAATACAGTACCTTCTGGAGCATTACTGCTTTTAGAGATGGTGGTGCGGCCCCGGAAGTTTCTATTATGGCTTGGGACTCAATGACATAATATTATGCCTTGAAGTAAGTAAGAGCTGGCTCACCTTACACACGACCTGCAACCCTTTCAGCTTGGCCGGCACGTCGGAGCGCGGCAGCAGCCTCCGCCGCCTCGTGAGCCCGCCGTCCGTCTGCCACAGCGCGCCCACCGCCGTCAGCGGCACGTCGAACGTGCCCACTAGGTGCTTCCTTTGAAGTAAGTAAGAGACGGCTCACCTTACACACGACCTGCAACCCTTTCAGCTTGGCCGGCACGTCGGAGCGCGGCAGCAGCCTCCGCCGCCTCGTGAGCCCGCCGTCCGTCTGCCACAGCGCGCCCACCGCCGTCAGCGGCACGTCGAACGTGCCCACTAAGTGATTCCTTTGACCGTACTCCTGCGATGACAAGGATGGTGTTATTATCCCCAACCGGTGGACACCCATCGTCACTCTAACAGTTAGGGATAATAGAACTGAGACGTCCTTGAAAACTGAGTTTTTTGTACTCTATGGTGATGTATTCATGGATTAATATTGGAAGAATACCCCACGGGTTAAAATTTCGCCGAATGCGTAAATTTTGATGCAAATTCAAAATTTATAGGAATACTATAGCTAACCCGGCAAATGTTGTTATGATCTACAGAACATACATACAAAATTTTATAACAATCGAGCGGTTTTGAAGCAGTTTGGTAACATTCGCGAGACACGAGGATATCCTATAAATCTATACCTGACATCTATTGGCGTTAAAGTAAAACTATTACAGTAAACTCCTGCTGCCATCTATTGGTGAGTAGCTGTAATACTACCGAGCAAAGCTCGATCACCCAGTTATTTATATAATTAGAATTCACAGGTATAATCTCACATCGATGGTAGAGGCGTCCAGTGGCACGAAGGTGAGCTTGTAGTTGGTGACGAAGAGCGAGCCGAAGCGGCCGCGGTCGCGCTCGCTCAGCGGCGCCAGCAGCACCACGCCGCGCGCCGCGCCCACCACCTGCTCGCCTGCGGGGAACAGATCGCGTTACAGATAACACTTGTAGTTGGTGACGAAGAGCGAGCCGAAGCGGCCGCGGTCGCGCTCGCTCAGCGGCGCCAGCAGCACCACGCCGCGCGCCGCGCCCACCACCTGCTCGCCTGCGGGGAACAGATCGCGTTACAGATAACACTTGTAGTTGGTGACGAAGAGCGAGCCGAAGCGGCCGCGGTCGCGCTCGCTCAGCGGCGCCAGCAGCACCACGCCGCGCGCCGCGCCCACCACCTGCTCGCCTGCGGGGAACAGATCGCGTTACAGATAACACTTGTAGTTGGTGACGAAGAGCGAGCCGAAGCGGCCGCGGTCGCGCTCGCTCAGCGGCGCCAGCAGCACCACGCCGCGCGCCGCGCCCACCACCTGCTCGCCTGCGGGGAACAGATCGCGTTACAGATAACACTTGTAGTTGGTGACGAAGAGCGAGCCGAAGCGGCCGCGGTCGCGCTCGCTCAGCGGCGCCAGCAGCACCACGCCGCGCGCCGCGCCCACCACCTGCTCGCCTGCGGGGAACAGATCGCGTTACAGATAACACTTGTAGTTGGTGACGAAGAGCGAGCCGAAGCGGCCGCGGTCGCGCTCGCTCAGCGGCGCCAGCAGCACCACGCCGCGCGCCGCGCCCACCACCTGCTCGCCTGCGGGGAACAGATCGCGTTACAGATAACACTTGTAGTTGGTGACGAAGAGCGAGCCGAAGCGGCCGCGGTCGCGCTCGCTCAGCGGCGCCAGCAGCACCACGCCGCGCGCCGCGCCCACCACCTGCTCGCCTGCGGGGAACAGATCGCGTTACAGATAACACTTGTAGTTGGTGACGAAGAGCGAGCCGAAGCGGCCGCGGTCGCGCTCGCTCAGCGGCGCCAGCAGCACCACGCCGCGCGCCGCGCCCACCACCTGCTCGCCTGCGGGGAACAGATCGCGTTACAGATAACACTTGTAGTTGGTGACGAAGAGCGAGCCGAAGCGGCCGCGGTCGCGCTCGCTCAGCGGCGCCAGCAGCACCACGCCGCGCGCCGCGCCCACCACCTGCTCGCCTGCGGGGAACAGATCGCGTTACAGATAACACTTGTAGTTGGTGACGAAGAGCGAGCCGAAGCGGCCGCGGTCGCGCTCGCTCAGCGGCGCCAGCAGCACCACGCCGCGCGCCGCGCCCACCACCTGCTCGCCTGCGGGGAACAGATCGCGTTACAGATAACACTTGTAGTTGGTGACGAAGAGCGAGCCGAAGCGGCCGCGGTCGCGCTCGCTCAGCGGCGCCAGCAGCACCACGCCGCGCGCCGCGCCCACCACCTGCTCGCCTGCGGGGAACAGATCGCGTTACAGATAACACTTGTAGTTGGTGACGAAGAGCGAGCCGAAGCGGCCGCGGTCGCGCTCGCTCAGCGGCGCCAGCAGCACCACGCCGCGCGCCGCGCCCACCACCTGCTCGCCTGCGGGGAACAGATCGCGTTACAGATAACACTTGTAGTTGGTGACGAAGAGCGAGCCGAAGCGGCCGCGGTCGCGCTCGCTCAGCGGCGCCAGCAGCACCACGCCGCGCGCCGCGCCCACCACCTGCTCGCCTGCGGGGAACAGATCGCGTTACAGATAACACTTGTAGTTGGTGACGAAGAGCGAGCCGAAGCGGCCGCGGTCGCGCTCGCTCAGCGGCGCCAGCAGCACCACGCCGCGCGCCGCGCCCACCACCTGCTCGCCTGCGGGGAACAGATCGCGTTACAGATAACACTTGTAGTTGGTGACGAAGAGCGAGCCGAAGCGGCCGCGGTCGCGCTCGCTCAGCGGCGCCAGCAGCACCACGCCGCGCGCCGCGCCCACCACCTGCTCGCCTGCGGGGAACAGATCGCGTTACAGATAACACTTGTAGTTGGTGACGAAGAGCGAGCCGAAGCGGCCGCGGTCGCGCTCGCTCAGCGGCGCCAGCAGCACCACGCCGCGCGCCGCGCCCACCACCTGCTCGCCTGCGGGGAACAGATCGCGTTACAGATAACACTTGTAGTTGGTGACGAAGAGCGAGCCGAAGCGGCCGCGGTCGCGCTCGCTCAGCGGCGCCAGCAGCACCACGCCGCGCGCCGCGCCCACCACCTGCTCGCCTGCGGGGAACAGATCGCGTTACAGATAACACTTGTAGTTGGTGACGAAGAGCGAGCCGAAGCGGCCGCGGTCGCGCTCGCTCAGCGGCGCCAGCAGCACCACGCCGCGCGCCGCGCCCACCACCTGCTCGCCTGCGGGGAACAGATCGCGTTACAGATAACACTTGTAGTTGGTGACGAAGAGCGAGCCGAAGCGGCCGCGGTCGCGCTCGCTCAGCGGCGCCAGCAGCACCACGCCGCGCGCCGCGCCCACCACCTGCTCGCCTGCGGGGAACAGATCGCGTTACAGATAACACTTGTAGTTGGTGACGAAGAGCGAGCCGAAGCGGCCGCGGTCGCGCTCGCTCAGCGGCGCCAGCAGCACCACGCCGCGCGCCGCGCCCACCACCTGCTCGCCTGCGGGGAACAGATCGCGTTACAGATAACACTTGTAGTTGGTGACGAAGAGCGAGCCGAAGCGGCCGCGGTCGCGCTCGCTCAGCGGCGCCAGCAGCACCACGCCGCGCGCCGCGCCCACCACCTGCTCGCCTGCGGGGAACAGATCGCGTTACAGATAACACTTGTAGTTGGTGACGAAGAGCGAGCCGAAGCGGCCGCGGTCGCGCTCGCTCAGCGGCGCCAGCAGCACCACGCCGCGCGCCGCGCCCACCACCTGCTCGCCTGCGGGGAACAGATAAAAGATAGCAACGAAGGCTTCCACCCATACATAGTCGACGTACCAAAGACGCGTACGAAGCGGTTTGATTCCTCGTTCCTGACACACACTGCAAAGGCCTGAAATACCCTCCCAGGCACTGTCTTTCCTGCCACTTACAAACAGGGTGCCTTCAAATCAAGAGTGAATAGGCATCTTCTAGGCAAACGCGTTCCACCTTAGACTGTATCATCACTTTCCATCAGATGTGATCACAGTCAAGCGCTAGCCTATATAGTATTAAAAAAAAAATAGCGTTACAAATAAAAGTTGTTCATAAAGTAAAAAGAAGAATGACCAAAGATGATGATATCAAGTTTTCTCATGAACCAAAACCAAAATATACTTGAAAAACAAAATTGTGGTTTTTGTTAGGAATTTGTTTTTATATCTCTTTCTTTGATTTTATTGAGCAACACCTTGTTTATTTACTTATTACTTTGGGATCCGGATGTTACTTTAATTATAAATATAAAAATAATAACTGTAAGAGTTAATGTGAAGACAGTAGTGTACAAATAATGATTAGATTTTAATCAGCTTGCTACGGGATTCCATACATCCCTGGCCTTTCTAATAATAACAAAATTGTCAAATTAGTTCACCCAGTCAAAAGTTCTGAGGTAATTAACAATAAAAAATACAGTCGAATTGAGAACCTCCTCCTATTCAGAACTCGGTTGTAAAGCCTATATTACAGCAATCCTATATCACATTTTCATTAGACATTCCTATTTATGTCGATTATTTTGATAAAATTCCATGTTAGTCGTGGTCAAGTAAGTAATGACATAATACCGATAGCACACAAAGATATACATTGTTACTTGTCTAGTTGTGCATTGCACCTTATCTCTCGTATTACGAGCAATAGCCTCATACATCTGGTTTTATCTGTTCTGAAAAAATATTATGACTCAGTTATTGAAGTATTTTTCATCATTATAAGCTCAAAATTCAGTACGAAAAGTACATAACAATTTGTGTACAAAACCGAATTACCGGACTGTAAGAGTTTCTAAACTATTAGGCCTTTTGTTATTATATTGTTTGTATAATTTATAGGAATTAACAAAAGGCATAACAGTTCACTCGCATTGGTACTATTATTTTAACTAACTATTTTACTACTTAGGCTGGGTTGCTTGTCTTGACTTTAACCGAAACGTTATAGTTAAATATGGCGGTCTGACGGGTCAGGTACCAGCCGTCAAAGTTTACGAGGGTTCAAAGGGAGGGAGGGAAGGTTCGCGCCCTGAACTGAGCATAATCTCACAACAAACTCAGCTAGGTATTGCTTTTTTGTTATCACTATTTCACAAAGTATTTGAAGTAGCTAATAAAATTAGAGCCATTTTCTATAACTTACTCTCATGGGGTAAACTTATCATAGTTTTTGCATGGGGGAATAAAACTATACGGTGCATCAATTGTTAATAATCTTGGACGAGAATTCTTGAGGAGTTTCTCTATTGACCTTAGTGATAGACATTGAACCAGATAGGTGTTTTTTAACAAACTCGCGTAATTGGCATCAAACTGCACTGACCGTGAAGCTGTTTTGAGTCACTCAAGCCTGTCCTTACGATAAATATGAACAATTTAGATATATACGATATTGCGAACTGAGCAAACAGACGATCTGTCCAATCCTACTATATGAATAAATAATAATAAATATATAAGGACATTTTAGAATTATTACTTTAATATTCACACACCAGTTAATGGTAAAATGTAATCGGCATATCCAAATTTTGTGACATCAAATTGTATGTACATTTTTATGAATAAACTTTCATTTCATTTCATTACACACATCACAATCTAGCCCCAAAGTAAGCGATATAGCTTGTGTTATGGGTACTGGATAACTGATAAATATACATAAATATGATAAATATACATGAATACAATATATATTGAAAAACACCCAGACACTGCAAAAATTCATGCAGTGTAGTGGAAGTCGAACCCACGACCTCCGATGCAGACGGCAGGTTCGCTACCACTACGCCATTCGGTCGTCAAATAAAATAAGTTAATATTAATTAATATGTGTAATTAAATTTTTATAACTCAACACAAACAATAACTGCTCCAGTAAAAATAAAGTCACTTTTATTGCATTAGGCTGGACGATAAAAAACATGGAAGATAATTTTTATAGGTCGATAAAAACCATACAATAAATATTCAGATATATTTGCCATTACATATTTTCTATTTCTAGACATCATTTTCACTGTTTTAATTTTAAAAAGCAAATACCGGTTGAGTGAAATAGAGATAGAAGTAGAGGGCTCCAGTTTGCACAGACTTACGTTTACTTTAATTAAAGGGAACACCTGGCACAATTTTTGCGCAACGAATCGTCCTAAATGTTCAGGGCGAAATTGCAGCCTTTTGGCACTTTGCACAGGACTTATGCCTTGTTTCCATGTTGGCAAGACTTGTAGAGTAATTAATGCTTTAAATCAGTATTTATTTTTATTTAAAAAACGTTCCTAACATAATTAAAAATTTAATTTAATGAAAGTTACCTTTTCTAAGCACCCCCATCACACGACCACTTTAGAACTAACTGTTGGATTATAGCTACCACAGAACAGCTATGCCATTCCAGCACCTCCATAAACTGTGGTGTGAATTATATCTCACCCATGCATATTAATATAGACCTAATTTTTAAAGTTATAGAATCGACGGTAAATAAATACGTTTAATGTTATGGTGACCGCACATTTGTCTCTATCTAAAGTCAGCGCTCAAACGCTCGCAACATTGTATAAAAAAAGAATATAATTTGAAAACAAAAAAGCAAAAGAAATTATCTGAGAGTAGCTACATTTTTAAGCAGCTGACCTAGCCAGTATTTTAACCACATAAGTTTTGAGGCCCATTGTTTGTATTTCATCGAATAAAATGAACCAAAAATGTTATCGAATTACCGACGCGTCGCCAGAGGTTTGTGCTATTCTTTTAGAAATATTCAATTCGACAATCGCACTACCCGTTTGCGTCTTACAAAGACACAAATGTGCAAACAGATAGCAAAGAGTATAAATGCGTGGACAGCTTTGCGCAGGCAGGTACCAATCGCAGTTTGGTACTATAAACGGCGGTACAGTTAGCGGCGCGCGGCGCATGCGTAATTGAGTTATTATTGTCATTTACATCATCGCAGTCAGTGACGACTAGTGGGATAAAGGTCAGGAAATTTAAAGGGTTTAAGAAAACTTAAACCCTCGCGACATTTGGTGCCCATTATATTTTTAACCGACTTCAAAAAAAGGAGGATGTTCAATTCGTCGGAATCTTTTTTTTTAATATGTGGTTTGACGTCTATTATTTTGGGGTAAGACTGTTGAGGGGCCGGACCAGGTAAATTCCACTATTTCTTCGTGCAGTGCTTTAGAAACTTTTGAACGAGCGGGGCAAGAATCCGGTTAAGTTATTGGATAATTCCTCCAGGGAAATTCTTACACTTCGTCTATGGCTAATAACTTAGCATGGTGGATAGGTGAAGTACACAGTATAATGTTCCCCTTCTATAATATTCATATATCTTCTTTAATATTCATTCACCAGTTAATGGTAAAATGTAATCGGCATATCCAAATATTGTAACATCAAATTCTACGTACCTACATTTTTATGAATAAAATTTCATTTCATTTCATTTCATTTCTATACCTATACTACAGAAAGAAAATCTCTTTAAAATATTACAAGAGGAAAAATCCACTTTGAGGAAACAAAACCTATTTAAAAAAACCGGCCAAGTGCGAGTCGGACTCGCGCACCGAGGGTTCCGTACTCAAAAAGTACTGAAGCAAAATAAGCTTAGGTAGTTATAGCTAGGTACTTTTAAGATTCGTTCGTACTAATGTAGATGTAACACGACCAAAACTGTAACGACCAAAGATGTAAAACGGTAATAATTACCTTTGTTAATGAACCGTAAAACTAACTTTGTTTGTAGAGGTTTATTGTTAATATCAAAAAAACTATGCTAGTTAGAGCATTGACTATAGTTTTCCTGTAAAATATACGTAAATTCCTATTGACCATAATTATTTGAGATTTTTCGATTGGTAAACTCCGGAGATAAGGGGGGGGAACGGTATTTTTTTAGACATTTTCCCCGATAAATCAAAAACTATCATGACTAAAAATAATTAAAAATCGGTTTTAGAATGAACAAAGTAAACCCTTTCATATGATACCCCACACAGTACAGTTATCTCACTTTTAAATTTCAACCCTCCGATTTTCCCCCCTTTTTAAATAAGAACAAAAATAATTTCCATTTTTTTTTTATTCCAGTGTCATTGGGCCACTAATATACACAACTATTCCAAATTTCATATCGATAGCTCTGGTAGTTACTGAAATAATCGAGTGTGAGACAGACAGACAGACGGACAGACAGACGGAGAAAGTCGCACCATAAGGGTTCCATTTTACCATTTTGGTACGGAACCCTAAAAATCACCGCCGAGAAGGCCTTCTAGAGCGTAAGTGCGTGAAATAGAGGTCCCAGCTGTTACTGAAGACTCTGACCAGACCAATATTGAAAAAATTAAATTTTTTCAATATTGATTTTATTTAAATCAATATTGAAAAAATTAAATTTTTAAACTGACTCATTCTGGCAAGTGGGCCAAACACCAGTGGATTTTTGAACATTCTGAAAAAGTTGCACTAGTTTTTCAGGATGATCCCAATTGAGTATTTCCAAAATTTCAAGATTTTAATCAAAAGAAAGGGCTAATTAGTAACATATCAGAAAAAACTTAAAAATGTCTCCTATAGGCCATACCCTCTAGGAGACATTGCACCACGAGAAAAAACTTGCACACTTTTCATCAATATGGGATAAAAATATTAAAGCCAATCATTAAAGCAGAGCAAATTAAAAAACCAGCGCTAAGGATTGTTGTAAATGCTTGCTAATTAATATTGCCCAATGCTAAATTTAATTTAGTTTAATAGTGAGTAATAAGGCGAATAACAAGTTGTCTAGCAATAACAAGTGGCAATAATATTTTTATTTATTTATTTAAATAGAAAGGTATTAAAAACTTTTTTGTGGAGTACACCCCCCTGGGCCATCTAGTCTAGTAATTTATATAACACAACACAGGTAAAGTTTGCTCAGCCAATCTAATAGGATTAATTGTAATGTGGAGTTCGGTTACTTCACGCTGATCTGTGGGTTACTTTACATTTGCAAGGCTTCAGTCATTGAACGACTGCAAAAAGAAAGTTGATACTGGAATTATGTTAACTAGGAAATCCTGTGGAAAATTTGTCTATTTCGTCTTGAGCCAGAATAATAATGGTCAATGCAAGCTTAAATGTGGCTGTAATTTAGCTTTGAGAATTAGCTCCTTCAATAGGTATGGGTTATGATTATGAATCATTGATAGTTGTTTAAATTATGTTGTAAAATTATACCAAAATAATATCAGTAATGAGCTCAGATCTCGGATATGTTCATCTGTTGAGGCATGCGTTTGGTATCACTAAAGCTTATTTTAGTTTTATTCTTTCACAATTTAAAATCAATTTTAAAATCCTAATCCCCAATTAAAATCAATGTAGTTTCAAATATTGCAAATCTGCCTTAGTGGTAGGTTTTTGTGTTTTTGACTGTAAAATGTACATGCTTCTATTTTTAATTGTGCTCATTTTTTATCATGATTTTTTAAATATTTCCTGCACAGTAATGCATTTTATTTTTGTCTCCTCTATAGCTCCGAGGCATGGACAACCAGGGTGGCTGACAGAAAAAGTATAGATGCCTTTGAGATGTGGTATTCGAGGACGATTCTTCTCATACAGTGGACAGCCAAACAACAAACATCTTGCACACAAGTTTGCGTTAGCACTTAGCTCTCAAGAATATGTTACCAGAGGATACTAAGTTATTTTGGTTGTATAGCCTGCCACCTTCTTGATAACTAAGATAAACTTACAGTTGTAGGCAAGGTGGAAGGGAAAAGACCATGCCTCCCGTCTCCTAGACATGGTCTGACCATAGTACATTCGCTCATGGGCCTTACTCTCTCAACAGCCATCAAAAAAGCCGAAGATAAAAATGTTCCACACAGAACATTGTTAAGAACATAAAAAAGAAACTGTAGTGCAGGCAAGACCTTGAAATTACTAAAGAGTTTAAAAAGAGGAGGAATACATTTTCATTTTGTGGCAGAAATTGATATTTACTTGAAATCTTAAAGAAATAAACTTACCATTTAAAAGCTTTGGTTTCAATTCTTGCAAGGATCCATTTTTGTCACCATTATTCTGAAAATATTAACATATCTTTTGGAGTAAATTTTTAATACTTCTTTAATAATAATGTGTACCCTCACAATGGAGTGGGTTAGCACACTTTACACACCTTTGAGACTGTTAAACATCCCTGTTCCCTATATATTATTTAAACTTAGTGGTAAAGTTTTAGCATTTTTTTCAAACCTTAAATGGATTATCTATAAGTTCTTCAAACTAATATGTCTAAGGTAAAGATTAAAACTATTGCTAAAATTAAATCTTTGATATCAGGTGACTTCTATCTGATTTATTTATCAACAACTCCCACAAACACACACACAAAAATAAGTGATGTAGATAAATAACATTTAATATAATGTTTATCTTTATCAGCAACAGATAGTATAGTTACCATCGGCAGTACGTTGATGTAGCTCTTGAAATTTTGCTTTTTTTCATTCATTTTGATCAATATGGCATCAACTATTGTTGACACACTTTGGATTTCGCCACTGAATATCTTTACTTGTTTTGCATAAATACACTTAAACTGAGCGCACTGGACGTCTGTGTGTTGTTAAGTTAGCAATAATCCACATGATTAGCGTTTATTTCACACGGACTCGATAACATCACCCCCTAAAAACTGAACACGCAGAGATTACCAACTTGTTCACTGATAACCATTTTTGCACCTTTGCCATATTCGGCATAGAGCTATTTATGGCTGTGGCCTGTGAGTTAAGGAAGTACCATTTCTATGAATAGTTCTCGGGTTACAGGATAATATTTTAGCAAAATTTAATTTGTGAATTTACATGTCGCGCAGTCGCCAACGACAGATTACCAATAGTGTTGCAATACGTAAAAATTAAAATAAATGCCTGACATAACAATAATTGACAGCTTGTCTTTACAATATCTCTATTAAAATCTATGCAATATCTATATCATATCTACATCTCTATTCTCTTCTTCATGGCCAACTAACGTCCAACTTAAATAGTCCATGGCCCTATTCATCAAAAGTTACAAGCCTTGTATTATAAGCGATTCTCTTGTAAATTTACAAGAAAATTGAATAGAATCGCTTGCAATACAAGGCTTATAAGGCATGAATAGGGCCCATGTCTGGTTTTATGAAATTATCTATCTGTCTTTTGTCCTCCTTGTGTCATATGATTTTGATTTTTGACATCTAAAGATTTAACTAATCTGTATTGTAGTAAAAAAAATAAGCATGGTGGACTAAAAATGGCGAAAGAAAAATTTTGTTCATTGATTGAAAGCGTAAAACCTGTGTCAATTTTAATTTAATAAAATATTTATTTGTGTGATCCTAAATAAGTGAGGATGGCGGATGCTATTGTAGAGCAAAGACCGCTGCTGCGGTTCTTTTGCCATGGGTGTCGTGTGGAATTCCAAGATGTTGAGCAGGTAAAAATCAATAGATATTATTATTGCCACACATTTCCCTTCAATTTCCTCGTAATCATGACCTGTGATGCTAATTCAAGGTCAAGGTACATCAACTGCGTATCCTAGTTCTTGTCTCCTCTGGTTTAAGACGTAGACCTACCTTATCATTTAATTCACATTTTTGTACATCGACCGGTAGGAAATCCCTATTTAAGCTTGCATCTGTGACGTAAAGAAAAAATGAAACGCTATTAAATTCAGGCGTGTATTTAACAGACTTTACACACAATTACATCATCACACTAATGAATATTTTGTGTATGAACAATGTTTTTTATGCAGGTAGTTAGATAGACTTGTTGACAATTGAGAATTGGAATCAATTGAATAGAAAATGTTATCAAATTGGTAGTAGTTATGTACTGTGATAAAAAATAATATTCGGATCGATCAAACAATTGTTTGTAAAACAGTTATAACTTATATGACATTTATGAAGAGGAAATGAATAATAATGTCTTGTAGACAGATCTTCTGCATGGTACTATTCAGTTGGTATATTAAAAAAAACTGACTAATAATTGAGAAACTCCACCATAAGTTGTTTGATGGCAATTTTTCCATCATGAAAGGAAATTCAGTTACATCTGTTTTATAATTATTCCAAACAACAATGAAACCAGTATGTATGGTATAGTAACAACATGCATGTTCAATGGTACCTATCTTTAATTCAAATATGGGTTCAATAGTTGTGGAGTCCCTGTTTGTGTTCATACATAATACATATACATCTTGACATGCAAACTTTAGCTCCTTTATAACATTGTATTTGATCTCATAGTATTGGTATGCTAAAAGTGGTGATGGTAATTTGATGAAATGTATGTCAATGTGGTTGATTCTTGTGTGCAAAATCACTAAAGTAAAATAATTTAAAATAGTGCTATCCTTTTCCATAGAGAGCAGTTTCACAAGGATAGCAGTATTTTAAATTACTTTAGTTTACAGATTTTATACAACAGAATTAGCACCTATGTTTATGTGATTGAAGGATCAAATGATAATTTCTCTATAGAGGCAGTTGAATGGAAAGTTTTGATTGAAGTCCTGCGACAGTCGCAAATGACTCATAATTGAATGTGCAATTGACAGAATTTGGTCAATCACTTGCTAGTTGAGAATCAAAACACCGTCAATTAAAACAGTCAATCACATTAAAAATGAGATGAATGATCATCTTTGGGGTACTTAGAAACAGGGTTCAAGGATATATATCAATGGATATATTATATATCAAGATATGTATCAGGTATATAATATCAAGCTGAGTTTGACAATAAATATAAAAAATTTACAAATAAAAAAAATGGTATATGGAACAAAATGATAATGGTTTATATTTTATGTTTTCTAGTTGATTTTGCCTGACCTAGTTTTTTAGTTGATTATGCCTTATCTCAAACAAGATTTTATGTTTTAGTTTCATTTGACTGATTATACTGACATTTTATGTAAATAAAACATCAATAAAAAATTCAGTTTGAGTATGTTTATCTAACACATATGCAAATAGTATTCATAGATAATACAATAAAATAATAATATGGCTTTCATACAAATTTGATACATAAATATTGGATATTTTCAAAGCCTGCTTAGAAGATTCTTAATATTGTATTCCAGGACTACATTTGCCCGTATTGCGATGGAGGTTTCATAGAGCAGCTGGAAGGCGACTCGGAGGGGGAGGGATCCCTGTCGAGAGATGACTATAGTGATGCAGACATGAGCAACATAGAAGTCGACGAGATGGGATTGGATGATTCTGATGAGTTTAATGTGGTAATTCCTCCATAATTTCCTAAATGGTTCTATTCATTTCTCAATACTAGGAATAGGTCTTCTCTCACAGTTCTTTTGCTATAGTGTACCACGCTTCTCAAGTGCAGGTCGGCAGGCTTCTCACAAGAATCCTGAAAACATAGTGAATTCTCAGCCATACACGAGTTTCCTCACATGCTTTCCTTCACAATCAAGCAAGTGATATTCAGTCTCCTCATTCGTATAGATATTTCAGTCCACAAAGATGCGTCCCACTCTGTCAAAATCGCGTGTTTCATTCGATTTGTATGGAGTTTGACAGAGTGGGGCGCGCTGTGGATTGAAATACCTATACATAGCTCTTCTGTTAAAAACAAGAGCTGAAGGTTTAAATTGTAATTTTGGTAACATGAATTCACTAATATCTGTAAGCAACTTGAATTTCATGTAAATTTATGGTTGAACTTCTGAATACCTTACCTACTTAGTGTTGACTACAAATAACAAAACTGGAATTTATATTTTCTTACCATAAATTTTTAATTGCTGTTTCTTATCTATTCCAATTTATTATTCTTGTTATCATAAAACTATTTTTGTCTTACTTGTGGTTTGTCCTATCTTGTTAATTGTTTATTCTGCTGCATTTTATTTTGTGTTCAAATCAAGTGGTAAAATATGACAATCCCCTAACATACTAAAAATAGAGATTGCATCCAAGTAGCCCGATATTCATATCTTATTTAGTTTTTCACAAATATTAGACTAATTATACATTGTAGGCTTATGGCATTGAGTTTAAGCATATAGTGCATATACATGTTTTTACTTTTAGTTAAAAACTTTGCTCTAAAAATTTCCATTCACCTACACTATACTCATTTTGGTTGTTTCTTAGATTTGAAGGTACAACAACAATATGAAGTAAATGAGTTTAATGAATAAAATAAAAATAACTTTATTTTCCTTCTGCATTTGGTTTTCTTATTCTAAGTTAGGTTAGGTAGTTATACAAGTTATATCTTACAAGCAGGTGTGTTAGTTTAATATCAGATTAATTATCAGCAAATAAATAAATTGAATTGGATTGAATAAAATTACATATTACATATCATAATTTTACACATATAACATTTAATTGATTTTCGATCAATTTTTTTCTTTGTTAATTGCCGCTAGTTCTACAATTTAGATTATTATTTAAAAGCCGAAGGACCACAGCTGTCGGCAGTGAAAGCCTCTGAAAGTGAAATGAGTTTAATATCAGACACCAATATGAAGTTTTTATGAAGAACATGTAAATGCATAAACGTTATACTCGCTAAACTCTTTGCAATAAGCCTATGATGTATAATTAGTCCACTATTTGCAAAATTTGAATTTTCACACCCAGATGTTACCAATCCAACTTAAGCAGCATTCTCTCCTATAAAAAAAGTTTGTCATATTTACTTTGTGTAAGAAATTCATTTATCTTATTATTTCCAGAGCGGTGCACCTGTGTTGAATGACCTAGCATTTTTAATGTCTGATGGACACATACGGTATGTTGGTGTTTTGTCTTTTATATTGCTGAGTACAGGGGATCACCCCCAAAATGCCCTGTGTACTACCTTTTACCTTTACCAAACAATTTCAAGCAAAGATTTTATATAAACATGTGAAGATGATACTTCTATTCCACAATTTTACTGTTGTCTTTTAATGTGTCTACTTACAAACTGCGAAAAAACCTAATAAAATCTGAATTTCGCGGGCAGACCTTTACTGTGAGCCTTTAACAGTGTTACTTTCCGTCAATAGATGTCAGCAAGTCATTTTTTTTTTCGCAAATACGACATTTTCACAATAAAAATGAATCCTAGCTAGATCGATTTATCGCCACTAAAACCCTCTGTAATATAAAGATGTAAAATAATTACCTTAAACATAATATAATGACCTTAATATATATTATATTTCTATATAAACTGAACCTCGGAAACTTTTCTTGATTTTCCCTTGTCTTCGTACAAGCGAACCTCTGTATAGTGTTTCAATAAATAGCCAAAAGCTGAAGTAAGGGACGATGTATAGATGCATGAAAAAATATCACAAAAAATCCTGAGGGAACTATAGGGACTTAAAAATGTACTATAAATTTTAACTGACATCCCTAAAAACAGCTCATTCAATATGAATGAACTGGGACTGATAAGTTTTGTATTGAAAATAAAAACAAAATAATTGAGTCTTCTTATCTCCATTAATGTGTTTCTAGGATCAAATAAAAAGGTTAGCTGCCGGCACACGATACGAATGAACCTACACCTTGTGTATTTGTAGCTCGGTGCCACCGTCAAGCAACAGTTCGAATGCGGCCGCCACCAACAGCGACACCACATTGCCCCCTAGCGGCTTCCCCAGAAGGACCATCAGCGCCCAGCGACAGGCCACCCTCGTGGAGGAGATGATGTGGTTGATCGGCGGCGGCAGGCCTCCGCCGGGGGGCGGTATGGCGCCCTTGGTGCTCGTCGGCACCCCTGGCGACTACGTGTTGGGCGGAGAAGGTCAGAATCTTGACTTTTTTTCATACTAGGGGAGCCCAAGAGGGGATTTTGGTAGTTACTCGAGCGTCGTGGTGACCTATTGGATTTTCAATATTAGATGCTAAAAAATCGTGACTGAATATTTTTTCTCGTGCACGTCAGATTTTTATACAGACGCTTCATCTTGATGTGCTTTTCGTCCTGGCCCCATAGGACAATTATGTCAAGGAGTTTTCTTAATGTGCCGATTTCAAAATTTTATTTTTAACCCGGCAGAGAACACCTTAAGGGGATTTATTGAATTTATTTTTGTCTTTCTCACTCTCACAGAGATTTGGTAGGTGCGACATGCAGCGTCGCGGAAGAATATAACAGAAAAACGACCTTTTACCTAATTACTCAAAAACTAAGCTGGTTATCAAAAATCTGTTTCTTAGCGTTTTGTCCGATAACTTTTGGGAGAACTTTCTATCGAGAAAATTTTATCCAATCGTGTTTCTGCTTCTTAGTGATTTTAGATTAAAGGCCCAAAATACATGATGTGTAAATTTGAAAGTAATTGTCTATATAATTTTTGCATAAAACTTCACTCAAAATCGTTTAAATACAGCTTCTACACCGTTAAGGAAATTCCTTGTCTAGTAAAAGACCATACCTCGGATCCTATGTCATCACTGGCAACACGCACTGTTGGAAGACCTTAGTCTTGAGGCACTGAGGGATATTGGACGAGAAGACATCACGAAAGAAGACCTCTTAAATGTATAGTGTATGTTTCCAGGTCTGGACGCGGTGGTAACTCAGCTGCTGGGGCAGTTGGAGCACTCGGGCCCGCCGCCGCTGCCGCGCGACATCGTGGCCGCGCTGCCGACTGAACTGGTGACGTCATAGTGACATGGCTACATCTATCTATCTATATCTAGTTATATATCTATATCGCACTTTATATAATATTATAAAGGCGAAAGTTTGTGTGTAAGTGTGTGTTTGTGTAAGTGTGTATGTTTGTTATTCCTTCACGCCGCAACTACTGAACCGATTTGGCTGAAATTTGGAACATAGATAGCTTATAACCCAGATTAAAACATAGGCTACTTTTTATCCCGGGAAAATCCATAGTTCTCATGGGATATTTAAAAAACCCTAATTTTCAACAACAATCTATAGCTACAGCTATAGGTAGATTATTTTGACAATCTTTCCTGAAAGTAGTAAGTAGGTAAAGGTTGAAAAGCAAATTCAATTTTTTCTCGTGATTAGTAAAGAATCGAATTGAACGCGGGCGGACTATTAGTTAATAACTTTAGCAGATATAGATATATATATCTATATCTGCTAAAGTTATTAACTAATAGCTGACCTGCGGGACTAGACAAAGTAGTAGTCGTTTAGCGTTCACGACAGTAGACAAAAAATGTATGGATAAAACAAGTGACTGTAGAAAAACCACGTGACCGTATAGAGGAAAACACGCTTTTTTTGAAAATCGACTACCACAATTTGAACGCTCCCTGGCGTTCTCGCGGACCTTGTAGATAACTTTAGCGTACTTCGCATGACAATTGATAGCCGACAGTGATTAACACTATTGTAAGCATAAAGTAGATTCTGCTTTCATTTATTTTCATTCGTCACGTGGTTTGTCCATACATTTTTATCTACTGTATTTAACGCTAAACGACTTTACTTTGTCTAGCCCCGCTGACTATGCCAGGTAAGAGCAATTTTTTTAGTTTATTAAAACGTTTAATATTTATTAAGAATAAAACGTGCGTTATATTAGGCCGGTGAGTCTTTCTTTTAATCGTGTTTGTTTCGTTGAACACACTTGTCACAGGAACTAAAAAAAGGGAAACTATTCCTTTTGAAAGAGAAGTTTGCAAATATCATATATTTTTATTTTATTTTATTTTATTTTATTTTATTTTATTTTATTTTATTTTATTTTATTCTGGCAATAACAGTCAATTAACTTATGAGTATAATACAAAATGAAATATAGATTATAGACTAAACATTGCCGAAAAAGTATCTACATATCAAATAAATAAGTTTATGAGTAGTCATACTTAATATGAATAATAGTAACAATGTAGGTGCGCTTAAAACTATGATATTACGACTCTTATTGAGACTTTTATAATATTACAATTCTTATTGTTAACGTAGGCATATTTTAAAACATGCTTTTTTTATTTTAACCAGAGAGCTACACATCAAGTCCAGATCATGGAATTCTTTATTATAAATTTTTGTAGCGCGGGAAACATAGCAGTTGCGTGTGTAATTTTTTCGTAAAAATGGTGGAATGAAAAAATTAAATTTACGGTTGGGGCGAATTGAAAGTTTTGATGGGCATGCGATTTTTAGCTTAGATAGGAGCTGAGGGCAATCTATCTGACCATTTAGAATTTTGTATAGAAACATAATATCAAATTGCTTACGGCGATTATGAAGGCTTAAAATACGATGATATTTTAAAGAATTGTCATAAGAGTTTTCATAGTGATTAGAGCGAAAATTTAGTATTTTAATGAATCTACGCTGGACCTTTTCTAGTCTATCAATATGATGTTTGTAGAAGGGACTCCAAACAACACAACCAAATTCTAGTATTGAACGGATGAAAGCAAAGTATAGTATCTTTAATGTAATTGGTTTACTAAACGGTTTGGTTATGCGATTGATAAAACCTAAATTTCGAAAAGCTATATTATTTATATAGCTTTATTATTATGTATTCTTGTTATGTAGCCCCTTCTTGGGTAAAAGCCTCCTCCATCCTTTTTCACCTTTCTCTGTTCTTGGCCAAATGCATCCAACTTGTTCCTGCCACCTTTATTATATCATCGGCCCATCTTTTCTTCTGTCTTCCCACACTTCTTTTACCTTTTGGGCCCAGCCATTTAGTAGTTCGGTAAGTCCATCTCTCATCCTTAATCTGGACAAATGTCCAATTCATTTTAGTTTGAATATATAGCTTTAGCTATACTCTATTCTATACTTTTCTTTAGCTATTCTATTCTTTAGCTATACTCTTTCCATTCGGTTATTTTTTCATGTGTCAGAACATGAAATCACATGAAGCAGATATAGCAATAGCGAGGGACCAGAGAGAGATAAAGGTAAATTTGTCTCTTTCTGGTCCTCGCTATTGCTACACCTGTTTCATGTAATAGTATAAATGTTTACTTTTGCTTGCAGGTGTCGGAGGAGCTGGCAGCTGCCAACACTGCCTGTTCCGTGTGCTGGGAGAACTTCCAAATAGGTATTTGACATCATTTTACTACAATATTATAGATCTAATTGGGGTTACTGGTGGCGCTACTGGCACAAGAGGTTAGAACCAATACGAATTGTGAATAAAACCGTAACGGATTATGCAAACTTGTATAGTTTTTTTAACTGGGATATTTGGGGACTGGGAAAATCCATTTTCTACGGTTCTCTATTCTAGAAGTAGGCTATGAAATAGCTTGATGCGAATAGTATTTTACACAGGGACAACCCTCCACCACCCATGGCCCAATCAACCTCGCGGTTATGGGGGCCGAAACGCGGGAGGGCGCCCGTTCGGTACTTGCTCTTGGCGTGTTCCCGGGGCGCCTTCTTGACTCCCTACAAGTTGTTTCCTCTCGCTCCTTGTCCCTATGAACTCACTCTCCCCATTCTGGGGCAGGACGATACAAAAGACGGACTCGCCGCGCCGTCGCTGTCCGCAGCATGAATTGTCTGTGTCACTACAAGCCGTCTCTTATGCCACGCGTGCGCGAACTCCCGTAGCTTTCCTAAGTTGGCCGCCGAACCCAGTAAGTAGTGAATAGTAGTATTTGACTGTTACAGACGAGACGCTAACGCGGCTGGAGTGCGAGCACTTCTTCCACCGGACGTGCATCACGCCCTGGCTGGAGCTGCACGCCACGTGCCCCGTGTGCCGCCGCTCGCTGCTGCCGCCCGGCGTGGCGTCGCCCGAGCCGCCGCCGCGCCCCGCCGGCACCGCCGGCACCACCGGCACCACCGGCACCACCGGCACCGCCAGCACCGCCGGCACCACCGGCACCGCCCGCACCACGCCCACCGCCACCACCGCGGAGACGCAGCGCATCCGACTACGTGCGTATTGCGGCCCTGACTGCTTCCGTCTTTTTACAGACTAAGCACGGTCGCGGAGCACGAAGAATTTCGTACATTAACCTGTTACTACCTGTCTCTGTCACTCCCGCGTCAAAATAATGCGGTCACGCTCGCACAGGATGGGGTCATTGCACCTGTGCGAGCGAGAGGCATTATTTTGACGCAGGAGTGACAGAGACATGTAGTAACAGGTTAATGTACGAAATTCTTTCTATTCGGCAACCGGACTAAAACAGTTATTTAGTAACTGAGGACTGCATAGGTCCCTTAACATCCATGTAAATTGTTATGTAATTTACTAGATCACTGATTTTTGCCCAGTTTCTACCAAACAGATTTCGTTATTTCCACATGCTCTTTGCTTAGCCTCGGTCGAAATGGATCAAGCGGAGTAGAAAGATTACGCGCAGAATGGAGATGTCCATATCTCGCCGAATTGGTGGAAATTTTCAGACAGCTTTGTAACACATCTCCTCTTCTTGTCTCCGTTTCGGCGGAAAACGGGGCTAAATTAGTACTTTTTACAGCGTTTACATCTTGTGCTTATAAAGGATGTTTCATTACTTAGCAGAAAGTCCTTAATGGGAAAAAATAATTTTGTCTCGCTTTGCAGGTACGCCACTGTCGAGTATTTTCGTAAACACAAGTAAGTGTTTAACCATTGTTTTGATTCATAATACTTGTAGTTTTGTAAGATGCAAATGGCAACTAATCTAATTTCTTTTTTCAGCACCTCACATCGTTATATCTCGTCGCGTGGGCGGGATCCCCACGATAGTCAGACGGATGCCGTCCCAGACCCACACGTGGGACTCGCGCGACACGAATTCAGGCTCCCCCGCCTCGTCCGTGAGCTCCGGAGGAGTGTGGGCTGCGCAGAACCGTTCCTCCTCCAATTCTGGCAACTCCAGCAACTCTTCAACGTCCTTCAACTCGGACAGGGATCGACAGTACCACACCGACATGGACTATGACTAAAACACGTTGAATTTCACCATTTCACAAAAATGGACTTTAGGGCCTACACCCACGGCGACTTTTTGTAGATCACTACTAACTCGTGTTAGTCGCATTTGCAACGCGCTACTCCTTCGCGACTGTATCGATGCAAACACGCGACCGTGTCGGACGACCTCGGGGGAAGAAGAAAAGGGTGGCACGTTTGCAACGCGACTGAATCTGAGACCGTGGGCGAGGGCACGCAGCTAGCGACCGCTTCGCGACTGTATCGATGCGGACGCGCTACAGCATCGCTACTGTATCGCTACAAAATTCGCCGTGGGCGAGGGCCCTAAGTTAACTTGGACTGTTAAAAAGTGAAAGTGAAAGTGAACAGAGTTTCAGTGCTCTTTCAGAAGTTTTGTGATGATAAACTAATGCAGTACGGGACATAGTGTGAACGTGACTAATAGTCATGTAATGAATATTTGCATGTGCATTCGTGAATACGTCGCATTCACTTTAAAAAAAAAAAAGAAATTATAAATGGATTCAGAATGGAATATGACACAGTCACTTTGTAATGAACCTTACAGATACAGTCGAACCCGAGTAAGTGAGAACTGGGTAAGCGAGAAAACTTTATTAATGAGAGTATTTGTCAGGTTCGGTCATTTTGCTCTCCTAACTGTAAAACTCGGGTTAGTGAGAAACCTCTGTAAGAGAAAACGATATCTCTGTCCCTTGACCTTAACCAGGTTTGACTGTATTGGAGAGAAGTATAAAAGTAGTAGTACGTTCCCAAAAATATCACTTTGCCCATCCATTCATATTCCATTCATAATCCATACATTGCTTTTTGTTCATATCATAAAATGTTAAGATGTTTGCAAATATTGTGTACATCACTATACTCCTTCCATTCGTTTATTTTCTCTTTGACACATGAAACAGATATAGCAATAGCGAGGGACCAGAAAGAGACCACTTTACCTTTATCTCTCTCTGGTCCCTCGCTATTGCTATATCTGTTTCATGTGTCAAAGAGAAAATAAACGAATGGAATGAGTATAATTTGTAAATTGTGGTGGAGACATACTTTTGACAGCAACTCGACGCCAACTGTGATACATGGTGTTGTATTTTCTATAATCAGTATCACACGGGGCTAATTTTTTTAGCTGTTGTTGCCACTAGTGAGAGAGGCTAAAACTCACAAACACCCTTTTTAGACTATCATGCAAGTTTTATTTTAACCACAAGATTAAAAAAAAATTCACCTCTTGCACCAGTGTTGCCAATAGAACCATTTGGTCACCCTTGTGAGCCACCAGTGCCCATACTCGACTACTAAGTAATAGAAAATATAGTTATACATTACCTTAGCATGGCTGTTTCAGTATAGATAAATGCAATGCACTCGTTTTATAAGTGCCTCTAACTAATTTCGAGAGAATAATAAACTTTCATTTATATTACAGTTTCGTTTATTTATTTATTTATTAATAATTATTTCATAAAGAAATATATAAACTGTCTTAAAAAAAGTAAAATGAAGTGATTGTTTTTATTTAATTATTTTGGTATTAAATTCCATTTACTGAAAAGATATAGCATGATGTGATGAGTTGGTGTACACTTTTTTATAAGTATGTTTTCACCTTTATTCCTTTCGTAATGTTTATTTATAATGTTGTTGTTCCAGTTATATAGGGTGTTTGAAGAGTACCAGCATATTATCGATGTAACTTGATTGATTTTCATGTCATTTTATTTATTTATTTCAACTTAATAATAATAAACAAAATAATTATTTGTTTAACAAAATCCACTGTAAACTTCCAAGGTATCGAAATCGCGTCCAATGAGCTGCCAGCCTTAAAAAGTATTTACACTATAAGGCATTGGTACTTCTGAAATCACCCTGTATGTATACCACATCAAAGTTGTGTGCCTTTAATTTGTATTGTAAAACATTGTAAACTATTGAATATAGAGTAGTTACAAAAATATAGTCATTGATTATTTAAATTATGAATAATAGCAAGGCCTCCTTTCTTATAGAATTTAGATATACAACATGAGACAAGTAATACTATGTTAGTATTATCAGACCCCTGACACAGTACAAGCAGGCAGGCTCCTGACACTCAGTACATTTAAATGACTTAACTTCCTACACTACTATTAGAACGCCCTATACGCATTCCATTTGTATGTGTGAGTAAAGTCGTCGTAGCCCATAGGGCTGGCAAAACTCGGATCTGTTTGTGGCGATACGCGGCCGATGCACGATGCCACGGTGACAACTGGTAGCCCTCTATTGAAATAACCCACTCGCGAAGGCAGTGTCCACGCGTACCACACAGCTCTTGACTTACAGATTCGAACAGATTGTCTTACATAGCACGGCGACAGTCGACAGCCCTTGACTTACAGATTCGAACAGATCATCTTACATAGCACAGCGACAGTCGTCAGCCCTTTACTTACAGATTCGAACAGATTGTCTTGTCAGGCTCTATACATAGCACGGCGACAGTCGACAGCCCTTGACTTACAGATTCGAACAGATTGTCTTGTCAGGCTCTACATAGCTCGGCGACAGTCGACAGCCCTTGACTTACAGATTCGAACAGATTGTCTTACATAGCACGGCGACAGTCGACAGCCCTTGACTTACAGATTCGAACAGATTGTCTTGTCAGGCTCAGGCCCAGCTGTGGGACAAAGTGGGGTTGAGACATGAACTATAACTGGGTATTACAGTACTTTTAAATTTGAAAAATATTATTAATTTATTGGAAACTAGGATAAAAAATGATGACATTCATTGAAAAGTATATATAAATCCAACAAAAATTTACAAAGTTACACAGGTATTTTAATCTTGGAGTGGGAGGGTCTTCTATCCCTTTCTCGTAAAAAAAATTGTAGGAAGCCGGACGAAGCTACTAGGGCATTAGTAAAGTGTGACGTCACAGTTCAATGCCGCTATCTCTGTCTGATCAGAAATATTTAAATGCTTATAACTTCAATTATTTGATAGATTTAATCAGTTTTTTCACATAGATTTATCGGTCGTTGCTCGCGCTCCGACTAGATAGAGCTCAAGTAGGTATATAAGTATTATCTATGATAGAGCTCTACCTAACAACGACGGCTCCCTGAGTGCGGCAACTTTTTCTTGTAGTGTGAGTGTGTCAATTGTAAATTTGTATGGTGTGCGGATGCTAGTGTGCGTGAAAAATTGTGTAGCGACAGCTCTGGTTTGCCAATTTGGGCAAAGTATTTTTTGCCGCACTTTTGAAGTCTAGGGCTCCCTCTTGGACCTCTTTTCAGTTTAGGTCATTATTTTTATCCTAGCTTAAAATAAAGTAAAAAAAAATGAGCAAAATATCCCATTGTATATAATATTTCATTTTCTTTAGGACTTAGACTGTGTTAGAACTGCTGCTCCGATGGGCGGGTTCTATGAGAGAAGGAGGCCTTTGCCCAGCGGTGAGAGTGAGCAGTGGGTAGCAGTTTGCCAAACTTGACTCATATTCGCGCGAGTTTTGTCTGCAAACAAAGTTGACTGACGGTGATCGAAATATTGAAACCTCAGAATACAGAAAAAACATTGAAACTTAGAAATAAGCATATGAATCAGCCAATCACAGCTCAAATGACACACTAGTACGATCCAATCGTGAGTGTGCGATTTAAGTTACCTACATGCAAAGGTTTTAATTTGTGCTATCTGTCTGATCTGATTATTTTGGTTTTGGTTCATGAGAAACCTTTGGTCATTCTCCTTTCTCGGTTTATTTGAGACATAGGTCAACGGAATGGTGAAAAGTTGGAACAAATATTAACTGTAGTAAATTATTGGTTGATTTAATAAAAAACCTGGCCCGCCTGGTCTGGCGGCGATTTCTATGCTTTAATATTTTGATGATTGATGATAATAAATAAGAAAATAGCTGGCAAACTATTTTAACTGTATAGGTACCTACACTAGTTTTGATGGTGTTTTGTTTATATGCCATTTTTTTCATTTTGTAATAAGGCACTGGTCACACCATACATGGATAGCTGTCAATGGGCAATTGTGCATTGAAAATTCACTGAAACGGTGAGTTTTGCAAAAAAAAAATCAACGGATAAGTATGTAATATAAGTAGCCGATTGGATGACATCTAAGCTATGGTATATTTACATAATATTTGAATAGTAGTAGGAATGTGTATTTGTATATATGCTACCAGCAATCTGTATAATCTAGTATTGTATACAATACCTAGGCAATGCATATAATGCCTAAAACTTTCAGGCCAAGTATAAAATAGTGTTTATTTTATACATGGCCTACGCATTCAATACCGAATGTGCTGCCGGCAATGTGTGTAAAAGACGACAACAGTAGACTGAAGTCTGAAGTAATAAAATCAAATGTATGACAGTAACATGGGTGGTTACATATATAGTACGATTCACGAAAGATGACCACAAATGGCGGGCCTATTTTAGGTCTCTTTGGACGTATCTAACTAATATTATGGTCTTATTTATTTTAACTAATAATATATGGTCTTATTTAACTAATATATGGTATTTATTTTGGCTTAAGTCTTTTCTTCATGAGTGTACATGAATAAAAGACCCGCCATTTGTGGTCATCTTTCGTGAATCGTACTATACCTAATTAGTTGGTTGGTTGTTCCTATTCTATTATAGTTTGGTGTGAACAGTGTCTAGAGACTTCTGCTGCCGAGTAACTGAGCGATTTAAAATAGTTTGATTTTGACCAGCGCCATACTTGTGGCAGTGCCCTAGAGCTTAGGTATATGCCTCAGTCATATGCGTAATACGGCGCTATTCAAAACCAACTATTTTATATCGCATAGTATATCCAAATACTACACTTCTGGCGTGTACATATAGATTAAATTACATTAATTCAGTATAAATACATGTCATCGTTTCGACTATTCTGTATTTTTATTTTTATTTGTGTCGTTTAACTGCATCTATAGCCCTAACAGTGCGACAAGGCTATCTCGGCGCGTGGTCAAAATCGGAACTAACACCGCTATCTTGTGACACTGTTCGATATTTCGCTCCGCAGGCATATTTGTAGGTATGTTGCAAGTATTTTGTGTTGTTTTGGTTTATTATTAAGTAAAATTGAGAAAATTTTATTAGCCGGCTGCCATAGTTCCACATTTGTTTCTACAACTACGCCCTCCTGACAAAAGTGCTAAGAGATCCTTGTCGGACTATACTTAAGTAGTAAATATCTTGACGAATCGTTATGTCAGTATGTATGTACAAAGCTTTACAATATAATTTTGCGACCATCTTGGAGAATGTTCGATCCAATTTGGGTTATGGTGGTAACTATTTAAAATTTGGTCCCGTATTCTGTACCTACTTATAGTTTTTGCTATATTATAACCTTATTTTTTTATTAATTTTCCCTTTAAAACATCACATTATTTTGTGTAAATTTTTGTAAATAATCTAGTTAGGTATAGAAAACTGTTACTGTTTACTATTCTAAAAGAAATAATAAAGTCCATAAGTTTTATGTATTCTGTGGTTATTCGTGTTTCAAATCTGAAGTAGGTATCTAAAATTCAACGATCATCATCACCATTTTAAATACATTCCACGAAACCCCAGGGACTTTTTTAGGGTTCCAAACCGAAACGGTAAAAGGGTTTGCACCCTTATGGTCCTACTTCATCCGTCTGTCTGTCCGTCTGTCACAGTCGATAAAAATCAAAGTTTGATTTAAAAAGGGGGAAACCGGGGGCTTAAAATTTAAAAGTAGGAAAACTATACCGCGTGGGGTAACATATAGAAAAAGGGCTTAAATTGGTACATTGTAAAATCGATTTATGTATAGTACAAAATATCGAAAAAACATAGGTACTGTTTATTACGACAGTTTATCTTCGAAAAATCAGAATTTATTGTTAATGGAAATTGGAAAATGAAACGAACCTCTACTCACAATTTTAGCTTTACAGTTCGTTAAAAAACGTGTTTAAAGTTATGTTCGTGGGTTTTACTTTTGTAGCACGGAACCCTCGGTACCCGGGTCTGCCTCGCACTTGGCCGGTTTTTTAGTTGAAAGAATTTTCCGCACGCGGTTCGCCTCGCCAATCTGCTGTGAAGTTAGATCGCCATAGTTCCTAATAAAGTACCTACAGTGTAAGCTGTCTTTAGTCTTTGATATCAAGTGTTAGAACTGCAAATCAAATCAAATCAGACAATTTATTTGCATACATGTGATATGTACTTATAAAGATTACATAGAAGTCAGGTCTTCAACATGTGTTGCCACAGGCGTGCAAATACATTTAATTTAAAATTAATTAGAAAAATTATGCAGATACACAAACCTTAACAACGAAGACTGAAGTCTTGTGTTATTAAATAAAGAGATAACAGAAATTGTTTTTTTTTTCAACACCACTCACGTGCGACAAGTTTACGTCTCTAATATTAAAAATTAAAGGACTTTGCAGGTTTTATAAGGCTAAACCATTCATCGAAGTAGAATAATATTGCCTTAGCCTAGAAGTTAATACTTGTAGGTTATGATTTTGAGATGCAGATTACATAAACTATATAAAATTGTAAATTATATAAAGGGCCGATTTTTCAATCGCCAGATAAACGTTAACTAAGGAAAATAATATGACCCTTTGACAGATTTGGTATGGGATATGTTCCATTCCTTAGATGGTATAACTGGCGATTGAAAAATGAGCCTTAAATTAAAAAGTATTTTTGTTTTTCTTTAATTATTATCACTTTAAAGACGATAAGAAACATTAACTTTGTATAATTTGGATACAGCTGTTTACTATTGAGAAAAATTTAGTTCCTTAAAAATAATAATAACAAACTCGGTAAACGTTAATTTGCCATTTAAATTATTTCTCATTCAATCAAAATAGTTAACGTTCTATTTTCAAACCTAACGATTAGGAAAAAATCATAAAAATCAGTCAACCCGTTTCGGAGGAGTTTGTTACTAACAGTAGAATTTTTGTGTCATTATTTTGAAATTAGGTAGGTACTTGCCCTAAATTTTGATAAATTGGTCATTGATGTGTGATTGATGTAGACAGCTAATAAGGTTTTGAATGAGAATACAGAAAAAGAAACAAGTTTTTTTCAATTAAGGAACACGCTGAACTAACAACTCAAATACGAGTTAAACATAAAGAAGAGTTCAATGACAACTTTATAGAGTTATAAGATAGTTAAATCATTAGTTTAACAGCCGTCCAGTCACCAGGTGCACAGAACGTCGAGGTGGTGTTAGCCGGCACTGACCCAGTGGACCCACGTCACTGCTGCGCCCGCGCACGTGTCAACGCATCTGCCTCCAATAGTTTACCTGCGAGCAACGCCACATCTCAAGTCACTGACCGCCTGGTGAACCCATCAATAATAATTATGATTGAAGAGAAATTATAGTAGGTACATTCGAAGTAGTATAGTAGTGCGGAAAGTTTGTCATTTCTTCACGAGTCCCTTGATAGTTGATACAATAGGTACACAATTTTATAATACCCGGTTGGTACAATGGTCAATGGAGATTAGTGGAAATGACAATTCCGCACGTTTATATTTTGCGAAAAAAATATTAATACATTTATGAAAAAAAAATAAAGGAAATCATTGAAATGTCTTCTTTTTGAGCAAATGTATTAAAAAGTTACTATCCGAAACATCTGCATGTTTAAATTATGTGAACCCTACTGTAATGAGGCAGCTTCTAGACCCCAACTGGCAGGGTCGCTATGTAATGAGGGTCGAGGGTTGAGAAGTAAAACACTCTTGATCTGTCTCAAAATCTGAACGGAATCTGAAGTCTTTATTATGGGTAGCTATATATATAGTGGTACAATGGAGTGAGGGGCGCGCGGTAGGTACATACTTTATGACATCATAGGTCACACGTGGAGCGCTCGTATGTCGCGGTCCGGTAACGGCGTCAAATAACATGATTCTATATAAGGAATGGAATTTTATCAACAATAGCCGTGGGTGGTCCGTTTGAAATATGAGTAATATTTATCTACCTACTACTATGTACCTACTACCTATACCACATCTTCACCCCTTTTTAAAAAAAAAAAAATTATGAAATACATTTTTTTTTTTTTGAATACAATATTAACAGTTATTTAATCGCGTTTAGTTATAAAAGTTAATACATGATGATTACATACAAATATTTATATCTTTTACATAGTTATGGTTTTCTTTATAATTTTATCGGTCTTAAATCTATGATTACAAAACTTATTCTATGATTACATTGGTTGGTATGATAACCTTCTTATTCTATGATTACATTGATTATATAGTTAGAAAATAAACAATAATGATATATTAATATATATATTAATATAATAAACAATAATATTCTAAGTTTTGATTATAACATTTCATCTTTCTGTAATACAATAACTTTTTTATAATGTTATTTTCTTTTTCTTAAATCTTATTTCTTTCAAATTTATTTCAATTTTTATTTGACAATATGTTTAAAATTTATATCTATAGCAAAGTTCTTTTTGTAGTGTTATGTAAGGCGTCCTTTTTATTTTAGTTTTTTATTATCCTTAATATTACAATAGTTTTATTCAAAAAATAATCATTGATAGTTTTATAAAAAAATATGTAATTGTTAACTGGGTTTTGGGTATCGGGTATGCTTCCATATTATAATAAAATATCTCTTATACAAATAATATATTACTAGGTGATATATCGATATATCTGAAACAAATTGCTGTAAATAATTTAATAAGTTATTTTTATTTATTTATTTATTTGCCACTCTCTTTTTTTATCTATTTGTGGATTTTCCACTTATCCAATTGATATATCTATTTACTACTGTTCTTATTTGTATTTGTAATTATACCCTTATATCCATTTATTTACGGGTTTAACACATTTTCCTTGTGGAATTTATGTCATAATCATTTATGGAAATACCATTTCGTCCATTGTTTGTGGTTTTACCACATTGATCTATTTAATAATAAATCGTACAATATAATTCATTGTACATACTTCATTGATCCATCTATTTATGGATTCAAAATATTTGATCCTTTTACTATTGGATCCCACACCTTTAGCGCGCATTTATTTTTATTTCGTGTGTTATGCATAACATTTATATATATATATATATTTTTTTTTACCTTTGTTACGACATTTTGCCAATTCCAACACAATGAAAGCTCGTTTCAATCATGATCTGGATATTTGGCATGTACTGTAACTTACGCGCTTATATTTTTATATTTTAGTGCACTTTTATTTATTTACTTAACTGTTACCACTTTGTACCAATTTCATCACGATGAAAGCTCGTTTCGATCATGATCTGAACATTGGGATAGTAACTATAATTATAAGGTGTGTATATATTTATGGCATATTAGCCAATTAAATGTCAAGTCCTGTGTTTTGTAAGAATTTCAGCGACTCTTGGGTCCGGCATCCAATTGTCTGATGAAATATCTTTAGTCTTATCCGGGTGTTTATTATTCGTCGTTTCGTACCTTCTAATTCCTCTGATGGTAATACTATACGAGATAATGCGTCTTTATTATGTGTTTTACTATCCGAGATAACGCGTCTGCAGCGGCATTATTTGATAGTAAAGTCGAATATCAAATATTTAATTTTGAGTCTAAGTATGTCAAAATATATTAATTTTGAAGGCTAGTTGGTTAAATAGATTCCCGATCTTAAGTTGATATTAATACTTGTCACCTTATATAGGTCGTGTCTTATATTGGCGAGATGATACTTGAGTGCATGCCACATTGGTCATTGACCTTTATGTCCGTAATAACGTTTGCCTTGTCCTTGATAGATACATTATAGTTTTCGCGTTATTTATGATTAGACTTTTATAATATTTTAACGTACTTTATAAGTTTTGTTCACGTTTAATTAATTTAAAAATAAAGTTCGACACTTGAATACTGATTTGATGCTATTTCTCTCACTATCACTTCTCGAGTAGATAATGATCGAGGTTTCTATGCATAAAATCATTTACTCAATTACTTTGAATAAACAAGTTGTCTTAACTTATTATTTAAAACTAAAAATAGCAAATAATATATATGTTTGTAATTTATGAAGTATTTAAGCTCGTATCTGCTTAAATTAATATATATATTTTGTTTTGTTTGGTTACTATTTAAGTACCTAAAATTGACAATTTATTTTAAAATATCTATTCGTACTCAAATCAATAATGTTTATTTATTTGTTTGTTTAATTTAGTTTATAAACGCTTTTTGTAATGGAAGCATCCCCAAAAAAAAAAATTTTTGCGGTAAAAAGGACCCTTACGTTACATATTTTTATATATATTATTATTTAATATACTTAAATGGAAACGCAGACTATATAATTATTAGGTAATATTATGGAGATTTTATGGCAACGTAAATTAACTATGCTTCGCACTTACATAGTTCACGATGCGATGAGGTCACGATGCGATGCGGTCACGATGTGATGCGCGCGCTGGTTCAAGGTTGTTTCGGGTGACTCATAGTTGACCGTCGATCTTGATCTTCTTAATATGATGTATTCTTTCTTGATGTTTCTGGAATTGGGCCGGGATTACCCTAGACTCCTCTGGAACTGGGCCGGGAATACCCTGGACACCTCTGGAACTGTTGTTGCTGTCGCATGTTGCTGCCGTTAATATATTTTCTTTTTAATTTAAATCTTCATAATATTCTTCTAAATAAATTAAATATATAAATATTATCTTCTTCTTCATATTTAATATCTTCTTATAATTTTCTTCATATATTCTTCTGAATGAATTTATGATAATCTTCTTATAAATATTTTCCTTCATTTTAAGTGTTTCTTCACTCTGTTTTTTCTTTAAACTATTTCTTCAGTTCTTCTTTTTGCTGTCCAGCCGGCACGCTATTCTGGAGGTGCGCGCCGACTGGCAGAGTGCGGACCCCTTTTTAGACCCGCACTGGCAGGGTCGCCATGTAATGAGGCAGCTTTTAGACCCCAACTGGCAGGGTCGCTATGTAATGAGGGTCGAGGGTTGAGAAGTAAAACACTCTTGATCTGTCTCTAAATCTGAACTGAATCTGAAGTCTTTATTATGGGTAGCTATATATATAGTGGTACAATGGAGTGAGGGGCGCGCGGTAGGTACATACTTTATGACATCATAGGTCACACGTGGAGCGCTCGTATGTCGCGGTCCGGTAACGGCGTCAAATAACATGATTCTATATAAGGAATGGAATTTTATCAACAATAGCCGTGGGTGGTCCGTTTGAAATATGAGTAATATTTATCTACCTACTACTATGTACCTACTACCTATACCACACTACCTACCGTATTCTGGGGCTAGTATCGATGGCATTGGCCTCTATCGCTCGGGGGCAAGCTTCGAACCCTGAATTAGGAACTTGCTTCCATGGGCGAAGACGGCACTGCCAACCCACTCATAGAAAACAAAATTTCGTCAAAATCGGTCAAGTTTTCGATTTCTTAGGAGTCTAACGTATAGAATTTGGGTTTTTTATATTATACGGTTAGAGAAAATAAGGGGATATAATATATTAAACGAGTAGCTTGGCAAAAACGTCTTGAAATAGATATAATTATATCTATTATTTTAAAAAAAATGAACTAATTTTTTATTAATATTAATTTTTTGGAGTAGGTACGTACACTCAATAGAACTTGTTTTTATGCTCAGAATTCCGTCACACCTAATATGTAGGTATAATATTATTGAATTCATATCGATTATCGACTATTTCACGGGCTTCAAGCCAGATAGATGAACCTTATTAATGTAGTTTGAGCCCTATACTTTTCAGGAGACAAAATAATCTCAATAAGTTTTTCAATAAATGGATATCTTTAATTGAAAATTTCGTCACGGAAAAACCTAATTAATTAAGCTTTTTTGTCTCTTGAAAAGTGAGGGTATTGGGGTAAGTCTCAGACTACAGTAGGTATTCAGCTGGAGTCTGACTTGAAGCATTTGAAGCCTGCGATGTGTGGACAGTGGCGCGACATTTTTTTCTACTCTTCTTTGCCAAGCTATATTTATTATACATTAATATTATTTTTTATTAAAATGAATTCATATGCCAGAGGGCTACCAGAATTCTTTCGAATGCGATTTTTTTTTTATAAATGTGGGTTTTCCGAAGCCGGGAACCGAAGTACCTACCTACCGGGTACCTACTCATATCGAATAATAAAAGTTTAAGTATAAGGTCGCCGCGGCCACTAGGCCGGAGGGCCGCCAGTGCGCCGGGTTTACAAAATAACCTCAAAATAACAGACCTCGGAGCTGCGGCGCGGCGCGGCGGGCAATTAATACAAAGGTGCGCGCGCAGCTGACGCCTGACTCTACACCTGCCGCCATCTTTAGCATTTCTTTAACTTCTTTTTTTCGCCATCGAACTTTATAGCTGAGGAGACGGTGGATACTATAGTACTTACGCACTTTTTTCACATTACTGGCACTCTTGTTAAGTATGCTAACAGCAAAATATTGAAAATATTAGGTAAGTTCACAGTACTTTACACATATATAAGTGCTTTATAACATCAACATCTGTAAAATATTGGATTTATATTAAGTACAGGGGATTTATATGAAGTTATTTTACGGAGGTTACCTTCTACCGGCAAATGAGCACCACCGAGCTATTTAGCGTTCCGGTGCTGTGTAGAGAGTTAGAGACCATTTGGGGTTTCCGCCCAAGTGGCCTGCGAAATTCAAATTTTATTTAGTTTTTCGCAAATAGGCTAATTAATAATTACACCTCGTAGGCATATGGCAATGAGTTTTAGGAGCATATCGTTTATGCATCTACATGTTTTTGACGTGACAACGTCTTATAAATCGATAGAGCCGGTTGCACGCACGAAACAACATAACTCATCCGGCGTTACCGGCGTTACCTCGCTCATGCGGCGTTACCGGCGCTACCTCGCGAGCGCGGAACGAGCGACAAAGAAGACGTTGTCACGTTCAACTATCGTCAGTAAGCCGACTTTACAGGCAACCAATTTTGACGTGACAACGTCTTATAAATCGATAGAGCCGGTTGCACGCATGAAAAAACATGACTCATGCGGCGTTACCGGCGTTACCTCGCGAGCGCGGAAGGAGCGACAAAGAAAACGTTGTCACGTTCAACTATCGTCAGTAAAGCGACTTTACAGGCAACCAATTTTTTGACGTGACAACGTCTTATAAATCGATAGAGCCGGCTGTACGCACAAAAAAACATGACTCATCCGGCGTTACCTCGCTCATGCGGCGTTACCTCGCTCGCGTTACCTCGCTCTGAGGCGTTCCATGTAAGGCTTGAAGTGCAGGCGAGAGTTGTCACGTTCAACTATCGTCAGTAAACCGACTTTACAGACAACCAATTTTTTAATTAAAACATTGCTTATAAATATAGGTACCATTCACCCCATACTGGTTACTTTAAAATTATTTTTTGCAGTTTCCCAGATTTGGAGCTACCACGAACCAATATGAAGTAAATGCGTAAATTACAAAAATGAAGACTTTTGAGCAACATTTGGGAGAACTTTCTATCGAGACAATTTTGTCCAATCGTGTTTCTGCTTCACAGCGATTTTAGGTAAAAGACCCAAAAGAAATGACATATATAATAGTTTTTAAACTGCAGGTTATTAAAAATCTCTTAAATCACCGTCTACGTCGTTAACCACGGTTTACTCTGTTTCACAGCCGCAGTGAATCTTACGCCCCTCTCGCAGACTACAACTTTTTTCGCCATTGATGTTATTGGCCTATTTTTTACGGCGCAAGATGGTTGGCAGCTGACGCCCGCGCCGCCGCCGTTTGTTATAATATTAACCTTTGTTGTCCGTTGCTCATTCCTCGTCCTTAAGGATGAGCCCGTCTAGGATTGTAAGGACACGCAGCTGCTGTCTTCAGATTGAAAGGTGGGACCAGGTGCGAAGTGTGGGTGCATCCGATTAGCCAGGTGGATACATAACGGGTAACGTTTGGAACCAAAATCGCTGTTCTATTTATCAAAATGAAAAATAAAAATTATTGGTTTCGATTTCAAAGTACTTAATAAATACTTATCTACTTATTTTAATAGTTTGCCGGTAGTTAGGGCAATAGGGAGATTTCCCTCCAGGCAGGTGTTATGCCTGGGGACCGCTTGTGATCCAAGCGTGTGACGTCAGAACTTCTATATATAGCACGCTCGTCGAAAGCTCCGTCAGCGTGTGCTAGGGTACTGGTTACGCCATCTATCGTCAGCTATCGAAGACCGCTACAATAACAATAAATGACAAACGAAACTTTCATCTAATATTATGTACGCTTGCTCATAATAGATGCAGGGCGTCCCAGGACTTTGCATTGCAATGTCATATGACACACTGCCTTCGTCATTCTGAGACATCATTCGTTTGTTTCAGTACTTATGCCCAGTAATTTCTTCGGTTACAAAAAATTCCTATTGCATAGATATTCATGCCTACTGCTGATCTGCGGCTTATAAATTATCTATAATAAGTATTTTCTGCATTTGTTTTTGGTCCGCTTTTGGAACGTAATTAAAAAAATATATGGGAATGACATATCAGGTCACAATAGGTGCTATCAAGTTTTCACATGAACCAAAACAAGTGATCTGAGACCAAAACTAAAATATTCTAGGAAAATAAAATAGTGTTTTCTAGGAATTTGTTTTTCATATCCGGATTTTTATTGTGCAAACAAAAAGTTACTTTCTTTTCAATGCACATTTTCTGTCATACAGATTTTAATATACTACAACTTGTTTAATTGCCTTTAACTTTGTAATTCGGATCGCTCGTCTTTTAATTCTGTATCAATCTGTTTATCATCAAAATCTATAAAATTTACGCTTCGTGAACCCTTGCCGAGGATCTAATTAATATGAGGAATGACGATCAGAAGTGGGATTGTTTTACGAAGCGAGTTGCGACCTAGTTGTTAATAATCCATAACATTTCCCGCCGAATTAACTGACTTACTTAAGGGGGATGGGTACCATCCGGGCGCGAATATTCAAATTTTATTTAGTTTTTCGCTAAAAGCTTTGATTAGGTATATATAAATAGTGAGCTAATAGGTGTGTGTGTGCATCGTAGGCTTAAGGCAATGAGTTTTGCGAGCACACCAATTATGAATCCACGTGTTTTTAATATAAACTTTGTTCATAAACAATGCATTTATTTTAGTTCATACTGGTTTCCGATAGCTCCAAATCTGGGAAAACGAAAAAAGTATTCGTTCGGGAACCAATATGAGGATAATGGGAATTTCCGAGCAAAGGTTTTATTAAAAACATGTAGATGCATAAATATTATGCTCGCAAAAGTCATTGTCATAAACAATAAGATATTACAATGTGGTCGATTCTGATTTTTTTCAAACTGCTCCCTATGGAAAAGGATAGCGCTGTTTTAAATTAATTTAGTTCTAAACTAAACTAATTTAAAACAGTGCTATCCTTTTTATGATTACTATCCACTATTATGATTTTGCACAACAGAATCGACCACAAGTAGTTGGTCCAATATTTGCAAAAGGCTAAATAAAATTTGAATTTCGCGGGCTAGTAGGGCCGAAACACCTTAATTGCCACGAGGCCGTTGTAATTGTTAGTTGTTTCGCAACCTTGCGAAGTCTTTTGACTCGCTTGTCCACCTGCTTGTTGTAATTAGTCCCTAATAGGTTCTATCTAGGTACTCATAGAAGAAACGGGTAAAACGGCAAGTGCGTACATCTGGGGACACGGTAGTGTCCCCGCCAGACGAGTCAAGCGAAGCGCGAGGGCACTACCTATCTTTTCTCGAAGTGTTTCGCCGTATTTTTAAACCCTTATAACTTAGGCCAGAATTATTCCAGATAATCAAAATTCTCGGGAAATGATGTCGCCGGTGAACTTATTAAACGTATAAAGTTTCAATATCACAGGTCTTATACTTTAGATTTTATTGACATCTGAAAAACCCAGATTTCGTCACTGACTGACTGACTGACTGACTGACTCACTGATGATCATCAAAATTCCTAGGTACTTCCTGAAGTCCTAGAAAGCTGAAATTTGGTATGTAAGCTAGAATTAGTACACAACCAACAAAAAAATTCCAAAAGTTGGGAATTTAACCCCCCAACCCCTTAAAATAGGGGATGGAAGTTTGTATGAAACTACGGCAAATATTGATGCTAGAGGTCTCAAAATTGATGTAGGGACTCTCCGTTGTAAACAATTAAATACGTGTTTCAGGATTTTTAGTAAATCACCCCACATCCATCAAATTAGGGGGTTGGAAGTTCGTATGGGGGGATGGAAGTTTGTATGAAACTACGGCAAATATTGATGCTAGAGGTCTTAAAATTGATGTAGGGTTTCTCCGTAATAAACAATTAAATACGTGTTTCAGGATTTTTAGTAAATCACTCCACATCCATCAAATTAGGGGGTTGGAAGTTCGTATGGGGGGGATGGAAGTTTGTATGAAACTACAGCAAATATTGATGCTAGAGGTCCCAAAATTGATATAGAGACTCTTCGTAATAAACAATTAAATACGTGTTTCAGGATTTTTAGTAAATCACCCCACATCCATCAAAATAGGGGGTTGAAAGTTCGTATGGGGGGATGGAAGTTTGTATGAAACTACGGCAAATATTGATGCTAGAGGTCTTAAAATTGATGTAGGGTTTCTCCGTAATAAACAATTAAATACGTGTTTCAGGATTTTTAGTAAATCACTCCACATCCATCAAATTAGGGGGTTGGAAGTTCGTATGGGGGGGATGGAAGTTTGTATGAAACTACAGCAAATATTGATGCTAGAGGTCCCAAAATTGATATAGAGACTCTTCGTAATAAACAATTAAATACGTGTTTCAGGATTTTTAGTAAATCACCCCACATCCATCAAAATAGGGGGTTGAAAGTTCGTATGGGGGGAAGGAAGTTTGTATGAAACTACGGCAAATATTGATGCTAGAGGTCTCATAATTGATATAGGGACTCTTTGTAATAAACAATTAAATACGTGTTTCAGGATTTTTAGTAAATCACCCCACACCCATCAAATTAGGGGGTTGGAATTTCGTATGGGGTTTCCCATACACATATAGATAGGTACAAACTTAATTTCATGTTAGATATCTGCTAGTATACATCTGGAAAAACACGTTATTTTTTTGGTAATTATAAGCGCGATTCCAGTGCCCAAGTGGCCAAGCGCCCAAGTGCCCAGTGCCCCGTGCCCAGTAATATCGCACGTTTCAAACCCAAGTTCCATGCATGTCATGTTTAACAAGCCGAGTTTCACTGCATATCGAGTGACCATGATCCAGCGCTCAATGGCAAGCACCCACATTGAACCGAGTGCCTAGTGCCCAGCTTGAGCTGTCGAACGTGCCAAGCGTCAAATCTCTCTGATTCTGAAGAGCGTTTAGCGCATAAATACCTGCTCAGTGCCTAAACGGACGCGTCAAGCCCAAGTTACATACAGGCCCCGTCCAACGAGCCCAGCTCTCAGTTCCCAGTGCCCAGGGTGAGATGAGTGCCCAAGGCCCAGTGCCCAGTACCCACAGTTAGCCGTCGGGCATGCCAAGCGTAAATTATGTGGATTTTAACAGCGCCCCAACGTCAGTGTGCCCAGTACTATAATACACGCGGCAAGCCCGAATTCCCGTACCGAGCTCCGCGTGTTCATTGCCCAGAGTCCAGTGCTCTGTGACCAAAATGAGTTGTCAAGCGTGTCAAGCGTTAAATTTGAATTTCAAGAGCGCCTCAGCGCCCAACGAAAATAAAGACTAAGTATAAATAAAACAATAGTTAAAAACTAATAAACACACAAATCTCACCGATACCTTCCGTAGATTTGTAATGGATAACAAGTAGTCTGTGTTAGTCCAGGATATAATCAGTCTACACTTTAAATTTCAACCAAATCAGTTCCGTGGCTGTGTTGTGATTGAGTAACAAACATCCAAACTTTCATTTGTATCTGACTTTGTGTTTTAATAGGTAAAAATTGAAATTTGGATCTATACATTACTTTTAATTATCATTTTATCTTCATAAATGTAAAATTAATTTCACTTTCGGTAGGCCAAAACTACTAACTTTAAATCCTTTACAAGTTTTTTAAATTTTCAGAATATACTTCTAAGCAAAGTACGTATCTACTCGTAATACAAACATATTAGAGAGTGGGCTGTGAAAAGAGGCGCACTTGAAGTGCAAGAAATACACAAAAAAAAAGAAAAATTAAGTTAATAAAAAACATTGTTTTAAAAAACTTACAAAAAGAAATGAAATCCCAACAAAAACATTATCATGTATAGTGTTGCCAGACGAGTATATGGCTCACACTGTCAAAAAGTTATCAGATCTCATGTAGGGCAAGACTTCTGACTTTATACACCCTTAAATACAAGCTCTAACTTCACAAACTCTACACTTTAGTTACAATAATGTCTTGACCGTTTGGCTACCGTTACATTGGGCGTAAAATCAAAAATTTATTCACTTTTCAGTACTCTGTAAGTTCTGTTAAATCAAAATTTGAAATCAGGAAAATGATTTTGGTGGGATACATTTTTCACTTTACGCCCATGTGACGGTAGCCAAACGGCCAAGACATTATTGTAACTAAAGTGTAGAGTTTGTGAAGTTAGAGCTTGTATTTAAGGGTGTATAAAGTCAGAAGTCTTGCCCTACATGAGATCTGATAACTTTTTGACAGTGTGAGCCATATACTCGTCTGGCAACACTATACATGATAATGTTTTTGTTGGTATTGTTTTCTGGCGACAAACGGACAAACGGAAACTGTATGCATTCCATGCCAATCATGGACAATATGCCAACCATAGACCAGCAAATGGTGGTCTGTTATGCCACAACGACAAAGAAAAAGGTTGATGGATATTTTTGTAAAGCCAAGCGTCTACTCGGGAAAACCGGATCGCAGTTTTCATCATCACCTTTCGTCATGCTGGCCGTTAAAAGTTGAAGAAAAACATCGAAGTCTCATCGAAAAAAAATATCTTTGAGTTCTCTCAGGCATTCAGATTTCCCCACAATGCTTTTCTTTAACTTTAAAGATGGGTAGATATGGATATTATAAAGATTAAGTTATTCTATAGGATAGGTACTTAGATGCGGTATAGGTACCTAGGGTTAAGCAACTTTGTGCTCAAATAACAAATAGAATAAAAGGTACATAACCCTTTCTCGTAAGAAGTTTGTTATCGACTAAAAAAGTCTTTCATATTATGTACTTACTTAGTATGTTTAATGTTTATAAGTTTTTTTTGAAAATAATAAGGTGTGCAAAGTATAGATAGATAAAAATTCTTTATTGTACTTATACTACAACCACAACATAAAGTATACCTACATTGGTACCTGAGTAAAAAGTTTTATGAAGTTAATAAAGGACAAATAACAATAAATCGCTGATTAGCCTTACACGGGTTTTTTCCTTAACAAAGTAGCCCCTGCATTACGTAGGGCCGTATGGCGTGCCAGCCCCATGGATCGATGGTGGAGCCTCGAGGACTCCCATGAAACTAGGTCAGGCTCCCCCATGGCGTTCGCTCGCTACCAGGGCCCAAGAACGACCCGGAGGTGAGGCTTTGATTTTATCTCACCCTAGTAAGTTATGTTTTGTTCACTTTCGTATTTTACACCGATTTCAAAATTGGATGATAAAGTGAAAATCTACTTGTTAAGTATAAAGCGTCCGCAATATAATTTGTTAATTTTTTAGGGTTCCGTAGCCGAATGGCAAAAAACGGAACCCTTATAAATTCGTAATGTCTGTCTGTCCGTCTGTCCGTCTGTCCGTCTGTCCGTCTGTCCGTCTGTCCGTCTGTCCGTCTGTCCGTCTGTCCGTCTGTCCGTCTGTCCGTCCGTATATCACAGCCACTTTTTTCCGAAACTATAAGAGCTATACTGTTGAAACTTGGTAAGTAGATGTATTCTGTGAACCGCATTAAGGTTTTTACACAAAATTTAAAAAAAAGTAATAAATTTTGGGGGTGCCCCATACTTAGAACTGAAACTCAAAATTTTTTTTTCATCAAACCCATATGTGTGGGGTATCTATGGATAGGTCTTCAAAAATGATACTAAGGTTTCTAATATCATTTTTTTCTAAAATGAATAGCTTGCGCTAGAGACACTTCCAAAGTGGTAAAATGTGTGTCCCCCCCCCCTGTAACTTCTAAAATAAGAGTATGATAAAACTAAAAAAAATATATGATGTACATTACCATGCAAACTTCCACCGAAAATTGGTTTGAACGAGATCTAATAAGTAGTTTTTTTGATATTTACAATAAACCTCTAAAAACAAAGTTAGTTTTGCGGTTCGATTAGAAAAGTGGTTTTTATGGTTTTATTCCTCCGGTTGTAGTACGGAACCCTCAGTGCGCGAGTCCGACTCCGACTGTTTTTAGAGGTTTTATTGTAAATATCAAAAAACTACTTATTAGATCTCGTTCAAACCAATTTTCGGTGGAAGTTTGCATGGTAATGTACATCATATATTTTTTTTAGTTTTATCATACTCTTATTTTAGAAGTTACAGGGGGGGGGACACACATTTTACCACTTTGGAAGTGTCTCTCGCGCAAGCTATTTATTTTAGAAAAAAATGATATTAGAAACCTTAGAATCATTTTTGAAGACCTATCCATAGATATCCCACACATATGGGTTTGATGAAAAAAATTTTTTTGAGTTTCAGTTCTAAGTATGGGGCACCCCCAAAATTTATTACTTTTTTTAAAATTTTGTGTGAAAACCTTAATGCGGTTCACAGAATACATCTACTTACCAAGTTTCAACAGTATAGCTCTTATAGTTTCGGAAAAAAGTGGCTGTGACATACGGACGGACAGACTGACAGACGGACAGACGGACAGACAGACATGACGAATTTATAAGGGTTCCGTTTTTTGCCATTCGGCTACGGAACCCTAAAAATAGAACCTTTATGATACGACTTCATCAGTCCGTGCGTAAGTCTGTCTGTCACAGTCGATTGTCAGTACAATTATTAAACCGAAACTATGAATTATTTACCGAACGATAAGATATACAGAACTAAAGTATTAATCCGAAGACTAATCGAAAAATCTGTAATAATTATATAGATATAGATAAATAAAATCAACGCTGCAAACTATAGCATTATTTTTATTTTGGAATTGACCTGTATAAAAACAAAATTACAAATAAAATAAATAATAAATAAATAAATATATACGGGACATTTTACACATCGCAATCTAGCCCCAAAGTAAGCGATAGCTTGTGTTATGGGTACTAGATAACTGATAAATATACATACATACTAATTTACATAAATATAAATATATTGAAAAACACACAGACACTGGAAAACATTCATGCTCATCACACAACATTTACCTACCAGTAGTGGGAATCGAACCCACGACCTCCGGCGCAGACGGCAGGTTCGCTACCGCTACGGCATTCGGTCGTCAATAGGAATTCAAATTCAATAAGAAGGGAGATTCTCAAAGTTTTTTTTACTTCTTCTATATGTCGTTCTTTTAAAAGTGCACTTGGCCGGTTTTTTGAGTTTATTTAATCCACCATAACTTCTAAAGGTAAACCAATTGATTTTGACGTAAGTGGTAGGTATCGTTAGAATATTTATTTTAAATATTTCCAGTGGCACAGGTGCGTACTTGTACTTATACCTCGATGGGCAAAGGCAAGAAATAAAAAAAAATGGGTCAAACAGTTCGCCGAGCTGCGCTAGTGTTTCTTCCCTTACTCGATGGTGGTGTTTAATTGTATTAAGTGCGATTCACAGAGGCTGCGGCGGAGAGGGCGGGAATGAGGTCGAGGTCCTCGAGCGACGACCCTCTGCGTCACGTGACACGCCGCAGGTTGCAAACCCACCGATATGAACCTAAGCCTATCTCCATCTCCAATAACCTATCTCCATTTCCTCACGAGATATCTTAAAAATATGGTATAATCTTTCATACTTTATAAGAAATCTTGTATTATAACAATGACATTTTTGAAAAGGGCAAGTGCCGAGTTTCTTGCCAGTTTTTCTCGGTGCAAACCTGCTTTCCGAACCTGGCGGTAGAGTTTTGACTTTACATAAGAACCTGTTATTTAGGCCTGTTATTATGTGAAAATAAATATTTTCATTTTCATTTTCATATTCATAAGGATGAGCCCATCTGAATATTATACTTGAACCTTCTATAAACAAGAAAAAAATCTGTAGAGTTTCTCGCTAATATGCCACAATATGGCGGAATCCGTCCGACTGATAACAAAAGTATAGTGATCATTGGCGTGGACCGCAGTCCATAAACAATACTGCGGTCGGCTTACTACTGAGGTCATTGGTGTCAAAACAACCATTTTTGACACCAGGCGTAATTTTTTGAGCTGTTTGCCGGGTCCTTGAATATAGTGCAAGTAATACAGTGCATTAAATGGCCACAGCAGCTGGGCACAAGTCTGAAGGATTTAGGGTAGCCATAAGGTAAAGCAGTGTACAAGTTGGCAGACTTCACAAACCATGAGAGTGCGGCGAATACTGTGGATACCCCTGGTATGGGGTATTTTTAGTAAATATAACCCATACGCAGAAACTTTGTCGATGAGTTTCCTCTCCCACTTCGAACGACCGCGTCCTGCGCTCGTCTGGTCAGTATGACGAGCCAGACGAGCGCGCGACGCGGTTGTCTGAAGTGGGAGGAGTAGGTACACTATGAGTATCAACCCCTCCCTACTGCTTCTGCGAACGGGATATAGCCGCATAATCCTAATGGTGAGGTATGACATAGACCTTTTTTCTCAATAAACATTCGTAGATATAATCAAAATTAAAAAAGTTTCCTTGGAAAATTTTTTGAACACTAATTAATTGAAATTACTATCGAATAGTTAACCTAAATTAAGTTTACAAAAAAATTACGTATTTGTTCATGCCTTGTTATGATTCTCAACGTTAACTATTCGAAAGTTATTTTCTTTCGTGCTATGCCCTATAGGAGGCAAGAAGTCGTTAGCCAGCAAAATAATGGCAAAGGTGACTGAACACTCAAGGCTCTTTCAGGCCGGGTTGACGTCCAGCCCTCGACGGCATCATTTATTATTCCTTCCCCTCCAGGCGTTCTACAGCTCCTCAATCGATGGTATTGAACCCTTGGCCTTAATTTCTATCAGAAAGGAATAGGTATTTAGATATTATTACATTACATTTCGGTGTTTTGGATATAATTAATCAAATTTCTTGTGTTAGTGTCGGGAACCTTATTTAGTATAAAGCCAACAGGAGTGGAAAGAGGAGCCTACGATTTCGAAATTTGAGTTCATCTTGAATAGACTCTGAAACGGCTAAACAGATTTGAAAGACTGTAATGGCGACTCTATAAGGAGGCATCTTCTAAGCCTACCTTGCTTTATTTTTGCTATATTTCAAACCTTCAAAGTTGTGCAAATAAAGTGTCAGAGGTAGGTATAATCCGTTTGGAAATGTCACAGGAATGCTTGCCTAGCTCTCGCTGTTGCTCGTTTTCAATTTCACTCCTGTCTGAGAGTCTAATGGAAGACCTCGACCTGTCGACTACATCCATTATATTATTAAGTTGTGATATGGAATTCAAAAGTTTTGGTTTTAGTCAGTTCAACCACAAAGGTTTTGTCGTATCTGCCTTCTGGAGTTTGCTTATAAAAAATACATACATAAGTTTTTCACATACCCAGGTACCTGCTTAATATATTTATTATGTATACCTATAATATAAGCGATACGCAAGTTATACGAATATCATTATGCATTCACTGAAAAAAGGCACATCTAGGGAAATATTTTGCATACAACTTGTCGCTGCTTTGGTACTGACATCACAGACTATAAAATATTAGAGGGGTATAAACTAATACTCAAAGCTTTATTTTACAGCCACTATAGGCATCCACCTACCTACTATAATTATGATCAATCTGAATCCCCTGTTTCGTGTAGTCCAAAATGGGTATTACGAAGGGATTAGCGTTCTTTATTCCTTCCAATGAAAAAATCGAAAATATTACGATTCAACCCTCCATGAAAACAAATAAAACCTTGCTATGTAGGTCAACGAACCCCAGCCAAAACGCTGCGTCCTCATAAACGTGTGTGTGTGTGTGTGTACAAATTGTTTCCTTGCGTGTGTGCGTTCATTATGCTGACGGCTATTGATCAATCTCAGCTTAGAGACGTCACCATGTGAAATGAAGTGTATCTTAGTTTTTGATTTGATATTGCTGTATTCCTTTAGTTATTATCATTTTATCGAACAGCAGTGTTAGTAACTAAGCGAATACAAACCCCGACTGAGTTTGTTGTGGGCTTCTTTTCAGTGCAGGGCGCGTTTGAACCCTCGTATACTCATCTATATCAGTATACCATCATACATATGCGACAAATATCATATTGACGTTTTACAAAAGCCTGTACGTTGTGCCTATGTGAATTGAAAATTCAAAATATCTTTTATTTTGAATTTTTTGAATTTTGCCTTTAAGTCTTGGATTCGAATCCCGTGGACACACCTTTAGACTATAGGAGTTATGTGCGTCTTTGGAAATTACGAGAAATATCACTAGCCTAACTGGCATATATCTACGGATCTCCTCATTTCTGATTTGATCGCGTTGAGATACTCCATCGCCTACTGAGTTAGTGACTCACAATAATTGTGGAACATTATTTAAAATGCAGTCAGATTAGAAGAACAGCTTGCAGAATTTGACTTCTGTAAGCTATTCCTCCTTTATTTAGGAACTTGGGTGGCTTCTGTCAACTTCTGCAAGTTTTGTTGCTAATCTAAATAATATCGATTTAATGTTCACTTGACTTCTGTAAGCTATTATTCCTCTTCTATTTAGTAGCTTGCGTAACTGTTTACATTGCTTTCAGAAGTCAACTTCTGCAAGTTTTGTTGCTACCTAATCTAAATAATATCGTTTTAATGTTTAGTAATTAGTAGTAATGTCAACTTCTGTATTAAGTTTTGTCGCTAATCTAAACCACGATTAAATCTCGCTTTAAGAAGGAATAGTTTGCAGAAGTCAACTTCCCGAAGTTTTGTTGGTTATTTACCTCGTTTGAGATAAGGCCTGTGATGTTAACGAGACGAAAGCTAAGTTGTTATAACTTCTTCTAACTTACCTTCTAGAAAGTTGGCTTCACACACTCAACTTTGGCATTGGCACCGAATAGGTAATAATTACGCATAAGTTTGGTATACTGCATTAGGTTTGTTTTTATTTTTAGCTTATTTTTAAACCAGGCTAAAAAGCGTTACCGGTATGCGGTACCGGTACATAACAGCCCCTACATTTATTTATTCTACGGTTATCTACGGGGTCAGATGGGGGTTGTTTGATCGGTCTAATCACGGGATCCACCTGTGCGCGACCCCGCGTACCAGGGCAGCAAAATTTGCAGGAAGTATTGATCTCCCGGAACAAAGCGCATCTGGAGTTTTACACAGGGCACCGTTCCGGCCCTTTGAACGGCTTGATGGTCGATAGATTCGTAGGTAATCATGACTGCCTTCCATTGGTAGATGGAATATAAATTGGATTTTATTTTTGTTTACATGGGCTTATGGTATCCCTAAGTAACGTTTATATTTTAAGCTTCAGCTTACGTCAGGATAACACATTAATTTTTAAAATGCCTACTTGTGTTTAATCAGCAAGTTGTAATGTACAATGCTGTGTTCTAGCTAAGTACGAGAGGTGATCAATCTGGATTTAATTATAATCGGTTTAAGTTACGATCCTACTGGCAGAAGATGCAAATGCACATTTCGGTGCGATGCTGTGTAGAAACCGTTAGGGATAACTTATCCCTTTTAAGTTTGTACGACACCATTCGGGTTCGTGGTCACCTTCGACCAATGGCCGCGAGTGACGCGACTCGGTACTAATAATAATTAATAATTGTTTTATTTATTACATTCAACTGGATTTTAGATTTATCCAAGCTTCAATAAAATTATAACAATGAAGCTGTAGCAGCGCCTCCGACCTGACGACATTAGGGGGATTTATTGAATTTATTTTTGTCTTTTTCACTTTCACGGATACGTTGGTAGGTGCGACATGCAGCGTCGCGGAATAATATAACAGAAAAACGACCTTTTACCTAATTACTCAAAAACTAAGCCAGTTATCAAAAATCGGTTTTTCAGCGTTTTTGGATATTGTTATTACCGACACATTAAAACAAAAATTACAATTACATCCATTGCAGTTTCTGTTAAAAAACAGGAAAACTGAGATTTTGGAGCAATTTTTGGGAGAACTTTCTATCGAGAAAATTTTGTCCAATCGTGTTTCTGCTTCTTATAGCGATTTTAGATTAAAGACCCAAAATACATGACGTTTAAATTTGAAAGTAATTATAGTTTTTACGTAAAACTTCATTCAAAATCACTTAAATATGGCTTGTACGCCGTTAACAGAATTGCGGAAAACCGTTGGACACAGGAGGAGCAGGACCGTGTAGGTTGGGAATCATTGCATGAGCCCTTTGTCCAGCAGTGGACGTCTGTCGGCTGAAATGAACTATTATTATTATGAGGATGAGTATTCCTGCTACAACTATACGATATTATCTCTGTGAGTATGTGAACAGTGCACAATGCACGCAGGTCGGTCTGTGTTTCGCGACAGATCAAATATTGACACAGTGTCTGGCTGCACTGCACTGCGCCCGCCTGACTCACCACTCACCGCCACAATGACGCACAGTTATGATGGCTCGGCCAAATGGATATTTAAGAACTCTATAATTACCATATCATTTTGCATAATATCATGCTAGCATGGTTGGGGACAGTTTCTCTACTGAGAAATTATAAAATCTTTAAATACTACAATTTTATATAAAAAGGTAAAGATAAATAAAGGTAGAAAGATAGGCGAACTCTTTATATCCACCCCATAAAACTGCTTGTAATTGAAATTAATCACGGTTACATTTATTTCAAATTTCTGGATGTTTCGGACCAACCGCTTCAGAGAAAAAGATGAAATTCTAGTAAATATAATTTTTTTATAGACAAAAAATGCCTAACTGATACCCCTCTTTCAGGGAAAATGGTAGCGCCTTATGTGGGGCTTACACTCGGCAAAACAGTCTGCTTCTACCACCTCTGGCGGGAGTATGGGATTAACTCTCGTATTCACAGAATTTCATATTATCATTAATCACTTATATCGTATTCACAGAATTTCATATTATCATTCATCATTTTTAATGTAAGAAAAATTGTATAATGCTACTGTAACGAAATTTTTGAAAAGGGCAAGTGCCGAGTTTCTGGCCAGTTCTTCTCGGTGCAATCCTGCTTTCGGAACCTGGCGGTACAGTTGTGACTTTTCATAAGAGCCTATTATTTAGGCCTAAGTTAAAAATAAAGATTTTCATTTTAATTTTTTCCCCGGTTTAGTGAATAAACCTGCTAGAAGTGGGGTGTCGCTTATCGTTCATATAAATCCGGTGTGAAAACATCGTTCCTTCTCACGTATATTCCGTATATAAAGGGCCACTAAAGGGCTCAAATGGAGGAATTAATTACCGCCCAACCGAGCAGCGTCGACAAATTGCCCGCGATCAACCCGCCTCTATGCAGACACGATCCATCACAAGGTACCGCGTTAAAACACGTGTATATGTTTTCAAAAGTACTATAGATAAACACTTTATAACACACCACAGAATAATAATATAAAAAAAGACAAAATCAAAACACAAACTTAGGAGCACAACTTGGCGGCCTTATCGCTACATAGTGATTTCTTCCATGCAAACAATGGCATGAAGGAATGTTTTACATTGGATACGAGTGGTGGTGCCAGAATAAATAAATATAATAAACTACTACACTACTATACTACTACTATACTGAGTGTCCCACGGCAATGGCACAAGGAGGGGAAGTAGAAGAAGAATATTGTAGATACAGCTAAACTCATAAAGAACGGCTTGACCGAATATTCTGAATTGGTCTACAATCGGTAGTTCTGGGAATATAAGTCGTAAGCTATTTTTCATACCCCTAAATGGTAAAACCACGTTTGCATACAGCGATTCCCATTGCGATTGTAGATAGAGCATTTCACTGAAAGAAGACTTTATTTCAGTTTGAAAATCAATTTAAACTGCATGCATTAAGATTTTAAATAATTGCCTGGTTGAATCGGAACTCGAGCCCGCTATACAAGATCACAAAAATACCTGTAGTTTCATAATTCCAATCGAAAGGCCTCACAATAAGGATAAATGTACTAAATAACATACTTAATTATCATCAGAAGTCAAAGGAAGACCATTAATTTAATGTGAATGCAGTTTAAATTGTTTTTGAAATTGAAAATAACTCTTCTTTCGGTGAAATGAATTGGCCTTCGGCGGCCAGAATTTGTTGCCGTTTAGCCGTAAATCGTTATGACGCTACGCATAACAATACGACAACTACGCCTCCTACGATTCGCTGCAACAACGCTTCGTCTGCGGACATGTTGGAAAATTTTCGTACTTGTACTGCTCTCGTCGTACGCGAGGATTACGCTACACTTACGCTTACGAGCCGTGTGCGAAGGGGCTTACAAACAAGATTGACGTAGATACAGTATCAGGAGGCTATATTGTCTATATTGTGTTGAGATCACGAGTCAGTGCACGTCTGTAGGCACTAGGCAGGTCTTTAGTACTAGATATCCCGTAGAGTATCGCAGACGGGGAGACGACAAATTAAATATTTAAAACCACTCAGGCCCAGGGGCTCAGCGCCGCTAGACCAGACTTTTTAATACAAACCCACTCAGCCGCTCTATTTGGGCTTTACGATTGATTCTGTCTGGCTGTCTCTGTAAAGTAACCATTGTCGATTTGCTTTATTTCTGTCTGCTGCATGTTTTGCATTTCTTTCATTAATTGCAAAGCTGCATTAAGTTCCTGCTTAGGACCATAATTCGGTTTTGTTTTTTTCGTTAGCAATTGTTTCTAAATAATGTTTTTAAAGTCAAGGTAATAACGAAAAATTAGGTACAGTGCGAACGGTTTTCAATTTGGTATTTAGTAAGCAAAAACACGTTATAATTTTATGATATTGTTTGAATGGAACCTATCCCATTCATACGATTAGAAAAAAAAATGGCTTAAAAGTTCATTTCAGGGAATTAGTTCGAGAATAGTGCGAATGTGACTTACGTCCAATTCGATACTCGAACAAATTTCTTTAAATGGACAGCAGATATTTTCACATAATATGCAAAGATGATACTGCCATTCCTGCAATGTGACTAACATATAAACGTACTATATGCCTTATTAGCTTGCTAATTGCGAAAAAACAAATGAAATCCAGGAGCGCTGAGTTCACCTTAAAGTTTGCAATGACTGAAATAACTAGTGATTCAAAATAATTATGGTCGAAACTTTTCATCGACCAATTTACCCTAAGTTCGCCCACCTCCATTAACACCTACCTATACCTTTCTAAAACTTGTTAGCCAACCTTACTACCTTGGTAGCCAATAACTGTATCATTTTGTTGATTGTTCAAATTCATCGTGATAAGATTTTTAAATTCTAAATTGGATTAGTTAATTAATTAGGGTCTGGTGGTCTGGTGATGGTTGGTTACCATTGCCTCCCTAGCGGCAAAGATGTACCGCCTAGCAATGGAATTATCATTCCGGTGCGAGGCTGTATAACAACCGTTAGGGGTTTAATTTCCTCCCTTGTTAATTATGCAATATCTGATTTAACCATCTTCGGCTACTTCTTCACTTATCATCATGTGAAAATGCAGTCTAGTACTTGCGTACCATCCTACTAGGGCAACATAAAAAGTACCTAAGTATACCAAAAAAACATCATAACAAACCCAAAAAAAACTCTCAAAACTTTATTAGAAAAATCACAAACGTCACAATAGCACGCAAACCTCCGAGCGTACGAACATAAATCAGGCCTGAGGCCGTTGTACCCGGCGGAAGCGGAAACAGAGTCGATGCACCCTTCACACACCCGCAGACACCCACACCGACACGTATCAGTTAGTGTGCGTGACACGAATACTGAACGCGGAAGTCCAACATTAACATAATTTTCCACTCACACATTCACAACTTATTAGCGTAGATACACGTCTGAAACTCACACTCACGCAAAAATTTTCTAGGATTCTGCGCGTGTGTGCGTCCCGCCGTGTCGCTATACGCGCGGGGGTGTGGCTGTGTACGACGCGGCGCTGTTGCGTCTGTGTGAGTGTGATCGAGCACGTATGCAGTCGTGTGCGTGACTGCGCTGAGTAATCAATATACAGGACGTTTGGTTTATGTTTTGTTCGGGGGTGGTTTTATTAATTCTGTTAATAAGAAGATAGTTTAATTGTCATTTGCGTAAGCTTTTTGCATCAGTAGTGTCGTATAATGTAAAAGCCCAATTTAATACTGTGGGTAGTTTAATTGTAGCGTAGCAATTGGGTAAATCAAGTTGCGCTTAACCTAGTTGTTGTGTATTCCGTGTTTCTATGAACATGACAAGCTAAATGAGCAAAACGTCGTTAAGAATTAAGGAGAATTGTGCAGTGTTAGGATCTCCTTAGTGACGAGCAAGTGAGGAGATTTGTGTGCACTTGAGATACCAATAAAAATTGAATTTTGTGATGCTAGAGCGAATCCACTAGGATTGCATTCGCTTCATAAAGTGTTAATACAAATCTCTGTCAGGGCCTATCGAAGATCTAGCATATTAGGAAAGTTCACCTATTATATTTATATTACTTTTGAAAAAATATTTTTTTGTTAATATATCTCAGTAAGTGAAATGTATATAATTTCTTTTGAGAATAATATAGTTTTTCAACCACTAAACTGGAGACAGTTTTGTTGAAACAGGGAAAAAATACAAGCAAGCTTTAATCAACCATTACTTGTCTTTACAATATAATAAGCCAGCGCCTGTTTCACAATCACCAGTTATACTTTATCCAGCGCATATGATGTGATAAAAAATCGTCGACCTTTCGTCGTCGTCGGGAAAATAGAAGCATCATGTATAAAGTTTTCTAGGGGTGCGGCGTGCGCATGTGTGTAGCTGTGTGTAGACACTCTCGCCGCGGTGTGCGCGTCGCGGGGCTCGCCCGGCGCACCCCCGTTCACGGCCAGGGGTCGGCGACCGCGCCCGCGCTACGCCGTAACCCCGCTACGGAGCTACGGCTACGGCGCGTAGCTTCCTCTTTTGTTTTAATTCCGTACTTCATGCTGCATAGCGCTATCTATGCATGTTATTTTATGCGCATTGTTTTTTTTAATAGGTCAACTTTTTTCTGTCGGTCATTAGGCAATGCGCGTGATTATTTATTTATACGCAATTTCGCAAGGCAGATTTTTCACCAGTACGCAATGTATGACAAAATCACAATTTCACCAATAATTTTTTTATGCAAGTAGGTGCCTAATTCTTTTAAGTTACAACTTTAAAATTCAAATAATATATGGGGATGGTGTAAATATTAATCGAGGTATCGTTCGATGACGGGTGACGCAGAACTCTCATAGTTTTTATGGTTATAAAAATTCGTCATGATTTCGACGAGCTTTGTGGTTTAATTTAATTAGTTAAGAAACGATTGATTAGTTACACTTAACACAGTTAGTAATTATTGTATGTATAAGGTCGATAACTTTAAAGTAAGTGATAGCTTATGTTAGTAATTATATTGTGTGCCCGCTTCTACTTCGTTTGGATAAAACGAGCATGTAGTCGAAAGGTTGGCGACAAATTCAGCTTGCCAAAGGGACCATCCCTTTGGCAAGCTGAAATTGTGAAAAAAGGTAAATTTAACAATTGGCGAATCCAGTCGTGCCAGTCTGGCAGAGCCATTTTCAGTATTACATAATCTATACGTAATAGAAAAAAACATTGATTAGAACATAGGTTTTATTTAATTAAGGCATGCGTTACTCAGAAAAGTTAATTATTTGTCGTCTGATTCTTGGACGAACATGAAACAAAAATGAACTCCAGGTTGCTCCACACTTAAGTTATTTATTATTTTATTCACCGTTGTTCCAATACGACATAAACAAGACAAGAGCCATTACCCACATGTTAAAAATATTTTCAAAATCCTTTCCATTTTTTATTTAATAAAATATCTGTACATTTTATGAACAGTTTTAATTATTTGAAGTGTCCTCGAGGTTTCGCGGTTCGCTGAGATGAAATGACGTTGCTTCGGATATGAGCTTTTTTAGGTAGATATTAATTAGTAGTTTACGAGGTAGATATAATTATTATGATTGTATAGGGTTTTAGTAATTAATAGTTTAGTATTTGTATTCAAAGAGAGGAACAAAGTTAAAAATTTGATTGTGAATTTCGTTTTTTTTTACAAATTCCGAGGGTCCGTGGGATTCCGGATTTTGCTTTTAATTCCTTTCCCAACCTTTGTACCTTCATTCAAGGAATTTTACTATATAAATATACCATTCGTTGTAGCTATAGAGTGTTATAGCAAATTTGTTTTCAAAATTCCACAGGAACTGTCGGTATGAAAAGTAGCTTACTTAGCCTATGTTAATCCAGGATACAATATATCTCCACTCTAAATTTAAAAAAAATCATGTCAGCATGAAGTCACAAACATACATTATGGGACGAAAACCGGAGGTAACAAAGTCGTGGGCTCCGGCAAATAATATAAATAGGCTCGTTCCTGATACGCAAAGGCCTGGAATACCCTCCAAGGCAGTGTCTTTCCTGCCACTTACAACCCGGGTGCCTTCAAATCAAGAGTGAATAGGCATCTTCTAGGCAAGCGCGTTCCACCTTAGACTGTATCATCACTTTCCATCAGGTGTGATCACAGTCAAGCGCTAGCCTATATAGTATAAAAAAAAAAATACACATACCCTCGTTTGTATATTATATACATATATATATAGGTTTTCTCGGGACACTTCTTTCGTAAATTTTGTATTATACCCGGGGTCCTTAGATAGTAAGTCAATGTCTGTGACAATATTAGGCACTTCACAACATAACTGAAGTTAGTAGAAAAATAAGAAATGACTAGCGGAATAAATTGGCGGATTTTCCCTCCCAGAAAATAGCACCGAAAATAAATAAAGAAGAAATGACCAATACGACTGCGGCTAGGAAAAATAATTTTCTATTTTGCTCTGTCCATTTGCCAGCGCATCGGTTACTCAACTGATTTATGAAGATTATGCCCCAAGTATGCGGGATTTGGAAGTTTGTTTTTCGCTACTGAATATTATCTTGTGCACAAAATAGCGGGAAAAACGAAAGAACTAGGTATGAATGTATATTGTATAGAAGTACTAGCTGACCCGGCAAACGTTGTTTTGCCATATATTTTTTTTTTTCACTTAGGGACATAAAAATGTAGATAGCAAACTGCCCTGGACCTAGAGAATATATATTGAAAATTTCATATCAATCGGTCCAGCTGTTTCGGAGGAGTTTGGTAACAAAGAAAAGCGGGAGAATTTTATATATTACGAGTAGATACATAAAATTATAATATGGAAGTAATCAAATTTCACTGACAGGTAATAGGATTTTTTTATATGAAGTCAAATATTGAAACCACGTCCTCTTTGAATAAAATTTGATATCTTCAATATTTAACGAACTTTTCCTCCATGTCCCGTTAATTATTTTTACTTTCTGGATATATATTTTTCATTAGCAGGGCAGATTGTTTTGCTTTAATCAGCTACTTGATAAAAATATGTACCTATGGTCCAATATGCAGGAAAACCACATGGAACACCACACACAATTCTTGCAACAATTTTTTTGACACACGTTTCGTCTCGACGTCGGGACATCTTCAAGAGATGTTGACTTCACAATGATTTCAAGTAGCGGATTATAGTAAAATAAATTAACCTGTCCTGCTAATTATGGATTTCCACAAAATAAGGCCTGCTTCCTTTATATATTTTTTTGCCTTTTAAATTTTTTTACGTATTTCAGTCTATTTTTTTTGATAGTCTTACGTTTGACGACAATCTTGCCTTATGATATTCATTTTCATGTACATCCATGCAGGCAAAGCTGCGGGCAAAACTTAGTAAAACATGAAACTGCATTTTCGCATTGCATTGCTACGTTATATTTTATTTCTCAGTCATTGTCGCGACCCCTATTAATTATTCTCGAGGCTTGGAAAACTATCCTCAACCAGAAGTCAAAAGGCATATGGCATGCAATAAATGTAGTGCTTAAATGAAAGACGTAAGGTATATTTTCGGTTGGCGTATGTGGAGGAAGAAAATTCTCGAAGCACCTAGGCCTTTCTCGTTCACTATGAGAGGTATAATGACATTTTCTGTTATTATTTGTATTTTTGTACCTAGCAGAAATATGACACAAACCCCTGTATTTGGCGAAAAAGGAACCAATAAATAATTGTTTTATTTTACCATCTGAACTGTAATGCTTTAATCGAATTCCCACCATATCTATTATTTATAGAGGAAATACATTTCAAAATATTATCGGATTTAAAAATTTCAATGCTACTAACTGCTACGTCATATCATTAACAGCACTAAATTAATTAACGCTACTTTTATTTTATGCAGTTCTAGTACCTCATTAGGCATGTACTTAATCAAGCAACAATGATTCGGATTTCCACCTGCTTATTCACTTCCACTTCTATGGGTGATTGGAGTTCCCATGACATACCTTTAACCTCCATTTCTTTATAAGCTTTTATTAAATTTTAATGCAATGCATTTTTGTTCGGTTGGAATCTTTCAACACAATTTTGAGGTCTTCAACCAATTGAGCTGAAATTTTGTTTGTATACACGTTTAGTTTGAATGACAGTGTATAGTCATAGATAGTTGAATGAAACTTTTATTGTATGGTTACAGGCATGTCGAATGTTGCATTACAGCTGGGCCGGAGAGGCCGGTCATAGGTCATGTCAATTGCTCAGTAATTTTAATAGTGCCATCTCTAAAATTGATGTCGTACTTGAATGTTTTTTTTTTATAATTGATAGGCTTGCGCTTGACTACAATCAAGTCTGATGAACAGAAATGATGAGGTCTAGGTTGGAGCGCGCTTGCCTAGAAAATGCCTATTCACTCCTCTTTTGAAGGCACCCAGATTGCATTTGGCCGGGAACACGGAAGCTGGAAGGGTGTTCCACACCTTAGCGGTTCGTATCAGAAACGTAGAAGAAAAACGTTTCGTTCGAGTACGCTGGACATCAACCACATAAGGATGCCACTTCTCTCGACGTCTCGCGGTTCTATGGTAGAAAGGTGAAGGAGGCACAAGGTTGTGGAGTTCTTGAGCACACTCTCCAAAATATATCCTGTAAAAAACCGCTAAACAGGCAAAACTGCGTCGGTGTTCTAAACTTAGCAGTTTCGCCCGTGTTAGCGATTCCTTGCCGATTATTCTGCGCGCGCGGCGATCAACCGAGTCCAATGCATCGAGTTGGTATTTGGCAGATCCATCCCATAGGTGACTACAGTTGTTTATGTTGATTTTTGTCCTCCGTTTCGAAGTGGGTTTCGATAATCGAAAGTCTACTTCGGGAGAAATATGCCTCCGGGGGTACGGGCCTCGAGGTAAACCTCTCTAGAGATAAAGTATGTGTTAATCCTGGTTGTAAACTATCTTTTTTCCAAGTTTCAGCCAACTTGGTTATGTACTTGCAGCGGGAAAGAGTAACAAACATCCAAACTCACAAACTTTCACATTTATAAAATGTATTAGATTAGATTACATGCAATACACCTACAATATAGGTATCAAAAGAAAGAGTTTACTGAGAAGGATATAGAAGTGGTGTATGAAAGCTTATGTTTTAAAAAAAATTTTGCATGATAAAGCGCACTGAAAAAGTACCAGAATTAGAGCCACATTAATCGTAGCCATGCTCTATCACTAGAGACACTGCGTGGAGAGTGTTTGCGGCGTAAATTACTGGTGCAGTTAATGGATGCAGGCTGCTGCTTGTTTGGTTAAGGGTGCGATTTGTATGCTGTTGTTTTATGCTGCGCTGGTAGTTATGGACGTGTGGTGTCGAATAGATACTGACAGACTTGACTGATAGATACTGATAGATAGATAGACGGTCGGGTAGACCGACACAACGCATACGTTGATAGAAAATTAGGTGACAAGTTTGGAGTGGTTGCTGACCACGGACCTCTATTGTACTACTACGCTGGACTAAGTATTCTATACAATTGACATTTTCATACAATGTCAGTATGAAAATTTTAAAACAATATTACAATAATACTGCTATAGGCCTTGGTGGTAGGGCCCCTGATCATTATTTCTGTTGTTTATTATGTATCCTAATAATAATAGTCTGCAAAACACAGGCCCAGTCAGTATCAGTGATAGCCTCATACGTGATAGAAAAATTTCAGCTTCATATTTTTATGACACGGAACGGATAGGGCGTTCCACGCCTTAGCGGTGCACTTAACGTGGAAGAAAAACGTTTCGATTGCATTTTTATTCACTGCTCTGGATTTAATGCCTGAGGTTATCCTGATGTTTCCGAGCTACGTATGTTTTTTCTACCTATCTAAAATCTCTTGGTGCTAAATTAAATCATCAAGATGAAACCTGCATAGCTAGGTACCTAAGATTTGAACATTAGTTGTGAGTTCAAATATAACAGTTCATATTTTTTATTAACAAACAACATAACCTTTAAGTCATCTTCAATTTTCACTACTTATACAACTAATATTTTCAGCTGATGGAACGGAGTTGATGACCATAAAGAGTGCCGACCTCATATATCGAATGAGGGGTGTGTTAAGGGTGGTATCAAGACTCGAATCAAGCCATCATTAAAAATATCTCAAAAAGGCGCGTTTCAACCCTCTCCCGAGCACTGCGTCAATCACTAAAAGTAATTAAACCAGCATAGAAATGAGTTCTATTGTGTGCCAGAACTCAAAAGTTGAAACGCACCCGCGCCGGGTTCACCGGGAGAATGAAACGAGACCGCGCCGTCCACGTCACGTCGCCGGGCGGCAGTACGCTGCTTACATAAGAGGTTACGCAAGCTGCAGCGATCGATGCGCGGCCGTTCACCCGCCGCAATGCGCCGCGCCGCAGCACACCGCCGCCGGCCGCTGCCGCCCTGGTACGCGGCTCCGCACCCGCCGGCGGCGGCGGGCCCGGGAAACTACGCTTTTCACGCTTTCCTCTCACCCCGCCCTTTTTTATCTCGCGGATTGACAAATTAGTTTGTCATGAATACAGGAACAAAGGAAGCGCCGTGTTTTTTATTTATTTATTTCGTTGTATTGCATGTTTTTATAAGCTTTCGTTTGTTGGGTCAGAAATAGAGAGACACGACTGAGTTTTGACATGCTCAGTTTCTATGAACATAAAATAAAATACGAGAGGATTTCCGGTTTTCACTAATACTGACGGAATCATGAATTTTTCGGAATAAAAAGGGAATAAAAGTAAATCTTGGGTTTAATCAATCATCTGCATTCCAAATCGGCTCTGGAGCTTTTTTACACTTTACAAATTAGTATTTGATTGCGACGTCACCTGATGGTAAGTGAACAGCCGAAGTTATTATCGTACTAACTTGAAATGGGTAAGTAACTCCTAATGATTTGCACACATAATCCCAGAACGCTAATTTAGTAGGGTACTGACTAGCCACAGCCGAAGCCTCTCAAGAGACCAGACCTGAGCCAATTTAGAAATTATTGTAAAATTGCCCGTGACAGGAATCGAATCTGCCACTTCCCACTCAAATCCGAGCGGACGCCACTGCGCCACGGAAATCGAGTTACGGCCTGAAGGAGTAAGGAGTAACTCATAATATTAGTGAATTGTGATTAGCTGATTACATAATATTAGTATTTACTTTGGTACCCTTTGTACTAGGCTTCACCAGGATCCATAATTCCAAAACATCACGACACCCACTCAAATAATAAACAATTTATCAAAATCGGTCAAGCCGTTTTCGAATTTATATAGAATACGATAAAAGAAAAATATTAAGTATTTGCGGAGTCAAGCAGTTACAAACGTACACACACACACACACACACACACACACACACACACACACACACACACACACACACACACACACACACACACACACACACACACACACACACACACACACATACATTGTAAAATATTTTTGTGACATTTCAAAACAATAACAAATTAATTTATCCGGGTAAAGCTCTAAATCTCGATTCAGAGTTTCGCCATGAAATCTATAAACGGCAAGTATCCGAAAACGTACAACGATATCGAATCATTGTATTTTGTACTAGCCCTACCGAATAGTCCGTAGATGCTTGTGGAAATTGTACGGGCCGTGTAGCTGTCTACGTGACGGCGGCTACGGGCGTAGACTTGCTACGCGACTACGAGTATAGGCTGAGAGCCAATGGAACATTTTAAGTACATTTTATGCTACATCAAGTTTAGTAATTTATCACACAGCAAGTTTAATTAAACTCTAAAATGTATATGACAGAAGATCTGGACTCCGGAATGGCAAATTGAAAGCTCCTAGTCCTATGAGATATTTAACCACCTAAAATTCAGAAAGGCCTAGCTAGCGAGTACTTTTGAAAAATATATTATTTATATTAAAGAGAAGAGAAAAACCATTGAACTCACGACACCGTTACTGTAACCGACACTTCACAGTGACAACTGTGACCGTTACCAACATCTCACGTAATTCAAGTTTCACTTCTGTCCGGAGTAGGTACCACATCATACTTTTTCGAACCTACGAGTATGTTCGATACAATGCAAATAGGCATAGGATGTGGAAATCTTTTTTTGAAGGCTAAGAATCTCTTCAAAATCTCCCACTCTCTCTTTGTGCTTAGCTATAAAGTTTTACATATATTTATTTATGCGAGGAATTGATTTTGCCGTGATTCGTATTCAGAGCATGCCGCGAGATATAATAGTATTAGAAAACCCCACTCAGGAAGTGTCGTGCTCCGCTCAGAAATTAAAATTACCTTTTTATTCTGTACTTGTAAGACGTCTCGGGTAGAGTGGGATGTTTTAATTTTGCTCTTTTATGGAGTGAAGCTTTGGTTGACAAGAAAACCTACTAATACTATTAATTTAAGTAGATAACTGTTGAAAATAGACTTATTATGTAAGTGGTTTTATGAACTAGTCTCGACCAAAATTATTTACCTTTATTCAGTGTATTTTTTTATTCAAACTAAAGAGAAATCATTTAAGTACAAAATTAGCGATTAAATAAGGGATTTGTTACCGCTCTTTTAATATAAAAGTTATTCTTAGAAAATCGTAGGTTGTACTTTTAAGACTAATAATATATTAATTAACAGAGTAGGAGGTAGGAAGGACGTTCTATTTTTAAATTATTTATTTTTATTTTCCTGTACCTACAGCAGTTGTACTCATAGATATATCTTCTTATTTTTCTGCCACAGTAACTTTTCCAAATTTTAGAATCTAGGGTCACTGGCAAAGACCTCTTGCAGAGCTTAGAGTACAAACACTCTAAGAATCTAAGTCATAAATCATTAGCTTTATTTTGCAAAATTGTAGGTTACATAATATATTAAGATGTTATAATTAAATAAATACATAACGAGTCATTCATTTACCAATACATGGCATGCAAAGTGCCTACATACAAATGAAAATATAACTGAAAAATCTAGCATTGTACAACTCATATCTTTACAGAATATAATATTATGTGATATAAAAATAATATATAAATAAATAAATAAATACTCTTTATTTGCACCACACAAGAAATTTCACAAAACAGAAATACATATTAAAATAGTTTTAGGCACAAAAGGCGGCCTTATCGCTTAGCAGCGATCTCTGCCAGGCAACCTTGAGAAAAGGAAAACAAACAATATATGAAACAAACAATATATGAAATATAGCTGACCCGGCAAACGTTGTTTTGCCCTTAGGAATATAAAAATTGATAACAATCTGCTCCCAGAACGAGTGATCATTTACTGAAAGTTTCATAACGATCGGTCGAGCTGTTTCGGAGTAGTTTGGGAACAAAGAATGGCGAGAGAATTTTATATATTAGAATAGTGGATGTATTTGTAAGATAGTTTTATTAAGGTACTAAATAAATAAATGCTAAATAAAAAATCAATGAGTATAAAACATAGATACACATCCATTACATAGATAGTCGTTAGCTATACTAGGCCGTCTAGACTGCAGGCTATAACTCTATCATCCTTTGTCGGATGCAACGGGGATGCGGAACGCGACGGGACCTGATTTAATGAGAAAATTTTTTTTATATATATATATATATACGGGACATTTTACACATCGCAATCTAGCCCCAAAGTAAGCGACAGCTTATGTGTTATGGGTACTAGATAACTGATAAATATACATACATACTAATATACATAAATATAATATATTGAAAAACACCCAGACACTGGAAAACATTCATGCTCATCACACAAACATTGACCAGTAGTGGGAATCGAACCCACGACCTCCGGCGCAGTCGGCAGGTTTGCTACCACTACGCCATTCGGTCGTCAAACAACGTTGCTGAAAGAAAGAATAAACACTCCAATATACATTAAGGAAGACCTTAATGCAAATTTTCAGCTGGAAGACATGACTTTTACAGGTATTTCTTCGATTTCGCATTGTGATGTTAACATCTGAGAATGTTTCGGTGTCGGGACGAAACGTGCGTTAAAGAAAGTGTTGGAAGAGTTGTGTGTGGTGCATATTGGACCATACAGATTCTTTCAAGTAGCGGATTGTAGCAAAACAAATTAATCTGTCCGTGTGGATTTCCACAAAATAACACCTGCTTTATTCAATAAATATTGAAATGAAAATCACTATAGATATATTATGTATTTACTTAATATTTCAATGAAAATAAAAGTAAAAAAAATTGGATACTTTAGAGCTATTTAATCGTCATTCCTTTAATACTACTTGTAGCAATATACGTTTTATAGCACTTACTTATTGCGTTAAAGGTTTTTAATAAAATAGTGTGGTCAGTGCCTTAGCAATGTGTCACCACGAAAATAAATCTATAGCTACGCTTTGTCTAGACGCTGTATTATAGGAACTGCGTAGCTGTTTGTTTTGAAGTCTACAGTCTACACTCTACACCCTGCCTGAGTTCCACAAATAAGTACCGAGCAAAGCTGAAATCGAAGTTTGTTCTTGCGTCTATGATCCCATTTTTAACCGACTTCAAAAAAAAAAGGAGGTTCTGTATTCGACCCGTATGTTTGTATGTATGTTTGTATGTATGTATGTATGTATGTATGTATGTATGTATGTATGTTTGTCCGCGATTATTTCGCGTTTGGCTGAACCGATTTTGATGCGGTTTTCGGGAAATTGTTTGTTACATTCTGGAGAAGGTTTTAGTATATTAACCGACTTAAAAAAACAAGAGGTTCTTAGTTTGATAGATATATTTGTATTTAAGTTTGTTCGCGATTATCTCGAGTTCGGCGAAACCGATTTTGATGATTCTTTTTTCAATAGGTAGGCCATACATCACAGGTAGACTCATTTCAATTTGGTTAAGATCTAATGAATATCTTCGGAGATGGAGAGCGGAACTCCTCAACGGAAAATCGCTTGCGATCGGTATAATTACTTTACAGTGTAGATTTTAACAGACTTCAAAAGAGATATTGATTCTCAAGTTGACTAAAAAAATATGTTTTTAATTGACCGACTTCAAAAAAAGAGGTTCTCTCTTTAACCCCTATATTGGTATTTAGGTTTGTCCGTGATTATCTCACGTTTGGCTGGACCGATCTATTTGATCTATCGCGAAATAACATTCCTCGTCATTAGGCATACAGCATATTACTATATATATAGCTACTCGTGCTGATTGGCCACTGACTGACTCACTGACTGATTGATCACCTCTCCTGAACAATTTTGTATGAAAAATTTTTTTTTCGTGAATGAGGTCGTATAGAAGAAAAAAATTCATTCGGAGGAAAAATACGGAGAGAGCTGATGATTGAGGATTTCAAAGACGGGTGAAGAGCACGGCCAGGGTATTGAAAATAAGTGGGGGGTGCTCGACCAAATGTCATTCGAAACGTCATCCAATTGGCAGTGAGCTGAAAAAAAATTCAAAATGGCGGATTCAAAATGGCCGCCAAACGAATTTCGTCAATATCTCGAAGAGTATAAAAGATGGAAGAACGGTTTCTTGACAAGAAGTGATCAGGACCCGAAGGTCTATTCGATGGATGAAAAAAAATTCAAAATGGCGGAATTTATTTTTTCATAGAAAAATGTATGGTGAATGTTGAAGGGACTAAAGTTGCAAATAGGGGGGAAGACAGCACGCGGGCCACTTGTGGCCCGCGCCCCCACGCGACCTACTAGTTAATATATATATAGCTACTCGTGCTGATTGGCCACTGACTCACTCACTGATTGATCACCTCTCCTGAACAATTTTGTATGAAAAATTTTTTTTTCACGGATGGGGTCGTATAGAAGAAAAAAATACGGACAGAGCTGATGAGTGAGGATTTCGAAGACGGATGAAGAGCACGGGGAGGGTATTAAAGATAGGTGGGGGGTGCTCGACCAAATGTCATTTGGAACGTCATGCAATTGGCAATGAGCTGAAAAAAATTTCAAAATGGCGGATTCAAAATGGCCGCCAAACGAATTTCGCCAATATCTCGGAAAGTATAAAAGATGGAAGAACGGTTTCTTGACAAGAAGTGATCAGGACCCGAAGGTCTATTCGATGGAAAGAAAAAAAATTCAAAATGGCGGAATTTATTTTTTCATACAAAATGAAAGGAGATTTTTAAAGAGATTTTTTTATAGGCGGGAAGACAGCACGCGGGCCACATGTGGCCCGCGCCCCCACGCACCCTACTAGTTAATATATATATAGCTGCTTGTGCTGATTCACTGACTGACTGATTGATCACCTCTCCTGAACAATTTTGTATGAAAAAATTTTTTTTCAATTACCATTTTGTATAGAAGGGAAAAATTCATTCGGAGGAAAAATACGGAGAGAGCTGATGAGTGAGGATTTCGGAGACGGGTGAAGAGCACGGGGAGGCTATTGCAGATAGGTGGGGGGTGCTCGACCAAATGCCATTTGAAACGTCATCCAATTGGCAATGAGCTGAAAAAATTTTCAAAATGGCGGATTCAAAATGGCCGCCATTCGAATTTCGCCGATATCTCGGAAAGTATAAAAGATGGAAGAATGGTTCCTTGACAAGAGGTAATCAGGACCCGAAGGTCTATTCAAAGGACAGAAAAAAAATTCAAAATGGCGGAATTTATTTTTTCATACAAAATGTAAGGGGATTTTTAAAGGGATTTTTTTATAGGCCGGAAGACAGCACGCGGGCCACATGTGGCCCGCGCCTCCACGCGCCCTACTAGTTACTATATATATAGCTACTCGTGCTGATTGGCCACTGACTGACTGATTGATCACCTCTCCTGAACAATTTTGTATGAAAAAAAAAAATTTTATTGATGTAATCGTATAAAGGGGAAAAATTCATGAGGAGGAAAAATACGGAGAGAGCTGACGAGTGAGGATTTCGGAGACAGGTGAAGAGCACAGCCAGGGTATCGAAGATAGGTGGGGGGTGCTCGACCAAATGTCATTTGAAACGTCATCCAATTGGCAGTGAGCTGAAAAAAATTTCAAAATGGCAGATTCAAAATGGCCGCCATTCGTATTTCGTCGGTATCTCGGAAAGTATAAAAGATGGAAGAACGGTTTCTTGACAAGAGGTGATCAGGACCCAAAGTTCTATTCGATGGATAGAAAAAAAATTCAAAATGGCGGAATTTTTTTTTGCCATAGAAAATGTATGGGGAATTTTGAAGGGGCTGAAAGTTGGAAGGCAAATAGGGCGGAAGACAGCACGCGGGCCACATGTGGCCCGCGCTCCCACGCAACCTACTAGTTACTATATATATAGCTACTCGTGCTGATTGGCCACTGACTGACTGATTGATCACCTCTCCTGAACAATTTTGTATGAAAAATTTTTTTTTCAATGACCGTTTCGTATATAACAGAAAAATTCATTCGGAGGAAAAATACGGAGAGAGCTGATGATTGAGGAATTCGAAGACGGATGAAGAGCACGGGGAGGGTATTAAAGATAGGTGGGGGGTGCTCGACCAAATGTTATTTGGAACGTCATCCAATTGGCAGTGAGCTGAAAAAAATTTCAAAATGGCGGATTCAAAATGGCCGCCAAACGAATTTCGTCGATATCTCGGAAAGTATAAAAGATGGAAGAACGGTTCCTTGACAAGAAGTGATCAGGGCCCAAAGGTCTATTCGATGAATGGAAAAAAAATCAAAATGGCGGAATTTTATTTTTCCAAACAAAAGGTATGGCGAATGTTAAAGAGACTAAAGTTGGAAGGCTAATAGGGGGGAAGACAGCCCGCGGGCCACATGTGGCCCGCGCCCCCACGCACCCTACTAGTTAATATATATATAGCTACTTGTGCTGATTGGCCACTGACTGACTGATTGATCACCTCTCCTGAACAATTTTGTATGAAAAAATTTTTTTTCATGGATGGAGTCGTATAGAGGGGAAAAATTCATGAGGAGGAAAAATACGGAGAGAGCTGATGATTGAGGGTTTCGGAGACGGGTGAACAGCACAGCCAAGGTATCGGAGATAGGTGGGGGGTGCTCGACCAAATGTCATTTGAAACGTCATCCAATTGGCAGTGAGCTGAAAAAATTTTCAAAATGGCGGATTCAAAATGGCCGCCAAACGAATTTCGCCAATATCTCGGAAAGTATAAAAGATGGAAGAACGGTTTCTTGACAAGAAGTGATCAGGACGCAAAGGTCTATTGGATGGACAGAAAAAAAATTCAAAATGGCGGAATTTATTTTTTCATAGAAAATGTATGGCGAATATTGAAGAGACTAAAAGTTGGAAGGCAAATAGGGGGAAGACAGCACGCGGGCCACATGTGGCCCGCGCCCCCACGCGCCCTACTAGTTAAAATATATAATAGTAGATACGTCAAAGTCAGTATTACATAATATGATAGGATATGTTTTTAGTGGTATGAATAATTATCACTAAAAAACCTATCACTAGAATAAATTGATAAGGTAGTATTAATTAGCCCAAAACCTACTTATCACTAAAAAGTATGAAATAAAAAATAATAATATAAAAAATCCCATTTAAAACACATGATAATTCTTTCTTTTTTTAAAAAAAGGGAACCGCCTTCAAAAAACCAACCCACTGAAAAGCAAAAAAATAATTTTCTAATAAATCTGGGTTTACTTAACTACCTACTTAGTTTATGAAGTCGGTGCCAAATCAAAATTCGCAATTCATTTTGAGTATGGCTAATGGCACCGACTTCAAAAACTAAGTAGGTAGGTAAGTAAACCCAGATTTATTAGAAAATTATTTTTTTGCTTTTCAGTGGGTTGGTTTTTTGAAGGCGGTTCCCTTTTTTTAAAAAAAGAAAGAATTATCATGTGTTTTAAATGGGATTTTTTATATTATTATACATTACAGGTTTATGTACGAGTTTTCTCTGTAGATATCTCTTGAAATACTAGATGTAATCATAAACTCAGTGGTCTACTTGGTCTACTTCAGTGATAAGACCGCCTTTTTCATCCTTAGCTTAACTTATCTTTTATACTTTTCTATGTGTTTCTATGTGTGAAAGAGAAAAAAAAAGAATTGCGATATTGAATTATGATGATATTATATCACATTAAATTAAATATTCGTGGACTAAACGTATTTGGGAGGTAAACGAATTTTGGGTAAGAAAATCTACGCTGTGCAAAGTAGTGAAATATTTAAACCATCTATTTTGTCTGTTTACACGACACTTCTAACGACCTCATTATGATAATAAGGCATATTAACATAACCTACCTGCTTTTACTCGGGGGAGACGCCCCTATTTTAATGAAACGTATTCTTAAGATTAATTTGCATTACCAAGTTTTCATTAAAATTATCCTTAGCTTTATTTTTTTAGAAAAAATACACCAAAAACATTATGGTTACTAAACTTTATCCGACTACTTGCAAAAATTACGTAGATTAAACAGCCGAAGTTTTACACTTTGGGGTAGTCAAATCAATTCAGTGCTATTGAATTTTATGGGGTATGTACTTAAGAGCACTTAGAACAAAGATCTCTCCGTAGCCATAACAACCCTCATGATCATTACGTTCGTGAATAGAAAATATAATATAACCGACACTATGATTTGGCGCGTCTATAACTTGGGACTATAAACATAGAGTCTAAATTCTCTTAAAATACTTGTAGGGTATTTCCGCTGTACAAATTTTCCGGGGAGCTGTCAAAACTCCCGCCCGGGCCTCGGTCGTTTCCGGCAAACGTCGGCACACTACAGCAGCAAGTCCAGGCAGGGAAGATCTGCGGCAGGCGGTCTAGTTCCCTGTTCCCCATACATTTTACCAATGCGACATACAGTGGTGGAGGTCTTTGTGATTCAGTCGAGTATTTTTGTTATTGTGTGCTTATAGCCACGGTGACAGGGTTAGTGTGAGTGCCGTACGTACTAGTGAACTTTGATAATGAACGCCGGGGCGATTGGCCGGGCGGAGACCGCCGGGCGGCAGGACCTCGTCCCGCGCGCTCTGCCTGCATCCCTGCAAACTTGCGACGTTAAATTATATCGAAAGACGAAGACCAATAGAACTCCTGCCGCTCCATGATATCCTGATAATTGGTCCGGTAAATGTGCTCCGGTTCTTGATCCCACGGAGTCCCCTGGTATGTCCGGAAACGCCCGGAAAATGTACGTTTCCGTGTTTTCATTTTATCTCTTATTACGTTTGTAAGATTATTTTTAATTAAATGATGATTTCGAAAATGGAACGCTTTGCTAAAGAACAAAATTCTTTAATGAAAGTTTTAATTATCAAGACAGATTGATTTGTTTGTTTTGCTATAATCCGCAACTTGAAAACATTCTGTATGGTACAAAATGCAGCAACACTGCCCACATGAAACACTACACACAATTTTCCAACACTTTCTTCGATGCACGTTTCGTCCCGACACCGGGACATCCTCTGGAGATGTTGACTTCACAATGTGAAATCGTAGAGTTTTAAGTATCATTAATAATAATTACAAATCCATAAATAAATTGATGAATCCATAAATAATTGGGTGGATTTCCTTCAGTGCTATAGTCATTTACTTCTTATTCGTTTTTGCCAAGATGTGTTACAAAGTAATAAACATTTTTATCTACGCTCATTGCTTAAAGTTCGAATTATAAAATCGAAATGTGTCAAATAATTACCTACTTTATTCACAGACTTCTATAATTATTAAAAAGTTATTCATAATAACATCGCTCTACTATGGAAATATTTAAAGAAAGTTGTATAATATCCATAACGATACACGGCTCTGGACTCCTGTATTTGTATCTGGGGTTTTGAAGGAATTGATTACAGTACCGCTATCGGCAATACAACGGTTAACGATTACAATTATTATCTGGGGTAGGTAATATTTTTTATGTAATATTTTTTAAGTGAATCCACAGACAAAATATAGTTGGTAGTCATTGCCGAGAGTATAGATGGGCCATGATTGACCATAGACAACAACACAATGTCTAACGTTCCGCGTAACGTTCCACCTGGGCCTGTGATTAAGATTATGATTACGATTACGATTACGATTACGACTACGATTACTATTACGATTACGATAACGATTATGATTATGACGTTATCTCGTAAATCTATCGTCCGTAAACCGACTTTACAGACAACTAATTTTTTTTGTTACTTAGTCAAAACTTTGCGCTGAAAAATGTCTAGTAGTGAAACCTACTAAAGAAAATTTCACTCCACCTGACATCTTAGTAGTTGCAATGATTTACGACAAAAGTTAGCAAGATTTTATGATTTGGATTTATGATAATAATATGAGCGTAGATAAAGTAGTGTATGAAACTCTACATAATTAGGTATTAAAACACTCGTGTGATACTATTAAAAAACTCGCCTGCGGCTCGTTTTTTAAACTCACACTCGTATTTTAATACCCCCCATTATGTAACCGTTACATAAACTACTATTTTGCGAAAAACAAAGTCGTCTAAAAAACAATATAAAAATTCCTCTTCATATTTAGCTACTTATGTACTTTTTCATCATTACTGTATTATATTCTCGTATGAATCGCGATCAAAGGGCGCGGAGTATTGTTTAATATAAATTCAGTTAGGTACGTCCTTGCTGTTCAAATACACGGCTTCTATTGACGAAAATACGTTTGTCATTGATTAGGGTTGTCTGAATAGGTTAATTGACTTTCTGAATCGAAAGGTAAAGACAGCAATCAGTATTAAACAGAAATATTTGAACACTCAGCAGCACATAACCTGCGATAATGACAGATTGAGGAATGACAAACATTTTTATTCCAAAAGTGTACCTAATATTCATTAATATTGAGAAAATTTTTCAAATAATAGACAATAAATAATAAACAACCCTATTTAAATAAGTAATAGAAAGTAATTTTTTCATAAAATTTTGCAATATTAAGTTAATAAGAAAATTTTACATATAATAGACAATAAATAATAGACAACCCTGTCGGCACATTCTATATGTTTCATAGTTCAAGTCGAGTGTATAATTTTGTTATTATCTTATATACATTTTTTTACATACAATGGAAGTAAATTATAAGCTTTTATTTAGTTTCACCTGTCCCGATATTTGTTTGTCTGTAATTAAACATTGCAAGTAAAATTTGATTCATTTTCCGGTTACCAATTGAGCAAAAATTTTGCATACATGCGTAAATTGAATGCAAAATTATTATGACATGGAGCTGATCTGATGATGGAACTGGAAGTTGGCCATTGGAACTCGGTAGTCAAACGAAACAACCCCAACGAAACAAAGTTTGGACTTGTTTGATCTATCTTGATGAATACATTGGTGCTAGATGGTAACCAGATTCTGACGTTGAGAAGAATACGGATAAAACGTATAAAAGCTTGTTTTTTCATTATTTTATATAATAACGTTTCACGTTTATTGGTGCTCAAGTTATGCATAATATTTAGTTCTTATTTATTTATTTTTGTTTTATTTTTTTGTTTTCTGTTTTTCTGGAAGAGATCCTCATTTGTAGCGATAAGACGTCCTTGTGCATGTCCTCTTTATGTTTGTGTTTTTTATGTGTCTTTATAATATACTAGCAAACGCCCGCGGCTTCGCTCACGTTGAACTTCTGCTGTACTCCTTCAGGCATTTAATTTCCAAAATTCCTGTATTTTTCCATCCTTCCTTTCGAATTCCTTCTCCATACTTGTCGCGATACTCACATATCGATTTTCAAAGCAATCGGCCCAATAACAAAAAAAAAACAAAATGACGGCCACTTTTATAATTTTTACCACAAATTCCTTCTCCATACTTGTCGCGATCCTCACATGTCGATTTTCAAAGCAATCGGCCCAATAACAAAAAAATTCAAAATGGCGGCCACTTTTTTAAATTTTGACTACAAATTCCTTCTCTATACTTGTTGCGATACTCACATATCGATTTTCAAAGCAATCGGCACAGTAACAAAAAAATTCAAAATGGCGGCCACTTTTTTAAATTTTGACTACAAATTCCTTCTCTATACTTGTCGCGATACTCACATATCGATTTTCAAAGCAATCGGCCCAATAACAAAAAAATTCAAAATGGCGGCCACTTTTTTAAATTTTTACCACAAATTCCTTCTCCATACTTGTCGCGATACTCACATATCGATTTTCAAAGCAATCGTCACAGTAACAAAAAAATTCAAAATGGCGGACACTTTTTTAAAATTTTGACTACAAATTCCTTCTCTATACTTGTTGCGATACTCACATATCGATTTTCAAAGCGATCGGCACAGTAACAAAAAAAATCAAAATGGCGGCCACTTCTTAAAATTTTGACTACAAATTCCTTCTCTATACTTGTTGCGATACTCACATATCGATTTTCAAAGCAATCGGCCCAATAACAAAAAATCAAAATGGCGGCCACTTTTTTAAATTTTTACTACAAATTCCTTCTCTATACTTGTTGCGATACTCACATATCGATTTTCAAAGCAATCGGCCCAATAACAAAAAAATTCAAAATGGCGGCCATTTTTTTAAATTTTTACCACAAATTCCTTCTCCATACTTGTTGCGATACTCACATATCGATTTTCAAAGCAATCGTCACAGTAACAAAAAAATTCAAAATGGCGGCCACTTTTTAAAATTTTGACTACAAATTCCTTCTCTATACTTGTTGCGATACTCACATATCGATTTTCAAAGCAATCGGCCCAATAACAAAAAAATTTAAAATGGCGGCCACTTTTTAAAATTTTGACTACAAATTCCTTCTCTATACTTGTTGCGATACTCACATATTGATTTTCAAAGCAATAGGCACAGTAACAAAAAAAATCAAAATGGTGACCACTTCTTAAAAGTTTGACTACAAATTCCTTCTCTATACTTGTTGCGATACTCACATATCGATTTTCAAAGCAATCGGCCCAATAACAAAAAAAATCAAAATGGCGGCCACTTTTTTAAATTTTTACTACAAATTACTTCTCTATACTTGTTGCGATACTCACATATCGATTTTCAAAGCAATCGGCCCAATAACAAAAAAATTCAAAATGGCGGTCACTTTTTTAAATTTTTACCACAAATTCCTTCTCCATACTTGTCGCGATACTCACATATCGATTTTCAAAGCAATCGTCACAGTAACAAAAAAATTCAAAATGGCGGCCACTTTTTAAAATTTTGACTACAAATTCCTTCTCTATACTTGTTGCGATACTCACATATCGATTTTCAAAGCAATCGGCCCAATAACAAAAAAATTCAAAATGGCGGCCACTTTTTTAAATTTTTACCACAAATTCCTTATCCATACTTGTCGCGATACTCACATATCGATTTTCAAAGCAATCGTCACACTGACAAAAAAATTCAAAATGGCGGCCACTTTTTAAAATTTTGACTACAAATTCCTTCTCCATACTTGTCGCGATACTCACATATCGATTTTCAAAGCAATCGGCCCAATAACAAAAAAGTTCAAAATGGCGGCCACTTTTTAAACTTTGTCCAGAAATTCCTACTTATCCCCAGCTGATTACGAATTCATCACCTAATATCAACCTAGGTACCAAATTTCAGATCTCTACGATAATATTTATTTCGCTGGAATCCCTGGTAAAACGCAAAAAATACACTTTTGTATGGGAAAATTCATTAAATGTAAGATTTTTATCCCTTAAACATGGAATTCCTGGAATCCCCGTCTTAGTACGAATTCATGACCTAATATCCACCTAGGTATCAAATTTCAGATCTCTACGACTTTAAGTTTTTCGGGAATTCCTGGAACAATGAAAAAAAATACAATTTTGTATGGAGAAATCCCTTTAATGTACTATTTCTACCCCTTAAACATGGAATTTCTGGAATCCCCGTCTTAGTACGAATTCATGACCTAATATCTACCTAGGTACCAAATTTCAGATCACTACTACTTTTAGTTTTTCGGGAATTCCTGGAACAACGAAAAAAATTACAATTTCGTATGGAGAAATCCCCTTAATGTACTATTTCTACCCCTTAAACATGGAATTTCTGGAATCCCCGTCTTAGTACGAATTCATTACCTAATATCTATCTAGGTATCAAATTTCAGATCTCTACGACTTTTAATTTTGCGGGAATTCCTGGAACAACGAAAAAATATCAATTTTGTATGGAGGAATCCCTTTAATGTACTATTTCTACCCCTTAAACATGGAATTTCTGGAATCCCCGTCTTAGTACGAATTCATGACCTAATATCTACCTAGGTATCAAATTTGAGATCTCTACGACTTTTAGTTTTTCTGGAATGCCTGGAACAACGAAAAAATTACAATTTTATATGGAGAAATCCCTTTAATGTACTATTTCTACCCCTTAAACATGGAATTTCTGGAATCCCCGTCTTAGTACGAATTCATGACCTAATATCTTCCTAGGTACCAAATTTGAGATCTCTACGACTTTTAGTTTTTCTGGAATGCCTGGAACAACGAAAAAAATTACAATTTTGTATGGAGAAATCCCTTTAATGTACTATTTCTACCCCTTAAACATGGAATTTCTGGAATCCCCGTCTTAGTACGAATTCATGACCTAATATCTACCTAGGTACCAAGTTCCAGGTCTCTACGACTTTTAGTTTTTCGGGAATTCCTGGAACAACGAAAAATTTTTACTTTTGTATGGGAAATACCCTTAAATGTATGATTTTTACCCATTAAACATGGAATTTCTGGAATCCCCGTCTTAGTACGAATTCATGACCTAATATCTACCTAGGTACCAAATTTCAGATCTCTAGGACCTATAGTTTTGGCGGAATCCGTGGAACAACCAAAATGCCTCATTCTTTTATATATATAGATATGTACAGAATAAATAAATAAACGTCTTGTTGGTGATATCGCGTGAGGAGATGAAGCATTTCCCTATAACTCATCCATCTTCCCATCTTGTTACGAGTAATTTTCACGTAATTGCGATGGAAAAATCAGCAACCCTTATCAGCCACCGAACGGCAGGCTCTTAAAAATTAAATAACGCACACGCGTGCAGGGTAGGGTTGGTAGAGGGGTCCAGACAGAAAAATGCACTCGGCTCCCCTCGTCTAGACTGCAGACTGTCTGCAGGGGCCGCTCCGCAGGCAGATAGGACGCAGGCAAGGTCATCTCGCTGAGGATCCGATTTTGATTGCCAACCTAGTGAGACATATACTTGTTTATGGCAAAGGATGTTGACGCAAGCAAGACGTTTAATACCTGCAGTCTCAGCCATTAGATGTATCCACGATTTTCTCAGATACTTCTCAATCGCTCATTACACGTTTAAATGAAACGAAATTATAAAGAAAAATAAAGTCGGGCTCGCGCACTTAGGGTTCCGTACCTACAAACCAACCAAAACACGTCAGATAAAAAAATTGACCACAAATTCCCCTCCCTCCCATTCCCCCTCAAATGTAAGATTTTTACACTTTAAAATGTGAATTTCGGAAATCCCATTCTTAGAGCACCTTCATGACCTAATATCAACCTAGGTACCAAATTTCATATCTCTACCACTTTAAGTTTTTCCGGAGTAGCTGGAACAATAAAAAAAAATTCACTTTTGTCCGGAAAAATCCCTTAAATGGTTAAAACCAAAAAAACTACTTACTACATCTCGTTCAAACTAATTTTCAATTGAAGTTTGCATGGTTATGTGCATCATATATATTTTTTAGTTTTATCATTCTCTTATTTTAGAAGTTAGAGGGGGGAGGGGACACAAATTTTAACACTTTCTTTTTTTGGGTGAAAATCTTAATGCGGTTCACGGAATACACCTACTTATCAAGTTTCAACATTATAGTACTTATAGTTTCGAAAAAAGTGGCTGTGGCGTGACATACGAACGGACAGACAGACAGACATGACGAATCTATAAGGGTTCCGTTTTTTGCCATTTGGCTACGGAACACTAAGAATGTATGGGAATGAAATTTGTCTTCAATTCGTGACCAATTATTTCATTCGATAGGTTGTACGACAATCGTAAATAACTCGTATGGCTATGGGCACTGATGAGTGATGGCATCAGTTCTTAAGTCTCTCTAAACTGGAACACAGTAATTCTGCTTACAGGTAGAAAATTAACTGACACTGCGGTGGTACCTAATATGTTTTTCTATTACATACTTATTATCATCCTGACACGCTGCTGCGCAAACGTCAAATCTTACTTGAAACATTTTATCCTATAAACTTGATTTCTTAAAAAAATGTTTTCAAATACCAGAAAACTTACTAGTGCATTTGCAAAAAAACCCATAACTGCACGGGAATTATTAATCTGTAATAACATCCTTTTAATGTTCAGTTAAGTTATTCCCCTTACATTCAGCCGGTAGAGATTGCTTTGGTCACCATCTTGAGACTTAACTGCTCTCATAAAAGCACTGCTCGTACCAAAAACTTATATAACAACATTTAGCGTGCCCTATAATTGCAAAATGTTTTGTTCATTCCGCAACCGCCACAATACCTTCCTGATTACACTGCGGCTCGTTTCGGGTCCTTTTCAAAAACGAAAATTAAATACTCAAAATATAAAATAAAAGGGTCGCGTACGTTGGTTGCATTTTAAAGACCTAAATAAAGTCCTTTCGTAGTTTGCGGTCCTTTACAAAAACGCACGTTCCAAAGACTTTAATGAATGGAAGTTGTTTAACTGCACTGTTTTCTGTACCTACCTGAGTTTCTTTGTGCGAGTGTGTGCGAGACTCAATTTTCAAAATTAATCAACGTCCGCTCACAGTGGTGTTTGCTCGCAAAAATGTCCTCCGATTTTTGTGAAACAAAAATTTTTCGAGCTCTTCCGACCCCGTCGGTTCAATATCTCTTTGTCACGGGTTTTCAGGAAATTGGATCCATATGTGTAAACTGTAAAACCAAATAAAAATTTCATAATTTGTACTATCGTGAGTAGAAAAACGAAAATCTCACGTGAAAAGTCAGGTACCTACATGCCCAAATAGTTTCAGACTCATTCTCATAAGAAGGACTCAGAATGAGTCTGAAACTTTTCAAAGTTGGAAAGTCAGGCATGCTTGGCTAGTTTCAGACTCATTCTCATAAGAAGGACTCAGAATGAGTCCGAAACTATTCAAAGATTGAAAAATCAGGTTTCCCCGACTAGTTTCGGACTCATTCTCACTAGAAGGATTCTGAATAAAGGCCGAAACTATTCAGAGTTTGAAAACTCAGGTATGCCGGTTTAGTTTCGGCTTTATTCTCTTCCTATGAGAATAAGGCCGAAACAATTCAAAGTTGGAAAAGTCAGGTATGCCTGACTGAGGTCTTATTCTCTTAGGAAATACTATGAATGAGTCTGGTATAAAAGGTTGAATTAATTATTATTATAAATAGTCAGAACTAAGCATTTCCTATAGGGAGGGCTACTAGGTAAGAGTTTGTTTTGTTCGGTTTCGGTTAATCACCCGCATAGATTGATTGGCGACACCAAATCGAGATTCGAACAACAACTATATACTGCACTAACCCCACTGATCTTATAACGGTAAAAGAACCAAGCTTATCAGTAAGCTTAGCTCCTACCAACTCAGGTTGGTAAAAGATCAGTCAAGCACCAACATCAAGCATACTTCATAGTCTGATTATTGCGTTCAAGCTTTTATTGAACCAATTCAAGGAATGGCCAAACCAACGGCTGTCGAGCCATGTAATGAAAAAGAAAATACATAATGATGTTTATAGCTTTTAGAAAAGTAACAATTTGAATCTTTGTTATCGAAAAAAATAGAGTCAGCAAGCGCAAAAAAATGCGATCCGGAACTGGTTAAAACGGTAGGGGCCCCAGTCGCAGGCTGCACTAGTGGGGGCGTAATTTAGTGCTAGTCTGGCTGCACTATAGGAACACTAGGTGGGGTAGGGTATAGCGTACGGCGCGACGGCGAGGGGTAGGTCAGGTCTGTGATCCCGGACGATATCGCTCTTTGTTTTTATTCATGACGCTTTTAGGGGATTGCGTTTTGTACTAACTCAAATTTGTTGTTTACATTACGTACTTTTTATTTGGTTGTTTATTGGTGAGCAAGCGATAAACATTTTATGTCCTTTTCCGTATTATAATTTGCATCCATATCTGTCTTATACTATTAAGAGTACGTATACGTGCTTACTGCTTATACGATGCTTCTTATTCATTGGAGGTGGTCGTAGGTAGTTAAGCACTAATGTCTACACATGTGTCTAGTTCTTAAATTATTTCAGTAGATTGATTTTTTCTAATCAGAGAGCGAGCAGTACTTTTTTAATATGCAGGTCCGTTTAGTAGTTGCGGCGTGAAGGTGACATACATACTTACACACAAATGTTGACCTTTATAACATCATTGTGATAAAGTGATAACTACTATTTTTCCTATTTTTTACCGACTTTCAAAGATGATATTTATTTCTGTCTTGAAAGGGTGTGGTATCTAGTTGGTGCCATTTAAGTGAAGATAATAATATGACGAAAATCGTTGGAGATAGACGGTGGAATAAGACGGTATTGCATCAAACATTCGCCCATTTAAACAGATTTTGATGAATCTCTTGTATTTTGGTTTGTAATCGGTGCCTCAACAATTTGATTGATTTTGTACTTGATTGATTGTTTTGAGTGATTTTGACTTTTTCGTAACAAAAATACATACCACAAAAAAGTTGTAATTTTTTGTAAAACAAAATATTATATACAGAATAATAAAAGTTATGTCTAGACCAGTGGAACATGTTCAAATACAATTTGTCTACCCCGTCCAACTACACGCAAAAATAGATTGCTGGTAACCATGGCAACCGTCTCGCGCACACCAACTTACAACCTACCTAGCTGCGTACTTTAACTTATTTACACACACAAACAAGCACACATATCGACACATACCCAATGCGGCTGAGGTACTAGGAGAATATGATTTGGTTGGAGTTCTCTTTTCAAGTAGTTATACAAGCTTATGCAGTTTGAAAGCGCACTTCTTTTGCACTTATTGCAGTCTAGTGAAAATTGAGTTGGTAATTAAAGAAAATTCGTACTTAAGTAAATAGAATTGAAGGGTAAGGGAGAAGAAGAGTAGTCAGTATTTATCTCAACTTGAGTGATATGTAATTAAAGAATTCAAATATAAAAAATATGTCAATTATAAGTAAGCAGTTATTACTAGCATTATTTAAGTAGGTACCCTACTCTAAGTACAGCTATAATTAGGTACTTTTTTGAATGGGATGCTCGAAAAACACTGGAAAATAACCGAAATATAATCTTTCTGATAGACCTTTATTTTTACGAAAATACTTGATTGTCTATAGACTGTACTAAAATAAAAAGGATTATAGCGGTTTTTTTATCCCTTTTCAAAAAAGGAGGAGGTTCTTTGTTCCTAACGTAGGGTTTAAAAGATTAACGTGATGCCTCCCTTAAACATGATGTTGGGAAAGTGAAAAGTACTGTAGGATGAAATTCGTCGTATATTTTAGTAAGCAATTTGCTAATTACAATTGGCAGCCGACAGCGAGGGGAGATGCAGACGGCTTTTGAATCGCGCCACGGGCTCCCAAAGATTAGAAAGTAAAAATCGAAGGGAACCTCATTTGTATTGTGCATTTTCAGTTTTCTATAAAATAACAATATAGCTATGTTAAGTACCTATTTCTTTTTAGGGTTCCTTCAAAATGGTGGTAAAATTTTCTCCGTCCATCCGTCCGTCCGGCCGTTCGTCCATCTGTCCGCGTCCGTCGTCCTCAATTATTTATTAAGTATTTGTATTGTTAGTTTTGTATTCACATTTTTTAGTAGTTAAGTTTTTCAAGTCTGGTAAGTTAAGAAGTTCATACAATTATTATATATTTCAGTCCTTGACGGCGCGCCCCACTCTGTCAAAATCCATTCGAATCGAACAAAACACAAGCGATTTTTTGTGGGGCGCGCCGTCGTAAATTGAAATATCTCTACTATCTGCTGTACTCCAAATATACCTACTAGCAGATGATGAGTAATAGGCAATGGTACAAAGTTTGAGAGGCAGTGATACAGACATGCAGTATATTTTTGATATGTTTGAACGTAGGTCCCCGAGATAGCCTGCCTCCCCTTATGTACCGGGCCACAGAGGGCTGGATACTAGCCCATGATCTGGTAAAAGTAAAAATCAACTTTTTATCCGCCGGTTGCACCCTTTTGTCGTTTTTAGAGCTGAACGTCTCTGTCCGAAAATTGTAAATGAGTGCGATTGTCTGCAGGATGGGAGGTGGGCTATTCGTTTATTTTAGGACGGTGATTTCTTTCTGGTTTTTTTCCTTCGGCTGTCATGAGTCATGAGGGTGGATTCAGGGGTTTAGGAAGTAGAGTCGAATAAATTAAGTACCTGCGTCAGGTTTTTGACTATAAATCCACAAGTTATAGCAAAGATTTACACTTTATAGACGTTGTTAACATACTCGTAGTAACGAATACATAATATTATTACACGACTGCCCAAAAAATGAGTGTAATGATTTTAAGGTTCATGTGAGTTTCTTTATTCCACCAAAACTTCTGAACGCCTGAAGAGATTTGGACGTTTGGGGTATAGTTTGACATCATTTTGCGTAACATAGGCTATATTTTTTTGAAAAAAATTGGTTGCCTGTAAAGTCGGTTTACTGACGATAGTTGAACGTGATAACGTTTTCTTTGTCGCTCGTTCTGCGCTCGCGAGGTAACGCCGCATGAGCGAGGTAACGCCGGATGAGTCATGTTTTTTCATGCGTGCAACCGGCTTTATCGATTTATAAGACGTTGTCACGTCAAAAGTCGTTCTAATACAGGGCAGTCGTATTTTTTTAATTTTTTTATTGATATTTTTTACAGCACTCATTTTGGACTCTATAGCACGCGTGATCAAAGTATTTTTACATACTTGTTTTATCATTTAAGCTTATCAACCAAAAATCTTACGCTACTTTCCCTGGTGGTTTATATTTAAGCGGAAGATATCCTCTATGTTTTTCTCCGTTTCCATAGCGTTAGTAATATTATAAAATATCCCCGAGACGTCCCGTGTGGACTATGCACACAAAAAAGCTAATGTTATTACATAATAGCGAGCCAGTCGGCGGAAAGTACACAAAGAGGCACTGTGCACTGCAGAGATGCTGCGTCGGTGTACACGCGTACTATTAATAGCGAATTCTATGCACCCGCCATGTGACCAAGTAGCAGCGCTTTCAGTTCGGGAAAGGAAAAATATCTGGCTTAAGAGGGTAAGTTTTAAGCTTTCATACAAAAAGCGATAACGTTTTCCTACCCTTAAATGTAGTCTGATTTTCATAATTTAGAAATGTACTATGCTCGTACGTTTTACTTTTTTAAAAATATTGTAAATAAGTCATTAAAGTTTATCAACTAAAAACTTGCTCGAGTATTTTTTTAATTGAATAAACCAAAATACTAAAAAATAAAACGTATGAGCCTAGATTAAGGTGTATTGAATCTATAATGATGCCAAAAGTGTCCAATTAGGTAAACTCTTGGGGGAGTAAAAACGTTATCACCCAAAACCATGTTTTTAAGAATAAAATGTGGGCCTAGCTCTGGACTTGCAACTCTGTCTATAAGGGCATAGATATCATTTTTGCAAACACCTAATGGCGACAGCACTAGACGATAGCCTTAATGTGAATCGTTCACCCTCGGGCACAGATTATGTCCGTACCATAATGTTGAAACTGCTGTAATTCGTGAGGAACCCTAACCGTTGCGTGGGTGCTAGTTATAAAAAAGTTGTTCTTAGCGTATACCACCGATACAAATAAAGAAAATAATATAAAATTTCGCTGTGATTTCAATTAAAAAAGACGTGTGGCACTCGGGGACTGCCGCGGTAAAGCTATTGCATAGCTGTTTTTATCAACTTATGCAATTATAATTATACAACCAATGCCACCTAGAGAGGAGTTGCTGCACTAAAGTCGAGACAAGCGTGATATTTCAAAAAAGTCATTAAAAGTTCTGCTATTCATCGATAGATGGCAAAACTAAAAAGTGTTAGGTTGTTTTCGTTACGGAATTTCTGGATTCGGTCTCCACGCTCAAGGCCCGCGATAGAAGCTATGCAGTAGCTTAAAAAAATATAATCTTTGTAAATGTTTGGGAAAACTTTTTATCGACATTTTTTCCCAATCGTGTTTCTATAACTAGACGAATTTAGAGACTCAAAATACATATGATTAAATTTTAAAGTCTCTATAGTCTTTAACTTTCAGGTCACTAAAAATCGCATAGTGTCCCTTGTATGGTTAAGAAGCTTGTTTAACGGTAAAGAACGTAAAAGAACGGTAACATGGCGAAAGTCCTGCGCTTGCTAGTCTAAATTCATCCGTTAGTAGCAGAATTTTCCCGTAAGCCTAGTCGCCCTATTCCCAGGGATGACAAGCTGGCGCGATGGCGGCACATCCGGCGGTCGCCATGGCTACCGCCGCTAGTACCTCTTAGCGCTCTTACGCACTAGCGGTCAACCGCTGGGGCGGCTAATCGCGCGGCTAGCCGCTTTTCCAGTTTAATATGCAACCGCTTATGATTGTACGCACTAAACCGCCACAAAATTTCAAACGCGGCGGTTGAATGGAGGGCCGCGGCCCGCTTCGCGGCTAGCCGCCATCTAGTGTATACGCACTGGCGGTCAGTTAGCGGCGAGCCGCCCATGAGCCGCCAGTGAAGTATGCACGTGTTTTGAGTTGCGCAGCCATGAATCCAGTATTTTTTTTATTTTTTTTCGTTGTTTTCGGGAGTAAAAATAAATAACACAAGCTATCTCGACGGCGTCCATTTTGCTTATGGGCCACGCACCTTCGAGCGGTCCAACCGCTGAACGCGCTTTTATCGCGGCTGACCGCTATGGCGGCCAACCGCGAAGAAAAACGCGAAGAAACCGCACTAAGCGGTTGGACCGCTCAAACAAACCGCCTCGTGGCCAACCGCTGGTGCGTAAGGTGCCTTACACAGCCATACCTACCTGGTGCTCCGTTCAGCTCTCTTATATAACTTCCTCGAGCTCCTAATCCCTATTTTCCTAGAAAATGTATTATTACGTTTTTATCACGATGGACTTTTGTCTAAAAATCCTGGAACCGCCACTAAAAGCGATTATTTAATGTGTGTAACGAAATATTTCTTTACTTTTGTCAATATAGCGATTTTCCACCCACTTCTGGGCAAAAATTTCTTCTGAAAATGAAAGAAATTTATCCCATTGCCTACTATGCTGCTCAAGTTTAGGTACACAGGCTGCACACACCATTTTGAAGAACTCATTTTCTATTTCGTGGGAAAAGTGGAAAACTACCAGGCATGCAAGTTTCCTCAAGATGTGTTCCTTGATCACCCCTAACCTCAGATCAGGCAGCAGACGTCTGTCTGATTCACTGGGTTTACTAAGGTATACCTTTGCAACTTGCCTAATAAAACAGATTAAAAATAATTTCATTAAATAACCTGTCAAGTGCGAGTCGGACTCGCGCACTGAGGGTTCCGTACTACAACCGGAGGAATAAAACCATAAAAACCACTTTTCTTATCGAACCGCAAAACTAACTTTGTTTTTAGAGGTTTATTGTAAATATCAAAAAAACTACTTATTAGATCTCGTTCAAACCAATTTTCGGTGGAAGTTTGCATGGTAATGTACATCATATATTTTTTTTAGTTTTATCATACTCTTATTTTAGAAGTTACAGGGGGGGGGGGACACACATTTTACCACTTTGGAACTGTCTCTCGCGCAAGCTATTCATTTTAGAAAAAAATGTTATTAGAATCCTTAGTATCACTTTTAAAGACCTATCTATAGATATCCCACACATATGGGTTTGATGAAAAAAAAATTTTTGAGCTTCAGTTCTAAGTATGGGGCACCCCCAAAATTTATTACTTTTTTTTTAATTTTGTGTGAAAACCTTAATGCGGTTCACAAAATACATCTACTTACCAAGTTTCAACAGTATAGCTCTTATAGTTTCGGAAAAAAGTGGCTGTGACATACGGACGGACAGACGGACAGACAGACATGACGAATTTATAAGGGTTCCGTTTTTTGCCATTCGGCTACGGAACCCTAAAAAGATCTACCTCTCAGGCCACATCAATGGTGATAGAAAGTAACGAGTCTGTCTCTATGCAGACATCAGTTGGTGTTAGGCTGTGTTAGTGCTGTACTAGAGAGCCAGTCATTGATGATGACATTTCAACCTGCATTTTTGACGCCCAGTAACTTCCAAAGGCGGAAACCCGACACGTCGACGATGTGTTCAAGCCCAGATCAAGCCCTATGACATATTGCAATAAGGTATAGGAATGGAAATGATAAGATTTTCGTGAGAAGAAAAAGTCAAAATTTTCATGTCTGGATTTTCGTAACGGCAAAAAACAATTTTCTTTCGCCTAGCCCCTCAGACGTACCGTCCAAAAAAGGAACTTCATTCCAAAATTTCCAATGGGAAAACGCTAAATAGCTAATAGCAATAAAGGACTTTTGTAGCCTAACCCTTCTCGTAGTAGGTACCGGTTTCGATAATTATTGTTTTTAAATAATAATGGTAGATACTCTTCGAATTGTGCAGCACCAATTTAATTTGATCTGACAAAAATAAAAATATAATATTATTCCCCAAACGCAGTCACATCAAAAGCTAACCAAACAAGCGTACCTTGTTAAAAGTCAAAACAAATCTAAAAACTGATTGAATAATCCATTAGCCGACCGTGCCGTGTGGACTGTATGTACCTTTGACATTTTGTATGGAGGTGCATCGGGGTGCATTGGCGGCAGGCAACCCGCGCCGGCTTGGGGTAGGTCGAGTATGGCAATGAAGCCGTCGAGACTGCCTCTGTACCTAACCTCCTCTCAGCACCCCACTCGACGCGGTCTTTAACTCCAGTTTTGCATCCATAGCTGCTTTTTAGCATAAGTTTTGGAATTTGATACGTTATAAACGAGCAATGGATAGTATGAATGTAGGTAGTCCGAGACACGTACTTGTTAGCGTCGAGACCGACTTCCACAAAGCTACTTTTAATACAGTGCTTGACACGAGAAAACTTTTAGTTGCGTATCCATCGCTGTATGTGTCAGAAGACTTTTATTCCCAGTTTGTGTAAAAATGGCAATGGATAAGGTAAATGTAGGTAGAATTTTTATTCAAAGAAAAGTAGTAGTGGTCTGTAGTGCAGTCAAATTATAACTCCCCAAAGAAAACAAATCAGGAAAAGCACTCGTTCATCGTATACCAAGTATATTCTTGCGTGCATTATGCGAATTTGTGGTAACTGTTGGCGGAATAAATACAGCACGTTAGTATAGGAAGTATTATGTAGTACAAGGAACAAGTACCTAGGCCGCAGTAAGCTGCGGTCATGAAACTTTTTTAATGAAAATTTAAAATGTATTTCAAGTTTAACTAAGACATGACAATCCCATTCCAATTAAGATGAATCCAAAAAACGTTTATAAAAACACGATAGTTGTATTAGCTTTCTTAAAGATAGGTTTGGTTTGTGCCATTTCGTGACGTTTTCCAATGCCTTCCCTCATAAATCATAATGTAATGTATAGAGAATTAGAGACCTGCGTCACAATATGGGGCAGATTTATACTTCAAACCCAAGGCATTTAAAAGAAATTGTATAACCAATAAAGCATAAACCCTCTATCGTCGTCTCAAAAATCATTTTGCGCTGTCTGAAATCGTATCACGATACTGAAGTGGTCATAGTTCATAGGACTGATGGACTTTGGGATTCAAGATGCTGGAATGGTTGCCACACACTGGATATCGCAGTGTTGGCTGACGCCAAACAGGTAGTGCAATAAAGATTTTAGGTAGCAAAGGGCAGGTAGAAGCTTTAGGTACATTATCGCAGGCTTAAATATAGCCAGGAGTTGCAGAAATTGACCAACAAACAGTAAACTAAAGTTTGGTTGTCAGCTTCCAAAAAAAATTGGTTGTCTGTAAAGTCGGTTTACTGACGATAGTTGAACGTGACAACTCTCGCTTGCACTTCAAGCCTTACATGGAACGCCTCAGAGCAAAGTAACGCGAGCGAGGTAACGCCGGTAACGCCGGATGAGTCATGTTTTTTTGTGCGTGCAGCCGGCTCTATCGATTTATAAGACGTTGTCACGTCAAAAAAACTACACTGGTTGTATAGGAAGAACTCTTCTTCTTCTGCGAATCTATAACAGTACCTAGGTCCTAGACAAAATAACTGTAACTATATACCATATACATAAATGAAATCGCATAAAAGTTTTGGTCAAACAGTCGTCCAATTATAAGCAAGCATAATTATTGGACTCCCCGACACTCTATCCCGCGAATACATAAAAGAGGAAGTGTACAATGAGGGTGGTTAATATTAAAATCCTATATTTTCATCTTGGAACCACAACTCTTCAGACCCGGAAATGCAAAAGAATTTTTAACTATTGAAAAATAAACCTTATTATTCTTACTCCCAAAACACAAATTGTGCTGACTTTATACACAGTTTCAGCTATCAGTTTTGTGATGCGGATGCACTTGTCAACTACAATTCAAACTAAACCTACGTCACATAAGTTTATGGTTAAAAATCTAATGACTTGACAAATGCACATAAGCTCTTTACTTTTGAAATTCGAGTGCATAAGACAATCGTAAAGAAAATTCAACTCTATTGTGGCATGTTAGAGTTTATAATAGAATATTTAAGAGTGGTACGTACGCTGTTTAGTCATGGTTCATTATGCACAATGCATAGCGTAGTCTGGCCCGGGAGTTTCGATCCGTCTCGAGCCGGTCCCGACTTCCATACAGAAATATACTCGTAGATGCATGTTGCAGAATCAATGGAGAGCCCCATTTTCTTTTTCGCTTTGAGTGTCAGTTTTCTGGGATACAGTGACGTCCTGACGCGTTTTCCTTTGGATAATTATGTCTTTGATTAGCGAATTGGGGTAGTGTGGCGTGGTGAAATGGAGTTGGGTCTCTTCTACCTATGGTCTACTCCTCAGTAGCTACCAAATGATCAGAGAGAAATATAAATGTTTAGGTTTTTTTAGCAGATTTGTTTGAGTTTATTTTTGAATAACTTTCATCAAAAATAGTTACCTATAATAAGCTTTGCGTGTCTAGAACGAAATAAAGGTTTAGTATATAATTGCAATTTCACCTGGTGATGGTAAGGTGGAAGCAATTTAGAAATTATAAAATTCCAGTGACTCAGTGAAAGTGACTCGTGGCGGGAATCGAACCCGTGCCCTCCTTCTCGAATCCGAACAAGAGCCACTGCGCCAGGGTGGTCGTAAAAATGGATTTGCTGAGACGTTTACTAACTCTTTCATATTTATACTTAAAGTTAAACAGTCTAATGAACTCCAGATAAATAGCAAGAATACCGGTACATTTTCACAACAGCTATAGGATACAATAATTACTGTCGCGCCGGCAATGCAAAGAGCCCAAAGGCAGAAAATATGATTTGGTATAAAAAGCACCGTTTCCTCATTAAATCCGCACGCCTCACTTTATCCTTACTCTTTCCTCACTCCCGGACAGTCCCGGCCTGGAGACAGGGTTGTCAACTGTATTTACTGTAAGAAATAGTATTCTTGTTCTTCATCACCCTTTTTTCACATTTTGTGGGATTGGATGGATATTTCAGTTGTCAGCAGTGCAATCCATTCCTTTAGTATCATGATTTTAAACCGTCTGTATGACAAGCCCGCACCACGCATAGAATGAACCACATTTTTCTGTTAAAACGATCAAATTAAGATTAGTTAAAGGCGGCAGTTATTCCAAAATGGATATTTGTGATACATTTTTTGTAAAAAGTTTAAAATGCTATATAATAATAAAATTCAAACACCCGAAGAAATGAATTCTAAATAAAAGCCAATTGCAAATATATTTAAATAATTACACTTTGACAAGTGCCTTCTCAAGAAAGACAGCAATCCGGGGTGGGTCTTTAATAATAACACATAACCATCTCAATTGTAAGGAACGAAAAGATATTGTCAGTCTTTCCAGAGAACGCATTGCAGAACTATCTTGTGTTGAGATGGAAAGATATATTGTGGTTTGTGTCTACCGACCCCCCTCAGGTGACCTTAAACTTTTTGAGGATATAATGGAGGATGTACTCAAGCGACTGTCGACTTCAACTAAAAAAGTATTAGTATGTGGGGATTTTAATATCGATATTTTATTGAGTAACTCAAATACTGTTAATTTGCTTAATTTATTTAAATGCTTTAATCTAAAAGATGTGTTCAAGGAGCCCACTAGAGTAACACAAACCTCAGCCTCCTGCATTGATAATATATTTTGTAACTGCGAGATTGTGGATAAGGCTATAGTAAATAGGCTTAGGTCTGATCACTTTGGTCAACAAATTAAGGTCTTGAATAGTTCTGTTAAACTCAAGCAAATAGTTACATGCAGACCTATAACTAAAAATAAGTTAATGCGGTTCAAAGATAAAATATCTTCTACAGTTCCTGCCTTAGTCTTTGAACATGAGCACCCTGATAGCATTTATGGAACCCTATTCAAAGCAATAGATTCGGAATTTAATAATATTTTAAATTTAAAAAGATAGATATTATGATCAATAAATTAAAATTCAGCGATTGGGCAACTATCGGCATTCATAAAAGTAGAAAAAAGTTATACGAGCTTTATGAAGAAAGACAATTTAATAAATCTGCAATTTTCCTAGAACAGGTTAAAAATTATTCAAAAATTTTCAAAAATGTATGTATTCAAGCTAAATCACTGCATATTAAAGAAAAAATTACTCAATCCGATAACAAGATAAGAACTACATGGAATATAGTCAACAGGGAAGCAGGAAAAACCAAATCGCGCAACCCGAAGATTGAAATAGTTGCAAATGGTAATAAAATAACATCCGATTTGGAGGTCGCGAATACCTTTGAAAACTTTTTTCAAAATGTTCCTGTTTTGTTAACGGATTCTCTAAAGTCATCGCCAACAACAGCTCAAAAACTTTTAAGAGAAAACGTAAAAGAGTGCTCTGCCTTATTTAAATTTGAACATGTCACTGCAGCAGACATTAAAAAAACCTCCCGCCTGATAAAAATTAAAAGAACTGGTGACCTTTGGGGAATGTCTGTGCAAGTAGTTTTTAACATAATTGACTCCATTGCCCCTTATATGGCTGTAAGTGTATACCACTATTTAAATCTGGGGACAGGACCTCAATAACTATAGACCTATTTCAATCTTACCAACTCTGAGTAAGATATTTGAAAAAATCATTCTTGACCAACTCCTTAGTCATTTTAATTCTAACAAAATTCTTCACTCCGAACAGTATGGTTTTACTAAGGGTAGGAATACAACTGATGCAGGTGCCAAGCTTTTAAGCCATATCTATGATGCCTGGGAACAGTCTCAGAATGCCATCGGAGTCTTCTGTGACCTGTCCAAGGCTTTTGATTGCGTTGAACATCAGACACTACTATTTAAACTTAGCCATTACGGCATCAAAGACAGAGCTCTTGATTTCGTTGCCTCTTATCTAAGTGATCGAACACAAAAGGTATGCATAAATGACATAAAGTCGCAGGGTTGTTCCCCCATAATGGGTGTGCCACAGGGTTCAATATTGGGCCCTTTTCTATTTTTAGTGTACATAAATGATTTGCCGCACCATGTAAACGGTATTTGCGAGATAGTATTGTTTGCTGATGACACTTCTTTGGTTTTTAAAACTGATAGAGGTAATGACAACTTTGACGACGTAAATTATGCTATCGCGCATGTATCGCATTGGTTGACTGTTAACAATTTACTTTTAAACTCAAAAAAGACTAAGTGTATTGAGTTCGCACTACCAAACGTAAAAAACGTAGCTACCAACAAAAAGGTGATTGTGAATGGTGAAACACTAAACATGGAAAACTCTACAGTATTTCTGGGGGTAACCTTAGACGATAAACTACAATGGGGCGCTCATATTGAGACTCTGGCAGGTAAACTTAGTTCAGCTACCTATGCTGTGAGAAAAATTAGGCAGTTAACAGACATTGATACAGCCAGGCTTGTCTATTATGCCTATTCCCACAGTTTTATGTCCTATGGTATTCTATTATGGGGCAAAGCTGCTGAGATTCAAACTATATTTGTATTGCAAAAGAGAGCAATTAGATCTATATACAAAACTAGTAGGTTGCGTGGGGGCGCGGGCCACATGTGGCCCGCGTGCTGTCTTCCCGCCTATAAAAAAATCCCTTTAAAATTTCCCTTTCATTTTCTATGAAAAAAATAAATTCCGCCATTTTGAATTTTTTTCCCTTCCATCCAATAGACCTTCGTGTCCTGATTACTTCTTGTCGAGAAACCGTTCTTCCATCTTTTATACTTTCCGAGATATCGACGAAATTCGAATGGCGGCCATTTTGAATCCGCCATTTTGAAATTTTTTTCAGCTCACTGGCAATTGGATGACGTTTCAAATGACATTTGGTCGAGCACTCCCCACCTATCTCCGATACCCTGGCCGTGCTCTTCACCCGTCTTCAAAATCCTCACTCATCAGCTCTCTTCGTATTTTTCCTCCGAATGAATTTTTTCCTTTTATACGAAATGGTGATTGAAAAAAAAAATTTTCATACAAAATTGTTCAGGAGAGGTGATCAATGAGTCAGTCAGTGAATCAGCACGAGCAGCTATATATATATTAACTAGTTTTTCGCGTGGGGGCGCGGCCCGCTAAAGCGGACCGCGTAACTGCTTGTAACAATTTACGTGGTCGCTCATACTCGGATTTAGCAAAAATTAGTAGGTATAGGTACCCAATCGCTATACAATTTAGTATGAAAAAAAAAATCCGCCATTTTGATTTCTTTTTCTTTTCAATAAATAGACCTCTTCGTCCAGATCATGTTTTGCTAAGAAACCACTTTTCTATCGTTCATACATTCTGAGATACACATCGACGAAATTTGTATGGCGGCCATCTTTTTTTTCGCCATTTTGAAATTTTTTTCAGCGCATTGGCAATTGCACGAGGTTTCGTATGACATTTGCTCGAGCACTCCCCACCTATCTTCAATACCCTGGCTGAGCCATTCACCCGTCTCCGAAATCCTCAATCATCAGCTCTCTCCATACTGTCCCCAAAAGAAATAGTTCTCCTCTTTACGAAAGTGTTTGTGAAAAAAAATTTTTTCATACCAAATTTTACAGCAGAAAATTTTGCGAAAATCTCGGCCGCCATCTTGTTTTTCCAAAATTTTCCATTTTTTCTATTAATTGTTTACTAATATCTACAATCGTTGCGAGTTTGAACGATATCGGTCGGAAAACAAAAAAGTAACAGAAATCACGTCGGCCGCCATCTTGTTTTTCGGAAATGTTATATTTGTCCCCTACTCAAATCCCGTACCCAAACACATCCCATAAACATCATATTATCGTTTTCCGTCTCCTTCTAGGTCTCTTCCATACATTTTTTTATGAAAAAAAAATTCCGCCATTTTGAATTTTTTTTCTTGTCACTAAATAGATATCCCCATTTCGATCATCTTTTGCTATGAAACCACTTTTCCAACTGTCATACCCTCCGAGATAGAGACCAACAAAATTTGTATGGCGGCCATGTTTTTTCCGCCATTTTTAAATTTTTTTCAGCTCATTGGTAATTGGACGAGGTTTCAAATGACATTTGGTCAAGCACCCCCCACCTATCTCCAATACCTTTAGCGTGCTCTTCACCCGTCTCCAAGATCCTCAATCATCAGCTCTCTCCATACTGTCCCCGAAAGAAATAGTTCTCCTCTTTACGAAAGTGTTTGTGAAAAAAAATTTTTTCATACAAAATTTTACAGGAGAAAATTTTGCGAAAATCTCGGCCGCCATCTTGTTTTTCCAAAATTTTTCATTTTTTCTATTAATCGTTTACTAATATCTACAATCGTTGCGAGTTTGAATTAAATCGCTCGGAATACAAAAAAGTTACAGAAATCACGTCGGCCGCCATCTTGTTTTTCGGAAATGTCAGATTTTTCCCATACTCGAATCCCCCACCCGAACACATCTCCCATACATCATTATATTGTTTTCAGTCTCCTTCTGGGAGAACAATTGTATCAATCAGTCAGTCAGTCAGTCAGTGGTAATCGAGCTATATATAGTATAATGAAGCCACGCGAATCTCTTCGCCAAAAATTTAAAGAAATAGGTGTTCTTACAGTGGCATCTCAATATATTTATAATTGCTTACTCTTTGTACGTCAAAACATTAATAATTATAAGCAACGTATAGATGTAAGTAACCGTCCAATTAGAAATGGCGGACACAAGTTAGTTGTAGTACCACACCGTTTACGTAAAGTACAGAAGTCCTTTGTGGGGTTGAGTGTACGCTTCTACAATATGATCCCGAAGTCTGTTTTGGACTTACCTTTACACAGGTTTAAAGTCACGGTCAAAAAACATCTAATAAGTCGGGGTTACTATACTATTGAAGAATTTTTCAATGACAAGAATTGTTGGAATGATAGGGATATATTTCCATCTCTTCACGAGATATCTTAAAAATTATGTATTAATTATTGATATTATTTAAGAAATTGTATATAATGACATTTTTTTTGAAAAGAGCAAGTGCCGAGTTTCTTGCCAGTTCTTCTCGGTGCAAACCTGCTTTCCGAACCCGGCGGTAGAGTTTTGACTTTTCATAAGAGCCTATTAATTGGGCCTATGTGAAATAAAGATTTTTCATTTTCATTTTCATTTTCAATTCCAAAGATTTTTTAATGTGCTCAAGTCTCTCTATTATTTCAGCCTGTCTTTGACGAATAATGACGTCCTTTTAACTCGACGCTATACCAAAAGTACGATAGATGATTCTAATAATTTTATTGTCTCCCGAACTGTGAAAAGTAGAGTATTCAACGCAGTGCTAATGGCCTTTGCGCGCACCTAAATCCCGGCACTCGTGACTTAATACATTGCATTACCTCGAACTTTAATAATTAATCTACTATTATGAAAAAAATTGGCAGCCCTACACGGAGCAGCCTATTTCCATACTTATTGGATTTTACGCGCTTCTGCAGGCAGCTCCGCTTTTGCTTCCTCGCTGACTGTTGACAACTCAATCGACAAAATCTATGAATCATTATGAAGCTTCAGGAAGAAGGCAACGCTGACTAATGCAAGAGGTGCTAACCAGCAAGGGGGCAGTAGCAGTAATTATTAGTAACCAACTACCACTAACTTAATGATCACTTAATAAAAGTCACAGACATCATTTGGCTCATAATTTGGTTCAATGTTTCAGTAAAAAATTTTCGGCAGATTTCCAATTTTTGTAAGAAACTAACAGAAAATCGCAGATTAAACAAACGATGTTCCGTATGTTTCAGAAAGCGGTATTTTTTTTTATAATTGATAGGCTTGCGCTTGACTACAATCAAGTCTGATGAACAGAAATGATGAGGTCTAGGATGGAGCGCGCTTGCCTAGAAAATGCCTATTCACTCTTCTCTTGAAGGCGCCCAGATTGTATTTGGCTGGGAACACGGTAGCTGGAAGGGTGTTCCACACCTTAGCGGTTCGTATCAGAAACGTAGAAGAAAAGCGTTTCGTCCGAGTACGCTGGACATCAACCACATAAGGATGCCACTTCTCTCGACGTCTCGCGGTTCTATGGTAGAAAGGTGAAGGAGGCACAAGGTTGTGGAGTTCTTGAGCACACTGTCCAAAATATTTATATCCTGTAAAAAACCGCTAAACAGCTACCTAACCGCTAAACCGCTAAACCGCTATTCAATCATTTATAGGTTTTACATTTTAATGTTTGTAAAACACAAACTTATAGCAAAAAGGTCAAATTAATAAGTGGACGAATGTACTAAAAATGATGCCCACCGAGCATTCAATTCTTATAACATCAAACAATTTGACGTGTTTTTTCGAAAGCTAGGTACGTAACACTGGACGCAATTGTTGATGCAAAGATGACACGTGTTTTGGAGTTCTGCCAGTAGATGAGGTAGGAGGTGATCGCTCCAGAACCGGGGGTCAACGAATTGTCTTTATTTGGGCCCATTTCTGTCGAATGACGTATTTGCAGTGTCTTTACACTTTACAAAGTTTTGCTGACCGAGCTTTTCGCGAGCAAATCATCTACTAAGATCTAATCTTCTCAAATTCCATGTCTCAGTGTTTGTAACAAAACTCTTCCGAAACGGCTTTATAGATTTTTGTTTTTTTTTGTCTATATTCGGTAGGTTTGGGAATAGGTCGTGAGCTATTCATACTCCTTAATGGCAAAACAACGGTTGCCCGGTCAGCTAGTCTTCTAAGATATAAGATTCCCGTGTCACGAAGTCTTTGTAACCAAACTCCTCCGAAACGGCTTGACTTGTGGTGACTGGGTTATAGTTAAGGAAATAGTTCATCTCAATGAAGGTGTAAGTACATTATTTTGGTTCATGCTCATTGGGTCCGAGTCCTTACCTAACCCCATAGTCTTTAGAGAGGCTTTTGCATTCTAAGCAGAAGCAGCACAAAACTCGGCAATCTTACCTACTACATACTGTGGCCTAAAATGACGTCACAAATTTGACGTATTGGTGATGCAAAGAGAACGCTTGTTGATGATGAAAAGTGACACGCGATTTGGCTCGCCGCCAGTAGATAACGTAAGATAACGTAGGTGATCGCTTTAGAACCAGGGGTTAACGAATTGTCTTGATTTGGGACCATTCCAGCGCTTGTACTAACCATAATATTATAACTAATGTTGCCGTTAGCTCTGCGGGTAATATTTAGCTGTTTGTCATTTTAATTTCAGTCATCAAGCTTCACAAAGTGCTTTTCATAGTAGCTGACGCGGCAAACGTTGTTTTGCCATATAGGGATATTAAAAATTGCTTACGACCTATTCTCAGACCTACCAAACGTAGAAAAAAATTTCCTCCGTTTTTTTTTTACGTCGGTTAACGGTATAGAAGCCGTATTTAAGCGATTTTGAATGAAGTTTTATGCAAAAACTATAAAGACAATTACTTTCAAATTTACACGTCATGTATTTTTGGGTCTCTAAGAAGCAGAAACACGATTGGATAAAATTTTCTCGATAGAAAGTTCTCCCAAAAGTTGCTTCAAAATCTCAGTTTTTCGAGTTTTTATCGGACACTACATTAGATGTAATTGTAATTTTTATTTTAAAGTGTCGGTAATAATTATATCCAAAAACGCTAAGAAACAGAATTTTGATAACCAGCTTAGTTTTACCAGCAGAGTAATTAGGTAAAAGGTCGTTTTTCTGTTATATTCTTCCGCGACGAAAGTCTAAAATAAATAGACGTATTTACGTCAAAAAACCAGAAAACGCAAGGCACAGTGGGAAGTCCTCGCAAGTCGAGATGTGAGCAACAATTAGCGATAAGCCCAGTTCAACACGGTACCCGCGGCGAAGATTAGGACTGTTTGAAGTGGGGTTTGTCTAACAATTCCATTTTGAATTCTATTTTTCTCATACCATCCGTGATTTTTTTCACAGCCATTGAAAGGGTAGCTTTCATCAAGTGGACGGAAGACATCATAGAGTTACAGCGATTTGGTGATCATCTGAGAAAGTCTATGTCTGTGACAGACTGTTTACATTGGCGTGCACTCCATACAGGCACAAAGGAAGTGCCTACCCTAGTGCCTACCTTAATATAATAATAATTATAATTAATTATTAATAAAATAATATTATAATAATTAATTAAATATTAATATAATAATAATTATAAGCAAAAGGCCTTAGGAATAATAACTTTAAGTTCTTTTTTTTGGTATATAGGATTAATTTGCTAGGGTAGGCACTGCCCTTATGCCTATATGGAGTGCACGCCACCTATGACCTATGTATATGTAAACTTTTGGACGTCCAACGGTTTATTTGGAAACCTAGAGTCGATATACGTTCTCGGAAAGACGACTAGAACTTTTAATTAAGTAAAGGTTGGTAATTATTGTTTCTGAAGAAGCGCTAGAAGTACTTGAGCAATTTGTGACTTCCCTTCCATTCTGATGTCACAGGAGTACAGTGCGACTTCATCACAGAGCTCAGTCACAGAGCGTCGATTGACATTGCAATGCAAAGTCCTAAGACTCAATGTCCAATCAATGTGGGAGACACGTAGTTGCATAAATATTATGCTCATAAATTTAAGCCTAGATGCCGAGCCTACGAGCTATAATCATTCTACTATATTCGAAAAACTATAAAATTTTGAATTTTCGCGACCGGTTGTATCGAACCACCAGTAGCTTAGCGGTGAAGGAAAACAAAACTTGAACACGTGAACAAAAATTGCATGATTGATAGCACAGTTTAAAGATATTCTACACTGTGCTGAAGGTGTTCACAATGATTTCAGAGATGTGCGACGGACACCAAGTCGCACTTGGCTAGCGTGGGTCAAGCCCCAGTTATCTCAATTCTCAATCTGTACCCAACAATGAGGCAACCCAAAAATTGGTGGAAAAGAAGTCTCAAAAAAACTTTCGAAGCCACTCCAATAGTATACGTACAAGCCCAGAAAAAGGATAAGGATAAGCAAGTGCAAAGTCAGCGAGTAGTCAAACAATACGGCTCCCACTGCGAGGGATTAACGGAGGAAAGCGGCCGAGGGAACCTTGGAAGCCACTCCAATAATATACGTACATACATAACAAGCCCAGAAAAAGGATAAGGATGAGCAAGTGCAAAGTCAGCGGGTCGTCAATCAATAAGGCTCCCACTGCGAAGGATTAACGGAGGAGAGCGGCCGAGGGAACCTTGGAAGCCACTCCAATAGTATACGTACATAACAAACCCAGGAAAAGGATAAGGATAAGCAAGTGCAAAGTCAGCGGGTAGTCAAACAATACGGCTCCCACTGCGAGGGATTAACGGAGGAGAGCGGCCGAGGGAACCTTGGAAGCCACTCCAATAGTATACGTACAAGCCCAGAAAAAGGATAAGGATAAGAAAGTGCAAAGTCAGCGGGTAGTCGATGAATACGGCGCCCGCTGCGAAGGATTAACGGAGGAAAGCGGCCGAGGGGCAGTCGCCAGCCAGCGGTGATCCGCTAATCATTCCACACTCCACGGGCTTCTCGCCACGCTGATAGGGAATCCGATTTTCTTCTTTTTACTTTGATCGACTACGTCATTATTCCCGCGACTTTGATATGGCGTGTTTTTTTTTTAATTACATAGTGGTTATAGTTACGGGTCCCATTCCAGGGTCAAGTGTTGGGTAAGTTATATCGTATGTTAGGTAAGTTATATCGTATGTTAGGTAAGTTAATAGTAAATTAGTGGCAGCCTCTGCACCACACCGGTCAGTTAAAAATGTATAATTCCTAAATTGTCGCAGATCTGTACTCCTGCGTGGTAACACGTGCTACTTTATATATTCGATTTTTATGTTAAGGTATACATAATTGTACCTAAGGAAATTAAAGAAATGTATGCGGGAATAACATATTCGATCGACAAATTGATGGCGTTACTTAACGTTCCGGTGCGATGCTGTGAAGCAAATAGTAGGTGGGTGTTATTCACCTCTTCAGGTTAGTAAAAATGTTAGCTGCATCTTTTCGCAGTCAAGTTAACTTGTAATAAAAAAAGCGACTCCAAAAGAAAAGCTCACTTTTAAAACGTTTTTAATCCGCGTTTCTAAGCGGCTAAGGTGTGGCCCTCCGGAACAATCCGGTAACCGTATTTCCTGTCACTTATAATATTAGGTCGAAAAACTAGTTACCCCCCTGATGAAACAGTATTTACATAGATTTTAGCATGTCTCAACGACGCCTGGTCCTTTGACGACCTTCTTGGCGCGACTTGCAATGTCTTTGAAGACGTATTCAAATGAAAAAAGTCCCGGGGACGCATAATCGCAAAGAATTTTCTAATAAAGCCGTGCAACGAAGTTACTCGTAGCGCGGGTGGTGCCTGTCTCCGCCCGTCGCCACGGCAACCAGCGTTGCAGGAAACTGCAATCGATGCCGCCAGACGTTGTGGATCAATGTGTCTCTAGTACTACGCCCGGGCCCGGGAAACCTGCCTGCCGATGTGTGCGTGCGCCGCTGTAGCTCCCTCTCGCTCTGAACCACTTATCCTGACCTGCGGTGTGACGTCGCCCTCGTGCAGGCCCATACGAATCACACCCACACGGGAAAAACTACGCAGCTCAATTCAAAATGGCCCGTATACATGTAAGCTTTTACGTGTGTGCGTGAAGGTGTGTTCGGAATACAGCGTGACGATACAGCAGATCCCCGGCTGGTTCCCGTGTGTGCGTCAGCCGCGTTCTATTTTCAAACGCCGGGAAACTTAATGGTGTTACATGTGTGCGCGGGTGTCCGTGTGTGCGGAACACCGGTAACTATTGTTTGTTTTGTTATTATCGTTCAGAAACCGCAATGTTATGCGTATGATTGTAATGCAGGTGTTTTTTACATGTGGATGATTGTACGTTGTTAGTGTGTTTTTAATATTGCTGAGAGTAGGTGATTGCGGTTCGGTACGAGAGTTTTTCTGTCTGGGCCTGAAAATAAAATCATCCATGGAAATACATTATTATTTAACAGACAATAAAATAGAGTAGGTAGGTAGGCACATACAAAATGTATGTATATGTATAAGCTTATTACTTAGAATTAAATAGGTTTTTGTAATAAAGAAGAAATTATATAATTGAATGAATTTATCAAGAGTATTATTATAAATTCAATTTATCTACATTATTTGAATATAACAACATAAGCTGTTGTGAATAATTAACGTAAAACCTGTCTATTTCTATCGAAAAACATAAAACACGCCCATAGGTTTCAGATGCGGAAGAAACATTTTCCCGAGCTCCGTAGAGACGCCCTCGGAAAAGTACGGTATCCAATAAACAGGGGGTGGAAATTTTCTATAAATAAAACGTTATATTACTCCAAATTAGTCCCTACCACGATTGAGATTGGGTTTATTTTGCAAAAAATAATTATTCCCCGGGGAAAGCGCTATTGACAGTGTTTTGATGACTGGTGAAATATTGATATTATATTTGGATTGAAAGATGTTAAAATGTAGGCTGAAGAATTAATTATTTCCTTCAGAATTTGATTTTTAATATTGATACCTTTTATTTCTTTACAGAAAAACTTTTAATTTTACTTGAGCTGATATTTTCAAAAGTCTGCGTCGTTTTAGTTATAGTTTAATATTAGTTTTGCAATATCGAAATTCTTAATCTTCTTTTTACAATATTGTTACGTAGTGATTTAATATCATAATACTAATGAATCGATGTTAAATGTGATGGCTTCAGATAAAATGTTCATACTCATTGACGAAAACCCATTGCAATAGTTGTCCCCAAATTTATTTTACTAATTTCATTTTATCCAGCTGTCCATACATGAGTTTTGTATGGCGGTATCCTTATGACTCTTATTTTTAACAGTTGCAAAATAACATTTTACTTATCAGTTATATCAAAATAATAAAAATAACATCTACAAGAAGCTTTTCTTGGCTGTTTTCGTAGCTCGTAGCACGTTCGTAGGCGGGGGATAGAAAAGCACTCACTCGTCTACACACGCGACATTTTACGAGGCGTCAAGTCTCAAGAGCTTATACTGGCATTAAGTACTCCACACCCTCGGCTACACCTTGCTGCAGCGGTATCATTGCATTTCGAATGTATGCTTAATATAATAAAGCAGAAAAGTTTGTAATTTTGTATTTTTGTTAAAGCACCCTATACAAATTAGAGCTACACTCACTAATATTTTTGCACTCGCTGTTACCAGCGGCTCCGCCTGCGTGAATTTTAGTTTTTACATATCTCATTATAATGAGTCAACTTTAACCAATAGACCATTTAAAGAAGATTAATTTCGTCATACATAATTTTTACGTAACTTTAACCGTTTACGCAGCGCATGCAACGGGAAGCTCTCGTAAAAAGGAACAATTTCTACCGTTTATGCAACATTTTTTAGTGATACTCCACTCCTATTGGTGATTGGTCATAGCGTGATGTTTATATAGCCATCCTCAATAAATGGACTGTCCAACACAAAAAGTATTTTTCAATTCAAACCTGAACCTGAAACCTGAAATTAGCGCGTTAAAACAAACAAAATAACAAACCCTTAAGCTTTATAATATTAGGTATAGATTTGATAGAATAATCATTGAATGGCCTATGTTACATGGTAAATATGCTTAAGCTAATTAATATAAGACGTAAAAAGATTTAAGTAAAGTACAAAAATCTAAGTGCATAACTTGCGGGCAATTGCAGTATAGATTAAATAGATGAAAAATAATAAAGAAATACATGAGTTAGAGAGAAAACGTGGAGCTATAGTAGTAAGAATTATAGTAATTTATAGTACGCATAGCAAGTGTAGTACGTGTTGGAATAGTGTAATAATGTTTACAATGGTGTGGTAATTAGTCGGGTACGGAACCTTAATTTTCCATTCCCACCGGAGAGTACAACTGTGGAACTATAGATACTAGAAGTGCATTCCGGTTTCATAAAGTTATATTATGACGATAATAGCTTATTCTTCGAATATCCGATTATGATGCATAAATTCAGGCTGGAAGCTTTTAGTTCACGTTGCAAAGTCGACCAGGAAGAAGCCAAAAATCATTCTCGAAAAAAATTAGCGATTACATACCCAAATTAAAACAACTGTTATTACTTATTAGCTTTTACGCTTGCAAATAGAATACTCAAGTAGGTAACAAACATTCGCACAAAGAAAGCTCATTTGAAACCAGAAGATCTATTTTCACGATAATCGTCTTCGGTAACTTATTCTTCTGATTGGCGGAATAAAACTGTAAATTCAGTTAAATAGAAGGAAGGTTTTCTTGTAGATTATACTTCCTTACTTTCACGGAATTTACCAATAGCAATTTACTACTAGCTGGTAGTTATAGGAAATTTTGGTTTTTCACAAAAGCCATGGGAACCAAGTAATTTCAAGATGATAAACAACTTCTTTGATGATCTGCGGTACAGTTACGGCGTAAGGGAGTAACAAACATGCAAACTTTCACCTTAATTGAAACTTTCACCTATATTAGCGAGATTATAAAGGTGAAAGTTTTTGGTGCAGTGAGTAGGTACAGTAACAGTATATTCCCAAAATTGATCGGCGTTTCTAGTAAGAGTGGTAGAGCTTTGGACGAGTGAGCGCATTCGGGGTGCGACCATGCGTCATGCGGCAGCGGGCCACGCCGCCACGCGCCGCCCACTGCGCCGTGTGGACTGTGGAGTGCTTAGCAGGGTAGTACAGGTTTTTGTACGAGACTCGCTTCGAATAAACGGAACGGATTTCTCCCTACATCTACCTACAGCCTGCGTCCTAAGCGGAAACATTTTAAAACTGAGCTTTCGGTGGTTGTCTGTTTAGGGCGCTGGCTGTAGTAGGGTTAGTACAGGTTTTTGTACGAGTCAACTCGTTTTGAATAAACAAAACGGATTTCTCCATACATCTAACTGCAGCCAGCGTTCCAAGTGATTTTGAACTGAGCTTACAGTTGTTGCTCGTAGGGCGCAGGCTGTAGTAGGGTCAGCACAGGTTTTTGTACGATACGAGTCGCTTCGTATAAACGGAATGGATTTCTCCATACATCTAACTGCAGCCAGCGTCCCAAGTAGAAACATCTTGAACTGACAGTGGTTGCCCGTTTAGGGCGCAGGCTCTAGTAGGGTTAGTACAGGTTTTTGTACGATACGAGTCGCTTCGTATAAACGGCATGGATTTCTCCATACATCTAACTGCAGCCAGCGTCCCAAGTAGAAACATTTGAACTGAGCTTACAGTGGTTGCCCGTTTAGGGCACAGGCTGTAGTAGGGTTAGTACAGGTTTTTGTACGATACGACTCGCTTCGTATAAACGGAATGGATTTCTCCATAATCTGCCTACAGCCAGCGTACCAAGTGGAAACATTTTCAACCGAGCTTTCGATGGTAGGGTCGGCTGAAGTAGGGTAAGTACAGGTTTTTGTACGAGTCAACTCGCTTTGAATAAACAAAACGGATTTCTCCATACATCTAACTGCAGCCAGCGTCCCAAGTGGGAAACACTTTGAACTGAACTTTCGGTGGTTGTCAGTTTAGGGCGCTGGCTGTAGTAGGTTTAGTACAGGTTTTTGTACGATTCGACTCGCTTCGAATAAGCGGAACGGATTTCTCCATACATCTAACTGCAGCCAGCGTCCCAAGTGGGAAACACTTTGAACTGAGCTTTCGGTGGTTGTCAGTTTAGGGCGCTGGCTGTAGTAGGTTTAGTACAGGTTTTTGTACGATTCGACTCGCTTCGAATAAGCGGAACGGATTTCTCCATACATCTAACTGCAGCCAGCGTCCCAAGTGGGAAACACTTTGAACTGAGCTTTCGGTGGTTGTCAGTTTAGGGCGCTGGCTGTAGTAGGTTTAGTACAGGTTTTTGTACGATTCGACTCGCTTCGAATAAGCGGAACGGATTTCTCCATACATCTAACTGCAGCCAGCGTCCCAAGTGGGAAACACTTTGAACTGAGCTTTCGGTGGTTGTCAGCTTAGGGCGCTGGCTGTAGTAGGTTTAGTACAGGTTTTTGTACGATTCGACTCGCTTCGAATAAGCGGAACGGATTTCTCCATACATCTAACTGCAGCCAGCGTCCCAAGTGGGAAAATTTTTGAACTGAGCTTTCGGTGGTTGTCCGTTTAGGGCGCTGGCTGTAGTAGGTTTAGTACAGGTTTTTGTACGATTCGACTCGCTTCGAATAAATGGAAAAGATTTCTCGATACATCTACAGCCAGCGTCCAATTGGAAACATTGTGAACTATAAGTACTCCGACTTTTAATTCGATGCAGTAAAGTGACGTCCATATTTAACCAAACTCGTTCCTCCTATATTTCACACAAAAGTATTATAAAATGAAAGAAAAGAATTTCAATATAAAATAATATTTAGGTATGTGAAATGCTTTGTTTAGGCATATATTTTATTTAGTTTATTTAATTTACCAAATGACAGTTTAAAACGTCATTTTACTATATCGAATTAAAAGTTCGAATATAAGCTTTCGGCGGTTGTCCGTTTAGATCGCTGGCTGTATGGAAAAATCCGTTCCGTTTATTCGAAGCGAGTCGATTCGAAAGTTGTAAAAAAACTTGTACTAACCCTACAGAGTTCATTCGTAATTCGTAAATAGGTTGTACTTACCTACCTTCAAATGAATAATGATGATCATGAGCTATTTAGGTTTCGAACAATCCATTACCATCCTTACTGCTTAGCAATGTAATGTTAAACAGCTTTATAAAATAGGCGTGCAGGTATATCCAATTCAGACTATAACAACATTAAGCACTTAGTAGTATTTGTAGTTTCAATATACTTATTTTAAGGAAATTATTAATTAATAAAAATTGATTGATTGATTGATTGATTGATTGATTGAAGGAAATATTTGAATTTTAGTAATATAATATATTATTATCTACTCTTTATAAAAAAGGTATTAGAGACAGTTCGATCGAAATTGCAGTTGGCAACCAATATAAATCGCCAATCTCAGCGATTCTGGGAATACCGAACGTTTACTGTCTATTAATAAAATTATTAATTTGCAAAGTTGAAATAATATAAGGTCACATAAGTGTACTTGATAATGAATCATCCTGTAAAAATATTAAATAGAAATAAGTACCTATAATGTACCTATGGAAAAATAAATATGGTAGCATAAAAATGAATAGCATATTCATAATCATAAAAGAAAATAGATATAGATATACTTAATCCATAACAGCTTTAAAAATATTGTAATTTTGTTCGTTGAAAACCTTGACTAAACTGCGATGTATGAACAATATCGTCTGGCACACTACCATTCATCATACGTGATACAGACATACCTTTTTGTTGACGCCAAAATTCAAAACCGTGATAAAAATGACAAAGATATGATACCTATCATGTAAATTTTATCACGGTTTTGAATTGGAATAACATGGTGACGAAGTATCTGCCTTTTCTATTTATTTATAAGTTTTTACTAGCTGCTATCCAGGGGGCCTACCACCAATGCTTAAAGTAATATTATTGTAATATTGTTTTAAAATTTGTATACTGACATTGTATGAAAATGTCAAAACCCAGAACGCACGTTGGTTGTACGACGTTGCAGGTAGGGTGATAGCCAGTCGATGCCGATACCCCTTTAACCAGAACAGACTGGCAGCTCTAGCCATTTATCCCCATCCATGCGTTTTTTATGATTGCTTTTGCGTTGCATTCGAGCGAAATTCAAAAAAAGTATCGCTGAAGTCACGTGACCAATTTAGCAAAAACTTTCATACTTTTATTTCCTCGTAGGAAAGGATTGTGCGAAATTTCAAGGGAATTATCAATTCGTGTCGTTATTAGATATCTGTAGTTCATTCGCGTAGGTAATATCTACATATTTTATAAGGCGAGATGCACCCGAGTGTGAGTGGGTGGAGGGGGGGGGGGGGAGGTAGGTGGAAGAAAACTGAAACGGAGGGTAATTTTCGGATCGCGTGCTGCGATTTACGGCTGAATACAATACATAAACATGGATATGAGATTCACTAGAAGCACATAAGTAAATCAGAACTCCTTATAAGGATCAATACCCAACAAACGACAATATGAACGGTACCTATCCTATTACTATGTTTCCGCTGTCCGTCTGTCCGCATAGTACAAAAAACAATTGATATTTTCACCAAATATGTATAATTGTATACCGTTGCTAATAAAAAGGCAACCCCACAGACCAGGGGGCAACCCATACATACAACAAATTTGAATGAATTACTTTACAGAATTTGGGAGAGGCATTGTGTTAATTTGTACTGACATTGACTGAAATGTGCCTGAAGAAGTCCTAAAATCGCATACAATATAAATTATCTATAATTAAAAAATCGCATCAATGTCAAAACACGGTTTTCTTTGTTTACGATTAATCAAAACCCATGTTATGCCATTGCTACAGTTCTTTAATGATTAACATATTTTTACACGATGCATTTCCGAATTTTTAGCATGATGAATTTTACAATCATTTCGTACCTCATCAAAAAAACACTGATCCACTATAGGTAGAAGACACGGGCAATCACTAGTATACAATGTGTTCGGACATGCTTTGAGCTTTCGCTCGGTTACTGTATAGAAATTTATATTATAGGTTATTTTTATTGTCCGTCAACATCGTAAATTCTTGTTATTCATTTGTTACATAGTACTTATTAATTATCTGTAATCTGTACCAATGTCTACTCTTTACAAAAGAGGATACAAAAAAAATTCGTTATATGAGCTTGTGCAGCCACATCCAGTAGACACTATTATTTGCACACACTGCTCCTTGTTCCTTGCTTGCACGTTGTAGGTTGTAGGTCAGTTCCTGCGGGTTAAAAGCACCGCGTAAGCATTGTGATGAGGAATTAGGTAAAAGCCCCGTTTACCTACCACCCCGCTACTACTTAGAATACACAGCTTTTCGACTTAGAACTCAGTTTATCCTAACCCGTGTCATTTCCTGCTGTTCTACTTTCGAAAGGTTAAAGAAAAGCCACCGAACTATAACGAGCTCAAAGATTGCTGAGTGTCATTTTCAGAATTGGGATGGAAAATTAGGTAAAAGCCCCGTTTACCCACCACCCCGCTATACTACTTAGAATACACAGCTTTTCGACTTAGAACTCAGTTTATACTAACCGGTGTCAATTCCTGCTGTTCTACTTTCGAAAGGTTAAAGAAAAGACACCGAAGCTTATAATAATAATAATAATAATCGCCGTGTGGCAACGGCAGAGTAGAATATTGCCACCCCATCTCTTACCCGTGGGTGTCGTAAGAAGCGACTAAGGGATGGGAGAACCATTTAAAAAGTCTTTAAGCCGGATGATCACGGAGTTGCTACTCTGTGTTCACCTGGCTTATGGTTCTCCCAAGTAAGCGAGCTGGCTTAACTAAAACAGCCTCCCCGGGGACTTGAGTGGACCCCGGGTGATGTAACCACCACTCACCCTCCCCCCCTTTCTTAAAATGATGGATACAAACACAAGGAATGCGCTTATAGGGTCGCTGCCTGGGGGGCGCCAGGGCGCGTCTGGGGCTGGCGCTGGACGTGGCAGCATGCGGTCCGCCAGCCACATCAACAGCCGGCCGGCAATACCATCTAGCCGGCCGGCAATTCCATCATCCCCACCAGATGGCTTGGCTCCGACAGGGTCCTCTAGGGCCCAATCTTCGGAGCCCGCCGCTGGTGGTGTACGCCGCATGAGATGGTCGAGAGCCATGAACGAAAACGTCATGCGAGCGTACTTCAGGGCTACAGGGGGGGAAATCGGACGGACTGGCTACCGAGCGGCAATGTACCGTGAGTTTCTGCTGCTTGAGCCGCAACTAGCTGTCACGGAGCAAAACCTGGCAGATCGGGCTCGGTACATTATGCGCTCCAACATCTTCAGCGCTGCCGAGCTCGAACGATTACGACGTGAGGCTGTTCCCGACGTGACAACCTCAACCGCGCCGCAAATCGTGTCTCCTGCGCCACCTAGCCGCGAAGAGACCGAGACCGAGACCGTGTCTCAAGATTTGCCCGTGGAGGGGGACACTGAGGGAACAGTCGCCCTGGATATAGAGCGGATGAGAGGGATTTTAGAAGAGACGATTGCTGAAATCCGAAATGCTCCTCTGGAGGATCGTCCGCGGCTCTCCCGGCTCTCGCTAAATGTAGCGACGCGGGATGTCATTGAGGCCATTAACCAAATGCTGCCGCAACATCTAGAGAGCAGCACTGGTCTGGATGATACGGCTTCTATTCTCTTCGGCGCAGCCTTAGCCGTCCATCGGTTTATTGGCATCAAAGCCAAGAAACCTGGACGGTGTGCCGCTAGACCCAGTACAGAACCTGCCTGGAAGAAGAGAATAGAACGACGTATCACCCTCGCCAGAGGCCTCATTGGCAGACTGCAAAGCTTCAGGTCGGGCAACACGAGGCCAAGGATTGTGCGCTCCGTTAGAATAGCTTTTAACGGGCTGGGGGTTCGCCTAGACCAGCCCGACATAGCTCAAAAACTAACGGAGCGCATCGACGACCTGAAGCAAAAAATCGCTGCATGGGGGAACCGCATTCGGCGGTACTCGGAAAGAGTTGAGCGATTTCAGCAAAATCGCCTCTTCGTGAGTGATCAGAAAAGGTTCTACAAAAAGCTGGAGTGCCCAGCGGTCTGCTCCACCCCTCAGCGACCAGACACGGCTGACCTAGTTGCTTTCTGGCGCAGTGTTTGGTCGACAGAGGTGGAGCATGAAGAGGGCCCTTGGATTGCGGCGGTAGAGGAAGCATGTGCCTCGATAGAGCCGATGAACCCGGTTGCCATCTCTGCGGAGGATGTAGCTGGTGCGGTAAGGCGGGCCCCGAACTGGAAAAGTCCGGGGCCTGACGGACTGCATCACTACTGGCTAAAGGGTTTCTCGGCTTGCCATGCGACCTTGGCTCGACAATTCCAAGGCGCTCTTGAGCAAAGGGCGCTCCCAAACCTTTTCACCACCGGGATCACTCACTTAGCTCCAAAGACCACAGATACCGCTGACCCGTCTAAGTACCGCCCCATTACGTGTCTTACTACCATCTATAAGACACTTACATCTGTTCTGAGCTCCAAAATTACCCGTCATGTTGACAGACACGGGATCATGTCTGGGGCTCAGAACGGGTGTAGGGGTGGTAGTCGCGGTACTAAGGAGCTCCTTCTCATCGACTCCGTCGCAGGCCATTTGGTCAAACGCAGCCGCCGGAACTTTTCCGCCGCCTGGATTGACTATAAAAAGGCGTTCGACTCGGTGCCTCATTCATGGCTCCTGAGGGTCCTCGAGCTGTATAAAGTTGATAGTGCAGTTCGAGACTTCCTCGGAGAATGTATGGGGCAATGGAGCACGATCCTTTGTCTCCATGGCGAGCGGCTGGCGGCTGCGGATGACCGAATCAGGATAAGGCGGGGTATCTTTCAGGGCGATTGTTTGAGTCCACTTTGGTTTTGCCTGGCTCTGAATCCCCTTAGCACATTGCTGGAGGGTTCCGGGACAGGCTTTCAGTTCCGGAGAGGGGGGCCGAAGGTACCTCACCTTCTCTACATGGATGACCTCAAGCTGATGGCACCCAGCGCTTCCCGTCTGCAGGAATTGTTGAACATAACCACTGAGTTCAGCAATTCCATCAGAATGGAACTTGGGGTGGACAAGTGTGCGGTCCTGCATGTGGAGAGGGGACAGGTCGCTCGCTCGGCCGAAATCAGTCTCGAGCCTTCGAACATCAAGACCCTCTCCGAGGCTGAATCGTACCGGTATCTGGGCATGTCACAATCTTTAGGGATTCAGGAGGCGGACGTGAAACAGTCAGTTTGCGAGGTCTTTTTTAGGCGCCTGGCAAAGATCTGTAAGAGTTATTTGTCGGGTGCCAATAAAGTCCGAGCCTATAACGGCTGGGTCATGCCCGTCCTCATGTACACCTTTGGCGTGCTCAGATGGACTCAAACCGAGCTAGATGCCCTGGATAGGAAAGTCCGCACAACTATGACTACCCATCGTATGCACCACCCGAAGTCTTCTGTGATGAGGCTGTATGTCCCCCGGAAGTGTGGTGGTCGAGGCATGCTCAACGTCAAGACCATGCACAACCGGGAGATATCCAGCCTCAGAACTTACTTTAGGGCCAAAATGGAGTCTCCGGTGCATCGGGAAGTCATAGAATGTGATAAAGGACTGACCCCCCTATCTTTGGCCAACGCCGAGTGGCAGGGACCGGTTGTGCTTAGCACCTCTGATCGGGAGTCCGTATGGAAGGAGAAGGAGCTGCACGGACGCTTTTTTAAGGCTCTTCATGAGCCCCACGTGGATAGAAAAGCGTCCGTGCAGTGGCTGCGTTTCGGTGACCTCTTTGGGGAAACCGAGGGTTTTGTCTGTGCAATACAAGATCAGGTGGTTAAGACGCGGAACTACCGAAAGTACATTCTGAAGGATGGCACTCAGGACATTTGCCGAGCTTGTCGCCATCCCGGTGAGTCACTCAGACATGTGCTTTCGGGGTGTTCTGCGCTTGCCAACACTGAGTATTTGCACAGGCACAACCAAGCAGCCAAAATCCTACACCAAGAGCTTGCTCTGAAGTACGGACTCTTGGATGAGAGGGTGGCCTATTATAGTTACACGCCGGTTCCTGTCCTCGAGCGCGGCGGTGTCCGGCTCTATTGGGACCGGTCAATCATCACGGACAGGACTATCTTGGCTAACAAGCCTGATATCGTGGTGATGGACCGGGCACAGTCGCGGGTGTTTTTAGTGGACATCACGATCCCGTATGACGAGAACCTCGTGAGAGCTGAGACGGAGAAAAAACGAAAGTATCTGGATCTCGCTCACGAGGTTTCCGCCATGTGGCGCGTGGAGTCCACTGAAATCATACCAATCGTGATATCTGCCAACGGTTTAATACCAGTCAGCCTCGCTCACCATCTGCGGCGACTGGGTTTCCGTGGCAGTTCACTTGCGGCCAAGATGCAGAGGGCGGTGGTGCTCGACTCGGCTAGGATAGTCCGTCGGTTTCTTAGCCTGTCGCCCTGACCCCCGGCCGTTTGGTCTCCCCTGCCGGGGTGTAGTCCTCCGCTCGGCACATATAATGTATGTATGTAGCGTTTATGTATGTTTATTTAAATTTTGCGTATTTAAGTAAGTTTATTGTATGTCTTTGGTTTTTATATATATTTATCATGTGCCGGGTGTGAGAGTTAAATTCAATATGGAAATAATAATAATAAGCCTTTATTTAACAATCTTATTAAATACATTTTATGCATGTACTAAATTGACACCAGTTTCACGAAGATTGTCTTGCTACTCAGCATAGGCCTCCCCTAAAGCTTGCCATAAAGTGCGGTCTCGTGTCTTCCTAGTCCATGTGGCGCCAGCTATTCTGATGATGTCGTCTTCCCATCTCCTACGCTGTCTCCCTCTCTTTCTTTTGAGTTGTCTTGGACACCATTCTGTCACATCCTTAGCCCACTTCTCCTGTTTGTTTCTCATCATGTGTCCTGTCCATCTCCACTTTAATTTCTTGATGCAGTATATCACGTCCGTAACCTTAGTATGCTTGCGGATTCTTTCGAGGTTTATTTTATTATTTAGTTTAATATTGAGCATACTTCTTTCCATCCCATGTTGGCAAGTCTCTAATGCGCGTATATTTTCTTTGGTTAGACTCCATGTTTGACATCCATACGTCATAACGGGCAGGATACATGAATCGAATACTTTCTTCTTATATTTTACTGGTATCTCTGGATTTTTTACAATTTCTTTCAAGGACCAGTATCTTTTCCAAGATAGATTAATTCTGTTGCTTATTTCTTTCTTTGTCAGATCTTGTGGAGATATAATTTGTCCAAGATACGTATATTCATTCACATATTCCATCTGCGTATCGCCAATTTTGATTGGAATTTTTTCTACGTTTGTCATTAATTTCGTTTTTGAGGTGTTCATTGACAGGCCAACATTTCTACTTTCGAATATAAGTTGTTCTAGCATTTCCTGTAAGCTTCTCGCGTCAACTGTAATAAGTATCAGATCGTCTGCGAATCTTAGGTGGTTCAGTTGTGTTCCGTTAATGTTTAGTCCATAGTTGTCCCATTCGAGGCGTCTAAATACGAATTCAAGAACTTACACCGAAGCTTAAAGGTCGCTAAATGTCCAATTGCAGTTTAAAAAGGTTTTTGATTCCTAGCATGTTTCATAGTCAATAGTCAAATATATTTTATTCGATAAACCTTCCTAGGCCTTTGAGTAATCAGTTTTTTTTGGACGGATCATTTAATTTTTCAATACTTATGTTACATATTATAATGGTAATAATTATTTTATCTACGCTCATTGCTTAAAGTTCGAATTATGAAATCAAAATGTGTCACATAATGACCTACTTTATTCACAGACTTCTATAATTATTAAAAAGTTATTCATAATACCATCGCTCTACTATGGAAATATTTAAGAAAGTTGTATTATTTCCATAACGATACACGGCTCTGGGTTCCTGTATTTTTATCTGGGATAATATTTTTTATGTAATATTTTTTTAAGTGAATCCACAGAGAACATATAGTTGGTAGTCATTGACGAGAGTATGGATGGGCCATGATTGACCATAGACAACAACAACAATGTCTATCGTGTATGGTTCTGCGCCACATTTGCAGAATTTTGGCGCCATACATACTAATTTTAAATATTTTAATGTGTAATTGACGTGATAACGTTTAATAAATTGATGAACACCAGCAGCACTCATGAAAAATAGTACCGTTCCGTGTACCGTTCCGCGTAACGTTCCACCTGAGCCTGTGATTATGATTACGATTATGATTATGATTACGATTATGATAACGATTATGATTATCATAATGATTATGATTATGACGTTATCACGTAAATCTATCGTCCGTAAACCGACTTTACAGACAACCAATTTTTTTTGTTACTTAGTCAAAACTTTGCGCTGAAAATGTCTAGCAGTGAAACCTACTAAAGAAAATTTAAGTCCACCTGACATTTTAGTAGTTGCAATGATTTACGACAAACGTTAGCAAGATTTTATGGTTTGGATTTATAATATTAATATGAGCGTAGATAAAGTAGTGTATGAAACTCTACATAATTAGGTATTAAAACACTCGTGTGATAGTATTAAAAAACTTGCCTGCGGCTCGGTTTTTAAACTCACATTCATGTTTTAATACCCCCCATTATGTAACCGTTACATAAACTACTATTACGACTTAAAACTAAGTTTACGAGAGTTCTAACGCGCTCTGCCACTGAGAAGAAGCTCACAAAAAACTCGGCCGGGTATTCATTAATGTTACCACCATTTAAGAACAATGTATTAATTAATTAAAATCAGAGCACTTCACTATTACTCCCAAAGGATTGTGTCTCTAATACACTTCATATTACCTCATCTGGTAATAGATGGCCTGGCTGGCTAAACGCAACGAATCAATAGTATCATTTTTGTGATACGCACCTAGATTTATTCGTTATTCTTAGCATCAGCCCACGCGTGCTATATACCTACTAAGAAGTAATTAGTTATGTTTTTGTTTTGAACATTCTAAATGCGATCTATTATAACTTATTACCAAAAAGGATAAGAAAATTACTAATCTGGTAACTTCTGACCTTTACGTTCCGTAGGAACAATTTAAAATTAATGAATAAATTATCGTTTAATTGTTATTGTTATTTTTAAAATTGTACTTACCGACTCTTATTACTGGCGCGTACTTCAAGGTCTTTGGGGTTGAAACAGTGACATAGAGCTTTGATCGGGAAAACCTGTGAGTAAAGCAGGACTTTCCCGCCATTACTAGCGTACCTAGAACAATGATCGATCGATGGCTTCGTTTTTAAAATTACATGCAAGTAGTTTAGTAGTTTGCATTCCATTGAAAACGAAAATCTTTATTTTTCACATAGGCCTAACTTACAGGATATTATGAAAGGTCTACCGCTAAGTGCTCCAAGAAGAACTATCAAAAAACTCGGAACTTGCTATTTTCTAAATGTCATTAGGTATATCTATACAATGTTATATTATTTTCTCTAAGAAAAGATTTCAAAAATTATTCTCAGCATTTGTTCTGGTTTAAACACGTTTATTCTCAAAAAGAAATACAATAATTTCACTAACTGTTTTTATCAAAATTGAACGAATGTGGATACGCAGTCACGAAATACACACACAATTAGTTATATAAAAAAATCATTATAAAATTTAATCCTGGAACAAAAATCTTTGTTCATAATGAAAAAATCAAAAATCTAACGCCATGTTGGAAAAGTTATGCACCGAAACGGACAAAAAACTCAGCATTTGTTCTTATCAAAATTTAACGATTTTGGATCTGCTGGAATCTAGTAACTTCAGAATCTTATCCAATTAATTGGTAGAAATTAATAAGTAGTGTTACGTACGTACGTATATTCGTATTGCATTACAAAAGATTTCTGAACCGTCATATGTTTTTGCAAATTGTCCTTACGAAAAAAAGAAATACGTGAGAGAATCGCAAAGTAAATTGAGCACACCTTTAAATAAAACGGAGCCTTTTATTATATTAACCGCAGAACACAAAAACAAATCATGGCTAAACGATCGCCGCACAAAAACCTCCCGCGGGTCATGGGAACGGGGATGGTGGAAAATAATATAACAAAAAAATGCTTGCAAAGAGCGAGCCCAATCCTGAATAGAGGGGTTCTTTAGGCCTTGTTTTCACCTGGAGATAACTTTTGAAGTCAGTGGGCTGATTCTGTTTCGTTCAGTTTGTTAGTTAGTAACCCTCACTGGGTTATTTACTAAGAAAACGGAGGCAAAAATCATATTTTTGAATTATTTTTGGTAACATAACATGCCAGTTGCTAACTTGTGCAAAAAGAATACAAAAATTGGATTTTCGCCTCCGCTTTCTTAGTTAATAACCCAATTGAGGTTTACTAACTAACAAAGTGAACGATACAGAATCAGCACACTGTTTTTGTTATTTCCTCATCTCCTCTCCGCTTAGCTTCGGTGGAAATGGATCAAGCAGAGCGGACAGGTGCCTCATTTTTCTATCAAATTTAATGACGAGAATGATCAAGCACTAGACCAGGGTCTAGAGCAGGGAGCAGGGCCTTTAACAATAATAAAAAGTGAAAATAATTATAGTAGGAAACCCATTAGATAAGGAGGAGAATATTATAAAAATGAAGAATAATTTACGGGCGATCTGAATTCGGGAAGGGGATGGGGGTGAGTTTTTAAGGGTAAAAAACGTTTTTTCTCGATTTCCGGCAAAACTAAAAGTCCTATGGAAAAAAGTCAAATGGCAAAGTTGTAGGTAATAAAAAGATCAAAAACTTTCCGCTACGCATCTCCTCTTCGCATTAGTGGAAAAAGCTTCGCAGCGCTTCTGATTGTATAAAATTTTCCGACGAATTGAGAACCTCCTCCTTTTTTTGAAGTCGGTTAAAATTATATTTTTTAAGAAAACGAGTGCCGAGTTTCTTGCCAATTCTCCTCGGTGCAAACCTGCTTCTCGAACTGGGCGGTAGTGTTTTTCTAAAGCGTAAGAATCTGTTAAATAGGCCTATGTGAAAAATATTGAATGGAAGCAGGCGTTATTTTCCGAAAATCCATAATAAGTAGGAAATATTAATTTGTTTATGTACGTACGTTTCGTCCCGACACCGGGACATCCTCAGGAGATGTTGACTTCACAATGCGAAATCGTAGAGCGACTCTACGATTTCGCCTACTGTACTGTAAGAATCTTTTCAAGAAGCGGATTATAGCAAAACAAATTAATCTTTCCTACTATGTGAAAAAATTCATTTTCTTTTAGCTGCGCAGGTGGACGCCATTTTCAGTCAACGTAATATTATATCCCTAATGGCAAAACAAAGTTTGCTGTTAGGAATATCAACGATCGAATGGCGTAGTGGTAGCGAACCTGCCGTCTGCGCCGGAGGTCGTGGGTTCGATTCCCACTACTGGTAAATGTTTGTGTGTTGAGCATGAATGTTTTCCAGTTGTGTTTGCGGGTTTTTTTCAATATATTATATTCATGTATATTAGTATGTATGTATATTTATCAGTCATCTAGCACCCATAACACAAGCTATCGCTTACTTTGGGGCTAGATTGCGATGTGTAAAAATGTCCCGTAGGGGAGGCCGGGGTTCGAAGTTCCGATTTTGGCGTAGGACGCAATATGAATGTAAAAGAAAGATTTATGGATTATGATTGCTATATAAATAGATGCAGATATTATCCTATTTTCAAATTTTATAGTCAAATTCATTGAAATAATAATATATTTTGGCAGAGCATAATTTTTCTGAAGCAAGTCGACAAGGAACAATTCGCCCCATAAAGGGGCTGGTTGTTCCTCAGTTGAGGTAAGTTGTTCCGCTGTCAACACCAATCATTAATAAGGTAATATTAGTTAGGAAAGGTATATATAAAATAAATACGGCGTATTTACTGAATATTTATGAAAGTTTTATTATAATATGAATAGATTAGAGAACAATTATCATAATGTTTTTGGCATATTTTCATCAAACAGGCTTTAATGAAAACAAAACTATAAAAAATAATAGTTACAAGCAATTTTACTAATAATGTAATACAACCTATTAATTAGGGCTTAAGACTTATAAACATCTATATTAATAATCAACTTTGACAAACGTTTATATTAAAAAAAAACTATTTATTTTAATTAGAACAAAAAGAAAAAATCAACCAATTTTAAAATTTCGAGCTATAGTTTATTTATTCAGTCTTATAGCATTGACTTTACTTAAATCAATAATAATCTAATTACTGTTTTACATTAGTAATGGTTTAATTAATGTCTCGCAGAACTTAAAATAATTATTCAGAGTCGTCGTCGAAATTACAATTTGGGCAAACATACATTTGAACAACTTTGGATTTCAAGCATTTTAAATGAGCCCAATTCTTACAGATGCCGCATTGAATCCATTGTTCACCTGGTTGTGAATTAGAATATGAGTCGCAACATATTAAACAATACCATTCCAGGCTGTCTTCTTCACTATCACTTCCATGGTCATCTTCTTGCAGAACTTTCCGTTTCACATTTTCTTTACCCTTTGCGGATTTATGTGTCACTTTACAATTTCGCTTGTTTTCCCCGGTTGCCTTTTTCATTCCGTTTCTTTTTTTAATTTTCTTCTCCTTTATTTTACTAATGCTCTTTCCTCTTCTTGCTTTTTCTTCAGCCAAAGTGTTCTTTTCCGGCGTATCTGACCCCTGTTTCGTCTAAATTCCATATTCTAGATGGACGCAAGTTATGTTTCAATATAACATCCCCGAAGTTGTCAATCGAAACCTTGCCCCGTTCGGTTTTCCGTTTATAGTTTCTCATCCTAAAACAAAGTATTAATATTATTATTTACGTGTTTTATTACGGGGCATGTTGTTCCGCGGAACAACTAGCCCCACACCAAAGGAACTTTGAACCCCAAATCCCACTTTTAAAAAGACCCTAAATTATAATAGAATAGGTTATAAAAAGCCTACAATGATATTAAAAGACAAAATCACAATAGTTTTTGCAACTAAAAATAGCAATTCACTCACAAATAGCTAGAAAATTGATTGATATAGACCAAAAAGTTTAAACATGAAAATATTTACTTACGTGTTGTTTTTGTGCCACTGATCGACAACACTCTCACTACGCCGACACAGCGCCACTAAAATGGCTGACGCTATAGCGCAATGGTATGACGTTTCGCGACACACTTCACACCTACTGCTATCTCTTTTCTTCGCGGAGCTATTCGCATCGGAACAACCTACCCCCGGCACTTTGAACCCCGGCCTCCCCTATATATATTTATTATTTATATTTAGTTAGTGTAAATAAAACGATATACTTAAAACTTTCTCTTCTTTAGATTCATTTATTTCAAGTGTGGACCCCTAAAAAAGTAATAAAAGTGAAGGCTGTTGAAACGCGACCGCCGGAAGTGAGCGGCGGATCTGATCGCCGCAGCCACTGGTACATCCTACAACCTCAATCTTTGATGTCGGGATCAAAATATTAAGTACTGTTTACCTGCTACATTGACAGCCTGAACGTAGATGCTGGAACTACGGCTGAAGGAAATTTAGAATTTTTAAGCCGTTTATGTCGGACCACATGTTGTCTAAAGAGCCACCAATTTATCTGTGAACTGAAAAGATGTTGTTAGCGTCTTCTTACCTTGGCTACATTAGCGGCCCAACATTTTTGCTATGTTTGCGCGTCTAAATCGAGTACGGGTATCAATCCACGATGACGCGCCCCACTCTGACAAACTCCATACGAATCGAATGAAACATAAGCGATTTTGACAGAGTGTACTCGTCTTCGTGAATTGAAATATCTATAAACACGATGTTTATACATTAGCGGCCGAAGATTCATCATGCCGGATTGTGTTATTCTCTGATGTTCAGCAGAGACCATAAAGTATATTAAATATACACCGCTATATAGTGGTAGAGATGTAGGTCGACACTAAAGCGACGTAAGGGCAGCCACGCAAGAGAATATTGTCGCGCCAAATCCCTTTGAAGCGCGAGAGATAATGGACAGTGACTCGATAGCACATCGTCTACGCCCGAATATCACCGCGTTTTCGCCGTAGCCTGCTGCTGCTAATGTAGCCTAGCAGTGCAGTGGGTTTATAGCAGTGTTATTATCTCGCTGCAGACTCGGTCATAAATAATCCGTGTGTTTCGCTTTTGTATTTCACTGCTGAGCTTCACTGCTGCTTTTGTATTTTAGTTAACAACAAAAGCGAAACACTCGAATGATTTATGGCCGAGCCTGCAGCGAGATAGTAACACTACTATAGTACAGGTTTTTGTACGAAATGCGAGTCGACTGTATGTGAGTCGAGAGTGGCTGTAAATGTATGGAGGCATTCGAGTCGTTTGTGCGATGCGAGTCGACTCGAAATTCGTCCAAAAATCTGTACTAACTCCTCAGTACATTCGTTTCTTGGCCAAATCTACGAAAGTCCAAAAGTAGCTCGTGACGGGCCGCCCGCGTCTTGTGTATGTGAAATAAAGATATTTTGAATTTTGAATACTCTATCATAACTATACTCAAGCGTTAAGTGTATGCGATGAAAAGATGACTCATTTAGATTAATATATCGGCTTCCCATGCCCATGTTATCATAAGGAAAACCCACTCAGTGACCAATCACAATATATCAGGAAATTTTTCAGCTTTAGAGCTTATAGCTGTACGTTCTGTGTGCACTATAAGCTTGGAAAATCGCATCTACGCTAGAAGATGAAAAGCAATTGGATTCAGACTAATGTTGGTTGCTGGTGGATTGTGGTGGGATGAACTTCCAATCTTTATATTATGAAAGCAAACAATAACAAGTCACCTACGCCTTCATTTCGTGGAAAATAAGCAAAAATAAATACCTTTTTCTGATCATCCCTGACAAAATAATTATTAGTCACTAAGCAACGAGGGTACTTGGTAGGCTACACGTGTCGTAGGCCCTTCTTACATTACGATATTTGTGTCCTACGCGAGTCTCGAAGACGAGTCGCCGAGGAGTATCTCACGTACATGTGTGTGGCGATTCGCACACTTCGCTACCCGTATCGTACGCGACTCCTACAAGTCTCGCCAAAATGGCGGTGGAACCGCAGTTCAATATTAAATTTGTTCAAGAAGTAGAAAAATATCCATGTTTATACAATTATAAATTGAATATATGAGAAAAGATAAACTGAGAAGGTATGGAGAAAAATTGGAAAATGGAAAAAAAAAATTTTCCCCGTTATGATAATTAAGCAACATTTACGCTTAAAAAGGACTAGGGCGACTCTTTTAACCCTAACAATCAAAGCTTGAATATGGGTCTCGCACCCGTTTCTCATGGAGACCCCAGCACGAACTTGGGTATAGTGGTGGCTAGCTTCGAAGGCCCTGGTTTTATAGATTACTATTTTTAAACCAATGCCGTATCCGATGCCTTGCTCAACCCACATACAATCAGCCTCACACAGGTTTAAGAGTGGGTCCCCAGGGCCAAGGTGTCTATGGAGGGTGGGCAATGTCCTTTGAATAATAGAATTACCTAATTGTTTCATTTTCTTTTATTTCTGTAATAAAGATACACTGCAAGTGCTTCTTCGTCACTGGAATCACTCGACATAATTGCAAACGTCCTAGCGACATGTGCCGCGAATGCAAATGATGAAATTGTCATGATTTTTAGTAGCTTAATGTACGAACCCCGAGTAGCGAACGTGTATTCTACTGGCATGCAACTGAGGTCTCGTCTCTTGCGAGTATCGTAATGTAAGAAGGGCCTAACTCTTTATGTACTCCTGCTAAAATGTTGTTGAGGCTTTACCTTTCGGAGGCTTCCTATTTTCCTGTTTATGACGCACTTTGACGAGTGTATAACACCTTCTGAGTATAACTTTCATTATGTTCACAATATTCTGCTACGATAATTTTTGATTTTTTTAATGAACCTCAAAATTGTTTGCTTAACTTAAGGTATTTCTCAGTATCAGTTGAATAAAAGAAAATAAAAACAAACATTTCAAAACTTCCCGCGAACGTTTCGCTCCAACACCGTAGCATGAACATTGCAGATTAGATGTTGACTAGATAAAAACTGTTCAATTTTATGCTCTGGCCATAATATATCATCTCATCATCACTTTCGGTACGCTCTTGTCACAGCGGTAATGGTCATCACTTTTCAGTAGCCAGGTTGACAATTCGTCTCCATTCCTCCCACAGACAGCTTTTCTTGAACATATACCTAAAGGGACGTCCACTGCAGCCTTTACTTAGTCCGTCCTTCTCATAGGCGATCATGACATATTATAATCCAGATTTGCCAAACCTACTACAAACAAATTTGACATAGCTGGTATGGAGCATACTTCTTTTATCTGTGATTGAGTAATTCTAGGCACTGTTGGTAGTATTCTTCTTGCAGAGTTTTTCCAGGTAGGTACTGCAGTGTCTGTTAATTCTACCATGAAACAGTAATGTATCTTTTACTGTGTTTCGGTTTGAAGGGCACTGTATGCCGCGCCGACGTGATTACTGGGGAAAATCTCAGGATGGTGAGCGCAGTGCAGTGTCGTACGATATTGCAGTGCAAAATCATGAGACGCACTGTAGGTATCTGCATGAGCATGCGTATCACTTAACATCCGGTGAACGTCTGGTTCGTCTCATCATCATTCTTTGTTATGAAAAAAGACACCTAGATTAATTTGGGTCGTTAAAAGCACATCGCGCGACATCCGATGCGGACACCTGCATCCGGGTGAACTCTAGCTACTTCCGATGGGTGATCGAGAAAAACGTGTGATCGTGCCCGAGTGGCGGCGAGCGACAGATGCTGCAGGGACTCCATGTGACAGGGGTGGCGGAGGACATGCTCCTGAAATTAAAACGAAGATCTGAATTTGAATAACTCAAAAGAAATACATTTTCACTTCATTACAAACTAAGTAAATAAAAATAAAATAAATTTACTCATAAGAATGTCTGTGTAGGTACAATTAAGTTCTTAACATAATATATCTGTGAATTAAGCTACATACTAATAATATCAGTTCAGTCAAAGTGGCATACTTTTACATATTACGACGATGATGCTACTGTATAGGCTTCAAACGACACTTTCGCTAATTATCTCTTTTGGCAGACTGTTGTATAGCAGTCTGCTGTTGCTGAATAGAATAACGAGCAGTGTTCTGTTGGCAGACGAATAAATGGAGCCATGTCCGCCCTCCGTGTCCTACACAAAGATACTACGTTGTACTCAGTTCATAAGTGCAGAAAATGTGAAAAATTAAAAATGTAATTGTAAATGTACTTTAGATAAACGTTGGTGCCAATTCTGTTGTGCCAAATCTCTAAACTAAACTAGTTTGACGCGTCTTAAATAGTGCTATCCTTTTCAAAATGCTCTGCGTGGAAAAGGATAGCTTTATTTTTTGTGGTGTCAAATTATAAATAATAAATCTTTTATTTTCACTATTTTCACCATCACATTTTTACAAAAATAAGCTTGATCTTTTATTTTACATTATATAATAGGTGCTCATTGTGCAACTTAGTCTTGTACTAAGAACAAGAACTGACTATCCTAGCTAGATTTTATGGATCTGTGTTAAGGATAGCCAGCCCATTAGTTTATTTCCAGAGATTTCGTGCAACAGAATTGGAATCAGTAACCTAAAAAATTAATTAATCTGTGATTAAACTTTTTTATAATCATGGGTCATGGTCACCATACTCAAAAACCACCTTTACATTCATTCTTTAACTGAAAAAAAATTAAATCTCGACTTTGCGCCTGTGATAATAAGACGTTTATGATAAAGAGTTGGCTGCGTGAGAAGTTGTCGGGTTACAGGGTCAGGTTACAGCCTCCCAAGACCCCGCATCCTGTCGATGAGTAGGTACCTCTGAGGTCTTGTATCGATTGTGTTCATTTGACAAACAATTCATAACAGAATAATAACGTAATTTACAAATAAACATTTTGTCTGATGGGAGGCCGTGGCTAGTTACCACCGTACCAGCAGAGACGCGCCGTCAAGCGATTTAGTGTACCGACGAGATGCTGTGTAGAAATCGTTGTAGTTTCGTTACTTACCCCTACCAAATTGGTACAATAACATCTTCGACTGCATCCTCACTTACCATCAGGTAAGATTAGAGTCATGTGCTAAATTGTATTTTCTGTATAATTTCTAAATTGGCTTAGGTCCGGTCTGGTGTGAGTCATACCTAACCGGCAAAGATGCACCGATATGCGCTAGATTGCTGTGTAGCGACCCTTAAGGGTAACCAATGATATATTATATATAAAAAGAGGGTGGTAACCTACCCACCTTCCAAGTTAGTACCTACGATAACATCTGTGGCTGCATCGTCAATTAACATCAGATTCTGGTGTAAAATGTAAAGAACCATACACTCGAAATGATGATTACTAGATCATCATTTCGAGTGTCAAAAAAACAGGAGGAGGGCAGCACTCTTTATGAGGTATAACCCGTTCGAAGAAGCTTTGCCGATGAGTTTCCCCTCCCACTCCGAACGCGGGACGCGGACGTCTGATCAGTACGACGAGCCAGACTAGCACAGGACGCGGTCGTCTGAAGTGGGAAGGGTAGTTACATCAGCAAAGCGTCTGCGAACAGTTTATAGGTAATAGGTACTGATAATTTATTGCCTTATCACTATGCTATTTTACTTCTTAAGTAACTTTGGTTATGTCTACCAAGGTATTATACCTACTTTATACTTATTATCTTTTTGATTAGTGTTTTACACACTTAGGAAATAATTCCTATAAATTTAAATACGAATCAAAATTTTTCACTCGCAGCGGGATTTGAACCCGCGTCTCCCCATCTCTCGCGGCTGGGTGCTCTTACCACTGAGCTATACGAGCATATCCAACTGCGGTGAAATTTCGATTCGTACTATTATAGGTCCTTTAGGCAGGACTAGCGTCATCTATTAGTGAAACGTAACAGTTTCACATTAATTTCGAAGGCTCATAATTCCATATGAAGCAAGCTTCGAACGAGAGATGACACATTGCCGTTTTTAACTAATTATCTTTTTGATTAGTGTTTTACACACTTAGGAAATAATTCCTATAAAGAGAGATGGGGAGACGCGGGTTCAAATCCCGCTGCGAGTGAAAAATTTTGATTCGTATTTAAATTTATACTTTATACTTATTACATAAGTGCCTACGGGCTACAGCGCGGAGGTCGGTTAGACTTGTTGAAGAACTCAACTTCAAAGGCCCCGACTTTTAACACTCAACTTTCCAGCGGCGTTAAATGAAGAAGAAAATTTAGGTCACACCCTAACTGCGTCACCACACAAGCGACAAGCAACACGACGGAAAGACGTTTTCTCTATTAAACGACTTCCAAAAACCCGAGACGGCTAATTAAATACCCTTCTACGCTATGTTTATTAATTTAGAGGTGTGTGACGGAATTAGTGTGTTGGTCCAAATGTTCATCCATTTATTTATTACGTAGTCGGTATGCTTCATTGTAATTTTGATGATTCTAGTGTAAGAAAACCAATTTAAAAAATTTATTCTCATAATATTCAATTTTTTATAAGTACCACCCCTTTAATTGTGATTTGACATTAAACGTGACATTAGGTATGAGTGTAACAATATGTGCATGAGTTTAACCTTTTAGGATCGTAGATAGTCCTTCACAGAATTTTAGAACAAATTTTGATGTTATTTGAAACTCTAGTAAGTTACTCGTATTAATAATATTATCGTATGGTACTTGATGAAGTCATTCAAGAATTGCTAGAACATGGTAACCGTGGCGTGATGCAGCAGCATCTCCTGAAGCCTGCAGGATTTTTAACTCCTCACCAGCTGGCAGCAGACTTATCTTATAATAATACCGATATTGATAAAAAACCTGTCAAGTGCGAGTCGGACTCGCGCACTGAGGGTTCCGTAGTACAACCGGAGGAATAAAACCATAAAAACCACTTTTCTTATCGAACCGCAAAACTAACTTTGTTTTTAGAGGTTTTATTGTAAATATCAAAAAACTACTTATTAGATCTCGTTCAAACCAATTTTCGGTGGAAGTTTGCATGGTAGTGTACATCATATATTTTTTTTAGTTTTATCATACTCTTATTTTAGAAGTTACAGGGGGGGGGGGACACACATTTTACCACTTTGGAAGTGTCTCTCGCGCAAGCTATTCATTTTAGAAAAAAATGATATTAGAAACCTTAGTATCATTTTTGAAGACCTATCCATAGATACCCCACACATATGGGTTTGATGAAAAAAAAATTTTTGAGTTTCAGTTCTAAGTATGGGGCACCCCCAAAATTTATTACTTTTTTTTAAATTTTGTGTGAAAACCTTAATGCAGTTCACAGAATACATCTACTTACCAAGTTTCAACAGTATAGCTCTTATAGTTTCGGAAAAAAGTCGCTGTGACATACGGACGGACAGACGGACAGACGGACAGACAGACAGACGGACAGACGGACAGACAGACATGACGAATTTATAAGGGTTCCGTTTTTTGCCATTCGGCTACGGAACCCTAAAAAGATCGGGATCCCAGAATTGGCTAATTCGGTGAGTATTAGCCAATACTGGGATCCCAATATTGGACGCCCTAGACTTATCTTGTTTGGACTTATTGCAACTGTCTCAATGAGGGTATTTTTACTAAACTCATTTCAACCTTAGAACATTACCTCTCAGTTGGTTTTTGCTTGTCGTACGTATTGTCTTATGTACATTTGGACACAAGTAGACCCGAAAGCTAGGGTTATAACTTCTTTCCAACTTGGGGCTAATAGTGGATGAAAATCGAATTCATGTCAATGGTGCAAAAGTACGATTTCATTTGACAAACAGCAAAATCGGCCAATCAGGGGTATTATATAAGAAGTAAAAATCAAAAAACGCGGACCTCTCTAAGGTTCATTACGAGTCAAGTGATAAATAAATAAATAAAGTGATTGACAAATTGGAATGACTTTTTACATACCAGGTACAAGTTATAGTACCCACTTGACTGCAATTTCATTTGATGTGAGGTGAATATGCAGCCGAAGATGATATCGTACTAATTTGGAAGGGTTAGTAGGTACCTAATAATGGTTGCTACCCAGCAAAGCACCAGTTGCTAAATCGCTTCGCGATACGTCTCTGCCCTCACCAGACTATTATGGAGCAGATTTAGGATTAAACTGACTACCTACTAGAAAGTGATTGGTACATAAGACCTTGCGATCGGTCGATTGGTCAAGTATGAAATGTTCATAAATATTTCTTGGTCTAGATTTAAGTCTCAACGAGAAGTTTAGCGAGCTTAATTTAGTCCGAACTTTTTTCATTTAAAATGTAAGTTTAGGACTCTCCTTGCAGAGTCAGTCCAGTTGAGTACCTACCACCAATATCAGATAATACCGTAAGGTTTTTGGGACACTGTGCGAAATTGGTAAAATTGTAATTTTTACATGTATAATTATTTTTAAATAAAAAAAAAACTAAAAACTAAAACTTATATTCTGTCGTAAAGCAATAACTGCGAAGCTTTACAGTTTTTGTTTGAAAGGCACACGGAGACCGCAACTTTAGTGTCTCAAGATGCAAGAGTGCACTGTAGCGACAGTGCAATAATTGACATTGCAGTACATTTTCTTAGGAGTGGCATTGCATAGGTAACGGAAGATTATAAACACCGTAAGACTATATTAATCTAATCTCACGAGATTGTGAACCGTCGCAACACTGTTAACTCTAACATACGTAGGTACTGTTTACAATTTAACTAATTAATTTTTAGTAGATTATAATTAACTGAAGTGTAATCGTAAAATTGTGATTTGTCGCGCAGATTGGTTGAACGTCTGGACTAGAAATGTTACAGAGTTCCGGCTTTGGTTCCGATATACCGAAACTTTCGGTTGATTTCATACCTCCGGTTTCGGTTCCGGTTGACTTATAGCGGAAGTTTTGGTTGGAAATTATATAGGTGTTGGGGTTCATTTAGTTTTAGAGTATAGGCCACACCTGTCTGATAATGTTATCAGTATGGTCCGTATTTTGCGACTGTGTATTCTTTCGAATTGATGTTAAAGAACAAAATAATGATAGCAATTTATCTTCCACGGCCTTAAAAGACGACCCTCCCTGGCGCAGTGGCGGCGCGCTCGGATTCAAGCGGGAGGTCGCGTGTTCGATTTCCGCCACGGGCCACTTTGGAATTTTATAATTTCTAAATTGGCTCAGGTCTGGTCTGATGGGAGGCTTCGGCCTTCGCTAGTTACCACCCTACCAGCAAAGATGCATCGCCAAGCGATTTTAGCGTTTCGGTGCGATGCTGGTAGAAGCCGTTGGGGTAAACTTACTTACCCTTACAAGTTAGTACGATAACATCTTAGGCTGCATCACTACTTACCATCAGGTGAGATCGCAGTCAAGTATGTATAGAGTTAAAAAAAAGATTCTGGTTGGTCCCCAACACTTAATGGTTCAACTCCGGTTCCTATTTTGGTTGTCTGGACTTTGTAAGCAGTAGGTATGTTACGGCACACAGTTTACATACTCGCGAGATAGTTTTAAAATGTAACAGTACTTAGTTGTTTACTATCTTCTGGTCACACAATATAGCCTGCCTACATGACATTTTTGCAGAGTTATTACGTACTTAAAAATTAAAATCGTGTCAACGTTTTGCCATTTCATTATTCATTAAAAAAGCTACCTACCAACGCCTTGCTTTCATTTACCAATTTACCAACCAATGTTTCGATATTCCTTGTCGAGAAGAGCAGGCAATGAACTCGGCACTGGATACCACGAAGCACTGTTGCGCGCAGTAGACGCCGGGTTCCTTAGCAACTATTAGACTCGTAGCAACTTCTCGTAACTTTCCATATCGTGGACTGTTTTGCAGTATCATTATTGTATGGCACCTAGGACAGTCCTAAGACTGATTTTTAAATATTCAGTAATATTTTTTCGTTTAACAAGTGCCCCTGTAGCATCGTACATTCCAAATGGTAAATTTAATTCTAAAAATCTCATATGTTAACTTCTCGCCAGATTTCTTTTAATGTTATTTTATTCAAGACTATATTTATACGTATTTTTTATTGTTAGTTCAAGTCAAGTCAAAATATATTTATTTCACATAGGCCTAACTTACAAGGCACTTGTAAAACGTCAACAATATTTGTTACATAATATTATGTACGGTGATAACTACAAGTCGACTTAAAACTAAGTTTACGAGGGTTCATTTTCACACCTATTCGTTCTCAATCTATCCTACATACCTACAGATAAAAGCGACTAATGATTGAAATTTGAAATTGAAATTTATTTATTGATTAGAACATTTACAATTGAACACAGAATCACATGAACGATGACAACTGTAAAAGTATAAACTGCGTAACAGTTATCACGCCCACCTCCGAAACATATAATATAACAACTGTTCACAATTACAAAGACTTAACTTAATTGTGAGGTACGTGCAGCATGCAAAACTTAAAAATAATATAAAGAAATTGATGTGAAAGTATGTGCGCGTGCACATAGGTGTGTGTGTGCGAGTGTGTGTGTGTGTGTGTGTGTGTGTGTCTTGTAATGATGCCGCTTGTAGACCAATTTCATATCATTGAACTTTATGCCTTGAGCAAATAAAGCTGAAATTCATCGTAAGACTTCTTTAGTCTCTCGCCACCCTATTCCATTCATAGAGGCTCATTAATTTAGTAATTGAGAAATTGAAAAGACGCGGTGCTGTCCATCGAGCCTGTCTGTAGAACAGGCAATAGAACTAGCATGTATGGAGTTGGAGCAGTCCAGTATCGTCGTAATACATAGTTGAGTCACTTATGATCTGCTAGAACTATTTTAAAATTACTTTTGCTGGAACATCTCAGATCTCCATCAGAGTTCGTGGGTAGATTTAAGTATAAGTTAAATTGAGTAGAGGGTAAATGAAAGAAAGAGATTCGAAATTTATAGTTTATATTAGATTTATAATAAGATATGTAGTCTACAAAATTTCACAAATTTTCACAACGTTATTTGAACCTAAAGCGTCTACCCATTTTATTATGAAAATAAAATTATATCGAAATCACTGGATCTACGTACGACGGGGGCTGATTTTACGTAACCATTATTTTTAAAATATAATCTAATAGGCAGTTTTTTTATTCTCGCGTATCTTAACATGAGTAAGTCAAAAACTAATAACGGTAAAAAAATAAAAAAATATCAATTCATAAAAGCAGCCCCCCGTGAAACCAAACACTTAACAATCCAAACGTCGTCGTCATACAAATACAATTATATTTATTATCGTTATATTTAACTAGAGTTATACAGAATAATGATTCCTATGAAATATAATTATGCATTCTTTAAATTTATTCAATATAATAATAATAATAATACTTAATATGTATCAATAGGTAATGATTAGTCAATGTCGTGCTACAAACTACCGTAGTTTATAATAATAATAATAATGAATGAGTCGTATTATTTCTTTATCATTTATTACTTTAATTTATTACTCGATATTAACACTAACGAGCTGCAGCCTCGGCCCGCGCCGGAGCCCTCGCGAGTCGCGGCGCTGCGTGGCGCGGGCGCATAATCACAAAAAAACATCTCAACACATAAAATAATAATCAATAATAATAATCGTACAGATAAAAATCATTCATAAAAACATTACAATAAAAATCTAAACATTAAAACACACTTAAAACAAACATTATATTAATATTATCATAATCATAGTGTGTACGTATGTATAATATCATTTAAGCGAATAATCGTATAGTCAAAATAATGAGCATGGCTTGCGGGGCAGCGGCGCGGCGCGACGAGCGGACCACACGTCCGGCGCCGCGCGCGCTCCGCGCCGCACTGAGCGCTGCGGGGGAGCGGGCGGCGGCGGGCGGCTCATTCACTACTGCACCACACTGCGCACACGCTGCGCGCGCGCACCACACGACACTACATTAGCTAGCAACAACACATTGGCTAACCGCCCGCGCGCCGCTCCCCGCGCGCTCCCTCGCTTTATATAGTCATAATTATTATAATAATATTACGATATCTTAATACTTTACGCTACTACGTTAGGTAAGCTTTATAAATTTTTCGTTTTCTCATTTACGCTATCATCAATAATAATAATTATACAACTTTTTTTAAATTTTATGCTTTTTTTCGAAATTCTATCGTAACGTACCTCGACTCTCTCTGCGGCGGCGAGCGCGGCGAACGCTCGCCGACCAATAAAAAACGTTCATAATAAGAAAATATATCGTGAGTAACTCTGCCGACTTACGATAGGTTCGGCGCGGCGGACGGGCCGTGCCGGCGAGGCGCCGACTTTTGGCACCAGGATTTCGATTACGCGACTTTTTTTTATATTTTCGTAACGATTTAAGTAAAAAAGGTCAGTCCCACCGTCGGCGGGAGCGGTGCTCGGCCGGCGCGGCGCGGGCCGGCGCGGCTTACGACAGGATGCGGATGGCCTGGTGCGCCGGCGCGGCGCACGCGGGGCACGGCTGCGCGCCCGCCGCCAGCCGCTGCGCGCACTCCAGGCAGAACAGGTTGTGTCCGCACGGCACCAGCGCCGCCGCCACGCCGCGCTCGCCGCACACGGCGCACGCGCGCGCCGGCGACGCGGCGGGCGACGGCCGCGGCGGGCCCCACGCCCACACGCCGCCCGAGCCCGGCGACTCGAACGACGGCGACTCGCCCAGCCCCTCGTCGCGCTCCGTGGACGACCAGATGCCCAGCAGGTCGCCGAGCCGGCCCGACGAGCCGCCCGACGAGCACGAGCCGGCCGACGAGAAGGCGGCCTCCCGCTCGGGCCGCAGCAGCGACGCCAGCCCCGCGCGGTACAGCTGCGCCAGCGGCTCGCCCTCGGCCGGCGCCGTGCCCGCGCCCGCGGCGCCGCCGGCCGCGCCCGTGCGCAGCGCGATGTGCGCCTCGATCTCCTTGCGCGCCGCCTCCACGCTCTCGGGCAGGCCGGTCACCTCGAACACGGGCTCGCGCTCGCGCGACGGCGTCACGATGTAGGTGTGCGTGGTGTGCTGGATGCGCTTGATGGTGGCGCCCTTGGGGCCCACCACGAGCCCCACGACGCGGTACGGCACGCGCACCTGCGCCGTCACGTGGCCGGGCGCGCCGGCGGGCGGCGGCGGCGCGGCACCGCACTTGCGCGACGCGCGGATCTGCGAGAAGTGCTCGGCGGCGGAGAGGATCTCGCGCTTGGCGCGCGCGACGTCCTCCTTGCGACCCGTCACCACGAACACGGGCTCCTCTCCGCGCACCGGGGTCTTGATGTACGTGTTGGTCTTCGCGCGCAGCGCCTTGATCTTGCATCCTGCAACAACGGACAGAGAGTTGATTAGTCGTTTTATAAACGAAACATGTCACACTGTTACTCCGTATATCAAGCAGTCCTCATATCGGTAGTCCTTAATCGGGCGCCAATAAGCATAGGTGTTTTCAATGGCGCCCAATCTGGTCTATCGTAGCTTGTCGTTCGTTATATTATCGTACAGCACTGCAGCGGAGTGCAGACGTTCCATCCCTGCGAGACGTTCGCCCGGCCGGCCGGCGCGCGGCGTCAATGCGACCCCCGCTCCGCTACGTCAGCAGCACCCCGGCACCGGCCGCGGCCGTTGCCATGCGGTTACTAGAGCGGACACGTCACTCGCGGGCCACGAGCCGTGTGAGGCACACGTCGGTACGACAGGACTCTACCGCGAACATTCGAACGGCTTACAGGAATTTGAATTTAGGAAGTTAAATTGATGTACGAGTACTTCCTAACATTCATGATAAAATTTTAGGAAAAAAAATCGTGTACCACAAATAACTAAAACAGAATATAGATTTGTTCGTAAAGTACAGGGGAGCCACGTGGTCCCGGCCCGGCCTGCGCGCCTCCGTCCCGCGCTGGCCGGGGGCCGTGCCGTATGTGCGTCCCGCTCGCACGCCACTGCGGCAAACCATGCCGACTCCCAGCTAGCGTGCAGTGTCCTGTACGAATTCACGAACCCGCAATCAATAACACGTTTTAAAGACGCTTTTCGTAATATGGATTCTATGAAAAGTCTTGAAAATAATTTCGCAACTACCCTCTACATTACAACTCAGTTAACTTCAGGAATAAAGAGAAGTTTATAGTTATGTTATACGTTAGTGACTACTTAAAGATATAAGAATTATATATTTTGCTTTATAAAATCTAGGAATACTGTGTTAACCTGCAAAATAAAATATTGAAAATTACTAACTAAACAGGCTCGTAAAGGAGAATAGTTAAATAAATCGCAGGTCACTGACCCGGCACGGTAATCCGCTATTTTATCCGCAACGCGGGGTATTTGTACCTTTGAGTGTAAAAATCCGTATTTTATATTGCGTTTCTCATGTGACAAGTTTGATCCCGGCTGGCTAAGAACACCCATTTAGTTGGTGCCATTTTCTTGCACACTGTGATATTTTTTTCTCTTAGATGATTTTTCAATCGTCAGATAAACGTTAACTGGAGAATAAACTTCCGTTCCCTCTGCCAAGGATACATAGAGACAAGAGAGGTATTCTGTTTCACCTGCATACGGGGACTCAGTACTTTATGTGAATAAAATAAAAAATTAAAGCCGCAGGAAAGCGCATTCCACCATTCGGGAACCGAACAGTAATTCCCGAGCTTAAGTTTTATGCATGATACCGTCGCTTGGCGGGCTTCCAATGGTACAGCTATTGCTGCGCGGGAAATTAACGCTGACCCGACTTCGAATAGGGGGGTTATATTAATGTACTAGTACTAAATGGCGCGAGAAATATCTACGGATTTACCAATAATTCGGATTTTGGTCTTTGGCATTTCATTCATTAATTCAAACTAAGGGAGTGTTTGTTGTTATAAAAATTTCTGATCTTTCTCTAGCACAGATGGATGATTTTAAAATAGTACATTTCAATATAAGTGCGGAAAGTTTGTCATATCTTTACGAGTCCCGGTTCGTTGACCCAAGCCGAAGGCGCGGGTCAACTATAGGGATGAAATTGGTTTTACGTGTTTGCCGTGCTCGTGTTCGTGCGCGTCCTGGTGCGCCCGCTTCGATGCCGCGCAGGAGGAAAACGAAAAAGCACTAGTGCGGAAAAGAATAACTTTCCGCACGCAAAACACACATGGAAATGTCTACCTTTAGAGCAAATGAATTAAAAATGTTTATATCATGGTCACTAATATCTAATACATTAATTGTAATGGTTTTCAAATAAAATTTACTGAGATTCTGTATCATGGTTTTTTATTTTGATACGAAACTGCTGTAGGTAGTCCGGAGGTTCTAAAATCGACTTACAGATGCGTATCTATACGTATGTTTATATGTATGTAGGTTGTTGCTATAGCAACCATGGATAGAGCTACGTCGAGAAGTGCTGAATTATTTAGCACAAGGCCCATTGTGAAGGCGCAATAATGAACGTCAAAGCTTTGCGTTCGCAAGAGACGACGCGGTATGTTGTTTGTTATGCTATTTGTATACAATATATAGCATATACATTTACTAAAGGGAATAAGTTAACTCAAATATCTTAATCCTTCAGCATTATAATCTCCTGGTCCAACTAATCGTCAAAGGAAAGATAAAAGGCGCAAATCCTGCTAATTCTTGGACTTGTAAGCCAGCGAACTAAGCCGAATGAATTCCCCCAAGAATAGGATTTGGCGTATTTTTTTCTATTTTATTAAAACAAAACTCTCCGCAAAATAATCGTTATTTATGCACTAAATCACAAAAAAGTAATTTACACTTTTTCTTTCTACTGTGTGTATGCACAGAAAATCTTTTATAAACTAGTCATGTTTACAGAAAAGCTGAACACTGAGCGGATTGGTAGGCCTCAAATTGGGCGTACAGATTGTAAAGAAAAGCATTTTGAAAATGGGAATACATTTTAATTTTAGTATACACTTAAAGTTGTATGTTTTATTTCGTTAACCTTTAAAAAACAGTATTTAGCATTTTCAGTGCTTATTATCTATTCAACGGTAACCTTTCGCGTTTGCATAACATGGCCCCTTATTTACACAGAACCTAAAGTAAAGATGCGTGTCTCAGAATAAACTTAACCTTGTTATGGTTTCCAATGTCAATAAAAGGGGATAGGTAGCTGTAGAGATGAAATATACACCCACGGAAAGTCGTATATCTTGCGAGGTGTATATTTCAGTATATTCTGGAGAAATCCTCTCGAAAAATCCTTTCAGTACACTGTATAGTATTACCACTATAATATCAAAACCCTTATAATATGAATAGAAAGATAGAGGTTGTTAAATGTACGCAACCGCTGGTGTGTTTATTAACGGCGTAGAAGCCGTATTTAAGCGATTTTGAATGAAGTTTTATTCAGAAACTATAAAGACAATTACTTTCAAATTTACACGTCATGTATTTTGGGTCTTTAATCTAAAATCGCTAAGAAGCAGAAACACGATTGGATAAAATTTTCTCGATTGAAAGTTCTCCCAAAAGTTGCTCCAAAATCTCAGTTTTTCTAGTTTTTATCGGACACTACATTGGATGTAATTGTAATTTTTGTTTTAAAGTGTCGGTAATAATAATATCCAAAAACGCTAAGAAACAGATTTTTGATAACTAGCTTAGTTTTTGAGTAATTAGGTAACAATAAATCCCCTTAAAACCCGCACAAGTATACATATTATTATAAACTCCTTAATGTACGAATCAATATTGTGCAATTCTAGCTATTAAATGATACTATCGATCGATTAATAACTTGTCAAAAAACGGTCAAAAAATTCTCCATTATTAAAATGTCATTTTTCATAATTGAAGTCTCGAAAAAAATATTTTGGTTTCTAATTCAACCGCGGGTCAGAAGACTACCGGACATGTATCTATCATCCTGTATATAAATGTATATGTTCCTGAATTGTACAATACAGCCTACATGATACAGGGTGTGATTTATTATTCGGAGAGCCGGATAACACGCCCGCGTCCGCGATTACTCATGCAGTGCGGTTTTCCGAAAATATTTTTATCGTATCAAATTTTTTTGCGTCTTATTTAGAGAGTGCCGGATTTTACATTAAATTTTGAAATATTATGTTAATTCATAATCAAGGCTTTTTAGACGTTGAATAGGAAAATTAAATATAATAACTAAGGTGTTAAAAATAGGAATTCAAAGCCTTCTATCACTTCATGACTTTTAACTCACTTGATTCTTTCTATTCATAAAATTTTATATTTAAATGTCATTAATGTCATTATTTCAGTTAAATACTAGGCTTGCATCAATTAAAATGCATTCAAGCAAAGGCCCCGTAGCACTAGAGTCGTAGAGCCTAGTTCTCTCTCACCTACATTCCGCGTAGCGCTGTAGCGGCCACTGCACTCTACGCCGTAGAACCGGGTCACAGCGCTACTCTACGACCATTTCATGATTATTATTATTTTTTACTCACGTTTGACGCGGGTACTTTTAGTGCGCTTTATTGGATTTTTATCTCCATGATTCAGTTGACTCCTCTTTTCGTATGTTACATCATATGTACCTATGTTACAGACGAAAGCCAATTTTGATAAAAAAGTTAGTAAAAAATGCTTATCAAACATTTGAATAATTATGAATCAAATATATTAAATCAACACTATCAATTAAGATTGAATTAAAAAACCGTGACAACATATACTATATTGTAGATAAAACCATGATCGCCTTATATTCACAACAGTTGTTTACATTCGCAGGTATAGTTTAAAAAAATAGTAAAAATAGCAATATAGGAATCGTAAGGTTTTTGTCCACTGCATTTTTTTGTAAAGTCATTGATCTCTTTTATATGATTCTCAGACTGTCAACGTAAAAATGAAGACACATGATTTTCGCCATTTTGGCGTTGATTGTTGCGTAACCTGGTGTGAGCGTATATGGAACTAATAAAATGACAGTCACTAAAAACGACGGTTCAATCACTAGCAACAATTTATATCAATTTAGTACCGTGGACCTTTGAGGGGGGCGCTTAAAATCGCCACGAAAAAGGAACTGACAATTGTATAGAATGTTTGATCCAGCGTACTATAGTAGTGTTATAATCTCGCTGCAGACTCGGTCATAAATCATAATAGTGTTTCGCTTTTGTATTTCACTGCTGCTTTTGTATTTTAGTGAACAACAGTTAGTGGCATCCTTATGTGGTTGATGTCCAGCGTACTCGGACGAAACGCTTTTCTTCTACGTTTCTGATACGAACCGCTAAGGTGTGGAACGCCCTTCCAGCTTCCGTGTTCCCAGCCAAATACAATCTGGTTGCCTTCAAGAGAAGAGTGAATAGGCATTTTCTAGGCAAGCGCGTTCCATCCTAGACCTCATCATTTCTGTTCATCAGACTTGATTGTAGTCAATCGCAAGCCTATCAATTGTAAAAAAAAAACTACTATAGTATAATAATGATCAGTATGTAATGATCGAGATGACGAGACATCGCGCGGTGGACAAGCGGCTTAAGACGTTGCTATGACAACGGTCGGCTGGCGGGGGTGAGACTTCGCGCAAAAGATATATTTTTCCCGCGCACCCTACAGCTGTTTCTCTACTATATACATTGTTATAGCCTACGGTCTTATGGAACCCTGGGAATGCGGTAATCTATCTTGATTTACTTATTCTTTCCTGAGAGGGATTATTCTATTCCATATCTTATTTTGTTTTTTTCCATAACTCGTATGGAATTTGACATTATTACGATTCACGATCAAACGATTCCTTGACACTTGTTCGCAAAACAATTCATTACGAAGATGATAAATATTAAAACCGTACTGTAGCGTTCGGAAGAGCGACACCATTTTCAGACTTAAGGATATTTTTTATTCGGAGATTTTTGTTCGGAGATTTTTTTACGGAAAATACGTCGAGAATGTCGACTATTATTCTATCTGAGATAGAAACGTTTCATCATAGCGATTTGGCGCTGCGCCAACGGTGACGCATCCGTTGTCATAAACATGGGCGTCACGCCGAGTAGCCCGGGCGAGGTCGCCACTAAACAAATTAAGAAAACTCCAAAATAATGAGAATGGTCTTGTAAAATCCACAATGTGGTCGATTCTGTTGTGCAAAATCTCTAAACTAAACTAAATTAAAATAGCGCTGTCCCTTTCAAACTGCTCCCGATGGAAAAGGATGGCACTATTTTAAATTAGTTTAGTTTAGAGATTTTGTACAACAGAATCGACCACAATATTGTTGTTATTCTCAAGTCTCAACTGATTACCGTCCACTCCCCTTAACTTCCCTTATTGTACTTTCATAAACATTAGCCTATAATTTTCGTTTCTTGCCTTGAATTGAGAACCTCCTCCTTTTTTTTGAAGTCTGTTAAAAATCAATTAATGAAGTGTATATGACTTCGTAGCCGAGGCTGTATCTAATACACTTTTTTTTTTGCAAGATTTGTAATAAGTATGGAAAATATAAATATTTGGATAAAAATAACGAGAAAATTTGATTTAATTTTCTTCATAATAACTTCTGCCAGCCTTGGTAGGCAGTTTATAAACTCAAAATAGTCAATTTGTCTATATCCCTGTCTGATCAGACTTACTAATCTATCAACTCAAGCAGCGCTATACGAGTACAACAAGCACTCAAAATACTGGATGAAATAAAAATCGTGTGCTAAAAAATAAGAGCAAATCTAAAACTTGGAGCAATACCGAAAAGTAGCAACTAATAATATCTACAAAGTGTGTAAAGATTTTTGAATGTGTTACGCACAGACTTACTGAATTTGAGTGAACAGTGAACACACAGTCGATATCCTAGACCAAAATAAAAGTATGAATTACTTTTCAAAAAAAGCATTTTATGTCAAATTCAAATAGAAATACGAATGAAGTCGAGGGTCGAAACTATACATTTAATATCTAAAGGCTGATGACTACGACTATTTCATTTCCCGCGCAAAATAGGGTAGAGAACTTAGAAGCGGGCCAAAGTGGAGCGAAATGTCGCATGCGGTGTTCCAGCGTATGTGCGGCGGAGGGGTTGGGGGTTGTGGGGGTCCGCTCGGGGTGGGCGAGGGCGCGGCGCCGCAGGGGCGCTCGTCACCGATCGATACCGGTCAACGACCCCGCCGGTGCATTGGCTACCCCAGGCGGGCGTGCGAATTTAACCCACATTCCGTATAATTTGCGCGCACCTATTGGGAATAGGGCATCGAAACTCGGTTCAATTTTAAAAACCCGGGTTTTCGGGTCTAAGAGTAATCAAAACCCGGGTAGGCCGGTTTTTTCGAGCTTTTCGGTCTTTTTATTGTAATTTTTTTAATACACTAATCGGCGTTTATATATCGATTATTTTCAATGTTTTCATTGTTCTTTCTGAAAATGGCCAGTGGAGATGATAACCATATGCCATACTCGCAATTTTACTCTACCTGTTATCACACTCACACTAATAATATATAATATAATAATATAATATATATAATATATTAATATATAATATTATGAAAGCGAAAGTTTGTGTGTAAGTGTGTGTGTGTGTGTGTGTGCGTGTGTAAGTGTGTATGTTAGTTACTCCTTCACGCCGCAACTTCTGAACCGATTTGGCTGAAATTTGGAACATAGATAGCTTATAACCCAGATTAAAACATAGGCTACTTTTTATCCCGGAAAAATCCATAGTTTCCATGGGATATTTAAAAAACCCTAATTTTCAACAGTAATCTATAGCTACAGCTATAGGTAGATTACTTTGACAATCTTTCCAAGAAAAAGATTGTAAAGGTCATTGAAAAGGAAATTAAATTTTTTCTTGGTATCAGTTAAAAATCAAATTTAACGCGGGCGGAGCCGCGGGCAAAAGCTAGTGTCTTATAAACTTACCAAATTGCGTGAAAACAATTAAAAATTTGAATTTTCTTTCAATTTCAATAAATAGGTGAGAGAATATGAATCTGCATAGGTACAAATTTTAATAAAACTTGAAATAAAAATTTATCTAATAAATTATTTTCTAAGAATCTCAACTACAAAAATCTCAATTACAGTATAATTTTATTATTGAATTACAATCATAAATATAAAATTAACTTTATTCTTAAAGTTTAAATTGTTTCTTCATACGAATCTCATTTTCCTTCGGATACATAGCTAAAATTTTCGAAACTACTTCACTTGTGTCCATCTCTTCATTAATAATACCTTCGTCTTTAAAATAAGCATTCAAGCCCATATCACCTACTTTAGTCGACAAAGGAACCATTTTATCAGGTTTTATTGACTTCCCACCTTTGAATAAATTAAAAAAATCATCTCCAGTAGGTGTTTTATAATCTACGCTATCTTTATTATTATCTGTATCATTGCAATCGGTACTAAGTAAAAAAGTTTGCGACTGAGAGTTTAAAAACTTATCTCCTTGTATATGGATTGTCTAAATCTAAATGGAAATGGGCAGGACATCTTCAAAGACTTAAGGACGATAGATGGACAAAAATAACAACTAACTGGTACCCACTGGGAAGGAAGAGAAAAAAAGGACGACCATTCAAAAGATGGGACGATCCCATAGTCAAAGTAGCAGGGAGAGTGTGGACAAGGTTGGCTAGAGACCGAGCCAATTGGAAAGTCTTGGAGGAGGCTTTTACCGCTTAGCGGTCCTTACATAGAATAATAGTCTTAATAATTGTAGCATATTACTCAGCACTAAGGCAACAGTAGTGGTGGTATAGATGTTTCATATGTGGTATGATAAAATTGTATAACTATTGTTAGACAAATGTTACAAATGTTGACAAATGTGGAACAGATTTAGACATAGATAGTATGATTTTGCAAACAGATGCGTACAAATGGAAGCAAAAAGATGTAAGGATTAATAAATTGGTAAATGATTATTAAATCAACTTGTGTTTATTGAACTGTCATTAACGTTCCATCATACATTTGCCATAACTACTAAAACTGTACAACATTACCTATACTGTTTGCTAAAACTAAACATATTAGTATTAACTTTGTGCATGTTAGTCTTAAGCACCTAAATTAGAAATTTACTGCTGATTGTGTATTACTTAGACAAAAATGTAAAAGCGAAATGTAAAGTAAGGAAACAATAAAAGCTATTTTATTTTTTATTTTTTATTTATATATGGATTGTCTCCAAACTCTTATTACCGAGATCTTTATAAGTTTTATGCAAAGAAACGACAGAATTGAATGATTCGCTCTTAGAAAGTACTGTGTTTTTAACCTCTTGGGACGTTTTTGCGTGTTCTTGTGAATTATTAAATAATGTTTGAAACATCTTTCAAAGAATTTCAACATCTTCTTCATCGTTCAATACATTTAGGGAATCCAATAAAAGGCCGTTTAGGCCGAGTTTTGTATTGGATTCGGACTTATTTATTTTTTCAAAAGTTTCATCTATAATGTTGGCAGGATTAGATTGTTCTATTTTTAAATCGTCTATTTCCATAGAACATTCTTGCATGTTATAATTATTTTTTTCTTTTGAATCATAATGTATGGGACAACACTCAGACTCGAAACAACAACAAATATATTAAAAAAACCCGAAAAACCCGAGTTTTAAAAATCAAACCCGGGTTTTTTTGTAATCCTCAAAACCGGGAAAACCCGGGTTTTTTCGGTCCGGGTAAACCCGGGCTCGATGCCCTAATTGGGAAATTGTCGCTCGCACAGGTCATGTACGTTTGATTGACGTCACGCTACACTGATTAGCCCTCAAAGGCCGATAAGTGCTTTTAGAATGGACAGTTAGATGTTCTAGTTTGCAATACCTAAAAGTCAAGGTAGCGACTTGCTTACGTAGTTGTTTGTTATATGACAGAGAATTTTAATAATGAAAATTTTTGGTATGAATATTTGGAAGAATAGAACAATTATTAATTGTAAATCATACTTCGCATTTAAGTTGGTGATACGTTGACTGATGCAGTATTTAGAACTACAAGCATGGATAAGTACAGTAAATTATAAAGTTTCTTCAGTAGATGATTATAGCACCTAATGGTCGTATTTTTAATAAGCATCTAAAAAACAAATAAGTAAAGGAGACAAAGCTACAAACAAGTTAATTAAAACTGTACAAAGTACCTGGATTAAAATTGTCGAAATGGGAATAAAAGCCATTCAGGAAGTAAAACCTTGTTAAAAAAAACTGTTAAGCGGTTCCCGTGACAAGAGGATCAACGAATTAACATTATATTTTTACACTAATGGCGCAGAATTAAGGTCCAAAAGAAAAATTTCAGCGGAGCAGGAAAACGGCTTTTCCCGGTGTTTCCCGCGGCCATTGCACTCGGCTTACATAACACCAGGGCCACAGCGGCGACGAGGAGTCAGCGGCAAACAAACGCAGGGGCGTAAGTCAACGACCCTTAGCGTTCTGAAAGAGGCTTTACTATGATAACAATAGGTTTCTTATTAAAACGGTCGGTGTTTACTAAAGCGTTGGAATGATTAATGATGTGCCTTTAGGAGTGCGGCAGGGGCGCGGGGGGAAAGGCCGGGGTTAATCGAACTGAATTTGAAGCGTCCAATGCCCACCTTACATCTGACATTATAATTATTGTTATAGATCACACTTTGTTGAAGTACTACATTATCTAAACCTAAAGTATTCGCACGGTATTCAGAAATTATCGAAGACGAGTGGATATCGGGTTGTGTTGTTTAAAAACAAAACGATGCGTTCGATTTAGAAACATTTTGAATTTGGAACAGGCGACGCGACATAAGCACACTGAAAATGGGACCTTATTCGTTAATTATTAAAGTTTCATTTATAACGCAATTGGATTGTATTCCTTTACGTTTTTGTCTATACAAGATGGTACCACCGGGACGAGTATTAGTTACTTAAGTAATTAGAGACTTTGATACAATAGCAATAAACGTTAATTTCGTTTATGGTGCAGAAACGACTTGATACTTTATGCCGTTGACTGACACGTGGCATCTACGGGATAGTAATGAGAGCGAGCGAGAGGGGTGTAGAATGTTTTCTTCTAATCGGTCGAGATATAGACACGTAACACGTTTTGAGAGAAATGGTAAGGCGAGTGAGTATTTTAGTACGGTTGTCCTTTTTACGGCTCAGTGCCAAGATGAGTGGGGAAAGGGAATAGTCATGAATGATGAGCTTTATAGGGCCATAGAACTGGTATTTGAGGGGACGAGTTTCCAACTTGGTAGTTTAATAGTTCTTTAAGCTGACTTTACGTTAAGGCAAGTTTGTCTGAACTCTGAACCTAATCCATCTTATTGTCATTGCAAACACAACTTTTGAGGTGGTAGAGTAGGGATACGTAAACTAAATTACCTAACACGAGAAGCTTTAAATACATTTTATAACGATAGCAAAAAGAAAGACTTAATTCCTAAAGGGACTACTTATTTCAAAAACGAAATTATATATTGAATGGAAGCAGGCGTTATTCTGTATGATCCCCCCATAAAGCACCGAACACAATTCTTACAACACTCTCTTCGACGCACGTTTCGTTCCGACACCGGGACATCCTCAGGAGATGTTGACTTCACAATGCGAAATCGTAGAAAAAGGAATTAGTCCAGTCTTTCCCGCACTAAAATAATCAGTCTTGCAGGCCCTATCGACTTCTAGAAGGGTCTTAAAAGGAAGGGTCGCCTGTATGTCCGTTTGTCTCAGTCCTAGAATGTGAACAAAAAAGTTTAAACCTCAAAAATGGACGTAATTTGTTCACCTAGCACGTTGGTCTAACATCAAAAGGTTTTTAAAAGCAACAAGGAGTGTAGGAGGCTATAGGAGGCTCCTTAACTGACCCTTTGATCAAGTGCTCGGATCGGAGGGCCTTATTAATTAGGCAGTCCAACTCAAGTTACAATAACAGCTTTGTAGGCAGATTTTCTTCGATTATACTCAGGCCTCTTAGAATTTTTTAACCACTTCAAAAAGATACATCCTATACGAAAGTTTATTTGATAGCAAAAATGATGAAAAAACTAAAAAACGCCTTTGTGGGTAGTATAACTTTGGTATATTAATTCGTTCACAATATCTCTATTTTCGACCGAAGACTTAGAAAACGTTGATTAAAATTTTCATTAAAGTTAATCAAAGCAGAATACTTGTATATTTTTGTTAGGATTCGAATACTGGGAATTTCTAAACAGACAGAGCATAAATTGGGAAATTTTAGCATCAATCAAGTGTACGCTCGAGAAATGTAGCGGATGTAGGCACTTTGGGAGGGATCATAGATATAAAAGCGGGGAGGGAGGCGCCTCCCAGGCTCTGGGGCCTTTATAGTCACATTTGTATGTAAACTTAAGAAGGAATTGTTTTATTGATGACGGACTTACGCGTGACTGTGATCTCGGGTTATACTGAACTTTATTTGCTTCAGGTGGGACTTTCTACTTTATTTTACAGGGTTTTACGCGATTACTGAAAGGGAGTTGAAGGGTTTAGTAGAAGTTGTTGAATAAATTTCGATTTTTCGTCATACACAGTGAGAGAAAAACCGAAAATTTACAACTCTATCGAATTCTTATCTCTGGGATACTTAAACGACGCTATCAGACTCGGAGATCCCACCCTTAAAAAATTGTCATAGCCTTAAAATAAGAATTAATTATAAGACCACAGATTAGAGAAGTTGTTTTGTGTTAGTATAGTTGGTTTCGTGTTTTGCAATCAGAAACAAATGCAAATATGCATGAAATTGTGAAAATCTGCCAGCTTTTAGTTGGTAGTAAAACTATAGATCCGAGTTTTTTGTTTGCATAGGTAGCTAGCTCCGCTATCTATCTTGTTCCCACGAGGAAAGGAAAAGTTAAATAAACGTTCCATGTTCAAATACATTAGGTCGGTCTGACATATCTAAAGGTAGGTATGAAGTAAAGCGAACAGTTATTTTAGTGCCGCATTTCGCAAAGCAAGGCGAGTGCAATAGACATATATACACAGGACCCGGCAAACCGCGCAAAAAATGTCGCCAGTTTACTGGTGTGAAAAATGTTTGTTTTGACACCAACAGCGTCAGTAGTAAGCCGACCGCAATATTGTTTATAGACCACGGCCCACGCCACAAATCACTATACTTGTTATTTGTCCTCACGTGTGCTTCCACAGGGACGGTTTCCGCCATAATGTGGCGTATTAGCCAAAAATTTAACAGATGGCGCTACTTTTGTTTAGGTTTACGTAAAATGTTCAGATAGGCTTATCCTTTAGGTTCATATCGGTGGCGAGTGCTAATTTTTACACATGTGATGCCATAAGTGCGTCCTCGCGAGCGTTAAACCCGAGCCTGGCTAAACAAATGACTAACCATATTTTTGCGCACTACAAGTTAGTAGGTACTTGAATGCAGTCCAGTGGTAAAAGACGATGCAGTCGAAAGATGTTATCGTGCTAACTTGGAAGGGGTAAGGTTAGATAACTTCTGCCGTACCGGACTTTGCCGGTGGGTTGGTAATCAGCCACGGCCGAAGCCTCGCACAAGATCAGCAGCCTTAGTAGACAGTGAAAGTGGTCTTAGATCGGATATGTCATTCCCATACTTTAAAAATTTCCATTTAAAAATGTAAATAGCGATAGATACATTTTAAAGTTTTTTTTAGGGCTAAAAGCGCAGACCTGAGCCATTTACAAACTATCAGTGAAGATGAGGATACCTATTTACTAGCAAGAAGTTCTTAGCTAACCAACTAATGCTTCTCTCGGACGATGGGAATTTCTTTGGCCAGCAGATGCGTCTAGATTTGGCTTAGATGTTGATGAGTCAGTGAATGCGTGAATCATTATTATCTATTTTTTTAAGTGTTTTTTGCATTGGACCAGTAACTATAAGCACTCATTTAACTATTTACTACAGCTTGTAGTAAATAGTTAAATGAGTGTGGATGAAACTATCAGAGAAAAAACAAAAGATTTTGATCTATACCAAACGCCAAGTACTCGAAGCACGTGATAATTACCTGAAAAAGAGAAAAATAACACGTTAATAAAGTCTAAAAATACATAATTTGATAAAACGAAAGCTAATGTAGTGTTACCGTATTTATTTGGGGAACGTGTGCAAAAAGCTTCATAAAAATAACAATAATTGGCTTGGCATAAAACTAAACGCTAATAAAACGGTAACCTTTCTACTTTTACAACACCATGGTATAATTTATCCTTCAAAAAGTCACTGCAAGGTGAGTGCACAAAAACTGGTGAAGTTGTTTATCTCCGTCGCGCAAGATGTCGCGCCCGATCAATTTAAAGATGGCGACCACGTTTAGTTTCGTCTTTGTCAGATCTTAATCGATATTTTAAATCAATAACCATTTAGGTATTGTATCAGTATGCTAGTTTACCTTGACCGCAGTAGTTTGGCGTATAGACCTACATGAAATTAATAGGGTCATTTTTAATCTTTATACAACGGAATTAGCGCTTAACTTTCTAAGCTTCTTACTCGTAAGTGCTCAGGAGTGATAGACTGTCATTCCTTTACTATCTTTTACAAACTCTTCAATGTCAATAATAATATCAAAATCGGAACAGGATAGCAATCAAAAGCCATGTATACCAGGCATACATAATCATGTGAAACTTATCTAAATTGGTTCTGTTCTTTGGAGAGTAAATAATAATACAAAATGATATGAAATAAACAAGACATACGAGCTATTATTTTATAATTAAAAGCGACTGTTCGCGGTAGGTAGTGGAATAGGTACAGTTCGTATCAACTATGTAAAGTTCATAAATATTATATAAGTATGTGCTCTTGGCAGTCTCAAGGCCCACTTTTCGTCTGGGGCCTGAGGCAACGTTGATTTGATATAATTAGTTTGTTCGCTTTTAATAACAATCTGTTATGAAGCCCGACTCTAAGATATAAAATAAATATATTGTGTAACTATATTAACAAGTTACCGAATTAACGTCTTAGCAAATGTATGTAAAGAAACTGCATCGCAAACAAAAACCGCGCAATCTGCCCCGGAACAAAACAGTGACAAATTGTAGAGTTGCGTCAAAATTAAAAACAAAAATTATGAACTTAGTTAAAAAAGTTCATTTCAAAAATATTGTTTCGCTCGTTTACTTCTATGAGCGCCCCCGTAAAAAAACATTTTTTTTTCTATGAAGGAACGGTTTTGGGCCGTATTTTACAAATTATTGCCAAGTTTGAATGATTTGATTTCGACGGTTTGGTTTGAAATCAATCCTGGTTATATTCAGAAAAGCATTTTTTGACCAAAGCAAAGTCACAGTTAACTCGGAGACCTTCCTTTACTCAGTTTGTAAATAATTAAATGTTTAACAATCCGAATATCTTTGAGAAAACAGCGTATTTTTTACCGAATAACAATAAATGAGCCGAAATGATAATAATCAGTTATCACATTTTGAGGTCGTTCGGTTTCGGTCTTATTTCCATTTTGACTTTTTACTGCTGATTTTAATTGACTTACTTTCGAGTTATACAGTCCTAGTATCTACTCAAAATTGATCAAAATAAAATTGCAAATAAACGAGTAAATTAAAAATTCAAAAATTAATGCGACAACTTTTTGCCTCGACTCTGTTCGAAGGCTATAGAACTGACGTTTCGCTACGCTACTAGTTCAGCTAGACCAAACAACGAAAAGGCAATCGAACGACCTATCCCAAAATCCTTAAAAATACACATGTGACGGCATAATATTGTTTCCGATAGGTATGTCGACACCGATACCGAACCCAAGGCCATGATCTTGAGTTAACTTTGAGTATTCGCATTAACAAACTGGCCTTTGTATAGAATAATTTATCAACAATGTAGGAATTTGGACGTAATTTGAATTGAACACTTAAAAGCTTTAGAAAAAACCACCTACAAAACGCCCGCGACTTTGCTTGCTTGACCTGTATTTTACCTCCTCATTGGTAGAATTTTCGAATACCTACATTATACCTGATAGCTTAAGAGCGGCCTTCCCGGTAGATTGTTTCATACAAACGCTGTTACGCGATTATGGCGTTTTAACAAACTTTTCTTGAAATATTTTTAACAAGTAGGTACCTGGCACACTATATCTAGGTTTGTATAGAAACAAAAATTAAAATTTATTAGCAACAAATTAAGTACCAGCCTCCAAAAATCTGCATTCTTGCTGAAATTTTACATAAACTTTGGTCGTTTCCCTTAGCTCATATATTGTAAAAGTAAAAAAAAAACAACTCTATAGAAACCTCGTACAACTAATAAAGATTCGAAATAACAAACATTATTTACACATACTTGTAAGGCTTTTTCAAAATCACGTATTTCCTGGAACAAGTTTCATGAAATTGCCGCGCTATTTTTTTTCTCCTGAACGCGCGATTGACGATACAGGCGTTATCTCGTTTTTTTCAGAATGAGCCTTTTTCTAGGATTCCGTTAGACGAAACAGCAAGCCTGTAAACCAGTAATTCGTTGTACTTGGATGGTCCGGGAAGTGTCGCCTTAAATTGTTAAAACAGAGCCTTGATATATCCGAAATGCTTTCAACCCTTTATTCATAATGAAATGATGCAGTTCGGATGTACATACTTTGAACTTTGAAGTGGACACTTGTTTTGTATTAATGATGACTGAAATCTTTATACTGAGCAGTTTTTAGTAGATATCCAAATTACACTACAAGTAAACTTTTACCTCTTTAGGTATACGTAGGAGGTGAAGCCTGCAAGTATCGGGTAAAGGATAATGAAGCCCGTAATTATTATTCCTAGGGAGCTCGCAATATCAAAGTTCAGGAGTTTCTTTTAAATACTAAAAATAAATCACATGATATTGTGTAGGAAGACATGGCTAAGAACATAATAATAAGAATATACATATACCTAAGGGAAGGATAAGTTTAAACTGTAAAATATTATATGTTGGTGTTCTACGTAATTAGGAAGTGAGACCTATTAGCATTGCACCATGAGTATGCTTTTTTCAGAACTTATTTATTGATATTAATAATTCCTGACAGAGTTGTCAATGTAACAAATAAATCTAAAGTCACAAGCATACTATGGAAAGGCGTAATAGCGATATTATGTTCTTTAGAGAAAAAATGCCTTTTTATATATTAGTGTAGATAATATAATCTTGGACTGCCACCAAGGTTAAGTGGCAGCATACGTGATTCGTCTACATTACAATAATACTCGTTTGTCTAAATGTTACGAGATTTCATTGACACCAAACGCTTAATAAACATAAGGATATACTCGAGATAATGAATCAAATAACATACTACCTATTCTTTTAATGATTTTCATTTTAATAAATTTATAAGTAATTAGGTACTATAGCTTTAGTAAAACATTGTTGGCATCACCCCTTTTAAAAATCACGAAATATGTCGTCTGTCAAAAAGGGACAGCATTACAATGTTTAACGAAATTCTTGATGACATTTGGGGCACTTTCTGTTTAGTTTTTTACGTGTTATCTTACTTTAAGAATATCTTTTCCTCTGAAATTACTTTAGCAGAGGCATGAGTGCTGAGTTTTACTCGAGAGGCATGAGTGCTGAGGAGTACTGCACGTCAACTCGAGCGAATCTTGTCACTCTTACGCGCGGCATTCGTGTTGCTTTGTTTTTAATAATTTTTTTTTTAAATTTACGAGGTGAAGAACTGTCTAGGTTCGGCCCTGGGTTCAATCACTTGCGGGGTCAGCCAGGTTAGGTAAATGCGCTCAAAGTTGATTCTTTAGCTTTTTGAGTTTTCAATGTCTAAGAAGAACAGCTATTTAAATGAATAAATGAATATAGATTTAGTAAAGATTTGCTAAGAAAAGGTAATTTGTTTGCCTGTAAAGTGTTTGTAACCAGATTTAATACTTTAGAAGTCAAGTAAAGTTATTAAGCAAACCTTTTCTTGCGCCGAGTGTTGTCCGTGGTAAATTAATAGGTAAATGAACTTGTGTGTACATGTGACAACTGCCAGATTCTTGAGAAAAAACGTGGAAAACACTTCAAATGATATAGATGGTTATCAAAACAATAAAGTGACGTACAGTACTATAGATTTTTTTGAATCCGGTTACTCTGAGGTACATGTGCCCATTTAGGGTTGAGTTTAGTTTTTAACATAGCACATAATTCTAGGTCGCCTACGTGTTAGGAATGCTTATGTAATACTTTAAATAACTTGTTTTTCGATTAAGCAAATGGTTGATGGTACGATAAGTGATGACAAACTTTGCTGATCTCAGCTTTTTTTAAATAATGGAGAAAATTTCAATAAAAAAAAAACGTAGTAATAAAAAGAGTACAAAGTAAAAGTAGAGATTTCTAAGCAAAATATAATTGCATTTTTTAAGTCGAATAATGCTGATACAATAGTTAATTATCAGTATCACAATTTATATTCTATTACTTTTGCACTTAGGCGGACATAATATTATTATTTATCACGAAATTTGGGTTCCAGCCGACACAAATAATTGAGTGCCCATTCAGTTAGCGCGTGAATTTAGGTCAAGCACAGCCTTAAAGTCTGTCTAGGGGTTCATATTTTCGTATATTAATAAGCTCCTTTTGTATATGCGTCCCTCGTCTTCAAATGTAGAAGACGTAGATGGTAAATGTGTAATTTATTATTAGTATATAATGATTTGATCAAAGGGCATGTTGATTTGATCAAAGGGTTAAAATAAGGTTTTTCTTTTCATTTCAGGTATGTGAACACAGGATTTATTTTGAAATAAGTGTCTGGGCAGCATTTATAGGCCTATTATGTCGTCACATCTCTCTAAGACGAATGTTTACAAATTATAGACTAAAGAAGTTAAATTTTAATCAACCCTTTTAAAAATCATTAATTAGGATTAAGCGATCACAGGAAACGTAAATCCCATTGCCTTTAAACTGCGTCGTAAAATATCAAGACACGAAAGCTCGCGAATTTATTGAGTCAGAGAAAAATTTATGAAGCTATTGTATTCAATAATATTATGGCATCATTCATAAATATCTTTTGGAGTGAGATGATTTTAAGATTTTTGAAGTACATATTATGTGTAAACATACCTACGATATGGAGCCCCATTTCCTAAAGATCAACTTTCAATTTCGGTGGTGTACAAAAATAAAGTAATAAATAAAAAAAAATGTGAATTTCCAAAAGCACATTTGCATACTGAGCTTTAGTCACGTACAATCTTCGGCGGGGTATTGTTAGCTCAATAAATTCTCAAAAATGCTACCTACTTGGAGTTTAAACTTTACTTTCATAGACTTAAGAGTGTTATTAAAAGCCGGAGTGGGGAAGAAATATTATATTTACTGTGTAGTGTGTACATACGCTCCCGTGGGATCGGCGGCAAGTAAAGTAACAGATTCAAAACACGATACATTTTAACCCACTGAGTCATTTAACAGGTAAATTCTTAAGATGTTTAAGATTGCTCGACCCTTTTTTCCTTACATAAAAAAGCGTCAGAAACTCATCACTAATTTGTAATGACTGTTGACGGTGATTAAGGTGAATCATTTTAATGAAATACGATGAATGATGAACAGACTCATGCACTAACCAGCAATGACAGGCGAGTTAAAATAGTTCGCTGTTGACTACAAAAACAATACCCAGCCGAGTTTTTGAGCGTTCTTTTATATGTTTTCTTATAGGATTTGTTTAAAGTCAGATGGTAATGCAAAATGGTTTTAAAGACGTTGATAACAGCAGGTAGGTATAACATGACTAGAACTATGAATTAGGTATTCACAATGGTAAATCGATATTTTGACAATAAAACCTTCTCTAATTCAAGCTTTCTGGTAATCAGAATAATTTTCAGTTAGAACAACACTGTGCAAATAAAAAAGGCTAAGCATTATGTCCCGAATCTTCAAAGCTTATTATGTCCCCAATCTTCAAAGCTATTTATCTTCGTTCTTAGTTAAACGATTATACTTAAATTAATAAAAGAAACTGTTACGAATCATACCATTCGTTCAATCATCTACGAAAAACATTAATTAAAGGGTAGATTTTTTTCTTTTCCAACAATTCGCGAAAATTGGCTTAAAAAATACAACCTTATTTCACGAACTTCGCGTATTGTGATTCCTAATCGTCGGTTCCATCTCGGTACTTGGTTATTTTTTATAGTATTTCGGCCAGTTTTTTCGGTTGCGTATTTTTAACTTAATGTACCCAAAGTAGTTATCAAATTCTAGTTCGTTTCAGTGATCACGCTTTTATTTATGGGTAGTTCAACGATCTCCCGGCCATGCTTATGAATCAGGTGTGAAATTACGTATTCCAACGTACTTGGCATGCTCAAGTTCACAACTCCGATCGAAAGTGGATCTTAACACCGAGAAAGCAGGGACCAGAATAGCGTGTACGAGTTTACGTCAGATCCATGACGTAAGAGATCTGTGATATTGGGTCAATAGTTTCGGAGGCATGGCTAATGGTGGTGTCAAAAGCAAACTGAGATATTAATCGAATAGCTTAATTTTAAGCTTGTATAAAGCTCATGCTTATTGTAATGATTTTTTACATATTTAACCATAGATAATTATATCCAGGAAATTAATTACAACAGACAAAAATGTTGTAACTGAAAAATCGAAGCCCAATGCCAAGGTTGACCAACATCGTATATTTTTGAGACCGACATCGACACTCGTTCGTAAAGTCAACAAACGCGTGGTCTCGTACAGCGATAAGGCACGTAAAGTAATCGTCAAAATGTTCCGAGCATCATGGTGTAACGTAAAAACTAAAAACAATCGTTAATTATGTTTTACGAGGTGTTCTTGTGGCCTGTGGGTGAATGTACTGGCCCGCTTGGCTCGACGCCAGCTCTCACGGTGCGCTCCTAATCTCCAAGCTCCCGATAGCTCATAAACGCCTAGTACTTGTAAAACAGTTGGAGCTACGGTCGTTCCGTCCTAATAATGTTCTGGATTCCTGGTTTGGTTTCATTGTTCTTACTTTTCTGTGATTACTTACTTACACTCACATTTTGCATATCGTCAATTTTCATGTACTGTATGTGCCCATATAATTGCAGAGTTCAACTGTTCCATCAATAATTCATTCATCATTTATCATTTTGCACATGTAAACTGAAGATAATTTCAAACATTTCCAGAAATTAATTTATTTGTAGACATAAATTACAATGTTTTAGTTTTACTTATGATGGGAATGATCTATTTCCAGAATGAATTTTATTAAACTTTGGTAAAGGTTTGGTTGCGCTTACCGTTGTTATTTTTAGATTCTTTTGAAACAATCTCAAGTCATTACAAAAATACACTGAAAGAAAGACGCGTAAAGTAAATTGCGTAAATCAGACTAAAACAGCATCAAACTTTGCTTTTGGATGTTACGCAATATTTGTAATATTTTCGTTAGGCCGGTTTACGTTATACGATAACATTCTTATCGGTTGATCAACCCGGCTTCCCTGTGCTGACATAGACCTTAAATGCAGAGGAATTTCCACTTTCTAACTTTTATTATCACTGTATGTACATGTAAAATTTATAGATTTTTAGTAAAATTGCATTGATTTTTAAAATACCTCTTTTGCTTATATTACAATATAATATACAGAGTACAATAAAGAGCCTTTTTTGCGACGGCGAAATATCAAAGTTGCTTTAGGTATTCTGGAATGTGTGGTGGACTCGAACAACATATTACATAAGTCACAATATTTAAATCTAAAGTCACCCCACGTCACACGCGAAATTAAGCCTCAAGACTATGCACAAAGAATGATATTTCTACGAATGTATTAAATGTTGAGAATTTAAGATGACCGCTGTACTAGGCCACCATGAACTCTAGATGTTGATATAGTGTCCGATAGCGCAACCAAAAATTTGACTCCGCGTTTCCGTCTCAGCGATCGCGAATACGTGAGGTCAGACCTAGAAGGTTACATAACTTATGTACACATTTTGATGTTCAAGGAAATTGGCATAACGATTTACATAGTTTCTCGAATGAAGGACTTTATACATGAATTAGCTGCACTATTTGGACAAACCGCGGTTTAAGTAAAATACTGTGAAAAACCATATTTCCCATCAAAGAAATATTTTGGAGCTCAAAAACGGCATTGAACATTAAGTTTACAAAAAGAAAAAATACTGGCGTAGTCGTAGGCTAGCTTGGCGGTGTTATTTTAATTGCCCCATCCGCCGTAACATGAATAACGTAAGAATCATTTTAAGAGGAATTAATCGCATTGAAAAGGTCTTTCGAGGACTTTGAACTTTTTGGCTTCTTGCGAACCTTTTAAGTATGAAACACCTGTTGATTGGAATTGCCTTTGTCTATCCCTACAGGTTTTTCTTGTCTGTTGACTTGACCGTGCTATTTGTCTGCCTCGAATCGTCCCAATGTTATAGATCGAGAGAGGTAACCGTCCTCACATGCCGTGTTAATGACTCAGTTGCGAATAGTTCTAGAAATATGACATGTATAGAATCTTCACAATAAATGATGTTGAGACATCGGTACTGCAAAATACTGGTAGAGTAAGGGCTGATTTTTCAAAAGACAACTTCACGGCGTAAACCGTCGTCTTAAGCGCTTTTTAGTGAGTTCTTTTACTTTTATGTGACTTCCCATTTCAATTTAGTCCAGTTCTGATAATGGCATCCATGAGAAAACTATATAAGTCTTAAATTTTTAATTGGAAAGGATGTATTCAACAGTAGTTTCATGAGAGTTAATTAATTAATATTAAAAATAAACTTCCGAAATCTTTGTTTTTCTCTGTGAAGTCCTTTTGCAGAGACTGGAGCTGCGTAGGGAAGCAGTATCAAACATGTATAAATATTATGCAGATATAAAACAAACAGCAAAATATGTGACCACGCCACAGAATACAATATAATAGTGCAAACAATAGCGTTGCTATTTTAACATTATCAATTTATCACATACTTTACCAGAGATGTATGAAAAGTGAGGAGTAGTGTACAGAAAATGTGCCTACATAACATTTTAGGGGCTTACGGTGCTGAACGCAGCACATTGATATCTGACTTAGAATCTTGGGATTTTCTTTCGGTCTGTGAAAACTGAGAATGTTTCTATATCTTACCTACATAAAAATGAAAAGCATTTTGCATTTTAGTTTTTGATTAGTTATTTAGGTGTGCTGAAATGTGATGCTTATGAATCGGCTTTACTTTTAAATAAATAATTGGAAAAGAATTAAAAAAAGACTGATTTAATTTATAACATTAATTGTCCAAGGTTACGGAGTTATGGACTTACGAGTAGCTTTCAGTAGAGCTAACACGAAACAACAACGTTAACTAACAAAAACGTTAACTACATATTTAAAGCTGAGAAATTTCTCAGCGCGTAATCCTGCTCGGTTTTTTCATAACTTTATTCTATCCCAAAGTTAACAGGGGCCTGAACTCATTTTGTCGGACCTTTGTCATAATCTACAAGAGTCTAATTTCAAGAAATAACTGCATATAAGTGAAATAAGTAGTACTGTGGACTTGATGAGCTTCTCCTGCGAGATGGTTCTCTCGTAAAACGGACGGACAAAGTTCGTTCAAGTATTTAGTGCGTAAATCCACGCGGGGCCCATAACACTCGGCCTTGAGCCAGCGACCCTGAACATGAGACGTTGGTGTACCGTACCTACTTCAATCTGTAAGCTCGTTATTACTTATTATAATACCTACTAACAGACTAGAAATCTAGACGCACGACTTTTAAAAGAAGACATGAGATAAACAAATCACAATAGACATCTGAACTTGAAGACGATTGTTTAAAGTATCTAGATTTAAGTAACTTCAACAGTGGTTGTGTAGTTTAGAAAATAAATAATGTTTAGGATCAGATTTACCGTTGAAGTTTTGGAATATAGGTACCTACTACGATAAAATTTTCGTTTTCCTATGCCAATATTTTGACTCATTTATTTAAGCTGTATTAAATAACTTACGACCGGTGCAGCTATGTATGTCTTCTATGTAATGTACACTGTCTCCATTTAATATTAGAAAATGACCCTCACAAGAATGTTAAAATAATTAATAACTACTTTCATCTATTTCAGATATTTATTTTTAGAAATAATTTAGTCACCGAACCCTTAAGCCGAAGGAAGAGAAACAGTTTGCACATACTTCATTAAAGTTGACGCATAGTTGAGTTGCTTTCGAGTAAATTGAGATGCATCGGTTTACGGGACCACCCGTTAAAAAACCTAAAATCTGAAGACCTTTTAATCATATTAAAGGTACTAAGGTAGATAATTGGATACTTTTATTTGTGTCAAAAATATTTGCTTTATTGGATTAGATCACGGTGATATTTGTTAACATAAAAAGGGTTACGATAGGTAGGATAAGTATCTATGCGTCCAGGATGCAAGCTTAAGTTCTTCAAAATCGGTTCAGCAGTTAGCGGAAGATGGATACTTTAAATTAAGTTAATATAGATGCATTGCATGCTATACGTTGTTATCTGAGCTGAAAAGCTCATCGAATTGCAAGAACATCGCATCGCACTAACGTAAACATATAATATGCTACTTTACAACATTTTAAAGACCAAGCTCAGGTTTCCTCAAGTAAACTCAGCATAACACGTCCTCATAAGTCTACCTTCTTACCTACCACGGGCAACCGGTGGCACGGAGGTATGACTTTATTCCTGGCACCACTGTTTAGCTACCATGCAAAACGCTAATGAATTGTCAATGTACCGAGGGTTCGGCGAAATTAAACGCAATATGTTTTTTGTTTCGACGGTGTAGTTTAATAATGATTGAGGCAATTCGGTTGTAGGCTAATGGTAAATAAAAGTTAAAATACTAAAACGAGAAGAGTGTAAATACTTATGTATACTCCAACTTTTAATTCGATACAGTACGTTTCGTATTTTTTTCCCAAAAATCTGCTATATTCCACTTTTCTAGCGTAAAATTATATTTCGTGAAATACGAGTACCTACTTGGATTAAATATTAAAATTCGTTTATTTAATTTGCTAAATGACATTTAGAAACGTCAGTTTACTGCATCGAATTAAAAGTCGAAGTATAATTGCCATAGCGATGTGTTGTTTAGGAAAAACCATAAGACTAATAAAGTAAAAAATTATAGGGTTATATTTTTTAGACAATATCACGTACATTACGTAAAAGATCAGATGCATAGATGTAACGTGCAATATGCACTTTTTTCACTATGAGATTTTTTTATAGACGCGAATTCATATTGCATGACAGTCGCAAACTGTATAGTAGTACAACTGTGGTGATTCGGTGAAACTCTATATCCCCATACATCTGACCTTTAATTTTAACACGTACAAAACAGCAAGGATTTAACTTTTGATTTTTGCTTATATTAAATTTCATTATTTTTAAATTGTGAGGAAGTGAACGGCTCCTTCTGATTACCCCTCGATTGCCTATAATGAGATAAATTACTATATTATTATAGTTAATATAGTCTTTAATAACAAGTAGAATGTCTTAACAGATATATTATGTGGTGATTTTTATTACATGAAGTGTATATATTGAAATTTTATTAAGTACAATAATTTTTACCACCTGTCTGCCACCTACTGATCTTTTAACTTAAAGGGCAAAACGCCCGATCTTAAATTGATGTCTGGTTATGAGTTTGTCTCGCCCTTTGATATAATTTTAATTTCAAAACAGTTTTTTTCGTTTAAAACTAAGATGTTTGGTTTACCGAATCCTTTTCCAAAACAATAAAATTACTAACAAAGGCATTTTAGATCAATGAAACGTGAATATTCATTCGTCTGAAACAGTTAAATTTCTATAACTAAAAAGTTAATTTAGCATGCCATGTTTTCACAACTTTAACTACTTATTCCGTGAATGATTCAAAGGTTCCTACGTAAAGATTAGAATAACAGACGATCAATCAATAAACCCCTACCCCTACCTAACGCTACGTATATACATCGTGTAACGAAAACTTGAAATAATATTGTAGGGTACATAAGTACACTTGATAAGGAATCACTCTGAAAAATATTTAATAGAATAAAATAAGCATATTACTATCCATTTTTCCATACATTATGGAAAAATAAATGCTTATTTCTATTGAATATTTTTACAGAGTGATTCGTTACCAAGTACACTTATGTTGTAGGTATACGTAGGTAGTAACTACATAGTACCACTTAAGAGAAAATTTTATTTTTGTCTTGCTCACTTCTTCCAAATACGTTGGTGGGTGCGAGATGCAGCGTTGCAGAAGAATATAACAAAAAAACGATGTTATACCTAATTACTAAAAAACTAGGCCAGTTATCAAAAATCCGTTTCGGAGCGTTTTTGGATTACATGCATTGTAGTTTCCGATAAAAATTAGAAAAGAGAGGGAGAATTTTCTATCGAGGAAATTTTATCTAGTCGTGTTTCTGCTTGGTTATTTAAGTTAGATTAAATACCCAAAATACATGACTAATACCCAGTAATCAGTATTTAAAAGCAAGATATGCTTTTGTATAGGTACTTTAAAGTATTTAGTTAGATAATACCCAAAGGAGCAAAAATCAAAGCTCCTGAGTTTAAAAGAGTGGGCGCAGGATCATTTCATTCCAAGTCCACTTTTGAGACACTTTGCGTTTCAAAACTCATTATTAGAAAATACCTTTTAAAATATTCATAGAGTAAAAGAGAATCTAACATATTTACATCTAATTTGCAACTTGCTTCTCTTCTGTCTGCAGCCTCATCTGATACTGCCGGTATGATAGTTATACTTATTGGGTACTTAAAGCTTACTTTAAACAAACATTACTTTTTATCCAACTCCACAGTTAAAGCTTCCAACTTTATAGTGTGGTTTAAAGTCTTCCTAACCATGTTCTGACCTGCATCCGTCCATCAAGCTGATAGCAATAAAAATGCGATTCGGGTTGGGCAATAAAAAGCAGCAGGGAATACCGCTGCGCTGTACGTGTAGCAGCTACACAGCATCATGTTTACAAACACTCGGTTTCATGTCTCTGGTCGTGGAATCGTGTCATGAAACCATTTACGGGACCTTAAACTTCGCTACGAACATAATGGGCAGCACGCTTAAGAGTATACATAAGAGCTTTTGTAGCTAGTTAAATAAATTCTGTAACTGCAAATAGAGACAGTTTTCAAAACAGGCAAATTCCGACTACTAATTAGGCATATATATGAGGAAACTGCATTTTACTAATTTAAATAAGTTTTTTGAGTCAATGGGTGCGACGTAGGCCTTAATAAATCCAGTACGAATAGACTAAGAGCATCTACATTCTAATTCCTAGAACCGAGGAAGATAAGAAGTATGCATAGAGTACTTCTAGATTTTACTTTCAATGGCATACGTAACATGCGTATCATTGCAATAATGCATCATTGCCGCGTTGTTCTTAAAGTCTAGACTATCACAGATTGAATTAAAACTTTGTAAAGTTCTTTTCAAAATATAAGACCCAATGGTCCGTTGCGTAAAAATTTTTCGTTGAGTAGGTATTACACATTTTGTTTCATTTCAAAACCGCGATATTTTTCGCGCGATCTTCTATAAACAAGGCAGCTTTCCGCGTCCGCGCGTATTTGCCGACCTTTATTAAATAATAATCGATTGTTATTTCTGGCTGCCAAGTGTCAAGTTTTTTGCTGCTCAGTCATTATGACGGGTCAAAATTGCAGTTCGCGATCTCGGCGTCTCGTTTGAAATGATTTGAAAACACTCAATTAATTTGAGATAAGATTTGACAGCTCCAAATTACATACAGGCATCGCCGACGATCGAGAAGGATATCGGTGGAAGCTTCGAGCATAATGAGCGATAGAAAACATTTGGGTCGTCAAAAAGTGTGTCGGTATTCCGTTGCGATGAGAGAATTACGTTGGACGAAATCCATTACTGCTTATAATCGAAACTATTTAAAACATTGTGCTGAAGGAAGACGTTACTGTACCTCACGAATCAGTTTTGGTAGTTATAGGGTAGGCGTAAGGGAAATTAAAGACGATGTTTGAACCCAATGGAAACTAGTCTGGGGTGTAAAGTATCGTAGAATAACGTTCACCATGTAATCATGTTTTTCTTATTGATGAATGATAATTCTAGTCAAAAAGGAATCGACAAGAATTCAATGGGAGTGCATAGACGTGTTTTCAACGGTAGAAAACATTTGGGTCAATAAAAAGTGTGTCGGGATTACACATAGCCGTGGCTTTATTTACGACCGGTCGTGATGAGAAAATTACGACGGGCCTAATCCATTGCTGTGTTACTACCGAGTTTCATTAATTGGTGCGAACAGAATCGTCAATGTAAAAGGTCAGCCGGGTTGTTTGGTGGCGATGACGAATGTGAGGGGTTGATGAACGGTGGTCTATTTCGGAGCGACTAAATGCGGCGGGGCTCACCGAGTGACATTTCGTCCGGCTAGGTGCATCCGAGCGACCGGCGATCCTACCAACAAAATACTGACAACATACCATCTCGAACTGCACTTTAGATGACAACGCGACTCAGATTTCTGGCGACCAAAATACCGGCAGTTTGCAAGAACATTTTTTAGATCCAATACCTACTTTTAATAAAATTACTGAATCTCTATAATTTCAACAATTGAAGCGAAAATACTGCTATTAATTCATAAATAGCTATTACTATTGCTACGCGCGGGCAGAAATTATTTTAAAGATATTTTTAAATAAAATATTCAAGTAAGTCTACGGTAAAAAATACTGGATATGTACACTATAACAGAAAGGGAGTGGAAGAGTCATGTACTTTTGAGTAAAAAATGCATTAAATCTAATAGGTTTCAGTACACAAAAGCGTTAACACCTAATCAGCAATACGATAAAGCGTTAAAAGATTAGCCTCAACTCAAGTCACTTTACGCAGACGGGAAGCCAGAAAAGTAAACGCTTGCTTTGTAATCCAATGCCTAATCAAGAGGATGTACGCGTATAACTAACACGAACATTCCTGACGTAGCTAGTTACATTTTTTGCCAGTGTTTTGTATCAATAACAATGATTTTTAATGAGTACCTATCATCATTTTGTCAGTCAACATAACGCAAATGCTAGACACAGACATACACAAGGTGCCCTATTTTCTTGCATAACAATGGCTCCAAGTGGTTGAGTACGTTCTACAATATTAGCCAAGACGCGATCACTGCTTATTATTAAACAGTATTACTTATGACAAAGAGGTACAATTAGGTGGTAAGAAGTAATCCCTGAAGAACACCATTATTGCTAACGATTTGATTTACCTACTAGCTAACTAACACTCAATTGACGAGTAAATAAATAAACAACATTTTCTAAAATATGCTCCGGGTCTTTTATCTTTCGACAAAAAGTAATAATAATTGATACTTCACCAAATTAAAGCTAGCATAAAAGGCATGGATGCTGTGCTATACCAGATTTAAAGCCTTAGTTAAAACTATAAAAGGCGCGACGCGTAGCAAATTAGATAAATCTGTGAAATAATTATAGCGATCGTTAATAGATAAACGGAAAAACTAATCGATATTATGGTCGTTGTCGAGCCATAATATTTTGAGGGTATTTATTTTAATGGCTATGAAAGAAAAAACGGTCGAGTTGAAAACTCATAAATTCCGTAATTAGTAGTTACATTTATAAATGGAATACCTACGGGTTTGTTTGTGTTTTCCGTAATAAAGTTTCCTTGATGTAGGTTATCTTTAGTCTAAGAAGGATCTCTTCCAGGCGTTTTTGTAATTCCACCCAACTCTAATCTTAAACACATCATGGATCTCCTTTGAACTTTTCGTATAATTAGCATGGTTATTGGTTGAGTCTACCTAAAACTTCGCAACGTATGTGGTCCCACGAATAAGGAAAACGATGTCAAATTATAAATTAATCATACATTAAATGAATTATAGAGAATATACCGAGAGTTTTTCAAAATTTAAATCATAGGTAATAAGTTTCTTAGTTTTACTAATATAAATTAGGTAAGTATAGTAGTCACTAAATATACTTTTGATAATTATAAATTTAGTATCGCTTAAGCAACATTATACGTGTTCAAACTTCAAACTCATGATTGGCGTCATTTGGAGATTGTTTTTGAGTTACTTAACTATAATATTACAGACTTTAAGAGTAGAGTAGTAAGAATAGGTACAAGTATCAATTCCAGTGGAAAAATGTAGAGGATATGCAAAGTCGCAAACAGACGGTAGTAGACTACAAATCTTGGCACTCTGCAACATTAAGTACCTGAAAGTGAGAGCAATAGTTAAGCGCGTTGATGTTAACGAAGCTATAGGTACTCCAGTTTACTTTCTATAGACCAAAATATCGATAAATCTAGACAATGACCACATAAAAAATAAAAAACGAGGCAGTATCCTAAATGACCTACGCGGTTAGGAGCAAGTTTTTACTTTTTAGACGTCAAAACGGCTGTAGAACGCGCCATTAAACAAAATTGATACAGATCTGGGGCCGCGACCGCATGGATTCGGTTTCGAACATTTTAATTAGGGTGCGGATACTGAATCAACTGGAAAAAATTGAAAGAAAAAAACAGCAACGCTCGAAGGTTGCATTTTAGTAGGTATAGTTATGAAATTGTCGGCCGATGCAGATTAATTCCGATCCATTAATCCAATATTAAAAGTTGCTCGCAAACTCGCATTGGAGCAACGTGGAGGGTCTTAAGCTCTAATATCTGTGCTTTATGGGTCTGTTGTCCAGCGGTGGGAAGCTTGTAGTATGATTGTGATAATGATAACAAATAGCTGGACTAGCAAACTATACCTGGAATGGCAAAGTTCTGATGGTATGCTTGGTATGACTGACTCTTCTCGGGGAATCCGTCCGGGTAAACTGGTATTATGATAACCTGGTACTTTGAGAATCTGGTATTATGATAATCTGGTACTTTGAGAATCTGGTATTCTGAGAATCTGGTTTTATGGTAATCTGGTATTTTGAGAATATGATATTTTGATAATCTGGTATTTTGATGCTCTGTTATTATGCTCTGGAGCGGCACCGCAGTTGCTGTATCAGTTATTGTATCGTGAAGCAGTTATATATTACTGTTTCGTCGTATGATATTGCAATGCAAAGTCGGCGCCATGCACTGCAGTGCGTCAAACATGGGCAGGCTTATCAGCATCACGTGAAAGTTCTTACCTTTCTTTAGATAAAAAATAAATAAAAATAACTTTTTCAGTCACTTAATAACAAAACAATTGTATGAGCTTTTGGGTCCAAATTTTCCTCGTCGTATGAGATTTAAATGCATACCTACGTTAAAGATACTCACCGATCACTTAGGTAGTTGGTTACCTACATCCATTGAGTCACGGACTGTGATTTATGGGTTGAATAAACCAGTACTGGGAAATGTCAGAACCAATATAATACACTTTTTTTATTTTTAAAATAAAAATATAGAAACCTCGAGACAGAGTCGCTAATCGCTATATTTATAAAGTGCAACGCCTGATCCTTACTTTACTTATCGAGAAAAAAGTATAAATGAAGTCTTTTAATGTGTAAAATGAGGGATCTTCCTCAAAATGGGTTACACTTATCTACGCAGTTTATGTACCTACCTGAACGGCGTTTACAAATCAATTTAATAATGTAATATCACTTTGTAAATGATACAAAGTGGATAACACTAAAAAACAATGCTTTAACTGACATCTTTACGTGATTCTGAAAAGTTCAGATTTATTGTAAGTATTTTTTTATTTCGAACTACAATTAAATTAAAAGGAAGCATAAAATTAATACATAGATCATGTAAAGCGAGTATAATCATGTATGCTTATTAATAAATTTAATAATACCTACACAACAAGTATACTAAGGTCACAGAAACTCTACGCAGATTAATATTGGCACTGTGTTTTGATCAAATTGGCGGGTCATCGACCGCGGAATGACCTAACCACCAGGATATCTAGCTTTACGAGATTTTTCGCACGCACAATCAGCCAAGTCATCATAATGATTCAATAAAAATGATATTAAAGTGTTTAATAAAACGACCGGCTAGATTATTAACTATAAAGAAAAAGATTCCATTCATCGGTTGCTGATATCATTGGTATCAATTATCAATTAGTAAAACATGAAAAGTTCACGCATGAATTTAGTCGAAAACCCCTTATGTTTTCCCAGACTCGTCTACTCTAGACTAGTGTCGACGTTGTCAATGTCTTGACTCCATTCATTTACTCACAGGTTCATTATTATCACTCGCGTTGGATTTATGTTTTTATAGTAAAATTAATATTTAAGCAATTAATTCCGCTTCGTTTTACAACGACATGAGTCCACAACTGCCCGCTAATGAAGCCCCAGCATTACACAGTAACAGTAGGTACACACAAAAAAGTGTCACTCATTTTCCTTTAAAAAAGTTTTAAATACGGTAAGTTTCTTGAATTTTCAAGAATAAGCAAGATTCCAAAAATGATACATGCTAATTTTTAAGAATAATTCAACGGTTTTCACATCATCAGTTGTATAAAAGCAGAAGACAAACAATCAAACAAACGTTCCGTTGTACGCAAACAACGCTCATAATCATATTTACTTTTCCCCCGGGGAGACTGTCGGTACACTTTGGCAATCACTTCGCAGTTTCTTAACAGTTATTAAAAACCTGGGCTTTTCCAATAAGTTTTCAAAAAAGGTTTCCAAACAAGACTTTAAAACTTAGGGTGAACGCTCCAAAAGTCGGCACTTTAAGGGTCTTGTCATATTAGAAAATTCGTAAATGCGTCATTCTAAGCAATTAAAATACGTTGTTTTTTTTTCTAATACTTTATACTTTTGACTGTGCAAGCTAATTTTAAAAACCGAACTTATTTATGAAGAAGTATTTTTTTTTAATCATTAAAAAAAAAAGTACTAATTTGCCTAAGCTCGGCACTCATGTTCGTAAGTGCGGCTTTTGTGTTCGCAAAGTCGGCCCTCTCGTTTTTCAATAGCGTCTGAAGGAAAACATGCAACACAGCCTGACTTTGCTTGCAGAATAAATGATTTTCTTTAAAAATTATTAATATGATTAAACTTAGCTAATGTATAAACGGATACTAAGTACTATTATAGTCTCCATGCACGTAATAACATAGTCTAAAAAATAAAAACAGTGTAAAAAGTTAAACAGTTTTAATTATGTTTATATAAATTTTCACATAAAAAATAACAGTTAGGAACACTTTGAAAATACTCTCCGAAAAACATAAATTATACGAATTAATAACAATTGAGTATACGAACTTTATCTTATGTAAATATAAATTATTACCTATCTACAGAACAATTATTATTTGCTACAAACAATCAGACAGTTTTCCTTATAAATAATACCAAGTTATACTAAGGGGGCCGACCTTAGGAATAACCCAAATCCTTAAGTCGGCATCCCCTGCCGACTTAAGGTACTCCATACTACTGATTTTCCTAAGTCCGGCACCCCTGTTTTTTCTTCAAATGTGCAAAAAAATCGCCTAAAATAATTAAAAAACAATGTAATATATTACGTAGAATCAATAACATTGCAACAACAAGTGCTAAGTACTATAATGTGTAATTTATTCCTTACCAACTGACGCTCGGAATTTAGCAATTTTGTAAGCGATTCCGCGACTTACGAACTCTCGCTCGTTCAAACGGCAACTGGCGAAAAGCAGTGCAGCCCAGTGTTCCCATATTTGAAACTTTATTACCCATCGGTGCAAACTTTTTTAAAAAAAATACCCATTATGCCTAAGTGACAACAAAACACTATTATCGACAGAAATAGAACGCAGTGCCGACCTTTGGGGGGGGGGGCCGAGCTTAGGAGCGTTCACCCTACATAGACAAGTAGCGTTACCATTGTCGCCATTTTCAATTTTATTAATCAAGCTACGTTCGATTAGGTACCCATTTTTATTCCGATACTTCGATAATTCGTTTAAACCTATTGTGCGTGTTTTTTATAATGAACTTGCTGGGTGAGATTTAAAAAACACCTTTCTTATGTCTTGTTTACCCCATAAACGGAACCTCTGTGCAAATTTTCAGCTTTCTAGGTCAGCGTTTGGGCTGAGCAATGATGAGTCAGTGAGTGAATGAACGAATTTAATATATGACTCAGGGCTTTTAGCTATTTATTTACATAGATTTGAAACCAATTTTCGATTGAAACATATTGTCATGTGCCTAAATGCTAGTTACCTCAATATAATCTCAACAAAACCAAAAGTGAGAATATAAATAACGAACCCATCAATTCGGCAACTCTAGCCATATGACTTTGTAATGGTCCATTATAGAAATGAGGGAAACAGGAATCACGAATCCAAAAATTCGGGTCCATTATCGGCAATAAGGTCTCAACTCGTATCAAGTAAAAGTGCCGCTTTCATTTTTACTCGTCCTCGCGAGCGCGGAGTCGGCTGGGGCCCGGAGTCGCATCTATTCAGGTTTGGGCGTCACTTTTTCTTTCGTTGCAGCTAGATGCCGATTCGCCTTGACCTTCAGCGATCGGTCGCCGCGGCCGTTCACCCCCACTCCGCGAGCCTTCCGCAAATTGCGCCCGTTCCTTCCAATTGCTATTATGTTGACTAGTGTACTGCGCTCGGCGATAAAACTTGCACCACTTGCTGGGAGTTACAAGGTACTTTATGATTTAATAACTACTACACGAAAAGATGAATAAAAAATGTTTTTGGAATGGTTTGGGTATAGGTAGGTAAAAGGCATCGTTGAGTAAGAAATGGTTAAGTAAGGGTAGGTGGTTTTCAGAAGTGGGATTCATTTTCCAATTTTTTAGAATGATGAGATAAGCAAGCAAGACGTTGACCTGACGTTAAGTGATAGATAGGTACACAATACACATGGCCGTATCAGATTCAGTGCGTCCCATAATTTTGCGCAATATCATATCTACGACACACGCTCCTGACGTAGGTACCTAAATATGTAACTGTTTGTAGATTCCGTTACTTAATAGAATTAAGAAATATACGTGAATTCATAAACATCTTTCTCAAAACAAAGAATTTTAATTTTATTTGCTACACAATCTATTCTCGAGCGCCCGGTTGAAAAGCAAAACCTAGTAAGTGAATTTAAAACGAAATAAAAAGTTGAAAATACTGGCAAATATTCGCATATCAGTTTCAATGTTTGGCGAGCTGAGGCTTGAGAACGAGCAGTACGAGTCCAGTGCGTGCAGTAAACAGAAGGAAATGGTTTCAAATGAGATGGAACCAGCGCGTATGTCGTCGGAGTCGGACACGTCTTGAGGGGCGCCTCGCGAGCCGTGACGCTCGTTTCCGTTCACGGGGCTCCGGCCGCGGGACACACTGCTCTGAACTGTGGACAACTTTGTCAAGGACGCGCCGACATAATTATATCAAGGTTTTGACCACTTGCGATTCCCAACCTTCTTTTTTTTAACACGCTTTTATTAGCTTCACCTGTATGTTTGTATGTTTGTAACCGACTCCTTTGAGCTCGATTTTGTCCTACTTTGAACGATCAGATTTAATTCAAACTTTGCACACCTGTCAAAGACAGATGACAATGCAATAATTCGATTAAAATATCCAATTACATATCTTTATTAGATTCGCCAGGATTAATTAATTTCTTTCCGCATCCTTTGCATGCGAGTAAGAGAGATAGAGCTAGTGCTCTCTTTGGTAGTACAAAGCGTGTTTTTTTAGTTTTTTAAACTATTATTATTATTTTATACTCCTAGATGGGAGTAACAAAGTTACTTCGAATAAGTAATAAGGCATATTATACGCAGGACCCGGCGAACCAAGAGAAAAAATGGCGCCAGTTTATTGGTGCCAAAAATGTTTGTTCTGATACCAGCAGTAAGGCCACCATGTAGTTCACTCAGCAACTACTTGCTTGTATGAAAAGGTTTACGTAAAACGTTTAAGGTGGAAATTAATAACCTATCCGATCCGGATTTGCCCTATCTGAGATTGAAATTTGACGTAAGCTCCATACAAGTTATGTCAAATTTCAATCTCTGGTAGCACAAATCTGGATAGGATAGGTTATTAATTTCGGCCGACGATCGCACCCTCAGGTCCATGTATCAAATGAACCAAAATAGGTTTAAAGTCTTCTGAGATTACTCCTCTATTCAGCTACTGAACAGCTAATATAGCAATTGCAGCATTATCAACTAAGCCAAAGTTTTTTGACTGTGGTCGCTATAGCAATAGATTCATTTGAAAAGTGCATTCCAGAGCTTTTCGAATGTACTGTTATAGCGATCTAGATGAAGGTAAAGTAATTTGATATTATAGTTTTCATCTACAGGATGACCCCATAAGGGTTAGCCTTCTTCTATTGAGCAGAAGAACTAATATACTAACAATATTGACAAAGTAAGTAAATGCAGCATAACCAAAACAGGATAGAAGTAAGGACAGCAAAAGCCTCTTGACTGTTTTGGAATGCACATTCGCGATGTTTTGCCGGCGGGGTATCGACCTACCCCAACTCCATAAATACTCAGATTACAGAGTAAATGTTCGCCCATCATTGCGCGTCATTGTCGACGGCACTGAGATGCCTTGTTGAACATACGAGCACTTGAATTATCGTGCGTTAACGGCGCACACATGAATGGTACCTACAACATGCGAGCGTACGCGATTCATTCAATTTGTTTACCCGACGAGCGCCGCCGCGACGCTCCGGTCAAGGGCGTCGTCCATCGCCCGCTCCCAACCCGTCCGAATCATCACCCAGCTAACTTACGTAGCTATGATGTATGTACAATGAAATTTTGTCGCTTACGATGTTTTTATGTTCCTGTGTTCTCATTTATTCAACGACGATATGAGATGGCACTTGCAGCGTGCAAGGCATCATATCGAGATCGGAAAAATTCTGATTATGTTAATAAAATGAATTGCCAAATCTAGGTAGGTATTGCCAGAATTAGGTATGAGTGAATAGCAATTTAAGACGTCGATCGGATTCGCTCCGCGCCGAGCATAGATATTATTCAAATGTTAGTGGTAATTCATTAGCTAACGGCGGCGGTAAAGGCCACATGCTGCCAGTCGCACCACGCGGTGCCCGAGACCTTCGCGCGGACCACCAACTCTTAGGTCGTTTACTCCAATTACGTAACACCCGTGTAACGACCAACTCGCTATATAATCGGCGGAATTTTTATTGACTAATTATTCGCCATTTTTTATAAGCGGTGAAGTCAGCGGATATCGCTAAATATTCAAGCAGTGTATCATTCGAGGCTAACAATAACGTACAAAAAATACGAACATCGGAATTATCTCACGTCGATATCTAATGGCCTCAAACAACCAACTCCGGCGCGGGCTGGGTTCGCTGCTTGGCGAGCGGAGTCGCGGGAGGCTGCGATCGCGAGAAATGGTCTCGTCTGTGCGGGATGCGTCCACATTCCACGACGATGACTCGTCCTGCCGGACCTCCATTGTGACTTTTTCTCTCGACGGCGCGTGGAAACTCATAAGTAATTTAGATTTTACTACTCGTACTCAGCAGTCACCCCGCTCCGGAGGCGATGAGTGAGTCTCTCGCGAGCGAGCCAGCATGGAGTCAACGCCCAGACGGATTAAAGGGCCGATTAACGAGCAGTTTAATTTATAACCGGAATAATAAAAGCTCACGGAAGGACCGCCGCCGCGCGCCTCGCGCTAACGGCTAACCCATAAGTCATAACTGAAATGTCAACAGAACATGGCGTCGGCTCCCGATCCATAGACCACTTTTTCACTTTTCATGCCCTCTCTTCACAGACGTTCTTACTTAGTATAGGAATGTTACTTCATTTGCATGCCTCCTTCGAATCAACTTTCGGTTTCGCACAAAAGCCGTCGCTGATCCAGAACAGACCAATAAGTACGACCAGAGTCAGCGCCCAAACCAGTCTGTCCAGTCGAAAACTGTAATTATGTTAACGAGGTGTAGGCCACGTGGCTATTTTTAAAGTTGGACTGTAAATTTTATTTTATTCATTCTTTTAGGGTAGGCAATCATACGAAAAGACTAATAAGTCGCGTGTCTGACTTTTAAACTTGTTTGCATCTGCTCGATAAGTACGATAACTTGATAAGTTATCGAGACCGGAAATCTCGGTGAGATTTGCCGGTGAGGCGGCGAGGCGGGCGGCTCGGGGAAGCATGACTGATAAGGAGGTTACACAACGGGCTGCGGCAGCCAAGGTCGCGGCAGATGTGGGAAGCACAGGCTCGTCGTTCACGGCTTATCTGGATAGGAATGTTTGCCCAGTTCAAATAAGCAGCTCGGAGCACGATCGGCCGCGCGCCCCGCGCCTTCGCCTTATGTTTATTAGGTGTGAACGCACTCGGCCGCGCCGTGAGAACCACACTACTACGTATTAGGATCGATTGTGCGATAACCAGACACGTGGTTATCGTAGCTTGCAGAACAATGCGCCTATTACGTCGTATCATATCTAATGGTGCTGTAACGGCCTGATAAACGTTCAGCTGCTCGGTTATTCACTTTTATTGGAGCGAGCTTCTCTACTCCGATACTGCAGGCATATTCTTACAATTCCTTTTCAATTAAATCTAAAGGACCAATGGAAAATTGTAATGTTTCGCAACTCACGGCAAAAATGATGAACGAAATCGTAAAGTGTTGTCCATTTCAAATAATTTCCTTGCAGAAATGTACCACGTATTTTAATGCGCTGAGTGAGATGTACTCGAGAGAGCGGTCGATAAAAAGTTCACGCGTTCTCGGCAGGAGGCCGAGAGGACGCGCCGGCTCACATTCCGAAACCGATATTATTTATTTTTAATTATGGCAACGAACGTTCGAGAGGTTCACCTTCGTTTGTGTGTGACTGAGCTGTCGTTTCCTGGTCAGACCTGGCGAAATAGGTGAATATTTGAATACGCGGCTGGGTAATAAGTTCGAGGTGGTTGGCTAACCCTCAGCGGGAGAAACGCGGTCACAGGCAGTGGGTCAGTGCACTGCGGGAGCGCGCCTCCGCCGGCATCCCTGCCCCGAAGGCCGCCATTCATAATTAAAATGACATCAACCGCGTGGGAACAAACATAAATGCCAAATTGAACGACCGGTCAGACGGGTGTATTTAATTAAGAGCCTCTCGATTGCTATTAGCGAAACGACATTCGTCTATATTGAACTGTTAATAAACAACGAAACCGAAAGCCGCGGGGGTAGCGGCAACAAAAAGACCAGCGCGCGACGATCGCGATGCGTCAGCGCAATGCACTTCTCCCGTCCCTGTCGGCTGCGGCGCACTTGTCTTCGTACAGCCGTCCTTTTCGCCCGCAGTGCGTCGGCGGTTCTTCCTTCTCGTTCTTGCTCGATCACACTTCGTTTGAGGAAGTGCGTATCGGGCTTACGGGATCTCTAAAGCGGCAGCGCTTCGCAGCGCATGCGGCGGATTAGGAGGCGAAGGTCCTGCCATCGAAGGGAATCAATCGTGCTCCGGCGCGCGGGTGGCCGCGACATTTCCCCCATAACAATGACTCGAGTGATAGTCGCAGCCGTCTCTTTCGCGGCGGACCTCGCCGTGCTGTTGCTCCGGCCAAGTTCAATATCCCAGACCTTGGGCCGATCGAGTGGGTACTGCGCACCGCGATGGGCGGTTGAAACTAGTCGCCTATGCGTACCTACACCTGCGATAACTTATAATTTTGTTTCTATTTATAGACGTAGGTACCCATATCGAGCACCGGAATGAAACAATTACTAGACGCGTCGATAGGCCGTATCGTGTGACCGAAGGGGAAATGGATTATTCCGACGCGTCTTTGTCGGCCGCGCGGGGCACCGTCCCGTCACGTTTGGCCGTAAACGACTCGACATAAAAATTGGTTGTTTACGGTTTCACTACCGAGAAAACTAATGAAGCCGCGGAGGTCGGCGCCGCGCTAGCCTCGCCGCGTCAGATGCGAGCGGCCAATTAGATGTCGGGCGCATTGCTAAAATATAAATATTAGTAGAACCGACAAAGGTTTTTAATCACCGATCTCGATGCGTCTTATTCCTTTTGCGGTCCGAAATTACAGGCTGCGAGGTCGCTCACCCCGACCGGCGCGCTGAGGGCGACTATGCCCTCATGGATCGTGTGAAAAATTACCCGTGATTTGCTTTTATTTCGCGTTATAAGTGGAATTCGATATGTATAATTTTTGCATCCGGCCGAATACGTTAAGCTGCGGCACACGCACGGCATCAATGCGCTTAGATTCCGGGAATCGATCGTCCAGTCTCCGTCTCCATTGCGCGCAAATAGGATGTTCGTTTAAAAAAAAATGAAAACGAAAGCGACGGCGGAGAGTGCAGCGAGCGGTCGAGTCGCGAGCGAGTCCGCGTCCGGCGAGCGCCGAGCGCACCTCACTGCGCCAAGGTTACGTAGTAGGGGCGGCGACCGGCGCGCGGCGAGACTGGCGTGACGTCACGGGCGCCGGAAACGCTTGTCCGCTCATAGTTACGGTTACATTTTGAGTTTAGAAGAAAGTGTTCCATTCCGCGTGGGCTAGGTCAGTTGCTGCACTCGTGGTGATTGCTCATAACTCCTTTCGATTCATAGCCGCCCGGTGTCCGCCGCGGGCGATTCGCAATCGAAACAAAGATCGATCATCATTGATTATTTGAGGACGATTGCGTTCCGAATGTTTATAGGGACAACAATAGTACATTGTTACCCTAGGGATGAAAGTAACTTATTTAGTCCCGAGACGGGGTTTGGCGCCCGAGCGTAGCGAGGGCGCCTATAGTTCGAGGGACTAAATAAGTCTTTATCCCGAGGTAAACACTGTGCTTTTCATTACGAATATAAGGAAAGTCAAAATAAAAATAGAAATTAGCTAAAGAAAATTGAATAATTGTGTCAATAAAAATCACTGTTAAACAGAAGCCTAAACAAAACTCTACAACTCGAAAAACAAATGAAGATCGGATTGCCGCTAGCCACTTTCCCGCCTTTTTTTTTTCTTTGGCCTAGCCGGCGGGCTATGCATTTAGCTTTTTAATAGTCAAGTATTGTCTATGAATGTCTATGAATCAGTTGCCTTTACTTTATGAATAAAGTCTATCTTTCTTCTTGTCTATGGATGCACTCGGAGTCGTGTTTCATTTGAACTCCAATAAAAATGTGACGTTTTTTTTTAATTATTTGACAGCTGTCAGTTGAAAACGATTCTCCCTAGGGCTGCAAAGTATTACTTTCAACCCGCTTCTCAGGCAACTTCAGACCTACTTTCCGTGTATGAGTAATGAAAAAGGTTTAACGCTTCGGCGAAACGTGGTATCGTGGCCTACAAGAAAGCAGGCGGCCTCGCCGAGTCAGATGTTCGCCAGATAAACATATTAATTGCCGACGACAATGCGTGTGTGGGGCGATGTCGCGTTTATTTTATTTCATACTTCGTATGAGATGAACTTACTGCATTCACGGCGAATAAACTTGATGAGTCTACACTCTACAGCAGAGCGTGCGACTCGCCGCAGAACGAATCTGCGATGATGTGGGGATATTTACCTGCGAACAATAAAAAAAAACATTAATAACTACATCGCAACTATAAAACCATTCGAGTAACATTTTTACTGCGCAGACGCAATAAAATAAATGTAAACGACAATCTCCGGACAACTTTTTTCCATCGGAAAATAAACAATCGACGATTATTATCGATTTTACTTGTAGCTATAATGAGGACTCGAATTAAGGTTAAAATAATATTTTAACAAAAGGAATGCAAAAGAAATCTGCAAATAAGATGAATGTTGCGCGATGTTCATATATATCTTTTTAAATACGATACTGAAATGGTTGGACGACTTTCCACAGATTTTAAATACTCATGACTTTAAGCACTCGTTTTGAACTAGGCATGTATTTCTTCTTATATGTAGGGTAGTATATCTTTCTACTTTGGATGTAATGTTATTTACATTGAATCTAATAAGACTGAAACTTACAATTTAACTATCTCAGAAAATGAACGTAATAATCACTGAGTTCCAAAACAAGACTAAAAAATGTTTACAAGACTTTAGGTAAGTTTAGTAATTCAATCATCTAACTTCGTTTGATAAGATTTTTGCTTACAGTCCAAATGAAAAATGTCATAAATGTGGTAAACATCCGAGACATAGTACCTACAAGCACCAAACAAACAGATGTTTGTTAAATCTCGCCTGATGACGTAGGTGGGTGATGAACAATCGAGATCAAAACGTCTGGAATTTGATTGGAACGGCCAATTCCAACAATTGGAACTGTACTTACAATTCGATTATTGAAAATAACGCATATCTTATTATCTGTTTGATAAGTGTTTTACACACTTAGGAAATAATTCCAGATGGATAGGGCTCGTATAGCTCAGCGGTCAGAGCACCCAGCCGCAAGAGATGGGAAGACGCGGGTTCAAATCCCGCTGCGAGTGAAAAAATTTTGATTCGTATTTAAATTTATAGGAACGCATATCTTGCTACGTTAAACTTATAGCTAATCAATTGTTTGATGATTCTAATTCGTAGTAGCATTTAGAGTTTACAAATCTATCAGAATCTAATTATAGAAAACACGGATTCCTACGCTTTTCGAAAAATTTGTCTTTCATCTGCAGATTTAACTAGGTAAATAGGGCAGGTATTTGCAAGTATTTCTGATCCTTTTCACAATCGTGATTTAAAACATACATAGGTATTTATGTATTTGTATACCAGAGTGTGATCATCCTTAAAATTCTAATACAAAACTGTTACTTTTATGTTTGTAACAAACGGTTTTTACTGGATTCTAAACTATCTAAATCCACGTGGACTAAGCCGCGAGTAGTTGTAAGCAAATAGCAATGTAATTTACATCGAAATTTCGTAATTTTCTCTATCGGTGTCTTTATTGCAGCGAGCTCTTTTGCCTCGCTGTAACTCGGACCGCGTTCGAAGTTACCAGTGCTCAAGCGGTTGAATGGTAAAATGACTCCAGTAATATTATACGTTATGCATAATAAAGAGGCACCGGAGAGCGATGAATATTGAACGAGGGAAAGGGATGCGTCAGCAGCGCTTGAAGACTGACAACAGAGATAAAAAAAGTCTGCTGTTATTATTAGTGAGCAACGAACAATCATGCAGACTTGTTGTCAACGTCTGGTCTGCAACTTTTGTAGGTATCATATCTTACACGTGGGAAATTATCCATAAGATTTCATAAACTATTTTCATATCACATAATCCTGCAGTGGAAATTGATGGGTAGCAAAGTCCAATAAATCGTTTAAATAAAAAGACCTCGTTACGATAAACTTCAGGCTTTAACCACGCATACACAACGCACCTAGACGAGCGAGTGAATCCCGTACTCCCGCCAGCGTTGAATAAACTCCATTCGCATATCGGTGCGAACACGAGGGACTATAATTATTGTCCCTAACGTTCGGTTCGCCTCGGGCACGAAACTCGTTTTCAAAAACGACGAAACGAGAGTGTTATAAGCAAAAAAAAATCATGTAACAATCCTAAATAAAGAGGTCTTAATATAAGAATATAGCGACGAAAAGAAACTTTTGAAGTTCAACTAGAAAATCGTCTCTCAACACAAAGGCGTTGTATTTATTGAACATACCTAATATACAAATGGTCATAATACAGTGGTGGGCACGACGTGTTTTATACTGATTCTATCGTACCCGTAAACCAAGTCTTATAAGCAAAATAATATAACAATTCTGAATAAAGAGGTCTTACAAGAATATAGGGAAGAAAAGAAACTTTTGAAGTTCAACTAGAAGTCTAGAACATCGTCTCTCTCAACACAAAGGCGTTGTATTTATTGAACATACCTAATATACAAATGGTCATAATACAGTGGGCACGACGTGTTTTATACGCGCCTCGCCGCCCGGTTTCCGATAGGCCCGTGACGCAGGCGCACGTATGTCGAATACTAATATGATTCACTCATAGATTTATAACATACTAAATCCAAGAAACACATCGTTACGTACACTCTACCGATTTCTTAACCAAAGAATGACAAGTCGAATATAGCAGATGTAAGATAAATGCATTTATCGCTATCGCAATCGTAACCAAATTCTGCACGCTGATTGGCCGATTCTGTTGTTTAGGTTTTTTTGTTTACTTTGTAATTTAGGGGCTGGTCTGATCTGGGGGGGCAGCTTTAGCCGCATTATTGGCATCTTAGACCGTGAAGCCTAGCGAATTATTTATTATTCTTTGAGTTCCTTCTTGAAAATATACATTAGAATCCGCGTAAAAATTCTAACTGAAACAGTCGACCAAGAAAACATTGGCAAATCTAAAAACATTGCCTGCCTGTTTTTATGAACACATCTAAGTGCCGATTGAGCCCTCATCTGATAGTTTTAAGTCGATATATACTTATTAACATCAACTCATTGATCATAAACTTTAAAAAAATTGTAACGTTCAAAAACGTTAGTTAGTTATTTGTATAAATCTTAGAAGAGTTTAAACACGCATTAGTTATATCTGCTATACTTTATATCAATGGTCATAGGATCATATAGCACACTCGAATAAAACTATAAGCACTGTAGCCTGCAGGCATCATGCTAACATTTTATTCATAGAGCGAACGATCGTAGTTTCTATGCCAATCATGCGAATGTCTAAGACAAGATTCTATGGAATTAAGTTTTGTTAAAGACCCGGCTGTCTAGTGTCTACTCAATGCTTTATTCTGAAGGGCCAAAGGGAGACTTTTCAATCTTTTATCATACCTAATGAACATGGAGTTTCTCAATTTAAGTTTCCTATTATTATTGTTATAATTGCAAATTCTTCAAACGAATTAATACTTTTTAATCGAGACATACTAATAACATAGGTATATGGATTGTATTCGATAATATTTTATACTTACTTGATTGATATTTACGAAAAACAAAAGTTAATTTTAAACGAAATTATTGCTTAGACTCAAGGTGCAACCGAATAAAGTTGATAAACGTATATCAGACGCAATTAGCAAGAAATCACGTACCGTAATTGGCCACTTTTAAATAGTTTTTTTTTGCTCAGACAAAAGGTTGAGAGCCTGCCTCCAAAGTACCTCCAAAACGAGTCTAAAATCACGAATTAATCGAAATAAACGAGTTGACACCACGTTAATCATATTATTTGCAGGCTAGATGTTTTTTGTGCGGCCAATTATAATATTATTACGGTTGACGACAATTTGTAGGACCAAATATGGTGTAACATTAAAGTACTTACTGGAAATTAGATTTCTTAATTCAAATTACAATTGTATGGGAAAGTTTACCGTATGATAATCTGCTCTATTTTAGATTTTTAGATACAAAACTTTTTTACGTGAGTTATGACGTGAAAGAGCTGTTTTTAAGCACAATGTTTCAGCTTTCAGCCACTATTATATCTTCTGTCTTGGTTCAGTTTATGAATCAGCCGTACAAGAGACATCGCGTTTAAATATGAATGTAAAGCCGTAACAAATTAAGTCGCCGAAAGCGCTTTGCGACCCGATATTGTGACTGGCCCAACATTATTCGCGCACGAATCGTTTAAACTTTTAATATGTGATAAAAAGTAATGAACAAATTCTGGTTAGGTGTCATTACCGTTCGCGGGGATATAATTCAGCGTACGCGGGTAGTAAAATTAAAAACGCGTAAAGGCATCGGTGGGGCCCGCTCCGAGCCCTGCCGACTTCAATTAGATTTCGCGAAAGGCGAACAATAAGAAATAAAATCTGCTCTTTTACGATCGCTCTGTCAGCCGTCGGTCAGTCGAGATGGTCGTAAACTCGGGAATGCAACGGACCCCGATGTGGAAACAGGACCAAAAAGTAATCGATCGTATTGTACTCGCATGTATACGAGTACGTTCGCGGCGAAGATTTCCAGAGGAAATTTGACGGGGTGGTTTATTGCTTCGGAACTGGGTCACGCGCGTTGAACCCGAGACGACGAGACGCCGAACATTTCGGCGAGATTCGGGGTTGACTAGTAAGTTTCACTAAACGCCAGATTCGCGTGGGAAGCTACACGCGGCATCCACTGTAGCTACTCGAAATTCGTATTATACATTCGGACGGCTTCTGCCGGATCGATTCAGTGCAAATGTTCGATTTGGAAACATCGAAACCGCCACACGAGAATACTCGCGGAATGCAAAACGGAATCTGGCTCGGTCTTTGTCGCGGATTCCCAGACGTCGGCGACGGAGAGGCAAAAAGCGGCCTCGGCCCGCCTTATAAATTATGAACTCCAGGTTCGGTTATTAGTCGCCGAAATGACATCGCGCTGCGCCGAATGTAACGCCGCTTTACCGTTACGGGACCCTCGAAAACGTAGAGACGAAGGGCGATAGGGTCGCTCGTCCAGTTTCGTGGGTTCGCCGTTTTCTTGCCCTTTCTGATTCAAATTCGAGGTCGCACGGGGACTCTTACAAAAAACTCGGTTACAAAGCGACCAAACAAAAGATTTATTGTAATAAGCACAAATAAACAGCTCCGGTATAAAGACGTGGATATAAAATTAACGAGACGGTTTAAATAATTAATCGCGATGGCCCCAGTCTACATGCTCGTTATAATAAAAGCAGGAATCGCAGCCTATTTATTAATAACGAATGCAGTAACATTGTTATCGAGTGACATATTGAACCGCCCGAAAGGAAACTCGCAAGTCAAATGAAAGGAACCCTTTGAAAATTTGCGATTATGTATTATATTAGCCATCGACATTACGAAAACATAATTAATAATACTTTACGCATTCATTATAATATTAATGACTCATTTTTCTTATTTATTCCGTTTAATTTATATTAGCAGGGAATTATTAATTTCATGACATTAATTTCTTTGATCATCTTCATTGCTGTCTCTTGGGATTTCCAGTTGTGCGTTCAAAGCGCTTTTATTAATTAAAATATTTGAAATATCCAGTACGATCTTGCAAGCTTTTGTATGAAAAACACAATAAAAAAATATAGTGACATACCTACCAAGCAACACATTTTGAACAATCTTATAAACAAGTTCACACAATATGATGTCCTCATAAATTGATGAAGTGATTTAAAGACATATGAGTATAGATAGTAACAATAAGTATTGTTTAACGAGCAGACATGAGATAAAGTTTATTTATAAGTGCATAAATAAGACAGAAGGTCGCGTCTCGCGCGTCATCCTGAGGGTAGGTCGGGGACAAAAAAGTGTTTGCACCTCCATTCCGAGCTTAATCCGTAACGTTATTGAACCATCAGAGATGATTGATGTGGTGCAATCAGGCGCCGTGGCTAATAAATTCGTACATTGTTTTCATTTATTCGACCGCCTAGAGGCCATAATCACCTAGTACCATTGTGAACCAAATCAGCGGTCCTTAAGTATGCGATGGTATAAGCTCGAATTTGACCTCTACGTGCGGTCTGGTTATAAATATCAGACCTTGATAATACGTCCTGCACATACACTTTATAGACTCCTGTACAATGAATTATTGAAACACTTATCTTATTGGATATTATTACAACTTACAAGTGGAAATTAATAATCATGTTGGAAAATAAATAAGGTGGATTTATTTCTCAGTGCAACTTATAAATGTTTTTTTAAATAATTTATCTGATTATATCAGCTATTTTCTACAATAGATTAATATCATCGTGAAATAAAGTTGGGCAGTCAAAGTGTAGTTAAGCTTATCTGTGTTTTCAGGAACGCAAATCTAAGACGTTCCTATAATTTGACGTTCCGATTTTTATTATTTTGATAGAGCCCAATCAAAAAATAAAAACCGTGTTTGAAATAAATAGGTTGGTAGAATGTACCAATAAATGTTTTAGCTACTACCTCAGGCTACTATACTTATACATTTTAGATCACACGGCTTCCTATTACGATCATGGCTTATTTAAAACAAGGTAAAACAAAAGACTGACTGACTGACTACGCACATAGCATAAAAAATTCCGATTTCGTTTTTTTTTCATTGTACATGCCGTGCAAACGAATCATAGCCACCAGGCTGGCATAAGTGCAGAGGTTGTGAAATTGCGTGCGACCGCAAGACATCCGGCGGACAATAGCGCGCGCCGGACGAAAGCTCGCCGGATGCACGTAATGTTCGGATCGCGAGGTTGTGTTTATTTCGCTTTAGGCTCGCCTGCGGCTTCATCTGGGGAAGTGATTGCGAAGTACGGGATGTGATTTCACTTTGCCGGGGGAACCATTTAACAATGTAAAGGTTCATAAACGCGTTGGTATTGTCCTTGTAGAATAGTAGATTTCTTTAGTTAAGTTGGTTTAAGATTTGATTGAGCCGTTCTGGAGCTGTCATTTTACTTTTAGTTGAGTGGGTCGGGACACCTGTTTTTGAGACAATAATATTTAATTAATTAAGGGCCGATTTTTCAATCGATTTCGATTTTGTATGGCATATGTTTCAAATTTATTCCTCAGATAGTTTATCTGACGATTGAAAAATCGGCCCTGAAAAGAACGTTGCATGGAACATCGAATAGTGTTTTTTATTACAAAGAGTTTCATTTTTAAGATATTGCATACAGTTCATTGGAAACAATACGCTTTGATAAAGTTTACATAGTACGCCCGCGGTTCTAGAGTGCAAGGCTTAACACCTTCCTACGCAACCCTAAAATACACGATACGAGGAACACATACCGGTGTAGGTGGTGTCAAATGAAGCGGTCTATTCTCCACCGCAAACTAAGGAAGCCGTGGATGTGTGGGAGCCTGGATCTGGTTTGTCTATGCACTTGTCCACTGATACGAAGTGATTTGTTACTTGTTTTTGTTCTCCCGGTAGGCACTACTCGGCAACTTATCTGGTATCCTATATCATTGGGGAGTGAATCAATAAATAAATAACGCATGTCGTTTAAAAGATCACTACGAGTAATTTGTATTGGGATGTCTACAAAAGATAAACTTTAGTTTTCTTTGTACAATAAACATGGAAATATTTATTAAATCTTTTCAAAAGTTTCTGAATTAAGAATATTCCAGGACACAGATTTGCCCGTATTATATAAAACACTTATTTTCTTGGGTAACAACTTTTGTGTGGTGGCAATTTCGTAAAATGAATGGGGACTTGCATTCTTTTAATACAATAACTGCATGAACGTAAATACATAACCTATAAAATAAACTCACGCGATGCTGCTTTATTTAAAAAAAAACATTACCGACTTATGAGGGTGAATTTAAATAACTCTGGACCTATTTTTCTTACAGGTTGGCAGGCTTTAGACGCCATTAAGAAGAAGAACTCTTGCATTCACGTTTCCACACGAATTTTCCTTCACAGCTAAGCAAGCGATATTTATAGTTTTAAACTTAGCTTGAAATAAGGAGTTATCAGAAGTGTAATAATTTTCAACTAAAAATTAAATCATAACCACTAGGCCACGACCGCATCAACATGCAGGTAATAGCTATGAGAGGTAGGTCATATTTAAAATAATACTTGCTAATTTGTAACCCAGGTATGAGTAATTCTAAATGACTTAGTAAGGGGATCAATGTAATTATTTAGTTTAGACATCGCAAGCTATCCATTACGGGCGACCTTCAACACGGTATAGCTACAGCTTTGATAGGTTAATTGCTGTGAACAGATTAGCTTTTGGCAGTTTTTTCCGCGATCCGAAACGAAACCGCGCTCTTTACGATTCATAATTACAATACGGCGCGCGGCCAATCACCAGACCTATCATTATCCTGTACAAATAACTACTTATTTATTATAATCTACATCCTCGACTGTCATGCTGTCCCAGTGGTCAATTTAGGCGGTTGTCTGAAGTCCTAGATTTGAGTCTAGAGTCAGGTTCAATGTTAGATTTTTTGCTATACTCAGAATTAACTCCGATCTGCTTTATTTTTTAAATCACTAATTTTAACAGGGAAAATATTTATTCTTTAAAAGCTTTCGAAGATCAATAGAGTATGACAGTAAAGAATAGAGAGCGACCCGTGCTGCGCCTTTGCGATCTGTGACCGAAATAGGTTAGGAAACCTATTATTAAGGCTAAGAGGCAATCACCACACCCGTCATTATTTATACTGAACAAATAATTACTTTATTATTGTATTATAACCGATACACATAAAAACCGATACAATGTCTGTCCGTTCAGTCGGTTTATCCTACATCGTTAGAGCTTTATTGATTGGCAAATTGGTGTCGAAATTAAAATAAAGGTGGGATGATTTATTGCTGAAATTCGTCGGAAGGTTATATGCAGCCGCGGCATAGGAAACTTACAGTTGAACACAATGCAATAATATGGAATAATAGAGATCTCCTCTCGATATTGAGATGTTGCTTGTTTTTACGACTACATCATAAAAATAAATAGGTACTTAGTAACAAAATAGAAATCCCTCGCTGGCTTGATATAGAGAGTGCAGATTTGAGCAGTTCGTTCCCAAAAAGGAATACCGAAAAATCGGGCAAAGTGAATAAGAAATCGTAGGAATATGCAAGAAAAACACTCAATCGTAGAAGAGAGAACAATATAAAACTGGTGCGGTACGATTTAATGGCATTATGACATTAGTTTCCGCCCCATAATCTTCGGGCTTTTAAATATTTTATCTCATCTCCCTTGTCACCTCCCTTGGTATAGGGATCATGCAGTTGGTCCCTCACTAAGACCAACTGCATGATCCCTATACCGTTGCCAGGTATCAAGGCATTACAACAAAAGAAGTCGGGTCAGTATAATATTTGCGGTAACGGAAGATTAAGATTAATATCGATATTTTTTGCCGGTGAAGATATGATTTGGGGTCATTACGGACCTCCATCAAACGGTTCTCGTGTGACCCTGCACAAATGCACCTATGACGCAATCAGTATGTATAACCGAATAAGAATGTGTTGGATTCGTGAGGTTGAACCCGAGCTTGAAAAAATACAAAGTAGAAAAAATCTACATCCTCATTTTTCATACTCGTCAATTGCTTTTTTAGTGACTACCATCGCGTTTTTAATGCAGATTTGTGACTACGTACTTTCAAAAACCGGCGTAAAACTCTTTATAAAAACCTACCTATATAGAAGGGTTGTCCCTTTCCCAGCAATCGAAAGCTAACAAATAATATAGCCCGATGACCAAAGGGTTTCTTTACGTCGATTTGTAGTAGACCAAAAGCGCGTAGAACCACCAAAACACTGCTTTAAATAATATCTTAACTTGCCAATTGAATTAAATATTTGAAAAAAAAAGGACTTCAATAATATTTATATTTGAAGATTTCACTAACCTCAATGTTCTAGAAAATATCAGATGATATTTTCTAAAAATAAATAATAAAATAAAAATAAAATAAAACATTTGGGATTGTTAGTTGTTACTTGTTACCATAATTATTTTGTTTACCGTACGTTCTCAGAAAGGTTTATTTTTAGCAGTGGTTATTATGATTTACAAAAGAGAGAGAACCGAAAATAATATTTCAAATCTAATAGGAAAATTGTGATTCTGCAGGTACAAACAGAAAATTACCATTACTTTGTAGATAAATAAGTTTTATATGGGTACGTGATTTATTCTAGCACGTCGGCTTTGTGTAAATATACACGTAGTAATCTACCAAATAATAAAAATGATACGAGCAATAATCAAGCTTGAAGATTGGATGGCTAGTGGCAAAAGTCCATTTCTACATTTTTTACCCCCAAGACGCGTAATTTTGCATTCATTGGTCTGTGTGTCCAATGGCGATTGGCCACGGTGCTCAATTACTGGCACATGTCAATTGTGGATCTAGTCGCATGTCCCATAGACGTATTATGTTCCAGTAGGTACTTGCTATAGTCTATTAAATAAGTCAGTTTACTTTGATAATTTTGAGGAAATTCATAAATTGCATTCGGGCAACATTATACTTCCTGTTTCTGTAGAACGTCGAACCTTGTTTGATACATTTCTGTTTATATTACAAGTTAATATTATTGAATGGAATGTATATAAATAAGTAAACAATAGAAATAAAACTAACATTGTGTGGTTTATGAAATAACAAAACAAGAGAAACTTTCCGAGTCACGGGCGCCATATATCTAATTTGGAGTTAAAAGAAAAGGAAAATTTGCAGTAAAAAATGTAAAGAGGGAAAAGTAAGAAATTCTAATTTTTAAGTGTATTTTGTAAGAAAAATTAGCAAGTAAATTTTTTATTCAAAGTATCAAAATTATTCGATCCATCGATAATTATTTTACAGTGTTGCTCTATACCACTTTTCAACTACCTTTTAATTTACCCAGGTAAACTGACTTACATAACAGACTATAGTCACTAAGGTTGTATAAAAACACCTACATGGATGTATGTTATCGCGAGCTTATTCGATCGTGAGTCGCAGAGTCAGATTTCCTAGACTAAGCATTCCAGGTTATTCCGAACAATCAGCAACATCAGCTTTTAAACCAGACGTTCTTATCAACATTTCTTTAAACATAAACTCATTTATATTTATGTTTAAAAAATAAAATTATTTTTTGTTTAAAAATAGACTAACTCATAATTATTACGCTAAATAGTCTAGTAACTCGAACTCAAACTCAAAATATCTTTATTTCACATAGGCCTAACGTACAGGCTCTTGTAAAACGTCAAAATGATATTTGTCGGGTGATAACTACAAGTAGACTTAAAACTAAGTTTAAGAGGGTTCTAACTTCTAACGCGCCCTGCACTGAGAAGAAGCCCACAACAAACTCAGCCGGGTTTTGTTTTGTTGTGTTTGGTTTTGTTTAGGTTAACTTCATTGCTTTTAAGTTCTTACTGCTCTACTGAATGTTCATGGTTTTTGGTTTATGAGAACTCAGCGAGATCCCACAATTGGGCAACTAAGACACCACAATAAGTAAGTACAACATATTATTTAATCCCTACACAATGGTATGATCTAAATCAATCTAAATTCAGTTCAAAATAAATATGAAAATTGGAACACGATTTCCGAACATCGCCGCGTTGGAACAATAGTTGCCATATTAAAATAATAAGATAATGATACGTCTGGGCTAATACGGCGAATCGGGCCGTTTTTGTAACCCCCGGCCGGTGTTGCCATGTCTGGCTGATTCGCTCCCGCCCAGTTTAACTAGTTCAAGGTTGGTCTGTGTCTTGATCGTGAATGGGAAGCTTTATTTTTTGCGATAGGTCGTCTTTAGGTCACCGGAGTCACCCGTACATGTTATATAGGAGGTAGATATGGTGTCTAGTTCCTATGAAGCACAGATTCTATGGAAGCCACCATGGCAACGTGCCTACGTCTTTATCACTTAGCAACAAAGGAAGTTTTCGTTCTATACATGAATACGTTTCTAATTTCTATACTTGAATAGGTATTAATTTAATGGGCGAGGTTGATAAGAGTATTGGTTACCTCTATTAGTTACAGGGTAGCTCTAAAGATGTAGTAATTGCATCAAGGAAATTTCTAGGTAAAGCGTTTTGTAAGGGCGACTCCCTTATAAAACTACTACTTCGGGTTTTTCTTTTTCTCCTGCATTTAATAAATAACTTAAATTATTCAATACTCTAACTAACTGTTACCTTTATTGTGGTCTTACTTAAAAAACAGTACTTATGTCTTTAAGGTTATATTAAGCTTTCATCGGACCATTTCGATTATTTATAACACACTTTGCGTGCCTTTTTTTATTTTCCACGTGAAAATTTTTCAAGACTGGACTTCAAATATTATTTTATTGTAAAAATTATAAATATTCAGCATGGTTTACTTCCATATTATGTATTGCAAACGCTACGGCTTCCAATTATTCTAAAGCTACGGTACTCTTGAAGTAAAGTCCGACCCGCACTTTACGTGTTACACTACCTACGTAATTCATATTATTTCTCGTTTTATCAAACCAATTAGGTGTAGGAAAAAAACTCCACAATACACTATTATAATTCTGTTAGAGGTTTTATTATAACAAATAATAAATGTGCGCCAATAAAAGGCTCCGATTTAAAATTAATTAGCTACTTATCATAATAACTTTAGAGGACGGTCCGAAATGCACATTTAATTGTTGCAAAACAGCAAAAACTTGTCTCGGATGACGAACGCATTAAGTTATTTGGTAAGCGGGTGCATTGCACTGGGAATTGACCGCGGCTAATGCTGATCGCGTACTAGACTTGAGATTACAGGAAGAGATAGTAGTGTTATTATCTCGCTGCAGACTCGGTCATAAATCATTAGAGTGTTTCGCTTTTGTTGTGCCGCAGTAATGCACAACTCAACAAAGAACAATAAATAACACTACTATAAACGCACCCAGTGTTTTAAATAAATAAATATATCAGGACATTACACACATCGCAATCTAGCCCCAAAGTAAGCGTTAGCTTGTGTTAACTGATAAGCATACATATTAACATACAAAAATATAATATTGAAAAACACCCAGACACTAGCAAACATTCATGCTCATCACAGAAACATTTACCAGTAGTGGGAATGGAACCCGCGACCTCCGACGCAGACGGCAGGTTCGCTACCGCTACGCCATTCGGTCAGGGTACGAACTACGACCCTATTGTATTAGGCTTCACAACAGATCACATTACACATGGTTTAATGACAATGCGTGTGTTAACGACAGTCACTCTCTACAGAATTACCAACTAAGCTGAAAAGTTCATAGTGCACAATTGTATGTGCAATGAAAAGTGCACACTCTTTTCCTCACCCTCACAGTCAGGTTAGACAGAACCTCTCACACGACAAGAGAGATTTAGGCTTAAAGTTATCTTCGAGGCACTATGGTAAAATTAGCTATCGTAATAAGAATGTATTCATAGAAAAGCCCAAAACTATTTCATAGCCCCACCGGACTCTGTAATTGAACTAGGAACCATGTGATTTGCATTCTATCACGTCAATTCAGGACATCCTCCTCAAACTTGCCAAATGGATGTCAGCATAGACAGTTCATGTGTAGGTGACAGGTTGACATTTTTTAGTGCGTAGAAATAAACAATCAGACTTTGGACGTTGTGATGCGCGACCAGCATTGGTCTGGTAAGAGGGGCCGCAGCAGAGGGCGCGACCAATATGCGTCCAATCGAACCGTAAACAATTATTCCAAAGCAGCCACGTGACCGCTTAGTGCACTGTAGGGTTGCCATGTTCCCTAGCTTTCCGGACTTTTCCGGGCGCATGCTACGTACCTATGTAAGAGCAAATCCGCTAACTCAAACTTAAGGGGATTTATTGAATTTATTTTTGTCTTTCTCACTCTCACGGATACGTTGGTAGGTGCGACATGCAGCGTCGCGGAAGAATATAACAGAAAAACGATCTTTTACCTAATTACTCGAAAACTAAGCCAGTTATCGAAAATCGGTTTCTAAGCGTTTTTGGATATTGTTATTACCGACACATTAAAACAAAAATTACAATTACATCCAATGTAGTTTCCAATAAAAATCAGCAAAACTGAGATTTTGACGCAACTTTTGGGAGAACTTTCTATCGAGAAAATTTTATCCAATCGTGTTTCTGCTTCTAAGCGATTATAAATTAAAGACCTAAAATTCATGACGCTTAAATTTGAAAGTAATTATCTTTATAGTTTTCAAATAAAACTTCATTCAAAATCGCTTGAATACGGCTTCTACACCGTTAAAGGCGGTGCATGATTGAGCTATAAGCTTGTTATGTGGTTTTGCACAAATCCCCTAATGTGTTTTCAACAACACAACCTGGTAATGATGTCTAGATGTTATAAAATTATGACACAGAATCTTGTGTGTGCAACTAGAATATAGAAATGAAATTTTGCATTTTGTACAACTTTCATCTACGAGAGCGGGACAGAAATTCAGAGAATTAGTCGTTTGGTCATTAATACTCTAATTACTCGCACTTTGTCTCGGTTCACTGGAGGGGAAAATATATAAACATCCCTAGCTCAAAAATAAAAACAAAAATTCCTAAAAGTTCTAATTAGTTTAAGGTTATTTCGATTATGGGTGGATCCACAAACGAATTACCGATTCGTTGAAATGATAAATTATACGGATGACGCCATCTTGCACTCATAACGGGCTAACGCAAACGTCTGCGCTTGCGCTCTTGTTGCTTTCCTACATGTTAGTTGTACATATTATATCTTCACCTATCTCAGTCTTACTAATAAAACTCTTAAGTTTCTTACGCAGAACTACAAAATATACGAATTGATGATACTCTAATGTAGGGACGAAAGCGAAATGTACGTAAAGAAAGTTTTTGGAAGTTTTGTGAAGCTGACTGCATAACAAACATTGATCCAATATTATGGAATAAACACCGCTATTGAAATACCTATAGCAAAATTAATTAATCATGCAGGACTTCCGTAAATTAATTCCTGGTTCAATATTTATCGTAGAAACTGACGTAGGACTGGGTATAACAGAATTATCTTAAACAGAAAAACACTTTAATGGAATTTTTATACATAAACACAGAAAGGAAAAGTTCCTTCTCTGGATACAATAACATTAATTTGTTAATATCACCAACCAAAATGGTTTACTACCGAAAAAAAAAATCTTGTTCAGTAAAAAACACGGTGATAAATAATCCACAGATTTTCGAAAGGGAATTTTTAATACAGCCAGACATTTAGGTATTTAACAATTGGCAGCATTAATTTATTCGTATAGGTAACCCGATCCGGCGGAATTACAAAGACTTTTAATTGAGTATGTAGATCTAAATTATATCACGACATTAACAGTCCAAGTGTGTAATATTTGTTTTTTTAATTGGCAGACTCAGAGAGCATAAAATCGGCACTAAACGAGCTCTAAGGTAGACTCCGACCACCGCACCGCGACCGGCCAATGTGACTTACAAGTAACATTGCTAAAAAAATAATAAAACAGGCCACCGGCGAACAGTAAGTCATCCATGTGCATATATTAAGATAATCTGTGCGAGGTATCAAAATATATGTCAACCGATCGGCGTCTTTGATGTCTAGGTAGGCGGGTATAGCACTCGCAAAAACATTCTGATGAATCGGTAATTAAATAGCCAATATCATTTATTGTGTAGGTATGTATTTTGTATAACACTTTTATTAACTATTCAATAATATTACAATTTTTGAGTTTTGTTTAAGGTCTTTCTTAATTTTTAAGCTCTATCTTTTTACCACAACTGATACTAACATTTTTTCGTATTTTTTCACCCTGTGCTGTACTGTTACTAGATATTTAACCACGACTCTAGGTCAATTAACGTCGTCACTAATACTCTGTGCTTGGCACAGCACTTTAAGCTGTTCAAATAACCGACTTCCTATTCCATAGATATATTATTCTTTTTTTAGAAGGAGAAGCGTAGAGGGTTTCACTTTTGTAAAATGTGTGTGATCTGTACCTACACGTATCTGTGGGTAAGATGTTAGTGAACCTTATGATGAAATCTGTTACATATTTTCGATCCATAAAGATCGTAAAGGTATTACGTTATTAGTTTTTCGCCTTAAACCGATAACATCTAAATGAATTAAAGTTTTGTTCGAGTTCGATTTTTATGTGAAAATAAATGGGTTTAAGATACGCCGGCCGCGTCAGTTCAAAAGTTGAAATGCCGCTCCGCTATGCCGACAAAAATATTCGGGTCTATGATTTATTTTATGTTCTGCCATGACTAAGGCACTAGGTTTCGGAAATGGGGTCATGATATATCAGCTTGTAATCGGATTTTGGATGGCACGCAATGTCACCCTGGGGGACATAATGTTTACCCTAATTTAATATTGCAGCTGTTTTGTGTTCATTATAGAATTAATGTACAATGACGTCGGTTTTTCGTAAGACTAAATTACAGAACACGTTTTATTTAAATCTTACGTATTAATCAAAGGTATTTCTGTATTAGAATTAAGACTTCCGTGAGTAGACATAATAATTTTACTGAAAAAACGGCTAAAACTCCCTATGACTTGGTCAGGATCGCCCGACCAGTTTCGGACCCATCAGGGGTCCTTCTTCAGGGGCATAGTGCACGCGCGGACGCCCGAGCTATACTGCTGAAATGCGGCCGGCACGGCGCGCTGCGCGCAACGCGCGCTGCGAAGGCGGTGGCTGCGGCGCGCGGGGAGGTGACACCCCACCCGCCTCTGACTCCTGAAGGTCTTGTCCATCACAATCTTGAAACTTCATACACGCCGAACTAATGGTGTCTATCTCGTGACCCATAGATGTTGCAGTCCTGCACTGAATGAGTGGTTTCCACGCCGGGTGCAACGCCCAACCGGTGTCCCGATTAAAATTCGGATGTCTATAAATCTCGATGGCCTCACGAATCCTACGAGGTACTACAAGTTTTTCCCTGGACAACACGGAGGCCTTGTCAAAACGAATGTAGTGAGAAACATCCGAATTCTGGACATGTTCCGCTATTGCTGACCCATTTGTGTCCACTTTCTTTACACTGCGTATATGTTCTAAAATCCTTGTCTGGATGTTACGACGAGTCTCGCCAATGTAGCTCTTCCCGCAGTCACAAGGAATCTTGTATACGCCAGGTACGCTCAGGGGATCACTATCTTTGGGGGAACGCAAAATATCTCGAATTTTTCGGATGGACGGAACCTAGTGCCTATGTCATATTTGCGTCTCAGAAGATGACTTATCTGATCCGTTACCCCCTTGATATAAGTAAGATAGGCTGGCGAACGTTCAACGGCCATAGATTTCGGTCTAGAGGTATTACGGGCAACCCGCACACTTTGGCGCCAACTGTACCCATTGTGCTCCAAAACTTGCCTCACCTGCTTTAGCTCGTCATCTACGTAAGGTGGATCGCACAAACATAAGGCCCGATTAATTAGACTTCTCGGCTATGGGCTCGCCTATAGCGCCGGTGGCGGCGAATATATTCATGGAATGGTTGGAAAATGAGCTCATAAATAGGATGCCTTTAAAACCTCGCTGCTGGTTACGTTACGTGGATGATGTGTTTGCCATTGTGAACAAAAACGACCTGGCTATTGTATTACAGAACATAAATAGTTTACATAGTAAGATACGGTTCACCATGGAAGAAGAGAGCCAGGGAAGGTTGCCGTTTTTAGACGTGATGGTTATAAGAGAACCCGGAGGAGGTTTGAGTACTACGGTCTACCGTAAACCTACTCATACTAATAGATATTTACATGCGAGTTCTCACCACCATCCGGCTCATTTATCATCTGTGCCGAGAAGTCTAATTAATCGGGCCTTATGTTTGTGCGATCCACCTTACGTAGATGACGAGCTAAAGCAGGTGAGGCAAGTTTTGGAGCACAATGGGTACAGTTGGCGCCAAAGTGTGCGGGTTGCCCGTAATACCTCTAGACCGAAATCTATGGCCGTTGAACGTTCGCCAGCCTATCTTACTTATATCAAGGGGGTAACGGATCAGATAAGTCATCTTCTGAGACGCAAATATGACATAGGCACTAGGTTCCGTCCATCCGGAAAAATTCGAGATATTTTGCGTTCCCCCAAAGATAGTGATCCCCTGAGCGTACCTGGCGTATACAAGATTCCTTGTGACTGCGGGAAGAGCTACATTGGCGAGACTCGTCGTAACATCCAGACAAGGATTTTAGAACATATACGCAGTGTAAAGAAAGTGGACACAAATGGGTCAGCAATAGCGGAACATGTCCAGAATTCGGATGTTTCTCACTACATTCGTTTTGACAAGGCCTCCGTGTTGTCCAGGGAAAAACTTGTAGTACCTCGTAGGATTCGTGAGGCCATCGAGATTTATAGACATCCGAATTTTAATCGGGACACCGGTTGGGCGTTGCACCCGGCGTGGAAACCACTCATTCAGTGCAGGACTGCAACATCTATGGGTCACGAGATAGACACCATTAGTTCGGCGTGTATGAAGTTTCAAGATTGTGATGGACAAGACCTTCAGGAGTCAGAGGCGGGTGGGGTGTCACCTCCCCGCGCGCCGCAGCCACCGCCTTCGCAGCGCGCGTTGCGCGCAGCGCGCCGTGCCGGCCGCATTTCAGCAGTATAGCTCGGGCGTCCGCGCGTGCACTATGCCCCTGAAGAAGGACCCCTGATGGGTCCGAAACTGGTCGGGCGATCCTGACCAAGTCATAGTGAGTTTTAGCCGGTATTTCTGTACTTTCATTTCATCAGCTTCAATTGCATTTTAATGACATTCAACAGAAGGCTTTAAAAAAAAAAGATAAAATAATGCGTGATTATTTTTTGCTTGTATTGGTTCAGACGTGAATACGTCTTCAAAGTTTTCAATTTTTAATAGCGGAAGGCAATTCGGCAAGTTCTTTAGTTCCTAAAACAAGACTCGCCAGGTATTGATTTTTTTAATTTAAAAAATCGGACTCCCCTGCGAAAGACCAGAAGCATAGAGGCCCTACAGGAGACGACAATTCCACGTAAGAAATTAATTTTTGCGTCGGCATTTAAAGCTCGGCCGCCATACCTAAAATATCGATAGCATGTTTATTGGCTTTGTGTCCGTCGCGAAGTTCGTTCTCCTAAATTAAAAACCGTGATTTATCGCCAGGTTTGTCGTCGTCGGCCGCCTTAATTAAATGTTTTCTCAAATACCGAATTTGTAATTCATCTTAAGTTCTATATTTAAAATTTAAAAAACTATAAACAGTATTTTATGTAGGTACATATTTTGTATTGCATTTTGCCCGATTTCAGAGATGTAGGCGACATTTTCTAGAAGCCCTTCGTACTACAACCATGTGCTTTTAAAAAAGGCAGTGATACAATTAGTTATATCTAGTTAGTACTTAAATCTATAGCTTTGTCATTATCGTCTTCGAAAGTTAGAACTGATTAAAATATGTTATAGTCACTCAACCATTATTTAGGTATTCTTAAACTAACGCTACATGATGTCATTACTAAAGGAAAGAAAGAATAAAGGAAATAAATATTTGAATTTAACAATTATATTTCTTAAAATGAACTGAACTAAATTTTGAACAGCAGGCCGTGCAGTGGGGTCTTATAGTTTTCGTAACTGGGATATAGGTATGTATTGCTTCGAATGCAAGGAAAGAATCCCTATTAACTATTTAAACTGCAAGTCTTCGGGACACAAACGATCCGATCTGTGGCCTTATCGATAAATTATGTAGTTAGATGGCGCTGGTTGGTGAGAATGCATTAATTTTCCGTGTGAAGTGTTCAGTGGCCAGTGACGAGTCAGCTGCCAGTTCCCTCCGTCCCTTCCCGAGGTACCTACCCCCGCTGCACCTCTGACCTCCCGGTACCTGCACCCCCATTTATCCTCTAATTTGGCCTGGTTGTAATTATATATTACGGGGTGTTTACCCCTATTTACGTGACAGTGCCGCACTGTGTCAATACTGATAAGCTATATTTTTTTACTTTTGTTGCAAAATTTCTTGTTTATGAGTTTTATGAGTGGAGTAAATAGGAGACCTTTTTGGCAACAGTAGGATGGATATAATATACAATTATCCGATTTCCTTCGGAAAAATCCTATACCTCAACCTGCCATAGAATCCTATACACAAGGAACAGTTTTTAGCCACGCAGCCTACGTAAGCTTGGGTATGTGGATATAAATAATTAGGAATAATTTTCTGTGTGTGGTTTCACTTTTCACTTTACTCTCATTATCGGTCCTTTTGGTCAAACCTGAAAATAACATGGCCGTAACGAAACAAAACGATTAGTAATTCCGGGCCCGAAACTTGCTAAATGTTTTAAATAAAGGATTTAAGAAAAAACAATTTCCTTGAACCGTTCACCGCTTAGCCAATTATAATAAAACCGGCCAATGCGGTATTATAAGCGGAGAGTTTAGCCTAAATTGTAAATACTCAAAAGTCTTAAGACCAGCACAGACAAAGAACAAACGTAATAATCCTAACAAATAAATAAAATATTTTCGAAGTGTAACAGAATTTAGGAAAATAACTTCGTAGAATCTTTACAAGTAGGAATTATGTGTAGTTTCTCCGAAAATCCTATTCGAAAAGCGCACAGCTAAAAAGGCTTCGTTCAGGAAAAAATTTAATACTCGTAGTTCTAGATGTTTTGTAAAATGTGTTTTAGTCCAGCATTGTTAATTGATATTACGGTACGGATACTTAATGTTCTGTGAATTATCGCTGCCACTTGAGGGCGCATCAAAAATTAAGCTCGTGAATTATTTTACGAACCAAATTATTCGCCATTGATATTTTTGAGCTTCTTCAATATGCCAGTCCACATTTGAGTTCTATGTAGGTATATTAACTGCGAGCCTGTAAGGAAATATTAAAATCAAGGGCAACTCTGTTTTCTATCAGTTACACTCCTTCCTTGTCCCTTGTCTTCACTATAAAGAGAACATCAGTGCAAAAATTTCAGCGTTTTAGATCCAAGAGTTTAGGAGGAAATGAGTGAATGATGAGTGATTGAGTGAGTCAGAGTATATGTTTCAGTAGGTATACTCTAAATATCTACTACTCAATATTACAGATATTTTCAACACAATCACATATTTCGATAGTCATTATTGGTTGGAATAATAAGAAAAACGCTTTTATGCCGAATTTATTCGCTATGTAATTGAACGGCCGCCGGCGACCGTGTGCCCTCGCATTCTGGAAAACTAATACGTCTGGAGTTGATGAGATGAAACGTGGAGACCAAAAGGGTAGAGCGACTATTAATAATGTTTAATATGAAAAAAAAATCAACACCTAATCACTTGAAATATCTCCACGTGCTTACCATCCGCGACCGGATTTGAGACTTTTAAGAAATTGTGTAATGCCGAAATGGTACGTATCTGCTGACGTACCTGGGACTTTAATACTACAGCACTGCTAACTGCACCCAGGGAGCACATTTAATAAGTGTTCACCTAGAGTAATTAACGTGAAAACTTCTTTGCCGCGTTTGGCATTTTTTGAAATGGAAAAACCATTAAACTCGCGAAACTGTTACCGTTACCAGCACATCCGTATTGTATTAGTTGTGCTGCAGCTTAGCCTACTTTGAAATTGTTTCTCTGTCGGTACAATCGGATTGTTTTCACACTGGTTTGTCCTATCTAACCAAACACGTGATAAATGATAATCTATGGCCTCAAAAGAAACGTTTCGTCGCAAAAGGATCGATGTGGATGGCTGGATGCGTCGCAGCGGAGCCTCGGAGCCGATTCTAAGGATTATTACCAAGGAATGCCGCTCCACGGCTCTCGCTTTCCCTGCGCCTCACTTCGCCAGCCCTTGAATCTTGATACGATCGTTTTATACCTACTATGTTTAGGGTTGGTGTCCTTACCAGCTCACCAACAGGACTATTTGTGTAATTTTGTAACATTCTTCCTTCGGTGAAACGCGATAATTAAGATTTTCTACGATTAACGTTGTTAGTTCCTCCCTTAGATATAAGGCAAAAAAGGCCCTAAGTCCTAACATAGCGAGTTGGGTTCCAATCTAAAACGCAATGTTGTTGTATTAGACTTCGGGACTACGCTGGACTTTTTTCGAATTTACGTTTAAAATTTAACAGACCTAAAATAGTACTAGTAATTTCCATGGGAAATAAATACAACAACTGGGTTAAGAGATAAACAAACCCGAATTGGCACTATTAACTGAGTTTATATTTTTTTGAAGAAATAAACTAAAGTTTTGGGTTTTCAATTACGGGCAAATACTGAGCGTTTATCACTGGCTGCGTGCCCCAGGTGTCAATTGTAACTTAAATATTTTCAGCAGCTACTTAAGTTATGAGTAAGCTTTTGTTGATTTTATTATATTGCTGAATTTAAAGTTATGTTAATTGTTGAGAAAGAAACGCGCATGCTGTGCGGTTGTGTTGGAAATAATTTTAAAAGTTACTAAGGTAGCATGAGTTATCAGGCGGCGTGATCGCTTTTGTAAAAACTGGAGTTTGGACTGGAGCGGAGGGCAGGTGCGAGCGGCAGATGTGTGTACGCGTCGTGTGGCCTCAAGACGATATTTCGTAAACTCTGTAGACATACTCGTACCTATCTATATTCATGTAGTCCGTGTATGCGTTATGCGTGTACGCCGTATGACGTATCCCCATAACTCAACTTTTCAACTCGTACGAGCTTTCTTTTAACTTAAAAGGCGGTTCAATTCTCACTGTCTTTCCCACATTTTTCATCAATAAGTTACGAAGTTAAAATATTCTTATTCAAATAAGACTTTCACGTATTCTTTTGAATCGTCAATCGTCTGTCTTGCATCTACCGCTGTTCTAGTTAGTACAAAATGTTATTAAACGAAATGTACTAGGTAGTAGGTAGCTATATCATTGATACATTATGCTTACACAACTAATAACTTTTTATTATAGAGAACACTACATAAACATTTATGTAAAGAAAAGTAAAAATTTTCCGAGTTCTTTATATGCATGTATTTTTAAATTATTTTCCCTACTTGGTTTATCAAAGGCACATAATTTATTAACTTTCAACATACGTACCTACTGAGTCATCGCCTGTCAGTAAGATATTTTATTATTCACTATGAAATATCGAGTACCACTTAAATTAATTATATCTCGATTAACAATGAGAAATCAACGTCATAATATTTATGGGTAAGTAATAAAATAAATCATATAATATTATACATATTACAGACCTAGAAGTACAAGTAGGTACCTACTTTTGTTAATTTTATTTTATAATCAGCTTGTATTGTGTGCTGTGTATTTTCTGCTACTACTGAATCTGCAACAATTTCTCTCTTTTTTGCTCTAATATATTGTTCTCATACATTCAAAGCCCTTGGTATCGATATTTCAATCCACGACGTCGCTCTCACTCAAAATCGCTTGTTTCATTCGATTTATAAGGATGACAGAGTGGGGCGCGCCGTCGTCGATTAAAATATCTATAAGCGGTCATCCTTTATGGGACATCATTGGCCTTTTGCCCTCCTCCATCCACCCTCAGAGTTTTCAAAAAATTGGTTGTCTGTAAAGTCGGTTTACTGACGATAGTTGAACGTGACAACGTCTTCTTTGTCGCTCGTTCCGCGCTCGCGAGGTAACGCCGGTAACGCCGCATGAGCGAGGTAACGCCGGTAACGCCGGATGAGTCATGTTTTTTCGTGCGTGCAACCGGCTCTATCGATTTATAAGACGTTGTCAAGTCAAAAACGTTAGTGCATGACTATGACGGCACGTGACACCGCAAATGTCATGTGCGTTACGCGTATTTACTCGCATTTGCATAGCACGGCGTGCGGTCCGGCGATTACGACCAAAAGTACCGGACCGTTTCGAAAACGAACTTTCGGAAAACAGCGCCGGATCCGCAGATGGCGTTTCCGACAGATGTTTCAGTGTGAAGCATGAAAGTACTTTATCGCGTAGGTAGATTTATTGACACTCGCAAACTACTGCACGTTTAAAAATGTTGAAGGACAAAGCTTCAGCACTTTGCTATTGGATAATTGAGAGTGTCGCTATCCACTATCCATTTGCTTCTTCCATCATCAGTGGGCTGATTCTGTTTCGTTAGTTAGCAACTCACGCTGAGTTATGTTGTCAAAAATCCTATTTTTGCATTATTTTTGAACAAATTAGCAACTTGCATGGTATGTTGATGCTATACCATACCAACCTAAGTTAGTACCTTGTGCAAAAATAGGATTTTTTCCTCCGTTTTCCTAGTTAATAACCCAGTGCGAGTAGTTAACTAACGATACAGAATCAGGCCACGGATCTCAATTTTTTATGTCCCACAATTGACAGTGGGCATGGTCTTCGCCTTTACTACTAATAGGCGGGCTTCACACCCCGTCAAGAATGTTATGGTAAACTATCAGCTTATTAGGCATTGAATTAAACTAATATTAATTATCTTAATTATGCATACGCTGTATGAGAAATAATGTATTTTTGCTGAGCACCTTTCTAATGAAATTTTTTCTTTAATGTCAACCCTGACCATAAGGATCAAGTGATAAGTATAAACTAAAAGTACATTAAAAGTGAAGGTGATCCAGCCTCTTCGGACGGAGACCAGTCGCGACGGTAAGTCTTTAGTCTTTACCAATTACGCGGCCTCTGGCGGCAGGTGGTGTACGAGACCATTGCAGAGCAAAAACACGGAAAAATGCCGTCTTCACTTGCAAAACAGAGGGTTCCGCATCAATTTCTTCAATCCCTTAAAGGTTTAGACGCCAAACTTACATTGACGTAGCAGTTTATGAAATCCAATATCAATTTATTGGTTTTCTTTCCGTCTTCGTAAAATTAGGGCCCTGTGCAAGTTATGTGAAAGTTAATTTTTTTGCGCACCAAAATAATACTTTTGACGCGGGTTACTTAAATTTACGCTCTGTGCTCAGCCTAATAATATGGAATTTGATGCCTGTAACATTGAGTAATACTGACCCGTTTTTTGGCTTCGATGTGAACCGGCAAAACCTAAGAGTTTATTAAAAAAACTATAAAAAACTAATTCGGTAAATGACCATTGAAATATACTGAAATTCGTCATTGAATCAAACTGAATGATAAACTTGGACGTAGGTCCAACGCACACAAATGACTTGATAAAATTTTCAAAGTTCCATTTTTACATGACAATGGGTAACTCTAAAAGTTGAAAAAACTGTACACAATAATTAATGACGCGAAATAATGTACCAGCATGCAACGAAAATCTAAAGGCTCCTTCGACACGCACCGACCCGCAACTCGATACTCCGCCATTGAACATTTCCACGAGGGAAATATCGGCTTACACAAGAGGTCGCCACCCACTACGCGCTGCTGCGACGGCCTCCGCGCGCCGTCTGCGCCTCTGGTACTTGCGTGCTTGATACGAAAAAAAAACAAAATTGGTCAAGTGTCAACTCGCCATGAATACACGTTTCAATTTTGTTTTGAAAATAGTAAATAAAGAAATAAACTGCAACCGCGAGAACCATACAGAGTTTGAACAAAAGATTTAATTTTTATTTGAGTCTCAAGTTCTCAGGTTCATTGTTTTTGATTATTGTATTATTTCGGTTCATTGCTATAAAAAGTTGAAGATTTTTTTACATAGCTACCAAAAAGCAAATGGATTGGATCCATCACAGTTTTTTTTATAAAATTCTCGCTCCTGACTACATGAAAAACAGCATCCACGGCGATAAGATTGCATACAGACCCCCCTGAGAACAAAATTAAGAGAAAAAAGCACTAAAGTGCACCAGCGTCAATCAACGTAACGTGAGCCGTGCACTATTCGCAGTAAACAATATTCAGTTACGTCTCACCCCTGGCATATTGAGGTCACTCACCCTATTACCGGCCACGATTAAAATATTTATTTTTATACGAGTAGTCACTAAAAGTGATCTTGATATATGACAGTTTTCTAAGCTTTAATTCACATTTTTATTAAAGCAAAATCATCCTTCAAAACGAAAATAAAGAGGAATACTTCAAAAGAAACCATTGCTAGTATTAAGTATTAACATAAATAGGAGCTTTTTAGGCGAGGAATATTTAAAACCAATAAAACCATAAAGCCGAATTTACATAACATACAATTACTTTCACGAAACAATTTTATCAACAATCAGTCAGATTTACTATTCCTGCGTTCATTTCATAACACTTATTTAGTTTGTGGTATAATTTCGTGATGTAAATTCAGCTTATTTAGTAATCATCTTGTGCGCCCAGCGCCTGTTCTTATTTTACCCGAATTTCAATCAAGGAATGACCTAAATATGGTAAAAAGTACTCAAATACTTTAACTAAAGACGAACACGAAATTAAATAAAGCTTATCTAAAGTATCTGTGATGATTCTGTTTAAATTTATCGACAATAACGCAAGTTTAAATGCAGGTAACAAATAACAATCGATGAGAGCAGGTAGACTCTCACGGAATTTGAAACCCCGAGAGTTAATAAGCGGTCGGAGCTTTTGAGACGGCGTTTTTTCAGTGGTCATTTTAGAGTACCTACAGTTGTTTCTCGGGAAAAAGGGCACCTTTTGTGCTAAGGAATTTTACAATATACAGATAGAAATGCCTTTGTCCTTCGGTGGACAAACGAGTTCTCGACGCTCTCGGATTATTATTTCATTCAAAAGTGGAGTTATTATTGTGTGGCTTGTTACTTTTTACACGTAAACGATTCTCAAGATGGCGAGGGAGGGACATAAAGAGCTCACGCGAGTACTTTATGCAAATGGCATTAAGACAATGAGATACATGTATCGGTTATGTGGTTCAAGGGAAGTCGCTCGCAAGTCGCAGCGAGTCGCGATCGATCTTATAATCAAAAACGATTTATTATAATCGCCACCCCACTGGCCCACATAAACACAACGTTTTTATTAAATTCGTGATACATAAAGCAATGTCGATTTTACAAAAACTATGGTGTATTGCCACACAAATATTAAAATAATTATTTTATATATAGACTTTTAATCAAAATAGAGCAATGGTTCAAACTTAGAACCCCCCTTTAACCGAGAAAAAGTGTACTGAAAATAGGTTAATTAGTACCATTTTTTTTCCAAACATGCGAGATTTTTATACTAAAAAATTTAGTTAAATAAACGACATATTATTTAGGACTCTTGTATAAACTATTGCTTACTAAATTAATAAAATAGGTTTTCATAACGGAAAATCAAGTGACACTAATTTTAAATTGCCTTCACAAAACAACTTGTAGTTTAAGCACATGGTTTAAATTATTGCGCAAACGCCTAGTCAAATTGAGGACATTGTAACGTAAAACCACAATTGTTTTTATGTTCCTCAAGAATCCCAGGAATAATTAGTTACCTACATGTTTCCGCTGATAAGGGATTGATAACCTTGCATCCGCGGCGTAACACTTGATGAATGGCCAATCATACCTACGACTACACGTAGGCAACTAGTAAGTACGTCATTCAAGTCATAAACACGCTAGGCTACTGGTTAGTTTTTTAATGGGGCCATATGGCTTATTAATTGGGCTCTGTAACTTTTAGATTCTATAAAAGTTATAAATTATACTGAGTTATGACTATTCTTCCCAAATCAAAATCAAGTAAAAATTAGGATTTTAAAAACTACGTTTTTACACTATACAAGTTAGTAGTAGTACCTACGTGAAGATGCAACCGAAGATGTTATCGTACTAACTTGGAAGGGGTAAGTAAACTTACCCCTGACGGTTGTACACAGCATCACGGCGAAGCGCTAAATCGCTTGGCGGTGCGTGTTTGCTGTTAGGGTGATAACTAGCTACGGCCGAAGCTTCCCCCCAGACCAGACCTGAGCTAATTTAGAAATTATAAAATTCCAAAGTGGCCCGTGGCGGGATTTATGCAAGGGAGGTCATTAAACTTTTTTAGAGAAGAATGAATGGACATTTTCTAAGCTCCATCCTATACACCTTATCATAACTTTTCATCAGGCATGATTGTCGTTTAGCGCAAGAACAGTAACTTTTATTCATCATAATATAAATCGAGTGATTAACGAAATTTTAAAATCCGCACGTATAAGCCAATAATTACACAGCAATAAATATTATTTATTATTCGCATTATTTCGGGTGTACGTGATTAACAGTGCAATAATGTAGGAAACAACCATGGTGAAACGAGAGGCTTTATGTAAGGTCGCTTTTTATTGTGTGGAAATTTTATATTATTATGCATTTACAACACTAGGTAGGTGCATAGGGGTGTCTACTGTCTAGCTTATAGAGCTTTTTTCTTCACTCAGCTACTTTATCGATAAAAATACAATTTGGCGATATCGATACTAAATTTACATAGATACCCGCGATTTCCACCACGATCGGTGGTGAAAACAATTTTTTAATATTTTTAAAAGTGTTTTTTTTTAATAAAATTGTTAAAAATATAATTTAATTGTACAAAATGAGAGTAAAATAATACTACACATGTTTGTGATGTAGTAAGTATAAGTTTATTTCTAAAACAACATTTTGATTAAGTTTTCTTTTTGTGACGATTGAATAAATCTACGTAGCTAAATTAAATTACCTCATTGCATTTAACACCTTTTTAAGCATTTAACAAGCATCCTAGTCAACCGTTTCTCACGCGCGGTGGTCGCAACGGCCCCACCAGCTGTCGCGTCTAACGTACAGTGTACACGACAAACTATACACCCTATGTGACCCTATTGCCTTTTTAACGACATTTTATTATGCTTTTGAGCACAAGCAATGCCTCAGCTAGACAAGGGTTTCAAATATTACCTATAAGTACCTATACTACTCGTACTTAGTTACGAAATTAACAATGGTATTACTGGCATTGGTTTCTTTTACTATTGACTTTTCAAACTTTAATTTTTTTTCTTAGCTAAGTTAAAGCTAACATGTTAAAAATTTGATTAGTTAACAAATCAATGATGTAAGTACGACGATAAAATTGACACTTTTTGAACTACGGTTGTAAGTACCTAATTTACTAAAAAAAAGTTTTACAGAGTCAGGCTGCAGTGGAGTTTAGACAAAAATTAAACAAAAAAAACTGTTTTTTTTTTTTATATTATTAAAATCAAAGAAATTGGGTAACTATCCAAATCTATAAAGCAAGGATAACTCGTTAAACTAATAACAAAAAATAGCAAGAGCTGCAATTTAAAACACGAATGTAGGAAGTAATTTAATTTACAATGGATTAAGAATATACCTAAAGTTAATTACAGACCACCAGGTGTTGTAGGTACTTTCGGTACAAAATGGTGAATGTTCAGTCACGTGAAATATACGGAAGTCGGCTCGCTGGAATTGTAGACCCCATGATACAATTATTATGACACGAAAAGGTATGTAATATTTTAGGGTTCCGAATAAAATTGTTGAACTTTAAAAAATATTATGCCTTAGTATTTTTCTCATTTTCCACATATTCAAAATCTGAAGAACTGAAAAACACAAAATTACTGTTTCAGGAATTGCTGCAAAATATATTCAATCTAGCCGCATCATAATACAAGGCAGCAACTTCTAATGAAAATCTACTGATTTGCCACCCCATAATTCTTACGTCAAAGTGGCAAAAAGAAAATAAGCAAAAAAAAAAACAACAAAAACGACGACCAAGCGAAAAAAAAACTATTAAATGCAGTAGTATTTAAATAACTTAGAGTTGGAAGACAATAGAAGATAATATTAACAGGCACAAAAGGCAAATCGAATTAAGAAAACAGGTTATCATGAAAGCGTTAATTAATTCAAGAAATAACAAATAGTGCAGAGCCTACCAATTAATTACAGATCGATATAGTTATTTGCATTCTGTTGACATTAAGTTTTTCTTGACTATTTTGCAAACTTTCATTAAATTGCGAAAATAATTCGTTAATAATATCTTCGGTCCACAATTATCCACATACTCAACACATACAGCAAAAACCATAATTACATGGTTGATTGATAAAAACATAATTATTTACTTGTGAGAAAGGGCAGGCATTTATTTACCTTCGAGTTATTTCAATATGTTGTTTGTTTCAACGAATAAATATGTCACCTAGTCACCTAGGTTTCGAACATAATTTTTCTAATTATAGGTGACCTACCCTTGCTTCGATTGAGTGATCCTGTGGAAATTCTATAGTTCCTTTCTTAACCTTGACAATAACATATTGATAATCTTTAAGCTTTTTAAAACCAAAGGTTGGAACTAGTATTAGTCGAGCGTTTGAGAGTGCTTTTCAAATAACACCCCGATGCAAAGTGGAGAAAGACTGCATACGTAGTTTTACACAATAACGAAAAATTATCATTCCGAATTAATTGTCCTTAGTAGTGCAGGTAATTTAGGTGTAAGTGTGTTAGTGAAATCTCTCACTTAGTTACTAAAATCGATGATATTTTCCCGCAGTATTTCCCTTCTTACCTTTATATTTATTAATTAGTATTAAAGCTCGCCCCGTTCATCTTGTTACAACCGATTAAAATTTAATTCCTCGTTATCAGAACTGAAGCTTAAAGAGGATTAATATGATTTTTGAATGTCTATAGAGCCTCAACTCAGTCCTGACAAGATAAAGAGAAATTGAATATAATTGGTTCTGAGAACTTTCCTTGTTTACGCTATCACGGGCCTCTCTGAATTAACGGTAGAGTGAACTGTTATCAGGAAGGAAGGTTCTTCAACTGTTATCATCATCGTCACTTTTTACTACCCATTGGAAGATGCCCAGATCGAACTCCAGACTCGTGAATCAGATCCCGAAATTTTAAGCACTAACCCTATCACTGCTACGTAAGTACCTACAATTTGTTTTTCAAAGTGAAAATGAAATTATAACAAAGATAGCGTGAAAGTGCTACGGAATAGGTAGGTAACTAAATGATTAGTCATTAGACGATAGAACTATACAAGCATTCAAATAATTTGGCAAGAAGTTTTTCTTTAAAATTATGATTTTGCAAAAATTATAATATTATGATTGATAAGCAAATAAAGAATTTATTATTATAATTATTTGATTTAACACATTGCTTTCAAAAAGAGAAGACGAAAACAGAAGGACCACCATGATCGAACGAATTTACACACCCCTAAAACCAACGTTTTATGGAATCAAAATTAATGTTACCGTTATTAATTTCTTCATCATCGACACCGTATGGATCCATTAAAGCGATGATTATTATTCCGCTGCCAATAAATAAGTTGAAGACACACTTAACTGTTAAGGGCAAGCAGGTGCAGACGGCGGCGGTTGTAAGAAACGGTCGCGCAGACGGTTACAAGCAGATGGTAGGTAATTTTACGATAACGCGTAAGTATAGAGGCCTTCTAATATGTAAGAACTATTAACATTATGCTAATGCTACGAGAACATGCAAAATAACACATAACTACACTATATTTCGAATTAGATGCGAAATACTAATTGATGTTGATGCTGTTATTTGTGATTGTGACACAAAAATTAAGTTTTTGATTAAGCCCCCTAAAGTTGGAATTTGTTCGTTTTATTGAGTTAAAAATTTAAGTAAATGCAAGAAAACTAGGTGGGTAATTAGAATATGAATATCTTAAAAGAGTGTTTAGGCAATACTAGAAGATACAGTAGTAACAGTATCTCAGAACATGTAAAGTGATAACAATGATATTTCCCTTGAATGAAAAGAATTACAAGAAAAAGGATATAATATGTAATCTGTAAGTGCCTTTAGTTACTGAAAGTCAGTTAAAATTATCACATTAATGAATAGCGAGCAACGAGTTACAAGCTTTTGTTAAATGTCAATTGTCGACGTATGGAAGCGTAAATATGAACAAGGATCACATGTGGAGTTGGCAGTTGGCAGTCGGCAGTGTGTCGGCTAGATCGGGCACATTCTTGACGACAACATTTCGCACATCTGCGTCGAGGACTTTGACTCTGGCATTAACGCCGTATCCTGCCATTAGCGCGTAATAAAAATGAACGACTTTTTTCCATGCCAAAGATGTACTGCGCGCAAATAAATTAATCTCGAGCAGAATGGATGTTGTAAATTGCTATCGCATAGTTCTCGTGGGCGCAATAATGAAAGCGCTGGACGTCGGACGCTTATTACGGATGACTATGAAGAGTAAATCGAAATGGGAGTGAGTCTCCGGCGCCTGACACTCCGAGATGGATTGTTGTCAACATTAGTGCGGAAAGCATATCGACTTGTCGCCCTACAACTCGCGCGCGTGCCGCCAGCCCAAACAGCGCTCGAACGGCACCGTGACATACGAGAATAGCATCAAAACCCCACCATCATAAGACTCCTTTCCCCACCACCGACTCCTGACGTTTAAGACTCAATAACTGTACCATAAATAATCGCTGCCGTCCACAAGTACACGCGTCGAGCCGACCGTCCGATTTCAGACTCAGAAGTAGAAGGGCTCAAGGTCCACAATTAAATGGAGGAGAACGTTTCGCGCCGGATTACGGGTTTATTCGTGCTACCGCGGCAATTAGGAAGTCATTCATTAGGGTCCCTAAGTTTCGCAGACGTGGGGGTGCCAGCTCACTGTGACGTCACGATATTCTTTTGCGAGTCGTTATGATCACGTCTGGTATCGCGTCTCGTACGCTGCACTCGTCTCCTGCATTTGTTTATTGAAACAAAATGTTTCTTATGTTTGAACGCTCCTACAAAGTTACAATGCAAACAGAAGCGAGATACTCGTAGTTGGACTCCATTCCCGGGGTCGCTCGGCGTTGGCGCCACCGCTCCGAGAACCGGTGAACGAACGAGACGGGGCGATGTGGAATACCTCAAAATATCTCCTAAAATCGTCTGTGTTGATACACATCCGTAGATCTCATTCGGTGAGATAGATAAGGACGCAAGATGCGGTTAGCGGCGTTCCAGAATGCATCTGTCAAGTTACATAAAAAACGGGGTCGTGGAATTTCGGGACGTATCCGCGGTGAGACACATGCTCTTTTATTTTTTAAAGTCGAGGTAGTTTCATTCAAAAACTGTCGACGGATAGAGATTTGTGTAATCTTGTTAAAGTAATAGCACTCGGACAGTTTAACAAGCGATTCAGTGACCCCTTTGATCGCACTTTTACGAGATTTAAATTAACTAGCTAACCACTTAAGGTAGTCAACTTCAGCATAAAACATTGTTAACGTTATGGGCATTATAATGCTATGGGATAAGTAGGTTATACGTATGTTTTTGCTATTTGCACAGTCTTGTTTATCAAGTTCGCTTTTTAGTACGCTCCATTTCCGTTCGTTACGGCGAGAGCAAGACGGGCGGCGAACCCCGCTTGTACTAGGCGTATAGAAGTAAGCAGGAGCCGAAGCCTTGACCCTGACTGTGGTGGCGTCGACCGGAACGCACGCCGACTACATTGCGAATCTCGCCGATTTCCTCTCACCGCCTAGCCAACGTTGAGATCTTAGTACACGCATCTTATACGCGTGATTTACTAGATTGTTTTCTCTTTCGTTAGGCTTTTTCCTGCTTCCCTTGTATCATCTTTTATGCCTCTTTTAAGCTTTTTTTTGGGTAGTTATTAACAGATATACATACGTTCTTTGTGAAAATAGGCGTTTTAATCTAAAAGAAGAAAATTTTTCTCATCCAAGTTAAATGCTACCTGCGAAGCCGAAACGCACGGATAACGTCAAAATCGAGAGTTTATTGTGTACAAAAACATGACTATCAAGATTCGGAGTAAACAGAGGCTCAGAGGGGTTGGCAGTCAATGATGTGGAACCGGTCCCAGCGACGTACTCGTCACGAAACCGGCTCGTGACGGACGGGGATGAATTACTCGCCGGCGCGGCGTGGATCGGGAACGGTTGTGCGCCCGACAACATCATTCAAATTCCCGGACAAATTATGTTAATCAATTCAAAGCTCGTAAGTGCTTCTAACCCTTAATCAAAAAGACTTAACAACGCTTGTTATTAATGTTTTTAAGAGGGACTTATTCAGGCTCGGTTAGCCAAGTTAGAACAAACATATAACTTCTTGTAGGAACCAAAACTAAAAGCAACATCCTCAAAATTTTGTGTAATTGATTGTGTGATTAAAATACGAGGAGTTGACCGCAAGACTTTCAAAACAATGAATCTCTAGCGCATTGTCGTTGCGCAGACGCAGATCCCTAAATTTTCGCTAAACTGTTAGATCCTGATCCGTTACAACCACGAATTGTATGATATCTTTGGTGAGCCAAACATTGTCCAGCAGATAAAGATCGCAAGATTGCAGTGGGCTGGACATCTACAACGCATGAGTGCCCAGAGGCCACCAAAAAAACTACTGATCTCACACCCAGACGGCCGTAGAAATGTTGGTCGGCCAAAGCTTCGTTGGCTGGACGGAGTGAAGCAGGATGTAAAAGCCGTAGGAATAAAAAAATGGGAAACGAATGCAATGGACAGAGACCGATGGAGGAATCTTTTGGAGCAGGCCCCCGCCCACAGAGGGCTGTAGCGCCGTTAATGATGATGTTAGATCCTAAAAAGTTCCATGCTTTTTACTTGCAGCAATAGGATGTGATAATTTAGGTGAGAGGCCAGACCATTATCTACTATCCAAAAAGCACCAGTACACCTATTACATCTTTATTTATGAAGAGGTTTTTAAAGTAAGGCGCACGTCTCCACGAGGCGCCTTCACCGTCTGGTTTACCTTGCGAAACACCGAAATCCGAATTCACAAGATGCAAAACAAGGCACGGCGCGCCACTACAAATCAAAAGAACAAACGCGCCGACAGGAGGTCGATCGACATCCAGCCGATCGAGTATCGACAATCGACATTATCGATAGGCCTGCCGTGGAGCCGCGGTGGTACACCGGACGTGACGTCACGGTGGACGCGAGTATTTTAAACAACCTCCTTTTGGTATATTATTGCGTTGTCTTGAAACACATGTCATCGGTATACATGTAGAGTGTTTCGTTTAAATCGACAATGGAGAAATCTTGAACAATGAGTTACAAGATTTTAGAAAACATCTTTTGAACACATACCTATCCTCTTTTGGAAAATACCGTATTTCCTCACAACAACAATAGGGGAGGTTGTTTAAAAACCCGAATTTGTACTGAAGTTAGCGACGAGGCATGACAAAAAGAACGTTGCGAGCAAGTACCTACTTAGTTTTTTAAACAATACTGCTAATTGATCACGCAAAAATACATACTTACCACTTTTTCTAGAGCCTAACATACTTTGTAACAATTTTTTCTACGCAAAGTTTCAATCAAAATCAAACTTTGAGGGTAAATGTTTCCAAGATGTTTTTCTATGCTTAAAGAAGTTCCCATAATCTACAGAGGAAACACGCTGTAGATGAAAGTGTGAACAGTTTATTTCTGCTCTATTACTTGGGAATAAAGTCCAAATTGGCAGTAAAAACCGCCGAGACTGGATCGAAGGATGTCCACACTTTACATTCATGTCATATTATATGCGCGGATAAGGTCGTAATTATGGTTTGTGGAGAATTTTAAAACAAAACTTGAGGAATTTGCGATTTTTTGTTGTCTAGCTGCTGACTCGATATCCGTTTCGTGTTTTGTGTACAAAGTTGTAACCGTTAAGTTTAACAGTCGGTATAAATCTGATAAACTTTTATTGAGTGTTAATTCGATTTTATTGACGGCAGAAAATATACCCACAACCACAGAGCAAGGAATAACTTTATATTGCCCACAACTACAAGAGTTTTTCTTACCTATAAGTGTATAGGTACTTACTCTCAAGTCCTGCCTGTTACTTTCCAATACAATATCTTCAAAACGGTGAGGTACCTACCTACTTACTCAAATAAAATCTCAGGTAGTCAAGTGACAGCAAATCCTCCTTTATTATAAAACCTTCGCGGCAAAAAGCTCTTGTGTGATTCTAAGTGCGTATTGAATTTCTACCATTCTACCATTGTGAACAAGGAGTTTATGTATTTCTAAAGATCTTCGTGGAACTTTATTTTTTTTCTCACAAGTAGAGAATGGAATACGCTTAAACCTTACCTACCTACCTACCTAAGTTACCTAATTTCGATATTTTTATCCTCCAGAAAACTTAAATAAAAGTATTTTTGCCACGCCTTAAAACTAAAAGTAACTACAAGCGACGAAGAAAAGGAAACTATTCGGGATCGCAGAACTAAAAACATACAAACAAACCAACAGTTGGAGCGAAAAGACCTAAATATAGAGATATAACCTACATTACAATACGAAACGCTTCGCAGATGGCACCTTGTCGCAATAAAGGGCTGCTGCCGTTACAAGCTTTGTTGGAACAAAGTCGCGGTCGTCGAGTTAGACAAGGTTGCAAGTGTCCCGGCTGTGGCCCGTTTTTTTTGCTTTGCTTTTACGAGCCGGCTGGAAATGCAACGGATATACGTATAATATGTGTATAAGTTGACTATAATTTTGTATTATTGTTCTTGGGAAAGGTTTCCAGCTTTCTGTTACGCCGTCTGCACGCCGAGTATTTCTGTTACCTACAACTTATAATACAATTCACAACATTCGTCGCTTATCGAGCCTGCGTTTTACTTACCTTTATTGCTTGAGTAGTATATGCAGCGTTAACGTACTATAAGGTGGTCATTGGAAATTGTAACGTTAACTTATTTATCTACGCTCATTGCTTAAAGTTCGAATTATAAAATCGAAATGTGTCAAATAATTACCTACTTTATTCACAGACTTCTATAATTATTAAAAAGTTATTCATAATAACATCGCTCTACTATGGAAATATTTAAAGAAAGTTGTATAATATCTATAACGATACACGGCTCTGGACTCCTGTATTTGTATCTGGGGTTTTGAAGGAATTGATTACAGTACCGCTATCGGCAATACAACGGTTAACGGTTACAATTATTATCTGGGGTAGGTAATATTTTTTATGTAATATTTTTTTAAGTGAATCCACAGACAACATATAGTTGGTAGTCATTGCCGAGAGTATAGATGGGCCATTATTGACCATAGACAACAACACAATGTCTAACGTTCCGCGTAACGTTCCACCTGGGCCTGTGATTATGATTATGATTACGATTACGATTACGACTACGATTACGATAACGATTACGGTAACGATTACGATTATGACGTTATCTCGTAAATCTATCGTCCGTAAACCGACTTTACAGACAACTAATTTTTTTTGTTACTTAGTCAAAACTTTGCGCTGAAAAATGGCTAGTAGTGAAACCTACTAAAGAAAATTTCACTCCGCCTGACATCTTAGTAGTTGCAATGATTTACGACAAAAGTTAGCAAGATTTTATGATTTGGATTTATGATAATAATAATATGAGCGTAGATAAAGTAGTGTATGAAACTCTACATAATTAGGTATTAAAACACTCGTGTGATACTATTAAAAAACTCGCCTGCGGCTCGTTTTTTAAACTCACACTCGTATTTTAATACCCCCCATTATGTAACCGTTACATAAACTACTATTCATAAACACCAAGTTACCTAAGTAAAGCTTTAAATGGTCTGCCGAAAATACGAGTAATTTCATGGGAACTTATTTGTTTCCCCGTCATGCAACACTAACTTATTCCTAAGTTACGTAGATAGCACGTAGATATCAAATGAATTACGAGCCTATGTAGGTTACTACACGTTTTTGGATTTTATAGTAGTAGTAAGTATCAAAATGTTTTTAATAGTAAAAGGAGTTAACGATACAATGTACTGACTACATTATATTTATTATTGCGGATCAGTATGCAATCTAAAAATAGGTTTGAACGATGAAAGACCACAACGTGAAGAAATGAAGTAGGTACCTCACTCACATAGGTACTCGACTAGTCAGTAAGTTAGTAATTGCACACGGGCTGTTCAAGAGTACATCAGGACTAGGAGTACATACGTCAAAGGGCATTCACCGGAATGCAATTCCTCTATCGCGAGCCTCATTAAAAAGCAAGGGATATGCGCGCTAGTGACGCCAGCTCGATTGCGGGAATCGGGAAGATAGAATCGATTCTTTAAAATCGAGACTGCATTCGTTAGTTTCTTTTAAGTGAGGACTTCTGATCAATTTAGAAGAATGTTATCAGTCATAACAATATTTTTTGAGTGGGACTAAAGTCTAAACTAACTACTCTTATTTCTAAGGGCCTTGGGGTATCGATAAAATAGTCAATTCTCAGATGAAATTCTTAAAATTGACGCTTTGACAAAGATTTTAGTATTAATAAACATGTAAAGTTAAAAACTGTACTGTCCCAATTTTAGATTCGTACTAGCTTTTGCCCGCGGCTCCGCCCGCGTTAAATTCTTTTTTTTACTAATCCCGAGAAAAAATTAAATTTCCTTTTCAATGACCTTTACACCTACTTTCAGGAAAGATTGTCAAAGTAACCTATAGCTGTAGCTATAGATTACTGTTGAAAATTAGGGTTTTTTAAATATCCCATGGGAACTATGGATTTTCCCGGGATAAAAAGTAGCCTATGCTTTAATCCGGGTTATAAGCTATCTATGTTCCAAATTTCAGTCAATCGGTTCAGTAGTAGCGGCGTGAAGGAGTAACAAACACACACACACACACACACACACACACACACACACACACAAACTTTCGCCTTTATAATAGTGTGATAAATGGATTTATTAAAACAAATCCCAGATAAATCAAATACTTGGTCACACTCGTGAACAGCGAACTTTTCTCGTGGTGCAGTATCATTTTCTTTTTTTCTTCGTGCGGTATTCTACCCATTAGTTATAGACTCGAATAAAATTTTGTGCAGGAAATCTTTTGTTTCCAATAAGTATCAAATTTTGCTGCAGAGAAGTTCGTGCATAGGTATACCTACTTCTATCTATCTAATTTAACTAAGTATATAAAAAATTTGGAGTTTTTTTTTTCGAGAGACGGGTTCGCAAATTTTCTGTTATGTTCGTTAGGTCTGAGAGTAGGTCGCAAGCTATTTTTTTTTTTATATCCGTAATGGCAAAACAACGTTTGCCGGGTCAGTACGAAGAGTGAAGACCACCATGGCGCAGTGAGCAGTGGCTAGATCTCGGCAGGTCCCGGGTTCGATTCGCGGCACGAGTAGTGTAGTATATGTAAATTAGCTTGGGTTTAGTCTGGCGGGAGGCTTCAGCTGCAGCTGGTTACCCTTTCCACTCTACAAACCGATTCCGCGCTTACATACGATGCTGTGTAGCTACCGTTAAGGCTTACCAAGTTTTTGCTTGTCCCTATCAAGATAATATGATAATATCTTCGGACTGCATCTTGGACATTAGGTGAGATTGCACTCAAGTTAGATCGTCTAATATATTTTGTATAAAAACGAACGCAAATCCACTGCATTTTTCTTTCAAGTTGTGAACGTGACGTTAATTTTTAGATTAGACGCTCTATAGTCTATTGAATCTACCAACTTGAAATGAATAAAAAATTTAATTTTTGTGAAAACTACTAAAATGTATTTGTTACCTATACCCATCTGATCGGCAGACATGATTATAATAGGTATGAAAGTCATAGATCAAAAAGAAAATATCAGTAGATATTCACATCATTTGATCAGATGTTGTTGCATGTAAGCAATATTAACAATACAAGTACTTACTACCTTACTACATGTCTGGTGTTAATTAGATAAGGTCTCGTCTGAGACATACGTACACAATCAAAATTAATGCAAATGTACGCACTAGACCGTCATCAACTCCGTTAATCTACTAATTAACACAAGTAAACCACACCGAAAAAACTGGTTTGATAAATAAATGGAAGGTCAATTAATGGCAAAACCTAGTCTTGTTAACTGTTTCTTTGTTAATCTATCTGGGTCGTAAATACCTAGTAATCGTATGTGTCTTATATTAGCTGAAATGGATCGTGGTTCGTCCTCCTACTTTCCGTTGCCGTTATGCCAACAAATATTAAAATACAGAATAATATTATATAACTATTTAAGTCCCATACAAAAAATGTGTTTTTTTCATTTTTATAGATAGTTGTACCGAACCCTACGTACGCGAGTTGGACTCTCAATTGGCTGGTTTTTTGCGCAGTTCATAGAAGTAAGTGTACCTACATATATTGACAGTTTTTTGCGTTCTCTATCATCTAATTATTTTTCGTGCTACCTATAAGAATTCCTTTACCTAAAATACCTAGTAGTTTAATGGCAATTTTTTAAGTACTGAGAACGAAAGGATTTCTGAGGAAATAAAAATATATACAGTGGAAGATATAGCTAATTTGAGATAAATACCTAGGTGCATGCATAGTAATGTTATGTTAGTTAGGTATAATAATGTTGACGCTCAATTTTCGCAGCATGCATGAATGAAACGAACTAATAAATGTAATAAAAAAGTTATCTAAATGGAAAAATACGCGTGTGACTAATTATTGGATACGAGAAATTTTAGTCGGTTAGGTAGGTACCTACATCTTCATAAAAACTTCAATAAATGACTCGCCATTACACCGAAGAAAATAACCCACGAAAGAATCCCACCAAACAACACAGCAATTAGTTTTTTTCGCAAATCCGGTGCACATTTCAAAAATTAGGACCAGATAAGGCCGCCTCGAACCTTTGTCGGAATTTTTTCACGCAACTCTCGAGTAAAACTACCAACATCCCTGAGGGTATCGTTTTTTGTTCGTCCCTTGCCTTTTAATTAGTAGATTTGTAGTTTTTTGACAGGCATCTCGGGTAGGTAGGTACTCGCGGGCCACGGCACTTGGGCAGCGAGAGATTGCGTCCCATGGGAAATCACTACACATTCATTTCTGTCTACCTGTTATACCTTCTTCGCCTACGCAGTAAAGCTACGATCTACTATAGGAAACGTTGCTACGAAGGACGGTGACTGCGGAGTTGCGGCATGCTTGCGGGTAAACAAACAAAAATATAATCTCGCCTGTCGTGCGGCCGCGATCGAACATAACCTCCAAGCCGGCGACACGTGCGCCCTTATGTAAGGGTGGCGAAATTCCTGCGCGAACATTGGTACCTAATAAAAGTTCCACCGATGTATCTGTGAATAATTGACGTATCAAATAACCAGCCCCTATTGCGCAAGAATTCTATCATAATAACAAATGTAAGGACATACAGATTGATAAAAACTATCGTTGATCGACGATATTTACATGAAATTCAAGATTGCGCTTATGAGCATGAAGAAAGTGATAGTTCAAGTTCACAGATACGTCGTCGGTGGAAGCGAGCGTGCGACGCGGGCGGCGAGCTGTGGCAGCTGTGGGGAGTACCGACCTTGCCTGCCGACGATCTCGGCGACGTGCTCGGAGGAGGGCACGGGCACGCACTCGGTCATGTTCTGCGACTTCTTGGCGCGGTCGTCGGGCGGCGGCGCGAAGCCCAGCGGGCTCGCCAGCGGGTTGCTGGTCGGCAGCGCGTCGCCGAAGTTCAGCATGCTGAGCTCGAGCGCCAGCTGGAAGGCGCGCTGGTCCTCCACCAGCCCCCCGCCGCCCAGCTCTCCGAACAGGCTCGACGGCATTTCCACTTGCGACGCAATCTTGTCGGTCAACGAGAGGTTTCCCTCTCGAGTCACTGGGGTATAATGATCGGTGGAGCCGCGTTCGATCGTCTCGCCGCGTGGGTCGTGTACGCAACGCGCGTGTGTCCTAGTCGCGGCGCGGCGGTGAACTGAGTCGCCGGCCGGCGGGCGCACGCGCCTTGCGTACGCGGCCGCGGGGCGCGGGCGCGGGGCGGCGGGTGGCAGGGGGCGGCAGGCGGCTGCACCGGGCGCCGCACGCCGCACGCGGGCGGGATACGATGCGTCGCAGCTTCCGCCCGCCCTCGGCCGCACCATCGCCGCACCGCACCACTAGGGGTGTCGGACGCGACGAGCAGTGTCGATGACTTTTTAAGTATCGATAAAAATATTATTTAATTTATTCTACAAAATATACCCTTGGGTTAGATGGTAGTTAATGTATTAATGTACAAATCTTTCATCTACACCTTTACCATCTGATGCAGTACAACCCATTACACCCCACCAGTCAAGTGGTCCGCTGCAGAAACGGGCAGTTTTTAGTAATTGTTGGTTCCTAATAGCCCCTCCGTTTCCCCTGACGTATGTGTCAGCCATTTCCCGTCTATTAAAACGTGCAGTTCAACATGCACGAGATCGCAATGTTCTGAGATGCATTGCAATTTGCATCTCACATGGATGAGAATAACAACTTAAAATCAGGTCAACGTTGTTGTTTGTTGTCAGAACCCAGTTGATTCTACTATCTTTAACAGGAACGCAAAAAAGGTCGAATGACGGATTCTTACATTATGTTTAGGTTAGACCCTTTTAACTTGCACACCTCAGTGCATACTATATGCCATGGTTTTTGGCCAAGATTTTATTTAAAATGCCAAACTTATAATATGGTACACTGTGTGTAAATTTTTTAACGTAAATATCAAAAACTACATGATTATCTTGATTATTCTTTAATTTTCAAGATATTATGTACTGTCAAATCTGTCAATAGTACTGACATCTTGTTCTGAACACATACCTAATATTATGACTGATGCGCACTGCTCATCTTATTGTACAGATAGTGATGTATGAGTAGTTTTTTACTGTTTACTTTTTACATTTCAAAAATAAATAAACTTTAATCAATTATCACGTTTCATCGACACTCGATATATAACATCGATATTTTTGGACAAGTGTACGCAGCACTACGCGCCCGTCTACATCTCGCTAGTCGCAGGTAATTATATCGCGTTCGACACTCGATAAGCAGTGATTAATTGATTAACGTCACGTGACAAGACGACTGACTTGACGGATAGTTACTTTATAGTGAAAAGTTGATTCATGTTGCGAGTATATACCTGGTAGTTACTCGTATGCGTTAACACAGGTGCAGTCTCTATTTCCTCACTATCATAGACCAATGGGACAGCAGCACGCCAACTGGTGAGAGATCAGGCTCAGGATCACCGACAGCACCGCTACTTTCGAAAATCTGGCAGGGAGTAGGATTTGTGTTACAATGCACTTAGGTGGATATTAGATTTTGTCGGACACTGCGTTCACGTAAATTTCTGATTACTTACTACAAATTCCGCTGATGTCTAATATAGGGTAGGCACTATAACTATAAACTACCTATTAGCTACACCCCATTCATCAGTCAAGTCATGTTATTGTTACGTAGTTCTAGGCTAATGACTAACCTAACATCCAAACTTTAACGTTGGCATCGAGTGTGTCTAGACCTCGACTCTAAATCCAGTAATGTACAGAAATTTCTGTTCCGTGTGTACCTATATATTTTAACGGTATAGATTATTATTTATTATACATTATTATTTATTACCTGTTTAGGTTACTATTTAAACTGGTTCATTATAAAATATTATTGTAAAGCTCAATGCATATTGCCGCTACTTTTTATAGTACCGGTACAATCGAAAGTCGAAACCAGACTTCGAAGCTTTAAACTCCGTCTACACGCTGTTATAGGGTTGCTATGCTACCTATTGTTAATACCGATTTTAACAAGTTTCTTTGTATATTTTATACCTATACCTATTGCTTTATGTCATAGAAATTAGGTAGGTATAACTCGTAAACCTTTTTTCATAGACAGAAATGCCACGCATACCCCTTCGTCAGGAGAAACAGAGGGGTTATGTGGGGCTTGCCCAATTGACGAAGACCTGTCGCTTGCCATGACGGACCTCTTCGGCGGGAGTACGGGATTCACTTGCGTATTCACTGCGCTCCCGCCAGGCCCCGCACCTGAACGGCAGGTCATGTGAAATTTGCATCCACTAAAAACTCTCTATTTCATTGACTGGTACATTTGGCGGCAGTACGGGAATCACTTTTGTATTCACCACGCCCTCGCCTGGTCTGCAGTAGACCCCATCACCATCGGCCACGGTAATTTTACTTGTAGTCCGCATTAGTATATCAATAATAATAATAAATTGACTAAAAAAAATTGGGTCTAATTTCTGTCAAATGCAAATACAATGTCCGTTTATTTATACGTTCATCGATCTTTTGTCTGTATAGACGCGATTTTAAATGGCTAAACAGATTTCATCGGGATCCATTTCATAAAGCATGGGAAAGGTTATATAAGTGTTCCCTTGGTTTAGAAATGTGTGTTTGATCACGGTTTCACGAATAATATCCAGACCTTGGTGGCATTACAAATAGCTGTTACTAACGTAGTTTTTCTGGATCGCCAAAAAGTTTGCCTTCAATAGCGAATTATGAAGTAGGTACAGACTACAGGTATGTACGTTGCGAGTCAAGCACCCAGTAACAAACTGGGTTGTAATAAAGCTCTCGACTCTCGAGCCGCTATTGAGACAACTTCGCCATTGACTGTACACAGTACAGTGTACACTGTAGACTGCAGTGAGTACCGTGTACTGTATTGTACAGTACACTAGTACTCGCATTAAAGAGTACACTCAACCTCATAATTAGATTGACAGTGTTACGGATGATCTTTGACTTTAACTTTTGTGTATTTATCAATGTTTTCTCATATTTAATTGGTGTACAATAAAGAATTTTCTATCTATCTATCTATCTTTTCCGAACATATTTATTACAAACAGACAGATATGGAACTGTGCTGAGTCTTACTGCAGATCACGAGGTCCTAGGTTTGATCCCTGGGATAACTCAATTGATAACTCCTAAGACAATCCCAGTTGATAACAGTGACTTTTTCTGGTCAATTTTTAGGTCAGTGAATTCTTAATTAGTGGTGATTTATCTCCGTGCCTCGGAGGTTACGTTAATCCGTCAATCGTGCACCTGATCTCCGATCGTGTCGAGCTGCCGTCCCAGAACAGAGAGTGCACATGAGTTTGCGCAAAGATTTAAATAATCTATCTCTTGGGTACCTGGCTAAATATCCGTCTGGTTGGTCTGGGAAATTTTATTACGTCCTGACAAATCACAAAAAAGTAAAAAAAAATACAAATAAGTATAAACTTATATACTTTTCATTAATTGCATGTTCATGTTTTTAACAAAAGATCATATTTAACACTTGAGGCGGCTAAGCTAATTATTTTGTTGACTGTACAATCAGCAGGGTTGGCAACGACGGTTGTCAGACAGTGGGGAGCGAGGCCTTGAGCTTGGGAATGCTTTGAGGATTAGAGGAATGTAATAATTGTCACTTGACTACCTTTAATGTATTGGTGTCTAGAAATAAGGGGTAAGTACTCAATAAAACGAGATTTTGACGGGTAGTATTTATTGATTTTAAACGGTTTTGGTCACCACTTGCCTGCATGGGTTTTAAATCTCTCATCTTTTCCACGGACACCACCTAAACAATGAACATTCTATAAGTTGCCTGTATTCAAAATATTACGTGTACCTAGTGTGTAGATACCCGTGGAGTTTTCACATGACCGCCTGGCCTCAAGAACTTAGCAGCAGCGATAAATCGCGATGTAAATAAATTATGTATTGAGACTAGTGTTAGGCTGCGTGTATTTTGTCTTCATGTCCGTTTGTTGCCTGGTAGAGATGTGTTACGATAAGGCCACACATATACCTAAGTAAATTTTTATTTCGTGTTCTGTGGTGTACAATAACGTATTTATTAGTACCTATAAGTACTTAGTATCTTCATACCATACCAAATAGCCGCCAAATCAGTTCCAAATCAAACTTTTGCATTTATATTATACGTGTGATATGGATAATGGATACAAAATACAAATTATAGGCTTAGCCTCCAAGTGCAATGGGCCAGTCTTATTACAAGCCGCTGCTCTATTGCTGTTGCCGATTTATCGCTGCGAATTTTTCCGTGGCCAGGCGGTCAGTGTCGCCAAAAGGCCTTTCTGCACTACTGGATGTAGTTTTAATTCTATTAAATAATCATTTATAAAAATAATTGTATTTACCAGTGATGTTACTTGATAATTCTTTTGAATCTATTTTGTTTTCGCTTTAAAAATGAATAATATTGTTTTTTTTTATAAATTTGGCGCATATGCGTCCTCGTTTCACATACACAACGTATTCATGTGAGGAGATTAATTGTTCCAGGAAAACCAAGCCTTGCAGTCAGCAGTGAGTGTCAGGGGTCATCGGTACATACGAGTACATTGTAGTTGCCTTGACCCCGCGCCCCGCTGGCTCGCTACGAGACGTGCTACGCAGTGTTTGTACCGAGTACTGACCATCGACAATGCTGCGAGAGAGTACGTAGATAAGTACCGTGGCACCGTACTTTACAGTACACTACCAGCACATACAGATGTAAGTTTGCGTGTGTGTACGTTTCTTACTCCTTCACGCTGCAGCTACTGAATCGATTTGGCTGAATAAAGGAAGAAAAAATAATATAGGAAAAATCATGGCTTCTTAGGGATTCTGTGAGCAGCAGCTAGTAGGTAAAATTATTTACTACAATTCCTACAAAACCTATGATCATCTTAGGGTAGGTATTTCACCTGGCGGGAGCGCGGTGAATACGATAGTGATTCCCGTACTCCCGCCAGAAGGTTTGTCGAAGGAACAGACAGTTTTTATTGGGTGCAAGCTCCACATTACCCCTTCGTTTCCCCAGTCGAAGGCGTATGCGTAAGGCATTTTCTGTCTATAAACAAGGGTAGGTATTCCAGTTTGATCTGAAAATTATTGCCAAGAAGGCCCGCAACTACGCTCATATTATGACCACAATTTTACCCTCCTTGTGGTTTAAAAATCCTATTTTAGCGGATGCCTTCATTATAACAGCTATCTATATTGAAAGTTTCAGCCCGATCTGACCAGTATTTTCTGAGCTGTACGTTGACAAATCAGTCAGTTAACAGGTAGTTAGTCAGACCTCGTTTCCTTTTTGATTTTTACGTTTTTTAATTTGTACAGTACTTTTAACTGGAATTTCAAGAGGTGAGGTGCTGGGAGGTGAATGAAAACAAAAAAAAAATACATAAAGAGCGGAAATACATCAACTTATTATCATCAAGAAGCTTACACTATAAATATCGCCTAAGACAGTTTAGCCTAGAAGTTTTGCACTCAAACGTTCAAACTATCAACTAAAATCAAAATGTCTGTAGGCGTTTGAGTAAAGTTCCTCCCTAACACTGGCGTAGGATATGAACCAAAGTGTGTTTGCATTCAATCAGTTCGGAAACATGCGCCTCTGCGGCAAAGTTGACCGACCCACAATTGTTTGTATATTTTAGAAAGAACGGTCAATTGGCCAGTCTTATAGAATACAAGAACAAGTACCTATACTACTATTTAGCACTGCGTACATTGATCATTACTAAGGATAGGCCTGTTCGAACATTTTGCCAAAGCCTTTTTCATACAAGGAAATTTAGCGCCATCTATCAAACATCCTGCGAAATACTTGTTTAGTTAATTAATAAGATAGTGCGCGTACAATGGGGACATTTCCCCATTGAACTGGCGACATTTTTTCGCGCGGTTCGCCCCGTCTCTATACATATAGAGGTCAATGACTGCGTAGGAAAAAGATAAACAACAATAATTAGGTTCTTACGTACTTTGTTTAGTAAATCCATTCATATACTTTCGCGTCCTTATCTTATCATGCTGACAGTTAAGACTATTGCTACCAATAAACCGTTTACGAGTTCCAAATAAAGAAAACTAAAAGCTCAAAATTGTATGTACCTCATACTTTTGTTGCACTTTATCTCGAGAGTATTTAAAGCTATTGTTTAACTGTTACCTATATCTTATCTAGTTTAGGGTATTTTACGTAGATTCACAACTGTATCTTCATGCTTTTCTTCGAACTACTAAACAGATTAGGTGTTACGGCTTACGGAAGAATACCTACTGAAACAACGGGTTAACTATACTTACCTACTAACACAATAATTATAAGGACAAAAATGGGTGAAAATAATCGGGTTGAGCTTCCTTGTCTCGTCGTTCATAAGTCATGTTCTTTATTTTGCAAAATTGTACTCAGGTTTATTATATTAAGAAGTTATAATTGCATAAAGAGTCTACCAATACCTGGCCAATTATTCTACCAATTTATTGGAATAGAATGCTTTTTGCAGGAGCCAACTCTTTAACTCGTTTGAGGTGGAGACATGTTCGACTGTGGATCAGTCATCACAAGACATTAGGGTCGATCCAGGGTCGAGTTTAATACAAATTGTTCAATGGTTACGAATCTCAATCCAGTTGCGCCATACAATCTATATACGGGGAATATCTAACCGAAACGCTTACAGTCATTCCGGGTAACTTTGGACCACTTTTGAGACAATTTACGGTAGTTAGTAAATAAAATGTATAGAACTACTATACAACAATTGTAATTTATGTGATCTTTTGATGTTTTCAACACCAATTACAATAAAAAGTGGACAAATTATGTGCCAATCCTGAGATAAAGACGAAAATATACGTGGTCCAAAGTTATATTGATTTTGGGGTAACATTGGACACACATTTTTTCTCTCTTTAAAAACCGATTTTATCGTTTTTTTTTACTTTCTCGGTAACATTTGACCACGTTAAATGCTCTTAGGATCATCAAGTTGACATTTCGAACGAAGTTTTACTGCCACAGATGAAAAAAATCATACTAACGGGCTTGATTAAGCGAAAGGCCCCAAGTTATAGGAGATGGCTAATGAAGTTAATGCGCTGATTTTATAATTTTGGGATAAAATAACCATGCCAGTTTTTTTTAGAAAAATCTATAATCTTTGGGCGTTATAAAAACATAAGTTTCATTGCTTACACATTAATTGAGAACAAATTAATTGAGATCAATCAGAAAAGATACACACATATTCAACAGTCAGGATCAACAGTCTTAACTATAGTTTATAAATTTCAACACAAAAATCAACAATCACATCATCTTTATATCAGCAATTACTCTCCCCATTCTTGGCACAAACAATCATCTTCAATATAAATTACATTCCCGCGTCGGGTGATATTTTCATCAGCTATCATCTTTTTAATCATTTTTGAATCGGTAATTTTATTTATATCCGGATTTGCTGGCCATATCCAGCCTCCTTCAAACCTTTTATTCAGGCAGTTCACCCATATTTCAAATGGTGAATGGCAGATTTTTGTGATGCGCCCTGGGAAAAGACTTCCTTCGTCTTGAAATACGCAATATTTGTTAACGTCATATTGTTCTTCTTGATTTTGAAGATTGATGAGTTGTTCATTGTCTTGATGAAGTCCAGTGATTGTCATACAAAAATTTCCTATCGGTAACTCTGTCTCATCAACAGCATTTATACATTGATCAATCACTTCTACCTCAACATCATGCTTTGGCACCTGATTTTCGTGTCACTGCTCTATAATAATATCATCGATTCTAGATTTTTTTGTTGGATTAACACTGGTGTCAGATGACTTTTTCCGTTTATTCTGTTGTATTTGATAAGTTTGTTTCTCTTGTTTGTCCTTTGCACTTTCAGTTTCTTGGTTTTCTTTGGTATTCTCGGCTTTTTTGGTCTTGACGCTCCCGGAATTTTCTTTCTTTCTCTGTTCTTTTGGGTTTGTACCTCTATTCTGCTGATCTTCTTGATAAAATTCAGAAATGCAGTCATCTAACATTTCTATTTCATTTTCGGGAATCGGTACGTTGTCCACAATCCATTCTTCGGTTTCGCCCAATTCGGAATCAAAATTTTTCGGCACCTCTTGGTTTTTTGGTTCATCGTGTACTTGAGCCGTAATTACTATCAACTCAACAGATTCACTTTGTGACTTTTCATCCTCTGGCTCGTTATTAGCGGAGGTCATCTTAGCCGCAGCCTTTCCACTTATTTTTATTTCTGCCTTGTCTGATTTTTTTGTCGTTTTTTTGTTTTTAGAACCTTTGGGCCTTCCTTTTTTTACAGGGTTTTCCTTTTTCTTCTGTTTCTCTATCTGTCTATTCTTATAAAAGTTCTCTACATCTTCAGCGGAAATTGACTTTCCTGCTTCAACAGGCAGCTGGAATTTCTTGGTTGTTTTTAAATTTAAATCCGACGCTCTTATATCTTGCAAGTATTCCTTAAATGTTTCCCCAACAGTAGCTTGAATGTGCCCAGTTGCTTATGAAGGTAAAACTTGTAGAACTTCAGTACGTGAGCATGGGAAAATACCACATTTTCTGAAGCCTGCTACGATATTAATCCGGGCTGTAGATTCGTTCAGTTGAAGTGCTGAATTTACAAGCTGGCAGAACAAGTTTTTTGGTAGTGCTCCAGCTTTCCTTCCTCGTTGTGTTTGACGCCATTTGTCTAGCACTTTTCGCCAAGCTGACTTTAACGACGAAAAATATCCTACGTCTAAGGGTTGTAGGAGATGTGTTGAATTTGGGATCAAACGAATGAACTTGATATTGTGTTCTTCACAGATCCTCAGCGCTTTTACACTTATATGTGCACTTAAATTGTCACATATAAGAATTTTCTTTCCTTCTTTTTGGTCGACAATTGACAGAAAATGATTTTTAAGCCATTCTTCAAAAATATCAGCATCTATCCAGCCAGACTTTGAAACAGCCATTTTTGAAGATTTTGGGGCATTAACAAGCCAGTCGGACCAACAATTTTTCCCTTTAAATATGAAGAATGGAGGGATGATATCTCCTATAGCATTTCCAGCAAATACTATGGTAAAACAAGATTTACTAGAATTTTTTACTTACTCTGGGTGGCGAGTGGAACGTCTGAATAAAATTTTCTTTTTTCCAGGGTCATCATGGAATCCGCTTTCGTCCATATTGTATATATTGGCAGGGCTTACGTCTTCTATCTCTTTTTCAAGCCTATCGAAGAAGTCGTTTACCATGTCTTCATTTACTTGGGCTTGTTTCGTGGAGATCTTGTGAGCAATTTTTTCTTTTATGGCTGGATGTCGTTCCATATAAAGTTTTGCCCACTCATATCCAGGGCTATTGTCTTTGAACACCGGAACTGTTTTGCCAATATTGTCCAAGTATCTTTTAACTACATCTCTGAAATCTTGTAAGCCAATTGGAATACCCATGTCACTGAGCGCAAGCAAGTGGTCTCTGAAAATTATCTCTTCGTCCATTGTTAAACATGTAGGACGTCCCACAGGTTTGTTGTGTTTATTTTTAAGTTTCAGATTAATTGTACTTTTAGGTATTTTATACATTTCGCAAGCTTTTCTTTGACTTAATGCACCAGATCTTATTTTATTTATGGCTTCTTGCAACTTTTCTGGTGTGTAATTTGATATGGTGCCATATCTTCGAACACCTGGCACTTTTACGCTTTTTTTTCGTGGCATAATTGCATCTGAAAAAAATATAATATTAGTAGAACACATTAATTTGTTTTGCTATAATTCGCCACTTGAAAAGCAGAATGTTTTCAAGAAGATTCTGTAAATGTTGACTTCACAATACGAAATCGTAGAGCTCTACGATTTCGCATTGTGAAGTCAACATCTGCTGAGGATGTCCCGGTGTCGGGACGAAACGTGTGTCAAAGAAAGTGTTGGAAAATTCTGTGTGGTGTTTCATGTGGGCAAAGTTCCTGCATATTGTACCATACAGAATCTTTTCAAGTGGCGGATTATAGCAAAAAAAAAATCTGTTCTACTAATTATGGATTTCCGCAAAATAACGCCTGCTTCAATTCAAATATAATATTTGTAGGTCATTGTCCAAAGTTACCCCGAATTTATTTATGTTTTAATAAATAAATTGTGGGCAACATTGGACCGGTCCAATGTTGCCCCAAATTCTGTGATATTGTGACTTCTCAACATTTAATTCAGTAATTATGGAATTAATAAGCGTGGATGAGCTAAAAACGGGCAATCAAATCAAACAACGATAGTTAAATGGCATAAAAAAGCAAAAACTCATCTATTTCTTTCTCAGAAACTCAAAATAATGATAATTGAAAACAGTGAATTTATAATAACGTCTGCACGGCGCGAAAAGATTAGCTGTTTGTTGTGACACTTGACTTTTGTTTGCCTGTCAAATTTAATTTTTTATTGTCTGTGGATTGTATATTTCACGTTCGGATACATGCATTTTACTGAAGCGAGTTCGGAAACAGATACAAATAATGTTAAGTGTTTGTTTAGGGTGTGGTCTAATGTTGTACCGCAGGTCCAAAGTTACCCGGAATGACTGTACTTCTATCGAACTCTACCGTAGGTTTACAGTTTAATTTTATTTGGCAAAACTTCACCGCTGTGCCACGGTTCCCAGGGAAAGCACGTCAAGCCATCTGCTTTATTCCAGATCATGTACATGGTACCTATCGTCCCATCGGACTTTGATAATGAAGTAGTAGAAAACACCTGTATTTATGAAAATTAATGTATGAAAGTATTAAACGGCAATGCCAAATCCATCGTTTGGGCCTTGAAAAATTCAGTACGTCGAATAGGGACGAGTACATTCTTACTTCGTTCGTGACCGGCGTTTTTATATCAATACCTATTCATCGATGTATTAACAAAGGCTATAAAATCCTCAAGAAAACGCAACATGCCGGGTGCAACGACAGCTGTTCAACGGACTTGCATAGGACTCCTTATGTCGACAAGAATTTTGAACCCGTATGTGACATCCTATCCACTCCTAGAGAAAAAGAGATCCTGCAATATGGTGAGATTTTTTGTACCGATTAACTTATTTTTATTTTAGTCACTCGAGCAGAAATAAGACACCCAGCTGGTTAGTAATATCGGTTAGTAAGAAAAAAATGTTATCGCCTCTATGTTGGGTTGGCATACCATCATTTCTATCAGTCATCCTTTCAGAACTTAGATTAATTAATTATTTTTATGCAATATAGGCAATGCCACCTGATGTTAAGTGACGGTATACTTAGATGAAGATGGAACGCGCTTACTTAGAAGAAGTCTTTTTTAAGACACAACAATGCCATTTTTAAAAATAGCCTTTGCGGTTACTAGTTAGTAGTATCAAAGTAGTATCAAAGTAGTAGTCAAATACCTATCCAGCGTGAAAGAGTAATACTTAAAAGAAAAATCGAAAATATGTGTGTATCGTCACACGACACAAAAGTTTGTGTGTCATACACACATTACAACTTCGAATAAATAATAATAATAATAATGAAAATTATAGGCCGATTACGTGCCTGCCAACATTGTATAAACTTCTTACATCTATTCTGAGAACAAAAATTAACGATCATATCAATACAAAATCCATCATGTCTGTGTGGTTTTTTCACAATTTTCAATGTATGCTGGTTGTTTTCTAATTATTAATTAATTAATGGACTGTAGTATGTATATAGGTCTCGAATCTTTGCCCAGACAATGAGAAATTGAAATGCACTAACCTCGTATTCACCTCGCTCGAAACTTGGCACGGCGTGGAGTCAGCTTGATGAATTCGGCAGTCGGCACAGTCTTTTCTTCTCTCTGGATTCGATACAGGTTCAACAAACGTTGTGGAACCACAATTTACACATATGTACGCGAACTAGGGAATACGTCACGGACGCACGGTAGTTTTGCGTCTTATGCGGAGCTCGTCTGAGATACGACTGACTAGACTAATTACAAAATTAAAACGAGTTTAATAAAGTATCAGTGCATTTGTTATCAATGACTCACAGTTCTTAGGCAAAGATTCAACATACCCCTCACCGAAATCAGCGTAATGATTTCCTTAACTGATGTGAAAAGTATGAAAAATTACTATCCGATAGTAAAACAATGTAGAGTTAATTAAATAAAATTTAAATGAACAAATAAAATACAATAAAGCTAGCCTAATAGGTACCCTATGAACTAAATTATAGATTAATTTTAATTAATTTGCATAAGGCAAAGGACAAATTTTACTAACTGGTCTTTTGTAGGTTCCAGTCTTCGTGCGAACAGTGACCACACGAACGATTTTATCAGCACCCGGGTGAATCTCTATTATCCTACCTAAAGGCCATAGTAACGGTTTAGTAAGATCTGATTTCAGTAGCACTAGATCTCCAACGTTAACGTTAGGTTTTGATGAGAACCACTTCTCCCTTTGCTGAAGTGAATGAATATATTCATCAGACCAACGCTTCCAAAAGGACTGAGTAATCTTTTGTATTGCCTGCCAACGAGACAATCTGTGTAAAGGAACGTCCTCAACATTGTACTCGGGGACAGCCAATAGGTTTTGGCCAATTAAAAAGTGTCCTGCGGTAAGCACTTCAAATTCAGTAGGATTGGTAGATAAGGAGCATAGCGGACGTGAATTCATCATTGCCTCGATTTTACAAAATATAGTATTCAATTCTTCGAATGTGAGGATGCGATTTCCGATTGTCCGGTACAGATGGTACTTAGCTGACTTGATTCCAGCCTCCCAAAGTCCGCCCATAGATGGCGCTGCAGGCGAAATTGTCTTCCAGTTAATAGAACGCGACGCTAGGCTGTCAAAGATGTGAGTACAATTTGCTTCATTGCGGAAGAAATTGCCTACTTCCTTTAAATGCTTGGCTGCTGCGATTAAATTTCGACCATGATCAGAGTATAGGCAACTAATTAAACCTCTTCTCGAAACTAGGCGGTCTACAGCTGCAAGAAAGCAGTCGCATGTAAGGTCTGTTAATACCTCCAAATGCACAGCTTTGGTGGCAAAACAAACGAAGAGACACAAATAAGCCTTACTGCTTTTAGCATTGCGACGCTGGCTCTCTTTCACATAGAAAGGCCCCCCAATGTCGCAACCTACTTGATCAAAAACTTTCCCGGGTTTTAGACGAGAAGCTGGTAAATTACCCATTATGGGTTGCACGATACTGGGATTAAATCTAAAACAATTCGTGCATTTTGAAAGAACTGACCGGATAGTGCTACGAGCATTTATAATCCAGTATATTTTGCATAGAATTCCTTGTAATGTGCGTGGACCTGAGTGTAAGTACACTTTATGAAAATATTCAATTAATAAGTTGACAGTGTGACATTTTTTAGGTAGCAACAACGGGTGCTTCGTATTATAGGGTAGATCAGATAGTGAGATTCTACCCCCCACCCTGACAAAACCACCGGGGTCAACAAAGGGTGTGAGTTTACGTAATGATGCTACATAGCCTTTTTTGTTCAAAATTTCTATTTCTGAACTAAAATGGTTTGATTGAATTACGCGCACAATGGTGTCACGGCTTAGTTTTAACTCAGAAGAATTCAAAGGACCGGAGGTTCGGTTTGAACGAGATTTTAAGTTGCTTATGAACCGATGACACCAACCTATAACTCGTTGCAATCTATTAAATGACGAAAATTTATTGAAAGTTTCTTCAAGGTCGTTGGTTAAAGTCTTACTTTCATTTGAAGTGAATGAGAACGTATCTACGTTAGACTTTAACTCAGGAATATTTTCATTCTTTATAAAAAATGTGCTAGTAGGCCAATCAGTGGGGTCCTGCAATAACCACTGGGGACCATGAAACCAGCTCTTCTCGACGGCGAGAAACTGGCTGGGTAATGCACCACGTGAACACAAATCAGCAGCATTATTCTCGCTGCTCACGTGAAACCAACGGTTTGGCGGAATTACGTCAATAATTTCACTGACTCTGTTCGCGACAAAAGTTTTTAGCTGATACGGTGGCGTTTGAAGCCATGACAGAACAACACTGGAGTCGCTTAGAGCGATTATTGAAAATTTAAAATCAGTAAGGTTTTTGATTACGAATCGTAAAACCTTTGCTAGCAGCACGGCTGCCATTAATTCAAGCCTAGGAATTGACAGAATTGGTTTTAATGGAGCAACTTTGGTTTTGCTAGTCAATAATCTAACTTTTACGTTGCCTTCATTATCTTCACTGCGCAAATAAACGACTACGCCGTATCCACGGGACGATCCATCGCAAAAGCCTATCACATCTACCTTCGAGAAATTAGGTATTAATAAATGCCGTTCGATCCGTAAGTCTGCTAGGGTTGACAGCTCACTAATGAATTTATTCCATTTTTCATAAATCTCGATAGGTAAAGAGTCGTCCCAACCTAGACCTAATTTCCACAGATCTTGCATAATGCATTTTGCTATAAAAGAACAAGGCGACAAAAATCCGACCGGGTCAAAGATAGTTGCCAATAAGCTCAATACTGATCGTTTCGTTTGTTTAATGTCGGTCAAATTGTAATTAAAGGCAAAGCAATCGGCAGATGGCAACCAAGTCAATCCTAAAACCTTTAATGAATTCGATAACGTATCGTCTTCAAAATCAATTTTTGAAATTTGTTCATCATTCATGTTCTGAATGAATTCTGGATTATTACTGGCCCATTTTTTCAATTCAAAACCTCCACTCTGAAGGAGAGACATGAGTTCGTCGCGTAGACTGCAAGCTTCGGTGATTGTTTGGCACGACCATAACAAATCATCGACATAGAATCCTTTCGTAAGTATAGCAGACGCGCGAGATTGCGGGTTATCGAATGCGAGTTGATGTAAAGTGCGCACGGCAACAAACGGTGCACTTCTAAGACCGTAGGTATTAGTTCGTAATTCATAAATGCGCACCGGTTCCGACGGATTATCACGCCACAGTATGTGTTGATAACATCGTTCCGAAGGAAGAATAAGAACCGCACGGTACATCTTAGACACGTCGGCTGAGAAGCATACGTCATAAAGTCTAAAGTTTAAAACAATCTTTGATATGTCAGTATGTAGTTTAGGACCTGTCAAAAGAATGTCATTTAAACTGACAGAGCTGGTCGTGTTACTTGAACCATTAAAAACCACACGAAGGGGCGTACTTTTTGAAGAAGGACGCAGGACGAAATGATGGGGAATGAGATATTTAGAGGGTTCCGTACCTACATATAATTCCATGTGTCCTAATGATTCATACTCTCGCATAAAATCCACGTACGCAGTCCGCAACTCGGGCGAGCGCGATAATCTACGCTCCATTTGCTCAAGACGCTTCAAAGCTGTATCATACGAATCTCCTAAAAGTTCGTGGTTAGGATTAATTAACATTGGTGAAACATAACGGCCAGTCTCATCGCGATAATGTTTATCGACGAACATTTTTTCAGCGATCTCCTCGGATGGACTCATAGGAGTCACGCACGGCGCTGACTCCACCTCCCAGAACGTCTTGAGAGTGTCATCGAGGTGATCATGTTCACAAGTGTACGACACGAGTGATGTTGTAAACGTTACAACATTGTTACTTGAGGGTTGAACCTCTAATTTTCCAGTTATAATAAATCCAAATACACTACTTAGCGCGGCTGGAACATCGCGATCGAATGTCATTTTTTTCCCATCATAAATATGTGGAAATATTTCTCCGCCTAATATTATATCGATTTCCGACGATTTATAAAACTGCGGATCTGCTAAAAATAAATCATTATAATTTTTTACGATATTTTGCGGGATTGCAACAGTGGGTAGTGCCGAAGTTAATTTATTAAGCACCACACCATCAATATTAAAATTTGGATGGTCTTGGTGACGCGGCCTTATATTAAATGATGTCATGCCATAATTTTTTACTCGATCACCGGCGAGACCAAAAATACTAAACGGACATTTTCTTTGTGACAACCCTAACCGCTGCACGCATGCCATTGATACAAAATTTGACTGCGCACCGCCATCGACGAGTACGCGACAGTGTTGATAACACCCGTGCGAGTCCTTCACTCGAACAACAGCAGTCCCTAGTACGACTGAAGTACAACTGCCGTTCGATGACGCATAATTTGTGCGCGCGGTGTTGTCGGGATTCGAGGCGGCTCGCGGCGGCTCAGTCGTAGTTGCGGCGTTGGCAACTGACGCGGCAACAGGTTCGATTGCTGTGTCGACGTGTAAAAGAAAATGGTGGTCGGGCTTTGAGCACACGGCGCAGACAAACTCACTTTTACAAGCGTTTTCGTGATGTGTATTTTTTAGGCACGATTTACACAGCCCTAGGCTGGCTGCACGGCTGACGCGTTCAGAACTAGTCAGTTTACGAAACTGACTACACCGATAAATCATATGGTTTTCCCCACAGTGCACACAAACAAGCTTTTTTGAATTGGAACTAGAAGCATGGGAGTAATTTTTTAATGTACTCTGCTCAACCCTAGGTTGCGGCTTTGCAGTTTTATTATTGAACTGTTTTTTATTTTCAGTTTGAAATGACGTAGAATGATCCAGGACCTTAATGTGATTGTGAATGAACGATGTTAAGTCTTGGAAGTCAGGGATGGAACTCTGATCCAACTGTTGTTCAAATAACTTTCGACTGTTTGGATCCAGGGCTCTCAATGCAATGTGGCAAAGAATATAGCTCCCCAAATTATCAATTTTTAACGCTTCAATCGCCTTATAAGAGTGCTCGAAATTTTCTATAAAGGTATTTAAATGCGCAGAAGATTCCTTTGTTAGTGGAGTAAAGTTTAACATTTTATCTAAATATTTGCCAACTAACATTCTTTTGTCTTGATATTTATTTAGAAGACTTTTCCAAACTACATCGTAATTACTCGCAGAGATAGGGACACTTTTGACAATGTTTAGCGCAGGACCCTTCGTACATGAGAGTAAATAATGAAATTTGTCTATTTTAGGTATGTTAGTCTGATGATGCACTAAAGAACAAAACGTTTCATAAAATGTTGTAAAATCTTCATAATTACCATTAAAAGAAAAAAGTTCGAGTTTCGGGAGTCGTGGCCTCGAGGTCGTGGCCTCTGTCGGTTCATTTGTATCGTATTTATTTGCGATTAATTTTATGCGATAAAAAAGATCATCGAAATTTTTTAAGTCCTGATTATGAAGTGTTGATGTCACATCATATTCTAGTTCCTTTTCAAATATGCTAAAAATGATTTTTTCAAAATTTGACCTTAATTGGTCTATTTCCTTAACCCGCATCAAAAATAAATCCTTAGTTTGTTCATCGGAAATATTTTTAGTTAAATCAAAAATGGATTGAATCTGTTCAAAACATCTTTCTTTCCGTTTTATTAAAACAGATAACGCGGTCGGTGTGGTTGGTTCGGTGTCTCGTTTCGGAGGCATTTTTACGAACAAGTACCACTACCTACCTACACGATATGATCAAAACGCATGAAATATTGCACGAAGGAATACTAAATACCTAAATCACTATTCTTGAACGTCAAGAAGTGGTGTAATAAACGTTATTACAATTAGATATTTACTAAACAGTTCGTATTTTCAATATAATTTTACGTAATAAGAGGGTCACTGAACGTCAGGCCTTGTTTACGTAATCTATTTTTAGAAATGTAACGAACTAAAACTATATGCAATTTTCATAAGTTAATCACTAATTTGTTAAAATGAATAGCTAATTACATGAATTAAATAATGAAATAACTATAAACCTAGTTTTTGAAACGTAATACTGTAAGAAAAAACTATGCGGTAGGTTGATAAAACTACACCATCCGCGGTCGAAGAACCAAAAAAATTGTGTGGTTTTTTCACAATTTTCAATGTATGCTGGTTGTTTTCTAATTATTAATTAATTAATGGACTGTAGTATGTATATAGGTCTCGAATCTTTGCCCAGACAATGAGAAATTGAAATGCACTAACCTCGTATTCACCTCGCTCGAAACTTGGCACGGCGTGGAGTCAGCTTGATGAATTCGGCAGTCGGCACAGTCTTTTCTTCTCTCTGGATTCGATACAGGTTCAACAAACGTTGTGGAACCACAATTTACACATATGTACGCGAACTAGGGAATACGTCACGGACGCACGGTAGTTTTGCGTCTTATGCGGAGCTCGTCTGAGATACGACTGACTAGACTAATTACAAATTTAAAACGAGTTTAATAAAGTATCAGTGCATTTGTTATCAATGACTCACAGTTCTTAGGCAAAGATTCAACAATGTCTATTTCTCAGAATGGATGTAGGAATGGCTCCCGTGGTACTAAGGAGCTTCTCCTCATTGATATGGCCATTTGTCAGCAGGTTCGGCGCTCCCGAAAGGATCTGTCGACATGTTGGATAGACTATAAGAAGGCCTACGACTCTGTGCCCCATACATGGCTCATGAAGGTGCTGGAACTGTACAAAATAAACACAGTACTACGCGCCTTCCTACAGACGTGTATGGGACAGTGGAGGACGGTCCTTCACTATCCAGGATGTCGCCAGACCCTGGGGAGCGCGGAGCCTATAAGGATTGAGCGAGGCATATTCCAGGGCGATAGTCTGAGTCCTTTGTGGTTTTGCCTGGCTCTGAATCCTCTGAGTACTCTCTTGGAGAATTCAGGGCTAGGTTACCGGTTGAGGAGAGGAGGTCAGGTTATATCACACCTCCTTTACATGGATGACCTAAAACTCATTGCCACCAGCAGATCACATCTACTAGAGTACTAAAGGTAACTAAAGCCTTTAGTGATTCCATTAGGATGGAATTTGGTGTGGACAAATGTGCGGTCATGCATGTAAAGCGAGGGAGGATTGTGGAATCTGAGGGGGTTGAGCTCTCGGATTCCATATACCTTAGATCGCTCTCCTCAACTGAAACCTACAAATACCTGGGCATGGCGGAGGCGTTAGGTATCAGAGAGGCCGACATGAGGCAATCGGTGAGGGAGCGTTTCCTTGGCCGTCTGAAGAAAGTACTGAAAAGCCTTTTGTCGGGCGGTAATAAGGTGCGCGCCTTCAACGGTTGGGTCATGCCGGTCTTAATGTATTCCTTCGGCATAATCAGGTGGACTCAGACTGAGCTTGACGCCCTGGACAGACAAGTTCGTGCGCTGCTGACCGCATATCGGATGCATCACCCGCGCTCCTCGGTGATGAGGCTGTACATTCCGCGGAAGTGTGGGGGAAGAGGCCTTTTGAATGCCAAAACCCTCCACAACCGCGAGGTGTGCAGTCTCAGGGAGTACTTTCTCCACGCCGAGACGGAGATGCACCGCGATGTGGTCGCAGTGGACAGGGGTCTGACACCGCTCTCCTTGGCTAATGAGAACTGGCGCATACCTGTGGTGCTCAGTACCAATGACCGCAGGGTTGTATGGCAAGGTAAGGAGCTTCACGGACGCTTTTATCGGGCCCTCCACGGGCCTGATGTTGACTTTGAAGCGTCCGTGGCCTGGCTGCGCTTTGGTGACCTCTTTGGGGAAACCGAAGGGTTTGTATGTGCAATTATGGACGAGGTCATGATGACGAACAATTACAGAAAATACATTGTGAAGGATGGAACGGTAGACATATGTCGGGCATGTCGCCGCCCTGGAGAAACTATCCGTCACATTGTTTCTGGTTGTTCTCATCTAGCTAACGGCGAATACTTGCACAGACATAACCAAGTGGCCAGGATTATCCACCAACAACTTGCCTTGAAATACAATCTTGTGGAATCGGAGGTACCGTACTACAGGTATGTGCCCGACCCAGTTCTTGAAAATGGTCATATCACACTGTACTGGGATCGGTCTATCATTACAGACAGGACTATTGTAGCCAATAAGCCTGATATAGTGGTGATAGATCGATCAGAGCGCCGTGCAATGATTGTTGATGTTGCTGTTCCGCATGACGAGAACCTCGTGAAAGCTGAGAAAGAGAAACTCACCAAGTATCTCGACTTGGCGCACGAGGTTGTCGCTATGTGGAATGTAGACTCAGCAATCATTGTACCGATAGTAATTTCTGCTAATGGTCTTATAGCCAAGAGCCTCGACCAACATCTTTCGAGGCTCTCGTTGGGTAGCTGGGTCAAGGGCCAGATCCAGAAGGCTGTACTCCTGGACACGGCTCGCATCGTCAGGAGGTTCCTCTCTCTGGGGCCCTGACCGCCGGTTGCTTGGACCCTGTTCCCGAGGCCGGTGGACCGCTATTTTTTATATTTTTAAATGTTTTTTTTTTATTTTTTTATAATGAAATATTTAAAAATGTAAAAAAATATGAATGCATAATAAATGTAAAGAATAATAATGATTCTTTGTGGATTCTTTATAATCATCAAAAATCTTTCAGACAATTCATATGGACAAAAAGATTTAAAAAAGTCTGTAAGAAATTCGATTCGCGGGTGGCTCTAATCCCGAATTTAATTCAGTCCGAAATTCGCACCGAGTCTATAAATCACGACGAAAAATATCCCCAAACAACAAAGCGTTTATAAAATCGTCAAGAAAATTACAACGCCGCGCCGCCGCCTCGAATGCACCGCGCGGCGGCCGGCTGCACCGACAGCTGTTCGACGGAGCCCTGAGCCTGAGAAAAGGTCTAACAAAGCCCTGAGCCGGGTCAATGGCTTATGAATTCGCTGCGCGAATCTTATCGGGACTACCCAATAATGGGGGGAGATTTATGCGATGGGAATCGGGTTTTGATTTTGTTTTAGCAGCCTAACGAGGTATATTCGATCTGTGCTCTCAAAAACATTTTCCTTGGGCTATCGTTTACGATTTTATTAAACGTTAGTGGTGTTTGTTGCCCACGTTATATGTTAAGTCTGGATAGCCAGGAAATTTTAACTAGAGTTTCGCCAAACCCAGAAAGAAGAATCTAAAAAGTTATTAAATTTGAGTCACATTTTGTGTCAATTCTGTTGCGTTAAATCTTAAACTATACTAACTTAACGCGTTTAAAAATAATGCTTTTTCCAATTAGTTTAGAATTTAGATTAAAGATTTTGCAAAACGTAATTGGCATCAATCTCAAGCAAGCGTTGTATTGGGTGGCCGGGTGTCTTGGCTCCTGAGATATTTGTTGCAACCTATGGAAGAATGTCACAGAGCGTGGACACCAAGCCGCAAAAGATAAAACAATAATAACTTCGTACTGATTCTTCACCATATTAAATCAAAGTTCTTCTTCACTTCGCTCAAGTGATCCCGTTGGAATTTCGCAAATTCCTTAATTATTCTGTTCATAAATTATAGCCTATATCCGTCTGAAGTAATCCATCTTTCTGTTGTTGAAAGCGGTATGAAAATGAAGCTCTCTTGATTGTCTGGAAAGCCGAATATAGCATGGAATTCTTATAATTTGTGATTAATTTTTAGGCAACAACTGAGCAATTGCCTCAATGCTCATAAAAGCCAAAGAACCATCCCACAAAATTATCGACTGTATCTACAGTCACCTGAAGACTGCATGTACCTGAACCTCATAAGACTGCATGTCTTTTACCTTAAAAAACATAGGAACCTGTGTATTATTAGAATAAGCAAATAGGAAATTTAATTTTCGGAATAAGACAACCAAGAGGTGACTAAGAAGATTATCTCCACAATACGAACTTAAACAATAGAGTTGATTTCAAAACATACAAAATAATAAATAACGCCGACTCAAAACACCGTTAGGAATTAGCACAAAGTTCGTTGAACCCCTCAGATTGCGACCCTCTCCGTTCCAACCCTTGTAGTAGGTTTCATTCCGCGACAGCCACTTCAATAGCGTTGGCCCTAAATCACCTAGAAGGAAACTTCCATCTCGCTTTTCCTTTGGTGTCAAGTATTTGTGTCTCTTTCGTGCCTTCGAGAAAATCGGACTGCAGAAAGTTGGTCAAAAGGATCGACGACGCAAATTTTCTACAAGCGAATCCGATCCGATTATTTATTTCTTCGTCCATATACTTAATCATAGCTTTATAACTTGGATTAAATTAATAAAGTAGGAAATTCATCGTTCTAAAATACTTGTTTTGTTGGTTTGTCCTCCATGCAACAATAACCTCTCTAACATTAATTTTCATTTCACCCGCTAGTATGGTTCGGAAAGGTTTTTAATTATTGAAATTAGCAGCTTTAGCCGTAGCCATACTTTTTGACGTGACAACGTTTAATAAATTGATGAACACCAGCAACGCACATGAAAAATAGTAACGTTCCGCGTAACGTTCCACCTGAGCCTGTGCGTGCAAGCGAGAGCGCGCAACAAGCAATAGAGAGGCACGATAAAACAAACGATAGAGAGGCCAATTATGACGTTATCACGTAAATCTATCGTCCGTAAACCGACTTTACAGACAACCAATTTTTTATTCTACAAGAATTTCTTTAATTTGCTCATAGTTATTATGTTCGCATTATATTTCGTATTCGTATCAATTCCACGATATGTCGTATCGTACGACGAATCGGAGCTGTAAGAAAATCGGCGTTGCGGCAAGCCTAAGAGATTTACCACTTATTTATATTTAGTATTTCTTCGAAAATAAGAAAGTTGTTTGATGTTTTGGGCAGTTGCTAATCTTAACAGCGATTAAAAGATTTTGTTTCAGTTCAAAACTTAAGTTGAAATTAATGACCCTAAGTTGTTTTGGGGTGAGCCTCGGGTAATTTTTTTTTTATTTGTAACTGAATAGGAACAACTTTTTAAGTTTCTTAATTGATTTTTACCTAAATGATGATGTAATTACTGGTACTTCGAGTATCTTATACCTTTAAACGAGCAATTCTTGTATTTATATTTTCTGAATCTCAGAAACGGCTGCAACGATTTTCATAAAATTTAGTACCTATACAGAGGGTTTTAGGGACGATAAATCGATCTAGCTAGGATTAATTTAAAAAAATGCCTAATTAACAAAAGCAAAGCTCGGTCACCCAACTAGTGTTAGTTTTAAAGGAAAAAAAAATTGGTTGTCTGTAAAGTCGGTTTACTGACGATAGTTGAACGTGACAACGTCACGATTGTGCTTCTTTGTCGCTCGTTCCGCGCTCTCGCTTGCACTTCGAGCCTTACATGGAACGCCTCAGAGCGAGGTAACGCCGCATGAGTCATGTTTTTTGTGCGTGCAACCGGCTCTATCGAATTATAAGACGTTGTCACGTCAAAAAAGTCTAGAAAGGTAATTAATGTCTAAAGTCTTAGGCTAGTTACTAATAGGTATTACGAGTATACTAATAGATATACGGCTTACGTTGAAGATATTGTAATTGGCATCACCGAACACAAGAGTTGGCACACACTAGGTGTACGGACGACATCAAAAGAGTCACTGGCATAGGGAGTCTATATGGACTGACTTAAAGGCGAAACAGTGATGGATATCGATTCCTCGAATGTCCACCAGTAGATAAAAAGTATATATATCCATCGGTTGAAAGCAAGCTCTAAGATCTCATATATACAGGCTTATATTTATTTGCAGTGGACATTGCTATAAAAATTGTAAAAGCAGGTATACAAAAGATCTCGTTCATCTCAGGACATGCTACATCAATCAATTTAATTCTATTATCATTGAGCTCGAACACCTCGAACGTTTATACCGGAACCGCGCTTCCTATAAATATATCCGTCCCAAAACACAAAACTTAAAGAAACTGAGGAAATTGCGATATTCCAAAATCGGTTCTCCATACAGAACTTGTCTGGCTCAGAGCATCCGCCCGTTCGAGGGCTAAGGGCCAGCGCACACTATGGGAAATACGAGTACCATCGAAATGGGCCCTCTAGTGAAATACGTATAGCTTTTTTTATATAATATCATAAAAACTATACAAGTATGATGGTAAATGATGAAGCAGATGAAGGAAGATGTTTTTCATACTGCATTGATACTCTTTTACTACCTTAAGTAAAGTACGACATTCTCGACTTCTTCCACAGTGATAGAGCCTAAATAGCGCTAAAACAGTTAGGTAGACATACGAAAAAATAATAAATTTAAATAAATGGCATTATCTAGAGATGAATTCTGTGCCTGAATCTAAAGCAACATGAAAGATACCTCGGAAAGATCAAGAGATATCTAGAAATAACTACTGAGAATTTCAGTGAAAGCTTGTCTTGTCTTGTTAAAAAACGTTACAACGTTTATTAATATAGTATAAGTCCTAGGATGGTGTCATTAAATATTAACCAAAATTAAAATAACTGCTCGAACTTTAACCATTCGATAATGTGCGCTGGGGTTTCAAACTTTCGAGACATGGCAAAAAAATGCCCCACAATACACGCATCTGCTTTCCGGCGTTTTATAAGCAGATGTTCTTGAGGGGCCAGAAAAAATCACTACCTGCGCACTTTTGTATTACGTATATTGTATTATTGTCCGTCTGCGTACTGACTGGCGGGTACTTATTCTACTTATTTTGAAATCGGAAGGGTGACTATGTCTGGCGAGAGCGTAGGGATATTCTCACGGGGTTATGAAAGGTAGGTATTCTTACAGAAACGGCATTTTGAGTAGGTATGTTCCCGTTGAATAAATTGTCTGCAGCTTATTTAACTTCCGTACTTATTTACTTAAATATCTGTCCTTTTGTGTTTACGAAACCCCAACCCTGCAAGCTGATTTTGATGTGTTCGACTTTATTCGGGAGGTGATTAATCGACGGTCTGTTAGCCTACCTATCTTAGTATCTTTTGAGATAATAAAAAAATTGGTCAAGTGCGAGTCGGGTTCCGTACCATCAAGGCCAATTCTTAATAGTATTAAAGTAAACTAAACACCACTGCCCAGTAAAAACAAGGAGCCCCATTAAAGATTTTTAAGTATTTGTTGTTATAGCAGCAACAGAAATACACCATCTGTGAAAATTTCAAGTCTGGAGCTATCACGGTTCAAGAGATACAGCCTGGTGGCAGACAGACGGACGGACGGACGGACGGACGGTGAAGTCTCCGCAATAGGATTCCTTTTTTACCCTTCGGGTACGGAACCCTAAAAATACATCCTATGTATTAAAGTTCTAAGATATCGTTTTCAATTTTCTATTTGCACTATATAGTGTAATTAAACCAAAACCACATCATTGCTTTCTATTTATGCATGCCGAATGATTATCGTCAAACGCAAGCCTATGAAAAAGAAGACGTTAAAAGATTAAAATAACTATGAACAAATCCAACAGAAAATATACGTAGATACACCTGAATATGGTTGTGGATGCCTACCACTAAATATCTATACATTAAATATGTCATTGCGTTTTCTCAAAGAGGAAGATAGCAAGTCGTGGTGTGGCTTCATTGTGGAGACCGGACAAGTCCGTGTGTTTTTAACTGTAATTAATGGAAGTACTAAAGCAGTAAGTGAAAAAAAATTATAGTTGCAACACCAAATTGTATCCTCCGATTATGTAATCAATATCTGGGTGACCGAGCTTTGCTCGGTTGCCAATAGATGGCAGCAGGGTACATAATTTTTTTTGGTAAATTCGACATTTTCTAAAAGTGAATCCTAGCTAGATCGATTTATCGCCCCCAAAACCCCCTGTATACTAAATTTCATGAAAATCGTTCGAGCCGTTTCCGAGATTCAGATTATATAGAAATATATATATATACAAGAATTGCTCGTTTAAAGGTATAGGATTCGTTTTTACTACCATACTATGGAAGAAAATTTAAAGGGTTTTCACTTTTGATGTTGACAAGCTAAGTGTCGAAAGTCTGGTGCCCCTACGTCTGAGGAATAGAACACAAAACTCATACTTAGTTTTGTATTTCACTACAAAAAAGTTTGTAATTGTGTTTCTTGTTCGTAGGATCTATGTGCGTTACCTTGGCGATGTCTGTCTATCTATTGTACTTGTGAATAAACGGTATGAAAGCCTTTGAAGATGATGGCATACAATACAATACACGACACCATGTCTAGCGAGGATTTTTTTTTATAATTGATAGGCTTGCGCTTGACTACAATCAAGTTTGAAGAACAGAAATAATGAGGTCTAGGATGGAGCGCGCTTGCCTAGAAAATGCCTAAATTCACTCTTCTCTTTAAGGCCCCCAGATTGTATTACGAAAGCTGGAAGGGTGCTCCACACCTTAGCGGTTCGTATCAGAAACGTAGAAGAAAAACGTTTAGTTTGAGTACGCTGGACAATAACCACATAAGGATGAACTTCTCTCGACTTCTTGCGGTCACCTGTTTACGTCTCGTCACCTGGTCGTATCGTTCTAATCAGCGTTACGTAGCCAAATGGCGATAAGTAAGGGCCGTGTATAAGCCTTATTTTACTCGGAGATACTAATTGGAACTACATAGAATTAGATAAACTTCGAAGGTGTAATTACAGCAGCCACAAAATTAAATGTCGACTGGCAACCACTAAAGAATAAGTTTTTGGCATACATACCGCATCTGATAGGTACACCTACTTAGTTGAAACTGAAAACAATTTTAGCACAGGTATATGTATTGGGTATCAACAGGCTATGTTTACCTCCTGTTAAGTTCAAACCAAAGATCAGAGAAGTAATTTTATATTGGTTAACGGCGTAGGACGTCGCTGCCACACTGGGTAAGTAACGATCGGTTGATTGAACTAGTTGGTCCGTAGGCACACCGCACCACCTCCTCCATCGTGGGTGAAATCAGGTGTAAATATCTAATGAAATGGGCTACCTTCGCCTGAAGTGAAGACACAGTTTTGAGAGCTTTAAGTAAATATCTAAGTTCTAACTTCATGAATTGCTAACGTAGCGTAGGTATCTTAATCACTTGAAGTTTGGTGGTCAACATTCTGATTACGTCTTTCTGTTAAGTGCTGCTTTCTTCAGGGTAGTTGAGTCCAGTCCACCACATTGTACCTTCTTTGACGCCTTGACAATACAACGACCACCGTCTCAGACCTCAGTGCAGGGCGCGTTTGTACCCTCGTGAAGTTAGTTTTAAGGCGACTTGTAGTATCACCATATACAAAAGTCACAAATGAGGTAAGTTAGGTCTATGTGAAATAAAAATATTTTGATTTGATTTGAGATCTCTTTCTAGCATTATTTTTTCTTCCAGTATTAGTACTGGGAAAGAAAACTGGTCTCCCCTTTGTATGGCGCCCAAGAAAGCTCAAGGTGCTTACATTTCATCGATCACTTTCCAATAGGTGTGATACTCAACAATCAAGCACTATCTAGTTAGTCTCTATCTAGTTAAAGTAAAAAGTATCTTCCCGGCTGTCACCAATACATTTATTGTACTTTTCCTATATGCCGTTCTGTTTTTCCCCCCTTATAGATCGGCGTAGCTGCGGAAGTGCTCGAATATATTTAAAGGCTTATTATATACAGAGACAAGTGGGTGTTGGCATACGTATAACAAATATCATTATACATCATTATAACAAATATGGAGAAAAACAAGTTGACGAGTTCTGTGATGTAGAATCCCGTGACGAAAGAGGAGTTTCCGCCATTGTGTAACGAGTCGCAAAAGAAGTATAAAATTAGATGAATTGACGTCAAATGAGGGTTGGTAATGAAATTGCGTAAACACTTTTTCAAATGAACGAAGTAACATGAACATCAAACAATACACAAAAATAACACGTATTTCGTAAAGTACGTAGAGTAAAATTACACAACAATTAGTTACCTACTTACTTACGAGTAAGATGCGAACTTGTAGGTAGCACTAAGTTCGTTCGTTCGTTCGTTTCAGCCGACGGACGTCCACAGCTGGACAAAGGCTTCCTGCAATGATTTCCAGCCCACAAGGTCCTGCGCTACTTGTATCCAGCGCCTTCCCGTGTCGTAAATTCGCCTGGTCAGTCGTCAGAGGTCTACCAACACTGCAACACTTCTTGTGCGGGGTCGCCATTCCAGCACTTTGGGTCCCCATTCCCCAACAGTCCTTCAATTATTCTATGAGCTATGTACCCCGCCCATTGCCACTTCAGCTTCGAGTTAGGTGAGTTTGGTTCGTCTACGAATCTCCTCTTTTCTGATTTGATCACGCAGAGAAACTCCGAGCATAGCTCCATCGCTCGCCCGAATCCGTATGTCATCACAGGCAACACGCACTGTTCGAAAACCTTAAGTCTTGAGGTAAAGGTAGTAAGTAGGTTATATAATGAGAATTGGTATACATATTTAAACTCGTATATTTAAAATTTAGTATAATTTAGATGGAAGAAGGATGCATCATGCATCTTCTATAATATAAAATCTCCTATCAGAAAAAGGACGCAAATCCTTTTGGGTTCACCCTTCAGTTTGAAACAGATAAAAGAAGCTTGTAAAAGATTTCTCACATTCGTAATAGGTAACAATATTAGGTAAGCAGGTACCTACCATACATACCTATATCACTTCTTTATTAATATAATAGACAATATATTACTGATATTTTATACCAACTTAGATCGTGATGGAAAACATAATATTATGTGCTTACATCTGCTTTACAACTTAGATTTTTGAACAGGACTTTAGTAAGCGTAGGTATAAGGTAAAGATAAGAGTTTGTAAAGGAACACAATAATGCACTTTGTATATTTTTACCTGCAATCTTTTCATTATTACCCAAAGTAATTTGGGTCGGAGTGTTTTTTCAATACATTCATTCAAGCGTACAAAATATTCGAGCTTACGGAGTAGATATAATATTATGATGGTAGGTAGGTACTCTGTCAGCAAAATAAAGTTAGTTTAATGATTTTAGCTGAACATTATTATAGACACTTGTAATCACAAATTAGACATATACCCAAATATACCTAAGTAATTTAGGAACAATAAATTATTCACCCAGTGTTTAGAATTTTACCGTATTCCCTAATATTTATTTTTGCTTCCTGCTTTCCGTCTCTACGAATAGGTATAAAGTCAAACTATATACATACTAGCTGACCCGGCAAACGTTGTTTTGCCGTTTATGGATATAAAAAAAATAGATAACAACCTGCTCCCAGACCGACAGACAGACAAAAATATCATAATGATCGGTCCAGCCGTTCCGGAGGAGTATGGTAACAAAGAAAACCGAGAGAATTTTATATATTAGAGAGATAGGTAGTTAAAACTTCAGCCATACCAAATCTCACTTAGGTAAATAGATAAGTACCTACGTAACTAGCAAAGATAAATTTAATATCTGATTGGTAGGTACAGTACGCGCGGCGAAAGTTTAGCTTTGACCGTTATTGCGCAGAAATCAGAAATTGGGTATCAACCAATCAGAGAAATCAGAAATTGGGTATCAACCAATCAGAATTTGGGTACCCATGCGCAGTAATCCCCTCCACCCGAAGGTCAAAGCCAAACTCTCGCCGCGCGTACTGTATAAGGTTTTGCAATAAAACTTGTCTTTTAGGAGAAAACATTGTTGCTTGAAGAAAGATAACCCCTATGCTTTATAAGTAACCCATTCGCAAAAGCTTTGCCGGGGGATCGGACGACGGCGAGTCGCAAGAAGTAGGAGAGGAATCCCCCGGCGAAGCTTCTGTGAACGGGTAGTATAGTACCACAGAGCACATAATAAGGGTAGTACAACCATAAACCAATGATAACAAAACTCAGGATATGGGCATCCGAACGATTAACGTAAACCTTTTTCGTTTAAGCAATCATTAACGCCATCTGTCAAAATTCTATAGGTGGCTGCTGAGCGAACTACAGCGTGGCCTTACTGTTGGTGGCAAAGCAAGTATTTTTGTCACCGATAAACTGGTGACATTTTTTCGCGCCGTCCGCACTTCGCACTATTCAGAGTATGTGTCTAATTTTATATTATAACACAGACTTACAAATTAGTGTTTATAATTTAAGTATAAATTCTTCTTCTATGTTGATATTCTTGCAGTCGGTTTTTTTCTCAGGTTTTTTTTATTCTTTTAATCAACGGTTTGTCAAAAGAAAACGCCTGAATAACAAAATCAAATTATTCTTTTAAGTAGGATTGCTAAAAAAGTATTGTTAGGAGTTAATAAAATTTTATTCAATATAATTATTTACTTATTATGTAAAAAATAAATTATTATTTAATGATATCTATATTCATTTTATATAGTTTTGTCATTAACTAGGACTATTCGATGCTTGAATATAATATTATACTATTTTTAGTGTATACAATGTAAAGAAAATAAGTAATCATTGATAAAATCACATTTATTTCTGAACGCATATTCAAATTGTCAGTTTTGAATTTAGGGCAACTGTCAAATGCTGTCAATGTCTTTCCTAACCAGTGTGACCGTTTGTGGCAGATTTCTGCCATTCAGGCGGATTTGGCCCCTAAATGTTAACTCAGGCAGATTATGATGACGATTAAGAAAGTGGCAGAATGTGGCAGATTTCCAGGAAATCTTTATTATCTTTGAAATAAAATGAAAAACTTATGATTTTATTTACTTATTTTTGTATGATTCAGTTGGAAATGTTACATACTAATAAACTGCCACTTTTGTCTTGTGCCGATGGAACGGGGATTTTCCTACCTTAAAACCACTAGGCTATCACTGCTTGTACAATTACTACACTTGTACAGTACTTAAACAGTTCAGGAATTGAGTTGGCAGATTTTTTTGCCAGTGTTTGGCAGATTCGCCAATTTTGAAACGGTCACACTAGTAAGTCATTAAGTTAGTAGTTGTCAAAATGGCACGTCAGCAGCAAGATGTTGATGAGCTTTTCGATGTAAAAAATGCTTTTTACGTTGGGAATTTCCAGCAGGCCATTAACGAAGCGCAAAATGTAAACGTAAGTAAGCCAACTAAGTAATAAAGTTTCGACTTTAGGTCCGGGATAATTCCAAAAATGCGGGAATACCTACCGGCTCGAGCGATGACGTACACTATGTTGACACATATAAAATGTTACAAAAATCATGTTTTGTTTGATAACTTGTTGAATATTAACAGTAAACTAGTGCAATCACTTTTAGCACATCCTAAAAACAATATTGTTCCAATACCTATGTATTTTCAACCAATTGCCACTTGAACTTAAATAAACTTCCAGTGTTCAAAAACTTAGCAATGTTTTGAAGGAACATATTCTATATTATAGTACTAAAACTATCTCTTTCAGCCTTCATCTCCCCTGGTAGCACTCCAGCGAGATACATTCCTGTACCGCTCATATATTGCTCAAGGCAACTTCAGGATTGTGCTGCAAGAACTGAAGACGGCTGATCCTATGCTACAGCCGTTGAAGACTCTGGTGGATTACTTGTCCCCCGGTGCTAATAAACCAGCTATTGTCGCTGATATTGATGCTAAGGTGAGAAAAATGTTTAAAAAAATATCTTGTTTTGAATTAAAGAGCATTTTATTACAACTGGCCAACTAACCAAAATAACTAGCAGTTACTAAAATTAGATATCTGTCATTAAAGCCTTAAAGTCATATCTATACTAAATACTTGCATATGTCAAGTAAAAAGATAAAAACCTCTCGCAACCACTACTGAATACAGGACACAGGTCCAATAAGAAGCGTTGGTTTCACACCTTTGAGAACATTATTGGCAGCAGTGATAGCATATTAATTCTGACCTCTGCCTATATTCAAGGGTTTTGGGATTCGAATCCTGGACACACACCTCTGACTTCAGTTGTGTGCTTAAGTAAACTAAATAATATCACTTGCTTATAGCTGGGAAGGAAATATTTGTGAGGAAACCTGTATGCCTGAGACTAGGGTTGCCAGGTCATCTAATTGAATAGTCCGACAGACCACCTAGTTTGGCCGGACATTTGGTTTAAAAGGCAGGACACACTACATTATTGGAGATTTTGTCTCAGTATTAATAGGTTCAACAAAAAAATTTTATGGAAAATCAAGCTTTTTTGAAATTATTACTGCACTCTGCACTCGCTTGTTGAATGGAAAATAAAACTCCTGATAAAAGCCAGCCAAGCCAGGCACAGTTTTTCACTGAAACTAATTTTATCTAACATGCTAATTCGAGCTTTGAAAACATTTCAGGTAGCAAAAGGCACTGAGTTGAGTAATGAAGTTTTCCTTATAGTTGCAGCAACTATCTACTATCATGAAGAGAATTATGAAGCTGCACTGAAGTAAGTTCCAAAATTTTATTACTTTTATTGTACTGTACAACCATTTAATGAAGTGTTCAATTCTGCAATTTGTCCACGATAACATCAGTAATATGAAATGATCAATTTTAAGATCTAGTTCTTCTTCTTGATCGCAGCTTCAGGTCTCAGTGGTCCCTGGTGTCACGTTGACCATCCCCCATCTACTGTGATGCCACCATCTACAGTTCCTAGCCATTAAAAAAAAATTTCAATGCTTATTGCCGCCAGGAAGATCTAGTTACATTATAATTCGTATGCATTTGTTCATCACAGGATTCTCCACGGCGCCGAAGCCCTGGAGCTGCGCGCGTTCACCCTGCAGTGCTTGCTGGCGATGAACCGCCCCGACCTGGCTCGCAAGCAGCTCAAAGCCTTGCAGGACGTGGAGGACGACGGCACGCTGACGCAGTTGGCGCAAGCCTGGTTGAATCTAGCTCAGGTGTGTTGCTTGCTGTTAAAATCCTATTACATTAAAATCCGTAAGGTTGCCTTTTTTGCCATTTGGCTATGAAACCCTAAGAACTAAACGCGCCGCAATAGCTGTCTTCACGCAGGGCACTAAGAGTCTTATCTATCTCCATTCCAAATTTCAGCCATATCTGTTCCATAGGTAATGTGTGAAGTATTTTTTATTGATCCATACTTAATTCACCAATAGGAAACCTCAGGATAATGGGTATCCAAACGTACGTATTTATGTCCGTAACCTTTATGTACGTATTTACGTAAACCAAACAGTAGTGCAATTTATACAATTTGAATTATAATTTTAATATTACATTATATTATATACATTATATTTGTCCTTATTACTATTACTTAAAGTTTTATAGGTTGAAGTTAAGCATTTTAGACATTGGCGACATTGTTTCGCGCCGTCCGCCCTGTACCATGTTAGGTAATTAGAAAAAAAGATGGGAAAACAATTTTTAGATGATCTTCATTACAACAAATACAGCAAATCATATTCAGACTGTCGCATCGACATAGGTATACAGTCAGTGTGCGGTCGCTTCATAACGCCCCCGGGATTGATGTCCATGTGATTAACACTGACATGTTTGACAGGGCGGCCCCGGCGTGCAGGACGCACACTACAGCATCATGGAGCTGGCTGAGAGGCTCGGAGCTTTGGGCGCGGGACCCGCGGCCGTCGGCGCCGCTGCCGCTGCTTCTAGGGGTATGTTTTATTTTATTGTTCTCTCTCTATCTTATGTGGTCTGATCTGGTGAGAGCACTGACAAGCACAACTCAGAATATGGGTATCTCAACGATTTACGTCGTACACCGCCATGATCCAAATTCTATAGGTGGCCGCTGAGCGAACTACAGCGTGGCCTTACTGTTGGTGGCAAAACATGCATTTTTGGCACCGATAAACCTTACAGTTTTCCTTTATCCCCTACAGTTCCCTATTATTCTGGTATGGACTTGTCTTAAATACTGGTACTGACCCAGTTACACACTCCTATAATACATGTTATAAGCTCTATGCATATATTCCGTATTTCAGCCGAATCGGTTCAGAACTTATGACGTGATAGAGTAACAAACATACAAACTTTCACATTTATAGATAAAACGGCATTTTACAGAGAAACAATAAATAACTGTTAGCAGGTATAGGGTCAACCCTCCACCTTCCTACCGGACTCTTGGGCCGAAACGCGGGAGGACACCTTGAACTCCCTACAAATTGTTTATCTTCTCGTCCTCATCCTCTATGTCATTCTCCCCTTTTTGTTGCAGATGTCACTAAATGTGGACTTTTGTTCTGTCGTTGCAGGCATGTGGGAGGAGGCGGAACAGATGCTGACGGAGGCGCAGGCGCGCGCGCCGCAGCAGCCCGAGCTGCTGCTGGGACTGGCCGTCACCGCCGCGCACAGCGGGAAGCCGCCGGAGGTAGCCATTGTACACGCTTTTACTGTAAAAACCTGCGCCAATAACCGCCTTTGACCTTGTCTGCATGACATGTGTCTGGTCGAGACTGGCGAGTGCTTCTGCGGACTGGCGGAGGAGAACCTCCACCATGTCTTGTGTGAGTGCATTTAATACGAGGACTTCCGGTGCGTACTGCTGGATGGGATTGTTCGCGAAGTTTCTGGCCCAGTTTTTTATCAGGATCCACCACTTGACCACTTCGGAAAGCTACGGAAGTTCGCGCACGCTTGGCGTAAGAGGTGGAGTGGCTTGGAGTGACAGAATAGAGAATCTTTGCTGCGGATAGATATGGCGCGAGGCGAGTCCGTCCTTGTATCGTCCTGCTCGCATAGGGACAAGGAGCGAGAGAAAACAATTTTAAGGGAGTCAAGAAGGTGCCCCTGGAACACGCCAAGCGCAAGTACCGAACGGGTGCCCTCCCGCGATTCGGCCCCCATAACCGCGAGGTTGTTTGGGCCATGCGTGGTGGAAGGTTGTCCCTACCTGCAGTTTAAGCATGGGCAGGGGAGTATTTTCTCAATGGGAAAAGGGTTAAATACTTATCGCATTCTACAGTTTTTCCCATCATAGGCCGCATGAGGCCTAAGTGCCCCATGGCTAGTTCAAGGATAAAATTCGCGCCGCAATATATCAAATATCACGGAGTTATAACTTTTGACAAAACCACTGACAAAGCTTAATAAACGCACTTAAAAATGGTCATCAATTTATCCTTTCCCCTTTGGCCATCCATGCCTTTGGCAGTCTGGTGGTTAGCTTCACCCGCGACTAGTTACCACTCTACCGGCAGAGTCAAGCGATTTAGAGTCCCTTTGCCTTATAAGTTAGGCCTATGTGAATCCTGAATCAACCTAAGCTCCTTTTCGTGCAGGTATCATCGCGCTACCTCGCGCAACTGCTGGACTCGCACCCCGAGCACCCGTTCACCAAGGAGTACAACGCGAAGACCAATGAGTTCAAGCGGCTGTGCGCCCAGTACCAGCCCTCCGTCGCGAGCTAAGCGCACGTGCTTTATTTGTTTATGATACCCTAGTAATATTACTGTATTGATTTGAGTAAATATATCATTAATTTGTAATTAGTTTTTTATTGCTAGTTGACCTGGCCAACATTTTCAATGTTAAAAAATCGATCGTAAAATTATACAAATCGCTGAAGTGGGATGAATAGATTTAAAGGGATGCATAAACTGACAACAAGTAAAGTAGTATGTTTGAAATTACCTATTTTGTGTTTCACCCTAAATCTATTTACTCCGTTTTTCGATTATTCGTTGAAACGTGGATCATAGTAAAACAACCTTCTTATAATTTAAGCAATGTAATCCTAGTAAAAGCTGTAGTCATCATAATCGTCTGACTCGTCCTCTTCATCATCAGACCTGGTCGCATTGGCCAGCAGTCGGAACTGGTGCAACTTCTCATCCATGTCCGCGAGGTCCTGGGAATCGGTGCTGTCGTATGTATCGCCTTTGACGAGGGTCCAATCTGTGGTAGTTTCTGACTCATGCGTGACTGCACCACTCAGACCTATTAGGAAGTGCAGAAATTTTAAAACATCTAAGTACTGACTTCTGGTTTACTAGCAGGTACGTTAGAATTGCGATACACATCGCTGTCCCAATAGCTAGGAGCTGAGTTTTGCTTTTCACCTGTAAGTCCATAGATTTTATATACCAACTCATTAGTATTTAGGCAATATCTTGAACTTTAGTCTGCTATCAGTCAGCTCGGAGTTAAACTTCTTAGATGACCACTATAATATTGGATAGTAACTAGATAGAAAAGTCTGAGAGACTGCATAATATTTGTCATTTATTTATAATTTACTCCCTGGAACCTTCAATACCCAAAGCAGATCGGGCATGTCTTAGCAAAAAGTTGGAAAGACCACATGTCACTTGCAAATCTCAGCTCTAGCTCAAGAATCCAATAATATGCCAGCAGTGCTGTACACTGTACATACACGGGGTTCCTCTTGGAGTGAGATTGGGTTTGGCCGTATTCAGAGTATAAGTTTGTGTATTTTCTTTTCTGTAGCCCACCAAACTAGCCTGCACCTTTGAAACTAGCCGAACTTTTGAACCTGTTACTGGAGGTCCAAAAGTTCGCTTCATACATCATTATATTGGAACTCAGGGCTCAGGCATCCAATTCCTAGCATGGCTATATGTGGAAGATGACTGAGTCCACTAAAAAGGGGGAAAGAATATCTTAATATAGTGGAAAATATAGTCGTACCACGAGGAGATATCTCGACAGGCCCATCGCCCACGATGGGCGGTGCGGTGTACGCCTCAAGCTCTTGTTCTGTTTTGTTTTCCTTGTCTAATTTCTCCTGCTTGCGTTGTCGACGCCAAGCTTTTTGCAAGTTGAAACGCTCTGGTCTGTAACATAAGTACACAGAGCTTGGTTATGGTGGGGTCTTTGACCTGAAAGATTAAGAGTCACACAGCAATTATTGAATAAGCTGTGTCACTACGCGATCAAATCAGTAATCTGATTCTGGAGATCTACTTATATTTGAATCAAAGGAGGTAGCTAACTAGGCTCAACGTGTAGCTGCAATGGTAATGGGTAATCGTAGGGCCGATGGATATTGAGCATTTTATGCATTATGCAGTGTTAAAGTTAAGTATACTGTGGAATTAAATTATGTTTGTAATTACCGTTCTCCATCCTTGTAAACTTTCTCCTCCAAGTTGTGGATATCGTGCCTTATGTCTGCTAGCAGCAGCAGCATGAGGTCCAGCGAACCCTTGGGCCCTCTTGCACCTCTCGGTCCCCGTGGCCCCGTATCTCCTTTTGGCCCTTCCATACCTGTTGGGCCTGGTGGACCCTGTATATTGATATTCAATTTAGAATCGCTTAAAATGATTATACAAGGAGATAGTAGTAGGGAGGTAGGGAGACACCTATCTTCCTCTTCGTAGCAGTGTTGTTGATGCAACTTTGATGATTATTGTAAGGAACTTTACAATTCTGCTCCAGCGCTTTTCTAGTACAAAAAGTTGAAAATCTGAGAGAGTTGGTTAATCCAACCAACTTACTAAAATCTCTATTTCAAGAAGATGTGAAACATCGTTGGCTTCCACATAGACATCTAACTTAATTCTCTGGTGGTATTTCCTGCTACGGTGATTCTTTTATCTTGTTACCTGCTCAGACTTTAATTGGCGTACCAAGAAAATATAAGTTTAAGGAAGAAGAAACAAATTATGAATCTCATTTAAGCAACTTCCTCATGGACTGATTAATGATACCATATAAGCAACACCTAATGCTATTTTGTGCTATAAGCTGATAAGGTACTATAAGTATTCTGTGCTGTAGGATAATTCATTGTCAAAGTCAGTCAGGTGCATAATTATTTTTTAACACATTAGCTCAAATAGTGGACTTTTCCATGTATATTTAGCGTGCGCAAAGTTGTGCTTTGCCGCACTAGTACTTTTTGTTTTAATCAAAAAGTTTGTAGTACAAAATGTTTGAATTAAATTACTATTTTATAGCGTAAACACTATTAATACTTGAATTAAAGGACGTAACTTCTTAAATTGTTAAAACTGAAATAAAAATATAATTTTTCAACAAAGTTTCATTGTTATTTCATTCAGAGTTACTTTTTTGAAAAATAGGTAAGTAAGTTTAAGGACTTTCATAACTTCCGGATTCTGACCCCAGGTCACAGAGTGCATAAGTTGACCATAGCAAATTCTTGTCCACTTTTTTGTTTATTTTTTTGTGCGTGAGTGGTCAGTATTCATGGTAAATTAGTTACCCTGGGGCCCCTCTCGCAACGGCAGTAACCACCTTCCAAGGGCGCTGTGGAATCTAAAACCCTGTATGCGTAGTTGCCTTCTGCGAAACGATCTCCATCTGCAAGAAAGCACACTAGTTACGTACTTTAACGAATTACAAATTGTATTTCAAGGACTGTAAGCTGCATACAAAACCAAAAGATCAATTGTACTCATTATTTTATGGTAACACTTTTGGCGTACTACATCAGTTCTTAAAGATTTTTTTGTCTGTAATCGTCCAGATTACAGACTAATTGTGATCATCGTATTACCTTCTCCCTTTAGCAGAGGGTTCTCCAGCAGCTTCTTGATGGCGACCTGCGTGTTGTGCAGCTGGTCGCTGAGCTGCTTGACCTTCCGCGACAGCCACGCCACGGTGTCGCATGTCGCGTAGCATCGAGACGAGGCACGTATTAGCGGTAGAGGTTCCTGTAATCAGTTGGTTCTACATATTTTGGTTATATTAACCACCAATTTCCCGATAAATAAGGGCGCTTCTGGTCTTGGTTAAGTTTGACAGACCTCTCTCTTATAACGGCCATCAGAAAAGCAGAAGGTCAAACTGAAAGGACCAAAAAGCGCTACAAAATGAAGAACGCAACAAAGACACTTCAGTGCGATCACGTAAAACTCCAGTAATGAAGATTGTGATTTGTGACCAAATTGATTTCTTATCTGTGCCGCGGAATTACGTAGGTACAATCAAGTGTGGTGTCGATGCTGTGTAGCAAACAACTAGGAGTTTTATGCTGATTCAAGTAAGTACGATTATATTTTCAACTGCATCGTCAGGTGACCATCTGGTGGCATTCTCAGTCGGGAGGAATTAATGATGATGGAAAAAAATGGCATGGTTGTTGACATGAAAATTACTAGATATAATGGAAAGGGTACAGGAGTACCTACTGGCAGGGTAATGGCCACGGGTGGTATACACTTCCTGCCGTCGTTCGCGACGGTAAGTGGTGGGTTACACTCGCAGTGGAACCCGCCAGGGTCGTTCACGCAGCGCTGCTCGCATCCACCATTGTTGGTGGCGCATTCGTTTATATCTGGAACCAGAAGTTATTATATTAACCTGTGCCAGAAGACCCACTTACTTGGATTTTATGTACTACGTTATAATAAAAATCGTCGTTACGTTCTGAAAAAGCCTTTAGAACTTTCCTCAAGGTTTCAAGGAGAACTCTTTTTCACATGTGAACAAAAAGTCTCCCAAGAAACCTTGACTCGTAATTCGTGAATCTGCTCGAATGTAGTGATGTGACCGGGCCAGTTTGGTCGGACATTTTGATAAATCTTGTGCGGCCACGTAAAAAGCCTGACAAGAGCCAGGTAAGCCGGACACGCAATTAAAAAGCCTAACTTTGTCCAGCTTTTCCGGACGCCTGGCAACGCTATGTAGAGACCACCTCACCCTGTTGCTCAGAGGGGTGATGTAAGCTTAATAACCGAAAAATCTGTGGATTCTTCAATGTGAAGAACCAATAAAATTTATTCAACTTGCATGCCATCACCAGTGAAGAGGCAATACGAACATACCTACGCAATAAGGTTGTGTTTTCCGCCTGTAGCTCTCTTCGTTGAAGCTGTAGCCCTGGTGGCAGGAGCACCACAGCCGCTGCTGCCGCACCTCGCAAGCCTGCTCGCACAGGCGGAGGCTGCAGGCATCTACTGACTTCGGTATGCACCTGGACAAGTACCATAATTACCATTTACCATAATATATAATACAAAACTTTTATTTTCTGTATGCCTGAATGAATCGTGTGCCTCATAAGTCACTTGCGTTAGTAGCACAATTACTGCTCTTTTAGGTAGACTTTTTCACCAGGAACTTATAGAAAATGAAGAGTACTGACCGTCCAGCGATATAATTGTAATCTTCGCAGCAGTGTATCCTGATGCACTGGACGTCTACGCCGTCGACGCGGCACGTCTCCCGGGCACGCAGCATTCTGTCTGATGGGCACACTGTGTCGATGTCCAGCCTGAAATGAATGAATTGAACGTGAGTGTGACGAAGGGACGGAGAAAGTCTTACTAAGGGCCCTACTCGAGCTGCTCAGCAACACTGCGAGATATCCTGTCACCTGTGCGACCTGGGAGGCCTCTTCGGATTCTGGAGTGAGCTCAGCTGGCCGGAGTGATCCGGCGAGGACCCGCATCGGCGACTTCACGCGCAACGGACGAAGAGATTTCGGCTAATCGCGGAAAAGTCCCAGGGACGACAGAGAAAGAAAGGGTTCATTTTTTACCATTTTGGCAAGGAACTTTAAAAAATGTAGGATAGCATTTTTTCAAGTTGTGAGATTCTTGGTACTGAGTGCGCTCGGATGGGAACCGTCAAATATCCTGCCTCGAAAGAAGAAGATCACTATAGTAATTTCGTGAGCAACCAACCCAATTACGGCATATCGCATAGTGAGATTTGGTAATGTCTCGGGATTATGTGCAGTCAGCAATGACATAATATGGTTCAAAGCAGTTTGCCTGGGATGCACTGTCTGCATCTGTCAGGGCAGGGGCCGTGCCAACATAGTATGAGAATGTTAAAACAATACTGCTACATAGCTTTAAGAGATTGTGGTGCGGTCCCAGGCGTATCATTTAAGATGAACATCAGCAGCTCATCTGTGACACTACTCCCGAGTCTCGACAGACAGATGAATTTGAAAAAAACCTTTGCTCGAAGTTACAAAAATATCCTATATGGATATTTACAGAAATGCTCGCAGATGAAGACGTGGATAAATATAGTTTGCAACGTTCAACTTTAAAACGTAAGACACTAAAATCAATTACTGTAACTCGTTCGCAGAAGTTTAACCGCTGAGTACCCCTCCCACCTCAGACGACCGCGTCCCGCGTGTCTATGAGGAAAACCTAAAGGGGAATCCAGATTACGTACAGAGTTTTTATTAAATTCTTGAAAATACAAGTTCCAACGCCCCGTAATAGCCTTTTCCGAATAACGACTTAAGTGCCTACGTACTACTTAAGCCATAAGTACCTACCTAACTCACACATGAACTTCTCCTTACATTACGGGTCCTTGTGTCTCTTTCATTAAAAGTATCATGCGATTGTGACACTTATTTGGCAATGGACAGGGTTAAAATCGAGTACATTCAAATTGAATTATAGTATGAGTACACTTTAGTTGTGAGTACCTACAATATTTGAGTACAAGTACATCCATGTAATTGTAATGGGAATGGGAACAACGAATCATATCAATTAGTGTAGTTTTGATGATCCTAAATTCGGACATAGATTAGATGTCAAACAAATTCCATGTTAAATATGTTTGACATCTGCTTCTATGAGCGCTCCTTCTAATTTTAACGTAAAAACAAGTTCTGTATTCGACCTGTATGTTTGTATGTACGTATAAGCTTTGCCGGGGGATTCCCCTGCCACATCATACTACCAGAATCAGAAATGAGGAGATCCGCAGGAGAACCAAAGTCACCGACATAGCCAAAACCATTAGCAAGCTGAAGTGGCAATGGGCAGGTCATGCTTGTCGCAGGGGCGATGGCCGTTGGAGCCGGAAAGTCCTGGAGTGGAGACCGTGTACGAGTAAGCGTAGTGTGGGGCGACCTCCAGCCCGCTGGACCGTCGATATGGCGCGGGTGGCGGGAAGCGGCTGGATGAGGAAGGCGGAGGACAGGGTGTGGTGGCGCGAGCTTGGGAAGGCCTATATGTTCAACAGTGGACGTCCGCAGGCTGAGATGATGACGATGAACATACTACCGCAACCGGCCCTCGTCCGATACCCCGGCAAAGCTTCTGCGAACGGGTAGTATGTTTCTCCGCGACTATTTCGCGTTTGGCTTAACCGATTTTGATGCGTGTTTCAGGAATGTATTTGTTATATGTATTCCCTAAAAAATTATACAGTGTTATTGTAATTGATCATGAAAATGAGAAAGACCAAAGATGCATTCAGTATAATATTATGTCATAATTGGTATCAAGTTTTCTCACAAAAACGAAATATTTTGGGAGAAATAACTGTTTTTTTGGAAATTGACTCTAGGGTGTTTGATTAGTTGAAACTATAACATAGCATTGACTAATTTTGTATATTAGGAACTACTATCTAGATTTCAGAGCAGAAATTGTACCTATTTAATTGAATTGTGACTTGATTGTGACATATTTATATTGAATGCATCTTTATCTAGCCTTCCCATGCGTCTGCGCATGACATAATTTAATAAAGTTCCCGGAGTTGATACATGATGTCATCTCTTCACTTTTCATAACAGCTATTTAAAAGTTTTATGTGTTCTTTCCTGTTTATATCTAGTTACTGGATTAAATTAACCGTAATTTGGTTTTGTAGTTTGTTTAATTCTGGAGGGATTCAAAAATCTTTAGTTGAAAAAACACAAGCCTTAAAAACAGTGGAAATAGCAATGAGATAACGAAACTAAATAAAAAGTAAAAACATTCATTCATACATTTAATTCCCTTTCTTTTTATTACACTACTACTTACTCCACTCAAAAATACTCATCGTATCACCCTTTTATCTACGCTCATTGCTTAAAGTTCGAATTATGAAATCGAAATGTGTCAAATAATTACCTACTTTATTCACAGACTTCTATAAATTATTAAAAAGTTATTCATAATAACATCGCTCTACTATGGAAATATTTAAAGAAAGTTGTATAAAATCTATAACGATACACGGCTCTGGACTCCTGTATTTGTATCTGGGGTAATATTTTTTATGTAATATTTTTTAAGTGAATCCACAGACAACTTATAGTTGGTAGTCATTGCCAAGAGTATGGATGGGCCATGATTGACCATAGACAACAACACAATGTCTATGGGGTAATATTTTTTATGTAATATTTTTTTAAGTGAATCCACAGACAACTTATAGTTGGTAGTCATTGCCGAGAGTATGGATGGGCCATGATTGACCATAGACAACAACACAATGTCTATGGGGTAATATTTTTTATGTAATATTTTTTTAAGTGAATCCACAGACAACTTATAGTTGGTAGTCATTGCCGAGAGTATGGATGGGCCATGATTGACCATAGACAACAACACAATGTCTATGGGGTAATATTTTTATGTAATATTTTTTAAGTGAATCCACAGACAACTTATAGTTGGTAGTCATTGCCGAGAGTATGGATGGGCCATGAATCATGATTGACCATAGACAACAACACAATGTCTAACGTTCCGCGTAACGTTCCACCTGGGCCTGTGATTATGATTACGATTACGATTACGATTACGATTACGATTACGACTACGATTACGATTACGATTACGATTACGAATACGACTACGACTACGATTACGATTACGATAACGATTATGATTACGATTACGATTACGATTACGATTATGACGTTATCTCGTAAATCTATCGTCCGTAAACCGACTTTACAGACAACCAATTTTTTTTGTTACTTAGTCAAAACTTTGCGCTGAAAAATGTCTAGCAGTGAAACCTACTAAAGAAAATTTCACTCCACCTGACATCTTAGTAGTTGCAATGATTTACGACAAACGTTAGCAAGATTTTATGATTTGGGTAATAATATGAGCGTAGATAAAGTAGTGTATGAAACTCTACATAATTAGGTATTAAAACACTCGTGTGATACTATTAAAAAACTCGCCTGCGGCTCGTCTTTTAAACTCACACTCGTGTTTTAATACCCCCCATTATGTAACCGTTACATAAACTACTATAATGTGCTTTAACATTTAGGGCGTTGCACTTTATCACACACACTTTCACTGAGTGGATGGACACTCACACGTCAACGGCCTCGTCGTCATGGTAGCCGTCTTCAGCGTAATATCCAGTGTCTTCTTGACGACAAAGTACCAGGGCAGCAGCGATGACAAGGAGTGATGCCACACACACGGGACCGACCGGCGCGCGCATCTTGACTGCTGTGCGCGGATATGCGTTTGGTACAGCGGCACCCAAAGTGCTTGTATTATTTATAGGTATGTATAAAACCCTTGCTGGATGCAAATCGGAAAGCGTGTGGGCTTATCAACAAACGGCATCGTCCCTTTGTGATAATGACTTCAGTTGTTGTGTGCAGCGGCGTGGAAGTTTATTTGAACTATAAACTTTTTGGAAGTGTTAAATTAAACTTACTTGTGTTTGCGTTATGTTAAGTATAGGTAGTTAATGAGATAATCTTTATGAAAATTATTCAACCTGCGTGGTAAGGTTGAGTACAGATTACAGAAGAATGTTTCGTTGTAAATAAAGAGAACAGGGGCAATTACTGCCAACTAACATAACTTAAAGAATAGCGCTTTTAAAACAGAACTAGACTGCAATCGACGACGATACGACATCGTAAAAGTGAGTAACCAAGACCAGATCCGTACAGATCTCATCATCATCAGCCCATCACTGTAACATGCTGGAGTAAGGGCCTTTACATTTGACAATGGATTTTAGCCTCTTCTAAATGAAGAGGCTTTGAAAAGAAGAAGGAATTACAAGGCGTACAAATACAGAGGCCTTAATTAATGCTATGTGATGAACTGATGATGAAGATAACGCTTAAGTCTACTCACGGTTTTGATTAAATTACAGGAGATTAATATTCTCAATGGGCTTTTGTGCTAATGCTATGACTAATTTACAATGTTAATATGATCCTCATGGTAACAGATTACCATATGAGGCCTATAAAACAAATTCCTTGTGTGTTTGCGATACTGGATGGACAGATCGAGTAAAATACACAATATCACAGAAGTAAAAAAATGTGCGGTTATAGAATACCTAGGTATTTTTTTTTCAGAATACTAAAATACTTCTAATAGCCTATTCTAGAAGTCTCTCTAGGATATTTTCAGATAGTGCCACTTTTCTTTTCAAGTGCGACGTATTCGCGTGGTTGCCAATCTGCGACTAGTTCAATCTATAAGGCGGTTGAGTGTAGTGTGAAAACTCTTAGTTTTTATTGAGGAAGTTAGTCATAAGTTTGAGCAACACTGGTAATCTAGACCAGCTCTAGTGCTCCCGAAATAAACGCGTGTTGCTACCGGGCTCGGGCCATGGACGAATTTGTTTGGGTTTTGTACAAATACCATGCATTTCGAAGCTATGAGGAGTGGTACTTTTTCTATATACACGAGTACAAAATTCACGTGTCACACTCACAGCGTTTGTACTCAAACTCCTTCAAATCGGCTTGACAGAATTGACTTTGATTTATTTTTCATACCCTTAGCGAAATGATGTGTGTGGCAAAACAACGTTTGCTGTCCTACGGCGCATTGCAGTGTGTTCGTGATCCTGAGACTACGTTCTTATGTCTCATTACGCCCATTCCACGGGCTACAGTGCCTTTCAAACAGAAACCGCGCGAACTCTGCAATATGTCCGTATATTTACATAATAGATATGGGTCCTGCATTATCGTCCTCTTCGGAAGTAGGTACGGATGTCCTAAATACTAGAAGAGTTTTCTTTTTAACTTTCCACTTAATAAGTATAGCTACATTATCTATCCTTTAGCAACGTTACACGCGCGACGTTCATTGACGATTATGGATGATCACTGGCGAGTGGCGATTACTTACAAGTCAAACCCCGCCACACCATCGTGCCCGTGTGGTCTATACTCGCCGGCTATCTAGAGGTGCTCTGCCAGGTTGTTTCACGGACCACTTACTCTTGGTTAAACCTAGTACGAGCCAATTGTTTTCGGGTAAAACTAGGTCTAGCCTTCATCATGCCGGCTACAAGATGCTTTAAACTCTTGAGGTTAAGACTCTTTAGCCTTCAGTCTTTCCCTTACTCTTTTCAAGGCTCGGTCGACGGAGCTCCTATTTCTGGGTGGTCATAAAAGAAAATAACCACTCATCACCTAAATTATCCAAGTCGGGGTGCCCTACGAGTAAGTCCCGAGCTCGCTAGTTTTATCCAACAGGGATTGGCTGGACCTAGTTGTAACCGGCATGATGAAGGCTAGACCTAGTTTTACCCGAAAACAATCGGCTCGTACTAGGTTTAACCAAGAGTAAATGGCTACACCTAGTTACAACCGGCTAAAACTAGGTGCAGCCGCGTTTCGGGTTTTAGCCGTAACATATACATAGGGTTTTATAGTTTAGTGAAATGAGTGAAAAAGACACGGATAAGTACAATATCCTCTTCAACACAGGTTGTTTGGTCACAGTCGGCGTATGATAGGACAGTTTGTTTACTCTGCCTGCTCACGGCCGCAGCATCTCGCTCCACTGACACAGTGTGCTGCTAATAACAACTGGTACTACTTGCTCCGCTTGAATCATACTTTATTTTGGTCTCCTACGGAAAAACTTGTAGAAGATTTTGATGACATACCGTCTTTTAAATCTATGATCGCCGGCTGCACGCACGAAAGCACGACTCATTGTTACGATAGCGAGAACGCGGAACAAGAGGCACGATCGGCCTAAGCGTTCTGCCTGTGAAGCATCTTCTATCTCTCTTCCACTCCATCGTTTTTACGGAATGTTTAACACGTAAAATTTTCTTCTGTAAACGGACTTTACAGGCGACCTTTTTTTTTCTTATGGAAAGGAATAGCGATACAGCTGTGTATGTCAGATGATGCCTTTATTTGCGATGTCATACGGCACATCATTACGCCCAGCGTTTCAAATTGAAAGCGAAACACAGTAGGTAGTAGGTACGTACCATATACCTACTTTAAGGATATCATTCGAAACTCGGAGTCTTTAACAGAACCAAGCGCTAAGTATTTTACATCAAAACACAGTTTTCAACTTTACAAAGCGCAAGTGTAGGGCACCATGGAGTAAGTATACTGCTCGCATCTCTGGGCTGGAGCCCCTTTTTACCAACTTCCTTTTGATTGGATCCAAAAGCGGGGAGTTAAACTTGTTGACGACCACAGTCTTACTAACAAACTGGAACCTTTGGAACACCCGCAGAGACGTTATAGCTCTCTATGAGTGCTCTGAGGAGCTGTTTGAGGAGATTCCACCTCCCAATTTCTCTGAGCATACACTTCGGCACAGAAATGCGTTCCATCTCTACCACCTGGATGGCTGGCAATCCTCGACCACCCTGTTTTTTTAAGCCACTGGGGAATGCATTTACGCATCCAAACCCGTACCGCCCCCAGGCCTCCCAAAGCGAAGTCAAGATGAGCGACTTCCCCTCCAGGAAACCCAAGACGCTGCGGGGTGGGTATGTGGTACTCACAGGACGTGAAGTGCGTCCTGAATACCGGCTAAACCCCAGGGGCGTGTCATGTACACAGCGGTGCTCTAACGGTATACATCGCGATCGCCCGGTTTGCCAGATTATTATTTTCCGCGCGGTCCTTTTTTGAAAATTATTTAACCAGTTATCAGCAGCAGTGTTCCCTCAAAGCTTCAACATGGGGTCATTCGAGGGGAGGATAAACAAACTCCTTAAGAGTCGGCAACGTATTTGCATTCCCCTGGTGCTGCAAATGTCCATGGGCGGCGGCAGGTGACCCACATGTTCGTTTGCTTGTGTTCAATATAAAAGATATGCGCGTATTTGTACAGGAAATGGATGAAATATTAATCATGAAACTGCATGAAACAATCGTATCGAAAGTTGAATGAACTCAGGCCTCAGCACATGTTAAATAGCTCCCTCTAGCTGACACCAATGAAGTCAGATTTGAACGTATGGGAGAGTTTCATGAATGAGTTGATATGCAGAGATTTTGAATGAAATATTTTGTGCGGTTAAGACAGATGGCATTACTGGTACATTGCAAGCTCAACTTTAGTCTGAACTCCAAGCCACTCCCCAGAGTCCCCAGTCTCCACAGCAACATCCACAGTTGATTCTTGATTCCTGTCCTTGCCAAGTCAGTTCCAGATTTTGACGATGCAACAGAAGGGCGGCTTTCTGGCGGAATGTTGTGGTATATCTGAAATTACACGGTTTCTATTCAGTTCTAAAAATGCTGTATTGCGTCCTCAAATGCTGTCTTTTTTGTTTTTTATCGGTTTTAGAAAAAGATCTAGGTACATATAGATCACTAAGATAGAAGCTACTAAGGTAGAGAGGCAAATACGAAAGGGAGAATTGGACCCGCCGTGTGTGTGAGGCGATAGATAGCGCTGGGGGAACAGTGAAGTGCCAAACCGTTTGTCGGCGACTGGACCGTCAAACCAGCTGCGCTGAGGCTGCGCTATCCGGGTCTCAGAAATAACAAGAGTTTATCTTTTGGTTATGCATAATGCGCGCCAAGGCAATAAATACCATGACAATTATTGTAACCAGCAAAGAGCGAAGCTTTGTTGGTATGTATAATTGTAGAACGTATAGTACTTGGGTATGTACTTACGTAGTAAATATTTTACCTAAAAATAACATGTAAAAAACAGTATATCCCGGCGGACCCTACAATAAAGTCCTTACTCACTACATCACATGTTTTGTCATTACTCGTAGGTATAACCTATCTAATTCTAAATAAAATAATTATTGAATATTAAGTACCTACGAATATTTTAATTCATACCAAAAGTACTACAGTCGGCACAAATTACCTAATACTGTTCTCTAGTTGACACTTTATTCCAAGTCTTTGACATCCATAGTTTATCGTTTACTAAGTGTAGGAGGTGAATGAATACTAAATAATGGATACAATATACATACGTGCTATGCAGGAATGTACGGCGTAGTCTTCTCCGTCGGCAGTACAATAACTATTCCTTCGGGAGGTACGGGCTTCGAGGTAAACCTGTCTACCCAGGCAATAGGTACGTCGCAGGGTGCTCCGTGCTGTGCTCCCTTGGTGTTTTAGGGATCTCGTCACCTTGGCTTGGGGCCTGAGACTTGAGAGTGGGGTTGTGTCGGTGGTGTTCTGCCAGCGTTAGTGTACCTATATAGTCGAATAGTCGTCTAGAACAGGGGGTACGGTCATGTCCGTCCGGTGATGAATCGCGCGTCGCTACCCGCGAGCAGTCGCACAGGGGACAGGGAGGACAGGGACCGCAGGAGCTGGCGAGGTAGCGGACGCCTTTGCGGTGGTTAGTGGAATCAATTCTTAACTAGTTTACCACGGTGGAGGCAGATGGCATTACTGGTAAGTTCAACGTTAGCCAGCTACCACGGTACGCTATCCGGGTGTCAGAAATAAGAAGGGTTTGATCATGCGGGTCAAGTGCGCGGGCATCTCAGTCATCACCATCAGCGACAGTTTGTGATTGTGTGATAACCGAAGCTTCACATCAGAAGCACAAATCACATAATACTTTGCTAAATAACAGCATGGCCAATTTTATTGTAAAGTTTTATTGTTAATTCTGTTGTGCAAAATCCCTATAAACTAAATATATTATCGATATTTCAATCCACGATGACGCACCCCACTCTGTCAAAATCGCTTACGTTATATCAAGATTTTTAAAATTTTAATTTTTCAAGAATTTTAAATATTTAAAAAATTTGCGGCTTAGCGCAAAAAAGTTATGGACTAAAGTAATCCTTATCCTTATCCTTACTAATATTATAAATGGGAAAGTGACTTTGTTTGTATGTTTGTTCCGCTTTCCCGCCGCTACTACTGAACAGATTTGGCTGAAATTTGGAACATAGTCCTTACTAATATTATAAATGGGAAAGTGACTTTGTTTGTATGTTTGTTCCGCTTTCCCGCCGCTACTACTGAACCGATTTGGCTGAAATTTGGAACATAGATAGCTTATAACCCGGATTAACACATAGGCTACTTTTTATTCCGGGAAATTCCATAGTTCCCGTGGGAAATTTTTACAGCAATCTATAGCTACATCTATAGGTACGTAGCTAAAGCAAACATCTTTGAAAGTAGGTATAAGGTTGTAATATTGAATGGGGACGGGAAATTTATGTTTCCCTCAGGATTTGTTAAAAAGCGAATTTGACACAGGCAGGGCGGTGGGCAAAAGCTAATGATACTACAGATCTGATACTACTACTACTGATCACTACAGCTGTGATATTGGGCACCATATAGGTTCTGAACTTAGCACTGTGTACGCTTTTAACAATGTGTGTTTGCAATGGGTTATGGGTTAATAACATTATAACTGAGAAAATGGGTACCAATACAGACCCTAAACTTACAACTTTTTCGCTTTAACAATGTGTGTTTTAGTTGAAAAATGGGATATGGGATTATCTAAATATATAAAAGAAGATACTGACTGACTCACTGACATATCAACGCACAGCCCTAACCGCTGGGTCTAGAGACTTCAAATTTGGCACACACGTTCCTTATGAGGTCTAGGGGTGCACTAAGAAAGAATTTTTCAAAATTCCCCCTTAAGGGGTGAAACGGGGCTCCAAAGTTCGTATTTTACCAAGCTTCGATACTCCTTCACGCCGCAACTGCTGAACCGATTTAGCTAAAATTTGGAAAGGCGATAAATTACATCTTGGGTTAACACATAAGCTACTTTTCATCCCGGGAAAATCCATGGTTTCCATGGGATTAGTTAAAAACCGAAATTCACGCGGAAAAAAATCTTCACGCCGCAAATACAAGACTGATTTGGCCAATATTTGGAATGGAGATAGATGATATCCTGGGTTAGTAAAAAGGCTACTTTTTATCCCGGAACAATCCATGTTTTTCGCGGGAAATCTGAAAAATTGTTATTCACGCCCGAAAAATACTACTTTACGCTGCACTTACTGCACTGATATCACTGAAAACCCCAAAGGAGATAGATTTTATCCTGGATTAATACATAGGCTACTTTTCATCCCGGAAAATCTCATGGTTTCCATGATAATAGTGATAGATAATATGCCTTTATGCCGTAATTACTGAACTGATTTGGAATATAGATAGATTATATCCTGGATTAAAACTAAGGCTACTTTTTATCCCGGAAAAATCCATGGTTAATTTGGGACCAGTGAAAAACAGATATCCACGCGGGAAAAATATTCTTTCAGGCCGTAATTGCTGAACTGATTTGGCTGAAAATTAGAACAGAGAAGGCTATTTTTCATCCCGGGAAAATCAATGGTTATTTCTCTCGCGTGAATATTTGTTTTACACTATTCCAACGGGAGAAATACTTATTCACGCTGCAACTATTGAAAATTTTTGGCTGAAAGTTAAAATGGAGATAGATTTCGCTCTAAATTAACACAAACTTTACTTTTTATTCCTGAAAAATCGATGGTTCCCGTGAGAATAGGGAAAACTAAAATTTACGCAGGCGAAGCCGCGGGTATCTGCTAGTAATGCTATAAATGTGAAAATGGGTACCTAAATAGGTCTCTATTTACATTGTGTTTTAGTTGAGCAATGGGATTTTGGGTTAGTAATATTGTAACTGTAATATTAAATACCTATATAAATTCTGACTTACCATTGTTTCACTATAAGTTTTTTGTTTTAGTTGATATAGATGAGTTTAGATGAGTCAATGAGATACAGGTTAAAAATATTATATTTGTGAAAACGGGTACCCATATAACATAGGTTTTAAACTAATAACTGTTTTGCTACTGAAAATTTTTGTTTTAGTTGACATGGATATGGGAAAGTAATACGATAAATGTGAAAATGGGTACACAGCTGCTGAAATTGCAAGAACTCCAGGTTAGCTTAGGTAAGAATAGGTTGGTATGCAGCGTTGCGGAAGAATATAATATCAGTAAAACGACGTTTTACCGCATTACTAAAAAACTAAGCTAGTTAACAAAAATTCGTTATGAATATATTATGTTTTAGATGAGCAATGTGATATGGGATAGTAATGCTGTAAATGTGAAAATGGGTAGATACATTGAGCCCCGTAGTTGAACCTATATTGATTAAGGACGGAAGCGGGAAGAGCAGTAAAACAACTAAGCCGATGTTTCTTTTAGTTGTTGTAGTAGTTGACTGTTTGTCTATCCCGTATGCTACTTTTTATACCAGAAAATCGTTGGCTCCCACGGTATTTGTAACAGCCCGAAATTCACGCGGGCGAAGCCGCGGGCAAAAGCTAGTCTACAATAAAATGCGAACAAAAATGGTCGTTAGCATAATCTTTCTAAAGTGAACGGATCCATACGGAGGGTGTAAACTTGTAAGTTGTAAAGTAACAATTACACTCACTATTTGAGCACATACTTAGTAAATGTGATTACTATCATCGATAATGTATGAATGTGGCGGCCCTTGTTTAGAAATAGTAAGCTCATTTTTTTGTGCAGTTTTCCTGAAGTATTGTACTATTTTAAATTTTTGAATCTTAGTTAGTTGCACGACATATTTTGCTATAATCCGCTACTTGAAAAGAGTCTGTATGGTACAATATGCAGGAACACCACCCACATGAAACACCACACAGTCAATCTACGAATCGTAGAGACTACGATTTCGCTGTTCAATACAGCTCAATCGTTGAATTGAAATTGTGTGACGTTCTACGTTCGAAATCCGGCGCTTGAATCGTCTGAATTACGTAGCAGTTTTTGACGTGACAACGTCTTATAAATCGATTGAGCCGGTTGCACGCACGAAAAATATTGGTTGCCTGTAAAGTCGGTTTACTGACGATAGTTGAACGTGACAACGTCTTCTTTGTCGCTCGTTCCGCGCTCGCGAGGTAACGCCGCATGAGCGAGGTAACGCCGGTAACGCCGCATGAGCGAGGTAACGCCGGTAACGCCGGATGACTCATGTTTTTTCGTGCGTGCAACCGGCTCTATCGATTTATAAGACGTTGTCACGTCAAAAACATGACTCATCCGGCGTTACCTCGCTCATGCGGCGTTACCGGCGTTACCTCGCGAGCGCGGAACGAGCGACAAAGAAAACGTTGTCACGTTCAACTATCGTCAGTAAACCGACTTTACAGGCAACCAATTTTTAATTGTAAATTTATATCAATATTTCAGGAGTGACGTATATTTTTTTCTTTGCAATTACGATGTAAGCAACTAAATAAAAATATAAAAAACCGAATGCATATTGTCTATTCAAATTTTCACAGCATTGTACCTACTTGTGAGCGCTATAATATATCGAAAAATCTTGTGTTTTTGTTTTCGTCTCGCATGCTTGACAGGCTATTAGCGTGAGACTCTGGCAGGTAAACTTAGTTCAGCTGCCTATGCTGTGAGAAAAATTAGGCAGTTAACAGACATTGATACAGCCAGGCTTGTCTATTATGCCTATTTCCACAGTGTTATGTCCTATGGTATTCTATTATGGGGCAAAGCTGCTGAGATTCAAACTATATTTGTATTGCAAAAGAGAGCAATTAGATCTATATACAAAATGAAGCCACGCGAATCTCTTCGCCAAAAATTTAAAGAAATAGGTGTTCTTACAGTGGCATCTCAATATATTTATAATTGCTTACTCTTTGTACGTCAAAACATTAATAATTATAAGCAACGTATAGATGTAAGTAACCGTCCAATTAGAAATGGCGGACACAAGTTAGTTGTAGTACCACACCGTTTACGTAAAGTACAGAAGTCCTTTGTGGGGTTGAGTGTACGCTTCTACAATATGATCCCGAAGTCTGTTTTGGACTTACCTTTACACAGGTTTAAAGTCACTGTCAAAAAACATCTAATAAGTCGGGGTTACTATACTATTGAAGAATTTTTCAATGACAAGAATTGTTGGAATGATAGGGATATATTTCCATCTCTTCACGAGATATCTTAAATATTATGTATTAATTATTGTTATTATTTAAGAAATTGTATATAATGACATTTTTTTTTTGAAAAGAGCAAGTGCCGAGTTTCTTGCCAGTTCTTCTCGGTGCAAACCTGCTTTCCGAACCTGGCGGTAGTTTTGACTTTTCATAAGAGCCTATTAATTGGGCCTATGTGAAAATAAAGATTTTTCATTTTCATTTTCATTTTCATATTAGTTACTTATTTAATAAATAATATTGTATATCTACAATTATGTGTTTATCTACGTTACAACTATTTAATTTTGCGTATTTTATTACGAATCTCTCTGCTTGGAACTCAAAGTTTCAGTAGTGATATTGTTCGCGAAAATGGTTCATTCATGCGCTTCGCTTGAACGGGTCGCACCGCGTCCGCTGAAAAAGCGCGCCTCGGGAAAACTTTTTCACAACCTTACGAAATCTTCATAGTAACTTAGGGCTTCTATGAAATCTAGATTATTTGGTTTTCAATATTAATGGTAGCTTTTATAACTGTGTTTATTAATGATGATTTTCGTATTTTATTTGTTTCCATTTTTAATTTCCCTCGCTGTGTCATGGTACCCTTCTGATGGAGAGATGGGGATACCAGGATATCATAATGTGCATAATGGTAGGGAAAACGCGAAGTATTTCATCAACGACTGGACGGTGGAAGTGGAGGGTGGTGAGGAGGTGGCTCAGCTGGTTGCTTTGGAGCTGGGCTACGAATACGGAGGACCGGTAAGATGATAAGGTGGCATTTTATTATCCTCTGGTGGTAAAATTTGGTTTCAGTGAATAGTGAACCCAAAATACGGAATTTTCAGATCCCTTTTTTTAACGAAACCTAAGCTTATTCCGTCTAAACGGATTTATGAAGAGTCGGTGAATTCTAAAATGAATACCAAAAATCAAAAATGTATTTCAAAAATGGTTAAAAAATTAAAACCTATTCTACCTCTATCTTTATACGATAGATCGAGACAATGGTATATATATAAGACACCGATAAAGAATTTTTTACTTAAGAAATTGGAGATTTTGGAGTCACTTTTGGGAAAACTTAGTATCGAAATCTTCCAATGAAGTTTTTTAAAATTAATTGTCTTTACATTTCTTAACCTGTAGGTCACTAAAACTCGCTTAGAAACCTATTTACCCCTTTAAAAGATTAGTTTGATCTTTTTTATTATTATTAATTTATTATTAAGTAGATAAGTTTTTGCCAGGTAAAGTTTTTGAGATTTATAATTCCGATAAGTAGGTACTCTACATCCTAGTAAACCTTAAAAAAGTCCGCACGTACAACTTGCACCTGACCAGTTTTTATTACCATTATAATTTGTAACTGTGTAGGTACATTAATTGTTTGCATTTTGAATGTTAAATATTGACCTATCAAAAACGTGCTCTGCCACCATTAAATGGGATTAAGAAATTATTTTGCTGTCCCGTTGATCTTCTGGTACGTTTCATCGACTGAAAATCACGAGGTCTAACTGTTCAATTCTTTTATTTTATTTTATTTTATTTTCTTTTCTTTATTTACTGCAATCAACAGCGTTACAGACAATTATTAACAATTAACTTAGGCTATAAATAAGGCCAAATAAGATTACATTTTGATAAAATAATAAAAGTATAATTTAATTACTTTAATCACTATCTTTATATTTCACATAGGCCCAACTTACAGGCTCCTATGAAAAGTCAAAATTGTACCACCAAGTTCGGAAAGCATCGAGAATAACTGGCAAGAAACTCAGTACTTGCTCTTTTCAAAAATGTCATTTTTTATACATCTTTTTTTACATGTTATTCGTAAATATAAGTCATAATAAGCTTAAATAACTTATGTTTAACTACTGTGATTAACTTATTTTTTAATAGGTTCTTGATCTATCTATCTTTTTCAAGCTGCTGAACGCGAAGTGTATGCGACTGAAAATGCACGGGCGTCTGCCATTCTTCTTTTGTTCCCATTTAGATATGTAATGAGCAATCGACGGATTTCTATGATGATCATAGCTAAGTCAAAAAGGCTAAGGGTGCGACTGTTGACTTGCCAAGGTTTGCTAGTGTTGTTCTACAAGCAAACCTTGGCGCGTTTAATTGTGGTTTTTCGCACAACCTTGTGGTTGGGACTGTGGTTGCTGCTGAGAGGAGGTCAATTCCTGGTCGTGTTCACATATTTTTTAAATCCTACCTACTCAGCTGAGTATTTTATAGGCTCTTATGACTTCCAAATTAGATAATACATTTTAAGACCGTCTTATATGAAACAGAAGACATACAATAGGTAGGTACTTCAAAGTAAATGTTATTTCGTTTTCAGTTTTGTGCTTTTTCCTAAAATTCTCTTCGTTGCCATGACTTAATTAGAATCTCCGCTCTTGGTTAATTTATTTCAATCAATTTCACAATTTAATTATATAAGAATTCTGAATGATTTCGTACTGAAATTACTCGCTTTATTGTTTCTAGTTTCTAGTTTCTAGTTTCTACAAACATACAATTTGCTTTAGATAAGGTTTATACCTAAAGACTAAGAGCTTCGGAACAGCTCGTGTTGCCAGAGACATGGTCATTGACTATGGGCCTCATAAAGAAGGCTCAGAGTCCCTAAGCGGGCGATGGAGAGTCAAGTCAGAGTAACCTATCATAGTGACAAAATGGTCATTTGATGCAAAAGACAACCTGTTTTTTTAGTGGGTGGAAGGCGCAAGCAACAACCTCTCCGTTTCTCATGACGGAAGTATGCTTCAGGTATTTTCTGGTAGAAAGTTTTATTGAATACGTAATAATAAAAATTGTTTCGAAAATCTCCACGGGATTTGAAACCCGCGTGTCATCAGATATCGCGGCGAATTGTACCACGGGTAGATACTTCAGCGCAGAGTGACGAAATAATACTTATCCTTTTCAATAGTTGTAGCCATAATGATGATACTTATGACTTATTTCGATTGCTACAGAAAACTGTCAATCTCTTAAATGGAACGAAGTTCAAAAATGTAGGTATGTTTGTTAAATTATTGACTACAATCACGTCTGATGGACAGCAATGATGAGGTCTAGGATGGAGCGCGCTTCCCAAGAAAATGCATATTCACTCTTCTCTTGAAGGCACCCAGATTGTACTTGGCTGGGACTTGGGAGCACGGAAGCTAGAAGATTTTCCACACCTTATGACATATTATCCGATCGCTAAATCGGTCACGTGACGTCCGGGCAACCAACTACCATTCTGATACAATTTTTGAATTTCGTTTTCATTTGAGCAACCGAACTCGAGCGCTAATATGTCATATAGGTAATTTATACTTAGTTATAGCAGCAGTTTTTATAAGCAGGACAGTTCCTCCATTCGATGTGATAGCTTGTTACTGTTAAAAATTCTACAATAGCATTATCTTATCAATGATATAGTTACACAGCCTGTACGAGTAAAGTGTGCGGCGTCAGATAAAAGCTAATAGAAGATAAAAACGCCATAGCGATGCCATGGACGTACAGCGTCATTGAGTGCCTACCGATGACGGCCACGCCATGGTATATCTCGAGTGGTGGGCATTGAGTGGCCCTCGTAGGTGTATTGACCTTATCAGCCTATCTAAATACGTATAAGCTTATTCGTCGCGGCTAATTGATTTGCCTTGTTTCCAATGTAAAAATTTTCATCATCACTTCAAGTTTTGATGACTTCCTTGACGCAGTTGACTGCACGCTCTGATTTGAGAGGGATAGGGCTCCGGTTCGATTCCATGCACGCACCAGTTTGGAAGTTTTTGATTTCGGAATTTATAGATTAGCTCGATCTTGTCTGTTAGGACGCTTCAACCGCGGCTAGTTACCACCCAACCGGAAAAGACGCACTGCCAATTAGTAATAATTCAAGTGTTCTAGTGCCATGCAGCAATGAGGCGTTACTTACCGACACTTTCCAAGTTAATACCCCAAGTTAAAAATTGGTTGTCTGTAAAGTCGGTTTACGGACGATAGAGTTACGTGATAACGCCATAATTGGCCTCTCTATCGTTTATTTTATCGTGCCTCTCTATCGCTTGTTGCGCGCTCTCGCTTGCACGCACAGGCTCAGGTGGAACGTTACTATTTTTCATGTGCGTTGCTGGTGTTCATCAATTTATTAAACGTTATCACGTCAAAATTTTCAGCGGCATCGTTACCATCAGGTAAGATTGCAGTCTAGTACTATTTTGTAGTGTGTTAAAAAAAATTAAACCAATACGCGCGCCTTCTGCTCACAGATTTAGGCAGATACTTTTTAGGAATGTCACTCGTATGCTCTATTTGTCCTGACGCCGGACCTTCAGTGGGGCCGTGTAATTGTGATAAATGTTCGCATTAGCTGAGACGATTTGTCTCAATTCGACGCGCCAATCACTCGGCCTTATTTGTGTCTGAGATATACGTAATACGATACATTATTTAATTACTTAGGTTAGGTCCAATAAGAAAAAAATAGCCTAGTGAATGCAGTGATAGTTTGGGAGGCCCTGGAGTAGGTACCTATCAATTCTCGCACTTTTTGTAGTTTTCATGTGCTTTTGAGGGACCTACAATCCGAGACACTGCTTCTTACTTTACATGAATAATTATTTTGCCATTTGGTACACATTCATAATTCAACAATCAACGTTCGTCACAGTCATTCTATGGAATACAGTTGAAAAACCTCCATTCGTTGATACATTTTAGCTGCTTGGCTGTGGACGATAAGGCTCGATGTAAGGTTAAAAGTTCTAACAAAGTCCAAAATGTCTTTGTTTTTTTCTGACACTAGAATAGTGAGGAGGGAGTATGGAGTGATACTTGTATCATTCATTGGTTCATGCTTCAGAGTATTTAAAGCAGTTTGATCTATAAGATTTTTCGAACTAGCCTTTACCAATCTAGGATATATTCGGAGTTCCATATTAGCTTTTACAAATCTAGATAATACAGTATTTACAAAGCAGATTTATTCACTATTAAAGTGTTTTAATAACGTCGCATTAAAACATAATACGCGCTAACAGTTGTTAAATCCGGTTGCCCTAAACCTCTCCAGGGGGAAATAAAAAGGGTGGCTAAACCGCAAACCGCATGGATCCGAATGATTTTTTTCCTGGCTATGACAGTACCAGGACATTATGATTTGAAAAGAGTATTGTATTACTGAATTATTTTATATTGTGCTTATTTATTCGCACTTTGAGTTTTTTGTCCCGGCTCCCTGGCGTTGGTGAATTAAACTGGTTGCGTTTATGCAAATGTGGTTAGGGATCGTTTATGAATTTTATTCAAAGTGGTTTTGGTTTAATAACATGAATGCTACGAAAATTTACGTATTGTTAAATCACTGATAATAATTAGGACTAATTAAGTAGTATATTTAACGAATGTTGAAAAAATTACTGATGTCTGTTGAAATGAAACTCATACCTACACAGCTTCAGCTTTGTTTGAACTTGAAGTAAGATAATTTTAAAATGATTCAACAAGTTTTTAACATTACCAAGTTAAACTAAATTAACGTAAGCCAGTATCTTTTAAGAAAGCGTAGGTGTCTATCCAAAGCGACGCCTGGTTGAACATACGCCCTCGTAGTAAGAAAATCTTTTATCTTTCTAATTTTTTTTAACGTCTAACAGGATTTGCGTCACTGTTGTACAAACTCCAGTGGGCAAGCGATCACCTTGAAGGCTAGACACTATAATAGTTTTTTTTTTATTTCTTGAAGCGACGTTTAGATTTTAAGTTGTGGAAATATTTTCATTATTTTATTTCAATAGTGTCATACTCGATAGAAGCGTAAATTTTGGTTAGGTTTTTTATTTATGTTTTTATTATATTTAAACTTCGGTTTCCTTTCAATACAAATTTGTTTGAAGCGGTTTGATTCATCGTTCCTGATACGCACTTTGCAATGTCTGTAGTGGATTTACAATAATTTTATTAAATACACTCAATTCACTTCTATAATAGTCAAAATTAGAACTTGTAGAGAAAGTAAATGTATTCACGCATCGAAACTAGATGGCGGGACTTGTAACTTTATCGTTCTTCGGCGTAGCGTCGTCGCGCAATCTCTGACGTCACAAGTGAAACTTCATTTTCACGTTAACCCGCTGAATTTCAGTCGCGACCGTAGTTTCAGCGTCGCTTATACTAGGCAAGCATAGAAATAGAAGAATTGTATTTTCAGTTACAGCGCCAGTTGGGCTGGTGAAAAGGGCGGTGTCGACACATGTCTCACACGTGTGTTTGTTTTTTTTTTGGCAACTGTATCCTAATTAACTCGGGATTGGTTGGAGCATAATAATAACTGTACCAACACAAAGAAGCCTAGAGCTCAAATTATCCAGTAAGATACACAATCGAATAATAATGTGATATTCAATCTGGGTGCCTTCAAAAAAAGAGTGAATAGGCATTTTCTAGGCAAGCGCGCTCCATCCTAGACCTCATCATTTCTGTTCATCAGACTTGATTGTAGTCAAGCGCAAGCCTATCAATTATAAAAAAAAAAATATATTAAAAATTTTAATAATAGGGGTAAATTTATTTTTATGGGGTAATAAAATTTCGTAACTCTTTTGGTCAAACTGCGAGCGGGCAGTTGACATTGCGTCAACGGGAGCAGAAGTACTAAATTATATAATTATGATATTGAAGATACCACGCCGATGCCCCGCTGGCTGTGTGGCGTCTTTCATAAGTATATAAAAAAGAAAATGCGATTGATTTCATATAGGCCTAACTTACTACGTAAGAATAGGAATACTTTTACCTATCAGTAGTGATATCTACATTTACATAAAAAGTTTTTACATGTGCTAGATTAAGCCTTAATATATTTATTATTCTTTTACGGCCAAATTCATCGTATTCTGAGGGGAGACTCGACGTTCCCAGCTGTGGGAAATAAAAAAGGGGAGAGCCTGGGATCAAAGGTAATTGGGATCTCATTCCTTTTTTTAATAAAAAGGGATGAGCTTGGGATCAAAGGGAATTAGGCTCTAATTTCGTTGTTTATTGAAAAGGGGTAGAGATTAGGATCTAAATTCGTTGTTTAATGAAAGGAGGTCGAGCCTGGGATCAAAGGGAATTATGATCTAATTCCGTTGTTTAATAAAAAGGGGTAGAGCCTGGGATCAAAGGGAATTATGATCTAATTCCGTTGTTTAATGAAAAGGGGTAGAGCCTCAGATCAAAGGGAATTATGATCTAATTCCATTGTTTAATAAAAAGGAGTAGAGCCTGGGATCAAAGGTAATTAGGATCGATTTCCGTTGTTTAATCAAAAAGGGGTAGAGCCTGGGATCAACGGGAATTATGAACTAATTCCGTTGTTTAATGAAAAGGGGTAGAGCCTCAGATCAAAGGGAATTATGATCTAATTCCATTGTTTAATAAAAAGGAGTAGAGCCTGGGATCAAAGGTAATTAGGATCGATTTCCGTTGTTTAATCAAAAAGGGGTAGAGCCTGGGATCAAAGGAAATTATGATCTAATTCCGTTGTTTAATAAAAGAGGTAGAGCCTGGGATCAAAGGGAATTATGGAATTATGATCAAATTCCGTTGTTTAATAAAAAGGAGTAGAGCCTAGAATCAAAGGGAATTAGGATCTAAATTCGTTGTTTAATGAAAGGGGGTAGAGCCTGGGATCAAAGGGAATTATGATCTAATTCCGTTGTTTAATGAAAAGGGGTAGAGCCTGGGATCAAAGGTAATTCGGATCTAATTTTGTTGTTTACTAATTAAATCTAGTAAGTCTATACTATTTTTGAAACCTATAAACAATTATTCAGGTGTAACGTCACTAATTTTTCTACCACAGGTACTTATAACAGGATTATATTCTGTTTCACAAACCTTATAAGCTTGTAAAACAATTTTACCGCAAAACAGTTGGACATGGTAAATGAAATCTAATCTAATGTACCTTGGATCTGGGAAACGCCTGTATCGATTTGGATGAAATTTTGTTTATTTATTAAAATTTTTATATTATATATGTATAATATTTTTTGTTCGATGCGATTAATTAAAATAAAAATACTTTAATATACTTAACTTACGTAGTCACGTAATCAACTGGTACCACTCTGTCAAAATCGCTTATGTTTCATTCGATTAGTATGGAGAGTTATCGTTGAATGTTGATTGAAATATCTACGCGGGTTCGAGAGTCATAAATAATATCCTCTCATGTAAAAGTTACACGACGATGTAACGGGCTTACTAGGTTAGCAGAAACGTCTACTTCTTGGTTTACATATTTCCACGAAAAACTATACGCGGTAACAGGCAAACATGCAGCAATGAAGCTTTTCTTTGAAATGATTTACAGCAGAGCCTATGAACATTTTTCTTTGACTCTGAAAAACAAAAATAAAACCGGCCAAGTACGTGACGGACTCGCGCACCGAGGGTTCCGTACTACTTATACTTATACTAATAAGAAAATAGAAAATTCTTTTCAAAAAACCGACTTCTAACGCCACTACAAAGAGTGAAATAATTTTTAATGCACACCAATTAGTCGTTCGATATATTTTATAGTAACTGAAATAAAAAGCCGTGACAGACAGACAAACAGACGGACAACAAAGATACCTTATAAGGGTTTCGTTTTTTCTTTGAGGTACGGTCGAACCCTAAAAAAAAGAGCATACTTTAGTGGTAAAGTTGCCATGTATATACTAACATTATTGTTTTAATCGTTTTTTATACAGAGGTCTGATTTCGTAAGAAAACGTATAATTCATCGTCCCAAAGGGCCGGTGCAGCTGCAGAATCCGCACAAACCCTTATGGTATATCGAACTCAGTCATTTGTAAGGACTACGATTTTGCGGCGCTTGCGTTTGAAACGCTGGGGCCCATGGTCATCGGATACTAAAAAATTCATCCATATAGTATCCCAAAAATTTGTCCAATTTGGTGACCCGAGAGCTGGCCCTTATTTAGCTCAACGGCTAAGTTTAACCATACAAAGAGGAAACAGCGCCAGCGTCTTGGGCACTATGCCCATAAATGATCAGTTGGATGGTGTAATATATTTTGTAAATATTATAATTTATTATTTTTTAATCAGTAAGTTTAGATTTATTTTGAGTCCCTATGTAAGAAATAAATATTCATCGTTATAGTAATTGTTAGCAAATACTGGCCCCCGATTGGCTGACGTAAATCAGGGAACCAATCAGCGGGCAGAGTTCGTAAACGATTACGATAAAGATGAACACGTCTTTCTTACACAATCTAGGGGCAGTTCAAAATCTATTCGTGCAAATACAACTAAGTAACTTATACATTTATATGTAAGAGAGGATCACAGACCACGGAAGAGAGGATGCATATCAAAGGGTTGAAATCTGTGGTTCAAATAGACCATATTACTCGCAAAGTGGCAGCAATCCGGTACCTACGGGTCACATGATATGAATCACTTGAATGCTATTCCCGGAATTTCAAAATACATCAATTTCATTCGAAATATCGTCAATTCCAATATGAATATTTCCAGTGTCCGGGTGTTTTTCAATATATGTATTGTATTTATGTATATTAGTATGTATGTATATTTATCAGTTATCTAGTACCCATAACACAAGCTATCGCTTACTTTGGGGCTGGATTGCGATGTGTAAAAATGACCCGTATGTATTTATTTATTTTATTTTATTTTATTTTATTTTATTTTATTCTAACTGTGACTTCGAGTCCCAAAATTTGTTTACGTAGACTCGTACTTACATGTAAATTGTAAAATATAGTAATTTACATAATATATCGAGTGTGCGATGTCATTTTGAGGGTTCCATACCCAAAGGATCAAACAGGACCCTATTACTATGATTTCGCTGTCAGTCTGTCTATCTATCCGTCGGTCACCAGACTGTATCTCTAGGACCCTGATAGTTGATATTTTCATAGATGATAATATTATTATATATTGACAATCGCATCAGGTATAGACGTTTAAAATATTCACTGAGTATTAAGTTATAATAATACTAGCAAACGCCCGCGGCTTCGCTCACGTTGATCTTCTGTTTTACTCCCTCAGGCGTTAAGTTTCCAATATTCTTGTATTAACCGTAATTTAATTTAATTTTGACCACTAAATATTTCCTAATGCTTGCTGGTTATAGTCAGACGTCGATTTTCAAAGCAATCGGCCCAGTAACAAAAAAGTTCAAAATGGCGGCCACTTTTTTAATTCTGACCGCAAATTCCTTCTCTATGCTTGCTGCCATAGTCAGACGTCGATTTTCAAAGCAATCGGCCCACTGATATAAAAATTCAAAATGGCGGCCACTTTTTTAAAATTTTGACCACAAATTCCTTCTCTATGCTTGCTGCCATAGTCAAATATCGATTTTCGAAGCAATCGGTGCAGTAACAAAAAAGTTCAAAATGGCGGCCACTTTTTTAAATTTTGACCACAAATTACTTTTATATAATTGCTGTCATAGTCAAATATCGATTTTCAAAGCAATCGGTACGGTAGCAAAAAAGTTCAAAATGGCGGCCACTTTTTTAAATTTTGACCAAAAATTCCTTCTCTATACCAGCTGCCATAGTCAAATATCGATTTTCAAAACAATCGGTCCAGTAACAAAAAAGTTCAAAATGGCGGCCACTTTTTTAAATTTTGACCACAAATTCCTTCTCTATGCTTGCTGCCATAGTAAAATATCGATTTTCAAAGCAATCGACCCAGTAACAAAAAAGTTCAAAATGGCGGCCACTTTTTTAAATTTTGGCCACAAATTCCTTCTCTATGCTTGCTGCCATAATCAAATATCGATTTTCAAAGCAATCGGCCCAGTAACAAAAAAGTTCAAAATGGCGGCCACTTTTTTTAAATTTTGACCACAAATTCCTTCTCTATGCCAGCTGACATAGTCAAAAATCGATTTTCAAAACAATCGGTCCAGTAACAAAAAAGTTCAAAATGGCGGCCACTTTTTTAAATTTTGACCACAAATTCCTTCTCTATGCTTGCTGCCATAATCAAATATCGATTTTCAAAGCAATGGGCCCAGTAACAAAAAAGTTCAAAATGGTGGCCACTTTTTTTAAATTTTGACCACAAATTCCTTCTCTATGCCAGCTGACATAGTCAAATATCGATTTTCAAAACAATCGGTCCAGTAACAAAAAAGTTCAAAATGGCGGCCACTTTTTTAAATTTTGGCCACAAATTCCTTCTCTATGCTTGCTGCCATAGTCAAATATCGATTTTGAAAGCAATCGGCCCAGTAACAAAAAAGTTCAAAATGGCGGCCCCTTTTTTTTATTTTTGGCAACAAATTCCTTCTCTATACTTGCTGCCATAGTCAAATATCGATTTTCAAAGCAATTGGCCCAGTAACAAAAAAGTTCAAAATGGCGGCCACTTTTTTAAATTTGACCACAAATTCCTTCTCTATGCTTGCTGCCATAGTCAAATATCGATTTTTAAAGCAATCGGCCCAGTAACAAAAAAGTTCAAAATGGCGGCCAAAAAGTTTAAAATTTTTCCTCCTCAAAATTTGGATCTCGAAAATCCCTTTCTGAATACGAATTCATGATATAATACCAACCTAGGTACCAAATTTCAGATCTCTACGACTTGTAGCTTTTCGGGAATTCCTGAAACAACGAACAAAATTACACTTTTGTATGGAGATATCCATAAAACCAACGGTTTTCACCCCTTAAAATTTGAATTTCTGGAATCCATGTCTTATTACGAATTCATGACCTAATATCAACCTAGGTACTAAATTTTAGATCTCTACGACTTGTAGCTTTTCGGGAATTCCTGGAACAACGAAAAATTTTTCACTTTTGTTTGGGGAAATCCAAAAAACCAACGGTTTTTACCCCTTAAAATTTGAATTTCTGGAATCCCCGTCTTAGTACGAATTCATGACCTAATATCTACCTAAGAACCAAATTTCAGATCCCTACGACTTGTAGCTTTTCGGGAATTCCTGGAACAACGAAAAAAATTTCACTTTTGTATGGGGAAATCCAAAAAACCAACGGTTTTTACCCCTTTAAATTTGAATTTCTGGAATCCCCGTCTTAGTACGAATTCATGACCTAATATCAACCTAGGTACCAAATTTCAGATCTCTACGACTTGTAGCTTTTCGGGAATTCCTGGAACAACGAAAAAAATTTCACTTTTGTATGGGGAAATCCAAAAAACCAACGGTTTTTACCCCTTAAAATTTGAATTTCTGGAATCCCCGTCTTAGTACGAATTCATGACCTAATATCTACCTAGGTACCAAATTTCAGATCCCTACGACTTGTAGCTTTTCGGGAATTCCTGGAACAACGAAAAAAATTTCACTTTTGTATGGGGAAATCCAAAAAACCAACGGTTTTTACCCCTTAAAATTTGAATTTTTTGAATTCCCGTCTTAGTACGAATTCATGACCTAATATCTACCTAGGTACCAAATTTCAGATCCCTACGACTTAGAGCTTTTCGGGAATTCCTGGAACAACAAAAAAAAATTCACTTTTGTATGGGGAAATCCAAAAAACCAACGGTTTTTACCCCTTAAAATTTGAATTTCTGGAATCCCCGTCTTAGTACGAATTCATGACCTAATATCTACCTAAATTTCAGATCTCTACGACCTATAGTTTTGGCGGAATCCGTGGAACAACCAAAATGCCTCATTCTTTTATATATATCGGCGCAACTACACATTAAACTCCAGTTATTTTGATGATTTGTAACTTCTAAAACTAATAACAATGATTTTAAACAATAGTGAATACTTTCAATTAGGTTTTTATAAAATTTAAAAGTTGCTGTTTTGATTGTTATTACTTTGATTGATTATTATTACTTAAATTAGTTCAAGTTAAATTATTATTATTTAGTTAAGTTAAAATGATTAATTATTTGTTAAAAATAGGTGTGCAGCAAGTGAAATTATTATTTGAAATGATTTTCGTTAAAATTCATCGTTTCGTCATGATTCATCATTTTACTATAAATACGAGTGTTTATTGCTGCACGCCTCATTCCGGCTCGAGCAGCCGAACTGTGCACAGCTCTCAATATTGTTACGGTGAGTTCTTATTATTGTTATTCTGTTAGTTTAAGTGAAGCACAATAAAAGAATTGTTTTGGAAGAATCAGTGTGTTTGAAATAGTGTCACAATGCAAGACGATAATAGTGAAGAGAATGACGTCAGCAATGCTGACGTCATTGTTTTTAAAAACACTTTGATGTCGGCTTCCCCGTCATCAGAAGTGGGATCACATGCCGCTTCCGCTCAACAACAACCGGATGCTATAACACGAACGGAACTGCCCCATGGGTCTAATACCACATGCAATGCTGGAACTTCGTCACAGCAAGAAATATCGCAAGCATCCCTGGTCAACGCACCGATGGCCAGTATGCCACCACAATTAATGATGCAGATGATGCAAGTTATGCAGCAAATGTCGGAACGCCTAAGTACACCAGCCGAAACCAAAGTGCGCATTACCGACATTTATCTACCATCATTCGATCCGGACACCAATGTGGGAGTACGTGAGTGGTGTCAACACATCGACAAAGCCATAGAAACATACAACCTTAAAGATTTTGACATACGCATGAAGGTCGGGAGTCTCCTTAAAGGAAGAGCGAAAATGTGGGTTGACGATTGGATGGTTACCACAGCAACATGGGCTGAACTACGCAACAATCTAATCACGACGTTTGAGCCAGAAAACCGCTATTCCAGAGACATAGTTCGATTTAGGGAACACATTTACGACTCTTCAAAGGATATTTCCGAGTTCTTATCACGAGCTTGGGTATTGTGGAGAAGAATCACCAAAGACAAACTATCAAATGAAGACGCAGTTGAAGCAGTGATTGGATGCGTGAATGACGAAAGGCTTAGGATTGAACTGTTGAATACAAGAGCCACAACAGTGCCAGAATTGATATCCGTAGCATCATCAATAAGAACGATGAAGCGATCTCATCCAAATTCAAACAACACAAGTGCAAATAAGCGACCACGTTTTTCGAACACGACTCCGTCGACTTCGTCATGTCGTATCTGTAAAAGAAGCAATCACACTACTAGTGAATGTTACTACAAAATGACTGAATCAAAACCTGAACAAAGAAACAAGATGAGATCGGAAACCGACGGCAAGGAAATTATCACCAACCAGAACAATAAAACGACAATTTGTTCATTTTGCAAAATTCCAGGGCATTCTTTTGAAACATGTTTTAAACGCGAACGTGCATTGACATCAAACGTAAATTTTATTGCTGGATCGAAATTAGCTCCGATTCAAGTGAAGATTGGAGCAAAGACTTTCCAGGCAATTTTTGATAGTGGCGCAGAATGTTCGCTAATACGAGAATCAGTAGCAGCTCAGTTACCAGAAGACGAATACAAACGGCAAATTACTTAAAGGGGATCGGACAATTTCCGGTACTTTCAATAGCTACGCTAGTTACAGTTGGGATGATTGATAGCATCAATGTTGAACTACAGTTTCACATAGTGGCAGATTATGAGATGACTACAGATATCCTAGTTGGTATGAACTTAATAAATGATACCAACCTTACTATGGTGATTACTTCGGACGGAACAAGATTAACACGTCAGCTGAATGTCAATCATGTTCAAAATAAAGACCCAATCTTCGATAAATTGGATTGTGACCTCACGAATGAAGAAGATATCACAAGATTACGCACGCTTCTGAACAAATATCAGCACCTATTTATCAGAGGATACCCAACAACTCGGGTCAAGACTGGTGAGCTAGAAATTCGCTTGAAAAATCCAGATAAATATGTAGAACGACGACCATATAGGCTGAGTCCAATTGAACGTGAGAAAGTGTGTACAATTGTGAAAGAGTTGATGGAGCATGGGATTGTGCGCGAAAGCAAGTCTCCGTACTCCAGTCCCATCATCTTGGTAAAAAAGAAAAATGGTGATGATCGTATGTGCGTGGATTACAGAGAACTTAACTCTAATACTTTACGGGACCACTATCCACTGCCGCTAATATCGGACCAAATCGATCAATTGGCCAAAGGCCAGTTCTTCACAACCCTCGACATGGCTGCGGGTTTTCACCAAATACCGATTGCAGAATCATCAATAGAAAAGACAGCTTTCGACACACCGGATGGATTGTACGAGTATACGACTATGCCATTTGGATTGAGCAATGCATGTTCAGTCTATCAGCGTTGTATCAACCGAGCTCTGAGCCCATTACTAGGCAATGTAGCTCAAGTCTATGTTGACGACGTATTGAGCAAATGTGAAGATATCGCAGAAGGACTATCAAACATTGAACGTATTCTCATAGCCTTACAGGATGCTGGTTTCTCCATTAATGCTGATAAATGCAGCTTTTTCAAACGCTCAATCGAATATTTGGGCAACGTGGTATCAGATGGACAAGTCCGACCAAGCCCGCGGAAAATAGATGCTCTAGTGAAAGCACCAGTACCAACGACACCCAGACAAGTCAGGCAGTTCTGTGGATTGGCGGGCTACTTCAGAAAATTCATACCAGATTTCTCACGCATACTGGTACCACTGTATGAGCTAACCAAACCAGGAGCTAAATGGGAATGGAACGAACGTCACGAAAAAGCAAGAGAAAAGGTCATTCAATGCTTAACATCAACGCCAGTGCTTACACTATTTCAAGAAGAAGCACCGATTCAGTTATATACAGATGCAAGTAGCCTGGGATTCGGGGCCGTATTGGTCCAAGTCATTGCAGGACGACAACATGCAGTGGCTTTCATGAGCATGAGGACCACCGAAACTGAAAGTCGATACCACTCTTATGAATTAGAGACCTTGGCGGTGGTCCGAGCAATAAAACACTTCCGACTTTTCTGCTGAAACCAGGTATCTTTGGTTATGCGGACGACAGCACTGTCTCGGAGAGGTACATGTCCAGTTCAAAAGCCAGCGGTTCTGAGATCCTTGAGCTTAGAGAGGCATTGGTAAATCGCGTTAACTTGACTTTGAAAGAAGTGTCTGAGTGGGGTGACGCTAATCTGGTTAAGTTTAACGCTACCAAAACACAGGCGTGTTTGTTCACTGCTAAAAAGAGCCCCTTCACCTTGGCTCCAACTTTCCAAAGTATATCCGTTCCGATTGGCGATTACATCGAGCTTCTGGGTATCACCATCTCACCCAATCTCAATTTTGGGAAATGCATCGAAGCTAAAGCAAAAACAGCTGCTAAAAAACTAGGAATCCTCAACAAGGTTAAGCGGTACTTCACGCCCGAACAGCTTCTGACGCTATATGAGGCTCAGGTGCGTTCCGGCATGGAGTACTGTAGTCACCTTTGGGATGGTTCTGCCAAGTATCAGCTCGATGCATTGGACTCAGTTGATCGCCGCGCTCGCAGAATAATCGGCAAGGAATCGCTAACGCGGGCAAAACTGCTCAGCTTACAACATCGGCGCAACGTTGCCTGTTTAGCGGTTTTTTACAGGATATACTTTGGTGAGTGTGCTCAGGAACTACATAACCTTGTACCTCCTTCACCTTTCTACCATAGGACTGCAAGACGCCGAGAGCGGTGGCATCCTTATGTGGTTGACGTCCAACAAACTCGCACGAAACGTTTTTCCTCCACGTTTCTGATACGAACCGCTAAGGTGTGGAACGCCCTTCCAGCCTCCGTGTTTCCAGCCAAGTGCAATCTAGGTGCCTTCAAGAGAAGAGTGAATAGGCATTTTCTAGGCAAGCGCGCTCCATCCTAGACCTCATCATTGCTTTCCATCAGGCATGATTGTCGTCAAGCGCAAGCCTATCTACAATAAAAAAAAAAAAAAAAAAAAAAAAAAAACAATACCTTTATGGACGCAAGTTTACAGTTATCACAGACTGTAATGCGCTAAAGGCGTCCAAGCACAAAAAGGACTTGCTCCCTAGAATTCATCGCTGGTGGGCATTTCTACAAAACTATAATTTTGAGGTTGAATACCGCAAGGGTCAACAGCTTTAACATGCTGACTATTTCAGCAGGAACCCGGTAGAACCCACAGTAAATATGATGACCAGAGATCTCGACTGGCTGAAAGTTGAACAACGACGCGATGAAACACTACGAGCTATAATGGATGGTATGAGTAACAACGACAATAGAAACGGCTATGTACTAGAAGATAATGTTCTCAAGCGCGTTGTACAAGACCCAGCCTTCGGACAAAAACTCTGCACAGTGGTTCCGAGGTCTTTTCAGTGGAGTTTAATAAACTCATTCCACACTGCATTAAAACACCCTGGTTGGGAGAAGACGTTGCAGAAAATTAAGGACAGTTACTGGTTCGATAAAATGAGTATGAATGTCCGAAAATTTGTTGACAACTGCGTGGTCTGCAGAACATCCAAAGGGACATCAGGCGCCGTACAAGCTCAAATGCATCCGATACAGAAACCAACTACGGCTTTTCAAGTTATACATATGGATATAACAGGCAAAATGGGAACATCCGACGACCAACAGTATGTGATTGTCACTATAGATGCTTTTACAAAATACGTGCTGTTTTATTACGCAACTAATAAGAATCCACACAGCACGTTGGCTGCCCTGAAACGTACGGTTCACCTATTCGGCACTCCAGTCCAAATCATAGTGGACGGTGGAAGAGAGTTCTTAGGTGAATTCAAGACCTATTGTGACCGGGTTGGAATAGACATTCATACTATAGCACCAGGAGTCAGCCGAGCGAATGGACAAGTAGAACGCGTCGTAGCTACGCTAAAAAACACGCTTACTATGATCAAAAACTATGAAACGGAAGAATGGCACACAACGCTTGAAGAACTGCAGCTGGCAATAAACTGCACTCCCCATCGTGTGACAGGAGTGGCTCCACTTACTTTACTCACCCAGCGCAGGCACTGTGCCCCTCCAGAGCTACTCAATCTCGTAAATATTGACGAGCAGACTATTGATATTGAAGCACTCACCAGCTACGTACAGCAAAAGATGTCACATAATGCAGAACAAGACAGACAACGCTTCAATTCAAGAAAAGCTAGAATCCATCATTTCCAACGTGGTGATTATGTGCTCATTAAAAATAATCCTCGAAATCAAACTTCACTGGATCTTAAATTCAGCGAGCCATACGAGATAACAAGAATTCTGGACAATGATCGCTATCTAGTGAAAAAGGTGGTTGGTTCAGGGCGTCCGAGAAAAGTCGCTCACGACCAACTCCGTCGGGCACCTCAACCTGGAGATCAAATAACCGTATCGGCGGAAAATGAACCTCCAGCATCAGCCGAAGAGCCTTCACCGTCTACTTCACGAGCCAGCATTACCGAACAACAAACACAGGAACCAGCTCATTAAAACGTACGTATGTTTTATATTTTAATAACCAAAACTTCATCACAACATAAAACACAACAACACAGTACCACAGAGTACGCTACAACAAAGTACCACAGTGTGCATCAACAAAGTACCACAGTGTACGCATCAACAAAGTACCACAGTGTACGCATCAACAAAGTACCACAGTGTACGCAACAATAAAGTACCACAGTGTACGCAATAAAAAGTACCACAGTGTACGCAATAAAAAGTACCACAGTGTACAACATAGTACCACAGTGTACAACATAGTACCACAGGGTACGCCACAATACAAACTATACAAAATAAATCACTTTTATTTAATGAAAAGGGTACACAGATACCAATCACAAAAGAAACATATTTCTTTGTTCTAGATAAACGTCAAGAATCAAGAAGTACGTCGAGAATCAACAGGCACGTCAAGAAACAAAGGAAAAGTCTTACACACGGCTGGTGCAGAGCGCGCACCGCCGGTCAGAACGGCCGTATCGGCGCAACTACACATTAAACTCCAGTTATTTTGATGATTTGTAACTTCTAAAACTAATAACAATGATTTTAAACAATAGTGAATACTTTCAATTAGGTTTTTATAAAATTTAAAAGTTGCTGTTTTGATTGTTATTACTTTGATTGATTATTATTACTAAAATTAGTTCAAGTTAAATTATTATTATTTAGTTAAGTTAAAATGATTAATTATTTGTTAAAAATAGGTGTGCAGCAAGTGAAATTATTATTTGAAATGATTTTCGTTAAAATTCATCGTTTCGTCATGATTCATCATTTTACTATAAATACGAGTGTTTATTGCTGCACGCCTCATTCCGGCTCGAGCAGCCGAACTGTGCACAGCTCTCAATATTGTTACGGTGAGTTCTTATTATTGTTATTCTGTTAGTTTAAGTGAAGCACAATAAAAGAATTATTTTGGAAGAATCAGTGTGTTTGAAATAGTGTCACAATGCAAGACGATAATAGTGAAGAGAATGACGTCAGCAATGCTGACGTCATTGTTTTTAAAAACACTTTGATGTCGGCTTCCCCGTCATATATATAGATATCTGTCCTTTTAATAAATTGTGAGTTTGGTGGACCACTCGGTTGGAATCAAGTTCCTTTCGTAGAATATTCCGTACAAAAACAAAAAAAAAATCGAAAAAATTACCGTCTTCAACCTGCAGGGCAACAGTCGATGTCCTGTATCTCCGTTTAATTGAATCGCGGGCAGTGAGATATTGCGCCGATTAATCATAGGTTTTGATACCGATTTAAAAATTGCGACAAACTAAAATTAGAATTTGGCGGGTTAGAAAGAACGATGTCACACTTATTTTTGCTTAGCCTTTGCCCCTACCGCACCATACTGTGAAAGGAACTTTTGATAGTTTTTGGCATTGAGTTAAAATATCAATGGTTTTTTTGTCTTACCCACATAAGTAATAAGAGAATAGTCACATGTAACACATAAGAGAATATTCGCCCCGAGGTCGTCATTCTGAAATAGACCTTAAATGCCATTGTTAAACACACATTTTCTTTATAAGGATTTATAGGATACAAATAGCTCCTGTAAACAACCCCAGCGTTATTTCCCCATCCCGCCCCATACACATGTTTATGTGTGCGTGCAACCACATGTGTTGACGATCCTCTCGCCTCCTTTGCTTGCCTGGTACATGCGTGACTGGCATTGCTCACATGGCTCCACCAAACGTGACAATTTTCTTTACACACATACTAACAACTACATCATTCATCTGAGGGTTTTCTCTACCATACATAATGCCGACATGTTTAGAGATCGGGGTGAGAGAGCATTTTAGTAAAAACTTTACACTTTACAGTAAGTAACTATATATTTTTTTTGAAAGTTCTTAGATGATTATTAATTATTTCCATTTTATTTATTGTTGGTATTCAATAACAAGCTTTGTCATGTTTGTCATGAATAAAATGATTCTGTGATATTTTAAAAAGGAATCCATGCAATGCATCCCACCTTGCACCTTGCATATTATGTTTTAGTGAAAAGTGCATAATTAGTGTGATAACATAGGTGATCAATACCCATGTTATACGCATGTGACTTTTATAACATCCTCACTTCCCATATTATCCTGGTACTAACGTGTGTCCGGGGCATCACATGACGGCATCCATTTGATGTGACGTTACACGGTGACATGCCGAGCCTTGTTGACAACGCTGATATTAGTTAGTGGCTCTGACAGAATCATATAGAATCGAAGAAGTTCACAGACATACTTAAGCTTCTTATATAAAAGATCTGAGGGCCTACCATCAACTCTAATCGCGACTCAACAAAAGACCTAAACTGAATTGCATCGCTAATTTGTGACATAAATTCTTTTAATTTGACAAAAAAATGGCATGAATAAATAATTGAATCGTAACCGGAACTGCGTCGCTAGAAAAGTTCATAGTATAGGCCTTACGAATCATAGGTGCATATTGTGGAAACAACATTTTTCAATTTCTTCTTTCACACTTGTATGTAAAATTATAGAGTCAAATAATATATTTTTTATTTTAAGAGCAGCCTTCCTGGTAGATGTTTCGTACACACGCTCGTACGCGATTATGACGTTTAAACAAACTTTTCTTGAAATATTTTTACAAATATTCTTCACATGTTTATACAAAAATCTTTGCTTGAAATGGTTTGGTAAAGTTTAATGTACAGGGCATTTCGGGGGCGATAAATCGATCTAGCTAGGATTCTTTAGACAATACCAAAAGAAAAATGCCGGTCACCCAGATATTTTTATTAAGTACTAGCTGACCCGGCCACGCGTTGCTGTGGCTAAAGTTTTTGTTATATTAATAAATTAAAATTGCGACTATAATTTGAGATTTAAACTATCCTATCTCTCAAGTTGGACCAAATGACAGATATTCACGAAGTTTGAACTAAATCGGTTCAGTAGTTTAGGAGTCCATCGCGGACAAACATCGTGACACGAGATTTATATATATTATAAGATAAGATAAGATAAGATAAGATAAGACTAGCTGACCCGGCCACGCGTTGCTGTGGCTAAAGTTTTTGTTATATTAATAAATTAAAATTGCGACTATAATTTGAGATTTAAACTATCCTATCTCTCAAGTTGGACCAAATGACAGATATTCACGAAGTTTGAACTAAATCGGTTCAGTAGTTTAGGAGTCCATCGCGGACAAACATCGTGACACGAGATTTATATATATATGTTTCGTACACACGCTCGTACGCGATTATGACGTTTAAACAAACTTTTCTTGAAATATTTTTACAAATATTCTTCACATGTTTATACAAAAATCTTTGCTTGAAATGGTTTGGTAAAGTTTAATGTACAGGGCATTTCGGGGGCGATAAATCGATCTAGCTAGGATTCTTTAGACAATACCAAAAGAAAAATGCCGGTCACCCAGATATTTTTATTAAGTACTAGCTGACCCGGCCACGCGTTGCTGTGGCTAAAGTTTTTGTTATATTAATAAATTAAAATTGCGACTATAATTTGAGATTTAAACTATCCTATCTCTCAAGTTGGACCAAATGACAGATATTCACGAAGTTTGAACTAAATCGGTTCAGTAGTTTAGGAGTCCATCGCGGACAAACATCGTGACACGAGATTTATATATATTATAAGATAAGATAAGATAAGATAAGATAAGACTAGCTGACCCGGCCACGCGTTGCTGTGGCTAAAGTTTTTGTTATATTAATAAATTAAAATTGCGACTATAATTTGAGATTTAAACTATCCTATCTCTCAAGTTGGACCAAATGACAGATATTCACGAAGTTTGAACTAAATCGGTTCAGTAGTTTAGGAGTCCATCGCGGACAAACATCGTGACACGAGATTTATATATATTAAGATTAGGCATCCACCCACACTTGCGCTTTGAGTGAAAAATGGCACTTCTTCTTGCACTCTGTGACACTTTTTCACGTAGATACTTTGATCGTCAAAACTTACAAAGGCGGTCATTCGTTCAAACTCCCTAGTCATCATAATAAGCATGTTTCATGTCTAGGGAGTTGCATTGAAGGGACAAAAGTTTCAATTTGTTTTGTCGAGGGTGCCGCCTACATGCCATTGTTTACAACGTTTATTACCAGGACTCAAGAAATGCATTGGAAATGCATTCTCTGATTTTGAGCAACATTATACCTTTAGATTGCATAGAATTTCCTTGAGCAATCAGACTTCTCAAAATGCGTAGGCACAAACAGCGGTAGTATTTTCATGAAGAAACTCAAGGCATCTTCATTGCAATGAGGGTGCCAGCTTTGACCAAAGATTTTTGATTATTATTTAGGGCCATAAATTGGCCATTGGATCAGAGTGTTGGGCGGTAAAAGGGACAGATGAAAGAAGAGTGCATGCGACCGAAATGCGAATGTTGAGATGGATGTGTGGTGTGACGAGAATGGATAGGATAAGGAACGAGTGCATAAGGGGAAGTTTGAAAGTTGCGCCAATAACAGAAAAGATGAGGAGTAAAAGGTTAGCGTGGTATGGACATGTTAGGCGGAGGCATGAAAGTCATGTCACTAAAAGATCGATGAGTATGCATGTGCAGGGACGAAAAAGTCGAGGAAGACCGAAGAAGAGATGGATGGATTGCGTGAAAGAACATATGCTGAATATGATATAAGGAGTGGATTGCGAGTTGACGGCTGATAGGAGCGAATGGAAGGAGAAGACATGTTGTGCCGACCCCACATAACGTGGGAAAAGGCCAGGAAAAAGAAGATTTAGGGCCACATAAACTTCTTTGACTGTATGAGCGATCTTTGTTACAGGTTCCAGGGTTTTCAAACATGTACGCATTTCGTTCATACGAGCGAAAGCAGCGTCGCACCCCCAACCACCACACATCCACTCTTCACCAGGACCGAAGGGTGAGTCAGACGTGTCTCTGCTTTATACCGCCCTGGTGGATGTTAGCCGCGTTACACGTGTTGTGTGCGGCCTACATCGACCCTAATTTGAGCCATTGCCCTCTGTACCTTGACCTAGTTTAGTCATAATGATATCGCAGCGGCGACATTCGGCTACCAAAGACTGTTTACTTACGCAGTTGAAAGGTGTATTTAAAATAGTGAAAGACCAGAGTGAGACAGAAGCAGTTAGAGTTATAATATTTATTTTTATTATGTATTCAAAGGTGGTATAATAAATAGGTAGCTACATCTAAGCCTATACGATATCCAACTTCTGAACTATTTAATGATTGTAATGTGCTTACGGTACGCCAGTTATTTATTTTAGACCTTATTATGGCCCAACACAAAAATACATCTGCACAAGAAAAGTCAATACGTAGCCATAAACGTAGAAAAGATAAAGTATTTACTGTGCCAAGAGTAAATACAACGCTTGCCCAACGTCATCAAAGATACCTTTGTCCATGTCTGTATAATAAAGCAAGCAAATATGTCAAAGATCTAAAATCACTTAACTGCAGAGATGCCAAAGCTCAAGTTACTAAATGGTTAAAAAGTCTTAATTATGAAGATACGGAGAAATTACTTGTATGAAACACTAGGTATACACTATTGCACTCGATCACACACACACACACGCACGCACGCACACACACACACACACACACACACACACATTACTCGCTCATATATATATATATATATATACATATATAGTATATATATATATATATATCAATACTCATATATACAGGCATACAGATAAATTTATGTAAGTCAATAATAGTTTAACTGTTATCTAGCTTTCAAATATGCTATCTATACTTATAATAAATCTGTAACAGGTCAAATTCTGTACATTAAAGATATTTTGAAAATTTTTTTTCAAGGGCACTCTAAAATCGGTTCTGAACCCAAAACTGTATTTTTTTTCATTTTTGTCTGTCTGTCTGTCTGTCTGTCTTTCTGTATCACGACCGCGCATCACGCCGAAACTACTGAATGAATTCCAATGAAACTTGGTATGACTTGAGTTCATACTACGAGGAAGGACATAGGATACTTTTTATCCCGAAATTTAGCATGGTTCCCTTAGGAGAAGGGATAAAAGTTAAATTCTCTCGATTTTCTTTGTAGCCAAACTCCTCCTAAACGGCTGGATCGATCGTTGTGAAACTTTCGGGGTGTTATCTCTGGGTCGGGGAGCGGGTTGTTATCTATATTTGATCTCCCAAAATGCTGAAGAACCCTGGCCCTGGCCGATTTAATTTTCCCATACAAAAACCAAGGGCGGTACCGGTGTATGGTGGAATCGAACGAATCGCACATCAAATGAAAGAGCGTAAAAAAATAATCGATCCGAGTCGAGGACTTATACGTGGAGACTGATTATCGAGTATTTTCTAATTGAAAATAAAATTAATAAATTGATTTAATGGCGTTGCTATGTAAACATTTCATTGCTGTCACGTCAGCACCTCTTACAAGTTTGTTTCGAAATTTGTAGCCGGAGTATGATGTCCGATCTTTTTGGTCTATTTAATTTATTTGATATGCAAATAACGTTATAATACCGATTGTTAGTTTGGAAGAAAATCGTCGAATTACGTCGATGCCAAGTATTTGTTCAAGAAAGGATTAACGCTGAAACAGAATGACAAAGAAGTAGGATCTGCTCCATCGTTTACAATCGTTAAAAAATGGTCAGAAGAATTGATGACCCACGAGCTGGACGGCCATCAGCTTCGAGTACTGAGAATAACGTCGGAAATATTTGGGATTTCATACTCGGGGCCGTTGATCGAAAATCAGATAAATAGCTGAAATCATAGGTGTATCCTATGAACGAACTTGAAATATAATTCATAATGAATTGTGGCTTCGAAGCTTTCTGCGAGATGGGTACCGAGGCTTCTTTCAGCTGAACATAAATGCAACCGACTAACGATTTAGCGCAATTGTTTGGAGTTGTTTAAAGCCGATTCACCAAACTTCTTACAGATATTTGTTAGTACTGATGAAACTTGGTAAATCGCGGTTGGATTTACTTTCCTTTGGCAGGAGTTCGGGGGAGAAAGGTGTTGTATTTGGTAGAGGTTTGGTCCCTGATTACAACAATACTATTCGCATTACGAGGTAACGCAGTGTTTTCGAGCTTTTCAAAAATCAATCTATATGGCGGTCAGTATAAATCGGGAAGTATTTTATCCGAGTGAGGATGACTTTCGGGAGATACAGTAGGACGAGATGGAACACCACACATATATTTTGTTGTACCGACAAAAAAAAATAGGCCACAGAACTTTTTAAATATGTTATTTGTAGTATTAAATTTTTGACACAAACCACTTAGGATCTTGAGCGAGCGAAGCGAGCTCGGGACTTGGGGCACCCCGACTCGGATAACGGATAGGTGACGAAGAGGATTGCATTGGCCTTGCAGGCCCCACCATCCTTCTGAGTGGTTATTTTCTCTTATGACCACCCAGAAATAGGAGCTCCGTCGACCGCGCCAAAAAAGGGTAAGGGAAAGACAGAAGGCTAAAAGAGTCTTAACCTCAAGATTTTAAAGCTCTGTCGACTGACCCTTAGGGGGGGTGAGGGGTAGATGGTGATGGTTAAAGGGTTTTCCTAGCTCCTTTACTTCTTCTCCGAGCCTTAAAAAGGGTAAGGGAAAGACTGAAGACTTAGGATGTAGAGCGAGCGAAGCGAGCTCGGGACTTGGGGCACTTCGACTCGGATAACGGATAGGTGACGAAAAGGATGGCGGGGCCTGCAAGGCCCCACCATCCTTCTGAGTGGTTATTTTCTTTTATGACCATCCAGAAATAGACCGAGCCAAAAAAGGGTAAGGGAAAGACTGAAGGCTTAAAGAGTCTTAACCTCAAGATTTTAAAGCTCTGTCGACTGACCCTTAGGGGGGGTGAGGGGTAGATGGTGATGGATAAAGGGTTTTCCTAGCTCCTTTACTTCTTCTTGAGGCTATAATTCCCATTTCAAACCATGTATTTCAGTAGTTATAACAGCAAAATTGTATTCAAAACTTCATAATTAAAAAAAAATATTTCTTGACACGACACGTAGTAGTTTACTACGTGTCGAAAGTTTTAGCTTGGGAGGGGGGAAAAAATCCCATTTTTTTTCTTCCCACCCCTTCCTCTTTCGCTTCTCTCCGCGACGAAGCGACTCCATCATCGTCATTTTAATTATTTTCATCTTTTTAAATTTGTTCAAGAATGGTGCAATACCTTTTCAGGGAGTGGTATCGGGGGTTAGGGGACACCCCCTCTCCCCCCTTCCCCCTTCCCGTTACTCCTGCCAAACGATTCTAAATTTTTACCATGGAGTCTTCTTCCATTCTCTTCTTCTGCTGTCAACGTGCAATACTCTTCCATACGATCCATCCATTTCTTTTTTGGTCTTCATCTAAGTACTTAACTAAACAAACCTCTCTTATTCTGAGAGGAAACCCTAACCCAGCTATTGTGGGGTTGAGATGAAATTCAATTAACTATATTATTTGATCCAGCGAGAGGCTTCGGCCGCGTTCAATTAAATGTTCACAAAAAATAACAGGCAAAACGAAGTTTGCCGGGTCAGCTAGTAATTTAATAATTTTAGTAAAATTATTACTTACCGGCTATACTGTTTCCTCAGAAGGGTTAACAGACTCCTGCAACACAAGTTTTTACTTAGTGTAGGATCTGTGCTTCATGTATAATATGTAATATCCGCCGCATAATTCTTAAGTCTACTTACCATGTAAATTGTGAAATAAATAAATAAAATAAAAATAAAAAATTATGTATTCAAAGGTGGTATAATAAATAGGTAGGTAGGTATATGTGAATAATGACACACGTCAAAACAAACTTCATAATGCTTTCCGCTACTGATATCAAGCATAATATTTTGCTGTGTATCCATCTGTAGCCTTTTAAGAACTCTTAAATACCTAACGGCCTTTATTTAATGTAGTCTGAGCCTAACGGTTAAATTAGGTTAGGTACTAACCTATTTGTAGTAGACTGCCAAAAATAGTGACGGTTTAAGACACGTATTTACTGAGATACAATGTTTCCAATTCAGAAAAAGTTCTAAACAAAATCTACATAAACATTGTTTCTGAAATATCTACATGAAGTTTCAGAAACTGTAGTAAGTATCTGAAACATTGTATCACAATGATTTTATTAATTTCCTAAAATTTAATTTAACAATTCATTCATTTGAAACTTACAGGCTAATAAAACATAACGTACCTATATTGTGAAAAAATCTCTGATAAAAAACTCAGGATATGGGCATCTGAACAATTTACGTAAATCTTTTTCGTACCAGCAATCAGTAGCGCCATCTGTCAAAATTCTATAGGTGGCTGCTGAGCGAACTACAGCGTGGCCTGTTGATATTATTGGCACCGACAAACTGGCGATATTTCACGCCGTCCGCCCTGTCCAGGATAGGTCACTAGGTGTTAAATGTCAATTAAACAATTAATGTAGTCTGAGATATACAAATAAAGTTTTGAGCGTACAGTTATTGCTCCATAACTCCTCCACACTATCAAAAGATTATTTTCTTGAGGGTAGGTAGAAATATCACGAGTCGCAATTCAAACGAACAAAATCATACCACCACAGATCACAACACACCCCTTGACCTTGAAGTACACACTTTTTTATAAGGTTAGTGGTTATTATGTTTTAGCTACTGTTTGTGCTTTGTTGCAAGGTTGAGGATTGTTCTTGATGGTACAGAACCCTCAGTGCGCTAGCCCGACTCGCACTTGACCGATTTTTTATTATTCACTAAAATGCCTACAAGGGCCTACGAGGCCTTCGTCCAAAGGGCGTACTGAGGAACAAAAAGGCTCTTAAAATAATGTAAAAATTAGTAATCTTAGAATAAGTAATAATTTGTTTTTCTTCAGTGATAAAGGCTTTATTTATTTTATTTATTTATTTTTACTAAATGCCTACAAACCGAAAAAAGTTCCACTTTCATAGTGATTTCGTAAATCACACTTATATTATATCTAAGAGAAAACTTTATGATGCTATTTTTAGCAGTATATTGTAAAATGCAATTTTTAACTGTTGGCAATGACTTACTATACTGTTGGTTCCTACTACCTACTACAAACAAAATCACTTCATGCGCAAATGCACTGGAATAGTAATTTGTATTTTTAACCGGGAATATAAGGTTACAATTTACAGATAAAATGGGCGGAGCAGCTGTTTACCAAAAGTCGGGTGAAGCGCTACCCTTTACCGGACCCCGACAGGACGTTGCACCGGGTTAAAAGAATAGGCATTGCTACGGAGGAGACCGAAAACGGAAAGAATGTACGAGAGGTCCACAGACAACATGGACTATTCAATGATGAGCTATGGGGATATGAGTGGTATTTGGTAAGAATTTGATATTTTATACAGGCTTTTGGGCTGCAAGATGCAAGCATAGTTTGGCTGAGTTTGTTGTAGGCTTCTTCTCAGTGCAGGGCGCGATGGAACCCTCGTAAACTTCGTTTTAAGTCGTCTTGTAGTTTTCACTATACATATGCGACAAATATCATATTGACGTTTTACAAGAGCCTGTACGTTAGGCCTATGTGAAATAAAGATATTTTGATTTGATTTGACCAGATTCATGAATAACAGTTGGGTATCTAAAAACGTGGTACATAACGAGCCTTGTTGTTTGTTAAGGCGCCATTTTGTGCCGACTCGTTTTCTGGTCACCCAATCACCAGGGAAACACGACAGCAAGAAGTTCGAAAATTCGCAGCCGTCACGGGGACGGGAATCCACGTCACCGAGAACGAGATAATATAGTCACGATACATAACTATATCATAGTTCATAAGCTGCAGTAATGTTAGTACATTACTGCAGCTTACGATATAGTTATCGTATCGTAAGACTTTTCTCAAACAATGCGAGGAAATGTTAACTAAGTCCTAGTACCTAGGCAGAAATCAAGACCAATCACAAACAAGGAACAACGATAGGTATTTTTTCCGAGTTCATTTGTTTTTTTTTTATAAATAACAGCTTCCTATTTGCAAGAAGTTCATCACACGCATTGCCTTTAGGTAGGTACTTGAACTCGTTTTAACTTTTAACTTTTTCAATTAGTTTTTAAAATCAATAACGAACAACGTACGTAAAACGTAATAAAAAACGTATTCATCGTTATCGCTTGTAAATTCTGCACACTGATTGGGTCATTGATTTACGTCAGCCAATCGGAGCGCAGAATTCGCTAACGATTACGATAACGATGAATACGTTTATCTTACGCAACCAGACCCCTGATTGAATTAGAAGCTAGATATTGAATGGAAGCAGGCGTTATTTTGCGGAAATCCATAATTAGCAGGACAGATTAATTTGTTTTGCTGTAATCCGCTACTTGAAAAGATTCTGTATGGTACAATATGCAGGAACACTGCCCACATGAAACACCACACACAATTTTCCAACACTTTCTTCGACGCACGTTTCGTCCCGAACCGGGACATCCTCAGGAGATGTTGACTTCACAATGCGAAATCGTAGAGTGACTCTCGTGTCAGCAACGCGTTCTTATATACCCTTTCTAATTACTCATCCTATTGTTCGCCCCACTCACTTCGGCTGGTCTCGTACCCCCGAAAACAAACGAAGCAGTGGCGAAGATGATACGTTAATTTGTTCGTTAAGTAATTGAAACTGATTATTATTGCTAAATTTTATTATTTCTAATTGTTCCAGCATGCTCAGATAAAGCCCTTTATCACAAGTATGTAGGATTTTATACGAATGATCGAGTGCTAATTTGTGTCCACTGTCTAAAAGATGTTTTGCGAAATGAGACTTTTGGGGTTGTTTGTTTCTAACTGCGGCTATATGTTCTTTGTATCGTGTATCAAATTTACGGCCTGTTTGACCAATATATACACCATTACATTCTGAACATTCTAGTTTATAAATGCCCGATTTTTGTTTATTATCTAATTTATCTTTACCATTACATATATTTTTTAAGGTATTGTTTGTTTTAAAAGCAACATGTATATCATGTGTTCTTAGTTTCCTAGCAATTTGCTGTGATACTGGTCCAAAGTAAGTTAGACTTGATTTGTATTTATTGATTTTCTCAGGAGATGATGAATATAGATCCTTCCTGATCTGCAATAATTGTTGTTTCCTAATTATATTATTGACTATATTGGTGCTATATCCATTAGCCTTTGCCATGTGGTAAATTACTTTTAATTCTTTTAAATAGTTTTCCTTCGTAAGTGGAATAGACATCATCCTGTGTACATAACTGTGAAACGCTGCGAGTTTATGCTGCCAAGGGTGACAGGATGTAGCTGGTATAGTTGTGTCAGTGTATGTAGGTTTTCGAAAAATTCCGAATTGATGTTTGTTATTCGCACGAGTTATAGTGAGATCGAGGAAGTTAAGAGAATTGTTTTCTTCTAATTCAAATTTGAATTTAATTTTAGGATGTAGTTTATTAAGATTAATAACAAAATTATCCAGCTGTCTGTTCGATCCTGTCCAACATATTATAATATCATCCACATATCTGTAATAATATAGAATATTTTTATTTTTGACAATATGTTTATTTTCAAAATCATCCATAAATATATCAGCCATTAATGGACTTAGTGGTGAGCCCATGGCTAATCCCTCTTTCTGTTGATAAAATTGGTTATTGAATTTGAAATAATTCTGTTTCATACATATTTTCGTTAAATCTATTACTTCAGTTATTTCGTTGGCATTTATATGATTGTGTTCCAGTAATTTAGTTAAGATGGTTATTGTTTCATTAACTGGGACGTTAGTGAATAAGCTGTCCACGTCTAGTGATATTAATTTACAACGGTCTGGCAATGATAAATCTTTAATGTTATTAACTAATTGGAGACTATTTTTCAATGAATAGGTTGGATCGAATGATGTTTTTGCTTTAATAATTTTGTTTAACTCTTTAGCTAATTTATACGCTGGTGCACCAATATATGAAACCACTGGACGGATTGGAACATTATCTTTGTGGATTTTCGGTAAGCCGTATAATGATGGAGCATTAGTGTTCATTAGAATGACGTTTTGTTTAGCTGTGTTTTTGGGAAAAATGTATTTTGATTTATTTACAGCTAACCTTACTTCTGCTGCGTATTTACTAGTTGGATCAGTGGATAAGTGAGAAAATTCTTCTCCTGATATGACCTCTTGGACCTTGTTTTGATAATCGATTTTCTTTAGAATAACAATAGCATTTCCTTTATCGGCTTTTGAGAGAATTAGATTATTATCCTTTAAAGTATTTTGTAAAGCTCTATAATTTTTCATGTCCTTATTGCTATTGTTTATGTTGTGTTGATTACCATGTGAATTGTGATTTAGATGAGCAGCGTTTGTTTTGATCTCATGTGCTACAATGTTTTTGACAATGTTATCTTTTTTACTAAGGACCACCGCTAATTCTGATTCAATTGCTAACGTTTCTAATGATTTGTATGTAGTATTATTTGGAATATTGTATTTCAATCCATTCTCCAAAAGGCCCATTTCCCTTTCGGGTATTACAATGTCCGTCAGGTTTTTGACTCGGGGATAAAATTGATGACATGGACCGTCTGCCATACTGTCTGTCTCATTATTGTTCCGAACTGCTGATTGGGAGGAATTCTTCATTAGTACTTTTAATTTCTTTTGTTGGGAAATGTATTTCCTGTGCACCTCAATTGATGCTAAGTCTCTTGCTTTTTGGTCCAGAAGATCAAATTCAATATTATGCTATTTGAAAGTAAGTTCTGAATACAGTATTTTAAGATGCAGTTTCAAATTATCCCTAACAGTGAACCAGTGCCGTGATTCTTCATTTAACCATACTTGTTGGGCTTTCTTGATGGCAATACTGGAAGCTCGACTGTGTGTGTTGGTTTTTATATTAATGTATTTTGGAATGACGTTGAGATGTTTACATTGTTGATTGAACCAAATATTTTGAACTGCGACACGATGTAATTTCGTTAATTTGATGTAAAGCCTAGCCTGTACGGTCAAGCTCACCGCTTTTAAATATTGAATGGAAGCAGGCGTTATTTTGCGGAAATCCATAATTAGCAGGACAGATTAATTTGTTTTGCTGTAATCCGCTACTTGAAAAGATTCTGTATGGTACAATATGCAGGAACACTGCCCACATGAAACACCATACACAATTTTCCAACACTTTCTTCGACGCACGTTTCGTCCCGAACCGGGACATCCTCAGGAGATGTTGACTTCACAATTCTCTACGATTTCGCATTGTGAAGTCAACATCTCCTGAGGATGTCCCGGTTCGGGACGAAACGTGCGTCGAAGAAAGTGTTGGAAAATTGTGTGTGGTGTTTCATGTGGGCAGTGTTCCTGCATATTGTACCATACAGAATCTTTTCAAGTAGCGGATTACAGCAAAACAAATTAATCTGTCCTGCTAATTATGGATTTCCGCAAAATAACGCCTGCTTCCATTCAATATTTAAAAGCGGTGAGCTTGACCGTACAGGCTAGGCTTTACATCAAATTAACGAAATTACATCGTGTCGCAGTTCAAAATATTTGGTTCAATCAACAATGTAAACATCTCAACGTCATTCCAAAATACATTAATATAAAAACCAACACACACAGTCGAGCTTCCAGTATTGCCATCAAGAAAGCCCAACAAGTATGGTTAAATGAAGAATCACGGCACTGGTTCACTGTTAGGGATAATTTGAAACTGCATCTTAAAATACTGTATTCAGAACTTACTTTCAAATAGCATAATATTGAATTTGATCTTCTGGACCAAAAAGCAAGAGACTTAGCATCAATTGAGGTGCACAGGAAATACATTTCCCAACAAAAGAAATTAAAAGTACTAATGAAGAATTCCTCCCAATCAGCAGTTCGGAACAATAATGAGACAGACAGTATGGCAGACGGTCCATGTCATCAATTTTATCCCCGAGTCAAAAACCTGACGGACATTGTAATACCCGAAAGGGAAATGGGCCTTTTGGAGAATGGATTGAAATACAATATTCCAAATAATACTACATACAAATCATTAGAAACGTTAGCAATTGAATCAGAATTAGCGGTGGTCCTTAGTAAAAAAGATAACATTGTCAAAAACATTGTAGCACATGAGATCAAAACAAACGCTGCTTATCTAAATCACAATTCACATGGTAATCAACACAACATAAACAATAGCAATAAGGACATAAAAAATTATAGAGCTTTACAAAATACTTTAAAGGATAATAATCTAATTCTCTCAAAAGCCGATAAAGGAAATGCTATTGTCATTCTAAAGAAAATCGATTATCAAAACAAAGTCCAAGAGGTCATATCAGGAGAAGAATTTTCTCACTTATCCACTGATCCAACTAGTAAATACGCAGCAGAAGTAAGGTTAGCTGTAAATAAATCAAAATACATTTTTCCCAAAAACACAGCTAAACAAAACGTCATTCTAATGAACACTAATGCTCCATCATTATACGGCTTACCGAAAATCCACAAAGATAATGTTCCAATCCGTCCAGTGGTTTCATATATTGGTGCACCAGCGTATAAATTAGCTAAAGAGTTAAACAAAATTGTAAAAGCAAAAACATCATTCGATCCAACCTATTCATTGAAAAATAGTCTCCAATTAGTTAATAACATTAAAGATTTAGCATTGCCAGACCGTTGTAAATTAATATCACTAGACGTGGACAGCTTATTCACTAACGTCCCAGTTAATGAAACAATAACCATCTTAACTAAATTACTGGAACACAATCATATAAATGCCAACGAAATAACTGAAGTAATAGATTTAACGAAAATATGTATGAAACAGAATTATTTCAAATTCAATAACCAATTTTATCAACAGAAAGAGGGATTAGCCATGGGCTCACCACTAAGTCCATTAATGGCTGATATATTTATGGATGATTTTGAAAATAAACATATTGTCAAAAATAAAAATATTCTATATTATTACAGATATGTGGATGATATTATAATATGTTGGACAGGATCGAACAGACAGCTGGATAATTTTGTTATTAATCTTAATAAACTACATCCTAAAATTAAATTCAAATTTGAATTAGAAGAAAACAATTCTCTTAACTTCCTCGATCTCACTATAACTCGTGCGAATAACAAACATCAATTCGGAATTTTTCGAAAACCTACATACACTGACACAACTATACCAGCTACATCCTGTCACCCTTGGCAGCATAAACTCGCAGCGTTTCACAGTTATGTACACAGGATGATGTCTATTCCACTTACGAAGGAAAACTATTTAAAAGAATTAAAAGTAATTTACCACATGGCAAAGGCTAATGGATATAGCACCAATATAGTCAATAATATAATTAGGAAACAACAATTATTGCAGATCAGGAAGGATCTATATTCATCATCTCCTGAGAAAATCAATAAATACAAATCAAGTCTAACTTACTTTGGACCAGTATCACAGCAAATTGCTAGGAAACTAACACATGATATACATGTTGCTTTTAAAACAAACAATACCTTAAAAAATATATGTAATGGTAAAGATAAATTAGATAATAAACAAAAATCGGGCATTTATAAACTAGAATGTTCAGAATGTAATGGTGTATATATTGGTCAAACAGGCCGTAAATTTGATACACGATACAAAGAACATATAGCCGCAGTTAGAAACAAACAACCCCAAAAGTCTCATTTCGCAAAACATCTTTTAGACAGTGGACACAAATTAGCACTCGATCATTCGTATAAAATCCTACATACTTGTGATAAAGGGCTTTATCTGAGCATGCTGGAACAATTAGAAATAATAAAATTTAGCAATAATAATCAGTTTCAATTACTTAACGAACAAATTAACGTATCATCTTCGCCACTGCTTCGTTTGTTTTCGGGGGTACGAGACCAGCCGAAGTGAGTGGGGCGAACAATAGGATGAGTAATTAGAAAGGGTATATAAGAACGCGTTGCTGACACGAGAGTCACTCTACGATTTCGCATTGTGAAGTCAACATCTCCTGAGGATGTCCCGGTTCGGGACGAAACGTGCGTCGAAGAAAGTGTTGGAAAATTGTGTGTGGTGTTTCATGTGGGCAGTGTTCCTGCATATTGTACCATACAGAATCTTTTCAAGTAGCGGATTACAGCAAAACAAATTAATCTGTCCTGCTAGTTAGAAGCTAGAAACAATGGCTATCGCAGGTTTTCCCTTACAGCAAGACACGCGGACGGAGCCCAGCCTGCCTCGCTTGGACCTCAACGTGTTGCCAGTGTACGCGCTCGGGTACAGCGGCCGCGGTGTACGCGTGTCGATCCTCGACGACGGCATCGAGCACAATCACACCGACTTGCGCGAGAACTACGTGAGCTCCATGCTGCCCTAGTATATCAAACGAAGGGCGGCCCACCGGTGACCGCGCGTAATAAACGTAAAAATATGCTGGATTGAAATTTGAAATGGGCGGCAAGAACCCATTTTAAATAGTTATTTACAAAGACTTCTATGTATTTGGTTAGTTACGCAAATAATTGTATAATCTATATCTATACTAATATTATAAAGAGGTAACTTTGTGAGGTTGTGAGTTTGTGACATTGTAGGGGGTAATCTCTGGATCTTCTGAACCGATTTTCAAACTTATTTCACCAATAGAAAGCTACGTTATTGTGGAGTGTCATGAGCTATAATAATTTCCAAAATTAATTACGCATCTTAACTTAAACTTGAATAATATAATCCAAGTTGCAATAAAAAAATTGCTTTCATCGCGTGCGCTGCGGAAACTATTAAAGATAGAACAAAACAATGTACCAAAATATTGAAGAACGTATCAAAATCTGTAAAAAAGTCCGTGATAGCATATGCCTATCTCCTACAGATAACTGACAAATCACAACAACTGCTTTTACTGTTAAAATTGTGGATTAAAAATATCGTTTTCCCGAACCGCGATGTGCGCTTGTCTACCCTCGACGACGCGACGGCAACAAGTTATTTAAGCCCCATTTTCACTAGGCGACATGTCGCAGATACATGTCGCTCGACATTCACGTAGTTGTCCCTGCAAAAGTTGCGGGACAATGTCCCGCAACATACGACTCGTTCTCATTGTCCAGTCGTGATTAGTATGTCGCCCGAGGAAGTAGTGTTGTTCAGTGCAGCTTACATAATTATTCGAAAGTCATTAGCAAAACGTAAAAAAAAGAGGTGGTGGGTCCGGGAATATTTGCTCCAAAGGGAAAGTTCAAGTCTAATAACCAGTCTTCAAATGCGCGATGGATCTTTCCAAAATTTTACTAGAATGTCTAGAACCGATTTCGAGATACTTTTAAATATGGTTGGGCCGGACATCGTCAAGCAAGACACAAAGTTTCGGAAATCTATCGACCCTCCCATCAGACTCGCAACAACATTGAAATACTTGGCAACTGGAGATAGCTACGGTTCATTGTCCTATACTTTTAAGAGTGTCAAAACCAGTAATTTGTCATACTATACCAGAAGTTTGCAAAGAATTGATAAAGGCATTAAATTCTTATGTTAAGGGGATTGAATGAATTTATTTTTGTCTTTCTCACTCTCACGGAGATTTGGTAGGTGCGATATGCAGCGTCGCGGAAGAATATAGCAGAAAAACGACGTTTTACCTAATTACTCAAAAACTAAGCCAGTTATCAAAAATCTGTTCCAAGCGTTTTAGGGTATTATTATTACCGATACATTAAAACTAAAATTACAATTACATCCATTGTAGTTTCCGATAAAATATAGAAAAACTGAGATTTTGGAGCAACTTTTGGGAGAACTTTCTATCGAGAAAATTTTATCCAATCGTGTTTCTGCTTCTTAGCGATTTGAGATTAAGGACCCAAAATACATGACGTGTAAATTTGAAAGTAATTTTCTTTTTAGTTTTTGCATAAAACTTCATTCAAAATCACCTAAATACGGCTTGTAGGCCGTTAAAGTAAGTATTATCGATTAAATTAATTATTATCGATCAATCAATATATTTTCGTTAGACCACACTACTGCCATTTTCGGAACACAAAGCGACACACGTTCTCACCACTCCAAGCCTGTCCGGCGACTGTCGAGGGACACGAATGTCGCACGAAGTCGACGCTCGCAGACCGTCGACTTGCGACATGTTGTGCGACCCGTAAATGTCCCGAGCGACGTCGGGCGATGTCGGGCGACATCGCGCGGGACACGTGAATTTCGTGTCGCGGGACAGAGTCGCGCATCAAATGTCCCCTAGTGAAAATGCGGCTTGACAAGCATAATCACACCGACTTGTGCGAGAACTACGTGAGCTCCACGGTCTCCTGGTATATGAAACGAACGGCGTGCAAGTCTTCTATTTCCACCAAGCGGCAGTGGCCCACCGGTGACCGCGCGTAAAAATATGCTAAAATTTGATTGAAATGGGCGGCAAGAACACATTTTGAATAGTTATTTACGCAAATAATTGTATAATCTTTAACTATACTAATATTATAAAGAGGTAACGTTTGTGAGTTTGTGAGGTTGTGAGTTTGTGCCATTGTAGGGGGTAATCTCTGGATCTACTGAACCGATTTTCAAACTTATTTCACCAAATATAGAAAGTTACGTTATTGAGGAGTGTCATAAGCTATAATAATTTCCAAAATTAATTACGCATCTTTACTTAAACTTGAATAATATAATCCAAGTTGTAATAAAAAAATTGCTTTCATCGCGTGCGCTGCGGAAACTATTGAAGATAGAACAAAACAATGTAACAAAAAAAAAAAAGATTCCGACGAATTGAGAACCTCCTCCTTTTTTGAAGTCGGTTAAAAATATTGAAGAACGTATCAAAATCTGTAAAAAAGTCCATGATAGCATATGCCCACAGACTTTATGCCTATCTCCTACAGATAACTGACAAATCCCAATAACTGCTTTTACTGTTAAAATTGTGGATTAAATAGTACATTTCAATATAAGTGCGGAAAGTATGTCATTTCTTTACGAGTCTCGGTTTGTTGACACAAGCCGTAGGCGCATGTCAACAATAGAGACGATTGGAAATGACAATTCCGCACGTGCATTGAACGACATTTTTTAATACATGAAGTTGGGGCCAAAAATATGTAATTTACCATGAACTCAGACCACTCACGCACAAAAAAAAAGATTCCGACGAATTGAGAACCTCCTCTTTTTTTTGAAGTCGGTTAAAAAAAATACAAAAAGAGGATAAGAATTGTCTATGGTCAACTGATGCACACTGTGACCTGGGGTCAGTATCCGGCAGTTATGAAAGTCCTTTTATTTTCCAAAAAAAGTAACTCTGAAACAAATAACAATGAAACTTTGTTGAAAAATTATATTTTTGTTTCAGATTTAACAATACAAGTCCTTTAATTCAAGTATTAATAGTGTTTACGCTATAAAATAGTCATTTAATACAAACATTCAGTACTACAACCTTTTTGATTAAAACCTCCGTGCAGAAGGAAAACAAAAAGTACTAGTGCGGAAAAGAAGTACTTTGCGCACGCTAAACATACATGGAAAAGTCCACTATTTGAGCAAATGTGTTAAATATCTTTTTCCCGAACCGCGGTGTGCGCGTCTCGATCCTGGACGGCATCAAGCACAATCACACCTTGTGCGAGAACTACGTGAGCTCCATGCTCTCCTGGTATATGAAACGAACGGCATGCAAGTCTTCTATCCTACACAATATCACCGGGCTTATTCTGTATCTTTTTACTTTGAGTGTCTAACTCAATTTCAGTTGTACACCGAGTCGAGTTGGCAACTAATAAGTCACGTGTTTTTGTATTCTGTACTAGTACTAGTGCCTATCAGCCTTCAGTGGCTATGAATCTTCAGTACACTGCGGAATTTTGTCGACTATTATACGGCTAAATTACATGTCACCGTCCGTGATGAATTTTAGTAGCAATGAGAGACTTTTTAATTTGTACTAGTTATACTTGAGTCTAAATTATCTGTGACAGATTGACATTTGTGACTTGGCGGTTGTTTTGACTTTTGTTTTGCTGACATTGAGAAGTTTTCTGCAAAGTTTAAATACTTGAAAGTTTTTATAAGTTATTTTGATATTAAAATACCTACTTTAAAAAGTAAGTTACACAATACTAGTTAGGAACATAGACTCGTGAGATTTGGTTGTGTTTTTTAATGCGTAATGACATTTTCTTCTCATGCCACCGAAAAGAAAAATTGCTCACAGGCAACTCGAACTTTTGGTGGTGTTTGCCGAGACCCATCGCGATATTGCGCTGGGTCGATTGCCTGGAGGGCCACTAGGGAAACAGTCTGCTAAAAACATTTGGGATACTGTGGCCCTCCAGCTAAATTCCCTTGGAGAAGGCGCTCATAAAACCGGACAGCAGTGGCATAGAGTAAGTGAATATCTTTAAGTAGCCATTGTACCTGCTGGTACCCAGCCTTGCTCAAACGAAAGTTCGCAATGAACTCTGTCTCTGGCATCTCTAATGGGTTAAGCTGATCCCGCAGTCTGCGCCTTTCCAAGCGGCTCACATTGTGATTGTGACGCCGTTGGTTTTCTTCCTGATACCTTCATTTTGATACCCATATTGTGATAATTGAAGAAAACATTTTGATTTCCACTTTTGAAATTGGCGCCTCACGGTCGCCATATTAACTTTTTCCAAAAAAAAATATAGCCTATGTTACCCGGAATAATGTAAGGATTCTAACGATACCCCATTTGTCCAAATCGGTTCAGCCATTCAAAAGTTATGGTGGAATAAAGAAACTCATATACATACATACATGAACCCTAAAAACATTACACTCCTTTTTTTTGGGCAGTCGTGTAAAAATGCGTTTCAGTGCCTATGCCATCCCTATCGGTGGCTATCACCGAGATTAGTGGCTATGACGTCATCTCGGTTGACATACTGAATACAAAATGTGCAAACTGACAGCTCTTAGTTGGAAACTGATCCTAGTGTACAACTAAATTTCATAGGCACTGAAATAGAGGGGGCCGGCCCCAATAACACGATCGTCGATACAGGCACGCGGACGCCGGGGTCCGAGCCGCTTCGGGCGACTTAAAACCTAATTTTGATAAAGTTAGAGTTTATTTTTCTTTGAACAACTTGTGGCCATAGAGAACTATAATATTTTTTCTATCCATTGCAACACTCACACGGATGAAGTTTCTATTCAAAAATGGAAAATTCTTTCCAAAAAACCAACTTCAAATGAGTTCAAATGCCACCACAAAGAGTGAAATAATTTTTAATTTACACCAATTCGAAGTCGGGAAATGTTTTGTTCGATTTAAAATTCCGCCGTTTACATACGGTGCCGTCAGTTTATAAAAATTCGCTGATTGCAATACAGCTGTAAAATAGGGAGCAGTTTGGATCTGTAACGTCTTCGGCGCTGCGGAAAGTGCAGCCCCTGCTGTAGCAAAGCACAGGCACCTGGGCGAGCCGGAGCGGCCGAGGTTGTAGAGGTCGAACTCCAGAGATAGGATAGGACAAACAAGACTGCTCGGTCGAGGTTAGGCAGTCCGGTTCTGTGACTATTTCAACCTAACAACCAACGTTGAAGTCATTTCGCCGTCGGTAAATTACAAAATACAGAGCATTTCGAAACTTACATTTTGCCTTATAATAAACGGCGGAATGTTGTTTATTCCGTATTCTGAGGTTACAAAGTATCGATGTAAAATTGTAACATGGCATGATACCCCCGTGCTGATTGACAAAATTCACAATCTTTCGACACTTTACAATCTCGCGAGATAGACTATAGATTATAATCTAACGACGATTATAATTTTCCGGTGACACATTGATAATGTTCTCATTCCAAAAATGGCTAGCCCGATTTTGATTTTCTGTATAATGTTTATGATTTTTGGACAATAGGTCGTAAATAGGTGTCGTACGAGGATCACCACCAGGCGCCAGGGGGCGCCTTAATTAACATTTACATTACAAACGATAGGTCAGAGAGTACGTTCATATTCGGAAACGTTTCTGTTATATGAATATATTAATTGTTCGAAAATAGTTGTTTCGGTGATGGCAGGGTTCCACGATCAATGCGTCTATCGATAGAATTAATAATTATAAAATAAAAATAAATAAAATAAAAAAGCCTTTATTGCTACTACCAATTTTGCGTTTTTATAGTTATCACTTCTTTGCATGCACTACTTATTTCAATATGAACCTTAAATTAACAATCATTTACATGTCCGTCACACTATCTTTACTATGTATTTAAAAGGTTACAAAAATACTGTATAATAAAATTAATAATTATTATTCATTAAACATTGCTGTTGCAATGCTGCTGTTGTTTAGTAGTTCGTTGGTTTGTACGAGGTCCGTACCACTTTTTACCACTTACTCCACTGGTGTTCGTGGAACTAAAAATACAACTAAAAGGTTATACTAAAAAGTTTACTATATTGTAAAAGCCATAGATCGTAATATTGGTAAAAGCGCACAACACAAGCAAGCGACGCCAAACTCCAAAGTTTGCATAGAAACTAGCGCCATCTCTATCCGACTACTTAGTAAAGTGGAATAAATACCTCTTTTATTCGCTTAGTACCCTAGTAACTTCGCGGCCGAGACGACTGCGGCGCGCGCATATCTCATGACTCTCATGCTTGTTTGTCAAATGAATCATTTTTATTTAGTAGGTAGGGACATACGAGCATGAAAAGTGAAAATAATAGAATTTCATGAGTATTGTATTGAATTTTTTGTATTTATATATGTTTAACCAAATAAAAATTTAATAAAATGTGTAAGTATATTCCCTATTACCTATTTCAGGATTTTGGAATGGTAGGTAAAGAAAGAGGTATTTTTTTTCGAATAAATCAAAAACTCTTGGAGACGTGATTGTTTGGAGGAATAATAACTCTTAGAACAAAAATCGATTTTATATTTTAAGTGTGATGTCAAGTTGTATATATTGAAGGCAGCGCCATCTATCGAGTGATCACCCATCACTCGATAGACGGCGCTGCTTTCAATAATATAGGTCGCGCTAACGAGCTCGTCATATGAAACCTCAATACTTGATTGCATGCGTGGCCATTCTGTTGACTAATAAGAGAAACTTTCATTTAAAAATTTAGTAGGTATGCGCCTAGCCCCCTGCGTAATACTAATACCGTCCGAAAAGAAAGTGTCGTTTCAAAAATAATTTTGTAAAATAAATATGGAACTATAATACTAAATAAAGGGAAATAAAGCAATATAACACACTCACAATACCTACCAACCTACTACGTACCAAACTGCCACATAATATTATGTACCCATTAATATTTTCCAGGATCCTGATATCAGTTGGGATTCTAATGACGGAGATTCCGATCCCTATCCACGATACGATGAAAAAAACAGCAATTCCCATGGGACGCGATGTGCTGGAGAGGTAAAGTAGGAATCATTTCATTTGAAACTTTTCTTTCCAATCTTATCGTGACATGTTCACAATTCATATTCAATTGTTTTTTTTATTCATTCATAGATAGCAATGACGGCGAACAATAAAAAATGCGGCGTGGGAGTGGCTTGGGGCGCCAAAGTGGGAGGCGTTCGCATGCTAGACGGTCGTATCACTGATCGAATCGAAGGTGAAGCAATAGGTGAGTGAATACCTCGCATTTATTCACTCCTAGTACATTTGATCGCTATGTTGAGCTCGATGCTGAACTTTGTGAGTCGCGTAATTTATTACTCGTACTGGCGAATCGTTCGTGAATCGTGGTGTCTCGCAAGTCCGCACGATCGGTATTGAGGCAGTCAATGCTACATACTCCCAATTTATAAAACCCTAGTAAATATGATCCCCAGTTAGCGCTGTACTGCTGCAGGCATGCTGCTGCGCCACCGCGCGCTCTTTTCGGATGCAAACTTTCAGATAAAATAAATAAATTGTTATAACATAATAAATCCATTTTCTGTTAAAAATAAATAAATAAATAAATCATGTAGGGTATGTTAATTTTAGATTTATTTTGAGGGGGTCCTTATTTGTGCAAGTTTAAAATAAAATTCTTTTCCCAAGCATGTCGAATGTCGCAACAGTGGGCCAAGCGGGGGTCATGTCAAATTGCTAGTAATTTTATGGCGCCATCTCTATTTCTGTGCTACTTGAAAGTTAAAAATTGTCTTTCAATCTTTTACTGGCCACTAACACTTTTACTGTTACAACCACAGAAAACAAAAGACACTAGAAGTAGCATGTGGGTGTTACCCGTGTCGCCACTAGTAGGGTAATTTACCATACTTGCTCGACATGCACACTCAGTCGCTGTCAAAAATGCATACAATAAAGTGCTATAAAAAATATTAAAATGGCTCAATGCGCTGTATTAGTGTGTAAAAATCGTAGCAAGACTTATTATCGTTTACTTGGAGGGATAACTTACCATCGGTAACTTGAATTTTACTAGTATAAATACGTGAAAAATTGTGTTAAATTTCTATAGGGCTTCAAGACATTTTAAAATGATCCTTAATATAAGAACCTTACGGTTGATTTCACATTTACTAATAATTTTCTTCTAGAACGTTGTCATTCAACTTTCGCTACTCAGCCAGTACTGTATCATGTAACATACATATCGATAAAATATTATCGACTTTTATTAAAACGTTCCGCGTATTGCCGTATCTGTTCAGTGCAATCTCAAGAGTTAAGAAATTCACCACTACTGTTTGCACGCTTATCCATATTAGGAAAAAAATGGTTTTTCATTACGATAATAGGCTGTAAGAAGAAAATTAAGAATTAAAAATATTACTATTTCAGTTTCCCTAGGGAGCCATTTGTAAAAGAAAAATGGATCAAACCTATTGGAAGGTTTAATTGGTTCCCTTCAAAAGCAAGTACAATCTGCTCCGATCATTTTTTGGAAGAGGATTTTATTGTGAAGAAAAGTTGAATGGAAGCAGGCGTTATTTTGCGGAAATCCATAATTAGCAGGACAGATTAATTTGTTTTGCTGTAATCCGCTACTTGAAAAGATTCTGTATGGTACAATATGCAGGAACACTGCCCACATGAAACACCATACACAATTTTCCAACACTTTCTTCGACGCACGTTTCGTCCCGAACCGGGACATCCTCAGGAGATGTTGACTTCACAATGCGAAATCGTAGAGTAACTCTCGTGTCAGCAACGCGTTCTTATATACCCTTTCTAATTACTCATCCTATTGTTCGCCCCACTCACTTCGGCTGGTCTCGTACCCCCGAAAACAAACGAAGCAGTGGCGAAGATGATACGTTAATTTGTTCGTTAAGTAATTGAAACTGATTATTATTGCTAAATTTTATTATTTCTAATTGTTCCAGCATGCTCAGATAAAGCCCTTTATCACAAGTATGTAGGATTTTATACGAATGATCGAGTGCTAATTTGTGTCCACTGTCTAAAAGATGTTTTGCGAAATGAGACTTTTGGGGTTGTTTGTTTCTAACTGCGGCTATATGTTCTTTGTATCGTGTATCAAATTTACGGCCTGTTTGACCAATATATACACCATTACATTCTGAACATTCTAGTTTATAAATGCCCGATTTTTGTTTATTATCTAATTTATCTTTACCATTACATATATTTTTTAAGGTATTGTTTGTTTTAAAAGCAACATGTATATCATGTGTTAGTTTCCTAGCAATTTGCTGTGATACTGGTCCAAAGTAAGTTAGACTTGATTTGTATTTATTGATTTTCTCAGGAGATGATGAATATAGATCCTTCCTGATCTGCAATAATTGTTGTTTCCTAATTATATTATTGACTATATTGGTGCTATATCCATTAGCCTTTGCCATGTGGTAAATTACTTTTAATTCTTTTAAATAGTTTTCCTTCGTAAGTGGAATAGACATCATCCTGTGTACATAACTGTGAAACGCTGCGAGTTTATGCTGCCAAGGGTGACAGGATGTAGCTGGTATAGTTGTGTCAGTGTATGTAGGTTTTCGAAAAATTCCGAATTGATGTTTGTTATTCGCACGAGTTATAGTGAGATCGAGGAAGTTAAGAGAATTGTTTTCTTCTAATTCAAATTTGAATTTAATTTTAGGATGTAGTTTATTAAGATTAATAACAAAATTATCCAGCTGTCTGTTCGATCCTGTCCAACATATTATAATATCATCCACATATCTGTAATAATATAGAATATTTTTATTTTTGACAATATGTTTATTTTCAAAATCATCCATAAATATATCAGCCATTAATGGACTTAGTGGTGAGCCCATGGCTAATCCCTCTTTCTGTTGATAAAATTGGTTATTGAATTTGAAATAATTCTGTTTCATACATATTTTCGTTAAATCTATTACTTCAGTTATTTCGTTGGCATTTATATGATTGTGTTCCAGTAATTTAGTTAAGATGGTTATTGTTTCATTAACTGGGACGTTAGTGAATAAGCTGTCCACGTCTAGTGATATTAATTTACAACGGTCTGGCAATGCTAAATCTTTAATGTTATTAACTAATTGGAGACTATTTTTCAATGAATAGGTTGGATCGAATGATGTTTTTGCTTTTACAATTTTGTTTAACTCTTTAGCTAATTTATACGCTGGTGCACCAATATATGAAACCACTGGACGGATTGGAACATTATCTTTGTGGATTTTCGGTAAGCCGTATAATGATGGAGCATTAGTGTTCATTAGAATGACGTTTTGTTTAGCTGTGTTTTTGGGAAAAATGTATTTTGATTTATTTACAGCTAACCTTACTTCTGCTGCGTATTTACTAGTTGGATCAGTGGATAAGTGAGAAAATTCTTCTCCTGATATGACCTCTTGGACTTTGTTTTGATAATCGATTTTCTTTAGAATGACAATAGCATTTCCTTTATCGGCTTTTGAGAGAATTAGATTATTATCCTTTAAAGTATTTTGTAAAGCTCTATAATTTTTTATGTCCTTATTGCTATTGTTTATGTTGTGTTGATTACCATGTGAATTGTGATTTAGATAAGCAGCGTTTGTTTTGATCTCATGTGCTACAATGTTTTTGACAATGTTATCTTTTTTACTAAGGACCACCGCTAATTCTGATTCAATTGCTAACGTTTCTAATGATTTGTATGTAGTATTATTTGGAATATTGTATTTCAATCCATTCTCCAAAAGGCCCATTTCCCTTTCGGGTATTACAATGTCCGTCAGGTTTTTGACTCGGGGATAAAATTGATGACATGGACCGTCTGCCATACTGTTTGTCTCATTATTGTTCCGAACTGCAGATTGGGAGGAATTCTTCATTAGTACTTTTAATTTCTTTTGTTGGGAAATGTATTTCCTGTGCACCTCAATTGATGCCAAGTCTCTTGCTTTTTGGTCCAGAAGATCAAATTCAATATTATGCAATTTGAAAGTAAGTTCTAAATACAGTATTTTAAGATGCAGTTTCAAATTATCCCTAACAGTGAACCAGTGCCGTGATTCTTCATTTAACCATACTTGTTGGGCTTTCTTGATGGCAATACTGGAAGCTCGACTGTGTGTGTTGGTTTTTATATTAATGTATTTTGGAATGACGTTAAGATGTTTACATTGTTGATTGAACCAAATATTTTGAACTGCGACACGATGTAATTTCGTTAATTTGATGTAAAGCCTAGCCTGTACGGTCAAGCTCACCGCTTTTAAATATTGAATGGAAGCAGGCGTTATTTTGCGGAAATCCATAATTAGCAGGACAGATTAATTTGTTTTGCTGTAATCCGCTACTTGAAAAGATTCTGTATGGTACAATATGCAGGAACACTGCCCACATGAAACACCATACACAATTTTCCAACACTTTCTTCGACGCACGTTTCGTCCCGAACCGGGACATCCTCAGGAGATGTTGACTTCACAATTCTCTACGATTTCGCATTGTGAAGTCAACATCTCCTGAGGATGTCCCGGTTCGGGACGAAACGTGCGTCGAAGAAAGTGTTGGAAAATTGTGTATGGTGTTTCATGTGGGCAGTGTTCCTGCATATTGTACCATACAGAATCTTTTCAAGTAGCGGATTACAGCAAAACAAATTAATCTGTCCTGCTAGTGAAGAAAAGTGGTAATAAATACATTAAAACTGGAGCAGAACCACGTAAAATTTTTTTTTAATTCATCGTGTACTGGACCACTGGTACGTCTATACACGTCACAAATTCAGTCATAACTAAGTAATTTACTCGCAAAAATATATAGAAAGTATGACATGACATGATAAGCTTTAGACGTCCACTGCTGGAGCTAGGTAAAGGCTTTTCTAAACTTACACCTCCACGTACGGGATATCTCTTGCCACTAGCAACTATCTTCAAATCGCAAGTTCTGTAGCCTGTCGTACGATGTGGTTCTTGTTGTGCCCTACGCGGTTTTGACGTGACAACGTCTTATAAATTGGTTTGCCGGGTGACACTTCAAGAAACTGCGTTACGCTCCGCTCACGTTATGCGCTCACAATGAGAGCGAGTGAGAGGCACGCGTCCCTTCCACTCGGGCAAAGTCGTTGTCACGTAAAACTTTCGCCCGTATACCGACTTTACAGGCAACCAAATTTTTTTACACCAAAGTAAACATAAGTACGTGTGGGGTATACGGCTCTCAGTTCTATGATAATTATAGCTTGGCCACTGCTATTTTAGCTAGCTATTGGGCTATGTTAATCACTTTGATATGGTCACGTAGATTCTTCCTAAATACGATTACTCCTTTATATTTGCTTAATAAATCGATCATCATTATTACAACAGCTATTACTTCCTGTACTTAGGTTGAAGTCTTCAAAAATGAAACATCTAATGTACAGTTTGAAGGCGGAACGCTAACAGGACGGAATTCATTAAATATTATTTATTCATTAAATTTTATTTATTTTTTTACCATAATGTGTTATTTTATGTGATTTATTATGACTAGACGGAAATTAATTAAATTGGATTTTTGTCTGTACATATTAATATAAACTTGCTTTTTATTTCAACTTTATCGATAATTTTACGATTCACGGATAAGATGCATCACTACACTTTGACAGTTGAATGGAAGCAGGCGTTATTTTGCGGAAATCCATAATTAGCAGGACTGATTAATTTGTTTTGCTGTAATCCGCTACTTGAAAAGATTCTGTATGGTACAATATGCAGGAACACTGCCCACATGAAACACCACACACAATTTTCCAACACTTTCTTCGACAGTTATCAAATATTGAAGTTTGTTCTTTGCAATTCAAATTTTAATCTTAACGTCATATAGACAGAGTTTCTCAAAAAAATCTTTATAAAACGAATCTACTACTGCCGATGCGGGCAATAGCGGAACTAAACATATTTGAAGTAAGTTTTTGCAATATAAATTGTATAGCTGTGTTAATAAGGTTGACTTTAATGGAAATATATTTTGAAAATCAAGTCATTTTTTGACCAATCTAATGTGGAGGACTATGGTGTGCGTGACTTGTAAATATGTGAGTTTAGCGACATTGGTTTCCTAAGAAGATCGTCATCATGCCAACTCTATTAGCCAATATAAAGTCATTCCTTGCTCTGTGGTTACAACTAATAAACTGTTGCGTCAAAGATGGCGCTGTTATAACTATTTACTTCCATCTAAATGTGTTTATTTTATTATTATTCACTAAATGCATAGTAAACCGAAAAAGTTTCACTCGAATAGTGATTTCATAAAACCACATCATTGAAATAGATGGTCTGAAATTTTTATAGATTTTGCTATTTTTTTAATGACAATTTCCGTTTTTAATTTTGAACCTTGGTTATCATAATTTCTTAACATTTTACAAGTAGTAAAACTAAACTAAATGTATAATATTTTATCAATTTGTTTAGTCTTTCATTTCTTGCAAATGCTCTTAGTTTCTTTGTAATCCTAGTATAAATACTAAATTGTGACGTAAACGTTACTGAGTCGTTGTTGAACGCTTTCGTGCGGTTTGCTTGGTGTGAAAGTCTATGGAGATCTCTGTGTTCTTATGCAATCCCAGTATGCTTTGAGGAGAGGTCAAAAAGTTTGCGGTATTACTTCGAGCAGCGATGGCGCGGCGGCTTCTTTCTTCCCTTTCTGAGTCGCGGCTCTGTCATTTCTCTGAATTTTGTTACAAAAAGAGTTTATTTTCTTTGAATAACTTTTGATCATAGAAAACTATAATAATTAATTTTAATTTTTATATCTTTAAATATGTCACCGGAAAATTATAATCGGTCTGGCGAGATTGTAAACTGTCAAAAGATTGGGAACCGTATCAATCAGCGCGCGGGCATCATGCCATTTTACAATTTTATGGCTTTACATCGATATAATATTGTAATATTCCGCCGTTTACATTATGCCGTCGTTACTTAGTTTATGAGACAAAATGTAAGTTTAGAAATGCCCGCTATTTTGTAATTTGACGATGGCAAAATGACGTGTGATGTTAGGCTGAAATAGTCACGGGACCGAAGAGCCTAACGCCGACACCAAGCAGTCTTGTTTGCCCTACCTCTAGAGATTTTTTTCTGCCGGAGGCGCGGAGGGAGAGCACCCCTTCCCGCTCACCTCCGCAGCCACGGCATGCTCCGACTCGCTAGAGTGCCTGGGGCTTTGCAAGGGCGAAGGGGCTGCGCGCACTTCCCGTAGCGCCGGAGACGCTACAGACCTGCGGGGCTAGACAAAGTCACACGCTAGTCGACAAAAATGTATGGACAAAACAAATGACTGTAGAAAAACCACGATAATAATAGTACTAAACACGCTGTGTTTGAATAATTAACTACGACAACTTGAACGCTCGCTGGCGTTCTCGCGGACCTTGTAGAAAACTTTAGCGTCCTTCGCTTGACAATAATTGACAGCCGACAGTATCAAACACAGCGTGTTTAGTAATTATTATTATCGTGGTTTTTCTACAGTCATTTCCATACGTTTTGTCGACTAGCGTTAACTAGTGTTGCCCAAATGCAAGAACAAGACGAGACTCAGCCAGTCTTGGTCTTGGTCTTGCGCCAGTACATCTGGTCTTGGTCTTGGTCTTGTTCTTGCACCCCCAGTCTTGGTCTTGGTCTTGGTCTTGCAGCAAGAGTCTCGCAAGTCTCGCAATTACCTGTTAGCCTATTGCTATTTATTAAACGGTAATTTAGATGTGAGAACAATGTAACATTTTGAGTAAGTATACATTTTGAGTTTAAATGAACATAGCTTTTTTTTTAATCACTACAAGTTAGTAGGTACTTGACTGCGATCTCACCTAATGATAAGTGACGATGCAGCCGAAGATGTTATCGTACTAACTTGGACGGGGTAAGCAAACCCTAAAGGATTCTACACAGCATCGCGCCGGAACGCTAAATCGCTTGGCGGTGCGTCTTTGCTGGTAGGGTGGTAACTAGCCACGGCCGAAGCCTCTCAACAGACCAGACCTGAGCCGGCTGCATCGTCATTTACCATCAGGTGGGATCACATCATCACAGTCAAGTACTTACTTGTAGTGTTTAAAAAAAACGGAGGTCGGCCCGCGAAATTCAAATTTTATTCTGTTTTTCGCCAATATTTAACTAGTACAATGAATTAGGCTTATGGCATTCATTTTGCGAAAATAGCAATATCATCTTCATAAGTTTATATAAAAATCTTTACTAGAAAGCGTCCAGTTTAGGTATGTACTCGTAGTTCGAATGCCGAGTTTGAAATTTTGCAAATTGGTCAACAATCGAACTACATTCCTAAACTGGACAGTTCCAAGTACCTAAACATTTTTATATAAAACTGTGAAGATGATACTCTTATTTTCGCAAAATGAATTCCATAAGCCTACTTACTTCGTTGGATTAGTTAAATAATTGCGAAAAACAAAATTAAATTTGAATTTCGCGGGCAGAGGGTGCGATTTCACGTTAACTGCAAGACGCAAGAGTCTCGCAGGCTTAGTCTTGTTCTTGCTCAAATCTTGCACTGCCAGTCTTGTTCTTGGTCTTGCTAAAATTAATTGTTCTTGCAAAAACGCAAGAACAAGACCAAGACTGCAAGACCAAGACTGATTTTGGGCAACACTAGTTAACGCCAAACGACTGTGACTTTGTCTAGCCCCGCTGAACTGGTCCCAATTCTAGAGCTGTGTTGCAAACAGCGAATAAATAAACTGACGGTGCCGTATGTAAACGGTGGAATCACATCACAATAGATTATAATCTGCCGAATAACAATAACACGTTAAATGTAAGCATAATATGTTGCGGTTCACACTCTTTCGACAGTTCACAATGTCGCGAGATCTTATATTTAGATTATTTCTAACGGAATACACAATTTTGCGGTGACATAATATTATACATTGCAAAACTCAAAAGGAATTACTATACTGTAAGAAAAAAAAGACGTGTGGCACTCAGAGACTGCCGCGGTAAAGCTGCTTTTATCAACTTATGCAATTATTATTGCCATCTATCGATGAATAGCAGAACTTTTAATGACTTTTTCAAATATCATGCTTGTTTTTTTAGTTGAGCAACTAGTCTCGTAGTCGTCGTAGGTTTATTCGTTACGGAATTTCTGGATTCGGTCTCCACGCTTAAGGCCCGCGATTTACATGTAAGCCATTTGAATCTCCGCTAATACTTTTACCGCGCTATGCTGTGGTTAAAAAAATTATGACACTCACATAATTTTTCCGTTTCACAACCTTCTGAAAATTGTCTGATGACCATTTTTGTCTTTGTCACTTTAGAATAAGATATAGTATCTATAAAATACTAAGAAAACTTACGTTTAGGCTACCTGACTCTTAGCAGTAGGTGATTTAACAGTCCCTTATTATTTTAATTAGGCTACGCGTGGGATAAAGTAGACATTTACAGCGCTTCCTGGGGGCCCAATGACGACGGGAAAACTGTAGAGGGGCCCGGAAGACTCGCCATGGAGGCTTTTCGGCGTGGTGTTGAAAAGGTAATGCCCTACTCTTTACAATCATCTCCAACCTAATTTAATTTCACAAAAATTAATGTAACCATTTCTGAGAAAAGAAAAATGCTGATTTATGTTTTGCAGAGCAATTTTGGCATTTTTTTTCTATTGAGTGAAGTTTGCGAAATCGTGTTTCGGCATCAGGCACCATGTCAGAAATCAACTGTATCCAGTTATCCACATATTTTTTTAACAGTGATAAGACCTTTAATAAGGTCTTTATTACAAGCAGTTTTTGTTAGGATTTACTTTTAATCACTAATATTATGATTAGTATGATAGAAAAGAAATAGCTTTCGTGAATACAAAGGTTTATTATCGAACTAGGTACATCAATAACCTTATTATTTACTTCAGGGCCGCGGAGGTAAAGGCACTATATTTATTTGGGCGAATGGTAATGGTGGAGGCCACAATGACAACTGTAACTGCGATGGGTAAGCATTTTACTCGAACATAAAATAATTGAGAATACAAGTCAGTATATTTATTCAGGACCCTTTTTCCGAGCAGGTACTCGTCAAGCATTTACACTATATCAATCGGGAGCGCTTCTCAGCAAGGCCTGTTCCCCTGGTATGGGGAAATCTGTCCGTCAACTCTCGCCACAGCATACTCCTCTGGTGCATACAAAGATCAGAAAATAGTAAGCTAAAATGATCATAACTTCGTATTGTTCAATTTTATTGAAATATACATAGTAAAAGACTTTTTATAAGTCATGTACTCCTAGTATCACATTCGATAGATTACCGAAAACGATTCGTAGCTGTCGGGCGCGGTGCGAATCGACTTCGTGACTCGTGAGTAGAGAGAAAAGTAACGTCAAGAGTACGGACCCAGAGTGGTGAGAACGCTTCGTGTATTTCCTCGCGTCCCCTCGCGTTATTTTACTGTCTGGGTAATGGACTTGTTGGAAGGACGACGAAGAAGGTTTCAACTCTCAAACAAATCGAATTCCGAGACTTTCATGAAATTAGGTTCAGTAATTTTAGGTGTTGTTTCATTGACTACTCTTTTAAATACGATTGGGGGCTGTGTGTCATTGTATTTCTCGAAAGTCAAAATGTTTTATTTTGACGTGACAACGTCTTATAAATCGATAGAGCCGGTTGCACGCACGAAAAAACATGACTCATCCGGCGTTACCTCGCTCATGCGGCGTTACCGGCGTTACCTCGCGAGCGCGGAACGAGCGACAAAGAAGACGTTGTCACGTTCAACTATCGTCAGTAAACCGACTTTACAGACAACCAATTTTTTATTTTCATAATGCCTATTTTATATGCACTTATGAATACATAGTCAATCGATTGTAAAATAATAGTGATAAACTAACTGACGGGGGTTCCAACTTCCAACGCGCCCTGCACGCCCTCTACAAACTCAGTCGAGGTCTGTTTAGTTATCATCAATTCTCAATGACTGATTAAGCTTTGTTAAAAACTGTAGTGTCATCATCATCTTCGAAACGAAGTATAAACCTCTATCGCCCTTATTATCGCCCTTATATTTTGCCGGGCACTAAGGGATTTGTAGTATAGTGCGAGCACAGATAATATAATACTATACTAGGTGCGAGCAAGAAGCATATACAAGTTCTATTTAAATCATATTTTGTAAGATCTGCAACTTTATGATTACCTAGTCAACAAAATACGAAATCGACCTAACTTGGGACATTCAACTGTTGAGTGTTTGTTGACTGACCGACGTCGTGACGTTTTTGGCTCCAAGTTTTTGGCAATAACCATGTCTATGGTCATACTCTATGTTAAGAACTACTACGTACGTAAGTACGATTTCATGAGATCCTGGTACATTATTCGACATGTTACGAAACCATTTGCAGTCTCAGTAGTCCCCGCGCTCAACTTTTAAAACTGGTTTTTAGGGTTCCGTAGCCGAATGGCAAAAAACGGAACCCTTATAAATTCGTCATGTCTGTCTGTCCGTCTGTCCGTCTGTCCGTCTGTCCGTCTGTCCGTCTGTCCGTCCGTATGTCACAGCCACTTTTTTCCGAAACTATAAGAGCTATACTGTTGAAACTTGGTAAGTAGATGTATTCTGTGAACCGCATTAAGGTTTTCACACAAAATTTTAAAAAAAGTATAAATTTTGGGGGTGCCCCATACTTAGAACTGAAACTCAAAATTTTTTTTTTCATCAAACCCCATATGTGTGGGGTATTTATGGATAGGTCTTCAAAAATGATACTAAGGTTTCTAATATCATTTTTTTCTAAAATGAATAGCTTGCGCGAGAGACACTTCCAAAGTGGTAAAATGTGTGTCCCCCCCCTGTAACTTCTAAAATAAGAGTATGATAAAACTAAAAAATAGTAGTTTATGTAACGGTTACATAATGGGGGGTATTAAAATACGAGTGTGAGTTTAAAAAACGAGCCGCAGGCGAGTTTTTTAATAGTATCACACGAGTTAGTTACACACACACACACACACACATACACACACACACACACACACACACACACACACACACACACACACACACACACACACACACTCACTCACATATTTGCATGATATTGTAAGTTGTAACCTTAACGGAATTTTGTATCGGTTATATGATTAGTTGATATCGGTTATCTTTTATTTTCAAATGTGATACCTACTTAGATCATAGATAATAAGGGAAGACACTGACTCCTGTAACACAGTTTTTACTACCACAGGAGGCAGGGTTTAAATCTATTGTTTGTAAACTACTATCTGTTTGATGAATAAAGATTTATTTATTTATTTATTTATTTATTTAATACCTAATTATGTAGAGTTTCATACACTACTTTATCTACGCTCATATTACTATCATAAATCCAAATCATAAATCTTGCTAACTTTTGTCGTAAATCATTGCAACTACTAAGATGTCAGGTGGAGTGAAATTTTCTTTAGTAGGTTTCACTACTAGACATTTTTCAGCGCAAAGTTTTGACTAAGTAACAAAAAAATTAGTTGTCTGTAAAGTCGGTTTACGGACGATAGATTTACGAGATAACGTCATAATCGTAATCGTTATCGTAATCGTAATCGTAGTCGTAATCGTAATCGTAACCGTAATCATAATCATAATCACAGGCCCAGGTGGAACGTTACGCGGAACGTTAGACATTGTGTTGTTGTCTATGGTCAATCATGGCCCATCTATACTCTTGGCAATGACTACCAACTATATGTTGTCTGTGGATTCACTTAAAAAAATATTACATAAAAAATATTACCTACCCCAGATAATAATTGTAACCGTTAACCGTTGTATTGCCGATAGCGGTACTGTAATCAATTCCTTCAAAACCCCAGATACAAATACAGGAGTCCAGAGCCGTGTATCGTTATGGATATTATACAACTTTCTTAAAATATTTCCATAGTAGAGCGATGTTATTATGAATAACTTTTTAATAATTATAGAAGTCTGTGAATAAAGTAGGTAATTATTTGACACATTTCGATTTTATAATTCGAACTTTAAGCAATGAGCGTAGATAAAATATAATATGATGTACATTACTATGCAAACTTCCACCGAAAATTGGTTTGAACGAGATCTAATAAGTAGTTTTTTTGATATTTACAATAAACCTCTAAAAACAAAGTTAGTTTTGCGGTTCGATAAGAAAAGTGGTTTTAATGGTTTTATTCCTCCGGTTGTAGTACGGAACCCTCAGTGCGCGAGTCCGACTCGCACTTGACAGGTTTTTCTTTTTGATTTTTTTATTTTATTATGACACCAGAGGCCTAACATCAATCATACTTTGAAGTAGCTTACCCTGCACTTGCTTTTCCCAGGCGATCTTCTGAGAACTTAGAAATTCCTTCAACCTCATCTGCATCACAAAGAGAACCTCTAGCACGTTTTATGATCAAAAGTTCTACCCTGGCGGTGATCAGTCAGTGAGAATCAATCCAACATAATTATTATGCTATGTTACGTCCTGAATTCAATCCCTTGTGCCCTTACTATTTCAGGCTACAACGGATACTCGCGATTCATGCACACTGGGCCACACGGGAACTTCGGCCGCGGCTCCCTTGGCTGCCGGCATCGTCGCTTTGTCTCTAAGTGCTAAGTGAGTTTAAGTCATGCATAAGGTAGGTATGTTACCCTTAATTCGCACACAGCAAATTCATCTCTTTTTGCGGCTAACTGGTACTGAGTTCGTCACATGGGTCTCCTGACCTCCTCTCAGTATGAGAAGGGTTTGCCAATACTCCTCCACGACCACCTAGCCAAGTCCAAATGACAGACTCTACTCAACTCTGAGAACATTGTTTAAAAACCCTGACATGTTATGTCGGAGGAATAGGTACTTCAATTCCATTTCGAACACTTATTTGACGCGACTAAAAATAGTGCTATCCTTTTCCGTGGGTAGCAATTTGAAAGGATAGCACTATTTTTAGACGTGTCAAGTTAGTTTAGTTTCGAAATTTTGCACAATAGAATTGACCCCGTTATTTGTCTTTTTCAGTCCCAATTTAACTTGGAGGGATGTCCAACACCTAATCGTCTGGACATCCGAGTATGCACCACTATCGGAAAATCCTGGCTGGCAAATAAATGGGTAAGTTTTACCTTTCCTCTCCAACTATTCAGCCATGCATTATTTGCATAGTTATTTGTATTATGTTAAATTACTATTATATTATTCTACTCAGATAATATTATAGATAGTTCAATTCACGAACACTCCTTGACAATCGCTTTTTGTTTAGCAAGTAGCTCAGATCACTCATTGAGTCAAGTGATTTGAGGCAAGTAGTATAGCAATATTAGGTGGTTGTCAAAGAGTGGGACGCGTCCTCACGGATTGAACTATATTTACAGGTGTTATGTTATTTTACAGTGCCGGATTGCGATTTGATGTTCGTTTCGGCTTTGGATTGTTAAATGCCGGTGCTCTCGTCACGGCTGCTCTGAATTGGACTACAGTCCCCGATAAACAAACATGTCGGATCGACGCTTCTTCGTGAGTATAAAGTCCTAGTAGAATCGTCGCTCATTGTTGCTTCCCAACCACCTAACAAACACGCCTTGCGTGTTGTTTGTGCTAAACCAAATCTACTGTTATTACTGATGACATCCTAGTAAAATGTTCCCCCGTTTCTATTTAGCGTTGTGCGCGCACTCTGAATCATTCTTCTTCTTTAACATATATTTTCCCTTCTTTTTTTAATAAAATTATCCTATTCTAGTAAAATGTTCCACTGTTGCTGGTTCCTACGTTCATAGTAATATTTATATACCTTGCATTCCTTCACAACAAGCTGAAAATTTACAGGCACCTAAGGGGACAGCACTGTACGGTGTACCCATTGAAATCTTGAAAAGTCCCATTAATTTCGTATGAGCAAAATTTTGTTCAGCGCCAAAGGTCGCAAAAATGTTTTTTTAGTTTTTTTGCCCAAAAACATAAAAACAGCTCAGAATAAAATTATTGCAAATCAGGTACCAGTAGGCTGATTCTGTATCGTTCAGTTTGTTAGTTAGCAACCCTCACTGGGTTGTTAACTAAAATACGGAGGCAAAAATCCTATTTTTGCATACTTTTTGCACAAGTTAGCAACTAGCATGGTATGTTGACATGATACCATACCAACCTAGGTTGGTAACTTGTGCAAAAAGAGTGCAAAAATATGGTTTTTGCCTCCGTATTTTAGTTAACAACCCAGTGAGGGTTGCTAACTAACAAACTGAACGATACAGAATCAGTCCCCTGATCAGGTATTGTAAATAAGGTTGGTTTTCCTGCCACTTACAACCCGGGTGCCTTCAAATCAAGAGTGAATAGGCATCTTCTAGGCAAGCGCGTTCCACCTTAGACTGTATCATCACTTTCCATCAGGTGTGATCACAGTCAAGCGCTAGCCTATATACCTAGTATAAAAAAAGGTAAATTATCACTAAAATTGACGTCATACTCGTACTATATTTCTCTAACAATCATTATTTCGGAAAAAGCGATTCTAATATTTACTTTTGCAACATGATAACTCTGATATTTTCTTTCTTCTTAACCTTCTTCATTAAGTACCGTATCTCATCATTCACGAGCAGGCACCCTGGTGTATGCTATTTGCCGATGACATTGTGCTTGTCGGAGACCATTCGGAGACGAAGCGTCCGAGGTCCAGAGCAGAAGCAGACTAGAGTTATGGCGGGAGAAATTAGAGAACGTTGGCTTAAGGATCAGCCGAACTAAAACTGAACATCTATTTTGTGATTTTGGCGGTACCTCCAGCTAATGGTGAAGCCCTAGTTCCGATTTTCTGTACCTCGGTTCGCTCTTTCAAATGATGGCAATATCAACCGAGATGTAAACAATAGAACTGCGGGATGGATGAAATGGCGACAGGTCTCAGGTGTCATATGCGATCCAGGAATGCCCCTTAAAGTTAAGGTGAAAATTTATAAGACCTGTCGTGTTGTATGGATCAGAGTGTTGGGCGGTAAAAGGGGTAAAAGGGACAGATGAAAGAACTCAAAGAAGAGTGCATGCAACCGAAATGCGATTGTTGAGATGGATGTGTGGTGTGAAGAGAATGAAAAGGATAAGGAACGAGTACATAAGGGATAGTTTGAAAGTTGCGCCAATAACAGAAAAGATGAGGAGTAAAAGGTTAGCGTGGTATGGGCATGTTATGCGGAGGGATGAAAGTCATGTCACTATTTAAAAGAACGATGAGTATGCATGTGCGGGGACGAAAAAGTCGAGAAAGACCTAAGAAGAGATGGATAGGTTGCGTGATGCGTGTGATTGCGAGTTGAAGGCTGATAGGAGCGAATGGAAGAAGAAGACATGTTGTGCCGACCCCAAATAACGTGGGAAAAGGCCAGAAAGAAAGATAGTACCGTATCTTTCAACAGATTTTGTTCGTTCAGCACGCGACGAGTGTTTTGTGGTGTGCTCGTCCATGCCGGCTGTTCGATTATGTATTCCGATATGAGATTTTTGTTTCTGACTTATCCTGTCCAAGTAAAATGTTCCCCCGTTTCTATTGAATTTGAAAGAGTTGCGGTACTCCGCTTGCGCACTAGAAGATGATTTTTTAATAACTTTTTTGAACTACGTAATAATATTAGTGTTCCGTGGTAATAGGTACGACCTTTATGATCTAGCAGGAACAAAAATACTTAATTGTCTTGGCGAGGAGTGGAGAGTGCTCCTTGGGAAGTTTTTTAGATGGAAAAAAACATCAAACCCGCGACACTGTCGCCGACAGCTTTATTTAATTTGAAGTGAAAACTTCTTCAGGCGAGTTGATTAAACACGTGAATTGTTCAAGTTTTCACCATTTTCACTTCTGTCGACATTCAGTGTCACTGTTATTTGCAGTGTAACGAAACCGGAGAGCATATCGTCGACAGAAACGGTTGATATCGCTATCGACGTGTTTGATTGTGCCGTGAACTACATCGAGCACGTGGAGCTCGTGACAAACATACGATTCACTCGTCGCGGTGCTTTGGAGGTGTACCTCGTATCGCCACAAGGTAACCCTGCCCTTTTCTAACACATTCGCTTCTGTATAGCGTTCACTCTTTTTCGCTTGAGGCCTTTTATTCCAACTCTGATGTTTTATGAGCCTCTGGTACTTTTAGAAAACGTTGCGTCTTTCGTCGTCAGTCTTTTCCTCCTTCCTTCCTCCTCCGATCGTAATAAATAATAGTACATTGTTACCCTAGGGATGAAAGTAACTTATTTAGTCCCGAGACGGGGTTTGGCGCCAGAGCGTAGCGAGGGCGCCTATAGTTCGAGGGACTAAATAAGTCTTTATCCCGAGGTAAACACTGTGCTTTTCATTACGATTATAAGGAAAGTCAAAATAAAAATAGAAATTAGCTAAAGAAAATTGAATAATTGTGTCAATAAAAATCACTGTTAAACAGAAGCCTAAACAAAGCTACAACTCGAAAAACAATTAATGAAGATCGGATTGCCGCTTGTCACTTTCCCGCCTTTTTTTTTCTTTGGCCTAGCCGGCGGGCTAAGCGTTTAGCTTTTTAATAGTCAAGTATTGTCTATGAATGTCTATGAATCAGTTATCTTTACTTTATGAATAAAGTCTATCTTTCTTCTTGTCTATGGATGCACTCGGGTACCATGTCGTGTTTCATTTGAACTCCAATAAAAATGTGACTAGTTTTTTTTAATTATTTGACAGCTGTCAGTTGAAAACGATTCTCCCTAGGGCTGCAAAGTATTACTTTCAACCCGCTTCTCAGGCAACTTCAGACCTACTTTCCGTGTATGAGTAATGAAAATGAACATTGTTGTTTTACAGAATACCATTTTTGCATTTTTTTTAGTTTAGCACTACATATTTAATTGTTGATGAAATTGTAACTGACGGTTTAATTAACCACGTTCAACTTCAGGAACTAAAGTTCAAATGCTGAGCGCACGTTCACGGGACACTTCCAAAGCAGGACTAGTCAACTGGCCTCTAACCTCTGTAGCCACTTGGGGCGAAGGGCCCCTGGGCACTTGGCACATCATCGTCCAGGACATGGTAATATTATTAAGTAAAATCGTAGAAAATACTAGATTAGATAGCATTAACTATGGACAATAAAATTTTGCTTCAATTTTCAGACGAATGAATCGAACACGGGTGAAATCGGGCCGATATCTCTTATCGTTCATGGTACGGAGGAAACTCCTGCGCATATGAAAAACGGCCCTAGACGTTATAATAACAGATACAACAGCTATTCACCGCCACAACAATTTGCAGACTACCTTGACAGTGGTGGGTCATACAATGAAAACGCTGCCCCTTTTATACCAGAGCAACATAGCACAGAAGAGGTCGACTTTAATAGTATGGACACGCGGGTGTTGTTAGATGAAATGGAAAAGGAACTCCTGAGGAATCACCATAGCAAATACATTGCGGCAAGTGTTGAAACTTGAAATTGTAGGTCACGTACGCGTTTAATTTATGTGAAGGTTAATTATATCAGCATCATTATGTAAACGATAAGGTACGTCTTTTACGTTTATGTGTTCTTAGTGAATGTATATTTGGATATATATTAAATATATAACTGTGTTAAACTAAGCAAAAATTATATAATAGGTAATTATTGTACATATCGAATTTAGCTATCTGTCGTGGTAGTTTTCTGAAAATGTTCGACTAACTGTGACTCAGTGCTTATAAACCGTGAAGTACTTGCGTAGTATGTAATAGGCATACTTGAAGTGTGTAATAGGTATCACAAATAAAAATTTTGTATTAATCTTAAATGCATATCTAGGTATCTATCTATTCTGTATCTACTGTTAACTACTAAACAAAAGTTCAGCCCTTATATAAACGTTTACCACGTGATAATAGCAAAATCTTTAGTTTATTATATTTTAAAGATAATATATGTAAACAAATTGGTAGGTATTTATTTTTAAGACTTGCATTACTTGTATTATAAAATCTTGCAATCTGTTCCACAAAAAATGCTTGTAACTTTTCATCTATGAGATAACAAAACCAAATGGAGGCGCCCCATTCATTCATTTTAGCCTGGCCTTGCGTGACATGCGGCGTCATTAAGTTTATGTAGGTAGGTAGGTGAGTTACTACCCTAGGTGACACCTTCTGATATGCCACTGTCAAGTGATAAAAAATAGTCACACTCATTTTGTAGACGGGGCCAGTCCATGTTGTTTCCTATTTCATTGCTTATTTTTAAAATAATGAACACTATTTAAATAAGTATTTCTAATGGAGTATATGAAGTATCTGGATGTATATTTCAGACAAAATAAAACCACGCATTTTATGTTTTTGTAATATTTATTTTTATAAGCTCGTGAAAAAATATGACTATCTGAAGGCAGTTTAAATTATCCTAATATCTATTATTTACTTGTAAAGTTGTAACACTCGTAACCTACTAGGACAAAAACTGTAGAAATTGTACATATCAATCAAATAATTATAAAACTAAACTGTTGTTCCGATACGAATTTCATTTATTACAGAGCGGACGGTTAGAGATTTCATTTCTGACAGTTCGGAAATCTCACGTTAGGATACATTCTTCTTCTCTTTTCATAATATCTTCTCTATTATATAAAATTCTCGTGCCAGTTTTTGTTTACAAATTCCTGAATTTGGTAACGAAAACGGCTCGACCGATTGTTATGAAATTTTCTGTGTATGGTCGGCAAGTCTGAGAGTAGGTTTCTAGCTGTGGTTTCTAGATTCTAGTTGCTAACATGTGCAAAAGAATACAAAAATAGGATATTAGTTTTTTTAGTTAATAACCTAGTGAGGGTTACTAACTAACAAATTGATACAGAATCAGGGGCCGTACCACCATCTCTTATAGCAGTATTATTGTAATATTGTTTTGACATTTTCATACAATGTCAGTATGAAAATTAAAAACAATGTTACAATAATACTGCTAAGCGATGGTGGTACGGCCCCAGATTCAGGGTACTGATTTAGCGTCCCGGTGCAGTATGCTCCGTTGTAGTCAAAAAAGGAAAGATTCCGACGAATTGAGAACCTCCTCCTTTTATTGAAGTCGGTTAAATTGCATCACACCATTAGGTCCCTTGCGCTAGACCACCAAGCTCATTGTGATTTATCCAATAAAAACATGTTTCAGATGATAATTTTATTGTTTCAACCAAAAAAATCTCTGGCTTTAGTTGACTCTAATTTTAAAACATAATATTGTCAGAAATGCAATCTGTACGGCCGTACATCTAATTAATATAGTCCATTCAAATGAATTTGAAAAACAACCGTTATTATTTAATTTGTCTGGGCTCATATAATTATTTCATTTACTTATATTTTTTTGAAAATCGTTGTTGTTCCATTTAGTGACACCTTTGGATGTACTCATTCAAATTTTTCCTACTATATTTATGTAAGTACATTACTAAAAGTCACTCAAAAAATATACATAGCTAGTAGCACCACAGTACTTTAAAGTGCTGTTTTTGGCCCCATTTAACACTTACTAAGGGTGGATTGCACCATCCCACGTTATCGTTAAATATGAAACGTTAACGTCAAATCGTTCGTCAAATTAACAAAATGAGTTGCACCATCTGACTATGGTTAAAATGACGTCATTTTTGACACTAACCATAACCAGCGCCTAATGGGTGGTCAACGTTAAAGTTATTGTCAAATACTATACATATTTATGTTTTTATGTCTGTGATCTGTCACTTATGTTTTGTTGTTAGGTTTTAGTTTTTCATATTTTTTTGTCTATAAGATACTGCCCACGCATCTTTAGGGACATAAATGCCTCATTTCACTAGTAACCCGAATAACTTTAACGTTAGCGAATTTTATTATGGTGCAACGCAATTCGACGATGTGAATAACGCTCGTTAAGATTCTCGTTATAGTTAACCTTAACAGTAACTTTAACTAGAATTTTGGTGCAATCCACCCTAAGTAAACTATGAAGTACCTAATCACATTTAAATAATCACCTAAAGCACCAATAGTTTCAGCGACTTTTGTCTTTCACTATGCCACAGTCTAGTTAATATCACGTGTTAACAGTATATCCGAGCGCCCTCAGCTCTGATACCATAAAGTCATCTTTGAACCTGTCAACTCCTCGAATCCAGTCCTCGAAGGAAATCACCTGTCTACATCTGCCCCCGTACTCGGGGGGTAGGTATTCTGGGTCGATGTGCTTGTGGAGGGAGGACATGTCGTAGCCGTGGAAGTGAAGGCGGTTCCAAGCAGCGGCCGGGATGAACTGCTTGAAGATGTAGAAGAATGTGTTGAGGATCCAGCTGTAGCGGATTATGTGTAGGCTGTGGTTGAGCAGGGGGAAGGATACCTGGAATTAAAGTAAAAAAACATGATCTATAGAGAGCCAATGCCTGTGTGCCCGTTTATACCTCCTGAAAATGCCATCCATTCTAAGGCAATTATTACATTAGTTTACGCATTTCAAGTTAGTACTTGACTGCAATCTCACATGATGGTAAGTGAAGATGCAACCGAAATGAGTGTTATTGTATTAACTTGCAAGGGCTGAGTATATATCCTAACGGTAGCTACTGTTTATGTACGCTAAATTGCTTCGGCTGTGTGTCTTAGCCGGTAAGTATGTAGTTAAATGGAACCGGTAATTTTAAAAGTGTCTCGTGCGGAATCGAAGCGTTCAGAGGAGTACGCGCTAATTGCTTCAGGGACGTATCGTCAACCAGGATCCCTTAACTAGAGGATCTTGGATCTCCCAGAGGATCCTGGTAAACTCATCTGTTCATCATAATCCCCTTTTAATAACAATAACTAGACAAAGATTCCATCACACCATACTGAAGGTCCCCAAAATTTCATTGTTATTTGTAGAATAAAGTAAGACTCGAATGCGTCAAGTTGCCGATGCAACCTCTCACTCACGCCATCCCCACCGCTTTGGCGTCTTGCAATATACCGTAGACAGCTCGGGACATCCTATCATTATCAGCGAACTTGACATGCTCGGGTACGTATTTATTTCGGGGATTTTTTAGGGAGCATAAGCGGGAAACTTTCCAGAAGTGACACATCTCTGTTTTGAGGGTTCCTCACAAGATCTCACCCCCATGAGACTGACGATCTGATGCGCGATGGTGGGCGTCAGATGCCGCACGTGGCCCACGCTCAAGCCCTCCAGGTCCACTACAATGGTGACGCCCAGCACCTGCAGCTTGGGTTGCATGGACGCTATCTCGTCCATGATGAGAGCGCACCGCACCACGTCTTCTATAGGAACTGCGCTGGTGTCCCAACGACCTGAAATGTTATGAAAGGTTCACAATTCGGCACGTATATTGGTTTTTATTTTTTTTATTTACAATTAATTCAAGCCAAGGTTTTGTCAGGTTTTAAAGGTTCCATATCTCAAATGAGGAAAACGCATGCACTTTGTTGTCCATCTGTCCAGGACTTTATTTATAGTTCTTTTAATTAGGAACAACTGTTGTACCTGAAAGCTATCAAATTGGATTTGGCACTGAACACAGAAGTCTATGCTTCATAAGTCCATTCAAGATAATATATAAAGTTCAATCCTTTAAGTCAACCTAATAAAAAATTTAAGCAACTGTGAGGGCTTGAAGCTTGCGTTGAAGTATTTGTCGGATATTTTGTCTGAATTCATTTGCTAACATCAAACTATCCCGACTTCCGGCCGGCGATCATTACAGTCAATACGTGTGTCAACGTCCTCCGTAAATAAGAAATTAAAATCAGTGCAAATAGTGTGTTTCAACAGTAACTCAGCACAAAACACGTCAAAGATTCAATCAACGAACATTTGTAGAAAGTGATTACAGTGAAAAACACATTGCTTTGCCACTAAAATCGCAAATATTTCGTTCTACAACATAACCTAAAAGTGCAATCTAACAGTTATCAAGTTGAGTGTTGACCAACATAAGAAACTAAAGTGTCAGTTAAAGTCAGTTGGGCTTTGACAGCAGGAAGTGAAACCATAGACAATTAGTGTTGCCACTACAAAAAAATTCCCCAAAAAAATGGAAAAAAGTATGGAGTTGCTGCTGTCCAGACTAGACCAGAAATTAAATGAACAAACAAAACACATTACTACTGCAGTGACAGCTAGCGTCATGGAGGCGATGGACGAAAGATTTAAAACGATATTGGAAGAAAATGCTCAACTTAAAGATAAGATATTTACTCTCGAGAAGAAACTTAATACAATGGAAAAGGAGAAACGGAAATTTAATCTGGTCTTCTTTGGCATAGAAGAAGCGGGAAAATCCGAAGCAGAGTTGGTTGACCACATAAAGGAAACAGTTATAGAATCAGGAACAAATCTAAATAGCAACGAAATCAGCAACGTCTATAGAATTGGCAAGAAAGATAACAACAAAAACCGACCTGTTGTAGTGTCCTTCACGTCTGTATGGAAAAAACACTATGTGCTGAAAAACAAGAGGGGACTCCCGCCAGGAGTATACGTCAAAGAAGACTTCTCTAAAGAAGTACTAGAAAAACGTAAACAGTTACAACTCCAAGTGGAAGAAGAAAAGAAGAAAGGAAATATAGCTTTCTTAAAATACGACAAGATAATAGTAAAGAAATCATCTGGCCAACCCAGAGATAAAAGGAAAAGAGAGGAATCAGGATCACCTAAATCCTCAACTAATAAGAAAGTTAACACAGAAGAAAACTCCAGTATTCCACTTGCTAAAACAAAAGATAACGTTAAACCTAACTTGCTCAACTACATTGAACGAGGCAAACCAGCCTCACCGGGTATGACTTCAAAAAACCTATAATGACCGCCGGCAACTCGAATCAAACTAAATTAAATACCTCAACTTTATGTAAACCAACACCTACAACATGCACCCCAAGCCGGTTGGTCACCGTGGGGGAAGAAGACCACAACCCTCCATCCAGTAAATCCAGCAACACAAAAGCAGAAAAAGGTCTAAAAATTTGTACTTACAACGTCAGATCACTGTCAACAGCTACAAGAATACTGGAATTGAATAATGCGATAGAAAAAATAAATTGGGACATTATTGGGCTTGCTGAAGTAAGAAAAATGGGATGCACAATAGAAGAGCACAAAGACTACATCCTCTGTTACATAGGCGAGACTGCTGGGCTCCATGGCGTGGGTTTCCTAATAAAGAAAACACTTAAATCCAACATTGTGAGCTTCAAAGGTATATCGGAGAGAATCGCTTTATTGAAACTGAACTTTGAAGGTGTAGCTTTATCACTAATTCAAGTGTATTCTCCAACCGAAAGCTCAAGCGAAGAAGACATCACACGATTCTATAACGACTTAACGGAAGCGCAAGAGCTAACAGATAAAAACTTTTTAATCATTGGAGACTTTAATGCGAAAATTGGACATCCAAAACCTCACGAAAATATAATCATGGGAAAGTTCGGTTACGGAAAGCGAAACATCAGAGGCGAACGTCTATTACAATATGCGCTCGAGCGCAAACTGTCAATTATGAACACGTATTTTAAGAAGAAACGGTCTCGAAAATGGACCTGGGTATCCCCAGATCATAAAACCAAAAATGAGATAGACTTCATACTGAGCCCAAATCCAAAACTTATTACTAACATAGAAGTTCTTAACAAAGTAGAATTTCCATCGGATCACAGGATGCTAAGATGCACTTTAAAGATACAGCCATCCAAAACCAGTCGAAGGGCATTCAAAAACGTACCCAACAAGCTGAAGTCTACTTTCGAGAAAAATAATTACACACAAAATCTGAAAGAGAAATCAACATCACTACATAAATTAACAAGTAATATAAGCAACATACAAACTCTTAGTGACAAAATAGAAGCAACAATTACAGAAAGTCTTAAACTAGACCAAAAATTAAAAACAAATAACATAAAACCAAAAATTATCAGTGATAAAACATTGGAGTTAATTTCAAGGCGAACAAACTTGCTGAATACCAAAAACAAATCTAAAGAAATGAAAGAAGAACTAAAAAAAGTATTCAAAAATAGTAACAAAGCTATAAGAAACGATTATGACAACTATAGAAAAACAGTAATAGAAAGAAATATGTCAACATTTCGAAGTTCAAAAAGAGCATATAAAGAACTGGCAACTCATAAAAACTGGATACACTGTCTCAATTATGGGAAGAACGAAACCAGAGATAGGGAAGATATAATAAAATGTGCAACTGCCTTCTACTCAGCTCTGTACAAAAATCCACCACAAGAAATAGCACAAGATGAACAAATGAATACTCATAGTAATGTAGAATCAGCAAAAAGACCTATAGACCGAATAAACGAAATGGAAATATGGAAATGCATCAGGAAATTAAAAACAGAAAAGAGCCCAGGACCAGACAAACTCATAAATGAAGCCCTAAAAATAGGAGCACCTATTCTTTCTACTCATCTAGCAAAACTTTTCAACCTAGTCTTAGAAAAAGAACAAGTTCCTACACAATGGTGCAAATCAAACATAATACTACTCTACAAGAAAGGAAATCCGCTAGATATTGGCAATTATAGGCCAATCAGCCTACTATCCTCAATTTACAAACTATTTTCCACAATCATTCTGAATAGAATAGCACCAGATATCGATAAGAACCAATCACTAGAACAGGCAGGTTTCCGACCACAATATTCCACAATTGACCATATACATGTTATTGAGCAGATCATTGAAAAATTCAACGAGTTCAACACACCACTTTATATAGCATTCGTCGATTATTCGAAAGCGTTTGATAGTATAACACATTCACATATATGGAAAGCTCTAAAAAACAACAACATAAATGAAAAGTACATAAATATTATAAAGAACATATATTCTAAGAGTGTCAGTAGAGTAAAACTAGAAAGACTAGGGGAAGAGTTCAAAATTGGACGAGGCGTGAGACAGGGAGACCCACTCTCCCCTAAACTATTTATAGCTGTACTAGAAGACATCTTCAAAAACATTAATTGGAAAAATAAGGGAGTATGGATATCAAACAAAAGGCTAACACATTTAAGGTTTGCGGACGACATAGCTCTCTTCAGCGAATCTGCTAAAGACTTGGAAAAAATGCTACAAGAGTTAGACGCAGAAAGTCAAAAAGTTGGTCTTTACATGAACACCTCCAAAACTAAAATAATGACAAACAGCCACAAGAGGTCAATAACAATAGAAGGCAATTCGATAGAATACGTGGACAATTATGTGTACTTAGGCAAACTAGTATCTTTTGATGCAAATAGGAACGAAAATGAAGTAGACAGAAGAATTAACATAGCGTGGAAAAAATACTGGGCATAAAAAGAAATTCTAAAAGGAAACTATAACTTAAAATTGAAAAAGATAATAATGGATTCCTGCATTCTCCCTAGCCTAACTTACGCAAGTCAAACATGGATATTTACCGAAAAAGTGAAAAACAAAATCCTGTCCTGCCAACATGCCATGGAAAGGAGTATACTGAAGCTGAGAAGAATTCAGAAAATAAGAAACATAGATATTCGAAAGAAAACAAACATAACAGATGCTCTTCAGTATGCTCTTCAACAAAAGTGGAAATGGGCGGGACATATAGCTCGATACAAAGACAAAAGATGGACGTATGTAATATCAAAATGGCAAGGGCCCGTAGGCAAAAGGAAAAAAGGAAGACAGAGAAAAAAATGGGCTGATGACATCATAGTCGTTGCAGGACGAGATTGGTTGAGTAAGGCTACCGACAGGAAAAACTGGCAAAGAATGGAGGAGGCTTTTACCCACAGGGGACCATACAAAAAAAACCAAGAAAACAAAATTTCTTAATTCTTGTACATAAAGCTAATATTTTATAAATTGTAATTTGTATGGGAAATAAAGCTATAATAATAATAATAACATCAAACTAACAGTCAACGCTAGGATTAACTTTAGATAAAGAAATTCTTCAACGGTCGACAGCTGCTGCACAGACACCAATTTTATTGATGAATTCCATTTTGATTGTTTATTTAAGGTTTTAATAGGATACGGCTTTTGCTTCCGTCGGCTTGTCGAAACTCCTAAATGGTCGACAGCATGGATACGAAATATTACCATTAGAAGCTTGTTTTAGAAGGTTTTAAATTACTTATTTGAGCATACCAAATCTCATCAGCGTGACCCTGCCGTTAACGGGGCTGTCAGGCATTGTTCCGCCGTACACGTGTTGAACCCGGTCCAGTTTGAACGGGTCACAGGCGTACAGGTGAGGGTTCTTCTTCCGGAAGTCTTCGTAGCGGACCATCTGGAAAGTACAAGGATTTGATTACTGAGTAAATTCGTATGTATGTGAAAAATTTTGATTCGTATTTAAATTTATAGGAATTATTTCCTTATAAGTGTGTAAAACACTAATCACAAAGATAATATTAGTTAAAAACGGCAATGTGTCATCTCTCGTTCGAAGCTTGCCTCATATGAAATTATGAGCCTTCGAAATTAGTTTGAAACTGTTACGTTTCACAAATAGATGGCGCTAGTCCTGCCTGAGGACCTAATAATACGAATCGAAAATTTCACCGCAGGGGGATATGACTCGTATAGCTCAGCGGTCAGAGCAAAATTCGTACGTGTTAAATTAATCGATCCGTCAAAAACTCAGACTCAACTCTCAGGATATTTATTGACTTATCTCAAGCTGTTAAGTACTTGACTGCAATCTAAGCTGATGGTAAATGAAGATGCAGCCGAAGATGTTATCAGACTAACTTGGACCAGATTGATAATAACCCAAAACGGCTACACAGTGTCGCACCGGAACCACGTACAGGAGGCCGCAGATAGTAGACTCCCATCACACCCACCATATGAAAAACCTCAAAAGAGTTTACCATGCAATTACCCACCATATTATGTCACACGAGTGGTCAGAAAATAAACTATGTTTTAAGCTTTAGGTACTAATTGGCAATTTTTTTTAATAAATTCCGCAGTCAAAATATTAAAACATTATTTTAAGTTTTGACTGCGGAATTTATTATGTACATTCTAATTCTTATTAACATAACAGGTATTTTTAACCTTAAATCGAAGCACACCTGGGTAGGTACTAGGTAGGTATAAATCTTATATAAATAAAACTTAATATTTTTTGCGTGATAATTTGACGTCATTTATCACATTTTCTACAAGTCTCTAAATCATAACTTTGATTTATGATCAATAATGTTCGTAGCTTCATCTCGCCTCTCAGTTCTCTCAGATAATGAGAAAGGCTTAAGCAAGAGCCTCGCTGCGACCCAATTTACGTGGATTATGATGAAAATTGTAGAAAATTATGGTAAAATGACCATAACAAAACGTATGCTCTTAAGATTCTCCTCTTGTTTGAAAGGTGCGTTTCCGTGTCAAGGAAATTGTAATACTGTAACGAGTGGAATTATTCGGCGTGTTGTGCAATGAATACCGTTACATCGCCGTTCCGGTCCCAAATAGTCTTTGTGCGACTCTCGAATCTCAATATCGAATTGATATAACGTTTAAAGAAGTTTGAATAGATACAATGGAGCTACTTTCAAGTTTAAATTTTCAATAGAGAGAGTAACTGTATGTTTTGTGAGTGGATAAATTGAGAGGGTTTGATCAGACAGCCTAATTTGACTGACAACTATAGTGTTTCTTTGAATCGTTTTGGGTATGCTTCCAATATCTCTTTTACTTCAATGCAGGTCATATTAGTTTTGTACACCTTGAAAATTTAAAAACTTGAGGATTTTGATGCTTTAGTTGTTTAGCTTACAGGAGCCCCGATGTAAGTTTGCATTTACAAACAAAAGCATAATGCACATTATTGGCTTATTTTTCATAGATTTTTTATTAGATTATTCTGAGGTTCGCTTTATCTCAAAATCATCTAGACCAGAAATCACCCACATTTAAATATACTGGAATTAATTGAGTGTAACAGGCGGACGGATGGCAAAAGTCTCACCATAAAGGTTCCATTTTTACCATTTTTGTATGGAACCCTAAATATTAACATTATATTATGAACTTCAGAATACAGAATAAGAACACAAGCAATTTTGAAATCAACTTTGGCTCTACACGCGTTTTACTAACACAAAATGAGTTTGTTTTCAAAAATGTTTTTAATTAATGGAAGATCGCGAATATAGATATAACTATGCATCAGTAATAATATAAACGTACCAATTTATGCGCAAGCGCCGGTATGAATCTCCTACATCTGAGAAATCGTATCAGATACGCGTCGTCTGTCCTTCGGGGATTACATTCACCTCGCTCTGTGGAACAAATTGAAAAAAAAAAAGAATTAACAGGTGTACCTATATGTGGTAATTTAATGCATTTTTAGAACGCTATACTTATTATTAGGTATTGCGTAACTACCAGTTACTTTTGACTTCTGTGAGAACCTTGCAGCTATTTATATCATTTGAATGACTAAACTTGCTGCTCAGTAGTGGATTAGGGACCTAAATTGAAAACTGAATTGGTAAAAACATCCTTAAGCCTTGAAAATTAAGTTAAAAGAAGTTACGCGTCACCGTCTGTTCAAGTTAATTTAATTATTATCATTTAAATAATCACATTAATCTGCTATATTAGCTACCTATTTGTTTGAAATTATATTCCCTGGAAAATATTTAAAAAACCTAAACGGATCTTTAACCAGTTGCGAAGGTCAAATATGACATTCAGTACCTACTATGCATATCAAAAAAGTTCAGATTTTTCTCGAAAAACAAAGCAAATCGCCACAAAAAATTCCAAACATGGTGTTTTGACTTATAAGCAGAGTAAAATATTTTTTTAAGAACTACCGTCGAGTTATTTTCAAAAAATCCTTTCCATTTTTAACCGACTTCAAAAAAAAGGAGGAGGTTCTCAATTCGACGCGTATGTTTTTTTTTTTTTTCTATGTTTGTTACCTCATAACTTTTGACTGGGCGAATCGATTTTGATGATTCTTTTTTTATTAGAAAGCTGACGCTTCCCATGTGGTCCCATTTTAATTTTATCCAGTTCTGATAACGGTATCCATGAGAAAACCATATAAGTATTAAATTTTCATTAGTACTTGCGCGACAAATAGATGAATAACTCAATATCACGCCAAGCGATTTCGATAATTATTGTTTTATTTGGAAGAATATACTTCAAGGGTGGTTTGGTGAAAACTTGATTAGGTTCTGATAATGGTATCTATGACAAAATATCGGAACTCTTCAATTCTTAGGAGCAAATTATTGATATTCAGCTGAATCTTTTATAGGCCATCCAGATATTTCCCTACCATAACGTCGTTATGGTCAAGTGGTCAAATAACTGCCGTAACCGAATATGATGATGATCAATGGAACGGGCCTCTCTAACGGCTTACAGTAAGGATGCAACCTGTGGCAGAAATTCTAACTAGGTATCTGTAATCAATTTCAATGCGCTTACGTTCGTTGTTGCATTGCAACTTGAGTGTAACATGCGTGACGTCACTAAATGCTGATGCGTTATATGTTTAATCAATAATTACATGTGACCTTCTTCATGTGAAATCTGTCTTCCGACAATGGGAAGACAGATTTCGAAGTCTAGTTATGATCTTTCGTCATCGTGGTATATTTAATAATTTGTTGGCGTCCAAATCTGATAAGACTATGCCTTGCAAACTTTTAACTCTACTAAGGGCAACATATATTTGGCCCGTAGCAAAGTTTTTTTGCCAAGGTCGATTACAGCCCTCTCAAGGGTGGTGCCTTGAAGTTTATGGACTGTATAACCGCCCAGCTTAATATTAGAGGCAGCATTCGGCGCTCCACATCTCCGTAGCCTCTTAATGCCTGAAACGTAAGTAGTACTAGATGGAGGTATGGGTATGCAACCATCACTATCTTTTAGCCTAAGCCCAATAGATTCATCATCACATTTGACATACACGGCTTCTGGTAGCTCTCCATCCTCTTATTGATCTCTCCTCAAAGCCGGCCATTTGATTTTTTTTATCATGCCCATAGCTCCTAGTCCTTCTGAAACAACGATGTTGCGTCTTAACATCACGCGGGATTCGACGCCAATTTTTATCGATGGCAGAAAATCACCACAGCTATTGACGTCTTTGGGAATTACGTTCTTTGGTGGTGTTCTAACATATGTCGCTACTTCACGACTCATCAACTGCGTTGATTTGATAGAGCAGCCCGTTAAGCAGGTCTACCCATATTTAAAAAAATAGTGAACTTCAGACCACTTAAAATAAAATTAAAAATTAACAAAAAATATTCTTCTACAACTTTAAAATCAACTTACTATTGCTACTCATCAATATGTAGGTGCGATTTATACCAGTTACCACGCAAGAAGGTAGTTTGTCCCTGACTTTATGCGTTTCATTTAAACGGTCCTGTCTCACATGAGCAGCACGTTTAGTAGGTCTACCCATATCAAAAAAAAATAGTGAACTTCAGACCACTAAAAATCAAAAAATAAAATAAAAGTTTAAAAAAAAATAAAAACCGACTTCAAATAAAAAATGGAAAATTCTTTCCAAAAAACCAACTTCAAATGCCACTAGAAAGAATGAAATAATTTTTAATGTACACCAATTCGAAGTCGGGCAATGTTTCGTTCAATCACTATTCACTAATTGTTCTTCGTATTGTCGATAATTGTCTTCGCACATCAAGTTGTATATTACGAAGGACTATTAGTGATTGAACGAAACATTGCCCGACTTCGAATTGGTGTACATTAAAAATTATTTCATTCTTTCTAGTGGCATTTGAAGTTGGTTTTTTGGAAAGAATTTTCCATTTTTTATTTGAAGTCGGTTTTTATTTTTTTTTAAACTTTTATTTTATTGTAATTCCTTTCCAGTCGTTCCATTATTGCTGAAGATAGTAGTCAAGCAGGGCTAAAATGCGCGTAGTATGTCTCTCTACTTTTGTCGCTCTCTTTTCTCTTTCTGATCCATATTGATAGACAGAGAAACAAAAGCGACTAAAGTAGAGAGACACATCTCTACGCGCGCATGGTGCATAGGCTGGGGCTGCAACCCTTCCACCGGGTTCTATCGGAGGCCAGTCTTGCAACCTATTATGATTAATGATATCTCCAAAGAACCAAAATAATAACTTGTAACCATTGACCTCTATATAGAGACAGGGCGAACCGCGCGAAAAAATGTCGCCAGGTCAATGGGGAAATGTCCCCATTGTACGCGCACTATTGTCTATGCCGCGGTCCCCGCCTCAGCTCACGACGCTCCGCACGCACGTTTCCATGGAGACGGTTTCCGCCATTTTAGTAAGTACGCTTAGTAGCGAGAGAATAGTGGAAAATTTAACTCTATAAGATAAAAATGCCTAATTGTGCGATAAAAGACTGCAAAAATTACACCAAGAAATTTAAAAAATGGAAAATTCTTTCCAAAAAACCAACTTCAAATGCCACTACAAAGAATGAAATAATTTTTAATGTACACCAATTCGAAGTCGGGCAATGTTTTGTTCAATCATTAATAGTCCTTCTTATTATAAAACTTGATGTGCAAAGAAACGACAAAATTATCGACAATACCAAGGACTATTATTGAATGAACGAAACATTGCCCGACTTCGAATTGGTGTACATTAAAAATTATTTCATTCTTTGTAGTGGCATTTGAAGTTGGTTTTTTGGAAAGAATTTTCCATTTTATTTTATACTTTTTAGTGGAAAACAACTAATGCGCAAGGCATTGGAAAAAATGCCCACATCGCTTGAAGTATGCTTCTAAAATCTGAAGAGTTCCCTCAATTTCTCCAAGATCCCATCATCAGATCCTGACTTGATGAATACAGTCATTACTTGATGACTGCAAGGAAATGCAATCGTAACTATAAAATATACCTAAATCGCTTCAAGTATACTAGCAAAATTTGAAGAGTTCCCTCGATTTTACCAAGATCCCATCATCAGATCCCGACCTGATGACCATAAGACTGCCTGGAAAAAATTACTCTTTCAAATAATACCCAAATCACTTCAAGTGTGCTTATAAAATTTGAAGAGTTCCCTCGATTTCTCGAGGATCCCATCATCAGATCCTGACTTGATGACTATGGGACCATCTGTGAACTATACCCTATCAAACAAAAAAAAAAATTTCGAAATTGGTCCACGCATCTTCGAGTAATCGGGGAACATACATAAAAAATAAAAAAAATAAAAAAAAAAAAAGATTCCGACGAATTGAGAACCTCCTCCTTTTTTTTGAAGTCGGTTAAAAAGAAGCATGGGATAACGTATCATCGGTAAGTAACATCAAGAAATATTACATAAAAAAAACAAGTATTTCGCAGGATGTTTGATAGATGGCGCTAAATTTCCTTGTATGAAAAAGGCTTTGGCAAAATGTTCGAACAGGCCTATCCTTAGTAATGATCAATGCTTGTAACTCTCACATACGTTTGATCATGTTCCGTAGCTCCTCGATCGCTTTATGCCTGGTCTTCGGGTCCTCATTGCAGTTCCGCCGCGCGATCTCCTCAAAGTCAGGGTCTTCGTAGCGACTGACTTCAGCTGCGAAGGCTATGTCTATAAACGGCATCTTGTTTAATGCGTCCTGTGAGATAAAGAAACCATCACTTTCCACCTTTCCAAATACAGTCAAACCTGGATAAGCGAGAGTTCAAGGGAGCACAATCTCATTCTCGGTTATAGAGGTTTCTCACATTCAAACGCATTCACTATTTTAAGTTTGTCACTTAATGACAGTACTTTAATTTTCCGTTTGGAGATGATGCAGACACAACTTTCCTTAAACTGAGTAAGTCCAACAAACAGGACGGTACACAGGCACACGTGTCCATTCGAAAAGAATGCGATAAAATAACAACGTTATTTAGTTCCACGAAATAGAATATTGACGAGAAAACAATACAAAAACAATGGTAGGAAAGTTAAGAACGAGTCGTAAAATAGCAGATGTAAAATTTCTAATTTGTTTTTTCATTTGTTACTGTATGTGTGTAGCTTTTATTAAATGAAGTTCAACTGTCGCTTATAGAGGAATGGATAAGTAATGGATAAGTAGCAGTCTCACTTACGGAGGTCCATGAGGGAAAAACGACTTTCTCTTACAGAGGTTTCTGTTTCTCGCTAATAGAGGTTTTGGGAGCTTAAAATGACGGGTCCTGGCTCTCTGAACTCTGGACTTATAGACTTTTCTCACTTATCCAGTTCTCACTTACCCAGGTTTGACTGTAGTAGATTGTACTAGAAGAGCATTAAATGGATTTATGATCGCGTTACATACTCTGGATTTTCAGCTTGTTTATAGCAAGAATCTGTTTTGTATAGCATGGTGAGTCAACGCTCTAATATCCTCCTCGATGCGGAAGAATATATCAGAAAAACGAAGTTTTACCTAATTACAAACACTTAAGCCAGTTATCAAAAATCCGTTTCTGACTTTCTGAGCGTTGTTAGCTATTATCATTATTGACAAATTAAAACAAACATTAAAATTACCTACAAATATTTTAGTTTTCGAGGAAAATGAGAAAAATTGAGATTTTGGAGCAATTTTTGGGAGAACTTTGTATAGCGAAAATTTTGTCCAATCGTGTGTTTCTGCGTCTGAGCGAGTTTAGACTAAAGATCCAAAATACATTATGTCTAAATTTGAAAGTAATTTTCTTTACAGTTTCTAAACTGCGTAGGTCACTAACAATCAAAATAAATAAATAAATATATACGGGACATTTCACACATCGCAATCTAGCCCCAAAGTAAGCGATAGCTTGTGTTATGGGTACCTATTAGATACCTGATAAATATACATACATACTAATATAAGTACATAAATATAATATATTGCAAAACTCACTGGAAAACATTCATGCTCATCACACAAACATTTACCAGTAGTGGGAATCGAACCCACGACCTTCGGCGCAGACAGCAGGTTCGCTACCACTACGCCATTGGGTCGTCACTTAAAGCACACTTAAGGCACTGTGATCAGTCAACTTTGGCAAATTGCGTAAAATCTACAGGTATTATCACTGTTAAAAAAATATGTGCATACAATTCAAAGTATTTCTGACATGGGAAGTAAGTAGAAAGTATGTCTCATGACACGATTTCGTAAAATTCACGCGATAGAAAAAAATACCAAAGTAGCTACTGCAAATACATAAATCTGCATTTTTCACAGAAATGGTTGCATTAATTTTTGTGAAATAAATTTGGTTTTGTATTTATGACGGAGATAATGGCCGTTTTAGATTATTTATATTATATCTTCATTTTCATTAATTTCACATTTTCTAGTTTAAGTATTCGAACAGAAACTGGCGTGCGAAATCCTTTTTTCTAATTAATAAGACAGTGACAGCGAATCCACTGCATTATGCATAGTCGTTTACGTTGTTTAGCAACAAGTAAGCTTAAATATTTTCAGCGTTGGTTCGAAAGCTAAGTTATACCTATATGTATAAGTAATCTGAAGAGGCTTTACGAGGTGAGGTATGTACATAGTTTTAAAAGAGAAAAGTTAACAGTTAGGTGAGGACTTGCTTGGCACTTTAATCATCAAGCCAAGAGATCATAGGAGAAAGCACTTGAGTACGTGAATCTGTGCGTAAGTGAAAAAGTATAATGTAGAAAGTAGCCCTTAAGCCTTTCCAGTTAAAGGCGGTTAGTGCAATCACAAGATAACTACAGTAAGCAATTATATTTAATTTGGAATTTTATTAGTAGGTTGGTATGTCTTATATTATTTTCGTTTGTAAGTTTTTTTTGTACTTGGAATTTTAGTAAGTTACCTATGGATAACACTTAGTTATTTGAAAATTTAGAGCAGTATAGGTATGCCTTGTTACCTACCTTATATACCTTTAATTGGTACAAAGTCCATTATCCAAAAAAGGCACTTATTTTGACTTGCCAGTTTACTACGAATAGATAGGTAGATAGTACTACCTAATAAATATGTTATTCGAAGATATTGTGTCAAAATGAATAAGTATCTCTGGGTTATACCTACTGTCTTGTAAATACAATTTAATATAACTAACAACATAACGAGTTTTTTATATCTGCGATAAAATTTGACGATTTAATTAACAAAACATGTTACGATCACATTATTATTATGGTTTTTTCCAGAGCTTATAGATTTGTTGTTCATAAAAATTAAAATGGTGGCCGTATATTTCCAGTTCGATAACCTTCACACAATGTTATTTAAAAAATAATCTACAATAATACACAGATCACTAAGCTGTTAGCATTTTGTATTTCTTGGGCGAAAAAAATAACATTTATTTAATAACAAAAGTTTTGCAAATTGAAAATAGGTACTTACGATGTTTAGTCGCAGGGTTGTTTTAACTGAGAATAAAATACGCGTCTGATATATTGCTATGTAGGTACTCTGAACTTTTGCTGCTGTAACCAAACTCCTCCGGCTCGACCGATTTTTATAAATTTTTTTGTCTAAGAATGGGTCGTTAAACACCAAAATACATTTTCTCGGTCAGCTAGTATTTCCATAAAATAATGTTCACATAGAGTTTAGGATTGCGTTCCATACAATCTATGTTGGTAAAGTACGAACCAACATAGATTGTATGGAAGTGACGACCGAATGGCGTAGTGGTAGCGAACCTGCCGTCTGCGCCGAAGGTCGTGGGGTTGATTCCCACTACTGGTAAATGTTTGTGTGATGAACATGAATATTTTCCAGAGTCTGGGTGTTTTTCAATATATTATATTATTTATGTATATTAGTATGTATGTATATTATTATCAGTCATCTAGTACCCATAACACAAGCTATCGCTTACTTTGGGGCTAAATTGCGATGTGTCAAATGTCCTTTAAAAAAAAAAAGTATAAGTAATTGCTCCACATCTCCCGCGCAACCTACGCTAAAGAGGATAGTGAACTTTGGGTATAGTCGGTTAAGTTAAAGATAAATATGAATTTAACTCGAGAAAATAAACACTCAAACATTAAAGGTTCATTAGTACACAAAAATGCATATTTATCAAAGAGGTCATTGTACCATGACTTACACGGAATGACGAAGTAGGTACTGACGACGAATCAAGATAAGTCAAAGTCAAAAGTCAAAGTCAAAATATATTTATTTCACATATGCCTAACTTACAAGGCACTTGTAAAACGTCAACAATATTTGTTACATAATATTATGTACGGTGATAACTACAAGTCGACTTAAAACTAAGTTTACGAGGGTTCCAACGCGCCCTGCACTGAGAAGAAGCCCACAACAAACTCAGCCGGGTTTTGTTTTCGGTTATCACCACTTTACAAAAGCTCTTAAAAACTAGTTGAGCTAGTAATTATAATACAGCAGTTCATTTACTCTCAAGGATTTGATTCATGTAAATAATCCTTAATACTATAGTAAGCTTTATTAACGAGCTTTCGTTTTACAGCGACTTTGAACTTATTGAGGGATAAGTTTAACATTTCAATAGGAAGTTTGTTGTAAAAGCGTATCCCATTGCCTTTAAATGATTTATTTATTTTCTCTAGTCTTGTTTTATTCACTACTAGTTTGTTTTTACTTCTAAGGTTAATAGCATGGAGATCGCTTTTTTTAACAAAATTTTTAATATTTTTATGCACATATATCAAGTTATCAAATATATACTGTGCATGCACCGTCATTATATAAAATTCTTTGAATTTTTCTCTTAAAGATTCTCTTGGGCCCATTTTGTAAATGGCACGAACAGCCTTCTTCTGCAGCACGAAAATTGTATTAATGTTAGCAGCATTACCCCATAGCAAGAGACCATAGGACATAATGCTGTGAAAATAACTAAAATATACGAGTCGAGCAGTCTGGACGTCTGTCAGCTGCCTAATTTTCTTAACCGCGTACGCAGCAGAACTAAGCCTGTTCGATAACGTCTTATAACGTGTTCGGTAACGATTTATATGAGAGTCCCACTGTAGTGTAGCATCTAACGTTATTCCTAAAAATACGGTTGTATCTACGAGATCCAATTCCTCAACACCTAGTTTTACATTCGTTTGAACTTGTCTAACATTAGGTAAAGTGAATTTAATACATTTTGTTTTTATGCTATTAAGAAGCAAATTATTAGCTTCAAACCAATGTACAACTTCTTTGAGACAACTGTTTACGTCGTCAAAATTGTTTTTTTGTCGATTAATTTTGAACAATAGTGAGGTATCATCAGCAAACAGTACTATCTCATGCTTGTCCTTAGTAAGGTAAGGAAGGATAAATATTGATAATAACAATCATTTTAGGGCCGAGTTTTCAATCGCCAGATAAGCTATCTGACGAATAAATTTGAAACATATGCCATACAAAACGTCATATAATTGAAAAATCGGCCCTTAGGTTTACATAATATTTTGATCATAATTACATCTGCTGGAAGTGTCCAAGATGGTACGCGCTTATCTAGAAGATTTTTCTTCTAAATTATGCACTCTTCATTTTATGAAGATGGGCATTTCTACTAAACAGTTGATGGACATCCTAATAAACTGTTGAGCATATGCACACAAGTTAAAATGACGGATTAAGGGCCGATTTTTAATAGTCAGATAATCGTTAACTAAGGAATAAATGAGACGTTTTGAAAGATTTTGTATGGCATATGTTTCAAATTTATTCCTCAGATAGTCTATCCGGGGATTGAAAAATCGGCCCTTAGAGCAAAAAATGCGTACTTACCTAAATAAAATAAATAAATAATCGTTTATTCAGCACACAGATTATTACAAAAAAAGTAGTATTTACGTTACTTTTAACTGTGTTTCCTGGACGTACCGAATTATATGTTGATGTTGATGAAAGGAATAAAAATATCAACAACAGGCACTAGCCGCAATTCCACAATCACGACCGCCTTCGGCTCACCGTCAAAAGAAACCCATAATTACCTACCTCGTTTCAGCAAAGTAGACAGCTAGTCCGCCATGGGTATTGGCATACTGGCAATTAATTCCATGGCAAAATAAACACGCACTATGAAATAACAGCGGGTACTACGTAATTATGAGTACCTACTCCCCACATACACATATAGGTAATATGCTTTCGTGCAAGTTACTATAGACGTACCTCTATTTCATTTATTCTGTGATGAATGCAGCAGGCCGCATGGATACACATGCTCCTGGCTGCATTTTATTCCTAGTACGGCAGCTTAACATGTTAGTTCACATTAAAGGGAAGATCCTGCTTTCCAAGATACAGTTCCCACTAGTTTGGGAAGCAGGGGACATCACAAGATTGTTTTTGCTGTTTTAATAAGCATTTTAGCAATATGTAAATAGTACGTAAATAACCTAGATTTAAGTCATCAATTGTTTTTGTATGCTTGATACTCAGATGAACCAAGTAAATTTTGTTTGTTTCTTCTTTCTTTCTTTCACATTTGACTTGGATTGAGCAATAACTAATGACGCTGGATAGAAATTACGAGTAGGTATCATTATAACATCGTCGCACCACAAAAAGAGATTGGATTAAAATTACAATTGATTTGATTGATTATTTCTACTATGTAGTAGCTTTTCCAATGGGTGCTTGGAAAACCTTTTCTACTTTTATTCAAAACGAAAAACTTACCTCATATTTGCAAAATATACCTGTTACATTTTAGTACCTAGGTTTACCTCTTGGATCTGAGTTCAAAGCTCCTAAACATTAACAACGAAATTAACGAAAATTGCGGTAAAACGAGAATGTTACATGCAAAGAGTTTGTACCAAGAAACCTAAAAAGGTAAAGGCAGCCACATATCAGACCCTTGTTGATATGTGTATTATGAAATCTGTGTTCTACCCGTTTGGAGATAGATACCTATAACATTAAAACTTGCCTCATATTTTGTGAACCAAATAAAATATTGACCGGAGTAAGAAAAGTAGTTACGTATGACTAGCTGTTTAAATCAATTTAATTAAAAGATTTTTTTATTTTGCTACGGAGATATAACATTTAGTATTTTATTATACTTATTAAGTTTACTTACTTGGTGCAACTATATTATGCACCAACTTTAGCGCCCCTATCCTACTGTCTTCCAAAGGTATCCTTTGGAAATAAAATAGGTATTTTGTAAAATATTTTTCTTACAAAAAATGTGCCCAACAAAAATACTACTGAGTACACACCAGTCTAAATATTTCGACGTACTGCAAGGTCTTTTATACAACGTAACTCTGTTTAGCATATTTTGACAAGGTTATTTACAGTCTTTATATTATTCATATGTCACTGTCCGTAATCAGGGTCAACATAAGTCATATCACCGAAGTCCATATTTAATTTGGTCGCATCGGCTAACGCAGATTGTACGAGTATTTTATGGATTGATAAGTGTGTGGCATGCGTGTTTGTGTGTTCTTTAACCTTGATTAAATATATATAATACATTAAAACCATGAAACCGTCCGTTTTGATTTCGATTTTCAAAAAACCTGCTGGGGTCCATTGTCAGTTGTCACAACTCAGATAGTTATTTTCAAATTAAAGGAAAAGAGATCTTTAATTTTCAAAAGGGAAATTGAATCCTTTTGAAAATTAAAGATCATAGGCTGGAAAAGCCTAACCACTATTCCCTAGGCCAAAAAAGCGATGAAAATAATTGTACCTACCTCTATCACAATTCCTTAAGTTGTTGTGCATCTACTCATAAGTATAAATAAAATTAATAATAGAATATATGTACGGATCAGTTTACCCTAAGCACTGATCCTAAGTAACGCAACAGATTGCAGTTTTTTGCATCTTTGCTTTTTGTTATGGAAATTTCGAAAGGTTAACCGTGTCGTAGTTTTATGTTGAAAATATACGGGTTTGAATTTCGTAAAGAGAAGTTTTGTAAAGCTGGGGGCATACTAACGACAAACGTCAATGCCCAACATCGCGATAAATATTGCCATAATTATTAACGCGTTAAAGATTCCAAAAAGAGGTGGCTACACTTGAACGGTCAACGTCAATGCCAATTTATGGTGATAAAATTGGCGTAAACAAAGATGGACGCTGCTCTATATTTGATGAATATACGTATAGTGTGGCCGCTTTAATCCCTTTGATGTACCGCCACCTGAGCTATCGGCATACGGCATTAAAATTATTGTCGCAATAACGTTTCCACACTGATTTGGAATATGGCATATCCCGTTAATTAACAGTATTTCCCGCTAGTGTGGCCCCAACATGATATTTTATTTGTTTAACTTTGAAAAGTTCATCTAGCTAGGTTTTAAAAAGAGGCCCTAACTATTGTACATTTAAATTATAAAAATAAAGGTGCTAATAGGCAATAGCTAACCTATGGTTTTTTAGGGTTCCGTAGCCGAATGGCAAAAAACGGAACCCTTATAAATTCGTCATGTCTGTCTGTCCGTCTGTCCGTCTGTCCGTCTGTCCGTCTGTCCGTCTGTCCGTCTGTCCGTCTGTCCGTCCGTATGTCACAGCCACTTTTTTCCGAAACTATAAGAGCTATACTGTTTAAACTTGGTAAGTAGATGTATTATGTGAACCGCATTAAGGTTTTCATACAAAATTTTAAAAAAAGTAATAAATTTTGGGGGTGCCCCATACTTAGAACTGAAACTCAAAAATTTTTTTTTCATCAAACCCATATGTGTGGGGTATCTATGGATAGGTCTTCAAAAATGATACTAAGGTTTCTAATATCATTTTTTTCTAAAATGAATAGCTTGCGCGAGAGACACTTCCAAAGTGGTAAAATGTGTCCCCCCCCCCCTGTAACTTCTAAAATAAGAGTATGATAAAACTAAAAAAAATATATGATGTAGATTACCATGCAAACTTCCACCGATAATTGGTTTGAACGAGATCTAATAAGTAGTTTTTTTGATATTTACATTAAACCTCTAAAAACAAAGTTAGTTTTGCGGTTCGATAAGAAAAGTGGTTTTTATGGTTTTATTCCTCCGGTTGTAGTACGGAACCCTCAGTGCGCGAGTCCGACTCGCACTTGACAGGTTATTTCATTTGTGAAAATCACAGACGATTTAACCAAGATAGCCGTATTTTGTCTTCAATTTAATTTGATCTAAGGCTCACTTAATTAAAATAATAGCGGAAAAGGAGTAATACAATGTTAGTGTAAGTGTATAGTCTGTTAAATAAGTCAGTATACTTTGATAATTTTGAGGAAATTCAAAAATCGCAATCGGGCAACATCTTCCTTCCATCAACTTCCTGTTTCTGTAGAACGTTGAACCTTGTTTGATACTTGATTATTACTTCATTTCTGTTTTTGTCAGTACATATTTATAATATTGTGAATAGTAAGTTAAAAGTTAGAATAATTGAATTGAATGTATATTAATAAGTAAACAATGAAAATAAAACTAACATTGTGGTTTTATGAAAAAACGAAACAAGAGAAACTTTGCGAGTCACGGGCGCCATAAATCTAATTTGGAGTAAAAAGAAAAGGAAATCTTGCAGAAAAAGAAGAAATAAGAAATTGGAATTTTTAAATTTATTTTGTAAGAAAAAATAGCAAGTAAATTTTTTATGCAAAGTATCAAAATTTTTCGATCCATCGATAATTATTTTACAGTGTTGCTCTATACCACTTTTCAACTAACTTTTAATTTACCCAGGTACACTGACTTACTTAACAGACTCTACTTACATATACAATGTATATTAAGTAAGTAATAAAAGACCAAAGAATATTAATAGAAATATTTTTTTTGTTCAAGATTAAGCTTCAAAAACTATTCATCATTATAATAATGTATACCTAAAAAATAATACATACCTAATGTATACTTAAAATTTAAAAAATACATCATTTTGCCATCATTAAATTGTAAATTACAATTTATTATTGGGTACGCATACCTGCTCATAGAGAGTTTGCAAACATCAGCTGAACGTAAATACTTTTAAGTGTATATCCCAATTAAAAATGTTAATTTGAACAATAACATAGCATACAATGCGATTTTAATCTTTTATTCTATTTCATTTGCATATACATAAGTTTTGAATTTGCATATAGTGAAAGGTAGAATACGAAATAGTAAAATAAAACCTAGGTTTCTAGATAATTTATACCCAAAACGCAAGATAAAATCTTAATTATAATTGTTTTTTGTTGGTTTTTCAGAATGAGCATAAAATAAACATTTATTTGAACGCTAAACGGGCTTTTAACGGTGTAGAAGCCGTATTTAAGCGATTTTGAATGAAGTTTTATTCAAAAACTATAAAGACAATTACTTTCAAATTTACAAGTCATGTATTTTGGGTTTTTAATCTAAAATCGCTTAGAAGCAAAAACACGATTGGATAAAATTTTCTCGATAGAAAGTTTTCCCAAAAGTTGCTCCAAAATCTCAGTTTTTTTAGTTTTTATCGGACACTACATTGGATGTAATTGTAATTTTTGTTTTAAAGTAATCATAATATCCAAAAACGCTAACAAACAGATTTTTGATAACTAGCTTAGTTTTTGAGTAATTAGTAGACCAGGGTAGATAATTTTAATTAATAACCGTAATTTATTTTTCCTTTCATTTTGATCATATTCCCCTCCTTTTCTATAATGGGTTTCATCCTACTGTAGTTTTTTTCACTTTTTATTATTTTTAAAGGCTTCTACCCTGGTCTATAGGTAAAGGGTAGTTTTTCTGTTATATTCTTGCGCGACGCTGCATGTCCTACCAACGTACCCGTGAGAGTGAGGAAGACAAAAATAAATTCAATAAATCCCCTTAACCTGAATATTAAAAACTATGAAGACGTTTACTTTAAAATTACATTTATTCATGGGCTTTAATCTAAATTCACTCTGAAGCAGAAACACGATTGGAAGAAATTTTCAAAAGTTGCTCCATATTTTCCATTTTTTGTGTACATAATATATGTACCTATTTTTTCTTTTCTTGTGTCGGCAGTAAATAATAAGTTCTAAATTTTTTTTTGATAGCTGGCTTAGTTTTTTAGAACGTCGTGCATCGACTTGTCGCGCGTCAATTTTCTGTGATATTTACCCACGACGGAACGGAGTACGGGTATATGCGTTTAGGGTGAGAGACCGTTTGTACATTACTCTGTTAAAAAGATTTTATGTTTGTTTGTATGTTAAATTGTTCACAAAAACCAATAATGCAAAAATATTTTTGTTTGTTTGTTGGTTTGTTTGTGTGTGCACATCGATGTTCCCATTTATTTCAAAAACGGCTTGACCGATTTAGATGCGGTTTTCTGTTTAATGTTTGGTGTTCAGCGGCTATGGTTCTTAGATAGTTGTTACGAACATCGATCACCAGGGGGCGCCATAAAGTACATTTATATTGCAAACGAATGTTCCCATTTATTTCAAAAACGGCTTGACCGATTAAGATGCAGTTTTCTGTATAATGTTTGGTATTCATTGGCGATGGTTCTTAGATAGTTGTTACGAACATCGATCACCAGGGGGCGCCATAAAAACATTTACAGTGCAAACGAATGTTCTCAATTATTACAAAAACAACTGAACCGATTTGGATACAGTTTTGTATAAAATATTAGTGAGTCATTGGCAATGGTTCGTAGATAGTTGTTTTTGTGATTGAACAGCACAATAAACGTCTCTTTATGACTTGGAAGGGATGATGCCTTCAAACGCTGCTATAGAGGAGCTAATGGCTAGTTTGAAGATTAATTTTCACTTTTTAATAATAATATAATTTAAATTACATTAATATATTAATCGAAAAACTATAAAACAAGTGGAAAATTAAAAAAATTTAAAACACCCACGACTTTTGCAGACTTGTAATTGAAAAAGGATTAAATATTTTTTTTTAAACTCCCCGACTAAAGGAAAGTAAGAACTAAGAACCTATCAGTATAATTACAAATCCAAGAAAATCCGTCGGAGCTGCCATTGCTATTTTCGTTTCCAATATCAATTAATGTAATTAGTAAGTATTAAAAAACTGCCGGTATATGAGACGTATCAAGAAATTGAATTAGTCATCTGGTAAACAGGACCATCAACACAGTCATAGGCAAAACACAGCAGCTCCGGCAGATTTTCTTGGATTTGTAATTATACTGATAGGTTCTTAGTTCTTACTTTCCTTTAGTCGGGGCGTTTCAAAAAAATTATTTAATCCTTTTTCAATTACAAGTCTGCAAAAGTCGTGGGTGTTTTAAATTTTTTTAATTTTCCACTTGTTGCAATGCTGCCTATCGCACCCACTAATGTACTCGTATTCGTAAGAGCGAGCAGGACAAAAAAAATTAATTAAGTTTAGCTATTACAATAGCTACTAATTATAAAAAAAAAAAATATCTAAAAAATTTATTTTAGATTCGTATTTCGTAGGCGTATGCAGGCACCTTAGTAGAAACATTGGATAAGTAATAGACTTCTCAGACAATAGGTTCAAGTTTAAGTGATTGTGTAACACAAGAAAAACTGGATAAGTGCACGTCGAACTCATCCACCGTGGGTTCCGTTAATAGGAAGTAGGGTGGTTAAAGATTAATATATATTTTTACGTTAACGGCCTACAAGCCGTATTTAGGTAGGTATTTTGAATGAAGTTTTATGCAAAAACTATAAAGACAATTACTTTCAAATTTATACGTCATGTATTTTGGGTCTTAAATCAAAATTTTCTCGATAGAAAGTTCTCCCAAAAGTTGCTTCAAAATCTCAGTTTTTCTATGTTTTATCGGAAACTACAATGGATGTAATTGTAATTTTTGTTTTAATGTATCGGTAGTAATAATATCCTAAAACGCTTAGAACAGATTTTTGATAACTGGCTTAGTTTTTGAGTAATTAGGTAAAACGTCGTTTTTCTGCTATATTCTTCCGCGACGCTGCATGTCGCACCTACCAAATCTCCGTGAGAGTGAGAAAGACAAAAATAAATTCAATAAATCCCCTTAACTTGGAAGATTGATTTTTCCACATCCTCAAGGGACTGTAGACCTGAGTACCTGGTTTCAGTTTTTAATTCGATACGTCCACGCGCTCCAGAGATAAGGTTTTGAAAGACAGACAGATGGACAAAGTGATTCTAAAGGGGTTCCGTTTTTTCTCAAGAGGTACGGGACCCTAAAACTAGGTAGGTAGTAGTTACTACTTATCCTTATACTATAACCTACATAAATAGATTTATTACACTCGCTTGTAGATCATGAGAAAATCATGAGACAATGCAATCATTTCTTGGTACAGAGTTAACTAAGCAAATGTTTCTCTTAATTGATTCTTCTTAAGTGGGTACTAGGCAGGTATAAGTTAATTTAGTCATGCAAAATATGTAGTTATGTACCTATCCACTATCCATCTCCTCACGAGATAGGTAAGTGTCTTAAAAATATGTAATAATTTTCAATACTTTATGAGAAAACTTGTATTGTATAATGACATTTTTGAAAAGAGCAAGTGCCGAGTTTCTTGCCAGTTCTTGTCGGTGCAAACCTGCTTTCCGAACCTGGCGGTAGAGTTTTGATTTTTCATAAAAACCGATTATTTAGTCCTATGTGAAAAATAAAGATTTTCATTTTAGTTGACGACCTCCCTGGCGCAGGGCGGCGCCCTCGGATTCGAGTGGGAGGTCGCGGGTTCGATTCCCGCCACGGGCCACTTTGGAATTTTATATTTACTAAATGGGCTCAGGTCTGGTCTTTTAAGAGGCTTCGGCCGTGGCTACTTACCACCCTACCAGCAAAGAGGCACCGCCAAGCGATTTAGCGTTCCGGTGCGATGCTTGTAGAAACCGTTGGGGTAAATTTACTTACCCTTCCAAGTTAGTACGATAACATCTTAGGCGTCATCATCACTTACCATCAAGTGAGATCGCAGTGAAGTACTAACTTGTATAGAGTATAAAAATCTACCTTACCTATTTAGCATACAAAGACAGGATACAAGGGACATTGATATTAGAAGAACACAAAGTTCTTTTGTTTGTCCTAGATTTTCTTTAAAATGTTAGCTAAAAGCTGTAATAGGTAGGTACCCACTCACCTATATTGTTAAGTCGGAAAGTCTTAACGGTAAACACCACGATATTTCTGCTAAGTCACCAATCGCATTGTATTTTTCCACACTTTCTATTGTTAAGTTTTTACGAATCACCTTGAAATTGTTTTGCGCGGATTTTTGCTATGCTATAGACATCTCTCACTGGGATCACCACGTTGCCTTTTTAACCCCCGACGCAAAAGGGGTGTTATAAGTTTAACGTGTCTGTGTATCTGTGTATCTGTGTATCTGTGTGTCTGTCTGTGGTAGCGTAGCTCCCAAACGGATGGACCGATTTTCATGAAAATTATTTTGTGTCATAGATAATTTTATCCCGAGTGTTCTTAGCCATGTTTCATGAAAATCTGTTCAGCCGTTTGAAGATTATCAGCTATTTTCTAGTTGATGAGGGGATCTGACTAAGTTCTTTATGTCCGATCGATTCGAAATTTTGTACTGTGTAGCTTCAGTGACATTGAAAGTATATGGTAAGGTAACCATGACCTGATTTGCCGTTTGAAGATCATCAGCTCTTTAATAGTTGATGAGGGGATCTGACTACCTTCCTTATATCCTATCGATTCGAAATTTGGTACCGTGTTACTTCAATGATATTGAAAGTATATGGTAAGGTAACCATGTCCTGATTTGCCGTTTGAAGATCATCAGCTCTTTAATAGTTGATGAGGGGATCTGACTACCTTCCATATGTCCTATCGTTTCGAAACTTGTTACCGTGTTATTTCAATGATATTTAAAGCGTATGGTAAGGTAATCATGACCTGATCAGCCGTCTGAAGAAGATCAGCTCTTTAATTGTTGATGAGGGGATCTGACTACCTTCCATATGTCCTATCGTTTCAAAACTTGGTACCGTGTTATTTCAATGATATTTAAAGCGTATGGTAAGGTAATCATGACCTGATCAGCCGTTTGAAGATCATCAGCTCTTTAATAGTTGATGAGGGGATCTGACTACCTTCCATATATCCTATCGATTCGAAATTTGGTACCGTGTTACTCCAATGATATTGAAAGTATATGGTAAGGTAACCATGTCCTGATTTGCCGTTTGAAGATCATCAGCTCTTTAATAGTTGATGAGGGGATCTGACTACCTTCCATATGTCCTATCGTTTCGAAACTTGGTACCGTGTTATTTCAATGATATTTAAAGCGTATGGTAAGGTAATCATGACCTGATCAGCCGTCTGAAGAAGATCAGCTCTTTAATTGTTGATGAGGGGATCTGACTACCTTCCATATGTCCTATCGTTTCAAAACTTGGTACCGTGTTATTTCAATGATATTTAAAGCGTATGGTAAGGTAATCATGACCTGATCAGCCGTTTGAAGATCATCAGCTCTTTAATAGTTGATGAGGGGATGTGACTACCTTCCATATATCCTATCGATTCGAAATTTGGTACCGTGTTACTCCAATGATATTGAAAGTATATGGTAAGGTAACCATGTCCTGATTTGCCGTTTGAAGATCATCAGCTCTTTAATAGTTGATGAGGGGATCTGACTACCTTCCATATGTCCTATCGTTTCGAAACTTGGTACCGTGTTATTTCAATGATATTTAAAGCGTATGGTAAGGTAATCATGACCTGATCAGCCGTTTGAAGATCATCAGCTCTTTAATAGTTGATGAGGGGATGTGACTACCTTCCATATATCCTATCGATTCGAAATTTGGTACCGTGTTACTCCAATGATATTGAAAGTATATGGTAAGGTAATCATGACCTGATCAGCCGTTTGAAGAAGATCAGCTCTTTAATAGTTGATGAGGGGATCTGACTAAGTTCTTTATGTCCGATCGATTCGAAATTCCTTCCCTATATTTAATACCTTATTACCTACTTTAAAAAGGACAAAATAAAAGTAAAATTACAAATTTTAAAAACCCCCGACACAAAAAATAAAATACAAAAAGTAACAAATAATATTTTAAACCTATTATAATAATTATTATCGTCACAATATAATTCAAATTAAGTCGTAATAAATTAAGTACGTTCAAATATTTTTTAATTCAAGCGTCGTCGCATCGTCGGGGGACCGTAAGAGAGACGCAAAAGGGGTGTTATAAGTTTAACGTGTCCATATGTCCCCCGACGATGCGACGACGCTTGAATTAAAAAATATTTGAACGTACTTAATTTATTACGACTTAATTTGAATTATATTGTGACGATAATAATTATTATAATAGGTTTAAAATATTATTTGTTACTTTTTGTATTTTATTTTTTGTGTCGGGGGTTTTTAAAATTTGTAATTTTTTCTATATTTTTTCCATCCTACTTGATTATACCTAGTCTTTTTTTATAAATGGAAAACACACAATAACTTTTTTAATGAGTGGAAATTATATTGAAGATTTAGTTACTCAGGAGGGAGAATTAAGTAAAGGCATGAAAAAACTATTTTTATACATGAAGAACTTTATACCAGTAAACAAATAAATTAATTTAAAACCTGTTCATTTACACAATTACAAATGAGTAGGTGAGGTAGTGGGTAACAAATATTCTACCATAATAAACCAAAATAAAATTCACCTCAGCACACCTAAAAGGCTCACATGCCTTCACTAAATAGAGAAAAGCAGATAAATCTTCCAACGGCATAAGATTTTTTTTACAATATAAATCATATTTTGGGAACACCGTAAAATTTACAAAGATTTATAAAATTCAACCCATCAATAATTCTTCTCTTCAATAAAAAAAAAATCTTACAACATTCCAAACGATCTGTTAATCGAATTTCTCGAAGCTTAATCGATTAAGATTAGTGATTGGAGTTAACCTTGAGTAATTAATTATTTATACCTAGTTGTTAATATCATTTTCGGGTTAGGCATTAAGTACGCATTAAAATTTAGAATCGGCAAATCACATACCACGTGTTCCCAACATCACTTCCTAATTGATTAATTAAACATGATCACTTCATTAATGATATTAAACCGATTAATTTGCACCTAATTATAAACGGATTTTATCTACTACTGTATACCTATCGTATGAAACTTTCAGAACTTTGTAACTTCAGTAGAGTTCAATTATTGGCGGTTACACAACACACTTTTAAATTAAAAGAAATTAGCCTGAAAGTCCAGTGGTTGTATATAACTTCGAGAGTTAACTAAATAACAGGTAAATGCCTATACGCGGCCACACTAGTGAGAGGTCGATTGCCGTTTAAATTTTAAGTAGCCGCCGAGTGTCGTAGTGTAAAATAAGATACAGAGGTTTTCTATTTTAGTAATTATTTTCTCAGAAGTAGGCTGTCTCTAGTGACAATATCCGTTACTCAGCGCTATAACCTATACCTACTCTATCGTAGATATTTTTCTTTCACATTTTACTGCTAAATGTAACCTTACACTTAACCTAACCATGTCCGTTTTGGACAGTTGTGAGTTTGTGAACTAATGGAATTTGGGAAACGAGTTATCTATAGTTTATTGTTACCATTCCACGCGGGCAAGACTTGTATAGTAATTAGAATAAGCTTGTGATAAGTTTTATTGTAAATTATAAAAAAAAATTGGTTGTCTTTAAAGTCGGTTTACTGACGATAGTTGAACGTGACAACTCTCGCTTGCACTTCAAGCCTTACATGGAACGCCTCAGAGCGAGGTAACGGCAAATGAGTCATGTTTTTGTGCGTGCAGCCGGCTCTATCGAATTATAAGACGTTGTCACGTCAAGAAGTTTATTGTTTCTAAACCAAAATGTTCTTTTATAGCCAAGAATGATAAGACAATCTATAAGAAGATTCAATCCTTGTCAGATGTATTGCGTTACAGGACTTTGCCTTGCAACGTCATTTAACGCACTGCACTGCGCTCGTCATTCTGAACAGTTTCTTAGTTTCATTATGCCCTGTGATTTTTCCATCTAGTACTTATCAGGGGAGCCGGGAGAGGCAGACACTGAAATAAAGTCCAACCATTTTGATGTTTTACTCCCACTTACGTAAGGTCCTATTTCAATTTAGTCCTTTTCTGACAAATTCATGAGGGGATTCCTCATGGATTTGTCAGAAGTGGACTAATATAAGTCTTAAATTCTTAATTGGAAAGGATGTACTTATTCCACAGTTGTTTGATTAGAGCGGAAGTCGGTTTTTCGAGATATATTATTGAAACTAAAGGAGTACTTTTTAGGAGTAATTTCTGAAGAAAGGCGCACGGTGCACAAGATGCAATATGACCGCATCGAAGTAATTTCACGACACTGGATCCTGGACCATCAGCGGTTATCATAATTCACTGTGGTTGGTTCTAGTAAATTCTCCATTAATATAAGAGTTTTTTAATAATAGCACGGATTATTTACAGCGTGGCTTTTTAAATTCAGTCTCATTCAAAGAACTAAAGTGACAAGTTGTTTCTGTGCCAAGTTTGTCTGTGGAATCACCGAAACAGGTTTAGGTGCCTTGATCTTGCGCCTCCTCAGTGCTTGTGTAAATAATATGAGTCTCACTTCACATCACTTGCACTTCACAATCGAGTCCGATAATATGTACTTGATCTCTTGCACAGCAGATAAACTCCCAGACTGTAAAAAAAATCTACCATACTAAAATTCAAGCGAGTGATTTTTGAAATTCTCAATAATAAAAATTATTATAGTGTTACTAGCTGACCCGGCCACGCGTTGCTGTGGCTAAAGTTTTTGTTATATTAATAAATTAAAATTGCGACTATAATTTGAGATTTAAACTATCCTATCTCTCAAGTTGGATCGAACTGCACATGGTGTGCGAATTTTATTATAATCGGTTCAGTAGTTTAGGAGTCCATCGCGGACAAACATCGTGACACGAGATTTATATATATTAGAGAATTGTAGAGAATATCTAAATGACAATGACATACTCAGTACTCTTATTCATAATGACATTATAATATAATTTGTATTGAATAACTTGACAATGAAATTTATTTAATACCATTTTGTAGTATAAACTATACTATTAAGTATTTGCAATGTAACACAAATTTTAATTTTATAATTACATATAATTAGATACTATTAGAATACTGAGTATTTGCACACTGTCAATGACAGTCGATTGTGTTGGCGTAATTGCTTAGTTTCATCTTGTTGTGTACCCACAATTTGGCAAATAAAGGATTATTTATTTATATTTATTTATTCCTCTTCAAATCCAAATCAAGTCCTTGTGAGTGATACTGAACTGCTTTGTAACTAAATACCAGTCATTTAGTTCTTAAGAGCTTATGTACTGTTAAATGGGGATAACAAAAAACAACGTATGTTATACTAGTATTTATCACCAAATTCATAAGTATATCACAAATATCAAAATTTTTAGTGAGTGTACAACCACCTAACCCTTCCATTTCATAAACTCAGGTCTGCTCTGGGTGTCAAGTTTCGGCCGTACCTTTTTACCACCCTATCTATAAAGACGTACAATCTGCCGCCAAGCTATTTGGAGATCCAGGGCGATGTTGTCTAGCAATCATTAAGAGGATATGCCAAGCTTTTATTTTTGTCCTTTTCACTCTTAGATACGAATACGTTGGTACTAGTATAGTATTATATTATCTGTGACGTTGGTAAGAAGGAGAAGGCTACATGCAGCGTTGCGGAGGAATATAACAGAATAAAACTACGTTTTACCTAATTACTAAAATACTGCTAGTTATCAAAAATTCGTTTCGGAGCGTTTTCGGATATTATTATAATGTTACAATTCTAACTTTGGATACATGGATATTGGATGTACCATTGTAGTTTCCGAAAGATTTGAAAAATGGAGATTTTGGAGCAACTGAGAGAACATGCTATCGAGAAAATTTTATCCAATCGTGTTTCTGCTTCGGAGCGAATTTAGATTAAAGACCCCTAATACATGACGTTAAAATTGGAAGTTGTATAGTTTTCAACCTGCGTACAGTTCACTAATTGCTAAAATAACCGTTTTATGCCGTTAAGGTTTAATTAAACACTTACAAAGTTACCATCGCATGTGAGATTTGCCATTAATTGTAGTTTAGTAGGTAGATACATCTAAGTTTTTAGTGCGTAAAATGCATAATTAACTTAATTCGTTGATGACTAGACTAACTTCCTGTGAATTTCTTATTGGTATCGGTCATCATATCGTTAGAAACTGGTTCTCATTATGACTTAAGCGGATTATGCAAGTAATCTGTATCTATTGAGTTCGGCCGGTCGCTTTCAGTAATGACGATCGTGATGTAATGTTAGTGCTAAAAGCACTACGAGCGGCTCGAATCAAACCATGGTGCGAGAATAATATAACGAACTTCCTTTACGCCATGTTATCCTAGTAGCTGGGCACGAAGTGTCGATCTTTACCGACGGTTTTACGGTTCCCAATAATCTTATCCATCCATTGACTAGAGAGAGATAACTAGAGCACAGAATTTATGTATGGGTGCTTTTGTTAGATTGATAATGGAGCTAGTCACATTATCTCTAGGAAAGTTGTACATTATAATATTATTATTGATAGTTTATTGGGAACTGGAAATAAACCAACACCAAATAGATTTTATTTAAACTAGGGAACACCAATGGAATAAAAGGCAAAACGTTAAAAATAAAACCTGTCAAGTGCGAGTCGGACTCGCGCACTGAGGGTTCCGTACTACAACCGGAGTAATAAAACCATAAAAACCACTTTTCTTATCGAACCGCAAAACTAAGTTTGTTTTTAGAGGTTTTATTGTAAATATCAAAAAACTACTTATTAGATCTCCTTCAAACCAATTTTCGGTGGAAGTTTGCATGGTAATGTACATCATATATTTTTTTTAGTTTTATCATACTCTTATTTTAGATGTTACAGGGGGACACACATTTTACCACTTTGGAAGTGTCTCTCGCGCAAGCTATTCATTTTAGAAAAAAATGATAATAGAAACCTTAGTATCATTTTTGAAGACCTATCCATAGATACCCCACACATATGGGTTCGATGAAAAAAAAATTTTTGAGTTTCAGTTCTAAGTATGGGGCACCCCCAAAATTTATTACTTTTTTTTTAATTTTGTGTGAAAACCTTAATGCGGTTCACGGACTACATCTACTTACCAAGTTTCAACAGTATAGCTCTTATAGTTTCGGAAAAAAGTGGCTGTGACATACGGACGGACAGACGGACAGACGGACAGACGGACAGACAGACATGACGAATTTATAAGGGTTCCGTTTTTTGCCATTCGGCTACGGAACCCTAAAAAGGATTTAGGCATAATGATTGCATTTTATAGCAATTTCCTTAAGTATTAAAATAAAACTTCAATTTTATATTATTTACGACATTATAAGTAGGTACACACTCATATCAAAGGCGATCTCTTTTGTTCGTACTTCGTTCCAGCCGATGGACTTCACAGCTGGAAGTAGGCTTTCTGTTTATGAACGCCTAAAACCATCGATTTAGCACCACTGGCCAGCGGCTTCACTCTTGATGTCCTCTGTCCATCAACTAGCGAAGCCTTGCGGTTCAGCCTGGGCCACGGAGGGTCTCCTAACACCATGTTTTCCAGTGCATTTTCACAATACAACGGCGCCGAACTAACTATTAATTAGTCTGTGATTTGGATCCCCAACGCCCGTCATCCCTTTGCGCTATGAGAACTGATCGTTTGGTATATATAATATCTAATCTTCTTAGTATATAGCACCATCAGTAAAATATAGCACCAGATAAATTATGATGTTAAAAATTAGTGCCCAATGTCAACAGTTGTCGTCTACAGCAAAGCCCAAACTCTTCATGTCTTCGTCGAACTGTTTGTTCTTATACTGCCTGATTTTAGTGAGCCATTCTTTCAGGGAGACGGAATCGCGACGGCCTCCGTATCGCCTTGGCAGACACTCGGGGTCAATGTATCTGTAAGGAACAAAATCAATTGAACCTGATTTCTTCTGTAGCTACAAAGTGAGGACGGTAAGCTGTAGATAAACCGTTGGTTAAGGCTGATTTTTTGTTTGTCCTTTTCACTCTTACTAATACGTTGGTGGGTGTGACATACAGCGTATAGCGGTAGAATACAAAAATTATAATTGAATCCTTTGTAGTTTCCGATAAAAAAAAAGAAAAAACCGGCCAAGTGCGAGTCGGACTCGCGCACCGAGGGTTCCGTACTCAAGAAGTACTGAAGCAAAATAAGCTAAGGTAGTTATAGCTAGGTACTTTTAAGATTCGTTCGTACTAATGTAGATGTAACACGACCAAAACTGTAACGACCAAAGATGTAAAACGGTATATTATAATAATAATAACCTTTGGTAATAATTACCTTTGTTAATGAACCGCAAAACTAACTTTGTTTGTAGAGGTTTATTGTTAATATCAAAAAAACTATGCTAGTTAGAGCATTGGCTATAGTTTTCCTGTAAAATATACGTAAATTCCTATTGACCATAATTATTTGAGATTTTTCGACTGGTAAACTCCGGAGATAAGGGGGGGGGAACGGTATTTTTTTAGACATTTTCCCCGATAAATCAAAAACTATCATGACTAAAAATAATTAAAAATCGGTTTTAGAATATACAAAGTAAACCCTTTCATATGATACCCCACACAGTACAGTTATCTCACTTTTAAATTTCAACCCTCCGATTTTCCCCCCTTTTTAAATAAGAACAAAAATAATTTCCATTTTTTTTTTATTCCAGTGTCATTGGGCCACTAATATACACAACTATTCCAAATTTCACATCGATAGCTCTGGTAGTTACTGAAATAATCGAGTGTGACGGACAGACAGACAGACAGACGGACAGACAGACGGAGAAAGTCGCACCATAAGGGTTCCATTTACCATTTTGGTACGGAACCCTAAAAATGGAGAATATGGAGCAACTTTCTAACAAGAGAACTTGCTACCGAGAAAATTTTAACCAAACGTGTTCGTGCTTCAGAGGGAATTTAAAAAAGTAATAATTATTGTCTTTATAGTTTCTAACATGCAGTTCGCTAAATGCAGAAAATTGTTTAAATAGCCCTTTTTACCTACGACGGAACGGAGTACGGGTATATGAGGGTGAGAGACCGTTTGTACATTACTCTATTAAAAAGATTTTATGTTTGCTTGTATGTTAAATTGTTCACAAAAACCAATAATGCAAAAATATTTTTGTTTGTTTGTTTGTTTGTGCACATCGCTGTTCCCATTTATTTCAAAAACGGCTTGACCGATTTAGATGCAGTTTTCTGTATAATGTTTGGTGTTCAGCGGCAATGGTTCTTAGATAGTTGTTACGAACATCTATCACCAGGGAGCGCCATAAAAAACATTTATATTGCAAACGAATGTTCCCATTTATTTAAAAAACGGCTTGACCGATTTAGATGTAGTTTTCTGTATAATGTTTGGTATTCATTGGCGATGGTTTTTAGATAGTTGTTACGAACATCGATCACCAGGGGGCGCCATAAAAAACATTTACAGTGCAAACGAATGTTCTCAATTATAACAAAAACGACTGAACCGATTTGGATACAGTTTTGTATAAAATATTAGTGAGTCATTGGCAATGGTTTGTAGATAATTGTTCTTGTGATTGAACAGCAGGGGGCGCCACAATAAACGACTCTTTATGACTTGGAAGGGATGATGCCTTCAAACGCTGCTAGAGGAGCTAATGGCTAGTTTGAAGATTAATTTTCATTTTTTAATAATAATATAATTTAAATTACATTAATATATTAATCTAAAAACTATAAAACAAGCGGAAAATTAAAAAAATTTAAAACACCAACGACTTTTGCAGACTTGTAATTGAAAAAGGATTAAATAATTTTTTTGAAACTCCCCGACTAAAGGAAAGTAAGAACTAAGAACCTATCAGTATAATTACAAATCCAAGAAAATCCGTCGGAGCTGCCATAGCTGTTTTCGTTTCCAATATCAATTAATGTAATTAGTAAGTATTGATAAACTGCCGGTATATGAGAAGTATCAAGAAATTCAATTAGTCATCAACTGGTAAACAGCACCATAGGCAAAACACAGCAGCTCCGGCGGATTTTCTTGGATTTGTAATTATATTGATAGGTTCTTAGTTCTTACTTTCCTTTAGTCGGGGAGTTTCAAAAAAATTATTTAATCCTTTTTCAATTACAAGTCTGCAAAAGTCGTGGGTGTTTTAAATTTTTTTAATTTTCCGCTTGTATGCCGTAGAAGTCAAAATACCCAACCCCAAACGACAAGCTATGTGGACGTGCTTCCACCACTTTCAGAGCAATAATTTTTTTTTTGGTGAATCAGATTAATGGAATCGCTTTCGTACATAAGTTTGCACCTACATAGTACATACTTTTCTACTGTGTGGCACAAATAAAATAATATTCATTTCTTTCTTACCTGTGTAGATGTGTAAAGCACTGTGTTACCTGTGCAAAGACGTGACGTCATATCCATGGAAGTGCACCCTCTCCCACAGCTGGTCGCTGGGCGCGAATCGCCGAAACACCCGGAAGAGTTTTTCGAAGAATCGCGAGCAGTTCACCAGGTGCATGCCGCGCTGGTAGATTGGGAACGCCACCTGGGAGCAAATACTCATCTTTAACTTTTTATCGTTTTTCTATTGTAATGGTTAGCACTAAAAACTCCTATGTAGGTATAATACTTAATTTGGCACCATAATGTAAAGATATTTTGCTACACTCAATTACATTCGCACGATTCGTGAGTTACAAAGCGAGCCTGTGAATCCCGTCCTACAGCGCCGTGACTGCGCCAGTGCCCAACGACGCTGAGAAATATGTCTACCAGGAAAACAGAAATGTACAGATAGTTTCATACTCCCATGACGTTGATGATCTGCATCACAACAGATGGCGTTAGTTGCCGCATATGTTTCAGTGTCATGCCCTCGCAGTCTACCAGAGCAGTGCCCCCCAGGACTTGGAGCTTTGGCTGCATGATGCCAATCTCCAGAAAGATTAGGCAGCCGCGGACTAGGTCTTCTACGGGGATGTAGTCTGGATCCCACTGACCTAAGTAACGAGTTAATATTAATATATTAACAGTATGCTATTGCTATTGGACCGATTTAAAATATTCTCACTATCCGTTATAAGCCCTACGATCGTAGGGCGTCAAAAATTAATAAGACTCATTTGAGTGTTCCCCTCCACGGAAATCTTTAGTAAAAGGCGAAAGATTTATACGTTTTGAAGGGAAACCAGAGATACTTATCGTTTAATAGAACGAATGTTATACTTTTTCAGAGTACCAAACGATAGCGTGTATTTTTATGATACAGCGACACCTAGTTTACTGTTTAGGAATTAATATCATCGATTGATTTTAATCATGTCCAGAAAAACATCATGCAGTCCTGAGAGTGCAATGAATTATAATAGTAATTACTTACTTACCTACGCGGCAAATAATAAGCCTTCCAGCATCTGGTCTATCGAACAAAACGCCTTCAAATACATTTCCAAGCATGCGCAGTCCGTACCAGGACACGTCGCTCCAGAGGTGAGGGTTCTGTTCCCGGAAGGTGCAGTATCGTACCATCTGTTCCCAATAAGAAAAGTTCCCAGGTGTTGAAATAACGCAGTTAAAATGTAATAATCCAAGATAATGTAACCAGATTTTAGGGGGTGTTTGATCAGAGCTGAAATTATTTGATTGCCTAAAACTGCTAACGCCATCTAGCACCGTGGTTTATTATCATTCAGAAACAGACATAAAGTTCCCAGACAAGCCGCGTCGTTTAGCATGTAATGCTTTAAAATGCCACACCAGGGCGCTCGCACTACCGCAAGCTAGTTTTCCAAAGAAAAAATAAACTTGAATATATTGAACTAAATTATGTGTTTATTACTTTAACATAATATTATTATATGTTATGGTATGTATGTATTATGTTATGGTGGAGAGTGAGATCCTGGAAAATAAATAATTTCGTTATTAGGCCTGTTATGCGTTTATCTTATTTGTATAGCAATAGATGCAAAAATCATTGTTAATTTTATTTTTAAGCTAAGTAATAAAAAAAATAAGGATTTGTATGCATCTTAGTAACTTTATTAATTTTTAGAATTAGTTGAAATCGCTATAGATGAAAATTTAATAAAAGTATAAAAGACGTTCGGTTGATTGATGATTGAATTAGCTCAAGATTAACCAACTGAGTCAAAGTTACCAGGAAACAATAACCTACCAGGCGATGTGCTCGCGCCGGTATGAAACGACGCACGCGCAGGAAACGTAGCAAGAATGCGTCATCCATACGAGGTGGATGACATTCACCTCGCTCTAAAAGTCAACAATTGAATGTTTATTTACTTTTTAGTTTAGTCATAAAATAACAGTTGTAGCTATCGCAATTTCATACATTTATTATATATTTTACTTATAATTTTTGCAAATATATGTTTAATTTGAACATTTCTTAACGTGTCGTTTATTCATTGCAATATAAATATTATTCAGTTTTCTGTTATTATTCAGTCTAATAAGTATCTACATAAATTGTTCAGTACTTCAAGTTAACTGAGTAAGCTACGATAACAATATTATGAATTTATGAGGTTACCAAGATAAGCTGCCATGTTTCAATTTTATCACTTTATTATGTTGTCACATTTACTGAACGATATGTTTATTGAACAAAAATAACCCAATCGAAAATTGAGAGTTCACAAGAGTTAATATTACACAATGCTGTTAACTTAGTCGAACTTACAGCTATCCCTAATGCCCAATTTAAAATGTAGTTTTACTCCTCTTTTACCATGGATCATTTGTCTCAGTTTCTCTACAGCTATTTCACGTGTGGCAGGGTCCTCTCCACATAATATGCTTGCCTGGTACTCGCATTCGGGATCAACATGCCGGTCCAACTCCGCTTTGAAAGCAATCTCTTGGAATGGCGACATAACTTGAAGAATAAAAAAGGCAAAAAATTATAATGAATGGGGTAAGTTGCATACTAAAGAACTATGAAAAAATTAAAAAGCAAATAAATTGGACGGATACACATAAAAAGAAGGCTAACTTCATTTGAGAACAAGATTTAGAAGTAAGTTCGGTTAGTCTGAGTGTTCAAGATCGTTTGTCCACGATATGATTGTTATGTAGGTATCTAATCAGTAGCAAGATAAATTTTCTATTACTAGCTGTTTTTGTGTCTTTTCAATACTCAATAAAACTTTTACACAGGACAAAGCTTTTAACTGGTCAACTATAACATCCAAAATCTCATGTCAATCCAATGCCCCGAGCATTACATTGACATCTTAATTGTGATTTGTGCATATATATAAAAGTGTATTATTTCTAATAATATGTAAGCACTAAGCTACAACTTTCTTTAATCTAAAAATGAATACAATTTTAAATCTAGATATAATATGCCTTCGTAGGTGTTTCTGTAGGCTTTTTAAAAGCTATTATTATAAAGTAAATTATTATAAAGTTTTATGAAAAAGTTTTACGTGGTGTCTGTCAAGATAGCGACTTGATTGCAAAATAAAACAATTTACTACTCTTTTCATAGTGAAAAAATTTAATTAATTGGCTTTAGCTGAGAATAAGTTACTTGGTTTATATGGTTTACTTTTTTCCTTACCTGTGAGACTGATATTTAAATTTCCAGAGTATTTCCAGAATACACTCAAATCTTAGGTCCACATTTAAACACTACTAGGTCTCTGTATTTCCTCTATTGCATAGAAATGTAACTATTGGTCTCCAAAACAATCCCTATCTCCCTTTCGAATTGGTTGCACTGTTACACATACACAAAAGTCTGTTGGATAATATTGTCTTCAAAACAGAATATATATTACAACTGAATTAATATTCCATAAACTTAAAATTATAAAATATTTAGTATTACATAAAGTATATCTTTAGTGACCACATGAAACCACCTAGTAGTTATCCCCAGAAAAAATAGAGCAATTTTATGACTGCTCAAACACCCTCTCAAAATTGATTACACCCTCCCGAGCTAAAAAGATCGTAATAAAAATCACTAATTTAAAATACAATAGAAATGTTTTGGTTAATATTTTCAATAATGTAACAAAGGATTAATTTTATTGTTCCAGATTTTTTTAATTTTTATACTGCGTACACAATTGACTGACTAACTGTGTAAATGTGTCACACAAGCAAACACTTGGCACTGATTGATGAGGCATCGAACTCATTGACTCCTGCGCAGATAAACTCAGCGGACTATAGCAATTAACCATAATATGAATATGTATATTTTTATCTAGAACCTTGGACGTGGATTGATAACCTATTAAAATCATTGCTTATTTATGAATTATTTTATGTAGTAAAGTAATACCACCACGTTTATGTGATTGATTGATACAGTTTCCCAGATTTGGAGCTAACGGGAACCAATAATATGAACTAAATATGTGTATTTTTGAGAGGTACCTATCCACAGATTAGTAAAAGAGCTCTTTTACTAATCTGTGTACCTATCCCCCTTAACTACTGCAATATATTTATATGCAAACATGCAAATGCATACAATCCGACGTCTGATTAAGATTTGGCCTCCAATTCGAGAGTCTGGAATTCGAACCAGGGGGGTTATTCGCGTAACGCGTCGGCTACATTTCGTGAAGTGAAATGTTCAAAACGGTTATGGCATTTACGTATATAAGCAGAAGATATTGAAATATCAAAACATTATTTGCGCACACTGAAAAATTAATTTTCCAACTATTGACATAGCGTAAAATTGGATGTAGTTCAAAACGCAATACGGTCGGGTATTGTAAAATTGCATTTAAGTTTAGCTGGATAATGTCGAGCGTTGTATGTCTTTTGTTTAAGTACATTAAATTTTACACTCTAAGCCGATAGACGTAAAGCTAACTTTTCAGTGGTAAATTTTTTATTTACTTCTTGTTTCACTTTCACATCACTGAGTGTGTGAAAACGTTACCTGAATAGCCCCCCCGCGGCAAGTCTAACTAACTGACAGGATACCCTTGCTCAGGGTAAGCAGTGAGCTGGTGATGGGTTGAGGTGATAATAAGGATGATTTTAACACTAATCAATATGATCAAGGTGAAGTGTAAAGTTATGGTAGAGGTGAAGCTTAGAGGTAGGGTGTAGGTTAAAGCTCACAGTAAATCGGTTTTACAGTGGCGTAAAATGGGGTAAATAATAAATACAACAAGGTAAAACTTATTACATTATTTTATTTATTTCACAATTTTATAATGAATTAATTATTCACATTTGATTTATTTCAAAATTTACTTTAGGTACAATTTTCACAATATTTTTATTTAATTATTTACATAATGAACAGGCTGATACTGAATTAAATTATAATTTATTTAATTATTAATTTTAGAAGTGGCCGACTCTGAATTAAATTTTAATTCTCTTAAAAATGTAGGTTATTTATAATTTCATTTCAAAAATATGCAAATTACTATAATTATTATAATTTAGATTTCGTTTTAGACTGGTTTTACAGCGGTCATTCAATAACACTAGTAATTTTTAGTTCGTTTCTTAAAAAAAATTGAATGGATGTAGTGCTTAGCTTACCTTTCAGCGGCATCTTTACGTACCTACAGCATAGCATCCATTCGTTAGCGTTTATAATTTCAAAGATTGAGTTATTCAATGTTGCTAGCTGTATTATAGACATTAGACACACTAAAGTTGTGAACTTCGCCATGTGAAGAACAATGACTTCTGTAAGATACATGAAGAATGGAACTTTTTTTTCTGCACTTTGGGTCAATTAATATACTGCTATGCAAATGTGGCACCCCCATTACCAGTCTTCTACTTTCTTGGATAATCCCATTTCTGATTCTATCGCAAAGAGATGAAAGTTCGGAGAGAGAGTTCTTCAACCTGACCTGTATGACGAATGACTCTGCGGTTCCAGAGGCCCATAGATGATGAAGATTTGGGATTTGGGATCCATAAATAATCATATTATGGACTTATGGTGATACTGGCTTTTCAAAAATTTTGATTTTCAGGCACTGAAATTCGACAAGAAATGAATATTCGACGAGAAGGCTTGACGTAGCTTATCTCAAATGCTTTATATGTACCCTAGCTGGATTCGTCGATTCCCCTGTCCAATGTTGATTGACATTGGACCTACCTCGCTGGATCGTGTGTTCATTACCTAACGTTTATTAATTAACTTGCGTCTTGACTGCATTACATTTTTTAGCATTAGACATATACGTATATATTAGACGTATATAATAGTAAAAAACTAGCCAAGTTCGAGCTAGTTTCCCTGATCGGGCTCCTTACCATTATACCAAAGGGTAAATCCGAGACCTGCTTGGATGAATTTAATCCAATTTCCTATACAGAGCCACAGATAATATAATACTATAACAGAGCTTACATTATAATCGCGCTTGTTTGTTTTAGTTCAAATATTACCTAACTAGTATTAGTAGTATTACTTAGTAGTAACTAGTATATTTAGTAGTAGTTAGTATTACCTAACGTTAAAAATTTAAACTGAATTATGTCTGCTGCTGATTGTGGCACGTGTAATTTTGACTTTCACAAATCCTGCGGGAATCATGGATTTTTCCGGGATAAAGCCTACGTGTTGGTATAATCTAACCAAAGCCTTTCAGTAGTTAGCTTTTATAAGTACTACCTACATAAAAATACAATACACAGTGAAGTAAAAACTACAAAGTTTCAACAACAACTAGTTTAAAGAGTTATATAAAGTAGACCAAAATTAATCACTTTGACATCCATCCTTCTTTATCCTTCGTTCGTTCGTTTCAGCCGACGGACGTCCACAGCTGGACAAAGGCCTCCTGCAATGCTTTCCAGCCCACACGGTCCTGCGCCATCTGTATCCAGCGCCTTCCCGCGACTCTTTTAATGTCGTCACTCCACCTGGTCGGAGGTCTGCCAACACTGCGCTTTCCCGTGCGGGGTCGCCAGTCCAGCACTTTGGGTCCCCAACGTCCGTCGGTTCTACGAGCTGTGTCTTTATCCTTAGTTAGCTTTAATTTAATTAGCTCTAGAATCTGTTTAACTTCTAAGCTCATCCCGATTACTCGTACGTAAGGACGGCGGGCACATTAGACGCGGATCCCTAAAAACGATGACAAAGGAGACGTCATCGGTGGCCTAGCGATGAAGGTAGGTACTGAGTAATTGCGCTAATGGTTCCGCGTTCGCATAAATCATTATAAGTGCTTGTATTCTCATATATACGAGAAAATAAGTTGGTATTTTCATATCTACTTAATAGTTTTTTTTTGTTTTTTTCTTATATACGGGACATTTTACACATCGCAATCTAGCCCCAAAGTAAGCTATAGCTTGTGTTATGGGTACTAGATAACTGATAAATTATATGCATACATACTAATATAAATAAATACAATATATTGAAAAACACCCAGACACTGGAAAACTTTCATGCTCATATCACACAAACATTTACCAGTAGTGGGAATCGAACCCACGACCTCCGGCGCAAACAGCAGGTTCGCTACCACTACGCCATTCGGTCGTCAAATTTTTTTTCTTATGTAAAAAATCTGTAATATCGTAGAATCATCAGTATTATTATTGTTTAATTCTGATATGTTATTCTACTACATCAGATATAATATTAGACTGGAAAATCACCACGGTGAAAGGAAGATGCAGCCGAAGAAGTAATACAACTATAACTTGGAACATGAAAAAAGCCCCCATCCGCTTATATACCTAGCCCAGCGCCTAGCAATACGTCTTTGCTGGTAGGGTAATAACCTCCCTCTAAACCAGGGGTGTCAAACTGAATTTCCTAAAGGGCCAAGGGTGTTTGCGGGCCTGAGTCGAAAACTAAAACACATAGATACGTAGATACAACTATTTCTATTTAGTGTGATAGATAACATAGATTAGAGCTATTTAAAGGTAATGAAGAGAGTAGATACATATTATTATGTATTAAGTACTAAGACCAGACCAAATAATAAGGTATGTCATATGGCAGGAGAAGGCTCTTACGTTTACATCAAAGTCGCACCATCCTGCGATAGATAAGTCATTAGATGCATGCAAGTAATCGCCTGGGAAAGCGGGAAGAACATACAGATTACACGCCATGGTAATTGGTAACCATTATACACATTACGTGCAATGCGCCTGCGCCAAGCGACGTCCAGTGAAAGTCGGTTGCATTACATTGTAACAGTCCGCAACGTCTAGGGCCTAACTATATGATAAAGTAGAATTTATGGCCACAACATAGTAAAGGTACGTAACATACGAAAGTGTTACATCTATATACTCTAAAAAAACCTGTCAAGTGCGAGTCGGACTCGCGCACTGAGGGTTCCGTACTACAACCGGAGGAATAAAACCATAAAAACCACTTTTCTTATCGAACCGCAAAACTAACTTTGTTTTTAGAGGTTTTATTGTAAATATCAAAAAACTACTTATTAGATCTCGTTCAAACCAATTTTCGGTGGAAGTTTGCATGGTAATGTACATCATATATTTTTTTTTAGTTTTATCATACTCTTATTTTAGAAGTTACAGGGGGGGGGACACACATTTCACCACTTTGGAAGTGTCTCTCGCGCAAGCTATTCATTTTAGAAAAAAATGATATTAGAAACCTTAGTATCATTTTTGAAGACCTATCCATAGATACCCCACACATATATGGGTTTGATGAAAAAAAAATTTTTGAGTTTCAGTTCTAAGTATGGGGCACCCCCAAAATTTATTACTTTTTTTAAATTTTGTGTGAAAACCTTAATGCGGTTCACAGAATACATCTACTTACCAAGTTTCAACAGTATAGCTCTTATAGTTTCGGAAAAAAGTGGCTACGGACGGACGGACAATCAGACATGACGAATTTATAAGGGTTCCGTTTTTTGCCATTCGGCTACGGAACCCTAAAAAGTGTCGTGGACGTGGTAGAAACAACGTTTGGAACACCTCAAAAAAAAAAAACTCTTTTTTATATTTTCATGTGTAATTTCACCCGTCGCTCGATAGCGTGCTCTGTCTTCAGTTAGCTCGCGCTAACGAGTCCTTCATACTAAATCTGTATACGTGATTGCATGCGTGCTCATTCTGTTGACTATTTAGATTTTAGAAAAACTTTCATTTTAGATTTTGAAAGATTTTCGTAGAGACGCGATTTTCGTCACGCAAAAACATCGATTTTCTTTCGCCTATAGCTTGTTGCATAGCTTAGATGGTATTCTGCAGGTGTGATAGATTTCACCATAATTTTGTTATCATTGAAGGCACAGGATACGAAATTTCGAATCAAATAAGGAGCTTTTTTCATGTGTTTTATTATTTTTATTAAGTAATAATTATTAATAATTATCTATACTCAGCGCGGCGAACCTTGATCCCTATGACACTGACTGCTAATGTCACCATATAACATTATAAAGGCGCCACCATTAAATTGGGATCATATTGGGGGCGTCTAAAAATGCCATTTATAAATTTTACTTAGCTTTACAGTTTTACACCATTAGTAATGATATTCCGTTGATATTTTTAACAATTCTTAACATTTATAAGAAGTTATCTCAATCTGAATTTATGTTTACGTCCTGTAAAACTTACGTCTTGTGACGTTTATCGATTAGGGCGGCAAGTATCGATAAAAAAATGTCGGTAATGGAAACGAGTGCACAATTGTTTCAGACAAAATAAATAAATGGGGAACATTCATTTTTATGATAAAATATATACTTATATAGCAAAAACGAGTTTACCGGGTTAAACATTATTAGAAAATAACAAGGTTGGAAACTTTCGTTTTACTTACCTACTTAATCTATGCCAAAAATCTTAAATTAATACAACAACAACACAATGGACATTAAAAATGCACATTATAACATTTTTTAAAACATGTTTACCAACGTGCTGAATGCAAGCCACGCCTTTGTCAAAAAAAAAAAATATCGACACGACCAAAGACACGACCCATCACTAACACGAACTGTCATAGGGATCAAGGTTCGCCGCGCCGAGTATAGCTTGATGCGTCCAGCGCAGAGGGTTGTGTTGATAGATAGAGGCCATTGTCCAATTAGCCTGTCAAATTCAAATTTTATGTACTTTTTCGCAAATAGCAGACTAGACTTATTGTATACAGCAATATCTTTTTAAAAGAAACTGCTCAAAATCCTCATTCTCAGTATAACAAAACAAAATAACAGTTCCCAAACGATTATTTCGTGCGACTACCGAGGATAACGACTGATAAAACTACAAGGTGTGATGAGTCTACTATTTGCGAAAAACTAAATAAAGCTTGCCTAATTTTACCCATCTATCCTTATACAGATTGTTGAGTACCTACAAGACAAGAATGAATTATTTCATCGCTGACTATAGTTCCACCCTAGAATCTTACGACTTTATATAGAAGCCTGGCTAATTAGCGCTCAAAGTCATACTCAAGCAACAGTTGTGTAACTTTTTATAACTCCGATACGATACGAGGCCGCCCGCCGCCATTCTCCTTGACTCGGACCTTTGCTCCGATCCTCTCGTTTATGCTTGTCTGGTAATATGTGTGATGATGCGATTTATTCGCACTAAAATTTCCAGCGTTTTTAATTAAAAATATATATAATATACTTGGGTCTGCATGGTGTCGGGGTTTGGCAGATCAATTCTATGACCATTTCAATTTAAGTTAATCCAATTCGATTTTGTGATTTGCACACATTGCCGGTGCAGTACCAGCAGGGTACTCTTTACAATCCCTAAGATTTGTATACATTACCTAGGCCAAGTATGTATGGCCTACAATATGGCCCGTATGTGCCCGGTCAGCATTCTATGCATTGCCTAGGTTTTTTAAACAAATACCGGATTATACAGATTGCCATAAATATTAAAATTTTGAATTAAATTCGTCAATGCATATAGCAATATGATGCGATTTTTGTGCACTAAATTTTCCATCAATTATAATAAAAAATATGTGAAAGCTTTAATTAATTTCGTGAATGCATATTGCGAATGTCGTATATGCAATTCAGGTGGTTGCGTTGCTAAGCTGAATTAATTAAAGGTATATCAATATAACGCAGCTGCTCTCCTAATTCTTATGAAACGTTGTGTAAGTGCAACGAGATGCATTGTTCGCAAATATCACAAAGAACGACGTTTTTAACCGACTATAAAGAATGAGGAGATTCTGAAGTCGGGTATATTTTTTGGTTGTGTTTTTTATGTGTGTCACTGTCGACTGAAAGAAACCAATTTTGACGATTCTTTTTATTTGAAGGCTGGTACTTCGCCTTTGGTCCCATTTCAATTTGGTTCAGTTCCTGACAATCAATCTAAAACATCCAAGAGAAAACCAGTCTTCGGTTTTTTATTGTTTTGTAGTATCAAAAATTTGTTGTAAGTGTATTTGGAAATTATTTATGGACCCAATACCTATATATATCTTTTTAAGTAAATGATACTTTCCCTCACCATATCAAGCAGATGATGTTTAGTTTCGTAAAACCCGTATTACCTAGGTACTTCGAAAGTTAAGAGTTGTTTGCTGGGGAATCTCGGACCCCACGATTAGCACAGACAGCTTCTCTCCTAAGTTAATAAATAAATAATTATAATAAATATTTCATGTTTTAATTTTGTTAAATATACCTATTATATGTACCTACTTTGTAACATCTAACACTGTAGGTGGTACTAAGGCACTAACCCATTAAGCGTTTTTATTATGATTTGTAATTTAGATAATCTTTTTGCACATAACGTGTAATTTTTTTCATGATGCAACATTAAACTTAAAGACCCATATCGGTAGGTAACTTATTTTTGAATTCGGTTGAAAGAAATACAACTTCACCTTGGTACAATCACACTTTATTATTGTAGTCATCCGTTGACCTTATAAAACTGTTTTCATACATGTTGTAATGTTGACCTGTCAATTATTAAAGGTAAGTAAGTACGTACCTGACATTAAAAACGAGTAGGTACCATTAAAATTAAATAATAAAGGATACGGCATAATGATAAAATAATATGTGAATTGTTGTGTGGTTGTTGTTTAAGAAAGCTGCAACATTTGTATTTCTGCCAGTAGTTGTGATTGTATATACTTACGTAAATTAAAGCTTTATCTAATAATTAAATTACACCCCAATTATACAAAATAATTGTGTGTTATACCCCAATTATAAAAAATAAAGTGTCCTTAATATTGATATACCTAATATGTAATCGAAAACAAAACAAAAATAATTATTCTATACTTTGAGAAGATTCTCTAGGACATGCACAATATTCCTTATCTATGTACATTTCCGGTAACATAATTTACACTCTATAGCGACAATGATTTTGTAACTCATATGTTGGTACTCCTGTGTTGAATTCACTACAAGTTGTAGGATTTTCGATTCGAATTTCGATATAGTTTTGCCATACGATATGATTGTACGCGGGAATAGCCGAAAACGTACAACCATATCGGGTTCTCAGCATTATCGTATCTTGTACTAGTCCTGCCGATGCTATGTCCAGCTTGAAATTGTCATGTATTTCTGATGCCGCTATAACAAATAAAATAAATATTTAAGGCTTCCATAACACGGGATGTTTTTTTTTGTTTTTGCTCGATATTGATAACGGCAACAGGAAGACACTTAAAATATTCGCAGAATATTTAGTTACATAATCACTTTAAAAATAAATACAAATCAAATTAAAAAAAAATATTTAAAGGGGGCTCCCATACAAAAAACTTGATTATTTGCTCGTTTTAAAGTTGGTGGGTAGAGGTGTTTTGATTGGAATTGGTTTTGATAATACGGAGCCCTTAGTGCACGAGCCTGAATCGCACTTAACCAATTTTGACATACGCTCAGTTTATAACTGTCGTAATAATTGTGAAAACAATTGAATTGTTGTCCCAAACATACAATTTGGCCACGGCGGCGGTGGATTTTTTTTGTATACACACTATATAAGTTTACTAAAGTGCGATATCACCTTATGGTAAGTGACGGTGCAGCCGAAGATTTTATCGCACAACTTACAGGGTGTGCAAATGTGGAGGTAGAGTCTGACATTAGATAAGTGTCTGAGTGTGATTTGTGAAACTTTCTCTACAGCATCCCAGATGAACGCTAACTTGCCGATAGGTTGGTAACTCCCACCAGACCCTGAGCAAATTTCTGAAGGCATCATTCAATGGGACGGCAGCTCAACATGATGGGTAAGAGGTATGTATTAATAAGAACCTATATTTTGCTAACGATATTTATGGTATAGAATATTTTTGCTATGTGCCCTCAGACCTATCTCATTTTTCTCTTCACCTTACTCACACTTAGGGTAGCTGGAAGAAATCTCTTCTTTATGTAGAGATAAGCTATCCTATGCATTTATTTTTCTTCTTTGTGTTTTTCTTATATGTTGTTGGTGCTTAAATAATAAAAAAAGAGGCGCAGGACCGATAGCGGGTGTGACTCGTATAGATACAATTTACTAAGAATTTCGTGGCGGTAAAGTCTAAAGACCACATTGGTCTAACATGGGATTCGAGTTTGAACCACCTGTAGCAGTATGGTATTTTGCAATACGCTTAAAATATAAATGGAACGAAATTCAAAAATGTATGAAAATATACTTTACACACTTTTGAATTTCGTTCAAAATATATTCACTATAGCAAGCTTAGAAAATAGTAAAGTGTGAGTCGGACCCACGCACTGAGGGTTCCGGAACATCAAGACCAATTCCAACCAAAACACCTAAATTCCAAAAAACTCTGATGACCACCAAACTTAAAAACGAGCAAAAAATTACATTTGCTGTATGGGCGCCGCCTTAAATATTTTTTTATTCTACATTTTAGTATTTGTTGTTACAGCGGCAACAGAAATACATCATCTCTGAAAATTTCAAATATCTAACTATCGCGGTTCAACCGATACAGTCGGTTGGCAAACGGACGGACGAACGGACGGCGAAGTCTTAGTAATAGCAAAGGTAATAGGGTCCCGTTTTTAACATTTGGGTACGGAACCCAAAAAATGTATAAGTGACCTAAATGGGTAGAGCTGCTAGATTTGAACTTTAGCTTGCTCACTACTAAAATATTCCTTCATGCCATTGGTTGCCTGGAAGAAATCGCTATGTAGCGATAAGGCCGACAAGTTGTGTTTTCATTATTTCTTCTTTTTTTTACATTTTTATTCTGTGGTGTGCAATAAAGTTTTTATCTATCTATCTATCTATCAACTAAATCAACGTGCTGTGAGTTAATGTGGATACTGTTAATTATAGTAAAGTCATATTATGCCATGAACATGCAATGTAGTTACAATGTAGTTAACGTACTGTTAATACATTGTACCATCACATTATATTCTGTGATCGATTCACTTTGCATGGACCATGAATCAGTACTTATTCAACTCATGCGCATAATATTTGATTAGTCGGTCGCAGGCTTTATTGCAAGCCTGTCTTTCACGCCACTCGGCCGTTGTCCTTTATTTTTTTCCTTTATTATTTTTGTTTTAACTTTTAAAAACGTTTTTATTAATAGTCGAATTTTGCTTGTTTATGTTTTGTGAAGAAGTGCTTTAGATTTGTTATAGTTATTAATAATTAAATAAATATTGAGGTTATTGAGGTCGTGAAAATGATTACTAACCGTATCTAGAAGTGTATCATATGTATAATTCGTAATTTGTAACTTTTGTGATTATTGTGCCAATACGGTCTAAACTTTGGTGCTGCCATTAATTTTTAATTTAATGGATTTATTGGGAATGTAGGTGAGTGTAACGATTTTTATTAATTTTATTTTAATCAAGCAGATTGTAAAATGGGACGAAAAATTTATAACAAGAAAGTAGTTTCAATTAATTTGAAAAAAAACGGCCAAGTGCATGTCCGGCCATGTACCTACAGTGAAGAGTTCCGTAGGCGCCTGTCGCATCAATAAATACCCGTATGCATTACAAAGTTATTTAATGCATGTTATATTCGATAAACAACTCCAAACTACTACTAAAAATTACAACTCAAAATTACTAGCTGACCCGGCAAACGTTGTTTTGCCACATGAATTATTTTTTTTTCACTTAGTACCTATATGAAAAATAGTTAACGTCCTTTTCTTTTTTTGCGCAATAAATCAAAAACTATTACGCAAAAAAATAATTAATAAATAAAATAAAATAAATAAATTCAAGAATGTGCAGATAAAGTCCTTATAATAAAAAAAATATAAAATAAATGCAATTTTCAATCTCTTATCATTTCAGTGACCAAATTTTATGGCGATAGATTTTATAGTTACTTCTGAAATAATCGACTGTGACAGACAGATGGACGGAAGAAGAAAGTTTTATTATAAGGGTTCCATTTTTATCATTTTGGTATGGAAAAAAAAGTCCTAAAAAGTTTGATGTAGAGAGTACTTATGAGCATTTATGGGTTTACTACTGGAATAAATTGAAAATGTATCTACCTACACGCAAGAATTAGGAAATGAATAAGTACGTCGTCCCCTTTTCCGAGAGGTAAAAGGTAAAAGGTTGAGTGTTTAGTTACAACCAAGTGTCGCAATCACTCCTACTTGATAGGCATGCTGTCAATGCACCTAAGCTTCACGCTTAGTTGAAGGTCTAATGGTGGCTTTCCACTGAGGAGTGAAGAGTGAAGCCTCAGAGTGAAGCCATGCAGGAACTGTCGCTATTGGTATCTACTGATTTTAATCGGTATCATTATTTTCTCAATCATCAACGACGCTTAAAGATATTTCAATCCAAGATGAATGGAACTCCATGCGAATCGAATAAAACATAACATAAGATAATGATTTTGACAGAGTGGGGCGCGCCTTCGCGGATTGAAATATCATCATTTTGTCCATCCTGCTCGTAAAGTATATTATTTCACATCTCAACTTTGCTTTCTTAGGTCTAAGCTCACCCTAGATAAAGGATATTTAGTACGCTATAGCTACTTAGTACGTAATAAATTGTATACACATAACAATATGTACCCTGGACAGGACGGACGGCGCGAATAATGTTGCCAGTTTATCGGTGCCAAAAATTCTTGTTTTGCTACAAACAGGCCACGCTGAATTTCGCTAAGCGGCCACTTATAGAATTTTGACAGATGGTTTGTAAATAATTCGGATGCCCATATCCTGAGGTTTCTCATCGGTAATACACATAGAAATCGGTGCCATCAGTATATTCGATATTCCCCTATTTTCTTCAGTAAGTTCCGTTGACTGTTGGCAAAATCCCTTGCCACGTCGTGCCCAATCTGTGGTAGCCTGGCGTTACTTACCTTCCCCTTCAAAAATAATACCACGTCACACGTCACTTAAATCACCTGAAATCTCAAGATTGTTTCGTGCTGTAGTATGTAGTAAGTATAATAATATGCAGCCGTGATTGGTCAACTGACGCAATCTGTAAACCGAGCGGATCAACCAACCAACCGGACTAAAGCAAAATTATCCCAAGCTGGAATTTAAGAAGGTCATTTTTAAGTGGAAGATACAATTCTATGCTATAAATCTGACTAGCTTTTGCCCGTGGCTCCACGTAGATTTGGGTTTTTTAAATATCCCACGGGAAATATGGATTTTTCTGGGATAAAACGTAGCCAATGCTTTAATGCAGGTTATGTTCCAAATTTCAGCTAAATCAGTTCAGAAGTTGCGGCGCGAAGGAGTAAAAAACATACACACAAACTTTCGCCTTTATAATATTAGTGTGGTAGTAACTCTCAAACCGTTGGGGTTTAGTGACCCTTCCAAGTTCAATAAATTATAATAAATCAATGTCAGTATAATATGCGTTTAGTGTGCTGCTGCGGCAACAGCGTCACTGGTGAACGCTGCGGCGCGAACTGGCTATGACTAGCCACACTCCTATTTCTGTGACTAGCCATAAGGGCTTGCCATCCCCCAGAATTGTCCTAGTTTAGAGGGCATTATTGGTAGTCCGGGTATAAAAATGTAAACTCTTCGGAGCCCGCGACGCATAATCATTATGCACTGTGCCTTCATGCCGCGTCGCGATTCGCTAAATTCACCCTACCCTCTCCCGTTGCAGTTATTACCAGTTGCAGTTGTTGACTTGTCCGGGTTCTGGGCTCTAAATTCCGGGGTTCTCCGTGTCTTGTCCTGGTTGCTAAATTTTAGAGATGGCAACCCTAGCTGTGAAGCCTTGTGGCGTAAGAAAACCACCTTCCTTCTGCACTGCTGACAGCCGGCAAAATGGATAGTCATCTGATGAATTTTATACTTCTTCAGAGGACTAAATATCTTAAATCCATGTTAGTTAGTAGGTATAAGGTAATTACATAGCTATTAACTTTTATAATCACACAAACATAGTGTAATCAACCCAAATGGTCTGTTGTCTGGTCTAATGAATTTTATTTATACCATCTTACCGTTACCGTATCCTCATTAACAGAAAACTCATTATGATCATAAAATAAAGTAGTGGTTACTTAATTGATAGAGAGACAGAGAAATGATCGACAAAGGTAGGTAAACGGGTACATATCTGTACGCGCGCATGCTGCATAGGATGGACACGCGTTTTGCGACGCGAACGTCTCAGGTTCAGTGTATCGGCGAGCGAAGGTCATTCGGTTCATTCACGTTTCCAAATCTTGACATCTTGTCTCCGTGACCTTGTCCCCGTTTACTGACTGTCCCCGTTGACTGCATTTACACCGCATCAGAGCCTCAATCTGTCGAGCGCGAACGGTGAAAGGTTCCGCCGCTTGCAACAAATTTGCATGCTGATGCATAATATGAACAGAGCGACAAAATTTCCTAAATTTGACATTCGACTCAATTTAGTAGTTACTTTTTTTGACGTGACAACGTCTTATAATTCGATAGAGCCGGTTGCACGCACGAAAAAACATGACTCATCCGGCGTTACCGGCGTTACCTCGCTCATGCGGTGTGCACGACGAACGTAGTGAGCGTCCAAAGACTCTAATAGAAATAATAACTAGCTTATAAGATTCTAATTTGTAACTATCTTATAAGACTCTAATTTGTGACTAGCTTTCTTAAACTTTTATTTATTTATTATTTCTTAAACTTAGCTTAAGATTCTAAACATGTATGTAACATTGCCTATGTGTTTTGATAAAAGGATATTAGCTTATTTAATTAATTGTAAATGAACCTAAAATGATAAAAACTGTAAAAATGAGAAAAATACAAATAAAGTTTATGCATTGATTGTGGGAGGCCGCGCAAGTCGCTCGATAGGGTCTCACACTAACTAACCACCCGCGTAGGGTACAAGTATCGAGGCCTTAAGCCCATAGAATCAGTTCATCTCTGCTCGCCGGCGTCTCTTGCTAATCTAAATCCTGAACCAGCTCTTTGCGGAGCTAGGAACAGGTCTTCCTTAAAGCAGAGACCTGCGGGACCTCCCGAGCATTTTAGTAATCAGTGTTTCATTGGCGCCTCCATTCAAGCCTCAGAACCGCGCAACAAGTTCGGGCGCTGTCCCGAACATTGGTCCATCGAGCCGGGATACCGCAGAAGGCAGAATGGTGAAGACGCGAGCGCAGGCTGCGGACCAGCCGACAGAGGCATTGGTGAGTGATCCGGGGGCTCCAAGTGTGTCGGGCGGCGCGGTCGCCGCCCCGGGCTTCATGGCACATGCGGAGTCTGCACAGCAGCCGTCACAAGAACGGCCACCGTCGGGTGCGTTGGGCGGCACGATCGCCGTCCCGGGCTACACGCGCACCTCCGAGTCCTCATCGACGCACACGTGGGACACGTCGGCAAGTACACTGGTCAGCAGCCTGCATCCGTCGTCGGAGAGCAGAGATGACTCAAGCGGGATGACGTCATCCAGAGGCGTCACGCCCCGCGCTCAACACAACGCGTCGGGACGCAGCGACGCGTTGCCACTCCGCGCACCGCACGCAGCGTCAAGAAGCGAGGCGGTTGCGTCATTCCCCTCTCACCCCGACCCGGCGGCCGAGGCAGTGCGTCCGCGTGCATCGACCAGGGAACGCATGGGCAGTGAAGATGCCGCGTCTCGCTGCACACGAAGCACGCGCCGACAGCACTCCGCCAGGGTTCGCATTTTGGAGCTTGAGAGGGAACTATTACGAAAGGACCTCGAGCTGCAGAGGCTCCGACTCGATCATAAAGACAGCGACGATGAAGACGACCAGTCACGGTGCAGCAGCCGGACAGCGGAGCAACGTGTCGCCAGCTGGGTGCAAGAGAGCAGCCACGGCGCGGCGGGACAACAGCTCGCGCTAACAAACACACAGGTTAGTGAAATTCAAGTTAATTTTGGTGAAACTGTGTGTGATTTAAATAATACGCTGCCGCCGGTTCAGCCCGGTGCGCGGCCTCCGCGCCTCTATGTAGCGTCATATGGCGACGACGCACGCCCTGGGCCGTCCCTAGGGATTAAGGGCGCGGAGCAGGGACACCCCGTCGTAGACCCGGGTGTCTACTGGGATCCATTTGGGGATTCCGGAACGAGCAGGCAGGCCGTGACAGAGCAGTTGCGGCATAACAACGACGCGCGCCGGGGGGCTCCCCCGCCCTCGCGGGTGGGGGGAGCCGCGCCCCCGCTGCCGCACTCCCCGCTGCCGTGCGCGCAATTCGAGTCGCCGGCAGCGCGGTTCCATGTTCCGAGTGATCGTTTCGAACAGTACGATATGCCGGAGCGGACCGCTAGTAAATCTGACGAATTACTGGGCATGTTCGAACGTCAACAACAAATGTTTTTGCAAGGTTTAACTGAATTGTCACACTCTATTTCGGCGCCCACCGCGCGTGGCGTCTCTAAATCTTTGATTGAGTTACAGCCTTACTCTGGTGCCTATGACGAATGGTACGCGTGGCGCGAAACCTACGACGCGACGGCGCGTCATTTCAACGATGCGGAAAACAAGGCGAGGCTCCGGCGCAGCTTGCGCGGGCCGGCCAGAGAGCTGGTGGACGGGTTACTCAAGACCACGGCGTCGGCGATTGAGATAGTCGCGGCGCTTGGTGACGTCTACGGCCGGCCGGAGTGCATCGTCTACTCCGAGCTCGAGAAGTTGAAGACGCTGCCTCGCCTGACCGACGGTAAGGAGTTACCAACATTTGCGTGCAAGGTCGATTCGGTGATATCCACTATTGTTGCCTTGCGGCAAGAGGCTTACTTAGTCAGTCCACAGACGCTCCACGCCATAGAAGAGAAGATGTCTATCCTCTACAAGACGAGATGGTTCGACTACGAGGCGAGACAACCGGACGACGAGCCGTGCCTGCTGAAGCTTCGCCGCTTCTTGAAGACCGAGATGAAGCTTCAGGCGCGGCACATACGACCCGAGGCTACAGCGCCGCCACGACCCGCAGCACCGGCGCCGTCGCGGCCCGCGGACCAACCGCGCCGCGCGCAGCGCGTGCACGCGGCCAGTCCGCCGCAGCGAGCCGAGGGCAAGACGTGCGGGTACTGCGCGCGAGGCGGCCATACCATCCACGAGTGCTACGGGTTCAAGAGGCTGCCCGTGGACAAGCGCTGGGAAGCGTGCCGGGAGAAGAAGCTGTGCTTCCGCTGCCTCGAACACCGAGGCCACCGTCACCGCTGCGGGGGCAAGAAGTGCGAGCTCGATGACTGTCCGCACTTCCACCACCACCTGCTCCATCGGGCGCCTGGCGAGACAACGGGCGCGGCCGACGAGAAGGCGATGCGGGCCATCTGCTCCGCGACCGGGACGCCTACGCTTCTCAACGTCGTTCCGGTCATAGTAACGGGACCTACAGGTACGGCCGAGGTTTACGCACTGTTAGACGGAGGGTCAACCATAACTCTTGTCAAAGAGGAGGTTGCGCGGAAGATTGGGGCACAGGGGCCGACACACACCCTGAACATCGAAGGGATCGCCGGCTCCAAGTTCCAGAGTGCCTCGCAGTTGGTAACCTTCTCCATTCGAGGTAAGCATCACAACGAAGAATATTTTATAGATGCCCGCACGATCCAGGACCTAGGTATCTCTGGTCAGTCGGTGGCGCGAACGGTCGTGCAGAAGCACGCCCACCTCCAGGACCTGGCGGAGCAGCTGCCTTACGACTACGCGGTCCCGTCTATCCTGATTGGCCAGGACAACTGGGAGCTGATGGTGTCAAGCGCCTGCCGCTCAGGTAAACACGAAGAACCAGTCGCCACCCTCACGGGTCTGGGCTGGGTTGTCCACGGGCCCTGCGGTAGCAACGACACAACGGCGACGTCGAACGAGGCGCTGGTAGAGGTGCACCGCGTGATGAAGATACGCCCGGTGAACGACGACAACCTGGACCAGCTCCTCAAGGAGCATTTCGCCCTCGAGTCACTAGGTGTCGAACCGCGTCGACCCCGCTCAGATCCGGAGCTGCGCGCCCTGAATATTCTCGATGCAACTACGCGTCGCAGGGCGGACGGCGGCTTCGAGGTGGGTCTTCTCTGGAAGAATGACGCGGCCGTGATTCCTGACAACTACCAAGCCGCCGTCCGTCGCCTGGAAGGCGTCGAGAAGAAGCTCGACAAGGACCCTCTTCTCAAGGCTCGCTACACGGAACAAATGAGCCGCATGTTAGAGGACGGGTATGCCGAGTTGGCTACAACCAAGCCAAAGCCTGGCCGGACCTGGTACTTGCCCCACTTTGCTGTGAGGAACCCAGCGAAGCCGGGGAAGACCAGAATTGTCCACGATGCGGCAGCTACCACGAAAGGGGTGAGTTTGAACAGCCTCCTGCTAACAGGTCCCGACTTGCTACAGTCTCTCCCCGGGGTACTCATGCGCTTCCGACAGCGAAGCGTGGCGGTCACGGCAGACATCAAAGACATGTTCCTCAGGATAGGCATACGGGAGGAGGACCGGGACGCGCTGCGCTTCCTGTGGCGGGGCGATGAGCGCAATGAAAAGCCCCAGGAGTACCGTATGAAATCGGTCATTTTCGGCGCGACGTCATCGCCGGCTACCGCTATATACGTAAAAAATAAAAATGCCGAAGAGTATCGCCGCGAATACCCGGAAGCGGCCGATGCTATTGTAAAGAATCACTATATGGATGACTATTTGCAATCTTTCAGCACCATCGAAGATGCCAAGCGGGTCTCCAGCGAAGTAGACCTCGTGCACCGGAAGGGTCACTTCGTGCTGTGCAAGTGGGCGTCCAACGAGTCGGCGGCCATCGACCAGTTCGCCCCCGCCGCGCGCGAACCGAGCAAGGACTTGGACACCGGCGGGAGTGAGAAAACACTAGGTCTAGTCTGGCGGCCGCAAGCGGACACGCTAGGCTTCAACCTCAACATGGCGCGAGTCCCAGCTGAGGTACTCAACGGAGAAAAGGTACCCACTAAAAGAGAGACTTTGCGTACAGCAATGTCTCTCTTTGATCCGCTTGGTCTCGCTACGCCGATAACAATACAGGCGAAGCATGTCCTGCAAGACACCTGGCGCCTGGGCGTTGGTTGGGATGAGCAGCTGCCGTCAGACCTGGCCGCAAGATGGCGCCGCTGGCTCGACGACCTGCGCGGCCTGGGTGACGTCGCGCTTCCCCGCTGCTACCCCGGGTACGACGGAGCGGCGGAACGAGAGCTTCATACGTTCACCGATGCGAGCGAGACTACGTACGCCGCTGCCGTCTACTGGAGAGTCACACGGGCGAGCGGTGAAGTCGTCGTCACTCTGGCCGCCGCGAAAGCTCGGGTAACACCATTAAGGTCAATATCAATACCGCGGCTCGAACTACAAGCCGCTGTCCTGGGCAGCCGCCTAGCTACCACCGTGCAGGAGGAGCATGACGAGCGACCGACGCGTCGCTTCTTCTGGACGGACAGCAAGACGGTTCTGTCGTGGCTGCGTGCTGGGCCGCGAGTATTCAAACCTTTTGTCGCTCACCGGATCGCCGAGATCGAGGAGGCTTCACGGGTAAGCGAGTGGCGTTGGGTGCCCTCTAGGGACAACGTGGCGGACGACGCCACACGTGAAGCGCCCTTCGGTTTCGGAAACGATCACCGATGGTTTCATGGCCCAGCCTTCCTTTACGAAAATGAAAATTTATGGCCAACAGAGCCGCTTCTCCCCTCTACACTCACGGGGGAAGAAAAGGTGCAAATTAATAAAGTAAAACCAACAGTGGTTGATTCGCTACCCGACGCCAGTAGGTTCTCGTCGTGGTTGCGATTGATTAGGTCGACGGGTAGGATAATACAGTTCATTAGATTGATTCGCAGGTCCACTACAGCGCACGCGCGCACGCGGCGCAACCCCGAGGCAGACCCGGAGTGGACGCAGCGACCCAGGGCAGCGCGGCCGCTGCCCTCACCGAAGCGCTCGCCTACGGCGGCTAGCGAGGACCGTTTCGTCCCGCTCGATGCGGACGACATGCGGGAGGCAGAGCGCCTCTGGCTGCGCGCGATGCAGCAGCAGGCCTTCCCCGAGGAGCTCGCCTGCATTGCGAAGAACGCCGCTCTCCCGCCAGACAGTCGCATCCGAAACCTGGCTGTATTCGCCGACGACGATGGGGTCATGCGTGTCAAGTCACGCATCGACGCAGCCGACGTCTCGCCTGAGCTACGCACGCCGCCTATCGCCGACGGCAACCACGCCTACACACGGCTCTACATCAACTGGGTACACCGCGAGCTTCACCACGGAGGCACCGAAACCGTCGCGAACGAGGTCCAGCAGCGCCTGTGGGTCCTCCGCCTACGCCCCACAGTCAAGGGCGTACTCCGAGACTGCCAGCCTTGCCGCATTCGACGGGCAAAGCCACCTTCTCCCCAGACGGGGAATCTTCCTCCATGCCGCCTCGCCCATCATCAAAGGGCTTTTACTTACACCGGCCTCGATTTTTTCGGGCCTCTCTCAATCACTGTGGGCCGACAACACCAAAAACGCTACGTGGCTCTCTTCACATGCCTGACTACGAGGGCAGTCCATCTGGAGCTCACCACCCACCTGACCACCGACAGCTGCATCATGGCGCTGCGACGCATGATGGCCCGCCGGGGGCGGCCGACGGAGATCTGGAGCGACAACGGAACGAACCTACGTGGGGCCGACGCCGAGCTTCGCCGAGCCTTAGACGAGAAACTCCTGTCGTCATCCGCCGCCAATCTCTTCATCAAGTGGCACTTCCTGATTCCTGCAGCGCCCTTTTGGGGAGGAGCCTGGGAGCGTCTGGTGCGGAGCGTCAAGACCGCGCTTCGAGCTGTCCTGAACGAGCAACATCCTCATGAGGAGACCTTGATCACGCTGTTGGCAGAGGTAGAGGACACCGTGAACAGCCGACCACTTACGCATCTATCGACCGACGAGCCGCAGGGAGCACTGACACCAAACCACTTCCTGCTCGGCGGCCCGTCCCGAGTACCGCACCCCGGCCACTTTGATGACTCCGATCTTAAATCCAAGAAGATGTGGAGAACGAGCCAGCGTCTCGCCGACCTCTTTTGGGCGCGATGGCTGCGAGAGTACCTCCCTACGCTGCAACACCGGCGGGAGCCCCACGGAAGGGGAGAGGAGGTGCGAGTCGGCGACTTGGTGCTCATCGTCGACCCCTCGCTGCCACGCAACACCTGGGTCCGCGGCATCATAGAAGCAGTCTACCCGGGCTCAGACGGCGTCACCAGGGCGGCGGACGTGAGGACGGCGAACGGTGTGTTGCGGCGACCAGTTCAGAGACTCGTCGTGCTACCCACACAAAGATGAAGTAGGCAACTTCACGGCGGGAGAGTGTGCACGACGAACGTAGTGAGCGTCCAAAGACTCTAATAGAAATAATAACTAGCTTATAAGATTCTAATTTGTAACTATCTTATAAGACTCTAATTTGTGACTAGCTTTCTTAAACTTTTATTTATTTATTATTTCTTAAACTTAGCTTAAGATTCTAAACATGTATGTAACATTGCCTATGTGTTTTGATAAAAGGATATTAGCTTATTTAATTAATTGTAAATGAACCTAAAATGATAAAAACTGTAAAAATGAGAAAAATACAAATAAAGTTTATGCATTGATTGTGGGAGGCCGCGCAAGTCGCTCGATAGGGTCTCACACTAACTAACCACCCGCGTAGGGTACAAGTATCGAGGCCTTAAGCCCATAGAATCAGTTCATCTCTGCTCGCCGGCGTCTCTTGCTAATCTAAATCCTGAACCAGCTCTTTGCGGAGCTAGGAACAGGTCTTCCTTAAAGCAGAGACCTGCGGGACCTCCCGAGCATTTTAGTAATCAGTGTTTCATTGGCGCCTCCATTCAAGCCTCAGAACCGCGCAACAAGTTCGGGCGCTGTCCCGAACATGCGGCGTTACCGGCGTTACCTCGCGAGCGCGGAACGAGCGACAAAGAAGACGTTGTCACGTTCAACTATCGTCAGTAAACCGACTTTACAGGCAACCAATTTTTTTCATTTTAACTATAATAATATTATTATTATGCTGCTTGAATTCCTTATTGTTTGTTTTTTAATAATTTCTTTATCGTAATTTTTTTTTACTTTTTTTGACGTGACAACGTCTTATAAATCGATAGAGCCGGTTGCACGCACGAAAAAACATGACTCATCCGGCGTTACCTCGCTCATGCGGCGTTACCGGCGTTACCTCGCGAGCGCGGAACGAGCGACAAAGAAGACGTTGTCACGTTCAACTATCGTCAGTAAATTGACTTTACAGGCAACCAATATTTTTTTTAATTTCAGATGAAAGTACCAGGAGAGCACATAATGTACGAATGCTTCCTCGAAATAGCGTTCGAGGCTGAACTGAACACTGCAGAGGACCCGGAACTGCTTGCGATAGCGCCGGAAAAATGCAACGAGCACCCGGACACCAGGGATGCAGCTATCATGGAGTTGAGGAAAATGATCGTCGGTGAGATTTTCCAAAATTTTAAAATCATTATAAACACCAGGTTTCCCACAGCTGAATAAAGGCTACTTTTTCATAGAAGACAGGGATATAAAGCTAGATTCACCATACTGCTTTGAATGCGGGATTGTACACCGAGGCCGAGTTGGAGTTCATTGATGTTTAGACATTACCTATGTACCTACCTACTCAATTACATATTAGGTTTTTTCGTAATTTTCAGAGCGAGACGAGATAAAGCCGCACCGGACTGATGACGAGTATCTTCTTAAATTTCTGCGCTCTCGAGACTTCATTGTACGTCGGGCGTATAAACTTGTAGGTACACTCTTCTTCTCGTAGCTTGCATTCTATATTTCCCTGGTACTTTAGACATTTATGGTCTTCCGTGATTCGGTCATTGCGGGATACTACTCTAACAGACTCATGAATGGGCAACTAGACAAGAAATATCGTAGATTTGTTAAACCTACTAAACCTACTTATGTTTATGCCTAATTATTAATTAATTATTTATCTCTTCACAGTGGATTATTCGTAAACACCGTAAATATTTACGGCTATTTTTACTAATTTAATGTTTTATTTGTTCCAGCTAGTCCGCTATTGTACGTTCCGGGAGCAGTACCCGGGCCTGCAGAAGGGCGTGGACCTGTGGGGCCTGATGAAGGTCAGGGACATGTACGAGTGTATCCTGCTGGACAGGCCTGATGTGGGACGAGTCTCTATCATTCGGTGGGGTGGGTACCACTTATATTCTTCCCAGTTTTCTTTAGAGCGACGAGTCCTGACAGAGACCACAGTCATTCGCTGCTCTGCACTGAACTCGTCATTCTGATATACAGTTAGTTCAATCCACGAAGACGCGCCCCACTCATTCCTAACTCCTTACGAGTCGTATGAAATATAAGCGTTTGTCAAGGCGTGGATCGCATGTTCGTGGAATGAACCGCATCAGTTCCTAAGTCTCAATATGCTCTGTAATTTTACCGGCTACAGCGGCCTTTAAAGCCTCAAATTCGGAAGGCCTATGTCCAACAGAAGACGTCCGCAGGCTGGTATGAAAACGTTTTACCTACTCCCTAGGGACAAATGTGCAAGACCACTTCATCATTAAAATGAGTTAACCATTAAAAGTGATTACAGTAATTTGTACTTTGAAATAGAAATAGCACACTGGCACAATGGAGTGGTCGCGCCAAGCCTGCAATTTAGTTTAAAATAATTACGCGGAGCACTCTCCGTAAATAGCGGCGTGACGGAAACGTCAAACAATGTGCATTGTTGCAGAGACTGAGCCCCCACTGCGGACTGACGGTTGTCGTCATACGCGTACTATTTATATAAAAAATGTGAAAAGTAAGTTTGTGAGTTTGGATCAAAGACTGTACCTACATAGAAGTCTTTGGTTTGGATAGATACTTGTTACTCACTCCTGAAAAGTAAGGTTGAAAGTTTGGATACTCAATTGGGCGACGATACTTTGGGTTTGAAATTTAGGTCACTTGTTACTTGGATTAACATAGTCGTATAGGCTTCTTCATCATCCGGAAAGAACCATGGTTCCCGCAGGTTTCGCAGAAAATCAAAATCAAGAGAGATGGTGAAAAGCTGGAGCTGCGGGTAGAAACTATTGTCCATAAATATAAGTTGGTAAAAAAGTTACCCACGACGGAACGGAGTACGGGTATATGCGTTTAGGGTGAGAGACCGTTTGTACATTACTCTATTAAAAATATTTTATGTTTGTTTATATGTTAAATTGTTCACAAAAACCAATAATGCAAAAATATTTTTGTTTGTTTGTTTGTTTGTTTGTTTGTTTGTTGGTTTGTTTGTTTGTGTGTGCACATCAATGTTCCCATTTATTTCAAAAACGGCTTGACCGATTTAGATGCGGTTTCCTGTATAATGTTTGGTGTTCAGCGGCAATGGTTCTTAGATAGTTGTTACGAACATCGATCACCAGGGGGCGCCATAAAATACATTTATATTGCAAACGAATGTTCCCATTTATTTCAAAAACGGCTTGACCGATTTAAATGCAGTTTTCTGTATAATGTTTGGTATTCATTGACGATGGTTCTTAGATAGTTGTTACGAACATCGCTCACCAGGGGGCGCCATAAAAAAAAATTGGTTGCCTGTAAAGTCGGTTTACTGACGATAGTTGAACGTGACAACGTCTTCTTTGTCACTCGTTCCGCGCTCGCGAGGTAACGCCGGTAACGCCGCATGAGCGAGGTAACGCCGGATGAGTCATGTTTTTTCGTGCGTGCAACCGGCTCTATCGATTTATAAGACGTTGTCACGTCAAAAACATTTACAGTGCAAACGAATGTTCTCAATTATTACAAAAACTACTGAACCGATTTGGATACAGTTTTATATAAAATATTAGTGAGTCATTGGCGATGGTTCGTAGATAATTGTTTTTGTGATTGAACAGCAGGGGGCGCCACAATAAACGTCTCTTTATGACTTGGAAGGGATTATGCCTTCAAACGCTGCTAGAGGAGCTTAATGGCTAGTTTGAAGATTAATTTTCATTTTTTAATAATTATATAATTTAAATTACATTAATATATTAATCGAAAAACTATAAAACAAGTGGAAAATTAAAAAAAATTAAAACACCCACGACATTTGCAGACTTGTAATTGAAAAAGGATTAAATAATTTTTTTGGAACTCCCCGACTAAAGGAAAGTAAGAACTAAGAACCTATCAGTATAATTACAAATCCAAGAAAATCCGTCGGAGCTGCCATTGCTATTTTCGTTTCCAATATAAATTAATGTAATTAGTTAGTATTGATAAACTGCCGGGATATGAGAAGTATCAAGAAATTGAATTAGTCATCAACTGGTAAACAGCACCATCAACACCGTCATAGGCAAAACACAGCAGCTCCGGCGGATTTTCTTGGATTTGTAATTATACTGATAGGTTCTTAGTTCTTACTTTCCTTTAGTCGGGGAGTTCCAAAAAATTATTTAATCCTTTTTCAATTACAAGTCTGCAAAAGTCGTGGGTGTTTTAAATTTTTTTAATTTTCCACTTGTATTCAAAACTAGTTCGCGGCTTTTCCAGGACAATGGGACCCAAGCGAGTTTCCAGTGGTGGACCTGATACGAATCGGCATGGCGGGGTCGGAGATCGGCTTTCGCCAACCCAAGCTGCAGGTGCTGGGACTGACGGTGCTCGTGGACATGGAGGGCATCACCATGAGGCACGTGGCAGCCGTCACCCCCACTGTCGCCTACCAGATCGTCTCCTTGCTCGGGGTAGGTTCAACCTGTACTGTGTCTGAGATCGGCTTCCGCCAGGCCAAGCTGCAGGTGCTGGGTCTGACGGTGCTCGTGGACATGGAGGGCATCACCATGAGGCACGTGGCAGCCATCACCCCCACTGTGGCCTACCAAATCGTCTCCTTGCTCGGGGTAGGTTCAACCTGTACTGTGTCTGAGATCGGCTTCCGCCAACCCAAGCTGCAGGTGCTGGGACTGACAGTGCTCGTGGACATGGAGGGCATCACCATGAGGCACGTGGCAGCCGTCACCCCCACTGTCGCCTACCAGATCGTCTCCTTGCTCGGGGTAGGTTCAACCTGTACTGTGTCTGAGATCGGCTTCCGCCAGCCCAAGCTGCAGGTGCTGGGTCTGAAGGTGCTCGTGGACATGGAGGGCATCACCATGAGGCACGTGGCAGCCGTCACCCCCACTGTGGCCTACCAGATCGTCTCCTTGCTCGGGGTAGGTTCAACCTGTACTGTGTCTGAGATCGGCTTCCGCCAGCCCAAGCTGCAGGTGCGGGGGCTGACAGTGCTGGTGGACATGGAGCTGACCAGGCAAACGTTGTTTTGCCATTAAGGAGTATGAAAAATAGTTTACGAGCTATTCTCACAGCTACCGAATGCAGACAAAAAAAAAAACATCAAAATTTAATAGGTCAATTCGTTTCGGAGAAGTTTGGTTAGAAACACAAGGAGCTTGGTTAAAAGATTTGTTTGTAACAAAGAGATATTGGCTCAAACGCACATAACTTTGAAAAGTCAGAGGCAAGCCTGGGGCTTGAAGCTCGGACCAACGAACTAAGTTATCAGTATTTCCAAAATCGATATTATTTTTTGCAGACAGCAGTACCAACGAAAATGCGGTCGTGCCACATCATCAACTACTCCTGGATCCTCAACACGTTCTTCTACATCTTCAAGCGGTTTATCCCGCAGGGGTTCTGGGATCGCATCTTTTTCCACGGCAGTGACCTGAAGTCCCTGCATCAGCACATTCCGCCCGAGTGCCTGCCGCCGCGGTACGGCGGCAATTGCAGGAACCACTGCTCCGTCGCTATGTGGCTGCAGAAGATCAAGAAGTACCGCGATGAAGACTTCGATAGGGAGATGAAGGCACTGGGTTACGTTATTAAGGAATAAGGTTCCTACTCCTCGGCCGTCAATATTCATTACTGAAGGCCGTGTCCGCACTACAGTTTCTTAGATAATATGTTAACAATGTCCCTCCATCGATTTCGGTCTTTAGTTTTTCCGATGGCTGTTGCGAGAGGAAGGCCCGTGACTTTATTTGGTCAGACCAGCGGCTTGATAATCGGCCACGTATTTTCTACTTCGGATAGGGCAAATCGGAATAGGTTATAAATCGTGCCGTAACTCGACAACGACTTCTGTAAAGGCGAAACCATCACAAAATAAATACTAAACAATGGTATAACACAAAATAAAGATTTTATTTTGTGTCATCAAGTAAATACTTGGGATACATTTACGTAGGAAAGTTTACCAGATCAAACCTTGGCGAAAAAAGATTGACTAAAGTAGCTCGTAGGCTTTACGACTTAACTAAATATTGTTCCTGAGAGTTTTTAATTATTTTTTGGTAGGATTGTTTTGGATTGGATGTGGTAAAATCGTTATAATTTTGCTTTTGGTAAGGTTTTTATGGTATGTACATTAATATTTTCTACTCATTGGTGCATGAATGTAATTGGCTGTGATATTTTAATAACTTTTTATTACATAATAATTAAGTAAGTATGTTTGGGTCAAATGTTAAAAACCAAATTAGAAGCCCTTGAAATATAAGTTTTATACCTAAACGTTAAATTAGCGTACCAAAATATATTTAGGTAGTAAGTACGAAATTCTTCTTTACAAAAGTCACATTAAGCATCAGAATATTCCTATTACTAATATTTTTCAGAATTATTAAACTAACTATTTTAACAATTTTTTTCATGTTTTAGAAAATATAAGTTACCTATATAGGTTAATAAACTTTTACCAACATTCAAATACATATTTTATTATTATATTTTAAGTTAAGGTACGTAAGTACAACGTACAATCAAAAGTGAAAAATTTGTGATCAAAGTAATACTTAAATAAAATAAAAACAAAGGCTTTCATAATAACACGAAAAAGTGTGTATTGCCACTTATCAAAAAGGTTCTCCCGAGCGGCGAGCACCACGTCTTTATTACTCCATTAATTCTTGCATCACTCGTAATAACGGCCAGAACAACTAGACCTCTGATAAAATAGAAAGCAACCTTATTCAATTCGTCCTCATGAGCTATTTATCACAAATGCATGTTCCATAATAAAATGGTACAGAATGCGATACGTCGAACGTGAGACCGCAAAATGATGTTTCGGTGTACATTTTCCTTAGACCATTTCCTTTAACTCCCTTTTTATTTCAGGGGAAAATAACAATAAGCACTAAAAAATAAAGTACATATTCCTTTAACGAATTTTTTGCTGTAAAAGTGTGTTCTCAGGTGTACTGGATGTGGCCTTGCGTTACGCTCAGTCTTACGAAGGATTCGAGAGGTATTTTTAGATTATAATGTTATGTCCAATTACGACCAGATAATCTTAATAAATTTTAAAGGTATTTGAGGTCATGTCCTTAAACATGATACATACAGGTATGGTAAGTAAGCTGTTTGCGTAGTAAATATCTATGAATTAATTAAATATTTACCTTACCACCATTATGTCAATATGTCCTACTGACATTTCTTAAGTGTGGTAAAGGTTTTATTTAGCTCCAAATCTGGGAATTGGAGCTATCGGGACAAATATGTGGAAGTGATTTTGACGTTCTCTTTTCCGAGCGGCGAGATGAAAAATACCTAAAATGGAGTGTAGCTTATTGTATAGCATAACAAAACCAGTATATAAACTAAAATATCCGCTTGCAAAAAAATGCTCCATTTCGCACTGAAAGCGTGAGAGAGCGTGTTAAATGATTCAACACATGACCGCGGGTCGAGGACAGCCGCGTCGCAGATGCGAGACTTTTTGCGCTTTTTGCGCTACAGGATGATTGTAACACCGCGACAACGTAACCATCAACAGCCGATGCACAACCGATGCAAATATCGATCAATCAGTGTCTACACCCCTCAACCGATGCAAGCATTGACGATGTAAATTCGTCGATGCCATACTAATTATTTTTGCAGAATCGCACTTGGGGGCGCAATTCACGTTTTCACACATTGAGTAAACTGAATCAGGAAATAGAATAAGAAATTAACACTGAAAATTTAACTTTACGTCTATTGGTTAGGAGTGTAATGTCGAATATTCTTCAATATCAAACATTATCTGCAATATTATACCTCAACCTTGTCGTGCAACGTAAAAATGTCACGATTCTCGACCATGTTGCGTTTTGAACTAAATTCAATTTTAAGCTCTATGTCAATAAAGGTAAAATTATTTTAGCAGTGTTCTCAAAAATGTTTTGGTTTCAATATCGTCTGCTTAAATAGGTAAATGCCATGACCTTTTTAAACATTTCACTTCGCGAAATGAAGCCGATGCGTTACGTGAATGGTCTATCAACTGATGATAGCAGAAAATTTCAGCTGTCGTAATATTGGGCTGGCGATATATCCGAATTTTCAATTCAGTCAGGCTCACTGTAAAAACAAATCTATTGTGCCACAAACTACAAACTTTTCTTGACCAGTGGCCAAAACTGGAACTAACATCGCCGCGGTACCATGGGCGATACGGGATTGCCAATAAAACAAAATTCGACGCAAACAGCGACACGATCACAATAGACAAGAAAAGTTTGTTCTAGTGACTAAGTTGCCGTTCAATATCACGATCAAAGATCTTTTTAGGGAGTTTTTAGGGTTCTCGTCTGAATGAAAATACTAAATAAAGTTTGTAAGTTTACATCTGTCCTTGTGTCCATCAAGTTTGTAAGTTTTTGAGTTCATACGTATGTGTTGTTTATGCGTTTGGCTGTGGGATGTAGAAAGATACCTGCGCTGAATAGTTTTCTACTACTAGGCTACTTACTTTTTATCCCTGAAAAATCATTGATTCCTACAAGACTTGTATGAAGTCAAAATTCATGCGAGCCACAAATCTACATTTTTTATAAGGGTGTGTTTCCACAACAACCGCAGAGAGGTGCGTTCTGGCATGGAGTACTGCAGTCACCTTTGGAGTGGCTCTGCCAAGTATCAGCTCGATGCAATGGACTCGGTTGATCGCCGCGCTCGCAGAATAAAATCGGCAAGGACTCGCTAACGCGGGCAAAACTGCTCAGCTTACAACACCGACGCAATGTTGCCTGTTTAGCGGTTTTTTACAGGATATACTTTGATGAATGTGCTCAGGAAATACATAACCTTGTGCCTCCTTCACCTTTTTACCATAGGATCGCAAGACGCCGAGAGCCGTGACATCTTTATGTGGTTGACGTCCGACAAACTCGCACGAAACGTTTTTCTTCCACGTTTCTGATACGAACCGCTAAGGTGTGGAACGCCCTTCCAGCCTCCGTGTTTCCAGCCAAGTACAATCTGGGTGCTTTCAAGAGAAGAGTGAATAGGCATTTTCTAGGCAAGCGCGCTCCAACCTAGACCTCATCATTGCTTTCCATCAGGCATGATTATCGTCAAGCGCAAGCCTATCTTCAATAAAAAAAAATGCTCCAGTCACCAGCCATTCAGAGCTGACGGCGGGTCGAGGAAAGCGCGCTGTTATTATTTGTAACTGCTCGTACTTAATTAATGGACGTTTTGTGCTCCTTAAGGCATTTGATACTGAGCAGATGCAAGTTCTTTGCCCTTTTTGTTTTATATCAGCCTTACTAACAGAAAAACTAATTTCTTGTAGATACATATAAAAATTTAAATTTTTATTTATATAACTTTATTGCACACACATACAGAACTACAGACAATCTCTTACAGGCAACCTTTGATAAGAGGATTTGTTGAATGATGCGTGGGATGGCGCGAGATAAAATAATAAAAAGTTTGAGTAGGTAATAATACTAAAATAATTATTTTAGAAGTATGCCAAGCGAGGAAGATTTAATCTCAAAACATAATATTCAATGTTTAACATTTGATTAACATAAACGCGCACACAGACGCACACATGCAAGTTCGCACATGAGAAACATTATGGAAAATTAATTTTTTAATGTAATAAAAAAGGGATAAAGAATTATATTTCTTAACTCCCGGGGTAGGAAATAAAGAAAATATTCCTATCGTAAACCTCTATAAACTTGACCCTCCTGATAGTCTGCGGGACGCGGGGCGGGCTGCGTGGTCTTCTCCATGGGGAGCAAGTCCCCACGAGGGTACGGGCCTCGAGGCTTGCCTCCTTACCCGGGCGATGTGTCGCGGGGGAGCCGCGCTCCCTCGGTGTTGTTCTTTTAGCCCCGGTAAGGAGCTAAGGCCTCGCCTTCATGGCTTGAGGCCTGCTGGTTTGACGGGTCTGGTCGCCCCGCGCGGTCAGCGATCATGTTGCTGCCCTGCGCGGGGATGCTGGGGTCCGGTAGCATGAATCCCGCGTCGTCGTCTTCGTCTCCGTCACTGTCCACGCGCGCGCGCACGGGGGAGGGAGACCGCAAGAGCTCGCGAGGTAGCGGACGCCCCGTTGGTGGTCGATCTTGTTGTGGTGCGATCCCGTGGAGGTGTTCGTATGGCCCGTTGTCCGCGCGAGCGAACAAGTTCCGCGCAAGACCACGGACGAACTCCTCCACGGTGGGCGTCCTGGTGCCCCGATGTTTGACGTCGTTTCTGACGTACCTCGGAGCTCCCACGATCAGGTGGAGGCACCTATTCTGCACGACCTGCAGCCGGCGCCTCTGGGTGGCTGAACATAGAGCGTACCAGGCAGGTGCCGCATACGTCAGGCGAGAGCGGACGTACGCCCCGAAGATACGGAGCTGGGTCCTTGGTGTGAGACTGGAGGTCAGGACTTGGTGCAGCATCGACACGGCGGCCTTCGCCTGGTTCACGGCGTGTTCCACCGTGAGTTCCATGGTCAGGCTCTGATCGATGCGACACCCTAACGTCACTCAACCAATGAGTTCGTCTGTCACTGTCCGCTGACATCGCTGCCGTATCATTATAGCCAAGCGCATCACCCGCCCCGCGTCCCGCAGACCATCAGGAGGGTCAAGTTTATAGCGGTTTACCTATAGAGCAATGTATGTGGGTCATAGCTTGTATTATATTACAGACTAATCAAATAGTATATTTATATATTATACTATAGTATAGTTATATATATGTATATATATATATATTAAATAGTCAGAAATTCCGACAGAAACGTGGCGTATGCAAATACACATTAACATAAGGATAACAACGGTCCAAGGTTACAAGGCCAACTAAAAGTAGACCTGCGCTAAGATTTCATTAATACCAGTTGAGGAGTCATCTGAAAGTGGTGACCTACTCTGTGGTTAAAAGTCAAAGAGCTGGTGGTAATTGGGTGTTTGACTTCAATTATTTCATCACTTTAATATAAACTAGGATAAAAATAATGACGAACACTGAAAATACTAATTAAATCGATCAAATAACAAAAAAGTTATAAGCATTTAAACATTTCTGATTAGAAAGAGATTAGAAAGAGAAAGCGATATTAAATTATGACTTCACACCTTACGAATGTCATAGTAGCTTCGTAGGGCTTCATACAAATTTGCGTTTTGCGAGAAAGGCATAGAAGATCCTCCCACTCCAAAATTAAAATGCCTGTAACTTGTAAATCTTTATTGGATTTAAAAAAAAATTTCAGCGTACTTCTTTATTTTTGTCCTAGTTTATAGTAAATTAGTAATATTTACCAAATTGAAAAGTAGGTTATTAATTTGCCCAATTATTGGACAGGCTCTTGTATGTGCAGTCACGGAATAAAAAGGTTCGTCACCTTAGTGTCGGTTTTCGCTTGCACTAGTACTGCAAGAGTCCATTATGCCAACATAACAACATAATATGTAACATAGTTTCAAAAACTAATTTGTGCTCGCGATACGTTGAACAAATAAATTTTACGAACCTTTTCATTCCGTGACGGTACACTTAAAAATCATTTACAGAAAATAGGTGTCGTGGAAAAGTATTGCTATAATAATAATTGACAAGAGAAAGTTTTTGTAAAAGATGTTTAAATAAATAAGGAAGGATATGAATATTTGTATATTTGCACTTCTTTTTTATTCTTTCACACCATACTGAGAAATCAATTTCACTGAAAGAAATATAGATAGCGTAGGACCGTAGGTGTACAACTGTTTGTTCCAAATTCAAAAATCTACAGCTGCCGTGGAATTTGTTAATATAGATATTTCAATCCACGACGTCCCCCACTCTGTCAAAATCGCTTATGTTTCATTCGGTTTATATGGAGTTTGACAGAGTGGGGCGCGCCGTGGTGGATTAATATATCTATAGCGAATTACATATAGGCTAAGTCGTGAGTAAAAGCTAGTAATATTTTTTGTTCTGACGGTTTGATTTAAAAAGTTCCTAAAAATCCTCCACAAGCTCTCCGTCCGTAGATCTACAGGTCTCGTCAGTTCACCGCCAGCTACGGCGTAGCGTGCGTGTGGCTACGAAACATAACCAACACCGCTACGAACCGCAAATAAACTTTTGTGTTTATGTTAAAAATTAATTATTCTTTTACAAACAAATCTCTTTATTACACCAGCTTGAGTTTTGTAGTGTTTTTTGTTGAATTCACCGAAATAGAGCAAAAGATCCACAAAGGTGAGTTTTGAGTCCATTTAAATTTAAAATTAGCTGCACATTTTTATCAGACAACCATTTTCGACGTTCCATATTTTGTTTTTGGCTATTATATTTTAAGCTTCTTTTTGTTGTTGAGTTGAGCTTAACTTCATTTAGATGTTCACATTATTATACCAACTTTTGTTCTATGTTTTTATGTACTTATTTGGGTCAATTAAAATACGTTAACTTTTTTAAATCTTGGGACGGACTATTTTGTAATTAGTTACAATTTAAGAATAATCAATATTAGATCAACTTTCAGTATGCTAAAAGATAATATTAATTTATGTGTATTTTAGTAGATGCAATAATAACCATTATTATAATAATCATACTGTTACAAAATCTGGCTGCTCGCGGTGCAATAAAATGGGGAAACGCACAGACTATTCCGCTCTCTGTCACACTAGGCTTTACGGTAGGCCAAACGGATAACAGACGCTGCGGTCTTATTTCCCCAATTCATTGCACGGCGAGCAGCAAGTTATTGTGACCATTATGTTGACCATTACAGGTATTTATGTTCATTCATGATTCAAGCCCCATATTATATTCCCCCGACCAATATACCAACCTCTTTTAAGACCCGCAAGTGAACACGAGTCTTCTCTCAAAGCCAAACTGAACCAAAATTGGATTAGAATGCTTCACACTCTTTCAGGAACATTATACAGAGACACAGATGGGGGTAATCTGTGTACAGAGATTATTAAGATTAGTAAGATTATTTTTCTCTTGGGGTTTTTTATGGAAACATGTTTACACGCACATGGCACGTAATTGCTCAATGCGCAACAATGCTAAACTATACTTTATATGAATTATAAATTTAATCCTCTAGGGTAATCTGTGTCCTCTAGTATGCAAGCTATGTAAGCAAGTAGCTCTAAGATTTTGCTGCAAGCCTATGGTAGTGCCCCCCGTTAGGAAATTAATCCAAATAACAAGAGTAACTTACAAATTAGTCTAAACAGGATATTTTCAAGTAAAGATGTGACTCTGCCATTTCCGTAATTTTACTTTCATAAGCCCACGATGCGTTATAAACCATATTACAAATTATACGAAAAAAAAAAAAAAATAGAGTTCGCCGGGCAGACTTTTGCATTCAATTTTAACTCTAAACTAAATATGTATACGCCTCCTCTAATGTAGTTTGTGCAGGCAACTATAATAAGCGTATGAGGATAGCAAAGACACTCAAGCTCGTAATATTTTACCTTATCTTGTGTATTTATATTACACCACACAGTATCTCCACCGCGAGTTAATTATATTATACTACACGGCGTAGGTTGACTTCCAAGAGAATGTTTCATGAGCTTGAGTTAAATCAAAACGTAATAAGATCACATTTTGCGTGGTATTTGTGTACAAATACCTGATTACTTACATTTCTCCGTACCTTCATGTTTACATTATGTATATTGTATGTATAATCAAAACAACCTTTCAGTTGAGTTTATTAAGGCTGAAGGACCAGGATAAGATGAAAAAGAGGAAATATTTATTTAGCCACCTACACCAGCTATTGGTGACGATAAACAAAGGGTTGGGGGATTTATTGAATTTATTTTTGTCTTTCTCACTCTCACGGAGATTTGGTAGGTGCGACATGCAGCGTCGCGGAAGAATATAGCAAAAAAACGACGTTTTACCTAATTACTCAAAAACTAAGCCAGTTATCAAAAATCTGTTCTAAGCGTTTTAGGATATTATTATTACCGATACATTAAAACAAAAATTACAATGACATCCATTGTAGTTTCCGATAAAACATAGAAAAACTGAGATTTTGGAGCAACTTTTGGGAGAAAATTTATCGAGAAATTTTTATCCAATCGTGTTTCTGCTTCTAAGCAATTTTAGATTAAAGACCCAAAATACATAACGTGTAAATTTGAAAGTAATTGTCTTTATAGTTTTTGCATAAAACTTCATTCAAAATCACCTAAATACGGCTTGTAGGCCGTTAAGGGCGCGTTTACATTGTGGTGGAGATAAGGCTGCGTAGAAATCGACCAATTCGGTCGCATTTCTAATCCGTCTGCAAACACTAATATCAGTCACACATAGTCGAATATAAACTTACTTACATAATATATAATATACTCAGGTCACATCTATTCGTAGCGGAGTGTTGTATATCAAAGCTTTATTCGGGTCACAGAATTCCTTTGCAGATTACAATACGATATTGTGTGTATTTCGCTAAACTGACATATCGACATGATAATGTATTCTAGGTAATATGTATTCACAAATTCAACGTTGAATTATAATATCTCTACCACTGAGATATTTAATATGTAGATTTACACTAAGGATGAGCGGGTTTGGTCACAAAACAACACCCTGGTACTCGCCGGCCAAGTGTTGACAAAGGCCCGAAGGCCTTTGATTAGATATTAAATTAAGAAAGAATCAGTGTTAAATTAAATATAGAATCAGTGTAGCATTAAGGTGCTACGCTACACTTACTTCTCTTACCTTCTCACTCTTAACAATACGTTGGTCGATGCGACAGGCAGCGTTGCGGAAGAATATAACAGAAAAACGACGTTTTAACGAATCACTAAAAAACTGGAGTACAGTTACCAAAAATCCATTTTAAGTGTTTTTTGTTTTTGATATTATTATGACCATCAAACTAAAAAATACAATGTCATCCATTGTAGTTTCCGATAAAAATGGAAAAATGGAGTTTAAGAAGCAATATAATAATTGGGTCATTCTCAAAGGGGTCAAAAATGCGTGTCCGAGGTAGAAACCTCTATTCAATTAATTATTAGCTACTTGAAAATATTATGTATGGTAGATATGATCTAAAATAAGATTAGGCCTATGGATTTTTTTAAGATAAAATAAATATAAGTAGGGTAAAAAAAATAAAAACTTTGAAAATATTGACATCGGTGCCGCGTCCGCAACCCATATTGTATCGAATTTTATTTTTTATCTTTTATTATACTAAACGCACCATCACACAAAGATAGTTTAGATATAGCTAATTAGTTCTTAGCTTAACTTGTAATATTTATAATTAATAATAGACGTTATTCGATAACTTATAACGAATAGTTTTTATGTCCAACGTTTAGAATTGATATCAGTGGCGCTCACCAATTCTCTCCGTACTGCTTCACCTTTAATGACTGCGAGAATAGTTGTTAGAGTAGGACAAACTCTCCGACGCGCTACGTTATTTGATAAAGACGAGACGTCTGTGCCTTTTTTAGCAGCTTTGTTATTGAGGTAAGAAGTCGATTTCGGTGGCTTGGTATACCCTTAAAATTGATTTCGGTGCAACTGATTTATCCCAGTGTATTAGAACTACTACTATTTTGGTTTTGTAAAGATATAACGAATGAGTTCCTGATTTAAATAATGGAGGCTAACGTACGGAATTTTCATTAGTTTTGTGGAAATTTAAGATTTAGCTTATTATTTTGATTTCGGTGGAATTGATTTCAGTGTTTTCGGTGGAAATAGATACACCGAAATCAATTTTAGCCCCACCGAAATCAAGTAATTATGGTAAAAATCATGGATTTAAGGGATTTTTCCATACAAAAGTTAAATTTTCGTCGTTGTTCCAACTACTCCGGAAAAACTAAAAGTCGGAGAGATCTGAAATTTGGTACCTAGGTTGATATTAGGTCATGAAGGTGCACTAAGAACGGGATTTCTGAAATTCACATTTTAAAGGGTAAAAATCATGCATTTAAGGGATTTTTCCATACAAAAGTTAAATTTTCGTCGTTGTTCCAGCTACTCCGGAAAAACTAAAAGTCGTAGAGATCTAAAATTTGGTACCTAGGTTGATATTAGGTCATGAAGGTGCACTAAGAACGGGATTTCTGAAATTCACATTTTAAAGGGTAAAAATCATGCATTTAAGGGATTTTTCCATACAAAAGTTAAATTTTCGTCGTTGTTCCAGCTATTTCGGAAAAACTAAAAGTCGGAGAGATCTGAAATTTGGTACCTAGGTTGATATTAGGTCACGAAGGTGCACTAAGAACGGGATTTCTGAAATTCACATTTTAAAGGGTAAAAATCATGCATTTAAGGGATTTTTCCATACAAAAGTTAAATTTTCGTCGTTGTTCCAGCTACTCCGGAAAAACTAAACGTCGTAGAGATCTGAAATTTGGTACCTAGGTTGATATTAGGTCATGAAGGTGCACTAAGAACGGGATTTCTGAAATTCACATTTTAAAGGGTAAAAATGGGATTTTTCCATACAAAAGTTAAATTTTCGTCGTTGTTCCAGCTACTCCGGAAAAACTAAACGTCGTAGAGATCTGAAATTTGGTACCTAGGTTGATATTAGGTCATGAAGGTGCACTAAGAACGGGATTTCTGAAATTCACATTTTAAAGTGTGAAAATAATACATTTAAGGAGGAAGGGGAGGGAGGGGGGTTTGGGGTCAAATTTTTTTTGACCCATTTGCTCGCACTTGACCAATTTTCTAAAGTTATAATACTAATTAAGTGTAATCATAGTTTATTTTGATTTCCGTGACAAAAATATTGATATCGGTGGTCACGCTTTTTCTAAATTTGAATAACTATTTAACCGTTTGACATATATAGTTCCCTATTATTCAAATATTACCCCAAAAAAATGTAGATTTTAATATCTTTGTTAGTATGTCTCAAATATAAAAAAAAAATTGTGACACCGAAATCAAGCAAATAACGGGGCCTCTGAGAAAGACCCAATTGTCTTTAGAGTTTTAGTTCAACCTGCATTTAAACTAAAAATTGCTTAAATAAACTCTTTTATGTCGTTCATCAATTAATTAATTGCCATGCAGCTAACACGTTGCTGTTTCGAGCAGATTTATTAGAATAAGTTAGTGATAAGTTCATAACATTTTCAAAAAAATCATAGGTAGATAATGTATAGTCGCAATTAGTTCGAAATGTAAAAACTTATTCAACATTTCATCGAGTTACATCTGCTAACCTATTATAAAATTATCTTTGAACCACGAATTAAGTCGGTTGAAATTGTCTTTAAATCATTTATTATCGGGGTCCTTACCAATTTCTCGTGGGAGGCCTTTGTAGTTAAATTCAGCAAAAAAACAGAAGATAATAATTGCCTCGGGGCCCAGGGGTCACTAGCTGATGAGATTCAGTGGTGAAATATTTATTATTTTACCCTTTTAACCATTGACTTAGGTACTATCTCAGGACAGCGGGTGTCACAAAATTCACGAAAAAAGGGTCCCGAGAAAACCTATATATAAACGAGGGTATGTGTATTTTTATGAACAAATTAAAACATTGTAATTTATGCCTAATTTGACTTGTAATATATAGTGCGATTCTCTCCCTTTTCGCGTTTATCTCTCTTTCATCGGACACTTTTTAGCGCTGACCCTTATCCTTAGTATTATATATCTATGCTTGTAACACAAATCCATACCGTAATATCTCGGCGGTTATTTTATACCTACCGTACATTGAATTTTATGGGTAACACCCGCTAAATTTAAATTTTAGGTTTTCGCTAAAAGTTGGCTTATTATAAATTACTTAAATACATCACTTTGTATTGCCCACATTTTCACTTTGCCAATGCCCTTCCTTGCTTTCACATTTCCCTTCAGACCGAAAACGGGTACTGATGCTAAAACTGCTTCACCGCAGAAATATCTGATACTGCGGTTATACGGACTCTGAACGAATTCCTACCAATTAATAGAATAATATTGAAGTAGGTACGGGTAATTAATATCCCAACAAAAACATTTTCATGAAAAATGTTGCCAGACGAGCATTTATGGCTCCCACTGTCAAAAGGTTATCACTTATCAGATCTCTTGTAGGGCAAGACTTCTGAATTTATACACCCTAAAATACAATCTCCAACTTCACAAACTCTACACTTTAGTTACAAAAATGTCTTGGCCGTTTCGCTACTGTCACATGGGTGTAAAGTGAAAAATTTATCCCACAAAAAACATTTTCCTGATCTCAAATTTTGATTTTACAGAACTTACAGAGTACTGAAAAGTGAATAAATTTTTGATTTTACGCCCAATGTAACGGTAGCCATAAGGGCATAAGGGCATGGCATAAGGGTTTAAAGACGAAACACTTCGAGAAAAGATTTGTAGTGCCCTCGCGCTTCGCTTGACTCGTCTGGTGGGGAAACTACCGTGTCCCCAGATTGAAGTGTAAATCAACATTGATGACGATAAATTGGCCTGTCGACGTGTTTACGCTGCGAGTACATAATGCTGACATTACTTGGGATCGCGAGAGGGACGGCCCCTAAAATATAAGTACAAAATTTAATTAAGCCAACATTTTACTCTGAATTACGCGGCTTATTCCCTCCGTCAATGCAAAATTGAAAGAGAATTTTGTAAGACTACTTAAATTAATCTCTTTTGAATTATGTTGATTTAGTTGAATTATAATAAATTCGGTTTTCTTTATTCATAATTTTCTTGCCGACTCGAATAATTGAAAGCAATTTATAGGCACAATGTTTTTTAGATTCTACTAGTGAACGAAATACAGATGTGAAAAGCTGGATCTTTTTTTCCATCCAAAGCACTGATAAAAAGTTGTGTGAATTGAATGTGCACAGTTCGATCTGGTTTTGGCACCGCAAGATACTGGCAGGCTTTCATCCCCATGTTGCCGATGTTACCACCAGTGTGTACAAAGCGGTTCGCTTAGTCCTTTCTCATACGCATGGCTATGGCCTATGGCTACGGAATACTCTCCCGAAATCTGTATTTGCGGTATCATAGTCAACCTTCAAGAAAAGAGTGAATAGGCATCTTCTAGGTAAGCGCGCTTCATCTTAGACCACATCATCATTTTCTATCAGGTGAGATTGTGGTTGACGGCAATCTCAAAAGATTGCACACCGTCATTTCAAAAGTCAATCACACAAAGGGCCAGTATCTATCTCGTGCCGTATAAAAGTCTCGTTTGTCTAGTGAGACTGGTGAGCATGCTCGATTGCAGATCACAAGTTCGATCCCCGGATCTTAACCAATAAATCAAAGCAAGAGTAAGTATTGGGTTTTTCTACGACGAAATTCTTAGTAGGTACCTAACCAGCCCAGAATTTGGAAATTGCCGGTGTTTTATGCGTCATTCCCGTGTCTCGGAGATCATGTTAAGCCGTCGACCTAAACTTTCTCCGGTCGTGTCGGAGTTGTCTTCACATTGGATTATTGAGCTGTGTTTACGCGTACAAGGCTACGTTAGTTTTCGTATTGATTATGATTTTCATATCACATCAAAATGTAAAGATAAACACGTAGTATACCTAGCTACGAGTATTAATGCTATCGGTAAGTCGACTACACGTCCCCCGGGGCGCCAGGTTCCAAACCGCCCCCAGCGTTTTCGGTGTTACGTGTTTGTGTTTAGGCAGAATTTCAGTTTTCTCTGGCTCCAACCCGCTTTGCGTGAAAGTTTAATCGCGCCAAATGTTCGTGTTGTACTCTACGACCTCTTTCTCCCACAACTGGGCCCCAATTTTCCGTCCAAAATGTTACGTCCCACAGTTAGATATTCTCCTCTCAGAATGAGATGGGTTAGGCTACATCCTATAGTAGGAGTGGCAAGCTTTGCACATTTTTGAGAAGATTATGGTGAACTTTTCGGCAAGTTCCGTCAAGATAATATAAATAGATAGATAAACACTTTATTGCACACCACAGAATAAAAATTTAAAAAAAGAAGAAATAATGAAAACACAAACTTAGGAGTACAACATGGCAGCCTTGTCGCTACTAGCGATTTTCTGTGTCATCACTATCACTATCACTATCACTACATAGTATAAAACAAAGTCGCCTTTTCTGTCCCTATATCCCTATGTGCGCTTAAATCTTTAAAACTACGCAACGGATTTTGATGCGGTTTTTTCCAATAGATAGAGTGATTCAAGAGGAAGGTTTATATGTATAATACATGCATCATATACTAAGGCAAAATTGCTAATTTTAGAGGTTTCTAACGTGATGTCGTAAATTAACCTATTTTTTTGGGCTTATTTAGCAATTTAGCAAAAACGCTGCCTAAACCCTACGAGTTAGATCAAATTAATGTACTACAGTATTGTACACCATAAAAAGGTCTACAAAAAAGTCCGCGATGGTATATGTTTATATTTTAGGGATAACCCACATTAACCATTTTTATTGTTTACTTTTTACGTGAAAAAATGGCTTATTTACGAAGCTATTTTAAGCAATACGGCATTAATCATTATCGAATTAAGTACCTTAAATACAGTGTGCAATTAATATAGATCAATATGGTTCCTTACAGCATGTAAATTAAACAAATATTTTCGGAGATATTACAAATTTAAAATTTGCGTTTGCGGCGGGCGGTACCGGTCGGACGGACGTTGCAGGCTTAGATTTGAGCGTTGACTGTTTTTCACATGGCCAACTGTATGTCGCTCTTTCAAGAGTAACCTCAAGAGAAAACATGTTTGTATTGTCTAATGACAAGAAAGCTGTGAACGTTGTGTATAAAGACATCCTGTAATATAGATAGATAGATAGAAAATTCTTTATTGTACACCAATAAAACATGAGAAAACATTGATAAATACACAAAAGTTATACTAATGTACATAATATGGCTAATACTAATAGTTATACTAATATATTTATTAATTGTTGTAAAAATAAAATAAATACCTAGGTAAAAATGTAAAAAGTAAATAAGTAAAAATGTGTAATGTAATAAAAATTGTATGAATTTAGATATTCCAAAGATAGCAGGAAATCTTCATAGTAAGTATAGGGAAAGAGGAATTGTTTTACTCCAAATTTAATGCGTGCAGGCCAAGGGCAGTAATGAATGAATCAAAAATACTGGATCGATTTTAATCATGTTTTCATTGAGTGACATAGGCATATATATTTTATGCCCGTGCAAAGTCGGAGCGGGCCGCTATGTTTTTATATACAACGTTCATAGTTTTTCTGTAGTGTATTTAATTTAGTATCAGCATTGCACCCGTGCGAAACAGGGCGGGTCGCTAGTAGATGTATAATATGTATATTATACGCCTACACAGAAAATCGCTAGTAGCAACAAGGCCGCCATGTTGTGTACACAGGACCCGATGAACGGCGGAAAAAATGACATCAGTGTACTGGTGTCTAAAATATTTGTTTTGACACCAACGGTTTCAGTAGTAAGCCAACGGCAGTATTGTTTATGGACTGCAGTCCACGCTACTGATCACTATACTTGTTATTAGTCCGCACGCGCGTTTCCACAGGGACGGTTTCCGCCATATTGTGGCGTAACTATTAGTAGGAATCTGACAGATGGCGCTACTTAAGATGGGCTCATCCTTAAATATGAAATAATTCATATGACGGAGCGAATCAAATGGTTTTGGGGTTTTCTCAATGCCAACTGTTTCAAATCAATTAAACGTCCACTTAAAGTCGAGGAAAGTAATATATTTTCATGTACTCTAGCCTCTAGGGACATTCGTCACTGCCAATAGTGAAGTGGGAAAGTCGATAGAATAAAGTGGGAGGCCGCTGTCACCTTAAGGAGCCAATAAAAGGGAATAATAAATGGATTTCGAGTTACCTAAACGCTTTTTTAATTTCGAATTTAATGGCGAGACAGTACTTGTCAAGATCTCTCAATTGCTTTTGTGGTATAAATATTTTAAAACGCTTAGTAAAAATGATCCGAGTCGATAATTGAATTTCTGCTTAGCATCTTACACTTTACAAGTAAACTTTGTCGAGTCAATACGGCCATCCATCTATCCCATGCATAGAGTTATAATAATACAGTAGTGTAATGATATACTCTATGATCCCATGTCAAATGTCAATCTTCCAAAAACTTACGTAGCGATCAACATAGAGAAAAAGTTTTTAGAAGATTTACCTATTTTCATGATTAAAAAAACCCTTCGTATTCAAAAAATTCGGACTTAGCTCCTGGATATCGACAGCTGTAGATGCTATAACGATTATAGCTTTTTAAGCCAGTGACTCCCCTCGGTGGTTTTGAGGTCATCCACCCACCTCATGATAGCTGCGGGTCTGTCAATACTTCCTGTCTTGGTCTTTGATTGGCACAGCGATGTAATTTTTCTTCAAACAAAATCTCAGCATTTCTTGTTTATAAAATCTAAATGTAATAACAACTTCTTAAATATTTTTTATCTGAGATTTTAAAAAAGGCACAAAAATAACACAGTATCTACCATTTTTTTACTCATGTGACATGGTTTTAAATTAGGGCCCATTCGTTACAAAATATGTCGCTTAGGTATTGAATTGCTGGCAACGGGAGCCCCGATATTTTAAGCCTGAGGCTAAACGTAACGCCCTTTTAATGGTTCTATAATCTATTGTTATGTGACCCTGGTGCTATCACACAAATGATCCTTTTGTGCTTTGGGTGCTTTTGTAAAAAAAGCTTAATTCCTAAATTCCAAAAAGCCAGCGGTTTATTGAAAAGTTTTCAGTCTTGGTTTTGAGAATAACAACTGTAACTTATACTTTTGAGCTTTTTGTTAGCCTCAATAGGCTTCAGGGTTTTGTTAAGTATTCAAGTCTCCTGCATATTATTTATGCAATGTTTTAGCATTGTATGCATTATATTATGAACTATTAGAGAATTTCAATAGGTACTTAAGTGGAAAAACAGCCCTATGTTGTAAACAACAAAATTTGTAAAAAAAACAGCTGTAATTTTTTTGCATAGTTAGTTCTTTTCACATCCACTGATATGAAATCTGAATATGAATACAAAATAGGATATATGTACTTATTTTAATACGTAATTTCCAAATCCCAGCCAAATCTCTAAAACTTATCTATCATATGACCGAACAAAGCGAGATCTCAAAGTCTATTCGCTTTTAGCTGTCTGTCCCGCCTAATAATTTCTGAGAAAAGTTAATTTACAATATGGTTAATGGTAGATTCATGAACAGAATTTCTTCAACTTCACCATAAATATGTTTTAACTGTACCGATATTTATATGACTCGCCAAAAGTCTGACGTTACCTACATAAATAGAAATTTATTAAAAATATTATCTGCGGAGGTCATGTTACATGAAGTAAAACACATATAAATAGCAGTGAAGTAAAGAACATAATATTTAATATTACACATTTTAATTTTTTGTAATGATTTTAACTCAAAAATTGACGATTTGTAGGAGCCGAGTAGGTTGTGACTTGCGAGGTCGTGAAGTTCGGGGCGATCTATTTAGACTAGTATTAATTATCTAATTAATTATATACTATGCTCCATATAATGTAATAAGAATCAATTTGAACCTTAAATCATTTCATTTAACGAATATAGTCATTATACACTTACAAAGGATCTCTCACCAAATGGAAGTCCACTCAGTGACCGGTTCCGAAGTTAACGCACCCACACACACATTTAACAATCCCAACAAACCTTCGGCCCTGCGGATAAGCATCACGACCCTTTAGCCAATGCTTTCTTTGTTATGGCGTCCTAGTATCACCACCCGAGCATCCCTTTGTCCCTTTGAGGCCCTTTCTGTGTGTTCTTGATGAAAAAAACAACAGGTAGGTAGGTACGTATCTTTTTTTAAAAGAAGTAAGTAATTTAATTCTTGAAATGGATGTGTACCTATCTAAGAATATATTATGTGTATCATTGAAAAAAATTGGTCGTGTGCGAGTCGGGCTCGCGCACTTAGGGTTCCGTACCATCAAGACCAATCTAGCCAAAACACCTCAAATTAAAAAAAAAAAACAATAGAAAAAGGAGCAAAAAAAACGTTTTTTGTATCAGATCCCCCCTTAAATATATTTTTATTTAATTTAATTATTGATTTTTAAAGTGAATACATAAAAAAATATTCTGTGAATATTTTAAGCGTCTACCAACAAGCAAACAAATCACGTTTGTTGTATTAAAGGTAATATTTATGATATTTTAGTTTTTAGTATTTGTTGTTATAGGCGGGTAATAGAAATACATGATCTGTGAAAATTCCAATCTGTACCTATCACGGTTCAAAAGATACAGCCTGGTGGCATACGGACGGACGGACCGTTTTTACCCTTTGGGTACGGAAACCCACACAATTATCAACCGGACGTTACAGTGCGTTTTGCAAAATTCTGCAAAGTGTGTCCTGTGTGGTAAAATAGAAACTTTTTATTGCTTTATTTTACTTTACCCTACCAAGGTATGTAATGCGAACACTAATTTTCTTCATATTTCTATACACTTCTGAAACTTCTCGGATCCTCTCCAGGATTGACGCGTTCGAAATGTGGTGCTGGCGCAAAATGTTGGGTATCTCATGGACTGCGCATCGCACAAACGCGTCGATATTGGATGAGCTGAAGATACAGACCCGTCTGGCTACCATCTGCGCCCGCAAGCAGCTCTCATTCTTTGGCCATCTGGCTAGGAAAAAACCCGACTGTATCGAGCGGCTAATTATATCTGGTCGCATGGAGGGCAAGCGAAGTAGGGGCAGAGCGCCAACCCGGTGGATAGACAGCATCTGCAAGGCCACCGGCGTGAACATCCAAGGTTCTTTCGACAAGGCTCAAGACCGCACCACCTGGCGAGCCTTGATCAACAAGCTGGGTTCGTAGACATTTTTTTTTGAGTTTCAGTTCTAAGTATGGGGCACCCCCAAAATTTATTACTTTTTTTAAAATTTTGTGTGAAAACCTTAATGCGGTTCACAGAATACATCTACTTACCAAGTTTCAACAGTATAGCTCTTATAGTTTCGGAAAAAAGTGGCTGTGACATACGGACGGACAGACGGACAGACGGACCGACGGACAGACAGACATGACGAATTTATAAGGGTTCCGTTTTTTGCCATTCGGCTACGGAACCCTAAAAAGACGTTTAACCTGATGGAGTGCTTTAATGTCGTCTTTAATAAAATCGGTACAATGGTCTACAATTGTTACAGCTGGATACAAATCTTTCTCTGGATAGTAGTAACCATACAACTAGGAACATGAGATTGCGTGTCAATTTCAAATTAAATCTCAAAAGTGGGTCACGGGCTTCATTTTACGATGTTTAACGCTTCTGGGACCTTTGTGCCAATGTACGTGGGAAAATAGAAAATGGAACAGATATTTTTTACTTTACTATGCAAAATGTTCTAAAAATGAATTAAGGGTGTGTGCAGCGAAAATAATTTTGTCTTAAGTTAAAAAAGGGCAGGGCATCTGGAAGAGATCCTCATTTGTAGCGATAAGATGTCCTTGTGCATGTCCTCCCTATGTTCGTGTTTTTATGTGTCTTCATATATACGTACAGAATAAATAAAAATAAAAAATCTCTTTATACAGAATAATTGAGGAGGTTTCAATTATGTCTGAATAAAGAGAAATAAACCAGTTTTCTCTGAAAGTAATAGTACCTAACAAAGAGAGGAAGGAGCATAGATTAAACAGTGTATTATTAATGTCTTAACCTGACCTTACTGCAACACTCTAGGCACAGCAGAAGGCAATAAAGGTAATGCATTCCTGCTGTATTTGTTTAATCTTGATCAAAAGTAGGTTTAACTACAACTAAGTTGGTCTAGTTTTGAAATTACTTTAGACAATGTGAATTTTACTGGTTGGAAGATTACAACAGTCAACTTCAATGAAGGTGAGCCATCATATGTTTAGAAGATATTTGAGATTGTAATTGCGAAGAACAAATAAATAGACTGAAAAAGAAAATGCCTATAGGTGTGGGTTAATTCATATAGTGTGCCGGCAGCTTACCTTTTTACTTGATCCTTTTTTTTTTTTTTTTGTCGCTGGGAAATGCGTTTACGCATCCCGTCCGTAGACTGAGCGGGTCAAAACCGCGCAGTCTCCGGCCGGGTATGTGGGACTCGCTGACTGAGTCAGAATACCCACTAAAACCCAGCGGAGCCGCCTGCGTCCCAGATGGGGCACCAAAGGATCGCGAAAGCATGCACTTTGACGCCCCGACGCGCTCACCGTACCACTGGTCACTGGTTTCTACGGGGGTTGCAGGAGGTGCGCATATCGGCGCCTCCTTCTGCCTGGTCTTCTTCTGCGGAGCGGGAGAGCATCAGCCGCCTGCTCTCTCTCCCGCTCCAAAGCCTCCTTAATGTTCATCACCTCCTCGCAGTAGGAGGTGACGTGTGACCATCCGTCCTCGCTGTCGAGCATGTAGTTGATGACGCTTGACAGCGAGAGATCCCCGTTAAGTCTCGACACCAGCGAGTGTCTTTGTGGCGCCCATGACGCGCATTCTGCGAGGGTGTGGCGTGCCGTGTCTTGTGGTGCACCGCATTCATGGCAGGCTGGAGACGCCTCCCTTCTAGCAATACCGTGCAAGTACCCACCGAAGCATCCGTGTCCGGTGAGGACCTGCACGAGACGATACGTCAGCATGCCATGACGCCGATTCAGCCACCGCTCTAAATGGGGCCGGACTCCTTCGACAGTCCAGGTACCAGCCGCCGGAGACTCGAGGTCCTCTTTCCACCTTTGTACCAGGGCCTCATTTCCACAGGATCGCAGCCGACCTATCTCCTCCGGCCCTGGTTTTTCACCTTGAGCTCTCATGCTCGACCGGTACTGGTACACCTGGGCGAGTACTTCGGCCTGCAATTCCCAAGGCGGGTCACCTGATAGGAGAGTGGCCGCCGTCCACGACACCGTACGGTACCCTCGAATAGCACGCACTGAGATGACCCGTTGTGGTCTCCGCAGGAGAGACACATTCTGCGGAGACAGTGCATGTATCCATATGGGAGCTCCATAAAGTGCCATGCTCCTGATGACACCCGTATAAAGTCGCCTGCAAGCTGATGCCGGCCCCCCGATATTTGGCAAAAGCCTCCCGAGAGCGGCAGCTGCCCCGACTAGCCTCGGAGCAAGCAGCTCAAAATGCCTCCTAAATGTCCATCTACCGTCCAGGATTAGGCCCAAATATTTCATCTGGGGCTTAACCTGGATATCTACACCCTGGACGGTAATGGACGCACCCCGAGGAGGACCCCTACGTGGACCATGAAAAAGGAGAACCTCCGTTTTGGCAGGTGAGATCCTCAGGCCCAACATACGGATTCTCCTCACTATCAACGACGTGCCGACCGTGGCCAGAAGGGATGCCTCCCTAAATGTGCTCCCACGAGCCGTGACGAGGGTGTCATCTGCGTAACATATTACCCTCATCCCAGGGAGCAAAGGTGCCCGCAGGAGCCAGTCAAAGCCGATGTTCCAAAGCACCGGCCCCAGGACAGACCCCTGCGGAACCCCGTTGAGCACCTGCCGTCGTACTGTTTGTCCGTCGCGCCCTATCCACGCCACCCGTCTATCCTGTAAGTATGCCTCCAGCAATCTCCTAAGATACAGGGGCACTTCGTGATATCTGAGTGCCTCTAATATAGTCTCAAAGGGGAGACTATTGAAGGCATTCGTGACGTCCAGAGAGACGGCGAGGACGACATCCCCTGTGGCCACTGCCTCATCCGTTAGAGCCTTCAGAGACTCCAGAGCATCTATAGTTGAGCGCCCCGCCCTAAAGCCATATTGCGCCGTCGACAATCCTGGACCGACAGATTCAAGGTGGCCAACGAGCCGGTCAGCTAAAATCTTTTCAAACAGCTTCCCGGTCTCATTGAGTAAGACTATCGGTCTATACGCTGACGGAGCGTCCAACGGACGGCCTTCTTTTCGGATGAGGCACAGCAAGCCTTCCTTCCAATTCCCAGGGAACTGCCCGGTTCGCAGGCATTGATCAAACAGTTCCTTGAGCTGCCCCGAGAGGAACTCTCGGGTCATGTAAATGACCCGTCCCGGAATGCCGTCAGGTCCCGGGGCCGTCTTCCTTGACCGAAGTCGGTCCAGCGCCACACCCATTTCTTCCTCAGTAACTAGCGGAGCAGAGCCTCTGTCTCCTTCGCTTACCGAGGCAGACATCCTCGGAGGGATATGACCCCGGGAGTCCGGGAAGAGTTCCTCGACTACTCGACGCAAGAACTCCGGCTCGAGGCTCTGAGTCGTCGGAGGCCCCTGGTTACGGAGCTTCCTTCTTGCAACGCGATAGGGACGTCCCCAAGGATCTCGGTTCAGATCTTCCAGCATCTCCTCTCGGGCTCGCTCTTTAGCGTGGCTTATCGCGAGTTGAAGGCCCTTTTTGGCCTCGCGATAAGTCTCCCTCAATTGCCCTTCTAGGACCGAGTCCAGGCCATTCCTCCTACGACATCGAACATACGCTCTCCGGGCTCTGTGACAGGTAGTACGGAGATCTGCGATTTCTCCCGACCACCAATACACAGACCTACGACGACGACAACCGCGATGCCTTGGCATGCAGGAATCGCACACTTCAGTCAGGGCCTCGCGCAGACGATCTGCCGTCTCCTCAGTACTGGCGTTCATTTCTCGGCGTGGTGACGACCATCTCTGGACAACTGATGCCTCTATCAGCAACTCGCGATCGATTTGACTCAGGCACCAACGTGGGAAACAATTCTGACTCCCGCGAGGAGATACGGCGGTGAGGGCAGAGATCTCAAACCGAATATAATTGTGGTCCGACAAGGTCTCCACCCCGTCAACTACCCTCCAGTCAGTTACCCTATCGGCAACCGAAGTTGTGGCGAATGACAGGTCCACTATGGATCCTCCGCGGTTTCGAACACAAGTAAGGGCTGTTCCCCTGTTAAGAAGTGATAATCCTAGGTGCACAGCCCACACCTGTACAGCCCTGCCCCTGCTGTTCGTATTGGGACTTCCCCACGCCTGGCTCTTAGCGTTGAAGTCCCCAAGAACCAAAGTGCGCCCTACATTATGCCGGCGAAAAGCCGCACTGACAGAATCAAGAAAATCCTCGAACTCCGCCAGTGTACGATTAGGCGAGAAATACACCCCAACGACCGTATATTCTCCCCATCTCGCCACCGCATACCCCGTACCCCTCTCGACGGCATATAGAGGGGGACCGGAGCCCGCGGAAACTATAGCCACCAAATCCTCTGTATCCCCGACCCAATGTGACTGAGAAGAGACATAATATGGCTCACATGCCACCGCCAAATCTATTTGCCACTCCGCGAGAGACTGCAGTAGGAGGTCTTGGGCCCCCGCAGAGTGGTTCAAGTTCGTCTGGAGGATGCTCATATATTGTGTCCGGTTCATGAAGTCATATCAGCATCCTCCCGTGCAGGACTATGCCTGCCGTTGGCCTGCGTTTGAGGATCAGTCCCGCTTTTAGCGGGGGTAGGGCGGCAGCTCTTTCCACCCATGATGTGATCTGAAGGAATCCCTGCGTCAGCACAGACTGCGCAGCGCATAGTGCCATTGCACCCCGCTGCCAGATGTCCCTCCACGCCACATCTGTAGCAGAGTTTGCTACGGTCCTCCTTAGCGGGACACAAGGCACTCGTGTGTCCCATGCCTAAGCACCGGTAGCAACGCAGGGGGCGCTGCTCAAGGGCCTGGACCGCCACGGAGCTCCATCCTACTAGCAACCGTCCAGCATCGATTACTTTCTTCGCTGCGTCCACTGGGCAGTGGACTGTGGTCGAGCCGACCCCTCTCGGACCCGACTGAATGGCTCCCACTTTAACGGAAGAAAGGAGGCAACCACTGGCACGGACCACCGCCATTGCCACTTTTTCTGGTGTGGCAGAGTCGTCTAGGCCAGAGACCCGGAGAGACACCGTTTTGGTAGGGCAGGTGACCTCTGCGACTCCGCCCAACGCCGTCCGTAACCGACCAGCTAACAGTTCCGCTTTCTCTCTGGACTGCTCCAATGGCAGCTTTGGCATCTCCAGAAGCCTGGCTCCAGTCACAGTACGACGAATCTTCATACCTCCCCCTATGCCGAGCTCTTTCAGATCGACCTCGCGCTCCGCCTGTTCCAGCACCTCAGCATAGGTTACCCCCTTCTTAACTGCGTCTGGAGCTAGCGTTATAATCACCGCAGCATTTTTGGGGGAAACCAGGCTCGGCTTGGTCTGCTGCTTAGTGACAGTCACGGGAGAAGCCTTTGGTGGCGCTGGTGGGGTGGCAGCGGGTGCTGCTGGGTGAGAGGCTTTATTCGCTTTTTTTCCGGCAACAGTGGCCCAGCTTGTCGCAGTTTGCGAAGCCCCACTCGTCCCAGCTACTGCCTCCGGAGGATTGTTAGAGGCTGCCTCCGACGTTCTTTTACCACCGACTGTAGGCGCTGAAGTATCTGGAGCCCGAGGCGTTGTACCCAGCCTCCTTTTGTTTGCCGATAGAGGTGGGCGGTGCACCTTCTCTGGGAGAAGGCGCTCCTCAATCCCTGCAAAGCGGGCATCCAACATCACCCCGACCGAGGATACGATTGAAGCTTTGAGTTCGTCCAATATGCTAGCACTCAGAGTGGGAGCTGGCGCATCTCTTGACGGAGATTTAGTGGCCGCCGCCATTGTCGTCTTCATTTCAGCGAATTCACGCCGGTGGGCTATAAGCTCCGCCTTGAGATTCTTCACCTCCGATCGAAGGCGGGCGTTATCTGCCCGCAGCCGGCGCACTTCCTCTGTCTCCGTTCTTGAAGCTAGGGCCTCCACTATCGACTGTAGTTCAGTCGCCGCCGCTTTAAACTGCTTTATATGCGTGCCCTTCAAGTTACTCGATTTGCTGGCCATTTGTATAATAGCAGCAGCATTCTTCCCCGCCGAAGCACGAAGCTCTTGGGCGCTTAGGTTGAGTGGGTCTTCCCGACAGGAATTTTCGCTTGTGACACCAGCCTCCGGGTCCAAAACCGCTTCGAATACTTCCGGTCTCGCAATTCGATCTTTCAGGAATTGATTGAACGCCGCCTCCCTAGTCTCTTCCCGAGCAGCTTTAACTCCGCTCGCGCTTCCGCCAGTCCAGTGCCACTCCCGGGAAGAGGTGTTGTCGGTCTCGACGCCGATGACCACCGCGGCGTTGACTCCCCTGAGCTCGGCGAGACAGAGTCCTGCCGCCGCGAGAAGAAAATCGGGCTTCGCGATCTAGGGTTCGCCTTAGACTTCAGCGTTTGCTGCCGTGACGATCTACGCACAACAGGTACATCGTCTCTGCCTTTGGTGGCCGCTTGTCCGTCACTCATACTGAGCTTGTCTGCTGCCCGCCTAGACTCGAACTATCTAACCAAAAGGTTAGATACTCATGTCATCGCCTAAACGGACAACAAACTAATGCTTGCAAGTGCCACTCGAAAAACGCCCGACAAGATTCACAGCGGTACGAACAACAGCTCGCAGGAGTCCCTTATTGTGACCACCACCCCTACTGTAGGTACGGCCTGTTATTCCCTCGGCGCGTGCAACCCAGCCAGGTGAGATCCCGAAGGAAGGCCCAGCTAAGCGCCCGCGAGCGAGAACACAAACCGCACCCACTGGTGAAATAGGGGTTTAGCGGTAAACTCGATGGGAATCCGAGATCCGAACGACGTGTTTCCGGCAGGTAGATAATAATATGCTCGCGATCCGCGTCGACCGGTTCACCTCGAGCCGCGACGAACACGCGTCGGCGGGGCGCGGGGAGGCGGGGCGCGTACACCGATAGCAGCTCTGCGTATTCTCCGGACGCGACCGCTCGAGACGGCGGCCGAGCCAAGAATCCTTTTTACTTGATCCTAGAAACACATTAATGGAGATAAGAAGACCCAATTATTTTGTTTTATTTTCAATACAAAACTTATTATTTAATTTAGAAAAATTATTTTTAGCAACCCTAACAATAAGGTCAACAAAGCTTACTTTTCATTACTACATCATTCATATTGAATGAGCTGTTTTTAGGGATGTCACTTAAAAATTTTTGAATTCCCTACACGTTTTGTAAAATTTTTTTATGCATCTATAGATACATCGTCCCTTACTTTAAGGCTTTCAGCTAATTATGGCAAGTAACCTGCACGTTGTATAAGACGTACGATTAGATCGTCTTAAATTACTAATGCCTTTGGTTATATTATATGAATTACATATTATTATCAAAGTCTAAGACCTTCGTTCTTAGGTCCCTTACTGGAATCGGCTGTAAGTGTGTCTACGTTTTCAAGGTTCTAATTGAGATTATCTTAAAGTTTATTCAAAAGATCTATTGGAATTTAACCTCTACGTGGCTTGTTTACCAGTTTCATATCAACTTCTTGCAATACAGTTGAGAATAGTAATGTTATAATAAAATAACTAACCAAGAATGCCAAAATTATTTCTAAGGGTTCCGAACTGCATGGAAGGGGTAATATTATGGTCTTGAAATAAGACACAATCACGTAGGTATATATAAATCTTGGTTGGTATGGAAAAGTTAAACCGGTAGATGTTTACCGATAGGACGTTAAGCTATACCTAACCTGCAGCTAATAATTTTATCTGCAATCGTTCAAATGGAACGGAATTAAAAAAATGTAAGGAAATGACAGTGTTCCTCCTCCTTTTTTTGAAGTCGGTTAAAAACTACCAGGGCATGATAACAACATGCCGTTTACAATAACGATAAATAGCCATACATACATACTAAGTATAACTAAATGTAAAACTACGTTTTTCTTATACAATCAGTAGATAGAGAAATAAAATCTAAATTGAATAAAAAATTTACGGACATTTGTTCCGCAGCTATTAATTATCCTAGTGTAATATCAAATAATAATATTATGTATATTTTGCAGCATTAGTAGCACGGTTCCATTGTCCTGTCCACACGTAGGTATTACGTCCAAACTGTACTAAATAATTAATTACATCGGCATTCAAGCGTATCCATTAATCCATACCGACTCATCAGCGACACACGAATTTTAGGGGATCATATTTTGTATTACATACAGTACTTACATACAAGTACTTACATGTGAATTAATGAAATACTTGGTAAATTTCGAAGAAAAGGGGGTGGGGGTATTTTCTCGTCAGTTTGCTCAATAAATCTCACAAAATGCAAAATAAATAAAAATCGATTCTAGAATACACAAATAAAGCCCTTTCATATGATACCCCACTCAATATTTTTATCTCGTTTTCAAATTTCGACGACCCGGTTTTCCCTTTATAAATAAAAATAAAAACGATTTTAAATTTTTTAATGATTTGTACTGATGGCGGGCCATCATTATCTACCACTATTCCAAATTTCATGTCGATAATCGATAATGTCGATATCTTTAATAGTTACTGAAATAAAGGATCGTGACACACAGACAGACAACAAAGTGATCATAATATAAGGGTTCCGTTTTTTTCTTTTGAGGTAAGGAACCCTAAAAATGATATCGAGCGATCCTGTGTAGCCCGGTATCGGTCCCGGCCCCCGGGAAAATAATCCCGTTTGTTTTCTTTCCACTGAAAACAACTGAATCAAAACAATATCTGTTTGTGAAACCTTCGGCTCCAATAAATACACAACTGCCGACCCAATCACGGCTCCATGAGCTTTTCACAATATTTATTACGAATAATAAATTTATTCCCAACAATAATAATTTAAATGGATATACCTGTTATTTCTTTTATATTTTTATCTACGCTCATTGCTTAAAGTTCGAATTATGAAATCGAAATGTGTCAGATAATTACCTACTTTATTCACAGACTTCTATAATTATTAAAAAGTTATTCATTATAACATCGCTCTACTATGGAAATATTAATTAAAGAAAGTTGTTTAATATCCATTACGATACACGGCTCTGGATTCCTGTATTTGTATCTGGGGTAATATTTCTATGTAATATTTTTTTAAGTGAATCCACAGACAACATATAGTTGGTTGTCATTGCCGAGAGTATGGATCATAGATCGTAATAGATAGGTATGGATGGGCCATGATTGACCATAGACAACAACAACAATGTCTATTGTCTATGGTTCTGTGCCACATTTGCAAAATTTTGGCGCCATACATACAAATTTTTAACATTTTAATGTGTTATTTTTGTTACTTAGTCAAAATTTTGCGCTGAAAAATGTCTAGCAATGAAACCTACTAAAGAAAATTTCACTCCACCTGACATCTTAGTAGTTGCAATGATTTACGACAAACGTTAGCAAGATTTTATGATTTGGATTTATGATAATAATATGAGCGTAGATAAAGTAGTGTATGAAACTCTACATAATTAGGTATTAAAACACTCGTGTGATACTATTAAAAAACTCGCCTGCGGCTCGTTTTTTAAACTCAAAAATTGTGTTTTTTTTGTTAGGTATCCTTATTCCAGCCCTAATATTCATTACTTAAAATATCCATAAATTCTCTTAGAAACTATGTTAGCGTTTTTATTACTTAAAAATACACATATTACCTATCTACTGTATAATACTTTTCCACAATGCTCTGTGAAATCTGTACCCAGTTATACTGAAATTCAAATGTTACAAAGAAATTCAATAGCCCTCGTTAACTCAGAACCTACTTAATGATAGATACTGAATACAAGACTAATAATTGGTCAAGTGCGAGTCGGACTTGCGCACTGAGGATTCCGTACTATCAAGACCAATGATATAAATTCAAACGAGCAAAAATCACGTTTGTTGTATTAGAGCCCACTTTAATTATTATTGTGAATATAAAACTAAGCATTCTGTGAATATTTGAACCGTTTACCTGCTGCTGCTATCAATATCGAGCAAAAACAAGCAAAAATAAAGACGTTTGCTGTATGGGAGCCCCTTCAAAATGTATATATTTTCTTCCATTTTTCAGTAGGTATTTGTTGTTACAACGGCAATAAATGTGAAGAGATACAGCCTGGTGACAGACGGACGGACGGCAAAGTCTTAGTAATAGGGTCCCGTTTTTAACCTTTGGGTACGGAACCCTAATAAAATGATGTTACTATAAAGCACAAGCACCACACAGTCATATACCATTGGAAGAGCGCCGTACTTAAAAATGTAAAGGTTCATTCCCACACATTCATTCAGTCTTAAATAAAAGTATGACTAGGTAAGTATACCTACATAGAGCAAATAGTATATACCTACCTATCTTTTCAAGAATGTCAACAACGTTAATAAGCCGCTTTTTAGCTTTTGGATTCTTCGTCGTTGAAATATTGAAGTAAGCGGCTCCTTTTAAAAATGTATCTTCATTTTAATCATTTGTATGATGTTCCTATTGTACCCAAAAGAATATCCCATAATTTATTTTTCGTTAAAAAGAATTGTGAAAACACTCTATGAGCCAATGACTGACGTATTTATTATCTTGTACATTATTGTACTACTCTACTCTTGTACTGTTGTACAAAACCCAAGTATCAAGTGTTTCCATCGAAGCTTCATCCCACACTGCACTAGTGAGAACGATGTTGATTTTGCTCGGAATTAAAACAAAACATTTTGAGTTCCGAACGTCCGTCTCTAAAACAAATATTCATTTTGTTTACATACTTCGGTGTTTTGTTTGAATTGTTTCTACTTTCAGTCTTTGTATCTCTGTGGTACCCTGCTAGGCATCTGTAAAATAAGCAATGATTTCGAATAAGTATACCTATATCTTCTCTAATACATAAAATTCTCGTGCTATTCCTTTTTTTTTGTTATGAAATTTTCAGTGTATGATCACTAGGTCTGAGAGTAGGTTATTTTTTTTTTTATATCCCTAATGGCAAAACAGCGTTTGCCGAGTCAGCTAATTTTTTAATAAAATATTAGTTAATTTTTTAAGTCTGCTATGTTGGTTAATGAAACACCGGTGGTCGGGCATGCACTGACGTTTATTGGTTACTCATTAGACATCGCCATATATTATTATTTGACTACCCACATTATAATATACATCACATCTTTCCCCTTAGAAAAAAAAATAAATAAAAAATAAAAATCAATACTATACATTTCCCTTGAAAAAAAAATGTATTACATAACAAAAAAAAAATTAGCCAATTTTATTACCAATAAACTACTTCAAAATTGTACATTCCAATCATTATAATTTATAATTTTATTATATTTATTATAGGTATAATTATTTCCACATTTATCAAATCATTATTATCTTATTACCACATTACATATTATGACTATTTAATTACTTAATATAGGTGTTAGGTACATTATAAAACAAATACTTCCATTACATTAACCATCATCCTGACAAATCACAATCTTCTCACCGGGCTGTATTTATGTCAACCCATATCTATCCGGAGTCCTCACCACCCTGCCAGAACGAGTAATTTTAAGGTTATTCGTACCGCTACATACAGTTTTACTTTGACACGGTTCTACATCTGTATTACAGTCTATATCGTCATATTGAAACCCATAGCAAGGTGTGTCTTGTCTATTTGATGAGTCTACTCTAAGATGTCGTCTATTTCTAACCAGTTTTCTTCCTGTCGACGTTATCACTTCATACGACCTGTTAGGCAGAACGCGACTTATCGAACCTGTTATCCATTTCTTCAAACGTACGTCATATATCCTAACCTTCTGTCCTTGCCCTAATTCTTGTAAATTTTTTACATTTCTATCATAATAATATTTTTGTACGTCCTGTCTTTCAATTAATTTTTTCCTTATATTACTACTAACTTTTGGTTTTAACGAGTTCTTCGATGTAGGTAAAATACTTCTCAATTTTCTACTCTGTAACAATTCTGCAGGAGAAGGTAACTCCGCTGACAGAGGCGTATTTAAATATTCTAATAAAGCTAGACGATAGTCCGTTCCCTGTTCTCTCGTCTTAATCATAATATTTTTTACCGTTTGAATCGTGCGTTCCACCTGACCATTAGATTGCGGATAATGAGGCGATGACATTATATGTTTAAATCCCCAATCCAAAGCAAATTCTTTAAAGCTACCTGAGGAAAACTGAGGCCCACCGTCACTGATTACGACAGTTGCAATTCCGTTGTGACAAAATATGTTTTTTAAACATGTAATCACATGTACGGAATCAGTAGAAAGTAACTCGACTATTTCAAAAAACTTACTATAATAGTCAACTATTATTAAATAATTAACACCCTTCAATTGAAACAAGTCAATTCCAACTTTAATCCAAGGACCATCAGGAATCTCATGCGGCTGTAATTCCTGTTTGGGATTTATCTTTCTATACGCCATACACACACCACAATCATTTATTAAATTCTTCAAATCATTGTTTATACCTGGCCAAAATATCGTCTCGCGTACCCTAAGTTTTGTTTTTTCTAACCCCATATGACCAATATGTACTTTCTTTAAAATATCCTTACGTAACTTTTTCGGTACAACTATCCTTTCATTTTTCCAAATTAAACCATAAGCAACCGATAAACTTTCCTTATAATTCCAATACGGTTTAGCAACATCCACTACTTCACTCTTTTCAACTGGCCAACCCTTCTTAACATACTTCATCACCTGCTGCAACTCATCATCCTGCTCAGTCCACTTCTGCAACGCCACAAACTGCGCATCTTCAAAATACTGCGTAAGCGACGAAACCGTATCGCGCGAGATCGCACACACTTCATCGTGGAGAGAGTCCTGACTAGCATGAAGCGCTGAGCTCGGTTCATACGCCCGCGATAGCGCGTCAGCTATATAAAGATGCTTACCTGGCTTATATACAAGCTTAAACGTATAACGCTGTAAACGTAATAGCATTCTTTGCAGACGAGCAGGAGCGTCAGTTATCGGCTTTTTAATTATACTTATCAGCGGCTTATGATCGGTCTCAATTGTAACATCTGTTTTACCATAAATATAAGCATAAAATTTTTCACACGCAAAAACACACGCATAAAGTTCTTTTTCAATCTGTGCCCACCGCTGCTCCGACTTGGTCAACGCTTTACTGGCATAACATACTGGTAAATTATCTTGCATTAAACAAATTCCTAAACCTGATTTGCTAGCGTCCACAGAAATTACTATTGATTTGTTAACATCATAGTATTGTAAAATAGGAGGACTGGACAAACACTGCTTGATATCCTGAAAACATTTTTCATGTCTCTCACTCCAATGCCACTCAACTTCCTTTCTTAATAATTCTCGCAACGGCAGCACCCTATCTGATAATTTTGGGACAAAACTACCGATATAATTGACTAATCCTAAAAACCTTTCTACATCTTTTTTATCTTTGGGCGTCGGCATCTTAGTAATAGCCGTAATGTGACTATCATCCGGATATAGCCCCCTTTTAGTAATCCTATGCCCTAAGTATTTTATTTCTTCCAACCCAAATTTACATTTCTTCTTATTAAGTTTTAAATTTACTTTTCTACATCTTTCTAACACTCTCTTTAATCTTTTATCATGCTCTTCTTTAGTGCTACCGTATACTAGTAAGTCGTCAATGTACATACAAACTCCCTCTATATCGTCAAAGTTTTCTAACATTTTTTTATGAAACACTTCCGACGCTGAACATATACCAAAAGGCATACGCAAAAACCTATATCTGCCGAATGGAGTATTAAATGTACAGTACGCACTGCTCTCATCATCTAAAACAACATTCCAGAAGCCCGACGACGCATCCAGCGTGCTAAAATAGGTAGCTCCCGATAGTTTTGACAGAATTTCATCTAACGTCGGTAACCTAAAATATTCACGTTTAATTGCGACATTCAACTCCTTAGGGTCTAAACATATACGCAAATCACCGTTAGGTTTTTTGACCACAGTAATGCTATTAACCCAGTCCGATGGACCCTCAACTTTGGCAATAATTTTTTGTGTTTCCATTTCCATTAATTTTTTCTTAACGTCATCTTTTATAGCAAGCGGTAATTTTCTCGGCGCATGGACAACAGGAATCGAACCTTCTTTAATGTGTATTTTATACTGACCCGGTAAACTCCCAATGCCTTGAAAGACATCTTCAAAACTCGCTAAAAACTCCGGCACACAGATATTATTACTCTGAACAGACATGACACGCCTGACTACGTCCAGCTCTGTGCACGCATACCGTCCCAATATCGGCACCGAATTAACATCTGCTATTTTAAATTCGAGCATATAATTCTTATGCTTATAAGTCACATTTAAATATATTTTTCCAACGACGGGTATGCTTGCACCAGAGTAACCACTTAATTTTGTATTTGTCATCAATAAACAATCTCTCGATACATTTAACTTTTCCAAATAACATAACGGTAAAATATTACAGTCGGCACCCGTGTCAATTTTCATCGTAATCGAAATTCCACAAATATTTAAGCTAAGATTCCAATCACTATTATTATTCAAGGCATATATTACCTGATCATCAGAGTCTTCGATATAATGCACCCCACACACTCGAGCAAAATGATTTTTTCGAAAACAACGCACACACCTTTGACCATAAGCCGGGCACTCAAACTTTCTATGCACATTACCACAGAATCTACAGTTATTGCCAAAACTCATCGCTGAACGCCGTCGGATAGCGGTGTCACCACCAACCGCCTGGAGGCGCGCCCGCGCCGTTTCCGCGCGCGCCACCACGGCGCGCGGGGCCCGCAGCACCGCGCCGCTGTCGCCGCGTCCACGTCTGTACCGCTGCCCTGTCGCCGCGTCCTGCACATCACTGCGCGAACGTGACCGCGATGACGTCATCATAGGACCCGCCTGCGACGCATCACCTCGCGATTGCTTTACGCGATGAACATCATGGGAACCTTCTTTCTCCTCCTTAATTTTTTCCGAATACGCACGAGACGTAACAGCGGCACGACACACATCCATAGCCTTTATCAATGTTAATTCTTCTTCTCTCAATAAACGTTCTCGAATCGCCGCGCTCGATATTCCGCACACCAATCGATCTTTGATTAATTCATCGTGTAAATCACGAAACTCACAAGTTTGAGCTAATTTCCCCAACTCAAATACGTATTGCTCGATTGTCTCGTTCTCTCGTTGATCGCGGGTAAAAAACTTGTGACGTTCGACCGTTACATTTCTCTTTGTATGAAATTGTTCATCTAATCTTTTCCAAATACTTTCTAGCGTAGTACATTTTTCCGGCACTCGATCCAAAATTTCCCGACACTGTTCACCCACTACGTGCAATAGAATATTTACTTGTATTTCTACCGGCTTCTTGTTAATTTCACACGCCTTGCTGTAAATCTCATAGCTTCGCTTCCATTTTGTCCACCGCTCGTTCAGACTCCACGCATCGGCCGCATTATTATCGAAGCAAAATGATGACGGCGGGGACAATATACTTTCCATATTTCACTCGTAACCACAACTTAAACCACTATTTTAACTTTAACTCTCGACTGCGCCATGTAAAGGTTAATGAAACACCGGTGGTCGGGCATGCACTGACGTTTATTGGTTACTCATTAGACATCGCCATATATTATTATTTGACTACCCACATTATAATATACATCACACCAATGACTGACGTATTTATTATCTTGTACATTATTGTACTACTCTACTCTTGTACTGTTGTACAAAACCCAAGTATCAAGTGTTTCCATCGAAGCTTCATCCCACACTGCACTAGTGAGAACGATGTTGATTTTGCTCGGAATTAAAACAAAACATTTTGAGTTCCGAACGTCCGTCTCTAAAACAAATATTCATTTTGTTTACATACTTCGGTGTTTTGTTTGAATTGTTTCTACTTTCAGTCTTTGTATCTCTGTGGTACCCTGCTAGGCATCTGTAAAATAAGCAATGATTTCGAATAAGTATACCTATATCTTCTCTAATACATAAAATTCTCGTGCTATTCCTTTTTTTTTGTTATGAAATTTTCAGTGTATGATCACTAGGTCTGAGAGTAGGTTATTTTTTTTTTTATATCCCTAATGGCAAAACAGCGTTTGCCGAGTCAGCTAATTTTTTAATAAAATATTAGTTAATTTTTTAAGTCTGCTATGTTGGTCATTCCACTTGAGCCGCAGGCGAGCGCAATAAGAGAGTCAAGGGAAAACAGCAAAGCGAACGCGTATTATACGACGTTGTTCATCAGATTTGCGAGTGTAAAAACACACTAATTGTAACTACATATTATTATTATCATAATTTCATTTTTTTTACCAAACTCCAAACTATAAGAAATTGAGTAAATAAAAACAGTTTAAAAATGAGTAAGTATGTTTAATTTCCATTTTTTATTTCGCATACAGTATGGTATGCTAATATCACCAAGAAATCTGAAAATCCGGTGACGTCATCGTGGCTTTAATCCCCAGCGAATTAATCTTGTTCGCAATACCGCCACCGTCACGCCGCCGGTGCCCTATTTCACGGAATCCTTTCATCAGGGCTAAACGAACGACCCTTATCACGTATGTCACTCTGTAAAAGGATAATTTTATCATCCCTTCCGTTCCTTGCACCCCTGGTGGTTGGTGTATAGATTTCAATGTAGCATATTTCTTAAATATTTAAACAGATAAAAAAATCTTTAGAAAATTACTACGTTTTAAAATCGAATTGAAAATTCAAAATTCATTTCCTAATATTCAAAAAAAAATAAGGAAAAGACGCACGAAAGGTAGAGATTTGGTTAAGGCCTCTTAGGTTTAACCAACTTTTGAAACAAGCTTAGGTGAAAGATAGTTTATAAGAAAATTGTGTTCGTAGTGGGCCTCTTATCATTCTTGTCAGCCGTGTTGAGCGCGTTGAAACCATTGGAAACTTAGCTCACCACGGTTATCTAATCAAAATTATCAAGTTTTTCATAAATACGTGAAAGAGTGAGTGTAGAGAAGTCTTACCGGCGTAGAAGCCGTATTTAAGTGATTTTGAATGAAGTTTTATTCAAAAACTATAAAGACATTTACTTTCAAATTTACACGTCATGTATTTTGGGTCTTTAATCTAAAATCGCTAGGAAGCAGAAACACGATTGGATGAAATTTTCTCGATAGAAAGTTCTCCCAAAAGTTGCTCCAAAATCTCAGTTTTTCTACTTTTTATCGGAAACTATATTGGATGTAATTGTAATTATTATTTTAAAGACGTGTCGGTAATAATAATGTCCAAAATTGTTGAGAAACAGATTTTAATAACTGGCTTAGTTTTTGAGTAATTAGGCAAAAGGTCGTTTTTCTGTTATATTCTTCCGCGACGCTGCATGTCGCACCTACCAACGTATCCGTGAGAGTGAGAAAGACAAAAATAAATTCAATAAATCCCCAAGTCATCTTTGATCGAAGTGTACCATAGTTATAATGTTTGTAAGTCACGGTCAATATTACAAAAGCAAATAAAAACTACGAAAGTCATTGCACGAAACTTTACCAAGGTACTAATATTTTATTCCAATTAAACTAGTCTAACTTGGCGCTTGTTTCCGCAGGTTATAAGTGAGTCTGGAAGTTATAAAACCGCAGCGCTCTGTTTGGGATTTACCTTCTCGCTTTTCTGAAGCCCTGAAAAAAATCTGAAAGAGTCTTTTAGACTAATTTGTGTGTAACGAAAATGTACTCTAGTTTTTATTTTAGACATGTATTTTTTTAATTTAGATATAGTTTAATTTTATAGCTAGTTTTAATTTTTAATTTAAGTTAACTTTATGTATAACTTTCATTGAAACAATAAATATTCATTGCCGCGAGTTGAAAAAACTTAGAATCTCATTTGAATTGTATTATTTATCTCAATTGCAGACATTAGATATACCTAATTTCTGAATGAAGTATGTTTGTTACTCCTTCACGATAAAACTTCTGAATCTATTTGGTTGAAAATGGAATGCAGATAGTTTAATTTAAGACTCTGAGTTAAAACACAAGAGTTTCTTTCTAAACCGGAAAAATTCGTGATTTCTTCGGGATTTGTAAAAACCGAAATTCACGCGTGCGCAGATGCTGGCAACACCTAGTAGGTACAAAATATAATATGAACCAAAACACGCACAAGATACCTATACTTCAATATTTCATCCCAATTAAAGTTGTTTGGTGAAAGTTGATACTTCGAAGCTTGCTTGTTTCGCCACTTTCCGGAAAATTAACGAAATTTCTAAAGGAAGTATGCGCCCGAACAGGAATAGGTTACAAGATAAAGGTAAAGACTGCCTGATCACACGCACACGATAGCAGAGATTAGCCACAGCTAATTGTATACATATATGCTACACATGCACACAGCTATGATTAGCAAAGACAAATCTGCGTCTTTGTCACGAGCACAGCCTTCTACTACTTTCGGCGGAAATATGTGTCATACATGTAAGTATGTCACGGATTCTAGTTCTTGTTGTTCTAAAATAACTTAAAACTTCGGGAAATCTGCAATATATACTCATCATTCCGGTCTTAGGACATCGCCACTGGACCTCATAAACCCAGCGGCGTAAGCAAGGCATTTTTCGAAATGCCATACTTTCGTCGCGTCTGCATGACCAATCGGTCATTACCATAAACGCAGGTGGTATTGCTTTTATTTTACGTAACATTAACACATAGCCTCTGGGCTAAATCTCATGAACCCAGCGGCGCGGTTAAGCGAGGCATTTGTCGAAATGCCTTACATACATCACATCCGCATGACCGAACTATCATTAGATGGTAGGTATTGCTTTTATTTTAAGTAGCATTAGCACATCAACGATGGACAAAGTCTCATGAACCCAGCGGCGCGGCGCGGCGTAAGCGAGGCAGTTGTCGAAACGCCTTACTTACACGGCGTCCGCCTAACCAATCTGTCATTACCATAAACGCAGGTAGATGGTAGGTATTGCTTTTATTTTACGTAGCTTTAGCACATCAACGATGGACAAAGTATCATGAACCCAGAGGCGCGGCGCGGCGTAAGCGAGGCAGTTGTCGAAATGCCTTACTTACACGGCGTCCGCCTAACCAATCTGTCATTACCATAAACGCAGGTAGATGGTAGGTATTGCTTTTATTTTGCGTAGCGTAAACGTTACAACTTCTTTGTTCTAGATGTGCGAGGGCCGCTCTCGCGTGCAGCAGAACGACTTACTTCTGCATGAGGCAGTAATCAAGAACGAGCCAGAAGCAGTGCGTGAAGCCCTCCAACGGCCCACCGATGTCAACTGCAGGAACAATGTAAGGAATTAAAGGGCTAGTAAGGCGCTGCATTAAGTGATGTTTATAGTTCCATGAAAATCAAAATTTTATTTCGTTTCTTGAAAATAGTAGGCTAATTATGCATCGTAGTCTCGTAGATATATGGCAATAACTTTTGCTTGCACAACCATTATGTATCCATGTACTTACATGTTTTTCATAAAAACTTTGCTCAAAAATACTCATTTACTTCATATTGGTTCCCAATAGCTCAAAATCTGGGAAACTGCAGAAAATGATCTTTTGGGAACCATGTGAGGTGAATGTGAATTATTGACCAAAGTTTTTATTAAAAAAAGATTCCGACTAATTGAGAACCTCCTCCTTTTTAGGGTTCCGTAGCCGAATGGCAAAAAACGGAACCCTTATAGATTCGTCATGTCTGTCTGTCCGTCTGTCCGTCTGTCCGTCTGTCCGTCTGTCCGTCCGTATGTCACAGCCACTTTTTTCCGAAACTTTAAGAGCAATACTGTTGAAACTTGGTAAGTAGATGTATTCTGTGAACCGCATTAAGGTTTTCACACAAAATTTAAAAAAAAGTAATAAATTTTGGGGGTGCCCCATACTTAGAACTGAAACTCAAAATTTTTTTTTTCATCAAACCCATATGTGTGGGGGTATCTATGGATAGGTCTTCAAAAATGATACTAAGGTTTCTAATATCATTTTTTTCTAAAATGAATAGCTTGCGCGAGACTAAACTTCCAAAGTGGTAAAATGTGTGTCCCCCCCCCTGTAACTTCTAAAATAAGAGTATGATAAAACTAAAAAAATACATGATGTACATTACCATGCAAACTTCCACCGAAAATTGGTTTGAACGAGATCTAATAAGTAGTTTTTTGATATTTACAATAAAACCTCTAAAAACAAAGTTAGTTTTGCGGTTCGATAAGAAAAGTGGTTTTTATGGTTTTATTCCTCCGGTTGTAGTACGGAACCCTCAGTGCGCGAGTCCGACTCGCACTTGACAGGTTTTTTTTGAAGTCTGTTAAAAATGAAGATGCACAATGTTATGCTCCAAAACTCACTGCCATAAGCATATTATTACTGTTTGACTAAAATGGGAAGTTAACCTCCGTTTACCGCTTGGGGTTAAATTGGGGCTATTAAACAGTGATAACTTACCTCTTAAGTTTTCTGAAGCCCGTGTAAAATCTGTTCGTAGCCGTACCTAGCCGATTCGTCCAGGATTTTGTTTATTGATGATAGAAATACATGACTTATTTAGGTTTATGATGTCCTAGTATATATTGTTCGAAGTCAAAACCACATAGTGGTTTCCGCCCCTTTGCAGCGACAGCGAGCAAGCAAGCAACCAGCGTGACAGCCAACCAAGGAACTTTGTGACAGCGACGACGCAAGATGTCATCCTTTTTAGAGTTCCGTAGCCAAATGACTAAAAACGGAACACTTATTCCCAGCCACTTTTTTCCGAAACTATAAGAACTACTGTTGAAATCCGTAAACCGCATTAAGATTTTCACACAAAAAAAATACATTTTAGGGATCTCCATACTCAAAACTGGAACTCAATTTTTTTTTCTTCAAACCACATAGGTTAGGTTAGGTTACACTGTCTACACACCTATCCAAAGGGTATCTATGGATAGGTGTTCAAAAATGATATTGAGATTTGTAATATCATATATTTATGAACTGAATAGTTTGATCGAGAGTCACTTCGAAAGTGTAAAAAAGCGGTGTTATTCTGTTTGTAAAAAGGTTCATCCGTAACAATTATAGGGACAACCCTCCACCACCCATGGCCCAATCAACCTCGCGGTTGTGAGGCCCGTTTTCCTGGCCGGGCGCCTTCTTGACTCCCTACAAGTTACAACCATTGTACTACCACGTATACTGTAAAAAATAAGCCTCCATTTATGCAGTATGGGCGCGCGCCGATCCACTGGGCGGCGAGCAGGGGCAACGTGGAGATTATCAAGCTGCTGATTGCCGCACACTGCGACATCGAGGCCGTCGACAAGGTGACGACTTGACGAGCTTACATTACCTAATAACGAAACTAACTTATTCCTCCATCGAAGGGACTGCAACGCTAATCGTCAGCACAGGCAACTGAAAGTGGTAGTCGGAGATCGCTACGTTCCGGTCTTGCAGTTCTGTGGTACAAAGTTGTGGAGTTCCTAGCACACTCTCCAAAGTATACTTATGCTGTAAAAGACGGCTAAACAGGCAACATCGTGTCTTCGGTGTTGTAAACTGAGCAATATTTAGCAATGACCTATGAGACTGGCAGTTTTTGCGCATCTACTTACATAAAATTATTACGAGTACAATTTTATAACTGGATACTTGTACGATAGGATATTGAGGTATGTCAGTGTCCCGCAGTTCGGAATGCGGCCGCTGCTGATGGCCGCGTGGCACGGGCACCTGGCGGCCGTGCAGACCCTGGTGCAGGCGGGGGCTTGCCTCGCAGCCACTAACAAGGTATGCGCTCCTAGTACCTTTGGTTTATAAGTTTTGCTGAATCGACCTAACAGAAACAAAACTAAACCAACAAAAAACAAACACACACGTCGAACGTCGTAGTCCGTAAGCGAATTCGCAATTGTCTGAGTGTGTGTAGAAAAAAGTACGTGTTTTTGTTTGTGTGTGTATGCGCATGCGTGTGTATGTGCGCGTGTTCTATGTGTTTTATTCCTTCATGCTGTAACTATAATTTTTGGCTGCAATTTGTAAAACAAATAATTGGAATCCAATAAATGGAAATGTGAAAAACCGACTGTCACGTGAACAAAACCTGAGTTGTTTCAGTAAAGCTTAGAACGACATGTGCAATGTGCATAGACCCGTAAGCTAAAAGTAGTTCGTATTTGTGGTTTGCATAAAAATACTAGGTGACCCATCCAACGTTTTTTTGACGAAGGTATATGTATGAAAGATAGTTAAGGTCCTATTCTCAGACCTATCACCACAAGACAGAAAATTTCACAGAGAACTACACGGAGAATTTCATAAAAATCGGTCTTGCCGTTTCGGAGGAGTTTTGTAACACTCACACGAGAAAAAGAGGCTGACTTTACGAGCAAAGATAATAAATTAAACCTCCATGAAAAATAGTTTCACGAACATAAGATGTTTTCCTCGAAAGTTTCGATGTTCGAAGGTTGTATTTTATGGGCATTTATCTTAATTCGGAAACTCTGTGACTCCATCAAAATATGTCGTTAATATTCCCATAAACTTTTAAGTACCGGTTAAAAGGGCACTTATAGGGGAAGAATGTTTTATGTCCAGTTCATTTTCTGCCAACAGAAACACAACGACATCTTACAATGCGCTTGCTCAAGAGGGTCCAAAGAAGTAACCGCTTACGCGCTATCCCTTGGTGCTAAGGTGCAGGGATGTGATGCGACTGGGGATGCTCCGCTGGCGTTGGCAGCACGCGCTGGGCATACAAGCGTTGTCGAGCTACTGTTGGACAAAGGCGCCTACGTGGACGCAGTTAACAAGGTAGATACCAGGATATCAGGATAGTATATCAGTGACAATGTGCAAGGATGCAATGCGCCCTCAGATGCACCGCTGGCGTTAGCAGATCGCGCTGGGCTTACTAGCTACTGTAGGAGAAAGGAGTCTATGAAGACTGTGACGAAGACGCCATTTAATACGTTAGTACCAGGCTAATATACCAGTACAAAAGTTCAAGGATTCCGGTGAAGGGGGATGCACCGCTATACATACTGGGCAAACCAGCGTATTTAAAAAATTACACGCTCACACAATTTTGTCGTTTTCTTAATTATTTCTTAAAAATGTCTGATGAAAAATGTCAAACTGGCTTGTTTAAAATGATTCGTAGGTCTAATATAGACCGTCCGCTACTTATACCGCGTACTTTTTGTCCCGGAAAAATTCCTAGACCCCAGATTTAGTATTAGTACGCGGAATTTGAGAAAAACTGAAATTCATACAGGCGGAGCTGCTAAAAAAAGCTAGTATTTTTATAAAGTTGCCTAGGGCTCAAAGCGTAAGTAATAAGAATTCCGCAAGACTTACCATGTTACTCGCTTTACAAGCACTCAAAGGCAAAACTTTCATAAAACGACGAAATGTGGCATTTAAATAAGCTTTAGTAGGTATACCCACCTTATTCAATTCTTATAGGGAACCAGTAATTGTGCAAACCGGTGAAGCAAATTTAATTCTGGTGAAATTAATTCTTAATAAATAAATAAGCATCTTCTCAAAATAATAACAAGTTCTATCGTGACTTTATGAAAGCAAAATTAACAAACGAAATGCCGGAGGCGACTCGGTAACAAAGGCATAAAATAAAATAAAAGAAGCGAAAACAATTCTTATTGATATTCTTTGTGATATCCTAGTAGTAGGCGAGCCCAAGAGGGGATTTTGGTAGTTACTCAAGCGTCGTGGGGACCTATTGGAATTTCAATATTAGATGCTAAAAATTAGGTTATTTGATGTTATGCTATTTCAGTGGTGGGGGATGAAAAAAAAACTTCTGAAATTTTTTTCTCGTGCGCGTCAGATTTTTATATACAGACGCTTCATCTTGTTGTCGTCCTGACCCTATAATCAGACAATTATGTCGAGTTGTTTTCTTAATCTGCCGGTTTCAAAATTTTATTTTTAACCCGGCAGATTAAGGAAATTCCTTGTCATATTTGGCTGATTGTGGGTCAGGACGACAAGCATATCAAGAAGAACCGTCTGTACAAAAATGTGATGCGCTCGACTATACTTTCATGAACAAAATTTTTTATTAAATTTTTTGTAAACCTCCACTGAAATAGCAAACTTCATATAACCTTTTATTCATTTCAGCACCTAATATTTGTAATGTAGTAGGTCCTCACGACGCTCGAGTAACTACCGATTTAGCATCTTGGGCTCCCCTACTATAGTCAGTTTGAGGGAGAAGGTTAAATGTCCAATTATTCGAACTTTTCTATGGTTTTCTGGTTATGGTCTTTGTCACCAATACCAAATCTTAGGCAGACAGGAAGTAACTTACATAGAAACGAATTAAAAAGAAACTTGATCCCTCAGGAATAAACTCCAAACAGAAAATAACAAAACCATTACAATTACACCTAAATAAAAAAAAACAGTGGCACTCCGAAAAAGAAGAAGTGAAAACTTGTACACTACACCTGTGACTACATCATACACAATATACAGAATGCAAACAGAGGTATCGGTAATGGTAACAGTACCTCGAGTTCAATGGTTTTTTTCCTACCTATATCAATAAATATTACACTTCGAAAAATTTAGAAAATAGGTGAAAAAAATAAGAGATCGACGAAGCACTTTATCATTATGTATTAATTCTTAACCCATCAAGTGACACAAAGAAAAAAGTAAAGGTACAAGGAAAAGGAAAATTAATAAAGAATTTCTGAAATCAGAATATTCAAAAACAACCTATAAATTAACTTCTCGACAGCGACTCTCGGGTTTTTAAATGAAAATGAATTTTTCAGTTTCATTCCGGAAAAGTGCGCTAATAAATCTTGCACCGCAGTCGAATAGCTGAGCTATTCTTACCAATTTTCCATCTTAAATTCTTTTCCACTATGTATTTTAATATTTTTCTTTATTTTTTTTCATCAATCAATTTAAAAATTATATTTTAAGGCTTCGTATCAGTCTGTCCGTCTGTCACCAGGTACTTGAGCTTGTATATCGTGATAGTTAGCAATTGTTCACATATTATTATTATATGTATAGGTATTTATGTTGTTTGTTGTTAGATATAGACAAATATTAAAAAACAGAATAAAATAAATCCATTTGGTCGGTTTTTGTATTAATTAAAAGTACCCATGTACTTACACTGTACATGGGTAATAATTTGCAACTGCACATAATTATCAGATTTAAGAAAAATGCACTTTAAGAAAGACATTACATTTCAAATTGATTTCCAGCGGGATCGCTACCTTTGAATACTCTACTATAGAGAAGTTTATCTAGAATTCTAGTTCTTCGGGCTTCTTTCACCTACAACATCTTCCATAATTATAATATTGACAGTAAGTAATAGTTTTTTGTCAAAGAAACCTCTGATATATTTAGAGAACTTCAAGAAATTATTATATTTTGTCGGATTAACAATATTTTATGATAATAATATGGCTTATTTTATTTCATGAAATCGATATTTCGATTAATTTTTGGCCAAAAAATTAAGTAATTCGTATTCCAGAAGTGCGTAAGTGCGTGAATTACCCACCAAGTATAACCTAACTCTAGTGTTTTTGGATTTTTTAAATATTTTTCATCACTCATACACGGAAAGTAGGTCTGAAGTTGCCTGAGAAGCGGGTTGAAAGTAATACTTTGCAGCCCTAGGGAGAATCGTTTTCAACTGACAGCTGTCTAATAATTAAAAAAAAACTAGTCACATTTTTATTGGAGTTCAAATGAAACACGACATACCCGAGTGCATCCATAGACAAGAAGAAAGATAGACTTTATTCATAAAGTAAAGACAACTGATTCATAGACATTCATAGACAATCATACAAAAAAGCTAAATGCATAGCCCGCCGGCTAGGCCAAAGAAAAAAAAAGGCGGGAAAGTGGCAAGCGGCAATCCGATCTTCATTTGTTTTTCGAATTGTAGAGTTTTGTTTAGGCTTCTCTTTAACAGTGATTTTTATTGACACAATTATTCAATTTTCTTTAGCTAATTTCTATTTTTATTTTGACTTTCCTTATATTCGTAATGAAAAGCACAGTGTTTACCTCGGGATAAAGACTTATTTAGTCCCTCGAACTATAGGCCCCCTCGGACCAAACCCCGTCTCGGGACTAAATAAGTTACTTTCATCCCTAGGGTAACAATGTACTATTACACTATTACTAACTGACTATTTCATGTTATTTACGTACAAGCATTTTATGAAGTGATCAATTTTAGGAGCCCAAGAAGATGTCGGCAATATCACAAAATGATCAAATACTACATCAGTGATCAACTAAGAATAAGGAACCACAACACCTAACTTTACCGAACTCCCTCCCAATGAAGACTATTCACGTCAAAATCGAGTCCCATTTAGATTATTTCCAACTTCATTTGATTTTAAGTTGGTCACTGACACATTTGATTTTAGGTCACTCATATTTAAATGATACTTTGCTACTAAATAAATTAATTATTGTACAACATCATTAACTTATTTCAAGGTCAACTAAATCCTAGTCCTAGTTCTGCTTACCCACATTGAATTATATTTATTCACTCACTCACCAATAGTTTAATTTTCTTCCTTGCGCACCGTTGTTACAACTAACCCCGTCACCAACTAGAACACAAAAACTATTTCAACCAGGGTATAATAACGCTGTAGAGTAGTTGGATTCAGATGAATGTTAAAATTTTCCGACAAACCGAAAACTGCCAAGGCAAGACTTCCCTGTCGTCACTTGAACCTTGGAACTTGAAACTTTCGCCGTGTTTTTTTCATAAGTAAGTATTGTTTTTATTAGATAATATTGTTGAATTATTTATATTTCGAACTTAAATTCATTGGAAATGAGTAAACTGGTCCTTTAAATAATTTAGTAGGTACCTTCAATACCCCCTGAAAGTATCATGGCTGCATTCAAGAATTTGAAACGTTAAAAATCAGAATGTAACACTTCAAGGCACCCAGAAATCCTCGTACTTCACGTGAATTAAAGTGTAACATATTATGTGCGATAGGCCTAGGGCGTTCTCGTGAGATATTGTTTTATGCCGTGTCAGCTGCTTAAAACTGTATTTAATGCTCTAGTCATAAAAGTTATACCTTAATAAATAAATTTTCGGCTCTAAGATCTGGTTTTTTAACCTAAGGCATTTTTGTGGCATTTTTGTGGCATTGTAACCTAAGGCATGTGTGTGTTTGTTTGGATTGGAGGGCGCCACCATTGCCCAAACAACGCATTTTCATAGAAGTCTGTATAAATTTAAAGAAAATAAATGTAAATAGTGCTAAAAACTGTAAAAAAAGTAAATAATATGTTATACTAGTGCGTAATACATGTGTGTAAACAATAACTTTGTCATAATTTAAAGGAATACTCTTGTAAACTGTAATTTGTGAATAGTGTGTTAAGTGTCAAACAAACAATTTTATAAACAAATTAATTCAAACATCTTGATTACTGAGTGGATTAAAAGGATAAGTAATACTTACCTCAACAAACAAAGGAACACTAAGTTTAAATACTGTTTTCATTTCGAGTATACAATACAGACTATCGCTGACTTTTTAAAAATTGTGTCAACCAAATGCTTACTTCGATATCTACTTTGCAACTAATTTATACTGCAATAATTGGTATTTTACCACTGTGGCTTCACTCACAGAATAAGTGATTGAACTGGAACACTGGGATGAACTCGCATTTGCTATAAATAATACACAACAGCTATTGCCGTGACACGCAAAACTGTTGTAAACAGTGCATCGTCGGAGTGATTTGTGAATATTCAATCTACCTACACTTTTCAAGGCAATCCATTCAGAAGTTAAACAAAGAGTCGCTTACACTACTTAAATTAGACATTCATAGGAAGACGAAATTGGTATAGTGGTATCTACGGCGTATTGAGCCAACGCATGTCAGGAGTTCAAATCTCACCATCGAACTTTCTTTTTACCTTTCTTTTTTTTTTTCTTTTGTAATAATCAATTGTATTAGACATATATAAATAACGGTAAAATAATAAAGCAAAATGTCTACATCAAAACCGAAGAAACCCCTAAAAAACAGCACAGCAAAAATTAAGGTGATGTCTTGCTCGACCTGCAAAAAATTTATTAAAAGTAGTGTCAACTTGCGATGTTCACAATGTAAAAAGACTTTTGACCTCTCTTGTGCTGATGTATCTACAAAAAAGTTTAATTTGATGTCGAATGAAAAGAAAATTACATGGCGTTGCTCGGCATGTCGTACTCAAAACCAACTTAATAACAGTACAACGAGTACACCCACGGCTGGGATCCAAATACCACCGGTACAACCACAAATTGATCTGCATCTGGATAGTAGTGTGGTTAGTACTGAGGAACACTGCATCAGCTTCACAGAATCACACAATAGAAGTAGCGATTCTTCACATTTATCAGTTTCCAATCACCTAAGAAGAAGCTTACCGGACTTATCTACACGTCATGACGAAGATACCCTCAAGGAGCTCAAAAAAAGTAACCAAGACCTAAAGCTAAAGCTTGATAGCGCTAACCTAGAAATTGAAAATCTGATCTTAGAAAAGAATAAACTTGAACGAAAAATAGCGGAACAAGAAATAAAAATTAACAACTTGATACGTATCTGTTCAACCAAGCCTTCACCTAAAACCCCAAAGAGTACAATGAAAATAAAACGTAAGGATCTGAAAAACGATCAAACTGGAAAAGACAACACCCTTATGGTAACCAGTAACTCAAGTTTATTTATTGAAAAACAAAAGGAACAATCAGCCCTAGAAGAAACTGTAAAGCAAAATTTAAAGACAAGGGATAATACATCCAAGAAAAATTTACAATCTAAAGACCGCCGTAACGGCAAACAAATAAAAATTTTTGGTACCCAGCAAATTCGTAATCTCGCCTCAAACCTGATACAGTCAAGAATCAACAATAAATATGGAAGCTACAAAATATTTTCTATGACGAAACCACAAGCGGACGCTGCAGAAGTGCTAAGTGAATGCACTAAGATTGACATCCAGGAGCTAGATAAACTGGACAAATTTATTATTTGCGTTGGAGAAAACGACAAAAATCCTATGGAAGTGTTATCGAATGTACACTCTATTGTTAAGAAATTAAAAAACTGTTCCGTGATTGTACTTAATGTTGTTAAAAATAGATATATTAATACTAATATATTGAATGAGAAGTTAGAACAAATATGTAAAAACAACAATTGCTACTTTATCAACGACATATCAGAGAAATGCAGCATGTATAGCTTATGTAATAAAATTAACAGAATTATTGACACAATAGACTATGATCATAAATATTTAAATTTTACAGAACTTAAGAAACATATGAACCGGTCACCTAATAACATTCAACCAAAAAGTATTAAAGGTACTATCCCATATCTTTTCGCGCGCATAATTGCTAAAAGTAAACAAAACTTACATATTTTCAAAAATCTTTGAAAAATGCATGTTAAAACGTTTATTACAATATTGTGAAAAATTTAGCATTATAAAGAAAGAGCAGTTTGGGTTTCAAAAGAAAAAATCAACAACGCTGGCCATATATTCGTTCATAGACGTTGTTCTCCGAAATACGGACTCAAGAAAAACAACCACAGGCTTATTTTTAGATTTATCAAAAGCATTTGATTTCGTCCAGCACGATATTTTAATCAGGAAAATGGAAGCAATTGGCATACGGGGTCCAGCTATCGATTGGTTTTCCTCTTATCTACGTGACCGTTACCAAGCTGTTATGTTAAATAAAAAAATAGGGAGCGAAGTAGTATCATTTCAATCAGATTATATGCATAACCAATTTGGAGTCCCTCAGGGAAGTATTCTCGGACCAGTACTCTTTCTTCTATACATAAATGACATTACAGAAGTCACAAATCACAAGTGTGTTCTCTTCGCGGATGACATATCGATAATTTTGACATCAAATAGTAATAATTCTCAAACGGTACATGAGTCTGACATAAATAACACTCTTCTCAATATTATAAACTGGCTTGACATTAATAATTTACATATCAATTTAACCAAAACACAATATATACAATTCTATGAAAAATCCCCCATTGCATTAAATATAAATCACAATAACAAAACGATTTCTCCTACCCGAGAAGTAAAGTTTTTAGGTCTAAACGTAGATTTTAGATTGACATGGAAGAATCATATCAACATTGTATGCGAAAAAATTAATAGATTTTGCTACGTGCTAAGACGTCTCAGACATGTCGTAGATTTTAAAGTAGTGTTGTCAGTGTATCATGCCTATGTTGTCTCTGTGCTTAGATATGGCTTGGTATTTTGGGGCAATGGGACTGATGTAAATAGAGCTTTCATTGCGCAGAAAAAGTGTGTTCGCGCCATGTGTGGTGCTGCACCGCTGGACAGTTGCAGGCCATTATTCAAAACATTTAAGCTGTTGCCTCTTCCGTGTCTTTATATATTTGAGATAGGTTGTTTTGTTAAAAAACATATGTCACTTTTCGCAACAGCCAGCGATGCTCACCCTCGTTCTTGTAGAAATCCTAATCGCTTAGTTTTGAACTATCTACCTAAAACTGAGTATTTTAAACGTAACTGCGTCATGATGTGTGTAAAAATATATAATAAACTACCTTATGACATCAAATTACTTCCCATTAACCAATTTAAAACCAAATTATTTCAATGGCTGAATCTGTATAATTTTTATGACATGAAAGAATTCTATCAATGTATTAATAAGTAAAATGATAAATTTAATCTATAGTTTAAGCATTGTATTTAAGTTTTCGCTGTTTTCCGATATTACTTTATACATATTTGCACGCCATAGAATGGCAATACACTGTTACCACTTATATTTAACACCTCAATGTACTTTGTATTAAGCGAATAAAGAATTATTGATTGATTATTGATTGATTATTGTGATGAAAATATGTAGAATTTGTTGAATTAATTTGTAATGCCTTTTTTCTACTCTAGTAAGAATTTATTTTTGAAAATAGAACTTCGGGATTACTCGAAGATCGTAGGATGCATTTGTCAGTCAACAATAAGAACATTATATAGTTCTTTGCAATCAAAATGTAGAAAGGAATATTTAGATTGCGAAATCAATGAAATTCGAACAGATAGGAAGAACAGCACTGCACGTGGCATGTGAAGGAGGCCACTTGAGCACCGCTTCTCTCCTGGTGTCTCGAGGCGCCGCGCGTGAGGCGCGAGACAACTCAGGGCGCACCCCGCTCCACCAGGCCGCCGTGCACCGACACACCGAGCTAGTGCGGGTGCTCCTCGAAGCTGGATGCAACGTCAACGCGACCGACAACGTGAGTTTATGATCTCCGTGTCTAGAGGCGCTTCGTGTGAGGCAGGGGATAACTCTGGGCGCATGCCGCGGCTGTGGAAACTGCTGTGCCGATCGCCGACCGATGATAACTCACGGTCACGAACTCACGGTCACGAATGTGTCATGTGGCATTGCGAAATGGGATGAAAACATCAACACTTATGATAACTTAAAGTTCATGATTTCCTGGTGTAACGAGTCGCTTTGCGTGAGGCGCGACGTCTGCACGCGTACACGACATCCGAAGGTCGCCGCGCCGCATCGCGCTGTACATCGCCCGCCACACGGCGCACACAGATGCGAGATAGTGCTCCTTAGAATAGGATCCAACATCAATGCATTAGTGAGTTGAGTTTCATAGTCGCCTAGTATTCATATTTGGTACCATCTACTTTGCATATTTGGCTGGCTCCTTGGTAAAAAATTCCTCATCAGGTATAATATACGAGTAGATTTTGTCTTAGTTTTTAAGTTTTTTAAGCTATTGCATAGCTTCTATCGCGGGCCTTGAGCGTGGAGACCGAATCCAGAAATTCCGTAACAAAAATAACCTACACCCCCCCCCCCCCACTCCGACCGGCACAGCGGTGATACTTTTTAGTTTTGCCATCCATCGATGAATAGTAGAACTTTTATAGACTTTTTTAAATATCACGGTTGTCTCTTTAGTTCAGCAAGTTTAGTCTCTAGGTGGCATTGGTTGTATACTTGTATAATAATAATTATTGGTTGCGCCAGGTTAAGTTATGTTATATTATAGTTATTTCTTTTTTTTCTTTCGTGGACTGTATCTCTTTAGGTTATGAAAAAGCTAAATGATTGGTGCTATCTAACAAAAGGGGAAGGAATTGAGTAGAAAATAGGAAAGTACCTACTCACGTTTTCCCGGACACCTCAGCTTTTCTTCTGTCGACGCAACGCATAAACACTTCACTTTAAATTTTATTGTGGTTGGGTAAAAATGTCCCGTTATGGCATAGTTTTATTTTATAGTATTTATGAGATATCTCAAATTAGGTTATTTTAAGTTCACTCGACCGTTATTATGTTTGAATTTTGCACATATTTGCAAAGACGATGCACGGTGCGCGCAGTCCGATGGCCGACTAACTGTCCACACTTCACGTCACATTTTACGTGACGTCTCGCTCGCGCGGGTACTTTTAAAGGTTTGGGTGAAAAGGACAAAGGAATGCACCAAAATATTATAATTTTACATGTTTATGACAGATAATTTATCTGGCGGAACCATTTCCACCCGCCCTTAAAGGGTACCTTTAAGAAAAAATCCCATAGGGTAGAGAGTAGAGAATAGAGAGTAGAGAGTAGAGACGTCTCTACATTAAGGAAGTCGCGCAATGCGTATAAGTGTTAGCAATATTATACAAAATATGAAAAATATAATAATATGTATGGTTAAGATATATTATAGTATAAATTTATGTTAAACTATGAAGCTATATTTATAAATTATTGAGTCGGAAGTGGGCATAAGCGAGTAACTGGACGCAGGTAAGTTTTCCCTGAAATCCTCACAGTTGCTACTCGGATAATGTTATCTTTTGAAGGATGCACATTTTCTACAATTGCCAAAGGCCAAGCCAGTGGTGGTATGTTGTCGTTGACAACTACGACCACAGTTCCTGGTGTGATAGGCACGGATGGCGTATTCCATTTTTGCCTTATTTGTAAGCCGTGTAGATACTCCATCCTCCAACGATTCCAAAAGGACTGCACTATTTTATCCATTAACGAGTGCCTGTCGAGCAAATTAACATTGTCAGAACTAACATCAGGCGCAGGCAGGGAGAGCAAAGGTGCAGTATGCAAGAAGTGACTTGGCGTAAGAGCTGAAGGCTCTGCGGGGTCCGAGCTGAGTACTGTCAGCGGACGCGAATTTAGTAGACATTCAACTTGAGTGAGGACCGTATAAAGTTCCTCGTATGAAAGGAGTTGTTGTCCTATGACTTTGAACAAAATAGACTTTGTTACTTTGATCATACTCTCCCAACTTCCGCCCTGATTTGGCGCTGTTGGACAAATAAATTTACAGGTTACGCGGCTCTCAGCACATTCTTGCTCTAGTTTTGGATTATATTCGTCTCTAAGAAATTTATAGAGATCGCGGAGATAAGCAGCAGCTCCTTGGAAATTTTTACCGTTATCACTATATAGAACCTGAACAGGTCCTCTCCTAGATAGGAATCGTTTGAACGCAGCAAGGAAGCAAGGCGTGCTGAGTGAGGTAGCAACCTCTATATGCGTAGATCTCGTAGTGAGACACGTGAATAACACAATATAAGCTTTCTCGCTGTGTACACCACAGCGGCGTACAGGTACGTACGGTATCGGTCCTGCGTAATCACAACCCGTAAAATTGAATGCTTTCAACGCCGGACGTGTACGCACATCGGGAAGATCAGCCATTAACGGATATGTCGGACGCGGCTTATATCTAAAGCAAGTATTGCACATATGTATTCTCTGTCTTACTATGCGACGTGCTGATAAGATCCAATATTTTTGGCGAAGTAGAGCCATTAGGAGTTCCGGTCCGGCATGTAAATGTTTAATGTGGTAATAATCGATGATCAAATTTACCACGTGGCCATTACGAGGCAAAATTACCGGGTGTATTTTTTCAAAATCAAGCCCGGAGTTGACGAGACGACCGCCAACGCGGATCAATCCGTCATCAATAAAAGGTCTCAACCGATTAAATGCCGGTGAGCACGGTTTATTATTTTGAATATTTGAATATTCTTCAGCAAAATGCTGTTTTTGTAGGACTCGAAGCATTCTATTTTCAGCAAATTTTAAATCGTCAGCAGTAATAGATATAGAGCTGCGACGAGGCAATAATTTTAAAAATCTACAAATGTACACAATTGTACGAAGAAGTTTGCTCCACGAAGAGTTACTGAGAGCAAGTTCATATAGAGCGCACTGCTCTACAGGAGCGCACACAGCATGAATCAAAACCTTTTGTTCAGGTATGTCATTGGCGTGCACTCCATACAGGCACAAAGGAAGTGCCTACCCTAGTGCCTACCTTAATATAATAATAATTATAATTAATTATTAATATAATAATATTATAATAATTAATTAAATATTAATATAATAATAATTATAAGCAAAAGGCCTTAGGAATAATAACTTTAAGTTCTTTTTTTTGGTATATAGGATTAATTTGCTAGGGTAGGCACTGCCCTTATGCCTATATGGAGTGCACGCCACTGAGGTATGTCTTCAATAGACTCTCCATCTAGAGTTTTGAGTGGCCACTCAGACGTGGGTAAAGAAGCCCACGGTGGGCCATTAAGCCACAGGGGGTGTGAAATAAGTTTTTCAGGGGTCACGCCTCTAGATAAAATATCAGCTGGATTCTCAATGCCTGGGCAGTGATAGAAATTATCAGGAGATATGTTCTCTGCTATTTGGATAACTCGATTCGCGACAAAAGTTTGCCATCTATGCGGTGAGCCTTTTATCCAATATAGAGCAGTTTTGGAGTCGAGAAATGCATATGTCGCCTTGATTGGGATGCGCTCAGCGTAATTGTCACGAACTGTGCGAAGCAATTTCGACAGCAAGACACCACCTAGTAACTCCAGACGTGCGATCGAATGTGGCTTCGTCGGCGAAACTTTACTTTTCGCACAGACGAGTCGTACGACAATACCAGAAGGAGAGCTTATATGGGCATAAATCACGGCGCCATAAGCTTCCAGACTGCTATCTGCTAGTCCCAGGAGAGTGACTTCACAGTTCTCTGTCGCGCCCACGTGCCGTGGTATGCGAAGATTATTTAAGGCTGGTAGCTCATCGCAGAATTGCTTCCACTTTTTAATTATATGTGGTGGAGCCACAGTATCCCAATCTAGGTGTAACTGCCAAAGCTTTTTAATAAGTATTTTAGCATACACAATTGTCGGCGAAGCAAACCCGATTAAGTCCCAAAGTCGTGCCACCGTCGATAAGATTAAGCGTTTAGTGCACGTAGAATCTTCAGGCACAGAAATTTTGAAAAAGAATGAATCTTCTTCAGTGGACCAATGCAAACCAAGTATCTTATGGTTCGTGGCTTTATCAAACTCTACTTCAGTAGAAACTTTATGTGACGCAGGAAGGTTATCTAAAACGTCGGGAGAATTACTATTCCATTTTACCAATTCCCACTGTGCACCTTTGAAGAGGTCAATCATTTGTCGCGATGCAATGATTGCCTCTTTTTCGCAAGGAAGCGAAAAGGCAACGTCATCCATATATAGCGCAGGCAGCACAATGTTACTCGCTTGTGGATATTTAGCGCCGTCGTCTTCTACGAGTTGCCTTACCGTGCGCAATGCATGGAACGGACTCGAAGTGAGGCCAAAGCAGACTCGGTTGAACTGATACAGCACGAGAGGGTCTTGAGGATTGAACCGATATAAGAAGCATTGATAGCGACGATCAGCTTCCCGCATAATTATTTGAAGAAACTGTTCACGGCAATCAGCTGTCATTGCTATAGCGTGCAGACGGAAATTTAAAATTATTTTAAACAGATCTCCTTGTAAATTTTTCCCGGAGTGTAGCAGATGGTTCAAGGCCTTTCCTGAGCTGGTGCAGCAAGAAGCATCCACAACCAATCTCAATTTTGTGGAAGTCCGATCTTCCCGTAGGACCCCCGTGTGAGGCATCACGTATATAGGAACAGGATCATGAGAATCATAATTAGGTGCAGGAGAAATATATTCTTTCGCAAGATAACCTTTTATAACGTCATCATATGCAGACCTTAATTTTGGAGACGCTTGAAGCTTCCTTTCAAGGCATGCGAAACGTTTTTTAGCTACGTCCATAGAATTCCCTAGGGAACATACATCACCTTTAAATGGCAGGCCGACAACGTATCTGCCAGTAACAGGATCACGGACCGTAGTCGAAGTATAAAAGGCCTCACATTCTTCATCGTCAGGATGTTGAACAGAAGCGGAGGGCAGCTCTTCGAGTTCCCAGAAGCGCTTGACTAAAGAGTCAATAGCAGGCTCTTGAACGAAACAACATGTCAAGGCCGAATGAGTATTTATAATTGGTATCGTAGGCGCTTTGCCTATTAGCACGACACCAAAGACCGAATTCAGTCTCATGGGTACCGACGGTTCGCGACGAGACGTATGAACGTCGTCGGGGAGAAGCAAATGCGGGAATAGGGAAGCTCCTATCAGCGCATCGATCTCATCAGGTACACCGAAACTTTCATCAGCAAGTTGAATACCGTTCAACTGCGATAGGACAGACGTATCTACCACAGCCGTAGGTAACTTATCCGTCACTTTGTCAACAATAAGTGGCGAAATATTAAAGTTTATGTTATCATTAAAACGTGAATAAATTTTTAAGTCAACCGTGTTAGATTGTACAGCTTTTTCAATCCCTCCGAACCCCTTCACGATAGTACGTTCTGTGTTATTGATTTTTAAGCCTAAACGGTCGGCACATTTCCTCGAGATGAAGTCTGCCTGAGACGCACTGTCAAGTAAGATGCGAATGATTTGTCGCGTACCACAAGCATCGTATACAAAAACCTGCGCAGTCGCTAATAAAACAGTAGATCGACTGTCGCCTGCGCAATTGGTATTGTATTTCTGCGCGGCGCTAGTGGACGAGTAAGCGTTTGTAGTACATAAAGTTATATCTACACGTTCGCTCGCCACGGGCGGCGATGCAGTAACAGCAGGTTTAGGTATTTGCTGAGACGACGCTTCTGTATGTGACTGAGACGCGTGGGCCTGTTCCTCACTATGGTTAAAGTGCAATTTTGAGTTATGTCTTAAGTTGCAAGAACACTGGGGAGGAAGAGGACACCGTGAGGTTTTATGCACCCCAATGGATAAGCAGTTGACACACGCATTCTTCTCTTTAACGCATTTAAAACGTTCCTGAGGAGTTAATAATTTATTAAAATCAGCACACATATAAAGATGTGTATGTGATCTATTTTTGCACAGACATTTAGAAGTAGGCTTGTTGACTGTGCTCACATAAGCCTGATACTTCGGCGCACTGCCAGAAGTTCCGTTGTTTGGCTGTTTAGTATTTTTATTTTGACGTGAATTTGAAGTATTAGTGACGTTCGTACTGGTACGCTCAAATACCTTAGCGCGAGTTGTGATGAATTCCACAAACTCGTCGAAGTTAGGTATTTTCTTCCCACAATCAATTTCGAAGGCGCGTACAGTTTCCGAGTCTATCTTTTGTGTAGCTATATGTAATATAATTAGATCAGCTAAATTCTCTAATTTAAGATTTTTTAAAGCGCTTACAGCGCCAGCGAACTGGTCTATAAAAGATTCGAAATTAGTCACGGAGGGAGATTGGAAGCCTTTATAACGGAATAATTCGTTTATATATGCAGAAGCCAACATCCGTTTGTCATCAAAACGATTGACAAGTGTTTGTAAAATCAGCTGATAATTTTCAGCACATGGCGAAATCCCTGCGATTGCAGCCTTTGCCTTCCCTTTTAGTTTCGGTAATAGATAAAATAGTTTCTCGGCGTCTGATAACAACTGATTATCGTCAACTACCGATTTAAAAGTCGTATAAAACATCTGAAAGGATTTTATATCCCCGTCAAAATCTAAAATTGATATAGGGGCTAATTTAGGCTTACATTTTTGCAGCGCGGGGCTAGCGTTTTGATTTTGTGATGAATCAGAAGTTGAACATTTCGCATAAACTCTTTTCACCCTACTATACAAAGTCTCAAACGCGTACAGACAATTGTAATCAGGTTTTGCATCGGCATCCAAACTCAATAAGCGAGAATTATAATCATCAATAATTGATTCGTACTTTTCACGCAAAGAATCAATCTGTGAGGATTCATCTAAAAAATGTTCCCTCTTGTCCGCACTTGTATAAACGTCAATTTCACGTGATAAGTCGTATACATTTTGCATAATTCCGAATATAGCTTCACGTTTAGCTAGTAAGATAGACAACTTGGGATCTTGAATGTCACTAGCTTTAGGATCATTCTTAGGCGGCATTTTAAATAAAGTTAATCAACAGTTAAAGGTTTATGATATAAATAATGTAAGATACGTAAATAAATGTTATAAGTTACGACAATGTAAGATGCCGCTGTAAGCCAAACAATAAATACGGATAAATTAAGTAAGTATGTTATATGAACGGCGAGTGACTACGCGAGCGAACAATCGCACGCGGTCGGGTTATATCGGCCCGGTGAATAGATTCAACGAGTTATGAAGCGATTGAATAAAGTGACAACTCACAGTGTTCGAGTCCCATACAAACGAATCTCGAACTTATGTCGTAGAATATAAGATACTACGAACTTTTTTTAAGAAGAGGGTAATATGAATTAAAGTGAATGGTTTTATAATAATTTAAATTGTTAATTTATACTTAAATACACAAATATTTATCAAAAATACATAAATACGTGGAGAATACGTTTGCCTAACTGGGGAAAACGCTAGCTCAATGCAAATATGCGTTTTATGCCAGTATTTAGACAAAGGAATTGATGACGCAATTGTCGAAATTCCTATATTTAACAATTTAAATTAGGTATTAGGATATTCGCAATGAATATTATTTCACTTATTAGAGCCTATACAAGTATTCTAACAAGGAAATAGCTACTGGAAATATCCGGTTAGAAGGTACCACTTTATGATTGCGCCAGGTTAAGTTATGTTATATTATAGTTATTTCTTTTTTTTCTTTCGTGGACTGTATCTCTTTAGGTTATGAAAAAGCTAAATGATTGGTGCTATCTAACAAAAGGGGAAGGAATTGAGTAGAAAATAGGAAAGTACCTACTCACGTTTTCCCGGACACCTCAGCTTTTCTTCTGTCGACGCAACGCATAAACACTTCACTTTAAATTTTATTGTGGTTGGGTAAAAATGTCCCGTTATGGCATAGTTTTATTTTATAGTATTTATGAGATATCTCAAATTAGGTTATTTTAAGTTCACTCGACCGTTATTATGTTTGAATTTTGCACATATTTGCAAAGACGATGCACGGTGCGCGCAGTCCGATGGCCGACTAACTGTCCACACTTCACGTCACATTTTACGTGACGTCTCGCTCGCGCGGGTACTTTTAAAGGTTTGGGTGAAAAGGACAAAGGAATGCACCAAAATATTATAATTTTACATGTTTATGACAGATAATTTATCTGGCGGAACCAATTATAATTGCATAAGTTGATAAAAACAGCTATGCAAAAGCTTTACCGCGGCAGTCTCCGAGTCCACACGTCTTTTTTTATTTTATAATAGAATGGTTTTCTTTTAGAAACCTGGTGAACGTGCAGTAAGTACACTTATACTTACTATGTAATGAAATTGTAATTGTTGAAATGTTTATGAAATTGTTTTCATCAGAATGGTGTGACTTCATTGCAAATGGCTTGCGCTCAAGGCTGTCGTGGGATCGTCGAGCATTTACTGGCGTATAGCGCTGACGTGCACTTACAAAATAATGTAAGTGAAAATAATAACTTACTATACCTACTAGGAACAATGGAAGTTGTGTACGGTATACCTAACGGCTAACCTGATAATAAAACCTAACCTACCTTGTTCACATAAAAATAGGTTCATTTATTATTATACAAACGAACTTTACAAGTTTTAAAAACCGCCACCATCGCTTACGCCGTCTTTGTACAAGGATGGCAGAAATGAAACAGGATTTTCCAACCAGTCAGGTTCATCAGCACTGCATTGAGTTTAGATCCAATTACATAAAAGCATTTGCATACTGAGCACAGCAGCTGATCTTCGTTATCCTAACTTTAACTTAGATTTAGGATATTGTAAACTACCTATCTGTCCGGCGATTGTGTAAAAAACGTATCAAACGTAAACGTAAACGCATTTATCTCAATCGTATTCGGCAGTAATGTTTCATGGGTTGAATTACTGCTTTAGCCAAACCGATTGTGGCTAAAACCTTTCACCCACAATCAGCCTATCTATCTGTATTCAAAACTCGAAATTTAGGATGTATAATATAATAATAATGAATTAATTGTTTAAACTTATTAATTTGTCATTTGAATCCCACCCTCACCTAAGAACCTGCCATGATACCAGGAAGTCAGAAGTAAGCCAATGGTTTACCGACAGGTTGGTTCGTCTGCACTGCACGCAGCGTGCGCGGCGGACGCTAACGACATCGTGGAAATATTGCTGGCTCACGGGGCTGACCCTGCACTTACAGACCAGGTAATGAGAAAACATTACCAGCTACACTGGGATAAGACAAATAATACATACACAAAATTAGCGAGTTAGTCCAAGGTTCCCATTCAGCAATTCTTTAGCCATAAATGAAAATTCTGAGGCTTATGAATTTTCTGCAATCATAGTGACCAAATTCCAGTTAGAAATTTTCAATCAATCACTTTAGTAGAGAGATAAATCACCCACATAAAAGGATCGTTGCCCTGTAGACCCTAGTGCAAACACCACAACACTTCGCAAATTAAAGCAATGCTAATTCGAAGCATCTACATATACATTGAAAAGAATTGGAATTAGACGAGTCAGACATGAGTACAAATTACTTCTATTTGCTTACATTACAAAATTGCAATTTGTATGCATTAAAATGCACAAGTGGTACAAGACTATAGCACGGTCGCTAATCACGAAGAATTCCGTACATCGACCTGTAACTACCTGTCTCTGTCACTCCCGCGTCAAAATAATGCGTCACGCTCGCACAGATGCCATGACCGCCGTCCTCAGAGATTTTAAACCTTTTACCTGCGAACGTAAAGTTTGTTTTTGTTTTTGTTATATTGTTTTGTTTGTTAGTTTTTAATACATTTGCTCAAAAAGATGATATTTCCGGGTATTTTTAGCGTGCGCAAAGTTATTCTTTTCCGCACCAGAGCTTTTTGATTTCCCCCTGCATGATGGATCCAAATCTATGAAGGAGGTTTTCAAGAAAAAAGTTTTCGCTACAAAATTATTGTAAAAAATAACAGTAATGTAATTATTCTACTTTCTAACTACTATAGATACGTAAATTAAATTTAATATAAATTTATTACAATGATTTCCTTTCGTTTTCTATTTTTTTTTGGAAATGTGTGGCTGCGGCTGTTATATTTAATCTGTACTTTTAGTTCTTTTTATTGTCTATGATTCCTTGTTATTAATGTTGATTTTTCAAATTCCATGCAAAACTTTTTTTTCTCTTCAAATATTTCATCTAAACCGCATTAACAGAAAAATGTTTGTGACCACTGTCAGTAGGCAAAGAGGTCAATGTACAAAATTCTTCGTGGTTCGCGACCGTGCTATAGTAGATTTTCCATAGCTTCTAGGTATTATTGGACCTAGACATTTTGTATTCAAGTTATTTGATAAAACATTCAAGACAGCCGGAGTACCCACTCCATTTTTCGTGTGGACTAAACAGTTTCAGGAATCGAGCATTGGAAGGCAAGGAAAGAAAGGCGCCAGTGAATTGCTCGCAACCTCAAAATATGAGATAGATTAGGATGGTCACCGAATGGGGAAAAATGCTAAATAGTTTCCAATTAGATCCTAATATCTCCCCTACTCAGGAGGAAACAAAAAGAGACAAACGAACAGACAGACAGATAGACAGAAGCGTTATCATTATTCTGTGTTTGCGGTACAGGAAAATAGACTAAAAAGTAAAAATGGTATTTGAAAAATCTTGATGATAATCTCAGTATCTTTATTCTAATAAATAATTAATTAGCATCGACTAACGGACTGTGAGAGTCTCACTAAATTCGGTTTAGATATTTCACAGATAATCTCAGGTTCAGCTAACATACATGATACCACAGCATGATACAGTTAACTACGACAAAAATCATATAATTACAAAAATAAATGTGACTACAAAAAAGTACTTGTAGGGGACACCCGGGTTTGAACCGGGGACCTCTCGATCTGCAGTCGAATGCTCTACCACTGAGCTATATCCCCACTTGACCACTTCGGCGAATAATAGCATTAGTAAGTATAGTGGAGTTCGATTTCAACCATTTTAATGACTCATCAGCAGATAAGATTGTCGACGTTTGTGACGTCATAATTTTGACGATCTTTGTGGTTGGCTATCGTAATTCGTAAGTGAGTGATCGCGGGTTGACACCCAGCATAATTCATTATGAGATGTTGAGATTTTATATTTTTAATTCGACTCAGATCTGCGTACCTACCTAGTTTAATTACCTAATGCAGCGGATTCAAATCCGGCCGAGTATAAGACAATAATTATTTATTTACAGTAAATAGCATCTCTTTGTGTTTGAGTGATCTGAGATCTCTTTGCATAGGTAACTACTTTAAATCTTTTAGATAACTATCACTTGTTAACCGATTAATCGATTTAACATTAAAACCGAGTCTACGAGTCAACCCAGCAGTTTGAATTGAACCCGTGCACCCAACTTCGGCTGTCAATTCGAAAAGTTTAAATTGCTGTACATATATTCGAAAGCCTCAGGAAATGGGCTACATCCGGCAGGCCGGTGAATCGTGATTGCTTTTTGCTGGTTAGATACTTTGATGTCTGAATCCTTTTTTGATTTTTTTTTGTAAAAAACTACCAGGATTTTTTGACGTTCTTCGCAGAGCTACTTTGCAAATGTGCGGTGAGTGACGAGTATTATCCTGATATAAGTAAACATAAAAATTATTGAATTATTTTTATTAGAATTTTTAATATGGCACAAAATAGGTCATAAACTCTTAACAAAGCCGTACATATATAGGTTTTAGATTCTGAAAAAGTTGACGACTGGTTCAGAAAAAATATAAATAAATAATATATCTGAGCATCACACAGGCTTTTTAAAATGAAAGCGCCCTATACGCTAATTTGATTGATCATTTTCATAAATAAGATCAGTTTAGCTTGAATGAAAGACCCAAATGAGAGTTACCTATATTTCAAGCATTCCAGTCATTTCCACGGTTACCTACCACTAAAGGTACAAGTTGGTAGCCGACTGCACGCAGCAGCAGCAGCAGACGACGTGTCGCGGCGACACTACTGGTTTCTATGTATTTCTATGAAATTCCCTCCGTAGTGAGCGACATGAAGCCAGCGACGCGTCGGCAGACGGCAGTGTCGTCCGACCGCAGATCAGTAGTGCCGCTGACGCTGGAGCAACGACCGCGTTCGAGCCAATCCAAGATCAGTAGTGCCGCTGACGCTGAAGCAACGACCGCGTTCGAGCCAATCCAATCAACTGGATGCCATCTGCTGTTGCCGTCTGCAGTCGGGTTCGAAATCATGACTGCAGCGACATGTCGTCGCTTCATGTCGTCGCGACACGTCGTCTGCTGCTGCTGTCTGCAGTCGGCTACCAACTTGTACCTTTACACCAAAAAACACTTTTTTCTACATTTCTTATTTTTACTACACGGCAGCAATACTCAAGTAGCCTCACTAAAAGCAGGCTCTCTCCCATATCGCGTTACGGGTAGTAAAAAAGGCGTGCGAAGGTAGCCGTTTGTATTATGCAGCAAATGTCGAGTTACTAGGCCAGCAGCGTGGCTCAGAAGCTTTCAATAATTCAAGCCGGGAGTCTGAGGCGCGAGCACCAGAATACAGAGAGCCGGAACGGAACGGAACTACCCTTAACTATTCGCTTGGGATTATTACACTTTTGTTTCTTATCCTTCCTTTGTTCGCCTGGTAAGTAGGATTACATATTTAACGAAGGAAAACCATCCAAAAGGGATAAAAAGAACACAAAAGAATAAACGGCTCAAGACAGGGTCAAGGTTTTGGACTTAGGTATAGCAAAATTTTATTTAAGTACGAATAGATATATTACATACCTACTTATATTAATTTAGGCTAATAAATTTCCAGGCTGAGTTTGTTGTGGACTTTTTCAGGGCGCGTTTGTACCCTAGTAAACTCAGTTATAAGTCGTTACCGTTAGATATTTTAATAGCTACCTATATCAGTATTTCACAACTAAGTACATAAATATTCATAAGTATTTGTAAATTAATGAGCCTATGAAATAAATCATTTGAATCTTTCCGGTTCTACGTGACAGTATTGACCGTTAGATACCGACACACAGTATGGGTACTTCCCTACCAGTCTGTGAGTCTCTACATCCATTAAACCGTTGATTCAATTTGAGTATCACCGTTCGCGTCCTACTGTTCCCACTTATAGTCAAGTTCAGTCGAAATTGAATTACCCTACGCTGAAATTCAATTCATACCTAATATTATTTATTCCTTCCGTCTATAAGTGGTGAGTTGGTGACAGGTTTTCATAGGCTTTAAGGCGGCTAAGAAGAATTGTGTTAAAGTATCGTATATTCTAATTAAAAACTTAAGACGTACCTACTATGTTAAACGGTTATGGTAACGTAATATGTTAAATGGTTTTCACATGGATATTTAGAAGTTAGACCATTTTCGACTAAGCATGGATACCATTAGAAATGGAAATGGGACCACACGGGAAGCGTCAGCTTTCTAATAAAAAATCATTATCATCGAAATCGATTCACCCAGTCAAAAGTTATGAGGTAACAAACTTAAAAAAATATAAAGTCGAATTGAGAACCTCCTCCTTTTTTGAAGTCGGTTGAAAAAGTCGCTTCCCGCTGTCTGTCCGTACTCACTATGAATGCTTAGATCTTTAAAACTACGCAACGGGTTTTGATGCGGTTTTTTTAACGGCGTACAAGCCGTATTTAAATAATTTTGAATGAAGTTTTACATAAAAACTACTTATAAAGACAATTACTTTCAAATTTAAACGTCATGTATTTTGGGTCTTTAATCTAAAATCGCTGAAAAGCAGAAACACGATTGGATAAAATTTTCTCGATAGGGTGGATGTTCTAAAAGTCGGCACTTTAAGGGTCGTGTCACATTAGAAAATTCGTAAATGCGTCATTCTAAGCAATGAAAATACGTTGTTTTTTTTTCTAATACTTTATACTTTTGACTGTGCAAGTCAATTTTAAAAACCGAATTTATTTATGAAGAAGTATTTTTTTAATCATTTTAAAAAAAAGTACTAATTTGCCTAAGCTCGGCACTCATGTTCGTAAGTACGGCTTTTGTGTTCGCAAAGTCGGCCCTCTCGTTTTTCAATGGCGTCTGAAGGAAAACATGTAACACAGCCTGACTTTGCTTGCAGAATAAATGATTTTCTTTAAAAATTATTATGATTAAACTTAGCTTATGTATAAACGGATACTAAGTACTATTATAGTCTCCATGCACGTAATTACATAGTCTAAAAAATAAAAACAGTGTAAAAAGTTAAACAGTTTAAATTATGTTTACATAAAAAGCGATAAGTAGGAAATCAAATTATTTTCAAATAAAAAATAACAGTTAGGAACACTTTGAAAATACTCTCCGAAAAACATAAATTATACGAATTAATAACAATTGAGTAGGTATTACTTTTTATTTAAGAAATTAATTGTTGAATTACCTAATTACCTTATTAAATATTCAAACATTTAATTAATTTAAGCGGTTAAACCACTTATAAGTAATGTATCGCATTACCTACCTGTCCTGTTCTGTATTTTTAAACGAACTATAAACAAACAATCAGACAGTTTTCCTTATAAATAATACCAAGTTATACTAAGGGGGCCGACCTTAGGAATAACCCAAATCCTTAAGTCGGCATCCCCTGCCGACTTAAGGTACTCCATACTACTGATTTTCCTAAGTCCGGCACCGCTGTTTTTTCTTCAAATGTGCAAAAAAATCGCCTATAATAATTAAAAAACAATGTAATATATTACGTAGAATCAATAACATTGCAACAGCAAGTGCTAAGTACTATAATGTGTAATTTATTCCTTACCAACTGACGCTCGGAATTTAGCAATTTTGTAAACGATTCCGCGACGTACGAACTCTCGCTCGTTCGAACGGCAACTGGCAAAAAGCAGTGCAGCCCAGTGTTCCCATATTTGAAACTTTATTACCCATCGGTGCAAACTTTTTAAAAAATAATACCCATTATGCCTAAGTGGCAACAAAACACTAATATCGACAGAAATAGAACGCAGTGCCGACCTTTGGGGGGGGGGGGGGGGGGGGGGGGGGGGGGCGAGCTTAGGAGCGTTCACCCTACCTAGAAGTTCTCCCAAAATTTGCTCCAAAATCTCAGTTTTCCTTTTTTTTATCGAAAACTACAATGGATGTAATTGTAATTTTTAACTGACTTCATTGTTTTAACGTGTCGGTAATAACAATATCCAAAAACGCTGAGACACCGTTTTTCGATAACTGGCTTAGTTTTTGAATAATTAGGTAAAAGGTCGTTTTCTGTTATATTCTTCCACGACGCTGCATGTCGCACCTACCAAAATATCCGTGAGAGTGAGAAAGACAAAAATAAATTCAATAAATCCCTTTAATAAGAGGAAACTTTCTGTTCCAGTGGTCGCAGTCTCCGTTGACGGTGGCGGGTGGCGCGGCCGAGTCCCCGCCTGAAGGCTTCCGACGCGCCGCTCGAGGCTCCTTCTCCGCCATCCTGGACCTGCTGACGGCTACCACCAACCTCGACCACCACCATGTGAGTACACCATACATTTATAATAGGTCGTCGCTCGCGCTCCGACTGGATACCTAGAGCCCAACCTAACAACGACAGCTCTGTGAGCACAGAGCAAGGATTGACGTGTCTTTTGTTTTCTGTGTCTGTGAGTGCGACAACTTTTTCTCGTAGTGTGAGTGTGTCAATTTGAAATTTGTATGGTGCGCGGATGCTAGTGTGCGTGAAAAATTGTGACGGCTCAGGTAATGCGACCTTTGACAGAGTATTTATTGCCGCACTTTTGAAGATACGTGCGGCCTCTTGGACATAATATGAAATACACATTAGGTATACCTACTCTTACGACGTACCTGCATAGGTACTGTTTTTCTACTGGTCATAATGTTAATTGACAAAACATCAAAATTAAAAAAAAACATAAATCGTTTCAGTAACCTTTGACCAGTCAAAGTTTTTAGCTAGAAGTTTCTTTTAAGGGCACTAAAATTGCCCCGTGTTAGAAAGCCCCGCTCCCCCATTACAAAAAATACCAATTCAAAACAGTAATAATGAGACCATTTTATGAAATCCGATCTCGAGTGATCTGAGAATCCGATTAATCAGGTTAAATTATTCATACCTGTTATTTTTCACATAGTTATGAGTTAAGAGTAAGACTAACTTACATGCACTATCTACTGACTACACTATTTATCATTGGTTGTCTTGTAACATGGTGCGGGTGACAGTCTGGTCCTTCCATATTGCCGTTTTCATCTCATCTGTCACTTATAAACTCCAGAAGAACGGGCAAGACGGAAGCTAGTATATTAAGCATACCTATTTATACATTGCCCCACAGTAAGAGAAAATAATTTAAAAATTTATTAGCATAAACTTAAAAACTTTTTGCTTTTGACGAAAATAGTGAAACATGAAACCTCTTAAGTCTTAGCCCAAAAAAGTTAAATAAGTTTAAAAGTAGTAGGTACATAGTTAAGTATAGCTAGTCGTACCATGGTTCTATTTTCCCTCAAGGTTAGGTACCTGAAAAACATCCCTCTCTGTCCCTAGTTCGAAACATGAAAATCTACTTCAATGTTTTATTAACTTCGTAACTTTGCCATTAGGTACCTTTTATTTAAATTGGCCTCCAGCTCAATAGTCAATATCTACTCGATATCTAGTATCTACGCTTTGATTGCCCTCTCCCGTGCCGCAGGCGTTTTATAATGAGTCTGCGTTGTTACGATCTTATAGATAAAATCGCATATTTTAGGGTTCCGTACCCAAAGGGTTTTAACACGGACCCTATTTTTAAGACTCAACCGTCTGTCCGTGCGTCCGTCTGTCACCAGGCTGTATCTTTTGAACCGTGTTAGACACTTGAATTTTTTACAGATGATGTATTTCTGTTGCCGCTATAGCAACAAATACTAAAATAAAATGAAAATATTTAAGTAAGGGGGCTCTCACACAACAAACGCGATCTTTTTGCTTGTTTTTGCTCGATATTGATTACGACCACAGGTACACGCTAAAAGTATTCACAGAATATTAATATATACATAATATATAGCTGCTTGTGCTGATTCACTGACTGACTGATTGATCACCTCTCCTGAACAATTTTGTATGAAAAAAATTTTTTTCACTGTGCGTTTCGTATACAAGAAAAAAATTCATTCGGAGGAAAAATACGGAGAGAGCTGATGATTGAGGATTTCGGAGACGGGTGAAGAGCACAGCCAGGGTATCAAAGATAGGTGGGGGGTGCTCGACCAAATGTCGTTCGAAATGTCATCCAATTGGCAGTAAGCTGAAAAAAATTTCAAAATGGCCGCCAAAAGAAATTCGCCGATATCTCGGAAAGTATAAAAGATGGAGGAACGATTTCTTGGATAGAAGTGATCAGGACCCGAAAGGTCTATTGGATGGACAGGAAAAAAATTCAAAATGGCGGAATTAATTTTTTTTCATAGAAAATGTATGGGGAATGTTGAAGGGACTAAAATTGTAAGGCAAATAGGGGGGACGAAAGCACGCGGGCCACATGTGGCCCGCGCCCCCACGCGCCCTACTAGTTTAGTTATATATTCACTTTTAAAATAATAAATTTAAGGTGGGCTTCCATAATATAAGTACTTGATTTTTTTCTTGTTGAATTTGGATGGCTGGAATTGGTCTTGATAATACGGGACCATCGGTGCGCGTGCCTGACTCACCCTTGAACAATTTTAATAAGTCGGCTTTATTACGATCCTAGAGATATAGCATTTTTTTAACATCAAATGGAAAGAAGGTTCGATAGAGGCGGGGCGAAATTTTCATTTTACCTAGTTCGTTTGTTTTATTATTAAATATTTCATTGGTTTAAAAAGGTACCTACTAACGACTTAATAATAAGTTAAGTTCTAGCTGTAATAGGTACTACTTAGGCATACCTACCTAGTCAAAATTATAGTACCTATGCAAACAGAATAACTTAGAAATGAGTACAGTGTACACATACGAGACTAATCTTCTCGACAGGACTCGTTGTTTTGTGTGGACCGTATTGTGCTTTACCTAAGCTTTGTGGATCACAATTCACAAGCACAACGTTTTAAGAGCAGCCTTCCTGGTAGATTTTTTCATACAAACGCTCGTACGCGATTATGAGGATTTAACAAACTTTTCTTGAAATATTTTTAACAAGTGGGTTACCTAACACACTATATTTAGGTTTGTATAGAGACAAAAACTAAAATTTATGAGCAACAAATTCAGTACCAGCCTCCAAAAATCTTCATTCTTGCTGAAATTTTACATAAACTTTGGTCGTTTCGCTCAGCTCATATTATATTGTAAAAGTAAAAAAAAAACAACTCTATACAAACCTCGTACAACTAATAAAGATTCGAAATAACAAACATGATTTACACATACTTGTAAGGCTTTTTCAAAAACACAATACGTGTTTTTTCCTGGAACAAGTTCCATGAAATTGCCACGCTATTTTTTTTCCTGAACGCACGATTGACTACATAGGCGTTATCTCGTTTTTTCGCATTGAGTCTTTTTCTAGGATTGCGTTAGAGTTTAGACGAAACAGCTAGCCTGTAGACCACGTATTCGTTGTACTTGGATGGTCCGGGAAGGGTCGCCTTAAGCTCACGAATACACCTATATCGGGTTAAGCTCATTGTATCTATATTCTCTCTTTGCATGTATACACATGTGGTAGTAACATAATATTGTAGGAGTTTATTTTGTTTTTCTCAAATTAATCGATTCGAAGATTTTGAATATTATGACATTTTTTAAAAGAGCTAGTAGGTACGAGTTTCTTGCCAGGTCTTCTCGGTGCAAACCTGACTTCCAAACCTGGCGATAGAGTTATTGACTTTTCATAAGAGCTCATATTTAGGTCTATGTGAAAAATAAAGATTTTAATTTTCAATATTTGCAACTACGAATAAATATAGGTACCCCTCAGAATACAGAATAAACCAGAAGCCGCATCGAGCCGTGATTGCACGGCGTACATTGTGTCCTAAAACAGCGTAAACATCCCTCGCCCCTCGCTCTTCTCACCCGCGTAATGTTGCTAGGTCAGAAACTATTTCCCTATTTTAGGGTAAAAGTTTATAAAATTTGAGGTAAAATAATAACTGTTGGGTTCTTAACCCTAGAAAGATACTCTTATTTTTTGTACGTAAAAGTAGTCAGGCGTAAAATTAAGTCCTGTTGAATAACTAGCTGTAATTCAATATCTAGTTTCTGATTTTATTAAACATATGTTTATTAATTTGGAATAAGTATATGCAATTATAAAAATACAGTTCTTTTTCAATTTATATTTATTTATTATAATAAAAAATCAAAATATTGAACTACTTCAATATAATATCAATAAAAATAATCAACATTTATTCATGTATTAAAAACATTTTGTATGATTTTAGTCCATTTGATTTTTCTTTCTTCGTCAGCCGGGAATCTAAAATATTTAAGGAATATCTGTATTAATGTAATGTATTAATGCAATAAGAAGAGTAATTATACAAAACTATGAATTGTACCCTAGAACTAAGTTTCTCTCCTTCACAACACACACCATTCCATATCGGTGCTGATGACCGTTGAGGAGTTCTCTCATTAGGAGCCAACTTCTAGTACAGTAGCCATGTCATGGTGACTCTTAAAACCGGCTATCATAATGAAACGCGAATACAAAATTTCGTGTCCATGCTGTTGACCGTTATAGAGTTCCTACATTTGGTCCTAATCCTGAATGTCGAATCAGGCCATGCTTACCATAAAAATGCTATGTCATTGGAACTGAACAATGTAAAATTAGTTTGCAAAATTTGAACTAACACACAAATATTGCAAGTTAAATTAAAGTGAAACTAATTTACATGAATATTTTGTAATTTTATTACAGTTGTATATACATACCAAGTATAAATGTCGATATCATAATATCCTTATGTTTTTAGTTCGTAAAAATTTTAGTATTTATAATCTATTCCGAAACGAAGTAGGGAAAATCAAAAACGTTATAACGGCAACACTAACAAAATGGCCACATTATTCTCCGTCGCAATTGACAATAAATTTCTTTATTCAATAATTAAATAAAACAATGACTGAATGGCTTACTTACAGATGAAATGTGATCCCATCCTGTTTCTTTTTGAGACCAGCAGTATTTTTACATGTTGGAATGGCACAAGCTGGCATAATTCAATGAAATTTGACACCTGTGAAACACGTTAGATTGACACGACGTCCACAGACTGACTACTCGCCCGTTTCTGAAAATACTCGTTTTAAGAGTAGTTTTTGAAGCTTCGATATTATGCCCGTACACAGGTTCTGGTTTATTCTGTATTCTGAGAGGTACCCAGAGATATTCTAGACGACATAGTATGTAACTTTTTTTACTATTACATACAAGGACCTTCTACGCTGGCCACTGCCTATTGTAACAGCTACCCTGTTTTACATACTTATTTTCTTCTTAGGCAAATGCCTACAATATATATTTTTTCCTTTTTGTAAATAGTTTTCTTTCCACTTCTACCCACCACTAGTTTAATTTGAATATTCCTGTAGGTACTCCGTAAAGATCTGCAAACAATGAAACTAGGTAAACACTGAAATATGGAACGACCATACTTGGTTGGTGCCGAGAAAATTGTTTGTAGACGAGATTGGCTGTGTTTTAGGAGGAGTCTGTTGGCTATGTTTAATAATTGACCAAGTGCGTGTCAGACTCGCGCACAAATGGTTCCGTAGCTACCATTATCTAAAACAGTATCGAGCAAAATAAATATTGATTGGGGCCCTGGGGGCACTCTTTTTATATATTTTTTTATTGTTTTTTTTAGTATGCAGCAATACTAATTACAGCATCTGTGTAAATTTCAAGTGTTTTACTATCACAGTTTAATAAATGCAGCCTGGTGACAGACGTACGGCTGAGTCTTAGTAATTGTACTCTTGTACTCTTTGGATACGGAACCCTAAAAATGTATGTCTGGTGTAAGTAACCTAACTGGTGCAAATTAGTTTGCTAGGCAGATTAATTCAGTTATTAGAGACAGTAAGCACATCACACGACTAAATCTGTTTTCATTCGTATTTCCCAAACGATAAGAACTAATAACTGCATTTTTAAATGCGAATTAAAAATGCAGTTGTGTTCCATATTTTCAACGTCTAGAATCAAAGCAGAGTGGCGCAGTGGAAGCGTGCTGGGCCCATAACCCAGAGGTCCGTGGATCGAAACCACGCTCTGCTATTTTTGTGTTGTTACTTAGGTACCTATATTTTTTAAATAAGCAAATATCGCACCCGTAATAATATAAGGACTCAAGTCAAAATTTTTGAAAAGTTTGATTTTGAATGCTAAGGGCACAAAACGAAATTATCTACCGGCTACCGCTGACAGAGAGAAAAAAAAAACGTTAACGACTCTGTAACTATAACTGTGTCTCTCTCACACTCCCCCTGCTCGTCTCCCGTTCTTCTGCTATAAGGTCGCAACAAGTAACGTGTCCATACTTGTCGAAGGCAGACCGTTCAAACGTTGTGCAATTCGTGTTTGTGCCCTTCTATGACAATAAAACAGGTGCGTTTTGTTCTAACCATTTTGTATTATATAGAAAAATTTGTAGTTGTGCCGTTATATTATAAAAATATACTAATATTTTTGGGTTTAATTCATTTAATAGATCGCTATATTGTCGAAATGTAAAGATATTGAAGGGATTATATCTGAATGGTTCAATATAGTACGTAAATTGTTTTATGTGCGATGACGTATTTTGCGATAGGCCTTTATTTATTGAAAACATTTGAAAACTTTTATTACTTCGGGCTTTATAAAGTGCCAGTTAAACAATTTAAAGTGCACCGCGCAGCACCCAGTCGTAGCCAATATTCCACAGGAGTGGCCCCAGAACAGACCCCTGCGAAACACCGCACGAGCACTCTCGCCGACACCATCCGTCCCGACCCGGAAAAATAACGGCTCTATCCGCCAGATAGGCCCCGATCACAAGGCGGAGGTAGTTCGGCACCCGATGGTAGACGAGTGCCTGCCTGATACAGCTCCAGGGTAAGGTGTTGAAGGCATTGGCTATGTCCAGAGACACCGCCAACATTACCTCACCCCGAAACGCCCTAACGCGCATAATTGCGTCCACTGTGGAGCGCCCTCGACGGAACCCAAATTGGTTGTCTACCAGGTTCGGCCCCTCTCTCTCCAAGTGCTGAACGAGGCGGGCTGATATAATTATCTCTCAGAGCTTTGCCACCTCATCCAAAACCACAATGGGCCGGTAGGCAGATGGAGAGTCCGCCGGGCGCCCTTCCTTCTTTAGTAGGACCAGGTTTCCAGTCTTCCACCTGGGTGAAAACTGGCCCTGCTCTAAACACGCACTAAAGAGCCCTAATAATCGGGGCTCGAGAGCCTTCGAGGCCAGAACCAGGTGACGGCCAGCGGGGCTAGACAAAGTCACAAGCGTTTGGTGTTAGCGCTAGTCGACAAAAATGTATGGACAAAACAAATGACTGTAGAAAAACCACGATAATAATTACTAAACACGCTGTGTTTGATACTGTCGGCTGTCAATTGTCAAGCGAAGTACGCTAAAGTTATCTACAAGGTCCGCGAGAACGCCAGCGAGGGTTCAAGTTAGCGTAGTGTAACGTAATATATAGCTAGGGTGGCGAATTTAATTTAGTACAAATTTATACGAGCGCGTGGTTCTTCTATAAAACCATTGCGGACCCCTGAAACGCGCACTTACACAGTCTTTGTTCTGCGCGCGCGCATGTGTGCGTGCCGACACCGGGCAGCGCCGCTGCACCGCGGTCGCCCATCAGTCTTGGCCGGGAAGTTGAGCGCAACACGCGTGTCAAAATTTCAGTAATATTAAAAAAAAAATAATTTCCATGAATAGCAGAGTAGACATGAAAATATAGGACCCCAATACCGGGTGAGTGTCACGATTTTTTCTGACCGCTGTAAAACGTCGTTTGCTTGCGTTAAGCGCCACGCCAGTTTTTTCTTGTGGGTACTTGCCGTCGGTGACGCGCGGCGCGAGCAAGCGACGGGCTGAAGGTCACCTCTTTAGGAACTGGATGTTCATGGTATACGGGTTTCATTTCTCTCTCCTTAAACCCGTTACATTTTTTTTTTTTTTTTCCATGAATAGTAGGTATGTAATTATTAAGTTCAATCGGTACAGTTAATTATAATTGAGCAAAGGGACGTGGGTACAGTTAATTTTAGTTGAGAAAGGGTCGTGGGTAGGCGGCCTTCACTTGATTCACAAGCCCGGAGTGGTACTGCCCTGGGACACGTGGCGCTCCGGAGAAAACGCTCGAAGCTCAGGCCGGCGGTGGTGAAGAACCCGGCCCGCAGCCACAGGGAACGGGCCGTGCGCCGTGGTGGCGCGCTCAGGTGAAGTTGATGTCAAGGACCGGCCGGCGCGTGGCGAGGCGGCGCTCAGCGACGCAGCCCGGACATGCAGCGTGCGCAGCAGAGACGGGCGCCTGCGACAGGCACGCGGCCCGCGTAGCAGGCGGCTAGCGGACACGCGGCCCTAGCGGCGGCGGCGAAGGCGCCGGCCGCGGTGGTCGCTCAGCGGTATTCCGCGAGGAAGACCACGGTAAGCACGCGGCGAGGCGGCGCTCACGACCAGCCGCTGAGAGCCGAGTCTGGAGGTGTCACGCGCTGGTCAGCACATGGGAAGGCGGCGTGCCTGACCAGCAGCCGTGATGGAAGCAGACACGTGGCAGCTAGCGCATGGCCCCCAAAGCAGGGTTCGTCACGCAAAAGAGGCGAGACGAGCCATGCCGCGAAGAATCAGCCGTACTCTCGAGCGAGCCCAGCCAGGGAACCCTGGAATCAACATCCAGTTCCTAAAGAGGTGACCTTCAGCCCGTCGCTTGCTCGCGCCGCGCGTCACCGACGGCAAGTACCCACAAGAAAAAACTGGCGTGGCGCTTAACGCAAGCAAACGACCTTTTTTCAGCGGTCAGAAAAAATCGTGACACTCACCCGGTATTGGGGTCCTATATTTTCATGTCTACTCTGCTATTCATGGAAATTTTTTTTTTTTTTAATATTACTGAAATTTTGACACGCGTGTTGCGCTCAACTTCCCGGCCAAGACTGATGGGCGACCGCGGTGCAGCGGCGCTGCCCGGTGTCGGCACGCACACATGCGCGCGCGCAGAACAAAGACTGTGTAAGCGCGCGTTTCAGGGGTCCGCAATGGTTTTATAGAAGAACCACGCGCTCGTATAAATTTGTACTAAATTAAATTCGCCACCCTAGCTATATATTACGTTACAGTAGTTTCACATACATACACAGCGTGTTTAGTAATTATTATCGTGGTTTTTCTGCAGCCATTTGTTTTGTCCATACATTTTTGTTGACTAGCGTTAACGCCAAACGCTTGTGACTTTGTCTAGCCCCGCAGGTATGCCGTCAGGTCCTGGGGCGGTGTTTTTGCCCTGCAGCCGTCGCACCACCGCTCTCAATTCTTCCCGGGTCACTTCGGGCACGTCAGAACCGCTATCCGCGCTGAGTAATGCGATAGGCGGAGCCATCGGAGGTGGAGTGTACTCCGCCCTAGATGGAAACAGGGAGCACACTATATCCTGCAGGAGCTGCGGTTCGAGACTCTGGATCAATGGGGGCGCCGAAGGGCGAAGTTTGCCTCTAACCATTAGGTAAGGGCGCCTCTATGGATCAGAGTCCAGTGTCTCCAGCAGCTCCTCGCGAGCCCTAATTTTGGCCAATTTGATGGCGGAATGAAGAGTCCGCTTCGACTCTCTGTACGCCTCATACAGCTCCGCCTCCGCAGTCGGCCCAAAATGTGTGCGGCGATGCCTCCTACGGTGCCTGGCATATCGACGCCTTGCCTCCACGCATGCGGCACGTAAGTCCGCAATATGTGGCGACCACCAGTACACCTGGTGTTTTACAGGAGTTTGTAGGATACGTAGCATCGCAAACCTGCGACAGAGCCTCCTGAAGCCACTAAGCCTCCTCGTCTATACTGACAGGCCTGGTCAGTGAGGAGACCCAGGCCTGTACGATAGAAGCTTCCAGAAGTGCCTCCTTATTGAGCTGTTTTACTGCCCAGCGCGGGCCCCCTCCCCCAGGGGCCGCGCGGATTTGGTCTTCTGAGGATGAGGAAGAGACATCAAATCGAATGTACTTAGCGGTGGTCCGATAACGTCTCCACCTCCTCCATGACGCGCCATCCTCGTACTCGGCGTGCTACAGCGGGGCTAGCAAACGAAATGTCCGCTATAGATCCTCCCCGCTGACGCACGCACGTTTGAACGGATCCTTGGTTAAGAAGGAGCAGGCCCTGCTCCACAGCCCACTCCTCCAGCACTATTCCCCGCGCATTTGTCGTTGGTGAACCCCAAGCCGATGACTTGGCATGAAAAAATGTTCATCTATCTAATGTTTAATTGTTGATTAAAATTAAAATTTTGGAGATATTATAGGTATGTTACTTACCTTTTTAATTTTGACTGATTATTAAAGTATTATTTTCGATTTATCTGATGTTTTATTTTTAAAATGTAAACAATTAGTTCATACTTGCAGTTTAGTTTTATGATATAGAGTACCAACTATGATTAAAAAATAAATAGTGACAGGCCTTTTAATAATATATACTGGATCAAACTTAAATAGGTCCACATTACTGTTATAACCGGGCTCGGTGTGATGTAGGTAGAGCCGGAGAGGGTGAAGCCAGGCGAGACAGATTTAAAACACTCGATCATTCACAATAAGTAGATTTATTAGCACAATTGAGTTTAAGTAAGTAAAAGTTCACATGAATGTTTATTACGCACAGATAGTTCATTAAGTCCAATATGGTTTATACACTTGTTTCTTTGTATTGGGTCTAAAAGAGTTCAAACTGTTACACACTGTTCTGAGCACAGGGGGGAATTTAATTGGTGAGTCAGTCAGTCACGATATGCAGGCACTGTGCAGCTTGAAGGCGTTGCTACTTGCTAGCTGGCTGGCCGGTCGATCGGCCGTCACCAGGTTCGCTGCCTACGACCTTTGCTGGTAAGTCCGGTCGATCGGTCATGTACCAGTTTGGGGTCGTGCTATCCGCACCCTTGGTATGTCCGGTCGATCGGTCGGTACCAGGGTTTGGATGAGTGCTACTGCTTATCGCTAGTAAGTCCGGTCGATCGGTCTGTACTAGGGAATGCGTAAGACTGCATCTCTGAAGATTCTGCATTGGGTTTTATACTAAATATCCCGGGGGAGCGGGGACTGCGACGGGGTAGTTTTTGCTGCCAAAGGGTCGTGCGGCCAACCCGGAAGAGAAAGCTGGAGGCTGGCGGCCGGCGACGTCCCAAACACGTGGCGATGCTCAACCCGACGAGTAGGTACCTGCTCCCGGCCTTGATGCGACGAATGGTATATTTTAGAAAGCTGGCCGGTTATTATTTTTAAGTTAAGCACAGCTAATCCTATTTTGCAATGTGACGTGCTACACTGTTATATTTTTTTGTAGTATAATATGGGCCTAACTTGAAAGTGTTTTTTCAAATACTTTATTGATGGCTACTTATAGTCTAGGTATCGAAGAATATATCTGAAGAAAATCACATTTACAACTAAAATATTAAGCATTTTATAAGAAAAATAAACTGGAATGCTATAATTCAGAATCTTTAAACACGTATTCCCAAAAAACTACTTTTTTGTTTTAAGCCTTTATATTACTAAGGGTGCGATATATTCTTACATAGGACCCGGCGAACCGCGCAAAAAATGTCGCCAGTTTACTTACTGGTGACAAAAATGTTTGTTTTCACACCAAAGGCGTCAGTATAGTACCTAACACCTGCAGTATTGTTTATGGGCCGCGGTCCACGCCACAGACCAATATAATTGTTATTATTCCTCACACGGTGCGTTTCCTGGACGGTTTCCGTCATATTATGGCGTATTAGCGTGAAATTAGACAGATGGCGCTACTTTTTAGGGTTCCGTACCACAAAAGAAAAAAAGGGAACCATTGTAAATAAGATTAGGTACTTTGTTGTCTATCTGTCACGAGTATTTATTTCAGTACCTAACTATTTAAGATATCGACATGAAATTTTGAAAAGTTTTAGGTAATAGGTAATAACCCGAAGTCATTACAATCATGTAAAAAAAATTAAAATCGTTTTTATTGGAAAAACCGGGTCGTAGAAAAATGGTTTTTACCCCACCCAAACCCGTGAAATTCTCACGTGTGGGCTTGAGCGGGTTGGCTATTAACGGCGTAAACGCTCGTTGAAAGCGATTTTTACTGACTGCCGTTAAAAACCGTTAGAAACTACAATTATTGATGTACTTAATTGTAATATTTATTTAAATGTGTCATTTAAAATAATATCTAAAAACGCTCAGAACGGATTTTTTGATACCTGGCTTCAGGTACCTGGAGTTAGGTAAATCGTCGTTTTTCTGTGATACTTATTCTTCCGCAAAGCTGCATGTCGCACCCACCAAGGTTTTCGTAAGAGTAGGAAAGATAAAAATAAACTCAGTATATCGTCTTAAAAACTCTTTATAGTGATTAGTTACTTAGTTAGTCTTCGTTTCACATTTCAGGAGCACTCGGAGTCGCCTTCCACGTCGCCGAGGGTCGAAGAAAATTCCGCCGCAGTTTCCCCCACGGCTAATGAAGGTAATCATTTCGTACCTACCTCCCTATCGACCAAACTTAATACTTCCAACACACCCTAATGAGTTTATTAATTAAATATGTACCTACATGACGAAGTATAGATCGTCTAATCTGTCCCCACGTGTATACTAATGAGTTAGGACGAGATACTAAAGCACGTAATTACACACTAATTACTTAGGTGAAGGCGAAAGCGAGCGGTGATGGTCAGCAACGGCGCTTCTAGACAGACTCGCGCAGCGTGGCTTCGCTGCAGACACTCGCCTTGCTTTACCGCCGACAGGTAGGCATTCTATGGGAACTAGAAATATTACTTTACTCTATGGAACTAGGTCGCCACGAGTCGAGTCGCATGCATGCCGGCCGATAAGAACATAGGAGTTGACTGCTCACGGCTGTCGATGTATTTTTACAGCACAGACTGAGGTCTGTGTTTTACAAACACACAGCACCGATAACAGTTTTATTCGGGGAAAATCAGCTCTATTCATTTCGGCGCATTCACCCCTACAGCCTTCCCGCTGAGGCATAAACCACCCTTACAGGCAGGCTAAATCACATGGAAGATATATACCTCGTTTTCTAGGTTATTGACCTTTGTGCGTTGGTCCAGTACCCGCATTCTACCCCTACTCTAGTAGAATTCTCGAGAATGCGCGAGAATTCCCCAGAAAACACACGACCTTTTTTGCTCATATCTATTAATTTGTACGTTCTTATGCGATTGTCATAAAGTTCATTATGCTATGTAAAATTTTGTTGCAAAAAGTAGCTTCCATGCGGAATAGCCGCAGCGATGTAAATTGACCCTGATTATATTATAGTACCTACCTAATACTTATCATTTCCAGGGTGCGCGCGCTACAGAGAGCTGTGCTACCGCGCGTCGCAGGCGCACCTGCCCGCGCAGGCCGAGAGCGCGCCGCGCGCCTGCGACTGCGCGAACTGCTGCGCGCGCCGCGCCTCCGACTGCGCCTGACCCGGCCGCACGCGCGCCCTCGCCTGCAAGCGACCCGTACCATCCGCTGCTGTCACGCGCAGACATTAGACTTCACAGCAAGATTTATATCAACTGAGGCACCTGAGCGATCGCATAAAAATTTATCTATCATTAAAGAACTGCGTCAATGTCAAAACGTAATTTACAAGTGTTGTGATTTTTTTTTGACGTGACGTCTTATAATTCGATTGAGCCGTTTGCACGCACGAAAAAACATGACTCATGCGGCGTTACCTCGCTCCGAGGCGTTCCATGTAAGGCTTGAAGTGCAAGCGAGAGCGCGGAACGAGCGACAAAGAAGACGTTGTCACGTTCAACTATCGTCAGTAAACCGACTTTACAGACAACCAATTTTTTTAATGTATCGCACTCATTTGTTCTCTGCTATAGGCAGAGACCTTTTTAATGTGAGCTTTGCTCTGAAGCCTCTGAAGAAGTGCCAACTCACGTGATGGTCGTGACTTGGTTTTTAAATTTTATTTATTATTAGGTATTATCTTACGCGAATGTGAGCAACACTCTTCCAGAGCATTTGAGTGCTAAGTGTTGTGATTGGTCAAAGTTCAAAACCCATGTTTTGACTAGATACAGTTCTTTAATGAGTGATACTTTTTTAGGAGATCGCCCTGCTGATGTAGTCTCATCGTTATCGCTGTTCTTCCTCATCTTTTTACTCAACTTTAAACCAGCCTCCTTACATCCTTAAATTATCGATTCCTTCTCATTATTATTACGTTACCTTTGAAATATAAACATTTGATAAGTCACTTGATCAACCTATTAATATCCGGATAGATTTTATCTTTCCCATATCACAGTTTAACGATATTCTTTTAACACTGTGCCCATATTATATCTTCTTAAGTTCTCGCGTCAGTGTTTAACTTAACCGAACCCCTCGTCCGATTTTTATGAAATTTTCAGTTTATATTCGGTAGATATGAGACAGGTCCTAAGCTATTTTTCATAGCCCTACTATAACTATAGGTATAGCAAAAGAACGTTTGCTGCGTCAACTAGTTCTCTAATATATATAAAATTCTCGTGTCACAGTGTTTGTAACAAAACTACTCCAAAACAGCTTAACTGATTTTTAAGAAATTTTTATCTAAGTCTGAGAATAGGTCGTAAGATGTTTTACATACCCCTGAATGGCAAAACAACGTTTGCCCGGGCAGCTAGTCTAAAATATGAAATTCTCGTGAGAAAGAGCGTGTAGGTGTCTCTAAGATCACGAATTGATATCTATTATCCGATGAGCACGAAATTGAGATTTGTGATCTAACTTTCGTACTTGTAATACTTACGTATTATTACCTAGTGAAAAAGATTAAAACTTATTTCTATTGATACGTAAACACACATCCTCGCTTTCGATATCACACATACCCTCATTTTTATGTATCTCTGTCCCCAGTGCCTTACCTGCAAAACCTTTTGCTCCTAAGCAAATAAATTAATAATTAATAGACACTTAAATATTTTCAGGTCGATAAATTATATTCCTGATATTTCATTTTTATATTGTACCTAGATATATGAGACTTAAGGAATTTGTTGCAATTTAAAATACATTTTATCGCAAATTCAATTTTATCTGTCCGTTAGAAATGAAATTTTATTATTGTAGTTAAGTAAGATTTTAATGAAATAATGTAAAAAAAAACAATTTTCACATTTTATTATGATACGTCTACAAACGAATTTTCCGTAAATACTAAAAAATATGTCGAAACATTATAGATAGATAGAAAATTTTATTTTAAATTTAAGCCAAAACTTATCACAAGACAAATATTAAAATTAATTGTCCAAGCCATTTATAATCGAGATTATGTAAAGTGTACAATAAATATATAATTAATAAAATACCCGTGTAATATATAATTATTAACTAATAAACCTCTTGATTTTAAGTTTTAACCCTAAGTAGACTATCTAAAAATAATTTCAAAGGATTGCCCAGTATGTTAATTTTTAATTTGAACCCTTTATAAAATTACAATAAAGGTACATCTCTACGCTATTTTATATTACAATACTAGAGCTAAAAATAAGTAGGTACATAATTTATTTATTACACTGATTTAACCCTTCTATTTTCTTATTTTTCATTGTACTTACCCGATGTCTTAATATTTTAGTATATTATTGAAAATAATATTAATAACTATCGCGTTATTTCGACTTATTATAAATGCTTCAAAAACTAAAAAAAGGTATTAAGTAATAATATCTTACTATAAAAATATATATAGGGTGCTATATTTATCAAATTTAGGCAATTTTTCTCAAAAAATGAGTTGACAATTATTTCTAAGAATTCTTCATATATTATAATCTATTTTATCTGAGGGTGAAATAAAAAAGACAGGAATTTAAAATACTCAATATTATCAGTATTTTTATTTAAAGTTAACGAACATACAGATGTCAAATGAGAACAGTTGTGGTTTTTTACATGGAATAATAAACAATGAACATTATGCAATTTGACAAGAACATAAAACCTAGGCAAGTACCTTCAGTAAAGACGTATTTAACAACAGTTGGATAAATTCGTATCTCGGTTAAAAATCTATGTTTTTTTATCTGTAGAATAAGGCTACGACCACAATACACCATAAATGAGTAGGTTCAGCTAATTATCACAACTTGTTGATGCGAAATAAAAAAAATACAGGTCATATTTCATACCAATTGTAGTTCAAAATTTTAAATTTAAAATTCTGTTTTAGGCCCTCATTAAAATAAATGGCAGAGATGGCGAAAGGTAATCAATAATCATGACTAATAAATCTTATTGCAATTGCGATTTTAAATAATCATAGTATAATGAAATCCATCCATAAAAATTGCAATATTAAGTAACTTACTTAGTTACAAAAATTCTAAAAAGTAAATAGTATAGATAAAATCACTTTCTCAATCCATTCACTAACACATAATTTATTAAGAACTCCCTCTAACTAGAAAAAAAATTTAATTGTTACCTAATGATTATTTGAATCTAATATGAACTGCCAGATTCTTCCTGCTTTAGTGCGCATACGCCATTCAGAGTATTAAAACATATTGTTTACCTATTAACTGCTCTATTTAAAAAAATCTGTAACCATCGGAATGGTTGGAAGATATATAATTTCTATCAAAAATACTGGTCAATTTACATTAGCTTAATAAACCTTCATCTGGTATTTATAGGTACAATGTATTTTGTAAGTGTATACAAGATTATGTGTTAAACATAGGTGAAATGCTAACGTTATTTAAAAATACCACGCCAAATGCATAAAAACTGCTCAGAAAATTAGTTACAGCTAAAAAAATTTTACGTTTCAAGTGTATTGAAACTTTAGTCTAAAAGAAATACGTATAAAAGAAAAACTAGTCTACTAACTTAATTATACGGAAAAGTATATAAGAAACAGTTATTCCTACTTAAAATGTTAAGTTTAATATCAGACATATCAACGAGACAAATTATAAGTATTCATAATTAAGTATTATGTTACTGCAAGGAGACGAATATCGCTTATAAAAATACATATTTATATTATAATAATTAGTGTTGCAACTGGTTGCAACGATAAAAGTGCAGAGGTATTTTGATCGAGCCATGTTTCTTATAGACTTTATGTCCGCAAAAAGGAAAAAAAAAGTATTTACAAACTCAATGATTGCGTTCATAAAAAAGATAATTAGTATTTTACAAGTAGGTACACAATATTCAAATAGTAGGTAATGAAATCTGTATCTAATTTCGATAAGATATTCCTTTCGACTTACATACCTGTCCAGTGTCCTGCCAAAGGAATGGTTGCTTCTGACATCCAGGTGCTTACTTACTTAGCGATTTTACATTGGTTGGTCAAAATTATTGGAATACCAAGTGATAGCGGAAACTATTGTTGTTAAATTTCCGAAAGTATAGTTTCAATGTAACTATTTTAAAGTATCTAAAACAAATTTATTGTTTATGAAATATAAAACAAAAATACATCATGATAATCAATGCTTATTTTCGTAATTTGTCATAATCTATTAAAGGAATTGGATATAATTTCTTAAACAATAAATTTGTACGGAATATGAATAACTACTTAGTCCTTAACTTTTTTGTCAGTAGGACGAGTTATATTTGTCTATTAAAAGGCATATAAGTACGTCATAGTGACACTCATGATGGACAAAATGAAACTTTGATAAAGTAATGATTAACGGTTCCGATTACAATAATTTCTTTCCATCCTTTTAGTAGGTATAAGTAACATCAAAAATATGCAATCGAATCAGTGATCAAACGATTTTAACGACTAAGTAAGTACTTACACGTTCATCAAAATACTTCGGTACAGATATTTTTTAATCAATATCATTTTGCCCATTGTAGCAATTATAAGTAACGTATAGAGAAGAATTGCCAAGAGAATAATTGAGTTTAGGTACCTCTAAGTTCTAACACGTAGGATGAAATAAAAGATAGCTGCTGTAAGCACAGCAGAATATGTCTTTAAAATGTGCTGTAAGGTGCCAGGACAGCATGAGCAGCGAGGAGGTGAAGTCACTCGCTAACGCCGATAGGGATGGTAAGACGCCGCAGATGCCGTGCCACTGGAGGAGCCGTGGTAGCTCCGTTTGGACTTCTGATACCCATCTCCTGATCCACCAGTGTATTCGTAATCGTCACCTAAACGTATGAAAACATGTTAAAACTATCAAAATGAGGTCTATCATGTTATTTCCTCTGATTAACAACACTAATAAGTATACTAATAATTTAGTGTAAATTTAAATAAAAAGCGCTTAAAAAAACTGTTAGGTAAGTACCTACCTACAGATAAATATTATTTTTTATATTTATACTACTTAGAACTACTTTTTGTCTTTAAGGTTATAAATGGATATTTAGCGCATTTTCTCAAGATTTTTAAAAACTAGACAAAGGCTTTTGCTTAAAAAAATCGATTAGATTTGATTTGATTGAAAAAGTCGATTTGATCTCACGACTCTTTCAGAAGTCTGAACATACGATTTATTTGATAAGTATTATACTACTTGGATACTTACCTACCTACCTTTCAATTCTAAAGAAATATGGTAGGTAAGCTTTGAATGGACCATTAATTAGAAACAGCAATATATCAGAAAAGCATGTCTAGTAACACACAATATTGATTACATACCTAATTTAACTATTATTTGAAAAATAAATAAAAAACCACTTACCGCACCACGCACCGTTCCGCCACTCACCCATACTTTGTTACGACTATATTATTATTATTTTAGAGAATTATACTTTGTGCTACTTTTACGGTACATCTACTATTTAAATATATTCTACCTAGCATTGAACTAGAAGAAAACTTGCTCCCTGCCGTACCTAGTTACTTACATTGCTCATAGTCAGAGATGGGCAAAATGTAATCAATATTGTCTTGCCTGCTATCCCCACGAAACGAAATAAATTAAAACTGCTCTATTACTTAGACTAATTTTATTTATAAGAGAGTTCTATAAAAAACCTAAATAGTTATCGCGTTTTAGTATTATAAATATCATTCACCTTACCTTTCCACGTTACGTTACACCCAAAGTATAATTCACTAAAATAAGTAGTGTTATGTACCTACCTCTAGTCTCTACATATACCTACCCACAACTGTAGATATCCTACTACAAAGTCTAGTAGTTGCATACGCAGATAAGTTTTACGATTTATTTGGCACTAAGTTACGATTTTCGTTCAAGTGGTCTTACATGTACTTCTACGAGAATTTTATAGGCAAAGTAAGTATCTAATGAATGATTACATTTAACTAGTATAAAGGAATTATTTTAAACCTGACGCAGTGTTAGAGATGTCGGATACGTTACAGAAGGAAGGCTGTGGAGACACCATGCCGGGGCAGTAGATCATTGGCACCTGAGATATTTTTAAGTATATTACCGATAGGGATGTACCCGGAGATGAGTGAAATGTAGTCATGATTAACGACTCTGATTATAATTGCGATTCCCAAACATCATATCAGTATAAAGAAATTCATTAAAAATACAATTTGGTGTTAATCCCAACACGATACTCACTAGTAGGTATTAATTTCACTAATTTGTAATCATAACTGATTGTAAATCGAAGTCGTTAATCATAATTACATTTTGCAGTTCTCTCGGTGGTACATATGCCTCCTAAATGGATCTCCAACCTGCAACGGTTTTGCGTTGGATCCAATGGCTCCATGTGAAGCATGTCGTCTGTCTACTTGATAATCTTGCCTACTCTTTCGAACGAGGTTGCTATTCCACGGCCTTGGGTTCCAAACGTTTTAAATCGATCTTTGCAACACGTTGAGATATTTATGTTTGTGACTACGGTTCTTGGATCTATCAGATCGCGCAGATTCTACGGTTCGTATTTTTGGATCTATTAGATCTCAGATCTAATTCTAATCTGGGGACACGGTAGTCTTATTCAATCATCACGTATTGGATCCCTGTCATTACAGCCAATACGAGTTCACTATACGTTAAAATTATTTAATAATTATAGTGAACCTGTGGCGTCCCGATTGCCTCGTTCATCTGGGCCATGCTCGCAAACTTGGGGCTTCCCGCCGCGCTGCCTACACCGTCGCCCTCTGTTGGTACCATTACAATGCTCATGGTTATTTGAACTAAGTAATCAGTGGAGGAATGTTAATTTACATAAAATTACACGATTTCTAAAGTATGTATACGAAAAATGTAAAATAAACGAAATAAAAATGAAAGGTAATTTTTTTTTAATTAAAGATTGTATGCTTTTTAAAGTGTCCCTATCCTCTAAAAATCTAATAGTACGTACCTATTACCTATGACCTTATAAATCTTGATTCTAAATATCTACAGGATTTCCTTGAATGTAATTTTTAGGTTCCTTACTGCAAATCTACTTCATACTCGTACTAATTTAAATAAATAATAATCTTCAAATAAAAAATAAGTATAGGTACATATAAATATTCAGAAAAATATATAGGTAGATACATAGTGGTATTCAAAAAAATATATATAATTAAAGAATTAGTAAAATTAATTTTACCAGATGTGTTCGTGCAGGCGTATAGAAACAGTGTAAGTTTGGTCAATTCTAGAAAAACCTGCGTGGACTATCAATCTCAAAAACACACGGTTATGGTGGTTTGGAGAAATTAGCCTAAGAACACATTGTTGGCTTGTTTTCATAAGCCTACGATGTATACATAATAAGCTAATATTTGCGCGAAACTAAGTAAAAATTCTAATTTGGCAGCTGGGCGTTATGCATCCACCGTAAATGCAGAAGTAAGCCTGCACTTAACTCTAACCAGTTGCAACCAGCAGATATTGAAATTACTTAGCACGGTGTATGTTAGTCTGTCAAAAAAAATCATAAAGCTTTTGAGTAGAATTTTTTCATGGATACAATAATCAAAATTTACATAAGTTGTTTTCAATATTCTGTTATAATCGATCATATTACACAAGCAACAATTATTGTATATGTGAATTAATTTCAAGAGTTTTTTGACGGACTATTAGTTATCTTGGCTAATGTCAATTTTAGTAAATACTTTGTTTAGATAAATCATTAGAAAATTGCCGGTATTTTTGTGGGGAAACCGTTTTTATCGTTTGGAAAGCTCATTCCTTCAGCTAGATACGTACCTATTACCCTAATAACCAATCGACCTTCACTTATCCAGCCAGTTAGAAATAAAGATGATAGTACATCTTCTATATACAATTACACATTGTATAGAAATTGACCGTATGAGGGCAATGTCGACCCACATTGCCCTCATTTCAGTTTCCCAAAGGGAATAGTTTGAAAAGGATAGCACTATTTTAAATTATTTTTAGAGTTTAGAGATTTTGAACAACTATGTTTTATTTAGAGATTTTGCACTAATGTCCAAATAATTTATAAAAGTTGTCTTAACGATGTTTCTGTCAGATTTTTCTAAAACTACCGAATAATAGAGTTAATATAATTAATGGAAACAGGCCGTTTGTAAGTTCTTTTATATTATGTTGTATTAGAAGTGTAAGACTATTATAGTGGAACGCGCAGCTCAAACCAATATAAAAACAAAAATTATGATAACTTTTCCTAAGTAGGGGACACTACACTATGGGTGGAGGGAAGGCGAACATTAAAAATGCCAGATTTATTTTGAAATTTTTGATTTCTTTTAATTATCTACGTTTTATAATGTTCTTAAAAGTAGATATATATTTCATCATAAGATATCTCAAATATTTGCAGTGGTAATATTAATATTTTTTTTAATTAATCAACCAGTAGTATTACTTAAACCATTAAGATAGAAGAAGCTTAATAATAGGAAACTACGACAAACTGTTTATTTTCCATTACATTACAAACTACATACTTATATTACCAGTTAAAACTAACTCTAATATATACCCAAAATACCTAATATGAATAATGCATAATTTCTACTTCGAAAAACCTTAAGTGTTATTATATTATTTATGTGATAGCACTTCGTGTAATAACATCGAATACTTTACCGCATACAAGCTTCTCGTCTTAATATTTTAGTGCTTCGGTTAAAATTATTAATTAAAACCGTAATTAACTAATTATCATTAGGTTATCGTAAAAAAAATAAGAAACAAGGACGCACGAGTACGCAAGTCTATCATAATTTTCCTTTTTATATAATAGTCGCAGGCAGGCGAGCTCGGGCGCGGCTCGCGGCTCGCGGCCGTTACGCGTAACGCGCGGCGCCGCGAGCCCCGCTCGGGCGCGCGCGCGCTTAGGGCTAACATTTACATTACAACAAATCTAGTTAATAGTCTTACAGTAACATGCTTGTGGCTCGGTCGCGGTCGCCGCTTCCAATTAATTACATTTTATACGAAATTAATACAGTATAAATGCAGCGCCCGTAGCGGGGCCGCGTAAAGTAAAACTTATATATTGCCGTAAGTAATTAATTACTTTAAATATTGTACATCAGTCGATAAGTTCACCTAATATTTTTTTTGTAATCTAATCAATCGATAATTATGTACTTTATCCACTATAATGAAAAAAAAATATAGTTAAAAAATAATCAACATCAATTTTTTTTAATTAAAACAGAAATAAATAACAACTTGCCCTAAGTTTTATTTATAATAATTAATGTTATAATTAACTGTAAAGCCCGTGCAATTTATGTTACGATAAAATGTGTTCAATAATTACATTTATATTATATAATAATCTAGTATAAATACGAGGATTTTTATATTAATAATACCTGCATTGTTTTTAAAATAACTTTAGAACCGTCTATAGTAAAGATCGACTGCTGGCCGCCGATGCCTCGAGTAAATGCAACTTTAAACTATTAGAAAATGAACTTAAAAAAAGATTTTTGCTAATCTAACGTTTACACTAGGGGTCTCGTATAATATAATTAGTCAATTACGATCATAAGTTATGCGAGCACGGCGGCACTACACCGCCGCGCGCGTGTTACCATATACCAAAATACACTTTTACACAAACATGGTACTACTTGAATAAACATACACATATAAAAAACGCGTACACTATTATAAAGTAATACAAACAAGAGTCGAAAGGTAAACTACACAACAGTACTACAGTTAAGCCATGATTATAATATTAATCCATAAACATTATAGTATTATTAAGATACAGTATATATTTAATGTCGATATTACTCAGTGTAATATTGAAATGCAAAGTTGCACGAGTGGCTCGCGGGTGTTCGCGAGTGTTCGCGAGCGATCGCAAGTGTTCGCGAGCGAGCGCGGAAGGCCGGCGATCGCCGCGCCCCGCGCGGTCGAGCATTTGACAGACAGCCTCTAACGAGTCTTACCGTATTGTATTTTGCTAACTATTTTTAATTAATAAATTCATCCAATATTTTATGCTTCTCCTATATAATAATAATTAAAAACCCATATAAATAGTCTCAATTGATTTCTCACAATAATTTGCACTAAGTTTAATGTTGAGTAAATCTAAAATTTCTAATACATATTATACCTTTATTTAAATAAATTATATTCTTTATGTTACTTAGAAGATTGCCACGATGGTTAATTACAAACTAACTTCTTACAAATTGTTCCGAAGGTTTGTGAGATCGGGACCCGGGCCCGCTAAACACCTTAGTGCTAATTTAATATCACTGAAAATAACATAATTATAAATCATCTCTCTATTCACTTAACTTTTTGTAAGGCATCGTTTCCTAATATTAAACAGACGTGAACATCGTAATCACTTCATCGGTGGATGTATTAACCTACGGTAAGTAAATGAGAACCGAAGAATGGAAACGAGTAACGAGTTCTGGCGTCAAGAAGATGGGGGGCGACTGGTGACTGGTGACTGGTGGTATACAAATGCCACGTCGTACTTACAGCGACAGTACAGTACTTAGGAATGAATCGAGACAAATTAAACCTAACTTACATAGGAACGTTCGGGTTAAGAGTAGAGTAAGGAGCGGTAAGAAACGGGCACAACTACGCGTTACCTAGTAGTGATCGAATAGGCACCGACGTCATTTACTCATTATCATTAATAATAATATTTTAATATATTGTTTTAAGGTACGAGTTTCAACTTCCTACATAATGATGTGTTTCAGTCGTGTGTAATAATAATATAGAGCTATAAGAAATGTACCAATATGCGCGTTAACTATGAACATCACAATGTAAGGCGTTTTCCTCTATGTTTTAGCATTAAATTTGGTACTCCGCACCTTTCGCCGGACCGCGCGCTTATATCGTTTAAGTCCTCATTACTCATAGATAAATTATACTTCACTTACGGTGCGATCTTAAATAACCCTATACTATACGATCAAATTATGCATTCAATGTAATCGTCAACAATTTCTCTATTAAAACATTAATAACAAACGCGAGCGCCGGGCGCGGTCGCGCGTCGAGCGAGCGCGCGCACGGCTCCGCGGTTACATTACTTAGCTTATCACTAAAATTTTAATCAGTCGATCGGTCAAATGATTGAGCGATTTAGTACAGTAAAGGACTAACATTAAATTTAATCTAAAAATTGTTACTTTAAATTATAACTCACTTTGTGAGGGAGCGGGCGAGCGCGGGCTCCGCCGCCGTTACCTCTATACAGCTTTTAAAAATATTTGGCGATCACATAAATTAAAATCTTTAAAACTATGTGACGAGAGAATCGATTAAAATTATGCTTTACACTCAAGTAAGTATATATATGTACAAGGGTCCGCGCGAACGGTGCGGGGCGTCTATATCCTAAATGCTTGAGCTTCATTACTTAACATATACAACACTATCGTTTGCTCGTTATAACAATTTGGCAGGTATAAATCATTAAAGTATAAATTCCGTTATGATAAACTTAAAATTGCGATAAAAAACTAAAAATCCATTATAAGAAAAATAATTATAATTACGAATAATATTTATACATAATTGCTCCCCTTTTTTAACGACGGGAAATTAAAATTATTTAAAATCACGTTCAGTCATACTTTGTTTTGTTAAATATTAACACAATAATTATTTTCATTACATCCCTACAGTTTTTCCTAAGTCTAGTGGATGGTAAATAACCAAAAATCTAATATTAACCATACATATTATATCGATATATACCAAATATTTATACAAGTCATTAGCTTAAGTTATGTCGTTTAGGTCACTTTTCCCTAAGTTGGCCTTGTTTTAACATTTAGTCTGTCAAATGCGTCGCGGCGGGCGCGGCGTGTCGCTACACTTCGTACAATTCCACTACACTACAGGAGATCCGGGACGCAGCGTCCGATCCCGACATCCCGACGAATGAGAGTACGTCGTCGTTTCTACTCATTTTGTACGCGGTGCCATTAAAAGAAATCATTTTATCAACGCGAAACTAAAAAAAATCTGACACAATCAAATTACGAAGTTAATTAATTAATCCTTCAAAAGGAGCCCACATCCAAAATAAGAATAATAAAAAAAGATAAAGAAACTTTCGTGTACAGAGACGTACATTATATACCCAAAAACCTCCGTAATTTCCGAATCAGGAGGGCCGCAAATACGGGGAACTCCCAAGATTTCAGCTACCTTCCACGGATATAATTATTTGAACGATTATTGCAGTGAATAAATTTATTTATACGTTATTAATTACGATTAATTTGTTTACGACTAAAATTAACGTACGCGTGTGGGTTTGTGTTAATGTAGTTGTCGGCGATATATCAGTTATAACGTCCTAAGAGTTGCATATACGTTTTACAGTTCCTTAAATGTTACATTTATATTAAAAGTTTAGTATATTGCATTGTTATAAAATTTATCTTTTTTTTGTTAACGGGCAATACGAGTTCTCAACTATGTTGGTATCATAATATAAATGTCAAAAGGTGCTAAGCAGTCATCATATCGGAGGTATCCAAAGAATATCTCATGTCATTACAAAATCTACGATCGTAGGTCGAGTCTGTCCGTAATCAGATGCGTTGGGTCCGCTGCTGTTCAATCGGTTAACCGCCTATTAAACACTACTCTTTAGCCGCGAATAAAAAACCCGTCAAGTTTATGAACCTTCAAGTTGAACTTTGTTTTTGTACAACATTTTCACGCGCATTCCTAGCGAATCATAATGTCACTATCGGTAGCTAACAGCTACATTTGTCAAGTGGTATTTGTAGGGTTAGTACAAATTTTTGTAAAACAATTCGGGTCGACCCGCTTCGAATGAACGGAACGGATTTCACGATAGATCTACAGCCAGCGCCCCAAGCGGACAACCGCCGAAACCGTTGTACTAACCCTACTGTTGACGCGTGTAAATGTAAAGTCATCGTGTGTAGTGCTATGCGTGTATCGTGTAGTTAAAGTGTCTGGGTGAGGGTTGTTATCGTGCTCGAGTCGTCGTCGCGAGCGCGGCGTGGGCGTTGTGGGCGGTGTGAGCGGTGTCGGCGGTGTGGGCGGTGGGCGCAGCGCCTAGGCGGCGGGCCACTCCTTGTTAAACTCGTTGGCGGTGAAGTGTTTGGGCGCGTGGTGCGGGTGCGGGTGCACACCTGGCGGCGCGGCGCCCGAGTGGTACTCCCCGCCGGCGCCGTACCGCGACCCGCCGCCGCCGTACGACGAGCCCTACACGCCATCCGCACGTTAGCCGCTGCCCCTTACCCCGCTCCGACCGCGCTGCCCGAACCTCGTCTAGTATCCCGGTCCCGGCTCTACCGCGGCAGACACTAATCGTACTTGTTACCCGGAGATGGGCGAAATACAATCACGATTAACGATCACGATTGCAATGTTATCTTCAATCGTTAATGCAAATTAGCGAAATTGACCAAACAGTGACTGCGTTTGGTGATTATTAAGGATTACATCGGTCACCGGATACAACGATTTTTTATTATGGATTTCGTTAATCTGTGACACGTGATCAAAAATGCATATGGCAATCATGATACACGAATCATGATTACATTTCGCCCATCCCTGACGGATACAACGGCTGGCGAGTACCGATTAACTCAGATACCAGAACCTCAATGGGAGTTTTCAAGTCAACAAATTGAGCGATAATAACGTGGTATGTCGATAATGAGCCGGCAACGGAAGTAAAGAAGGAAAGGAACGTTTCCACATATTCGTGTTGGTTTGATTAAACTTAGCCAAGCTATAAAATTTAAGCTATTCGGGTTTAGGGACATACTTCGATTTCAAAGCAGCTGTAAGTTCAAAGGATTGGCTTTGTAGATTTTTTAGATTTGATTGGAATTTTATAGCTAATTCAGAATGACAGGTGTACGTATGCAAACTACAACGACTTATTTGCTACTTGAAACTATAGATCGAGGCTCAGGTCACCTGCACTTAATCTACGTCATAACGTTTTAACATCGGAAATACACTAAAAAGAAAATGAATCCGCGAAAATTAAAAAAGCCAATTCGATTGATACAAAATTTAATTACTATTTTTTTAAGGATTAACGGTCAAAAACCCATTCTTATTCGATACCCCCAACGACAACCGCAATATTTTTTAATTTACATACTTAATTGCACTGCCGAGATACTAGACGAAGTATACAAGGCAGATAGGTCTATCGAACTCTTCATCCGATTTGAGGTCGTCGATTACTATTATAACTATGGGACCGTTAGCGCAGAGGGGCCTATTCAAGGACGCTAAGTGGCCGAAATGTTAAATGTATGAATAAGCAATGTCACTACGGAATAATTAAAAAAAATATGGTAATAATTTTTGAAACAAATAATAAATATGCCAGCTTTTAACGCAGATTACATTGGGTTGAATTAGGCCACTTGCGTTGACAATCTATGTTTTGATGATGTTGCCGTTCAATCGACCCCGTTTTAATGTATATTTTTACGTCAAAGAACTATTTCGTCAATACGGTCGATTAGACGACAACATACCCGGCGGTGTGCTAAGCGCGTCGCGTCGAAGCCCGGACTGTCGCTTCGCGAATTATTAACTATTATCGGTCTCGCTGATTACGTTTAATTATTAGGTATAAAAATAGAAATTTGTCCAGAAACTAAACTGAGGCTTCGGCGACGACGCGCCCAATGCCGTCGCATGTGGACACTCGACGTGGGCCGCTTCAGTTCGTTCTAATGTGATTTATATATTATGAAGCCGCGTAAATACAGATGGAACGGCCACATCGAGACAGCCCACGGGCGTCGGGGCACAGATTTGCGTATATGCTCTCTGGTTACATTTAACATAATATTTCGAATTTCATCTCTGAACACTTAAAGTACAGCTCTTAATCTTATTTTATCATTAGAATTATCTATTAATGAACCTGTAACAATATGAGAAAATCCAAATTTTACTAATTTGTACTTTAAATGCCAATTTACAAGTGTTGAGATGAAACAAAGCGATATCATCATCTCGCACGTCTACAAAAATGCAATATGAACATTAAATGGAACTAAGGTGAGCTTAAAATCTAGTGCGGTGCGATGCCTTTAAGGAGAGCCCGCGTAATCGTCGCTAGACCGAACCGTCCATAGTGAGAAATCCCCAGTTTCGCGACATTCCCTCATCCGAACCCCTTAGCTCTAATTGTCTTTCTGCATGAGCCACTCGGGGGGGCCCTGATCGACCAGCTGGAAAAGAAGAATTACAGACATAAAGTCCCACTCGCCAATGCTCCACCGGGCATCACAATGTAAGTAGCACAGAGCGTGAAGATGGGCCGGCCAAAGCGTGAATACCCCCACAGGGCGATGAAGGGAACGGGGACGGGAGGCGGGAGGCGGGGCGGGAGCGGGCACTGGTGATGAGAGACCTTCAGCGAAACTTCTATACAACGTTAATCCTCGATTTGTCACTATGGATAGAGTCGGGCGGCTGCTTCGCGGCCACTGCGCCTCGCAGTCTAAAAGACATCGCACGTCTCGCGCCGAGGTAGCATGCACGAGCGGCACACGCGGACGCAAGCGCCTAACGAGCACGAATGGCCAAAATGTAAACACGATTTACGATCATATGCTTGCAATGTGTAGTCTTCAGTCGCGATTGCAGATTGGCGAAATCAATCAAAACGAGAGCATCTTTGGTGATTAAAGTTTATAAATTCAATCGTTATAGTCAATGATCACCGGATGTGATAACTTGTTTGATTAATTTCGATAATCTGTGCGCTTGATTGGAGATCGCACATTGCAATCGTGATCGTTAATCATTAATCGTGATTACATTTTGCCCATCTCTGCTAACAAGGAAAACAGCAAACGGATGCGGAAAGGCGAACTAAATCGGGTTCTATATAATATTCATGCTGCAATCTGCCTCATTCTTGTTTGTTTGCATTCAGATATGGACGATTCAATGTTTTCGCTGAATGTCGCTCGTTCACCGCGATGACATGTCTCGGCGGCCGTTCAGACACTCGTGAATCGCAAACAAACTCGCGGCAAGTACAACCAAATTGAACTTCGGTGCATTCGGGCATTCATTCGTCAAACCATTCGTTCGAATGTATGAAAATAGACGGGAACTTCGGGAGCGGAGAACCCAGTCATGCAATCACCGGCACATACCGAAAAACCATGTCAAACAAATACGGAGATGGATGCAAAGGAGAAATCAAGAAAAAGCGTGAGGTGTATGGATAAGGTTGATAGGAGCAAGCCCCGAGGGGAAGTAAATAATATCTCGCATAGTAATAATTATACATCAACTTGGCTGTACTTTTCTATTGTTAGACTTTTAAAAGCTTAATTGAAATATCTTGGATTTCGATCGGTTACCTGATTACTTGAGGTATGCGTTTTGATGGCAGAGAAGAGAGTTAGTACTGCTTGGGGAGTTTTGAACATGGAAGGGACCTTTTATTTGAAACGTAATTATTTAACAATAAGAATAATCTTATCAAGTATTTTAAGGAAATGAAATTATTTCAGTCTAATAAAACCATCACAGGCTACATTTCGATTCGAAGAACTAATAAAATAAATTTTTCAATAGGTAATTCATATTGTGCATTGCGGAAAATACAGAAACATCCAAAATTTATGAAACCAAAAGAAAAGTAATATTGACAAAAAGCACGAGGACCTACTTCGTTTGTAAATTCGATTCGGAATTATTTTGATACTAAAATTAATAAATGTAGCTGTGATGATCAAAATTATTCAAAATTCATACTAAAAAAAATTAAAATAAAATTGGGACTATTTTCTATTTTGACACAATTATAAGTATAAAATATCGGTTTCTACCGCAAGTAGCATACAACCTCGGCTCAACCAAAATGTGAAATAAATTTCCAACTGTACACAAATATAGTATAAAATTATTGATATTTGAGAATTGTAAAAGCATAATGAAACTGCCCTGCGAAGCTTTAAAAATGAATATCTCAATGGTATTTGCAGCACAGTTGAAAATGCACTAGTTTGATTAATTTGGAACAAGCATGACATATTGCACAAGCGATTAGTCAATAAATACATTGTTCATATGTACTTTGCGCAATTACTATAATTTAATTAATCAGAAGTGGGTAAAAATGCAATCGTGATTAAATTTAATGATTACGATTAACATGTGCAATCAATAATTTAATGATTACGATTAACATGTGCAATGAATACTCGAATTCAATAAAAAAGTTGACTACCGAATATGATCGCATTTCTGATTAAATTTCAAAAATTTGCAATCACGATTTAAGTTCATTACTTATTATGAGTACATTAATTTACTTTCTACTACAGCTTTCAAAACAAGTATGTCAATAGAAAATGTATTTATTAACAAGGAATTTCCGTGGCTGCCGCGTGGCAAATAATAAAATTATTTAATTATCGGGGGGATGATATATATGCCAACCAAAGGTGTAAAATGGTTCATGCGAAGCAAAACTTAGTTATTACGCCCAGATCCCAGAATTGCATAATACTCGTAAATATGTGCCGATTCAGATTAACAAAATCTAAATATTAATTGACATGTATATTTAATAGTGTTATACTTTAAACACAGGGAATGTTTAAAGGTAAAGTATAATTATCATGTCAATTTAGCGTTGAGATCGAGAATATTTTAGACGAAATAGGCACGTTGTCATCCTACCCATAATATATCGCTGCAGGTTAGACGTCTAGTAAAGCTTTTTTTTTAATGTTTGCACGCTATAGGTATGTTATGACCGCGTTTGCAGCGAAAAATTACGAGTAGTATAATACTTTTAAACACTTGTAAGAAATTATATAATCCATGAGATCGCAAAATGATTTAATGATCAACCGACACGTGGGTTTAAAACGTTTTGATTTTCATCTACAACACAAATATTTGGTACGTGGCAGTACAATAAAATCAAGCAGAATTAAAATGAAATAAAATTTTAAGACATACGTGATTCAGGATTATTCTTATTTCTATTATAAGTTTTATCCTGAACCACGCATTATGAAAGAGTTTGTATTATGAGTGTTGATAATGACGTAATTAGATCATGTTTTACTATTCGCGATTGCAAATTGGCGAAATCAATCAAAACGGTTTGACGGATATATCAGGTAGATGGATTGTTTAATTATTTTATTTATCTACGCTCATTGCTTAAAGTTCGAATTATGAAATCAAAATGTGTCACATAATGACCTACTTTATTCACAGGCTTCTATAATTATTAAAAAGTTATTCATTATAACATCGATCTACTATGGAAATATTTCAAGAAAGTTGTATAATTTCCATTACGATACGCGGCTCTGGGTTCCTTTCCTGTATTTTTATTTGGGGTGATATTTTTTAAGTAATATTTTTTAAGTGAATCCACAGACAACATATAGTTGGTAGTCATTGCCGAGACTATGGATGGGCCATGATTGACCATAGACAAAACAACAATGTCTATTGTCTATGGTTCTGCGCCACATTTGCAGAATTTTGGCGCCATACATACTAAATTTTAACATTTTAATGTATTATTTTTGTTACTTAGTCAAAACTTTGCGCTGAAAAATGTCTAGCAATGAAACCTACTAAAGAAATTTTAACTCCACCTGACATTTTAGTAGTTGCAACAAAAATGAAACAAAGTGAATGATTTACGACAAACGTTAGCAAGATTTTATGGTTTGGATTTATGATAATAATATGAGCGTAGATAAAGTAGTGTATGAAACTCTACATAATTAGGTATTAAAACACTCGTGTGATACTATTAAACTCACACTCAAACTCACACTCATGTTTTAATACCCACCATTATGCAACCGTTTCATAAACTACTATTATTAGACTGCATGCCCTCATAACCAAAGTTTAAATTACGCTTGAAACCTACGATTTAAGCGAAATGGGTGCCTCTTCATGGATTTAAACGCACACTAGAGTAACATCTCTGATTACGTCAGTATCAGGTCACGTGTCGCGTGTATAGGTGTGGGTGTGGGTGTGCGTGTCGAGCGTGCGTGCGTGTGCGGGTACCTGGTCCTGCTGGTAAGCGGGCGGGTACTGCTGGTACGTGGAGTAGTCCGCCGACGAGCTCTTGGACAACGCCGCGGACGACAGCGCGCCGGCCAGCGCGGGCTGCGCGCCGCCCGCCGCGCCGCCGCCGCCGCGCCCGTACATCTCTCCGCCCTCGGACAGCGGCACGTACGAGCCTGCACCGATGACACGGACTTAGTGGAGAGGAAACTACATACTCACTGGATAGAGTTAGAGCTTGAGAGTATTAGGGAGCTAGTCAATGACGATGACTGTCGTACTGGGTTTCTTCAGTTCGCAATAACGGTTGTCCGAAAAGCTGCCAGAGCTAACACGGCTCTTTTGTATAATGATAGATTTTATCTGATAGAGTTGTACATAGTTTAATATTAATAGTTTATAATAATAGTTTAATTATAGATTAATTTGTACATAGTTAATAATAATAGTTTTAAAATATGGTTGTAAGAGTCAAGCCTGCCACTATATTAACAGTGGCGATGTATTATGATTTATAATAATAAAAAAAAACTACATATTCACACACTTCCAAGTTTTTTTTGTTACGGAAATGAATAGATGTTTCAATCCACGAAGACGTGCTGTCAAAATCGCTTTTGTTTCATTCGATTCGTATAGAGTTTGACAGAGTGGGGCGCGTCATCGTGGATTGAAATATTTATACTATTACTGTCTTAAATAAAATTAATAAATTGCTGCCTTCATTATCACCATCATGAACTTTCCTTAGCCGCTAGGACACTTTGAATGCATTTTTATAGCTATGAGTGTAGTTATTTGTTATGAGTGTAATTATAATATTACCTATTAGGTTACCTTTGGTCTAACATGGTCTCAAAGAGTTTCAAAGATCAAACTAAAAAATAAAAATAAAAAAACTTTGGTATGCAGAAATGTGTTGCTAACTTAGTAGATTATACTGCTCACTGGAGCAATAAAATAGTAGTTAAGCGTTTAATTTGCCACAAACATCTGAACGTACCGACAACAGGTGTAGTTGACGGCACTGCCTGGATGTGGAAACTGGACAGGGTTTATATTTATATTATTTTCAAATTTAGATTTATCTATTTTATTAAATCTCGCCGGTCGCAGACAGTGGTACGAATTAGCCAGTCCAATGAATTCAGTGGAGGAAACTGATAGCCTAAGATCCCGATATACAACGACCTTCACCGAGATGCTTATTTGATGAAACATATTTTATATGTAATTTCGTATATCAATAAGTATATTGCATATGGGTTGTCAAACTAATTTCAGTCCAGGATATGATTAATTAATAATTTAAAAAATTTTTTTTTTCAATATTTCACCGGTTTGATTATTAGACAAATTCTATACCAATCGAAAGTCTGAAGCCCATAGAATATGAAAACGTTGGGTTGTTTATTCTTTTCCGGTCACAACTCTCGGGTAGCCAGGTATAAACAGGTGCATCGATTCAGCATTTTGCACCGGTCTGATTATTGAATTAAAATTAAATGAAAATAAAGATTATTTCATTCTGAACACGATGGTATAAAGCTGCCTGCGAAAAATCAGTCCAGAATTCCGGTTGTCGAATTTTGAAAAGTGAAATATAGTCCATTGAAATGTTACATTTTTAGGCCTAACCTTGCGTTTTTAGAGGACGCAATTTTTGATGTGTAGTGGGGGTCAGTGTACAGCTAAAACCAAGTTTGTGGGGTCGCCACCCTTGTCCACCACGGTCGCCATCTTGAAAATAGGGGTTGAAATGGTTTTTACAATATATAATATCTTTTAAACTATTTGTTTGATAAAAAAAATTGATAACATTTTTGTTACAAATTAAATTCTCTACAACTCATCAGTAGATAATGATAAAAATAATTGGAGTGTACATTTGCATTCAAAATTAATTCATCATGATTACATTTTGTACATCTAAGTAATCTAAGTACGCCGCATCTAAGTAATGGACTAATGGGTTTGTTTGACAGATCTCCATCTATACACAAAAAATGTATGTATGCAATGTACGCCGAGTTATGCACTATTGATTTTAGTTATTTATTGTATACAGTGAGTTTATAAAACCCAGTCCAATTCTTGAGCGTTATTAGGTTTACAGACATGGCATGGCAATAAATTTAAACAAGAGATTGAAGAAACTTGGTAAATGGTGTTGATAGATTTTGGAAGATATTAGTAAATTTTCTATAAAGCGCTGCAGATATTATTATCTGCAGCGCTTTAGAGAAGTTCTTTTTGAAACTTCCTTTTTAAATAACAATAACTTGTTATTGGTTATCATCATTATAAACATTTTTTCATATACTTATTTCGCAATGATTTTGCGATACCTCTCTGCCCTTTTCGGTTCGAACTGTGTTTTATATCACGCTATACGCTGTGTATCTTACAGACTATCGAGCTATAATCTACCCTGGTGCGGGAGGAGGGAGGGGGTCGCTACTAGAGCCTACTGGACTGGCACACTCACCAGAGCCAGTTGAGTTGGAGTTCTGCGGCATGCTCCAGTTGGTCCAGCTGCCGCCCGCCGACGCGCCCGCCGGCGCGGAGCTGTAGTTCGCTGCACACCAAAACACCGAGCGTTACTACCAGCATGTCGTCTCAGTCCGACCTACGCGGGTAAGATGCAGCACCGAGCGAGCTATCATTTATACGAGGGTGCGAGTGATAACAGCGAGCGTTTCTACGAGCAGACTATCGTTTCACCGAGACGGATGAGTCGGGTCACCGAGCAGACTATAGTTTCACCGAGACGGATGAGTCGGGTCACCGAGCAGACTATCGTTTCACCGAGGTGGATGAGTCGGGTTACCGAGCAGACTATCGTTTCACCGAGACGGATGAGTCGGGTCACCGAGCAGACTATAGTTTCACCGAGACGGATGAGTCGGGTCACCGAGCAGACTATCGTTTCACCGAGGTGGATGAGTCGGGTCACCGAGCAGACCATCGTTTCAAAGTGGGTGAGTCGTGTCACCCGGCAGACTACAGTTTCCCCGAGGTGGGTAAGTCATGACACAGCGTAGACTTATCGTTTTACCGAGGTTATGACACCGAGGTGAGAGAGTTATGACACCGGGGTGAGAGAGTTATGACACCGAGGTGAGAGAGTTATGACAACGCGGTGGGAGAGTTATGGCACCGAGGTGGGAGAGTTATGACACCGAGGTGAGAGAGTTATGATACCGGGGTGAGAGAGTTATGACACCGAGGTGAGAGAGTTATGACAACGCGGTGGGAGAGTTATGACACCGAGGTGGGAGAGTTATGACACCGAGGTGAGAGAGTTATGACAACACGGTGGGAGAGTTATGACACCGAGGTGAGAGAGTTATGACAACGCGGTGGGAGAGTTATGACACCGAGGTGGGAGAGTTATGACACCGAGGTGAGAGAGTTATGACAACGCGGTGAGAGAGTTATGACACCGAGGTGAGAGTTATGACAACGCGGTGGGAGAGTTATGACACCGAGGTGGGAGAGTTATGACACCGAGGTGAGAGAGTTATGACACCGAGGTGAGAGAGTTATGACAACGCGGTGGGAGAGTTATGACACCGAGGTGGGAGAGTTATGACATCGAGGTGAGAGAGTTATGACAACGCGGTGGGAGAGTTATGACACCGAGGTGGGAGAGTTATGACAACGCGGTGGGAGAGTTATGACACGGAGGTGGGAGAGTTATGACACCGAGGTGGGAGAGTTATGACACCGAGGTGGGAGACTTATGACACCGAGGTGGGAGAGTTATGACAACGCGGTGGGAGAGTTATGACACCGAGGTGGGAGAGTTATGACACCGAGGTGAGAGAGTTATGACAACGCGGTGAGAGAGTTATGACACCGAGGTGAGAGTTATGACAACGCGGTGGGAGAGTTATGACACCGAGGTGGGAGAGTTATGACACCGAGGTGAGAGAGTTATGACACCGAGGTGAGAGAGTTATGACACCGAGGTGAGAGAGTTATGACAACGCGGTGGGAGAGTTATGACACCGAGGTGGGAGAGTTATGACACCGAGGTGAGAGAGTTATGACAACGCGGTGGGAGAGTTATGACACCGAGGTGGGAGAGTTATGACAACGCGGTGGGAGAGTTATGACACGGAGGTGGGAGAGTTATGACACCGAGGTGGGAGAGTTATGACACCGAGGTGGGAGACTTATGACACCGAGGTGGGAGAGTTATGACACCGAGTAGACTTATCTTTTCACCGGGGTGAGTGAGTTATGACGCCGAGTAGACTATCGTCTCACGGAAGTAGGCGAGTTTAGACCGGAAACGATTCTTGGAGTAGACTATTTTTTTCCTGAGGTGGGAGAGTCATTACTTCGAGTAGACTATCGTTTCACCGAGGTGCGGGAGTCATGACACCGAGTAGACTCTTCGACGCGAAGCGGTTGCGCGATTATTTGTTTTGCTAACTGTATTAAACTATTTAGAAAGCGTGTTGTACTTTTTTACAAGTAGGTAGCGCAAGCGTGAAAGTTACGTTAATTTGATTTTGTAATTTGAGTCCTCAAAATTAGCTTCCTCTTTATTGCGAGGCTAAAAAATAGACTGACATCCCCCGTTTAGAATGGGAAACCCCCCCTCCTCCCTAATTTACACCCTGTAAATGTAACACGGTTACGCAGTAGGTGTGCGTAGCATCTCCGGCTCACCATTCCTAAAATTTGCATTCTTACGACGCCTTCGAGACGAAGTGCAAGCTTATAGCATACGTGCGACGTCTTGTATTGTCGCGGTAGTAGTGCAGGGTAGTAGTGCAGAATGCTGTCTCGCGTTCGTTCTTCTCAGTTTTTCGCTGCCTGCACTGATCTCTATTATACTAGTACAGTGGATCAAACATTCTATACAATTGACAGTTCATTATTTGTGCCAATTTGAAGCTCCCCTCTCGAAAGTCCTCGTTACTAAATTGACATTTGTTGCTAGTGACTGTTGTTAGTTCCCTGGACGCTCACGCGAGGTTACGCAACAATCAGCGCCATAATGCCGAAAATCAAGTGTGTTCTTTTGTATGTTGACAGTCTGAGGTCCAGCGTACTAGTATAACCGAGGTCAGTGACTGCCTGTAAAGCCGTCAAACTACAAAGCGGCCGGGCTGAAATTAGCTTTCATGTGGGTGCGAGGGAGAGGAAAAGCCTCCCCCACACAGGCGCGTTATTATCGGTAGATAATATCGCAAGCGTTATTGCGATATCTGTTTTCAGTACATTTTGTATTAGGATGATCAAGTAGTTACACGCTGCTGCGATAATAACGACCGATAATAACGCGGGACGCTGCGTCCGTCTGCGCGTTATTATCGCGCGATAAAAACGCAGCTGTGTGCAAGGAATCGGGACGCATTATCACAATAACGCTTGCGATAATAACGCGCCTGTGTGGGGGAGGCTTAATGCGGACCTATAATGAAAGAGGGGGGTAAATAGAAAGCCTAACTTCAACCGGCCATCACAGCGCGCCACTCACCGTAGCTGCCGTAGCCCTGCGCGGGCGGCTGCGCGTGCTGCGTGTAGTTGTTGGTGGCCGGCCAGGCGGGCGCGTGCGGCGGCGCCTGCGGGGCCGGCGGCGCGCCCCAGCCCTGGTAGTTGCCCGGCCCGCCCGCGCCGCCCGCTGCGCCGTAGCCCGCGTACGACGTCTGCCCGGCCGACGTGCCCCAGCCCTGGTATCTATGTACAAAGATGACATTCGTTTTCTCAAACGTGCATGGGAGCATAAATTGACAACCTTCTTCGAGATAAATGGAAATTGCTGTACTGGCCAGCAGCGGTCGGCAAAAGTTGTTTGAAAAGTCATATCTGTTGTGTATCAATCAAATTACGTGCGACGTGACGTGCTAAATGTCGTGTAACAAACAAATGGAACGATAGTTTATTCTGACACAGGACAATTATTAAGGATGTAACTTATCAAAGGTATAATTCGTAAGATAGAAAGCAGTTAATAATTAAAAAAAAAAACAAATTAAACACACTTCAACACGGGAAAAATATTTGTTGTTCGTAGTTCACCATTGATTTCGAAAAGTTCATCTAATTTCCGCGCATATTTGAGATTTCTCAATGACTTGTACGTAAAAGTTAATTATGCCCATGGCTTGTACGTAGTTAAGCATTGATTGAGGTTCGCCCATTGATGCCATTTTTGCGGCAGTTGAGTAATGGCATAATTCATATTTTATGAGCCCATGCTATAATTATACCAGCTGTGCTATTCTGCAAAAATACCTAAAACAGCGACGAGCTGACAGCTATGCGTTGATTGGTTAATGTTTGCGTCAGTTATGCAGCCAAGACGACAATTGGCCGCTGATGGCTGCTTGCTATGGTTACCCTCGATGGTTGGCCGCTGTACAATTTTATATTTTCGAGAATCACACCGCTGGGCTATCAAAAACGCGCACACTTAGTCACAAGACATTAGATTGTGAAACTGCTGCACAAGTTTTCATCGATATAGGAGAGCTATAACATATTGTCATCATATTCAAGATGGGTATACTTACAAAGAGTACATGTGTTGCTAACTTAGTACTGTACTGCTCACTGGAGCAATAAGTATAGTCATCAGCTTTTAGTGTGCCACAAACATCTGAACGTACCGACAACAGGTGCAGTTGAAGGCACTGCCTGGATGTGGACAGTGGAATTGGATCTACTGATTTCTTTTATTTTTTAGCTCTTGACAGCTAAATTTCTTGTACTTTCTAGTAATTTATGGTATTTTACCCGCTTTTAAGTTTCAATTTCTTATAACCAAAAAAGGTTGCCTGGAAGAGATCGCTTGCAGCGATAAGGCCTCCTTTGCATATCATTATTTTATTTTATTCATTGTATCTTTTTTTTTTCTTTGTAGGTAATGTTTGGGTGCAATAAAGTGTTTCTTCTTCTTCTCCTATTTTTATTGCACTCATACACTGCAGGATTTATAAATAAACAACTATCCCTTTATGACAAAGTGCGGGCCAAGTTTTTCACAACAAACCAACCTAGCTTGCTGAATACGCAAAATACAGCCTCTGGAGTTGTGCAGCATTTAGTTTAAAATACAGTTTAAAAAATTGGTTGTCTGTAAAGTCGGTTTACTGACGATAGTTGAACGTGACAACTCTCGCTTGCACTTCAAGCCTTACATGGAACGCCTCAGAGCGAGGTAACGGCAAATGAGTCATGTTTTTTTGTGCGTGCAGCCGGCTCTATCGAATTATAAGACGTTGTCACGTCAAAAATTCAGCAACTCACCCCTGCATGATGTTCGGTCCAGCCATGGGCATGTTGATGGGCGGCCCGCCCATTTGTCCGTTGTGGCCCTGGATGATGTTCATGGGCGCGGCCTGCGGCGGGCCCCACTGGCCGGCTGCGGGCGCGTCCCCGGGCGCTCCGCCCATGCCCCCGCCGCCCATGCCGCCGCCGCCCGACCCCAGCTTGCCGGAGCCGTCGCGAGGCTCGGCGCGCTTGATCTCAACCTATTCACACATCACACGTTATCATGCTGCACCCACCTGTTTGACGACCTCCCTGGCGCAGTGGCGGCGCGCTCGGAGGTCGCGGGTTCGATTCCCGTCACGGGCCACTTTGGAATTTTATAATTTCTAAATTGGCTCAGGTCTGGTCTGGTGGGAGGCTTTGGCCGTGGCTAGTTACCACCCTACAAGCAAAGCCAAAGCCAAGCGATTTAGCGTTACGGTGCGATGCTTGTAGAAACCGTTGGGGTAAATTTACTTTACCCTCCCAAGTTAGTACGATAACATCTTAGGCTGCATCATCACTTACCATCAGGTGAGATCGCAGTCAAGTACTAACTTGTAAAGAGTAAAAGAAAAAGACCTGTATGAACCTGATTATGAGCCCATTGGAACATTTTACGTCAACATTATTCATTCAAGAAAAAAGTAGCGCCGCAACATGACGGTAAACGTCCCTGCGGTAACTCGCGTGCGGATCACAAGTATAGTGATCTGTGGCGTGCACCGCGGTCCATAGACAATACTTCGGTCGGCTTACAACTGACGCTGTTGGTGTCGGAACATTTTTGACGTGCGACATTTACTCGCGCGGTCCGCTGGGTCCTGAGTTCTTACTTCTAATGTATAATAGGTAAATAATAATCGGATACACTTGATCTATGTTTAACAGCAGTACAATGTATCCTTAGTATTGTCAAAGCAATAACACTTACACCTACAGTTATTTTATACACCTAATGACAAACGTCGGTGCAGTCAAATATGATATCGTCAACGATCATCATTACAAGATGATCACCGATGTACAAAACAAAATTAAATTATGCAAAAACTAAACGCGAATTTCCTTTCATATAACTTGTATATGTAGCAGCAAAATAGGGCAGGAAATGACGACATCCTATGCGGTATCCTATAGTTCTATGACATTTTATGTTACAAACTGGACTATTATTACTCACAAGAATAATTTGTCGGAAACATAATGCACCTTCAAAGAAAAAATTAAAGGCATTGCCCACTACATAATGGTATGGTGTATTGGATATAATATGTATAAATAAAAATACCTGTTTCCCATTAAGGTTGATGAAATGTTCTTGAGTCACTCTTTCAACAGAAATTTCGTCCTCGAAAGACAAGAATCCGAAGCCTGCAAAGATAAGTTTTCCTTAATAATAGTTGAAATAATAAGTTTAATCCTCTTGTAAATAAAAAGGTAGGTTGCAGTATTCAATCAACTATTCAAATCACTCAACTCTATTAAGTGATAATTCAGGTAATAAATAATAATATATCTCCATTCCCAGCCAAATCGGTTTGGTAGTGGTGGTGTAAAGGAGCAACACACACTCGCAAATAAAGAGAGGAGGATCGATCCGTTTAAATGTAATCAGAGGATTAAATCTATGTTGTAGTTACATTATAAGGTATTCATAGATAATAAGTTTTTATTGTCGCTATTCAAATATCACATTGTCATCTACATGAGTAAATAAATTCAATAGAATTGAGTTAACTGCTGTGTTCCTTATCATCATCTGTTTGATAATCTTAGAAAGACTAAGAAACATATTAAAGAAACATGTGTTGCTTGTTCGAATATACTGCTAATTGGAGCAATAAATATAGTAGAGACAGCTGTGACAGTTTTCTTTAATGGCTTTTGTTTGTGCCAAAGAAGAACTGCGGGGCTAGACAAAGTAACAGTTCAGCGTTCTCGACAGTAGATAAAAATGTATGGACAAACCACGTCACTGTAGAAAAACCACGTGACCGATTGAAAACAAATGAAAGCAGAATCTACTTTATGCTTAGCGACGTTCACTGTCGGCTGTCAATTGTCATGCGAAGTACGCTAAAGTTATCTACAAGGTCTGCGAGAACGCCAGGGAGCGTTCAAATAGTCGTAGTCGATTTTCAAACACAACGTGTTTTCCTCTATTCGGTCACGTGCTTTTTCTAGTCACTTGTTTTGTCCATACATTTTTGTCTACTTTTGTTAACGCCAAACGACTGTTACTTTGTCTAGCCCCACTTCACCAATGTCACATGTAATGAGCCAGCTTTTGGCCAACAAAAGGTGGTTGAAGGCACTGCCTGGATGGCATAACCTAGCACAACCCTATCTATAGCTAACCCAGTACAACTTGCAGGTATCACAGCTGAAAGAAAATGTCCACGAACCTCTCGACTTCTTCTTCTCCTGGTCATACATGATGACGACCTCCATGACCTTGCCGTAGCGGCCGAAGAACACGCGCAGGTCGGTCTCCGTGATGTTGGACGGCAGCCCGCCGAGGAACACCTTCGGGTAGCCGCCGCCGCGCTTCGGCTTCTGCAGCGTCCGCGGGTTGCACGGCTTGGGATCGATCGTTCTATGACAACCAAAAGAGAATACTCAATTATTCTTCAATGCCACAGATGTGAGAGTGCGGTCACGCTCGCACAGGACGGGGTCATTGCATCTGTGCGAGCGTGACCGCATTATTTTGACGCGGGAGTGACAGAGACAGGTAGTAACAGGTTAATGTACCAAATTCTTCGTGCTCCGCGACCGGACTTTAGCTGTAAATGTATGGAGGAATTCGATTCGTTTGTGCGATACGAGTCTACTCGAAATGCGATTTAAAGGCAACGGGATACGCTTTTACAACAAACTTCCTAGTGAAATATCAAATTTATCCCTCAAAAAGTTCAAAGTCGTTGTAAAACGAAAGCTTGTTAATAAAGCTTACTATAGTGTTAAGGATTATTTAAATGAATCGAATCCTTGGGAGTGACCTGCTTTATTTTAATTATACTAGCTCAACTAGTTTTTAAGAGCATTGTGAAGTGGTGATAACCGAAAACAAAACCCGGCTGAGTTTGTTGTGGGCTTCTTCTCAGTGCAGGGCGCGTTTGAACCCTCGTAAACTTAGTTTTAAGTCGTCTTGTAGTTATCACCATATATAATTTGTAAAATATATCATATTGACGTTTTACAAGTGCCTTGTAAGTTAGGCCTATGTGAAATAAATATATTTTGAGTTTGAGTTTGAGTTTGCGTACAAAAACCTGTGCTAAACCCTCTGTACCTATGTTGCGATGAGGATGTTTGCAGACGTTTATTTGTATTTTCTTGTAAACTTCCAGTTACGAATCGGACGTAGTGCACATGAGGATGTCCTGAGGATAAGCCCATTGGAACATTTTACGTCAACCTTCTTAATACATGAAAAAATTGGTCAAGTGAGAGTCGGGCTCGCGCACTGAGGGTTCCGTACTATCAAGACCAAGCCTGAATAGTATTAAAGTAAACTAAACACCCCTGTCCACGAAATTAAAAAAGGAACAAAAAATCACGTATGCGGCATGGGAGACCGCCTTAAACATTTGTTTTAATTTAAATGAACTATTTATTTTTAAAGTGAGTCATTTATTTCGTCACGCTCTTATCAGACCAGTCGTGGTCATCATTCGTAAGTCTATTTTCAATGTCCACTGGTTCAGAGTACACACACACCGTTATCTCTCTTCCGGGGGTTCGAATCTTGGGCACGCAACTTGCTAATTGCTTCATGGCGAACGAAATCATCGTGAGGAAACCTTCATGCCCGAGAGTTAACCACGTTGATCTGAACGGTGTGTGAAGCCTGCCAAACCGCACTTGGCCAGCGTGTCGGGAAATGGCCCAACCTCTCTCATTTTGAGAGGAGACTCGTGCTTAGATGTGTGATATAAATATTATACGTTGAGACGTAGAAAGCAAAACGCAAAAAATTATTACGTCCAATTTTAAGATGCCATCCAAAAGGCCTAACTTGCGCTGAAGAACATAAATCCAATTATTATGATTTATGATAAGCATTATCGAAAAAATAAATGGTACCTATTCGAAATATAACCAAGTCTGTAAAACACATGTTTGGTAAGTAACGATACAACAAAATGGCCGCCGACATAACCCCAAATAAGATAATAATGTACGTAAAGAGGGGTTTAAAAGCTACAAAACCATGCAAAAATTTTACTAGCAATTGATAGAAGTATGTTCAGGCCTAAAGCATATTGCTCAACTAAACAACTGTTAAGAGACGAAATAAGCTAGCAATTAACCCAGGTCTCCTTTTTAAACACCGTATATGTAATATGTCATCCGCCGATAGGGAGTTAACATTACAATGTTCAAGTAAACAGGGGTTAAATGCTAATGTTAATTAAATGTTATTGCGCGAAACACTTATCATATTTGCGAAACATTTATAAACACGAATAAATATTTTCATTTTTAACCAGTTTTTCAACAGTCTATCAGTGGATATTTTTTGCAATTTCAACCTGTATGTGTAACTCAGAGTTAAAAGGCTAACACAGGTTTGACACAAGTGGGTGGGACACAAGGCGTAGTTTACCTGAACAACAGGTATAGTTATGTTTATGCAAGTCAGTATAATACGACAAATTAAATGGTTATACACTACAGTTGTGGACAATCGCCAGTTCTGCTATGCAACGCAACTTTCCCGCTCGGATAAAGCTTTCACTGTAGATCAGTGAAAGTTCTATCACAATCGTTTAATCGTTCGTTTATAATTATTAGTTACTAGACTTAAAAACCTTCATTAGCCAATAAGGCTATAACTATTATAGTTCCTCTCTAATTTGTCAATGGTAATCTAGATAAAGCTAGAGGCAGGATATTGGCTTATCAAGGCAAGGAAATCATTGCAAATATGAATAAATTGTTTCTACCAATACCATAACACTTGTTTAAAGATGGAATACACAATATTTCCACCTTCTCACGTCTAGAACCGGCCTAAGACGCATCAACTGTGAAGAGACTTACCTTACAACTAGAATAGGCAAGTCAGGAATGAAAACTGAAGATCTTGTTATGTAATAAAGCTAGGACCACAACCTACTGGCAGATCTTAAATCTAACCTTTACAGACAATCCACCATTTACATACAGATTGGTTAAGTATGAATATACAAAGAAAATATCTCTTCTTATGGCCAGTTTTGAAAGTTGTCCTTGTAAAAATCTTTTAACTGAAACTATCCAATATACAACCCAATTTCTTTTTCATAACTAAATTGAGAAGCCTAGTTCGGACATCTTTTTGACACTGAACTCCGTGACAAAGAAAGCACTATTTTTATACATAATAGCTTAGTTTAGAAAAATTGTAAGCCCTTAAGTAGATTCATTGTAATTTATTTTTGTCTTGCTCACTCTCACGGAGATTTGGTAGGTGCGACATGCAGCGTCGCGGAAGAATATACCAGAAAAACGACGTTTTACCTAATTACTCAAAAACTAAGCTGGTTATCAAAAATCCGTTCTAAGCGTTTTAGGATATTATTATTACCGATACATTAAAACAAAAATTACAATTACATCCATTGTAGTTTCCGATAAAATATAGAAAAACTGAGATTTTGGAGCAACTTTTGGGAGAACTTTCTATCGAGAAAATTTTATCCAATCGTGTTTCTGCTTCTTAGCGATTTTAGATTAAAGACCCAAAATACATGACGTGTAAATTTGAAAGTAATTTTCTTTATAGTTTTTGCATAAAACTTCATTCAAAATCACCTAAATACGCATTGTAGGCCGTTAATGGTCCTGATCTTTAGGACTTTGCATTCCTATTTACACTGGTACAATATATATTATTATGAAGTTTTGTAGCAAACTTTGTAGACTAGATTGCTTATCGAAGCAACTAGTATATGCTGGTTTGCATTTAATATTCCACAAGCATGAACGCACCCTTAACGTAAAAAAATTAAAGGCGCTGGTTGGATGTGGTTGACAAAGATTTAAAACTGCCAGAAAAATACAGCCAGTAAAAATTTACTATGTATTCTTGCATAAATCTGTAAACACAGACGAAACCCATTCAATATTGTATCTTTTATGTCCATAAGATAAAAACTTGAAAGCAAATTCTATTGCAGCAATGATGTTTAAATTGGAGATTAACCGCAAATTGCTCAATCTTGCTGATAACTAGGGATGATTGAGAAAATTTGGAATTTTGTCCCAGACAAATTACTAGCAATACCTAATAATTTCGAAATAATGTGCAGATTTTTAACATTCGTTTGAAGAAATACATTTGCTATGCTTGTATATATTTTTCTTTCGTATTACATTACATTCTGTAATTCGATCTTTGATATGATTGTATCAACAATTTTTAATGAGAACACACATTTGTCTATATTAGTTTCCAGCAATTTGCAATCATGACTAAATTATCATAATTTATTTATTGTTTCAATGTGTGCATGTAAATCTGCAATGTATGCACTCGTATGTTGCGGTGTGGTATTTCAGTGTTGCAAGCGGATTATCTATCTTAATCGGGTCACAGTTTACGACACGTGGCTGGTTCATACAACTGTATTGTATTTGAGACAACTATGAAGACCCCTGAGTGCAGTCGTATGCTTATAGTAGTGTTATTATCTCGCTGCAGACTCGGTCATAAATCATTCGAGTGTTTCGCTTTTCTTGTTTTATTTTTATCCTAGTTTATAATAAAGTAATATTTTTTATCAAATTCAGAAATAGTGTAATACCCAATTGATGGGCTTGCGCTTGAATCATGTCTGATGGACAGAATTGATGATGGAGCGCGCTTGCCTAGGAAATGCATATTCACTCTTCTTTGAAGGCACCCAGACTGTACTTGGCTGAGAACACTACTATGTGACAAAACTATGGCTTATTGGAGAATTCTATAACATTTAGTGTTTACCTGCAAGGTGATTACTTTGACCGGAGACGGCAGCTGCAGCTACTTGTTCATCAGGCCTTCCTGTACTAAATGTGACACATAATACAAAGTATGACTATGACAAATGTGTGATTTCTGACATACCTGCCATCAAGTTGGTGCGGGCCGTTCTGCAGCACGACGTTGACCAGCGAAGGCTCCGCGAAGGTGACAAATCCGAAGCCCCTGGAGCGACCAGACTCACTGTTCTTCATGACCACGCAGTCGATCACGTCGCCGTAGCGCGAAAAGTACCGCTGCAGATTCTCTTGCGACGTCTCCCATGATAAGCCACCGACAAACAGTTTTCTGGAAACCAATTAATTTGTAAGTTTTTATCTATTGTGGAGGTTTTTACATCGATTTTTTGTTTTCACATCAAACTCATCATCACAACTTTTGTTGCCTATTCAGGTTAACCAAAACTACTATAACAATAGCTCTTTTCCATGAGCAGTATATAGTAAAGGATAACACTATTTTAAGACTACAGATATTTCAATCCACGACGTCGCGCCCCACTGTAAAAATCGCTTATGTTTCATTCGATTCATATGGAGTTTGACAAAGTGGGGCGCGCCGTTGTGGATTGAAGTGTCTGTAGTCAAATTAGTTCAGATTTTGTAAACTTGGATACCACTATCAACAGACACAAGTCATAATCATTTTTTATGTTTGTAATTCACCTTATGAACTTCTGACTGGGTGAAGTGTGAACCAATTGTTAAGATTGTCTTAAATTTGCATTAGGTATGCACAATATTGAATGACAACTAAATATCACGCCAACTTATTTGGATGAATCTATTATTATTGGAAAGGATGTACTCTACAAGTGCAGTTTGATGAGAATTGAACTCAGTGTTTTATGTCAACATTTTGTATTATTATCAAATAACTTCTCTAATCATTAATAGTCTAGTGGCAGATAAGATCAAATGATCAGAAGACAATACTCAATTATTTTTATCAATTGCATTTAAGAAATTTTTAAAGTCATTACCATGAACACATTGTTTTGAAAATTTTACTTATCTATAGTCTATCAGACTGTAATTATTAATTACCAATCTCATAATTGACGTTTTTCTATAAATCGGATTTTGTTACTTTCGGTTATTTATGAAATGGATCTTTTATGACTAATTAATTACCTAAATTGGCCAATAAAAGTCTACCATTTACTTATCAATTCATTATTTTAAACTATACAAAGAGGGTAAATAAATTACGAACATTTGCTTGTAATCTAGTTTCTAATAGCTGATTTTAATGATTAGTGCGAATTTTTGGTTTTAATAGGTTGGCTAACTCAACCAAACAGCATAATAGTTTAAGGGTTTAATTAGTTATAAAAGAGTTTTAAGGTCCACACTAGGAGCAAAAACTGAGCCTAGTAGTAAATTCATCATAGATTAAAGAGTCTCAATACAGTAATACAGTAACTGTCACAAATTGGAGAGGACCACAAGGCAAAAGAAAAGCCGGAAGGCCAAAGAAAAGATGGTCAAATGACATTACAGAATTAGATTGGATGTATGAGGCCAAGGACCGTGAAATATGGAAGGGGATGGAGGAGGATTTCACCCAGGCGATGGGATCCAACTGTGAATAAAATACTAACAAAACTAACACCTACATTAATTTACTACATCCTTAACTAACCAGACTAACATAACTAACACAGTATAAAAATGAAACAATGTAAATGATAAAGCTTTATTATTATTACTAAATACAAGTAAGATTCAGTTTGTGAAAAATTGCTCAAAGAGTTTGAATCTTGACCACTATTACTCGCACATAGTTTGCACTTTTACTTATGTTATCTGAAACCTCTTTGGCCCACTTACACCAACCCGGATCAGTATGTTAACTCGAGAACACGCTAACCCAGAGTGAAGTTGTCAAATTTGTCCAATTAGATACATTAACTCTAGGGCATAGATTTATAATAGGTTGTCACTCCCGCTCAGACTAGATAGAGCCCAACCTAACAACGGCATATCTGTGAGTGTGGCAACTTTTTCTTGTAGTGTGAGTGTCAATTTGAAATTTGTATGGTGTGCAGATGCTATAGTGTGTATAAAAACTGTGTAGCGACAGCTCGGGTTTGCCAATTTGGGCAAAGTATTTTTTGTCGCACTTTTGAAGTTGAGGGCTCCGTCTTAGACCTCTATGCTCTAGGGTTAAAAATATATTAAATTGTTTTGCACCAGTGGACCTTATGTCAACTCATCACAAGCTGTCATCATTGGTAAACTCTGTGTGCGAGTTATAGCATGTTTTTATTATGTACTCATTTCATGTCAGTTGTAACCAATAGTTGTTACTTGTTATGTATATTTATTAAAGTTTTGTATTGTTTTGTATTGATGCTAAATGTGAATGATTGAATTAATTGCAACAAATAACTAGTTACTTCAAGAGAAAATTATACCTAAATTGGTTAACAATTTTTATTGAAGTGGCCTACATACCTAGTTTGTGGCTATTATCAATACATTATTAACAGAAAGCCAAGATAAGCATGTCTCGAGTTACTTACTATTATTATGAAAGAAAGAAAAAAAAAATGTGATTTAATTACTTTCATTTATATGTAGTACTTATGTTATTAGCTTTTGCAGCTCATATTTTCATTAAATTCGATTTTTCATGAATCCTGCCAAAACCATGAATTTCCCAGGTATTCCTAATTTAAATCGTATTGGTTCTTAATCTTAAGGTGTCATTTATATAATAATATAGTTAGTTAATTCTCTAAGATGAACTAGAGATATCATTTTAACCAAGAAAATATTTTATCATTTTCAAAATATAACTAAAGTACAAATAAAAATTAAGGAAAACATGGCAATATTAATGAAAAAGCAATACTACAGCTTAATATAAAACTGTTTCATTTTATTCTGTATCTATACTTTGATATTATCAAGACCTAGAACTTGCAAAGCAAAGGTGAAAGTGACATTCACTTTGTGGAAAAAATGTGATTGGCCGATGTTTTCTTACTGATAAAAAAAACTAAGCTTTTTAAAGATGGATGAAAGTAAAAAATTTACATCATGAGTTTTTAATGATAATTTATTATCAATTGTGGGATTTGCCATTTCAATAAAAACTAAATGTGACTAACCAGAAGAGTTAACAACTTGAAACTTGGAAAAGTACTGAACCGATTTTAATGAAACTTCAGTTCCTTGTGGTGGTCAAAGTATTAGTCGTGAAGAAATTTGCAGACAAACATCCATACACTTAATTTTGTGTATTTGTTTGCAAGGTCTAATAAACAGTTATTGCAGTTCCAATAACATTACATATACCCATGTATAGTACTATCTGTCGAATTTATAACCGCTTTTTTAGGAAGTCGGTTAAAAATGAATTTATATACCTACGTCATATTTCAATCGCGGGGTGCGGACGCGTCACAAATAATGCGTGTTACAAATAAAGACCTCGAGGTAAACATGCACGGCAAGTATATTGACATACGTGTGCGAATTTAGAGATGCGGCACGAGTCTCGACCAGCGGCCCAGCTAGCAGTATGTAAATGAATCAGCATGTTTTAGCACATTCGCTAACGAGATTCGACTACGCGGCAACTCCACAGTGGTTCCATTAACCTCATTATCGAATTCAAAAACTCCTAAACGCTCCCAAATCCAAAGTGACACGAAATCGGGCCATGTCACCGCCGATACCCTGATACAAAATGCTGATAAGAAAAATTCACATTAGTCACACAATAAGGTTAATTCAAGAATTGCGACGTTTCCGCATACCCGATTTTAGGAGCGATTATATAAACAACCCAATGCAAATATACGCGGAATCTCAGTTTGAGTTCGCTGAAATATGGCATTCGGCGCGATGGGAAAGTGAAGCTGCCATGATCGGTAGGTACACCGTACACGCAAGACGCACGGCGAGGCTTGGGGTCGCTGGCCGCTCGCCGGTAAAAGGCTAATTATGAGTACGTAAACGGCGACCATATCGATCATTGAAATTCAACACGGCACCGAACAAATATACCAATAACATATCGCATACAGATCGAGGAAAGACGCTAACCGCCGCCTCGAGAGCCTCGCTGGCTAATCGTGAAACGCGACACACCAGGCGACATGCAGTTTGACCTATTATAGTTAGCACGATCGGAACTGCCCCGATGTTTATTTAGATTGTTAGAAAATGCACTTACCCCTTCTCGTCATCGTCCATGTCTGGATTCATACGCATAACTTATTACTAATTAAAAATAATGGTTGGCACCGGTAAGACACCCAAACCACACAAGCACAGACCCACACGAATGATTATGGCGGACCAACCACATCCGCTTTCTCAAAAAAGTCATGGAAGAAGGAAGTAGTCAAATTGTAATTCTAAATAATTTAAACAAACAAATATTGTTTAAATTTAAAAGGTTAAGTACTGATAAATTTTAATTTTAATTATTAATATGGAAAAATATTAAAATTACTTCGTTTCAAAACTATTTTAGAAAAAAAGAATATAAACGTTCTAAGTTTCTATTTTTTCAGATAAAATGGCAACTGCTTTAATGCTGCCAGTTTTTATGTTACTGATATTTCACACTGGCAAGTAAAAAAAGCTATAAATTATTATTTGTAACACGCGAAATGCTTGAACCCATAGCCACTTACAAATAGACCCCAAAAGGGATGCACACGTTCCCAGTCACATTATTTATATATTAAATAATAAAAATATACTAAAATAGTAGTAGTGTTCTAATAATTATTCGTTCGAGATCAAATCCAGCCGGGTATTCACATTTGGTTGATTTGAATTATTTACAGCGGTGTGCTAACGATATTCTTAGGTACTTCGGACACTTTAAGAGTAATTCAGTATTGCCAGCTCACACTTGGTTATAGTAGGTTATCAGTTTTAGCATTTGGTTTTTCCTAATAAAATACTGTTTAGCGCAAACAAATATTTAATTCAAATAAGGTGTAATATAAGTTACACAGCTTAGATAATTGTGAGCTAAGGCGTCGTCGTAACAACTATCTAAGAACCATTGCCGTTGAATACCAAACATTATACAGAAAACTGCATTTAAATCTGTCAAGCCGTTTTTGAAATAAATTGGAACATTGATGTGCACAAACGAACACACAAACACACAAACAAATAAACAAACAAACAAAAATATTTTTGCATTATTGGTTTTTTTGAACAATTTAACATACAAACAAACATAAAATCTCATTATTAAAGTAATGTGCAAACGGTCTCACACCCTAAACGCATATATACGTACTCCGTTCCGTCGTGAAATCCAATTAATTGTTTGAAAAAATATTCTTATCATCAGCTTATCAAAGTATATCTACGGACGATACTAATTTTTAAAGATAGTGACATAAAAATATAGGATAGTGGTTATTTTTTATTTAATACTCAAGACGTGATAGAGCATTAATATTTAATCGCTGTCGTTGAGAAGTATTATTTTTTCGCTATTACTAAGTAATGGTGTGGGACATTTGTAACATTGTTTTACACGGTGGCTCGAACGGAGTTTATTATACAAATGATATTATCACAGGATCAGTGATTTTAGAGTTTAAACAAGAACGCAAAATAGGAAGTAAGTAACACTTTAGGATATATGGGTTAAGGAGATATCAAACAATTAAGTAATGCTTTGCATGTCGTTCACCGTCTTTTCAATTATAATTTTCAGAAATATATTTAAAAGTTACTGGAATAAGTAAAGCATCCTGGTCAAGACCCTCACCGACATTGCCATATATTAAAATATATTCACAAACAAAAAGAATTGTTGATATTTTCATTGAAGTTTTTAAAGAATTGGAAGGTAAAATTTTGAAGCTTATGATTTTTTTTCTTTTAATTTGATTTAACAAAATTACTGTTTTTAGGTAAAACAGTTAAACCTGGTATTATGAGTGCTCAGTTTCACTTCATACTCCCTCCTGATTTACCACCAACTTATAAGGACTCAGTGGCAAAAGTGTGTTATCGAATAGAAATGCACAGTATCAATGCTTGGAAGATTAAATCTAAACGTGCGATTCATTTTATTCTAAAGAATCATCTCAATATTAATAATATCAACGAATTTAAGGTATTTGATATATTTTATTAATGTAATTAATTACTATATTTCCATAAAGTACACGCAATATTCGGCAAACTCACCCATCACTGCATGCTATTTCCATAGGTGAAAGAAGTAGAATAGTAGATAAATAATTAATATTTGTTGATTAAGGGGGATAGGTAACATCCGGGCGGAAGTTTCAAATATTTAATTATTCGCAAATAGTAATCACTATAATTATGCATCGTAGGCTTATTATGGCAATGAGATGTGCGAGCATAACATTTATAAAATACATCTACTTGTATTTAATAAAAAAATTTGCTCAGAAATACTCTTTTATTTCATATTGGCTCCCAAATCCCAATAGCTCCAAATCTGGGTAGCCGCAGAGAATAAATCTTTCAGGAATCAAATCAAATATATTAAATAGAAATGTTATGCTCGCAAAACTCATTGCCATAAGCGTATAATGTGTAGTAGTCTAGTATTTGCAAAAAACTAAACATAATTTGAATTTCATGGGCTAGCTATCACTTAATTTGGAGCTAAATTGCGATGTGTGTAATATCCTAAATGTGCCGATTACTTTTCAGATACCAATGGTTTATGAGCTAGAAAAAAAATTTGGAAATTATAAATTTTTATTGACTTTCAAGACTTATAGAGGTTTTGCACCCACACAGAGAATTCCATTTGAAGTTATTATAACTAACGAAAAACGAATAAAAGTAACAAGGATAAGCGTATCATTAATTCAGGTAGGAATCGGAAATAATTAATAATTATTATTAACTAGGTAACTTACCTAGTTATTAATTAATTTGTATAATCAGAAAATTTATTCAAATGAAATAAATAATGGCGAAATATTATTTTGCAGAAAATTGAATACAATGTGACTTCTGGATTTTACCGTAATGAAAAAACAATCTGTATAATCAATTATAACGAAATATTAAATCTTGTTACACAAAATTGTATGCTTAGTATGGAAATTCCTGACATCTTACCATCAACAGTTAATCAAAGTGACCCAATGATTGAACTTTCGTATTCATTGCAAGTATGTATCTATTTCCTAAGCTATCGGTATAATTCGTACATATGTTATAATAAATTATTATTATAGAAAATATTATTATTTCAGGTCAAGGTTAATTACCGGTTTCATATGCCCCTTATCTCTACTATACCCGTAACAGTCGCATCAACTCCAGTTACTCATGGTATAATTTTTAAGTAAATAAAATTCCTAAAGATCAATATTTCTTTTATCATTTACCCACAGTGCAGTTTATCAATCAATAATAAGCAAAATAATTAATATATAAAAAGAGATATTGAAGACAATCTGGCAACACATATTTTCCTTACCAATTACAAATAATAGGGAGAAAAACTGACTTTTTCTCCCACCAGATGGCGTACAATCGACTGTACATGGACTGTACCTTGTTTTCTTAAATCAGCTGTCAAATTGTATGGATTTTGGTTCCTAACCATTTATTTATCGTTGTTTTGAGAAAAATGCCTCAATGTAGTGCGATCAATTGCAAAAATCGAGGAGTGCATTTGTTTCCCAAGGAATCTAAGCGCAGAAAACAATGGGAAGCGGCGTTACGTATTAAAAACTTTAAAGCAAGTAGTACTGCACGATTGTGTGCAGCGCATTTCACAGAAGAAGACTATTATGGGAAAAGCAAATATACAGGTAAACCATCACAGTTAATCTATTAGCATAGGTACGATATACGTCGGTACTCGGTGGTCAATACACTTTTTTTTAACCTAAAGGTACCTAACCTGACTCCTCAGTTTGAACTACATTGTGACTCATTTATAATTTTAGGTAATGAACCAGCAGCCAAATTTCTTAAAAAAACAGCGGTGCCATCGGTTTTCTGCTTCACTAAGGTAGTACCAGAAAATCCAGCAGCTCTTGAAAGACAGAAACGACTTGAGAGGAGAAGAAAACTTTTTGAAGAAACTTCTAAAAAAGATCTGCAACCTTCAACTAGTGGTATCACTATAGAAACAGAGATAAATCATCCACTGGTAATTGGTTGTGAAGAAGAAGTGATAACCAACAGTAACGATACAGTCACAGATCCATCAGAATGTTCACATAGTGCTCAATTTGTTTCCAAAAGTACACAAGTAGATCATGAACATATGTTTGGGTCAATTAATAGGTGTAAAAGTAATGATAATCTCATAAAGTTTTACACAGGTTTTGAATCATATAAAAAATTTCACTTAGTCTACTCAACTCTTAGTCCAATGGTTCACAAAATTAAATATTATGGCAGTAGCGTGATCAATTTAAGTGCAGAAGACCAGTTCTTTTTAACATTGATGAAACTCAGACAAAATAAATGTAACTTTGAACTTAGCATGTTTTTTAATGTCAGCCAAAGCACAGTATCAAACATCTTTATAACATGGATAAACTTTATCTATCAATTATGGAAAAGAATAGAGATTTGGCCCAGAAGGGAATTAATTAAGTACTATATGCCCCAAATATTTAAAAATTATGATATGAATCTTAGAGTGATATTAGATGGAACAGAAATAAAAGTTCAAAAACCGAAGAATCCTAGGTCTCAGCAAGCTTCTTGGAGTAGCTACAAACATGCAAATACACTAAAGATATTAGTTGGTGCAACACCTGGTGGACTGCTATCATATTGCTCTCAAGCTTATGCGGGATCTATAAGTGACAGGCAGGCAGTAGAGCGAAGTGATCTTCTTAATAAATGCGAAAGTGGTGACACTATCCTGGCTGATAGAGGGTTTACCATACAGGACATGTTTGCAGACAAAAATGTGTCAGTTAAGATTCCAACGTTCTTGAAAGGAAAATCTCAGTTACCTGGTCTTACAGTCATAAAAGATAGGGAGTTAGCTAATAAAAGGGTACATATTGAAAGAATTATTGGGTTAACAAAGACATACAAAATTTTGAAAAATGAACTGGACCATAGCTATATTCCAATAGCAAGTAAAATATTTTTTGTATGTTTTATGTGTTGTAATTTTAGAGAGAATATTATGAAGAATGTTAAATAAAACATTTTATAACTAAATCAATCTTTTTTTATTAATTGTAAGTAGTCTTTATACATGTATTTATTTAACAACGCAGGTTCTAAACAATGAACATAAAAGTTAATCAAATGGGTTAACATTTCATTTATATATGAATCATCTCTGTCAACAAACACTACACGCATATCTTCACATGTATAAATAATTAAATTGCAATATTGCCTGCATGTGCAATATAATTGTCCTTGTATTTGTGCATAGTATGGATGTTGTTTTTTTAAAGTAAACACTCCATTCCTTTTTTCTAAATAAGGCACAGTCACATCCGATATTTCATAATTTCTAGCAGAATATGGACACTTCACTTCAACAACAGTGTCATCTCCCAATAAGCCATCAGGAGAAGCAGCCAGAAAAGGATATTCCGATGATATAAACAATCCACATTTTTGAACGTTTAGGCTATACTTGTCTTCATATTGGGTAATAGCAATAGGTTCATGGATTTTGCCATATGCCAATGCTCTAGTATGCACGGTCTTTGGTTCCATAATTTTTTCTATTAGGCTCTTAGTGTAAGCCTTACTGTGGCTCACAACATAAAACATGCTGGCAGTAATTCTGCATGATCTTATTTGATGCCATTCATCAGAGTTGCTTTGAGCTCTGGTATTATTTTCCACTGCTTGAATTTGTTCAGGCGTGACATTTTTTAAAAGAAGTTTTTCTAATAAAATGTCTTCAGGAGTCTTTTCTAAATATGGGTAGTGTTCCCATTCAATCCTATGTGGATTTGCAGGTTTAAATGTCTGCAATAAAGGCATGGAGCTTTCCCCATATCCAATCACCAAATTGCGCACATAATCTGAATAATTTTCTATAATATCACTATCGTTTAAAGGGTTAAAATTGCAAGATTTTAATCTTTTGGTTGGTAAATTTTGAGCCGCTATTGGTGAGTTGTAAAAAACTTTACTCGGTCTATTATAGGTACTGAGCTTTTGTGTGCATGACTGGTGCAGTCTTATAGTTTTCTTGTGTACCATTTCATGTACACCAAACAACAATACAGATACATGTTTACAACACGCTTGTGTACCACTTCCAGCTGCACAATCACAATGGCACTCTTCTATTATTCCATCTTTGCTTAACTTTATATCCACCACATAGACAACTTTCTTCATACTGGCTTTGCATTGTCCTCTCAAATAAGTGTGTGTATTGTCCTTGGCAAAACGAGCAGTCAAGAGGTGACGAGATTCGTAAAGAAGCTGTCCTTTAGGCTGAGTACTATATCTGTAAAACAAAATTAAAATAGTCTTATTATTAGTAATTAAGAAACTATAAAGGTGGCTTTTACTGCCTTTGGTGATAAGTAGTCTGTTTTCACTTTTCATGAGCACTTACTTAATAAAATATTCTTGAATCTCCTGCCTGGTGATCATTGGCAGAGAAGTATCTGCATTAATATCTCTAAACATCTCAGAGGGTGGGCATAAGTATGCAGCGTCCTCTTGAGTGTCGCAGTCAGCGCCAAAGCTTTGGTTTCGATCGTACGACAGTAATCTATAAAAGAATATTGCGAAGTTAATAGTCCATGGTAACATAAAAAAAAGGATACAAAAAATCATAACCTCAAATATTTCAAGAGTATACCTTTTAATCAAATCGGCTTTTTTCCCAGCAGTTGTTAAGTTCCTTTTACGGAGCTCGGCTTTAAGCTCCGGCACAGTCATGAACGAGTACATTTTTGGAAATATTTATAATGAAAATCTTAATAAACGGCAACCGCACTCCTGTCACGAAAAGTAAACAAGGTACAGTCGACATGTACTCTGTGCAGTCGACTAAAGCGACATCTACACACAGATAAGAGTGTGGCTCCCCATTGGAATCCAAAGCCATAAAATTTTTATAATACTCGAGTTTCTTACTCTCTATTGTCTATAGATTTGAGTGCAGACAGTATTTTACTCTATGGCAGACAGTTGACAATTGACAGCTGCAACAAAATGTCACAAAGTTGTCTGTCAAAAAGATGGTAAACTAAAAATTCCAAGTTTTCTTGTGGTTAAAATTTTTTAGCGAATCAATCTCTTGAGTATCTTGTTTATTTTTATAGAAAGCATAATTTCCAGTGTTAAATTTTGTGCTGCTTGGCACGGTAGATTTACAATTCAATATGAGCAATTATTATACATGTAAATATTAGGTTATGTTGAATCCTCTTCCCCTTGGCCGTCAAGAGTAAGTTATTAATTTCTTTCTTTTACATACTTCAACGTTTTTGTTTGTGATGTAACAAGATTTTCCAAGATTTTACTTCGTTTTAAAGTAAAAATATAGTGTGCGAAGTTTGTGAAAGCCGGTAGGAATCGAATCTAATAATAAGTAAGTACGTAACTCGTCTGGCGGGGACACTACCGTGTCCCCAGATATAGGTACAATATTTTCCGGCGTAACATTTTTCGGGTTCATAAGTATAATATTAGTTACTCGGGCAATATCTTGGCAATATGAAATTCTTGGTGTTATTTATTTTGGTTTCCAAAAGGCGTCATGTCATGGCTAATAGTTTAACAGCTGATCTTTATTTACCACAAAACTTATTTCTTTATTCAGTTTAATTTAGCAAGCTATTATATTTGAATAAGTTTGTGTGGGTGAGGCTTTGAATCGAGCCACAATTATTCAAAATTGAATTTCCGGACAATCTATTCACATTTTCACCAAAGTTTTATCACGTAACCTTTTATACTGTCTCTAGCTTTCGTATTATCACTTAAATTAGACGAAAATTTTAAGAAAAAATTATTACTGAAAATTCGAGCGAAGCGAGTTCGGGACTTAGGGCACGCGGGGCTCCATCGACCAGCCCTTTCATAGTAAAAATAACCTCGAAATTTATAAATTTAAAAAATTTATTTCTTGGCAACTATTACGTTCCGACGAATATGGCTATCGAGCTTTTAAGAGGTTTAAAACTCTTGCTATACGAAATATTCAATGTGGCAGATTTCAAAACCCTTACCGTTTGTGTAATTGTCTCAGTACACACCTGGGCTAGGTGTACACTGAAACACACATAATCTTAAATTAGTGGCTTTTTAGATTAAGATAAGTTTTTAGGTTCTTACTATTTATAAGTTATTGTTCTTAAGTTCTTCTCTGATAAAGCATGATATTACAAGTAATGATTAAGAATAATAAATATAACTAAAGAATGAGTTAAGTTGCCTACTTATATAAATACATAGATTTATAATAGGTTGTTGCTCGTGCTTTGACTAGATAGAGCCCTACCTAACAACAACAGCTACGAAATGATTGCGTGCTGATGCTAGTGTGCATGAAAAATTGTGTAAAGACAGCTTGGGTATGCCATAATAGACAAAGTATTTATTGCTGCACTTCAGAAGTAGCAGGCGGCCTCTAGGACCTGTGTATGTGTGTGTTTTTTTATATTTATGTACATTCCTATGATAAAGTCAATGATAAAGTTCATTTTTATTATTTATTCTTGTAATTTTATAAAATTAACATCAGTTTGGTCAAATTAATTTCATTTCATTTTGATAACATTTTGAAATAGTTTTGGAATGGAAAAGTTTCTTGCTATATGTGAAAGTTGGTAATAAATTACTAATGTTCATTAGTTCCAAATGATTTATTTACTTATGCAATCAGATGGCTTCAAAATGATGCATACATAGCAAGGATAAAGCCTGACTAGAGAATTAAAAATCATTATGATGCAGAAAAATTTAAATAATTTTTACTTACTCTCATAATGTCAACCTTCAAAACTGGGTTTTTGTTTTCATGATCTTCAAATACATAATATTGTTATGCCAGGTAAGCTGAAATGGATCCAAACATCTATGCCCTAGTGCTAGATACACTAAACCGAGCTACCAGTCAAGATGCAACAGTGCTGAAACCAGCCGAAAAGAAACTTCAGGAATGGGAGATTGAGCCAGGGTTTTATTCAGTTTTACTGGTAAGGTGTAGTTTTACTATTTTTGTTTGCTCAGAATAGTTAGGCCCTTGCTCTCTTTAATAATGTTCTCAAGGCTCTGTTTTAAAGAATGATATCAAAAGGGAGCCTGCAGACCTTACAGTTGTTTTTATAATGTTCTCGAGACTCTTTTACCCTCTGCCAGATGCCTTTAAAGTTTAAAAGTTGAAGGGTGTCTGGCAAGGGGTTGTTACGACACGAAGTGTCTGGCAATGCATGGCGTGATTTCTAATACTATTCTAAAGAAAATATAAAAACAATAAAATTAGATTTTATTCTTTGACGTAATAGTTTTTACACATTTATTACTTGTCGTCTCCCAAAGCCACCATGATCCAAACAAATGTTCTTCCCAGTGTTGAGGACAATACGCAGAGAAACTTTCAGCTTTTATAAAATAAGGATGGTCTGTCATGCGCTCGGTCTCTCTCTTCAGTGTTTCATGCATTTAACAGACTGATTAGCAAGCATATCTGAGCAACTGTAAATATTAACACACACAATTTTTTAGTAGTTTTAATACAATCCTCAGAATGTCCTAACCAACCACTCCATCGACATCAACGTACGATGGCTGGCAGTGATGTGCTTCAAGAACGGCGTCGACCGTTACTGGCGCCGGAACGCGCCGAACGCTATCACGGAGGATGAGAAAGAGAAGCTGCGGCAGGGACTGCTCACTACTCCGATATTGAGTGAGCCAGTGGCACAGATAGCGACACAAGAAGCTGTGCTGATTGCTAAGATTGCTAGGTAATATGCAAAATAAATTAAAATAGGCATTCTTCTTACTCTTCTGAGGGGAAGTGTTATGGACGCATTAGCATGTTGACCATCACCAATCTGAAACTGTAGCTATGTTAAGCTACGTTTACACAATGGCGTATGCTGGCCCACTGCAGGCCATCGCACAACTGTAGGCCACGATCACTTGGTGTTCATACAATGGCGCATGACTCATTGCTGCCCGGTGAGGCACTTGCGATGGACGTGAAAGTAGTTTAAGGCGAAATCAACGACTCTGCGCGCGAATTTCAAAATTTTCGCGGTTTTTGCAATTTGTATGCTAGTTACAAGCAGAGATTTTTATATAAATAAACACGTGAAGACGACTGGAATTCCCGCAATTTGACTGCCATGAGCCTACTATGTCTTATTAGCTTAAAAATTGCGAAAACCACAAAAAATTTGAATTTCGCGGGCACACCCGTGGCATGCTCCTTACGTACATGACTAAGTAATTTTTTATCATTTTTAGGCAAACCATGAACAATCTGCTGAGTGAAATGCTTGCAGAACCATAAGGAGAATTCGATAATTCGAATTTATCAATAATTTAATAATTATTAATTTGAATTTAGTAATTTAATTTTGTTGGACGTAGTCGCAACAAAAGAATACACTGTTCAGCGGTCGGTGGCGAACTGAGCAATGGGCCATTGTGTGAACACTACAGACCACGCAACGCCACGATTCCTTTGAAGTGTGCGCCAAAAACCGACAACTTCCCGATCGCGCGCCATCGTCGACCATTGTCCGCCATTGCATACCATTTCCCCGTGTACACAATGGCGATGGCCTGCAGTGGGCCAGCATACGCCATTGTGTAAACGCTACTTTATCTTATATTCTTTTCTGTCATTGCTAATTGAACAAAACTAAAAAAGAATCTGTGGCTTATTGATGACGATTGTTATTCTCATACATTTTTTGTATTTTGTTCCATAATCAATTGTTGAAATAGAATAGATATAGATATTTCGATCCACAATGGCGCGTCCCACTCTGTCAAACTCCGTACGAATCGAAAGAAATGTAAGCTATTTTGACAGAATGGGGCCCGACGTCGTGGATTGAAATATCTATCAAGTAATATGGCTGCAGATGCTGTTCTGCTCCCCCCAGTTTAGACCTCCAAGTCTGGTGGCTGCTAGAGAAAGAAACTCTTATTAACAGGGATATAATTGAGACTCCTCAAGGCAGGCAATGATCAAAATAAGTATACTATTAAATTTTTTATGGTGAAAAAGAGTTGATTTTACTAAATTTAAATTAGTTTTAAAGCCACCAGTATTGGCCCAATAGATGGGAATTTAACTCGTACCAGTCTATGTAAATAATTATGAATTATTGTTCCAGTCTTACTAAATAATGCTCATTGAAGTTGATACTCTGCAGGTTTGATTGCCCTGCAAGTTGGCCGAGCCTGCTGCCTGAACTGGTGGGCGCGATGAAGGCGCCACAGCCGCTGATGCAGCACCGCTCTCTACTGATATTCCACCACGTTGTCAAAACGCTGGCCTCCAAGCGACTGCCTGCAGATAGAAGACCATTCCAGGTTTGCTATTTCAAAGTTGATGAATGTGGCTAACATTTTCATGAGTCATGTCCTGAGTTCATGAGTGATTTAAATGAGTCAGACATTCACCTTCTCCTTCTCCGGACCTTCTCCTCGCTTGGAGTCTTCTTTCGGTGTGCGTGGGGGCACTGACACAGCTTCCTGCTGGATTATTAGAGCCAGTCCAGCTCACTCCAGAAGCCAAAGAGACTGTCCAGTAGGGCTAGGATGCGCGCGTAGAGATGTGTCTCTCTACTTTTGGCGCTCCCTTTTCTCTTTCTGATCCATATTGCAGAGAAAAGAGAACGACAAAAGTAGAGAGATATATCTCTATGCGCATGCTGCATAGGCAGGTTCGAGGAGTGTAGCTGGAAAGCCACGTTGTGCTTGGTTGGATACACCTTTCCATGCTGTAGTCTCTGCACAGAAGGCTGTCTGTGATACCTAAAATGTTCAATGAACACTGTCCTGTTATGTTATAGCATTCACCATATAGATATTATTATTTTTTACCCCTGACGCAAATAGAGGGGTGTTACAAGTGTGACGTCGATGTCTGTACCTGTCTGTGGCATCGTAGCTCTCATGGACTGACGTCGATGCGTTTTTTTTCATTTGAAAGGCTGCGCTTGTTCTTATGTATGTATATCAACTTTTTTCCAAAATGATGTAAGGCATTGTTGGCGTATGAATACTCGATTAAGTGCTTGTGCCAGTATAACCATTAAATGACAAGCGTTTGTAAAATTTTAATTTATAGTTTTTACTAAAAAAGCTACAAAATAAAATCTAAATAATTGTTTTGAATATTCCTGTGGCAGGAACTAACCACCTCAATATACCCGTACGTGTTGAACCTTTGGCACGAGAACACGGAATTGTTCCTGCGGCACATCCAAGAAGGCGCGGCCACCGAGATGATCACAGAGCACCTGGAAAAAGCCCTGCTATGTCTGCGGATACTGAGGAAGTTAACCGTGTTCGGGTTCAAAAAGAACCAGCAGTCCCAAGACGCGGTCGCGTTCCTCAACGTGGTGTTTGACAGGGCTAAGACTAGTCTGGAGTGCAGTGAGTATTATTACCATAAGTCGCTAATTTTCACTAGCAGACTCCTAGTCGATGTTTGTCTTAGGCGTCTTCTCGCCCAAAAAAGCCTATTCTCAACCAGAACAAATAAACAGATGCAGTTAACGGCGTACAAGCGGTATTTACGTAATTTTGAATGAAGTTGTACGTAAAAACTATAAAGACAATTACTTTCTAATTTAAACGTCATGTATTTTCGGTCGTTAGTCTAAAATCGTTTAGTAGCTGAAACACGATTGGATACAATTTTCTCGATAGAAAGTTCTCCCAAAAGTTGCTTCAAAATCTCAGTTTTCCTGTTTTTTATCAGAAACTACAATGGATATAATTGTACTTTTTTTAATGTGTCTGTAATAACAATATCCAAAAACGCTTAGAAACCGATTTTTGATAACTGGCTTAGTTTTTGAGTAATTAGGTAAAAGGTCGTTTTTCTTTTATATTCTTCCGCGACGCTGCATGTCGCACCTACCAACGTCTCCGTGAGAGCGAGAAAGACAAAAATAAATTCAATAAATCCCCTTATTAGGGATTAAACCTTCATTATACGTCTATTGTATTCCACTCATGTTACTTGACATTACAAATTGACTTGACAAACATGACAAATGTTTAAAGTTTTTTAGATTTCTATAAATAAAAAACCTATGTCTGTAGATGTGGTTCTCAATATAAAAAAATCATCTCTCCACAGGAAAACTTCTCAAAGGCCGCGGAATATACCCGTTGGAGCTTTGCGAAAAATTCATAATACACCTCACAAAAGTGGCTCTCGGCGTGCTGAGCAATCACCCATTCTCCTACGTCCCTCTCATACGGCCGTCGCTGGAGTTCACTCTGTACTACTGCTTCACCGAGCAGGGGATGCAGCTCACGTACGAGCGGTTCACGATACAGTGTCTGACCATCGTGAAGGGTATACTGACGTGTGCCGAGTATAAACTTCCCAAGGGGGAACAGGTTAAGGAACCATGTAAGTAGCTTTTTTTTAGGGGCAAATGGTTTTGGTCCAATATTGGGCAAGGGTCTCGCAGAAAGAGAGCCGTTTGACCGTAAGTCAGTTGCGCAAAAAAGTGATAGGTTACTGCTTTTAAAGACATTGTGGGAGAATGCATGTTTGAAGGTTTCCTCATTTTGTTTTCCTTTGTCAAAGTTTATGCACATAACTCTGAGAAAGTTAGAGATCCATCTAGGGTTTGAACCCATGACCTTCTAATAGGAGCTACACTTGCTTGAATTCCTCCAAAGTGTCGTGGGGGCCAAAAGTTGTGTGCAGTCCAGGCAACAAATAACCTCTTGAATAGTTGCTTGTGAGCCACAGTGCTTTGATCTACAAAACCTCAGTATATGGGTATCCAAACGATTTATGTAAACCTTTTTCGTAAAAGCAAACAGTAAAAAATCAGTATCTGTTAAAATTCTGTAGGTGCCTGCTGAGCGAACTACAGCGTAGCCTTGCTGTTGGTGGCAAAACAAGAATTTTTGGCACCGATAAACTGACAACATTTTTTTTGCGCCGTCCGCCCTGTCCAGGGTACATGTCTATTATAACTAGTGGTTATTTCCCACAGTGACTCTCCAAGCTCATCAAATAAAGTCCGAAGTCCTGGATGAGAACACAGTGTGCCACATGTGCAGACATCTTGTGACGCATTACTTCCTCCTGAGCTCTGACGACTTAGCTCTGTGGGACGCTGAACCAGAGAGTTTCGCCACTGACAAGGCTGGAGAATCGTGGAAATACAGTTTGAGGGTAAGATTTGGCTAGAATACTAGTATGCGAAAATGGATTTGTAAACAGTACAGACGACTCAACTTGTTGGCCAGAGTTTGTGTACTAGAAGTACAGAAGAAATTATTCTTAAAATTCAGGCTCTAGGAAACCTGAAACTACCAAGCGTTAAACTTTTATAAAGAACATTCTTAATGTTTTTCGATGACTTGGAAATGTGATGCAGCTGAGGTCATTTGTGAATCGAGTGCTGAATAAAGGTTTCTAACATGTGTGGTGGACTGTACTGAATTTTTGAATACTAGGAGTGCAGAAGACCTCATAGGTTCTCAAAAGACTGCAAGATGACAATCTATACTAAGTTTCTTGTATGAGGAAATACCACAAATATGGCTTCAGCTGTATAAATATATCAAGAATATAACTTTCTTCACAGCCATGTACGGAAGCGGTGTTTAGGGAGCTTTTCCGTGAATACCGTGCTATTCTGGTTCCGGAGTTAGTACGTTTGCTAGCCTCGCTTCAAGAGAGCCGAGTTTCGCCCGACGACTTGCCCGCCATTTTGAAGAAGGACGCCATTTATAACGCAGTTGGACTTGCAGCTTTTGATTTGTATGATAACGTAAGTTTTGTGTTTCAAGTTTTTTTTTGTTGTTCCAAAGCCAAATGACGAAAAATTAACCCTTTGCAGGCCAGTCTCACTTATCACGTGACCGTCCCGGCTACAAGTAGAGTTTCGGACTGCAATATTTCAGATGGTTGCCGAGTTGTACGCGCTAGTTCTGTACGGTCTATTTTACGCGCCGCCTGACTACGGCAGCCCTAGTACGTCGTAAGAGATAAAGTTAGGCGATAGAAAGAGACCACAACATTGCGTTTGTTGCGTGTCGATTTTGAGGGCGGGGCCAGGCGCTATTGCGAACTGAATTGCACTTTTTGTGTCAGCGCTAGAGTCGCTATTTCTTATTATCGTGCGGAGTGGACCTTCTGGTACTATTTAGTGTTCTGTGCCCTTTGTTAATTTTTCGTCATTTGGCTGTAGACAAGTCTGTTGAACTCACATTTGTAAAAATTCATGTTTGTCACATTTTTGTGTGCTTTTACTTCTACTCGGTATAGGTCTACTATTAGAATGAGAGTGGTTTGGCAAAGGCCAAAAATATATTCAGGAATTCCACAAAAAATTCTAGTACAATATTATGACAAATCAAAACAGTGAATACACAGATCATGCATTTCTATGATTGAAACAATTGAACATATTTTTCAGGTTGATTTCGACGAGTGGTTTACAAACGTACTGAGCCAAGAAATTAAAGTACACGACGATAACTACAGAATTATTAGAAGAAGAGTCTGCCAGCTTATCGGTAAGTGTTTCAAGGCAACTCACTCTAAAGAATCTGAACCAAATCAAAAACCCATTTTGTTACCCGCGACGAACGTAGTACGGGTATATGCGTTTAGGGTGAGAGACCGTTTGTACATTACTTTGTTAATGAGATTTTATGTTTGTTTGTATGTTAAATTGTTCACAAAAACCAATAATGCAAAAATATTTTTGTTTGTTTGTTTGTGCACATCAATGTTCCCATTTATTTCAAAAACGGCTTGACCGATTTAGATGCAGTTTTCTGTATAATGTTCGGTATTCAGCGGCAATAGTTCTTAGATAGTTGTTACGAACATCGATCACCAGGGGGCGCCATGAAAAATATTTATATTGAAAACGAATGTTCCCATTCATTTCAAAAACGGCTTGACCGATTTAGATGCAGTTTTCTGTATAATGTTTGGTATTCATTGGCGATGGTTCTTACATAGTTGTTACGAACATCGATCACCAGGAGGCGCCATAAAAAACATTTACAGTGCAAGCGAATGTTCCCAATTATGTAAAATAAGTTACATGTGTATGATACATTACAGGCCAGTGGTGTGGCGTAAGAGCATCGAAGTCCATCCGACCGGCAATGTACACTTGTCTGTTGGAACCGCTCACGCGTACTGGCGAGGATCCCGCAGTGAAGCTAGCTGCGGCGGAAGCGCTACGGAGCACGATGGACGTGTTCAGCTTCGATGTGGAACAGTTTGAGCCTTTTGTGCCGCATGCACTCTCAGCATTGTATGATCTCCTGGTAAGTTACATTTGTTTTTTTATCCATTAATAATGATTAGTGTAATTACAATCGCATGTGTGTTCGTACAATTTCGTTATTTGCATAAAGGCGCTCTTGTACTTTCCTTCTGAATTTTAGGGTACATGCATTTTTACCTTGCATTTTTACTTTTGCACTTTAGAGTCCAAGCAAACTAAGGGCTTACTACTAACCAAAGCGAACAGTAGTCGCAAGCACAGTGCTACATTTCATTTAATTTTATTGCTCTATTTAGACCTTACCAATTTACGACGTCGTACCACGTCCGCTTCAAATGAATATTTCCACTCGATAAGAGTATATTTTTTAATGTTAAGTACATACCTGTTTCATTGCCATTTTATGGCCAATGCCAATGCATAGCGAGAAGAGGCCCATTCGTGCCCATCTCCGAAAGACAACCAAATATATATTACATGAACCTCAATGTTTTTACTTAGGTCGAGTGTACTGAATGCGAGACAAAGATGCACGTACTGCACGTGGTGTCGTACGTGACTGATCGCTGCAAGTGGGTGGTGGCGCGCGGCGGCGGCGAAGGGGCTAACGCGCTGTTCGCTGCGCTGCCCGCGCTCGCGCTGCACGCCGCTGATCATCACATGCTGCGGGCGGCCGCGCTCGCTGCACTCGTGCACCTTGTCAAGGTTAGTCCCTTGTGTTGTATGATCTCCTGGTAGTTTACGTACGTGACGGATCGCTGCAAGTGGGTGGTGGCGCGCGGCGGCGGCGAAGGGGCTAACGCGCTGTTCGCTGCACTGCCCGCGCTCGCGCTGCACGCCGCTGATCATCACATGCTGCGGGCGGCCGCGCTCGCTGCACTCGTGCACCTTGTCAAGGTGAGTCCTTTGTGTGGTATGATCTCCTGGTAGTTTAAATATGAACTTGGAGTGAGTGGTTAAGAGCTGTTCGCTGCACTGCCCGCGCTCGCGCTGCACGCCGCTGATCATCACATGCTGCGGGCGGCCGCGCTCGCTGCACTCGTGCACCTTGTCAAGGTGAGTCCTTTGTGTGGTATGATCTCCTGGTAGTTTAAATATGAACTTGGAGTGAGTGGTTAAGAGCTGTTCGCTGCACTGCCCGCGCTCGCGCTGCACGCCGCTGATCATCACATGCTGCGCGCGGCCGCGCTCGCTGCACTCGTGCACCTTGTCAAGGTTAGTCCCTTGTGTTGTATGATCTCCTGGTAGTTTACGTACGTGACGGATCGCTGCAAGTGGGTGGTGGCGCGCGGCAGCGGCGAAGGGGCTAACACGCTGTTCGCTGCACTGCCCGCGCTCGCGCTGCACGCCGCTGATCATCACATGCTGCGGGCGGCCGCGCTCGCTGCACTCGTGCACCTTGTCAAGGTTAGTCCCTTGTGTTGCATGATCTCCTGGTAGTTTACGTACGTGACGGATCGCTGCAAGTGGGTGGTGGCGCGCGGCGGCGGCGAAGGGGCTAACGCGCTGTTCGCTGCGCTGCCCGCGCTCGCGCTGCACGCCGCTGATCATCACATGCTGCGGGCGGCCGCGCTCGCTGCACTCGTGCACCTTGTCAAGGTGAGTCCTTTGTGTGGTATGATCTCCTGGTAGTTTAAATATGAACTTGGAGTGAGTGGTTAAGAGCTGTTCGCTGCACTGCCCGCGCTCGCGCTGCACGCCGCTGATCATCACATGCTGCGGGCGGCCGTGCTCGCTGCACTCGTGCACCTTGTCAAGGTGAACCCTTTGTGTTGTATGATCTCCTGGTAGTTTAAATATGAACTTGGAGTGAGTGGTTAAGAGCTGTTCGCTGCACTGCCCGCGCTCGCGCTGCACGCCGCTGATCATCACATGCTGCGGGCGGCCGCGCTCGCTGCACTCGTGCACCTTGTCAAGGTGAACCCTTTGTGTTGTATGATCTCCTGGTAGTTTAAATATGAACGCGGAGTGAGCGTGGGGCCGAAAGGGCTGTTCGCTGCACTGCTCCTGTGGATCATCAAGGATGATTTTTTTCGCAAAAAAAACCTAAAAGACAATGACCGAATTGACCGAATGCATGAATTTCGGTACCAGGCCGAATTAAATCCAAACTCAATTTTTTATAGCTACGGGCTTTACATGGACGCCTACAACTTTTTTTTTGCTTTTTAAATAAATGTCCGGATTCCAAACTAATGGGAAAATAAATAAGTTCTACTTCTCAATAGCATTTTTATGACAGGACAATGTGCATTGAAAATAAATTAACTTTTTTTTACATAAAATTACATTTCGGATTCAAAAAACAAATTTCTAATGTAAAATATACACATTATACATAATATACCTATCCTTTAAGAATATTTTAGATTTGATTCGTGACAAATCTTGATACCAACTTTGGTTTTTTCACGTGATAACGTTTAATAAATTGTTGAACACCAGCAACGCACATGAAAAATAGTAACGTTCCGCGTAACGTTCCATCTGAGCCTGTGCGTGCAAACGAGAGCGCGCAACAAGCGATAGAAAGGCACGATAAAACAAACGATAGAGAGGCCAATTATGACGTTATCACGTAAATCTATCGTCCGTAAACCGACTTTACAGACAACCAATTTTTTTTTTAAAGTAAATATTTTCCTCAGGCGCTCGGCGAGTGCGCCCCCAACGTTCGACCTTGGGTCCTGAACGTGATCAACGAGTCGACGAAGCTCGACGAGCCGGCTCACGTGTATCTGTTAGAAGACGCGCTGGAACTATGGCTCGCCATCATCGAGACTTCGCCGACCGCGGATCCAGCTCTGCTGCAGCTGGCTCATAACCTTCATCCCATTATAGGTGAGTGCTGCCAACATTGCGTCGGTAAAGCAGTCGCTAATATGGTTGCTGTCAAGATGGTGTCGGTAAAACAGTGGCCAATATTAATGCTATCAAGATGGTGTCGGTAAAACAGTGGCCAATATTAATGCTATCAAGATGGTGTCGGTAAAACAGTGGCCAATATGAATGCTATCAAGATGGTGTCGGTAAAACAGTGGCCAATATGAATGCTATCAAGATGGTGTCGGTAAAACAGTGGCCAATATGAATGCTATCAAGATGGTGTAGGTAAAACAGTGGCCAATATTAATGCTATCAAGATAGTGTCGGTAAAACGGTGGCCAATATTAATGCTATCAAGATAGTGTCGGTAAAACTGTGGCCAATATTAATGCTATCAAGATGGTGTCAGTTAAACAGTGGCCAATATTATTGCTATCAAGATGGTGTCAGTTAAACAGTGGCCAATATTATTGCTATCAAGATGGTGTCAGTTAAACAGTGGCCAATATTATTGCTATCAAGATGGTGTCGGTAAAACAGTGGCCAATATGAATGCTATCAAGATGGTGTCGGTAAAACAGTGGCCAATATGAAAGCTATCAAGATAGTGTAGGTAAAACAGTGGCCAATATTAATGCTATCAAGATAGTGTCGGTAAAACGGTGGCCAATATTAATGCTATCAAGATAGTGTCGGTAAAACGGTGGCCAATATTAATGTTATCAAGATAGTGTAGATAGTGTCGGTAAAACGGTGGCCAATATTAATGCTATCAAGATAGTGTCGGTAAAACGGTGGCCAATATTAATTTTATCAAGATAGTGTCGGTAAAACGGTGGCCAGTATTAATGCTATCAAGATAGTGTCGGTAAAACGGTGGCCAATATTAATGCTATCAAGATAGTGTCGGTAAAACGGTGGCCAATATTAATGCTATCAAGATAGTGTCGGTAAAACGGTGGCCAATATTAATGCTATCAAGATAGTGTCGGTAAAACGGTAGCCAATATTAATGCTATCAAGATAGTGTCGGTAAAACGGTGGCCAATATTAATGCTATCAAGATAGTGTCGGTAAAACGGTGGCCAATATTAATGCTATCAAGATGGTGTCGGTAAAACGGTGGCCAATATTAATGCTATCAAGATAGTGTCGGTAAAACGGTGGCCAATATTAATGCTATCAAGATAGTGTCGGTAAAACGGTGGCCAATATTAATGCTATCAAGATGGTGTCGGTCAAGTAGAGTCGAAGCGAAAGCGAATGCGTTCAAATTTTCTCGTGGCAGGCTTCGTCTGCGGCTTGTTGACAACACTTTTAATTATACACACAGGCCATTTAATATTATCAATGTTTGTTTTGTAGAACAGTCAACAGAGCACCTCCGAGTGGTGGTGTACCTGATGCAAGCGTACGCGCTGCTGTGCCCCGAGGAGTTCCTGAGCGGCGCGGGCGCGAAGTGCATGGCCGTGCTGGACGACATGCTGAGCGACCTGCGCACCGAGGCCGTCATCACCGTGCTGAAGATGGTGGAGATATGCATCAGCGTGAGCTTCCCCGAGAGGAACGCGCTGCTGGGAGTCAGGGTCATATGGCCCACCATCATCAGGGTCATACAGTAAGTTTTTGACACGAAGTTTCTTTTTGGACGGTACAGCGGAGGGGAGTAGACGAAAAATCCAGCTGATGAAAATCGACGAAAATCCTATAGTCTAAACTCCTGAATGAAAGATTCTTACGCTAGTTAAAACTCTGATTTATTGTGTCCACATACAAAATAGTACATTTCAATATAAGTGCGGAAAGTATGTAATTTCTTTACGAGTCTCGGTTTGTTGACCCAAGACGAAGGCGCGGATCAACTATAGGGACGAGTAGAAATGACAATTCCGCACGTGCGGAATTGTCATTACATTGAACGACGTTTTTTAATACATTTGCGAAAAAAAAATATTAGTTTTACGTGTTTGCCTGCTCCGTGTTTGCGTGCCGTGCTCGTGTTCGGGGTGTCTTGGTGTGCCCGCTCCGGTGCCGCGCAGGTGGAAAACAAAAAATCACTAGTGCGGAAAAGAATAACTTTCCGAACGCAAAACACACATGGAAATGTCTACCTTTTGAGCAAATGTATTAAAAAATATCCACCATGCTAGCATGTAATCAGCTATTATAACATGGTATGAGAAACGATGATTTAAAACATACGATCGATCCAGTTTATGTTCTTTCCGAAAGTTTACTACAACAATAGAGTTAGGTTAGGTTACAAAATCTTTTGTAGTTGAAATCAGTTGTTATATAAACATGTATAGAGGATAATATAATTTGTTCCAGCTCTCTTCTAAAAGGCGACGATCTACCGATGGTTCTGTCAGTCCAGCTGTGTATCTTATCCCGAGTCATCCTGCTGTCAACTGACCTCTTCTACAAGGCCGTGCAAGAGGCCTCCGCAGGCCTCGTAGAGTACGACTCGGACCCCGCCAAAGTATTGAGCAGGCTTCTACACGTTTGGACTGAAAAGATGAATTTGGTCACGCAAGTCGAGAGGTGGAAAGTCATTGGTAAGTTTAATGTTGCATATTATTTTTTTATACATTTCAAAGTAGAAACATATATAGGGCGCCTTCAAATTTGCCACTGCACGCCATTGCTATTTTCGTTTCCAATATCAATTAATGTAATTAGTAAGTATATTGATAAACTGTCGGTATATGAGAAGTATCAAGAAATTGAATTAGTCATCAACTGGTAAACAGCACCATCAACACCGTCACAGGCAGAACACAGCAGCTCCGGCGGATTTTCTTGGATTTGTAATTATACTGATAGGTTCTAAGTTCTTACTTTCCTTTAGTCGGTGAGTTTCAAAAAAATTATTTCATTATTTTTCAATAACAAGTCTGCAAAAGTCGTGGGTGTTTTAAATTTTTTTTTAATTTCCCACTTGTTATTATTTCTTGTTGCACATCACTGAGTGCGTGAAAACGTTACGTGAATAGCTCCCCTGTTCGTCTTAAGAAAATCTCTGAACTAATTTGACGCGACTTCAATTTTTTTACGACTTAGCAGTTAGCAGTACTATTTGCTGTGGCTATGTTTGTAGGTTTAGGTCTAGCGGCGTTACTGACGACACAAAATGCCACAGTCCTGGAGCGGTTCCCGGCGATACTGCTCAATTTAACCGAGGTGCTCAATGACCTGATGAAGATGGAAGATTCTGGGAATTATATCGAGTGAGTTTTGTTTTTAGTCCCGATATTTTCATCGACAATTCCAATTTTCTTACTTATACCACGGAATACATAATAGTACCTAACGGTACAGAAGGTTCACTCCGCAAGAAGATTTAAAGAAATAGCGACCCTAGCGCTGACACAAAAAAGTTCTATTCAGTTCGCAATAGCGCCTCGGTCCGCCTCCGCTATGCATCTAAAGTTGTGGTCTCTTTCTATCGCGTAACTTTATCTCTTTCGACGTACTAGGCCTGCCTCGTAATCAGGTCCACGCAGCGCGTTAAATAGAACGTACAAGAATTAACGCGTGCAACCTAGCCGGCGCGCGGCGGCCGTCTGAAATTAGTACGTCGAGACGAGTACCTGTAGTTTCTTCGATCACGTGATAAGTGAACCTTTGGGGCTAGGCAAAGTAACAGTCGCTTGGCGTTAACGATAGTAGACAAAAATGTATGGACAAACCACGTGACTGTGGAAAAACCACGTGACCGAATAGAGGAAAACACACTGTGTTTGATAATCGACTACGACAATTTGAACGCTCCCTGGCGTTCTCGCAGACGTTGTAGATAACTTTAACGTACTTCACATGACAATTGGCAGTCGACAGTGAACAACGCTAAGCATAAAGTAGATTCTGCTTTCATTTGTTTTCATTCGTCACGTGGTTTGTCCATATATTTTTATGTACTGTCGTGAAGGCTAAACGACTGTTACTTTGTCTAGCCCCGCTGGCCTGCTTACACTAATCCTTTGTTCATAGTGCCCTAGTATCTCCACCGGGATCCCGCCCTGCGTCACCACTCGAGGGTCACGGGGGTGCGGCGCGGTGGGGCGGCGGCAGCGAGAGCGGGACGGGGGAGGAGGGGACAGTGACTGCACACGAGCTGCGCCGCAGACAGTTCGCAGCCGCTCATCCAGCCAGGACCCTCGACTTGCGAGCTGTGACGCACCATCAGGTACAGATAAACTCTTAGTTCTTTATGGATGCCTGGTATATCCGTTAGAAGAATACGGGGGTGTGATAAGGGAGATGGAGGAGACCTAAGGAGTCAGTGACTGGAGAAAGGAAAGGTCATTGTTTTAGTTAAAACAACTCGTGAATGACTTTCCTTAGTTTAGTAACTTGGGAAGAAGGGGAAAAATATTAAAACAGTTAGTTTAAAACCTTTACCTCTTGGTTTTTCGTGTCCTTTCCCATAATATTTAGCACAAAATACACTTTTCACCTCACTAGCTCATAAAGGGTTGTTTGGTTCTTCAAAGCAGTGATGAGCACAATTCAATTCGAGTAAAACAGTGTTTTGGATTTAGAACACTCTGGACTAGCATCTCTCATTGTCTTATAAACGGTTTAGAAACTTTGTGTATAATATCTTTGACCTATGCCAAAGACTTCTATGTATCCTACTAGACAAGCTATGTGGAACAAAAAATGTGCTCCAAACCAATATAACGCCATCTAGTCTGATGAGCGGGAACTTGCTTGCAAACGTATGACGTCACGTCGATGAGTGGTCTTATGGTCAAAGATTAAAAAATAGATATTGCAATAATTGCAATCGCTTGCAATACCTACACATCGTTTAACATTAATTTAAAGTTATGATAAATAACATTTTACGGATAAATTACCAGAATTAAAATAGTTTTTAATATTTGACATAATGAAACTTAAATAATAAATTAAAAACTGTTTTATTTCTGAGTCTTTACGATTTAGACAATAACTTCTCAGAGTTTGCTTAGTTTTTATTGTGAATGTTATAGTTATTATGAACTTAAGTCCATCCAATATGTATCTAAAACACAAAAATTATAATTAAGTACTTAATTATATACCAATCGAAATTATTTTCCTACTGGTATATACCCTTTGTCACTTAACATATCTGTTCAAATAATTCTCATAATCTTTGTCAACGTGTCGGTAGTACTGTTCGCTCTCGCGTATTTCTACTAACGAGTAAGCGTGATGGATAATCATGATGGGAGTTGTGTATTTATTTACGATAATATTTGTTTTTAGACAAAAACGAAATAAATTATACTGACTTAACTGAAATAAACTTCAAAATACGTAGAAAAACTACTTACATAAATAATATTCACTGTTTTATTGGTCACTCCCTGTAAAAACCACATTCACGGCTCACATAACAGTGCACCAACACTGATCGCCTCGCTAGCTCGCAGTGGACTAAACGAACTTCTGAGCCTGCACCGCTGTTCAGTGAGCAATTATTTAGTACCACACAGCGCATCTAGTATACATAGAAATCATTGACCTATGCTTAAATTAATTTATTTTATGGCAAGATTTTATAATATGTTTGTATTATTTTTAAAATAATTAATTCTTTAAGCATAATTTAACTGTTTTGTAACAATATAAAACGTTGAAGAAAAGAAAATATAAAATAACGGCGAAAAAACAAAAAGACGTGAGTGCCGTGGTACACTGGGTAAAAACAGTTTTACCCATTGTTCGATAGATGGCGCTGCCTTCAATTAGTCTCTTGACTTCAAAACATGTTCACTTGTTGCACAAATGAATATTATTAATTTTATTGTTAGTCAAGAACTTAAAAATTTTTTTTTGACCTGAAGTTTTGTTTTCTATTATAGCTTGAAACACTGAAAAGCCAAGTGGGGCCCGAAACATTCGACCGATTGCTGCAGTCCACGGAAAGTGACACTTTGAAGCAGATTAGAGAATATATACCTCTTTGAATATTATGTTATCTTTGTATTCCCAAACAAATAAATGTATTGTTACGTACGAAACACTCGTATTCACTTATTTTTAACTATAGGTACTATGCTGCCATAATGTTATACAAACAGCTTCTATTTATATTGAAAACATTTTAAGCACTTGTAAATTCTCTCTTTAACTTGAATCGTTCTGTTACATTTGATAGTAACAGTTTTTTTAGTATACGAACGAAAAGTATCTTTATTAAGTACGACTAAGGCTCAATTTATACCTTGGCGGAATGGAATGGAAGCGTCAAATTTGCCTCATGATGCGAGAATTCGCTGGAATGCTTGAGTATTCCAAGGAATTGTTTTGTAAACGCTTGGCACCGCACTGCTGTGATCGACCCAATCGACTTCCCGCGGATTCCATAGATGGCGCCGACAGTAGCTAGGGGAATTTTAAAGAATGCGTGAGGATTCCCCGGAAGACGCGCAAACTTTTTTTGCTCTTATTTAATTTTTATGTATGTACATACAATTGACGTAAATTCTTTATGCTATTTACGATTTCGTTACAAAAAGTAGCTTCCATTCCATTCCGTGGCGGTGTAAATTGACGTATTTGAAGTACACATGAAGTCTGATTTACACCTAAAAATGTAATTATTTCAACTTTTACATGATTTGCTTTGTTTTTTTTTTTTATTTGTTCATAACCTAATTACACTCTTTTGTATCAGAAATGAAATATTACTTATAGGTAACAATAATATGTGATAAACTTACTATTTCCTACAATATAGCTTTAAATTTAAGGACTTTTACTATGTAAATGGCAATGAAGTTACGCATTTTACTAAATATATATGTTTAATACTACACATTACACTTTTGTTGAATACATCGATTGCGATCTGTATGTAGCCAGCTTATATCTACCACCTCTACTAGTGTATAGAGTCTCTATACTCAGTGCTTTTATGTCACAAACAAAAGCCAATATTGAGCAGGCGTTATTTTGCGGAAATCCATAATGAGTAGATAATTTTGGTCAGAAAATCCGCTACTTGAACACCGCTCACATGAACACTTCTTTACTTGGCCTAATTTGAAATTATTAATAAATTGGGTATTTGACCCCAATTTGTGGCTATTTGACCCCAATTCAAAGGATGGAAATAATGACGAACACTGAAAAAACGAATTAATAATTAACTAATTAATCAAATAACAAAAAACATTTAAACATTTCTGATTAGACAGAGATAGTGATATAAAATTGTGACATCACACCTCACGAATGTCATAGTAGCTTCGTGCGGCTTCATACAAATTTGCGTTTTGCGAGAAAGGGATAGACGATCCTCCCACTCCATAATTAAAATGCCTAAAACTTTTCGATTTTAATTTTTTTTTCAGCGTACGTCATTATTTTTACCCTAGTTTATAATAAAGTAGTAATACTTATCAAATTCAAAAGTAGGCAAATACCCAATTAGTACGTAGTATGGTAAGAAAAAAAAACTGCAAAACATCGAGGGTTGAAAAGTAAGGAAGTTAATAAACTTAGGATGGAGCTACGTGTCCTATTATAAATTTCATGTATATTTAATGTATTGAAAACTAATAAAAATGAAATAATTCGAATATTTTATTTGATAAAAATCTATGTTAAGATTCGTTTGAATTTTGAAAGAAAAACGAAATAGATAAAATTAATAATAAAAAAACACTTTTGAATGAGACTTTTTAAAACATGTAAAAATAAAAGTGGGTGTAATAATTCAATGTTTATAATCTAACTTTAAATGGACTAAATCAAATTGCTTATTATTATTTACATAAGAATATTAAAAAACATTGAATGTAAAATTGTATATTAAAATATATTATTACATAATATTAATATGGCTTATATTATTTTTATTGCTTAACCTAAGTTTCTTAATACATAATTCTTATTTGATGTAATAGGCCACATCCGTACGTACTTCTTCCAATTTAGTATGGCCATGATAGTACTTTAGTCAAGTACTTATTTGTCGTGTGTAAAAATCATGAATATATTGACACATAATATTATTATGCGTATGTCCTTCATGAGAAGCGTTAGCTTGTGTGGACGTGGCCTTAGGACGAGCACACGAACGATTTTCGAAGTTAGAGACTAAGTTTGCGAAATGAAGTGAGAAAAGTATCCCGTGTGCTCGCACCTTTAAATGAATGTATGTATATTTTTAGCAGAATATTATAAGGCGCATACGAAAATTTCATTTGTATTAATCTTTATACGGCTGATTTAAGAAATGAAAATGCAAATCTTTATTTTTCAATTCCATTCAATTCAATTCAATTTATTTTAAATAATATGCCTACAGATTTAGGAAAGTCAAAACTCTACCATGGCAAGATTGACCGAGAAGAGTTATATTATAAAACCAGACCGAGAAGTTTTATATAGTTTTCCATATCAGGTTCACTACTATTATCGAAAAAAGTAAGAAAATTATTCGCATAATCTCAAGAAGATTTACTCAGTGAACCCAAAAAGCATAGAAGTATCTAACGCTCAAATATTATAAATTTTTAGGTAAAAACTAAGCACGTCACCTCAGTCTCAACTGGTTGTTATTGGTTAGCGCTGCTGTCACACTCACATTGCGGAAGACAGCCAATCACTACTGGCATGGCACATAGCCTTAGAGACGATATATATTTTATGAACTTTGTACTTTGGTATTTTGCTTTTTCTTTAAAAAAATGGCGTTTCTATGCTTTTACCGTTCACTGCATTTATTTTATAAAATATGAACATTGCGTTGCATTGATTGTGAAGCAAACGATACAAATAATTGACTTGGGTTTACCAAATCTCTAAATAAGCATAAATACCTACGCCCAAAAATAGTGTAGGTTATCCTTTTCTACGAACGATATTTTCTAAAGGAGTTTTAATTAAACCTTCAAAAATTCTAAAAACATGCTGTTATCCTTTATATGCATAATACTAATTCGATAAACAATCGCGAAATTGATTAGCGATTTATTTATCTTACGTTTCACGTTGGCACCTGAGGTTGGCACCATGTTTTAAAGACTTGTGTATACGGCGCCTTCCATGTTTTACTTTTTCGATGGTTATAATGATTATGGCGAATGTTTTTTGTTGAAAAACTTGATGTTTAATTTGATGATGATCATAAATCTAGGTTACCATTTAAAAATTTAAAACTATCTAATAAAAGTAAAACACGATTTTGTTAAATCTTATGAAAAATATAGTTATAATAAATAATAATAAATAAAATCGTTTTACAATGAAGTATTGTTTTATTTTATAAATAGATAAAATAATACGTAAGTAAAGAGAAAATTTTGTTCACCTTTTTAGGGTAAAGCATATGAGATAGGGCCTGTAAGTTGTAGTGCATGATACAGGTTATTTAATTACCCACTACGGCATCAAAAATGTACAAGGTTGCGGCTTAAGCTCACATTTTGGCTTCGTCTAAAGATTTCTTGAGTCTCGAGGGGCCAGCCTAATGGGACTGCATTTAAAAGTCCGCATACCTACGATCGCGTTGGAAAAATGCCAGCCTGCAACAGAAATCAAGTTGATAATCTCTTTGACATATTACGACTCAAGACGGGGAGCGCTTTATTTTATATCGAATGCTATAGGTACTCTTTCCATTCTTTTATTTTCTCTTTGACATTTGATGAAATCACATGAAACAGACATCAATAGCAAGGGACCAGAGAGAGATAAAGTGATCTCTTTCTGGTCCCTCGCTATTGCTATATATCTGTTTCATGTGTCAAAGAGAAAATAAACGAATGGAAAGAGTATAGTTAGCTAGGGACGGATTTAAAACAAAAAAACCTGCAAGAAATAAAATAATATACGAATTAACTTATTAGGGTTTTTTTTTTATAGACAGAAAATGCCTAATGCATACCCCTTCGACAGGGGAAACGAAGGGGTTATGTGGGGCTTGCACCCACTAAAAACTGTCTGTTCCTACGACAAACCTTCTGGCGGGAGTACGGGATTCACTATCGTATTCACCGCGCTCCCGCCAGGTCTCGACCAACCACCTCAGCAGCAAGTCCCATCATTGTCGGCAGCTTGGTCGCTGCTGGAACCGTCTGAAGGGCGCGCCTGTTTCTGCTCGGCACCTCCGGGCCTGTCTATATTTGAGTGACGGACGGCCCCTAACGTCCATCACCAGACAGGCCGGCTACTCATGGAGGCCGGAGGTCAACTGCCCTCCGGCGCCCGGTGCGTCTCCTGCGAGAGGGATATGCGCCGCCTGATGTTCCCTCTCGCGCTCCGCCGCCTCCTTTGCAAGCATCACCTCCTCACAAAAGTTGGCAACGGCATTCCACGCTGTCTCGCTCTGAACCATCGCCTGAACGATGTTTGAGAGCGAGAGGCCACCAATAGCTGCCTCGAGTACACTGCGCTGCTGCGCCCACGCGGGACACTCCTCCAGTGTGTGCTGCGCCGTGTCCTCAAGGCGGTTTCCACAGTGGCGGCAACCAGGCGATTACTCCCGACCTATGCGATGCAGATACTTACCGAAGCAACCATGTCCAGTAAGTATCTGCGTCAGCCGGAAGGTAAGGGCGCCATGCCGGCGCCCCAGCCAATCCTCCATGACGGGCCTTACCGCCGCTATCGTGGCGTAAAGTTAGACTAGGCATATAAGTAGGTACTATAGTAGCTATAAATATATGATCTTACTTTAACTACATGACAGATTTAATTATATAGGTAAGTAGGTACTTACATCTAAAATATTTAGATGTCTTCAAAAATAAAATATTAAATAATTACCTACTGTACTTAGGTATAATTATAGGCACAATGTTTAATGAAAATAAATTGTGTAGGTAGGTACTTACCTACTTCAATCTTAATTAACAAGACCTATCAAAATCTGTCCCAGTAGGCTAAGGGCCGATTTTATTCAATCGCCAGATACCAAAACGTTAATTTTAACGTTCAAATATAACGTTTTGACAGATTTTGTATGGCATATGTTTCAAATTTATTCCTTAAATAGTCTATCTGGCGATTGAAAAATCGGCTCTAAGTCGAGTAGGTGCCTAGGCATACCAACCTACTACAGGCAGCTGAGATAATATCTGAGTAGACCCCAAATATGATAAATTTTACCAATCTTACGAATAAACATGAACCAGAGATGAAATTGGTGAAAGTAACTAATAGTTACTGTTTTGCCTTCTTTCTTCGAATGTGAGAATTATTGATTAGTTACCGAGAAGTAGGTACAGAACAGTGGGATGATTCTGTAGGTATACTTAGTTCAGTTTGTAAGTTAGCAACCCTCGCTGGATCGCTAACTAGGTAAGTAGGTACCCGTTACCAATCTAGGTTGGTATGGTTACATGTCAACAATCCATGCTTGTTGCTAACTTCTGGAAAAAGAATATAAAAATAGGATTTTTTCCGTCATTTTGTTAGTTAACACTTAACAAGTAACAACCCAGTGAGGGTTGCTAACTAACAAACTGAACGCAACAGAAACATCCCACAGAGTACAATAACTTAGGTATACCACCGCTTCTTACTTAGTTCATTTTTATTTGTTAAGTAGGCGTTACCGTTTCGTATAAGTTACATAAGTATACCAAAAATACCTACGAAAGTAAGAACGGAACTTTTCGAAGACGAGTCCAATTCGCATTTCAGCGGTTTCTTGATAACTTAAAAAAAATTCCGTATTGCTGTGACCACGAAATATGTCCGGTTTAAATAAATATCACCGTATTAATCAGTGGCCGGTATTAATCACGAAATGATATTTATTTCAGCCGTTCGTTACCGCGGCTAATTGCGGCGTCTCCGTCCTAGCTCCCGACCATAAATTATATTACGACGCGAGGGATGAGCTGATAGCGACTAAGTATTGATTATTTTAGTAGAAATGCAGGAAAGGTTTTGCAGTTGTTAAGAGTCAAGACGGTTTTTAAGAAGTGCAGCCCCTTCACCCTTGCGTAACAAACCACAGGCACCAAAGCTCATCTCCGCAGCGTTTTAAAAAAAACACTCCAGGGTAGGACAAACAAGACTGCATGGTGTCTGGGTTAGGCAATTCGGTTCTATGACTATTTCGACCGAATCCAATTCGATTTTGTAACTATAGCTACTTACTGGTCCTATACGGGACTATTTCAACTTACTTAAGTCTAATTTACATCAAAAATCTATTGACGTTCGTTTTTCTTAACACACACATATCCTATTGCCGTTTAGGAATTGTATAGATTTCCTAGGAAATGTGTAAAATACAATTTTTTTTCATTCATTTCCATTCCTAGGAATTGTATAGATTTCCTGATTTCATACATTTCCTGTGACATATAGATATACTAATATGTATGTATATTTATCAGTTATCTAGTCCCTATAACACAAGCTTTCGCTTATCGGGGCGAGAACCAAGAACCAGGATGATATTCTACCTCTAGTCCGAATTTGAGACAAATAGAAAGAAAGAAAGAAGTAAAATCAAAAACTTTATTTTGCAATAAAATTATGCCACATGTAACAAAACAATGCACCTTACGTACTAAAACGATGCCTGAAGATTCCTCCACTCATATCACTCCAATAGTTTCGGCGTGAAGGAGTGACAAACATAAAAATTTACACACTCTGTTCGCATTTACAATGTCGTGATGTGATGTGATAAGCTGATAGGTGCGTGTACCAAACCGATTCCCCGCCATCGCCTCTGAGTCAAAGCACACTCCCATAAGTTCTCGGGTTGCCGACGCCATTAGTTTTGTTCTTGTAGCCAACTCCGGGTAACTGGGTGTCTCAAGAATTAGTTAATGAACTTAAGGCGCTGTGTACAGTCAAATGTGGCTAAATTGCGTTTATATAGCATGGTTTTATGTAAAATCTACACGTCTTATCACTGGTAAAAAAATATGTGGATAAAATTCAAAGTATTTCTGACATGATGGCTAATACCGAAACACGATTTCGCAACATTCACTTGATAGAAAAAAATTGCAAAGTTGCCTCTGCAAATACATAAATCTGCATTTTTCTCAGAAATGGTTACATCGATTTTTGTGAAATTAAATTTGGTTGTTTGTGTTATTGTGACAGAGAAGATGGCTATTTTAGATTTTTTTTATTACGTCTGCATAAATTCGGTTACCATTTCCACTAGGTTATGTTTCCCCCAGAAATGACTTCCGTGAAACGTCCGTGTCTCTCGTATTGAATAAGACAGTGACCGCCAAGTCGCGTTGCTAGGTGGACCTGTACACGTATACGCTGTCGCTGTCGCCGAAATGAACCGCGCGGCGCGGGTTAATTCCGCTATAATGGCGGGAAACGACACAGTCGAGTAACAATACGATACGGTAGCTTATTTTCGTCCGGAGAGTTGGAGTGTTGTTTGGCTCAGATTGATCGACGATGGGTTACAGTGGGATCCTCCCAGTTCGATTCTTAGTTCTTACTAATTATATTGTAGTTTTTTTTTTTTTACAAAAGTTTTGCATATATTTATGAGGTATTAGGTATGAGATACTATTAGATAAACATGTTATAATAAAAGTAGCTTTTGCCCGCCCGCGGCATCATCCGCGTGAATTATTTGAAAAATCCTTTTTTAGCGGATGCCTAGACATCACCAGTCAATGATTCAGTCAGACAGTCACTTTTGCCTTTTATAGTTCGGTACTGTATTTTTAAGCTAATACCTACCTAATTTTTAAGGTTCCGTACGGACAGGGTAACTGCTAAGTGCCAATGGCGTATTAGGGTTGTCCCTACAAAGCACCGGCTTTCGTCCGCCCGTGCGTACGTCTATCTGCCTGTCAGTGGGCCATAGGCCATAATTATATAGCCAGTGACAAGTCGGGATGGCAATCGGGGTGTGATTGAAAAAGTGAAAAACAATGTGAGCTTGATATTTTATCGATAAACGCGGTCGATACAGACTCGTGTTTGCGATTGTTCTTCACATTTTCTTTCATCTCGATCTGTTACCTACTAGTTATAAGGTAGACAGTCAAGTTTTACAGTCTGTAATGTGTATTACTATTTTGCAGTTCTAGCAATAAATGATTGTTGTTGTTGTTGTTGTTTTCGTCAATGGCTTTTGTTTGTGCCAAAGCAGCACTGAGCACTTCGCCAATGTCACGTGGGAATCAATAAATGATAGAAAAGAGGAAACAAAATATACATGTGGTCATGCTCATGACTCATGATGAGTCTAATGACTCATGCATGATACACGTTCCTCGTATGGGGGTTTTTAACTTTCGAGTGTGTGTTGTATGGCGAAAGGATAAATAATACTAATAAAAACCACTTTTGCATTTTTAAATCATTATTCAATTTAAAGTTAGGTAAGGAAAAGTTTACTTGTATTTTATACACTGTGTAACGAAAATCCTGTAGGTCCTAGGGGCATACACATAATAATTTATTATGTACTGACTATTGACATCGGACATCCCAAAAGCAATGGAAAAAATAGTGAGCCAGATAAATGATAATGGTAAATGATAATCTTTATTTTTTCACATAGGCCTAACTTACAGGCTCTTAAGAAACGTCAAAACTCTATTTTGGGAAATTAACGTTGCCAAAATAACCATGAGCACGACCACTTAGAGCCTTTCGCAGTAGGTAACTGGCATATTGAACTTTTTTTCTGGTCGTCAATAGACTTTAGTTTAGGCCTTGATCTCATATTTTTCCAAGAAACCGCTTTTAGAGATAGACACGACGAAATTTGTATTATTAATATTTTCGAAATCTTCAATCAATAGCTCTCTCCAGCTTTATACCCCATTTACCCCGCTAACTAATTGTTAAAATTGTTAAAATTCGTCAAAACTTAATTGTTTTACACAGGAGGTGTTGTTTATACAAGGATCATTTTCTTTATCATCAACATTAGAATCTTTCGAAATTCGTCTTCTCTTAGGTGAAGGTTCTTTTTCTGTGCTGTTAATTGTTGATGCTAATATTTCATTTTCTCTTAGTGGCATACCACACGCTCGTCGCGAATCTACTATTTCAGGCAAAAGCCAGTTCATGTAAAAAGTCAAAAGTTTTTCCTTTATCTTTTCTTCCCAAAACTGATCATCCCTTTCTATTTTTTCAGTTTTGAGTGGCTTATTCTCGCCACTCCATACTGCAAACAAGCACTTTTGTCTCTGCGATACATGCAGCTGTCCTTGTACTTGATAGTACCAGTTGCTGTTTTTATTCAGTTCGATTAGATTTTTTTTATTATATCTCCATATTTGAATTTTATTAGCTTTTATTGATTCTTCCAAACTGGTTTTGAAAGCCACTAAAGGGCATTTTATTTCAACTATGTTATCTTGCCCGATTAAGCCATCAGGTGTGGCCCCAATAAAGGGGTATTGATGGTCTACGAACAACCCGCAGGGCTCAATAACAACATTTTCTTGAATGGCAAGTTGTTTCAAAGCCACGGATTCACTTTCCACGCCATGTGCAATTGCCGTAATGTGGCTGAGGTTAGATTTGTACAGGATATTTTCAACTAGTTTGGCTTTGCGTTCTCTTCTTTTAACTACTAATCCGAAATTTGATGCCGTGATCATATTTCTCCTTAATTCTGTCCATTCATCACTATCCCTCTGATTGATAGTAGATAATTGAATTTTTTCTTTATCTGATGTAAGTTGACTGAGATTTTGCAGAAAAGATTCTTTAGCTTGATTGAATTCATCTACTGTCAGATCAGGGGTAGTACTCTGAGTTCCATAATCGTTTTGAACACTGTCCTTTTTAAGCATTCTGTTTTTTTTTATGAGGATTTGCCTTGTTAAACTGCCTTTTTATTCGGCGTCTTTCTTCAAACTTTTTGAGGATGCTTGATGGACTTTTTTGTAAGATTCGTTTATGGAGAAGATATCTTGGATGGGAGTTATTGAAAGTGACGACTGCAGCATTGCAACGCGCGCGGTAACCTCGACGAAGTGAGAAATTTATTATTTTCCCTCCCACAATCTTCGCAATTACACTGTTGAAGCGTTCTATTACATTAGTATCTACGTCCTCAAGCATGCTCCGTCTGTATCGACCGCGTTTATCGATAAAATATCAAGCTCACATAGGTATTAGCTTAAAAATACAGTACCGAACTATAAAAGGCAAAAGTGACTGTCTGACTGAATCATTGACTGGTGATGTCTAGGCATCCGCTAAGAAAGGATTTTTCAAATAATTCACGCGGATGATGCCGCGGGCGGGCAAAAGCTACTTTTATTATAACATGTTTATCTAATAGTATCTCATACCTAATACCTCATAAATATATGCAAAACTTTTGTAAAAAAAAAAAAACTACAATATAATTAGTAAGAACTAAGAATCGAACTGGGAGGATCCCACTGTAACCCATCGTCGATCAATCTGAGCCAAACAACACTCCAACTCTCCGGACGAAAATAAGCTACCGTATCATATTGTTACTGGACTGTGTCGTTTCCCGCCATTATGGCGGATTAAACCCGCGCCGCGCGGTTCATTTGGATATGGAACGCTCGCGCGCGCTCCGCGGTGGGTGGGGCTAGTACCCCGCAACTCCCGCTACTTCACCCCCTCAAATACCTAAAGGTTCACTATTCACAGCGCCTTAAGCAACCCTACCCGCGCGCCGGCTTGCAGGAACGTGGCTTGTACTTACTGATAATGAATATTATTACTTATGTAGTTTTTTATAAATTATGCATTTATAGTGTACGAAAATTATTGCTGCCAGCGGGACTTGAACCCGTAGCCCCCAGCTACCGCTGCTGGGTGCTCTGTCAATTGAGCTATGGGAGCAACAACCGCTGACACGATAATATCGATACACGTTGTTTTCAGTCATAGGTTGACTGCGGAGTCCTCTATTGAGAAACTACGGTTTCAATCCAATATCAAATGCCTATATTTCGAATGGAAGTAATATAAATTAGTAAAAAGGGCAAGGTGGTCTTCTTTCGTTCAAAGCTCTATAGGAAATATGGGCCTTTGGAATTGGATTGAAACCGTATTTTCCTAATAGAGGACTCCGCAGTCTATAAATGCTTAATTTATAAAAATACCAAGTGTGTGAAACACTGTAATAAAAATATAAATTCGAATTTAATCTGGTAGGTTTTGTTAAGTTGGTGCTAATCTGCAAACCACCTATAAGAATTCTTTTTTTGGTAGTGCATATAGCGCTATAGAGCTTTTTAGGGTGGTAAAGACTAGGTGCGATTGAAGCCTTCCATCTGACCCGACAGACAGACATAGTTATAAAATTCCAATGTTGCCCGTGCCGAGAATCAATCCTGCGATCTTCCATTCAAATTCTGCGCAAAAGTTATTACCAGACCATTGAGAGAGGAGACCATTACTAGTGCCTATCATACTTAATTGGCTGTAAATAGAAGGTGATCTAAATGAGGAGAAATTGCAATTATAGACTAGATAAGACTGATAAATGTGTTCAGCAATTAAAAACTTGATAAGACGGTTAAATGCGTTCAACAATTAGTTTAAATTAGATAAGTATAGGTACAAATGATCTCCCAAAATATATTCAGCTAGATACGTACCTATACTACATAATATACCGTTATTAGAAACTGTAGTTCATCAAACAAACCTAGAATACTGAGATGCAGATTGGAGCTATATCAAACATGCATACTACTCATACATAAGCAATTAATCCGAACAAACAGACAAGTCAATCGCGTGTGTCAATTACCCCACTCGGCGGAACTGCTTACTGCAGCTTTGAGGTTCGCTCATTTCGCTCTAACTCCCTGCTTCGAGTTAGGGAACGTAAATAACGGCTGCGAGCACAAGTTTTTAAGTTAACAAAACTAGTTTACTGGAGCTGTTGGTGTTACTGCAACGTCCATGACGTCGAGCCACAACTCGTTTAACTACCTAATATGCAATGGGTTAAATTAGGTGAAAAGGGTAACAGACCCCTGACGTAAACACGTAGATAATATTATACTAAGTAAGTGCAAGAAGAATTGACATAATATACCCTGGACAGGGCGAACGGCGCAAAAAAATTTACCGGTGCCAAAAATGCTTGTTTTGTCACCAGCAGTAAGGCCATGATGTAGTTCGCTCTGCAGCCACCCATAGAATTGACAGATGGCGCTACTGTTTGCTTGTACGAAAAAAGTACATAAATCGTTCGGATGTACAATTAGATATAGGTAAGTATAATTTCTAGCATCTCTTTGGTAAGCATGGTCCACCTTAGAAGAGTGCGTTCGTCGACAAGGCTAAACGATCTTCAAACGGTTGAAAAGGGTTGAAGTTATTGGGAACTATATTTTCTATCACCAAAATTTATATTTGTCACCAAGTTGTATCACCTAATAAATAGATCTATCGCCACGAAATATTTTTGTTCTCAGATAAACAAAAATTGTTCCCAGGCATGAATTATCAAATTAATGTTAATATATGTGTAAAATAAGAGATCGATAACCAATAAAATTATATTGCATTACATGAATATAAACTTCGTTCTTATAATATAAAATATTTATAGGGCGGGGGATAATATAAAATATTTATAGGTAATTAGGTTAAGGTTATTTTCCTTTTATGATCACCCCGGAAATAGGAGCCCCGCGAAGCGGTGCTCCGTAGACAGGAACTTGGAGGGGGTGAGGGGGTGAGCAATAATATGAAATATTTATAGGTAATTAGGTTAAGGTTATTTTCCTTTTATGACCACCCAGAAATAGGAGCCCCGCGAAGCGGGGCTCCGTCGACAGCAACTTGGAGGGGGTGAGGGGGAGAGCGATAATATAAAATTATAATACATACAAAAACATTTATTTGGTACTAGACCTTATATCTCAGGATTTTAGGTGATTTATTGTGGAACTGATTTTGCATTGTTTGGTGACTACATTTTGGTGACAGATCTACTATTTTGAGGACAAACCCTATTATTTAAGAAACACAAAACTAATTAAATTGGTGATAGCTTAAATGATACCCGAAGTTATTCAAGCATAGCTAAGAATAAAGCCGGTAATGTCACCTTCAAATAAATTATTTAAGTGAAAAAAAATCGGTTGTTAGATGCACGGATACACACTTTAAAATTAGGTAGGTATGTAACACCTATCTTTCACCGATCCGCCTTAAGGCGAAAAATGTTAAGCAATTCAACCCTTTCAACCACTTAAAAATAAATGTATATAGGTACAATTGTAAAAAAAGTTTTATAAAACAAGCCCGTTTAAAAAGTTTAAACATGGGTGTTTAAATTTTTGGTATTCAAATTGAAAGCTTTTGGGTAGGTACCTACTACCAAGACCGCAGAATACCGCAAGAGAACCGAGAAAGCGCGTTTCTCTCGGGAACAATAAAAAGGATAAAGTATTTCCATTCTAGGGGGACACGAGCGATCGGAATGTTATCACGACCGCCAACTGGGAATTGTGGAGGCGAATGGAATTCTGTTACCGTTCCCGTTCCGAGACGTGGGTAGTGCTAGTCAGGCATAATGTTCCAGAAATAATTACAGTAGAGATAGGTATAGGTAATGGATTTGTCACCAGTTATTCCCGATTCATGCAAACCATTTCTATTCATAGTTTTCTGGTTTGCTGTAACTTAACGGATGGGTTTTAACACGGTAGGTACGTAATAATTTTATGGATTGCAGGTTTCTGCACAATAGTTTTCTTTAACATTTTTAAAGCAAGTGATACCTGCGGGGCTAGACAAAGTCACAGTCGTTTGGCGTTAACGCTAGTAGACAAAAATGTATGGACAAAACAAATGACTGTAGAAAAACCACGATAATAATGAACTAAACACGCTGTGTTTGATACTGTCGGCCGTCAAATGTCAAGCGAGGTACGCTAAAGTTATCTACAAGGTCCGGGAGAACGCCAGCGAGCGTTCAAGTTAGCGTAGTTAATTATCAAAAACAGCGTGTTTAGTTAATTATTATCGTGGCTTTTCTACAGTCATTTGTTTTGTCCATACATTTTTGTCGACTAGCGTTAACGCCAAACGACTGTGACTTTGTCTAGCCCCGCTGCTTATTCTTAGCGAATCAGAAGTAACTCAAACGCCAGACCTCGGAATCCCAATAATATGACGTTGAAAAACTGGTTTTAACCTAAGAAATCGTTTTGAAATAGATATTTTCAGAGTTATAGTGTCTTAGAAATCTGTTTCGACTATACTCTATAAATGCTAAGCCAGCAGGAAGTTTAATTTTTGGTTTGGTTGGATTGAACCTAAGTACCTAATAAAATACTAATATTAAGCGACGATTGAAATATTTAATTGAACAACTAGTAAGGTAATTAAGATGAATAAAATGGTTGACGCATAATAGGGTCGCCCACAGTCGCCCTAACGAGCTAACTTAAATGGGCTTACAATATCTTAGAAATATACGATCCCAATTGGTTTAGAGCTATTCGGATAAATGTAAAAAGGCCTACTAAAACATATTCGTGTTGATTGTAATGAAGTTCGCCACAACTACGTTCCAACCTAAAAAAATGCTTTTTGTCTTTTCTTTTTCTGCTACTGATTGGTAAGATCACCAGTACAAACGTAGCTCGTATATCAAGTGTCCTAATAAAGAAAAATAAGCTGTATTGTGAGAAAATACAAAGAAGCCACGGCAACAAATGTCGAGCCGATGTTTTGGTACAAAGTGGCGAAGGCGGAATAGGCATTGTGTGGATGATACGCTTCGTAGCTTTTCTGATCACGCACCGTACGCCGCCGGCGATGAGGGTAGCAGGCTGCAGCACGACCTGAAGCGAAGATATTTTATTGCTGCAAAGTACTTACATGATAATTTGTTTTCACTGAAAAATACTTTATTTCAATTTTAAAAATAATGTAAATTGCATTCATAGATTTCTAAATAATTTTCTTAATAAGTTCTCTATATATGCAGGTAACTCCTCCAAGGCGCAACTAGGTACTAAAACGATTTGATTAAAGTTAGAGCCACAGACTGCTATCGTAAGGCAAAAATAATGCTTCCCAAACAATGGATGCTTCGCTTGGCAAAGAGTTTGGGCCCATCGCATTTTGTGAATCGTACGTCATAGGTATCTACGTTCAGCTTCACTTGAGTTTAGGTGACTCTGAAACGACATGAATGCATGGGATATACTTAGTGTCAATATCTCCCATGCATTCATCAATTACTTAAGTTTCTGATTCCACCATAATACCAGCAGAAGAGAGCCAGTTTAGGTATACAGTTAACTTTTTCTAGGCGAACTCTGGATATATATGATCAAATATTGTTTGTTTCTATTATTCGACCAATAATATTAAGGTACATATTAAAGCTTGCGTTCTGACCTCTTCTTTGAGTAGGTAGGGTATTATCAATGAGTCGTTTAACGCGTTCACACTGATGAAATCATTCTTTTTTCCCATCTTGTCTTCAGAGTAGGTACCTACTTAATATCTTTGGGACTTTGAATTTGAGAAACAAAATATAATATTATGTTCCTGTAAAAACCTAGAAGTAGTAAGTAAGTAGGTACCTACAGTTCAAGAAGTCCTCGAATTGATCCTTAATGTGCCTTTTATCTTCAGAAAGTTTTTCGCGAGTTGATGCACGTTAATTTTGAAAATGATTTTAAAGAATTTATTACTACCTATTAAGCACATTACATTGATATTTCGCGGAAATTTAATGTAATTCCCTTTAAAAACCACTTTTAAAGTTTCAATTTTCAAAACCGCGCCAAAAACGCCAATTTTGTAATGGCGCTTGTCATCTGACTCGTGACGTCACACATTGTCAAACGCATATGATCAGACTACAGTAGGTACCGTACAGTTTTGTTGAATTTCTTCGCTTTTCTTTAAATTTAATAAAAATTAATATATTTTAACGGAAAGAATGGTGTACAACTGCTGTGTAGTACCATTATGTACAAATACCTCCATAAATTGCCCTCAAAAAGTGTTTGTGTCTGTACCAGATAAAAGGCGAAAAAAATGGTTACAGTTAGCTCGAAGAGATCCAAAGGCCTTTTTATCGCATTCAAATGTTTTTATGTGTGAAGATCACTTTGATGTAAGTACCTACCTAATAATTAAGTACCTTTTAATTTAATATTCAAGCTAAATATAATATCGAAAAAATAGACTAAAACAAAAAAAAACTGAACTCCCATGAACTTCCTGAGTATTTGTCAACATAAACTAAAATGAGATAATGATTAATGATTATAATAAATAAAGGAAGGACTAATATGTTCGACGCGGTAGGTACTTACATTGCTGTTTTTATGTTTTTCAGTTCCGCGCCATAAAGCCCCATTTTCACTAGGCGACATGTCGCAGATACATGTCGCTCGACATTCACGTAGTTGTCCCTGTAAAAGTTGCGGGACAATGTCCCGCGACATACGACTCGTTCTCATTGTCCAGTCGTGATCAGTATGTCGCCCGAGGAAGTAGGTAAATATTTTCGTTTGACCACACTACTTCAATTTTCGGAACACAAAGCGACACACGTTCTCACCACTCCAAGCCTGTCCGGCGACTGTCGAGGGACACGAATGTCGCACGAAGTCGACGCTCGCGGACCGTCGACTTGCGACATGTTGTGCGACCCGTAAATGTCCCGAGCGACGTCGGGCGATGTCGGGCGACATCGCGCGGGACACGTGAATTTCGTGTCGCGGGACAGAGTCGCGCATCAAATGTCCCCTAGTGAAAATGCGGCTTAATAATCAGCATTATTCTTAAAGTAAAGTGCAACCATAGAAGCATCTACCTTAGGTAGGTTGCTATTATCAGCTCGCACAAAATTTGATTCCATTCTGCGATTTGAAATACTTAATTATTTATTTCCTTAGTATGTTTAGTTATAAAGTTAACCAGAAAATTACTGTTTAAATAGCTAAAAGATAAAATAAAACGCCCGCCAAACAAAACACTCAGAAAAATCAGTACAAAAAGCTGTTGTTTTCCCGCAAATTTTCGAGTGTGACGTCACCAGAGTTGCAACCAATCACAGGGCGTTCCTGTCATAGGTAAAATATCAAAAATTATAACATTATTAAACTCTTATTTTGCTGAAAAATATACATTTATTTGATTAAAATAAAGTGAAATATGCTTATTTACGTTGTTATTAGTGAGATTTACCACAATTTCAGGTATATTTTCATTGTTGTCAAATAGCCTATTGTTACGCGTGCTGGATTCCGATATTCTGTCACTCTCTTTAATCGGTGGTAAGTTTTGCTAACTGTGGAGTTGACAGTTATAGTACGATTCACGAAAGATGACCACAAATGGCGGGCCTATTTTAGGTCTCTTTGGACTTATCTAACTAATTTTATGGTCTTATTTATTTTAACTAATATATATGGTCTTATTTAGCTGATATTAAAATATTATTTTGGCTTAAGTCTTTTCTTCATGAGTGTACATGAAGAAAAGACCCGCCATTTGTGGTCATCTTTCGTGAATCGTACTATACCTCGCGGGGATTCGTCCTTTTGTGCACCATCCTTTAATTTAATTGGGTGCGTTTATAAATTGGATGTTTATTTTTATTTTTGATAGGTCTGAACTTGACTATCATGTCTGATGGACAGAAGTAATGAGGTCAAGAATGGTGCGCGCTTGTCTAGAAAAGGCCTATTCACTCTTCTCTTGAAGGCACCCAGATTATACTTGGCTGGGAACACAAAGGCTGGGAGGGTGTTACACACCTCAACGGTACTATACGTAGCGCTTAGGTGTGGAGAATCATCAAACTTGAAACCTTAAAACATCAAAATATCTTTATTACACATAGGCCTAACCTACAGGCTCTTCTGAATGGTTGTAATCATCATCATCAATAGGTACTTTTTATGTCTACGAATCTCGTCTCACAGTTAGAGAGGTTAGGCTCTTGCCCACTATGCTGGCCAAGTGTGGGTTAGCGGCAGCGCTTAGCGGGCAGTTCTTACCATTGAAAACATTATAGCGAACTATTATAATGTTAGAGCATGCAGGTTTTTTCACGTTATTTTTTTCATTGTTAGGCAAGTGCAAGTTGGGACAACCATCCACCACACATGGCCCAATCAACCTCGCGGTTATGGGGGCCGAAACGCGGGAGGGCGCCCGTTCGGTACTTGCTCTTGGCGTGTTCCCGGGGCGCCTTCTTGACTCCCTACAAGTTGTTTCCTCTCGCTCCCTGTCCCTATGAACTCACTCTCCCCATTCTGGGGCAGGACGATACTAAAGACGGACTCGCCGCGCCGTCGCTTTCCACAGCATAAATGTGCAGCAAAATGCAAGTGCAAGTAGTTAAGTTTAAAGCAGTGATAATCCACCGGATTGGATAAATACAAGAAGGTTACATATATGATTATTAAGCTGTTGAAAAAATGCCTAACTCATTTAAAGTTGCCTAGCAATATTCAAACTAACTTTCACATCGGACTTCAAGAGCCAACTCTCGAATTCGTCTGTTTCTTGCTCTATCTGTCGTGACAGAATCTTAGATATTTAAAGTAAAAATATTAGGTACAGGAAATACCTATTTAATTCAGATCATTTCTTTGAGAGATAAAAACATTAGTGGCAAATGGCAATGTCTCATCCAATAATTTACTCTCGAATTACGTCACAGATGAAAGATACTGTATTTATCTGAATTACCTACTAAATAATTGTTAATGAAAGCCATCCGTTGTTTCAGACAGTACTTAATCCTTTAAAAGCGCGAAAGGACAAATTATTTCGATATTCCATAATGTGAGTTCAACCGATTTATGAATTGGACCGATTTAATTCCAATATCAGTAATGCATTTCATTTGCATGCTATTGGATATTGCGAGGAGCTGAAACTTTAAGCTTTAGGTGCTTTAACGAAATTGGATTAAGAAATGGTTTAGAGCAGCTCTACGAATCTAATATTCTAAAAATTTTGTATGCATGCCATTTTTTGTTTATTTTATGAAGTAGGTACTTAAATTGTACAATAAGTAATATTCAGAGTGTTCATTCAATATACTTGAATGCATAAAATATATTTGTAATTTTAAAAGATCCCCTCTTACAGTTTATCATACGTTTTTATCACTTGAATATACCTACCTATTAATATTCCTATACGACTATAATTGAAAGATAAAACAACTCAACACGAGTTAGGTATACCTATATAATTAACTAGTAGGGCGCGTGGGGGCGCGGGCCACATGTGGCCCGCGTGCTGTCTTCGCCCCTATTTGCCGTCCACTTTTAGTCTCTTCAACATTCGTCATACATTTTCTATGAAAAAAATTAAAGTCCGCCATTTTGAATTTTTTTTCTATCTATCGTATAGACTTTCGGATCCTGATCAACTCTTGTCAAGAAACCGTTCTTCCATCTTTTATACTTTCCGAGATATCGACGAAATTCGAATGGCGGCCATTTTGAATCCGCCATTTTGAAATTTTTTTCAGCTCCCTGCCAATTGGATGACGTTCCAAATGACATTTGGTCGAGCACCCCCCACCTATCTGCAATACCCTTGTCTGTGCTCTTCATCCGTCTTCGAATTCCTCAATCATCAGCTCTCTCCATATTTTTGTTCTTAATGATTTTTTCCCTTCTATACGAAATGGTTATTGAAAAAAAAATTTTTCATACAAAATTGTTCAGGAGAGGTGATCAATGAGTCAGTCAGTCAGCACAAGCAGCTATATATATATTAACTAGTAGGGCGCGTGAGTGCGCGGGCCACATGTGGCCCGCGTGCAGTCTTCCCGCCCATAAAAGTATCGCCGTCATCTCCATCGCCAATTGGAATCCGATTGGCAGTGGGCTGAAAAAATTACCTAGTAGCACGTTCGTGGTTTTAAAGATAGTTAAGGGCTGTTCCAACAAAAAATACCGCTGAACCTCATCGGATGAGGTTCAGCGTATTTTTGTTCGAGCAGCCCTTAACTATCTTTAAAACCACGACCGTGCTCCTCAATCATCATCCAAATCCTAGATCATCATCTCTTCTCATATTTTTCTCTGGCGGTTCTCCGTAGAACTGAGTCAATGACTTGCATTTCCCTACTTATTGTTATTGTGGAAGGTACATTTTCCGTCGAAAAATAAATTCCGCCACTTTGAATTTTTTTCCATTCATCCCGTAAACCTTGAGATCCTGATCACCTCTTGCTAAGAAACCACTCTCTTATCTTTTATACTTTCCGAGATAAAACAACACGAAATGTGTATGGCGGCCATCTTGAATCCGCCATTTTGGAATTTTTTTTTCAGCTCACTGCCAATTGCATGAGGTTCTGAGTATTTTTTGTTTGAGCAGTCCCCACCTAACTATAATACCTTGCCCGTGCTCCTCGACAGTCTTCAAAACCCTCAATCATCATCTCATTCCATATTTTTCTCTGAGAGTCCTCCAAAAAACCGCATCAAAGTACTACATGTTTCACAACTTTTCAATAGTCTCTTCAACATTCGTCATACATTTTCTATGAAAAAAATAAAGTCCGCCATTTTGAATTTTTTTTCTATCCATCGTATAGACCTTCGGATCCTGATCAACTCTTGTCAAGAAACCGTTCTTCCATCTTTTATACTCTTCGAGATATTGGCGAAATTCGTTTGGCGGCCATTTTGAATCCGCCATTTTGAAATTTTTTTCAGCTCACTGCCAATTGGATGACGTTTCGAATGACATTTGGTCGAGCACCCCCCACCTATCTTCGATACCCTGGCCGTGCTCTTCACCTGTCTCCGAAATCCTCACTCATCAGCTCTCTCCGTATTTTTCCTCCGAATGAATTTTTTTCTTTTATACGACACCATCCTTGAAAAAAATTTTTTTCATACAAAATTGTTCAGGAGAGGTGATCAATGAGTCAGTCAGTCAGCACAAGCAGCTATATATATATTAACTAGTAGGGTGCGTGGGGGCGCGGGCCACATGTGGCCCGCGTGCTGTCTTCCGCCCTATTTGCCTTCCAACTTTCAGCCCCTTCAAAATTCCCCATACATTTTCTATGGCAAAAAAAAAATCCGCCATTTTGAATTTTTTTCTGTCCATCGAATAGACCTTTGGGTCCTGATCACTTCTTGTCAAGAAACCGTTCTTCCATCTTCTATACTTTCCGAGATATCGAGGAAATTCAAATGGCCGCCATTTTGAATCCGCCATTTTGAAATTTTTTTCAGCTCACTGGCAATTGGATGACATTTCAAATGACATTTGGTCGAACATCCCCCACCTATCTTCAATACCCTGGCTGTGCTCTTTACCCGTCTCCGAAATCCTCAATCGTCAGCTCTCTCCATATTTTTGTTCTTAATGATTTTTTCCCTTCTATACGACCCCATTCATGAAAAAAAATTTTTTCATACAAAATTGTTCAGGAGAGGTGATCAATGAGTCAGTCAGTCAGCACAAGCAGCTATATATATATTAACTAGTAGGGTGCGTGGGGGCGCGGGCCACATGTGGCCCGCGTGCTGTCTTCCCCCCTATTTGCCTTCCAACTTATAGTCACTTCACCATTCGCCATACATTTTCTATGGAATAAAAAAATCCGCCATATTGGATTTTTTTCCCTTCCATCCAATAGACCTTCGTGTCTTGAATACTTCTTGTCGAGAAACCGTTCTTCCATCTTTTATACTTTCCGAGATATCGACGAAATTCGAATGGCGGCCATTTTGAATCCGCCATTTTGAAATTTTTTTCAGCTCACTGTCAATTGGATGACGTTTCAAATGACATTTGGTCGAGCACTCCCCACCTATCTCCGATACCCTGGCCGTGCTCTTCACCCGTCTTCAAAATCCTCACTCATCAGCTCTCTCCGTATTTTTCCTCTGAATGAATTTTTTCCTTTTATACGAAATGGTGATTGAAAAAAAAAATTTTCATACAAAATTGTTCAGGAGAGGTGATCAATGAGTCAGTCAGTGAATCAGCACGAGCAGCTATATATATATTAACTAGTTTTTCGCGTGGGGGCGCGGCCCGCTAAAGCGGACCGCGTAACTGCTTGTAGCAATTTACGTGGTCGGTCATACTCGGATTTAGCAAAAATTAGTAGGTAGGTACCCAATCGCCATACATTTTTTATGAAAAAAAAATCCGCCATTTTGAATTTTTTTTTCTTGTCACTAAATAGATATCCCCATTTCGATCATCTTTTGGTTTGAAAACACTTTTCCAACTGTCATACCCTCCGAGATAGAGACCAACTAAATTTGTATGGCGGCCATGTTTTTTCCGCCATTTTGAATTTTTTTTCAGCTCATTGGTAATTGGACGAGGTTTCAAATGACATTTGGTCGAGCACCCCCCACCTATCTCCAATACCTTTAGCGTGCTCTTCACCCGTCTCCAAGATCCTCAATCATCAGCTCTCTCCATACTGTCCCCGAAAGAAATAGTTCTTTGTTTTACGAAAGTGTTTGTGAAAAAAAAATTTTTCATACAAAATTTTACAGGAGAAAATTTTGCGAAAATCTCGGCCGCCATCTTGTTTTTACAAAATTTTCCATTTTTTCTATTAATCGTTTACTAATATCTACAATCGTTGCGAGTTTGAAAGAAATCGGTTGGAATACAAAAAAGTTACAGAAATGACGTCGGCCGCCATCTTGTTTTTCGGAAATGTCAGATTTTTCCCATACTCGAATCCTCCACCCAAACACATCCCCCATACATCATTATATCGTTTTCAGTCTCCTTCTGGGAGAACAATTGTATATGTCAGTCAGTGAGTCAGTCAGTGGTAATCGAGCTATATATAGTATAACTAGTTTTTCGCGTGGGGGCGCGGCCTGCTAAAGCGGACCGCGTAACTGCTTGTAGCAATTTACGTGGTCGCTCACACTCGGATTTAGCAAAAACTTTGGATTTTCTTATAGTAGGTACCCAATCGCCATACAATTTAGTATGAAAAAAGATGTTCCGCCATTTTGAATTTTTTTTCTTTTCAATAAATAGACCTCTTCGTCCAGATCATGTTTTGCTAAGAAACCACTTTTCTGTCATTCATACATTCTGAGATAGACATCGACGAAATTTGTATGGCGGCCATCTTTTTTTCGCCATTTTGAAATTTTTTTCAGCGCATTGGCAATTGCACGGGGTTTCGAATGACATTTGGTCGAGCACCCCCCTCCTATCTTCAATACCCTGGCTGAGCCCTTCACCCGTCTCCGAAATCCTCAATCATCAGCTCTCTCCATATTTTTCACCGAGTCATTTCTTGACTTCTATACGAAGCGACAAGTGAAAAAAAAATTGTTCATACAAAATTTTACAGGAGGACATTTTGGGGAAAATCTCGAAAACTACCCCAAATGTGGCAACACTGCTTTTATATTTCGATACTGCTCGTCGAGTTACACAATCGGTTCATACATGTTGACTTTCCGAAATGTTGCCAAATGCCTCAAAAACACGATCAAAATATTCAAAAAAATTAATTGAATACAAAATGGCCGCCACCGCATTTCAACGAAATATTTTACATAGTTTAGTACTTTTCCTAGTAACTAAAGGATATGCCGCTTCGTATTACATTTAAATTTTTCATCTCCCTCGCACCCAGGCGACATGATTGCCCCTGAAAAGTGACCATGTCGAAAATTACTTTTTCTTTGATAAATTCCAGTGTTGCCAATCCTCGGCGATAAAAATACCCTAATGTCATTTGTACGAGTAAGACACGTGATCGCTCATACTCGGATTTCGCAAAAAGTCCGTATTTCGATTTTTTACTTTTTGGGGAAAATCTCGAAATTTCCCGAGAAATGGGGTAATTTTTTTTTCCCCACTCAATACTTCGAGTCTGTACTCACGATCGCTCCATAGAAGTCGGAACGCTCCGATGTTGCCAAGTGTGTGAAATTTGAATTTTAAAATTGCGTTTTTTCGTACCTCAGACTGATTGGCCGCCAGAACAGCCGCCATCTTGGATTTTGAAAAATTACTCCCGATCTGTCAAAATTCAGGATAATTGGGGGCGAAAAAAGAAAAAATCATCATCCTCGAGTACCCCGTTTAGGATCTGTGGCGCCGCGGTTTGGGGTCGAAAAATGAAAAATTTTAAAAAACCACAGCTCGGCCGCCATCTTGTTTTTCCAAAATTTTCCATTTTTTCTATAAATCGTTTTCTAATATCTACAATCGTTGCGAGTTTGAACGAAATCGGTCGGAAAACAAAAAAGTTACAGAAATCACGTCGGCCGCCATCTTGTTTTTCGGAAATGTCAGATTTTTCCCATACTCGAATCCCCCACCCGAACACATCCCCCATACATCATTATATCGTTTTCAGTCTCCTTCTGGGAGAACAATTGTATCAATCAGTCAGTCAGTCAGTGAGTGGTAATCGAGCTATATATAGTATAACTAGTTTTTCGCGTGGAGGCGCGGCCCGCTAAAGCGGACCGCGTAACTGCTTGTAGCAATTAACGTGGTCGCTCATACTCGGATTTAGCAAAAATTAGTAGGTAGGTACCCAATCGCCATACAATTTAGTATGACAAAAAAAAATCCGCCATTTTGAATTTTTTTTCTTGTCACTAAATAGATATCCCCATTTCGATCATCTTTTGCTATGAAACCACTTTTCCAACTGTCATACCCTCCGAGATAGAGACCAACAAAATTTGTATGGCGGCCATGTTTTTTCCGCCATTTTGAATTTTTTTTCAGCTCATTGGTAATTGGACGAGGTTTCAAATGACATTTGGTCGAGCACCCCCCACCTATCTCCAATACCTTCAGCGTGCTCTTCACCCGTCTCCACGATCCTCAATCATCAGCTCTCTCCATACTGTCCCCGAAAGAAATAGTTCTCCTCTTTACGAAAGAGTTTGTGAAAAAAAATTTTTTCATACAAAATTTTACAGGAGAAAATTTTGCGAAAATCTCGGCCGCCATCTTGTTTTTCCAATTTTTTCCATTTTTTCTATTAATCGTTCACTAATATCTACAATCGTTGCGAGTTTGAACGAAATCGGTCGGAAAACAAAAAAGTTACAGAAATCACGTCGGCCGCCATCTTGTTTTTCGGAAATGTCAGATTTTTCCCATACTCGAATCCCCCACCCGAACACATCCCCCATACATCATTATATCGTTTTCAGTCTCCTTCTGGGAGAACAATTGTATCAATCAGTCAGTCAGTCAGTGAGTGGTAATCGAGCTATATATAGTATAATAGGTACTTATGTCTGCAAACTGTTATCTTGAACCGATTATGACACGCCTTTTCCACAAGTCAAGGTTTTTCAGATAATTTCCGGTAAAACAGTTTAGGTACAGTTATGTATATTGTATAGGCTACTTAGAGATTGTGTTTGAAGAGCACTGTCCGACAAAGTTACAGGGATTCAGAAGTAGGTATACCTATAATATCAGGAGGACTAGCGCATTGCACCTACGTTGTATGACAAGGGTGTACTGCATTTGTCATGGGCAGGCGTATCACTTGATCTAAGATGAAAGTCTTTCTCGTCTCCACGTACTTTGCTGTATAAAAAATCGTACAGCTAACTAACCTACATAGATGATGCTGCAGTACGTTTATGTTTCACCCCAACGCAATCAACTAAAGCCGTTTTTGTGGGAGTTTAAATGAGTTCTTTGGTATCTCCGCGCCGATCCGACATCCTAAACTTTAAAGCAAGTCACCGAGCTAAATCATTGTCGCGAGAAACTCTTCGCCGCCATTTTGGACGCCTAATTACTAAACTGTCATGGCGGCGACGCGTGTCCGCATTCCGCGCCCCGAGATTTAGTACGTGAAAATGCTTTTCTTGTAATTTTAATAGTGTAAAGAGATTGCTAAGATTTATGGTTTATTTTGCTTTTATGTAAAGAAAATGACTACTGATAGGGAGATGCCGTGAAGTGGGTGACGTCCTGACTCCTGAACACGTCCACTCGCTACCAGCGACCATTTTCGAGTCATCCTATGCTACGCTTACCGGTAGATACCTACTTACGACGTGGTCTTTACAAAAGACATTTGCCAGTTCCAGCTCACTGCTATTTGTTTGCTGATCTGTTGGTCTGTGTAGGTCACTTTGGTTCTCCCCTACGGATTTACACATTCCTGATTCAATGTGTAATTATTAATGAGAGATATTATGTGTTCTTTTAGTCAGAGCGCGAGCGACGACGTTTATAAATCTATGGTGACGTTTATAAGTCTTGTGACTCTTGCGACTAGTGGTGTCCTGCGACTTGTTTGATGTCTTTTATCTATGTACAAGGAAGTCTTTGTTGCAACGTCCTCTCTCTTGCCCCATCGTCCGTCAGTACTAAGTACCTACACAAAATAGTGTCCCGTTCTGTAGGTATAACAGTATCGCATTAAACGTAATTAAATACTTTACCCAAATTATTCACAAGTTCGGTACTAAAACAATATCGTACAAGGGTCAAAATCAATTACGAGACCCCTGAGGGTCCGTTCACAGTTTCTGGTTGAAAACAACGCCCTAAGTTGTTAATTCGCTAAGTTTAAGCACATTAGAGTAACTAGCAGCGAATGAGTGGCCGAGATTGATGAGGCGTTGTCCCAAGCAAATTACACCAACTTGGAGTTGCCCTTACCGTGGGCTTTGTATTATATTACACTTATATTACTACACTAACCTATCTACCCCTGTTTCGCACGTTGGTTTTTTCACTAATCCCGGCATCATGGATTTTTCCAGACAAAAAGTTGCTTCATCTCCATTGTCTTCCCGTACCTTTTGCCAGCTTCGAATCTTCCACCGTAGTGCGCGGGGGCCCATGGGCGCCGCCAGCAGTTTGCAAGGGGATGCACTTGAATAGACATTATGAAGATGTTTGTTCAATGGACTGTGTCCTGAGCCATATTATGACAATTTGCGTTTCAATTCGAAATTCACACATCTCAAAAGATGTATGAAAATGAACGCTAAACATCAAGTGACGAACCTATTAATTTAGCGTCAATTCTTATAAATAATACAGCTACGGTTGATATTAATATACCTACGACTTTTCGCAAATATTATGCGTAAATCAAGAGTTGTTTACCCATTAAAAATGTTGTAACCATTTAAAATGTTGGCCATTGAAATTCTAATGGCTAAATACCTACGTCGAGGAGTTGCGGGGTGAAGGAGTAGCAAACACACTAATACACATATACAAACTCTCGTCTTGTATAATACCTAAGTATTAGCGTAATTCAAGCAATAACGCTGGCAGCTAACGTCGAAAACGGCAAACTGGGTAATCAGCCAAGTATTTCATCATTATAACTATATCCTACAAACCAACAAGCGAGCGCTGAGGTAGGTAGGTACGTAAGAAATGTTAGCTCGACTGAAAATCAGATATGGCACTTCTTATTTTTATTATTAAGTAGCTGGGCCCACAGCTGATCAGATAGGTAAGATGGGATGGCTAATTAATTAATATTAATTTAGTCATCTTATCGAAAACTTTGGGCAATGTACATAGGCAACAATACGTGTTTTTTTTAGAAACATTGTTAAAATATTATACGAGTAGTATTGGTTTGTAATTAAAGTGAAAATGAATACGATCAAAATAAAATGAAAAAACTATCTTCAATTATAGCACTGTAGGTATAATGCTTTAGTTACAGTTATATCCACGCCAAATACCTATATCATTAAATTTGTTTAATCAAATACAATTAAATTCAAATGAAGGAAAAACTGTCTTCAATACCACTGTATCAAGCTTTAGTTATAATAATTGTATCCGCACCACTTAAAATGACTATCAGTTAGATAGAGAATTATCTAGAGTTTATACATGTATCGTTGTGAGCAATGCTGAATCTTGCCTATTAGAAAACGATAATAATTATACACAAATATACTTTAAATAGGTTTATAAGACTTCTAACTTCTGAGCCATATTTACAAGCTGTTCTCTAGGGTTATTACGAACCGACTTGCCCGAAGACTTGACGAGTTCCAACCTCCGGAACAAGCCGGGTTTCGAAAAGGCTACAGCACCGTAGACCACATCCACACTTTGAGGCAGATTATACAGAAGACCCAGGAGTATAATCTGCCTCTGTGTCTTGCATTTGTGGACTACGAGAAAGCCTTCGACTCGAAACCTGGGCGGTTTTGGACTCACTGCAGCGATGCCAAGTCGATTGGCGATACATCGAAGTGTTGAGATGTCTCTACGACGCCGCCACAATGACCGTTCAGGTGCAGAACCATGCAACACATCCGATACCAATTCGAAGGGGAGTAAGGCAGGGAGACGTCATTTCTCCGAAACTGTTTACTTCCGCTCTCGAGGATGTGTTCAAGGTTTTGGACTGGAAAGGTTGTGGCATAAACGTAAATGGCGAATACATCTCACACTTACGGTTTGCAGACGACATAGTAATATTGGCAGAAACGCCGCAGGATCTTGAGCAAATGCTGACCGATCTTAGCACTTCTTCCAGACGAGTGGGTCTTAAGATGAACGTAGACAAAACAAAGATCATGTTCAATGAATACGTCATCACAAGGCCCATCATTGTCGAGAATGCCAGCATCGAAGTTGTTCAAGAATATAACTACCTAGGACAGACTATACAGTTAGGTAGAAACAACTTCGACAAGGAAGCTGACAGAAGAATTCAGCTGGGATGGGCAGCATTTGGAAAACTGCGTCAAGTCTTCAACTCGCCGATACCCCAATGCCTAAAGACAAAAGTCTTCAACGCCTGCGTCTTGCCGGTCATGACATACGGAGCAGAAACGTGGACACTCACAGTAGGCCTTGTCCACAAGTTCAAAGTCGCTCGGCGTGCTATGGAGAGGGCTATGCTGGGTGTTTCTCTGAAGGATAGAATCCGCAACGAGGACATCCGTAGGAGAACCAAGGTTACCGACATAGCCCAACGGATTAGCAAGCTGAAGTGGCAGTGGGCGGGCCATATCTGTCGCAGAACCGACGGCCGTTGGGGCAGACGTGTTTTGGAGTGGAGACCACGTACCGGCAAGCGCAGCGTAGGACGACCTCCTGCCCGCTGGACCGATGACCTAAAGAAGGTCGCTGGTAGCGGGTGGATCAGGAAGGCGGAGGACCGTGTGTGGTGGCGCGCTCTCGGAAAGGCCTATGTCCAGCAGTGGATATCTATAGGCTGATTAGTAGGTTTATAAGAGCAGTGATTGCCGCATCCATCACGGCACTTTATCCATATTCTATACAGCTTCAAGAAGAACAACATTTTCGTCTCCCAATAGTTTGAGAGCTATCACACACCACACTTTGACAGTAGTTTCCCGTTTAGTCAGCCCATTATATACTCTGATTTTATTATCGCTCTTCTCACTCTTACTATACTATAACACGTTGGTGGGTGCGACATGCAACGTTGCGGAAGAATATAACAGAAAAACGACATATTAATAAAAAAACTAAGCCAGTTATCAAAAATCCGTTTTGGAGCGTTTGGATATTATTATTACCGAAACATTAATACAAAAATTACAGTTAGGTACATTCATTGCAGCTATGGCATTCTCGTAACGTTTTCACATACTCAGTGATTCGATAAAAGAAAAAGAAAAAAATATTAACACTGAAAAATGAACTTTACAGTAATTGGCTTAGAGTGTAAAATTGAATGTATTTCATCATAGGAAATACAATGCTCAACTTAGAGGCGCTTAAGTAATTTCCGACCGACCGAGTCGACCAATATGGCGTTTTGAACTACATTCAATTTTACGCTCTATTCTAATTGAATTAAAATTAATTTTTCAGTGTCCGCAAAAAATGTTTTGAATTCAATATCGTCTGCATAAGTACGGAAATAGAATCACCTTTTTAAACATATCACATCACGAAATGTAGCCAACACGTAACGTGAATAGCCCCCCAGTTTCCGATAAAAATTAGAAAAATGGAGATTTTGGAGCAACTTTTGGAAAACTTTCTATCGCCATATGTAGTGGTGTTTCTGGTTCGGAACGAATTTAGATTAAAGACCGAACCTAAAACATGACGTTTTTTGAATGTAATTGTCTTTATAGTTTTCAACCAGCAGGTCACTAGAAATTGCTTAAATAAACGTTTTATGCCGTTATTGAGCCGACTACTTAATTTAAAATGAATGTATTCATTATAATTACAAATTAATTAAGAAGTCTTAACCCCTACTCTAAAGTTTACAGTTTTCTAAGGACTGAGCTTAATCTTGCTCTTTTTCTACTTTCCCATTATTTTGTACAAGATTTAAATTTATAAATTCTATAATTTTTTCCATTAACATTATTGCTTTTCCTTAGTTTTATATTGATAGATTTTTTTAAAAATAATCTAGGTATCTACAAACGTCTTTATTCTAACAAGTAGGTAGAATCACAATAATTTAGTGAAATGAAAATTAGAAGGATATCCATTTGGCAAATTGGACGGCAGTGGGATTTGGAATTTTTAACGAGAGATAATCTCCTGAAAAAGAGATAACCAAAATGGATTCTGTGCCGAACTCAGATATTCGATGACCGTTTAATTAAATTGTTCGTTTCAATATACTAGTAAAGGTATTATCATCTCTGGAATCGATTACATCATATCATCTCAGACAACATTAGTGCATATCATTTGTTAAAAATTACCTTTTAAGGTAATGATTACTTTACTTTAGGTAGGTCTGGGGTATTTTTTTACAAGCATTTATTTATTTTCTCCTGACCCGATGTTTGATTGTCTATGATAGGCAAGTTAAATGTGATTTACTGTCCGGGTACCGATTGAGCTGAAATTTTGAAGCATGTGTAAATTTGGAAGACAATGCAAAATTATTATGACAGTTGATCTAATGATGGAACCGGAAGGTGGCCATAGGAACTTGGTACTTACTTAAGGGGATATTGAATTTATTTTTGTCTTTCTCACTCTCACGGAGATTTGGTAGGTGCAACATGCAGCGTCGCGGAAGAATATAGCAGAAAAACGACGTTTTACCTAATTACTCAAAAACAAAGCCAGTTATCAAAAATCTGTTCTAAGCGTTTTAGGTTATTATTATTACCGATACATTAAAACAAAAATTACAATTACATCCATTGTAGTTTCCGATAAAATATAGAAAAACTGAGATTTTGGAGCAACTTTTGGGAGAACTTTCTATCGAGAAAATTTTATTCAATCGTGTTTCTGCTTCTTAGCGATTTTAGATTAAAGACCCAAAATACATGACGTGTAAATTTGAAAGTAATTTTCTTTATAGTTTTTGCATAAAACTTCATTCAAAATCACCTAAATACGGCTTGTAGGCCGTTAATCTTGTCTCTTGTTCTACTTTCCCATTATTTTGTACAAGATATAAATTTATAAATTCTATAATTTCTTCCATTAACATGATTGCTTTTCCTTAGTCTTCTATCATATTGATAGATTTTTTTTAAATAATCTAGGTACTAACGTCTTCATTCTAACAAGTAGGTTGAATCACAATAATTTAGTGAAATGAAAATTAGAAGGATATCCAATTGGCAAATTGGACGGCAGTGGGATTTGGAATTTTTAACGAGAGATAATCTCCTAAAAAAGAGATAACCAAAATGGATTCTGTGCCAAACTCAGATACTCGATGACCGTTTAATTAAATTGTTCGTTTCAATATACTACTAAAGGTATTATCATCCCTGGAATGAGAAATCGATTCCATCTTATCATTAATTGTTAAAAATCACCTTTTAAGGTAATGATTACATTACTTTAGGTAGGTCTGCGGTATTTTTTTAAAAGCATTTATTTAGTTTCTCCTGTCCCGATGTTTGTTTGTCTGTGATCGAATCTTGCAAATTAAATGTAATTTACTTCCTGGGTACCTATTGAGCTGAAATTTTACAAATTACAAGCATTTGTAAATTGGAAGACAGTGCAAAATTAATATTATGACAGTTGATCTGATGATGGAACTGGAAGGTGGCCATAGGAAATTGGTACTTAAATAACACAACCCTATCGAGTTTGCCCTCGTTTGATCCGTCTTGACGAGTATTTTGGAGCTAGATAGTAGTAACCAGGGTTTTGGTGCTGAGGAAAATACAGATAAACCGTATAAAAGCTTGTTTTAAAGATATTTTTTAAATGATTACTTTTTTAAAATAAATTACCACCAAAGGTTGCTAAATAAGAGATTGCTTTAGCAATAAGGGCGCCTTTGCACTCATTTTATTCCGTTACAATATTGTGTCTTTCTACCTGTAAGTTATGTATGTGAGTGCAATAAAGTTATATGAATAAATAAATATTATAATTTCTTTAGCTGCCAAAGATATTGTCGACAAAAATCTTTACTTGTTATGATAGGAATATTTTACGATCTTTACGTTTTTAGGAGGCCATGCCTGAAAAGCATACGAATGGGTCTCCGTCCTTTTGGGCGTTCGTACGTCTTTCGATTTCATAACTGAGTTTATTGGAAATTAATTGCCACAAAAACACATTACCGAATATTTTAATGACATGACCTGTTCCGTGCTGGATTGACAGTATAATGAGATTGTTTATTAATTTTAATTTAATTATCTATTGAAACTCTGAGCCAAACCCATTACAGCAAAAATCACAATAACAACTTATAAAATATTATAGTTATACACGTACAATAATTATAATTTTTATTATAATTTTATGAATTATTATTATTCAAAAAATGTCACAATTATAATAATTACATTTAGTCTTCTGCCGGTTAGGTAGCTAAATCTAATACGGAGCTGTACTGCTCTTGCCATATGACATATTGTGATCCGATAAAAAGATGGAAATGGAACCAAATTCAAAAAATGTTACGTAGGGAAGTCTCGTGAACAATTTAGCGATCCTTTGCATACATTCTTTGAATTTCGTTGCACTTCCCTATTTTTATCGTATCGCAGTATGTCATATAGCTAGAGCTGCTGTTATGTGAGCTTATGCCTGAACCGTGCTTGTTGTTGATCGGGTGGCTTATTATAGTTAAGCGCAGGTCTGCTTATCCCTGTCGCGATGGCGCCGAGCGCTAATGAATGCAGACGCACGGATTAGCGGCGAGCATTTGTTACGAGTTTGAAACTACACCGGAATGTAACAACAGAATACCAAAAAGTACCTGTACTACAGAAGATCCACTACGCAAAAGCATTCAAGTAAAAAGTACAGATGCCCTGCATGTAATTACGTATACAGTAATTAGCAAAGTACTATTCGGTAGCAACTTTCTAATGCGAACTTTAGTACATCTCTTTCCGATGTACTTACTATCGATTATTTGGGTTAAACCAGTCGGCGGGTCACACCACGTACTGATTTGATACCTACTTGTAGCTATGTACAGTTTACACCACGTCTAGGCCATTATTCAGTCCCTACATTTGTTTTAGGTTAAGTAAATCATCGGCAAGTAAAAAGTAAAAATTTTCAGTTTAAAGAAATTATTAAATTTTTAAAAAAACAACAGAAGCAAGAAGCGCTGGATTATAACGTGTTACCAATATTACCTTCACTTCTGTGTGATAGCTGGTCGTTTGTTATGAGGTCATGAAAAGCCTGTTACAAGTCTGAATGGGTAGAGCCTCAAATGAAAAAAAACTGTAGAGGTATTTAATAGATACCGACGTTGCACTCCTGTGTCACAGCCGGCCGTTTCTTATGAGGCAAGCCCTGAATTTTGGTGGAAGTATTAAACTGATCACATTCGCGAACGTTATAACTCACAAACTCACAAACGTTACATCTTTATATAGATAAATAAGCTTCACAAAAATTATTATTTTTTAATCCACAATTTTAACAGTAAAAGCAGTTATTGTGAGTTATCCTGAGATAGGCATATGCTATAGCGGACTTTTTACAGTTCGATACGTTCTTTAATATTGTAGTACATTGTTTTATTCTATCCTCAAAAGCTTCCCCAGCGCACGCGATGAAATAATCTTGAATTACATTATTCAAGTTTAAGTAAAGATGCGTAATTAATTTTGGAAACTATTCTCGACAGATATATGACACTCCACAATAACGTAGCTTTCTATTGGTGAAATAATTTTGAAAATCGGTTCAGTAGATCCAGAGATTAGGTCCCTTACAACGTCACTAACTCACAACCACACAAACGTTACCTTTTTATCATAGTATAAGTATACAAGTATAGAAAACCTACTAGATTTAGATTTTGAATATTTAGTGAACCATGGAACCCGGGAACCATGAATCTTTCCTAGAAAGTACTTAGCATAATAATGTGCTAGATCCGTAACAAATGCGTATACTTTTAAGATAGTATATAAGCTGTGTAAATAGTTAAGTTAATATGCCACTTCAATATACACGTCATTACGTTTGTCCGTGTCTACTTTATCTCCGTCACCCTATACGCAACACCAGTCAAATTCGTTAAGTACCTAGTTAATATATTGAGTAAAAAGATATAAATCTACACACGCACATAATTATTTTACATAATGCTAAAAACTTTTTAGTCTGATACTTGACTGTACAAAATAGGAGTTTCACTCTAAACACAATTGGCATCCTTATGTGGTTGATGTCCAGCGTACTCGGACGAAACGCTTTTCTTCTACGTTTCTGATTCGAACCGCTAAGGTGTGGAACACCCTTCCAGCTTCCGTGTTCCCAGCCAAATACAATCTGGGTGCCTTCAAGAGAAGAGTGAATAGGCATTTTCTAGGCAAGCGCGCTCCATCCTAGACCTCATCATTTCTGTACATCGGACTTGATTGTAGTCAAGCGCAAGCCTATCAATTATAAAAAAAAAAAAAAAAATAGCTGCCTCAATTTTTAATTTGTAAATAGGTCTTAGTTTTTAAGTAGAAATAAAGTTTTATTAGATAACAGCAAAAAAAATTTGAAGAAAAAAATGAAATCTAGCAAATAACTAAAATGTTATAAGCAATCGCGTCGCTGGCTCTATCGACAGCGGCATGCGCCGCGCCCGCGGGCGGTGCGCTTGCGCTTCTACGAGTGTGTGAGCCGTGAGGGCCTGAGACGCGAGGTGTCAGCGCGCAATCGCATCGTGAGGCTATCTCCTCCCGTCTATAGTACAGTAGAGCGAATGTGGATTGTCAACGTAAACTCGATGCGCATTATCTGAGTACCCGTCAACTTTGGCTAGATTGTTTCGATGTTTTGATGGACGTCGGGCACGATTTGAACGCGCGCGGCACCGGCGCGGGCCTTCTATGTGATGCGCGAGGTGTCATTCGGTCAGCGCGCTGCCGCGCACCGTGCGCTGTCTCCTATCGTCAACCTCGCAGTGCATTAAATGTGGATTTTAGTCAACGTAACACGACGCGCTTGGATAGATACCGCGTATCCGTCCGGCGTCCAACTTGGCTCGACTGTGATGTTCTTTTCGATGCTTTGACGGACACGATTAGTACGTTGCGAGACTAATGACGTTTATTCTGTATTCTGAGGACGCATGATATTATTGAGCGATTTGTATCGTGTGTCAGCGCGCATGTAGTTCCTTAAACGCTTTCCGTTTAAAAAATTATGTTCAGGTTTCAACTCATTTCCGTCTCACAAGTCACAGCGATACGTTGATAGACATTTTCTGTACAGATATTTATGTTTCTAATATAAAATATTATAGAAGTCGATCATATCCCCGAGCTCGATGGGCATGCTATGCTCTTCGGAGAATAATTGAAGATAAATAAGAAGAAATCTGGTACTTAAGAGGAAATGTCGTCCGAGAGACTTTTGAAAATTAGGTATTTTAGAAAACTATCGCTGTCGCTCTGCGACGTTGCTGTGTCCTATTCGTGCAATAAGGACAACTGCAGATCTGAGAAAATAGGTCTATGTAAAAAGTTATTTTTCGAGGTTTGGCTCTCGGCTATGTCCTCATCCAAAATTGGACCAATTTAAAAGATATTTCGTAAACTAAATATAAAGGATATAATATGCTGTGTCGCTATGTTTTTCTTTTTTCGTTAATAGTTGTCAAATTCGTACAATAGGCATCTGTTAACAGCGGGTCTAAATAGGCAATTTTGAGCATTTTGTAAGGCTTCTAGTGCTTTAAAAGATAATATACATTATCAAATACGAAAACATAAAAACGTAGAAGAGATTCATATTTATTTTTCTGTAAAAAATCATTGCTCCAAGTTCATAAACCAGAAAGAAAACAGACGAGAACGTTTGTATGGAAAAAAGACCACTATCGTTTCCTCTTAAGAGGGCGCTGAAAGCTAGAAAAAAATCAGATCGTGTCACATTTAGCAACGTTGACTGCCACGTAATGTCAACAAATCCGCGAACACTAGGTAAGATAATGAGATAAATTCGGCTAAGTGCATTTCGGACCACCTAGTTGTAGGCAAAAGATTTCTTGAAATTTTATTTGAAAATTGTAAGGGCATTTTTCGGGATTTTAAAATTTACCACAAATTTTTGATGATATCGTAAGATGACCTTATTCAAGAGAATAAACAACTTTGCGGAACATTTATTCTTTTAATCTTATATGATTTTTCAATCGTCAGATAAACGTTAATCGGGGAATAAATATGACGTTTTGACAGATTTTGTATGCCATAATATATTTCAAGTTTATTCCTCAGATCTGACGATTGAAAAATCGGCACTTACAAATGCTCAATATAGATTTGGGAAAAATAAGTCTAACTCAAATGCCATGTTTGAACTTGAAAATAATTTTAGAAATGCTAAATAATGGAAACTCTATATCTGTTCTATTTCTTGACATGTCTAAGGCGGTTGATCTTGTTAACCATAAAAAATATTGGACAGATTAGAACAAGCAGTAATTTTAATCTGAAGTTTTTGACAGAAATAGTTGACAGTTCAAAGCCTTTATTGCAACAGCAATAAAGCTTGTTTGATTATTATTTACACTTAGTACTGTTAAGGTCCAATAATCTATGTACTATGAATTATAGTCGCCTTCCAAACGTTTTGTCGCCCTTTGGTCCATTTGCATATGTCGGACCTATCCATTTCTATTTCAGCTTCTTGCATACTTTTTCTGCCTCTGTAAATTTAGTTCTACTTTTTATATCTGATAATCTTATTAGTTATCCTTCTTTCTATTTCTTTCTTCATTGTAACTTCATTGTAACTTGTAACTATCAACTGTCCAAGGAAAACATACTCTTCCACACAATCGATTTTCTCATTATTTACTTTGATGTTATATGTGTGTGATGCATTTCTCATAATTTTTGTTTTAATTGTGTTCATTGAAGCCCTGCGCGCTGTCGCGCTGTGGTCTGATAGTTGCTGTTGCATTTCATATAGTTTTTGGGGACACTGAAAACAGGCTGAGATCATATGCGAAGCGTAAATCAGTTAGGAATGAGGATTTTATATTAAGTTCATAATCGTCCCATTCCAGGTTCCTGAAGATCATTTCGAGGGCTGCTAAAAACAACTTGAGTCACCTTGTTGGATAGGTTGAGTTAGGGTCACCATGAACACCCTAAACAAGCATTGCTTCCCAGATATATTCATGTTCCAAGGTGTCTAAGGCCTTGTTATAATGAAAAAAATGGATGAAAATTTGAAATACGACATAACAATCTATGTGTAAATGTAGAATAAAAGAAATGCATGCTTAATCAAAAATTAAAAGAAGACAATACAATACATATTTGCTATATTAATAAACCAATTGACATTGTGCAATTTATGGTTTTCACTTTCAGGCATTTATTTTGACGTGGGCTATTAGGTGTGTATTAGCCTAGTCTGATGGGCACTTTTGGCCGGGGAAAAGCTAGGGGGAGTAATTACTCAGCGATAAGAGTACCCGCGATAGCTGGGGAAAGCGAGTGCAAATCTCGCTGCAAGTGAAATTTTGATTTGTATTTAAATTTATAGGAAATAGGAATTATTGAATGGAAGCAGGTGTTATTTTGCGGAAATCCATCCATTTGCAGGACAGATTAATTTGTTTTGCTATAATCCACTACTTGAAAAGATTCTGTCATAGAGTGTACAATTTCGCATCGTAAAGTCAACATTTCCGGAGGATGTCCTGGTGTCGGGACGAAACGTGCGTCGTAGAAAGTGTTGGAGAATTGTATGTGGTGTTTCATGTGGGCAGTGTTGCTGCATATTGTACCATACATAATCTATTCAAGTAGCGGATTATAGCAAAACAAATCAATCTGTCCTGCTTATAGGAATTGTATCCTAAGTGTGTAAAACACTAAACAAAAAGATGATTAGTTAAAGCTAGGGGTGGTTTTTTTAAGTACACTAACTGTGATTTTAAGTATCTTATTATCATGGTTCAAGAAATACAGCCTGGCGACAGACGGACGGATGGACGGAGACGACTAGCGGAGTCTTCGTCATAGGTCCCGGTTTTACACTTTGGGTACGGAACCCTAAAAAAAGCCAAAAAAATAAATTTAAGCGTAGTCTGTTTCATTAGCTGTGCACAAATTCATTTTACCCTCTTACAGAATTAATTACATATAAATATTTCCTATTTATATATTGTATCGTAATAAATTTGATTTTTTTTTAAATTTATTATTGCACAATCTCTTGAACTATATTTACGTAGGAACTAATTAACATAGCAACATTTAGTAGTTTTATGAATGTTAGCACAAATCAATAATGCAATATCTAATGCAATATCCAATATTTGCATACTGAAGTGTCCAAATAGTGAACATGTTGCACAAAGTGCGCCAATACAGGAGCACTCTTTATTCCTCTCTCTCAAAATTGATTGGGATCGTCCTTTTTTACATATACTACTCCCACCGCCATTGACATCTCATTGCTTGAGGGAATTCAGTGCTCGTTAATTGTGTGCTTTAAAAGTAAAGAGTGAAGGTCTATATTTGACAGAAAGGCTTTTGCTTTAATATACTTTTATTTCGTAGTTTTTGCTCCCCATATTTACAATTATATTATTAACGCCACCAAATCATTTATAAATACACACACAATAATTTATAATTCATAATTTATATATTAAGGATACAAACAACTATTTTTTTGGCCTGGAGCACAGAAATACAGTCTTCTCGTCTCAATGGAGCAATCGTGACTGATTGTCATGCGCAAAACATCGTTCTGGTACAAAAGAGCATGGCGTATTACGCGAAATAAGAATGTAATAAGCGCCATTTATAGTTTACTGTAATAACTTTTAAAATACATTATTTAGAAAGAAAACGATAAGATACGCACTTCGTAATATTTATTGGAATTATAATCCTAAACCTTGGCTCTCTAGTACGTATAACATTGATAATAAATTGAAAATTGTAAAAAATTGGACGCAACTTCGTGAATTTTTTTTATCGACAAAAAATTATCCTTTTATGTTTTCACTTTTACAGTTTCTCGACAATATGATGTAATATTCGTGTGTTTTATTTCAGGCAGTTGAGACTTGATTTACTACTGTAAAAATGAAATCTTGAACTGACATATTCAGTTAATACCCGCTCTTAATACGTGCTACTTATACCAAATAAAATATTAATTTAAATTATTTTCATCGTGATTTGGATATGATAGATTGGAACTGGATTTGTAGGATGGATTCAGTTAATGAAATTTTTTGGTTAATGATTTAGTTCCCTTGTATTAAAAGTTAAAACGAATGTCTATATGACATTCATGCGCCCTGGAAAAAAATTCCTACTAGGGAAAACTTTCAGCCGTGGGCCGTGGGTCGCTACTCGCTAGTAGTCGCAGAGTAGGTAATTATTTTTGCTATTTTATTAAGTAGGTAACATTTGGTACATGATGCGAATGCGGAATCGATTTTACTTACTCTACCGATGTCACTGAAATCAATAAATTCGATTATTAATAAATCAATGAAATATCTACTGGGGGTTTCCCAGGCCTTTGATAATCGCCGTTGGTCGCCCGATTCCCAACAAATGTCAGTCAAATTGGTTAAATAGTTTTCGCGTGAACGAGTAACAAGGATCTAAATGTACACACGCACATTATTATATTTTTACTACTTGTTATGTACAAGTACAACCTTTCGCCTTAATGATGTTCGTCTGATACTTGACTGTACGAATTAGGATACTCAACTCAAAATATTGATTTATTTAACTAATTTTTGAAACAATATTCAATACATACTTAATTAATGAAATTTGAAGAAACAAATGAAATCTAGCGAATAAGTAGCGAAAAGTTATAATAAATCGCGTCGCTGGCTCTCGGTGCATCACGCACCGTGCAATCAAACACACACGTGCAATCACAAACCGTACAATCTCTCGCCTTAATAATGTTCGTCTGATACTTGATTGTACGAATTAGGATACTCAACTCAAAATATTGATTTATTTAACTAATTTTTGAAACAATATTCAATACTTAATTAATGACATTTGAAGAAACAAATGAAATCTAGCAAATAAGTAGCGAAAAGTTATAATAAATCGCGTCGCTGGCTCTCGGTGCATCACGCACCGTGCTCGCGGGCAGGGCGCCAGCGGCGGCGTTTGCGTTTCTTGTGAGGGCCTGTCGAGGCGCGAGGTGTCGGCGCGCATCGTATGAAGTCTACACAAATGAAATCTAGCAAATAACAAAATAAAATAAGCAATCGCGTCGCTGGCTATCGGCTGTGCATGACTCTGCCGACTCCGCGACCACAATCAGTGCGCGCACGGCGGCGGCCATAGATTATATTGAATATAGTGGCGGCGGCGCGGCGCGGCGCTTGCGCTTCTACGAGTATGTGAGGGCCTGAGGCGCGAGGTGTCAGCACGCATCGTGAGACTATCTCCTCCCGCCAACCTCGCAGTGCAGAGGAGCGAATGTGGATTTTAAGTCAACGTAAACTCGACGCGCATTGTTATCGAGTATCCGTCCACCTCGGCTAAATTGTTTAGATGCTTTGACGGACACGATTAGAACGTTGTGAGACTATGACCGCTTGATATTATTGAGCGATTTGTATCATGTTTTGACGCACATGTTGTTTCTTAAATGCTTTTAGTTAAATAAATAATGTTCGTGTTTCGACTCATTTCCGTCTTACAGCGATACGTTGATAGACCTTTTCTGTAATATTTGTTTCCAATAAAATAGAAGTTGATCATATTATTTCTGAGCTCAGTGGGCATGCTATGCTCTTCGGAGAGTTGAAGATATAGGTATAAGAAGAAACCTGTGTCTCACATGCTACTTAAAACAATTAATAATATTAATTTATATTAACTTAATATTTTAATCGTGATTTGGTTATGATAGATTGCAACTGGATTTTGTACTATTAATTCAGTTCAGCTTTGGCTTTGAATTACCTTCTATTAAAAACAAAAAAAAACTGTATGACGTTCATGCACCCTGGAAAAAAGTTTCTGATAAGGAGATCTTACTGCGGGTCACTATACTCTGACTTTTAATTCGATGTAGTAAAATAACGTTTCGTCATAGTAGGTATTTCGTTTTTCGAGAAAGAGAGGAGAAAAATTCAAATGCTTGTAATTTTTGATTTCCTTGTCGGATATGAATTTTATTTTTAATGTAGGTACCTATGCCATTATTCATGACCTAGCTTGTAATAAAGGAATAAAAAAATTGAGTAAAATACTGTATTTTTTCTGTATTTTATTATTCATTATAATTTCTGATCTGGAGCTGTAGAGCAAGTCAGCATATTTCGAGTGAAGTGACGACGGTTATCGTGTGACGTCATAGTAATAATATGCATGGTCTGGTTCATCGGAGCTCCGGAGCAACTTGTAGTAGTAGTAATAATATGCATGGTCTGGTTCATCGGAGCTCCGGAGCAACTTGTAGCCAATAATAACAGCGCAGTGTAGTACCTAGTAATAATATGCATGGTCTGGTTCATCGGAGCTCCGGAGCAACTTGTAGCCAATAATAACAGCGCAGTATTTGTGTGACGTCAAAGAAGTTATAATACACACAAGCAGTTTGTTGGCAGCCATGAAGGCGGTAACTGCTTCCTTTCTTCTTGAAAGTTCGTGTATATTCTTTTTTTTTAAACCATATACCTATGCCAGCGCCTGACTGTGATCACACCCAATGGAAATTGATGATACAGTCTAAGGTGTAACGCCGTTGCCTAGTAGATGCCAATTTGTTCTTGATTTAAAGGCGCCCAGGTTGTAAATGGCGGGAAAGACAGTGCCTGGGAGGGTATTCCAGGCCTTTGCAGTGAGTATTAGAAACGAGGAATCAAGCCGCTTCGTACGCGTCTGTGGTGCGTCGACTATGTATGGATGGAAGCCTTTTCGATACCTTGCCGTTATATGCTTATATTCCATGCTGCGATGCGCATGGAAGTCTTTTTTTTGACGTGACAACGTCTTATAAATCGATAGAGCCGGTTGCACGCACGAAAAAACATGACTCATCCGGCGTTACCGGCGTTACCTCGCTCATCCAGCGTTACCTCGCGAGCGCGGAACGAGCGACAAAGAAAACGTTGTCACGTTCAACTATCGTCAGTAAACCGACTTTACAGGCAACCAATTTTTTTTTGTTGTAGTTTATTTGTTGGAGTAAGAAATCTTTTATTTTGCTTTAGGAGTATGATATCTAAGGATGTTGTAGATTGTGAAGATTTATGTCATTTTTATGGACGGAGAGGTGCGAGTAACGTATCCAAGTTGTATCGGTTGATCGCACGTATAGACCCCTACTACCTACTTCGAGTTGATAGAAGCCCAGATGGTTGGTGGTGAGTTGTACCACTACTGGCAGTATAATGGTATTCATGGTGGGAACAACAATGAACCTACCTGAGCTCCGATGAAACACAACATGCGTATTATAACTCTGACGTCTCACGCCAGCCTACTTCAAGTAAATAGTACTGCTCTGTGTTTAGTCATGGCTTGACAGAATTAGCACTATTGTCTCGTTATGGGTCCAAAAGATATAGGTAAGAAAGATAGGTTGCTTAAGGTACCACGTTTCGGCTACCATTCTAAGGTCACATTTAATAACTTCATCTCTACTAAAAATAGTTTTGTTGGGAAACAGTAGTAGTAATAATATGTATGGTCTGGCTCATCGGAGCTCCGGAGCATAATGGTATTCGTGGTGGGAAGTAGTAGTAATAATATGTATGGTCTGGCTCATCGGAGCTCCGGAGCATAATGGTAGTAGTAATAATATGTATGGTCTGGCTCATCGGAGCTCCGGAGCATAATGGTAGTAGTAATAATATGTATGGTCTGGCTCATCGGAGCTCCGGAGCATAATGGTATTCGTGGTGGGAATAACATTAAATCTACCTGAGCTCCGATGAAACACAACATGCGTATTATAACTCTGACGTAGTAGTAATAATATGTATGGTCTGGCTCATCGGAGCTCCGGAGCATAATGGTAGTAGTAATAATATGTATGGTCTGGCTCATCGGAGCTCCGGAGCATAATGGTATTCGTGGTGGGAAGTAGTAGTAATAATATGTATGGTCTGGCTCATCGGAGCTCCGGAGCATAATGGTATTCGTGGTGGGAATAACATTAAATCTACCTGAGCTCCGATGAAACACAACATGCGTATTATAACTCTGACGTCTCACGCCAGCCTACTTCCAACTAAATAGTACTGCTCTGTGTTTAGTCATGGCTTGACAGAATTAGCACTATTGTCTCGTTATGGGTCCAAAAGATATAGGTAAGAAAGATAGGTTGCTTAAGGTACCACGTTTCGGCTACCATTCTAAGGTCACATTTAATAACTTCATCTCTACTAAAAATAGTTTTGTTGGGAAACAGTAGTAGTAATAATATGTATGGTCTGGCTCATCGGAGCTCCGGAGCATAATGGTATTCGTGGTGGGAAGTAGTAGTAATAATATGTATGGTAGTTGTACTCCTAAGTTTGTGTTTTCATTATTTCTACTTTTTGTTATATTTTATTCTGTGGTGTGCAATAAAGTATTTATCTATCTATCTATCTATCTATGGTCTGGCTCATCGGAGCTCCGGAGCATAATGGTAGTAGTAATAATATGTATGGTCTGGCTCATCGGAGCTCCGGAGCATAATAGTATTCGTGGTGGGAAGTAGTAGTAATAATATGTATGGTCTGGCTCATCGGAGCTCCGGAGCATAATGGTATTCGTGGTGGGAATAACATTAAATCTACCTGAGCTCCGATGAAACACAACATGCGTATTATAACTCTGACGTCTCACGCCAGCCTACTTCCAACTAAATAGTACTGCTCTGTGTTTAGTCATGGCTTGACAGAATTAGCACTATTGTCTCGTTATGGGTCCAAAAGATATAGGTAAGAAAGATAGGTTGCTTATGGTACCACGTTTCGGCTACCATTCTAAGGTCACATTTAATAACTTCATCTCTACTAAAAATAGTTTTGTTGGGAAACAGTAGTAGTAATAATATGTATGGTCTGGCTCATCGGAGCTCCGGAGCATAATGGTATTCGTGGTGGGAAGTAGTAGTAATAATATGTATGGTCTGGCTCATCGGAGCTCCGGAGCATAATGGTAGTAGTAATAATATGTATGGTCTGGCTCATCGGAGCTCCGGAGCATAATGGTATTCGTGGTGGGAAGTAGTAGTAATAATATGTATGGTCTGGCTCATCGGAGCTCCGGAGCATAATGGTATTCGTGGTGGGAATAACATTAAATCTACCTGAGCTCCGATGAAACACAACATGCGTATTATAACTCTGACGTCTCACGCCAGCCTACTTCCAACTAAATAGTACTGCTCTGTGTTTAGTCATGGCTTGACAGAATTAGCACTATTGTCTCGTTATGGGTCCAAAAGATATAGGTAAGAAAGATAGGTTGCTTAAGGTACCACGTTTCGGCTACCATTCTAAGGTCACATTTAATAACTTCATCTCTACTAAAAATAGTTTTGTTGGGAAACAGGTAATAAAAAAAAAAATTTAATAATATATTTATTTATTTTTAGTAACTTGCACAGAATACAATTCTTTCTTCATGGTTACTTATAGTGGTTTGAATTTTGTTTTCTTTAAAATAAACTATTAAATCAATCGTTAGCGCTTTTATATTATTTTCGAACCAACAATTTTTAACATTGAACTCATCTCTTGCTTCACATAATATTGAGGTAGCGACCAGAAACTCTTTGAGACCGTAGGGATTATGCACAAAGCTCCAGAATAACGGGTGAGTGGTCAGACGTGCTGTCACGACTGGATTCGATTTTTATATCTAGATGATCGATGTTTTTTATTATGAAAAAGTCTAACAGATCCGACTTCTTTCTTGGGTCCGTTGGCCAATAGGTATGTTCTCTAGACGACACTGATTGAAGACGATTTTTATCAATACTCATCTTGAGTTTACGACCTCGTGTATTTGTACTGCGAGAGTCCCAACAAGTATGCTTGGCATTCCAATCACCACCACTAATAAAGCGATTGCCTAGAGTTTGAAAATAGGCGGAGAACATGTCCTCATTAATATTATGTGGTGGTGGACAGTATGTGGCTGAGAGGGTGATGTAGTTAGCACGATATTTAACCATGATACTGGTTGCCTGTAGCTGATTTGTTTCATACGGTTGTAACAGCGTGTGTTGTATGTGCTGTCTTATTATGATGGCGGTACCAGCATGGGCCCTACCATCAGGATGTCCAGTAAAATAGATACAATAACCGGGTAACTGAAAGTACCTTCTGTCTGTTAGGTGCGACTCTGAAATGAGCACAACGTCCAGATCGTTGGCTACCATGAAGGCGGTAACTTCGTCCTTTCTTCTTGAAAGTCCGTTGATATTCCATGTTGCGATGCGCATGGAAGTCATTTTTGATGTTGTACTTATTATTGTCGGTGTGAAATGAAACGCCCGACTGCCAATTTGATACTGGATAGATATTTTTTAAATTGAAGTTATATATCTCCATAATCGTACAAAAAGGTGAGGAGGGGTAGTATAGATTTATTGCGCAATGCCATCCATTTTTTCAAAATCTTAGCGCTTGTATTGGTCGTACACATGCGATGACGGCGTATAAACTCTTCATTCATCGCGCCCTCGGTGTGGTTCCGCGAGATCATGTACGCCAATAGGCCCAAATGTTTGACATTGGTCCAGTTCATCGTAGTGGATGTGCCGCCGTACCGATTTCGGGTGCGGCACAAAAGCAGCGCAGCCACGTCGGCGTGATGCGGCTCCTTTAAGTAGACGCGTTCCATGGCGGTCGCGTCAATGAATTATATCAACCGCAATAGAATGAAAAAGTTTTTGCGGATAAACTTGTACGTGTTGATCGGGGCGGGCGGCGTGGGTGAGTTCAACCATTCGGCGTGCCCCAACCGTAACACACCAACTTCTCCGGTTCGAACGAAAACTGCGACGATCGGTCGTCATCGGACGTGGATGGGCTCGCCGCCGCCGAGCGGCAATTGAGCGCCACACTCTTCAAATAATCCAACGCGCCGAAGCTCAATTGCCGCTCGGCGGCGGCGAGCCCATCCACGTCCGATGACGACCGATCGTCGCAGTTTTCGTTCGAACCGGAGAAGTTGGTGTGTTACGTGGACACGGACGGCATCGAGTACACCCATCCGTACGGCCTGGACGCGCATTCGATATGCCGCCAGGTGAACGACACGCTGGCCGAGTGTTTGGGCGTTCCCTATTTGGCGCTCAGCGTGGAACCCGAAGTGGACAGGTTGTTGGTGTTGACGTGCAAAAGCTACGCGACGTTTTCGTCGCCGAACTAAGTGACGCATACGGGCTACGAGCGCAATGTGAACGCGCGAATCAAATATATTCTCACGGCGATTGTGCAAGTGAACCAGATACACGCTCAACGCGAAGACTACCCCCTTTATGTGTTATTCGATGTGTTCACCCACTTGGAAATGGCCAATCAGGCGATCATGTTTGAACGCGTGAATTGAATCGCCACAAGAACGAGAGCAGCCTGCAGCGCTACATTTGTTCGGTGACCAACGAGTTTCGCGGCGACGTGGCCACCGTAATGTTGACGGACGCCGATAACATTCAGCGCGATTGGTACATGGGGCACGCCGAATGGTTGAACTCACCCACGCCGCCCGCCCCGATCAACACGTACAAGTTTATCCGCAAAAACTTTTTCATTCTATTGCGGTTGATATAATTCATTGACGCGACCGCCATGGAACGCGTCTACTTAAAGGAGCCGCATCACGCCGACGTGGCTGCGCTGCTTTTGTGCCGCACCCGAAATCGGTACGGCGGCACATCCACTACGATGAACTGGACCAATGTCAAACATTTGGGCCTATTGGCGTACATGATCTCGCGGAACCACACCGAGGGCGCGATGAATGAAGAGTTTATACGCCGTCATCGCATGTGTACGACCAATACAAGCGCTAAGATTTTGAAAAAATGGATGGCATTGCGCAATAAATCTATACTACCCCTCCTCACCTTTTTGTACGATTATGGAGATATATAACTTCAATTTAAAAAATATCTATCCAGTATCAAATTGGCAGTCGGGCGTTTCATTTCACACCGACAATAATAAGTACAACATCAAAAATGACTTCCATGCGCATCGCAACATGGAATATCAACGGACTTTCAAGAAGAAAGGACGAAGTTACCGCCTTCATGGTAGCCTACGATCTGGACGTTGTGCTCATTTCAGAGTCGCACCTAACAGACAGAAGGTACTTTCAGTTACCCGGTTATTGTATCTATTTTACTGGACATCCTGATGGTAGGGCCCATGCTGGTACCGCCATCATAATAAGACAGCACATACAACACACGCTGTTACAACCGTATGAAACAAATCAGCTACAGGCAACCAGTATCATGGTTAAATATCGTGCTAACTACATCACCCTCTCAGCCACATACTGTCCACCACCACATAATATTAATGAGGACATGTTCTCCGCCTATTTTCAAACTCTAGGCAATCGCTTTATTAGTGGTGGTGATTGGAATGCCAAGCATACTTGTTGGGACTCTCGCAGTACAAATACACGAGGTCGTAAACTCAAGATGAGTATTGATAAAAATCGTCTTCAATCAGTGTCGTCTAGAGAACATACCTATTGGCCAACGGACCCAAGAAAGAAGTCGGATCTGTTAGACTTTTTCATAATAAAAAACATCGATCATCTAGATATAAAAATCGAATCCAGTCGTGACAGCACGTCTGACCACTCACCCGTTATTCTGGAGCTTTGTGCATAATCCCTACGGTCTCAAAGAGTTTCTGGTCGCTACCTCAATATTATGTGAAGCAAGAGATGAGTTCAATGTTAAAAATTGTTGGTTCGAAAATAATATAAAAGCGCTAACGATTGATTTAATAGTTTATTTTAAAGAAAACAAAATTCAAACCACTATAAGTAACCATGAAGAAAGAATTGTATTCTGTGCAAGTTACTAAAAATAAATAAATATATTATTAAATTTTTTTTTTTATTACCTGTTTCCCAACAAAACTATTTTTAGTAGAGATGAAGTTATTAAATGTGACCTTAGAATGGTAGCCGAAACGTGGTACCTTAAGCAACCTATCTTTCTTACCTATATCTTTTGGACCCATAACGAGACAATAGTGCTAATTCTGTCAAGCCATGACTAAACACAGAGCAGTACTATTTAGTTGGAAGTAGGCTGGCGTGAGACGTCAGAGTTATAATACGCATGTTGTGTTTCATCGGAGCTCAGGTAGATTTAATGTTATTCCCACCACGAATACCATTATGCTCCGGAGCTCCGATGAGCCAGACCATACATATTATTACTACTACTTCCCACCACGAATACCATTATGCTCCGGAGCTCCGATGAGCCAGACCATACATATTATTACTACTACCATTATGCTCCGGAGCTCCGATGAGCCAGACCATACATATTATTACTACTACTTCCCACCACGAATACCATTATGCTCCGGAGCTCCGATGAGCCAGACCATACATATTATTACTACTACTGTTTCCCAACAAAACTATTTTTAGTAGAGATGAAGTTATTAAATGTGACCTTAGAATGGTAGCCGAAACGTGGTACCTTAAGCAACCTATCTTTCTTACCTATATCTTTTGGACCCATAACGAGACAATAGTGCTAATTCTGTCAAGCCATGACTAAACACAGAGCAGTACTATTTAGTTGGAAGTAGGCTGGCGTGAGACGTCAGAGTTATAATACGCATGTTGTGTTTCATCGGAGCTCAGGTAGATTTAATGTTATTCCCACCACGAATACCATTATGCTCCGGAGCTCCGATGAGCCAGACCATACATATTATTACTACTACTTCCCACCACGAATACCATTATGCTCCGGAGCTCCGATGAGCCAGACCATACATATTATTACTACTACCATTATGCTCCGGAGCTCCGATGAGCCAGACCATACATATTATTACTACTACTAATTCTGTCAAGCCATGACTAAACACAGAGCAGTACTATTTAGTTGGAAGTAGGCTGGCGTGAGACGTCAGAGTTATAATACGCATGTTGTGTTTCATCGGAGCTCAGGTAGATTTAATGTTATTCCCACCACGAATACCATTATGCTCCGGAGCTCCGATGAGCCAGACCATACATATTATTACTACTACTTCCCACCACGAATACCATTATGCTCCGGAGCTCCGATGAGCCAGACCATACATATTATTACTACTACCATTATGCTCCGGAGCTCCGATGAGCCAGACCATACATATTATTACTACTACTTCCCACCACGAATACCATTATGCTCCGGAGCTCCGATGAGCCAGACCATACATATTATTACTACTACTGTTTCCCAACAAAACTATTTTTAGTAGAGATGAAGTTATTAAATGTGACCTTAGAATGGTAGCCGAAACGTGGTACCTTAAGCAACCTATCTTTCTTACCTATATCTTTTGGACCCATAACGAGACAATAGTGCTAATTCTGTCAAGCCATGACTAAACACAGAGCAGTACTATTTAGTTGGAAGTAGGCTGGCGTGAGACGTCAGAGTTATAATACGCATGTTGTGTTTCATCGGAGCTCAGGTAGATTTAATGTTATTCCCACCACGAATACCATTATGCTCCGGAGCTCCGATGAGCCAGACCATACATATTATTACTACTACTTCCCACCACGAATACCATTATGCTCCGGAGCTCCGATGAGCCAGACCATACATATTATTACTACTACCATTATGCTCCGGAGCTCCGATGAGCCAGACCATACATATTATTACTACTACGTCAGAGTTATAATACGCATGTTGTGTTTCATCGGAGCTCAGGTAGATTTAATGTTATTCCCACCACGAATACCATTATGCTCCGGAGCTCCGATGAGCCAGACCATACATATTATTACTACTACATAAAATAAACAAGCTGAAGCAAAGTACTTAACTAAGGACTAAGGACGACTAACTTATTGTCTGTAATCAGTCTAGACAGAAGTGTAGAAGAAGACATTTATTGGTATAATATCCAGAGAGTTCAATCAGTCATAGTTTAATCAATAAGCAAAGGTCCAGAAAGCAACGCTCCTGCACTTAGAATGATGAGTCTGAGTCGTGAATCTAGACAGTAACTTATACTTTTACACCGCATGCTTGTTTTTAACCGACGAAAAACAGAGGAGGATCTCAATTATGACCATTCATAACTTTTTAGAGAGTAGGCCGTATTTAAACCATGTGCAAATGTGTGTAATGTGTGATGTCCATGTACATGTACAATGTGCAAAGTATTAGTCCCTACGTTTCCTTAATCTCGGTTACTCACGAGAGCTTCAGTTTCAGTAGCTAATTTTTGAACCCAATTATAAATTTTTGAGACATTGAATTGTTTTACCATCACACACATCTAGGTACTTACCAGATAACTGATATAAATATACTGAATAATTATTATAAATAAATACACACTGTGTTTATGTATATTAAATATTAATTATTTACGAAAAATCATTATAGGTACAAACATTTTTTATCTGTGGGACTCGAACCCACGACTTAGAACGCAGTGGGCAGGACCACTAGCAACCGTTTCGCCATTTGGTGGCCAAACATAATATTTTTAACGGCATTAAATGTCTTAATATACAATAATAACAGTTTAAAAAACTAAAAAAAAAAACCGATCTAACTCTCTTACTCGCATGCAAAGGATGCGGAAAGAAATTAATTAATCCTGGCGAATCTTATTAAGATAATTGGATATTTTAATCGAATTATTGCATTGTCATCGGTCTTTGACGGGTGTGCAAAGTTTAAATTAAATCTGATCGTTCAAAGTAGAACAAAATCGAGCTCAAAGGAGTCGGTTACAAATATACAAACACACAAACATACAGGTGAAGCTAATAAAAGCGTGTTAAAATTAATAAAAACAGAGTCAAACAACAAATTCAATAAATAAGATATTATTATGACGGCTTTTTCTATACAGTGTGATATTCGGTCGTCAAGGACACATTCAGAGCTGCTCACAAGGTGTAGCCTTATCTTTACTGTTTAGATTAAGAGTTTGGTACATGTTCCGTGAACCACTCACTGATTTTACGAGTACATCAAGTGAACCTTGCATTGAATTTTTCACAACTATTCGATCCGCAGGAGAACCAAGGTCACTGACATAGCCCAAACCATTAGCAAGCTGAAGTGGCAGTGGGCAGGTCACGCGTGTCGCAGGGGCGATGGCCGGTGAAGCCGAAAAGTCCTGGAGTGGAGACCGCGTCAAGTAAGCGTAGCGTGGGCCTCCAGCTCGTTGGACCGACGACATTAAGCGGGTGGCGGGAAGCGGCTGGATGAGGAAGGCTGAGGACAGGGTGTGGTGGCGCTCACTTGGGAAGGCCTATGTTCAACAGTGGACGTCCGCAGGCTGATATGATGATGATGATGATGATTCGACCCGACACGACCGGTGAGAGATATGAGGCAGGAACGACACCAAACGACTCTCTAATTGGCCGTGATTTGCGGTCATATTGTCAAACATGATCAACACTACATCATCAAAATAGTACACTGCAGCGGCCAGCAAAAGAGGCATAATGTAAATGTGGTCTTGGGCGCCGAGGCGCACATACGTGAGTCCATCAGTGCCTAAGTTGTGGTCAAGGCTCGTTACGACTTTTCTCAAACAATGCGCGGAAACTAAATAAAGTACCCAGACAGAAATTTTCGAAATCAATCACGAAAATTTTTTCCCGAGTTTTACAACTTTTACATACTAGTAGCTTGGCTAGTACAGCAGTTTCGATTTATCCCGAAGAAGGTTTGACAAAAAGTTTTTTTTGGAAAAATTACTTTTATATTAGGGTTTATTTCGAGTTGCCCGCCAGTGTAAAAAAGTGGAGGTTTGCAGTATGAAGTACAGCGACGCGCGCCCGAGGCGGTCACGTATCTTTGCAATTTACTATATCGAAATGGAAACGTGGAGTTTATGTGGTTTGCTTTGATGTGCTAGGTATTGCCGAGTTTCTTGCCAGTTCTTCTCGGTGCAAACCTGCTTTCCGAACCTGGCGGTAGAGTTTTGACTTTTCATAAGAGCCTATTAATTGGGCCTATGTGAAAATAAAGATTTTTCATTTTCATTTTCGTAGGTATCTGGTACATTTAAGAAGTTGAAAGATAAGAGTTAATACTCTAATCAAGTTGTAGGTATAACCTATGAAGCTGTATGCCAGCTACATAAAACTTTATAAATCCGGATATAAAACAACTCTTATATACCTATTATATAAATTTTGTTTTGTAAGAAAGTAGGTTCTAGTTTTCCTCGTTGGCGCCTAAAATGCGTTTTCTCATATCTGGCAGAAACTATGGATTTTTTCCGAAAAATGTATAGGTATCTATAATCCAGGTTATCGCCTATATCAGTTAAGTAGTTGTGCGTGCAACATGAATGTTTGACAAACTTACACACAAAAGTCAAACACAAAAAATATTCACCTCCTTATTATAATTTAAAAGATTTCTGCTTTATGTGTGATGGAAGGGACCTATATATTATATGTAATATGCTATTGCTTTTTAGGGTTCCGTACCCAAAAGTTAAAAATTGACCCTATTAGGTACTAAGTCTTCGCTGTTCGTCCGTCCGTCCGTCTGTCACAAGGCAGTATCTCTTAACGGCCTACAAGCCGTATTTAGGTGATTTTGAATGAAGTTTTATGCAAAAACTATAAAGAAAATTACTTTCAAATTTACACGTCATGTATTTTGGGTCTTTAATCTAAAATCGCTAAGAAGCAGAAACACGATTGGATAAAATTTTCTCGATAGAAAGTTCTCCCAAAAGTTGCTCCAAAATCTCAGTTTTTCTATATTTTATCGGAAACTACAATGGATGTAATTGTAATTTTAGTTTTAATGTATCGGTAATAATAATATCCTATAACGCTTAGAACGGATTTTTGATAACCAGCTTAGTTTTTGAGTAATTAGGTAAAACGTCGTTTTTCTGCTATATTCTTCCGCGACGCTGCATGTCGCACTTACCAAATCTCCGTGAGAGTGAGAAAGACAAAAATAAATTCAATCAATCCCCGTTCAATCAAACCGTGATAGTTAGAAATTTTCATAGAAGATGTATTTCCGTTGCAACTATAATAGGTTACAACTAATACTAAAAAATGGAATAAGATAGGCATTAAAGGGGGCTTCCATTCATTCATTAACGAGCAGGTGGGAGCTTTGCCATCTCTTCACTCGTAGCTCCCTAGCGCATCCATATTTCCAAAATGTTTTTAAACTAGGTTCATCTGATATACCTAGTACAAACAAGATGAAAAACTAACAAACGGTCTCCCGTGAGTAAAAACGATGAATGATAAATTCAGAGACATGACGTAGGTATAGGTAAATAAACAAGCACTCTGGGATTTGAAAAAAGGTCAAAACAATATCAAAACAATAAAGATGGCGGCCCAAGCCGTGACGTCACGAACGCCGGGGGTCACGTAGCGGTGCAATTTGCCGCCGAAATGGAAAAAGGTTCCGCACGTGTTCTGACGCTTTAGGCTTACGCCATATTATTTATCTAGTTAACTCTTGGAGTCTTAAGTTATTTGGTGCCAATTAAGGGTTAAATGCTACAGCTGACTTTTAATGCCATCAATATTGAATAGAAGCAGGCGTTTCTTAGCGGAAGTCTATTTTTAGCAAGAATACAGTGTGAGTCTTCATAATGTGCACATATTGAAAGTAAGTAGTAATAATATGTATGGTCTGGCTCATCGGAGCTCCGGAGCATAATGGTAGTAGTAATAATATGTATGGTCTGGCTCATCGGAGCTCCGGAGCATAATGGTATTCGTGGTGGGAAGTAGTAGTAATAATATGTATGGTCTGGCTCATCGGAGCTCCGGAGCATAATGGTATTCGTGGTGGGAATAACATTAAATCTACCTGAGCTCCGATGAAACACAACATGCGTATTATAACTCTGACGTAGTAGTAATAATATGTATGGTCTGGCTCATCGGAGCTCCGGAGCATAATGGTAGTAGTAATAATATGTATGGTCTGGCTCATCGGAGCTCCGGAGCATAATGGTATTCGTGGTGGGAAGTAGTAGTAATAATATGTATGGTCTGGCTCATCGGAGCTCCGGAGCATAATGGTATTCGTGGTGGGAATAACATTAAATCTACCTGAGCTCCGATGAAACACAACATGCGTATTATAACTCTGACGTCTCACGCCAGCCTACTTCCAACTAAATAGTACTGCTCTGTGTTTAGTCATGGCTTGACAGAATTAGCACTATTGTCTCGTTATGGGTCCAAAAGATATAGGTAAGAAAGATAGGTTGCTTAAGGTACCACGTTTCGGCTACCATTCTAAGGTCACATTTAATAACTTCATCTCTACTAAAAATAGTTTTGTTGGGAAACAGTAGTAGTAATAATATGTATGGTCTGGCTCATCGGAGCTCCGGAGCATAATGGTATTCGTGGTGGGAAGTAGTAGTAATAATATGTATGGTCTGGCTCATCGGAGCTCCGGAGCATAATGGTAGTAGTAATAATATGTATGGTCTGGCTCATCGGAGCTCCGGAGCATAATGGTATTCGTGGTGGGAAGTAGTAGTAATAATATGTATGGTCTGGCTCATCGGAGCTCCGGAGCATAATGGTATTCGTGGTGGGAATAACATTAAATCTACCTGAGCTCCGATGAAACACAACATGCGTATTATAACTCTGACGTCTCACGCCAGCCTACTTCCAACTAAATAGTACTGCTCTGTGTTTAGTCATGGCTTGACAGAATTAGCACTATTGTCTCGTTATGGGTCCAAAAGATATAGGTAAGAAAGATAGGTTGCTTATGGTACCACGTTTCGGCTACCATTCTAAGGTCACATTTAATAACTTCATCTCTACTAAAAATAGTTTTGTTGGGAAACAGTAGTAGTAATAATATGTATGGTCTGGCTCATCGGAGCTCCGGAGCATAATGGTATTCGTGGTGGGAAGTAGTAGTAATAATATGTATGGTCTGGCTCATCGGAGCTCCGGAGCATAATGGTAGTAGTAATAATATGTATGGTCTGGCTCATCGGAGCTCCGGAGCATAATGGTATTCGTGGTGGGAAGTAGTAGTAATAATATGTATGGTCTGGCTCATCGGAGCTCCGGAGCATAATGGTATTCGTGGTGGGAATAACATTAAATCTACCTGAGCTCCGATGAAACACAACATGCGTATTATAACTCTGACGTCTCACGCCAGCCTACTTCCAACTAAATAGTACTGCTCTGTGTTTAGTCATGGCTTGACAGAATTAGCACTATTGTCTCGTTATGGGTCCAAAAGATATAGGTAAGAAAGATAGGTTGCTTAAGGTACCACGTTTCGGCTACCATTCTAAGGTCACATTTAATAACTTCATCTCTACTAAAAATAGTTTTGTTGGGAAACAGGTAATAAAAAAAAAAATTTAATAATATATTTATTTATTTTTAGTAACTTGCACAGAATACAATTCTTTCTTCATGGTTACTTATAGTGGTTTGAATTTTGTTTTCTTTAAAATAAACTATTAAATCAATCGTTAGCGCTTTTATATTATTTTCGAACCAACAATTTTTAACATTGAACTCATCTCTTGCTTCACATAATATTGAGGTAGCGACCAGAAACTCTTTGAGACCGTAGGGATTATGCACAAAGCTCCAGAATAACGGGTGAGTGGTCAGACGTGCTGTCACGACTGGATTCGATTTTTATATCTAGATGATCGATGTTTTTTATTATGAAAAAGTCTAACAGATCCGACTTCTTTCTTGGGTCCGTTGGCCAATAGGTATGTTCTCTAGACGACACTGATTGAAGACGATTTTTATCAATACTCATCTTGAGTTTACGACCTCGTGTATTTGTACTGCGAGAGTCCCAACAAGTATGCTTGGCATTCCAATCACCACCACTAATAAAGCGATTGCCTAGAGTTTGAAAATAGGCGGAGAACATGTCCTCATTAATATTATGTGGTGGTGGACAGTATGTGGCTGAGAGGGTGATGTAGTTAGCACGATATTTAACCATGATACTGGTTGCCTGTAGCTGATTTGTTTCATACGGTTGTAACAGCGTGTGTTGTATGTGCTGTCTTATTATGATGGCGGTACCAGCATGGGCCCTACCATCAGGATGTCCAGTAAAATAGATACAATAACCGGGTAACTGAAAGTACCTTCTGTCTGTTAGGTGCGACTCTGAAATGAGCACAACGTCCAGATCGTTGGCTACCATGAAGGCGGTAACTTCGTCCTTTCTTCTTGAAAGTCCGTTGATATTCCATGTTGCGATGCGCATGGAAGTCATTTTTGATGTTGTACTTATTATTGTCGGTGTGAAATGAAACGCCCGACTGCCAATTTGATACTGGATAGATATTTTTTAAATTGAAGTTATATATCTCCATAATCGTACAAAAAGGTGAGGAGGGGTAGTATAGATTTATTGCGCAATGCCATCCATTTTTTCAAAATCTTAGCGCTTGTATTGGTCGTACACATGCGATGACGGCGTATAAACTCTTCATTCATCGCGCCCTCGGTGTGGTTCCGCGAGATCATGTACGCCAATAGGCCCAAATGTTTGACATTGGTCCAGTTCATCGTAGTGGATGTGCCGCCGTACCGATTTCGGGTGCGGCACAAAAGCAGCGCAGCCACGTCGGCGTGATGCGGCTCCTTTAAGTAGACGCGTTCCATGGCGGTCGCGTCAATGAATTATATCAACCGCAATAGAATGAAAAAGTTTTTGCGGATAAACTTGTACGTGTTGATCGGGGCGGGCGGCGTGGGTGAGTTCAACCATTCGGCGTGCCCCATGTACCAATCGCGCTGAATGTTATCGGCGTCCGTCAACATTACGGTGGCCACGTCGCCGCGAAACTCGTTGGTCACCGAACAAATGTAGCGCTGCAGGCTGCTCTCGTTCTTGTGGCGATTCAATTCACGCGTTCAAACATGATCGCCTGATTGGCCATTTCCAAGTGGGTGAACACATCGAATAACACATAAAGGGGGTAGTCTTCGCGTTGAGCGTGTATCTGGTTCACTTGCACAATCGCCGTGAGAATATATTTGATTCGCGCGTTCACATTGCGCTCGTAGCCCGTATGCGTCACTTAGTTCGGCGACGAAAACGTCGCGTAGCTTTTGCACGTCAACACCAACAACCTGTCCACTTCGGGTTCCACGCTGAGCGCCAAATAGGGAACGCCCAAACACTCGGCCAGCGTGTCGTTCACCTGGCGGCATATCGAATGCGCGTCCAGGCCGTACGGATGGGTGTACTCGATGCCGTCCGTGTCCACGTAACACACCAACTTCTCCGGTTCGAACGAAAACTGCGACGATCGGTCGTCATCGGACGTGGATGGGCTCGCCGCCGCCGAGCGGCAATTGAGCTTCGGCGCGTTGGATTATTTGAAGAGTGTGGCGCTCAATTGCCGCTCGGCGGCGGCGAGCCCATCCACGTCCGATGACGACCGATCGTCGCAGTTTTCGTTCGAACCGGAGAAGTTGGTGTGTTACGGTTGGGGCACGCCGAATGGTTGAACTCACCCACGCCGCCCGCCCCGATCAACACGTACAAGTTTATCCGCAAAAACTTTTTCATTCTATTGCGGTTGATATAATTCATTGACGCGACCGCCATGGAACGCGTCTACTTAAAGGAGCCGCATCACGCCGACGTGGCTGCGCTGCTTTTGTGCCGCACCCGAAATCGGTACGGCGGCACATCCACTACGATGAACTGGACCAATGTCAAACATTTGGGCCTATTGGCGTACATGATCTCGCGGAACCACACCGAGGGCGCGATGAATGAAGAGTTTATACGCCGTCATCGCATGTGTACGACCAATACAAGCGCTAAGATTTTGAAAAAATGGATGGCATTGCGCAATAAATCTATACTACCCCTCCTCACCTTTTTGTACGATTATGGAGATATATAACTTCAATTTAAAAAATATCTATCCAGTATCAAATTGGCAGTCGGGCGTTTCATTTCACACCGACAATAATAAGTACAACATCAAAAATGACTTCCATGCGCATCGCAACATGGAATATCAACGGACTTTCAAGAAGAAAGGACGAAGTTACCGCCTTCATGGTAGCCAACGATCTGGACGTTGTGCTCATTTCAGAGTCGCACCTAACAGACAGAAGGTACTTTCAGTTACCCGGTTATTGTATCTATTTTACTGGACATCCTGATGGTAGGGCCCATGCTGGTACCGCCATCATAATAAGACAGCACATACAACACACGCTGTTACAACCGTATGAAACAAATCAGCTACAGGCAACCAGTATCATGGTTAAATATCGTGCTAACTACATCACCCTCTCAGCCACATACTGTCCACCACCACATAATATTAATGAGGACATGTTCTCCGCCTATTTTCAAACTCTAGGCAATCGCTTTATTAGTGGTGGTGATTGGAATGCCAAGCATACTTGTTGGGACTCTCGCAGTACAAATACACGAGGTCGTAAACTCAAGATGAGTATTGATAAAAATCGTCTTCAATCAGTGTCGTCTAGAGAACATACCTATTGGCCAACGGACCCAAGAAAGAAGTCGGATCTGTTAGACTTTTTCATAATAAAAAACATCGATCATCTAGATATAAAAATCGAATCCAGTCGTGACAGCACGTCTGACCACTCACCCGTTATTCTGGAGCTTTGTGCATAATCCCTACGGTCTCAAAGAGTTTCTGGTCGCTACCTCAATATTATGTGAAGCAAGAGATGAGTTCAATGTTAAAAATTGTTGGTTCGAAAATAATATAAAAGCGCTAACGATTGATTTAATAGTTTATTTTAAAGAAAACAAAATTCAAACCACTATAAGTAACCATGAAGAAAGAATTGTATTCTGTGCAAGTTACTAAAAATAAATAAATATATTATTAAATTTTTTTTTTTATTACCTGTTTCCCAACAAAACTATTTTTAGTAGAGATGAAGTTATTAAATGTGACCTTAGAATGGTAGCCGAAACGTGGTACCTTAAGCAACCTATCTTTCTTACCTATATCTTTTGGACCCATAACGAGACAATAGTGCTAATTCTGTCAAGCCATGACTAAACACAGAGCAGTACTATTTAGTTGGAAGTAGGCTGGCGTGAGACGTCAGAGTTATAATACGCATGTTGTGTTTCATCGGAGCTCAGGTAGATTTAATGTTATTCCCACCACGAATACCATTATGCTCCGGAGCTCCGATGAGCCAGACCATACATATTATTACTACTACTTCCCACCACGAATACCATTATGCTCCGGAGCTCCGATGAGCCAGACCATACATATTATTACTACTACCATTATGCTCCGGAGCTCCGATGAGCCAGACCATACATATTATTACTACTACTTCCCACCACGAATACCATTATGCTCCGGAGCTCCGATGAGCCAGACCATACATATTATTACTACTACTGTTTCCCAACAAAACTATTTTTAGTAGAGATGAAGTTATTAAATGTGACCTTAGAATGGTAGCCGAAACGTGGTACCTTAAGCAACCTATCTTTCTTACCTATATCTTTTGGACCCATAACGAGACAATAGTGCTAATTCTGTCAAGCCATGACTAAACACAGAGCAGTACTATTTAGTTGGAAGTAGGCTGGCGTGAGACGTCAGAGTTATAATACGCATGTTGTGTTTCATCGGAGCTCAGGTAGATTTAATGTTATTCCCACCACGAATACCATTATGCTCCGGAGCTCCGATGAGCCAGACCATACATATTATTACTACTACTTCCCACCACGAATACCATTATGCTCCGGAGCTCCGATGAGCCAGACCATACATATTATTACTACTACCATTATGCTCCGGAGCTCCGATGAGCCAGACCATACATATTATTACTACTACTAATTCTGTCAAGCCATGACTAAACACAGAGCAGTACTATTTAGTTGGAAGTAGGCTGGCGTGAGACGTCAGAGTTATAATACGCATGTTGTGTTTCATCGGAGCTCAGGTAGATTTAATGTTATTCCCACCACGAATACCATTATGCTCCGGAGCTCCGATGAGCCAGACCATACATATTATTACTACTACTTCCCACCACGAATACCATTATGCTCCGGAGCTCCGATGAGCCAGACCATACATATTATTACTACTACCATTATGCTCCGGAGCTCCGATGAGCCAGACCATACATATTATTACTACTACGTCAGAGTTATAATACGCATGTTGTGTTTCATCGGAGCTCAGGTAGATTTAATGTTATTCCCACCACGAATACCATTATGCTCCGGAGCTCCGATGAGCCAGACCATACATATTATTACTACTACATAAAATAAACAAGCTGAAGCAAAGTACTTAACTAAGGACTAAGGACGACTAACTTATTGTCTGTAATCAGTCTAGACAGAAGTGTAGAAGAAGACATTTATTGGTATAATATCCAGAGAGTTCAATCAGTCATAGTTTAATCAATAAGCAAAGGTCCAGAAAGCAACGCTCCTGCACTTAGAATGATGAGTCTGAGTCGTGAATCTAGACAGTAACTTATACTTTTACACCGCATGCTTGTTTTTAACCGACGAAAAACAGAGGAGGATCTCAATTATGACCATTCATAACTTTTTAGAGAGTAGGCCGTATTTAAACCATGTGCAAATGTGTGTAATGTGTGATGTCCATGTACATGTACAATGTGCAAAGTATTAGTCCCTACGTTTCCTTAATCTCGGTTACTCACGAGAGCTTCAGTTTCAGTAGCTAATTTTTGAACCCAATTATAAATTTTTGAGACATTGAATTGTTTTACCATCACACACATCTAGGTACTTACCAGATAACTGATATAAATATACTGAATAATTATTATAAATAAATACACACTGTGTTTATGTATATTAAATATTAATTATTTACGAAAAATCATTATAGGTACAAACATTTTTTATCTGTGGGACTCGAACCCACGACTTAGAACGCAGTGGGCAGGACCACTAGCAACCGTTTCGCCATTTGGTGGCCAAACATAATATTTTTAACGGCATTAAATGTCTTAATATACAATAATAACAGTTTAAAAAACTAAAAAAAAAAACCGATCTAACTCTCTTACTCGCATGCAAAGGATGCGGAAAGAAATTAATTAATCCTGGCGAATCTTATTAAGATAATTGGATATTTTAATCGAATTATTGCATTGTCATCGGTCTTTGACGGGTGTGCAAAGTTTAAATTAAATCTGATCGTTCAAAGTAGAACAAAATCGAGCTCAAAGGAGTCGGTTACAAATATACAAACACACAAACATACAGGTGAAGCTAATAAAAGCGTGTTAAAATTAATAAAAACAGAGTCAAACAACAAATTCAATAAATAAGATATTATTATGACGGCTTTTTCTATACAGTGTGATATTCGGTCGTCAAGGACACATTCAGAGCTGCTCACAAGGTGTAGCCTTATCTTTACTGTTTAGATTAAGAGTTTGGTACATGTTCCGTGAACCACTCACTGATTTTACGAGTACATCAAGTGAACCTTGCATTGAATTTTTCACAACTATTCGATCCGCAGGAGAACCAAGGTCACTGACATAGCCCAAACCATTAGCAAGCTGAAGTGGCAGTGGGCAGGTCACGCGTGTCGCAGGGGCGATGGCCGGTGAAGCCGAAAAGTCCTGGAGTGGAGACCGCGTCAAGTAAGCGTAGCGTGGGCCTCCAGCTCGTTGGACCGACGACATTAAGCGGGTGGCGGGAAGCGGCTGGATGAGGAAGGCTGAGGACAGGGTGTGGTGGCGCTCACTTGGGAAGGCCTATGTTCAACAGTGGACGTCCGCAGGCTGATATGATGATGATGATGATGATTCGACCCGACACGACCGGTGAGAGATATGAGGCAGGAACGACACCAAACGACTCTCTAATTGGCCGTGATTTGCGGTCATATTGTCAAACATGATCAACACTACATCATCAAAATAGTACACTGCAGCGGCCAGCAAAAGAGGCATAATGTAAATGTGGTCTTGGGCGCCGAGGCGCACATACGTGAGTCCATCAGTGCCTAAGTTGTGGTCAAGGCTCGTTACGACTTTTCTCAAACAATGCGCGGAAACTAAATAAAGTACCCAGACAGAAATTTTCGAAATCAATCACGAAAATTTTTTCCCGAGTTTTACAACTTTTACATACTAGTAGCTTGGCTAGTACAGCAGTTTCGATTTATCCCGAAGAAGGTTTGACAAAAAGTTTTTTTTGTAAAAATTACTTTTATATTAGGGTTTATTTCGAGTTGCCCGCCAGTGTAAAAAAGTGGAGGTTTGCAGTATGAAGTACAGCGACGCGCGCCCGAGGCGGTCACGTATCTTTGCAATTTACTATATCGAAATGGAAACGTGGAGTTTATGTGGTTTGCTTTGATGTGCTAGGTATTGCCGAGTTTCTTGCCAGTTCTTCTCGGTGCAAACCTGCTTTCCGAACCTGGCGGTAGAGTTTTGACTTTTCATAAGAGCCTATTAATTGGGCCTATGTGAAAATAAAGATTTTTCATTTTCATTTTCGTAGGTATCTGGTACATTTAAGAAGTTGAAAGATAAGAGTTAATACTCTAATCAAGTTGTAGGTATAACCTATGAAGCTGTATGCCAGCTACATAAAACTTTATAAATCCGGATATAAAACAACTCTTATATACCTATTATATAAATTTTGTTTTGTAAGAAAGTAGGTTCTAGTTTTCCTCGTTGGCGCCTAAAATGCGTTTTCTCATATCTGGCAGAAACTATGGATTTTTTCCGAAAAATGTATAGGTATCTATAATCCAGGTTATCGCCTATATCAGTTAAGTAGTTGTGCGTGCAACATGAATGTTTGACAAACTTACACACAAAAGTCAAACACAAAAAATATTCACCTCCTTATTATAATTTAAAAGATTTCTGCTTTATGTGTGATGGAAGGGACCTATATATTATATGTAATATGCTATTGCTTTTTAGGGTTCCGTACCCAAAAGTTAAAAATTGACCCTATTAGGTACTAAGTCTTCGCTGTTCGTCCGTCCGTCCGTCTGTCACAAGGCAGTATCTCTTAACGGCCTACAAGCCGTATTTAGGTGATTTTGAATGAAGTTTTATGCAAAAACTATAAAGAAAATTACTTTCAAATTTACACGTCATGTATTTTGGGTCTTTAATCTAAAATCGCTAAGAAGCAGAAACACGATTGGATAAAATTTTCTCGATAGAAAGTTCTCCCAAAAGTTGCTCCAAAATCTCAGTTTTTCTATATTTTATCGGAAACTACAATGGATGTAATTGTAATTTTAGTTTTAATGTATCGGTAATAATAATATCCTATAACGCTTAGAACGGATTTTTGATAACCAGCTTAGTTTTTGAGTAATTAGGTAAAACGTCGTTTTTCTGCTATATTCTTCCGCGACGCTGCATGTCGCACTTACCAAATCTCCGTGAGAGTGAGAAAGACAAAAATAAATTCAATCAATCCCCGTTCAATCAAACCGTGATAGTTAGAAATTTTCATAGAAGATGTATTTCCGTTGCAACTATAATAGGTTACAACTAATACTAAAAAATGGAATAAGATAGGCATTAAAGGGGGCTTCCATTCATTCATTAACGAGCAGGTGGGAGCTTTGCCATCTCTTCACTCGTAGCTCCCTAGCGCATCCATATTTCCAAAATGTTTTTAAACTAGGTTCATCTGATATACCTAGTACAAACAAGATGAAAAACTAACAAACGGTCTCCCGTGAGTAAAAACGATGAATGATAAATTCAGAGACATGACGTAGGTATAGGTAAATAAACAAGCACTCTGGGATTTGAAAAAAGGTCAAAACAATATCAAAACAATAAAGATGGCGGCCCAAGCCGTGACGTCACGAACGCCGGGGGTCACGTAGCGGTGCAATTTGCCGCCGAAATGGAAAAAGGTTCCGCACGTGTTCTGACGCTTTAGGCTTACGCCATATTATTTATCTAGTTAACTCTTGGAGTCTTAAGTTATTTGGTGCCAATTAAGGGTTAAATGCTACAGCTGACTTTTAATGCCATCAATATTGAATAGAAGCAGGCGTTTCTTAGCGGAAGTCTATTTTTAGCAAGAATACAGTGTGAGTCTTCATAATGTGCACATATTGAAAGTAAGTAGTAATAATATGTATGGTCTGGCTCATCGGAGCTCCGGAGCATAATGGTAGTAGTAATAATATGTATGGTCTGGCTCATCGGAGCTCCGGAGCATAATGGTATTCGTGGTGGGAAGTAGTAGTAATAATATGTATGGTCTGGCTCATCGGAGCTCCGGAGCATAATGGTATTCGTGGTGGGAATAACATTAAATCTACCTGAGCTCCGATGAAACACAACATGCGTATTATAACTCTGACGTCTCACGCCAGCCTACTTCCAACTAAATAGTACTGCTCTGTGTTTAGTCATGGCTTGACAGAATTAGCACTATTGTCTCGTTATGGGTCCAAAAGATATAGGTAAGAAAGATAGGTTGCTTAAGGTACCACGTTTCGGCTACCATTCTAAGGTCACATTTAATAACTTCATCTCTACTAAAAATAGTTTTGTTGGGAAACAGTAGTAGTAATAATATGTATGGTCTGGCTCATCGGAGCTCCGGAGCATAATGGTATTCGTGGTGGGAAGTAGTAGTAATAATATGTATGGTCTGGCTCATCGGAGCTCCGGAGCATAATGGTAGTAGTAATAATATGTATGGTCTGGCTCATCGGAGCTCCGGAGCATAATGGTATTCGTGGTGGGAAGTAGTAGTAATAATATGTATGGTCTGGCTCATCGGAGCTCCGGAGCATAATGGTATTCGTGGTGGGAATAACATTAAATCTACCTGAGCTCCGATGAAACACAACATGCGTATTATAACTCTGACGTCTCACGCCAGCCTACTTCCAACTAAATAGTACTGCTCTGTGTTTAGTCATGGCTTGACAGAATTAGCACTATTGTCTCGTTATGGGTCCAAAAGATATAGGTAAGAAAGATAGGTTGCTTATGGTACCACGTTTCGGCTACCATTCTAAGGTCACATTTAATAACTTCATCTCTACTAAAAATAGTTTTGTTGGGAAACAGTAGTAGTAATAATATGTATGGTCTGGCTCATCGGAGCTCCGGAGCATAATGGTATTCGTGGTGGGAAGTAGTAGTAATAATATGTATGGTCTGGCTCATCGGAGCTCCGGAGCATAATGGTAGTAGTAATAATATGTATGGTCTGGCTCATCGGAGCTCCGGAGCATAATGGTATTCGTGGTGGGAAGTAGTAGTAATAATATGTATGGTCTGGCTCATCGGAGCTCCGGAGCATAATGGTATTCGTGGTGGGAATAACATTAAATCTACCTGAGCTCCGATGAAACACAACATGCGTATTATAACTCTGACGTCTCACGCCAGCCTACTTCCAACTAAATAGTACTGCTCTGTGTTTAGTCATGGCTTGACAGAATTAGCACTATTGTCTCGTTATGGGTCCAAAAGATATAGGTAAGAAAGATAGGTTGCTTAAGGTACCACGTTTCGGCTACCATTCTAAGGTCACATTTAATAACTTCATCTCTACTAAAAATAGTTTTGTTGGGAAACAGGTAATAAAAAAAAAAATTTAATAATATATTTATTTATTTTTAGTAACTTGCACAGAATACAATTCTTTCTTCATGGTTACTTATAGTGGTTTGAATTTTGTTTTCTTTAAAATAAACTATTAAATCAATCGTTAGCGCTTTTATATTATTTTCGAACCAACAATTTTTAACATTGAACTCATCTCTTGCTTCACATAATATTGAGGTAGCGACCAGAAACTCTTTGAGACCGTAGGGATTATGCACAAAGCTCCAGAATAACGGGTGAGTGGTCAGACGTGCTGTCACGACTGGATTCGATTTTTATATCTAGATGATCGATGTTTTTTATTATGAAAAAGTCTAACAGATCCGACTTCTTTCTTGGGTCCGTTGGCCAATAGGTATGTTCTCTAGACGACACTGATTGAAGACGATTTTTATCAATACTCATCTTGAGTTTACGACCTCGTGTATTTGTACTGCGAGAGTCCCAACAAGTATGCTTGGCATTCCAATCACCACCACTAATAAAGCGATTGCCTAGAGTTTGAAAATAGGCGGAGAACATGTCCTCATTAATATTATGTGGTGGTGGACAGTATGTGGCTGAGAGGGTGATGTAGTTAGCACGATATTTAACCATGATACTGGTTGCCTGTAGCTGATTTGTTTCATACGGTTGTAACAGCGTGTGTTGTATGTGCTGTCTTATTATGATGGCGGTACCAGCATGGGCCCTACCATCAGGATGTCCAGTAAAATAGATACAATAACCGGGTAACTGAAAGTACCTTCTGTCTGTTAGGTGCGACTCTGAAATGAGCACAACGTCCAGATCGTTGGCTACCATGAAGGCGGTAACTTCGTCCTTTCTTCTTGAAAGTCCGTTGATATTCCATGTTGCGATGCGCATGGAAGTCATTTTTGATGTTGTACTTATTATTGTCGGTGTGAAATGAAACGCCCGACTGCCAATTTGATACTGGATAGATATTTTTTAAATTGAAGTTATATATCTCCATAATCGTACAAAAAGGTGAGGAGGGGTAGTATAGATTTATTGCGCAATGCCATCCATTTTTTCAAAATCTTAGCGCTTGTATTGGTCGTACACATGCGATGACGGCGTATAAACTCTTCATTCATCGCGCCCTCGGTGTGGTTCCGCGAGATCATGTACGCCAATAGGCCCAAATGTTTGACATTGGTCCAGTTCATCGTAGTGGATGTGCCGCCGTACCGATTTCGGGTGCGGCACAAAAGCAGCGCAGCCACGTCGGCGTGATGCGGCTCCTTTAAGTAGACGCGTTCCATGGCGGTCGCGTCAATGAATTATATCAACCGCAATAGAATGAAAAAGTTTTTGCGGATAAACTTGTACGTGTTGATCGGGGCGGGCGGCGTGGGTGAGTTCAACCATTCGGCGTGCCCCATGTACCAATCGCGCTGAATGTTATCGGCGTCCGTCAACATTACGGTGGCCACGTCGCCGCGAAACTCGTTGGTCACCGAACAAATGTAGCGCTGCAGGCTGCTCTCGTTCTTGTGGCGATTCAATTCACGCGTTCAAACATGATCGCCTGATTGGCCATTTCCAAGTGGGTGAACACATCGAACAACACATAAAGGGGGTAGTCTTCGCGTTGAGCGTGTATCTGGTTCACTTGCACAATCGCCGTGAGAATATATTTGATTCGCGCGTTCACATTGCGCTCGTAGCCCGTATGCGTCACTTAGTTCGGCGACGAAAACGTCGCGTAGCTTTTGCACGTCAACACCAACAACCTGTCCACTTCGGGTTCCACGCTGAGCGCCAAATAGGGAACGCCCAAACACTCGGCCAGCGTGTCGTTCACCTGGCGGCATATCGAATGCGCGTCCAGGCCGTACGGATGGGTGTACTCGATGCCGTCCGTGTCCACGTAACACACCAACTTCTCCGGTTCGAACGAAAACTGCGACGATCGGTCGTCATCGGACGTGGATGGGCTCGCCGCCGCCGAGCGGCAATTGAGCTTCGGCGCGTTGGATTATTTGAAGAGTGTGGCGCTCAATTGCCGCTCGGCGGCGGCGAGCCCATCCACGTCCGATGACGACCGATCGTCGCAGTTTTCGTTCGAACCGGAGAAGTTGGTGTGTTACGGTTGGGGCACGCCGAATGGTTGAACTCACCCACGCCGCCCGCCCCGATCAACACGTACAAGTTTATCCGCAAAAACTTTTTCATTCTATTGCGGTTGATATAATTCATTGACGCGACCGCCATGGAACGCGTCTACTTAAAGGAGCCGCATCACGCCGACGTGGCTGCGCTGCTTTTGTGCCGCACCCGAAATCGGTACGGCGGCACATCCACTACGATGAACTGGACCAATGTCAAACATTTGGGCCTATTGGCGTACATGATCTCGCGGAACCACACCGAGGGCGCGATGAATGAAGAGTTTATACGCCGTCATCGCATGTGTACGACCAATACAAGCGCTAAGATTTTGAAAAAATGGATGGCATTGCGCAATAAATCTATACTACCCCTCCTCACCTTTTTGTACGATTATGGAGATATATAACTTCAATTTAAAAAATATCTATCCAGTATCAAATTGGCAGTCGGGCGTTTCATTTCACACCGACAATAATAAGTACAACATCAAAAATGACTTCCATGCGCATCGCAACATGGAATATCAACGGACTTTCAAGAAGAAAGGACGAAGTTACCGCCTTCATGGTAGCCAACGATCTGGACGTTGTGCTCATTTCAGAGTCGCACCTAACAGACAGAAGGTACTTTCAGTTACCCGGTTATTGTATCTATTTTACTGGACATCCTGATGGTAGGGCCCATGCTGGTACCGCCATCATAATAAGACAGCACATACAACACACGCTGTTACAACCGTATGAAACAAATCAGCTACAGGCAACCAGTATCATGGTTAAATATCGTGCTAACTACATCACCCTCTCAGCCACATACTGTCCACCACCACATAATATTAATGAGGACATGTTCTCCGCCTATTTTCAAACTCTAGGCAATCGCTTTATTAGTGGTGGTGATTGGAATGCCAAGCATACTTGTTGGGACTCTCGCAGTACAAATACACGAGGTCGTAAACTCAAGATGAGTATTGATAAAAATCGTCTTCAATCAGTGTCGTCTAGAGAACATACCTATTGGCCAACGGACCCAAGAAAGAAGTCGGATCTGTTAGACTTTTTCATAATAAAAAACATCGATCATCTAGATATAAAAATCGAATCCAGTCGTGACAGCACGTCTGACCACTCACCCGTTATTCTGGAGCTTTGTGCATAATCCCTACGGTCTCAAAGAGTTTCTGGTCGCTACCTCAATATTATGTGAAGCAAGAGATGAGTTCAATGTTAAAAATTGTTGGTTCGAAAATAATATAAAAGCGCTAACGATTGATTTAATAGTTTATTTTAAAGAAAACAAAATTCAAACCACTATAAGTAACCATGAAGAAAGAATTGTATTCTGTGCAAGTTACTAAAAATAAATAAATATATTATTAAATTTTTTTTTTTATTACCTGTTTCCCAACAAAACTATTTTTAGTAGAGATGAAGTTATTAAATGTGACCTTAGAATGGTAGCCGAAACGTGGTACCTTAAGCAACCTATCTTTCTTACCTATATCTTTTGGACCCATAACGAGACAATAGTGCTAATTCTGTCAAGCCATGACTAAACACAGAGCAGTACTATTTAGTTGGAAGTAGGCTGGCGTGAGACGTCAGAGTTATAATACGCATGTTGTGTTTCATCGGAGCTCAGGTAGATTTAATGTTATTCCCACCACGAATACCATTATGCTCCGGAGCTCCGATGAGCCAGACCATACATATTATTACTACTACTTCCCACCACGAATACCATTATGCTCCGGAGCTCCGATGAGCCAGACCATACATATTATTACTACTACCATTATGCTCCGGAGCTCCGATGAGCCAGACCATACATATTATTACTACTACTTCCCACCACGAATACCATTATGCTCCGGAGCTCCGATGAGCCAGACCATACATATTATTACTACTACTGTTTCCCAACAAAACTATTTTTAGTAGAGATGAAGTTATTAAATGTGACCTTAGAATGGTAGCCGAAACGTGGTACCTTAAGCAACCTATCTTTCTTACCTATATCTTTTGGACCCATAACGAGACAATAGTGCTAATTCTGTCAAGCCATGACTAAACACAGAGCAGTACTATTTAGTTGGAAGTAGGCTGGCGTGAGACGTCAGAGTTATAATACGCATGTTGTGTTTCATCGGAGCTCAGGTAGATTTAATGTTATTCCCACCACGAATACCATTATGCTCCGGAGCTCCGATGAGCCAGACCATACATATTATTACTACTACTTCCCACCACGAATACCATTATGCTCCGGAGCTCCGATGAGCCAGACCATACATATTATTACTACTACCATTATGCTCCGGAGCTCCGATGAGCCAGACCATACATATTATTACTACTACTAATTCTGTCAAGCCATGACTAAACACAGAGCAGTACTATTTAGTTGGAAGTAGGCTGGCGTGAGACGTCAGAGTTATAATACGCATGTTGTGTTTCATCGGAGCTCAGGTAGATTTAATGTTATTCCCACCACGAATACCATTATGCTCCGGAGCTCCGATGAGCCAGACCATACATATTATTACTACTACTTCCCACCACGAATACCATTATGCTCCGGAGCTCCGATGAGCCAGACCATACATATTATTACTACTACCATTATGCTCCGGAGCTCCGATGAGCCAGACCATACATATTATTACTACTACGTCAGAGTTATAATACGCATGTTGTGTTTCATCGGAGCTCAGGTAGATTTAATGTTATTCCCACCACGAATACCATTATGCTCCGGAGCTCCGATGAGCCAGACCATACATATTATTACTACTACATAAAATAAACAAGCTGAAGCAAAGTACTTAACTAAGGACTAAGGACGACTAACTTATTGTCTGTAATCAGTCTAGACAGAAGTGTAGAAGAAGACATTTATTGGTATAATATCCAGAGAGTTCAATCAGTCATAGTTTAATCAATAAGCAAAGGTCCAGAAAGCAACGCTCCTGCACTTAGAATGATGAGTCTGAGTCGTGAATCTAGACAGTAACTTATACTTTTACACCGCATGCTTGTTTTTAACCGACGAAAAACAGAGGAGGATCTCAATTATGACCATTCATAACTTTTTAGAGAGTAGGCCGTATTTAAACCATGTGCAAATGTGTGTAATGTGTGATGTCCATGTACATGTACAATGTGCAAAGTATTAGTCCCTACGTTTCCTTAATCTCGGTTACTCACGAGAGCTTCAGTTTCAGTAGCTAATTTTTGAACCCAATTATAAATTTTTGAGACATTGAATTGTTTTACCATCACACACATCTAGGTACTTACCAGATAACTGATATAAATATACTGAATAATTATTATAAATAAATACACACTGTGTTTATGTATATTAAATATTAATTATTTACGAAAAATCATTATAGGTACAAACATTTTTTATCTGTGGGACTCGAACCCACGACTTAGAACGCAGTGGGCAGGACCACTAGCAACCGTTTCGCCATTTGGTGGCCAAACATAATATTTTTAACGGCATTAAATGTCTTAATATACAATAATAACAGTTTAAAAAACTAAAAAAAAAAACCGATCTAACTCTCTTACTCGCATGCAAAGGATGCGGAAAGAAATTAATTAATCCTGGCGAATCTTATTAAGATAATTGGATATTTTAATCGAATTATTGCATTGTCATCGGTCTTTGACGGGTGTGCAAAGTTTAAATTAAATCTGATCGTTCAAAGTAGAACAAAATCGAGCTCAAAGGAGTCGGTTACAAATATACAAACACACAAACATACAGGTGAAGCTAATAAAAGCGTGTTAAAATTAATAAAAACAGAGTCAAACAACAAATTCAATAAATAAGATATTATTATGACGGCTTTTTCTATACAGTGTGATATTCGGTCGTCAAGGACACATTCAGAGCTGCTCACAAGGTGTAGCCTTATCTTTACTGTTTAGATTAAGAGTTTGGTACATGTTCCGTGAACCACTCACTGATTTTACGAGTACATCAAGTGAACCTTGCATTGAATTTTTCACAACTATTCGATCCGCAGGAGAACCAAGGTCACTGACATAGCCCAAACCATTAGCAAGCTGAAGTGGCAGTGGGCAGGTCACGCGTGTCGCAGGGGCGATGGCCGGTGAAGCCGAAAAGTCCTGGAGTGGAGACCGCGTCAAGTAAGCGTAGCGTGGGCCTCCAGCTCGTTGGACCGACGACATTAAGCGGGTGGCGGGAAGCGGCTGGATGAGGAAGGCTGAGGACAGGGTGTGGTGGCGCTCACTTGGGAAGGCCTATGTTCAACAGTGGACGTCCGCAGGCTGATATGATGATGATGATGATGATTCGACCCGACACGACCGGTGAGAGATATGAGGCAGGAACGACACCAAACGACTCTCTAATTGGCCGTGATTTGCGGTCATATTGTCAAACATGATCAACACTACATCATCAAAATAGTACACTGCAGCGGCCAGCAAAAGAGGCATAATGTAAATGTGGTCTTGGGCGCCGAGGCGCACATACGTGAGTCCATCAGTGCCTAAGTTGTGGTCAAGGCTCGTTACGACTTTTCTCAAACAATGCGCGGAAACTAAATAAAGTACCCAGACAGAAATTTTCGAAATCAATCACGAAAATTTTTTCCCGAGTTTTACAACTTTTACATACTAGTAGCTTGGCTAGTACAGCAGTTTCGATTTATCCCGAAGAAGGTTTGACAAAAAGTTTTTTTTGTAAAAATTACTTTTATATTAGGGTTTATTTCGAGTTGCCCGCCAGTGTAAAAAAGTGGAGGTTTGCAGTATGAAGTACAGCGACGCGCGCCCGAGGCGGTCACGTATCTTTGCAATTTACTATATCGAAATGGAAACGTGGAGTTTATGTGGTTTGCTTTGATGTGCTAGGTATTGCCGAGTTTCTTGCCAGTTCTTCTCGGTGCAAACCTGCTTTCCGAACCTGGCGGTAGAGTTTTGACTTTTCATAAGAGCCTATTAATTGGGCCTATGTGAAAATAAAGATTTTTCATTTTCATTTTCGTAGGTATCTGGTACATTTAAGAAGTTGAAAGATAAGAGTTAATACTCTAATCAAGTTGTAGGTATAACCTATGAAGCTGTATGCCAGCTACATAAAACTTTATAAATCCGGATATAAAACAACTCTTATATACCTATTATATAAATTTTGTTTTGTAAGAAAGTAGGTTCTAGTTTTCCTCGTTGGCGCCTAAAATGCGTTTTCTCATATCTGGCAGAAACTATGGATTTTTTCCGAAAAATGTATAGGTATCTATAATCCAGGTTATCGCCTATATCAGTTAAGTAGTTGTGCGTGCAACATGAATGTTTGACAAACTTACACACAAAAGTCAAACACAAAAAATATTCACCTCCTTATTATAATTTAAAAGATTTCTGCTTTATGTGTGATGGAAGGGACCTATATATTATATGTAATATGCTATTGCTTTTTAGGGTTCCGTACCCAAAAGTTAAAAATTGACCCTATTAGGTACTAAGTCTTCGCTGTTCGTCCGTCCGTCCGTCTGTCACAAGGCAGTATCTCTTAACGGCCTACAAGCCGTATTTAGGTGATTTTGAATGAAGTTTTATGCAAAAACTATAAAGAAAATTACTTTCAAATTTACACGTCATGTATTTTGGGTCTTTAATCTAAAATCGCTAAGAAGCAGAAACACGATTGGATAAAATTTTCTCGATAGAAAGTTCTCCCAAAAGTTGCTCCAAAATCTCAGTTTTTCTATATTTTATCGGAAACTACAATGGATGTAATTGTAATTTTAGTTTTAATGTATCGGTAATAATAATATCCTATAACGCTTAGAACGGATTTTTGATAACCAGCTTAGTTTTTGAGTAATTAGGTAAAACGTCGTTTTTCTGCTATATTCTTCCGCGACGCTGCATGTCGCACTTACCAAATCTCCGTGAGAGTGAGAAAGACAAAAATAAATTCAATCAATCCCCGTTCAATCAAACCGTGATAGTTAGAAATTTTCATAGAAGATGTATTTCCGTTGCAACTATAATAGGTTACAACTAATACTAAAAAATGGAATAAGATAGGCATTAAAGGGGGCTTCCATTCATTCATTAACGAGCAGGTGGGAGCTTTGCCATCTCTTCACTCGTAGCTCCCTAGCGCATCCATATTTCCAAAATGTTTTTAAACTAGGTTCATCTGATATACCTAGTACAAACAAGATGAAAAACTAACAAACGGTCTCCCGTGAGTAAAAACGATGAATGATAAATTCAGAGACATGACGTAGGTATAGGTAAATAAACAAGCACTCTGGGATTTGAAAAAAGGTCAAAACAATATCAAAACAATAAAGATGGCGGCCCAAGCCGTGACGTCACGAACGCCGGGGGTCACGTAGCGGTGCAATTTGCCGCCGAAATGGAAAAAGGTTCCGCACGTGTTCTGACGCTTTAGGCTTACGCCATATTATTTATCTAGTTAACTCTTGGAGTCTTAAGTTATTTGGTGCCAATTAAGGGTTAAATGCTACAGCTGACTTTTAATGCCATCAATATTGAATAGAAGCAGGCGTTTCTTAGCGGAAGTCTATTTTTAGCAAGAATACAGTGTGAGTCTTCATAATGTGCACATATTGAAAGTAAGTAGTAATAATATGTATGGTCTGGCTCATCGGAGCTCCGGAGCATAATGGTATTCGTGGTGGGAATAACATTAAATCTACCTGAGCTCCGATGAAACACAACATGCGTATTATAACTCTGACGTCTCACGCCAGCCTACTTCCAACTAAATAGTACTGCTCTGTGTTTAGTCATGGCTTGACAGAATTAGCACTATTGTCTCGTTATGTAGTAGTAATAATATGTATGGTCTGGCTCATCGGAGCTCCGGAGCATAATGGTATTCGTGGTGGGAATAACATTAAATCTGCCTGAGCTCCGATGAAACACAACATGCGTATTATAACTCTGACGTCTCACGCCAGCCTACTTCCAACTAAATAGTACTGCTCTGTGTTTAGTCATGGCTTGACAGAATTAGCACTATTGTCTCGTTATGGGTCCAAAAGATATAGGTAAGAAAGATAGGTTGCTTAAGGTACCACGTTTCGGCTACCATTCTAAGGTCACATTTAATAACTTCATCTCTACTAAAAATAGTTTTGTTGGGAAACAGGTAATAAAAAAAAAATTTAATAATATATTTATTTATTTTTAGTAACTTGCACAGAATACAATTCTTTCTTCATGGTTACTGATAGTGGTTTGAATTTTGTTTTCTTTAAAATAAACTATTAAATCAATCGTTAGCGCTTTTATATTATTTTCGAACCAACAATTTTTAACATTGAACTCATCTCTTGCTTCACATAATATTGAGGTAGCGACCAGAAACTCTTTGAGACCGTAGGGATTATGCACAAAGCTCCAGAATAACGGGTGAGTGGTCAGACGTGCTGTCACGACTGGATTCGATTTTTATATCTAGATGATCGATGTTTTTTATTATGAAAAAGTCTAACAGATCCGACTTCTTTCTTGGGTCCGTTGGCCAATAGGTATGTTCTCTAGACGACACTGATTTGAAGACGATTTTTATCAATACTCATCTTGAGTTTACGACCTCGTGTATTTGTACTGCGAGAGTCCCAACAAGTATGCTTGGCATTCCAATCACCACCACTAATAAAGCGATTGCCTAGAGTTTGAAAATAGGAGTAGTAATAATATGTATGGTCTGGCTCATCGGAGCTCCGGAGCATAATGGTATTCGTGATGGGAATAACATTAAATCTGCCTGAGCTCCGATGAAACACAACATGCGTATTATAACTCTGACGTCTCACGCCAGCCTACTTCCAACTAAATAGTACTGCTCTGTGTTTAGTCATGGCTTGACAGAATTAGCACTATTGTCTCGTTATGGGTCCAAAAGATATAGGTAAGAAAGATAGGTTGCTTAAGGTACCACGTTTCGGCTACCATTCTAAGGTCACATTTAATAACTTCATCTCTACTAAAAATAGTTTTGTTGGGAAACAGGTAATAAAAAAAAAATTTAATAATATATTTATTTATTTTTAGTAACTTGCACAGAATACAATTCTTTCTTCATGGTTACTTAAAGTGGTTTGAATTTTGTTTTCTTTAAAATAAACTATTAAATCAATCGTTAGCGCTTTTATATTATTTTCGAACCAACAATTTTTAACATTGAACTCATCTCTTGCTTCACATAATATTGAGGTAGCGACCAGAAACTCTTTGAGACCGTAGGGATTATGCACAAAGCTCCAGAATAACGGGTGAGTGGTCAGACGTGCTGTCACGACTGGATTCGATTTTTATATCTAGATGATCGATGTTTTTTATTATGAAAAAGTCTAACAGATCCGACTTCTTTCTTGGGTCCGTTGGCCAATAGGTATGTTCTCTAGACGACACTGATTGAAGACGATTTTTATCAATACTCATCTTGAGTTTACGACCTCGTGTATTTGTACTGCGAGAGTCCCAACAAGTATGCTTGGCATTCCAATCACCACCACTAATAAAGCGATTGCCTAGAGTTTGAAAATAGGCGGAGAACATGTCCTCATTAATATTATGTGGTGGTGGACAGTATGTGGCTGAGAGGGTGATGTAGTTAGCACGATATTTAACCATGATACTGGTTGCCTGTAGCTGATTTGTTTCATACGGTTGTAACAGCGTGTGTTGTATGTGCTGTCTTATTATGATGGCGGTACCAGCATGGGCCCTACCATCAGGATGTCCAGTAAAATAGATACAATAACCGGGTAACTGAAAGTACCTTCTGTCTGTTAGGTGCGACTCTGAAATGAGCACAACGTCCAGATCGTTGGCTACCATGAAGGCGGTAACTTCGTCCTTTCTTCTTGAAAGTCCGTTGATATTCCATGTTGCGATGCGCATGGAAGTCATTTTTGATGTTGTACTTATTATTGTCGGTGTGAAATGAAACGCCCGACTGCCAATTTGATACTGGATAGATATTTTTTAAATTGAAGTTATATATCTCCATAATCGTACAAAAAGGTGAGGAGGGGTAGTATAGATTTATTGCGCAATGCCATCCATTTTTTCAAAATCTTAGCGCTTGTATTGGTCGTACACATGCGATGACGGCGTATAAACTCTTCATTCATCGCGCCCTCGGTGTGGTTCCGCGAGATCATGTACGCCAATAGGCCCAAATGTTTGACATTGGTCCAGTTCATCGTAGTGGATGTGCCGCCGTACCGATTTCGGGTGCGGCACAAAAGCAGCGCAGCCACGTCGGCGTGATGCGGCTCCTTTAAGTAGACGCGTTCCATGGCGGTCGCGTCAATGAATTATATCAACCGCAATAGAATGAAAAAGTTTTTGCGGATAAACTTGTACGTGTTGATCGGGGCGGGCGGCGTGGGTGAGTTCAACCATTCGGCGTGCCCCATGTACCAATCGCGCTGAATGTTATCGGCGTCCGTCAACATTACGGTGGCCACGTCGCCGCGAAACTCGTTGGTCACCGAACAAATGTAGCGCTGCAGGCTGCTCTCGTTCTTGTGGCGATTCAATTCACGCGTTCAAACATGATCGCCTGATTGGCCATTTCCAAGTGGGTGAACACATCGAACAACACATAAAGGGGGTAGTCTTCGCGTTGAGCGTGTATCTGGTTCACTTGCACAATCGCCGTGAGAATATATTTGATTCGCGCGTTCACATTGCGCTCGTAGCCCGTATGCGTCACTTAGTTCGGCGACGAAAACGTCGCGTAGCTTTTGCACGTCAACACCAACAACCTGTCCACTTCGGGTTCCACGCTGAGCGCCAAATAGGGAACGCCCAAACACTCGGCCAGCGTGTCGTTCACCTGGCGGCATATCGAATGCGCGTCCAGGCCGTACGGATGGGTGTACTCGATGCCGTCCGTGTCCACGTAACACACCAACTTCTCCGGTTCGAACGAAAACTGCGACGATCGGTCGTCATCGGACGTGGATGGGCTCGCCGCCGCCGAGCGGCAATTGAGCTTCGGCGCGTTGGATTATTTGAAGAGTGTGGCGCTCAATTGCCGCTCGGCGGCGGCGAGCCCATCCACGTCCGATGACGACCGATCGTCGCAGTTTTCGTTCGAACCGGAGAAGTTGGTGTGTTACGGTTGGGGCACGCCGAATGGTTGAACTCACCCACGCCGCCCGCCCCGATCAACACGTACAAGTTTATCCGCAAAAACTTTTTCATTCTATTGCGGTTGATATAATTCATTGACGCGACCGCCATGGAACGCGTCTACTTAAAGGAGCCGCATCACGCCGACGTGGCTGCGCTGCTTTTGTGCCGCACCCGAAATCGGTACGGCGGCACATCCACTACGATGAACTGGACCAATGTCAAACATTTGGGCCTATTGGCGTACATGATCTCGCGGAACCACACCGAGGGCGCGATGAATGAAGAGTTTATACGCCGTCATCGCATGTGTACGACCAATACAAGCGCTAAGATTTTGAAAAAATGGATGGCATTGCGCAATAAATCTATACTACCCCTCCTCACCTTTTTGTACGATTATGGAGATATATAACTTCAATTTAAAAAATATCTATCCAGTATCAAATTGGCAGTCGGGCGTTTCATTTCACACCGACAATAATAAGTACAACATCAAAAATGACTTCCATGCGCATCGCAACATGGAATATCAACGGACTTTCAAGAAGAAAGGACGAAGTTACCGCCTTCATGGTAGCCAACGATCTGGACGTTGTGCTCATTTCAGAGTCGCACCTAACAGACAGAAGGTACTTTCAGTTACCCGGTTATTGTATCTATTTTACTGGACATCCTGATGGTAGGGCCCATGCTGGTACCGCCATCATAATAAGACAGCACATACAACACACGCTGTTACAACCGTATGAAACAAATCAGCTACAGGCAACCAGTATCATGGTTAAATATCGTGCTAACTACATCACCCTCTCAGCCACATACTGTCCACCACCACATAATATTAATGAGGACATGTTCTCCGCCTATTTTCAAACTCTAGGCAATCGCTTTATTAGTGGTGGTGATTGGAATGCCAAGCATACTTGTTGGGACTCTCGCAGTACAAATACACGAGGTCGTAAACTCAAGATGAGTATTGATAAAAATCGTCTTCAATCAGTGTCGTCTAGAGAACATACCTATTGGCCAACGGACCCAAGAAAGAAGTCGGATCTGTTAGACTTTTTCATAATAAAAAACATCGATCATCTAGATATAAAAATCGAATCCAGTCGTGACAGCACGTCTGACCACTCACCCGTTATTCTGGAGCTTTGTGCATAATCCCTACGGTCTCAAAGAGTTTCTGGTCGCTACCTCAATATTATGTGAAGCAAGAGATGAGTTCAATGTTAAAAATTGTTGGTTCGAAAATAATATAAAAGCGCTAACGATTGATTTAATAGTTTATTTTAAAGAAAACAAAATTCAAACCACTATAAGTAACCATGAAGAAAGAATTGTATTCTGTGCAAGTTACTAAAAATAAATAAATATATTATTAAATTTTTTTTTTTATTACCTGTTTCCCAACAAAACTATTTTTAGTAGAGATGAAGTTATTAAATGTGACCTTAGAATGGTAGCCGAAACGTGGTACCTTAAGCAACCTATCTTTCTTACCTATATCTTTTGGACCCATAACGAGACAATAGTGCTAATTCTGTCAAGCCATGACTAAACACAGAGCAGTACTATTTAGTTGGAAGTAGGCTGGCGTGAGACGTCAGAGTTATAATACGCATGTTGTGTTTCATCGGAGCTCAGGTAGATTTAATGTTATTCCCACCACGAATACCATTATGCTCCGGAGCTCCGATGAGCCAGACCATACATATTATTACTACTACTTCCCACCACGAATACCATTATGCTCCGGAGCTCCGATGAGCCAGACCATACATATTATTACTACTACCATTATGCTCCGGAGCTCCGATGAGCCAGACCATACATATTATTACTACTACTTCCCACCACGAATACCATTATGCTCCGGAGCTCCGATGAGCCAGACCATACATATTATTACTACTACTGTTTCCCAACAAAACTATTTTTAGTAGAGATGAAGTTATTAAATGTGACCTTAGAATGGTAGCCGAAACGTGGTACCTTAAGCAACCTATCTTTCTTACCTATATCTTTTGGACCCATAACGAGACAATAGTGCTAATTCTGTCAAGCCATGACTAAACACAGAGCAGTACTATTTAGTTGGAAGTAGGCTGGCGTGAGACGTCAGAGTTATAATACGCATGTTGTGTTTCATCGGAGCTCAGGTAGATTTAATGTTATTCCCACCACGAATACCATTATGCTCCGGAGCTCCGATGAGCCAGACCATACATATTATTACTACTACTTCCCACCACGAATACCATTATGCTCCGGAGCTCCGATGAGCCAGACCATACATATTATTACTACTACCATTATGCTCCGGAGCTCCGATGAGCCAGACCATACATATTATTACTACTACTAATTCTGTCAAGCCATGACTAAACACAGAGCAGTACTATTTAGTTGGAAGTAGGCTGGCGTGAGACGTCAGAGTTATAATACGCATGTTGTGTTTCATCGGAGCTCAGGTAGATTTAATGTTATTCCCACCACGAATACCATTATGCTCCGGAGCTCCGATGAGCCAGACCATACATATTATTACTACTACTTCCCACCACGAATACCATTATGCTCCGGAGCTCCGATGAGCCAGACCATACATATTATTACTACTACCATTATGCTCCGGAGCTCCGATGAGCCAGACCATACATATTATTACTACTACGTCAGAGTTATAATACGCATGTTGTGTTTCATCGGAGCTCAGGTAGATTTAATGTTATTCCCACCACGAATACCATTATGCTCCGGAGCTCCGATGAGCCAGACCATACATATTATTACTACTACATAAAATAAACAAGCTGAAGCAAAGTACTTAACTAAGGACTAAGGACGACTAACTTATTGTCTGTAATCAGTCTAGACAGAAGTGTAGAAGAAGACATTTATTGGTATAATATCCAGAGAGTTCAATCAGTCATAGTTTAATCAATAAGCAAAGGTCCAGAAAGCAACGCTCCTGCACTTAGAATGATGAGTCTGAGTCGTGAATCTAGACAGTAACTTATACTTTTACACCGCATGCTTGTTTTTAACCGACGAAAAACAGAGGAGGATCTCAATTATGACCATTCATAACTTTTTAGAGAGTAGGCCGTATTTAAACCATGTGCAAATGTGTGTAATGTGTGATGTCCATGTACATGTACAATGTGCAAAGTATTAGTCCCTACGTTTCCTTAATCTCGGTTACTCACGAGAGCTTCAGTTTCAGTAGCTAATTTTTGAACCCAATTATAAATTTTTGAGACATTGAATTGTTTTACCATCACACACATCTAGGTACTTACCAGATAACTGATATAAATATACTGAATAATTATTATAAATAAATACACACTGTGTTTATGTATATTAAATATTAATTATTTACGAAAAATCATTATAGGTACAAACATTTTTTATCTGTGGGACTCGAACCCACGACTTAGAACGCAGTGGGCAGGACCACTAGCAACCGTTTCGCCATTTGGTGGCCAAACATAATATTTTTAACGGCATTAAATGTCTTAATATACAATAATAACAGTTTAAAAAACTAAAAAAAAAACCGATCTAACTCTCTTACTCGCATGCAAAGGATGCGGAAAGAAATTAATTAATCCTGGCGAATCTTATTAAGATAATTGGATATTTTAATCGAATTATTGCATTGTCATCGGTCTTTGACGGGTGTGCAAAGTTTAAATTAAATCTGATCGTTCAAAGTAGAACAAAATCGAGCTCAAAGGAGTCGGTTACAAATATACAAACACACAAACATACAGGTGAAGCTAATAAAAGCGTGTTAAAATTAATAAAAACAGAGTCAAACAACAAATTCAATAAATAAGATATTATTATGACGGCTTTTTCTATACAGTGTGATATTCGGTCGTCAAGGACACATTCAGAGCTGCTCACAAGGTGTAGCCTTATCTTTACTGTTTAGATTAAGAGTTTGGTACATGTTCCGTGAACCACTCACTGATTTTACGAGTACATCAAGTGAACCTTGCATTGAATTTTTCACAACTATTCGATCCGCAGGAGAACCAAGGTCACTGACATAGCCCAAACCATTAGCAAGCTGAAGTGGCAGTGGGCAGGTCACGCGTGTCGCAGGGGCGATGGCCGGTGAAGCCGAAAAGTCCGAGTGGAGACCGCGTCAAGTAAGCGTAGCGTGGGCCTCCAGCTCGTTGGACCGACGACATTAAGCGGGTGGCGGGAAGCGGCTGGATGAGGAAGGCTGAGGACAGGGTGTGGTGGCGCTCACTTGGGAAGGCCTATGTTCAACAGTGGACGTCCGCAGGCTGATATGATGATGATGATGATGATTCGACCCGACACGACCGGTGAGAGATATGAGGCAGGAACGACACCAAACGACTCTCTAATTGGCCGTGATTTGCGGTCATATTGTCAAACATGATCAACACTACATCATCAAAATAGTACACTGCAGCGGCCAGCAAAAGAGGCATAATGTAAATGTGGTCTTGGGCGCCGAGGCGCACATACGTGAGTCCATCAGTGCCTAAGTTGTGGTCAAGGCTCGTTACGACTTTTCTCAAACAATGCGCGGAAACTAAATAAAGTACCCAGACAGAAATTTTCGAAATCAATCACGAAAATTTTTTCCCGAGTTTTACAACTTTTACATACTAGTAGCTTGGCTAGTACAGCAGTTTCGATTTATCCCGAAGAAGGTTTGACAAAAAGTTTTTTTTGTAAAAATTACTTTTATATTAGGGTTTATTTCGAGTTGCCCGCCAGTGTAAAAAAGTGGAGGTTTGCAGTATGAAGTACAGCGACGCGCGCCCGAGGCGGTCACGTATCTTTGCAATTTACTATATCGAAATGGAAACGTGGAGTTTATGTGGTTTGCTTTGATGTGCTAGGTATTGCCGAGTTTCTTGCCAGTTCTTCTCGGTGCAAACCTGCTTTCCGAACCTGGCGGTAGAGTTTTGACTTTTCATAAGAGCCTATTAATTGGGCCTATGTGAAAATAAAGATTTTTCATTTTCATTTTCGTAGGTATCTGGTACATTTAAGAAGTTGAAAGATAAGAGTTAATACTCTAATCAAGTTGTAGGTATAACCTATGAAGCTGTATGCCAGCTACATAAAACTTTATAAATCCGGATATAAAACAACTCTTATATACCTATTATATAAATTTTGTTTTGTAAGAAAGTAGGTTCTAGTTTTCCTCGTTGGCGCCTAAAATGCGTTTTCTCATATCTGGCAGAAACTATGGATTTTTTCCGAAAAATGTATAGGTATCTATAATCCAGGTTATCGCCTATATCAGTTAAGTAGTTGTGCGTGCAACATGAATGTTTGACAAACTTACACACAAAAGTCAAACACAAAAAATATTCACCTCCTTATTATAATTTAAAAGATTTCTGCTTTATGTGTGATGGAAGGGACCTATATATTATATGTAATATGCTATTGCTTTTTAGGGTTCCGTACCCAAAAGTTAAAAATTGACCCTATTAGGTACTAAGTCTTCGCTGTTCGTCCGTCCGTCCGTCTGTCACAAGGCAGTATCTCTTAACGGCCTACAAGCCGTATTTAGGTGATTTTGAATGAAGTTTTATGCAAAAACTATAAAGAAAATTACTTTCAAATTTACACGTCATGTATTTTGGGTCTTTAATCTAAAATCGCTAAGAAGCAGAAACACGATTGGATAAAATTTTCTCGATAGAAAGTTCTCCCAAAAGTTGCTCCAAAATCTCAGTTTTTCTATATTTTATCGGAAACTACAATGGATGTAATTGTAATTTTAGTTTTAATGTATCGGTAATAATAATATCCTATAACGCTTAGAACGGATTTTTGATAACCAGCTTAGTTTTTGAGTAATTAGGTAAAACGTCGTTTTTCTGCTATATTCTTCCGCGACGCTGCATGTCGCACTTACCAAATCTCCGTGAGAGTGAGAAAGACAAAAATAAATTCAATCAATCCCCGTTCAATCAAACCGTGATAGTTAGAAATTTTCATAGAAGATGTATTTCCGTTGCAACTATAATAGGTTACAACTAATACTAAAAAATGGAATAAGATAGGCATTAAAGGGGGCTTCCATTCATTCATTAACGAGCAGGTGGGAGCTTTGCCATCTCTTCACTCGTAGCTCCCTAGCGCATCCATATTTCCAAAATGTTTTTAAACTAGGTTCATCTGATATACCTAGTACAAACAAGATGAAAAACTAACAAACGGTCTCCCGTGAGTAAAAACGATGAATGATAAATTCAGAGACATGACGTAGGTATAGGTAAATAAACAAGCACTCTGGGATTTGAAAAAAGGTCAAAACAATATCAAAACAATAAAGATGGCGGCCCAAGCCGTGACGTCACGAACGCCGGGGGTCACGTAGCGGTGCAATTTGCCGCCGAAATGGAAAAAGGTTCCGCACGTGTTCTGACGCTTTAGGCTTACGCCATATTATTTATCTAGTTAACTCTTGGAGTCTTAAGTTATTTGGTGCCAATTAAGGGTTAAATGCTACAGCTGACTTTTAATGCCATCAATATTGAATAGAAGCAGGCGTTTCTTAGCGGAAGTCTATTTTTAGCAAGAATACAGTGTGAGTCTTCATAATGTGCACATATTGAAAGTAAGTAGTAATAATATGTATGGTCTGGCTCATCGGAGCTCCGGAGCATAATGGTAGTAGTAATAATATGTATGGTCTGGCTCATCGGAGCTCCGGAGCATAATGGTATTCGTGGTGGGAAGTAGTAGTAATAATATGTATGGTCTGGCTCATCGGAGCTCCGGAGCATAATGGTATTCGTGGTGGGAATAACATTAAATCTACCTGAGCTCCGATGAAACACAACATGCGTATTATAACTCTGACGTAGTAGTAATAATATGTATGGTCTGGCTCATCGGAGCTCCGGAGCATAATGGTAGTAGTAATAATATGTATGGTCTGGCTCATCGGAGCTCCGGAGCATAATGGTATTCGTGGTGGGAAGTAGTAGTAATAATATGTATGGTCTGGCTCATCGGAGCTCCGGAGCATAATGGTATTCGTGGTGGGAATAACATTAAATCTACCTGAGCTCCGATGAAACACAACATGCGTATTATAACTCTGACGTCTCACGCCAGCCTACTTCCAACTAAATAGTACTGCTCTGTGTTTAGTCATGGCTTGACAGAATTAGCACTATTGTCTCGTTATGGGTCCAAAAGATATAGGTAAGAAAGATAGGTTGCTTAAGGTACCACGTTTCGGCTACCATTCTAAGGTCACATTTAATAACTTCATCTCTACTAAAAATAGTTTTGTTGGGAAACAGTAGTAGTAATAATATGTATGGTCTGGCTCATCGGAGCTCCGGAGCATAATGGTATTCGTGGTGGGAAGTAGTAGTAATAATATGTATGGTCTGGCTCATCGGAGCTCCGGAGCATAATGGTAGTAGTAATAATATGTATGGTCTGGCTCATCGGAGCTCCGGAGCATAATGGTATTCGTGGTGGGAAGTAGTAGTAATAATATGTATGGTCTGGCTCATCGGAGCTCCGGAGCATAATGGTATTCGTGGTGGGAATAACATTAAATCTACCTGAGCTCCGATGAAACACAACATGCGTATTATAACTCTGACGTCTCACGCCAGCCTACTTCCAACTAAATAGTACTGCTCTGTGTTTAGTCATGGCTTGACAGAATTAGCACTATTGTCTCGTTATGGGTCCAAAAGATATAGGTAAGAAAGATAGGTTGCTTATGGTACCACGTTTCGGCTACCATTCTAAGGTCACATTTAATAACTTCATCTCTACTAAAAATAGTTTTGTTGGGAAACAGTAGTAGTAATAATATGTATGGTCTGGCTCATCGGAGCTCCGGAGCATAATGGTATTCGTGGTGGGAAGTAGTAGTAATAATATGTATGGTCTGGCTCATCGGAGCTCCGGAGCATAATGGTAGTAGTAATAATATGTATGGTCTGGCTCATCGGAGCTCCGGAGCATAATGGTATTCGTGGTGGGAAGTAGTAGTAATAATATGTATGGTCTGGCTCATCGGAGCTCCGGAGCATAATGGTATTCGTGGTGGGAATAACATTAAATCTACCTGAGCTCCGATGAAACACAACATGCGTATTATAACTCTGACGTCTCACGCCAGCCTACTTCCAACTAAATAGTACTGCTCTGTGTTTAGTCATGGCTTGACAGAATTAGCACTATTGTCTCGTTATGGGTCCAAAAGATATAGGTAAGAAAGATAGGTTGCTTAAGGTACCACGTTTCGGCTACCATTCTAAGGTCACATTTAATAACTTCATCTCTACTAAAAATAGTTTTGTTGGGAAACAGGTAATAAAAAAAAAAATTTAATAATATATTTATTTATTTTTAGTAACTTGCACAGAATACAATTCTTTCTTCATGGTTACTTATAGTGGTTTGAATTTTGTTTTCTTTAAAATAAACTATTAAATCAATCGTTAGCGCTTTTATATTATTTTCGAACCAACAATTTTTAACATTGAACTCATCTCTTGCTTCACATAATATTGAGGTAGCGACCAGAAACTCTTTGAGACCGTAGGGATTATGCACAAAGCTCCAGAATAACGGGTGAGTGGTCAGACGTGCTGTCACGACTGGATTCGATTTTTATATCTAGATGATCGATGTTTTTTATTATGAAAAAGTCTAACAGATCCGACTTCTTTCTTGGGTCCGTTGGCCAATAGGTATGTTCTCTAGACGACACTGATTGAAGACGATTTTTATCAATACTCATCTTGAGTTTACGACCTCGTGTATTTGTACTGCGAGAGTCCCAACAAGTATGCTTGGCATTCCAATCACCACCACTAATAAAGCGATTGCCTAGAGTTTGAAAATAGGCGGAGAACATGTCCTCATTAATATTATGTGGTGGTGGACAGTATGTGGCTGAGAGGGTGATGTAGTTAGCACGATATTTAACCATGATACTGGTTGCCTGTAGCTGATTTGTTTCATACGGTTGTAACAGCGTGTGTTGTATGTGCTGTCTTATTATGATGGCGGTACCAGCATGGGCCCTACCATCAGGATGTCCAGTAAAATAGATACAATAACCGGGTAACTGAAAGTACCTTCTGTCTGTTAGGTGCGACTCTGAAATGAGCACAACGTCCAGATCGTTGGCTACCATGAAGGCGGTAACTTCGTCCTTTCTTCTTGAAAGTCCGTTGATATTCCATGTTGCGATGCGCATGGAAGTCATTTTTGATGTTGTACTTATTATTGTCGGTGTGAAATGAAACGCCCGACTGCCAATTTGATACTGGATAGATATTTTTTAAATTGAAGTTATATATCTCCATAATCGTACAAAAAGGTGAGGAGGGGTAGTATAGATTTATTGCGCAATGCCATCCATTTTTTCAAAATCTTAGCGCTTGTATTGGTCGTACACATGCGATGACGGCGTATAAACTCTTCATTCATCGCGCCCTCGGTGTGGTTCCGCGAGATCATGTACGCCAATAGGCCCAAATGTTTGACATTGGTCCAGTTCATCGTAGTGGATGTGCCGCCGTACCGATTTCGGGTGCGGCACAAAAGCAGCGCAGCCACGTCGGCGTGATGCGGCTCCTTTAAGTAGACGCGTTCCATGGCGGTCGCGTCAATGAATTATATCAACCGCAATAGAATGAAAAAGTTTTTGCGGATAAACTTGTACGTGTTGATCGGGGCGGGCGGCGTGGGTGAGTTCAACCATTCGGCGTGCCCCATGTACCAATCGCGCTGAATGTTATCGGCGTCCGTCAACATTACGGTGGCCACGTCGCCGCGAAACTCGTTGGTCACCGAACAAATGTAGCGCTGCAGGCTGCTCTCGTTCTTGTGGCGATTCAATTCACGCGTTCAAACATGATCGCCTGATTGGCCATTTCCAAGTGGGTGAACACATCGAACAACACATAAAGGGGGTAGTCTTCGCGTTGAGCGTGTATCTGGTTCACTTGCACAATCGCCGTGAGAATATATTTGATTCGCGCGTTCACATTGCGCTCGTAGCCCGTATGCGTCACTTAGTTCGGCGACGAAAACGTCGCGTAGCTTTTGCACGTCAACACCAACAACCTGTCCACTTCGGGTTCCACGCTGAGCGCCAAATAGGGAACGCCCAAACACTCGGCCAGCGTGTCGTTCACCTGGCGGCATATCGAATGCGCGTCCAGGCCGTACGGATGGGTGTACTCGATGCCGTCCGTGTCCACGTAACACACCAACTTCTCCGGTTCGAACGAAAACTGCGACGATCGGTCGTCATCGGACGTGGATGGGCTCGCCGCCGCCGAGCGGCAATTGAGCTTCGGCGCGTTGGATTATTTGAAGAGTGTGGCGCTCAATTGCCGCTCGGCGGCGGCGAGCCCATCCACGTCCGATGACGACCGATCGTCGCAGTTTTCGTTCGAACCGGAGAAGTTGGTGTGTTACGGTTGGGGCACGCCGAATGGTTGAACTCACCCACGCCGCCCGCCCCGATCAACACGTACAAGTTTATCCGCAAAAACTTTTTCATTCTATTGCGGTTGATATAATTCATTGACGCGACCGCCATGGAACGCGTCTACTTAAAGGAGCCGCATCACGCCGACGTGGCTGCGCTGCTTTTGTGCCGCACCCGAAATCGGTACGGCGGCACATCCACTACGATGAACTGGACCAATGTCAAACATTTGGGCCTATTGGCGTACATGATCTCGCGGAACCACACCGAGGGCGCGATGAATGAAGAGTTTATACGCCGTCATCGCATGTGTACGACCAATACAAGCGCTAAGATTTTGAAAAAATGGATGGCATTGCGCAATAAATCTATACTACCCCTCCTCACCTTTTTGTACGATTATGGAGATATATAACTTCAATTTAAAAAATATCTATCCAGTATCAAATTGGCAGTCGGGCGTTTCATTTCACACCGACAATAATAAGTACAACATCAAAAATGACTTCCATGCGCATCGCAACATGGAATATCAACGGACTTTCAAGAAGAAAGGACGAAGTTACCGCCTTCATGGTAGCCAACGATCTGGACGTTGTGCTCATTTCAGAGTCGCACCTAACAGACAGAAGGTACTTTCAGTTACCCGGTTATTGTATCTATTTTACTGGACATCCTGATGGTAGGGCCCATGCTGGTACCGCCATCATAATAAGACAGCACATACAACACACGCTGTTACAACCGTATGAAACAAATCAGCTACAGGCAACCAGTATCATGGTTAAATATCGTGCTAACTACATCACCCTCTCAGCCACATACTGTCCACCACCACATAATATTAATGAGGACATGTTCTCCGCCTATTTTCAAACTCTAGGCAATCGCTTTATTAGTGGTGGTGATTGGAATGCCAAGCATACTTGTTGGGACTCTCGCAGTACAAATACACGAGGTCGTAAACTCAAGATGAGTATTGATAAAAATCGTCTTCAATCAGTGTCGTCTAGAGAACATACCTATTGGCCAACGGACCCAAGAAAGAAGTCGGATCTGTTAGACTTTTTCATAATAAAAAACATCGATCATCTAGATATAAAAATCGAATCCAGTCGTGACAGCACGTCTGACCACTCACCCGTTATTCTGGAGCTTTGTGCATAATCCCTACGGTCTCAAAGAGTTTCTGGTCGCTACCTCAATATTATGTGAAGCAAGAGATGAGTTCAATGTTAAAAATTGTTGGTTCGAAAATAATATAAAAGCGCTAACGATTGATTTAATAGTTTATTTTAAAGAAAACAAAATTCAAACCACTATAAGTAACCATGAAGAAAGAATTGTATTCTGTGCAAGTTACTAAAAATAAATAAATATATTATTAAATTTTTTTTTTTATTACCTGTTTCCCAACAAAACTATTTTTAGTAGAGATGAAGTTATTAAATGTGACCTTAGAATGGTAGCCGAAACGTGGTACCTTAAGCAACCTATCTTTCTTACCTATATCTTTTGGACCCATAACGAGACAATAGTGCTAATTCTGTCAAGCCATGACTAAACACAGAGCAGTACTATTTAGTTGGAAGTAGGCTGGCGTGAGACGTCAGAGTTATAATACGCATGTTGTGTTTCATCGGAGCTCAGGTAGATTTAATGTTATTCCCACCACGAATACCATTATGCTCCGGAGCTCCGATGAGCCAGACCATACATATTATTACTACTACTTCCCACCACGAATACCATTATGCTCCGGAGCTCCGATGAGCCAGACCATACATATTATTACTACTACCATTATGCTCCGGAGCTCCGATGAGCCAGACCATACATATTATTACTACTACTTCCCACCACGAATACCATTATGCTCCGGAGCTCCGATGAGCCAGACCATACATATTATTACTACTACTGTTTCCCAACAAAACTATTTTTAGTAGAGATGAAGTTATTAAATGTGACCTTAGAATGGTAGCCGAAACGTGGTACCTTAAGCAACCTATCTTTCTTACCTATATCTTTTGGACCCATAACGAGACAATAGTGCTAATTCTGTCAAGCCATGACTAAACACAGAGCAGTACTATTTAGTTGGAAGTAGGCTGGCGTGAGACGTCAGAGTTATAATACGCATGTTGTGTTTCATCGGAGCTCAGGTAGATTTAATGTTATTCCCACCACGAATACCATTATGCTCCGGAGCTCCGATGAGCCAGACCATACATATTATTACTACTACTTCCCACCACGAATACCATTATGCTCCGGAGCTCCGATGAGCCAGACCATACATATTATTACTACTACCATTATGCTCCGGAGCTCCGATGAGCCAGACCATACATATTATTACTACTACTAATTCTGTCAAGCCATGACTAAACACAGAGCAGTACTATTTAGTTGGAAGTAGGCTGGCGTGAGACGTCAGAGTTATAATACGCATGTTGTGTTTCATCGGAGCTCAGGTAGATTTAATGTTATTCCCACCACGAATACCATTATGCTCCGGAGCTCCGATGAGCCAGACCATACATATTATTACTACTACTTCCCACCACGAATACCATTATGCTCCGGAGCTCCGATGAGCCAGACCATACATATTATTACTACTACCATTATGCTCCGGAGCTCCGATGAGCCAGACCATACATATTATTACTACTACGTCAGAGTTATAATACGCATGTTGTGTTTCATCGGAGCTCAGGTAGATTTAATGTTATTCCCACCACGAATACCATTATGCTCCGGAGCTCCGATGAGCCAGACCATACATATTATTACTACTACATAAAATAAACAAGCTGAAGCAAAGTACTTAACTAAGGACTAAGGACGACTAACTTATTGTCTGTAATCAGTCTAGACAGAAGTGTAGAAGAAGACATTTATTGGTATAATATCCAGAGAGTTCAATCAGTCATAGTTTAATCAATAAGCAAAGGTCCAGAAAGCAACGCTCCTGCACTTAGAATGATGAGTCTGAGTCGTGAATCTAGACAGTAACTTATACTTTTACACCGCATGCTTGTTTTTAACCGACGAAAAACAGAGGAGGATCTCAATTATGACCATTCATAACTTTTTAGAGAGTAGGCCGTATTTAAACCATGTGCAAATGTGTGTAATGTGTGATGTCCATGTACATGTACAATGTGCAAAGTATTAGTCCCTACGTTTCCTTAATCTCGGTTACTCACGAGAGCTTCAGTTTCAGTAGCTAATTTTTGAACCCAATTATAAATTTTTGAGACATTGAATTGTTTTACCATCACACACATCTAGGTACTTACCAGATAACTGATATAAATATACTGAATAATTATTATAAATAAATACACACTGTGTTTATGTATATTAAATATTAATTATTTACGAAAAATCATTATAGGTACAAACATTTTTTATCTGTGGGACTCGAACCCACGACTTAGAACGCAGTGGGCAGGACCACTAGCAACCGTTTCGCCATTTGGTGGCCAAACATAATATTTTTAACGGCATTAAATGTCTTAATATACAATAATAACAGTTTAAAAAACTAAAAAAAAAAACCGATCTAACTCTCTTACTCGCATGCAAAGGATGCGGAAAGAAATTAATTAATCCTGGCGAATCTTATTAAGATAATTGGATATTTTAATCGAATTATTGCATTGTCATCGGTCTTTGACGGGTGTGCAAAGTTTAAATTAAATCTGATCGTTCAAAGTAGAACAAAATCGAGCTCAAAGGAGTCGGTTACAAATATACAAACACACAAACATACAGGTGAAGCTAATAAAAGCGTGTTAAAATTAATAAAAACAGAGTCAAACAACAAATTCAATAAATAAGATATTATTATGACGGCTTTTTCTATACAGTGTGATATTCGGTCGTCAAGGACACATTCAGAGCTGCTCACAAGGTGTAGCCTTATCTTTACTGTTTAGATTAAGAGTTTGGTACATGTTCCGTGAACCACTCACTGATTTTACGAGTACATCAAGTGAACCTTGCATTGAATTTTTCACAACTATTCGATCCGCAGGAGAACCAAGGTCACTGACATAGCCCAAACCATTAGCAAGCTGAAGTGGCAGTGGGCAGGTCACGCGTGTCGCAGGGGCGATGGCCGGTGAAGCCGAAAAGTCCTGGAGTGGAGACCGCGTCAAGTAAGCGTAGCGTGGGCCTCCAGCTCGTTGGACCGACGACATTAAGCGGGTGGCGGGAAGCGGCTGGATGAGGAAGGCTGAGGACAGGGTGTGGTGGCGCTCACTTGGGAAGGCCTATGTTCAACAGTGGACGTCCGCAGGCTGATATGATGATGATGATGATGATTCGACCCGACACGACCGGTGAGAGATATGAGGCAGGAACGACACCAAACGACTCTCTAATTGGCCGTGATTTGCGGTCATATTGTCAAACATGATCAACACTACATCATCAAAATAGTACACTGCAGCGGCCAGCAAAAGAGGCATAATGTAAATGTGGTCTTGGGCGCCGAGGCGCACATACGTGAGTCCATCAGTGCCTAAGTTGTGGTCAAGGCTCGTTACGACTTTTCTCAAACAATGCGCGGAAACTAAATAAAGTACCCAGACAGAAATTTTCGAAATCAATCACGAAAATTTTTTCCCGAGTTTTACAACTTTTACATACTAGTAGCTTGGCTAGTACAGCAGTTTCGATTTATCCCGAAGAAGGTTTGACAAAAAGTTTTTTTTGGAAAAATTACTTTTATATTAGGGTTTATTTCGAGTTGCCCGCCAGTGTAAAAAAGTGGAGGTTTGCAGTATGAAGTACAGCGACGCGCGCCCGAGGCGGTCACGTATCTTTGCAATTTACTATATCGAAATGGAAACGTGGAGTTTATGTGGTTTGCTTTGATGTGCTAGGTATTGCCGAGTTTCTTGCCAGTTCTTCTCGGTGCAAACCTGCTTTCCGAACCTGGCGGTAGAGTTTTGACTTTTCATAAGAGCCTATTAATTGGGCCTATGTGAAAATAAAGATTTTTCATTTTCATTTTCGTAGGTATCTGGTACATTTAAGAAGTTGAAAGATAAGAGTTAATACTCTAATCAAGTTGTAGGTATAACCTATGAAGCTGTATGCCAGCTACATAAAACTTTATAAATCCGGATATAAAACAACTCTTATATACCTATTATATAAATTTTGTTTTGTAAGAAAGTAGGTTCTAGTTTTCCTCGTTGGCGCCTAAAATGCGTTTTCTCATATCTGGCAGAAACTATGGATTTTTTCCGAAAAATGTATAGGTATCTATAATCCAGGTTATCGCCTATATCAGTTAAGTAGTTGTGCGTGCAACATGAATGTTTGACAAACTTACACACAAAAGTCAAACACAAAAAATATTCACCTCCTTATTATAATTTAAAAGATTTCTGCTTTATGTGTGATGGAAGGGACCTATATATTATATGTAATATGCTATTGCTTTTTAGGGTTCCGTACCCAAAAGTTAAAAATTGACCCTATTAGGTACTAAGTCTTCGCTGTTCGTCCGTCCGTCCGTCTGTCACAAGGCAGTATCTCTTAACGGCCTACAAGCCGTATTTAGGTGATTTTGAATGAAGTTTTATGCAAAAACTATAAAGAAAATTACTTTCAAATTTACACGTCATGTATTTTGGGTCTTTAATCTAAAATCGCTAAGAAGCAGAAACACGATTGGATAAAATTTTCTCGATAGAAAGTTCTCCCAAAAGTTGCTCCAAAATCTCAGTTTTTCTATATTTTATCGGAAACTACAATGGATGTAATTGTAATTTTAGTTTTAATGTATCGGTAATAATAATATCCTATAACGCTTAGAACGGATTTTTGATAACCAGCTTAGTTTTTGAGTAATTAGGTAAAACGTCGTTTTTCTGCTATATTCTTCCGCGACGCTGCATGTCGCACTTACCAAATCTCCGTGAGAGTGAGAAAGACAAAAATAAATTCAATCAATCCCCGTTCAATCAAACCGTGAAAGTTAGAAATTTTCATAGAAGATGTATTTCCGTTGCAACTATAATAGGTTACAACTAATACTAAAAAATGGAATAAGATAGGCATTAAAGGGGGCTTCCATTCATTCATTAACGAGCAGGTGGGAGCTTTGCCATCTCTTCACTCGTAGCTCCCTAGCGCATCCATATTTCCAAAATGTTTTTAAACTAGGTTCATCTGATATACCTAGTACAAACAAGATGAAAAACTAACAAACGGTCTCCCGTGAGTAAAAACGATGAATGATAAATTCAGAGACATGACGTAGGTATAGGTAAATAAACAAGCACTCTGGGATTTGAAAAAAGGTCAAAACAATATCAAAACAATAAAGATGGCGGCCCAAGCCGTGACGTCACGAACGCCGGGGGTCACGTAGCGGTGCAATTTGCCGCCGAAATGGAAAAAGGTTCCGCACGTGTTCTGACGCTTTAGGCTTACGCCATATTATTTATCTAGTTAACTCTTGGAGTCTTAAGTTATTTGGTGCCAATTAAGGGTTAAATGCTACAGCTGACTTTTAATGCCATCAATATTGAATAGAAGCAGGCGTTTCTTAGCGGAAGTCTATTTTTAGCAAGAATACAGTGTGAGTCTTCATAATGTGCACATATTGAAAGTAAGTAGTAATAATATGTATGGTCTGGCTCATCGGAGCTCCGGAGCATAATGGTAGTAGTAATAATATGTATGGTCTGGCTCATCGGAGCTCCGGAGCATAATGGTATTCGTGGTGGGAAGTAGTAGTAATAATATGTATGGTCTGGCTCATCGGAGCTCCGGAGCATAATGGTATTCGTGGTGGGAATAACATTAAATCTACCTGAGCTCCGATGAAACACAACATGCGTATTATAACTCTGACGTAGTAGTAATAATATGTATGGTCTGGCTCATCGGAGCTCCGGAGCATAATGGTAGTAGTAATAATATGTATGGTCTGGCTCATCGGAGCTCCGGAGCATAATGGTATTCGTGGTGGGAAGTAGTAGTAATAATATGTATGGTCTGGCTCATCGGAGCTCCGGAGCATAATGGTATTCGTGGTGGGAATAACATTAAATCTACCTGAGCTCCGATGAAACACAACATGCGTATTATAACTCTGACGTCTCACGCCAGCCTACTTCCAACTAAATAGTACTGCTCTGTGTTTAGTCATGGCTTGACAGAATTAGCACTATTGTCTCGTTATGGGTCCAAAAGATATAGGTAAGAAAGATAGGTTGCTTAAGGTACCACGTTTCGGCTACCATTCTAAGGTCACATTTAATAACTTCATCTCTACTAAAAATAGTTTTGTTGGGAAACAGTAGTAGTAATAATATGTATGGTCTGGCTCATCGGAGCTCCGGAGCATAATGGTATTCGTGGTGGGAAGTAGTAGTAATAATATGTATGGTCTGGCTCATCGGAGCTCCGGAGCATAATGGTAGTAGTAATAATATGTATGGTCTGGCTCATCGGAGCTCCGGAGCATAATGGTATTCGTGGTGGGAAGTAGTAGTAATAATATGTATGGTCTGGCTCATCGGAGCTCCGGAGCATAATGGTATTCGTGGTGGGAATAACATTAAATCTACCTGAGCTCCGATGAAACACAACATGCGTATTATAACTCTGACGTCTCACGCCAGCCTACTTCCAACTAAATAGTACTGCTCTGTGTTTAGTCATGGCTTGACAGAATTAGCACTATTGTCTCGTTATGGGTCCAAAAGATATAGGTAAGAAAGATAGGTTGCTTATGGTACCACGTTTCGGCTACCATTCTAAGGTCACATTTAATAACTTCATCTCTACTAAAAATAGTTTTGTTGGGAAACAGTAGTAGTAATAATATGTATGGTCTGGCTCATCGGAGCTCCGGAGCATAATGGTATTCGTGGTGGGAAGTAGTAGTAATAATATGTATGGTCTGGCTCATCGGAGCTCCGGAGCATAATGGTAGTAGTAATAATATGTATGGTCTGGCTCATCGGAGCTCCGGAGCATAATGGTATTCGTGGTGGGAAGTAGTAGTAATAATATGTATGGTCTGGCTCATCGGAGCTCCGGAGCATAATGGTATTCGTGGTGGGAATAACATTAAATCTACCTGAGCTCCGATGAAACACAACATGCGTATTATAACTCTGACGTCTCACGCCAGCCTACTTCCAACTAAATAGTACTGCTCTGTGTTTAGTCATGGCTTGACAGAATTAGCACTATTGTCTCGTTATGGGTCCAAAAGATATAGGTAAGAAAGATAGGTTGCTTAAGGTACCACGTTTCGGCTACCATTCTAAGGTCACATTTAATAACTTCATCTCTACTAAAAATAGTTTTGTTGGGAAACAGGTAATAAAAAAAAAAATTTAATAATATATTTATTTATTTTTAGTAACTTGCACAGAATACAATTCTTTCTTCATGGTTACTTATAGTGGTTTGAATTTTGTTTTCTTTAAAATAAACTATTAAATCAATCGTTAGCGCTTTTATATTATTTTCGAACCAACAATTTTTAACATTGAACTCATCTCTTGCTTCACATAATATTGAGGTAGCGACCAGAAACTCTTTGAGACCGTAGGGATTATGCACAAAGCTCCAGAATAACGGGTGAGTGGTCAGACGTGCTGTCACGACTGGATTCGATTTTTATATCTAGATGATCGATGTTTTTTATTATGAAAAAGTCTAACAGATCCGACTTCTTTCTTGGGTCCGTTGGCCAATAGGTATGTTCTCTAGACGACACTGATTGAAGACGATTTTTATCAATACTCATCTTGAGTTTACGACCTCGTGTATTTGTACTGCGAGAGTCCCAACAAGTATGCTTGGCATTCCAATCACCACCACTAATAAAGCGATTGCCTAGAGTTTGAAAATAGGCGGAGAACATGTCCTCATTAATATTATGTGGTGGTGGACAGTATGTGGCTGAGAGGGTGATGTAGTTAGCACGATATTTAACCATGATACTGGTTGCCTGTAGCTGATTTGTTTCATACGGTTGTAACAGCGTGTGTTGTATGTGCTGTCTTATTATGATGGCGGTACCAGCATGGGCCCTACCATCAGGATGTCCAGTAAAATAGATACAATAACCGGGTAACTGAAAGTACCTTCTGTCTGTTAGGTGCGACTCTGAAATGAGCACAACGTCCAGATCGTTGGCTACCATGAAGGCGGTAACTTCGTCCTTTCTTCTTGAAAGTCCGTTGATATTCCATGTTGCGATGCGCATGGAAGTCATTTTTGATGTTGTACTTATTATTGTCGGTGTGAAATGAAACGCCCGACTGCCAATTTGATACTGGATAGATATTTTTTAAATTGAAGTTATATATCTCCATAATCGTACAAAAAGGTGAGGAGGGGTAGTATAGATTTATTGCGCAATGCCATCCATTTTTTCAAAATCTTAGCGCTTGTATTGGTCGTACACATGCGATGACGGCGTATAAACTCTTCATTCATCGCGCCCTCGGTGTGGTTCCGCGAGATCATGTACGCCAATAGGCCCAAATGTTTGACATTGGTCCAGTTCATCGTAGTGGATGTGCCGCCGTACCGATTTCGGGTGCGGCACAAAAGCAGCGCAGCCACGTCGGCGTGATGCGGCTCCTTTAAGTAGACGCGTTCCATGGCGGTCGCGTCAATGAATTATATCAACCGCAATAGAATGAAAAAGTTTTTGCGGATAAACTTGTACGTGTTGATCGGGGCGGGCGGCGTGGGTGAGTTCAACCATTCGGCGTGCCCCATGTACCAATCGCGCTGAATGTTATCGGCGTCCGTCAACATTACGGTGGCCACGTCGCCGCGAAACTCGTTGGTCACCGAACAAATGTAGCGCTGCAGGCTGCTCTCGTTCTTGTGGCGATTCAATTCACGCGTTCAAACATGATCGCCTGATTGGCCATTTCCAAGTGGGTGAACACATCGAACAACACATAAAGGGGGTAGTCTTCGCGTTGAGCGTGTATCTGGTTCACTTGCACAATCGCCGTGAGAATATATTTGATTCGCGCGTTCACATTGCGCTCGTAGCCCGTATGCGTCACTTAGTTCGGCGACGAAAACGTCGCGTAGCTTTTGCACGTCAACACCAACAACCTGTCCACTTCGGGTTCCACGCTGAGCGCCAAATAGGGAACGCCCAAACACTCGGCCAGCGTGTCGTTCACCTGGCGGCATATCGAATGCGCGTCCAGGCCGTACGGATGGGTGTACTCGATGCCGTCCGTGTCCACGTAACACACCAACTTCTCCGGTTCGAACGAAAACTGCGACGATCGGTCGTCATCGGACGTGGATGGGCTCGCCGCCGCCGAGCGGCAATTGAGCTTCGGCGCGTTGGATTATTTGAAGAGTGTGGCGCTCAATTGCCGCTCGGCGGCGGCGAGCCCATCCACGTCCGATGACGACCGATCGTCGCAGTTTTCGTTCGAACCGGAGAAGTTGGTGTGTTACGGTTGGGGCACGCCGAATGGTTGAACTCACCCACGCCGCCCGCCCCGATCAACACGTACAAGTTTATCCGCAAAAACTTTTTCATTCTATTGCGGTTGATATAATTCATTGACGCGACCGCCATGGAACGCGTCTACTTAAAGGAGCCGCATCACGCCGACGTGGCTGCGCTGCTTTTGTGCCGCACCCGAAATCGGTACGGCGGCACATCCACTACGATGAACTGGACCAATGTCAAACATTTGGGCCTATTGGCGTACATGATCTCGCGGAACCACACCGAGGGCGCGATGAATGAAGAGTTTATACGCCGTCATCGCATGTGTACGACCAATACAAGCGCTAAGATTTTGAAAAAATGGATGGCATTGCGCAATAAATCTATACTACCCCTCCTCACCTTTTTGTACGATTATGGAGATATATAACTTCAATTTAAAAAATATCTATCCAGTATCAAATTGGCAGTCGGGCGTTTCATTTCACACCGACAATAATAAGTACAACATCAAAAATGACTTCCATGCGCATCGCAACATGGAATATCAACGGACTTTCAAGAAGAAAGGACGAAGTTACCGCCTTCATGGTAGCCAACGATCTGGACGTTGTGCTCATTTCAGAGTCGCACCTAACAGACAGAAGGTACTTTCAGTTACCCGGTTATTGTATCTATTTTACTGGACATCCTGATGGTAGGGCCCATGCTGGTACCGCCATCATAATAAGACAGCACATACAACACACGCTGTTACAACCGTATGAAACAAATCAGCTACAGGCAACCAGTATCATGGTTAAATATCGTGCTAACTACATCACCCTCTCAGCCACATACTGTCCACCACCACATAATATTAATGAGGACATGTTCTCCGCCTATTTTCAAACTCTAGGCAATCGCTTTATTAGTGGTGGTGATTGGAATGCCAAGCATACTTGTTGGGACTCTCGCAGTACAAATACACGAGGTCGTAAACTCAAGATGAGTATTGATAAAAATCGTCTTCAATCAGTGTCGTCTAGAGAACATACCTATTGGCCAACGGACCCAAGAAAGAAGTCGGATCTGTTAGACTTTTTCATAATAAAAAACATCGATCATCTAGATATAAAAATCGAATCCAGTCGTGACAGCACGTCTGACCACTCACCCGTTATTCTGGAGCTTTGTGCATAATCCCTACGGTCTCAAAGAGTTTCTGGTCGCTACCTCAATATTATGTGAAGCAAGAGATGAGTTCAATGTTAAAAATTGTTGGTTCGAAAATAATATAAAAGCGCTAACGATTGATTTAATAGTTTATTTTAAAGAAAACAAAATTCAAACCACTATAAGTAACCATGAAGAAAGAATTGTATTCTGTGCAAGTTACTAAAAATAAATAAATATATTATTAAATTTTTTTTTTTATTACCTGTTTCCCAACAAAACTATTTTTAGTAGAGATGAAGTTATTAAATGTGACCTTAGAATGGTAGCCGAAACGTGGTACCTTAAGCAACCTATCTTTCTTACCTATATCTTTTGGACCCATAACGAGACAATAGTGCTAATTCTGTCAAGCCATGACTAAACACAGAGCAGTACTATTTAGTTGGAAGTAGGCTGGCGTGAGACGTCAGAGTTATAATACGCATGTTGTGTTTCATCGGAGCTCAGGTAGATTTAATGTTATTCCCACCACGAATACCATTATGCTCCGGAGCTCCGATGAGCCAGACCATACATATTATTACTACTACTTCCCACCACGAATACCATTATGCTCCGGAGCTCCGATGAGCCAGACCATACATATTATTACTACTACCATTATGCTCCGGAGCTCCGATGAGCCAGACCATACATATTATTACTACTACGTCAGAGTTATAATACGCATGTTGTGTTTCATCGGAGCTCAGGTAGATTTAATGTTATTCCCACCACGAATACCATTATGCTCCGGAGCTCCGATGAGCCAGACCATACATATTATTACTACTACATAAAATAAACAAGCTGAAGCAAAGTACTTAACTAAGGACTAAGGACGACTAACTTATTGTCTGTAATCAGTCTAGACAGAAGTGTAGAAGAAGACATTTATTGGTATAATATCCAGAGAGTTCAATCAGTCATAGTTTAATCAATAAGCAAAGGTCCAGAAAGCAACGCTCCTGCACTTAGAATGATGAGTCTGAGTCGTGAATCTAGACAGTAACTTATACTTTTACACCGCATGCTTGTTTTTAACCGACGAAAAACAGAGGAGGATCTCAATTATGACCATTCATAACTTTTTAGAGAGTAGGCCGTATTTAAACCATGTGCAAATGTGTGTAATGTGTGATGTCCATGTACATGTACAATGTGCAAAGTATTAGTCCCTACGTTTCCTTAATCTCGGTTACTCACGAGAGCTTCAGTTTCAGTAGCTAATTTTTGAACCCAATTATAAATTTTTGAGACATTGAATTGTTTTACCATCACACACATCTAGGTACTTACCAGATAACTGATATAAATATACTGAATAATTATTATAAATAAATACACACTGTGTTTATGTATATTAAATATTAATTATTTACGAAAAATCATTATAGGTACAAACATTTTTTATCTGTGGGACTCGAACCCACGACTTAGAACGCAGTGGGCAGGACCACTAGCAACCGTTTCGCCATTTGGTGGCCAAACATAATATTTTTAACGGCATTAAATGTCTTAATATACAATAATAACAGTTTAAAAAACTAAAAAAAAAAACCGATCTAACTCTCTTACTCGCATGCAAAGGATGCGGAAAGAAATTAATTAATCCTGGCGAATCTTATTAAGATAATTGGATATTTTAATCGAATTATTGCATTGTCATCGGTCTTTGACGGGTGTGCAAAGTTTAAATTAAATCTGATCGTTCAAAGTAGAACAAAATCGAGCTCAAAGGAGTCGGTTACAAATATACAAACACACAAACATACAGGTGAAGCTAATAAAAGCGTGTTAAAATTAATAAAAACAGAGTCAAACAACAAATTCAATAAATAAGATATTATTATGACGGCTTTTTCTATACAGTGTGATATTCGGTCGTCAAGGACACATTCAGAGCTGCTCACAAGGTGTAGCCTTATCTTTACTGTTTAGATTAAGAGTTTGGTACATGTTCCGTGAACCACTCACTGATTTTACGAGTACATCAAGTGAACCTTGCATTGAATTTTTCACAACTATTCGATCCGCAGGAGAACCAAGGTCACTGACATAGCCCAAACCATTAGCAAGCTGAAGTGGCAGTGGGCAGGTCACGCGTGTCGCAGGGGCGATGGCCGGTGAAGCCGAAAAGTCCTGGAGTGGAGACCGCGTCAAGTAAGCGTAGCGTGGGCCTCCAGCTCGTTGGACCGACGACATTAAGCGGGTGGCGGGAAGCGGCTGGATGAGGAAGGCTGAGGACAGGGTGTGGTGGCGCTCACTTGGGAAGGCCTATGTTCAACAGTGGACGTCCGCAGGCTGATATGATGATGATGATGATGATTCGACCCGACACGACCGGTGAGAGATATGAGGCAGGAACGACACCAAACGACTCTCTAATTGGCCGTGATTTGCGGTCATATTGTCAAACATGATCAACACTACATCATCAAAATAGTACACTGCAGCGGCCAGCAAAAGAGGCATAATGTAAATGTGGTCTTGGGCGCCGAGGCGCACATACGTGAGTCCATCAGTGCCTAAGTTGTGGTCAAGGCTCGTTACGACTTTTCTCAAACAATGCGCGGAAACTAAATAAAGTACCCAGACAGAAATTTTCGAAATCAATCACGAAAATTTTTTCCCGAGTTTTACAACTTTTACATACTAGTAGCTTGGCTAGTACAGCAGTTTCGATTTATCCCGAAGAAGGTTTGACAAAAAGTTTTTTTTGTAAAAATTACTTTTATATTAGGGTTTATTTCGAGTTGCCCGCCAGTGTAAAAAAGTGGAGGTTTGCAGTATGAAGTACAGCGACGCGCGCCCGAGGCGGTCACGTATCTTTGCAATTTACTATATCGAAATGGAAACGTGGAGTTTATGTGGTTTGCTTTGATGTGCTAGGTATTGCCGAGTTTCTTGCCAGTTCTTCTCGGTGCAAACCTGCTTTCCGAACCTGGCGGTAGAGTTTTGACTTTTCATAAGAGCCTATTAATTGGGCCTATGTGAAAATAAAGATTTTTCATTTTCATTTTCGTAGGTATCTGGTACATTTAAGAAGTTGAAAGATAAGAGTTAATACTCTAATCAAGTTGTAGGTATAACCTATGAAGCTGTATGCCAGCTACATAAAACTTTATAAATCCGGATATAAAACAACTCTTATATACCTATTATATAAATTTTGTTTTGTAAGAAAGTAGGTTCTAGTTTTCCTCGTTGGCGCCTAAAATGCGTTTTCTCATATCTGGCAGAAACTATGGATTTTTTCCGAAAAATGTATAGGTATCTATAATCCAGGTTATCGCCTATATCAGTTAAGTAGTTGTGCGTGCAACATGAATGTTTGACAAACTTACACACAAAAGTCAAACACAAAAAATATTCACCTCCTTATTATAATTTAAAAGATTTCTGCTTTATGTGTGATGGAAGGGACCTATATATTATATGTAATATGCTATTGCTTTTTAGGGTTCCGTACCCAAAAGTTAAAAATTGACCCTATTAGGTACTAAGTCTTCGCTGTTCGTCCGTCCGTCCGTCTGTCACAAGGCAGTATCTCTTAACGGCCTACAAGCCGTATTTAGGTGATTTTGAATGAAGTTTTATGCAAAAACTATAAAGAAAATTACTTTCAAATTTACACGTCATGTATTTTGGGTCTTTAATCTAAAATCGCTAAGAAGCAGAAACACGATTGGATAAAATTTTCTCGATAGAAAGTTCTCCCAAAAGTTGCTCCAAAATCTCAGTTTTTCTATATTTTATCGGAAACTACAATGGATGTAATTGTAATTTTAGTTTTAATGTATCGGTAATAATAATATCCTATAACGCTTAGAACGGATTTTTGATAACCAGCTTAGTTTTTGAGTAATTAGGTAAAACGTCGTTTTTCTGCTATATTCTTCCGCGACGCTGCATGTCGCACTTACCAAATCTCCGTGAGAGTGAGAAAGACAAAAATAAATTCAATCAATCCCCGTTCAATCAAACCGTGATAGTTAGAAATTTTCATAGAAGATGTATTTCCGTTGCAACTATAATAGGTTACAACTAATACTAAAAAATGGAATAAGATAGGCATTAAAGGGGGCTTCCATTCATTCATTAACGAGCAGGTGGGAGCTTTGCCATCTCTTCACTCGTAGCTCCCTAGCGCATCCATATTTCCAAAATGTTTTTAAACTAGGTTCATCTGATATACCTAGTACAAACAAGATGAAAAACTAACAAACGGTCTCCCGTGAGTAAAAACGATGAATGATAAATTCAGAGACATGACGTAGGTATAGGTAAATAAACAAGCACTCTGGGATTTGAAAAAAGGTCAAAACAATATCAAAACAATAAAGATGGCGGCCCAAGCCGTGACGTCACGAACGCCGGGGGTCACGTAGCGGTGCAATTTGCCGCCGAAATGGAAAAAGGTTCCGCACGTGTTCTGACGCTTTAGGCTTACGCCATATTATTTATCTAGTTAACTCTTGGAGTCTTAAGTTATTTGGTGCCAATTAAGGGTTAAATGCTACAGCTGACTTTTAATGCCATCAATATTGAATAGAAGCAGGCGTTTCTTAGCGGAAGTCTATTTTTAGCAAGAATACAGTGTGAGTCTTCATAATGTGCACATATTGAAAGTAAGTAGTAATAATATGTATGGTCTGGCTCATCGGAGCTCCGGAGCATAATGGTATTCGTGGTGGGAATAACATTAAATCTACCTGAGCTCCGATGAAACACAACATGCGTATTATAACTCTGACGTCTCACGCCAGCCTACTTCCAACTAAATAGTACTGCTCTGTGTTTAGTCATGGCTTGACAGAATTAGCACTATTGTCTCGTTATGTAGTAGTAATAATATGTATGGTCTGGCTCATCGGAGCTCCGGAGCATAATGGTATTCGTGGTGGGAATAACATTAAATCTGCCTGAGCTCCGATGAAACACAACATGCGTATTATAACTCTGACGTCTCACGCCAGCCTACTTCCAACTAAATAGTACTGCTCTGTGTTTAGTCATGGCTTGACAGAATTAGCACTATTGTCTCGTTATGGGTCCAAAAGATATAGGTAAGAAAGATAGGTTGCTTAAGGTACCACGTTTCGGCTACCATTCTAAGGTCACATTTAATAACTTCATCTCTACTAAAAATAGTTTTGTTGGGAAACAGGTAATAAAAAAAAAATTTAATAATATATTTATTTATTTTTAGTAACTTGCACAGAATACAATTCTTTCTTCATGGTTACTGATAGTGGTTTGAATTTTGTTTTCTTTAAAATAAACTATTAAATCAATCGTTAGCGCTTTTATATTATTTTCGAACCAACAATTTTTAACATTGAACTCATCTCTTGCTTCACATAATATTGAGGTAGCGACCAGAAACTCTTTGAGACCGTAGGGATTATGCACAAAGCTCCAGAATAACGGGTGAGTGGTCAGACGTGCTGTCACGACTGGATTCGATTTTTATATCTAGATGATCGATGTTTTTTATTATGAAAAAGTCTAACAGATCCGACTTCTTTCTTGGGTCCGTTGGCCAATAGGTATGTTCTCTAGACGACACTGATTGAAGACGATTTTTATCAATACTCATCTTGAGTTTACGACCTCGTGTATTTGTACTGCGAGAGTCCCAACAAGTATGCTTGGCATTCCAATCACCACCACTAATAAAGCGATTGCCTAGAGTTTGAAAATAGGCGGAGAACATGTCCTCATTAATATTATGTGGTGGTGGACAGTATGTGGCTGAGAGGGTGATGTAGTTAGCACGATATTTAACCATGATACTGGTTGCCTGTAGCTGATTTGTTTCATACGGTTGTAACAGCGTGTGTTGTATGTGCTGTCTTATTATGATGGCGGTACCAGCATGGGCCCTACCATCAGGATGTCCAGTAAAATAGATACAATAACCGGGTAACTGAAAGTACCTTCTGTCTGTTAGGTGCGACTCTGAAATGAGCACAACGTCCAGATCGTTGGCTACCATGAAGGCGGTAACTTCGTCCTTTCTTCTTGAAAGTCCGTTGATATTCCATGTTGCGATGCGCATGGAAGTCATTTTTGATGTTGTACTTATTATTGTCGGTGTGAAATGAAACGCCCGACTGCCAATTTGATACTGGATAGATATTTTTTAAATTGAAGTTATATATCTCCATAATCGTACAAAAAGGTGAGGAGGGGTAGTATAGATTTATTGCGCAATGCCATCCATTTTTTCAAAATCTTAGCGCTTGTATTGGTCGTACACATGCGATGACGGCGTATAAACTCTTCATTCATCGCGCCCTCGGTGTGGTTCCGCGAGATCATGTACGCCAATAGGCCCAAATGTTTGACATTGGTCCAGTTCATCGTAGTGGATGTGCCGCCGTACCGATTTCGGGTGCGGCACAAAAGCAGCGCAGCCACGTCGGCGTGATGCGGCTCCTTTAAGTAGACGCGTTCCATGGCGGTCGCGTCAATGAATTATATCAACCGCAATAGAATGAAAAAGTTTTTGCGGATAAACTTGTACGTGTTGATCGGGGCGGGCGGCGTGGGTGAGTTCAACCATTCGGCGTGCCCCATGTACCAATCGCGCTGAATGTTATCGGCGTCCGTCAACATTACGGTGGCCACGTCGCCGCGAAACTCGTTGGTCACCGAACAAATGTAGCGCTGCAGGCTGCTCTCGTTCTTGTGGCGATTCAATTCACGCGTTCAAACATGATCGCCTGATTGGCCATTTCCAAGTGGGTGAACACATCGAACAAAACATAAAGGGGGTAGTCTTCGCGTTGAGCGTGTATCTGGTTCACTTGCACAATCGCCGTGAGAATATATTTGATTCGCGCGTTCACATTGCGCTCGTAGCCCGTATGCGTCACTTAATTCGGCGACGAAAACGTCGCGTAGCTTTTGCACGTCAACACCAACAACCTGTCCACTTCGGGTTCCACGCTGAGCGCCAAATAGGGAACGCCCAAACACTCGGCCAGCGTGTCGTTCACCTGGCGGCATATCGAATGCGCGTCCAGGCCGTACGGATGGGTGTACTCGATGCCGTCCGTGTCCACGTAACACACCAACTTCTCCGGTTCGAACGAAAACTGCGACGATCGGTCGTCATCGGACGTGGATGGGCTCGCCGCCGCCGAGCGGCAATTGAGCTTCGGCGCGTTGGATTATTTGAAGAGTGTGGCGCTCAATTGCCGCTCGGCGGCGGCGAGCCCATCCACGTCCGATGACGACCGATCGTCGCAGTTTTCGTTCGAACCGGAGAAGTTGGTGTGTTACGGTTGGGGCACGCCGAATGGTTGAACTCACCCACGCCGCCCGCCCCGATCAACACGTACAAGTTTATCCGCAAAAACTTTTTCATTCTATTGCGGTTGATATAATTCATTGACGCGACCGCCATGGAACGCGTCTACTTAAAGGAGCCGCATCACGCCGACGTGGCTGCGCTGCTTTTGTGCCGCACCCGAAATCGGTACGGCGGCACATCCACTACGATGAACTGGACCAATGTCAAACATTTGGGCCTATTGGCGTACATGATCTCGCGGAACCACACCGAGGGCGCGATGAATGAAGAGTTTATACGCCGTCATCGCATGTGTACGACCAATACAAGCGCTAAGATTTTGAAAAAATGGATGGCATTGCGCAATAAATCTATACTACCCCTCCTCACCTTTTTGTACGATTATGGAGATATATAACTTCAATTTAAAAAATATCTATCCAGTATCAAATTGGCAGTCGGGCGTTTCATTTCACACCGACAATAATAAGTACAACATCAAAAATGACTTCCATGCGCATCGCAACATGGAATATCAACGGACTTTCAAGAAGAAAGGACGAAGTTACCGCCTTCATGGTAGCCAACGATCTGGACGTTGTGCTCATTTCAGAGTCGCACCTAACAGACAGAAGGTACTTTCAGTTACCCGGTTATTGTATCTATTTTACTGGACATCCTGATGGTAGGGCCCATGCTGGTACCGCCATCATAATAAGACAGCACATACAACACACGCTGTTACAACCGTATGAAACAAATCAGCTACAGGCAACCAGTATCATGGTTAAATATCGTGCTAACTACATCACCCTCTCAGCCACATACTGTCCACCACCACATAATATTAATGAGGACATGTTCTCCGCCTATTTTCAAACTCTAGGCAATCGCTTTATTAGTGGTGGTGATTGGAATGCCAAGCATACTTGTTGGGACTCTCGCAGTACAAATACACGAGGTCGTAAACTCAAGATGAGTATTGATAAAAATCGTCTTCAATCAGTGTCGTCTAGAGAACATACCTATTGGCCAACGGACCCAAGAAAGAAGTCGGATCTGTTAGACTTTTTCATAATAAAAAACATCGATCATCTAGATATAAAAATCGAATCCAGTCGTGACAGCACGTCTGACCACTCACCCGTTATTCTGGAGCTTTGTGCATAATCCCTACGGTCTCAAAGAGTTTCTGGTCGCTACCTCAATATTATGTGAAGCAAGAGATGAGTTCAATGTTAAAAATTGTTGGTTCGAAAATAATATAAAAGCGCTAACGATTGATTTAATAGTTTATTTTAAAGAAAACAAAATTCAAACCACTATAAGTAACCATGAAGAAAGAATTGTATTCTGTGCAAGTTACTAAAAATAAATAAATATATTATTAAATTTTTTTTTTTATTACCTGTTTCCCAACAAAACTATTTTTAGTAGAGATGAAGTTATTAAATGTGACCTTAGAATGGTAGCCGAAACGTGGTACCTTAAGCAACCTATCTTTCTTACCTATATCTTTTGGACCCATAACGAGACAATAGTGCTAATTCTGTCAAGCCATGACTAAACACAGAGCAGTACTATTTAGTTGGAAGTAGGCTGGCGTGAGACGTCAGAGTTATAATACGCATGTTGTGTTTCATCGGAGCTCAGGTAGATTTAATGTTATTCCCACCACGAATACCATTATGCTCCGGAGCTCCGATGAGCCAGACCATACATATTATTACTACTACTTCCCACCACGAATACCATTATGCTCCGGAGCTCCGATGAGCCAGACCATACATATTATTACTACTACCATTATGCTCCGGAGCTCCGATGAGCCAGACCATACATATTATTACTACTACTTCCCACCACGAATACCATTATGCTCCGGAGCTCCGATGAGCCAGACCATACATATTATTACTACTACTGTTTCCCAACAAAACTATTTTTAGTAGAGATGAAGTTATTAAATGTGACCTTAGAATGGTAGCCGAAACGTGGTACCTTAAGCAACCTATCTTTCTTACCTATATCTTTTGGACCCATAACGAGACAATAGTGCTAATTCTGTCAAGCCATGACTAAACACAGAGCAGTACTATTTAGTTGGAAGTAGGCTGGCGTGAGACGTCAGAGTTATAATACGCATGTTGTGTTTCATCGGAGCTCAGGTAGATTTAATGTTATTCCCACCACGAATACCATTATGCTCCGGAGCTCCGATGAGCCAGACCATACATATTATTACTACTACTTCCCACCACGAATACCATTATGCTCCGGAGCTCCGATGAGCCAGACCATACATATTATTACTACTACCATTATGCTCCGGAGCTCCGATGAGCCAGACCATACATATTATTACTACTACGTCAGAGTTATAATACGCATGTTGTGTTTCATCGGAGCTCAGGTAGATTTAATGTTATTCCCACCACGAATACCATTATGCTCCGGAGCTCCGATGAGCCAGACCATACATATTATTACTACTACTTCCCACCACGAATACCATTATGCTCCGGAGCTCCGATGAGCCAGACCATACATATTATTACTACTACCATTATGCTCCGGAGCTCCGATGAGCCAGACCATACATATTATTACTACTACGTCAGAGTTATAATACGCATGTTGTGTTTCATCGGAGCTCAGGTAGATTTAATGTTATTCCCACCACGAATACCATTATGCTCCGGAGCTCCGATGAGCCAGACCATACATATTATTACTACTACATAAAATAAACAAGCTGAAGCAAAGTACTTAACTAAGGACTAAGGACGACTAACTTATTGTCTGTAATCAGTCTAGACAGAAGTGTAGAAGAAGACATTTATTGGTATAATATCCAGAGAGTTCAATCAGTCATAGTTTAATCAATAAGCAAAGGTCCAGAAAGCAACGCTCCTGCACTTAGAATGATGAGTCTGAGTCGTGAATCTAGACAGTAACTTATACTTTTACACCGCATGCTTGTTTTTAACCGACGAAAAACAGAGGAGGATCTCAATTATGACCATTCATAACTTTTTAGAGAGTAGGCCGTATTTAAACCATGTGCAAATGTGTGTAATGTGTGATGTCCATGTACATGTACAATGTGCAAAGTATTAGTCCCTACGTTTCCTTAATCTCGGTTACTCACGAGAGCTTCAGTTTCAGTAGCTAATTTTTGAACCCAATTATAAATTTTTGAGACATTGAATTGTTTTACCATCACACACATCTAGGTACTTACCAGATAACTGATATAAATATACTGAATAATTATTATAAATAAATACACACTGTGTTTATGTATATTAAATATTAATTATTTACGAAAAATCATTATAGGTACAAACATTTTTTATCTGTGGGACTCGAACCCACGACTTAGAACGCAGTGGGCAGGACCACTAGCAACCGTTTCGCCATTTGGTGGCCAAACATAATATTTTTAACGGCATTAAATGTCTTAATATACAATAATAACAGTTTAAAAAACTAAAAAAAAAAACCGATCTAACTCTCTTACTCGCATGCAAAGGATGCGGAAAGAAATTAATTAATCCTGGCGAATCTTATTAAGATAATTGGATATTTTAATCGAATTATTGCATTGTCATCGGTCTTTGACGGGTGTGCAAAGTTTAAATTAAATCTGATCGTTCAAAGTAGAACAAAATCGAGCTCAAAGGAGTCGGTTACAAATATACAAACACACAAACATACAGGTGAAGCTAATAAAAGCGTGTTAAAATTAATAAAAACAGAGTCAAACAACAAATTCAATAAATAAGATATTATTATGACGGCTTTTTCTATACAGTGTGATATTCGGTCGTCAAGGACACATTCAGAGCTGCTCACAAGGTGTAGCCTTATCTTTACTGTTTAGATTAAGAGTTTGGTACATGTTCCGTGAACCACTCACTGATTTTACGAGTACATCAAGTGAACCTTGCATTGAATTTTTCACAACTATTCGATCCGCAGGAGAACCAAGGTCACTGACATAGCCCAAACCATTAGCAAGCTGAAGTGGCAGTGGGCAGGTCACGCGTGTCGCAGGGGCGATGGCCGGTGAAGCCGAAAAGTCCTGGAGTGGAGACCGCGTCAAGTAAGCGTAGCGTGGGCCTCCAGCTCGTTGGACCGACGACATTAAGCGGGTGGCGGGAAGCGGCTGGATGAGGAAGGCTGAGGACAGGGTGTGGTGGCGCTCACTTGGGAAGGCCTATGTTCAACAGTGGACGTCCGCAGGCTGATATGATGATGATGATGATGATTCGACCCGACACGACCGGTGAGAGATATGAGGCAGGAACGACACCAAACGACTCTCTAATTGGCCGTGATTTGCGGTCATATTGTCAAACATGATCAACACTACATCATCAAAATAGTACACTGCAGCGGCCAGCAAAAGAGGCATAATGTAAATGTGGTCTTGGGCGCCGAGGCGCACATACGTGAGTCCATCAGTGCCTAAGTTGTGGTCAAGGCTCGTTACGACTTTTCTCAAACAATGCGCGGAAACTAAATAAAGTACCCAGACAGAAATTTTCGAAATCAATCACGAAAATTTTTTCCCGAGTTTTACAACTTTTACATACTAGTAGCTTGGCTAGTACAGCAGTTTCGATTTATCCCGAAGAAGGTTTGACAAAAAGTTTTTTTTGTAAAAATTACTTTTATATTAGGGTTTATTTCGAGTTGCCCGCCAGTGTAAAAAAGTGGAGGTTTGCAGTATGAAGTACAGCGACGCGCGCCCGAGGCGGTCACGTATCTTTGCAATTTACTATATCGAAATGGAAACGTGGAGTTTATGTGGTTTGCTTTGATGTGCTAGGTATTGCCGAGTTTCTTGCCAGTTCTTCTCGGTGCAAACCTGCTTTCCGAACCTGGCGGTAGAGTTTTGACTTTTCATAAGAGCCTATTAATTGGGCCTATGTGAAAATAAAGATTTTTCATTTTCATTTTCGTAGGTATCTGGTACATTTAAGAAGTTGAAAGATAAGAGTTAATACTCTAATCAAGTTGTAGGTATAACCTATGAAGCTGTATGCCAGCTACATAAAACTTTATAAATCCGGATATAAAACAACTCTTATATACCTATTATATAAATTTTGTTTTGTAAGAAAGTAGGTTCTAGTTTTCCTCGTTGGCGCCTAAAATGCGTTTTCTCATATCTGGCAGAAACTATGGATTTTTTCCGAAAAATGTATAGGTATCTATAATCCAGGTTATCGCCTATATCAGTTAAGTAGTTGTGCGTGCAACATGAATGTTTGACAAACTTACACACAAAAGTCAAACACAAAAAATATTCACCTCCTTATTATAATTTAAAAGATTTCTGCTTTATGTGTGATGGAAGGGACCTATATATTATATGTAATATGCTATTGCTTTTTAGGGTTCCGTACCCAAAAGTTAAAAATTGACCCTATTAGGTACTAAGTCTTCGCTGTTCGTCCGTCCGTCCGTCTGTCACAAGGCAGTATCTCTTAACGGCCTACAAGCCGTATTTAGGTGATTTTGAATGAAGTTTTATGCAAAAACTATAAAGAAAATTACTTTCAAATTTACACGTCATGTATTTTGGGTCTTTAATCTAAAATCGCTAAGAAGCAGAAACACGATTGGATAAAATTTTCTCGATAGAAAGTTCTCCCAAAAGTTGCTCCAAAATCTCAGTTTTTCTATATTTTATCGGAAACTACAATGGATGTAATTGTAATTTTAGTTTTAATGTATCGGTAATAATAATATCCTATAACGCTTAGAACGGATTTTTGATAACCAGCTTAGTTTTTGAGTAATTAGGTAAAACGTCGTTTTTCTGCTATATTCTTCCGCGACGCTGCATGTCGCACTTACCAAATCTCCGTGAGAGTGAGAAAGACAAAAATAAATTCAATCAATCCCCGTTCAATCAAACCGTGATAGTTAGAAATTTTCATAGAAGATGTATTTCCGTTGCAACTATAATAGGTTACAACTAATACTAAAAAATGGAATAAGATAGGCATTAAAGGGGGCTTCCATTCATTCATTAACGAGCAGGTGGGAGCTTTGCCATCTCTTCACTCGTAGCTCCCTAGCGCATCCATATTTCCAAAATGTTTTTAAACTAGGTTCATCTGATATACCTAGTACAAACAAGATGAAAAACTAACAAACGGTCTCCCGTGAGTAAAAACGATGAATGATAAATTCAGAGACATGACGTAGGTATAGGTAAATAAACAAGCACTCTGGGATTTGAAAAAAGGTCAAAACAATATCAAAACAATAAAGATGGCGGCCCAAGCCGTGACGTCACGAACGCCGGGGGTCACGTAGCGGTGCAATTTGCCGCCGAAATGGAAAAAGGTTCCGCACGTGTTCTGACGCTTTAGGCTTACGCCATATTATTTATCTAGTTAACTCTTGGAGTCTTAAGTTATTTGGTGCCAATTAAGGGTTAAATGCTACAGCTGACTTTTAATGCCATCAATATTGAATAGAAGCAGGCGTTTCTTAGCGGAAGTCTATTTTTAGCAAGAATACAGTGTGAGTCTTCATAATGTGCACATATTGAAAGTAAGTAGTAATAATATGTATGGTCTGGCTCATCGGAGCTCCGGAGCATAATGGTATTCGTGGTGGGAATAACATTAAATCTACCTGAGCTCCGATGAAACACAACATGCGTATTATAACTCTGACGTCTCACGCCAGCCTACTTCCAACTAAATAGTACTGCTCTGTGTTTAGTCATGGCTTGACAGAATTAGCACTATTGTCTCGTTATGTAGTAGTAATAATATGTATGGTCTGGCTCATCGGAGCTCCGGAGCATAATGGTATTCGTGGTGGGAATAACATTAAATCTGCCTGAGCTCCGATGAAACACAACATGCGTATTATAACTCTGACGTCTCACGCCAGCCTACTTCCAACTAAATAGTACTGCTCTGTGTTTAGTCATGGCTTGACAGAATTAGCACTATTGTCTCGTTATGGGTCCAAAAGATATAGGTAAGAAAGATAGGTTGCTTAAGGTACCACGTTTCGGCTACCATTCTAAGGTCACATTTAATAACTTCATCTCTACTAAAAATAGTTTTGTTGGGAAACAGGTAATAAAAAAAAAATTTAATAATATATTTATTTATTTTTAGTAACTTGCACAGAATACAATTCTTTCTTCATGGTTACTGATAGTGGTTTGAATTTTGTTTTCTTTAAAATAAACTATTAAATCAATCGTTAGCGCTTTTATATTATTTTCGAACCAACAATTTTTAACATTGAACTCATCTCTTGCTTCACATAATATTGAGGTAGCGACCAGAAACTCTTTGAGACCGTAGGGATTATGCACAAAGCTCCAGAATAACGGGTGAGTGGTCAGACGTGCTGTCACGACTGGATTCGATTTTTATATCTAGATGATCGATGTTTTTTATTATGAAAAAGTCTAACAGATCCGACTTCTTTCTTGGGTCCGTTGGCCAATAGGTATGTTCTCTAGACGACACTGATTTGAAGACGATTTTTATCAATACTCATCTTGAGTTTACGACCTCGTGTATTTGTACTGCGAGAGTCCCAACAAGTATGCTTGGCATTCCAATCACCACCACTAATAAAGCGATTGCCTAGAGTTTGAAAATAGGAGTAGTAATAATATGTATGGTCTGGCTCATCGGAGCTCCGGAGCATAATGGTATTCGTGATGGGAATAACATTAAATCTGCCTGAGCTCCGATGAAACACAACATGCGTATTATAACTCTGACGTCTCACGCCAGCCTACTTCCAACTAAATAGTACTGCTCTGTGTTTAGTCATGGCTTGACAGAATTAGCACTATTGTCTCGTTATGGGTCCAAAAGATATAGGTAAGAAAGATAGGTTGCTTAAGGTACCACGTTTCGGCTACCATTCTAAGGTCACATTTAATAACTTCATCTCTACTAAAAATAGTTTTGTTGGGAAACAGGTAATAAAAAAAAAATTTAATAATATATTTATTTATTTTTAGTAACTTGCACAGAATACAATTCTTTCTTCATGGTTACTTAAAGTGGTTTGAATTTTGTTTTCTTTAAAATAAACTATTAAATCAATCGTTAGCGCTTTTATATTATTTTCGAACCAACAATTTTTAACATTGAACTCATCTCTTGCTTCACATAATATTGAGGTAGCGACCAGAAACTCTTTGAGACCGTAGGGATTATGCACAAAGCTCCAGAATAACGGGTGAGTGGTCAGACGTGCTGTCACGACTGGATTCGATTTTTATATCTAGATGATCGATGTTTTTTATTATGAAAAAGTCTAACAGATCCGACTTCTTTCTTGGGTCCGTTGGCCAATAGGTATGTTCTCTAGACGACACTGATTGAAGACGATTTTTATCAATACTCATCTTGAGTTTACGACCTCGTGTATTTGTACTGCGAGAGTCCCAACAAGTATGCTTGGCATTCCAATCACCACCACTAATAAAGCGATTGCCTAGAGTTTGAAAATAGGCGGAGAACATGTCCTCATTAATATTATGTGGTGGTGGACAGTATGTGGCTGAGAGGGTGATGTAGTTAGCACGATATTTAACCATGATACTGGTTGCCTGTAGCTGATTTGTTTCATACGGTTGTAACAGCGTGTGTTGTATGTGCTGTCTTATTATGATGGCGGTACCAGCATGGGCCCTACCATCAGGATGTCCAGTAAAATAGATACAATAACCGGGTAACTGAAAGTACCTTCTGTCTGTTAGGTGCGACTCTGAAATGAGCACAACGTCCAGATCGTTGGCTACCATGAAGGCGGTAACTTCGTCCTTTCTTCTTGAAAGTCCGTTGATATTCCATGTTGCGATGCGCATGGAAGTCATTTTTGATGTTGTACTTATTATTGTCGGTGTGAAATGAAACGCCATATTGTAGCCATAGCATTTAATTTTAACATGTTCCTTTTTATTGACCAGCGAAGTCAAATCGACGGGCAGCCCGGGCCGGTCCGGGACGTCGAGGTTTTTTTTAGGGGCCGGCTGAAAATCAGCGCTGTGATGGTGTATCTACACCATCTCGGCATTATGCTGAGTCGTTGCCCCTTTTTGGGTTTACTGGTCACAGGTTTCTTTAGTTTTAGTATTATCTTGGCTTTGTAATTTTGTTTTTTCTGTATGTATCTGTGTCCATTTTCTAACCCAAATAAAGTTTTTTATTATTATTATTATTATTAAACGCCCGACTGCCAATTTGATACTGGATAGATATTTTTTAAATTGAAGTTATATATCTCCATAATCGTACAAAAAGGTGAGGAGGGGTAGTATAGATTTATTGCGCAATGCCATCCATTTTTTCAAAATCTTAGCGCTTGTATTGGTCGTACACATGCGATGACGGCGTATAAACTCTTCATTCATCGCGCCCTCGGTGTGGTTCCGCGAGATCATGTACGCCAATAGGCCCAAATGTTTGACATTGGTCCAGTTCATCGTAGTGGATGTGCCGCCGTACCGATTTCGGGTGCGGCACAAAAGCAGCGCAGCCACGTCGGCGTGATGCGGCTCCTTTAAGTAGACGCGTTCCATGGCGGTCGCGTCAATGAATTATATCAACCGCAATAGAATGAAAAAGTTTTTGCGGATAAACTTGTACGTGTTGATCGGGGCGGGCGGCGTGGGTGAGTTCAACCATTCGGCGTGCCCCAACCGTAACACACCAACTTCTCCGGTTCGAACGAAAACTGCGACGATCGGTCGTCATCGGACGTGGATGGGCTCGCCGCCGCCGAGCGGCAATTGAGCGCCACACTCTTCAAATAATCCAACGCGCCGAAGCTCAATTGCCGCTCGGCGGCGGCGAGCCCATCCACGTCCGATGACGACCGATCGTCGCAGTTTTCGTTCGAACCGGAGAAGTTGGTGTGTTACGTGGACACGGACGGCATCGAGTACACCCATCCGTACGGCCTGGACGCGCATTCGATATGCCGCCAGGTGAACGACACGCTGGCCGAGTGTTTGGGCGTTCCCTATTTGGCGCTCAGCGTGGAACCCGAAGTGGACAGGTTGTTGGTGTTGACGTGCAAAAGCTACGCGACGTTTTCGTCGCCGAACTAAGTGACGCATACGGGCTACGAGCGCAATGTGAACGCGCGAATCAAATATATTCTCACGGCGATTGTGCAAGTGAACCAGATACACGCTCAACGCGAAGACTACCCCCTTTATGTGTTGTTCGATGTGTTCACCCACTTGGAAATGGCCAATCAGGCGATCATGTTTGAACGCGTGAATTGAATCGCCACAAGAACGAGAGCAGCCTGCAGCGCTACATTTGTTCGGTGACCAACGAGTTTCGCGGCGACGTGGCCACCGTAATGTTGACGGACGCCGATAACATTCAGCGCGATTGGTACATGGGGCACGCCGAATGGTTGAACTCACCCACGCCGCCCGCCCCGATCAACACGTACAAGTTTATCCGCAAAAACTTTTTCATTCTATTGCGGTTGATATAATTCATTGGCGCGACCGCCATGGAACGCGTCTACTTAAAGGAGCCGCATCACGCCGACGTGGCTGCGCTGCTTTTGTGCCGCACCCGAAATCGGTACGGCGGCACATCCACCACGATGAACTGGACCAATGTCAAACATTTGGGCCTATTGGCGTACATGATCTCGCGGAACCACACCGAGGGCGCGATGAATGAAGAGTTTATACGCCGTCATCGCATGTGTACGACCAATACAAGCGCTAAGATTTTGAAAAAATGGATGGCATTGCGCAATAAATCTATACTACCCCTCCTCACCTTTTTGTACGATTATGGAGATATATAACTTCAATTTAAAAAATATCTATCCAGTATCAAATTGGCAGTCGGGCGTTTCATTTCACACCGACAATAATAAGTACAACATCAAAAATGACTTCCATGCGCATCGCAACATGGAATATCAACGGACTTTCAAGAAGAAAGGACGAAGTTACCGCCTTCATGGTAGCCAACGATCTGGACGTTGTGCTCATTTCAGAGTCGCACCTAACAGACAGAAGGTACTTTCAGTTACCCGGTTATTGTATCTATTTTACTGGACATCCTGATGGTAGGGCCCATGCTGGTACCGCCATCATAATAAGACAGCACATACAACACACGCTGTTACAACCGTATGAAACAAATCAGCTACAGGCAACCAGTATCATGGTTAAATATCGTGCTAACTACATCACCCTCTCAGCCACATACTGTCCACCACCACATAATATTAATGAGGACATGTTCTCCGCCTATTTTCAAACTCTAGGCAATCGCTTTATTAGTGGTGGTGATTGGAATGCCAAGCATACTTGTTGGGACTCTCGCAGTACAAATACACGAGGTCGTAAACTCAAGATGAGTATTGATAAAAATCGTCTTCAATCAGTGTCGTCTAGAGAACATACCTATTGGCCAACGGACCCAAGAAAGAAGTCGGATCTGTTAGACTTTTTCATAATAAAAAACATCGATCATCTAGATATAAAAATCGAATCCAGTCGTGACAGCACGTCTGACCACTCACCCGTTATTCTGGAGCTTTGTGCATAATCCCTACGGTCTCAAAGAGTTTCTGGTCGCTACCTCAATATTATGTGAAGCAAGAGATGAGTTCAATGTTAAAAATTGTTGGTTCGAAAATAATATAAAAGCGCTAACGATTGATTTAATAGTTTATTTTAAAGAAAACAAAATTCAAACCACTTTAAGTAACCATGAAGAAAGAATTGTATTCTGTGCAAGTTACTAAAAATAAATAAATATATTATTAAATTTTTTTTTTATTACCTGTTTCCCAACAAAACTATTTTTAGTAGAGATGAAGTTATTAAATGTGACCTTAGAATGGTAGCCGAAACGTGGTACCTTAAGCAACCTATCTTTCTTACCTATATCTTTTGGACCCATAACGAGACAATAGTGCTAATTCTGTCAAGCCATGACTAAACACAGAGCAGTACTATTTAGTTGGAAGTAGGCTGGCGTGAGACGTCAGAGTTATAATACGCATGTTGTGTTTCATCGGAGCTCAGGCAGATTTAATGTTATTCCCATCACGAATACCATTATGCTCCGGAGCTCCGATGAGCCAGACCATACATATTATTACTACTCCTATTTTCAAACTCTAGGCAATCGCTTTATTAGTGGTGGTGATTGGAATGCCAAGCATACTTGTTGGGACTCTCGCAGTACAAATACACGAGGTCGTAAACTCAAGATGAGTATTGATAAAAATCGTCTTCAATCAGTGTCGTCTAGAGAACATACCTATTGGCCAACGGACCCAAGAAAGAAGTCGGATCTGTTAGACTTTTTCATAATAAAAAACATCGATCATCTAGATATAAAAATCGAATCCAGTCGTGACAGCACGTCTGACCACTCACCCGTTATTCTGGAGCTTTGTGCATAATCCCTACGGTCTCAAAGAGTTTCTGGTCGCTACCTCAATATTATGTGAAGCAAGAGATGAGTTCAATGTTAAAAATTGTTGGTTCGAAAATAATATAAAAGCGCTAACGATTGATTTAATAGTTTATTTTAAAGAAAACAAAATTCAAACCACTATCAGTAACCATGAAGAAAGAATTGTATTCTGTGCAAGTTACTAAAAATAAATAAATATATTATTAAATTTTTTTTTTATTACCTGTTTCCCAACAAAACTATTTTTAGTAGAGATGAAGTTATTAAATGTGACCTTAGAATGGTAGCCGAAACGTGGTACCTTAAGCAACCTATCTTTCTTACCTATATCTTTTGGACCCATAACGAGACAATAGTGCTAATTCTGTCAAGCCATGACTAAACACAGAGCAGTACTATTTAGTTGGAAGTAGGCTGGCGTGAGACGTCAGAGTTATAATACGCATGTTGTGTTTCATCGGAGCTCAGGCAGATTTAATGTTATTCCCACCACGAATACCATTATGCTCCGGAGCTCCGATGAGCCAGACCATACATATTATTACTACTTACTTTCAATATGTGCACATTATGAAGACTCACACTGTATTCTTGCTAAAAATAGACTTCCGCTAAGAAACGCCTGCTTCTATTCAATATTGATGGCATTAAAAGTCAGCTGTAGCATTTAACCCTTAATTGGCACCAAATAACTTAAGACTCCAAGAGTTAACTAGATAAATAATATGGCGTAAGCCTAAAGCGTCAGAACACGTGCGGAACCTTTTTCCATTTCGGCGGCAAATTGCACCGCTACGTGACCCCCGGCGTTCGTGACGTCACGGCTTGGGCCGCCATCTTTATTGTTTTGATATTGTTTTGACCTTTTTTCAAATCCCAGAGTGCTTGTTTATTTACCTATACCTACGTCATGTCTCTGAATTTATCATTCATCGTTTTTACTCACGGGAGACCGTTTGTTAGTTTTTCATCTTGTTTGTACTAGGTATATCAGATGAACCTAGTTTAAAAACATTTTGGAAATATGGATGCGCTAGGGAGCTACGAGTGAAGAGATGGCAAAGCTCCCACCTGCTCGTTAATGAATGAATGGAAGCCCCCTTTAATGCCTATCTTATTCCATTTTTTAGTATTAGTTGTAACCTATTATAGTTGCAACGGAAATACATCTTCTATGAAAATTTCTAACTATCACGGTTTGATTGAACGGGGATTGATTGAATTTATTTTTGTCTTTCTCACTCTCACGGAGATTTGGTAAGTGCGACATGCAGCGTCGCGGAAGAATATAGCAGAAAAACGACGTTTTACCTAATTACTCAAAAACTAAGCTGGTTATCAAAAATCCGTTCTAAGCGTTATAGGATATTATTATTACCGATACATTAAAACTAAAATTACAATTACATCCATTGTAGTTTCCGATAAAATATAGAAAAACTGAGATTTTGGAGCAACTTTTGGGAGAACTTTCTATCGAGAAAATTTTATCCAATCGTGTTTCTGCTTCTTAGCGATTTTAGATTAAAGACCCAAAATACATGACGTGTAAATTTGAAAGTAATTTTCTTTATAGTTTTTGCATAAAACTTCATTCAAAATCACCTAAATACGGCTTGTAGGCCGTTAAGAGATACTGCCTTGTGACAGACGGACGGACGGACGAACAGCGAAGACTTAGTACCTAATAGGGTCAATTTTTAACTTTTGGGTACGGAACCCTAAAAAGCAATAGCATATTACATATAATATATAGGTCCCTTCCATCACACATAAAGCAGAAATCTTTTAAATTATAATAAGGAGGTGAATATTTTTTGTGTTTGACTTTTGTGTGTAAGTTTGTCAAACATTCATGTTGCACGCACAACTACTTAACTGATATAGGCGATAACCTGGATTATAGATACCTATACATTTTTCGGAAAAAATCCATAGTTTCTGCCAGATATGAGAAAACGCATTTTAGGCGCCAACGAGGAAAACTAGAACCTACTTTCTTACAAAACAAAATTTATATAATAGGTATATAAGAGTTGTTTTATATCCGGATTTATAAAGTTTTATGTAGCTGGCATACAGCTTCATAGGTTATACCTACAACTTGATTAGAGTATTAACTCTTATCTTTCAACTTCTTAAATGTACCAGATACCTACGAAAATGAAAATGAAAAATCTTTATTTTCACATAGGCCCAATTAATAGGCTCTTATGAAAAGTCAAAACTCTACCGCCAGGTTCGGAAAGCAGGTTTGCACCGAGAAGAACTGGCAAGAAACTCGGCAATACCTAGCACATCAAAGCAAACCACATAAACTCCACGTTTCCATTTCGATATAGTAAATTGCAAAGATACGTGACCGCCTCGGGCGCGCGTCGCTGTACTTCATACTGCAAACCTCCACTTTTTTACACTGGCGGGCAACTCGAAATAAACCCTAATATAAAAGTAATTTTTACAAAAAAAACTTTTTGTCAAACCTTCTTCGGGATAAATCGAAACTGCTGTACTAGCCAAGCTACTAGTATGTAAAAGTTGTAAAACTCGGGAAAAAATTTTCGTGATTGATTTCGAAAATTTCTGTCTGGGTACTTTATTTAGTTTCCGCGCATTGTTTGAGAAAAGTCGTAACGAGCCTTGACCACAACTTAGGCACTGATGGACTCACGTATGTGCGCCTCGGCGCCCAAGACCACATTTACATTATGCCTCTTTTGCTGGCCGCTGCAGTGTACTATTTTGATGATGTAGTGTTGATCATGTTTGACAATATGACCGCAAATCACGGCCAATTAGAGAGTCGTTTGGTGTCGTTCCTGCCTCATATCTCTCACCGGTCGTGTCGGGTCGAATCATCATCATCATCATCATATCAGCCTGCGGACGTCCACTGTTGAACATAGGCCTTCCCAAGTGAGCGCCACCACACCCTGTCCTCAGCCTTCCTCATCCAGCCGCTTCCCGCCACCCGCTTAATGTCGTCGGTCCAACGAGCTGGAGGCCCACGCTACGCTTACTTGACGCGGTCTCCACTCCAGGACTTTTCGGCTTCACCGGCCATCGCCCCTGCGACACGCGTGACCTGCCCACTGCCACTTCAGCTTGCTAATGGTTTGGGCTATGTCAGTGACCTTGGTTCTCCTGCGGATCGAATAGTTGTGAAAAATTCAATGCAAGGTTCACTTGATGTACTCGTAAAATCAGTGAGTGGTTCACGGAACATGTACCAAACTCTTAATCTAAACAGTAAAGATAAGGCTACACCTTGTGAGCAGCTCTGAATGTGTCCTTGACGACCGAATATCACACTGTATAGAAAAAGCCGTCATAATAATATCTTATTTATTGAATTTGTTGTTTGACTCTGTTTTTATTAATTTTAACACGCTTTTATTAGCTTCACCTGTATGTTTGTGTGTTTGTATATTTGTAACCGACTCCTTTGAGCTCGATTTTGTTCTACTTTGAACGATCAGATTTAATTTAAACTTTGCACACCCGTCAAAGACCGATGACAATGCAATAATTCGATTAAAATATCCAATTATCTTAATAAGATTCGCCAGGATTAATTAATTTCTTTCCGCATCCTTTGCATGCGAGTAAGAGAGTTAGATCGGTTTTTTTTTTAGTTTTTTAAACTGTTATTATTGTATATTAAGACATTTAATGCCGTTAAAAATATTATGTTTGGCCACCAAATGGCGAAACGGTTGCTAGTGGTCCTGCCCACTGCGTTCTAAGTCGTGGGTTCGAGTCCCACAGATAAAAAATGTTTGTACCTATAATGATTTTTCGTAAATAATTAATATTTAATATACATAAACACAGTGTGTATTTATTTATAATAATTATTCAGTATATTTATATCAGTTATCTGGTAAGTACCTAGATGTGTGTGATGGTAAAACAATTCAATGTCTCAAAAATTTATAATTGGGTTCAAAAATTAGCTACTGAAACTGAAGCTCTCGTGAGTAACCGAGATTAAGGAAACGTAGGGACTAATACTTTGCACATTGTACATGTACATGGACATCACACATTACACACATTTGCACATGGTTTAAATACGGCCTACTCTCTAAAAAGTTATGAATGGTCATAATTGAGATCCTCCTCTGTTTTTCGTCGGTTAAAAACAAGCATGCGGTGTAAAAGTATAAGTTACTGTCTAGATTCACGACTCAGACTCATCATTCTAAGTGCAGGAGCGTTGCTTTCTGGACCTTTGCTTATTGATTAAACTATGACTGATTGAACTCTCTGGATATTATACCAATAAATGTCTTCTTCTACACTTCTGTCTAGACTGATTACAGACAATAAGTTAGTCGTCCTTAGTCCTTAGTTAAGTACTTTGCTTCAGCTTGTTTATTTTATTAATTATCCCCCTAAAGAGATGTTATTAATGGGGCGAAACGTACGTCCAAGAAAGTATTGGAAAATTGTGCGTGGTGTTTCATGTGGGCAGTGTTCCTGCATAATCTTTTCAAGAAGCGGATTATAGCAAAACAAATCTTCAACAGATCTTCAGAAATTCTCAAACAGTCTTTCCTACTAATTATGGATTTCCGCAAAATTACGCCTGCTTCCATTCGATATTATTGCAGTTAAATGGTTATTATAATCAATTATTAGTAAATTTTGCCGCAATTTACGTTGCTTGTAGCAATTTGGTATTTTTCTCATCCCCCGCGCGTTACATGGCCGTGTGAGACGTGGTCAGCTTTACGGTAATCTTCCATTTGAGGGAGCGATTTGTCCGGGAGACGTATAGTTAGTTTCTGTAGAGCCGACTGATCCTCTCTCCGAGACGCACTCGATTTTAGCAATTATACGGAGATGCCCACGATGCCTTTGTTCTTCTTTATTGACATTGTTTTTCAACCGACTTCCAAAAAAGAAGGAGATTTTCATTGCGACTCTATATTATTTTTTATGTTTGTTACCTCATAAATTTTGACTGAGTGAATCGATTTTAATGATCCTTTTTTTTATTAGAAAACTGACGCTTCCCGTGTGGTCCCATTTCAATGTAGTTCAGTTCTGGTTCTATATCCATGAGTAAACCATATAAGTCTTACATTTTTAATTGGAAAGGATTAGATTGATGAGAGATGAAGTCGGGTTTTTTGTTAATTAATTAACGTATATGATATATTCGAGAAATGATTCCATTGCGTTGGAATGTCTTACCTAACTACTAATAGAGGATTTTATATTTTTCTCTCTTTGGAAGTCAGAGAGTAGGTAGTGTACAGACCAACTAATGACCATATACCTACTAACCAACTGACCAACTAATGACATTATATTAGACCAAGGTCAATCAATAAACAAAAGACTTACATTTCAATAATCGTATGGGAATCGTAAAAATGAATTTATTTTAATTCATAATTATCGAAAAACAATTTAATCAATCCACTCCTTTCACATGCATATCTTCTTTCACGCAATCCATCCATCTCTCCTTGGATCTTCCTCTACATTTTCGTCCCTGCACATGCATACTCATCGTTCTTTTAGTAACCATGATTTCATCCCCTCAACATAACATGCCCAAGGTAAGCGTGAACCTTTTACTCCTCATCTTTTCTGTTACTGGCGCAACTTTCAATCTTCCCCTTATGGATTCGTTCCTTATCCTATCCATTCTCGTCACACCACACATCCATCTCAACATTCGCATTTCGGTCGCATGCACTCTTCTTTCATCTGTCCCTTTTACCGCCCAACACTCTGATCCATACAACACGACAGGCCTGACGACCGTCTTATAAATTTTCCCCCTTAAATTTAAGGGGACCAGGATCGCATAATATGACATCTGTGACCTGTCGCCATTTCATCCATCCCGCCCAGGTAATATAATAGCAATTTTAGTTTTACTTATTATAAATAAAAAAAAATAGCAATAACTATTAATATCGGTGTGTAGGTATTCGAGGCAGTAGGTGCGTGTACATATTTACGCCAACAATTGCAGCACATAGACATTGCTTTATTCTTGTTCACATTGCGAGCTATTTTTACACCAAGGCTATGCTGACATTATTTTATATTTTCTATCTTCAGTATCTTAAGTTTTTATAAATATTGGGTATGTACGTCTAACTATTAACAAGCGACATTTAGAGGGTATTTAAATGACATCAATATATTGTACGTTGAAGGGATACCTAACCCAAAAAAAAATTGTGCGGAGGTATACAAATCTATTAATTATGTAGTTATATACTAGGTCAGCAATAATAATAATGACTTTCAACTACGGTACCCTACACTGCTTGCGGCCCGACACGCACTTGGCCGGCATTTGTGATTAATTTGTGTAGGTAGGTATAAGTATTCAGTAGGTATTCTGAAAAAAGGACGTACGTCTGTACTCTATTTTTCATACCCCTGAATGAGTAATATATTTGGCAAAGTGTAGGAAACAGGATTATTTCCTATAGCTCCGCTGGCGCAAGACGTTTAACGTTCCGATGAAATTGATCAGTCACAATGACACGCACTGGATAAGTGTAACTTGTAAATACATTTATTTACTTTGAAACAATCCCTGACCACCAAACTAGGCGACCCGTAATTTGGGAGTCAGTGTCTTCAAATAAGTTGTACAAAATTGGGAAAGCAAGAAGAATGTACTTATAAAATAAATTAAAGATAGATCTAATCTATCTTTAATGCCTGTAATGAATATTTATTAGATACTAGATAGGTATTTGATTATAAATTTTATTAGAAGATTGAGTCGGTATGTCGCGTTCATTCATGGAACTAATTATATCTATTTCAGTAAAATCATATTGTGGGTTATGTTATTTCTGTGACGTTACATGCAGAACTGGTTTGTTTTTATGCCGGTTATATACTGAGCGTTATTAGTTTATGACGAGCGTTTTTTAAAAGCTCGAAAATGGACCCTTTTCATTTCAGTCAACTATTTCTTTAAAACAGAGCGACTTGAGGGCTAGACGACTTATATCGAAAGTATTAGGTTGAAGTTCTACTTTTGAATATGCAATTTATTTGCGGTCACTTGCCGACGTTACATTACAGAGTGGGAACAAGTAGACTATCCTGTAAAATATTGAGTATTTGATATTTCTCAAAATATCGAGTAAAAATTGTCGTAGAACAAAAGTTGTTTGTTAATGTAAACAAATACAGGCCGAGACTAGGCCGAGAGCGATTTGGTATGGTGGTTGGTTTTCAAAATAATGCGCGTTTAAAAAACGCTCAATAGTTGTGTACCTATTACCTTAGTTGAACAAAAACAAGTTAGGTACCTAGTGCTAATATAGTCGCACCGACAGCTCGTCAGCTATGAGACATGTCTCACAAGTGAAGGTTTTCATTAATTTTATAATCAAAACCGGCCCTCGCGAAACACACCAGTATTTAATTACGATGATTTAGTGTCCAAGATTAGGAAAATGTGCAAAAACTGAGGATGTGGTTTGAAAGGATATCGTTCTGTTTTATATTGGGTAAGAAGGGAGCAGTGTTTTTTAATTATCTAAGGGCCGATTTTTCAATCGCCAGATAAGCGTTAACCAAGGAATAAATATGACGTTTTGACAGGCATATTTTTTCGATTTTGTATGGCATATGTGTCATAGTTTATCTGACGATTAGAAAATCAGCCCTTATTGTAACATATTTATTATCCCCTTGCGCGTGGCATAAGAGGCGAAGCGGCTTGGAGTGACACAGAGAATTTATCCTGGGGACAGCGACGGCGCGGCGAGTCCGTATTTTGTATCGTCCTGCCCCAGAATGGGGAGAGTGGGCACATAGGGACCAGGAGCGAGAGGAAACAACTTGTAGGGAGTCAAGAAGGCGCCCCGGGAACACGCCAAGAGCAAGTACCGAATGGGTGCCCTCCCGCGTTTCGGCCCCCATAACCGCGAGGTTGATTGGGCCATGGGTGGTGGAGGGTTGTCCCTATCCCCTTGTGAGAGGCTCACTCTAGTGGTATGCTTCGGCCGCGGCTAGTTACCACCCTACCGGCAAAAGCGCATTGACAACAGATTTTGTGTTTCGGCGCAATGTTGTGCAACCCGAAGGGATTCCCCTTCCAAGTTAGTACGATAAAATCCTCAGTTGCATCAGGGCCCTATTCATCAAAAGTTACAAGTCTTGTATTACAAGCGATTCTCATCAATTCTCTTGTAAATTTACAAGAGAATCGCTTTTCGCGAGAAGGGCCCAGGTTGCAATAGGTGAAATCGCAGTTAAGTGTACTTTCTTGTAGTATGTAAAATATTTGTCAATGATATAATCTAGAACTGATAAATGAAAATAAGCTTGTAAAAATATTGTAACAATTATGCGGATGCAAAAGTTTCATAGTTTATTGTTCTTTAATTTCGGGTCCGTACAAGATGATTTTCTTGGGAATGAAAAAAAAAATAAAAAAAAATATACAATAAAATTGTTTTAGGAAATTTTCATCTTGGGATTTTTGGACTCCGTCAGAAAAGTCTTACTTATGATATAGAAATAATAAAGTAGAGCTCAATTATCAATTCAACAACCGAATGGCGTAGCGATAGTGATCCTGCCGTCTGTGCCGACGGTCGTGTGTTCGATTCCCACAACCGGAAAATGTTTCTGTGATGAACATGAATGTTTCCATTGTATGCTGGGTGTTTTTCAATATATTGTATTTATCTACTTATATAAATGAATCTTTGTATATGAAATGCCCGTCAAACTCTTCGAAAGACTTCGATCGATAGTAATGAAATTTTCAATGTGTGTTCGGTAGGTCTGAGAGTAGGTCGTAAGCTATTTTTTGTCCCTAATGGCAAAACAACGTTTGCCATGTCAGCTATATATATATATATATATATATATATATGTATATATTTATCAGCTATCTTATCTTGTAACTATAATACTATCGCTTACTTTGGGGCTAGATTTTTATGTCGTGATGTATATTTATTTCATTTAATTTTGCAGTTATTTATTTAAACTCAGACGCGACCTTCCAGTTGAGTCATCCGTCAGAACGGGTATGTATTTCATATAACTTACAAATAATAATTGTATCTATTTATACACTAATATCTAACAGTCGTAGGTACTTATAATCTTAAGTCAATCTTAATGTCTCGCCAAACAGCCGGCAGGGCATAGCATGGGCACCAACGTCCACAATGCCGTCGGCGTACGTTCCGTTTCAGCCGACTGACGTCCACAGCTGGACAAAGGCCTCTTGCAATGACTTCCAGCCCACACAGTCCTGCGCCACTTGTATCCAGCGGCTGCCCGCGACTGTTTTCATGCCGTCGTCGGCGTAAACAGCGGGGCTAGACAAAGTCACAAGCGTTTGGCGTTAACGCTAGTCGACAAAAATGTATGGACAAAACAAATGACTGTAGAAAAACCACGATAATAATTACTAAACACGCTGTGTTTGAATAATTAACTACGCTAACTTGAACGCTCGCTGGCGTTCTCGCGGACCTTGTAGTACTTCGCTTGACAATTGACTGCCGACAGTATCAAACACAACGTGTTTAGTAATTATTATCGTGGTTTTTCTACAGTCATTTGTTTTATCCATACATTTTTGTCGACTAGCGTTAACGCCAAACGCTTGTGACTTTGTCTAGCCCCGCAGTTGTAATTTTTTATTTAAAATAAAAATAAGTATGTATAACCAATATAAATAAACCAAAGACCTATATACAAGTTCACAAACTTAATCCAACAAGTAAATAAATTATTATAATTACTTTTTTGCAGCGGCCGCGGCAGCGAGATCGGTGGATTTGGCCGGGTGACGAACAGCCTAAAGTGAGTCTTAGATAATAATTATACCTACATGTAAATCTTGTTGAGCTGTGTATAAAAAAGAATGTCAAGGGATCAAGAACATTTACACAAGCTACTGGTACGAGTAAAGTGTTTCTTCTTATTCAAATAAAAAAAATTCGAAGTTTTAATTTTTTAAGTATTAGAAGTTTTATTGGGGCCGTGGAGTCATAGTGCCAAAAAATCCTTTGAGTGCCAGAAGGGCTGGTTCATTTTGCGCAACGAATCAGCCTAGCTGTTCAACGTGGAAATGCAGCTACTATTCTTGGAACAATTCCACGTGGGAAAGACTGGCATAGTAATTAGAATAAGTTATTGTAAAATTTCAATAAAAAAGTTTTGGAATTAAAAAGAGATTTATTTGTATTCCAGAATAAAAGTAATCTTGGAACTGAGTACACAACAGAGAACCCTAGCACTAGAGGTGGTTACGATCCTTGCGCGCCCTACACTACAAAGAGGCCTGACTTCAAGGCAGCGGGCCGCAGAAAAAGCCAAGTCAGTTAGTATTCCCACAATAGTTTGGAGATAATTTAAAGCCTCGTAAACTTAGCTTTAAGAAACAAAATAGTTATCATTAATAATAAGCATAATCATACTTTACTGATTTTTCATAAGAGCTAATAAAGAAGGCCTTTATGAAATAAATAAATCATAATCACGCAAACACACATTTTTAGTGATTTCTCTCTGTAAGATACCAAACTATAATAATATGCTTAGAAAAAAAACAGGTTAAAAATCACGTCTTTTGCACTTTTGATTACTTTTTGGATGTTAATCATCCGGGGTAACAGTTAATTGGTTTGCATTTTTTTGCAGAATGCTATGAGTATATATGGGAAAGGAAAAATAGAGAAGATGAAGCAAAAAGGAGCTTGGAGTGTAAGTAAAATTAGTCAATTATTACGCCACAAAAATTGCTATTATAATTATGTGGGCGAGATGTGCGTACATTAGGCAAATAAAAAATCCGCTTGTTCTGTACTATTTTATTCACAATAGATGATACTTTTTTAATATAAGTGCGGTATCATTTCTTTACGAGTGGCGGTTTGTTGACTCAAGCCAAAGGCGCGGGTCAACTATAGGCACGAGTATAGAAATGACAATTCGGCACGTGCATTGAACGTCGTTTTTTAATACATTTGCGAAAAAAAAATGCTATTATGTGTTTGCCTGCTCCGTGTTTGCGTGCTTTGCTCCGATCCCGCTGCTGTGCCGAAAACAAAAAAAAAAGCACTAGTGCGGAAAATAATAACTTTCCGCGCGCAAAACACACATGGATTTCCATGCGTCCACTTTACTAAATAACATAATTTTTTTAACAAATTTTAAATAAAAGAATGTTTCATTCTGGGCTCACGAGGGCCTACGAAGTCATGGCAATTTGTTCTGATTTTGATGATCTTCCGTCAAACAGCGCAGTATTTTCAGCCAGGTCGCTGCATATTATACCTATAAGAAGAATACAGTTTTCTTTTTCATTTTACACAGGCATTGAATATACGCGACATCTGCTGGCAGCCCAAGGATCTCGTCCTCATTTCGCTATCGGTGGTCGAGACGCTTTACGAGGAGAATTTCCTCATATGGTAATAATCTTGTCTACATCTACGTCTTTCTTCACAACTTTAATTCCATCTTCATTTCCAACCATGGTCAAATATTCTCATAGAATTCATAATCTATATATATAAAAGAATGAGGTATTTTGGTTGTTCCACGGATTCCGCCAAAACTATAGGTCGTAGAGATCTGAAATTTGGTACTTAGGTAGATATTAGGTCATGAATTCGTACTAAGACGGGGATTCCAGAAATTCCATGTTTAAGGGGTAAAATTCATATATTTAAGGGTATTTCCCATACAAAAGTAAAATTTTTTCGTTGTTCCAGGAATTCCCGAAAAACTAAAAGTCGTAGAGATCTTAAATTTGGTACCTAGGAAGATATTAGGTCATGAATTCGTACTAAGACGGGGATTCCAGAAATTCCATGTTTAAGGGGTAGAAATAGTACATTAAAGGGATTTCTCCATATAAAATTGTAATTTTTTTCGTTGTTCCAGGCATTCCAGAAAAACTAAAAGTCGTAGAGATCTGAAATTTGGTATCTAGGTAGATATTAGGTCATGAATTCGTACTAAGACGGGGATTCCAGAAATTCCAAGTTTAAGGGGTAAAAATCATACATTTAAGGGTATTTCCCATACAAAAGTAAAAATTTTCGTTGTTCCAGGAATTCCCGAAAAACTAAAAGTCGTAGAGATCTCAAATTTGGTACCTAGGAAGATATTAGGTCATGAATTCGTACTAAGACGGGGATTCCAGAAATTCCATGTTTAAGGGGTAGAAATAGTACATTAAAGGGATTTCTCCATACAAAATTGTAATTTTCTTCGTTGTTCCAGGCATTCCAGAAAAACTAAAAGTTGTAGAGATCTGAAATTTGGTATCTAGGTAGATATTAGGTCATGAATTCGTACTAAGACGGGGATTCCAGAAATTCCATGTTTAAGGGGTAGAAATAGTACATTAAAGGGATTTCTCCATACAAAATTGTAATTTTTTTTGTTGTTCCAGGAATTCCCGAAAAACTACAAGTCGGAGAGATCTGAAATTTGGTACCTACATTGACATTAGGTCATGAATTCGTACTAAGACGGGGATTCCAGAAATTCAAATTGGAAGGGATAAAAATCCTAATTTTAAGGTATTTTCCCATACAAAAGTGTAATTTTTGCGTTGTTACAGGGATTCCAGCGAAATTAAAAGTCGTAGAGATCTGAAATTTGGTACCTAGGTTGGTATTAGGTATATCATGAATTCGTATTCAGAAAGGGATTTTCGAGATTCAAATTTTGAGGAGGAAAAATTTTGAATTTATTGGCCGCCATTTTGAACTTTTTTGTTACTGGACCGATTGCTTTGAAAATGGATATTTGACTATGGCAGCAAGCATAGAGATGGAATTTGTAGTCAAAATTTAAAAAATAGGCCGCCATTTTGTAATTTTTTGTTACTGGGCCGATTGCTTTGAAAATCGATATTTGACTATGGCAGCAAGCATAGAGAAGGAATTTGTGGTCAATTTTTAAAAAAGTGGCCGCCATTTTGAACTTTTTAGTTACTGGGCCGATTGCTTTGAAAATCAATATTTGACTATGGCAGCAAGCATATAGAAGGAATTTGTGGTCAAAATTTAAAAAAGTGGCCGCCATTTTGAACTTTTTTGTAACTGGGCCGATTGCTTTGAAAATCGATATTTGACTAAGGCAGCAAGCATTGAGAAGGAATTTGTGGTCAAAATTTAAAAAAGTGGCCGCCATTTTGGACTTTTTTGTTACTGGGCCGACTGCTTTGAAAATCGATATTATACAGTGGCAGCAAGCATAGAGAAAGAGTTTGTGGTCAAAATTTAAAAAATAGGCCGCCATTTTGAACTTTTTTGTTACTGGGCCGATTGCTTTGAAAATCGATATTTGACTATGGCAGCAAGCATAAAGAAGGAATTTGTGGTCAAAATTTAAAAAAGTGGCCGCCATTTTGAGCTTTTTTGTTACTGGGCCGATTGCTTTGAAAATCGATATTTGACTATGGCAGCAAGCATAGAGAAGGAATTTGTGGTCAAAATTTAAAAAAGTGGCCGCCATTTTGAACTTTTTTGTTACTGGGCCGATTGATTTGAAAATCGATATTTGACTATGGCAGCAAGCATAGAGAAGGAATTTGTGGTCAAAATTTAAAAAAGTGGCCGCCATTTTGAACGTTTTTGTTACTGGGCCGATTGCTTTGAAAATCGATATTTGACTATGGCATCAAGCATAGAGAAGGAATTTGTGGTCAAAATTTAAAAAAGTGGCCGCCATTTTGAACTTTTTTGTTACTGGGCCGATTGCTTTGAAAATCGATATTTGACTATGGCAGCAAGCATAGAGAAGGAATTTGTGGTCAAAATTTAAAAAAAGTGGCCGCCATTTTGAACTTTTTTGTTACTGGGCCTACGATTGCTTTGAAAATCGATATTTGACTAAGGCAGCAAGCATAGAGAAGGAATTTGTGGTCAAAATTTAAAAAAGTGGCCGCCATTTTGGACATTTTTGTTACTGGGCCGACTGCTTTGAAAATCGATATTATACAGTGGCAGCAAGCATAGAGAAAGAGTTTGTGGTCAAAATTTGAAAAATAGGCCGCGATTTTGAACTTTTTTGTTACTGGGCCGATTGCTTTGAAAATCGATATTTGACTATGGCAGCAAGCATAAAGAAGGAATTTGTGGTCAAAATTTAAAAAAGTGGCCGCCATTTTGAACTTTTTTGATACTGGGTCGATTGCTTTGAAAATCGACATCTGATTATTTCACCAAGCATCGAGAAGGAATTTGTAGTCAAAATTTAAAAAATTGGCCGCCATTTTGAACTTTTTTGTTACTGGGCCGATTACTTTGAAAATCGATATTTGACAATGGCAGCAAGCATAGAGAAAGAATTTATAGTCAACATTTTGTTGTGCCGATTGTTTTCAAAATTGAATGACAACTGGGCCGATTGTTTTCAAAATTGAATTCTGATTATCGCAGCGAGCATAGAAAAGGAATTTATGGTAAAAATTTAAAAGATTGGCCACAATTTTGTACTTATATGTCTTACCATGGTAGCAAGCAACCACGGCCGGATGGACGAACGGACGGTGGAGTCTTAGTAAGAGCTTTTACCCTTTGGGTACGGAACCCTAAAAATGGCCACCATATTTAACTTTTTTGTGACGATCGAATTTTTCAAAATCAATATGTGACTATTACCAGGAAGCAAGAGAAATTTTGTGGGCAAAATGGTGTGTAATGCAGGAATTTTGGAAATTAAACCACCATAGTAAAGCATAACTCAGAAGTTAACGTGAGCGAAGCCGCGGGCGTTTGCTAGTAGCCTATATAATCGCATATTACTTCACTTTTATGTATTTATATATAGTATTTCATGTATTGTGTACAGATTTTTATACCTATTTGCAGAATTTAATCTAATGATACCGAAATAAATTAAGAAAAAATTCAACCCGCTACAGAAAGAGTCTAACTTGTTGCTAAGGATTTTTTATTTTTGTAAATATACACTGGTATAGCTCTGAAATTTCGGAATAAAAAATGATTAGTCTTCGGACACGCTCTTTGGGTTGTTTGTACATACCTAAGGAAGATATAAGTTGGCTTTATATATTAATACGATTAATTTTTATTCAGGGTGGTCTCGGATGGAAGGCGATAGCAGGAACCTGGATATTCAAATGTGGGGCCAGTTTGATCAGCGAAAAGTTTATGCTCACAGCGGCGCATTGCTCCAAAGCCTCGCCAATTGACACGAACATCGTCAGTGTCGATCCGGAAATTGTTAGGCTTGGAGACAAAAACATTATAGACACTGTAAGCTAATTATTAACATATTTGAAAACCTGATTATACCAGGAAACTATATGAACCTGTTGTGCAAGATTACAATGGCACCGATAGAACATGCGTTTTATTATGTCTCATACAGAGACCAATAGATCCCAAATATTTTCCTATGAATATAATGTTTATGGTTATTAAATATATAAAAAAAAAAAACAATCATTATTTATTTTCTATCTTTTGACCCACTTGCTACCATTTTTGCTCTTAGGAGACTGTCCTTAACTTTAAGAAATTTTGATAAGTACATGTATATATTTTTAGATTTTCAAAAAGTGTACGGGTCAACAAAATGAGTTGTTATCATAATTGTTATTGATGTCAATCGATCCTGTTTCTTATTATAGTAAAAATTATTTGTGGCACTTGATCCGGTTTTGACATAAATTTGTTCCAATTCCAGTGGTCCCATGGTCTCAATCCAATAGACGCAAAGATACAAAGAATTATTGTGCACCCGAAGTATAAATCGCCAAAGAAATATTTTGATATAGCCATAGTGGAACTGGCAGAAAAACAACATTTTTCAAGTAACGTGCAGCCGGCGTGCCTCTGGAGTGAGTTCGATACGAGCAGGCTTGGGACTTCTGCCACTTTGACCGGATGGGGAGTTATCGAAACCGGTGAGTTATCTTGAACTATGGGACTTCACCCACTTTGACCGGGTGGGGATTTATCGAGAGTTATCTTGAAACCGTATATGTTTGATACACAAAAGGTACGGCAAAAATAAACATTCGTACCACTACCTACATTAAATCGTTCCACTGCTGCTGCTGCCGCTGAGATTGCCTATGGCAATAAGACCGCCTTTTGCGCATTATGTTTTGTATGATTTCTTGTTTGTTATGTTTTCCTTTCTTGTAATGTGCAATAAAGTATTCATTCATTCATTCATGCTCAACATACAATAAGTATTTAAAAAAGTGGATAGACGTTTTATTTGAGGCGTTCCAATGTAAACTGGCTGAAATAAACTTTATAACTATAGTTTTATTGTTTGACACGAGACTGTGTGATGCTTCAGCTACTTTTACAATAAGATCTTCGGAGCAATATTGCCTTTTCCATCATAGACAAATCTGCTTCTGATTACTCTGAGTCCTTGGAATACTTACTATTAGAACTGTTGTTCGGTACTCGTAAATTGCTATTGGGTGTATTTTATAGTCCTTCGTTACATATAAACTACTTTCGCGAGTTTGAAATTTTATTAGAAAATCATGTACTCAATGCGGATCACACTATTATTATGGGTGACTTCAACACTTGTATAATGAAGGATGATTGGCGAGCTCTAAACTAAAAAATATTATTAAAAGCTCAAACCTCTCACTACTGCATACAAACCCCACTCACTATTTTCCTAATTGTGCTCCCTCGCAACTTGATCTGATGATGGTCTCTAACCCGGAGTACGTTAACGTACATGGTCAGCTACCTGCAGAAGCGTTTTCGTACCATGATTTGGTGTATGTAAGCTATAAATTACGTCCTCCTAAGGTGAAACCTACTGTAGTTATGAGGCGTGCCTTTAAAAAAATTGATAAACATAAATTTTTGCGTGATTTAAGTCTTATAGACTGGGATGCAGTTCTTCAAGCCCCTACACTGGACGATAAAGTTTCTGTCTTTAACTCCCTCCTTACTGAACTTTTTGATCGTCATGCTCCTTTTCGGCCAATGAAGTTAAAGCATCTGCCAGCTCCCTGGCTCACCAATGATATAAAGGTTCTCATGACTAAGCGCAATTCTGCCAAACATAAATATAAATTAAGACCTACAGAAGTTAATTCGAATAGATACAAACAATTACGTAACCGTTGTAACAGGATGTGCAGAGACGCTCAGCGTAACTACATCCAAAGTTCAATAGAAGGTAAGGATACCTTAAAGGTATGGCGGTTTCTGGCGTCTTTAGGTATCGGACAGCAGAGGAAGGACGTAGCGGACAAGGTTGACGTCAATGTTCTGAACAGTTTTTTTACCAATGTATCCACTAACATTCTTGATAAAGCTCAAACTCTTTCTTCCATTAATTTGCTTCCACGTCCTAACTTTCCCTTATTTAATTTTAAGTCTGTCAGTTTGGAAGAAGTCAAAAAGAATATTTTTGCTATAAAATCTGATGCCATTGGTAGTGATGGGATTAGTCGCAAAATGATTCTTTTAACTTTAGATAATATCTTGCATGTAATCTCGTATTTAATAAATTACTCTCTTTCTTCTTGTAGCTTTCCAAGTGCTTGGCGTATTGCTCATGTAATTCCTATTCCCAAAATCTCCAATCCATCCCAGCTTTCACATTACCGTCCAATTTCAATCCTTTCTTTTCTCTCCAAAGTTCTTGAGCGTATTGTCCATTCCCAACTCTCATACTTCCTCAATCAAAATTGCATCCTTAGTCCATTTCAATCAGGTTTCCGCAAGGGCCACAGTACGGTGACGGCTTTGACGAAGGTTGGTGATGACATACGGTTAGCCATTGATAATAAGCAAGTAACGATTCTGGTACTGCTGGATTTCTCGAACGCTTTCAACACGGTTGACTTCGACATTCTTTTGGCTATCCTCATGTCAATTAATATTTCTCCAGCTGTTGTTGATTGGTTCAGATCTTACCTACATGATAGAACGCAATGCATCCGAGGCAAGTCAAGCCTGTCGTCTTACTGTCGTCTTAGTGCTGGTGTCCCACAGGGCGGTGTCCTATCTCCTTTACTTTTTTCTATCTTTATTAACACTGTGACTAATCTTCTTTCCATACCTTACCATTTATATGCAGACGATTTCCAACTTTACTTATCCACTCCGGCTGACCACATCTCTGAAGCCATAAGTCGGTTGAATCGTGAGCTGGTTTTAGTCGCTGGGTGGAGCAACTCCTATGGTTTACTTGTTAATGCCAATAAATCCCAAGTTATAATTATTGGTAGTTCTCATCAGGTTTCTAAACTTAATTTCTCCTCTTTACCACCTGTGGTCTTTGATGGATGTGCGCTTCCTTACAGTGAAACTGTCAAAAATCTTGGGATTATTATGGATAGTAGTCTATCATGGAAACCGCAAGTTGCAGCTGTTAGTAGAAAAGTATTTGGGGCGTTTGGCTCCTTGAAAAGGTGGAAAAATTTTTTACCAATTAAGACCAAAATATTATTGGCCAACACTCTCCTTCTTCCCATCCTAGATTACGCTGATGCTTGCTACTTGGATTTGACCGAGGACCTCTTGAACAAGCTGGAACGCCTGCAAAACCTTTGCATCCGATTCATTTTCGGCCTGCGGAAATATGATCACATATCGCAATACCGGAAAGAGCTTAATTGGCTTCATATAAGGCATCGGCGTAATCTACATATTCTATCTCTTTTATATGCTACCCTCTTCCACCCGTGGTCTCCGCCCTATCTTAAGGAGAGATTTAAGTTCATTAGTTCGCTTGAACGTGAGCGCCCCCTGCGCTCCTGTTGGGACTGCAAGTTAATTGTCCCCAAGTGCAATACAAGATCATACTCTGAATCTTTTACCATGAAGGCGGCAACTCTGTGGAATGCTCTCCCGGTTGAAATCAGACGTGCCAAATCACTAGCGGTTTTCAAAAAGCGTGTCAAAATGCACTATCTATCGCTTTGAAACATTGAAAGATTTATTCTGAAATAATATGTATATAGTATGTATTAATATTGTTTATGTATGTTTATATATATATATATATATATATATATATCTATTCTACAAATTTGTTATTACTATAGTGTGTATGTATAAGTTTGTAAGTCTATGTATGCTATTTTATTTTTATTGCGATTCCCCGTCGTTTTTCAGATCAAAGGTTCGTAATTGTGGGTTACCTGGTAGAGATCACTTTAGTGATAAGGTCGCCCTTTGTGTTTCTCGGTTTTCTATTCGTTGTTATTTTATGTACTAATTTTTAAGCAATAAAGATATTTAAATAAATAAAAATAAATAAGAAAAAATGAATAGGTACACTTGATCATTGACTGAGTCCGGAAGGTCGTACAAAAAAGATTTAAGATAAACGTTCTGGACCGTTCAACAGCAAGAAGACTAACGTCCCCTATACTCCAGGCTGCCGTAGTAGATATCATAGACTCGGAGCTATGTGATGCACTGCTTCAGCCGTCGTGGAATCGGCAGTGGTGCGGGATACGGGAGCACCAGATATGCGCGGGGAAACTGGAAGGAGGCGTTGACGCTTGTCAGGTGAATGCAGCTTTGACTGAAATTTGAAATATTAATAGGTTACAGTCCATTTGGATTAATACATATAAACCGTCCGCTGAAGGTTTGCCGATGTCATCCCCTCTTATCTTTATACCACCGCGACGTAAAACAACGCGGGTCGCGTATAAATTATATGCTGTGTGAGCTTCGTGTGTACGCAATTTTTTATCCCGGAAAAATCCACGGTTTCCTCGGGAGTTTGTCGTTAGCTTCTTCTCAGTTCATGGCGCGTTGGATCCTTCGCGCACACTGAGTTCTAAGCCGTGTAATAGTTATGTGACAGTTATATCAGTAATTTACCGATTCTTCTGTAGCAGTAAATTAAGCCAATATAAAGTAAATTATTGTTTTTCTCATAATATTATCAGTGGAGTTAGTACAGGTTTCTGTTCGGATTTCGAATCGACTCGCTTCGAATAAATCGAATCGGATCGGACTCCTACATTGGTACATCACATTGTGTACCAAGCTTTCGGCGGTTGCCCGTCCGATCCGAAAATTCGAATCCCGTTGACTCGTGTTCTAACCCTACCGGTTATTTTCTGTTCAGGGCGATTCAGGAGGGCCCTTGCAAATGAAGATACCTCTGCCGCCGTCTCGAGAGGGGTCGATGCATTTCGTGATCGGGGTCACATCGTTCGGCATCGGCTGCGCTCGTCCGAACCTGCCTGGCGTCTACACCAGGGTGTCGAGCTTCGTGGATTGGATAGAGGGCATCGTTTGGCCAGATAACTGATTCATGGAAATTAAAACTAAATGTGTACTTTCTCATATCTTTTATTTTTAATCATACTACTGTAGAGTACATCCTTTCCAATTAAAAATTAAAGACTTGTATGGTTTTCTCATGGATACCATTATCAGAACTAGCCTAAATTGAAATGGGGCCACGCGGGAGGCACCAGCTTTCAAATAAAAAAAAGAATCATCAAAATCGATTTACCCAGTCAAAAGTTATCAGGTAACAAACATAAAAAAAACATACAGTTGACTTGAGAACCTCCTCCTTTTTTGAAGTCGTTTGAAAAATTTTCCTATTATACTGTTACAAATGAACCCTACGACAAGCGACATAAGGTTTATAATCGCACTGGCGAAATACCACTCGTAAGTTGTAAACAACTTGAGGAGTCAATGACCTTTCTATAAAGAATGGATTTCTGGTAGTTCCGACTTCTCGAACGATCTACCCTTCCAATAAATAATGAGGGTGGAATGTTCGAGACTCGTTAAGATGTATATAAAAGCGGTCAGTCTGCCGACGCAGTCAGTCTGACTGAGAGACGAGAAAGGTGAACAAGCGAAGCAAGCGATCAAGAGCGAAGAGGAAGCAAACTACGAGGAAGATCAGGGATACTGGATACTGGAAGTACCGAATAAAGTCACATCAAGGATCAGCAGGTGTTTTATTCCAAATCCTCGAACCCAGCACGCAACAATACAATCATCGTTGCCGCAAGTAAAAAGGATGTTGAAAGTTATTTCTGCCTAGTGATTCCGTATTGTTTTGACAAACTTCAGCAGGGCTAGACAATGTCACTTAAGCGTTTGGCGTTAACGCTAGTCGCTAGTCGACAAAGATGTATGGACAAAACAAATGACTGTAGAAAAACCACGACATTAATTAACTAAACACACTGTGTTTGAATAATTAACTACGCTAACTTCAACGCTCGCTGGCGTACTCGCGAACCTTGTAGATAACTTTAGCGTACTTCGCTTGACAATTGACAGCCGACAGTATCGTGAATTACGTGAATTGCTAGGCTGTGCTTAATACATTACGTCACCAGTAGGTTAACTTCCTACTGGTGACGTAACACCCAGTGAGAAGCAATCCTACGTCTACAATTTTGCACAGAGAAGTCAACATCTTCATATTAGAGTCTCTACGATTTCGCATTGTGCAGTCAACAACTCCTGAGGATGTCTTGGTGTCACGACCAAACGCGAGTGTTTCATGTGGGCGTTGCTGCATATTGTACCATACAGAATCTTTTCAAGTAGCGGATTATTAGCAAAACAAATTTATCTGTCCTACTAATTATGGATTTATACATTGAAAATAAAATTGTTATCCGACAAGGAAATCAAAAGTTTTTTTCTTCTTTCCCTTCCTCGCAAAACGATTTGTACCGAGTTACGTGGAGTTATTATGGCATGAGTGATAGTGACGTCACTAATCACTATCCGATATAGCGGTCTCATGAGGATTATTATATTGCTCATAACTTTTCATTTGTTTTTTCAAAATTTTATTTATTATTGAATATTGTTTCAAAAATGGGTTAAATAACCTATGATTTGAGTAAAATAACCTATTTATAAGTGCAAGAATTTAATATAATGACGGTGCATGCACTGTATATATTTGATAACTTGATATATGTGCATAAAAATATTAATAATTTTGTTAAAAAAAGCGCTCTCCATGCTAGAAGTAAAAACAAACTAGTAGTGAATAAAACAAGACTAGAGAAAATAAATAAATTATACGCTTTTACAACAAACTTCCTAATGAAATATTAAACTTATCCCTCAATAAGTTCAAAGTCGCTGTAAAACGAAAGCTCGTTAATAAAGCTTACTATAGTATTAAGGATTATTTACATGAATCAAATCCTTGGGAGAATGAATCAAATCGTCGGCCTTTATTCAAGTGTCATGGCATCCTTCCGTTGCCTAGTCTCTATATTCTTGAAATATGTTTACTACTTAAAAAATATCCAGGTTTGTTCAACACCAGTAATGAAAATTTAGTCAATCCAAACATGAAAGGCCGTAGAAGAAATAAAATTCCATTACCTCAAGCGCGAATAAGTCTTTTCACCAAAAGTGCTTACTATATGCTTATTAAAATTTATAATAAACTACCTGAAACCATAAAAAGCACACCTCATCTACCACCCTTTAAACGTAAACTATATGATCTCCTGCTAAATAAAATGTATTATTAAATAAATGACTATCTAATGGACAACAGTAGTTGGGAATTTTTGTATACACTGACAACAGCTGGTTTTCTTCTTTTAATTTCATATTATAATTGGCATGTAGCTTGGTTCTTAAATTTTATTTTTTATTGACTAATGTGATTATCAGACATTTATTACTACTCTTATTATAAATTAATTAATTTGACTGATGTATTCTATAATAATTAAATTAATTAAGTGAATCCAATTTAAATATTTGCACACTGTCATTCAGTAGATTGTGAAGGAAAATTGTATTTTTTTTGTCATCTTGCTGTAACCCACAATTCTGCAAATAAATATATTATTTATTATATTTATTTATAATTACTAGCTCAACTAGTTTTTAAGAGCATTTGTGAAGTGGTGATAACCGAAAACAAAACCCGGCTGAGTTTGTTGTGGGCTTCTTCTCAGTGCAGGGCGCGTTGGAACCCTCGTAAACTTAGTTTTAAGTCGACTTGTAGTTATCACCGTACATAATATTATGTAACAAATATTGTTGTCGTTTTACAAGTGCCTTGTAAGTTAGGCTTATGTGAAATAAATATATTTTGACTTTGACTTAAATATGGCTCTGGTTTTGGACGTTTTGGGTAAACTAGAGTTGTATGACCTCATTCTATAAATGGGAATTTAACTAAAGGATAAACTTGGTATATTATATTTACGTAAACAATGCTAACTAAGCAAATGCATTAGTTGTTAATCATTATTCTAAAAACATCCAAGTAGTTTTGATGTGTGCGGTTATTAATTCGTGACATAATAATTATTACAATAGGTATTTGCGTCATATCAAAAAATGTATTGAGCAAGATGGCGTTAAAATTGTTTGTTGTTTGTGCAAGTGAGTATTTTTTTGAATATAACTATGATTGAATTATTCAATTTAATTTTTACGAATTAAGTTTTATCATAAGAAGAATAAACGTCTACTATGAATAGTTCTGAAAAATAGTAATTGCTTGTCTGAAATTTTGTATAGAAGTTGCATATCTACCTACTTATTTTCAGGTATTTTTTCGAGCGTCTGTTTAAAAAAACACGATAAAGTGGTATGTTTAACCAATATTACATTTTGACGTGACAACGTCTTATAAATCGATAGAGCCGGTTGCACGCACGAAAAAACATGACTCATCCGGCGTTACCTCGCTCATACGGCGTTACCGGCGTTACCTCGCGAGCGCGGAACGAGCGACAAAGAAAACGTTGTCACGTTCAACTATCGTCAGTAAACCGACTTTATAGGCAACCAATTTTTTTTTAATAATTTATACCTACAGTGCTACCATATACCAATACCTACGCAATAAGAAAACATTTTATAAGCACCTACCCATTTTCAACATATTGAGATTTGCAATTTAATTTTTTATATGATTAATTGCTACAAACGCAAAGAAAAAAAAAATACATAGATATTTTTAGTAATTACAATAAACGTCTTTTTTTGCTATATTCGCTCGCAATTCACACACAAACGTATTCGTATGAGTGAAGAGAGCTTCTGCTCGTGTTGAAATATGCCCTACGAAGGGCACGGAAGGCCCTATTTCAACCAATAGTGACTATTAGCCACTAGATTGGTGTCGTATCAAAATCCAAACCCCTTTTTACAGTATAATTATAATAATATCTACGTCAGTTTTCCGGATGATCCTTGCGATGATGCCAACGTGGAAATGCCAGATTTTGATGTCGGGAGACTGTCTATCAGTGAAGTCAGTAAGTACAAAGATTTGTTATTGTGATTATTCTGTTAAATATACGGGTATAGCTGGAACACCTAAAAGTTTTCAGATTAGCAGTTTGTCTGAATATATCGAAGCGCATTTATGGTTGTTGTGATTAATATGTTTCCATTTCTCTGATTTTATTATCATGGATAACATCATTTTTAGATATAGGTAATATTATGTCATGATCTGCTATAGTCTATACTTATAATAAATCTGTAACAAGTCAAATTCTGTACATTAAAGATATTTTGAAAATTTTTTTTCGAGGGCACTTTAAAATCGGTTCTGAACCCAAAACTGTATTTTTTTTCATTTTTGTCTGTCTGTCTGTCTGTCTGTCTTTCTGTATCACGGCCGCGCATCACGCCGAAACTACTGAATGAATTCCAATGAAACTTGGTATGACTTGAGTTCATACTACGAGGAAGGACATAGGATACTTTTTATCCCGATATTCAGCATGGTTCCCTTAGGAGAGGGGATAAAAGTTAAAATGTATACTGAGTTGTAAATCATTAACGCGTGGTCCGATTTCATTCATTCTTTTTTTGTTAGAAAGGGGATATGTTAAAAATTGTTCTGTAAATATTTCAAAGTCATCGGTTTTGTAGTTCAGAAAAAATAGACATAATAACCCTCAGTATTTGTCCAATCTTCTAATATATAAAATTCTCTCGATTTTCGTTGTAGCCAAACTCCTCCGAGACGGCTGAACCGATCGTTATGAAACTTTCAGGGTATCTCTGGGTGCGGGAGCGGGTTGTCATCTATATTTGATGTCCCTTAAAGCTGGAGAACCCTGGCCCTGGCCGATTAAATTTTCCCATACAAAAACCAAGGCGAATCGGTGTACGGTGGAATCGAACGAATTGTATATCAAATTAAAGAGCGTAAAAAAATAATCGATCCGAGTCGAGAACTTATATGAGGAGACTTAGGATTATCGAGTATTTTCAAAATAAAAGTAAAATTAATAAATTGATTTAATGGCGTTGCTATGTAAACATTTCAATGCTGTCACGTCAGCACCTCTGACAAGACGTTTGTTTCGAAATTTGTAGCCGGAGTATGATGTCCGACCTCTTTGGTCTATTTAATTTATTTGATATGCAAATAACGTTATAATACCGATTGTGGTTTCGGAGAATATCGAACATTACCTACGTCGATGCCAAGTAAGTATTTATTTGTTCAAGAAAGGGTTAACGCTGAAACAGATTGACAAATAAGAACCTGCTCCAGCGTATACAATCGTTAAAAAATGGTCAGAAGAATTGATGACCCACGAGCTGGAAGGCCATCAGCTTCGAGTACTGAGAATAACGTCGGAAATATTTGGGAGCCGTTGATCGAAAATCAGATACATAGCTGAAATCATAGGTGTATCATAAGAACGAACTCGAAATATAATTCATAATGAATTGGGGCTTCGACGCTTTCTGCGAGATGGGTACCGAGGCTTCTTTCAGCTGAACATAAATGCAACCGACTAACGATTTAGCGCAATTGTTTGGAGTTGTTAGTACTGATGAAACTTGGTAAATCAGGGTTGGATTTACTTTCCTTTGGTAGGAGTTCGGGGGAGAAAGGTGTTGTATTTGGTAGAGGTTTGGTCCCTGATTATAACAATACTATTCGCATTACGAGGTACCGCACTGTTTTCGAGCTTTTCAAAAAACAATTATTCAATCTATAATGGCGGTCAGTATAAATCGGGAGGTCTTTTTTCGAAGTTAGCCTTGCAGGCCCCTTCATCCTTCTGAGTGGTTATTTTCTTTTATGACAACCCAGAAATAGGAGCCCCGCTAAGCGGGGCCCGTCGACCGAGCCATAAAAAGGGTAAGAGAAAGACTGAAGACTTAGGATGTAGAGCGAGCGAAGCGAGCTCGGGACTTGGGGCACCTCGACTTAACGGATAGGTGACGAAGAGTATGGCGGGGCCTGCAAGGCCCCACCATCCTTCTGAGTGGTTATTTTCTTTTATAACCACCCAGAAATAGGAGCCCCGCGAAGCGGGGCTCCGTCGACCGAGCCTTAAAAAGGGTAAGGGAAAGACTGAAGGCTAAAAGAGTCTTAACCTCAAGATTTTAAAGCTCTGTCGACTGACCCTTAGAGGGGGCGAGGGGTAGATGGTGATGGATAAAGGGTTTTCCTAGCTCCTTTACTTCTTTCCCCTACTCCTGCCAAATGATTCTAAATTTTTACCATGGAGTCTTCTTCCATTCTCTCCTATCTGCTGTCAACGTGCAATACTCTTCCATACGATCCATCCATTTCTTTTTTGGTCTTCATCTAAGTACTTACTAAACAAACCTCTTATTCTGAGAGGAAACCCTAACCCAGCTATTGTGGGGTTGGGATGAAATTCAATTATATTTGATCCAGCGAGAGGCTTCGGCCGAGTTCAATTAAATGTTGACAGAAGTGAAAACCTCAGCCATCTCGAAACAAAGTGAGGCAACGATAGATAGATACACCATGACATAACTGAAATTTGGTAATGCGAGAAAAAATTACATTCAAGAAGGTACCACATTAATTTTAGAGATGGCGCTATAAGTAATATCGCGGCATGACTTGGCTATACGGTTTGACTTACAGTGAGGGTTTGTATGTCTATAATTTGTGAACTACAAAACTGATAAACTTTAAATATTTCAGAGACAATCTATGAAGTACCTCCTTTCGAACAAAAAATTGGTTGTCTGTAAAGCCGGTTTACTGACGATAGTTGAACGTGACAACTCTCGCTTGCACTTCAAGCCTTACATGGAACGCCTCAGAGCGAGGTAACGGTAAATGAGTCATGTTTTTTTGTGCGTGCAGCCGGCTCTATCGAATTAGGTATAAGACGTTGTCACGTCAAAAAGAATGAATGAAATCTGACCGCGAGTTAATGAATTATAACTTAATACACATTTTGACTTTGATGTCGTCTTCCAGGGAAACCATGCTGAATTTTGGAATAAAAAGTATCCTATATCCTACTTCGGTATATAAACTCAAATCATGCCAAGTCTCATTTTAATCCATCCAGCGGATTAGCCGTGATGTGGGGCCGTGAAATAGAGAGACAGACAGACAAACAGACAAAAATTAAACAAATTACAGTTTTGTTTTCAGTATCGACTAAAGAGTGCTCTGCAACAAAAAATTTCGAAATATCTTCAATGTACGGAACGTGACCCGTGAGAGCAGATATTATGACAAATATCTAATTGACCTTTTATAAGAGCCTGTACCTTTAAATTTAACTCATTCAGTAAATCTGAGAATAGGTCGTGACTCGTGAGCTATTTTTCATACCCATATTATGAGAGAAATGTATGTGGCAAAACGAAGTTTGCCGGGTCAGCTAGTTACATAATATAATAATTATTTTTTAATGATAAGTTTATTTTTTGTTGGTCTACGTATACATGTTTAAGTTTCTCATAAATATAAAAATTATTAATTAGTTTGGAATAATGGAATGTTTTCATTCCAGAATGCTTTGAATACGTGTGGCGAATAAGATATGAACAAGGAAAAGATGTTAGGAGAACTCTATGTAAGTAGGTTTAAATACGTTTTTAGAATAAATAAACCTTGTATTATATTTAATAATTAAACTTACGAGTACGAGTTGCGATAAAGACTGGAACGTCGTTCGCTAAATCCCTGAATAAGGTGTAGAGTAGCGTATTTCGTCATTGGCTAAATCAAACATTGTTCACTTTAAAAATAGTTTTAAAGACAACAGCACAGCTTTAGAACTAGAATAGCTTCAGAGTGGCTCTGTATGTGACATTAATAAAAACCAGGCGAGCATGAATTTCATGGTACTTGACGGGTTTACTAGAAGTCATTTAGGTCTTAGGAGTTCTACAATCACGTTATTAGACCATCGTCGTTGTAAATGATTTAAAACTTTAGATCATTTGGTCTGATTTTACTTGGGAGCATTTGGACTTATCGTACAGTTGCAATTTTCTACTCCTGGATCCATCATCACATCAGCACGATATAAACAAATTATTGAATTTGTGCTAAGTACAATTGCCATTGGTGCTATGTACAAACATTTGCAAAGTTTTACGTCTATATGACAGTTACCAGACGGTTGAAGTCGAGTTATAATTTCAGGTAAAAAGGAAGACACTGACAGGACCCCGGTTATCGGAGGAACCGATGTGTCTAATGGGGAGTATGCGCATATGGTAAGCGTAGATTATTCATCGCAATATGTTCAGCGGTGTTATTCTCGAAAAAATAAAATTGTACAGCGGCCAACCATCGACGGTAACCATAGCTACGCAGCCATTAGCAGCCAATTGTCGCCTTAGCTGCATAACTGACGTAAGCATTAACCAATCAGCGCATAGCTGTTAGCTCGTCGCTGCTTTAAGTATTTTTGCAGAATAGCACAGCAGTGGTAAATTTCAAAGTGAGAATAAGTCTTATGGTCGTGGATACCTTGGGGCCATTGAGTCATTGTATATATTCTTCTATTCCTAGAATTGCCACCATAAAACGCAAGTTACATAATTTGAATAAATTAGCTATAGTTATTCTTTAACTCAAAACTTCTTAAGCATAACGGTAAGGCGTTTCATGCGTTAGTATTATGCTTGAGTCAAAATTTACGATTTCCGAAGGAACATAAAATAGTTATGTGTTCAATTATAGATTAGATAATTGAATTCTATTATTTGGCATTTCATAATCTAGAACTTGGCTCAAAAATATTTTAAAATATGTGTATAACTTTCTCACTAGAACAGTTTTTGTATAGGCTGTTTGCTAAAATAGCCGTTGACGCTCTACTCAGATGCAAGATATTTGCCATGTTTCTTAACAAAAACTTATAACAATGACATATATAGAAAATTAATAACATTTACTAAAAAGTGTCTCAAAAAAAACACGATTTTCCGAGATTTTCATTCAAAAACCATAAACCGAAAAGTGCCATTTTTAGCATTTTTCGATAAATTAAACGTATTATTTTAGGATAAAATCCAAGATATTTTGTTATTTCTGAATTATAGTAATTTAATTCAATTCATATTCAATGTCACTGGTTATTTATTATTTTAATTAGTTGTATATTTATTTTATTATAATTTTTTTTGTAATACCATTTTCCGCGCAAAATTGCGTCAGCGGCAACGGAATTCTTTTTTTGTATGGAGCGACACGCGATTCACGCGTAAACGTATAAAGGCTCTTAATTATACCTCACTTTTTTGCACAAAAATTGCGAAAAAGTTTACTCTTTCACATTATTTCTGTGCACTTCATTACAACTTGTAATTTTTTTGGTGTCACCAATCCCACAGGGCGCTCTTGGCTGGAAGGCGAAGATCGGCACGTGGATATTCAAGTGCGGCAGTTCCCTGATCAGCGAGCGCTTCGTGTTGACTGCAGGGCATTGCAGCCGTGTGCCCAGCACCGACACTACGGTCACAGAACTGCAGCCGAAGATCGTGAGACTTGGATGCAAGAATATAATGGATGTTGTGAGTGTAAAGACATCATCACAGCCTGCGGACGTCCACTGTTGGATAAAGGCCTTCCCAAGCACGCACCATCACAGCCTATCCTCAGCGGTCAGCCACCCTCATCCGACCACTTCCCATCATCCGCTTTATATCATCGGTCCAATGGGCTGGAGGTCATCCTTATACTACTTTTACTTTTACGCAGTCTCCATTCCAGCGGAGCCACTTTCCGGCTCCAACGGCCAAAGTCCCTATGACAATCGTGACGTGCCCATTCCATTTCAGCTGGCTAATTTGACTAAGTCGTGACTTTAGTTCTCCTACACACATAAAGTCATGCTTTAAGGAAGAAAAAAATGTAAATGCGCCATTCCCTATTTGACGATCGACTGCACTGCAACAGCCAATTTATTAAAATTGGTACTTTTACAGATTTAAGTTCCATTTAATAAAATATGTCCATTGAATTAAAATTAAAGCAAGGTTTTAAAAGATTCTATTTATATCTACTGGTAGTGGCCTAAGTGCCAAAGGCCGAGTTTAGACCCGTGTATTTTGTTATCCAAGCAGAAAATTATGTACTCATCTCTTCAAACCAAAACATAAATAAATAAATAAATAAATAAATAATCATTTATTCAGCTTGACACATATTGCAGAGAGGTTTACATACAAATTTAGCCAGTAACTTAACCTAAAACCAATTCTCCAGACCAACGACGGCCTGACAGAGAAGTACTGCCCGGACGTCGCATTTCCGCAGTCCATTTGCGAGGGTAATAAGCTATGCCCTGGAGAACTGGCACCCCTGTACTAGCTAAACTAAAATTAAAATTAAAACTTAAGCTAAAATGTGTTTTGCTGAAAAGGCTACTGCCTCAGCATGTTGCTGCAGTGGTTACCAGCTGCAGCGCTGATTTTCAGACAGCAAAACATTTACTCTTTCAAATATGCCTAAATTATAGGCACTTATGAAATATCAAAACTCTACCACCACGTTCGGATAGCAGTATTGTCACCAAGACGAACGGGCAAGAAACTCGGCTTCGATATTTAAGATGGCTTACGCAACGCTTGGCGAAGATACCCAAAAAATGTACGAAAATGACAGTTATTTGCTCGGAAGTCACGTGGTCTATTTTTCGTTGGAATATGTCTCAGTGACACTGAGCCCGGATCCAAGGTACTGCTAACTATGGGCCATTATTCTTAAAGGACAGAGGAGAACCAGCATACGACGTGAATATCCGAAGGTTCATAAGCCACCACCGCTATAAGCCTCCGAAGCAGTACTACGATATAGCTCTAGTGGAGCTTGTGGAGGAAGTCTCATTCCGCTGGCACGTACACCCAGCCTGCCTGTGGACCAAATTTGAAAACCCAAGTCATGGAACCGTAACTGGCTGGGGCGTAATTGAAACAGGTAAGCAGTTCAATAACTACTCATTCATAAAGTCAGCTAAACTCTTGGTCCTTGTTTATATTTGCCCTGATCAATCATTAGATTTTCTCTTGTCAAAATCATTAGAAGTATGTTTTGTTACATAAACTAATAAAACAGACCATTTCATGACTTATTTTGCCTCGTCTTCTGATTGTTTTTTTTTCTTATGGCGATGATTTATAGCAGCTAGTTATTCAAGATTCGATGAAGACGTAAATTAATGGAACGGTGTTAAGCAGAAAACGACCAGCGCCAAAAATCAAGTTTTGAGATACGAGCTGTTTTAGGTTTTTTCTCACTGCTTTAAATGTATGACGAAATTTGTAAAAAAAAAATGATTGAAAGTGTTAGATTACTTTATTAGCTAATAGTAAAGTTTTTGTTGCTATAATACGATATTTTAGTACAGAAATATCGTAATTAAGTGTAGTCGTTTTAGACAAATCTGTAGATTTTCTGTCTGAAGTTTTTGCAGAATGCGACTATCGGCATGGTCGTTTTCAGCTAATTGAGGCTTGGTTGTAAATATAAAAAATGGTTAAGCCAACTCAATGGTTTTATTCTGCAAAATTTTTAAATTGAACAACACAATTTATCATGGTTTTTAATACCTACTATAATAATCAGACATTTAATTTGCATTGAAATTTTAAAATAGAAGCCAAAATACACATATCTAAACATTTTGTGAATTTTTGATAGACCAAAAGCTGGACTTGGTCACTTGCAGCATAGAAAATGGGTAATAATAGTAATTGGTCTCATTTGACACATTTAAATCTCGAGTGTGAGCAATGCTAGGACTCTACTTGTCTTTGCATAAGGTGAAGAATATTAAAGCTTATGCCGTAGGCATCATAACTCATTTTCGCAAAAATGGCGGTTGGTCATTTTCTGCTTAACTACGCTCAATATGTTTTAGCATGGTCAAACTTACCATCCTATTTACTGGTTCTGTGTGGAACTTCCATGTTTTTACTGGTTTTCTACGCAAAAGAGCCTGCGAGTTCTGTATCGCTCCATCCATAGACTGCTTTTTCTTTTCCTGATATTATCATTCAATCAAGTAACTAGTAATTTTAGTCCACAGGAAAGGGAATAAGGGAACAGTTGGACATATTTATCACTTTATAACATAAAGGATTACTAAAACTTATTTAATTATTTCCAGCGAGTCTCAAAACATCTCCCGAGTTACAAAAAGCTGACATAGAGATAATAGACTCGGACGGCTGCGGTCGGTTGCTCCAAATGAGACGGAATGAGCGCAAGTGGTGGGGCATCGTGTGGCACCAGCTCTGCGCCGGGGACTCCGCTGGACGTAAAGACACTTGCCGGGTACTTTTGTGTAAATTGTATATAATAGAATAAGACCGTCACTCATCTCAATTCTGTGGATTTTTGTGCCGATTTGAAGCGCCACCCCGAACATCCACGGCAATAAATTAACAGTCATTGCTAGTGGACCGTCGTTTTGAATGTCGTTTTATTTTGGAACCATAGACGCTCACAAAAATCAGCGCCAGAATGGCGAAAATCAAGTGTCTTCATTTTTACGCAGCGATAATACTCTATGGATAGAATAGAGATAAGTGGTTTGACTTATTTCAGGGTGATTCTGGAGGCCCCTTGCAGACCCTGATCCCGCTGCGGCACTCGAGCCCCTTCCTCAAGTGGAAGTTGCACCACATCGTGGGCGTGACGTCGTTCGGGTTCGGCTGCGCGCGCGCCAACACTCCCAGCATTTACACCAGAGTGGCGAGCTTCGTCACGTGGATCGAGAATATCGTGTGGCCATCGAATAGAACTATCGAGAATCGATTGTTGTTTGATACATAATTTTTTCCTTTAGAGGTCCAACAGGCCGCACGCCACTTCAAAACACATGTGTAGCGACTACACAATTTTTCACGCACACTAGCATCCGGGCCCCAAATAAATTTCAAATTGACACACACACAACAAGAAAAGTTAGGTTTGGCTCTATCTAGTCGGAGCGCGAGCGACAACCGAGAATCTAGGTTTTTTACATTCTCTTTTATGAGAATGCATTTTCATTGAGTAAAAAATTAATGTCGTTAGCTTCTGACAACAAACAGGCCTACAAAAATATTAAACTGTAGCAAAAATAAATAAACTTTAGAAATCTAACTTAGTTCAGGATGTAATTTCATCAAACGCTACTCAATAAAGTAAAGTACATAATATTACATGAGTATTATTTCTAAATTTCCTATTTATGTAATGTTCTTGTTAAGCTGTGCTTGATATAGTTTCGTTATGTCCCCACACAGTATCTTCAATCCAATCAATGAAACTCGAGACGCGAGTGTATACCCCGGGACGATTTCTCTGTCCACATCTGATGCCGAAGGAGGTGATTCCAAGGATCTGGTACATCTTGCCTGTAGTCTTCAGAGGCACTCTCACTTGTAAGGGACCTCCGGAATCGCCCTGAAAAGGTTTAATTTACTTAAAATGTTTTTAAGTTTAGCCAATCTAATGTGGGTCAAAAACTCTTTCGCGCTAAAAATGCTGATCCGATTAAGACAAAATTTGGACCGAGATTTTACCATATACTTTGGGTTAACGAATAGGCTATGATATATTTTTTTTTAATTCAATTGCATTTTTTGGTATATAGTTTTGAAACCCTAGCGCGCTTTAAAGCTGTCGCCGTTGTTTTCAAAGAAATAGTTTTTGATCAATGACAAACACGTCCTTATGATAGGTTAATTTAAAAAACACGTTACCTGGCAGGTGTCGATACCACCGACAAGTTTTCCAGCACACATTTGTGTCTCCTGAAATCCACCCCAGTTCCTATTGCGGTAAACTTTGAGGATATCGTCGCATTCCGTTGTTTCGATTATGTCTACAACTGCAGTTTGAAGGTCCGTGGCTTGTTTGCCTGTAATGTAATAAACAATTCAGACTTGTTAAACAATCAAAAAAGTGACATAGATATTTCAATCCCCAATGACGCACCCCACACTCTCAAACTCCATACGAATCAAATGAAACATATGAAGCTATATTTTTGGTTTTTTATTTATTTGTTTGATTATTGAACTCTTACTTTTGTGTATCGATTGTATGGTATAGGAGCTAGCAACGTTTTCGAGAAAGTGATTTTGTGATATGTCGTCTTTCTTGCACTTTCGGTTAGAGTCTGGGCCATCTGGCTGCCGGTAGCCGTTTCGTTTATTAGTGCGCATCCTATGTGCAGCTTACGCCTCCAAAATGTTTATACCAATGTTGTCGGGGCTACTAATTTCATTTTTGTATTAGTCAATTGTCAACCACGTACGAGTTAACATTATACCATAAAACTAACGGCTAAAGTTGGTGTTTCATTTGCCCCATGGACAATTTATATGTTTTTATATGAAACGTCATCATAAATGGTACAAGTGCGCCTAAAATAATTTAAGAGCAATTAGTAGCCCCGACAACATTGGTATAAACATTATGGAGGCGTAAGCTGCAACACCTGGACAGACGTAGGATGCGCATTAATGAACGCAACGGCTACCGGCAGCCAGATGGCCCAGACTCTGGCCGAAAGTGCAAGAAGGACGACATATCACAAAATCAGCTCTCCTAAAATTCTTACTTTTCAAACGTTGCTAGCTCCCGTACCATCGCCTAAACTTGCCGCCACTGAAGTGTCAATGATCGGGCACTAATGTTCGTACGTTTGTTTTATGTTGGAGACCAACCGTGATGAAATGGCGACCTATTAATGACATTAAAAGAGCCTCGCTATATTGCAAATCATTCAAGCAGTGCAAAACCGTGTAGGTCACCTTAGGAGGCCTGTAATCGTTAGAGTCGACTATGCGATGAAATCACAATCATGAAGAATTACCTCCTTCGGTGTATCCCCAACCACTCAATATTGCCTCCGTGCCTAGGTGGCTGGTATCTAGATAAGGCCACAGACAAGCTGGATGAAGATTGCCTTTAAATTCCAATGGTGATTCCAATTCTATGAGAGCAATGTCAAAATACTTTTTAGGTGGGTTGTAGCTTGGGTGGCGGATAACCCTTTTGATGTTCGCGTCTACTGATTGATCTGTAACTAACTGTAAATCATAATAATTAGTAAAATGAAGCAGAAACATAGATTTAAAACCTTGGCAGAGAGTCGGGGGTTCAAATACTTTTGGAAGTCATGTGCGTTTGTGGAAACTAATTAAAAAAACTTCGAAAGGAAACCAGTGAACCTGACTGTTCACCATAATGATTTCAAGGGTTTGCGAAGCTTGCAATCCACACTTGACCAGCGCTATGAGTTATGACCTAGCTATAGAACATTAAAAAGCGTGTGTAAGTGCGGCATATGTAGGATTTTATTAACATTATTACTAGCTGACCCGGCAAACGTTGTTTTGGTATTAGGGAAATAAAAAAAAATACCTTACGACCTATTCTCAGTCCTACCGAACATACACAGAAAATTTCATAACAATCGGTACAGCTGGCTCGGAGGAATTTGGAATTTTGTTATATTAACATTATGATGTATTGAGGACTGCTTCTTTAATTGCCATTTTTAACCGACTTCAAAAAAAAAGGAGGTTCTGTATTCGACCCGTATGTTTGTATGTATGTATGTATGTATGTTTGTCCGCGATTATTTCGCGTTTGGCTGAACCGATTTTGATGCGGTTTTCGGGAAAGTGTTTGTTACATTCTGGAGAAGGTTTTAGAATATTAACCGACTTAAAAAAACAAGAGGTTCTTAGTTTGATAGATATATTTTTATTTAAGTTTGTTCGTGATTATCTCGAGTTCGGCGAAACCGATTTTGATGATTCTTTTTTCAATAGGTAGGCCATACATCACAGGTAGACTCATTTCAATTTGGTTGAGATCTAATGAATATCTTCGGAGATGGAGAGCGGAACTCCTCAACGGAAAATCGCTTGCGATCGGTATAATTAGTTTACAGTGTAGATTTTAACAGATTTCAAAAGAGATAGTGATTCTCAAGTTGACTAAAAAGAGGTTCTCTCTTTAACCCCTATATTGGTATTTAGGTTTGTCCGTGATTATCTCACGTTTGGCTGGACCGATCTATTTGATCTATCGCGAAACAACATTCCTCGTCATTAGGCATACAGCATCTATACTTATAATAAATCTGTAACAGGTCAAATTCTGTACATTAAAGATATTTTGAAAATTTTTTTTCGAGGGCACTCTAAAATCGGTTCTGAACCCAAAACTGTATTTTTTTTCATTTTTGTCTGTCTGTCTGTCTGTCTGTCTGTCTGTCTGTCTGTCTTTCTGTATCACGGCCGCGCATCACGCTGAAACTACCGAATGAATTCCAATGAAACTTGGTATGACTTGAGTTCATACTACGAGGAAGGACATAGGATACTTTTTATCCCGAAATTCAGCATGGTTCCCTTAGGAGAGGGGATAAAAGTTAAAATGTATACTGTTTCTTTGTAGCCAAACTCCTCAGAGACGGCTGGACCGATCGTTATGAAATTTTCAGGGAATGATCTCTGGGTGCGGGACCGGGTTGTTATCTATATTTGATGTCCCAAAATGCTGAAAGAATCCTGGCCCTGGCCGATTTAATTTTCCCATACAAAAACCAAGGGCGGTACCGGTGTACGGTGGAATCGAACGAATCGCACATCAAATGAAAGAGCGTAAAAAAATAATCGATCCGAGTCGAGGACTTATATGTGGAGACTTATAGGATTATCGAGTATTTTCGAAATAAAAATAAAATTAATAAATTGATTTAATGGCGTTGCTAAGTAAACATTTCATTGCTGTCACGTCAGCACCTCGACAGGTTTGTTTCGAAGTAGCCGGAGTATGATGTCCGACCTCTTTGGTCTATTTAATTTATTGATATGCAAATAACGTTATAATACCGATTGTGGTTTCGGAGAATATCGAACATTACCTACGTCGATGCCAAGTATTTATTTGTTCAAGAAAGGGTTAACGCTGGAACAGATTGACAAATTAGGACCTGCTCCAGCGTATACAATCGTTAAAAAATGGTCAGAAGAATTGATGACCCACGAGCTGGACGGCCATCAGCTTCGAGTACCAGTTACGTGTAGTACGAGAGTACGAGTTTAAGCCGATTCACCAAACTTCTTACAGATATTTGTTAGTACTGATGAAACTTGGTAAATCAGGGTTGGATTTACTTTCCTTTGGCAGGAGTTCGGGGGAGAAAGGTGTTGTATTTGGTAGAGGTTTGGTCCCTGATTATAACAATACTATTCGCATTACGAGGTAATGCACTGTTTACGAGCTTTTAAAAAAAACAATTATTCAATCTATGTGGCGGTCAGTATAAATCGGGAGGTCTTTTTTCGAAGTTAGGATGATTTTTAGGAGATACAGTAGGACGAGATGGAACACCACACATATATTTTGTTGTACCGACAAAAAAAAATAGGCCACAGAACTTTTTAAATATGTTATTTGTAGTATTACAGATTCAATTTTTGACACAAACCACTTAGGATGTAGAGCGAGCGAAGCGAGCTCGGGACTTGGGGCACCTCGACTGAACGGATAGGTGACGAAGAGGATGGCGTTATAGATCCTTCTGAGTGGTTATTTTCTTTTATGACCACCCAGAAATAGGAGCCCCGTGAAGCGGGGCCCGTCGACCCAGCCTTAAAAAGGGTAAGGGAAAGACTGAAGACTTAGGATGTAGAGGGAGCGAAGCGAGCTCGGGACTTGGGGCACCTCGACTCGGATAACGGATAGGTGACGAAGAGGATGGCGGGGCCTGCAAGGCCCACCATCCTTCTGAGTTGTTATTTTCTTTTATAACCACCCAGAAATATGAGCTACGCGAAGCGGGGCTCCGTCGACCAAACCTTAAAAAGGGTAAGGGAAAGACTGAAGGCTAAAAAAGAGTCTTATAACCTCAAGATTTAAAAGCTCTGTCGACTGACCCTTAGGGGGGGGTGAGGGGTAGATGGTGATGGATAAAGGGTTTTCCTAACTCCTTTACTTCTTCTTGAGGCTACAATTCCCATTCCAAAACATGTATTTCAGTAATTATAACAGCAAAATTGAATTAAAAACAAAAAAAATATTTCTTAAAAACTACTACGTGTCGAAAGTTTTAGCTTGGGAGGGGGAAAAAAATTCCATTTTTTTTCTTCCCACCCCTTCCCCTTTCGCTTCTCTCCGCGACGAAGCGACTCCATCATCGTCATTTTAATTATTTCATCTTTTTAAATTTGCTCAAGAATGGTGCAATACCTTTTCAGGGAGTGGTATTTGGGGTTAGGGGACACTTCCTCTCCCTCCCTTCCCCCTTCCCGTCCCGCTACTCCTGCCAAAGGATTCTAATTTTTTACCATGGAGTCTTCTTACATTGTCTCCTATCTGCTGTCAACGTGCAATACTCTTCCATACGATCCATCCATTTCTTTTTTGGTCTTCATCTAAGTACTTACTAAACAAACCTCTCTTATTCTGAGAGAAAACCCTAACCCAGCAATTGTGGGGTTGAGATGAAATTCAATTATATTTGATCCAGCGAGAGGCTTCGGCCGCGTTCAATTAAATGTTGACAAAGTGAAAACCTCAGGTGCCATCTCGAAACAAAGTGAGGCAACGATAGATAGATACACCATGACATAAATAAAATTCGGTAATGCGAGAAAAAATTACTTTCAAGGAGGTACCACATTAATTTTAGAGATGGCGCTATAAGTAATATCGCGGCATGACTTGGCTATACCTACGGTTTGACTTACACTGAGGGTTTGTATGTCTGTAATTTCTGAACTACAAACCTGATAAACTTTAAATATTTCAGAGACAATCTATGAAGTACCTCCTTTCGAACAAAAAAGAATGAATGAAATCTGACCGCGAGTTAAAGAATTATAACTTAAAATACACATTTTGACTTTGATGTCGTCTTCCAGGGAAATCATGCTGAATTTCGGAATAAAAAGTATCCTATATATAGTAGTAAACTCACATCATGCCAAGTCTCATTTTAATCCATCCAGCGGATTAGCCGTGATGCGTGGCCGTGCAATAGAGAGACAGACAGACAAACAGACAAAAATTAAACAAATTACAGTTTTGGCTTCAGTATCGACTAAAGAGTGCTCTGCAACAAAAAATTTCGAAATATCTTCAATGTACGGAACGTGACCCGGTACAGTACCTATTAATAAATAAATAAAATTATTATTATTGTATTATTAATATTATGAGAAAAAAATAACAGGCAAAACGAAGTTTGCCGGGTCAGCTAGTATTAAAATATATATATAGCTGCTTGTGCTGATTGGCCACTGACTGACTGATTGATCACCTCTCCTGAACAATTTTGTATGAAAAATTTTTTTTTCAAGGATTATGTTGTATAGAGGGGAAAAATTCATGAGGAGGAAAAATACGGAGAGAGCTGATGATTGAGGATTTCGGAGAGGGGTAAAGAGCACGGCCAGGGTATCGAAGATAGGTGGGGGGTGCTCGACCAAATGTCATTTGAAACGTCATCCAATTGGCAGTGAGCTGAAAAAAAATTCAAAATGGTGGATTCAAAATGGCCGCCATTTGAATTTCGTCGATATCTCGGAAAGTATAAAAGATGGAAGAACGGTTTCTTGAGAAGAGTTGATCAGGATCCGAAGTTCTATACGATTGATAGAAAAAAAAAATTCAAAATGGCGGAATTTATTTTCCCATAGAAAATGAAAGAGGAATTTTGAAGGGGATTTTTATGGGAAGACAGCACGCGGGCCACATGTGGCCCGCGCCCCCACGCACCCTACTAGTTACAATATATAATAGTAGATACGTCAAAGTCAGTATTACATATGATAGGATATGTTTTTAGTGGTAAGAATAATTATCACTAAAAAACCTATCACTAGAATAAATTGATAAGGTAGTATTAATTAGCCCAAAACCTACTTATCACTAAAAAGTATGAAATAAAAAATAATAATAAAAAAAATCCCATTTAAAACACATGATAATTCTTTCTTTTTTAAAAAAAGGGAACCGCCTTCAAAAAACCAACCCACTGAAAAGCAAAAAAAATAATTTTCTAATAAATCTGGGTTTACTTACCTACCTACTTAGTTTATGAAGTCGGTGCCAAATCAAAATTCGCAAGAATTATCATGTGTTTTAAATGGGATTTTTTTTATTATTATTTTTTATTGTCTACTAAATTTTCTTCCTTTTTTGTATATCGTTATGTGTCCGATATATATTCAATTATAGCTCCAAAGCGCTAATTACCTCCTTTTCAACGAGATCCTCAACACCAAATCGCACAATCTTCGGTTTAGGGTCTGCGATATCGGGGGACTGCCTCAATGAGAGCATGGAGCAATGGGCTGCTGTTAGTGAAAACTTTTCACTTATTAGTGTGCTTCCACATTTGAACAGCCATTTCGGTGAATCTTCTTTGGATCTCCATCCGATGGCTCCCTGATAAATTAATATTCATTGCTTGAATATCTTGATCTAGTAGGAACAGTTTAATACTAAAAAAACCTGAATTTACTGTTCATTGATGTACATAGACATCGCTGATAATTTTGTAAACTTTTGAAAAATCTTAATGATCTGAAATCACTTTTCTGAAGTGACTTTTTGATCAAGCCCACCATAAAACTGAGTACTTGATTTGTGTCGCTTTTTAATAGAAAAGAAAGAACTGGAATTTCACACACAACTTTTTTCCTCTAGGCCTTTATCGTTCTGAGTTCAGAAATGCTTGAGATAAAAATATTGTTCCTTGTCTTACCATATGAGGGAATTCACCGCGGGAGGCTGTACGACCGCCGAATATGACGGGGGAGTTTATTAAAAAGTAATATTCAACTATATCCGGTACAACACCTTTCTTTATCTGAGAAATTATATACATCTGACCTGAAAATGAAAATTGTGGAAACACTTTAAGAGCTCGACCAATAATAAATTAACTATGCCAAGAAAAAAAAATACTTATTATCACGCGTCAATATCGACATGTGCATCACGTCATAATCAGACAAAAACATTGACATATTTATTATATTTGTATGGAAATATGGAAATAAATTACAAGTCACTTACACCTTTGGGCCCATTGTTCCTGCTTGTCACGACTTTCTAAGTCCCAAACGTATTCCAAGCATTCTGAAATAACATTATTTTCAACCTTTTTTCATACATAATTTTTAGGTGTAACCGTTACATGTAATGTTGTCTTTAGTTAATACAAAACATTTTTTTTTAAAACTCGGAGATACTTTGGATTGCCTACACAATAGACATAATTACGCCCTGGACAGGGCGGACGGCACGAAAAAATGTCACCACTTTATCGGTGCCAAAATTAATGCTTGTTTTGCCACCAACAGTAAGGCCACGCTGTAGTTCGCTTAGCAGCCATCTATAGAATTTCGAAACATGGCGCTACTGTTTCCTTGTTCGAAAAAGGTTTACGTAAAACCAAACCTTTTGATGCCGATATCCTGAGTTTGCTTATCAGTGGCCTACACACATTACACATACATACATATTAATATTAAATAAGTAACATATTATTCCCAAGGATTTAAATCTTTGATTATTCCTCTTTCATTTTCAAATAAGCGCTCTGCTTGTATCGATATCTGTGGCTTGTACTATGCACGGTCGCGGAGCACGAAGAATTTCGTACATTAACCTGTTACTACTTGTCTCTGTCACTCCCGCGTCAAAATAATGCGGTCACGCTCGCACAGGACGGGTTCATTGCACCTGTGCGAGCGAGAGGCATTATTTTGACGCGGGAGTGACAGAGACATGTAGTAACAGGTTAATGTACGAAATTCTTTCTATTCGGCGACCGGACTTCTAGTAGCAACGAGAATCGAATCAGCAGCCTTTCGGGGTAAGTTAGCCCATTAACCGTTGCTCTATTGGAGTATGATCTCCATCAACGGTTACTTTTAGAAATTTAAAGTAAAGCGGAAACTACACAGTTCGATACATGTTATGGTAACAATTTGAGTGCAGGTATGTCCAGAAATTTAAATTCACATCAAATAGGCGTCTTCTAGGCAAGCGCGTTCCCACTTTAGGCTGCACGATCAAGTATCCATCCTGTTTCAAATTTTATTGTCCTAAGATAAGTTTTTTATTGAAATGTTACACTAAAACTTATCACTAGCATATTCTAATTACTATACAAGTCTTGTCCGCGTGGAATGGTGCCAAGAATACTGGCTGCATTTCCGCGTTGAAAAACTAGGCTGATACGTTGCGCAAAAAAGAAAGAAGAGGATATTAACCGCGGGGAAAGCTCTCGAAGAACAGATAATATTAAGATAAGTTGCAGATACATATAAAACATGATAATGAGGTCATATATCATATAAAAAATACTTACTTGTTTCACTTATTCTGCGACCTAGCCTTTTGTAATTAGGCATTTCATTCACGAATGGCAAGCAAGGCTTTTCTCCTTCGAAGTCAATGTCAGAATACGTCTCATTACTCTGTAAATATACCATCTCTCAGAATGAGAATGGTTTGGCCGCGTTCGCCAATTTTTTTTTTTTTATTATACTCAACACAAACAAAATACAACGATAAGACGTGCAAACATAAACTCTTATGAGTTTTTCCGTGCACCCAGCCGTTGACATAATTAGTTAGTAATAATTACAATACACAATACACACAACAAGACATTTCATAACATACACAACATATACATATTATTTACATATTACAATTTAAGAAATATCGAATGCTGAGGGTAATCAGCAAAAACTCATAAAAATCTTTTGTTGAAGTCTCCACTACTAAACCTCGTTCAGATTGTATACAGGCTGGTTTTATTTCTTGTTTTAGTTCGAGATTAAATTTTTTATGTGTATTTTTTAATTGTCTCTCGTAAACAATATTGCTTTATTTTGTATTTAATATTTTTCTTAGTAATAACTTCCCTCAGATCCTTCTTAGTAATAACTTCCCTCAGATCCCAGAATTGCATGTTGGTAGGCTTTTCACACTTTGAGAACATTAAGGAGAACTCTCAGTTATGCCGGTTCCCTCACGATTTTTTTCAAGGTTAACAAAGTTATATTCAGTACCATAAACGCCTACTTGCAAAAGCGATAGTTACCTTGTATTTGAATTTCGGTACGTAACTCTAATTTTTGTAGAGGTAAGAGTCTGAGCTAGCCTATGAGCTATTGCGTTGAGCTAATTATGTAAATTAAATTTGTGACGTCATTAAATCCCGCAGCACAAATTATCAGGAAGCTTTATAGAGTAAATTACTACTGACTTCTTAGTAACAAATGCGATTGCGCTTTACAGCAGTTGATTTCCTCATAATTAAATGACCTCCTTGATAATATGGTACCAGAGTCACAAGTACAGGTACGATAACAAGAGTAGGTATAAATTATTAATAGATTGATTATTGTTACTTAGTAATAAATTGGTTGGGACCAGTCCATAAGGTGGCCTAAAACAAATCATGTGAGTCAAGATACCAACTTCTATAAATGTGGCAATAAACCATGGAACTTAAGGTAGGAAATTCTATATGTTAAGTATGTGGCAACAATAATTAATCTTAAGCTCAAGTTACCAACTTTTATTAATGTGCTAACAAATATTGGGAGCTATAATTATAAACTTCTATGAATGTGGCACTACACCTTAGAACTCGAGTTATCAATTTCTATGCCTTGATTTGAAACCTGGCAAATGCCATGTAATTTGGTAGGTAATCAAGATGATCTGATGAAATGATTTAACCAAATATTTAGTTTTCTCCGTCTCAATTATCATATTCTTGATCATAGTTGTTCTACTCATTATAATTGTGTTCTCTTCAATGGTTATTAATTAATAGGTGAATTTGGTAAATTTTTATGATGTTTATGCAAGTGTATGATGATACGTCCTAGTCCTAGAGGTGGATAGTCGATTTTTGATTTAATTTTTTGGATCCTTCAATAAATAAATTGTTTTAAAATCGTACTACATTCTCAGTTGTCTACATAAGTTTAAAGAACTTCATATTATTTAATTAGGTACCTACTGATGTTTTAAAGCTTTCGTAGGAGGTTTTTCAGAAAAAGGGCAATTTCCTCATAAGCGTAAATACCTTTTATAAAAGTATCTTACTTGCATTGCTTCTAACAAAAACTTTTCTAATTCATCGTAACCTGTCGTTGCCGCTCGTACAACTGTAAAAAATACGTTAGCCTACTTATATTATGTGATTATATTATTATACATATATTTGTAAAAGAAAATTTAGAATTAGGTATTAGAGATTATCCCTTACTATCCCTGTCTCAGGTCCTACTTCCACTATCTTTACCAACATAATTTGTAGTAACTTTATCAAATTGGAAAAACACGAAAGTCTTTTTTCAGTGGGACATTTGTATAAACTAAGGTAGTTATAATCAACTTACAAATGTAGAAAATTAGTTTTCCCGCCTCTTTCGAGTCTATCTCGAGAAAAAACTAGTAAAGTTATTGACACCTACGCGCAGATGGCTCATGCTCGGATTTCAGTAGGAGGCCACGGGTTCGATTTCCTCTAAGGGCCACTTTTGAAATTTTATTATTTCTGAACTGGCTTAGGTCTGATCTGGTGGCAGGCTTTAGCCGCGTCTAGTAATCACCCTATTAGCAAAGTCGCACCACCAATCGATGAATAGTTCCGGGACGATGCTGTGTGGAAACAGTTAGTGGTACTTATCCCTTCCAAGTTAGCACGATAACATCTCTGCTGCATCCAGCATCGTCACTTACCATCAGGTGAGATCGTAGTCAAGTATTAAATTATAGAGTGTAAAACCTGACACCAGGTTTAACCTAGTCAGTCATGTATTAGAAGAAGTAAACCACATACCTGCAAATAATATGGCGACAAAGACACCATTCCACAGCATTTTAATTTATATTATTTACAAATTATCTTTTATTAAATTATTAATTAATTAATTAATTTTAAGTGAATTTAAATTATGTTATAAAATATCGTCACATTACAAAAGGAACATGTACGTAGTATCTCACGCCATATTTATGACTATTCTGAGAGGATAAACGTTCAAGACGTAAATAAATATAACCTGTTTGGATTTCGCACAACAACTTAATTCATCAGTTTTTGCTTCCCGCTGTTTGCTTTACATATAGTTTGCTTTAATGAATCCCAACAAATCCCTTGTTTAAAGAACAAAATGGGATTTCTTATCACTACAAACTACAACCTGGGCGGGGTAGCTAAAAATTTCGGTCCCTTGATTTTGAAAAATCCTTTTTAATACATTTGCTCAAAAAGTTGACATTTCCATGTATGTTTAGCGTGCGCAAAGTTATTCTTTTACGAACTAGTGCTTTTTGTTTTCCCCCTGCAATGTGGATCAAAATCCATGAAAGAGGTTTTCAAGTAAAAAGTTTTGGCTACAAAATTATTGTATTAAATGACAACAATGTAATTATTTTACAGTGTAAGTAGGTAGGTACTATAAATACTTAAATTAAATTACTATATATATATAGCTACTCGTGCTGATTCACTGACTCACTCATTGATCACCTCTCCTGAACAATTTTGTATGAAAAAAATTTTTTTCAAGGATGGGGTCGTATAAAAGAAAAAAATTCATTCGGAGGAAAAATACGGAGAGAGCTGATGAGTGAGGATTTCGAAGACGGATGAAGAGCACGGCCAGGGTATTGAAGATAGGTGGAGGGTGCTCGACCAAATGTCATTCGAAACGTCATCCAATTGGCAGTGAGCTGAAAAAAATTTCAAAATGGCGGATTCAAAATGGCCGCCATACGAATTTCGTCGATATCTCGGAAAGTATAAAAAATGGAAGAACGGTTTCTTGACAAGAGTTGATCAGCACTCGAAGGTCTATTCGATGGATAGAAAAAAAAAATCAAAATGGCGGAATATTTTTTTTTTCATAGAAAAATGTATGGAAATATTGAAGAGGCTGGAAGATGGAAGGCAAATAGGGTGGAAGACGGCACGCGGGCCACATGTGGCCCGCGCCCCCACGCACCCTACTAGTTACTATGTATATAGCTACTCGTGCTGATTCACTGACTCACTCATTGATCACCTCTCCTGAACAATTTTGTATGAAAAAATTTTTTTTCAAGGATGGGGTCGTATAAAAGAAAAAAATTCATTCGGAGGAAAAATACAGAGAGACCTGATGAGTGAGGATTTCGAAGACGGATGAAGAGCACGGCCAGGGTATTGAAGATAGGTGGAGGGTGCTCGACCAAATGTCATTCGAAACGTCATCCAATTGGCAGTGAGCTGAAAAAAATTTCAAAATGGCGGATTCAAAATGGCCGCCATACGAATTTCGTCGATATCTCGGAAAGTATAAAAGATGGAAGAACGGTTTCTTGACAAGAGTTGATCAGCACTCGAAGGTCTATTCGATGGATAGAAAAAAAAAATCAAAATGGCGGAATATTTTTTTTTCATAGAAAAATGTATGGAACCCCCACGCACCCTACTAGTTTAATATAAATTAATTTCAATGACTTCCTTTCGTTTTCTATTTTTTTGCAAATGTGCGACTGCATAAATGCAGCTGTTATATAGACATACTAGCTGATGCCCGCGACTTCGTCCACGTGGGATAAAAACTATTCTATCTTTTAAGTTGGACCAAATGACAGATATTCACGAAGTTTGAACTAAATCGGTTCAGTAGTTTAGGAGTCCATCGCGGACAAACAACGTGACACGAGATTTATATATATTAAGAAGATTTAATCTGTGCAATAATGGACATACTTTTTGTCTACGATTCTCTGTTATTATTATTTATTTTTCAAATTCCATGCAAAACCTTTCTTTTTACATTTTATTTTATTATGCATACCAATACATTATTGCAATATTTATTCTTAGTTCATTATCAGTGATGCACATTTTCGTTTATTGTTAGTGAAGCGGTGAGAATACTCTATTAAATCCATTTATGGATACACGTGCGGAATAGTCAAACTTAGTTAAATTAAATTAGAAAGTTAAATAGACAAACTTTCCGCACTTATATCGAAATGTACTATAGTAGTTATAGCAAGCTTTCTTGGAAGAAGACTAAGCTTGGAATAGGAGCGTTGATTGAACGGCACAGGAATTAGCTGTGGTAAAACCCAAAGTGAGCCAAAGCCAGGGAAAAAGCTAGTACGTTATATTGCTATATTATTTTTCTTAGGCAAAGCCGACCTCCGCTGGCCGCGGCGATAGACAGGCAAAATTTCATTTGATGAAAGTCCTGGACATAAATTTGATCCATTTTTCTTCATTCGCCATCCCGATATTTGAAGAGGCTCAAAGTTCTTGACTTTTCCATCGCAAATTAATGAAAAACTCCGAATTATTATAGCATCACCTGACGCTGCTGTCCAATCAGACGCCCAGTTTGAAAAATTGATGTCAACTTTAATACACGTCAGGGCATCACTTCTGTTTGATAAATGATATTAATCTTTGCATTAAAAAAAATTACTTAACGGTTTTTAGATTATTAAAATGTTAACATTGTATATGTATAAAACTTAAAATAAAATTTCAACTAATATAAATAATCTAATTCTAGAAAAGAGGTGACACAAAAAGAAGGAATTTTAAGCGTCAAAGTATTCCTCCGTATCGGTGTCAACTGGAAAAGTGCCCGAGGATAAGCATTGCCACGTTGGATGGCAATGCTTATCCTCTGACCTAAAAATAGGCCAGCCCTCTGGTCACGAGAGGCGTCGATTAAGCGCTTTGAAATGTTTCCCTAAATTTAATTTATTAAAAAAAAAAGTAATAACAATTAAATTCAGGGTTCACATTCTGGAAAGCATAGCTATACCGTTCTCTGGAGTTTTACATCAAAATTAAATTGAAAGAAAATATCTTGAGGAAACTTCCATGCCCAAGGTGGCCACAACTACAAAATGCCGCCACCTGCACAAGTTTATTTTCTGTAATGTTCATACATTACCTTAACCTATATCACATTGTTAAGAGTAGGACAGAATATCTTTAAACTGTGCTTATATGGACTCGATTTTCCACTGCTCGCTGAACAATGAAACAAATCTAGATAAGTATTGGAAGATAGCAATTTAATCGTTGTATTGCAAGTACATTTAAAACGAATTTTGTCGTTTAAAATTTTCATACTCGTAGGGCCATACGTTTCGTTCAATCCATTCTATAAAGTAAGATATTCTCGTATAAACTCCAGGCGCGTTCTCCTTAGCACATCCTACTAATCCGAAGGCTGTGACTGCATATATTCTGTGGATAGATCCTTCGGAAGTGGTGTTAATCAGGAGATGTTGTAAGGGCCCACCAGAATCACCCTGAAAAAGAAATCATGCCATTCAATGTGTGATATATTATATTTAACAGTCTCCCAAAAGACTTGAAGTCGTTGTCCTTTAAAAGTTTCAAGCCTGCCTTAAGGAAATGGCTTGTGAATCAGTCTTGTTACTCTGTTAAAGAATTTTAAGGAAAAAGTTAAAATATTACGTAACGCACAATGTAATTGATTAAAGTTATGTACCTAGGTATAAATATTGCTGTAACTGTACATTTTTTGCATAGTCTATTTTTGTATAAATTTTTCTCCACTTTAGCAGTTTATACGCAGGTACAATATATTTGCATGTTATTTGGCGAAACATGTTTGGTTCTTAGAATTATTGTAACAGATTTTATAAGTTTGAATATTTTAAGTTATTTATGCATGTTAACTTATCTAAAACTCAGTAAAAACTTTAAAGTTACTTGGCAAGTGTCAGCGTTTCCATCCGATTCACCAGCACACATCTGATGCGGCCTCATCCCGCGCCAGTGTCGATACTCATATCTTCGAAGGAGAAACTCGCACTCTTCATTGTTGAAGACTGTTAGCTTCGCAAATCTGAGTTCTCGAGATATCGCTTGTCTTCGGACTACAAAAAACAATGTTGGTAGGATTATTCTTGAGGAGTGCGTCCGGGTAGGTACCACTGGGAAGTCTGTTATTCTACGTAGTATTGCAGTAATTAGTGAAGTAGTTATGTATTACCGTGTTTTGGTTAGAAGAGCAGTGTAGATGACGAGATTACTGGCCAATACTGGGCAAAATTGTATGTAGGTACTTTAGAACTCTTAGGTTGATGAGCAGTGCAGTGCGTCATGTTGTATTACACCGCAAAGCGGAGGGCTACACATACTGCATCTGGTATAGCCAGACGCAATATTACTTAACATTATAGTCTGGGTCGTCGATTTTGGTTTTAATAAATCCCGCGGGAAGAGGTAATAATTTTTCCGGAATGTAATAACTACTGTATTCAGCTATTGCATATAGTAATTAAGGCATAGGTATTAAGTTATTAAGCTTACTTTTGTTAAGGAAAAGTAAACGATTGTTAAATCCACAGTAATCTGTGGTTAGATCTTTTAGATTATTAACACATCATGACCGTTGTTTTCATTGTGCAGTTGAAGTTGAAAGGTACCTAATTATTATTGTTTGCCAATAAAAAAAAATGGTTACTTAGAGAAACTGATAAAAATGTAAGTTAATATGTTTTGGATTATTGCAGATTCCAAAAATAATAACGTACGTGTACTTTTTTGAAGTCGTTTAAAAACCTTGAAATCACACTAATAAAATTTTATTTTATATTAATAAAATAAAATAAATACCGTCGACGGCTCCCCATCCCGTAGCTACAATTTTTTGTTTCGGTGGGAAGGGAGTGCTTGCTAGACACGCTGGCTGAATGAACTTGGTAAATTCTACTGGTTCATTCAATTCTACTAAAGCTATGTCGAAGTAAGGGCGCGGGGCTTCGTAATTTGAGAAGCGCATTAACCGTCGAATGCGGATATCTACCGGCGCTTCCAGGGGAGAGTTCTGAAATTAAACAAAGTATAATTTAAAATCCCGTCAAAAACTTTCTCATGTTAAACCAAGTCACATGTCTTGATTAAGATGATTAAGAGTGAGGTTTGAGCTTGTAAGAGTTAAGGGGTGAACATTTTTGATAAATTTTAGTCAGTCCCAGCCATAAGATCTCGTCTTGGCAACATTTTACTTGAAAATTTTTTGGTTTCACTTTTTTTGATTGAAGTTTTTTATGACACTGTTTTTTTTAATTTTCCTTATTTGGGGGTTTTACTGAAGTGCTAGAAGTATTAGACGTTGCGCTGTTAAAATTAGAGCAGTTAGCAAACCGAATGTCTTCGGTACTGAATATTTACCGAGTAAAAAGTAACCCACACTGGTACGTAATAATTATTAAATTGTTAAGAGGGGGTATTAACTGAAGATGTCAGTTCAAGATTTGATTTTTACAGTAGTAAATCAAGTCTCAACTACCTGAAATAAAACACACGAACATTACATCATATTTTCGAGAAACTGTATTAGTGAAAACATAAAAGAATAATTATTTTTTCGATAAAAAAAATCCCGAAGTTGCGTCCAATTTTTTACAATTTTCAATTTATTAATTTATTATATAAATAGTTAGTAGGTTTTTCCACTCTATACAAATTAGTACTTGACTGCGATCACACCTGATAGCAAGTGATGATGCAGCCTAAGATGTTATCCTACTAACTTGGAACGGTAAGTTTAACACCACAAGCATCGCATCGGAACGCTAAATCACTTGGCGTCTTTGCTGGTAGGGTTGGTAACTAGCCACGGCTGAAGCCTCCTAGCAGACAAGTTATCAACAGTTAGGACTATTGAGGTTGGGGCACACAGCACCATGCTGAGTTGGGGCCTTTTTTCGGGTTGTGCCACATGTGACAGGCGGTGTCTGATGCTTCCGTCACTTGGGCAATTATTGGTTTTTGTTGCCCGAGTGGGGGAACCTCCAGGCATCGTTTTAGTACGTAAGATGTATGTTTTTGTTACATGTGGCATTTTCATGAAATAAAATTTTTTTTCTTTCTTTCTTTCTTCTTACTTCAAGATATCTGGATCCGAGTCGCACGAGTAAGGGCTCGCGCTGAGCGAGATCTCTACGCACGCAGTACGTGCAGTGAGCCGCAGTTATCAGAAACTTGTCGCTAATCAAGCTCGCGCCACACAGGTACACGATTTTCTTTACTAAGTGTGAGTACCAGCCCAAAGCGCCCTGAAATCAGGAAGTACAGACCAGATGTAGAGCTAGGATGTGCGCGTAGAGAAATAGTCCATTGAAATGGTATATGAGCTTTGCATTTTTTAGAGGACGCAATTTTATTTTTGGGACATGTATGGGGGGTCAATAGAAACTTAACCTCAAGTTTGTGGAGGAGTCTCTCTGTCTCTCCCTGTTTTTGCTAATAACTTCTTTAATTTTTAATTTAGGGCAAAAAGTTACATAAACATATTTGTAGGCAAAACAATTTGCTACAAATTATATGTTTACAATTTTTTGTAAGGCGCATAGTTTCCGAGATATCGCGAAAAAAGCGTTTTCACCCCTTTTTCCAAGATGGCGGCCGGGGGACAAGGGTGGCGACCCCACAAACTTGAGGTTAAGCTTCTAACGACTTGTCCCAAAAATAAAATTGCGTCAAAAACAAATGCACTATTCGGTCTTTAAAATGTAACATTTCAACAATTTCATTTCTTTTCACGAACTATCTTTATGGAGTTTTGAGGGTATATTCGGTGGGTGTGCATGACAATATGTCGTAAGCTATTTTTTATATCCCTAATGACAAAACAAGGGTTGCCGGGTCAGCAAGATTTACTATTAAAAAGTTAGTTAGGTATTAAAAAAACCATGCCATGCTATTTATTTTTTATTTTACGTCTCTCTACTTTTGTGCCTCTCTTTTCTTTTTACCCGATTTCAAAAAACGAGAAAAACAATTCGTCGGAATCTTTTTTTTTTGTTTGTTCCCCGATTACTCGAAGACGCCTCAGCCGATTTGGAAAATTCTTTTTTTGTTTGAAAGGGTATACTTTCCAAATGTGCGAAACTCGATGTGCGAAAACACTACGATAATTATTATAGACTTCCCGACTTCGAATTGGTGTACATTAAAATTTATATCATCTTGTAGTGGCATTTGGAGTCGGTTTTTTTAAAAGAATTTTCTATTTTATTGAGATCCATATTTATAGACAGAGAAAAGAAAGCGACGAAAGTAGAGAGACCTATCTCTACGTGCGCATGCTGCATAAGCTGGATCTCTGGACGTCAGTTTGACGTTTGTACTTGTAGATGTACGAGTATTTCTGTAGATAAGTAATTTATGCCAGTATTTTTCAACTGATTCCTCAGGTTTGAGGGGAGTTTCTTGAGATGTGTATAAATAGTATTTAATTATCTCTCTAATATGTAAAATTCTCGAGCCATCCTTTGTTACCAAACTCCTCTGAAACGGCTCGACCGATTGTTATGAAATTTTCAGTGTATGATCAATAGGTCTGAGAGCAGGTTGTTATCTATTTTTTATATCCCTAAAAGCAAACAACGTTTGCTGGGTCAGCTAGTCTCTAATATATACAATTCTCGTGCCTTTCTTTGTTACCAAACTCCTCCAAAACGGCTCGACCAATTGTAATGAAATTTTCAGTGTATGATCACTAGGTCTATTTTTGATATCCCTAAAAGCAAAATAACATTTGCCGGGTCTGCTGGTCTAATATATAAAATTCTCGTATCACGAACTATCTTTATGGAGTTTTGAGGGTATATTCGGTGGGTGTGCATGAGAACATGTCGTAAGCTATTTTTTATATCCCTAATGACAAAACAAGGGTTGCCGGGTCAGCAAGATTTACTATTAAAAAGTTAGTTAGGTATTAAAAAAACCATGCCATGCTATTTATTTTTTATTTATTATTTTACGTTTTGATTTTCAAACTTGTTTAGAGTGAACATTTTTTGCTGGTATGAATGGCTTGGTTAGACATGCAAATTAAAAATCTCCTACTGCTTGTTTAGCTAGAATCATAAATACAGGATAAGGAAAGCCTCAATTACCTAATTTTATTATTGCACGTATACGTACCATGTGAGGATATTCGGCCGGTTTGACTATTTTTCCGTTGATGATCGAAACGTCATTTGAATCTGAAAATGGAATAAAAAATTACCTTTTGGAATTTGCAATATATTATTGTGAAATGGTAGGAAATTTCAAATGTGAACTTTAGCTTTTGAATTCAATAATTAAATCTAAAATATTATATATAACTAAGCTCTAAGGTGATGAATAAAATTTAAGATCTAAATTTTTGTAAAATTAAACATTATTTTTAGAGCATAAAATAGTTTTTGTTTTTTAGATATAAAACAAAAAAAAACTTACCGTTTATGATCGAAACATCTTCTGAGTCTGAAAATATAATAAAAATATTTACTTTTGCTTTATTATGATGAATGAAAATAAATAAAATATCATTGATGATCATGCTTATTGCTCTTAAACTGTTTTTGGTACCTTTTTAAAAAATCTAGATATACGCAAATGCTCTACTATTGTCACCAATTGAAATAACATTTTCATTTCTAAGCACTTACCAGCTGAATTCTTGTTTTCCTGTCTCTTCAACATTTCATAAATATATTCCATGCATTCTGAAAAAAAAAGTTATAATTACAATTATTTTCGTGTGTTAGATTTTATAATAAATTGTCAATCAGTTTGGTCAATAAGTTTCAAGCTTTTGTCAATCCGAAACTCATTAATAATGCATCTTACAGTACAAAACATCAAATAAATTTTGGTAGCTCGTTTAAGTATTTTGTGAATTGTGATAGCAAAAAAACAGTACCCGGAGTGAAATCGTTACATGTATAATCGTCTTATTGACTATTCATAAGAGGTAGTAAGTTACGCCTATATAAAATAAATCATTTGAACCATGAACCAAATAATTTATTGTTTCTCATAAGAGGATCAATAAATCATCAAGTCCATCCATCAGTCGATGGAACGATGATGGTGAAGAGTTGGAATTATTAATATATGAAACGTAAATGGTTTTAACAACAGTGAGACAAATGTGCTTGAAACTTTGTAAACGTACAGATTTCTTTGATATTCAAGGCACTTACTCTTTTCACTGGCCCTTCCAGTATATTTCGTGAAGTCCGGAATTTGAATTTTAGGTTTAAAATTGTCATCCCTTAATTTAAAAGCTAATTCTGCAACATCCAATGAAGTTTCTACAGCTTGCTCATTATCGTTCAATAAGTTAATATTCTGATTAATAATCCCAATCGAAACTGACGTAGACTCTGAAAAAGTAAAAAAAAAACAATAATTACAAAACCGGAAATTTAGAAAAAGGAAAAATTACTCTTAACTGTGAAAAATGTCTGTTTAAAAAACAAAACAGAATTCTTTCGAGGTATAATGCTGAAAAAAAATCTAAAATTCTTCCACTGGTTTCATATTTTACGTTTGATCCGAATCAGGTTTTTAAAGAGAAATTTAGATATTTGAAATTAAACAATAATTAAACATGTTAAATTATATAATAACAAGTACACAAATTATATCATCATATTATATAGAATTTTAGCAATGCTCGGATTTATGTTGATCACCTGCTACCTTGGTTGACTTACCCAAAAACGAAGTTAGCATCGAGACTAATAAGTATAAGTTATGCCACATTTTGAAATCACATCAACTAGTACGTCAAGTACGTCAAGGACTAAAATTACAACATTATAGGTTAACTGAATGAGACGTATTAACCTCCTAAAAGTAGAAATAAATATATCGTCTGTAGTCGATCAAAATTAAATTGTGTATATTACGTAAAACTTTATAATTTATTACATTGAAATACGCTCACGACAACACGACGGCGTACTAACTAAAATGGCGAGGACAAAGCATGCAATAGCCAGTATGGTTGTTATTGCATTGTTTTCCGTCAAAACTTTTGAGGAAATTAATTTCGGGACAGGAAATTTATTATATGTATAATAACTAAATACGTAATTGATTTAAATAAATGGTATCTTCAATACTGTAAATAAAATTCACCTACCTACGGATAGAAAATAATTACCTATTCAAAATATTTATGTAAGTAGGTTTGAAAATAGACTCTAACCTCGAACTGCATGGTATTGATATTAATAGGTTAGTTACTTTTTTGTTAAAAGACGACCGGATGGCGTAGTGGTATCGAACCTGCCGTCTGCGCCGGAGGTCGTGGGTTCGATTCCCACTACTGGTAAATGTTTGTGTGATGAGCATGAATATTTTCCAGTGTCTGGGTGTTTTTCAATATATTATGTATATTAGTATGTATGTATATTATCAGTCATCTAGTACCCATAACACAAGCTATCGCTTACTTTGGGGCTAGATTGCGATGTGTCAAATGGCCTTTATATATTTATATTTATATTAATTTATTTAAAACAAAAACAAAAAAAAAACCGGCCAAGTGCCATACAGACTTGCGACAAACCGAGGGAAGAGCTCCATCTCCATATTACTAGACGGAACCGCAAAACTAACTTTGTTTGCAGTAAAACTATGCTAGTTAGCGTTGATTTTATTTACTTCAATGATAATATAAATCAGATTTTTAGGCAGCGCGGCAGTATACTTGGTTTTGAAATTCCAAATTTAGATTTTTTTTCTGCCATTACTACATAATGATCATTGCATGACATGGAGTCGATTTTTCCTGTTTCAAGTAATTACTAATGATCTGTCCAGTGATTGAGCTGTACGATGATAGTCAGTCAGTAAGTCAGTTAAAGTCACCTTTTCCTTTTACATATAACTGTAAAAGGAAAAGGTGACATCACCTTTTCCTGTAACTTCCATAACTCAAGTACAGTCTTGAATAGTATTGTGTACATGACTTAAAGTATTAATACAATGGGTGAAGAAACTATTCATGCATAATGTGCTTAGAAATTCGTGGCACCCCCTGAATTCAGCGAGCGTTTACATCAAAGGAGTTGGGAAGGTGGTTCAGTTTGAAATATTGTTCAAAATGGTCGCCTCCCGAGGATGCTTGAGGAAATTCGCGTCATTTTATGGTTTTAGACTAGAATTGAGGTAAAAGCCAGATAAATTCAGATGACTAACGAAATATCTAAATGTAACAACCTACTACGTTTTTAAAGAGGATAGGTATATTGAATTTATTTTTGCCTTTCTCACTCTCACGAATACGTTGGTCTGTGCGACACATGCGGCGTTGCAGAAGAATATAACAGAGAAAAGACCTTTTCCATAATTATAAAAAAATAAGGTGTCAAAAATTTTACTCTTAGCCATTTTGGATATTATAATTACCGACACATTAAAACAAAAATTACAATTACATCCATTGTAGTTACCGATAAAAATAAGAAAAACTAAGATTTTTGAGCCACTTTTGGACGACCTTTCGAGAAAATTTTATCTTCCGTGTTTCTGCTTCACAGCGATTTTAGATTAAAGACCCAAAATAAACGACGTTTAAACTTGAAAGTAATTTTCTTTATATTTTTAAACTGCAGGGCACTAAAAATCGCTTAAATACGCCGTGTTTGCCGTTAAATCATACCTAATAAATAGTGGGGTCGATTCTGTTGTGCAAAATCTCTAAACTAAACTAATTTAAAATAGTGCCATCCTTTTCCATCGGAAGCAGTTTGAAATGGATAGGACTCATTTAAATTAGTTTATTTTAGTGATTATGCACAACAAAATCGACCACATTGTCCAATATTTATAATGTCCATACGTCCATACATTTGCGTTCATTATAGTAGGTGTCACTTTGAGTTCGAGACTCTTAAGAGACGAATCTTTGAATCAAAAGAAGTCACCAATTTAAATAAGATTTGAGGTCGGAAGTTTATCTAAAGCCTTCATAATTTATGCGAAGCGTCTTTAATTTCGCCGGGGCTTTGATGAGATGAATTCGATTAAAAATGCGAAGACAATGCGACGTCTTGAATGGAAGAGTTTCTTTGGAACAATGCCTTTATCTCGAAGGCGGTGCATTTGTAAATAACTTAATCAGTTCATGCTAATTAGGTATTTTATTTGAGAGCACCTAGTATCTACCTAACCTAGGTCTCATCGTTGCTTCACGAATACACATTGTATCATCTAGTCAACAACTCCTTATCTCCTGACGGTGCTACTGTGTCAGGGCGAAACGTATGTGTATGAAAAAAATAGTTTATGCTACATTTATGTGTAGTAGGTTTCTATGTGTTCCTGCCTGCCTATTGTGATGAACTATACAGTTTTCATGTTTTACGTAATTTTAAACGCACTCTATAAGTTGTGAGATTTTAAATTAAAAGTTTAACACTCAATCGTATTAAAAGTCTGCGGTCGGATAAACGTTCTCAAAGTCATTAGCGGAACCCTGTTTTTGTCAGTTCCTTGAACTAAGAGATTAAACTTGGAAAGTTTTCTCTACGAACTAGCTGATTGTCGCTAACTTTTCAGACTTGAGTAAATATTATCAGTCTATCTTTCTACAACTTCTTAGATTTATTATACTTAATATTTATGTTTTCTAGGGCCTAGGCTCTAGAGATAATTCTTAAAAGCTATTTTTACAGACATTACAAGTTTATACCTATTTGGTAACAAAAGATGGACAAGTGATAAGGACTAAGGCATGGATTTTAGCGTTAATTTTAGTAGAAATGCTTGACCATTAATCGAACAACTGAAATATTGTAAATAGTAAATAATGAAATAATATTGCAGCCAAACCTGATGGTAAATAATATTGCAGCCAAAAAAATAAACATACTTAGGTACTTGAAAGGGGTATAGACTCTATCGAGGTTGCTCTACATACTTGCATAGATTTCTTGGTTCTGGATCTCTTCTGATAGTAAGCAGCTGTTATCGAACGCTTCCTCCAAACTGAACTTAATTAAACATTAATTTTGGAAATCTTTGAATCCTTGCAAGAATCAAGTAACACTTAGCAATTCAAGAGCTCCTGTTGATGATGGAGCAAAAAGTAAGTACAGGTTTTTTTTTTGGAAAAGTTTGTTATATCTAACTACTACGAAAGGTCATACAGATTTATTAGATTTTGCGGACTACAGCTTAATTTTTTTGTGGTTTATCGTGATTCTCCCAATCAATCTCTCCTTTTTAGGGTTCCGTAGCCGAATGGCAAAAAACGGAACCCTTATAAATTCGTCATGTCTGTCTGTCCGTCTGTCCGTCTGTCCGTCTGTCCGTCTGTCCGTCCGTATGTCACAGCCACTTTTTTCCGAAACTATAAAAGCTATACTGTTGAAACTTGGTAAGTAGATGTATTCTGTAAACCGCATTAAGGTTTTCACATAAAATTTTAAAAAAAGTAATAAATTTTGGGGGTGCCCCATACTTAGAACTGAAACTCAAAAAATTTTTTTTCATCAAACCCTTATGTGTGGGGTATCTATGGATAGGTCTTTAAAAATGATACTAAGGTTTCTAATATAATTTTTTTCTAAAATGAATAGCTTGTGCGAGAGACACTTCCAAAGTGGTAAAATGTGTGTCCCCCCCCCCCCCCTGTAACTTCTAAAATAAGAGTATGATAAAACTAAAAAAAATATATGATGTACATTACCATGCAAACTTCCACCGAAAATTGATTTGAACGAGATCTAATAAGTAGTTTTTTGATAATTACAATAAAACCTCTAAAAACAAAGTTAGTTTTGCGGTTCGATAAGAAAAGTGGTTTTTATGGTTTTATTCCTCCGGTTGAAGTACGGAACCCTCAGAGCGCGAGTCCGACTCGCACTTGACAGGTTATTTAAATTGTCAGTCCTAAACTGGACCGTATCTGGAATATCGTAGAACTCTGGACCGATTTAATAGAACACAGTAAATATGAAATTCGCCGAGAACGCGTAGTAAATAATACGTATTATGTACACCAAAGCAACCCAAATTGGATTGGGTAGCTGCTAATTCAGTAAAAGCAAGGGAATTTTAAAGATGCACGTTTAAGAGGAAGGAAGGCAGATCCGCAACTTGCGATTCAGGCCACGTACCGCGAAGATATTCCTAATGGACTCCTCGGCGATGTTTAAACTGGAAAAATTCTAGAAATTTAAAACCATCACAGCGTATAAATTGATTGAATACACTCGTCGGGAAAATTATTCACCTAACGAACAAGGAAACTTTCGATATAGGCACTGACACAACTCAAAACTTGGTCTTCTTACCTACGACAGAGTATAATAATAATTACTTATAACATACTTTGTTTCAAATCACCCAGCTTTGGGTGATTAAACGGAGTTTCAAGCGAAGTTTAGATTAGCAAAAAAAACATGCAGAAGTTGACTTCTGCAAGCTATTCCTCCTTTGATTAGTATAGCTTGCGGCACTGTTTACATTGTTTTGAGAAGTCAACTTGTGCAGGTTTTTTGCTAATCTAAACCTCGCTTATGAGTCTGCGGGTGGGCGAATTTCGTACACATTTGAAAACATTGTGGTAAACGCAGAGTTTCATGTTTCCCTTGTTGTTACCTACTAAACGGGATAAATATTCAATAATATTTGCTGTACAGCACGCTAAAACGCATAGCTATGCATATTTCCTTGTCAGTATCCTTGTAAACCAGCACACGTATCCTGTCCCCCTGTAAACTGTCATTCGGCCTTCTTAAAGCCTTAACTGATGATGCAAAAATATATCACGATACAGTCATATGTCAGCGACATTTGGACTGCTAAAAAGCCAGTTCGCTGCTTTATACCTACATTGTACATGCAATTGGCGATCCTCCAAATCGTTCGGACACTTACCGACTTACTTAATCCGGCGTTTCCTTTGGATAATTCTAAAAGTCGATACTGTAAGTTGGCCATTAGTACTGTCAGTGGATGCAGAATCCTGCAGTATAAATTTTTTGTATATTTGGAAAAGAGTGAAGAATCTTGCAAGAATTTTTTTGTATGACTGCGACTTTTCAGCGGTTAAAAATTAGCCATATTAAGTGTATCTTATAGTGGCATATAAATATTAGCTTAAATAGTATTTCATAATTACTTTAGGGTGTGTAGACACACAAACAGATGCTGGCTTACCGACCGTGATAAATACAGATTAATTAGTAATCGTCACATTATTTAAACATACACATAAAACCTCTACAATAATGTTAAGTTACTCAGTCGTAACAACGTTCAATTATCAATATCGAGCAAAAACAAGCAAATAATCACGTTTGTTGTCTGAGAGAGATAAAAGTCCCCTAAAAGATTAATTTTATTCTATTTTTTCGTATTTGTTGTTATAGCGGCAATATAAAATACACCATGTGTCAAAATTTCAGCTCTCTTACTCTCACGGTTCAAGAGATACAGCCTGGTGACAGATGGACGGACGGACGGATGGATGGACAGCGAAGTCTCACTATAATAGAGTCCCGTTTTTACCCTTTGGGTACGGAACCTTAAAAAAGTAAATCAAAATCGTTGCAACCCTGTGGGCGCTACGATGCCGTAGACAATTACACAGATAGACATATTTAATTAATTATTATTTATTTCTACCACTCAATTTGCTTTGTAAATGAAAGCTATATCTTAACTATTTTAAGTCACAGATGATCACAGAATGTGGAATGTGGAACCAATCTGGTAATACTGGAATTTGGTTATCGATCTTCGTGGTTTGCAGTGCAACTAACTGACCGATAGGCTATCGAGACAGATTACAACAGTTATTTTTGCTGACACTCAATCATGTTCGGCAAAAAGCTTACTTTCTACTGTGTACATGCAACTGGCAAAACTCCAAATCGCTTTCACACACAAATGGGGTTATCCAGTGTTTGGTTTGGACGTTATTTGGACACAGGCCGCTGAAAAAAAGCGTCCCACTGCTTTCGAAAGCCCTTTAGATACTTACTCTTGTTTAGAAATGTTCAACGAAATTTAAAATTTTCACATTTATTTTAGTATTATCACATTTATTTTGTATTTATTTTCACATTTATTTTGTATTTTAGATATATAAAGAAGCGGAAAATATGTATTGATTTGTCGATTTTAGACCGCCGTGAAGCAGCAAACTTAAAATTACGGTCGCTACCCATGGTTATTGGTAATAATTTAAAATTAGATTTATATAACTTTAATATCAAGGCGCAAAATTAAATAATATGCGTTAATTAATTAACAAAAAACTGCCTATAACTCTCATCAAACTACTGTTGAATACATCCTTTCCAATTTAAGACATATGGTTTTCTCATGGATACCATTATCAGAACTAGACTTAATTGAAATGGGACCACACAGGATGCGTCAGCTTTCTTATAAAAAAAGAATCATCAAAATCGATTCACCCAGCAAAAGTTCTGAGGTAACAAACATTAAATAATGTAAGGATTCTAACGATACCCCATTTGTCAAAATCGGTTCAGCCATTCAAAAGTTATGGTGGAATAAAGAAACTCACATACATACATACATACATACATACATAAACCCTAAAAACATTACACTCCTTTTTTTGGGGCAGTCGTGTAAAAAAACACAAAAAGTCGAATTGAGAACCTCTTCCTTTTTTGAAGTTAAAAGTATTCTTAATGAGAACATAATGAATTATTAGCTCTAACCTCAGCTCAGAAACTTAACAAGTTACGCTTTAGTAGCTCGGAGCCAATTTCAAGAGTTTGTACAACTAGAACAGTCTTATCTCTTACCCGTCTTACAATGAATCATTAGTTACTATCCTATCAAGTGAGAGTATGACAGTGCACTAACTTTACGTAAAGTTAGATGAAATATTATTATGGTTCATCCATTTTCCTACAAATTACGTGTGTTTGCGGGCATTATTTTTAACGGATAACCAAAAACATTGATCACTTGGATGGTGTATATTTTTTGTAAATATTATAATTCATTATTATTTAATTATGTTGCCTCCTGATTTTTGATTAATATCAATTATTAAAAATTTTCAAACACTTAAAAAAATCATTTTATTAAAAAATTGGCAGAACACAGCCACTAAATAAGAAATTAAATTAATAAAATTCCATTTGTTCGCGCCTTGGCAATTCTTCGTCTTGGCAAGTGCCTATACGTTCCTTGTCGCCCCTTGATTTTGCCCTTTGGCTGACGTTGCCTCGGCTGATGGGCCCCCGGGGCCGCGCCACGGGAGCTGGAATTCGGGGCGCGAACACCATTACTTTTGACGACCTTCCTGACGACGAATCCGAGTGGGAAGTTGCAGGTTCGATTCCCGCCATGGGGTTTTTTAGATTTTTATAATTCCTAAATTGGCTTATGTCTGGTCTAATGGGAACTTCGACTGTAGCTAATTACCAACCTAACAGCAAATACGCACTGCCAAGCGATTAAGAGTTCCAGTGCGAAATTGTGTAAAAACTGTTAGGTGCGAGTTTACTTATCACTTTCAAGCTAGTACAATAACATCTTCGGCTGCATCGTCACTTACCATCAGGTGAGATCGCAGTCAAGTACTGATTTATTAAGTGTAAGAAACACCCACCGTGTGTACAGTGATACTTCGTACTTTTTTTGCAGAGACTTTCCGGATGCCACAAATTCTGCCGTACAAATAGACATATACTCAGGACCCGGCGAACCGCGTGAAAAATGTGTCATGTTTGTTGGTGTCAAAATTGTTTGTTTTGACACCAACAGCGTAAATAGTAAGCCGACCGCAGTATTGTTTATGAACCGCGGTCCACGCCCACACATACTTGTTATGACTGTACACTCGTTTCCACAGAGACGGTTTCCGCCATATTGCGGCATTAGCGGGACATTTGACAGATGGCGCTACTTTTTTTTTGTATGAAGAAGGTTTACGTAAAATTTTTGGATGGGTTCATCCTTAGGTTTATATCGGTGACCGTACAGTGACTATAATTGAAGCATTGCTTCAATATATTTTTTTCTTCGAAGGGGCTATACCTGTGGAATTACTGGGCTTGATATCTTTTAATGTAGAGCGTAGTCATGCGATGCGTCTTATGACCTTATTATGAGAAGTCCTGAAAAAATCATGGGCAGACGTATCGTTAAGCATCAAGTGAACGTCTAGCATCATTACACTATCGGTTTTATTAAAATAAGACGGACGGACGCAGAAAGTCTCACCATAAGGGTTCCATTTTCTCAGCAATACTCCAAGATATCCTGTGCGACCTGGGAGGCCTCTTCGCATTCTGGAGTGAGCTCGGCTGGCTAGAGTATTCCGGCGAGGACCCGCATCAACGACTTCACGCGCAACGGGCGAAATATCGCTTACTCGCGGAAAAGTCCCAGGGGAGAAAGAAAGAAGAAGAAGCAAGAAGGGTTCCATTTTTACCATTTTGGTATGGAAGCCTAAAAAGAAAGATACTTCATTCTTTCAGTGTCATCGATCGGGGTCATCAGTGCAATATCCCGTTAAAAAAAGCTCACAATACGATAGCGGTGCTCTACGTTGATTTATGACTTGTGTATACACATTTCACGGATGAATTCCATACGTAGTCGTATGGTAAAGCAATATTTTTCGCACGTTGACAACTCAAATGGATCGGTCATACGTTTACTGTTTCGATCCCGGTTTTATGGCGTGCGTTCGTCATTGTTGTTCTGCTACGTTAGTTTTTAGGGTTCCGTAACCAAAGAGTTATTTCAATCCACGACCACGCGCCCCACTCTGGCAAACTCAATACGAATGAAAATGAAAAACCACACTAGGTTCTCTACCACCAGGTTCGGAAAGCAGGTTTGCACCGAGAAGAACTGGCAAGAAACTCAGCACTTGCTCCATTAAAAAAATGACACTATATACAATTTCTTAAATAATATCAAAAAATATTACATAATTTTTAAGATATCTCGGGAGGAGAGATAGAGAATCGAATGATAATCGAATGACATAAGCGACTCGTGGATTGAAATATCTATAAAAACGAAAAACTTTTCTTATCAATTTGCTGTTCGTTTGCCTGTCAAGAACTTGTCAGCGAAGATCTCGGGAAAAATCAAACTTGTAAGTTGACGTGAAACAAAGATACATGCTACTTATTTACAACTGTATTCTGTGCTACTTACCAACAACTGTTTTCTATGCTACTTACTTATAACTTACACGCTTGTATGGGAAGAACAAATAGGTATTTTCTAGCCAAGCCTTACAATTGTTTTCCTCAGGCATGATTGTCGTAAAGCGCAAGCCTATCTTGAATAAAATAAATGTAGATTGTAAGTGTATTAATTAGAGGTTGTGGGGTAAGGTTAAAGAAATAAACATTTAATTTATAAATGTTTTAATATAACTTTACCATGACAATAATATCGGTTACCAAAAACCATTTTATTATGAGTAGGTTGTAAGATATTATTAACAACCCTTATCGTGGTTTTTGTCCGTAGTCTTAACAATTACCTAGTATTATTTAATTATTCTAGTTCTTTATTACATTATCCACCACTTTTATGTAAAACTAGGGAATGACCGCGACTCCTCCCGCGTAAATTTCAGTTTTTCACAAACCTTGTGGGAACCATGGACATTTCTTGATTTCTTGAATCAAATAGATAGCGTAATCAACATACAAGTACTGTACGCGCCGCGGACTGCGAATCGAAGGGAGGCTCGTGGACCCGGGGCCCATCAGCGGGAACCGAGCGTCCCTCGCAGGCCACGGGCGCGGGTGCCCAAATAGGGCGGCACCGAATAAGAAATGAATGCTCGACACCTACCTCGAAAGCGGCCTTCCGCAGATTCTCGGGCCAGGCAGTACCTCGTGACGCCGGGCAGCTTGCGTGTATTGGGTAGTATATGATGGGGTGTGTAGTGAAATAAATATTGTGTAAATGTTGGGGGTGAATCCGGCGCAGCACCCAGGCGGCACGGGAGTCACAGGCACTAGTAGTTCGACAACGCGGTCCGCGAAACAATATGGCGACGGCGTTGGTCTCGCGACGGGCAGGCGACGGTCACTCAAACGGCCGAGTATCCGGTCGCGAATGGCTAGGCAAAGATGGCCATAGCACGCGAATTATTTCGCGACAGGGCAGTGCAGCTTTAACAGCGGCAGGCCCTCAAGAGCTCCAAGCGGCGGCGGTAGCGGCGGCGGCCGCTGGCTAGAACGGAGACGTACGGTAGGGCGAACGGCGTGGAGCTCGCAACACTAACGCGCGGCTCACAATGATGACGCAATACGCGTAAGGATGGGGTTTTCGGCGTAAACGTGAGCGGAAAACCCAAAATTAGATCCAAAAATGACTCAAACAAGTATAATCGGCACGACTGCGTTAAATTTAGACCACGCGATGCGATTTTTATGCGCCGGCGCAACGAGAAAGTGGCGCGGGCTATTCCTCCAAAGCGATTCGAGCAACTGACTGCACGGCGCGGCGCGGCGCCGATGCGGCCGGGCCCGCCGTCCCCCGCACCCCCCCGCGGACGGCCGCGGACGGCGCGGGGGCAGCTCGCGTCTCGCTTCAACACTCCCCCGCCCGTGGACCCAAGAATTTGGAGTCCACTAAACAAAGGCAAGCGAAACTGGATTGAAACGGCTCGCTTCTCTCAACTACCTATCGGCACCCTTATAGTGGGTCTAACAGTCCGGTCGGACCAGGTGCGGATAACCTCGGCGTGAGACCAAGCGGCCTAGCGTGGCTACAAAAGTCTCAGCGTGGAGAGCGCTCACAAGCTCCCAAATAAACTGCTTTGGTAGCCAGGCAACACGTTGGAGAACCTACTCTGAGGCCAGGCGGACTCATGATGAGTCAGCCAGCTAGGGCCCCACCAAAGAGTGGTTGACAAGGTCAGAAGCTTCACATCTGTGGGAAGCGCCATCTGCAGGGTTCAGGTGCCCTGATCAACGGGGTTTCCGAAGTCTGAATTTGGGAAACCCGGTTGGCAACAAACTTCCAAGTTGTGGGGAGCGGCTCGCAGCCAACAAAGGACGACTTCACTGTCCGACCAGGCGTGAACGTCCGTCAGGTCTACCACCGACAGGAGGGACGAACAGGCATGGTCCAGTGGCGCATCAAAGAGCGGCTCCAGACAGCTCTAACTGGGGTATTATCAAACGTGACCTAATTGGGCCACTTAAACTTTTATCAAGACAAGGTGGGTTGCGACCTCGCCGGTGTCACGAACAGTTCTCAGATCGGCCACGGCTGCGTACCCTTTCTCGGACGCATCACAAAAGCCGTGGCGACTGGCGTGGCACCTTTCCGGGGGAGGTGGCAACGCGGCATCGAAATCCGACTAACATGCGGATACGAGGCCACAATGGAGAGCCACTCCTGTAGCAATCTCCCTTGAAGCGGCCGGTGGACCAGGGTACCCCGGCTGGGGCGCTGCTAGGAAAGGGGGAGGGTCTCCAATACGTTGACCATCCGCCTTCGTCAACCCGTGGTCTTACCATGCGGCTAGCGTCTGGGACGCTGTATGGAGCGCCTCGACCTGTCACGGGTGGATGACGCTCAAGTCGCGGCCCCACATAGAGCGGCGGCAAAAAACTTGGCGCACAGACGTTCGCCTGTGCAGCAGTCAGACCCCCGTCATAATAACGCGAGGGGGGTGTGACCCTCCCACGGGGGGGTGGAACCCCCCCTCGAGGGGATGAACCCCTAACAGTCCTAGGAGGTTGATGGTCCGCGGGGGATCGTCCAATTGGACTCGTAGGGTGGTCAGGACGAGCGCCCCCGCCCATGGGGGGGGTGCGCGACCCACCGTCCTGGCGACCTGAGCCATTCCTATTGGCACACAAAAGGGCCATGTGGCTTCCTCCACAATGTGGGCAAGGCCGCGGCGGGTGCGGGCAATCTCGCGGGAGATGCCGGCCCAAACACGAAAAGCACCAGCGGCGTGCCGAAGCAAAGCCTCTCCTGACCGCAACAGGCTTGGCCAGGAAGTGAGGTCAAGAGGAGACCTGGTGGCCGGCGTGCCGACAATAAGCACAGGGGGTGGGCTCTGTGGCCCCAGACCCACGGTACTTTGGCACCCGGCGACCCTCGCTCAAGTCGTTAGCTCGGGCCGGCCTGTTGGGGCTGCTCACCGACTGGTGGCCGGTCGGTGCCCCACCCCTATTCGGGTTCTCGGACCGTCCTAGGGCCTCTTTCGTGCCGGTAGCACCGGAGTTGTCGGCCTGGAGACACTCCTGCTCTAGAAATTTTAGGAGGTCGGAGAAGGGGGGCAGATGTGTTGCACCGTCTCCGCCAAACAGCTGCTCAAAGCGGCGCTTAAGCTCCAAGGGCAGGCGGGACAACACTAGGTGCAACAATAAAAAGGACCACTGGTCTACCGGGAGGTCCAACCGTCGCAGGGCATTGGTGGCCACAATGCAAGGGTTGAGCAATGCCTCCCGGAGCTCGGCCACCTCGGTGATCGTAGGCAACTTCAATAATTGCGCTACGTGGGCGTCGGCTAACCGGCGCACATTAGCGTAGCGTCGCGCCAGCAATTCCCTGGCAGTGGTGTAGCTCTCCTCAGAGAGCTTTAGATGGCGGACCAAGTCCAGCGCCTCGCCTTGAAGCGAGGACAGGAGGTAAAACTGCTTCTGGCAGGGGGACAGGTCTTTCCTGGCGTGGACCAGACTGTCAAAGAGGTCCAGGAAGCCCATCCACTCCTGCAACTGCCCGTTAAACTTGGGCAGATCAATGGTGGGCAGTTTGCCCAGCAAGGCCGGCTGTGTGGGAGGTCGGCTGGGGGAGTCAAGCAACGCACTCTGTCGCCGCTTGTCCTCCGCGGCGGATCTGATTTTGTGGGCGGCCTCCACGATGGCATCCGTTAAATCAAAAAATTGATCATAATCCGCCTTCGCGGTCCCTAAGACCTCTGGGGTCAATCAAGAATATGCAGGTCCCGAAGGGCCTGCTCAACAGAGGCCTGCCGAGTCCGCACCTGCTCCGCGCGGTGCAATAAGGCGGCCGACCTATCGTCACGGCCTATCAAGCCCGCAGCGGTCGTAGCCCAGCGGAGCTCCGACTGTAATTGAGTCACTAACACTTTTACGTTCGCGGGCATAATGAATTTAAATTAAGCGTAAAAACTAAAACACGAAATAAATTAGGATCGGACGGCGTACTATACGTAAACGCGGTCGGATCGACGAAGCAGCGCGGCAGATGGCGCAGCGCACGGCGAGAACGGCGTGCGACAGCAGCGAACGCGGCGCACAGGCGTAAACAGTTAAGGTTTAGGCTCAGTCAAAATCACTATCGGAATGGCGGTCGATCGCGATCGGAATCGGACGGCAATCGGGATCGGAATCGGATGACGATCGAGTGCGACCGGAATCGAATGGCGATCGAGATCGGAATCGGATGGCGATCAATCGGGATCGGGATCGGAAGGCGATCGATCGCGATCGGAATCGGAAAATCACTCGCGATCGGACGGCGGTAACGAAATAATTGCAAGCGCGGTCGGATCTACAAGCGGCGCGTGGCGCAGATGACCCGCAGCGTCAACCAGCGCGGCGCGCGAATCAAACGAACGCGTCAGCGAATGCGGCGCGGCAGCGGCGCACGCGCAATGATCGCGGCTGGCGAGCGAAATATAAACAATAACGCGGCCGAAAGGCGGCGATCAAGCGAGGTATCGAATGGCGTGAACAAACCGCGCTCTGTCTACCAAAAATGTACGCGCCGCGGACTGCGAATCGAAGGGAGGCTCGTGGACCCGGGGCCCATCAGCGGGAACCGAGCGTCCCTCGCAGGCCACGGGCGCGGGTGCCCAAATAGGGCGGCACCGAATAAGAAATGAATGCTCGACACCTACCTCGAAAGCGGCCTTCCGCAGATTCTCGGGCCAGGCAGTACCTCGTGACGCCGGGCAGCTTGCGTGTATTGGGTAGTATATGATGGGGTGTGTAGTGAAATAAATATTGTGTAAATGTTGGGGGTGAATCCGGCGCAGCACCCAGGCGGCACGGGAGTCACAGGCACTAGTAGTTCGACAACGCGGTCCGCGAAACAATATGGCGACGGCGTTGGTCTCGCGACGGGCAGGCGACGGTCACTCAAACGGCCGAGTATCCGGTCGCGAATGGCTAGGCAAAGATGGCCATAGCACGCGAATTATTTCGCGACAGGGCAGTGCAGCTTTAACAGCGGCAGGCCCTCAAGAGCTCCAAGCGGCGGCGGTAGCGGCGGCGGCCGCTGGCTAGAACGGAGACGTACGGTAGGGCGAACGGCGTGGAGCTCGCAACACTAACGCGCGGCTCCCAATGATGACGCGATACGCGTAAGGATGGGGTTTTCGGCGTAAACGTGAGCGGAAAACCCAAAATTAGATCCAAAAATGACTCAAACAAGTATAATCGGCACGACTGCGTTAAATTTAGACCACGCGATGCGATTTTTATGCGCCGGCGCAACGAGAAAGTGGCGCGGGCTATTCCTCCAAAGCGATTCGAGCAACTGACTGCACGGCGCGGCGCGGCGCCGATGCGGCCGGGCCCGCCGTCCCCCGCACCCCCCCGCGGACGGCCGCGGACGGCGCGGGGGCAGCTCGCGTCTCGCTTCAACAAGCACACACACACCGTTACAAGCACACACACACACACACACACACACACACACACACACACACACACACACACACAAACGCACAATGACAGAAATTCAGCATCTCCATAATGCTAAAAACAAATCGGGCATAAAACTTGGCTTCAACGAAGTACTTCGTTATTAAACCAATTGTTATTTAGCTTCCTGCACTAAATAATAAAAAAAAAAATTAATAAATTCATACAGGTTTAGGTCAGAAAACTAAATTGCTGTCATATATATTAGTGTCTATTGCTTAGTCTATTCAAAGCTATGTAACATTAAATGACACTAACACAGCCAAGACACTCGATATTACGTAACTAGCCTCCTATAGTTCATTGTCTGAAATCAATTTTGCACATTGTTATGAAACGGAGAATTAAAACAAGTTTTTTTTGTCTAAACAGTTCTATAAGCCATGTCCATCGTGCTCATCCTATTATTCAATTAGAAGACTAAATTTTAATCTATAAGTGCTACGTTCTTCCCGAAGCTTTGCCTGCGTTTCCGTTTTTATAGAAATCTCGCTGTAACCGTCTATTTTCCGGAATGAAAAGTTATCCAAATTCGAACGATTAATTTTACAATATTACGTGCGCACTTACAATAAAAACAGTAAAAAGGTAAGTTTAAAAATCACAGCCTGTTTTTGGCTACACATTATAAGATTCAAAATTCAAACGCCAACCCGAATTTAGCCAACGTATGTGCTATAGGCAAGCCCCTCTTATTTTGAGACCACGTTGAGTACTGGGTTGAAGCAATGGTAAGCTTTTTCTGCAGTTATATACTTCATCATGTATATTTGCCCCTTCGCATCTTGCCATAAGAGGAAACGATAGTGGTCTATTTCCATACAAACGTTCTCGTCTGTTTTCTTTCTGGTTTATGAACTTGGAGCAATGATTTTTTACAGAAAAATAAATATCATGTCTTCTATGTTTCTATGTTTTCGTTTTTGATAATACATTATCTTTAAGCACTAGAAGCCTTACAAAATGCTCAAAATTGCCTATTTAGACCATCGGGTATAAATAGGCAATTTTGAGCTTTTGTAAGGCTAAAGATAATGTATTATCAAAAACTAAAACATAGAAACATAGCAAACATTGATATTTATTTTTCTGTAAAAAAATCATTGCTCCAAGTTCATAAACCAGAAAGAAAACAGATGAGAACGTTTGTATGGAAATAAGACCACTATCGTTTCTTCTTAAGCCTTGGTGATCGAAAAATTCAGGCTAAAATCCTCAATTTAGGACTCCCCGCTGTCAACAGGTAGGAACTGCTGCTGCGCCACCGAAGAGAGGACCATGTCAATGGGTTTGGTGTCGTCGTAAAGGGACGGCGCTTCGCAGAGTATTGCGAACGTGCCCACGATCGAAGCGATGGTGAATATCCAGAGGAACAGCCGGTCGAGGACCATGGCCACGAAGCCCCAGTCCTGGTCTTCCTGTTGGTAAAAAAAATTGGTTGTCTGTAAAGTCGGTTTACGGACGATAGATTTACGTGATAACGTACGTGAAGACGATATTCTGAGAAATATTTTGACGTGTTAACGTTTTATAAATTGATAAACACCAGCAGCACACATGAAAAATAGTAACGTTCCGCGTAACGTTCCACCTGAGCCTGTGCGTGCAAGCGAGAGCGCGCAACAGGCGATAGAGAGGCACGATAAAAATTAAATAAAATAATGATTATGATTATAACTATGATTTTTTTAAATAATCATTATCATAATCATAGTTGCTATTGCACTATCGCTTGTTGCTCGCTCTCGCTTGCACGCACAGGCTCAGGTGGAACGTTACGCGGAACGTTACTATTTTTCATGTGTGCTGCTGGTGTTCATCAATTTATAAAACGTTATCACGTCAAAATATTTCTCAGAATATCGTCTTCATTAGCAGAAGATGACTGATTGACACATTTTATCATTCATGCCTTAACCACTGGATCTCGAAACTTGAAATTTTATAAGAAGTTTTTATATAGCGAAGAATTTTTGGAATTCCGTCCTTAAACGGGAATTTTTAGGTTCGAAATAAATAGAACATAAATGAGGATTTAGATTAAAATTAAAAAAAAATATCCGTAATGGATCAAACAGAGGGTGAAAAATAATTAAGTTATATCTATGAAAGGAGTCATTATTAAAATTATATTTACACTTAATCTAGTAGATCTAGAAGTGGCTATAGACGAATAACAAAACTGATACAGTTTCTGACTTTGAGAATAACAAGACTTGACGAGTAATTGGACTGGAAGAAAGAATTCATCACAACGTCAAATAGGCAGTACTTGAAAAAAAAGGCATCACAAAGGAAATCTAATTTCAACCCATATAACCTGGAGTTTCTAAAGCCTCATTTAATAAACCTGACCTCAAGTTGTACAACATTCTGCGGTAATATTTTCTTCAAAAGTGTATGCTACGTCGTCATTAAAGGTCCCATTTCCGCACAGGTCAAGTGCCGGCAAACTAGATGAATTTGTTATACATGTTTAGGCACGGAATTAAAATGCACACCGAGAGTGAGTGAATTATATGCTGCTAAGACTTGGCTTGAAAATTTACAGGGAGGTAAAGATAATTCTAGGATTTCAATAGCGTTAAACATTTTCGTTTACTTCCCGCATTTAGATTGCATAGTGAAACAAAATTGAGTTTCGAGAGAAAATTATTCTTCTACGATCCTATCCAAGACTCAACGATTTCGCAGTGTGAAGTCAACGCCTCCTGTCGGGACGAAACGTGCGTCGAAGTTGTGTGGTGTTTCATGTGGGCGGTGTTCCTGTATATTGAACCATGAAGATTCCTGTCATGAAGAAACTGTCCTGCTTATTATGGATTTCCGCAAAATAACAACTGCTGCCATTCAATATTTAAACATGGTTCCTGAAATACTTGACCTTTGTATTGGTTGTAAAATGAAAAGGTTTGGTAGTCATCATCCCTTGAATCCTACACGATGGCCCAGACGATATTCCATAAAATCACCTCGACCCGACAATGTAGTCTTTCGCATTTGATTTACCCCCACAATCCTGAATCTAATCCTCATTTCTGTGAATCTTTTGATGTGGTCCGTTCCTCATGGCAGTCTTGCATTTTCAGTTCCTCGTTCAAATAGCTATAAGAATATCAGGGAAACTTACGGCATTAAACTCATCCTGACGCTGCATGTGGTGCTGTATAAACATGACGTTGTGGATTGCCTTCTCCAACTCAAAGGGGTACTTCTTGCGAGGGGTGATGTCACTGAGGGAGTCGTCTAGTCCTGACATGACTGACGGCAGGCCGTTGTACCCCGCTCCGAGACTGCCCAGTGCTCCTACGAGACCGCTGAACCTAGTGGCAAAGTAGCAAAGATAAGACATTGAATGATTTTTTGGAAACTATACTGCCTATAAACATGGTTAGGGCTTTCTACTCTGATCCAAGATCTGAGTTCTCCTATACCATTTATATACGAGAGAGTTTCTTTGTCTATGATACCATAAATTTTACATCAGGTAAGGTTATGGTCCGTGCTAGCTTATTTTGGCTAAAGGGTTGTTAAGTTTTAATTGTACTCGAGGAATTAGTATATTTAACTATTCAAAATACAATATTTTTGATGACAATGGACAGGCGTTGCATCGGCGTAAGCTTGTATACAAGCTGGGAATTTGCGCTTTTTCCTTTCATGTACGAGCCATTTTGTGATCAAATAATTTTTAAGTAGGTTCGGGTCTATTTTGGTGGGATGCTTTAAAAGTGTGGCTAGTTATCGCCAAGCGAATAATCGTTTTAGTGCAACAAACTGGGAAAGTAATTTCGACTGCATTGTAAGTTTGTAGTGGATTGTTTACTTCTGCAATTAAAATAAAACAGTAAAAGTTACCTGTTAGTAGCCGTTGTTGAGTGCAAGCCATTGCATCCTCCAGGCATGTGGTGACGTAAGGAATCCGGGCTAGAAGCATTTGAATTAGTCTGATCAGCTGCCAGCGCGTCTTTAAACTTATTCTTCTTCATACTCCTTCCAGCAATCTTCTGCGCCGCTAAGTCTCTTAGCAAGTCCTTGGGCACTCTCATCAGAAGCAACTTCGGAAGTTTTGTTATAAAAAACGTCCTGACCCACGGTGCCATTTGATGAGTGCTCGGCTTTCGGTAGTGCACGTTTAGTATCACTATAGTTATCACTACCGAGAGGCCAACTAATAACATGGTGAATAATAGATATTTACCAAGTAATGGTAAAGCTAGGGATGTCGATGGAATGATCTCCGAAATCAGGAGGAAGAACATAGTCTGCGAGAGCAGGATGGAAATACTCAAGGCGATCTTTTCCCCGGAGTCAGCTGGCAAGTAGAAGACAAGGACAGATAGATATGAGATGCCAACACACGGGACGATTAGGTTGACGGTGTAAAATAGGGTTTTCCTTCGTAATGTTATGTTGAAGAATATATCTGCAACAAAAGGTTACAATAAGCGCGATGTAATGCGTGCAATGAAAATTTTCTAGTATAATTTATTTATATCCTCCTTCATGCATGCAAAGGATTAAAAAGGTGTGTAAAGTTCTCTCATCATTTATTAATTAATAGATTTTACAAGTGAAATACAAAGTAGCCTATTTGTGAATCCATTCAAAACATGAAAATTGGCTCAGTTGTGTGGCTTGAAGAATTATCTTAAGTAAAAAAAATTCAATATTACATTTATGTGCTTCAAGAGACCTCATGAATTGCGAAGAATAGTTGCAGTGGAATTTCCGTATGATAAAAGAAATGTTTATATAGCAGTCGTCTGTTTGCTTTTCGGACAATTGAACCGAATTTATAGGCTTTTCATAGTTTGAAAATATAAAACCAGTTCAGTGGAAATAAAAGAGAGGTGTGTGTGTTTTCTGTTATCTCTGGTCTTCTGAATTATTTATTGGTGGTGGAGAATAGTTTGGTCGTAGCCTACCATGTTTCCCAGTTGTGGTTACTGCCAAACTTCACTATTTTGAGAACTTTTTTAATAATTGTACTTTTTTTTACTCAAAAGTTTTATAAACTTAGTAGTTGTAACATTGAATTAATTTATTTCTTTCATTATGACGATGCATGGCTTATTGATTAGTCGGTTGACGCATTACGGATTAACCATGGTTCATTATAATAATTATTATAAACACCAAACATGTTTTATCTAACAGTCCTCGTTGTTTGCTAACTATCCAATTATAATTTAATTTAATTTTGCTAACTATATAACTTTCTTAATTAAAATAATACAAGATAAATAAACCTATAACCAGGCACGTAGGTTTTTTTTTGCAATGTTTTCCTTCAGCTGTTCCTGTACAATCAATCAATCAATCAATCAATCAATCAAATTATTTATTTGTTACACACTAAGTGAGTCATGAAATAAAGTGAAAATTGACTTTACATCTATTGATATAGAGTGTAAACTTGATTTTATTGCGCTAACTAAATTTAATTTCACAATTCTCGACCATGTTGCATTTTGATGTACATTCAATTTTACGCTCTATGTCAATACTCATAAAATTATTTTTCAGTGTTGTAAGAAAATGTTTTGGTATTAATCTAGTTTGTTTAGATAGGTGTTTCTTTCGCTCCTTATTTCTTGTGGTCCGGTGCGAGCCACAAGAAGTGAGCAGCGAAGCTTTGTAGCATGTGGGGCCGCCGTCGTCACCGTGTGCAGCGAGACCATATAAAATGTATGGAAAACTACAGGAAATATGCCGGTGATAGAGTTTTGTGGTTGTGGCCCGAGTTGTTGCGGGGACACTTAATAGGTACCAGCTATGACATTCTCGTAACGTTTTCACACACTCAGTGATGTGATACAAGAAAAAGAATAAAATATTAACATTGAAAAATAAACTTTACACCTATTTGCTTAGAGTGTAAAATTGAATGTATTTCATCATAGGAATTACAATGCTCAACTTTGACGCGCTTAAGTAATTTCAATCGCGGAGCTGTCGACCAATATGGCGTTTTGAACTACATTGAATTTAACGCTCTATGTGAGTTGTTTTAAAATTAATTTTTCAGTGTTCGCAAAAAATGTTTTGAATTCAATATCGTCTGCTTATGTACATAAATACCATCACCTTTTTAAATATATCACATCACAAAATGTAGCGGACACGTAACGTGAATTAGCCCCCTTAGTTACAAAGGTCAAACGCTGTCTCTGTTATTCCTGCATTATATTCAACACAAACTGTTTAATATCTGGAAGTCCAATAAACAGAAATTGTTGATATTAATTGTTTGCTCGTACTCAAATAGTTTCCGCACTGCGAAACTACTAAAGCATTGAGTATTCAGGTACCAAGAGCGGAATCCAGCAGTAATACTTTGAGAAGCAAACCTTTGTGTGGCTATTAAAAATAATCTATATTTAATGCATGAAAAACAGTTTTGAATAGCAAGTAAGGTTGTCTTTTTATTTATTTTAGGAGGTAAGACTAATAATTATCTTTTTGACTCTCGTCGGTCGTGTACTTAGCGCATGTAGGTACTAAAGTGATCCAAATGGACTGTTAACCAACAATTTGAGTAGCTGATATTGTTTACTACAAACCTTTTCCTGCCTTGTTGATGGTTTGTAAGCATTTTTGTCTGTTTATTACGAATTCCCACGATTGATTCTCAGAATTCATATTTAACTTCTAAGGGCCAATCTCAAAAAAAAAAAAATCTAAATTAGCTTAGATCTGGTGTAGTGGGTGACATTGGCCATGGCTAGTTTAGTTAGTTAGTAGTAGTAGTCGGATAGTTTAGTTAGTTGGTAGTAAAGTATGTTAGGTATAAGTTTAGGTCATTGTAGATGGTGTACATCAAGAGTTTTAATTTTTTTGATTTTAATTTAGCTTCGTCGATTTTAATGATCCATACAAATAAACATAATAGGTACCTAATAACTTAAATTCTATTAAACTTTAAAACAAGTGAACCACTTAGTTTTCGGCAGTGTTGATATTGTTAATTTAACAAAGTTTTCGATCAGTTAATCACAAATATTGTGTTTAGATTACGATGTGATTTTGTATCCAATTAACATATCATGCCAATTAATTAATAACGAAACAATTGCTCATGTAACTCCCAAGTTTCAAAAAATCGACAAAATCTGTTTCAAAAAACAGACAGCTATCACTACTGTCCATGAAGTCCGAACAAACCGCCAAGAAAGGATTTTTGAAAAATCAACCCCTAAGGTGGGAAGCAAATTCGCGGGCGTCCGGTAGTCCTTTTGTTATTAATTTAGGTATACCAACAATATTATAAATATGTAAGCATGTCTCAGGGAGCATGGTAGTGCCCCGCCAAGACCAGCTTAATAAATCTCAAAACTACCTACCATGTTTTTGTCGCATGGGCGTAAGGTAGAACGTGTTTATTACTTCTCTGTCATACAATAGTTATTGAAGTAACAAAAGCCAAGCCACATATTTGATTGCAGAGTTTTTACAGTTCGGGCATGTAGAGTTAAAAGCTTGGCCTGACATGAGATCTGATACTTCTTTGACAGTACGAGTCATTTGGTCTCGTCTTGGGAATATTTTACATGAAAATTTTTAGTGGAACATTTTTATACTGAAGATGATTTACAGCACTGTAGATAGTTTATAACATGGATAGGGAGATATGTTTTTGATCAATGCTTTTATATCCCGGAATAGTCCATGGTTCCTGCAAGGGTTTTGTAAATTCACCATAGCTATCTATTGGTTGCGAAAGGTTTGGGAAGGAGGCGAGAACGGAAACACTCATAATTTCGGGAAAATCCACAGTTTCGGCGGGATTTGTGCAAAATGCGAGCGGTACCGCTAGCGAAACTTAATTTTACAATGTAACAGTGCTGTAAACCTGGCAACCCGATACGGTCGACTATGGCTACAACATCTTTATCTTTACGCATCGTTAATCCAGCGACGCGTCGGGAATGTTGTGTTCAAGGCGTGAACGGCAAATCGCTTCTCTCACACACCTGGGAACCCATGTGTGATTCAGCTATCTATTTTGTAATTTTATTGTATTTAGGTATGCAATTTTTGGTGTGCGAAACGCGCACAACGGACTAAAATGTTAAAGGCCACCAATTTTAATAATGAAGGGAATTCAAATTGCAGCCAAATTGGTTCGGTAGTTGTTGCGAAAGAGCACCAAACATCCTTAAATCTTGTGCATACATCCATACAAATTTTAGTGTTACAGGTGCCATTTTGGTTGTTTAAAATAATCGTAGAAATAGAATTGATGAAAAATATTATGAAGCATTCAGAGGCTATGCTAAGAAGGAAATTCTAATCTGGAGAGCTCACGTGTTTCAGGCTTAAATAGAAGGATACGGCCTTAAAGGAGTTGAATGGAGTTGAGCCCATTTCAGGTGCTTTTCTTGTGAACCCGGCGTAAGTAGATACTTACACACACCTTATTATATCAGCCTATAATAACGTGTCAACTCATAAGCGAAGTTATTAAGAGGATAACATCAAATCACGATAAGTCACGTTCATTTTGTTTACGTTGGAGAACGTAAACACGTTACACCCCTTTACGATATATCTACCTACTTATCATCTGCCTATAACAACATACTTTTACTAAAGTATAGGTATCATGAAAATGTCGTTCGTCGGATTCACTGATTTGAATAACTAGAGTTACACAAATCGATTTTAAATTCATGTCAGTAGCTTCAATCTACCTCTTGTACAGTTATTTCAATCCACGAAGGTGGGACGGGGCGCATTATTCGAAATTTGAAATATCTATACCTACTCTGTTTCGTGTCCAGAATATTAAAAATGAAATTGAAATGTTTATTTTTCCTATTAATGCAATTTAAACTGTATTTGAAATTAAGAGGAAGTCTTCTTTTATAGACCAGGGTAGATCCCCTTTAAAATAATAAAAAACGAAAAAAAATTACAGTAGGATGAAACCCATTAGAAAAGGTGGGGAATATGATCAAAATGAAAGGAAAAATAAATTAAGGTCGATCCGAGTTCGGGAACAGGGGGGGAGGGGGGTTTAAGTGTAAAAAATGGTTTTCCTTGATTTCCGGCAAAAATACAAGTCCTATGGAAAAAAGTTAAATAGCAAAGTTGTAGGTAATAAAAAGATCTACAACTTTTGTATTTGCAATTTTTTCACATTACCTATGAGGTAATTAAATATAAAAATAAAAAAAATAATAAAAATTTCACATTACCTAAAAAACCAAGTTTTTGGTTTTTTATTTATATCTTTTTCAAAAAAAAAATTTTTCTACGAAATTTGGTGAAAACTTACCTTATCATGTCCCAAATACACTGTGATTTATTTGATTTAAAATATTGATTTTTTTCACCTTATTTTAAATTAAAATCGAAAAAGCACCCTAATTTTCAATCGAAAATTCTGACGTCAAAATATCAGCTTTTTTCAAAAAGTTGGTATGTTTTCTGTTCGTTGAAATCTCTAATTTCCGATAGTGTAAAAAAATATATATGTTACTATAGTAAAACTTCTCAGAAAATGCAAAGTAGTAAGACCCAGACCCGCCTAGCCCCTTCCCCACTTCTCTATGAAATACCTTTTGATGGGCTACAATTTTTCGTAGGTCACTCAGGTATTTTTTTTTTATCAATGTAACATGTAATCTTACGTTTCTCGAGTAATTAAAGTGTAAATTTTAATAAATAGCTCAAAATATTTATATAAATACAATTTTGAGAATTAAAAAAAAATTTCGAATTCGAGTTTTTTTTGCATTTTCTGAGAAGATTTACTATAGTAACATATATTTTTTTCACCATCGGAAAGTAGAGATTTCAACTAACAGAAAACATACCAACTTCTTGAAAAAAGCTGATATAATTTTTCGTAGGTCACTCAGGTATTTTTTTTTATCAATGTAACATGTAATCTTACGTTTCTCGAGTAATTACAGTGTAAATTTTAATAAATAGCTCAAAATTATATATAATATTTAAAAATTTTTTTTTTGAATTCGAGTTGTTTTTGCATTTTCTGAGAAGATTTACTATAGTTACATATATTTTTTTCACCATTGGAAAGTAGAGATTTCAACGAACAGAAAACATACCAACTTTTTGAAAAAAGCTGATATTTTGACGTCAGAATTTTCGATTGAAAATTAGGGTGCTTTTTCGATATTAATTCAAAATAAGGTGAAAAAAAATCAATATTTTAAATCAAATAAATTACAGTGTATTTGGGACATAATAAGGTAAGTTTACACCAAATTTCGTAGAAAATTTTTTTTTTTAAAAAACAAATAAAAAACCAAAAACTTGGTTTTTTGAATTTTTCACCTAAATTTTGAGGTTATGTGAAAAAATTGCTAACACAAAAGTTGTAGATCTTTTTATTACCTACAACTTTGCCATTTTACTTTTTTCCATAGGACTTGTTGTTTTGCCGGAAATCAAGGAAAACCATTTTTTACACTTAAACCCCCCCCCCCCCCTCCCCCCCTGTTCCCGAACTCGGATCGACCGTAATTTATTTTTCCTTTCATTTTGATCATATTCCCCTCCTTTTTTAATTTCATCCTACTGTAATTTTTTTTCGTTTCAAAAATTATCGACCCTGGTCTATTAGTGAAATGTCCTATCTACAATATTTAAGGTACTTCCCCTCCATGCTTATCTATAGCCGTTGAACTTCCTGTATTCTACTCACTTCAGTTATACAACTCACTTCAGAGCTCTAAACTTATCATCGTATCACTCACAATGTAACCCATCATAAGTTTAGTACACTCCTACCATAAACTCCAAGATAATCAAGGAGACGAGATCTCGGGAAGCACTCCTAAAAACGTGACCACGCTAAGTCAGTGTAATCTAAAACCAGCCGTAAATACCGCGGCGCGTCGACAACGCTTATCTATGCTAAGTTACTGCTCCCCGCCTAACAGGTTAACCGTTAAACGCTTGTTTTGTTAATGCCGCAAAGAGCGCTGCGTGAATACTGATACCGAGTGTCACTGATTAATGGAAGACCCTTTCTTTTAGGAGCGGATTTCTCGGAAGAAATAATGGAAATTCACGTTGGATCCCCGGCCGCTTCGAGTTAAATCCCACCTCTTTGTTTGTTCCTCTATTATTGTCTTACACTTTTTCTGTTTAGTAAGAATATATTGTGCGGTTTAGGTGGCTTACATGAATGGAATGGATAACTAGATACTTGTACCTAATACGTATGTATATATAAGTATCTATAGTTGTCAATTCCGAGATCAAATTAAGAGTATCGTCTAGTGGCTAAGCGCGACGCGAATAGGTGGCGAGCACAAAGTCTAGAGCGAGGCCTACATTTTATTGTTGAAATATTGCTTCGGATGAGCATTATACAGGGTGTCCAGGGATAAAGTGCAACCCCGAAAGGGGGTGAAACTAGACCATAAATTATCGACAAAAAAAATAGAAAAAAAATTCTAAAAAAATTATTTTACTTTTTATTAGCAAATTAAGATTTTTATTTGATAAGTAGACTCTATGTAAGAAAAAAAACGATTTCTTCAAAATTATTAGGTCGATTGCTTTCAAATAAAAAAAAATATTATGCCACATACTTGGCGGTAAGGATTAAATAACAATTAGCTCGCAAAAAAGTAGCATCATGACATAAACTTTGCTTTTTATGAAAAAGAAACCCTTTTTTATGACTATTTTTTTCAATGATCTCTAAATTTCTCAGAAAAATGCCCCCAATACCAGAAGATTTTACTATTTAAGAGTATTCTCTATCATATTACCTTTCAAATAAAAAAAAAATCTTCGTTGTAACCCAAGAAATGAGCTGGCTATGAAGTGTTGAAAGTCGCCACAACACAAAAAAAGGACGCGTCCCGGCAAACGACGAGTGGTGACGTCATTTTTAAAAACTCTTAGCCAGCTCGTTTCTTGGGTTACAACGAAGATTTTTTTTCTATTTGAAAGGTAATATGATACAGAATACTCTTAAATCGTAAAATCTTCTGGTATTGGGGCATTTTTCTGAGAAATTTAGAGATCATTGAAAAAAATAGTCATAAAAAAGGGTTTCTTTTTCATAAAAAGCAAAGTTTATGTCATGATGCTACTTTTTTGCGTGCTAATTGTTATTTAATCCTTACCGCCAAGTACGTGGTATAATATTTTTTTTTATTTCAAAGCAATCGACCCACTAATTTTGAAGAAATCGTTTTTTTTTCTTACATCACAAATAAAAATCTTAATTCGCTAATAAAAAGTAAAATAATTTTTTAGAATTTTTTTTCTATTTTTTTTGTCAATAATTTATGGTCTAGTTTCACCCCCTTTCGGGGTTGCACTTTATCCCTGGACTCCCTGTATATACATATTGCAGGAGAACGTTATCGCTTTTTGTATGAAAGCTTACAGCTGGACGGTCCTCTTAAGGACATAAGCTATAACTAAAGGAGAGAACAGACTATAGAAGATGAAGAACCTTCTCACCTGGATATGGCTCCTGGCAGCAGGGATAGTACCTCTCGTGTCGTTCAGCTGGTACGCCCAGGATGTCCCATTCGACTGAGGGGTAGTACTCGCGGAGGTCGATGCCTACTTCCACCATATCACCTTTCTTCTGATTAATATGCTTCAAGTCAATCTAAGGAAAAACCTTTATTAAATATATATAAGGCCATGTATAGATAGTTCAACTCAGTTTTGCGCGCGGCCCTATGTGTGCGTGGACTTGTAACTATACAACTTTCATTCGTGTGGCAGTGACGCGGCAGTCGTCGTCCGAGCAATACATTCATAGAGTTGTATATTTACAAGCCCACGCACACATAGGGCAGCGCGCACAACTGAGTTGAACTATCTATACGCGTACTTGGCTACATTAAGTATGTAAACCAATTATCAAATGCATCGTTGTATTAGCCCATCAGCTAATACTTACTATACTACTAGATAGGTATTTGCTGAAGCAAAATCACGATCTAATGCTACGAAGCCAACGAATCTCTGGGGCTGTCTTTAAATATCATCTGATTGGAGGGCAAACCAGAAAGTACTACGTATGGCATCCTGGTCATCGTTACAGCACATTGTGTTCCCAATAAATTCAACGATTTTCGGTGCCCACACTCATTGTTACTTTAATTTCGCGACTTTCTGAGCTATGTCGGTCACTCTATTTAGACCCTATTCCTCTTTAGATTACGCACGCAAGCAAAGCCTCTGTCAAGTATTATTTAAATTTTATGTGAGTCTGTAAACATATAAGGTAGCTCTAACGTAATACTATACCTGATCTCCATCGTAGCTCCAAGATCCAAATTTGAGGAAACAAGTCTGCTGGTCGAAAGGAAAGTACCGCACGTCAATTTCGCACGAGGACTTAAAGATGGCGGGTGGAGTCCAGAGCACTTTGCCGGTGTGGTGGAGAACCGCTTTGGTCATTGTCGTCACTACGTATTCTCCGTCGGCACTGGAGACAAATGAGATTTGTTAACCATAATCAACATTTATTATTGTTTACAAGGCACTTTTGCCGGTGTTGGTGGCAATAGGGAAATTTCCCTCCAGTCAGTTGTTATGTCTGGGGATCGCTTGTGATCTGAGCGTATGACGTCAGAACTTCTATTTATAGAACAATCGCCCAAAGCTCCGTCAGCGTGTGCTATTGCGCTAGTTACTATCATCAGCTATCGAAGACCGCTACACACTTAATATGTCCACCATTGGGCACAAGAATGGGCAAAATTGGGCGTTCTCAAATGTGTTTAGCCATAGCTCAGAACACTACAAATGTGTGGTTTGGTATGCTTCACACATCCACCCAAATGTATGTTGCACGTTGCTCCGCTCGCGTGAACTTCAGTTTTTGCAAATCCCATTTTCGCAAATTCTCCACCCGGTAATGGGTTATGGAAGGAAAATCGCTGAGGTAAAAAGTAAATACAGGTTAAACACACGCATTCAAACTTTCACCTTTATGCGAAAATATCAATGTGATGGAGTGTTGGAATATATCAACAAACTATTTTATTATTCGGTAAATATAAAAGTTGTAGCAATAAAGTTAATTGATAGCGAGTAGGTATCGACACAGCCGTCGAATGATACATCATAGTGTGTCACAACAGGCCGGCAAACTATTAATCACGGGCCAAGCGAGAGACGCACGTGCTACCAATCTTATGCTGTACCGGCTCGTTGGGTGGTCCAGTTCATAAGAAACGTCGCGCGTCGTTATAATAAGATTGAAATGCAATTTAACCATATATAATACTATTAGATAATTAACCACTGCTTGTCACGGCCTTTCCGTGGGCACGCCTGCCACCACGTCAGCTTTGGTGTACGAATAAGAAATTACTAGAATATTAATTTAAATTAAATAACACAAAATGTAACAATTTTATGAAAAACTGCTCAGTTAGTACAATTGTAAGCATTTGCATAATTAATTTAACATCTTTTGCATTCGTAGTTTAACGAGATAATATGGTAATTAATTATAAATAAAATTTAGGGAAACATACCGAGGAAAACTCATTAAATTACCTCATTAGTTTACAATAATGTTTCACTTTCATAGTCAGAGTTACTTTGAAAATTACATGTGAGAGAATAAAAAAAGGTAGGTTGGTATTAATATATTTTTTAATACATTTGCTCAAAAAGTTGACATTTCCATGTATGTTTAGCGTGCGCAAAGTTATTCTTTTCCGCACTAGTGCTTTATTGTTTTCCTCCTACGCGGCACCGGAGCGGGCGCACCAGGAGCGCATGAACACGGCATGCAAACACGGAGCAGGCAAACACGTAAAACCAATATTTTTTTTCGCAAATGTATTAAAAACGTCGTTCAATGCAAGTGCAGAATTGTCATTTTTACTCGTCCTTATAGTTGACCCTCGCCTTCGGCTTGGGTCAACAAACTGGGACTCGTAAAGAAATGACAAACTTTCCGCACTTATATTGAAATGTACTATTAAAGAACCACCTGGACAACATACTGAAAACTAATATGATAGATGTACAAATAAACTGCTACTTTCATCTATAAGATATCTATACAGGTCTTCGTCTACGTCTTACTCTTCGTCATTTTTTGCTTAGGAGATTTGAACGTTCTTCCTAATCGCTTCATTTTCCACTTTGTAACTTATAGTTTACGAAGCGTATGTCCCCCCATTTACGTGTGAGTTGCCTTTTGACGGCCATAGAGCAACGGTTACGACGGCAGACCGGGAAGATATATTATGCTACAGATTCCTTTAAGAGGGGGTATAAACTGAAGATGTCAGTTCAAGATTTGATTTTTACAGTAGTAAATCAAGTCTAAACTACCTGAAATAAAACACACGAATATTACATCATATTTTCGAGAAACTGTATTAGTGAAAACATAAAAGGATAATTTTTTATCGATAAAAATAAATCCGAAGTTGCGGCAATTTTTTTACAATTTTCAATTTATTATCCATGTTATACGTACTAGAGAGCCAAGGTTTAGGATTATAATTCCATTAATTATTACGAAGTACGTGTATTATCGTATTCTTTCTAAGTTATGTATTTTAAAAGTTATTACAGTAAACTATAAATAACATCCTTATTTCGCGTAATACGCCATGCTCTTTTGTACCAGAACGATGTTTTGCGCATGACAAGTTTTACTAGCTTTCAGCCCCCTCTTAACACGCACGCGCATTTTCAAATGATGGGATTTCCACGATGGATGGACTATTAGACGGTTCAATGACACGCTTTCTATCTTGGATTTTAGCGCTTTGTTTTACTCGCATAAATGTTCATGGAAACCTAGCTTTTTCTTGAGGCCTAGGCAGTAAGAAATTAAGTTTGTAAAATTGTACACTCAAGTTTATTAAAATACAAATCATGTCTGAATGCAATGGTGCAAAGAATACAGTCTGGATCTCCAAACCAAAGAGCCAGATTGATTCATTGCATAAAGGATGTAAGATAGCAAGATGAGGTTATAAATTTTAAATTACTGAGTTTCTAGGAGTAAATATAATTATGACTCTATGGTCTATACTCTCCGAAACTCATGTTATAATACGAGTATAATACATATAATACCAACAGAAAGGCGTCGAAAGTTAAGCCAAGCAAAATGATATCATAGACACACACTTATAACTCAATTAACTAAAGATCTCACTTGCAATTTATCCCATGAACAATTTACTTTGATCGCCAACATCCGATGCCGTGGGTATGAGGGTAGCAGCAGTATATAGGAGTAATAATTGGCGCATAACAGCCTCCTAGGAACTTAGTTGGTGAACATTCATTAGGACATTGCCTCGCTTCTAATTGCATTGTAGCGACTAACTTGTTTGGAACTGTTATAATTAGCAACAGTAACGTCGTTAAAATTGATGGAATGACAAATAACTTGGAGCTTGTAGAGTCCAATTTTAATTACTATACAATATGTCATGGCTACGTACATACGAGTAATATATCCTTGGAGGAGGCTTTTACCCAAACGTGGTCGCATCGAGATCAATATAAAATATTTGTCAAGTCTAAACTAATTAATGATATAAAATGCTATATTAGCGACACAAACCCTTTGGAGTGATAAAGAACTGCATCGATTTTTATATTGGTAATATACAAGATTACCCGGTCAATTTTGTGGTGGCAGGGTGCTGAAATAGTTATCTGTATTAAAAGTATTGAAAAATCAAATAAATCGTTATTAGTGTCTGTAAACTAGGCCCATATGTAATAAAACATATTTGACTACTGACTACGGTCGCTACGAGATTTGTAAAAAATCGAAATTCACTGGAATTGCGGGAAAATCTAGTAAACATATGAAATCGAGAACGAATACGAAAAGAGGCAATTCATAATATCCATACTCTAAGCCCGCAAATCCCTAGAGAAACCATAAATAAAGTAAAACGCTGAACGCTTTTTTTTCCACTCACTTGTTATACAGAACGATATCCGGCAGCCAAATGTGCTCCGAAGGTACATAAAGCTCCTTCACGCCGCCATACTCCAGGGGGTCCCATTTGAATTTGTGGTCTTCCCATTCCTGGAACATTCCCTATTATTATAATGGATATATTGAGGCGAAATCAACGATTATGCCCGCGAAATTCAAAATTTTCCTGTTTTTTTTTTGCAATTTGTACGCTACTTAGACATAATAGGCTTATGACCAATATAAAAGTCATTCCTTGCTCTGTGTTGCGGAATGGCAGTATTATAACCTTTATATTATGTTTATATCAAAATCTTTGCTTAATAATGTCTATTCTAGGAAATTAGTCCGGGTATCGAGTTGTGACTATCTCGCAAATCTCGGACTAATTTCTTTAACCCGACACTTTCAAGCACAGATTTTTATAAGAAGACAATACTGGAATTCCCGCAATTTGACTGCCATAAGTCTCTTATGTCTTATTAGCTTAAAAATCACGAAAAATCAGAATTCGCAAAAGGTTTCTTTACACATACTAGCTGACTCGCGCATTCTTTGATCCGGTGATTCCGTGGAAATTCAATAACCATTCTTATCCCTTGCTAACATCGTGTTCTGTACGAAATTCCAGCTTCCTAGGAATCAAGCCCAAACCCTGGGCTTGGCGACGATGAGCCAGTGAATCAGGATTTTTCTATTTATACAAGGTACCTATAAGATTATACCTAAAAGATTCAAAATTTCAGTGACGTTTCGGACAGACTACTTGAAATTAATATACAATCGGCTTTCACCTTTCTCCGATACTGTCTGTTCGTTCCTCAGTTTACTCATTGCTTAAGATCATCACATTTGTGGAAAAACCTCCCAGTTTTAGAGCGTATGGATAAAATAATGCAAAATTCACTGTGCAAAATTTTAAATGTGGCTTTGAGTGACCGAGTGTGGCTACAGGCAACTTTACCAGTTCGTCTGGGCGGCCTTGGTATTCGCAAAATTTCTGATGTTAGTTTACCAGCGTTCTTATCCTCGGTCCATGTCACGGAAGAATTAACCAGGAAAATTTTAGCTTCTACACTGGTTAATTTTGAAGTGTCATATAAGACCGAGGCTTTGAATGCTTGGAGAATAGCTTGTCCGAGTACAGACTTCCCAAAAAAATTATTTTCCCAGAGACAGTGGGACGAACCGCTCTGTAGTCTGGTTAGAGAGGAACTAATTAGTACCTCCGCTAACGCTGCGGAGCGCGCCCGTTTGCTGGCTGTGGGAGAAATGAGAATGGGCATCCGGCCTTTGGCTTCAAGCCATTCCTTCGTCTAGCGTTGGTACCTTGTTAGATGACACCACATTCCGCATTGCCACATGCCTTCGCTTAGGCGCTCCTTGTGTTTCTCCGCATCGGTGTATCTGTGGAGAGGCAGTCGATAAGCTTGGACACCACGGTCTTTCTTGCAGTAGGAGTGCCGGCCGTATACCGCGCCACGCTAGCATCAATGGCATCATCCGTGGCGCTCTTGCCACCGCCGGAGTGCCAGCCATTTTAGAACCAAATGGCTTGGCGCGCGACGATGGAAAGAGACCGGACGGCATGTCATTGATGCCATGGAAGATGGGTAGGCCTTTGGTGTGGGACGCAACTTGTGTGGACACCCTTGCGCCTTCTCATCTTCCTAGCACGATGGGTTGTGCGGGCGCCGCTGCTGCATCAGCGGAGACTCTCAAGCGGCGCAAATACAGTAATCTCGTTGGAGATTACGTATTTGAACCGTTTGGAGTCGAGACGCTGGGTCCGTGGGGTCCAAGTACGCGCTTCTTTTTCAGAGAAATTTCAAAGCGCTTAATCGACGCCTCTCGTGACCAGAGGGCTGGCCTATTTTTAGGTCAGAGGATAAGCATTGCCATCCAACGTGGCAATGCCGCCAGCCTTCTGGGCACTTTTCCAGTTGACACCGATTCGGAGGAATACTTTGACGCTTAAAATTCCTTCTTTTTGTGTCACCTCTTTTCTACAATTAGTTTATATATATTAGTTAAGATTTTATTTTAAGTTTTATACATATATAATGTTACCGATATTATTATGAATCATAAATATAAAATATATTTTTTTATAGGTACCTATTAGTTAATTTATTGTAGTGAGTAGAAGCTTTTAAAATGTAAACCGATTTCAGGACATACAAATAAAATAAAATACAAATTTTCATCGCATCTCGGTAACTTATACGGTAAAGATTATTTATTAATATGTATGTTTATAAAAATGCTGTATCCATTTTAATGGAACCGGCACTGTTTTCTTGTAAAAAACAGAAATATTGGAGAGAGCTCCAACAGCTACTTATATTATTCAGTTATTTGCAAATTTAAGAGGTTAGAGAAGTTTAAGGGGCTAAACATAATTATGGGTTATTAAAAAGTACTTACGTGTTCAAGCCAAACGTTTGTAGTTAGGATTTGGTCCTTTAGGTTCTGTAACAAACAAAAAATCTTCATAATTTATCTACTAAGTATGTTAAATTCTCGTGACACTGTGTATAAATTCTATAAACTCCCAAAACTCGTAAATAATAATTTACTGCAATTTCATACTTATTTTATAGATTTAGTTTTTCAAATTCAAAATTTAATTTACTTTATTTTGGGAGGTTGGTGTTTGAATTTTGAACGTAGGTCATCATATTTTGGGTAATTTTTTGGCAAAACATTTTACGACCTACTGCCACAAGTCTACTGCCACGACGAGTTTGAAGATATTCTGTCCTACCTTTAACACTGTGCTACTACTCTTGGAGTGAGTGGATTTAAGCTAAAGCCCGCCAAACTAGACAAGTGCAAGTTGGAAGACATCACATCACACACATTTGAGACCATTATGCAAAACTGGAACGTTGCGGTTACGTCTTATATTATGTGCATTTGAACCTATGACAGCATCACCTTACAGTACATGTGCTACACAGTATGTGTGCCCCATATCTAATCGATTGACCATTGTTGGAATATCGCCAACAGCGTCAAGCTATCAAATGTAACAATATTGAATGGCGTATGAAAAAATAGTAGCAATTTTTCTTTGCGTATACAAGTAAGTACTTGACTGCGATCTCACCTGATGGTTAGAAGATGGTTAGATCATAGTAAGAAATAATTTACAAGGTAAAAGAACGCTTGCCAAGTCCAGCTAATTTGGATACTCCTATAATATAATATACATCATGATTCCTAGTCCACAAACACGTAGGCACTAGGTACTACTTGAAACCTCTTTAAATTTAACGAACGAATGGCGTAGTGGTAGCGAACCTGCCGTCTGCGCCGGAGGTCTTGGGTTCGATTCCCACTACTGGTAAATGTGTGTGTGATGAGCATGAATGTTTTCCAGTGGCTGGGTGTTTTTCAATATATTATATGTATGTATATTATTACTATGTATGTATATTTATCAGTTCTCCAGTACCCCTAACACAAGCTATCGCTTACTTTGGGGCTAGATTGTGATGTGTAAAATGGCCCGTATATATTATATTATTACTAAATATCTAGTATCTGTAAAATAAAGCAGGGTCCTTTATTATTTATTATGGTCAGGGAAAACACAGTAAATATTTTGTATTCCACTTTGTCTTTGGCCCATAGTTAGCATTCTCGGAGCAACCTTACAGTCGAGGTACGTGCGGCATTTGCCTCTTAAGTTTATAACGAAATTTGTATGTTGGTATACGTAACCCTTTTAAGAGGGTACGAGTAGGTAGTTAACGTCGCTGTTGCTACAGACAAATTACCTAATATTTATATTAAAATTATAGTATGGAATTAATAATTTAAAAGGTCAAGAATTTATCTGAGGAAATATTATTTTCTGTCTTTATCTTACTAAGTATATTAAAAACTAGTAGGGCGCGTGGGTGCGCGGGCCACATGTGGCCCGCGTGCAGTCTTCCGCCCATAAAAGCATCGCCGTCATCTCCATCGCTACTTGGAAACCGATTGGCAGTGGGCTGAAAAAAATACCTAGGAGCACGGTCATGGTTTTAAAGATAGTTAAGGGCTGTTCGAACAAAAACTACGCTGAACCTCATCGGATGAGGTTCAGCGTACTTTTTGTTCGAACAGCCCTTAACTATCTTTAAAACCACGACCGTGCTCCTCAATCATCATCCCAATCCTAGATTATCATCTTTTCTCATATTTTTCTCTGGCAGTTCACCGAAAAACTGCATCAATGCTTTGCATAATTATTGTAGTCTCTTTAATATTCGATGTGTAAATTTTCTATGAAAAAATAAATTCCGCCATTTTGATTTTTTTCTACTCATCAAAAACACCTTCGGGTCCTGATTACCTTTTGCTAAGAAACCACTCTCTTATCTCTTATACTTTCCGAGATAGAACAACACGACATTTGTATGGCTGCCATCTTGAATCCGCCATTTTGGATTTTTTTCAGCTCACTGCCAATTGCATGAGGTTCCGAGTATTTTTTGTTTGAGCAGTCCCCACCTAACTATAATACCTTTCCTGTGCTCCTCGACCGTCTTAGAAACCCTCAATCATCATCATATTCCATATTATTCTCTGGAAGTTCTCTGAAGAACCACAGCAATCACTTTTTTTGTTTTCAACTTTTCGTCTCTTCAAAATTCGCCATACAAATCTCTATGAAAAAATAAATTCCGCCATTTTGAATGTTTTCCTATCCATCCCATAGACCTTCGTGTCCTGATCACTTCTTGTCGAGAAACCGTTCTTCCATCTTTTATACTTTCCGAGATATCAGCGAAATTCGAATGGCGGCCATTTTGAATCCGCCATTTTGAAATTTTTTTCAGCTCACTGCCAATTGGATGACGTTTCGAATGACATTTGGTCGAGCACCCCCCACCTAACTTCAATACCCTGGCTGTGCTCTTCACCCGTCTCCGAAATCCTCAATCAACAGCTCTCTCCGTATTTTTCCTCCGAATGAATTTTTCCCTTATATACGAAATGGTCATTGAAAAAAAATGTTTCCATACAAAATTGTTCAGGAGAGGTGATCAATCAGTGAGTCAGTCAGTGAATCAGCACGAGTAGCTATATATATAGTAACTAGTAGGGTGCGTGGGAGCGCGGGCCACATGTGGCCCGCGTGCTGTCTTCCGCCCTATTTGCCTTGCAACTTTTAGTCACTTCAACATTCGCCATACATTTTCTATGAAAAAATAAATTCCGCCATTTTGAATTTTCTTTCTGTCCATCGAATAGACCTTCGGGTTCTGATCACTTCTTGTCAAGAAACCGTTCTTCCATCTTTTATACTCTTCGAGATATTGGCGAAATTCGTTTGGCGGCCATTTTGAATCCGCCATTTTGAAAATTTTTTCAGCTCGCTGCCAATTGGATGACGTTTCAAATGACATTTGGTCGAGCATCCCCCACCTATCTGCAATACCCCTGGCTGTGCTCTTCACCCGTCTTCGAAATCCTCAATCATCAGCTCTCTCCGTATTTTTCCTCCGAATGAATTTTTCCCTTATATACGAAGTGGTCATTGAAAAAAAATTTTTTCATACAAAATTGTTCAGGAGAGGTGATCAATCAGTGAGTCAGTCAGTGAATCAGCACGAGTAGCTATATATATAGTAATTAATTTTCTATATTTCGATTTTTATACGCGCTATATAATTGTACTAGCCGACCCGGGAAACGTTGTGTTGCCGTTATGGCAAAAAAGTCACGAATTAAAATGAATTTTCTATATCTAGATGATTATGGTAAGCGCTCTACTTTCTTCTATCTATATCCCAGCCCAAAAATGGGGCTCAATAATCTATCGCCTGGTGATATCTACAAAGAATTCAAAATTACATAACTTTAATTACGCTTACGTCAAACTAGAGGTTATTTACCCGCGACTTCATTCACGTGACCTTTTAACTTCTTTTTTTTGATAGATAAAAATATACTTGCTGACCCGAAAAATGTTGTTTTGCCATTTAAATCATTACCCACCTAATGATATGAAAAATAGTTCCCGTCCTATTTTCAAATCTTCCGAATATACACCAAAAATTTCATGTAAATCGTTAAAGCAGTTTTGGAGGACTTTTGTTACAAACACTGTGACACAAGAATTTTATACACATTAAGAATACTTAAATATTTACTTATAATATAAAGAAAAACCCAGTTATCCCAGACAATGGACACACATCACATTTTCCAAGACCATTGCTAATTGCAATCAGTCGTCTTAGGTTTCGATTTATCAAAAGTCCTTTCATTTCGGATGCCTACGTTGTAATCATAAATGAAATGAAATGAAAATCTTTTAATGAAAACCTTTGTTTTTCACATAGGCCTATGAAAAGTCAAAACTCTACCGCCATTTAACGGCAGGTTGGCAACGAGAAGTACTGGAAGAAACTCAACCCTTGCTCTTTTAAAAATTGTCATAAGTAATATAATATACAAGTAACCACATATACCTATGCCCAGCCAGACCCATCTAGAATCTGAGCGTTGATAGATCAGTTAGTCATTTCACCATATCGGGTTAGAATGAACCTTAAGTGTACGAACAGCACCTATAGTCATATGACATATTGCTATACAGTACATGGAAAGGAAATAGAACGAAAAACAAAAAAAAAAAAAATTAAAAATGATCGCTAAATCGATCACGACTCCGCGCATTCTTATACATCTTTTGAATTTCCTTACCATCAATTGGATCGCAATGTCATATGGCTAAAGCTCCTGGACGAGTGCCTCCCGCCACGTTACGCCTCCATAATTGGGAGGTTAGCTGTGGCGTGGGAGGAGGAGGGTTGTTTGTATTTTTAGATTGGAGTTCACCAAGGTTTAGTGAACATTGTATAAACGTAATATCTCCTTTTTGTAAATCATCTATCAAAAAAGGAGAGCATTACTATGTTTGACTAAACAGTATAGTGTTATTACATACCATTTCTTTGGATAACGGAAGTGATTGTTTTATTTAGGCTTTATACACTCTTTCTACATACAAAAGCTCAAATTACACGCAAAAAAATTAAGTTCAATGTGGATTCTAATATAAAAAGGGTGGAAATTAGGCAGTCTAAGTAATGTATTACTTATGTTGTCAAAGTGCAGTAAGTATATGCTATATCTAATATCGCATACAAAAATATCCATGCTCTATTTACGTTTTTGAGAAACGAGCCCTTAAACAGAATGAGAGTGATGAGTGAATGAGATGAAGACTTTAGTCTTTTAATTCTCGTGTTTTTACAAAACAACTCCGGAAAGGATTTACTGATTTTTGTGACATTTGCATAGTCGTGCCCGACCTGAGTGAAGGTCTTTTCTCCTTACTTTTTAAAAGTAGATTATTTATATAGTTTTTTCTTACCAGGTCAATAAGCTGTGAGAGACGTAACCCTAGTTTGACGAGAACTGTGTTATTGTTCTTATCGACAGGCCGAATCAGTCGATTGTAGTTGCTCAATAGATCGTCGTACAGTCTCTTTGCATCAGGATTTCCGAGCACAACACTAGCGATAACCAAAAATACGAACAACGCTATTGAAGACATTTCAAAACACAGGATTCCGTCTAAACCTCAAAAATTTTACTTGAGTTATACATTTTTCTTAAAGACTCATTATTATGTAGTCTGTATTCAATTAACGCGCGTTATAAACACTGATATTTCTTTTATTTTTCATGAAAATTGACAAGTACGCCCGATCTGAGCGACCATGGCGCCCCTACTGGCGTGAAATAGTATTAACGTTAAGCTCACTGCGCCGACTCGACTTTTTATAAACCCGGATAAAACTGCTTTAATAGGCTGTACCCAGTTTCTTTTATTTTAGACTTAGAGGAGGGTAAACGATACTTTGTGTTCGTTTTATTTTTAAAAGTATTTATTTAACACATGGGGTTTAGCGAGAAAAAATTCTCTACATTGTATATGATCTGTTTTCCTAATTGTAACAGAAAAAGTTTCATGAAATTAGCAATTAATAGTTACGACCTCAATTCTTAGAAGCCTATAAAGTGTTTTCCCATACCTTCATAATTTGAAGTTTATTATTACAAGCTTTTATACAACCTAGTAATTTTAAATGTAATAGAAATTTTGGGCTAAAATTATTTTAAAAACCACATTTTGACGTCAAATACATTATTTACACTCCAGTTTTGGATCGATCCTAGTACGCACGCGCGTTGGTCCATTCATTACGTACGTTAGTGCGTAACGCACAATAATAGATGGAGCTAGTGGTATAAGCGTAGCTTTGCGCGGGGTTACTGACATCGTTTTCGCTAAACTTATATATTATACTATAGTAGGTTCTTACCTCATGACGCAGAAGGCGGTAACGGTTTCTAAAAGTTGCAAAATTTTCAATGTAGTCCTTTAGGTAGGCTTCCAGCCACGTCTGGTCTAAAGTCTGTATTTAGGATAATGCTAATGAATAAACGGTCGACTTTAGATTATATTTTGTGCTGCAGGAATTTTTATCTTGTGGTTATGTATCTTGCTTTATTTATAGGCTCTAAAACATTGTTTATAAACGGTTTTAAAATTACATAAATTTTTAAATCATAAGTACATTAAAATTTAAACGTTGGATCTTCAATCTAAATTTGCTGTAAAGCAGAAACACGATTGGATGAAATATTCTCGATAGAAATTTCTCCCAAACGTTGCTCCAAAATCTTCAATTTTTTTAAATTTTTATCGAAAACTACAATGGATCTAATTGTAATGTTTATTTATATGTGCCGGTAAAATTAATATCCAAAAACGCTCAGAACGGATTTTTGATACCTGGCTTAGTTTTTAGAAATTAGGTTAAACGACGTATTTCTGTTATATCCTTCCGCAACGCTGCATGTCGCACCCACCAACCTATTTGAGAGATTGAGATAGACAAAAATATCCTCTTAATTATATCTAATATTGTGAATATCATTTTTGGTCTTTAATACTTAAGATAACTAAAATATTTAGCAGGTTAACGTAACGATGAAACCCCTCGTTTTTTAGGTTTCCCAAAAATGATTTAAAAAGCTTACAGTCCATTAACTAGCAAAGCTCTACCCGGAGAGTCAATAACGAAAGTCTGAAGAAACGAAATCTAACGACAATTTCAAGATTTGAAAAAAAAAAGGTCGAAACTTTTTCGTTTAAGTTCGGAAACCCCGGTTTTATGTTCGCATTACCGTCAAACCTTTTGGTACTGGAATCGGGGGTAGGGACTTAAGTTTCTCATTCCCTTCGTATTTTTATAGGGAACCATAAAATTCCCAATTTTGAGGACGGCTGGTTTCTTTAATACTGACTGGTTAGTATCTAGGTAATGATGTTCTTCCTACTTGATTAATGATTGTACTTCACTACCCTACCTCGTTAGTAAGTTTCATTGCGAATAAGAGGGAATACTAGAGGGATAAGTTGAAAACTAGATGTATCGAGGAACTGAATACTGAGACTGAGTATTACTCGGTTTTATTTTTGAAAACCAGCTTATTCGGCTTAATAATTCGGTTAGGTCAGTTTTAGTAAAGATCCTAAAGTACCGTCGTTCTAGACTCTAAAGTTGGATCACTATTAATACTGAAAAAAATCGAGTGTGGAAGACGGCCGGAGAAAGTCTCACCATAAGGGTTCCAATTTTACCATTTTGGTATTGAGACCCTAAAAAGATACGTTGATGAAACATGACTATTCGAACACGGTTATCGGTTTTAACACACGTCATTAGATCTTGTTAAAGAGTATAACGAATATGATGAAATTACTTGCCGTAGAGACTTCATAGAGACGGCGATGTATCTTTATTTGATTGCTGTACCTCAATTATTATAACGTCCCTCAGGAAGACGGGTGGATTACAGAAAAGCTCTGAAGGCTCACTAAGTGACAGTAGTAGCCTGAGTATGAACCCTGATAACGATGAATCTAGAGTATCAGCCTCAATACCAGCCAGTTATTGAGTACCGCAAATATGAAGGAAATTACTAGCCGTAGAGACTTGATAGGGACGGCGATGTATCTTAATTTGATTGCTGTACCTCAATTAGTATAACGTCCCTCAGGAAGACGGGTGGATTACAGAAAAGCTCTGAAGGTTCTCTAAGTGACAGCAGTAGCCTAAGTAAGAACCCTGATAACGATGAATCTAGAGTATCAGCCTCAATACCCGCCAGTTATTGAGTACCGCAAATATGAAGGAAATTACTTGCCGTAGAGACTTCATAGAGACGGCGATGTATCTTAATTTGATTGCTGTACCTCAATTTGTATAACAGCCCTCGGGAAGACGGGTGGATTACAGAAAAGCTCTGAATTAGGTTCACTAAGTGACAGTAGTAGCCTGAGTATGAACCCTGATACCGATGAATCTAGAGTATCAGCCTCAATAACCGCCATTTATTGAGTACCGCAAATATGAAGAAAAATACTTTGAAGTCTCTACTTCATAGAGACGGCGATGTATCTTAATTTGATTGCTGTACCTCAATTAGTATAACGTCCCTCAGGAAGACGGGTGGATTAAAAATTACAGAAAAGCTCTGAAGGTTCACTAAGTGACAGTAGTAGCCTGAGTATGAACCCTGATAACGATGAATCTAGAGTATCAGCCTCTATACCAGCCAGTTATTGAGTACCGCAAATATGAGGAAATTACTTGCCGTAGAGACTTCATAGAGACGGCGATGTATCTTAATTTGATTGCTGTACCTCAATTAGTATAACGTCCCTCAGGAAGACGGGTGGATTAAAAATTACAGAAAAGCTCTGAAGGTGCGCTTAGTGACCAACTGCATTGCAGTACCGGTGTTTGAATTATGTATTGCTGGGCTATTTATAGTCTAGGAGCTAGTTAATAGTTTTACACATCAACGATGAAATATAAATGTCTGAGTATATTCAAAAGGTTAGTTTTGAAGTCGCTGTATCCATATAAAAAACGATCAGGATAAAGGATAGATTTCTATGTAATTTAAATGTAGGTTTAACGAGACATCAGTTATGAAAAACTACAGAGATTTTCTCTGTAATTTTGCGGCCTATAAACTTTTAAACCGAAACGCAACTACCTGTTTTTTTCTGGCAGAAAATCTAACACTGCTGCATTTTTTTTGTGGAGTCCGCCCGAACACACATCCGGGCGATCTCTGCAAAAAATCCTACCACCTGAAATTGTGTTCTACTAAAAACTACTGATCTCACACCCAGACGGCCGTCGAAATGTTGGTCGGCCAAAGCTTCGTTGGCTGGACGGAGTGAAGCAGGATGTAGAAGCCGTAGGAATAAAAAAATGGGAAACGAATGCAATGGACAGAGACCGATGGAGGAATCTTTTGGAGCAGGCCCCCGCCCAAAAAGGGCTGTAGCGCCGTTGATGATGATGATGAAATTGTGTTCAGTGAGAGTAAATAAAGTAAGAAATACAACCATCTCTTACACTACCCGTACACAAAAGTTTATTCTGTAAATGTAGAGAAATGAGTGTTGTTGCGTCGAATTTAGTTCTCTGCGACTGTCCCCACTCCCTAGAGCTACGCTCTTTGTTTGCTTAATGAACGGTTGCCAAATAACTCCTTTTTCGACTATTTCTGTATTGTGTCAACCAATTCAAAAGGAAGACAGTTTTGAAGAATTAACTGCTGTTTCTTTTTTATTCGTTGTAGCATTTTTAGTTTATTTTACAACCATTTTTTCTTTTTGATAAATTAATCATGGTAAATTCCTTGATGAAAATGGAGCAAATTTTTTTAACAGGACTTATGTTGTGAACTTGTGACAGCTCTACGTTACTTGATATTTATAATTATTATTCATTCGGGTTTCCGAATAAATATATGATTTTTATCATAGTGACATTCTTTCGATAAACTTATGTCTTCTCGTCCAATATCTTTCAGTGCCTGAAGACTGTTAGGTCTTCGAACAGTGCGTGTTGCCTGTGATAACATTCGGATCAGATACATGATTATTTACTCATCATATCAGCCTGCAGAAGTCCACTGCTGAACATAAGTCTTCCCAAGTGAGCGCCACCGCACCCTGTCATCAGCCTTCCTCATCCAGCCGCTTCCCGCCCACCGGTTAATGTCGTCGGTCCAACGAGCTGGAAGGCGCCCCACGCTACGCTTACTTGTACGCGGTCTCCACTCCACGACTTTTCCATCTATCCAGGCCATCGCCCCTGCGACACGCGTGACCTGCTCACGGCTACTTCAGCTTGCTGATGGTTTGGGCTATGTCAGTGACCTTGGTTCTCCTGCCGATGTCCTCATTTCGGATTCTATCCCTCAGGGAATCATTAGGGGTCATTGACTATGGGCCTCATATGTTAAGTAGTGGCTCAGAGTCACTCAGTGGGCGAAGGAGTAATTTCAACGTGATCAAATCAAAAATCAGAGATCCGTAGACGAACCAGAGTGACCGACGTAGCTCAATGTATTTACTCAGCTGATGGGCCACATAACTAATAGTACCAACGGACGTTGTAGACCAAAAGTGCTGAAATGGCGATCCTGCCTAGAAAATCACAGTGTTGGCAGACCTCTGACCAGACTGACAATATTAAGGGAGCCGCGGGAAATCACTCGATACAAATGCAACAGAACCATCTGGGTTGGAAATCATTGCAGGAGGCCTTTGACCAGCATTGGATGTCCGTCAACTGAAATTCCTCTTTCTGCATCTACCATTGTTGTACTTTAACTGCCAGAAATGTGGATATGCAAATACATAAGTAAGTTTGAAATCGGAAAATTCAGAGAGCAAATGCGAGTCAGACTACTCCGTATCAACGATCAAGTGTCCTATTGAAAAATTTACAACGAATTGTTCATATCGCCAATCCGATATCTCGATATCTCGAGCAAGGGACACTTTGAGTGTTTTGATTTATGCTGTATTCGGGCACTTTGGCTGCCGAGCGGGATTGAATTATGCAGGGTTTAATATGCGTTATTCGAAATTGGATGCTCTGTTGTTCGGTATTCTAAACTATTAAATTATGTAGGGATGAGTATCTACCCTGTTCGGCTAGCTCGGAGTATCTTCTCATCGCCAATATAATGCTAGTAGTCGCAATATCTCGCTGCCTGCGGTGTAACAAAATGGGTAAAAAACCTATTGCGCTCTCTATCGTAGTTACGCATTTTGCGGCAGGCTTACTGAGAAACAGGCAGCATCCTATTTCCTCAATCTATTTCCCCATGTGCAGCGAGATATTGTGACTATTATACAACCACTAACTTATTAAACTTGGCAGGCTAAAATATCTGAAAATTGGCATCTAAGTCTTAGGTGTTAATTTTCAGATATTCGAGTGTGAGTGTAATTCGGGTTCCGTAACCAAAGGGACCTTATTACTGAGACTTCGCTGTCCGTCCGTCCATCCGTCTGTCACCAGGCTGTATCTCTTGGACCGTGACAGCTACAGACTTGGAAATTTCACAAACGATGTTTTTCTGTTGCCGCTATAACAAAAAATACTAAAAAATATTTAGAGCTGGTTTGGTGGGTGGAGGTGTTTTGATTGGAATTGGTGTTGAGAGTATGGAGCCCTCAGTGCGCGAGCCCGACTCACACTTGACCATTTTTTTTTGAGTTTTAGCAACTATATATCAAGTGGTAGGGCCGTTCTGAGTAGGTAGACAGTCAGTTATTGGTTGAAATGAACTTGCGAACAAACCCAACGAATAAGCTCCTATTGAAAGTAAATAGGAAAACAGTTTCAACTACAGAATGTTCATACTTCCCGCGCTTCATTTGTTTATAGATTTCCCTCATACGGCCCTAAAATAAAACATTCCACACGTTCATACTCCTTGTACCTATACACTCCTAGTATGCCACGTCCCACACTGACGAGGGTAGGCTGTTTATCATAATATCGTTCGCTACTGTCAAGCTACCGGGCAACTCTTATTAGTTTTCGGGCCCTGTTTTGTACATGATCGGGCACAATAATACAGGATTGTATCGATGTGCTCGAATAATCTAACAGTTGAGGGTTTATTGGATTCTTAGGAACAAAAACTTCGTTACGCATAACACGAATGTTTGTTTGTTTGTGCTTACTATTTAATGTTAGGTGATTCTAATAAAAAACTTCACTCTGAGATTAGAGTTTAGTTTAGTTTAGTCCACTGCTATCCAAAGTGGCAATGCTGCCATGCCGGGCACTTTTCCAGTTGACACCGATTCGGAGGAATACTTTGACGCTTAAACTTAAATTCCTTCTTTTTTCATCTTTTTATAGTTAGATTATATATGAGTAAAGATTTTATTTTAAGTTTTTCATATTATATAATGTTACTAACTTTATAAATACATAAATAATAAAGACTCATTGTGATAAGTACAATGCTTTTAATAAGTTATTCAGATTTTAAAACCTCTTGTTTTAACAACCCAAAATTCTACTTGTCTACTTGTCGACCCACTTCTATTTCCATAGCGAAATAGGATCCACGTATTTTGATTCAGCATACAAAAACAATGGACCATTGTAATAGAGTTTGTACAAGTGCTCTTTGTCCAACAAGCCTGTGCAATTGCATTCTCTGATGATAATATATGCGGTGGAAGGATAAGCCACAGATTGATACGGGCTCCACTGGAATCTGAGCCGTATTTTGATAGCAGGAAAGATGATAAAGACATGTTTTATACAACGTCCACCATATTACGGAATTAAACGGGCCGCATTGCAGACGACGTGTTTAAAACTCGCATGCTAGCCTGAAACTGATTTATGCTAAGGTCCCCGAAATTTATTGGGTTACGAATCTGATTGTGGGCGATGGGGAAGTCTGCGGTCTTGAGTAGTAAGTATGTTGATTGAAGATACTTAATACTATTTAATGAAGAAATAAAATAATATAACATAATACATAATCCACAAATAATACATACAATACAATAAAAACAAGTTGAAAGTCACTCAGCGGGCCATGAAGAAGCCTATGTTAGAAATTGAGGAGGAAGTATTAGATACAAGGTCATTAACATAGAGCGAACTATTGGCAAGCTTAAGAGCGTTTATGCGGCACGGTGTGAATCGCGTGTCGCTCCATACAAAAAAGGAATTCCGTTCCCGCTGACGCAATTTTGCGCGGAAAATGGTATTACAAAAAAAAATTATAGTAAAATAAATATACAACTTATTAAAATAGTAAATACCCAGTGACATTGAATCTTAATTGAATTAAATTACTATAATTCAGAAATAACAAAATATCTTGGATTTTATCCTAAAATAATACGTTTCATTTATCGAAAAATGCTAAAATGGCACTTTTCGGTTTATGGTTTTTGAATGAAAATCTAGGAAAATCGTGTTTTTTTGGGGACATTTTTAGTAAATGTTATTAATTTTCTAAATATGTCATTGTTATAACTTTGTGTTATGAAACATGGCAAATATCTTGCATCAAAATAGAGCTTCCACCGCTAAGTGAGTAATTAGCCTTTACCTTAAACTTTCTAATGAGAAAGTTATACACATATTTTCAAATATTTTTGAGACAAAAACTAGATTATGAAATGCCAAATAATATGATGGCAATTATCTAATCAATAATTGAATACATGACACTCTTATGTTACGTCGAAAATTGACAATTTTGACTCAAGCATAATACTAACGCATGAACCGCATTAAGTGGCAGTGGGCAGGTTACGCATGTCGTAGGGGCGATGGCATGTTGAGCCGTAAAGTGGAGTGGATATACCACATACAAGCAAGCGTATCGCGGGGCGTGTGGCGGTATATGGCTGGATGAGGAAGCTTGATAACGCTCATCTATAGATACTTTAAATTCTTAGGTAAGTTAACGGATTATCATCTTTGATTTAACTGTTATTACTTCTGGATTTCCATTACATTGGATGGATGATGATTACAATCTCGATTAAATAAAATTAAATCAGAATATTCGTTTGGAAACTACGATGTTACAGAATAACAAAACAGATACACGAGCAAACATTAAACTATAGCCATTATTAATGTAACCTTTGCTTACTGCACCTCTATCTCTCTGTTTACGTTAGGGTTGTCTTAGTGAAGTGAAAAAAAAAATTCTGATCATTTTCCTAACCGGAGTTAATAACTACGATTATATATTTTTTTTCACTTTACAAGTTGGTACTAACTTGTCTGATATCGCTCTACAAGTTGGTACTCACTTGACTGATATTTCATCTGAAGGTTAAAGTGACGATGTAGCGAAAAATGTTATCGTACTAACTTGGAACAGGCTAAAACTGAAGCCTCCAACCTGACCAAAATATTAACAAACTTATAACGAAACGCATTCAGCGTTTAGAATTTCCGCCATCAACGTCTAGGTATTCTCCATAACCACTTCATAAGCAAATATATTAACATCCATTAATTAAGTACGAGTTAGTAACTTCTTGCTTTTACTGCTAAAAGTATAAAAGAACCAATAGAGATCGTCAGCACAAGATATTCAGAGGTGAGTTTTCTCCATTACTTCAGTGCTAATGAAATAATGTTTTCAATTCCGATGTTTTTTACAAAACGGAAAGAATCCTACACGTGAACGTTAAATAACTGGAAACCTGCATCGTTTCCTGCAATCGTTATTAATTTGTAACATGGAGCTTAAGGATAAGTTCACACGAACTGTTTGCAAGTCGCTGCTAACTTGTTACACACTAGTTCGTGATGAGTTAAATGCCTTGTAGTCCCTGCTTAGCAAGTAATATATTCGAGTGATACAAAGTTATATGTCCCAGTTAAACGTTACTGAATTAATTTTAAATTGTGTTTATAAATATAATTTATAATGAGTTTTTTACGTAAATCACACTACAGTTGAATAGTAAATCAACGTGTTTTTGTATCACTATACCTAAATACCTACTTGAAAAGTAGAATTAGCTTATTAGTGACTCAGGAAAAAAAGAAATATTCCCTAAGCTATTAATTATTATTTATTGTTAATACTCGTATTTTACGCAGACAAAGTCACAGATAATAATCAAAGGTAAGTATAGTTTGTTCGCTCTCATTTTGTTCCGCGGCCGGTTGCGGTGGCGGTATTCTCTAAGGACATCAAATAACGCTGACCGTCCGCTTATAGTTGTAACGACAAATTCTAAGCGAATGGACTATACGATAAAGGCCAGCTTTTCAACATTTCCATTAGGTTTTAAAACATTAAATCCCCTTACATTAATTTTTAGTGGAACGACTAGTTTACTTTGCCGCGTCTATAAAATAGGTATACCTCTTTCAGTGCTCTGGATCAATAAATACGATTTAACGATAGAGAACGGAGATTCTGTCGTATATGTGGTCTAGGCCTTACCGTTCCCCGCTTAAGTAATTGCCTCAATTCCATATCTCGCTGCTGCTGCTCTGGTTTATAAAAAACTAACTCCACATTGTACGTTTCATAGAGTTTTTAATTTTTTAACAGATAACTCCATTCACGTTCTCTTTAAGCTAAACAGACCTCTGTGAATGTGGAATATTATGCACCTTTGCCTTACGTTATTTTTGCCGGTTTACAGTTTTTGATTGTGAAACGTAATCTCGTATTTTTCGTTGGATTCGAAAATTGCGTTCATTTCTCTATGACCTACTTTTTGCGGCTCATTACATTCATATTTTCCATGTTTCGCACGTATAGAAATACGTAATCATTTGATTTGGTTCCAGGTAACAGAATTCAGAGTTTATTTACCAAGTAGGTTCGTAGGTATAAGATATTTTAAAAACTTAACTAGGCCACATTAAAATAAATTATAATTAAGTAACTATTGTTATCTATTACAGCAAGGAACCATCTTGTGGTAGGAGTCTTAAAGTGATTAATTTCTTTTATTTGAGCGTTATTTATAAAGATTTTGCGAGAATTCCCACACCTTGCAGATTGTACACAACACGAACGCTGCGAATTATTTATAAAAAAAAAGATCCTCAACCCTTTCAAATGAATGAACAAAACTGCAAAATCTGGGTTTAATCAGGCCCGCCAATAATAAAAAGGAAGAACTGTGCGAGGAAGAGAGAGAAAAATAACAATAACGGGTTATTAGGGTCCGTGCGCAGGACAAAAGGATGTTTTAATGAGAGGGACTGGGGACTCGTAATGCGGGCTTAGCACAAATACTTTGAACTAGTCTGAGCTTATGGCTACGCTTACGAGCGATTTCGAATATTTTGTACTATAAGACCTTTCTGGAAGTTCATCTCAAATCGGCCCACCACTGAGCACATGCATAAGGCCAATCCACCAGAGCGGAACGGAGAAACGGAGAAATATATAAATACACAAAATCTCCGTTCCTCTGATTTTGCAGTCCTATTGGTTAATATTTCTCCGTTCCTCTGCTCCGCTTCCTCTCTTCAATCCGGTGGATTAGCAGCCTTAGATTAAGAAACGTGAAGGCCAGGGAAGTAACAAACCACGGATTAGCAAGTTTCACAGACAAGCCTTTCTCACAAAAATCCCCTTGGGATCATTTCGGAGAAATGCCTGACTGCATACGTTTTATGCTAGTAGTAGTAGTGTCTGATATGATATGCGGTTATTTTATTACGGTTTTTGATATTTTTCACACAGGTTCCGCACCTTACAAAATACGGAATTTTTCTAACGCTAATATGGAACCCTTTTCATCAGCCAGTCAATTGTTCGAGTGAAACTTTCCTGGCTACTATAATAATGAACCACGAATCTCTAGATACAGAGTTGAAGGAACGAGGTGGAGTAGTTTCTGCAAATGATTTTCGTGAAAATAGAACTCCCCGCTTTACAATGCTCGATGGGAAAAAAATAAGATATAAGCGGTGAAAGTCCTATGAATAGTCCAAGATAATTAATCTTTTGACGTGAACCTCCGTCCTGGCTGCGACGTAATCTGTAATCTTGAGAAACGCTTTTTATCTCTTTTCGTTTTAATGTACGCATTTAATGGAAGCGTCCGGAACAATAATGGGAAAACAAAAAGTGGTTTGCGATGTTTGCGGGGACGGGGTTCTATTAAAAAGGGTTCGTTTGTTATTTTTGCTCCAGTGCGGCAGAGAGGGTTATGTGATAATGAACCAATGTGAGTCTGTATGGAGCGAATTAAGGACTTCGAATACGGCCTTCAACAGTAATTAACAATTATGAAGGATTCTGTCCTATTACAGGTATTTTTTTTACTGGCAGTCACTAGTACCCATAGCTCCAATAGGATTTTTCTTGAATTGAAGCGTCTTGAAAAGAAAATAACTTTATTTTTCTTTTACACTCGGTAAACTGTCATGTTTCAATGCTCAAGTATTGCGTCATATAATATTTTGATATCATAAATTTTTCCCACTCCTTTTAGGGTTCCGTACCCGAAGGGTAAAATTGAACCCTGTTACGGAGACTTCGCTGTCCGTCCGTCCGTCCGTCTGTCACTGGTGACAACCAGGCTGTATCTTTTGAACCGTGATAGCTACAGAATTTTCACATGATGATGTATTTCTGTTGCCGCTTTAAGAACAAATACTAAAAAATAGAATAAAATAAATATTTAAGCTCCCATACAACAAACGTGATTTTTTTGCTTGTTTTTGCTCGATATTGATAACGGTGAAAGGCAGTAGCTTCAAATATTCACAGAATATTTAATTATATATGTTCACTTTAAAATTAAACAAATTAAAATAAAACAAATATTTATGGGGGGTCTTCCGTACAATAAACGTGATTGTTTGCTCGTATTTGAATTTTCTTGGGTGTTTAGTTTACTTTGATACTATTGCGAATTTGTCTTGATGGTACGGAACCCTCAGTGCGCAAGCGCGACTCGCGCTTGACCATTTTTTTTAACTATAAACTAAACTATTTTGATGCGTGGTAGCTTTTGCAGTCTCCGTATCTTGTGCGACGGCGAATGGACAGCGATGGAGACGAAGACGTCGACGCGAGATGCATACAACGGACCTCCAGCATACCCACGCAAGGTGGTGCAGATATCGCTGATTGAAGGGCCTGATGGTTTGATGTGGATGTTCCACATCAAACCATCAGGCCCTAAGCCTGGACAGCGAGGCCTTATCCCCTTGCTAGGGCTAGAATAACTGCTGCGTCCCCGCTACACATCTCCCGGGTAATGAGGCCAGTTTCGAGGCTACCTCCGAAAGTACATCAATCCATCAGGCCCACAGCCTAGAAAACGAGGCCTTAGCTCCTTACTGGGGCTAGAAAAACTGCTGCGTCCAGCCAGGCCAGAAGGAGGAGGCTAGCTTCGGGGCCTGTAACCCTCGAAAGGACTCGCTCGGTACGGAGAAGATCACGATAACGCGTCGAAAAATTAATTGACTGTAAGCATTTAGAAAAAAAAAATTGTAATCGAAGATCACAAACATTAAGTAAGTCAAATCACGAGCCTTGACCCTCAAACCTGAGTATGTGAGAACTGGGTAAGTGAGAACACTCTATTTCAAATCAGAGTATTTTAGAGGTCCCGTCATCATGTCCTTCTTAATCTGTAACTCAGTTGCGTGAGAAACCTGTATAAGAGATAAAGAGATCTCGTTCCCTTGAGCTCTAACATAACCATAAAAAGTTAAAATGAATGAAAATTGCTTTCTTCGATACCTAAGAGAAATCTATTACGAACAATAGGCTGTTAATGATGTTGATGACTGAAGTCATGTTAGGTTTAGGTTTAAAGATATTTATTCTCAAAAGAAATACAATAATTTCACTTAATGAGAAATTAACAAAGAAAACTTAGTGTAAACTATTTTATAAATTGTGTGAACATATTGTGAACATGATTAAATATTAAGACAATGTTTCTTAAGTTTTTTTTTAAAAGATACAAATGACTTGTCACATATTACATCCTTCGGTAAACTATTGTATAGCAGTGCTCCCTCAACCTGTATGGTTTTAGTTCCGTAATATTTTGTTCTTCTTATCGGTATTTGGAGTTTATATTTGCTTCTAGTATTCAAGTATGATTTTGTTTTAAATGTAATGTGTGTATGTGTAGCTTCGGTTAGTATTTTTCTAATTAATATGCATGTTTTGTATTTATATAGTTGAGTAATAGACATAACATTTGTTTTCTTATAGAGTTCTTTACTTGGAAAACATGTTATGTTGAGCACAAAAAATAAACATTTCTCTAATTTAGCACAATTCCATCCGAATAACAAAACCATAACATGTACTTACGGACTATTTCTTAAATCCTCCAAAGATTTTTGGTTTTCAAATATAAATAAGTTGCTTTTGTCAAACAAGAAGAGCCTTTTAAACGTTAATCATAAGGCCCATGTTTGCTTGATGGTTGTTTTTATGCCAATTTGCGAAACGGTCCCCGGGAAACCAGTTCACGTTGTCACATTAAATATAACACTGATAAAACTAAAGTGGCTTAAGGCACAAAATGACAAATTGGCGGCGACAGGAATAGGATTTCAGTGGATCAAAAGGCGGTATAATGTACACTCGTACACAGACCTACATGAATATTTTTTCAAAGAGAGTAGATATAAATAGAATAAAAACTACACGCTTTTGTCCGCACCTTCGTAACCAATTAGATTATTGACAAATTCTGCAGACATTTTTGATTTTTCTTTTATCAGAAGTAACCTTTATGTTATTGCAAGGTATAATTTAATACTATTTCACATTTTAGCCAAATCAGTTCAGCATCGGTGACGTAGTTTGAAGGCTTACGTAAAAAAATACAAACACCCTTATAATAATTTTTTAATACAGTAAACAAGTAGTTTAAGGCTTTTAAACTTCTGTTGTTTCTCCATAATATTATTTTATTAGCTACAAATTTACTTAGGTACTGTTTTTTCTTATTTAAATAATGTTATCAAAATTTTGAAAATAATATACCTACTGAGATCGTGTAATCTAAAAATGACGCCCAGGTCGAATAAAAAATGTAATTAATTTACTTTTTTTTTAATTAGACAATACCTACACTGTACTTTTAGACCATAACATGTCTTAAAAGGATACCATAATAAGTCTGATATTGAGTATTAAATTTATAGACAACTAAATACTAAGCTCTATATTTTTAAAGAGCTTCGTGACGGTTTATTAAAAGTTGTATTTCCAGTTACTGGAAACGATATGCATGCTTGTATGCGTGACGACAAGCCATGTGTTTCATAGGCATAGTTCACCCGTGACTTGTAAGAAAAAACATGCTTCAACTCAAAATTATGAGAACTTGCGTTAGCCCAATTTACACGCGAGCTCGAGATACCCCATACAACGCAAGTGCGTTCTGGGCGTTCATACATAACGCATGAGGGGTTGCTTGTCTATTAAAACGTGTATTGTTTGACTAACTGCCTCAGTGGTCTTTTGGTTAGCATATTGGACTTTAGATCTATAGAGACTAAAGTTCGATACCCGAGGTCAACACGTGAAAAGTATTCCTGTCAAGTCATTTTCAATACCAGCATACAATCGGACGAAAACCTCTAAACTTTAACGATAGTATTAGCTTTCTGTGCGCCTTCTCCATAATTACTTGGAGGAGGGAATAGTAAGAGAGTACTGAGGTAAATAACTCCACTGTTGGAATCGACTTGACTTTAATTGGTACCTGATAGGTAGGTACTAGCTTCAATGAAATATTTTGGAAATAAGAATTTTAACTAAGTACCTATATAGATCACTTCAGCTGTCATTTAAAAGTGAACATAATATCAAGGTGTGTTTTATCTTTACTAATAATATGTAAATAACTTTACGTATTAGCATGATTTAAAAGGTGATTAATTTCACTTTGGCCTAAATCATTTTGAAGAGAACTATCGTATGTTTCGTTTTGCTTTCCCGTAAAAGTGCCTACTTAAATCGCTCTAGTTATTTGAGCTTTAGTTAAACCTTATAAGGACTTACCCTTTTAAAAGGTACAAAAATTAAATACCTAGCCTACGGGAGGGCAAATGGTGACCTAGTAGAGGCAGGAAAAGTTTAGTATGATAAGTTTACTTTGACTGTCAGGAGATGGGCTCGGGTTTTCCTCTCTAAACTTCATGGAGTACTGAATGGTAGGAGGCGTAATGACCCTAAATTATGACGCCGTGCGTGGGTCCAAACACCATTTACGAACACTCACTTGTAGAACCTTTTCAGAAGTATGGGGTTATATTAAACAAACAAATTCATTTAATTATTTTGGGTCCGTTTAAGTACGTATAAAAATGCGCACGACACGTCCATAATGTATTGTTATTATAGCAAACTATATAACTCGTTCGGCAGATGTTGCTCTGTCGGTTTTGATTGACTAAAACAATTGTTTAAGCAAATTTTAGTGACGTGTATGTAGACGTAGAATTTTCGAATGACAAGGATTCTTGGAACTATTGAGATATACTTCGATCTTCTCACGAGACATCTTAAGATATATAATATACTATATTTCATATATATTATAATATAATATATATTTCATACTATAATATTATAAAACTTGTATATTATGACATTTTGAAAAGAGCCAGTACCGAGTTTCTTGCCAGTCCTTCTCGGTGCAGACCTGCTTCCCGAACCTGGCGGTAGAGTTTTGACTTTTCACAAGAGCTTATATTTAGGCCTATGTGAAAAATAAACATTTTTATATTCATTTTTATGAAGACTTTCAAATATCGTTGGGTACTGTTACAGAATTGTAGATGTAATTGACCGTTAAATCAAGTACCTAAAAATGGGACCTTTAAACGTAAATTTCGATGTTTATAAGTATAAAAAGACCCTAATTCGTTACCGCGGGTGAGGAAAAGCACTCGCCACTCAGGCCGCAACCTTTTTGATACAATTCAAAACATATATACATATAGGTACATTTCATTACGAGAACAAAATCTAATTAAAACTCATTTTCATCAAAACTTCAAATTCCTAAAGCCTTCACCATTCTCTCTATCACATTATCGTTTATCAGTTTTTCATTGCCTCTAAAACTTTTTGGTAATACCAGTTAATCTAAGAAACATTCTAAATGTTAATGATTCTTGATCTTTTACGAGATTTTTTTTGATGATTTTGTAATCAATCAATTACTTAAAAAATCTTTACGTAAAGCCAGTTTCAAATGCCACTAAAAACTCTTTAATATCATTTGTTTTAAAATAGGATTTCTTAATTACTGAAATGATTTTCCTGATGCATTTGGTCACAAATATAATGTTCTAAAATGTTTAATATGACTCCATCTATAGAGATTTAAGAAAATTCCGGCGGTAAATCGATGGCCGTGAAGTAAGTAAGCAAGTAGTATTTTGTTTTAAAGCTAGCTTAAGTTATTTTAAAATTGCAAGATATTTTCATATCTTTCCAAACTAACAACACGGGCTGAAGCTCCGAAGTAGAAAGTCTGAGCGAGATACTATATAACCTGATGGTACAAGTCTTAAGTGAAAGTAATAACACTTTATAGTGTAAAAAACATTAGACAACATAATAATATTTCGCAAGCGAATTGACTGCTTTTTTTAGTTTTAAATGCTTTTTTTAATGCGCTAACACATATAAATTTTGTTTATTATACTAGATATTAGGTAATTATGTAGAAAAATTATAAATACAGTTGATTTATGTTACTTGTTTTGCTTACGTGAGTTACAAGTAGTAATATATTTTGCTTGGTAGAGATAGTAAAAAAACGCCCAAAGTACCTAAGTCCTCCTGAGTTTTTTGTCCATCTAGCTTCTTTTCAGTGCTGAGCGCGTTAAAATACTTGACTTGAGTTATCACATATTATCACAATTACATCGATCAAAAATCTTATTGAATTTTCATAAGTGCATGTTAGATAAGCTTTTTATTTAAGTTTAGTTTGAATGCGCCTTTGCATTCACAAATTTTCGTATGTAAACATAGTCTGTAAACACTCCTAATTCTTATACGATTAGGTACACAGTCTAGGTAACATAAAATGCAATCGCTGATACGACGTTCTCTTACAATGCAGACCGCTTTGTTGACAAAGTTGTGCGGTGTATTCGTACCAATTTACTGGAAACTTTTAACTGGCCAGATGCGGCCCGGCCCGACCCGGCATGAATGTGATTTGCTTTTAAATTAATATTCAACAAAAGTTCTTAAGGGCCTCTTGAAAATCGTGTTCGGTATCGTCCCATAATAATATAGCGGCAATGATGGTCATGTCGAACTAGAATTTTCTACAACTCCTTTAAATGTTTCCACTGAGATATTAAATCGAAACCATCATGCTGTTTGATGCAATACTTTCAAGGAAGTTGGCTATAGCAGTCTATCTACAACTGTAGCTGTAGATTGCTATAGCAAACACCACCACCATACCATATTGTGTATCTGAAATGTCATTTATTAAATTAAGGGGTTTTCCATCAAAAACCAATTAATATAAAAGACTATATTAGAGACACAAGCCCTTGGGAGTGATAGTGAACTATTCATATTTTACTAGTCTATTATTAATATATTGTTGTCAAGTGGTGGTAACATAAAACTCTACTGAGTTTCTAGTTTGCTTCTTTCGCAGTGATAGGGTACGTTAGGACCATTGTAAACTTCGTTTTGAGACACATCATAAGCGTGTGTAATTGAGGCCTATATGAAATATATTTGACTTGACTTGACAACTTTCGTTTTTCTCACAATCTCACGAAAATTGGATTTTCTGGGACTAAATCTAGCCTATAATATTAGGTTAATCCAGGTTATTTGCTCCATATTTAAGCCAAATCGGTGTAGCAATACAAACTTTCTCAGTTTAAGAGATTTTGTAAAGAAAATGAGATACCTTGATTACTACCTTGGATTGCATAACATTGGTAGAAATTCAAGATAAAAATCCCGCGTGCGAATCAACTGAGAATTTATTCATCGCCCACACATTTAATAAGCCTTATCACGGAAACGACACGAAAAGAAAGTATACAAAACGCAATCCTGCGAAAAAAGCACGACGTATCATTTCACGAACATTCCAATTCTCCACGTATATTCAAATACATTCAAATTCTGAACGGACTGAAACGGATTCTGCGGAGGTGTTTTGAAGCTTTATTTTTTTTTAGAAACAAGAATGTTGTTCGAATAATTAAATTATTGATTTTAATATTGTTGGACATGGTTGGTTGGTGGAAAGTAACTCACCCCCGTGTCTCGGGGAGCACGTTTAGCTGTTGTTTGTTCTGTGCCTGATCATTCTTCGATCATGTCAAGCTCACACTCTTACTAAGCATAGTAAGAGTGTGAGTTAATAGAGAATGCACTTTTGTCCGCGCACACTCTAGTGCACTATAATAATACTCTCAGTATTGTCTCATTTAATATTTTCGAATTCATCTGAAGAAAATTGTCGAAATAAATATGCCTGCGGCTTCAACCGCATATCTTTCGGTTTTTACGTATCTCGTAACAATGAGTTAAAACATACAGACATAGGAGTCGCGGACTTTTTTTAGAACTTTTAAAGGAAAACAATGTCGTCATACATGATTTTTGCGTAACTTTAACCATTTACGCAGCATATATGCAACGGAAGCTCTCCAAAAGGAACATTCCCGTTTTTTTCAACATTTTTCATCGTTGCTCCGCTCCTATTAATTATAGCGTGAAATTATATAGCCTGTATAGCCTTCCTCGATATGTAGACTATCAAGACCAAAATAATTTTTCAATTCAGACCAGTAGTTCCAGAAATTAGCGTGAACAAACAAACAAAGAAACAAACTTTATAATATTAGTATAGATTCAACTACCAGTATGTATTGCAGGTACTACTTATATATATTCTATGGTATAGACTCTGACTTCTCCATTTTTTTCTCCTCGTTTTTGCCAAACTATACTACCTGTTATCTTTCGTAATAGTAAATAAATCAATGAGCGAATGCGAGTCCCCAGATTAAACAAATGGTTCGCGTGAAAAAGTTCCACCGCAATAAATTTCGTTAAAGTCACAATACCGCACGAGTCGGGAGCGACACGTTTTTTTTTTTTTTTTTTTTTTTTTTTTTAATTTATTGTTCAAAGACATTCCAAAAAAACATATATTTTATCAAGATATACTGGCCATCCTCTTAAACTCAAGTAGTTTATGTGAGGATGGCGAGTTCACATGAATTCTTATACTTATCTATTATTAATCTAATTTAATTCTACATAATTACTGCAAAAGGCACTTCCTAGCCAATGCTTTCACATGAAGAGGCACCTATGTCCAGGAAGTGCCTCTTGCATTGCCTTAAAAATAAATGTTTTTTAGATATTTTACTAAGCAGGGAATGAGGCAGATTATTTAAAATTTTAGGTAATGTGTATTTAAAGTTTCTACTACCGTGGATATTATTAGTTCTAGGTAAATTATATTTTTTGTAGTTTATTAGTTTGCGTAAATTTTTATTTCGTTCTATACTCTTGATATCTTTGATATTTTCATACTCTTCCCTAAGTACCGCCAATTTTACTTTACTGTGCACTGGCAGCACTTTACAATATTTGAATAATTCGTTATAGTCATTTGAGAATTTACTTTTAATTGTTTTAGGTACTATGGTTTTCAGTAGTCTTACTTGTAAGTTGAATATACGTGCCAGATAGCTTTTAAAAGTTCTTCCATAACTGCTAATGCCGTAATCAATAATTGAGTCTGCCAGTGCTAGGTATAGCAATCTCAGCGTACTGTAGGGAAGTTTAAATTTAAGGATATGTAATCTACTTAGGATAGCTCTTAATTTATCGCCGATGTAATCAATATGAGGTTGCCAGTTAAATCGATGATCAATTTTAAGACCAATATACATGTGTTCATTGACCAGTTCAATCGACGGGCAGATACACGGTTGTATGTTGCCATGAAGGCAGTCGTGCGTATGAGCCACTATTGAAACTTTATGAGATGTTTTATTATGGGCCGTGTGTATGTGCATTGCTTTCGTTTTTTTTGTATTTATAACTAAACCTACATCATGCGCCCATTTACATAGGGTGTCAAAATTAGCTTGCATAAGTCGCTCGGCCGCCCGCAGATCCTTTCTGGCAACAATCAAACATGTATCATCCGCGAACTGATACACGGAACCTTCCCCGAATAGGTTACACATCTGATTAACATACATTAAGTATTCGGTAGGGCCAAGAATCGAACCCTGGGCTGTTCCTTTGGTCGTTCGGATTCCGTCACTGAACGTATTATCAATTTTCACATGTGTGAGTCTGTTTCGATGATAATCTCTAAACCATTCGAGGAGGGTTCCCTGTATTCCACATTGTTTTAATTTTAGGTATAGCGTATCGTATACCAATAAATCGAACGCTTTGCTAAAATCAATAAAAACAACGAGTACATGCTTTTTTTCATTCAAGTACTCGTTGATTTCATTTGTAAATTGACATAAGAGTTGTGAAGTATTCCTATTTTTTTGAAAACCATATTGTTTCTTGTTAATAATATTGTGATTTTGTAAGAAGAAATTGATTTTATCGCCAATATACTTTTCAATGATCTTGTCAATGCAGGACAATATAGTTATTGGTCGATAGTTGTTAAAATCCCTATGGCTCCCTCCTTTATAGATGGGTCGAATTATTCCTATTTTTAAGGGATCTGGGTAGGTAGATGACGAAATACATGTGTTTATAAGATGTGTCATGACAGGTGTTATTTCTTTGCTTATAGCTTTAATATCCGAAGCTCTTATTTTATCGTAGCCTGGGCTTTTTTTTCCGTTTAAGTTCTTAATTATTTTAAAAATTTGGTCATTTGTCGCTGTACCGGACGGGCCTTAGCCCTTGCAGCTTCACGCCTCGGCCCTTTCAAATAACGGAAACGGTAGGGCCGCGCCGCGACGACTGGCGACCAGCGCACTGAGTGCACGGCGCTTACGGAAACTTGTCGCGACGGGAGACGCGGTTGGCGGCCTGCGCAGGATGCGCGGCGCTATTAGCGAAACTATGATGTCACGGCGCGGCAACTGGCGACCAGCGCACTCGGTGTGCGCGGCGCTAACGGAACTTGACGCGACGCGACGCGGTTGGCGGCCTGCGCGGGGTGCGCGGCGCTATTACGGAACGGTGACGTCACGACGCGGCAGCTGGCGTCCAGCGCACTCGGAGTGCGCGGCGCTAACGGAGCTTCTGACACGACGCGACGTGGCTTCGCGGTTGACGCGAGCTTCTGTAGAAGACTTCTTTCTTCTCTTCGGTTGACCCGCAGACGGACGGCAGACCAGGCAGCGCGATGATTCAGGATCCGGCAGCGAAGGACCATCAAATGTACCGGACGGGCCTTAGCCCTTGCAGCTTCACGCCTCGGCCCTTTCAAATAACGGAAACGGTAGGGCCGCGCCGCGAAAACGGCGTTCGGAAGAGCAAGGAGGCTGACGTCCTGTACCGAAGGGGTGCTGGTCTCTGAATGAAACACGAATTTCCAAGTCGTCGTGAAAACAACGCTCGGAGGCGCTGGCTCTGGTTCGCGGAAATATTGCTCGTCTCGCCTGAGGATCTGGTACCCGACTCGCCGCCGCTCGTGGAAGAAGTAAGGCTTCTGGCTCGCCAGCGTTGACTAGAACGCTGGTGTTCTACGGAGTGCCTTCTTCACCTTCTTCTTCTGTCTTCGATTTCTTCTGGTTGCGACGACTGAGCGAGTACAAAATACTGGTTTTATTCGATTATAGTCGGTACCTCGGAGCTATACCTTATAGAGAGCCACGCCTCCGCGCTACATTTTACTATTTTATTGTATCATTTTTCACTATGCTTACATGCTCTTTATGTAATTTTCTAATTAATTATATACTATAGGGTAATAAAACTGCTCCCTACGATAAGATATCGTTCCTAACTACCTATTACAAGTGTAGTTTATAATGTCTCTATTCTATTTTACCAACTACAGACTAAAGTATGGTGCAAAACCTCTTGTTTTGCCCTAACCGAACTTTATTATTTTGTTATTTTAACATTTTAACCCATTTTTATGTACTATAAATGGCTATTCTAGACTATATTGCTCACGACCTAATTGAATATGCTTAGATTTTTACTATAAGATCGATAATAATTTTATTAAATCAAAACTCTATACAAACATATAGGTCGTGAGCGCCTATTACGTACTTAAACTATACTTATGTAACCTATTTGCAAATAAATTCTTTATTTAAAATTCTTAATGATATTCTATCTTATAGCTATGTACATTATTTAAATAACATAGTTATAGCGGTGGTTAGACGGTCGCGAACAGTTCTCCCGTCGTGCTGCATCGCGCCTGGAGGTGCAGCAGAAACCTGGTGAGCGACGACTGCTTCTACTGCGGCAACGGGACGAGCTTCTTTGCCGGCCGCTTCAGGATACCTCCGGCGGTGCGCACCTCGACGACTCGTACTTGTCCGTCTTGACCAGGGTAGACTGCTTCGATTCTCCCGCGCGGCCAAGTGTTGCGCGGGAGCTGTGCGTCTGCGATGAGGACGAGGTCCCCGACTTTGTAGGTGGGACCGCGTCCATGGGGCTCCCGCCGGTGCTGTAGCTCGGGTAGGTATTCGCGTACCCAACGGCGCCAAAACATGTCGGCTAGTATTTGAGAGCGCCGCCAGTGTTTCTTGTTGGCGAGGTCATCTGGATTGAATGACCCCGGACTCGGGAGCCTCCCTGAGCCTCCCAGCAGGAAGTGGTTCGGAGTGATCGCCTCGCTGTCGTTAGGATCGACTGAGACGTGCGTGAGTGGCCTGCTGTTGACTGTGTACTCCGCCTCGCAGAGCAATGTTGTCAGGACCTCTTCTGTCGGATGCTTCTCATGAAGAACTGTATTCAGGGTGTTCTTGACGCAGCGAACGAGCCTTTCCCAGGCCCCGCCCATTGAAGGAGCTGCTGGCGTGATATAGCGCCACACGATGCCTCGACGACCGGCCTCTTCACGGAGCGCCTCCCGGAGCTCCTTGTCGGCCCCGTGGAAGTTCGTTCCGTTGTCGCTGTGTATTTCGGTGGGCGTTGATCGGCGAGCGCAGAACCTTCTGATGGCTAGGATCGCGCTGTCTGAGCTCAGACTAGCGGCGACCTCGAGATGCACTGCCCTCGTGGTTAGGCAGGTGAACAGGGCCACGTAGCGCTTCTGATGCGTACGGCCCACAGTGACCGAGATAGGGCCGAAATAGTCCAGACCTGTGAACATAAATGCTCGCTGATGGTGTGCGAGTCTCGTGCGAGGATGATCACCAGTGGGCGGCGTGGGCGGTCGTGCCTTGCGGATTCGGCACGGCAGGCAGCGACTGACGATCTTCTTCGTAGTTGGCCGCACCCTGATGACCCAGTAGTGTTGTCGTACTTCATTTATTGTAGGTTCGGTGCCACTGTGGTGCAGGCTTCGGTGTGTCCATTCTATGTACAGCTGTGTAATGCGATGATCTCCATCGATTACCGGCGGTGACTTCATTTCCTCGTTCACATCGGTGACTGCCGCGATGCGACTACGAAGCACGATAAGGCCGCCTCGGTACTCCACAGGCAGCGCGCGAAGTCGGCTGCTTTTGTCGACCGGTCGACCCTCCCGGAGCGTTTCTATGTCTTCACCGAAAGAGTCTTCCTGGCTTGATCGGACGAGAAGCTTTTCTGCTTTTATGACGTATTCTGCGTCAAGCACGATGAATTTTCTCGACGTGTTCGTACGTATGACGGACGGCGTTTTCTTATGTTGTGTTACCGCGGAGTTCGTTTTTCGCCAATCAGGATCTTTCTCTTTATTTTTCCGAGTTCTTTTGTAATAATTCTTATCTTTTGTTTTCCTGCAAAGGTCGATGAACTGTAGAATTCGTGCGGTAGCTCGAACTAGTCTTTCCCATCTTGAAAATCTCTCGGGATCGGGTAGCGAAGTTTTCAATCTCCTGTCGCTTGTCATCTTGCAAGCGTGGACACGTTCTTCCCCGGTCTCCTCAATCACGGTGATTTTCTCTTGTGGCCACCGTTCGGGCGGCTCGCGGAGAAACGGCGTACCTACGAACCACTCGTGGGCGGAGCCTAGGTTAGGCGGCACGCCCCGCGTGGCGATGTCGGCGACGTTGAGTTTCGTAGGCACCCACTGCCACTCGTTCACCTTGCTGTTTTCCTCTATTTCGGCGATACGATGTGCGACGAATGGTTTGAATGATCTCGCGCCCTTCTTGATCCACGATAGAACCGTCTTGCTGTCGGTCCAGAAGTGCTTCGAATGTAGCTTGACACGATGTTCTTCTATGACTGCAGCGGCCATGCGACTTCCCATGGCGGCTGCCTGCAGCTCCAGACGCGGAATCGAGGTGACTTTGAGCGGCGCAACCTTGGCTTTTGCTGTAACCAAAGACACGTGTACTCTTTGGTCAGCCGTGACCACCCTCCAGTATATCACGGCTGCGTAGGCGGTCTCGCTGGCATCGGTGAATACGTGCAGCTGTATTGTTACTGCATGGCTGTAACCGGTGTAACACCTCGGTATCGTGACGGACTTGAGATTCTGTAGATGCTGCTTCCACTCGTTCCACTGGGCTGTCAGATCGTCGTCGAGCTCCTGGTCCCAGTCGGTGCTTCTGCGCCACGATTCTTGCAGAATTTTCTTTGCGTTCACCGTCACAGGCGACGCAAAACCGAGCGGATCGTAGAGTGACATTACTGTCTTAAGAGCTTCTCTCTTAGTGACTGTTTGCTTGTCGAGTATTCCAGCTGGTAGTCTTGCCATCTTCATGTTGAATCCCAGCTCATCGGTAGCGGGATTCCACATCAGTCCGAGTATCTTTTCTTCTTTCGAGCCGATGTGTACTTCGGATGTAGTTTCGGTAGTTGGCTCGATCTGTTCCACCACTTCTGGAGAGTTCGATATCCATTTTCGAAGTTCCAGGTGTGCTTCGCTGTGAATTTCTCTGACCTTTCTCGAGGTTTCAATTGCCTGTTCGACGCTGCTGAAGCTATCCAGGTAGTCATCCATGTAGTGGTTTTCGGTGATAGCTGTTACCGCCGCTGGATACTCTGCTTCGTATCTTTTCGCATTCCAGTCTTTGGCGAAGATTGCCGTACACGGCGAACTCGCCGCGCCGAAAATAAGCGATGTCATGCGATACTCTTGTGGTGCACCATCCCGGCGATCTCCCCTCCAGAGATAACGGAGGGCGTCGCGGTCTTCTGGTCGAATCTTGATCTGCATGAACATCTCTGCGATGTCGGCGGACACGGCGATCGGATGCTGGCGGAAACGCATGAGAACTCCCGGCAGCGACTTCAGCAGGTCCGGCCCAGCCAGCAGGAAGTCATTGAGCGACTTACCTCTGGTCTTTGCCGCGGCATCGTGGACGATTCTGAACTTCTCTGGCTTCGCAGGATTCTTGACATCAAAATGAGGCAAGTACCAGGTCTTTCCTTGTGTACTGACCTTCGGAGCTGGCTCGGCATAACCTTTATTGACCAAGGAATCCATCTGTTCGGTATATTTCTGTTTTAATTCGGGATCCTTGTCAATACGTTTTTCAACGCCTCTGAGTCTTGTCAAAGCGTTGTCATAGTTGTTCGGCATCTCGAAGGTATCTTCCTTCCATAGAAGAGCGGTTTCGATTCTATTATCGGGCGTGATTCTTGTAGTTTTCTTCAAGATGCCTTCGGCTCTTTTCTCCGGATCCGAGTCAGGTCTCCTGGGCTTGATGAGTAGAGATTCTAACGAGAAGAATTCTTCTAACTTCTTGTTGATATCAGTCTCTACCGATGGTGAATTCGCATACATTACTCGATGGCCTATTGCTCGAGTGTGCGATCCGTGCAACACCCACCCGAGCGCTGTTAGCGATGCAATAGGCTGTGTGTCCGGCCCCTTAACTGTCTCTTTGGCTAATAGGAGATTCCAATTATCTTGACCTATTAATATCCTGGGTGCGGCACCTTTGTATACTAATTCTTTCTTAATTCTCTGAAGATGTTTGCAGTCTTCGAGGTCCCTTTCCGTTATAGTTTGCGGTGACAAGCTGAGTGACGGGACTGTCCGTGCTGAAAAATCAATCTTGTCACCCTGGCGGGTGGAAAGTGTGACGGTGATGCGTTTTGACTGCGGCATTTTTATGCTTTCTCCCATTGTTTCTAATCTCAATGGATCGGCTGTACCTTCGGCTCCGACTTCGGCGGCTACTGCTTCATCCACCAGTGACACGGTTGAGCCGTCATCGAGGAGAGCGAACTCGTCGGATTCTCCCGCCGGTCCGACGACTGTGACAGGCACCATTTTCAGATATACCTGCGGCGCTTTCTCCTCCCACGTATTGGTAACGGTTTCGGTCTTCTCCTTTCCCTTTTTCTCGAAATGAAGAAGTCTGTGGTGAGTAGCCTTGCAGTCGCTGACCCCGCAGCGCAGTGTCTTGCATCTGTGTCCCGCGGCACGATTGTGTAGGCACCGGAAGCACAGCTGATGTTTCCTTGCTAGTTCCCACCTTTTCTCGGAGTTCGCATTGGCGAAAGTGGGACAGTCCAAGGTCCAGTGTCCATTGGACATGCAGACCCTACACCTGGGATCCGACTTGCGTTCGACGGTTTTCTCTTTCCCTCTCGCTGCAGGTTTTTTCGATGCGGTTTTTTCCTCTTCCGAGTCGCTGTCTTCCATTACCGTATGCGTTCTGTGCGTAGACTGCCTCGTCGTACTCAGCTTCATGTCCATTGGCAGGTCGACGGTGCAGTATTCAGCTTGTTGGTCGAGGAATTCCTGGAAGTGCTCTAGAGTAGCTTTGCTGTTATGCTGCCACTGTATCTTTCTCCATTCGGACCGCATGTTGTCTGGCAACTTGACCTGCAGGTACTGCATCAGCTCTGGTGACCGTAGGTAATTATCTTCACCTAGTGTTTTGAAGAGTAGGACAGTGCGTCTTACTTTTTGAGCGAAGCGAACGATGGCTGCCGGCTTGTTCACTAGTGGCGGCAGATCCTTGAGGGCGTTGAACTCCTTGAACGCCAGCTGACCGGTACGCCCGTACTCTCTGTCCATCTCCTTTATGATTACCTCCGGATCGGCGTTGGCTGCGAATAATACCTCGACTCGTTGTAGCGCTTCTCCCTTAATGGATTTTCGAAGTCGTACTATATTTTCGAATCTCGAGAACGAGTCTTTCGATTGTTCGTAAATCGATTTGTACGATGGCCATGCGTTTATTTCGCCATGGAAGTCGGGTAGCTTCATCACATATGATGTAATTGCATAACTGTCTACTCGTAAGTTTCTCTTTTCCGCTCCGCACGAACTGTGTGGACACCCTACAGCTGCCTTGGGCGCCTCTAGCTCTGGGAACATTTTCTTTAAGCCGTGTACAATTTCTTCGTACCCGGATTTACCTTGGCTCTTCTCAGTACCCCCGCGGGGCGCTGCGGAGCTGTGACTATCTTCAATCGTAACTTGCGGTATTGGGCTGCTCACGGGCACCGGAGGCGAGCTTCCCTCTCGTTCTTCCGGACGCGACGGCTGCTCCCGATTTGGTGACGTAAGCCGGGGGTTTCCCCCGGACTTCGACCAGGATTGTAATATATTTGGAGGTAACTTACGGTTTTCCATTTCCTCTAGATCTCTTGTTACCCTCCTCTTCTGAATTTCGAGCTCGTAGGCGTAGCGACGTAAACTCACTATTTTCTCTTCAAGTTCGATTTCGGATTTTCTCATCTTCGTGCGTGCATACTGCTCCATGGGGTCCGGCGACTCGGACCGCTCGTGGTCCGGTGACTGGTGGCTCCCTCGACGAGGCGAACCCGTTGCCCCACGGAGTGGTGAGCGCGTTCCTTCCCGTACCGACGTGTCTTCTTCACCCGTAGAGGCGGCCCGATGTTCCGGAACGTCGGATGAATCCTCTTCCGGATGGCTCTTCGACCTCGTGATCGGCATGGTGCGGCTCTTCTGTTGTTAGCACTGTTCTTCTTCTTGGGCTGCGCGGGCGGCGCGGTGCCCCTAACGAAACTATGACGTCACGGCGCGACGACTGGCGACCAGCGCACTGAGTGCACGGCGCTTACGGAAACTTGTCGCGACGGGAGACGCGGTTGGCGGCCTGCGCAGGATGCGCGGCGCTATTAGCGAAACTATGATGTCACGGCGCGGCAACTGGCGACCAGCGCACTCGGTGTGCGCGGCGCTAACGGAACTTGACGCGACGCGACGCGGTTGGCGGCCTGCGCGGGGTGCGCGGCGCTATTACGGAACGGTGACGTCACGACGCGGCAGCTGGCGTCCAGCGCACTCGGAGTGCGCGGCGCTAACGGAGCTTCTGACACGACGCGACGTGGCTTCGCGGTTGACGCGAGCTTCTGTAGAAGACTTCTTTCTTCTCTTCGGTTGACCCGCAGACGGACGGCAGACCAGGCAGCGCGATGATTCAGGATCCGGCAGCGAAGGACCATCAAATGTACCGGACGGGCCTTAGCCCTTGCAGCTTCACGCCTCGGCCCTTTCAAATAACGGAAACGGTAGGGCCGCGCCGCGAAAACGGCGTTCGGAAGAGCAAGGAGGCTGACGTCCTGTACCGAAGGGGTGCTGGTCTCTGAATGAAACACGAATTTCCAAGTCGTCGTGAAAACAACGCTCGGAGGCGCTGGCTCTGGTTCGCGGAAATATTGCTCGTCTCGCCTGAGGATCTGGTACCCGACTCGCCGCCGCTCGTGGAAGAAGTAAGGCTTCTGGCTCGCCAGCGTTGACTAGAACGCTGGTGTTCTACGGAGTGCCTTCTTCACCTTCTTCTTCTGTCTTCGATTTCTTCTGGTTGCGACGACTGAGCGAGTACAAAATACTGGTTTTATTCGATTATAGTCGGTACCTCGGAGCTATACCTTATAGAGAGCCACGCCTCCGCGCTACATTTTACTATTTTATTGTATCATTTTTCACTATGCTTACATGCTCTTTATGTAATTTTCTAATTAATTATATACTATAGGGTAATAAAACTGCTCCCTACGATAAGATATCGTTCCTAACTACCTATTACAAGTGTAGTTTATAATGTCTCTATTCTATTTTACCAACTACAGACTAAAGTATGGTGCAAAACCTCTTGTTTTGCCCTAACCGAACTTTATTATTTTGTTATTTTAACATTTTAACCCATTTTTATGTACTATAAATGGCTATTCTAGACTATATTGCTCACGACCTAATTGAATATGCTTAGATTTTTACTATAAGATCGATAATAATTTTATTAAATCAAAACTCTATACAAACATATAGGTCGTGAGCGCCTATTACGTACTTAAACTATACTTATGTAACCTATTTGCAAATAAATTCTTTATTTAAAATTCTTAATGATATTCTATCTTATAGCTATGTACATTATTTAAATAACATAGTTATAGCGGTGGTTAGACGGTCGCGAACAGTCGCCCTCTCCATCCTCATTGCCACTTCTCCCTCCTCAGACCCTATCGAACTTAAATAAAAATAGTTGTTACATGATACTGATATAGAATTTACATTTTTCTCAAATTCTTTTGCGAAACTGTTAGATAAATCTAGTTTATTTAACTTAAATGAATTTAACAAAACATCATCGATTGATACTCTAAATTTACCACAAATTTCATTTATAATTCTCCATAATTCCTTTGAATTCTTAAAGTTTTTACTAATTTCTTTTTTTATATAATTATTTTTTATGTAATTTATGTATTTATTTGTTTTATTCCTATATTTATTATACAAAATTTTTTTATTTATGTCATCTGGATCTTTTTTCCAAAGTAGATATAACTTTTTTTTCTGGTCACACATTTTAAGCATTTTCTTATTCGCCCACTTACAATTATTTCTTTTATTACAATTTGATTTTATAACTCGTGTACATTTAGTATAAGCGGTATTAAATTGCCTTTGTATGAATTCATACACTTCGTTCGGCGATTTCAGCGCGAGCGCTGCGCTCCAGTCCACCTGACGCAGTTCTTGTAAAACATCTTTGCTATTGAGTACAGAAACCAATCGCGGTGTATTCATATTAGTATAAGTACATTTAGTGCAACGTCGGTGGCCTTGCGCGCACACGTCTTTCGCTTGCACCGTAAGCGAGCATCCTAATATTTTATGATCGGCTATTTGATCATTAAGGACAGCGGTATACACAGGTCGCGCGCATGCCATCCGCGTAAAAATATGGTCTATGCATGATTTCGAGATATTATTTAGTCCTTGCGGTTCAACCCTGGTATATTGCGAAATACCGCAGCTGAGTCCCAACTCGGACATTTTGTTTAGGTAGTTTGTACTTGAGGTATTTAGTTTCTTTAGATCTATGTTCATGTCGCCTACGATTAGTAAATCAGTCCTATCCGCCGTCCTAGTGATATGTAACGATAGTTCACTTATAAAACTATTCCTACACGTATCAGGTGGGCGGTACACAGCGCACACGCCTAACTTATATTTGTCGTTTACATGTATGTATCCCGTTACTGTTTCAAAAAACTGAGTAGTTGATGCTATCCTCGTATCCTCGTAAAATCGTAAAACGTCGAATTTTATTACAGCCCCAGGCTCAGAGCGTTACGTAGCTATTAAACTTTGGATATTATTAAAATGATCTCAGACAAAGGTCGTTACTTGGCGAGAATGTATGGAGGGCGAAGTTTAAACGCCTGATCAAACGGCAAGGTTAGGGTGTTTGCACAATGTACATACATTTTGTAAACTACGCGATTAACCGACATTAAGAGGATATACACTGATTTTATTTCTGTCCTTCTCACTTTTACGAGTACATTGGTGGGTGCGACAGGCAGCGTCGTTGACGCTTTACCTTATTACTATAAAACTAAGCCAGTTACCAGAAATACGTTTTGAAGAGAGTTTGGATATTATTATTACCGACACATTAAAATAATAATTACAATTACATCTACTTTTATATCTATTTTTACATACAACAATAATAATTAAAACGTAAAATTGAAGACACTTTATGATTTTCGCCATTTTGGCGCTGATTGTTGCGTAACCTGACGTGAGCAGCTTTGGAACTAAAATAAAATGACATTCAAAACGACGATCACTGACAAGAAATGTCAATTTAATACCGTGGACGTTCGAGGGTGGCGCTTCAAATCGGCACAAAAAAGGAACTGTCAGATGTATAATCCAATGATTAATCCATAGAAAAGAGATCTGCTTAGACTGTATCATTACAGTCAAGCGTTGGCCAATGTAACTAAAAAACCTAAATTTTGATAGCGAAATGAAAGTTATTATCACAGACCATGGGAATAACTTTATGTTGTTATTGTATGTTAATGTAAAACACGCTTTACAACACTGAAACAACTCAATACTTACGTGGTAATTTCCATCTATTACCTTTCATTCGGCCTTCACCGTGCGGGCAAACGGTAACAGATATCGTATCTACCGGAGTTCGTTTACAATTTAATTTAATTTTTGGAGCGAAATATTTACTTTGCTTTGATGAAAGGGATATTCTAATTAGTTGAGCGAGAGCGCGAGCTTTCTTTGCTTTTATTTGAACTGGAATTAAATTATTTTTAATAATTTTGAAGATTGATACATAAATTAACATTTTGTTTAACTTAGATATTTTGTTTGAGACCGTCTAATATAATATTTCGAAGAATTTATCTTTCCTTGTACTTCTCCATGCCCATTTTAGAGGTTTTTTCAAAGTATTTCAACATCAAGTCAGGGTTTTACTACCAAATCATTGAACTAAGAGTATCGAGTCGATCAGAAATCAATTAGAAAAGAGCTGATAAATAATATTAATCATCATGTACCTATGATTTTCTTGAATGGAACATTTACAATTCAAACAAAAAACAAGTATTAAGACTGAAAGTATTAGTTGTGACAGTAAAAATTTGTAAGAATAGAATAGAAAATTCTTTATTTCATGTAGGCCTAGCATACAGAGGCTTTTATGATATGTCATTTCATTTTACACGGTCTCTTTATTGGTGATAACCAATTCTCGACTTAAAACTATACTGCTACGCCATTCGGTCGTCGAGCATGCTTGGGACGATACAGTAAAAGTTTCCCTTTAAAAACTAAATCATAATTAATGCTTTGGTTTTTAGGTTACGATGACACAGACAGACAGACATAAACTTTTATCATCGCGTTACTTATTATAACCGTCAGCAGTTAAAAATACATCGATCACGTAATAATGAAGCGCTTTTTTTGCAGTCGGTACAAAAGCGCGCACCGGCTGTCCAATTAAGAGGAAAATCGAAGTTTTCCAGCTGTTGATTTTCTCATTGTGTTCATTTTTGATCGTTGTTTATTTCCAGTGTCCAAATATTTTTTCATCGTTTCGTTCCATGTTGCGTAATTATTGAGAACGTGCAAATTGGTTTGGGTTAGTGAATATAGTAGAAGATTGTTTAATTTAAAAATAAACCTATGCAGACGAGGCGTCTAAGTGCGGGTAGGCATGTTTCACACACCTTTGAAACTCTCAAGTATACGTCTTTCTCTGCGATGGTTTTCTTCACTACTAAAGATTAACCTTCTTATTCACAAACGTACAATAGCGCTAGAATAATTGTAATTTGTTTTGTCTTTGTTGGTCAACAGTCATTTGACTTTTGAAGGAAAGGGACAATACAGATAATAACTATTCCACCGCTATTATAAGTTTATGAATAAGGAGGTTAGTTTCCACAAATCGCCCTCAAAAGAAAAACGCGTGCCCAAGGTTGAATTAGTTCATATTGCATATAAAAGATAGGAAATAATTTCTCCAAAACTCGATCACCCGGCGAAGTATAGTCAGCTAGTTAGGTGATTTTGAATGAAGTTTTATGCAAAAAGTATAAAAAAAATTACTTTCAAATTTACACGTCATGTATTTTGGGTCTTTAATCTAAAATCGCTAAGAAGCAGAAACACGATTGGATAAAATTTTCTCGATAGAAAGTTCTCCTAAAAGTTGCTCCAAAATCTCAGTTTTTCTATATTTAATCGGAAACTACAATGGATGTAATTGTAATTTTTGTTTTAATGTATCGGTAATAATAATATCCTAAAACGCTTAGAACGGATTTTTGATAACCAGCTTAGTTTTTGAGTAATTAGGTAAAACGTCGTTTTTCTGCTATATTCTTCCGCGACGCTGCATGTTGCACCTACTAAATCTCCGTGAGAGTAAGAAAGACAAAAATAAATTCAATCAATCCCTTAATAATAAATATATAGTAGGAAAACCTAATTCCCAGAGGTGAAGCCGCTGCACGCACCACAAAGCGAAATTCAAATCGTGCGCGCTAAAGCATTCACAAAACAAAAGATAAATCAGTACCACATTTCCATAACCCCGCAGCATATGGTGGATTCGCTGACCGCTGCATAACGCTATCCCGACCTAATTTAGTTCTGCAGCAAAAATGCAACGTAATACCACACCGCGCAATTCTTCTAAATACGTTGTAATTTTCTATTTCTATTGCCTTCCATGCTGAAAATTGGCAGAACGAGCGTGTTATAAAAATTAGGAATAGACTTGCAGGAATAATTATAGAGAGGGAGTATATTGTGCATTAAGAAAAGCCAGCCAAGTGCAAGTCACATTCCCGCATCGAGGATTCCGTACTATAGTCGTTTGGTGATTGGTGTCGAAATGACATTCATTTCAATCGATACGTCACGTGTTTTACCTAACGAGATGTTTTTGATATCGATTTTATTTCTTCTAATATATAAACTTAACAAGGCAATTTTGTAGTTTCATCTCCCAAATTCTAGGAGATTTAATTTGGAGAATCTCTGCCCCAACGCGGCGAGCCTATGGTCACCCGCGTCCGTGCAAATAATTGCTATTTCAATTGTTGCAGTCGAAAATCTGCAGTGAATTGCCAATAAGTCTAAGTCCAAAACTAGACTTAATTTTTGGCTCAGCCAGGTTTCTTACATAAACTAAGAAATAGGTCTCAGCCTTACCTAATGAACTTGCTTCTTGGAAGCATTATAAGTGACTTCGATTTTCTGCTTAGAAAATCAAAATAAAAATGTTAATTTATTAGAAAAGCATATTTTCCACGCCGACGAAGTAATTCAAAAGTTTTCCGCTAAAACAAATCCAGATACGCTTGCTCTGAGTTATTTGCATGAAACAAGACAAAAAGGTTTGCGGATAAAACCGCGATGTAAGGACGAAAACGCTTGGTGAATTACTTTGGGAAGGATCTATTATATTATGGTTTTAAAATACTCGTTTTAGTCGCTAATTGTAAAAGCTTTCTGCTCGGATATTAAAAAAATAATCTTCATGAAGTTGCTATGCACTATTTTTATTCCATAAAAGTGCTTTAAAACTAATTGTTGCTTAATAGGGTCTAATTCTAAGTAGTATTAGCGAGGTTTAGATTAGCAAGAAAACTTGCAGAAGTTGACTCCTGAAAGCAATATAAACAGTCACGCAAGCTACTCAAAGGAGGATTAGCTAGCAGAAGTTGACTTCTGCTTGACTTCCGCTTAAAAAGAAATAACACAATATGATCTTGTATATTAATTAAAATATTGGGCAATAATCTGGGATTTGTTGCCCAGGTGGTGGAACCTTCAGGCTTTAGGCATCGTTTTATTACGTAAATGTGTACATTGTTTTGTTATCACACTAATTTCATAAAGGCACGCGTTAAATTGTGTGTAGGTGTGTGTGTGTATGTTTGTTACTCCTTCACGTCGTAACTACTGAACCGATTTGGCTGAAATTAAGAACGGAGATAGATTAAAGCCTGGATTAAAACATAAGCTATTTTTTATTTCAGAGAAATCCATGGTTCCCACGGGAATTGTCAAAAACCGAAATTCACGCGAGCGGAGCCGGGGGCCTCTGCTAGTGTGTGGCTTATTGTTAAAAATAAAAATATTTATCTTTCTTTCTTTCTATCTACGTGTTCGTATATTGATGGCTTAAACTGACCTTAGAAATTAAAAATGGAATTCATGGAATACTCTGAGGTGGATAGAATCAGCTTTAGTAACCACTAGCTTTTGCCCGCGGCTTCGCCCGCGTGAATTTCGGGCTGTTACAAATACCGTGGGAGCCAACGATTTTCTGGGATAAAAAGTAGCATACGGGATAGACAAACAGTCAACTACTACAACAACTAAAAGAAACATCGGCTTAGTTGTTTTACTGCTCTTCCCGCTTCCGTCCTTAATCAATATATGTAGGTTTAACTACGGGGCTCAATGTATCTACCCATTTTCACATTTACAGCATTACTATCCCATATTACATTGCTCATCTAAAACATAATATATTCATAACGAATTTTTGATAACTGGCTTAGTTTTTTAGTAATGAGGTAAAACGTCGTTTTACTGATATATTCTTCCGCAACGCTGCATACCAACCTATTCTTACTTATGCTAACCTGGAGTTCTTGCAATTTCAGCAGCTGTGTACCTACCCATTTTCACATTTATCGTATTAATTTTCCATATGGACCCTTGTCAACTAAAACAAAAATTTTCAGTAGCAAAACAGTTATTAGTTTAAAACCTATGTTAAATGGGTACCCGTTTTCACAAATATAATATTTTTAACCTGTATCTCATTGACTCATCTAAACTCTTCGATCTCAACTAAAACAAAAAAAACTTATAGTGAAACAATGGTAAGTCAGAATTTATATAGGTATTAAATATTACAGTTACAATATTACTAACCCAAAATCCCATTGCTCAACTAAAACACACAATGTAAATAGAGACCTATTTAGGTACCCATTTTCACATTTATAGCATTATAATCAGATCTGTAGTATCATTAGATTTTGCCCACCGCCCTGCCTGTGTCAAATTCGCTTTTTAACAAATCCTGAGGGAAACATAAATTTCCCGTTCCCATTCAATATTACAACCTTATACCTACTTTCAAAGATGTTTGCTTTAGCTACGTACCTATAGATGTAGCTATAGATTGCTGTAAAAATTTCCCACGGGAACCATGGAATTTCCCGGAATAAAAAGTAGCCTATGTGTTAATCCGGGTTATAAGCTATCTATGTTCCAAATTTCAGCCAAATCGGTTCAGTAGTAGCGGCGGGAAAGCGGAACAAACTGCCTGTGTCAAATTCGCTTTTTAACAAATCCTGAGGGAAACATAAATTTCCCGTTCCCATTCAATAATACAACCTTATACCTGCTTTCAAAGATGTTTGCTTTAGCTACGTACCTATAGATGTAGCTATAGATTGCTGTAAAAATTTCCCACGGGAACTATGGAATTTCCCGGAATAAATAGTAGCCTATGTGTTATTCCGGGTTATAAGCTATCTATGTTCCAAATTTCAGCCAAATCGGTTCAGTAGTAGCGGCGGGAAAGCGGAACAAACATACAAACAAAGTTACTTTCCCATTTATAATATTAGTAAGGATAAGGATAAGGATAAGGATAACAGAGGTGAAGTTATGTTATTGCACTTAGGGCCTTCAGAAAATTTCGGATAGCTTATTCACAAGTTTTGTCTTTGTCACTCGACATAAAGTAAGAAAGTGACAAAACCTACGTTTAGACTATCTGACACTCAGCAGTAGGTGGTAGGAAAAGTTGTAATGTATCGTAAAAAGATTTTTGGCAATCGAGTCTACCGGCCAAAATCGAAGGATCAATATCAATGAATTTCTACAACCCATAGCCATGCTGGTTTGCTTCAGGGCTATTGAGTGCATGTCCCCTTTGTAGGTGTTGATTTGAAGAACCCTTCAACCACAAAAGTCGGCATTTAGCTCAAAATGTCTCTCGTATCGAGGGCCGATGGGAACAAAGCACCCGTTTACGATAAAGGTGTCGTATCTAAAGGGCTAACGTTAATGACACCGGCGATCTTGCGTGGTGCTATCATTATTTTTATTATCTCGCGCTTTATATCGACTTTTAAACTATAAAACATACAACAACGTTTCTTGCTAGCTTCTCAGTGCAAAACTGCTTTACGAACTTGGCGGTATAGTTTTGATTTAAATAACAGCTTGTAAATCATGCTTCAGCTTTAACACATAATACATATTTAGATAAAATATATAGTAAATCTTTAATACATTGATTACAGTGAAAGCGTTTACCTAATGGTAGGATATGATAAGTTAACTTAATTAAAATTACACTTTGAATGTATGGGTAACGAGTATTATACTTACATTAAAATTTGCAACTAAACTTTTTACTTCTTTTTCATCATATTCCGTACATGTTATTATAAAAAAAATAGAACTATAGAGTTGCGAGAAGTTAATATGAAGTGCAGAAACCTATTATAAAAGCAACGTATAACGATTGACCAATGTGTACGACACATTGGTCCACTCCGTGACTTTAGTGATTAAAGTTTTAAAGTGCCTCATCTTCTTTTGTGTCTGTCGTGCTAAGGCCGTGTTGTAAGGTTTTGTTTTAGCCGTACACGCCATTAGTGAACCTGTTTGTGATATATCGACGGCAGTTAAGATAAGCGAGTGGTTTTATTATATCGTAAGCGATAAGCGTCTATTTATTTGGCTTAGCCTAAGCCTGCCATTTTTTTGCAGGGACATTAGACTGGTTTGCATTTTATTCTGTAAGTCATATTATTGTGTTCTGTGAGTTTTATAGAGTTTACAGGACTTTTATGATTGTTAAAGTGGTTTGAGGATACACACTGTGAATGTCTAGCGAGTAAAACTTTCCTTTTGTAAGTCCATTTCATATAACTGTCTATGAAATGCACTGGCATTAGACATTGTTGTCGTAATTACAAATGGTAACCTTAAATAGACATGGTTCAAATTATAACTTTTATTCAATTTTATATTTCAGATATCGAAATTTCATTTAAATTCCTGAAAATATAGTAAATCAATAAAAAAAAATTAACATAATAATATCAAGATCTTACGCCTGTACAAAACTACCTGTAAAAAAAGTTGAAGTTATAGACACATTTAGCATTTATTTTATAAAACTTAGGTATATATGTTTTACGTATGATACTTTTTTTCCTGTACATTATAATTCATAGAATTAAGATAATTCAAGTGCGGCAAACCGCCCTTATTAAGTTTGCCGCATCTTTGCTATAGCAATCTCTAGCGACAGCAATAGGTATATTTGCAATGTACACTTTAAAGCGCGTCACATTATTCCATAGCGCACAGCTTGGTCCTTAAATACGAGTTAATTTTCAAAGATAAATTCCCAGCCAAGTCACAGCTGCGCTTCGTTAGACCACATTTTAAAAGCGTTTTCGTCGCCGACGACGTAATTTGTAACTTTTCCTCTAAATCCTATTGAGACTTGGTGGCTGCCGAATTTTTTTACATGGACCAACTGTTAAAAAGTTTGTGAATTAGGAGGTGATATACGACCGGGCTAATATCTTTTTATCGCGGTCAATGTTCTAATACTTACTTAAATTATTGCTGGTGGTAATAGTCCTGTTTCCACGTTCACACGATGCCGATACTACTTTTTTCCGCAAATTATGGAACTAATTACCAGCAGCAGTGTTCCCATGGGGTTATTCAAGGGAAGGATAAACAAACTCCTTAAGAGCCAGCAACGCATTTGCAATTCCCCTGGTGCTGCAAATCTTCATGGGTGGCGGTGTTTGCTTAACATCGAGTGACCCGCCTGCTCGTTTGCTTGCTTTTATTATAAAAAATAAAAAAAACTTATGAGGCATGCACTAAGCAACATACATCGTTATAATCAAGTTTCCACTGAAATACTGTTTAAGTATCTACAGAGCTAGCTGACACCCTGATTGAGAAATCAAAGTATCAGTGGGGACAACATTGCAGTAGTATCCATTGTAGTTTCGGATAAAAAATAGAAAAAATGTAGATTTTGCAGCAATGTTTGGGAAAAATTTCTATCGAGAAAATTTTATTCAATCGTGTTTCTGCTTCACAGCGATTTTAGATTAAAGATCTAGATATTGTACATGACGTTTAAATTTGCTTTTTTAGTTTTTAAACTACGGGTCACTAAAATTGCTTAAATACTACCGTTAACACTAGCTAGGAGAAATTTTCCTTGTTCAGCGTTACGTCTTCATCACTGGCATCCATCACTTTATACATATAAAGATAATTTTTACCTTTAGCAGCAGCTGTTGTTGTAGCATAGTTGATAAACCTTGATCAAACTCATATTCGACAGTTCTTTGATTTTGGGAGCCATGAGGGCGTATGGATAAATTAAATAAAATTTCAATCTGGCCAGCACCGAGAGTCAAACCTGGGCAGTCCGCCAACTGTGTACTGTATGCCATCAAAATAGGGAAGGGCAGTCTACCGGGCCAGCTAGATTCCTATAAACAACTGCCAATATAAGATAATGTTTTAAAACTTGAAAGATAAAAGCTGTCCTCAATTTTACCCGGTAGCCTAAGTTTTCTCGCATTGACCTATAAGCTCAGTGCTATCAGAATCAATTAATTCTCCCAACGTTATCACCTGCTTATCAGAAATAACCTCAAACCACGTAAATGGAACAATCGTGCCCTCCTTGTCAAACGTCAATTTATCCGTTCATTAGAAAGAGATGGCCATCATTTTGCACTTTCGACGTTCAAAAAAAAAAAACACGACGAAATGGTTTTCTAGTACAGGAAGTATCGTACCTCGACTGGCGTGTTGCCAAAACCTTTTTCCACTTTGTGTGGAGGCTTATCTTCGAGTAAAATACATCCCAAAATGGACTTTGAACGTATAGCTTCAGAGTAGCTTTTTCGAGTATAATTTTTTTCATCGGATAAGGCGTACCGACTATTGAGTATCTTTGCCAATGTTCGATGTATCGTTAATGCGGAATAACTACTCTATACAGGATTGTAGCGTTTATGATCAGTGTGGTAAATGTTAAAATTGTATATTGTTTATGAAAGGACCCTGTTTCTTGGGTTGCTTGTAATCAATTAAGTACATAATTAGGATAAAGTGTATCATTATAATAGCTCTGCGATCAACGCGACGTGATATTTTTCTGGCTGTCATCATCTGTCATACTCTTGGTGTTATATGATAAAATACTTGTTAAAATTGCTGTAGTTTGGTATGGAACCTTTTCCGATAGGATGGTAAATAATCTCTATCGAAGCCTTTTATTAAATCAGAGGTGAGCCAGTAATTGAGAATCGAACACAGGGCAGCATCAAAGAGGTCGTCAAAACTCTTCACGATACCTTATATGAACGGTAATTTAGTAAAATGTTGTCATAACAGTATTATGCAGTTCCGGCGTCATAAAGTCAGTTTATCGAAACTCGAGCTTACAAGTTTATTAAGGGGATTTATTGAATTTATTTTTGTCTTTCTCACTCTCACGGAAACGTAGGTAGGTGCGACATGCAGCGTCGCGGAAGAATATAATAGAAAAACGACCTTTTACCTAATTACTCAAAAACTAAGCCAGTTATCAAAAATCTGTTTCTAAGAGTTTTACAATATTATTATTACCGACACATTAAAACAAAAATTAAAATTACATCCATTTTCTGATAAAAATTAAAAAAAACTGAGATTTTGGAGCAACTTTTGGGAGAACTTTCTATCGAGAAAATTTTATCCAATCGTGTTTCTGCTTCTAAGCGATTTTAGATTAAAGACCCAAAATACATGACGTTTAAATTGGAAAGTAACTGTCTTTATAGTTTTTAAATAAAACTTCCTTCAAAATCGCTTAAATACGGCTTCTACACCGTTAAAGCTTCAGGGTCAGGTGAAAACGATAGAGCAGTTGGGACGCACTATAAATTCATTTTCTCTAAAGTTTTACTAGCGGGAATTTATGCTTAGATAAATTGTATATCGGGCCGCGTCTGCGACAGCGCTCGCAGATATGAACATCCAGACTTGAGATATTATTATACCAGCACAGCTTTTTTTTAGTATGTTATCTTTTTAAATTATGGTATTATAATTAATAACATTCACAATTTCGGGCTGAAATCGGGTCATTTCAGTGATTTTTAGTGTAATTTGAGTAGTACGGATGATTTTTAGTTGAAAAATATAAAGATAATTTACTTTTAAATGCGATCGTCATGCAAGTGGTCTTCAATCTGAATTCGCTTTATATAGGATTGGAAAAAAATTCTCCATGGAAGTTAGCCCAAAATTAACGTTCATATTTTTATCTTTTATCGAAAACTGCAATGAATTTTTACGTTATTTTTTTGAATTTTTGATTACAATTTACAAAAATACTGTGAATTTTTTTTTCGATATCTTGCTTAATTTTTAGTATTTAGGTGAATCGACGTTTTTCTGGGAAATTCTTGCGCATTGCTGCCTGTCGCACCCACCAACTTATTTATTACTGTAGTAGGACAAAAATAAAATCGGTTTAGGGCCTTAACCTGTAAAATATTTTATATTTTAAAATCCAATATGCGGTAGGTACTAACAAAATCGGTTCTAGAATGACCTATTTTATGAACAAACAATAATATTTTAGTAAACATCAAAAAGCCGCTTATACCAAAATTAAAGTGGCATCAACTTTGTAATGGAGCCGTGTTTTGAATGTTTTATTGGCATCTAGAGAAGGCTTTGTAATTCCAATAAGGCATCTTTTAACCTAAGTTTATTTTTAAAGGAAAATGAAGCCTTTCTCGCAGTGGGACAGTTGGTTTTAGAATGTATCTTTAAAGGGCATCAAAAGCTCTCGTTCGCCGAAATCCGAGCTGATGCTTGAACGATATTCAGTTTTATAATTACAGGCTTGTATTCTAAGTTTAGTATTATTATTAAACAAATAAGATGTTGTTTGCATCATCATAATCACGGTAGAGACGAAAAGTGCCCATCATGAAAAAACACTAATCTAATTTTATTGAGGAAATAAAAAAATATGATAAAGTAGGATTTGCTCGTGGATTTATGTTTTTGCGAACCTCGCGAGATTTGCAGGTTATTCTATATCCCATAACTGTTCCTGAGTTCCCGATAGTGTTTCGTTTCCCGAGTTAATTTCAAATATTTTTTCTTAAATATTTCCCCGGAACCTCCTCTCATTGCCTTTTTGGGGTTCCGTACCCAAAGGGAAAAACACGGAATCAATAACTAAGACTCCGCCGTCCCTCGTCCGTCTGCCACTTGGCTATAAACATAATATGGACTATTTACGTATCTTGAACCGTGAAAGATAGACAGTTGAAATTTTCACAATTAATGTTGTATCTAAATTCCAGCTAAAACAACAAATATTAAAAAACAGAATAAAATATTTTTTTCAATTCACGCTTGGCCGGTTTTTAAGTCTACTTACCCTCCATCAAATAGGTAAGAAATATACCGTATATTAAACACGACAACCGTAAAGGCAACGAAATTAGTTACAGCACTCCCCCAATGCATTTCAACCTGTACCGCAAGCTATAAATCGAACCTGGGTGCTAGCCAACATAGCTCCGAGTGAAATATAAAATCTTGTCGCTATTTCTTTTACTCCTTAGTATAAGATCACTATTGAGTTAACCAGCAGTTAGTCAGCCTGCTAGGAAGAAGATGAGACACGGCACAGTGGCCTTAACATAAGACCTATCTACGATCAGCGAACCTTTTGCTTGCTCATTCCATAACTTTGTGGAACGCTTACTGGACGAATCAGTAGAGACGCGGTAAACCAAATGTGTGCACTGCTTCCGCGCTTACCTCACCGATCAGGAACGGTCCATAGAAATAGAGGCGCTTGGCTTCATGTTGCACCGCTGCTGTACCGATAAGACGAAAACCGTAGAGTCTACGATTTCGCATTGTAAAGTCAACATCTCCTGAGGATGTCCCGAAATCGGGACGAAACGTACGTCGAAGAAAGTGTTGGAAAATTGTGTGTGGTGTTTCATGTGGGCAGTGTTCCTGCATATTGTACCATACAGAGTCTTTTCAAGACGCGGATTATAGCAAAACAAATTAATATTTCCTACTAATTATGGATATCCGCAAAATAACGCCTGCCTCTAATATATTCAAAAAAAAAAGATAGTAGTTTAATTTTCTGGACTTTTATGTATGTTTGTCACATCTTGATCGCAAATACCTAAACTTGATGTTTTTGCCATTTATTAAGTCAGTTAAATGAACTACAATTTTGGTAAATAGAAGTCAATAAAAAGTACGTTACCATTTTCGTAGTTTCATGATTTTAGTTGGGAAAAATCATTTTGGGGTAGAATACTAAAGAGTGAACATTTCGAAATAATTCAATCGTTGCGTCTTGGCTAACACCGCGGGCCCATAAAACTTATCGAACGCGATGTTCTGTGGAGACACTTAAATTTTACGATGTCAAATATTGCTGCACTAACATATAAATTGATAAATATATTACTTAGTCTTAGAGCATTCCAGTGCCACGTCGAGTCTAGTAATTTTTACTGTCATTAATAGTATGCATTCACGGGCAAAAAAGTTCTTCTCTAAAATACTAATAGTAATTACTCTCGGTAATTATTATTTACTAAAGTAGCTGTAATTATTATTTACTAGCTGTTACTCGCGGCTCCACGAGCGTGATCAGTTTCTACAAATCCCGTGGGAAATAGAGTTTTTCCCGGTATTAAAAGTGTTTCTGTTCCCGTTTACTTTTTATTCTTTATTTATATTTCGGAAGTTACCAAACCGAAGAACAGGTCAAATTTTAATCCTTGAGACGGCGCGTATTGTTAGCAGGTTCACTCTGGAACTGTGACCCTAATTGCTCCATTGCCCTTGTGATACCAGGAGTATCACCTATGTCAGATGAAGTGCCTCACAGGACATCGCATTGCAGTGTTTTGCGTTGCATTGCAATGAATTCGTTACCCCTATATAGTATGTACCATAGCTGATAGTATGCCTATAGGTAAACCGCCATAAATTTGATCCTTCTGATGGTCTGCGAGACGCGGGGCGGGTGATGCGATTGGCTTTAATGATACGGCAGCGCTGTCAGTGGACAGTGACAGACTAGTGATTGAAAATGAAAATAAAAATATTTATTTTCACATAGGCCTAAATAATATGCTCTTATGAAAAGTTAAAACTCTACCGCCAGGTTCGGAAAGCAGGTTCGCACCGAGAAGAACTGAAAGGAACTCGGCACTTGCTCTTTTCAAAAATGTCATTGTTATAATACAGGATTTCTTATAAAGTATGAAAAATTATTACATATTTTTAAGATATTATCTCGTGAGGAGATGTAAGCATAGGTATTCCTAACATTCCAAGAACCTTTGTCGTTAAGCAATTCTTCAATGGTATAGTAACCATGATTTATTTAATGTTTTTTTACAGTGTCCTTAAACCTGTGCATAGGTATGTCCTGTCCAAAACAAACTTCGGGATCGATTGAGTTGATTGGTTGAGCGGCTCCCGCCCGCGTCCCGCAGACCATCAGGAGGGTCAAGTTTGTAGCGGTTTCCCTATAGTAATGTCTCTAGCAGTAACTTTCAAACCGAAACAGTAACGCATCGCAATTACGTATATTATAATGCATTCCGGTGGCAGTTTTGACACTGCTGTGACCCGTAGATACCATCTGAATGAACTCTTCAAGAAGATTCCTACAATAATAAAATCAGCCATGAATTTGTTATGGAAAAGAATACAGAAAAAGAACATTGATGCTCATACACTTGTATTAATATTTACAATGCTTTATTATTGTCTTATAACCAATTATTCCCTAATGTTATCCAATATCCAATTCATATACTTCGTCACGTCAGTGTAAATTCCAGGAAAATTTGACCCACATTTCTTAGGCCCATAGGAAACGATGCCGAACTGGACCATTCGTATTGAGCCATTGAAATTTGTTTCGATCATGAGAGGACCACCTGAGTCGCCGTTGCAAGAATCCCTATAAATTGCGCCGGCGCAGAATACGTTCTCGATTGTCGTGTCAAACCTGAAAGCAAAGTGATAATTTATTTAAAAAATATTAAGTTTGTATGAAATCATATACAGTGGTGGTCATTTAATTAACAGACATTGATACAGCCAAGCTTGTCTATTATGCCTATTTCCACAGTTTTATGTCGTATGGTATTCTATTATGGGGCAAAGCTGCTGATATACAAACTATATTTGTATTACAAAAGAACAATTAGATCCATATACAAAATGAAGCCACGCGAATCTCTTCGCCAAAAATTTAAAGAAATAGGTGTTCTTACAGTGGCATCGCAGTACATTTATAATTGCTTACTCTTTGTACGTCAAAACATTAATAATAATAATTGTAAGCAACGTATAGATGTAAGTAACCGTCCAATTAGAAATGGCGGACACAAGTTAGTTGTAGTACCACACCGTTTACGTAAAGTACAGAAATCCTTTGTGGGGTTGAGTGTACGCTTCTACAATATGATTCCGAAGTCTGTTTTGGACTTACCTTTACACAGGTTTAAAGTCACTGTCAAAAAACATCTAATAAATCGGGGTTACTATACTATTGAAGAATTTTTCAATGACAAGAATTCTTGGAATGATAGGGATATATTTCCATCTCCTCACAAGATATCTTAAAAATTATGTAATAATTTTTGATATTATTTAAGAAATTGTATATAATGAAATTTTTTTGAAAAGAGCAAGTGCCGAGTTTCTTGCCAGTTCTTCTCGGTGCAAACCTGCTTTCCGAAACTGGCGGTAGAGTTTCTACTTTTCATAAGAGCCTATTAATTGGGCCTATGTGAAAATAAAGATTTTTCATGTTCATTTTTCATTTTCAATTAAGAACAATTTGAAGTTCCCGAATTTTTTTTTTCAAATTTAGTTATGTGTCCCTTTTTAGAAGTAACTATTTATGTTATGAAATAGTCACATGATTAGAACGGGAATATGGAATAATTTTTCTTAGTAGTTTTTTTACAAATGTCATTTATTTTGTGTAGTAAAATAATCTTCAAATAGTAATGAGGCCTGAAAAATAATTAAGAACGATTTAATAAACAGCTCGAGAATTATTTTTAACCAAAATTAAATTAAAGACGTGTCATTAATGTAAAGCGCATAAGCTATTTTATAAATTTTCTACCAAAATTAGTATTTAGTAGCATGTCCATGGCTTTTAATTACTACTTTACCAAACGAGGTTTTGTTTATATTAATTTTGACATTTCACAAGATAGATAGGGATTCATTCTTCTACGAAAACTCTTCTAAATTGCCACACTGTCGATTTGAAACCTTTTCCTTGATTTCGCACAAAGGATGTTCAGCATGTAAGTGGTAATACTATAGGCTCAAATGTAATGTATAAAGTTTATCTGTTTATTTTTTAGCCAATCATGACGTGTATCCACGATTGTAGCGTTAGTATGATAATGTTAAGCGATACTGAAATAAATACAAAAAATATACATGCAAATAGTTGTCACTGTTAGTTTGTAAAAATCTTCTCTCTAAATAAGCGTTCTTAATTACATGGCCACCACTGTTATTAAGGTATTAAGACTGTTTTGCAAAATTTCTACGTATCTAAAAATAGTGCTTTTCTTTTCATAACACTATTTTTAGACGCATCGAATTAGTTTAGTGTAGAGATTTTGCACAACAGAATTGGTACCATAGTTTACATGCAAGTTCAAAAACAATGTAGCCTTAAACTACTTATGTACTCAGTACTTACTCACTCCAAAAAAGATTTGATAAAAAAAATTTGTGATAAGAGGTATATAGGTTATTTTTTAGATTCAGATCTGGTTGGAGACTTCAGCTGCTATAGTACAACACCACACCATAACACCTTTTAGGGTGTAAAGAAAGACAAGTCAAAAAGAATGCACTGGATTGAACATTTTTTTTTAAATTCCATATATTACGCTTACGCTTGACCACAATCACGCCTGATGGAAAGTGACGATGTAGTCGAATATGGAACGCCCTTACCTAGAAGGGGCCTAGTCACTTTTTTTCAAAGGTATATGGGTTGTAAGATAGAGGAAAAACTGCTTTCGGGAGAGCATTCCAAACCTTAACCATGCGTATTAGAAATGCAGAAGAGATTGAGGAACCTTTTTTTTTTTGGTTTAAATTCCTTAACTGCTGAGTTACTAAGGTTATGCTATAAAATAAATATTGTACCTATCGTAATAAAAGTTGCATACGTCTCCAGACTTGATTGGTACGTTAACTTTCATCAACTTAGTTGAAGACGCACTGGTTTCCGTCGCACCCCATCCGGCGACTATCCCGTTTATGCCGCTGAGGTGCATGCTTCGGAGGTCACTGTATATCGGCAGACATATTGGAGCGGCGTTATCTGAAACAAAAAACCGGCCAAGTGCGAGTCAGTCTCTACACAAATATACACAGACATAGACAGGTTCAATAAAAATATAAAGATGTATTATGCGAGGCAAACTTCTAAGAATAACCTTACTTTCCATCTCAATTGGTCTTTTGAGTCGAAGAAGTGCGATGTCATTTTCGACTGGTTGCTGGCCTGTGAAATCTTCGTGAGGTATGATTTCGTCTACTTCTATATCCTAGAATAGAAGGTAGAACATTATATTGAATACTGTATAGTTCCGAAGGCTCGGCTCGAGGGAAAAATAATAATAATCAATCAAATAATCTTTAATCATCAAACAGATAGTAGGTTTACAAACAAAAGATTTAAACCCTGCCTCTTGTGGTAGTAATAACTGTGTTATGTAGCTAATGCAATAGATTGTTAAAGTCGGTTTTACTTTTACCGAATCCCCCTAGCACCATGTGTTTTTCGGGAACCGTAAGTTGCCAGATCGTTAAAAATAAATATTCGCGGATACCTACGGATCCGAATCCAGATATCTATATTCTAAATTTCTGCCAAACCTTTGCCGTAGTTGTGGTGTGATTAAACAGCAAACGTTTGAGCTCACACATCAAGAAAGATTTTCGATACCATTTGCTGCTGATCAGCGATCTACCAATAAACCAAGCGGAGCTAGGGCGGATTATTCTACATATATAAAGGAACATCCTGTCTGACTGATTTATAGTGACTGAATGACATATCAATGCATAACCCAAGCCGCTGGGTCTAGGGACTCCAAGTATAGCACACAATTTATGTTCCTTATTAGGTTTAGAGGTGCACCAAGAAAGTGTAGGTATGCAGATTATAATATACTTAATGCTGCAACTACTGAACCAATTTGGGTAAAATTTGGAAAAATTCTGAATTATCACATAGGTTACATTTTATTCTGGAAAATCCAGGATTCCCGCGCGACTTGTGAAAAACCGAAATTCACACGGGTCTCCCCTAGTGATTATAAAATACATTGCTCTATGTAATTACTATAATGGTCAAAATTAATATTACCTGGATCTTAGTCTCGCAGATCATATTCTGATAGGCTCCCTGGCAGTCCGTTTCGGTACTTACATCCCACTCTCCAATACGCACTTCGATGATGTTCCTGTATTTAAGAGTTCTGGTATTTATCACGCAATGGGCCGCTGTTAGGATGTATCTCGAGTTGATGACACTACCGCCGCATTTGTACTCTTTGTCGTCACCTGGAATTTCATCCAGTTTTATCAGTCATTCACCAAACATTTAACAATTATTCAGACAAGTTACTCTATCGAACGAAAAAGGATATTTTATATCTACTGGTAGGTAGTAGGACTCTTATTGCGAAGTGCGTGTTGGTAGGTACTGCCGCAGCATCAGTTATTCTAGCTCAACGTTCAAAGGTGGAGGTTCGTTATAAGATTTACTTAATGACGGCTAGGTCACTAACAGCAGCAAATAATTTGGGGGTAGAAGGGTGAAAAATACTTCACGATCTATTCTCGTAGCTACCACATATACATACAAGTAATTACATAAAATTCGGTGGAGTCGGCCGTGACAAGATTAATTCATACATAAAATTATATAGATCGTGTTAAGGGAATGGTTTGGGGGTTCGCTGTCGTCTTAAAAGTTTAATGGGGAACCAAAAGTTTGTGAAAGTCTGTTCTAGCATTCTTCATATTCATAGAATACGCGCCGACGGCCGGTTCATACAGATATGATAGGCGTAGGGCAGAACTGACTCTCGTTCTGAAACCGAACGTTTTACCCGCTTTTATTTCTCCTGTAATGTGTTATACTCACGACAGCCTAAATTCTAAAATAGTCCACCTATGATGTCTACATCACTATTTCTTTTCAGTGGGCCTATTCTGTATTGTTAGTTAGCAACTCGTACTGGGTTATTAACTAATAAAATGGAGGCAAAAATCCTATTGTTATTCGTATTACTTTTGCACAAGTTACCAACATATGGCATCATGTAAACATACCATCCTTGTTGCTAACTTGTGCAAAAATAATACAAAAAAATTGGATTTTTGCCTCGTTTCCTTAGTTAATAACCCAGCACGAGTTGCTAACTAACGAAACAGAATCAGCCCGCAGAGGCAATAAGTAACAATGACGCTGGTATTACTTTTACTGCTATAAGCGATGAGAGTCATCCAGGGGAATTCGTACAGCTTGGCGTATCTTCCACCCACAATGCGCGTGCCGTCGATGTCACCACACGAAGTTGGCAGCAACCCCACATTCCTATGGGTTTCGATAGGGTCGTCGAATCGATTCGTTAAGCTACCAGGTTCATGGGTTGGCAGCAACCCCACATTCCTATGGGTTTTGATAGGATCCACGAATCGAGTCTCTAAGCTACGAGATTCATGGGTTGGCAGCAAACCCACATTCCTATGGGTTTTGATAGGAACCACGAATCGATTCTCTAAGCTACGAGATTCATGGGTTGGCAGCGACCCCACATTCCTATGGGTTTCGATAGGGTTCACGAATCGATTTGCTAAGCTACCAGGTTCATGGGTAGGTAAATCTGGAAAGTCGGAGCAGCAAACCTGTGTAAACAAAAAAGAACTCAAACAATTATGTTAAAATGTATTTAAACCTAGCGTCAGTTTATAAAACTAGTCTTAGGCGAAATATAGATTTATGAGCCTAAATGTGGCTTTTTGTAAATGGGTTTCCTCAGTTTCATTTTCAATCGATTTTATTCACGAATTTATTTATATGAATCAATAGTTTGCGCTGAACCAAATTCTCCGATCCATCATTCTAATATGAAATACAAAGTTTAAACCAAAATTGCATAAGCATAGTAGAATAGCATAGAAAAAATGTAGGTTTATAATACAGGGCTACCTACCTTTGGTATTCTAGGATCAGAATCATCAGAACCACATATGGCATTTAAAAACGTTTGCCTATTTGAATCTGGTAGCAAACCATTGATAACCATACGGGCGAACTTCAGACCCGTCTCACATGATTTTATTGACACACATCCGAAGCAACGCCCTGTGGAAAAAGTTATCATTCAAAAGGTATTTTTAAAGACGTCAATTCACATTTTCAGAAAATCCTTTTATTTGTTACCCATATCGAAAGAGTCCGCCATTTTGAGTCTTCCGCCATATTGAATTTAAAATGACATCACACAACTAACCATGCAGTATCGATTTAAATTTCTATGCGAATCTTGATATGTCGGCTTCGCCATATAATCAACTAGGATATGGGGGGGAGGAAACAAAAATGTACCTATAATAAATATTTTAATTTTGTAAATTTTACTAATAGTCCTGCTGCATCAGCCAATTTCTTCATCATTAGTTTTCTGGAAGTTAATTTTAAAACCTAAAACCACTTACTTGCGGAAGCTAACCCTTTTTCACTGCCGAAGAGCACAAGTATGAAAAATAAAACTTTTAACACTAACATTGTTTAAGTAATGTACAAAATTTTCTTATAATTAAATTGTGTTATCTACCACGTGCAAACTGTTGCTTTATTTTGTATTGACTAAAGCTAAAAGAAGAAAGTTAATAACATTTTATCTTTAACAAAACTTGCCTATATACCAAGAACTACTTGCCTACATACTGATTAATTTAAATCATCGCAATTATGACGTAGCTTATAAAGATAATTTTGTTATGACAATTACAGTGGCGTAGCATGGGGGGGGGGGGGGCTGGGGGGGGCCACCGCCCCGGGCAGCCGAATACGAAAGGGCGGCATACGAAAAAAAAAACGGCCAAGTGCAAGTCAGACTCGCGCACGAGGATTACGTACTACTACATAAAAAGTAAAACCATAAGAATTACTTTTATCTTTCTCTTTGATCTTACTTAGACTGTTTTAATAATTTAATACCAAACTAACTTGGTTATTTAGTGACATTTGCAAAAAAAAATTTTGCACTCGCTTCGCTCGCATTCCAGTTATCAAAATATATAAAGTTCGTGTTCGTTTCATTCAAAGGAATCAAAGCTATTTGGGACTTCAAGAAGTTTTTCCCTCTTAAAATGATAATATTCTTAGAAGGAATAACTTCTAATATCATTATTATTAAAGACTCTTCTCAGCATAAACCCGTTTATCATCCAAGGCTGGAATAAAAAGTGATATAATTTAAGAAAACTTAAAAAAAATTTCGCTCTCGTTTCCTGATATATTTTGTCAAGTGTAAACATCCGCTTTAAACGGCTTTCCGGGAAATTTCTATTTGTCACTGGGCTCTATCTCATGAACTATAGTTGAAATTTTAAAATTTACTATAGGTAGATAACAAATTAACAAAGATAAATAACAAAACCAAATTAAAACGTAAGAAAAGTTAAATTTTCGGCTTTATTTTGCTCTATTTTAACAATAAGCTAGGTTCTAGGATTTCTTAGAATAATAATAATAGGTGTTCCACAGTAGCCCGACTGCCATATCAACTAAAATAACTTGTTTCTTAATTTTTAGTTCATTACATAACAGGGCAGTCGTGTTTTTTTTTTTCATTTTTAAAGTGATATATAATAAATAAATATTCCGTGAACATTTGAAGCGTCTACCTGTTACCGTTATTAATATCGAGCAAAAAGAAGCAAAAAAATAACGTTTGTTTTTTGATGCCAGCCTGATGACAGACGGACAGACGGACAGTGAAGTCTTAGTAATAGGGTCCCGTTTTATCCTTTAGGTATGGAAGCCTGAAAACAAGGGGGGCGGCATATTTAAGTTTGGCCCCGGGCGGCGAAATCACACGCTACGCCACTGGACAATTATTAATTCAATAACAAAATAATGAAGAACGGGTGACCATATGTTGTGTGTTTCATAGACTTCTGTAATTTTTTTGTTTTGAAGTTTGAATCATTATACTTACTACAGCTACAGGAAGCAATTGCTAGCGTGTAGCGATTTAGGCCGCGTGTATTTCGACTTTCACATTTTTTTCCGGGATAAAAAGTATTTATGTTGGAATAAAGATTTCTACATAAATAAAAGTATATATGTAGAAATCTAAGGAATAATAATGATTTAAAAACCTAGTTCATTTTTGCCGCATAATTTCTGTGGCATGTGATAAAGTTAGTTTATTAGTCCGGTTGTCTCACTGTTTTCTGTACTTGTGCCCACAGCTCCAGAGTAAGTCTATGCTTGTGCCGATAATGAAAGATAATGATATTATAAAGGAAAATTAATAAAATATATGCGTTAATATATTCTGTAGAACAAATAAAAATCGCTATCCTACATAGCTTTAACTTGGTGGTAACTCTACAGCACAATATATTATTAATATTGAGATCAAAGGCTATCATTTCATAAAATTCTTGGGGTTTTCATTGAAATTCGTATCTATCTATTATTAACTTTCTAAAAACAATAAAATATGAGGAAAAATAATAATAAAAAATATAGGAAGGAAAAAAATTCAAGGAACACAATACTCATATTTTTTAAATACATAATTTTAAACGCAACCCTACAATTATAGCCGATCGGAACAATAACGTGTTTTGTTGCTGTTTCTTTTAACACATGAGATTAAATAAAAGGTCAAGTGTGAGTTGGGCTCGCGCACTGAAGATTCTGTAATTTTCAAAATCAATTCTCAATAGTATCCATGTCATATGTCCTTTTTTTATAGACAGAAAATGCCTAACGCATACCCCTCCAACAATAAATCACTCCTCAAAAACGAGCAATAAATCACGTTTTTTGTATGGGAGCTCCCCCTTTAATTATATGTTTTATTTTAATTGAACTATTTATTTTTAAAGTGATTATTTAACTTAATATTCTGGGAATATATTAAGCGTCTACCTGTTGCAGTTATCTTTATCTGCCATAACAACAAATACTAAAGAAAACTGAGTAAAACTTTTTGTGGCTCCCACATAACAGACGTGATGTTTGCTGGCTTTTGAATTTGACGGGCAGAGGTGTTTACCATTATTACTATCGAGAATTGGTCTTGATAGTAAAAAACCTTTAGTGCGAGCCCGACTCGTAATAAATAAGATACATGTACCGAACCTACATTGTTTCATCAATTAATTCGTTACCGCAAGGCGGAGTTATCGCAGGTTCAGAGTATAACCGGCTAGAGTAGTTGAGTTAGTAGTTAGTTCATCGCATGCATGTTTAAGAATTTTCATAAGACGGGCAAGTTTCCGCACTTCCCAGCGTATGAACAACGGACATTGTAAATTATAAATTTCCCAACTTTTCCACAGACTTTTGTTATGGTAGCAAGTTTTGGAATAAAGAAATTTTGTACAGGCAGTTGTGTAGGAACAGAACTAAAATACTAGTAGTTAACAATGAACCTCACATTGGGAATCTATCCGGGACTGAAGTAGTAAAGCGAGTGAAGTGAGTGAAGCTGGTAAGCTGTCCAAACTCGGTGTTAAAATTATTAAATGTTATTTTAACGAATATCACAATTTGTAGTTGTACATAATAATAATCTACCGATTTCATCTCTACGTTTTACACCCAATTACAAAGATTACTAACAAAACATAGAATAAGAAACTATTAAGCTACTGACAACTCCAGATAGTTTAATATTTCGTATCTGTAGGTACGAGAAACCAGTTTTAACTAGTAAGTATAATATAAGAAGAAATTATTCTATTAAGCATTAAGGAAAACAAATCAACTTACTATTATTTTATTTCACCCCAACACCAGCAAATTAGGGTTCTGATGAAATATTGCGTAGTAAAAACTATAACCGTTCCTAAGTACCTAAGTACGAAAGCATTTCGGCTGCATCGATATTTTATTAAGTATGAAATGTAAGTTTGAGTCAAGCTATAAGTTTTAATAAAAAAATGGTCAACTGAGAGTCGGAATCGAGAAAGTATAAAAATATATCGTCTTTTTAATCGTCTTAACTTCTTTTATGTCACACTGCTGGATACGGGTCTCCTTTCAGCCTGAGAACGGTTTGAGCATGGCCCACTGCGCTGGTCCTAGTGTAGGTGGGAGGATATTGCACAACGTTGAGAAAATTTAAGTGAACTCATACAGAATTTCTTACGTTGTTATCTACGTCACTTGCTTGGCGGTGAAGCAAAGGTGTCTTTTGCCTTTTAGACGGTCGGTCGGTCCTGGTTGATACTAGGCAGGAACGCGGTGAACACCTCAGTTTTAGTGGATGCAAGACCCATATAACACGTCAGGGGAAACGGAAGGGTACGCGTTAGACATTTTCTGTCTGTACAAAAAAAAGCAAACAAAAGACAAAAGTCCTAAACCAATAAGTACCTATTGCTGTACCTAGAACTATAAAGCCTGTAATAACGAAAAAAATTCAATCGAGCTTTGATATTACTGCGGTAAATCGATTGGTTTTCATTTCGAGTGACCATTATATTTATTGCTTTTTGGACAAGTGGCCGCGGGGCAGCTTTATTGGAAAATTAGAAATAACGTGATATTATGATTCTGAAATTGTTTTAGACAACGAACGGTTGGATGGCTGATTTGATATAAAATTCATTGGTGTTAATAAATACATTTTTTTTTTCAATCCAATAATAAAGGTGTATGTCATTCCAAGCATATCTGACTCTTACTTTTGTTTGGAATTGACAGACTGACGAATGAAGTCACACATAGTCGTTTATACCATTTTGGTATGGAACCCTTAAAACGATGTTTTTCCTTGTTTAATTTTTCTTTTTGAATAATTGGTAATATTTCTTAGCTTTACCACTTTACCTTCATTATTTCTAAGCTTAACCACTAATTTTGTCTTGGCTTATTTGTGAATTAACTTGGCATTGTTACATAATTTTTTTCAATCGTATTTCTTGTGTCTTTGGACAAATTTAAATTAAATACCAAAAATACATTTATGTGAATTAACTTGGCATTGTTACATAATTTTTTTCAATCGTGTTTCTTGTGTCTTTGGACAAATTTAAATTAAATACCAAAAATACATTTATGCCACTGAAAATCGTATTGTAGGATGTTCCTCATTTTAGTATCTGAAAATAATCGCTGGAGCAATAATACCTGATACATTATAACAATGAAAATCTTAACGAAATAAAATTTTGGTTTTCACCAGGAGCATCTAACTATACAGTTTTTAAAATGAATTTGGATGTTGGTTTGCCTATCACGCGACAAATAACTAATCTATTTGTAAATGTAAATGTACGAGTAGATAACTTATTACCTACCTGTATTAACACAAACGCTACTTTTCGTTTACCTAAGGGAGCGTGAACGGGAACACTTTTTATCCCGGGAAGATTTCCACGGGGTTTTTGAATAATCGCTGGCTGAAACTAGCGTTTTATACAATACGACCCTTGCTGACCTGGCAAACGTTGTTTTACCTCTATCGACATAAAAAAATAGCTTACTACCTACCCCAGACCTACCAAATATCTTCAGGCAATTTCATTACAATCGAGCCGTTTCGGAGGAGTTTGGTGACAAACACTAGACACGAGAATTTTATATATTCGATTTAGACGAGCTTATATTGCGGTTTATCCTGTAACAACTACATTTACAACATAAGAAAAAAAAGGTATTGAATTTTTGGCAGGTAGTCCTCTTTTAACACCTTCACACTGGACGATTTTTGATAAAAGGCTACGTGAGGCTAACACCTTCGGGCGTGTTATTTTATACGTCGCAGCAGGTCACGAGTTACCGGCTCTTAAACTAAGTTATGAAGCATAATAACTTGGCGGAGCGCATAACCGTTACTTATGGGTTGACGTAGACTTGCGGATTTTTATCCACGTTATATATTTTTTTTATCCTCTAACGCAAGACCTACTTGGGCTTTTCAGCAACACTCCAAGATATCCTGTGCGACCTGGGAGGCCTCTTCGGATTCTGTATTGAACTTGGCTGGCTGGAGTGATTCGGCGAGGACCCGCATCGGCGACTTCACGCGCACTGGACGAAGAGGTTTTGGACAATCGCGGAAAAGTCCCAGGGACAGAAGAACGAAAGAAGAAAGTTAGTATTGCTGAGATCTCACCTGATGGTGCGCCATGATGCAGCCGAAGATGTTTTAGTACTAATACTAACTCGGAAGGGGTAAGTAACTAACTAACAGTTTCTACCCAGCATCGCACTGAAATACTAAATCAAGACACGTATTTCCAGGTAGGATGGTAACTTGCCATGGCTCGCGTGGGGAATTTAGCCCGGGACCTCCTGTGTGAATACGGCCCGCTACGACGTGCACTAGGTCCGCAGAAATTATTGCAACGACGTTTCTTTTCGGGTCGCACAGCGGAAGAGACTACGCGAAATAAAATCGATATTTCCGTCACAGAAATCCCTACTTGATAAAAATCTACGAAAACTCAATACACTTTTACACGAAATATTCACACACTAGTTAAAATTCTCATTTGTTGTGTCCTCTTATAAAAAGTATCTGCCAGTGCAAGTATACAATGAGCTATGAGATTTTATATTCAAACTCGTTAGTGCGAGCTAACTCAACACAGCGCCATCTATCGAGTCGTGGATTAACTTCGTTTCAACCGAGTGTTCTAGACACTCACGTATTTGTGTTTTATTTTGGCATTACCTTGGATAAATCATTTTCTGGATCCAGGGTCTTACCATTAAAAACTGGTAACTACAAAAACATCGCAAGTGTGTTCTGCCCTGAGCTGTTAAAGTTGGATGCGACGCGGCGACATTTCTTTGCATGCACTTTGGAGATGTTATGAGAATACGATATTCGGTTGTCTCCCCCCATCTTTATGACGCGATAAAGTTTAACCATTTACAACGGTTTTTACTGTTTTGTATTAACCTACTTTTAAAAGGCAAAAGACCGCATTGGAATGGTTTTTCATGACTTGCATATTTTTTTCTTTACGGTAGCTTAAGAGTATTTTATTTAGCTAAAAACTTTTTTATTTTACAACTAATAGTTCACCACTTGCGCAGAAAGTTCAATAACTTTAAGTATCTGAAGTTAATAATGAATTATAATCTCACCCGATGGTAAGTGACAATGCAGCCGATGTTAACGTATGTATTCGGAGAGGTAAACTAATTTACAGCTTTTAAGAGAAGCTTTATAGCATTGTACTAAAATGCTGAAGTGCTTGGCCAGTAGGGTGATAACAGCCTAAGACTTCACCTAATAGGTAAGGCCTTCGAGGCCAGATAGATAGATGCTGCATTACGTTAGATCTGAGTTTTTTAGAAACTAAACATCAAACTGCATTTCGAATGCGACATAACATTTCTAGAAATAGACATGAGATTTGATATAGATGATGATAGAGATGAGTTAATCCCCGCAGTGTATGATGAATAATATTTATTTATTTGTAATTATAGCTGACCGTGCACCTAACTAAGTAAGTGCTCATGTCATATACAATGCAATCGAATACTTGCAACGTAATATACGACCCACTGCATTGCGCTCGTTATTCTGAGACCTCAGTTCTTAAGTCCCATTACGCCCTCTAATTTCGGCGGCTACGGTACCTTCGAACCGATACAGCAATACGTCGTCATTTCTGCTTCACCGCACAATAATTGACACTGCAGTGGAGAGGGACTCCGTGAGAATTAAAAAAAGACGTGGTACTCTAGAAATATCACAGTGAAACTGAAAAAAAAATTACATAAAATTTTCTGAAAATGCCCCACACGCCCACAAAAATTTTCACTTCAAGTTTCAACTGTGTGGTAACCTGCCACATGCTCACGCTGTCGCGAGTCAGAGACTTTTTCCGATCTCAAAAATGCTAACAGCGGCTAAAGTCAGAAAACATACAAAGAAATGCTCTTTATCTGGTCACCACTCACAATCGAATAATACTTTCTAATATATAAAATTTCTCGCTTTTCTTTGTTACCAAACTCCTCCGAAACGGCTGGACCGATCGTTATGCAATTTTCAGTGTATGATCACTGGGTCTGAGGGTAGGTTGTTATCTATTTTTTTTTTTTATATCCCTAATGGCATAACAACGTTTGCCGGGTCAGCTAGTATTACTATTAAAATACTTTTAACTAATAAATAGCAAAAAGTACTATTTTAGGTATAATATGATGGCGTATGCTCTGGTAGTGTTAGCAAAATAAATTTTCAATTACAAATGTCTTATCACCGCGTAAACCACCTCACTTATCTTAGAAACCAACAAAAAGCGCAATTAAATTTACCGCCCGGAGTGATTTACTGTTGAGACGGAACGTGGAAGAACATAAAACATCGCGCAAGATCGGCGATGGAAATATCGAATTACCGCTGCGGGATTGAATTGATTTCGCCAATCTAATAAGGTGGATCCGAGTCGCACGACAGTAGTTGTATTTGATATCGAGAGTCACTGAGTAACGCTGAGTTTCACGTTTTTATCGTAAAGCCAAGCATTGCCATCTCAACACCATTTAAGCTTCACACCAATATACCCGGGCGGACGGCGCGAAAAAATGCCGATAGTTTAGTTTTAGTATTATATTATCTGTGGTTTATCGGAGCCAAAAATGCTTGTTTTACCACCAATAATAGTAAGGCCACGCTGTAGTTCGCTCAGCAGCCACCTATAGAATTTTGACAGATGGCGCTACTGTTTACTTGTACGGAAAAAGTGTACGTAAATCGTTCGGTTGCCCGGAGTTTCCTGTCAGTGTCCACACCACTAACCTCAGATTGATAAGAGCTTGGACATAGTCCATCACGCTGGCTAAGTAACGGTTGAACTGCTGCGTATACCATTGAGAATATTAAGGTGAACCGCTTTTTTTATAATGAACGCAAACGAGTCATGCTTATACTGATGCAATCACCGCCGCCCAAGGACACTTGCAGCACCACGGGATTTGCAAATGCATTACCTTCTCTTAACGAGTTTATTTATCCGTCCCTTGAATAGGGAATCAAGGGACTGATTCAGGGTTCTTCACTTTGTAAAAATTTATAATTTGTTTAAAAGTAAACGAATTCACTCTTCAACAAATATTTTGGTGTTCACAAATGCAAATGACTCCAAAAGTCAGAAGTGCGTACACGAGATTCGAATCTCCAACCCCTGGTGAGAAACAAATCTCTAAAGCAGGATATCACATTGCCATCTGACTAGACTTGAAACCTATTATGATTATGATTAAATAAAGAAATGTTTTCACTCTTTATATATAATCTATTGAAAACGATATTTAACAGCGTATGCTATGAATATATCCGTTCTACGAAGACTTAATCAAATATTCACAGCCACTACTCTATTCGATACAAATCTCTAGCACGGTTTACGGGGAAAATATTGTTGCAAGAACGTGAAAATTGAACACACCACAAGAAGGCTGCTTTTAAAACTGTATTAATAATATCGTACCCTAAAATAATTTGTTCAAGTACGAAGTGCGTACTGAAGGAGGGACAACCGTCACAATTTGGCGTAACTAAAAATAAAACAAAACCCGAAAGTCCCAACGATTGCTATTATTCGTCAAAGAAGAGTAAGTGTATTACGGCATAAGCGAGCACTAAATATCTGCTAAAATCTTTCTTCATCATCATCTGTCACAATGATATTAAATATATAAAACTATCAGGTGTCCACTATTCGCCTTTCCAAGTGAGCGTTATGACACCCTGTCCTCAGCCTTGCTCATCCCAATCATAAAAAAACATTACCTATTTACTGTCACATCGTTCCAAATGAATGAGCTACGTCCTTAAAAACAGTCAAATAATTATTCTTTAAACAGCAACATGAAATAAAAATACAAACATCAAGGACATCCTATCTCTACAAATAAAAATGTCTTCCAGATGCCGTAATTAAATGTATTTAGAGACGTTTTTGCCGAGTTTTATCTCAGTTTAATATTTCCGTGTCGATTATGCCAGAGCGTTAGAATTTCTGACAAATAAAATTTTTGTACAGCTCATCACGTGTCACGAGCGGTTACATAGTTTTAGTTTGCGCCGCACAAGGAAGGCTAAAAGCCTGGTGGATGACAGAATCCAATCTGCGAGTGTGTCAGTCCAAATTGTTGTGACCATAATATATTTGTGTAATATTTAATATGAGTATAGTAATGAATGGCGACTTTTCTGGGGCAGAGGCGCTTGAGTGGGAGGTCGCGGGTTCGATTCCACGCTCTTTAAAATTTCTTCACTGGCTGATAGCTCATTGCTTGTCAAATAATGATAGCCACAGGCAGTCTACTCTGGTGAGAGGCCGTGGCTAGATATCACCCTACCAGCAAAGACACACCGCTAAATAATTTAGAATTCCGGCGCGATGCTGTGTAGAAACAAATAAAGGTATTCAGTCAATACTATAACATATTCGGCTGTATCTTCACTTACTATGAGGCGAGATTGCAGTCAAACACTAACTTGTAGAGCGTAAAAAAATTGATGTATCCTTTGTTCACTAAAAATAACCGCAAATTGTACTAAGATACGTGTTCTTTACAGCTATGGCATTCTCGTAACGTTTTCACATACTCAGTGATTCGATAAAAGAAAAAGAAAAAAATATTAACACTGAAAAATGAACTTTACAGTAATTGGGTTAGAGTGTAAAATTGAATGTATTTCATCATAGGAAATACAATGCTCAACTTAGAGGCGCTTAAGTAATTTCCGACCGACCGAGTCGACCAATATGGCGTTTTGAACTACATTCAATTTTACGCTCTATGCTAATTGAATTAAAATTAATTTTTCAGTGTCCGCAAAAAATGTTTTGAATTCAATATCGTCTGCATAAGTACGGAAATAGAATCACCTTTTTAAACATATCACATCACGAAATGTAGCCGACACGTAACGTGAATAGCCCCCCTGATCTCCTAAAGCTTCAGATTCACTCGTGAATTGCATCAGACGGCTTCAAACTGTGGCATTTGACGAAAAATCCAAATCCTATATCCTTCAGTGGATGAAATGAAAACGACAAACAACCTAAAGTGGGTTAATTAGATTGAAAATCAAACAAATCAATTATGACTGTCAGAACGTGGGTATTAGTATAACTCAACAGCTAATCTTCGTTACGATTGCACGATTAGACGCAAATCGCTAAATCCGATGCATTAGTATAGACACCATACATTACAGCCAGTAACAGTAATACAAATAATGGATTTACGCGTAACTCGCTTTTGGGTTGGGTCTCTGATATAGGTACTTTTATACTCAATGTTTCCTATCTTATCTATTTGAACCAGCAATTCTTTAACATATACATATTTATTTACCAGAATATTTTGGTTAAATTATGGTATAATAATGTAGGGCTATTATTTTTTTTTATTTAGCAAAACTATTTTAAATAAAACCTGTCAAGTGCGAGTCGGATTCGCGCACTGAGGGTTCCGTACTACAACCGGAGGAATAAAACCATAAAAACCACTTTTCTTATCGAACCGCAAAACTAACTTTGTTTTTAGAGGTTTTATTGTAAATATAAAAAAAACTACTTATTAGATCTCGTTTAAACCAATTTTCGGTGGAAGTTTGCATCGTAATGTACATCATATATTTTTTTTAGTTTTATCATACTCTTATTTTAGAAGTTAAAGGGGGGGGGACACACATTTTACCACTTTGGAAGTGTCTCTCGCGCAAGCTATTCATTTTAGAAAAAAATGATATTAGAAACCTTAGTATCATTTTTGAAGACCTATCCATAGATACCCCACACATATGGGTTTGATGAAAAAAAAATTTTTGAGTTTCAGTTCTAAGCAAAATTTATTACTTTTTTTTAAATTTTGTGTGAAAACCTTAATGCGGTTCACAGAATACATCTATTTACCAAGTTTCAACAGTATAGCTCTTATAGTTTCGGAAAAAAGTGGCTGTGACATACGGGCGGACAGACGGACAGACGGACAGACGGACAGACGGACAGACAGACATGACGAATTTATAAGGGTTCCGTTTTTTGCCATTCGGCTACGGAACCCTAAAAAGTTAAAATAAAACAATGTTATAGCGTCATTTCTGCAATTTATATGTCACTTAAACGTACCCACTTTTATTGGTATAATCACTCTTGCCTCCATTTTGTTTTACTAAAATAGTAATCTCACATGATGTTAAGTGACGATGAGTAACGATGTGTAACTTGGAACTGGAAGGGTTTAGTAACCCAAAACAGTTTCTACCCAGCATAGCACCGGAATGCTAAATTGCTTAGCGGTGCGTCTTTGTCAATTGGGTAGTAACCAGCCGCGGACGCAGCGAAAACCAGAACCGACCTGAGTCAAAATATAAATTGGAGATATTTTAAAAATAAAAGCTGGCTCACACCAAGGATAAAGTACGAGAACTTTAAATATATTATTAGACTAACTGACAGGGCATACGCTGTTTTGGAATATAGGGCTTTGAAAAATAGCTTACAAACTTTTCTTATTCCTATCAAACGTAGACAAAAAAAATCATTAAAATCGGTCCAGCCTTTTCGGAGGAGTTTGGTTACAAATACTGTGGATACGAACATTTTGTACGTTAGAATTTTATTTTTTAATATTATGTTTTTGGGACAGATTACAATATGGCCACCTTGCAACCCAGCAGTCAATGTTTGACAGTGTCGGAAAGGTTAACTAGGTTTGGCTACCCGACGGGGTATTGGAAAATAGTTGATAGAGATGCCGTATTTGTTTTAAAATGTTACAACACTGAAATATTTTATAATACTTCCATCTATCAAGACATCTTCATCATGGTGGAATGGTTTGAGTACCCAGATTTGAATTAAAGCACGTGCTAATTTAAGATTTTTATAATATCTGCAAAAATTTTGTTATTAATTGAAGGTTTGCTACGACAATGTTATTTTAATTTCATTGCTAACCTCCAATGAATAAAAAATATACGCCAGTGACTATCATTTCATAATAGTTACATATTAAGTATGCGGGTCCGAACTTGGATGTTTCTTAAAAAAAGGGTGAATCTTGTATTTTTCTCCATTCATGCACTCTAAGGCTTTGGGCTTATGAACATGATTTCTATATTGGTATAATAGGTTTGAAAGTCATGAAGCAGAGAGTAACATGAAATAAAATAAAATTGATTCGTGTGTAGTTAAACTGCACAGTTTCATAAATAATAATCAGTTTTAGCACTAAAATTAAACAAACATTATGATTATGAATACGATTGGTAAACAAACGATTATCGCAACCGAGAGCACTTAGTCACTATGCATAATAATTTATATCAAGTGTAAATTAAATGTGAAAGTCATTTCGGCTTTATAAATGGACTTGTTTGGCATTTTAATTATGTTAAGTTATTTTCTGATGCCTACGAATTATCTCTGAATTTATTTAGTTCTTTTTCGAAAACCTACGGGTACTGTTTTCTGTCTCTTAATGAAGATATATTTTATTTGTACTCCATTTAAGTGTCGAGGAGGTACCTAATAATTTTTTAAACATGCGAAGTCTCGAATATCGTCGTAGGGTTGCCTTTCTGTCAGTATTCTATAGAATATATTTGGGAGCGTGTGATCAGTAAGTAGTTTAATTTGGTTACCTCGTCACCTTTTACCATGGAACGGCAAGGAATCTAAAAGGCTTCCACTCCTACATATTTAACGTACCAAGTACGAAGCGGTTTGATTACTCGTCCCTGGATACGCACTGCAAAGATATTGAATACACTCCCAAGCACTGTCTTTCCCACCACCTACAACTTGGGCGTCTTCAAATCAAGAGTGAATAGGCATTTTCTAGGCAAGCGCGTTCAACCTTAAACTGTATCATCACTTTCTATCAGGTGTGATCACAGCCAGGCGCTAGCCAATATAGATTTAAAATCCTTCATTTTGACGTAGTAATAAAAAAATGTTATACAACATTTTTTGGCAACTGATGATGCTCCCGTGTCGGGGTCAAACGTGAGTTGAATTTATGTAAGTAAGATTTCCTCCGAGAACTAACACATAAAATAAATGATTTTCTATTCTATTCATGTATCTATACTTAAATCATACAAATAAATCTTTTTCAAATCCTTCGTTTGCAATTCTGATCCCCCAGAAAATCATACGCTTAAAATTTTCAGGTGCCCAGGTGCTTTCTATACTTATAATCTGACTCGCACTTGGCCGGTTTTATTATAATGTAAATAATATGAAATGGCCTATCATAGTAGGATATCGTTAGATTAATGTTATAGCGGATTCAGTATTTAAGATGAGGTATTAGACGTCAAATCTTGGCTGCGGTCGAGTTTAGCGTCATTCCCGGGATTTCGGCGGGTGCAAATCCTTACCCGGTACCTACTGATATACAAATCTGCACCGATATTACAAATGATGACGGTTTTAATGATCTCCCTTTATACAAGTACGTTTGAGCGTCGATGAACCAGAAAATTATTTTGCGAATTTATATGCCATACCTCGCAGTACCACATCCAACATGTTTTTTACACGACTGCCCAAAAAAAGGAGTGTAATGTTTTTAGGGTTCACGTATGTATGTATGTGAGTTTCTTTATTCCACCATAACTTCTGAACGACTGAAAAGATTTGGACATATGGGGTATCGTTAGAGTCTTTACATCATTCCGAGTAACATAGGCTATATTTTTTGGAAGGAATTTTATTGGAAATGAGGAAAGCCCGTGATTGACTTCGCTTGGTCAGACCAGCGGCTAAATGATTCGCAGCGTGGTCTCTTCCCTTCCACTATGCCCACAACTATAAGTTTCACCAAGTTATCTAGAAGGCGGGGGGCAATATGACTAAAATAATTAAATATTCTCTGGTAACAGATTGTCGAGAGCCTAGCGCTAACGTGCAGTTGTTTGAGGATCGGGATGTTTGTTCTCTTGGCCTATCAGATACTATTGACTCACCAAAATATATTTACGTGTATGCAGAGTTTATCCGAATAGGTACCACCGCAGTGTCAGTAAATAAACCATGCAGCAGTAATTGCATATGCCAACGTGATTGCTTGACAAAATGTGAGCTGAGAATTAATGTCTAAAGATGCGCAGGTACACTAGGAATTTACCTAAAATTTCTTGTTGTGCTATTCAAATTAACGAGAAGCAATATTTCGAAACATCTATAAAATACATCCAGGTCTAGCAAAATGTGCTAACAAATAAAACACACTTTACAACCGTTTTAAATATATCGCCCGTAATATGAAGCATCTGTTCGAGAAGTTTAGCGTAAACTGGCTATAGTCTTAATACTATCTAGATTCTAGTGCATGCATGCCGCAGCATTATAGCCCGTAACGCCCTCTGCATACAGAATGATGCGACCAAGCCATAAAATTTCTCAGCGCATACGGTTACAGCGATAAACACGCATTTCTCTAGACTTTACGAATTCCTTGCATTTGTACCTTTTCATGAACTTTTTTAAAAATACTAATTCATTTTTGCAAAAAAAAATTAACAACTGAAAAGTTCTAGGGAGGAAAATATAGTAGACGAAAAATAAATAACTTAAACTGGTCGGAGTTTTGGGATGAATTTGAAAATCAAAAATAACGTGTTACAAAGCTGAAGAGTTTGTTTGTTTATTTGTTAGAACGCGTAAATCACAGGAACTACTGGTTCGAATTGAAATATTCTTCTTGTGTTGGATAGTCCATTTATCGAGGAAGGCTATAGGCTATGTAACTTCTGGATATGACCTATAGGAGCGGAGCATCAATAGAAATTGTTGCGAGAATTCAATAAATCAAAACTCATCCCAAATCTTTGGTTTTAGAAAACTGATATTTTGCCATTATGATAAGGAAAATTTTTAAATTGCAAAGAAATTTCCCGAGCAAAGTCGGGTCGGGTGAGCTAGTTCATACTTTAACGGAACCATAAATTATGCTTTAAAAAATGTAGAGTTACAGGTTTATCTGCAGTGACCAATATCATCAACGTACTCGTAGGCATATTAGCCTAATTTTAATACTGTCGCATTGAGCTAATGCGACGATATTACTTTTCAGCAGAATTCAATTTACGCGGCCCTAGCTGTTGAATGTAGCGTACAATTACGATCCAGCCCAGCACGTGCTCCGTGCACGGCTCTATTGAACAAAAGCCAATGGAAATGTATTAAACACACGTTGTAATTCATAGAAAACGTTCCGTAATCCTTCACCGATGTAATTAATGAACGAAATAGTTCAGTTTTGCACAATTAAATGTAATTATTATAGGTTAGTGTCTTTGTTCAGCCAGTGGAGACGGCCTTATCGACTGGGCGGCGCCGGTCGTACCCGCTCGGTCGCGCTCGGTGTCGCCGCTCTCGGCTCCTTTCGGCAGCTTTCGACTACTCTCGGAATTCGCCACTGTAAATTTAAGGGCTGCGTTTCACGCTTTTCCGACGCCCGCCCTGACTTTTTCATGTGCGTAATACAGCCAGCAATATTACATAACCGATCGTTTTTGTACCGAAATATATCGTTTACTGAGTCTTTTCTTAAAAGGTAAATGTACTAAATAGAGCACTCTTACATGAGACTTGGAACTTATGAAAAATGAAAATACAGTAGCTTCGTAGCGTCAACGGAGAAGCGGTCAAAGAGCTCGGTTCAAAGGAAAGCGCAGCCAATTTTCGTCGCGCAAAAAGACGATAGCAGCAATTTCCTTTCGCCGACAACCCTTTGGGCGCTCGTTCGCAGTTCGGACACATGGCGTGGGGCTGCGTGGGGCTGCGGGCGGCGGGGCGGGGGTGCGCGCGGCCGCCCCTCCTCAGTGGCGGCCTGCAGTGCCTGCCGCGCGTGTCTTCCGACGCTCGCGCCCGCGACGCGACCTGCTCATTCAGCCAGCGACGCCGCACTCGGCGGTGGCAGCCCGCGGCCCGGCCGACGCTGCAGCCGGGCCGGCCCGAGCTCCCTCGCCCGCGACCCATGTGACACCTAGCCGAAATGATTGTGCCGATTGTTTACGTTAACGCTAGTTGATAACCGGGAGGCCGACGCTGGCATGCTAATGTGAGTATCCGAATCGATAGCACGGGTACGCCACGAGGCCCGAAGTAAGCGCTGGAGCCCGCCGAGACGGAGCGGCCGTCGGCACGGCCGCGGCGTTCGCGCGTGCTTCTCCTGCAATGCGACAGTGCGAGAACGCGTACCGGGAAAGTTTTCATACATAATTAAGGTCCGGCGCGCGTTCCTCGGAGGGTCGGCACGTTTCGGCGGCGCTCCGCATGGTCGGTGATCGTGTGCATTGTCGGCAGTCGGCCTGTCGGCGGCGACTCGTGGACTCGGCGCGGGCAGGCGGTCGCGCGGTCGCGGCGGGCGCTGGACGCCGGGGCTGGCGCGCGGGTCGGCGCCATGCGGTAGCGCGGCGGCGCGGCCGAGCGGCGGGCGCCCACTCGTGCGCTGGAGGCCATGTGCCCGGGCCCCCCGAGCCCCCCGAGCGCTACTGCGTGAGTACTATTTTATATTTATTGATTGCACGCGAACACTAGGCTCTTACTTTCATGTTGGGATTGTAATAGCCTGTATATTTACTAACATCAAATTAACAATTATTTTTTTTACTTAAATTTGTATTAATATCACCTATTCAATTCATATTGGTAGGTAAATGTTTGGTTGTTGAATTTTGATCACGTTGAATCGCCAAATTTTCACTTCACTCAGTTTTGATTAAATGTTAATGTTTTAATTATGTCTCTTAAATTGTTACCATTTGCATCAAAATAAAAAAAATCACATTAAAAATTGCTTACAAGCTATGTATACTTTATCAAACAGAAACCCATACAAAATACATTATAAGTGATAAATGTTGCTTATAACTTTTCTATAAGGTTATAAAAAACTTTACCTGTACGGCCATAAAAGTTCAGGCAAAAACTCAGTTTTATCGTTATGATATAACTTTGTCGGTAGATATAGTTAATTGCAAAACTTCGAAATTGCAACTTAACGGTTCAGAAAATACCTACCTTTTATAATTGATTTCGTTACTCAAAAGTTCAGAGTAGACGAAATCGATTTCTACTTAAAATACACCATTGAAAGAAAATATAAATGCTAATTTGTATCTTTTACCAGTTAAAATTAACAAGGCATATTGTTTTACACTTCTTCGTTGTAACTTCCGTTTTAAAACACGTTGGTAAAGTCACCGTAACAAAACCCAGAAATAAGATTATTCAAGAGGCATTCAAATAGAAATTATAAGTAGGTATAATAATGTACAATTTATGTTAATTAAGTTAGATATGTAAGTTTATCTAAACGTAACATATCACTAAACTCCATAGCTGAATTAAATAAACTAAAGTGCATATAGCTATTTCAATCCACTATGACGCGCCTCACTCTATCACACTTCATACGAATCGAATGAAACATAAGCGATTTTGACAGAGTGGGGCGCGTCATCGTGGATTGAAATATCTATACTTATCCAGTTACAGTTCATTCTATTATGTTACAGCTCTACAAAAATATTTATGTTTCAAAATAATGGAAAAAGACCCATATTCCTTAAAAGATTTGCTTTTGCAATAGTTGACATCATGTTAGAAGACTTAAAGTTACAGGACCAAGTATGCATGGATTTCATGGCATGTACAGTAAAACATTTTCAAGTAATTAGATTTTTTTTTCATTATCTGTTTATTAATAATCGAAGTTAATCATATCCTCTGATTAAAGATTTCAGAGAGAATTCCTTTTGATCTATGTTATTTATGGATTTATCCACGAAAAACACTTTTTCAATGAAACATAAATTACGGACTTAGAAATTAGTGCTATTGATAATGCCTTTATAACCTGTACTAAAAACAACTACATACCAAACAACCACAAATACATACCAAATTGATTACCCCAAAAAAGTGGTAAACGTTGGTATTTTATTTTTAACTGACTTCCAAAACGAAGGATGGAAAAGGTCAAATATGATTATTAATCAATTCTTGCCCAACATTCACACTTTATTTTTAAGGGTTTGGTGTCTTGTTAGACCCTTTTAAAGGTAGATGGCAAAACTCTACGAAGTTCGAAAAAAAAAATTTTTGACGAACCGATTTCTAACTTATTTTCATGTTTTTTGTATAGAGTAGACTCTACTTCTCCATGGTTAGTCGGTTTTCCAGTTTGACTATTTTATATGTAACTGGAAAGTCAACAATAAATAAGTATGATTTGTAACACAATATAGTCATGGAATTTGTACAGATATAAGTGAAACACTAACAAAATATCGTATGACGAAAACTAAAAGTGACGTTTAGCTCTCTCATGTTTGTGAAGAAGATTTTAGGTGACGTCACATTAACGTGACGAAAGTAGATATGGCACAAGTGAATATTTCTCTTTTGTGATATTATTTGGACTTGGCTCCTTCGCACACAGCTCGTAAGCGTAAGCGTAGCGTAATCCGCGCGTACTGCTCTCATAGCAGTACGAGCACGAACATCTTCAAACATGACCGCAGACGAAGCGGTGTTGCAGCAAGTCGTAGGAGGTGTTACGAGTAATTGTCATTACGATGGTTGTAGCGTACAGGCGTAAAAACACGGGCGTAAAAAGTTATCTTGTCATTATTTTCTTTAAAAAACACCAGAATTTGACTGAACTTCAATTTCTTATGACTTTTAACTTTCTGTATGACTGAAAAAATAATTTAATTCGTCGAGTGGTTGAAGACTACCATTGTCTATATAATCATTCGTCTCCGCGACGCTTCGCTTGTGCAACAATGCAGTCTCGTACGCACAGCGTCATAACGATACGCTTACACTTACGAGCCGTGTGCGAAGGGGCTTGAGATGCTATTTTGTCTGTGCAAGTAAGTGAAAGTGCAAGCTTTACTACATGAAATTGACTTTGACCGTTTGTACATAGCCAGGCATGAACACTTGAAAAAATGTCAAAGAGTATATTCATATCTGATTTGACGTAAGACATACCACCTTGTTTATTTAGAGACTCTTAAAACAAGCAATGCGAGTGAATTTTTTATAAGACATCACTTAGTAGACTCAAGAAATGTTCTTGTAAGTAATGTGAGATGGCATACAACAAAATTTCACATCAAAGAAAAACAACACTGAAGATACCTATAGATAGTATGGTAGGATGATAGGAGGATGAAGATATTCAAAGTTTATTTTATAAGGTTATCAGGAGTTCTTACAACATTGTATTAACCTTTTGTTTACATAACCTTGTAGAGACTTTTTCAACTTAAGAATCTCTTCAAATTAATAGGTTGTATTTCATGTCTAACCTTATGTAATAGGAGTACCATGTAGTACCTCAAAACAAAGTATGTACTATTTGAAAACGAAAGTATATGAAGACTAGAAGAATTTAAGTATTTATAGTGGTGTATTTTATCGTACAAGTTTACAAATAGGTATGTAAAAAGTGCGTAGCGTAGGTGTCTAGAAAGTATAAAGTGTGAGGCGACAAAATCTATATAATAAAGATACCTACTTCAAATTAAAAGTTTGGATAACGTATAATGTTCCGTGATTATTTAGAATCCTTTTTATAAAATCAATAAAAATCAGGAAATGTATAACATTTCTGGTGCAACATACAATAACATACAATGCCAATACGAACACAAATTACTTAACGGCGTAAGCACCTACTTTGCTCTAATCATTTGTTTCGTTCTGGCCTATCAAATTACTAAGCTCTTATTTTGAATTCGTATCTTCATTTTAATCAAGATAGTCTTAATTAGCTATTATTATTTAATTATGTTAGTATCTTTTCAAAAATTCAACTTATAGAAATCATTTTTTTCATTTCATTTACATTAATAAATTGCAAAGAGAAATCCTTGAGCAAGCTTATCTAATAATGTATTATTGAAAAAGATACTTAGAAGAATTTCTTGCGAGAGAATTTTCCTTAATGTAATAATAATTATATTACATGGCTTTATATTAGGGAAACTTTTGGATGCCAGGAAAATTTCAAAATCATGCTTAATTAAAAGTGCTTACTGCTGATTTATATCCGTACCTCGAAGAACACATTCAACCGTTGCTCACTATAATTAGTTTAGAATAAAAATTAGGTTTTCGTGATAGCTAAGCATTAAAAGTTACTGTATAAAAAGAGGTTTTATCCTGTAATCGCCCATTTATAGATTGGAGGTGACAATGGATTATTATCTGGATTCGGTTAAGGAATAATTTATATCAACTTTATTCAGTACTTATTTCAACTTTCATACTGTTATATTAATATGCACGGAAAGAGTTAAAGTCACGGTATTATCTTTTCTTATATTATAAAAATATTCATTCAAGCCACCGACGGGCGGACTGATTCGAGACTATAGAACTTTCTCATCATGCCATCTCCAGAACTAAAAGGCCTTGAGTATGCGGTTCTTGAGCTGATATAGCTGAGCGAGAGCTCCTTGAGATGATAATCGAAGCTTTTAGTGTAAATATTATTTTAATATTGGAATTTTACAGTCATTTATTACCTCGATCAAAAGCATTTGAAATTCCATTAAACCTGCCATATTCAGAAATCTAAATAGGTACAAAATAAAAGACCTTGCAAAATAAAAAGTACGCACTCGCAAATGGTATAATAACTTCTAAAAATAAATGTATGAATGACTAATTCAGGTTTATACAGCATAAAAACCTCCTATGAACTTCTTTCTCATAAAAACCTTTACGCCATACTAAAAACTTAATGTTTGATCGTGAAATAGGTATTTTATATTTGCGACGGCATACAGAAAACCTTCTTTTTTTCGAGTCTAAAATATAAAGACTTTCGTCGCCACGCTTTATTCAAATCGCATTTATGATTCAAATAAATCTTATTATATTGAAGAAGTAATGCTTTTTGTGTTTGCGCTTGGTTTTATTTGCTGGTATATTATGTACGATCTACTTCTTTCTCGAGACAAACAAACCTACTCTAGTTTGCTTGGTTTTTTAAATACAGAGACATGACGTTATTACCGCCTTAATAAGCCTTATTTACGTTTTACTTAATGCATGATGCTCTATGGGCTCTAAACACGTAATATTATTATCTATTGTTATGTTTGCTCTATCTCTGTTTGGATTGGTTTACGTTCGTGTCATTCATCTTTTTTCCCATATTATTTACGAAATTTGAGTAGGTTTTTACTCCTATGTAATATGTAATTATGTATGAAAAATCGTGCATTACTCGTGACATATATTGAATTCCTCGAGGAATGCTCTGAAATTGAATGAGCGCCCTCGAGCAAAAAAATTTTACTGTTGTCCACTATAAAGTAAAAAAAAACTTTTGTTTTGGTTGTGGTCAGGAACTGAAAGCCATAACCTAATCCTCACAATTTCATCATGTGTTTGCCTGTATATCAAAACCATTTTACTCGTAAGCTATACCCCCTTTAGATGATTGATGTAAGTAAGCAGTGCAACGCATAACGATTAAAAATTAAAATACTCCTTAAATATATACGTAGGTGCTATAAAATATGATAAATTAAAAACCTTAGCACTTTACAAGCACAGCAATTTCAAACATTTACGGAGTGCTTACTTTTCTTCATACGTAGTTCTACAAAGGATTTGAATATCTAGTTCACTGCATGAATCGCGAAGAAAATGGAATTGAAGTCTTACAGGAATGAAGACTTAATATTTGAACGATGTTCAACTGCGCTCTTGTGCCTACAACTATTCTCTGGAGTGCGTTTACTTCAAGTTTCATGTCTGAAATTCATGTAGATTGTAGGTAGGAAAGAAACTATAAATTTAAAAAGAGAAGTTCTGACTCACTCACCGACTCAACCACTAACTGACCAACCAGCTTAAACTTTTGGACCTAGAAGATATTTTGGAAAACTCAAATTTTCTGCTATCTGTTAAACAGTGGCGTAATAGCTAGTCTTTTATAACAGGGCATTTAAAAAGTATAAAGTATAATAATGTGAGTATATCCAATAGCCGTTGCAATTCCAATACCTTACACATTTCACAAATTGTGTATTTGTCAGTATTCTTGCAGTACTGTTTTAGCATCTCCATACTATGTAGGTATGAAACAGTACTGCAGCATTACTGCTTTAAGATGTGGTGGTACGGCTCCTGGTACCAGTTACATGGTAATTTGCGTCGTTTGGTAATCTCTACCTGTCATACGAATTCTGAGGTATTCCACTAGAATTCTTTTTCTCGCGTTTCGCTCTTTAATCTCTGTTCAAAGTAGAAGTCATAGTTGAGATAGCATACAGATGGAAAAGACTTTTTAATAATGATTTTTTACGTTGTATTATTGTATGGATATAGAAAACTAAATCAGTTGTGGGTTGACAAAAAGAAAACAATCATAAACTACAGCTGTTGTTTTAATAAAACAATTGCAATGATAAGCACAATAGTTTCAATATAATTTTATGAAAACTACTGATAACCGCAAGCAATAAATTGAATTAAATTCCAAAATATTTAACCAATGTTTTTTAAGTATACCTAATTGTAGTTATAAATGTAGAGAAATAAGAATTTAAACTATCTGTACGTAAAAGCAAAATACAAAAGTACGCGGTACTATAATTTATGTAAACAAAAAAAATATAAAACATGAAAGAGTAAGGTGTGAAATGGTATGTTAGGTAGTATGTCTACCTAACATACCATTTCACACCTTACACATGCATTAGATACTTACATACATTGTACTTTCGAGATCTGCGTGAATGTGTGAATTTAATAGAATAAAAAAAAATTAGTTACAATATGAGAGAATCTATTTAATCTGTTAGAACAAAAAACTCAAAACATTGCCCTTCTTTATTTAGGCAGTTGTGCAAACAATTTCTGAACTGTACGCAGTCTAAATTGTGTAACAGACACGAACGAAAGACACACGGGCACATCTGTCTGAAAGGAGGGCACAGTGCTTTGCAGCAATTACTGTATACAGCCTAGAAAATTCTAAAGACTCGCGCCGTTTGCTTTAAAATACGTTTTCAGGCTTTAGGTATGTTTTATGTAGTCTACGAAATTCATATTTTCAAACTCATTTACGGTTTGAAAGGTTTTTGAAAGGGTAAAACCTACTAATTTTAGTACGTATCCTATACCTGTATATTTTTTGAATCTATCTAGAATACAATATGTAGTATTAGCTGGAAGGACATTTCTTGGGCTCGGTTGCTTGACTTGACTTTAACCGAAACTTTATAGTTAAATATGGCAGTGTGACCCTTATTTCAAAAGACATTAGAGTCAGGCCGCCATATTTAACTATAACGTTTCGGTTAAAGTCAGGTCAAGCAACCCAGCCTTAATCATGTTGAGCTTGTTGGGTCAGATTAAAAGTCTGCACGTATAGCTCGTAGTGAAGCTACGATCCATTAGTATAGCTACGACGTGTAGCACTGCTACGACACTTAGCATAGTGTGCTCTGCTACGATACGTAGCATACTACGACATGTAGCAAACAGCTATTACCCGTAGCATATCTACGAAATGTAGCGGTTTTGAAGTGTTTCCAAAAACTTCAAATCCATAGTAGTTTTATTCTTTGCACATTGTTACATAATGAACACGTTTGCATTGTCAAATGTCTGATTTTATATTTACTAAGAATGTATAGATCAATGAACGAGAATAACAATTTAAATAGACCCATCACACCGTTTCCAAGCAGGTTGTATAGCCAATAAGTTTTGATACTGGAAGATAATCGTACTAACTCCTGTAAACGAGTTCTGTTTACGGATTTTCACATTTAAACGAGCCTTTGAGCAATCAGCAACTAAGTAAAAGGTATATAAATTCATTATACAAACGTTGCGATCCAATATTAGCTTACAGAATATAAATTACCATAGGTCCGCTTGTGTCCACTGCTCCTCTTCCTAGTTGAATATTTATTATTCCAAACACCCTCTTGCCCCCTAAATCCGGCCCTTTCGGTGTCACGGCTAGGGGTTTTACACCCCCTTAGTTTTGTGTTTGCTCACACACCCTTTACCTTCTAATTTCTGTTATCCTATTATCACACTTAATTAATATAACGGTGAAAGTTTAACTAACTGAAACATTAACTAACAAGGTAGTAAAAAGAAAATGATGAAGAGCCTTGTTTGTATCTTTGTTAAACGATTGCACCAGTATTTAGTGAATTTTTTCACTTTAATATACACTGGGACATCCTATATGTAAATTATTGAGATATCAGATACTACAACCTAGCCTAGCTAAATATTTAATTGTAACAAAACAAAAACAAAATATTACATGCATTGGATTAAACTGACGAGCTGTTCCACAAGATTAGTAGAAGTTTTTGAATAAATTTGATTTCGCCATAGAATGATCTAAATATGGGGTAACCCAAAACGAATAACGACATCGAATTCAAAGAATACGAAGTTTATCGTATCTGCTACCGTATCGTATCTGTATTCACCCTGCTGAAATAATTCATTAAGATAATGTAATAATCAAAATATACATGGATAAAAGCTCGAGCAAAGCTCATAGAATGTATATTGTCCAAACTTAAATATTCAATCTCAATCATAATCTCATAAACTCTGTATTGTTAACGTTTACCTGTATTGTAATATTCCATAATCGATTCTCTCGATAAGATACTTGTATTATATAATCGATTTACTGGATAAGGCTTGTATCGATAGCGCCCTCGGTCTGATCGGCTCGCAAATTAAAACCGGGTGAGCCATTACCGGCGCTGGGGTGCTGGGAAATCGACGATCCGATCCCGACCGATTGCGGAAACCAGCAGGCTACAAACGGATGTATCGCGTTTAGGGCAAAATCGACACCTGTATCGATTATTGTTTCGCATTGAATCTGGTTGATCGATTAAATTTCTATATACAAATCATATTGTTGACTTCTATCAAGTTTTAAATGAAGGCTGACCTGACAAGTTAGTTTTGTCATATAAATTATTTCTCACCTCAGCAAATGTGAATGAAAATCTTCATATTTCACATCGGCCTAAATAATAAGCTCTTATGAAAAGTCAAAACTCGACCACCAGGTTTGGTTCGCCAGAATAATGAAGATCTTCTCATTTAAGTGTATGAAAATTATTATTTATAGTGTACAAAAATTATCGCAGCCAATGGGACTCTAACCCGTATCCCCCAGCTATCGCGGCTGGGTGCTCTACCAACTGAGCTATGGAAGCAACTACCGCTGACACGATAATTTCTGTACTGGAAACAATGTGTATACATTTATTTATTTATTTATTGTTTCCAGTCATAGGAAGACTGCGGAGACCTCTATTGGGAAACTACGTTATCAATCCAATTTCAAAGGCCCTATAAATATAAATTTAAGAAAAATATTATCTATATGGCAACACGATATTATACAAATAACGACTATTATACCACCTTCTTCTTACGCATGAAACCTTTCTTAGAAGTAGGTTATACGTGCCTACTAGAGTAAGGCTCGCATTCTTAAGGACTCGTACCCGCCTTAATATTCAAGATAGAGCATTGCGTAGGGGAGCCTTGAAGCGGTCCAGAGCTCCCAACGCTTTTTGTTCTCGTATTTAAAAAAATAACTAGTAACATACTAGTATAATAATAAATAACATGATGATGGAAATATATGAATGAACATAAATGACCGTAATTGTTTAGTCTTACACACAACCTTAGTTACTTTGGGTTTGAAACAAAACACATTATATATTTATCACTATACGACTACTTAAATTTGGTAGTACAATGAAAAACTAGTAATATCTGTGTAAATACATTCTTTAAAATGTAGGTACTGTAGGGCAAGAATGAAAAAAAAAAACTTTCGAATAGTAAAAAGTTATCAAGAATGTATATGAAAAACTGAAAAGGGCCACACGGAATTGGATTAAAAGTTATTTTTTATTTTATTTTATGATTGCCTCACTGTTCTGTCTAAGAGGCAAACCCTACAAAGCAATAATAGTAGGTATACCTTATGAAATTTATAATATGGCACAATTAGATCTCATGTAATTCTTAATGAAGAATTTAGTCAGTACTTTATCTTATAAACTCTTTATGACTACTATATCCTTCCCTTAATTTTATCCTTGTGAAGAATCGTAGGGTACGCTCACTGAACAACCATCGATTTGCGCAGTGATAGCAACAAGGCTTCGGCAGAAACCCAAAAAATGAAGGAACATTTTATTCCGTTACGTATTAATAATACGCCAAAAATCTTAATAAATCTTCATAGAAATAATGCTTGATTAGATCTCAAAGTCTTTTCACTTCAATGCGCAGAAGTCACCATAGCAACGGCAGATGAGAGAAATTGATTTATAGACATTCCTTTTTTCACGCGAATTCATCTGTATACATTATTTGCAGAAATACTGGTCGGACGTCCCTCGGGAAACGTTCAGTATAAATGGGAAGGGACTCATTTTAACAGGTTGTTATCATTTTTTGAGAGGCGTCTATCGATTTTCTTTCAGTGTGAAAATTTATATCAGGGTACTCGATGGTATTTTAATGTTGCGTAATAAATTTGAATAGCTATTCAAATACTATACAGCAGTGCTAGTACAAAATACAATAATGCTTAGAATTTGATAGAGGTAACTGTAAAGATTTTCTGGCGTACTATTAGTTTATATGGGAAGCTAATACTTTATGTTTGCCAATGTTTGTCCTTTAACCACAGTACAACTAATCGACATGTGTTTTTGTACGCCAATCAAATTATCATCAAACTTATGACGGGAATTAAATCCTCGTACAATGTTTCGTACATACTATACATTGATGTATGTATACTATGCGTACATGTAGTTGTAGGTATGTTCGTACGTGTATAATGTGTGATGGATGTAGCTTGGTCTGGCGTACTGGCCATTGCATGCACATTGATAGCTTTATGTACTTAGTACGGTTCACTCCGAAGCTCTCAAGCAACGTCAAGTTATATATTTCTTATTTTTTCTATATTCTTCCGCTTTTGGCCACTAACTAATAAATAAGTAATTCTGATATTAATTCAGAGGTTATATGGTTCTGACACACGGATGGACGGATATTATATATCACGGAAATATAAAGGAAGTGTGCGTAAGAAACAAAATCCGCGCGAAGTTAAGAATGTACTGGAGTAAGAATTCGCTAGAGTTAAGAACATTTTATCCTAATTGTAACCGAACTTAAAGTTCCTGTCCTTTATTATTATTCTACCATTCACTATGTTTAATTAATCCAATCGTTTGTTATTGTTTTGATATCTTGATCAGGTCGTATTATCACTATTGTATTACAAACAAATAATACGTAGCTATACTACATTTCAGTTGGCTGTACGTTGTTAATTTGTTAGTTCAGGCGGCCTCTAAGGAGATTAGAGGGAAAGATATGTATTAAGGCGATCCTCAGTAGTGAATAGCTGAATTCATGAATACGTGTTCAGGAAATTGTAACTTCCTAATCGCAAGCAGCATTGTGTGAAATTTAATCCGTATACGGCTGACATGGCTGCTTCCTTAGCCATTATAACCTTAAGTATTATACCTCTAAGCAATTAGTACCGGTACCTACAAAATAATAATAAGGGACCGTCCCCAAGAGTTGTAGGTAAACTTTCCAAAAACAACTACGCTTTAAATGTATGAGATGATGTGTTAGTTAGGTGAATCGCGCTTGCCTAGGATATATTTTTATGCCCAAATTTACTCTTAATTTGATGGCTAAGTGTTGCAGGAAGTGTGGAAGACCCTAAGGTCAATTTACACCGCGGCGTAATAAAATAGAAGCAAATTTTTTTTACACAGCTTAATGAAATTTATCTCAATTGCAAAACATACAATATAAATAATTCTTGAGAATGCGCGAGGACTCCCGAGAAGCCGCACGATCCTGGCTCCTATTTAGTTTGTATCTTATACAACTGACATAAAGTTCATTACGCTATGTAAAAAGTCGCTTCCATTCCATTCCGTCGTGGTATAAATTGACCCTTAGGCAGGGAGTGTATTCCAGACCTTTGCGGTTCCTAATAAACGAGGAATCAAAGCACTTCGTACGTATCTTTGGTAAGTCAACTATGTAGGGGTGTAAGTCGTTACACCTCTACATAGTTGACGTACCAAAGATGACGAACGTGACGGGAGAAACAAATTAAATAGTTCCTGGTTACACTCTCACTTTTGATTATACATGAAAGATTACATTCATATGAGCTTTAATCTAATTTATGAATTCAAAGGGGGTGAAGCCTTCTCTCTCATTTTAGTTCAATCAGTACGAAACACTCGGAAATAAAAGCGATATTTGATGACAAATCCTTTTTATTTACTTCCCTACTCGAAACTCCAGTAGAAGTAAACAAAACTTATATAAAAACGTTGCGAAAATTCAATCGGTGATGTAAAATCCGTGTCATGATATTCGTGACCTGCTTTTCCGACGAACGCAAACGGCACGGTGTTTACATTTTTGTAGGCATTTACTACCTACTGTATCGTATAATTTACGTCCTAGGGGTATTACATGCCCGCTGATAGCCATTCAATGGTTTGCATTATTTTTTTTAATGCGAGACTTAAATAAAAAATAACGCAGAGTATAATGCATGTTGCATTTTTTTAATATGAGACTCAAATAAAAAAATGCAGTTTTAATGTTCAGAATGTATCAGAATGTGTTGTTTTTTTATGTATTGGTATATAAATTATCTATTAGGCATAGTTGCATTTAAGAATATTGGCATGGTTTTTGGAAATTAGAATTGAAGATGCTGTTGCTTAGCTTTATCCACTCCCTGAAAATTAGGTTTATTTTTCCGTTATAATTATAAATATTTCAATCCACGAAGACGCGCCCCACTCTGTCAAAATCGCTTATGTTTCATTCGATTCGTATGGAGTTTGACATAGTGGGGCGCGTAATCGTGGATTGAAATATCGACACGTTTGTTAAAAACAATAATGTTAAAGCTTTTCCCAACAGTGACATAACTGATATATTTGATTCAATACATTAGAGAAAATTATCTAAATAGAAGAATTTGCTATAGTAAATTCCACAGTTTATTAACTCTGATAATCTCTTGATATTCCAGAAAGAATCTAGATAGAAATAGAGAAAATCCTATACAAAATAGCAAAATTACGCTAACTAGAGTTATACGTGTTATTTTTTTTTTCTACAAAACAACCCCTTTTATCTGATTACACAGCTTCCCAGTGCCGGGGCGAAATGGTAAGTTTCCGGGCTGTAAGCAATATTTCTTTCAAAAAAGCATAAAAGTCCGCTCGGTGTTTTTACGGGTTCCGGAAACCTGTGTAAAGGTAGACAAACAAAATAATAGAAATGGCTGGTCTCTTTCCTGCGAACGAGGAATCTTCGAGGAGATTACAATGTTACGGCATCGTAAAATCGTAACAATAATATCAAAGTGGGCCGATTCAGAACTTAGTTAATAAAACCGTTGATTGTGTTTTTGTTCACGGTTTTCGTAACTATACAATGTAAGTAATGTATAACACTACAATACTGTAGTACTATACAATGTCAATAATAAGAAAAATCCTGATCCATTCATTTACTCATCATCATTACCCAGCCCAAACTTTTGCACCTAGGAAGTTGAAATTGCATAGAAATTCCCTTTTTAATGTAGTAAACAATTATGACACTATGGTCAATACTGTTGTCTAGAATCTCTCAACTAAACTAATTTAAAGTAGTTCTATCCTTTACAAACTGCTCTCTATGGAAGAGGATAGCTCTATTTTTTTAATTCGTTTAGTTTAGATATTTTGCAGAACAGAATCGACCACACTGTGTATTGAAATACCAACGAACAAACATGATCGAAGCAAAGCCGTGTTGGTTTGTAATTTGAATACATTAAAATAAAAATAATATTTAGCCAAATCATTTTCTAAAGGTGGGTAGTTTTTGTTTCCTTTTTAAGTTTTATCCTTCTGCGGTTTACCACATTTCAGATACCTTTTGTCAAAGTCAAAGTTGCTTTCTTAGGCCACCTGCAAAGAGGAGAGCAGTTTTCCTTCCTGAGACTGGTGTTAGAGGGAAAAATTGCTGGGAAGAGGTCTCCAGGGCGCCAGAGACGCAAATGGCTGGATGATATAAAGGGGTGGACCGGACTTACTTACCCAGACTTAAAGAAAGCGGCACTTAATAGGAAGGCTTTTCAATTGTTGACCGCCAAACTTCGATTTAAGGAAGAGGGCACGCGATGATGATGAAAGTCAAAGTTGCGCCTAATTTGGGGTGTGAATTATCGTGTAAAAAAAAGGAGTAAGAAGTCTTTTATACTTCTACAAAATGCTTTGGACGCAACTATCCCGAATTTCACAGAATGTAGAGAATCCACAAGTCATTGTTTTGTAACCCTTCATGTTTCAGATGCAAACTATGATAGTAATATTTAAACATTACAAGTAGGTAAGCATTTCTGCGACCTCATCTGATAGATGGCGATGTAGCTGTAGATGATATCATACTGACTTGGAAGGGGTAAGCAACTCTTAACGGGTTCTACACAACATAGCAATTAGCACAGGAACCCTAAAGCGCTTGGCAGTGCGTCTTTGCCGGTAGGATGGTAACTAGCTGCCGTCCATCGCCCAAAACAGACAGACCAGGAGATGAGGTGGGGTCAGATGCAGGCTCACGTTTGAGATGGTTTCGGCAGTGGCCAGGCTGCCGACGATTATGTGACTCGCTGCTGCGGTGGCTGGATGAGACCAGGCGGGAACGCGGTGAAAACGACAGAGAATTCCGTACTTCCACCAGCGGGTCCGACGCGGAAATTGACAGTTTTTAGTGAGTGCAAGCCCCCACATAGGTGTTTTCTGTCTTTAGAAAGGGTGGGTGGTAACTAGCTAGCTGGTGAAATTAAAATAATAATAATATCAAGTACCCTTGATGCGTAGTTTAATATTTATCTGGCAAATAGTGCAAATAGGTACGCGGTACGAGGAAACTCATGTCACAGTTGACTTACACAGGTTTCTGTGCAAACAATGATACGCGGAAGTTTGATAAAGCCGACAAACTCGCGGGCGAACACTAAACTTGGCGGCGACGGCTTTGTAGCGCTTATGTGTTGAAAGCTGCTAGCAAAATATAAGACGGAACTTGTAATCTAAATTATCTTCTAACTAGTTACGTTGTTCTCGGAAAAATCTTGAAACCACCTAGATCATGTCATCATTATGAGTAGGTGAAAATTGATTAGATACAAAAATCCTGAATTTATGTCAGTAAACATGTTCTTCAAATCAAAAAATATACAAGGTTTTAAAGATATAAATGGAACATCTTGATTTTCTCGTTTGCGTTTTTTCGAAGATTCAAAGTGACTTTATATTTAAACTATCTGGGGGTGTGGTAATGTCCCAAGCAAAATCAATTCTACAGGCACAACCCAACCATTCTCTTCTTGAAGTCATTCAGGATTCTTATTTCATACAATATTCCAGTGGAGGAAGCATACGCAATAGTCACCAAAGAGGCGTTAGCTGTCTCTGTACTATCTCCTAATTCTCTTAATGTTACATAATAGTAATGATAATGACACCAATTCGTATTTACCGTATAAAATGGGTCACGGTATATTACAACAAGGGTTTTCCATCACCGATACCTCTTTGCCCTTTACGCTTCGTTTTCGCCGCAATTTTTTATAAGCGCTGTTTATTTTGACAGTCTCGAGGGGAATTTGATATAGAGGCCGCTTTTTGTCTTTTTTTGAAGGCGAATTTTGTTTTACAAAGGTGGGGAATACAAAGTAAGAGTATAATGTAACAATTTGTGTATTAATTGATAAATAATATTCTGGAGACTTAATATTTAAGTGAGAGAACCAGATTTTGATTTTGGACGCGGGTTCTATAGGCTGTATCCAATTATATAACAACTATTTTACAATAGGTAAACAACCGTAATGTATTTTATGCATAATTTTATTGCTAGGTTTGCCCGCGAAATTCAAATTTTATTTGGGTCGCAATGTTTAAGTTAATATTTCAGTATTATCATTGTGAGTCAAACTCGATAGTCGGCTTATATTTTCTTAAAATGGATACTTTTAAGCAAATACTTTGATATATAAAGATGATACTGGCATTCCCACAATTTTACCTTCTGCCATAAGCCTATTATAAGGTATGTCTTATTTATTACAAATTGCGTAAACCCAAATAAAATTTGAATTTCGCGGGCACATCCATTTAGTTTACCTTAACTATGAATTACGTGTTATAAGTAGGTAAGTTGTGTTCGTCTAAGTAAAGTGACCTTAAATTTTGAGTCCATCAATGGCCAGCGCAGTTGGCTCTAGTCAAACACCTCATTTTGAGAGACTACATTGTCGTGCAGGGTAGCGATGCACGTACGCCGTACAGTTTTTACTGAGTGAAGTTAATCATTAAATGAAGTGAAAAATTCAAGCATTGTATTTCCCATATTGAAGTATCTACCCTATATATCACTCTATATCAATAAAAGTAAAAATAATTTTGCAGTGTGAATTTTTTCATATTATTTAATGATTCACTTCACTCAGAGTGTCAAAACGTTACACGAAACGCTAGCCGAATCGCGAAGAAATTATTAACAAGTTGTTGATTGATTATTAAGGGCTGATTTTTCAATCGTCAGATAATAATTAACTAAGGAGTAAATATGAGGTTTTGACAGATTTTGTATGGCATAATATGTTTCAAAATTATTCCTCAGGCCTAAGAGAAATACCTATAGTACTATACTTAGATATAAATAAATAAATAAATTTAATAAATATATACATATATAAATATATAAATTTTCTTCCGGCGATTCAGGTAATAACAATGTGAGTTTATAAAGACAATATAATAACAATGTGTGCTAATTTGTGTATGCGATGTCCTAGATACTCAAAGGAATTCTTTTGTACGAAAAACTTTCAACACAAACGATGAAACTTTTAGTTACTATTTATACGAGCATATATTTTGAGAATGTTTTCCGCGAAAAAATGGTCTTTATTTTGGCTCTGGTAATAGTTTTATAGAAGTACTAAGCAAAAACTAAACTGAACTTTTGTGTATAAAATACTTTGCGACATAGTCAGCTCATTCTTGCAAGTACAGAATGTTGTAACTATTTCACGACAGAATTTTTCTCTTCAAGCCAGGGAAGGATTTTTTTTCAACACACAGGCATATAAAAAAAAACATTTTATATAAAAAAGAAAATATTTTATAAGTAGAAATTAATTTTATTGATAAAAACATAAGTTATTATTTATACTAAATAAACTAAAATGTTAAAAAATAAATTAAGACTAAAAATATTTACAAAATGTACACACCATGTCTATGTAGTATTTATTGTAGTTCTTGCAAGCGTAACTAGTAATATGCGGGTATATACCATAAAGATAAAGGGACTAAAGATAATTAATATGAAAAAAATTTTGTATATAAATATATTATATATCAAGATAAATTTATTTCGCGGATTTCGTAAAAGGCTCTAACAATTTTAATGAAATTTTGTATTTATAGATTTTAATAATTTGGAGTTTGACACAAACCATATCATAGCTACGCAATACATATCTAACTTATGAAAATCAAGCAATTCTATCACCAATCATGCAGTAACTTTAAAATTTAAAATAAAAATTCACAACGTGTCAAACCAGGAAATAATCACTGTTTGAAAATTTCAGTCAAATCTGCTGAGTAGGTGCAGCGCGAAGCAGTAACAAACACACTCGTACACACACACAAACTTTTGTCCTAATATATTAGCGTGATAAGCATTCGCATTGTGAAGTCACACATCCTGAGGATGTCCCGGTGTCGTGACATCCTCGAAACGTGCGTCGAAGAAAGTGTTGGAAAATTGAGTGTGGTGTTTCATGTGGGCAGTGTTACTGCATATTGTACCATACAGAATCTTTTCAAGTAGCGGATTATAGCAAAAGAAATTAATCTGTCCTGCTAAATATGGATTTCCGCAAAATAACGCCTGCTGGATATTGAATGGTCAATATTCATCGTGGTTACAGTTTCTATCTAGATTAATGAGTTTGTATATCAATGGCAGCAGGATTAAAAGTTTGTACACGTGTGAACGTGAGAGTATCCATCCCGAGTAAAATGTTTCCACTCACATCAAAACACTCAGAACGTTCTCTGTATTTTATTATAGAAAGAACTTTGGAGAATACGAAATTACTGACAATATAATATGAATTATCATGTCTGAGTGAGTTCTTCTAATTACGTTTTATTATTTTACTCATGTTCTTCTTAAAGTAACTAAAAATATTTAACTCCTTTAACTTTAAAATTCCTCTAAACATTTACAGCCAGCGCCAGCTATGCCACGTTTTCTTGATAAAATAACCAGATACTGCTCACAGTTTCTCGTCTTATGAAAATTCCGATTGGTATCTCTTAAGTAATGAAATAGCAAATTCTTTCACAAGTCTGAAAAGTTGAATGACCCCGCTGTAAAATCCAGAAGGAAAGATATTTGCAAGCTCCAAACAAGCCTTCCTCTCGCAAACACAGATAAACGTTAATATTTAAGGTTATATCAGATGTATCTGGAATCTAGATTCAGGCCTCGGACTCCGTGTGGTTGGTACAAGAGGGAAGATATTGCGTATACATTAATAAAATTAAAAATTTATCCCGCTGCACTAATATTGTAAAAGCGAAATTTTGTTTGTAAACCTTTACGCGGCAACGACAGAACTAACACAAAATTTACTAGTGACCATACATGCCAAAAATAAATATGGAATGCGCACCACTGCCTACATGGTTCCTCGTGTAATAAATAATTTAGATTACAAATTTAAGGATGGATTAACTCCAAAAAACATTAGTCAAAAACTTAAAAACTTTTTTACAAAAAACATGTAAATAACAGATGTCAGATTATGTGCACTTACTGTTAACTTTAGTGGTTTGTTAGTGCATAAGATATATTTTGTACCTATATGTAATGCTTTGTAACATTAAATAAATAAAAAAAATAAAAAAAAACTGATGTCGTTGAAATTTGGAATGGAGATATATTTTATCCTGGATCAACGCCTTTTTAGTCCCGAAAATTCCATGGTTCCAGCGGAATTTCACGCAAGCGCAGCAAAAGCTACTAAATAATAATAATTTTAAAATTTTTGTACGTTAGATGCAATTTCTGAATACTATTAAATTTAAAGCAATTCAAGAAATCCTTCATTATAAGAAATGTACTTAATGTATGTAACATAATACCTGTCTAATAGCGTCTTCGTGAAGGTCAAAGTCAAACAAACTTTTCTAATATTACATATAACGTTATGAAGGTTCTTTAAAAAAAATCACATTGGTTCGTTGCAGCGTGATTGAAAGACGAACCAACAAATCACATTATGAATAAGTGAATGTATTCAGAAGGTTCCGTTTTTCCATAATTTTTTATAGGCCAAACTATAAAAATTATTAGCTCTGTTTTCATTGTTCGCCTGTAACTTGGACCATTTCGAGTCGTGAGCTGAGCGTTCCAGCCAACAAAGCCTTCCAGAAAATGGCTACAATAAAATGAAGGGGGGAGAGTATATTCAGTGTCTCTTTTGTGTATTTTTTTTAAACGAGGAGTGTAATGAACTGTTGGCTGTGTTGAGATTAAATCGAGTTCTTTAGGAGTATAGAACTTTTTGCTGCAGTATGTATTGCGAGTATTAACTAGTAGGGCATAAATAAAAGGCTTTATCTAACGAAAGATCAACCCAACGTAGTTTTATTATTACGAGTATTTCTATGGCAACTTGATTAAAGCTATTAACTAATCCGTGAAATTGATAAATTTTTCCGGGTAAATAAACCTGTGACTCAAGTGCACATCTATAACTATAAAAGGCTTTGTCCTGAGTGACTGACTGACAGACAAGCTACAGCCCAAACGGCTGAACGTAGTGACTTGAAAATTTCAGGGAAGATTCTTTGTGAACCCAAACCGCTCGCTAAGAAAGGATTTTTTGAAATTCTACCCCTAAGGGGGTTAAATAAGGGATTTAGGTTTGTATGAAAGTCCTTCATTTTTCAAGTTAGATTCATGAAAATTGGTATATAGACTTCTGAATAAAAATAAGAGAATGGGTGTCCGAGGGATTTTGGAAATTTCACCACTAACTCTCTAAAAAGGGGGTTGAAACTAGAAAACGCTTGGTCCCGGCTGGCTGGCTTTTGGACAAGCTACTGCCCAAACGGTTGAACGTAGAAACATGAAATTTTCAGGGAATATTCTCTTAACACCCTAGATGTGTACTAAGAAAGGATTTTATGAAATTCTACCGCTAAGGGTGTTAAATAAGGAATTTTATTTTACATATATGAGAATGCGTCAATTTTCAAGTTATGTTCATTAAAATCGGTAAGTAGGATTTTAACGTAACGTAACGTAAAAATAACAAAGTTCCTCGATTTTTTAATTCCACCCTTACTAACGAGACTACCTCCTAGGGGGGTGAAACGGGGGTCCAAATATATTACGAAGAAATGCTCCTTCACGCCGCAGTTACTATTTGGAACTGGCTGAAATTTGAACAAGAGTTAAATTATATTCTGGATTAATAAATAGACTACTTTTTATCCCACAAAAATCTATGGTTCCCGCGAAATTTTCAAAAAGTAGAAATACGCGAGGGGGAAATACTCCTTCACGTCGCAATTTCTGAATCGATTTGTCTGAAATTTGGGATAGAGGTAGATTATATCCCGGTTTAATACAAAGGCTACTTTTTATCCCGAAAAAATCCATAATTTCCGCGGGATGTGTGAAAAACCAAAATTCCTGCGGGAGAAAAACTCCCTTACGCCGCAACTACTGAAACGATTAGACTAAAATTTGAATTAGAGGTCCATTATGTAATGATCTAGCACTTAGGTTACTTTTTATCTCGGAAAATTACGCGGTTTTTGCGGGATATTTGAAAAATCGAATTCCACGCCAGATTTAAATCGTTCACGCCGTAATTACTGAACCGACTTGACTGAAGTTTGGAAAGGATATAGATTATATCCTGGATTAATGAATAGGCTACTTTTTATCCCGAAATAATCAATGGTTCCCGCGAGATGTGTGAAAAACCAAAATTCACGCGGGAGAAAAACTCTTTTACGCCGTAACTACTGAAGCGATTTGACGAAAATTTGGATCAAAGGTAAATTATGTAATGATTTAGAACTAAGGTTACTTTTCATCCCGGAAAAATCCATGGTTTAACGGTATTTTTGAAAAATCGATTTCCACGCAGGAGAAAAATCCTTTACGCTGCGATTACTGAACCGACTTGGCTGAAATGGAGATAGATTACATCGTGCATTAATACATAGGCTACTTTTATCCCGGATATATCCATAGATTCCGAGAAATATGTGAAAAACCGTAATTTTCGCGGTAGAAATACCTTTATGCTGTAACGACAGAAATGATTTAGTAATATGGAGAGAAAATAGACGATATCCTGGATTATTATACAGCTTATCTTTTATTCTGGAAAATCTGTGTTTACCGCAAAATTTGTGTAAAAACGAAGTTCACGCGAGGGAAGTACTACTCCTCCACGCCATAACTACTGAACCGATTTGGCTGGAAATTTAAGTGGAGAAAGATTGTTGCTTGGATTAATACAAAGGCTACTTTTTGTTCCGGAATGATTGGCTTAAATTTGGAATGGAGATAGACGATATCCCATAATTACCACAAGCTACTTTCTAGAAAGTAAGTATAAAGGCTAAGGTTGATAAGGAAATTTAGGTATTTGAAAAATCTGAATCTCTAGGTTTGTGAAAAATCGAAATTACCGCGGGCAAAGCTATTAAGCTATTGGTAATAATGCCAAATTAGGAGTTATTTTATTTATAAAGGAGGATAAAATATCCAAACATACTTAAAATTTAAGTTTATTTATAAAATTCATACACAGATTCAAAAATTGAAATGATTTATTTCATTAAGGCTCATTTAACAAGCACTTATGAACAGTCGTGAAATATTTATTACTATTCTGTTTCACGTAGGTATCCCGTGGGAATAATTGATTTTCTGGGAAATATATATGTTCTAAATCCAGTTTATAATAATCTATTTTAAATCGGATCAGCAGTTATATGAAGGAATATAAAAACATTAATTTGAGACCATTGCTATTTTATAACATAAGTGTAACAACAACTTTATTTTAGTGCTAGTTTGAATATTGAAAGTCAGAAGGGCATTCCAGATCCTCTCGGAACGAACAAAAAACGAGAAAATAGCGATCTTCGTACGTGTTTCAGGAATTTCAACTACATAGACGCGATACTCTCGTGATGCCTTACGTTCTATGTTGTAGAAATAAACGAGAAGTTCAAGCAACAAGTTCTTGAGTCTTCTGACAGACCAGTTCTTGAGCATACACGTAGTTTCATCTCATAAAAATATAGCTTGATGAATAGCGTCCCATTTCCTTTCAAATTTTGACGTTTAATAAATTGATGGACACCAGCAACGCACATGAAAAACAGTAACGTTCCGCGTAACGTTCCACCTGAGCCTGTGCGTGCAAGCGAGAGCGCGCAACAAGCAATAGAGAGGCACGATAAAACAAACAATAGGAGGCCAATTATGACGTTATCGTGATAATTGTTGTTTTTACGTGTAGTCTACGTAAAGGCGCTATTGCCGCGACGTCTTATAAACATTTTACGAAATGCAGCCGACGCGTTACAAGAACCACTAGGCAGTGCAATATATGACATCATAATGCAAAGTTTCGCGTCACGCTATAAAAAGTTTTTTTCCGACACGTACTTGTTTTGGGCACTTAGTACTTCTCTTAACAATGCGTCATCATTCTTTGTAATAAAAAATTGGTTGTCTGTAAAGTCGGTTTACGGACGATAGATTTACGTGATAACGTCATAATTGGCCTCTCTTTCGTTTGTTTTATCGTGCCTCTCTATCGCTTGTTGCGCGCTCTCGCTTACACGCACAGGCTCAGGTGGAACGTTACACGGAACATGACTATTTTTCATGTGCGTTGCTGGTGTTCATCAATTTATTAAACGTTATGACGTCAAAAAAAATTGGTTGTCTGTAAAGTCGGTTTACGGACGATAGATTTACGTGATAACGTCATAATTGGCCTCTCTATCGTTTGTTTTATCGTGCCTCTCTATCGCTTGTTGCGCGCTCTCGCTTGCACGCACAGGCTCAGGTAGAACGTTACGCGGAACGTTACTATTTTTCATGTGCGTTGCTGGTGTTCATCAATTTATTAAACGTCATCTAAACGTCAAAACACTCTTCTTCAAAGTTACTCCTTCTTTGCATGTACAAAGACAGAAGAGTGCTATATTTTGCCCTTTCACGTGCTTTAATTAAGAGTAAGTGTCTCTCAGTGGATTATATAATGTAAATAAGCAACGCCGTGCTCAATTATAAAAATCTTTCCTACCCTACTTTAAATGGGTTATGAGGCGCGAATTCACTTTCGCTTTTACGTATGAAAAAAAAAGTTAAACGCAGTAAGCAAAACTAACCTAGTTTCAGTAGGCAGTCGTAGAACAACCTAGCCCCTGCCTCGTTCACATAAAAGAAAATATAAACTAGCAAAGTAGGAATTTCATTTACTGAGGTCCCGTTGATCTCTATCTTCTAAGCCTTAAATTATTCTTGGTAGTAAAACACTTTTATTGTTTTAATTAAAATATTAAAATGGAATGACTCTTGCAGATTAGATAACACGAGATACCTGATGACCTCAATTCAATAATAGGTATGCTTGTTAAGCTATATACGTGAGCCTGATGGCCAAGGTCTTCGTACCAGTGCCAATGGTGTTGCTAGTGTTGGTATACCCTCAATAACCAGTGCTAGCATAGGTAGGGGATTTTTTTCTTCCTAGGAAAAGGACAGCATTTTATCCCCTTCTACGTTTGTATCTCTCTCCAAAAGCATGAACTCGTGGATGGAGATAACCCCCGTTAGTTGTGTTAGGGATAAAATTCATCCGCAATTAGTAACAACTGAAGTTTAAACCTACGTACAAATGTCAAAAACTTTCTGGCTTTAATTAATTAAGGGGTTTATGTCTACGTGAAATGTGAAACAGGGATTTGCTCTCTTTCCTCTTTGCTCCATCTTATGGCATCTTTGTCCATGCTATGGCAGTAAATTTTTCCCCTTATCAGAGGATAAAATCTAAGGAATACCATTTTATCTCCAGCCCATGTTAGGGGGGGGCAGGTGAGGTACACACTTAACAAAGTTGCGGGAAACTAGTGGATTTCAGTGTCGCACAACCGTGCAGGTCTGACCTCCTATCTCCAGTAGGCCTACATCCAGCAGCAGTTCCACGGCTGAAACAAACAAACAAACGAAGAACGAATACTAACATTTAACTAAGTTAGAGATCCCGTTCTATTTAAAGAAACGCGAAAAATAGAAAAAGGAAACACATTCGCTCATTTATTTACGCGAGTCGCCTTTAAGACCGCTGCGAGAGGCCATTAGCAGGACTATCTCTATCTCCTTTTGTCACGAGAGCCTCCCATAGCGTTATCTCTGACATATTCACTGCCCCACTCCGAGATCACGATTAATATCAACCCAGCTATTCTTACTGTTGGCCGGGATTGCCTTAGCGTGAATATTCGTAAATAATAACAAAGACTCAACATAGTTGTAGTAACATTTACGAGTTATTTGAAGAAGACTCGAAAATAATAATATTTTAAAGCCCAACTATTTAATTTTTTTTGATATTATGTACCTAGGTTCAATCGTCTAATGAAACATCGTGAGAAAACCTGCATGCGTTAAATATCTGAAAGATGTGTGAATTCTGCCAACCAGCCACTTGGTCAACGTAGTGAGTTATTTCCATATCTCTAACGTTTGGATTATTACAAAGATTTCATCGTTTGAGCTGACGGGCGTCTACTGTTGAAAGATTTGCAAACCTATATAAAATCTCTTTTTTTTCAGCTCAATCTTATTAGCCTCCTACGAGTATGAGTATGTTCATCAATCCCAGAATCTTAATTTTAACTTTTTACTTCTACTATAGTTTCACTGGTTTTCTATATACTTTTTTATTGCGCTGCGTTGTGCCATTTTATGATTGGAGGTTGGACTGAGTGATAGCAATATAATATTAATTTTTGTATGGCCTTCCTCATTAATGATTCAATTGTATTGACTTTATGCCTGTAAAGTGCTACTAAAGTATCTACCATGGCTACAAAAAGAAGTGTCATGTGTAGTCGTTCCGGTTATAAAAAATGTACGTCATGAATTTATTTTCTTCCTTCTTTGATTGGTCTCCCAAAAATTCAATGTGTAACTTCGCGTTATTGGCATCATTAAGAGGAAACATGAAAAATCTATAACTCAAACAACCCTTCGTTAATACATGTCACAGACAATAAAAGTAATAAAAGTATATACCATTCGAAATCGATGGAAATAGCAATTCTCGATTGAATGATCGGAGGAAAAAGTCCAGTGGCGGTATCAAAGGACCGCGAAGAAAGAATAAATCCGGTAGAGTTTTATCAAGATATAGCCTTTTTACTGGTTTCGTAGATCAGTCGGAACTCAGCTATAAGTAGCTTTCCTTTGCTTTCATGCTCTTTAAATAAGAGTTTAAATTACCAACACTGTAGTATTATCGTTTGTAGGTACAAACTATTTGTACGTTATCACAAATCAATGAAGTGTTTCTAATTTGGATAAGAACTTAACTACGTCATTAGTGCATTATAAGATACTATCTAATAAATCTGTACTTACGTAAAGTGAATGCCTAGTGCATATTTGTCCAATAAAGTGGCTATAATTAAATAATTAATTTTATCTCAAAAAAACAAATGAGTGCAGTGCACTTTTTTTTAGAACTTTCCAATTAACGAATTATGCACGACAAAAAACTACACCAAGCATATTTTTATAGACAATCAGTTTTATTCGTACACGTCGATAATAAAAGGAATCAAGTCGCGATCCTCGGTGGCTGAGGTTTACGAAACTTCAATGCTGACTGTCCCCTGCTTAGTGGGATAGACAAAAGACCACTGAGAGGATTTTGTGGATAAAATAAATCTTAAAGCAAATACTACCCGATAGTTCTTTCTGACATAATTACGGTTAGAGAGAGGTACTTTTTATCCGCGCGCCGGGGATTTAGATGGTCATTATTTGAAAGTTTTCTTTGTTTCGCGGTAAGCTTTTCAAGATGAGCGAATAAAGTGAATGAGTAAAAAGAAAAGAAGAAAGTTTTTAAGTTCAAAGCGACGGCGATGTGATTAATTTGTTATAAGAGGGAGCCTATAAATCATTTGCTTTCAATTATTGGCCATCAGATAATGAGATTGGTTTATCTGTTGAGAGACACTTCAAGATCAGTTCAGGCGTAAAGTGATGGAAAATGATGATGCAGCTAAAAATGTTATTGATGTATTTACTTGGCAGGGGTACACAGCATCTTACCGGAACGCTAAATCGCTTGCTGCAGTGTGGTTGTATTCATAGCATAAGCCGATACCAAGAGATCGAAACATAAAACTGCCAGATGGTGTCAAACAAGCGAGGGCATCCCGGCATAAAACAGAATGCATATTTCATTTATAATTACCAAAGCCCACGTCACGGCGGGTCACGTAAAGAGCCCAAAATACCTACGATGCGGTCACCCGGGGATCTCCTCCGGGACAAGCTTGCGTGAGATTAATATATAAAACAGAGCCCGGACGAAATGGACCGGCGATATTTTCGCGGAGAACAATATTCTACTTTGGTAAACTGATTTCATAGCAAGCATGAATCATGTAGTAGCCGCTCGTACATATACGTATACATATAGCTCACAGTTTTCGTGGGTAGCGTGGCCTAGTTTCCCCACTCCCTTGTCGTTTATTTGTGTAAGTTGAAAGCTAAGTTTTTGTGCACGCACTCATTTGTGACAAAACAACATTTGCACCCGATGGGTCACATGCTCTCGGTAAATCACATTATCCACTAGACGACTTCTTTTGTGTTTTTTTCCCAAATTAGTGAGTGAATTTTAAGAACCAATACAAGAATTTCTGGTGCTACTTTAAACGTGCAAATAAAATGTGAAAGTAAAAAAATCTTATTTACGTTTTTGATCACACAAATACTGGAACTTAGATAATATACTGAGCAAACTTTTTTTCTTTACAAAATAATGATGAAGCGAGCAAGATATACCGGAGAATAAGTGATACGTCTGCTCATGTCAGATGCAGTACATCTCACGATTTTACATTGCAATATTATACGACGCACTGCACTGCGCTTATCACTGCACTGCGCTAAATCTATAAAACATATAAGTTGTTCGGTTTCATTTTTCCCAGTGATCTTTCGATTATACTACCTTGCAAACCGAAATACGGCGCACTGCACGACCCCGGTACAAATGTGACGCCGAGGTGGTACCTAGTACCTACCCGGACGAACTTCGTAAGTAGAGTCTTAACACTAACATTGTATTGTGTGTGCTGTATTCTGGTTTAAAGACGACTAAGGGACTAAACCTTTTTAAGCATTCGGTGCCACGACGGCTATAGATCAAATTCATAAATCATAAACCTATTCTTGATTTATACTCACATACAACACACAGACACACACGCACACGCACGCACACGCGCACACACTCACACACATTACATGCGCACAACTATATCGTTTGCACAGGTGAATCCTTTATGTACAATGTTTGTAACTTAGTAAGGTCCGTCTAGTTATAAAGGCTTGTCAAATGTTCTAATAACCTTTTTTGATTATGTTACTCTTAGAATTATGTTTGTGTAATCTTTTTGACCTTATTCTTCAGCTACTTATAATTGTTAAAAAAATTAATGTAACGCTGTTGATTACTTTTCAAATAAATAAAATAAATCAATCAAGATCTGCTATGCTATTAAAATCCGGATATAATTTTATCTTCATTATTAATGCTGATATAAGATAAATCAAAGTATAAAAAACTTTGTGTAACAACGACTTTTATCTTTATCTTTAATAAGTCATATTTTAATGTACTTCACTGTACCTGATAGCTGCCTGGCGCCGGGGTTCTGAAGTCTTGCCAAACCATCGTCGACTGTACGCATAATTTTACTACGCTTTGTTCCTACCCTGACTGCTACTGCCAAGTGCAAAATACATAATATTAGTTTCGTGCAATAGCAGCAAAAAATAATACCAACAATTGTACAAAATATTATGATTTTGCAATCAGATTCTCTTTTCTTCCATGCAACACATTAAAATGATAAAAACTGTTGTTACGAAAAAATGAAAATAATTTTAGATTAGTGCCAACTGTTTTGGTAGGAGCTAAATGACAATGCGGTATTTTTAATCAATACACATTTTGTTTGTCTTCTCTATTCTGTCTGAATAAATATTGATCTTATTAATAAGCCCCACAAGCATTGCTGCGCGCAAATATCCTATTTTCCTCATCCCCGAAGTTCCCTCACATTCCGATTAGACATTTTTCTTTTTCCTCTGTAGCGGCATTTTATTTTTATGACCTTGTCTTTTCGAATCTTTCTCGTTTTCCGTCGTAATTCCCAAGAATTTCCAAATAAGTACTCGCCAGAATTTTAGACACCCAATACTTCTCATTTAAGTAGTGACAATACGAAACAGCATACGAAATAAAACAGAAACCAAACAAAAAGGGATGCGTATCAAGTTTATTATAAAAAAAGGGTCTAGGTTAAGTACGATTTTCTTACAGCGGTTTTAATGTTCGAAGTAAGTCATTGGCATTACTTTGGTTTTGATCAAGTTTAAAAACAGCCATCAGTTGTTCACGGAGCTCGTTTGCATATAATATAGTCTCATACGATACTGATCTTTTCACCCTTAACAAATTTGGCAGAATATTCTCAGGTAAAAATACAACTTGAGATTTCTTTTGCTCTTGTAATACGTGCTGTCCAACAATTGTTTGACTCGTTGATATTGACAATTGTAAAAGGGTCGCTGCGTATGAAATCAAGGCTCTAACGCCGTAAAGTACAACAAACATGAATAAGGAAAAGCCTGCGATAAAATATGTCTTCTCTATCTGGTAGAGGGCTTCCAATTTTTCGGTTTTGGTGAGAACATTAGAAGTTATCAACTCGTGTATTCGGTGTAGAGGTACGTACATGCCGAGATAGACAATGATTCCGAAGTATACAGCGATTGCGAGATAATAGTAGTTCTTGTGGTACCTCACAAAATTGTTCAAGGTTTTTGTCGTTTTCCGTACATCGTTTATTGGGTTGAGCAGCACGAGAACTGAGGTCATTTGAAACAACAGCAGACACCCGAGTAAAGTACAGCTAGCCTCCATTTTTGCGATGTTTTTGAAATCATTCAGTGATTTATTCTTTATGGCATGGTGAAAGTTTGCGTATAATTATTAAAGCAACGTCGGTGAAACGGAAAATTTTCTGCATGATATTTTTACATTTTCAAACTTATAAATGTCAATTTTGTAAAATGACGTAGGTAAATGAAGGCAGCTATTGACTTGTTTTGTGAAATATATTTTCGTGTTCTTTTGAGTCGCTGTCAATATCCGTCACTTGATTGACATTAAACCTTGTAATATTTTGGTTTCTATAAAACCTTTGTTAAATATTTAAGTGATTTTCGAGTTCCTCAGTGTTTTCAAAAGCGACATCGCGTAAGATACACGTCCACGTCACTATTGAAAACCTGAAGCACCGAATACATGATAATATTACTACCGTAAGTACTGAGGTGATAATGGACGGAGTAGAAATACATTTCGGTCGTAGGAGCATTGAACGATGGGGAACTAGTGTTGATGTTGATGACATCAATCAAGAGAGTCAAAAGTAGTGTCTATTTGCCTCCTATTTGCAGTAATTTGGTTGATAGCCGCTGGTAAGATACCTACCTATCAGTAGGAATATGAATATGTACACGTTCAACCATTTCACGTAGAACCATTTCTTCATATGATATGGCTATGAAAGAAATAATTACACTTTTAATGACTTTACTATCTAATTTATTTATTTTATACATTTAAGAGTACACAACTAATTTTGGGTAGGTGTCCTGTGACTAAATACAGAAACATCGCTGACTTCTTTTTTCTTGTTCAAAGTTAACATCATTGATTTAATAGACCCACTGTCCATGTCTTTACTCAAAATAGCATGTCGACACATCAACTCATAATCCAACATGCGAGCCAACATAATGAGAAACTGTGAAACTCTTTCAATCAATAGAAGCAGATACACTGCTACAAAGAAACAGGTGTAGCAAATGGTAATTTCGCTGAAGTAAAAGTCCCAAACTAAATCAGAATTTTTGCAGTTATTCACTATACTGTAGTAATATAATTTCTTCCAAGTTACTTCTAAAAATGCGTTTATGAATAGACTCAAAGTTGCAATCATTAGGATATTGGAAGAGAAATGGTCATTTTCCTGCAATTTGCACCAAACGTCTCTGATGAAATACGGCTCTTTGAATGGTTTCAACAGCGCCACTAGGAGAACTAATTCTAAGAAAATTAATATTCCTGTGAAAGCACTAAAGATATTAATCATTTTGAGATGGATTTGGTGCCTTCTTCGTATCTAAATCTTTATTTTCTTTATCTCTTTCTTTTGGCTCTGAGTTTTCTCTTTTCGAACTCTCCTTTTCCTGTATTAATAGTTTTTCTTCAATTAGTTCTTCTTCATTCAAATCTTTGTTTTCAGCTTTGTTAAGTTTTAGTTTTGGTTTCGGCGTATTTATAAAGAAATTTCTTATCGTTTTATGTTCGTTTTTGCTAAAATCTATAATAGACGGCCAGTGTACTTGTTCATCTTCGTCTAGATAATCAGCAAGTGTGTAAGTAGGTTCTTCCTGTTCTAACACTTTTGATTCAGTTTGAGTATACGTTATATCAACTAAATCATAGTCAGCCATTAAATTACAGAATTCGGTAAGTTTTGCTGAAAACGTGATATAGTCAAATAATCTTAATAAAACAAGTAGAAAAAATAAAGAAAACACGCCGAGGATATAATTTCTAGACGCATCTGTGCCTGCTACTATTCTTTCTAGCTTTTCTTCTGCAGATACAATTGCCTTAGATAAATTTAAAGCCTTTAGCTCATGTAGGGTTTTTGTTGGATCTATAATACCGTATTTAATAACCATGTATGCACCAACTATGATTGAGCTCGAAACAAGAGTGTTCTTTTGTACTGTATCCTTGAGAACTTTTATATTTTTAGATAGCACTACAATATCAACAAGTGGTAATAACATGAATAGAATCGATACCATTTCAATAAAATTCACTGATATGAGCACAACAGTTGGAAAGTCAAGGATCATTATTTCTCATTTTTTTTTATTTATAATCTGAAAATGTATAAACTAAATTTTACACAAATATTTTACTTTGAATAATTTACCCAAATATAAATGAGTGAAAAATGACATCAGAGTCAGCAACATTATATTTTTTTATTAAATTTTGACGAAAGTTCTAGGTACTTATATATTTTTTTTTTGTAAATATAAAGAGGCGCTCCTAATTTCCTTTTAATTATTATGACATCTGATTTTATTTCTGGGTATATAACGTTTAATTAAATTATTTAACCAAGTGAAACGTTACAAATTCAAATGATTACGTTCATTCCATCCCGACATTCGCCTGTCAAGCAACATTTTCATTTATCAAAACTGTTTGAGCGTACACGTTTACATATACCAACAGACCTTGATTGAAATTCCTTATCAAGCATCCTCAATGTATCGAAAGGGAGGCTGGTTCGTGCGAAGCGTGTGTACCTTGTATCAGGTAAAACAAAATAACAACACAAGCACACACGGCACCGCATATATCCGTTATGATACATATGTTGTTACAGCCTCCCTTTTGCTTAGGCTGTCTTTCCACCAAAGATGTGCTATGATCCTGAGCCATGCACATTGTACGTATGCGAAACCACCAAATAGTGTTGCTTGTCTTTTTATAGCTTATTTTATTATTAAAGCAAATAATGACTACGACACACCGCACTGAGTTCGTCATCCTAAGGCATCAGTTACAACTAAATATAGACTTGTACAAACTATATTAAGATAAAGCTAAAGATACATTAAAATATAACAGTTAGGTCTCTACAGACTCTACTTATCACCTGGTTAAGTAGCTTATCTTAGGCGTTTGTTAATTGTTTTCTAAGATACACTTTTGCTTGGCAGTTTAAACAAGTACGGGACGTACGGGGCACAGTTGAATAGATACATAAACCTACTTTTATTATTTTTAATAATTCGCCCGCACTGCTTGGCCATGGCGGAAGTAAATCCAAAGATTGAATCCTTTACTGTAATAATAAAGTTACAATTACCAAACAGCTAAAACAAGAGGCAGCCAAAATAGTTAATGCAATTTGATAGCATGGGTATACTCGTATTGATTTATTCAACTCATTCATTGACTCATCACTCTGAACCTTGAAGAGTGAAATTTTGCACAGAGCTTCCTTTTACAGTAAAGACAAGGGATAAGGAAAGATTTTTAAAATCCTCTCGGCATGATGGTGACGCAGGAGATTTTTGTCTAGTAGGTTATGTAAAAAAGTTCAAGCAAGCAGATAGATTCGAAGGTTAGCTACTCCACCGCTTAGCTATATCGTATAATATACTGTAGTGGAAAGGAGCATTAAGCGCGTTTTCGCAAGAGGAAACGAGAAAGGTATATATATCCGTCTCTCACCGCACACGTGCTACTTACGAGCTCCTTTCCTTTATATCACCCATTACCTATGTCGATTCAATTACCTTTAACTGTTGACTCAGCGGACAGTGTTTCAATGTTTGTTGATGAATTCCGTCTTTGAGCCAATCTCTAATGAACTGAGTAAAATTTAATTGGGCATTTCCAGAAGTAACCTATATTGGTTGTCAATGGGCGTACCATAATAGCCCAACCAAGCAGGGTGGTCTTCTCCTTCGGGTTCGGATGTCCCTTTGGGGCACACCGCACGGACCTCGAGGCTTGCCAGGCGTTATATCTTTAAGTCCTGGGCCCCAAGTCTGCTAATTTTACATTTTTCGGCAGTAAGTAAGCTACGATCCAATTATAATGCAAATAGCATAGTTCCGAAATGACCTAATCCACAAAACTTAATTTGCCATTAAGTGACAGACTAGCAAATGTTCCATGCAGCTAATTATATAGATCACTTGAGCGATTGTGGCGCCATTGACTTACTATCGAAAAAGTAGACTAGCAACATCAGTATAAAGGAGCAATTGACTGACTATTGAGATACAATAATTGTTATAGTAGACTTGAGGCCCAGGTAAGGGGTTAAGGCTTCATCGAGCCGTCTTAGCTTGAAACCTGCTGGATGGGTGCAAGCGATGCATCCAGCAGGCTTCAATTGAAAATGTCAAGACCTCAGACATACTACAACTCTATGCAAGGAGGATATAGAAAGATAGGTCTAAGCACCTTCCGTGTGTCAAAGGCACCGATAAGAAACCTCAGGATATGAGCATCCGAACGATTTACGTAAACCTTTTTCATACATGCAAACAGTAGCGCTATCTGTAAAAATTCTATAGGTGTCTGCTGAGCGAACTACAGCGTGGCTTTACTGTTGGTGGCAAAGCAATCATTTTTAGCACCGATAAACTGGCGAAATCTTTTTCGCGGCCGTCCGCCCTGTCCAGGGTATAATTATGTCTATTGTCAAAGGGAATATTTTTTTTGTCGTTTGTTGGGCTTTGTTGTGTTGCTTTATAAAATTGTTTTATTCTAAAAAATCCATGTGTTTGTGGGATTAACGAATAACCAAAATTCATGTATTTGAAGCCGCGGGCAAAACCCAGTTTAAACTAAAATAATAGTAATATGCTAACGAAATTTTGAACACACCACTTTTACGCTTTCGCGTCACGTATGCTTGCAAGTTACGCATATCGATTTAAGCCCCAACTTGCGAAATGCGAGGCATGTAGACGGGTAAAGTGTGAGTTGGGTTCTCGTAACCTTGGTTCTGTACCATTGCACTATAATACTAGTCCGACTTTTACTTGTTAGGTGTTAATACTGTAGTAACAACAAACAAATACATTTAGTACTGTTAAAATTACATTTATTCAAGTTTGTAGTTTGTACTTAGACAAATGTTATTACAAAAATCTGGAAAATAATAATTTTTGCTATTGGATTGCATAACACATATGAACTCATAATATGTTTTTGTAGTTCATTTTATATGACCATACCCAAAAATAATAACACACCAACTGGCGCAGTGAGCCGAAGGACCGCCCACAAGTGGAGAAATGTGTGGAGGCCAGGTTGAACAAGATATATAGATACGCAAGATTGACATACAATAAATTTAGTACTTTAAGGTAGAGCTTATACAAGAGTCGTAAATGGACAACGTTAACTGCAATTTTTTTGTTTTTGAATACAAAAATCAGAAATAATTATGATTGTATTCCACTATAAACTCAAAGTAAGTAAGCTAAGACAGATGATTCCGTTTAGGAAATAGAAGTCCGTGAATAATATTAGACGGACGAATCATTATTTATAATAGTACATCATATTATAATACTAGCTCATTTAGTTTTTAAGAGTCTTTGTGAAGTAGTGATAACAGGAAACCCAGGTATGGGTAACAGGTATGGGGAACATGTGCGACAGGATGCTTCTTCTCAGTGAAGGTTTCTTCTCAGTGCAGGGCGCGTTTGAACCCTCTAAAACTTAGTTTTAAGTCGACTTGTAGTTATCACCATACTGCATACGCGACAAATATCACGTTTTACAAGAGCCTGTACGTTAGGCCTATGTGAAATAAAGATATTTTGAGTTTGAGTTTGAGTGTCAATGTCAAGCGAAGAATGAGAGCGAGCCCAATTCGGTTTCATAAAGATTTTGTCACAGAATCCTAAAAAGGGAAATCATATGTAAATGCTCTAGGAGTAGGAAAAATTACAATAATACAAAAGTGGTGCGTTCTGTATGGGCTGGTAAAGGGGGAGCTTCACGTAGCTAAGATAATCCCATCACGCTCCGTCCGCTCATTTATTCTCAAATACGCAATGGTGACTTTTTTCGGTGCGTCGTAAAAGCCTTGGTTGAGAATAAAATTATACTCTATTATATTAGGAAGTTAACGCATTTATAATATAATATATTTTACTACCCGGCAAACATTGTTTTGCTGCTAAGGATATACAAAAAATAGCTTACGTAAACCGTTAACGATAACCTACCAAACATAGACACAAAAAAAATAACAATCGGTCGAGCCGTTTTGGAGGAGTTTGGTAATAAACACGAGATACGAAATTTTTATATATTAGAGAATTAAGTTAAAAGAATAAATAAATGTTATATGTCACGAAAGTTTAGTTCTTAATGTGATAAAAGATATTTTAGGAATTAGATTTAAAGCAAGCATTAACTTCAAAAAGTCAGATTTTGCTTGTGGCCTGAACCCTGAATCCCCGAACGTGAGGTCGAAAACTTAACCACTGTATTATTTTACTGATAATGTACTTACTTTATTTATCCGTATTCAGTAATATATTACAAAAAAGTTTACTGATTGACTGACTGACTTGTCGGGTAGCAGGCCGTTATGACATATCTATCACCTAAAAAAGGATTATTGAAAATTCAACCATTATGGGAGTAAAATAAGGATCACATGAGCGATGTCGAGAGTTTCCGCTAGTCCTTAACAAGCTACTTATAAGTCATCAGCTAAAACAAAAACAAACGACTCTTCAACTTTCTATAATATAAAATACTAGCAAACGCCCGCGGCTTCGCTCACGTTAACTTCTGAGTTATGCTTTACTATGGTGGTTTAATTTCCAAAATTCCTGCATTACACACCATTTTCTCTTGCTTCCTGGTAATAGTCACATATTGATTTTGAAAAATTCGATCGTCACAAAAAAGTTAAATATGGTGGCCATTTTTAGGGTTCCGTACCCAAAGGGTAAAAGCTCTTACTAAGACTCCACCGTCCGTTCGTCCATCCGGCCGTGGTTGCTTGCTACCATGGTAAGACATATAAGTACAAAATTGTGGCCAATTCTTTTAAATTTTTACCAAAAATTCCTTTTCTATGCTCGCTGCGATAATCAGATATCAATTTTGAAAACCGATTGTTTTCCCAGTAACAAAAAAGTTCAAAATGGCGGCCACTTTTTAAAATGTTGACTACAAATTCTTTCTCTATGCTTGCTGCCATTGTCAAATATCGATTTTCAAAGCAATCGGCCCAGTAACAAAAAAGTTCAAAATGGTGGCCAAAAAGTTCATCATTTTTTAATTTTGACTACAAATTCCTTCTCTATGCTTGCTGCCATACTCAAATATCGATTTTCAAAGCAATCTGCCCAGTAACAAAAAAGTTCAAAATGGCGGCCACTTTTTTAAATTTTGACCACAAATTCCTTCTCTATGCTTGCTGCCATAGTCAAATATCGATTTTCAAAGCAATCGGCCTAGTAACAAAAAAGTTCAAAATGGCGGCCACTTTTTTAAATTTTGACCACAAATTCCTTCTCTATGCTTGCTGCCATAGTCAAATATCGATTTTCAAAGCAATCGGCCCAGTAACAAAAAAGTTCAAAATGGCGGCCACTTTTTTAAATTTTGACCACAAATTCCTTCTCTATGCTTGCTGCCATAGTCAAATATCGATTTTCAAAGCAATCGGCCCAGTAACAAAAAAGTTCAAAATGGCGGCCACTTTTTTAAATTTTGACCACAAATTCCTTCTCTATGCTTGCTGCCATAGTCAAATATCGATTTTCAAAGCAATCTGCCCAGTAACAAAAAAGTTCAAAATGGCGGCCACTTTTTTAAATTTTGACCACAAATTCCTTCTCTATGCTTGCTGCCATAGTCAAATATCGATTTTCAAAGCAATCTGCCCAGTAACAAAAAAGTTCAAAATGGCGGCCACTTTTTTAAATTTTGACCACAAATTCCTTCTCTATGCTTGCTGCCATAGTCAAAAATCCATTTTCAAAGCAATCGGCCCAGTAACAAAAAAGTTCAAAATGGCGGCCACTTTTTTAAATTTTGACCACAAATTCCTTCTCTATGCTTGCTGCCATAGTCAAATATCGATTTTCAAAGCAATCGGCCCAGTAACAAAAAAGTTCAAAATGGCGGCCACTTTTTTTAAATTTTGACCACAAATTCCTTCTCTATGCTTGCTGCCATAGTCAAATATCGATTTCAAAGCAATCGGCCCAGTAACAAAAAAGTTCAAAATGGCGGCCACTTTTTTAAATTTTGACCACAAATTCCTTCTTTATGCTTGCTGCCATAGTCAAATATCGATTTTCAAAGCAATCGGCCCAGTAAAAAAAAGTTCAAAATGGCGGCCTATTTTTTAAATTTTGACCACAAACTCTTTCTCTATGCTTGCTGCCACTGTAAAATATCGATTTTCAAAGCAATCGGCTCAGTAACAAAAAAGTTCAAAATGGCGGCCTATTTTTTAAATTTTGACCACAAACTCTTTCTCTATGCTTGCTGCCACTGTAAAATATCGATTTTCAAAGCAATCGGCCCAGTAACAAAAAAGTTCAAAATGGCGGCCACTTTTTTAAATTTTGACCACAAATTCCTTCTCTATGCTTGCTGCCATAGTCAAATATCGATTTTCAAAGCAATCGGCCCAGTAACAAAAAAGTTCAAAATGGCGGCCACTTTTTTAAATTTTGACCACAAATTCCTTCTCTATGCTTGCTGCCATAGTCAAATATCGATTTTCAAAGCAATCAGCCCAGTAACTAAAAAGTTCAAAATGGCGGCCACTTTTTTAAATATTGACCACAAATTCCTTCTCTATGCTTGCTGCCATAGTTAAATATCGATTTTCAAAGCAATCGGCCCAGTAACAAAAAAGTTCAAAATGGCGGCCTATTTTTTAAATTTTGACCACAAATTCCGTCTCTATGCTTTCTGCCATAGTCAAATATCGATTTTCAAAGCAATCGGCCCAGTAACAAAAAAGTTCAAAATGGCGGCCAAAAAATTCAAAATTTTTCCTCCTCAAAATTTGAATCTCGAAAATCCCTTTCTGAAAACGAATTCATGATATACCTAATACCAACCAAGGTACCAATTTTCAGATCTCTACGACTTTTAATTTCGCTGGAATCCCTGGAACAACGCAAAAATTACACTTTTGTATGGGAAAATCCCTTAAAAGTAGGATTTTTATCCCTTCCAATTTGAATTTCTGGAATCCCCGTCTTAGTACGAATTCATGACCTAATATCAACCTAGGTACCAAATTTCAGATCTCTACGATTTGTAGTTTTCCGGGAATCCCTGGAACAACGAAATAAATTTCACTTTTGTATGGAGAAATCCCTAAAACCAACGGTTTTTACCCCTTAAAATTTGAATTTCTGGAATCCCCGTCTTAGTACGAATTCTCGACCTAACATCAACCTAGGTACCAAATTTCAGATCTCTACGACTTTTAGTTTTTCGGGAATCCCTGGAACAACGAAAAAAATTACACTTTTGTATGGAGAAATCCCTAAAACCAACGGTTTTTTCCCCTTAAAATTTGAATTTCTGGAATCCCCGTCTTAGTACGAATTCATGACCTAATATCTACTTAGTTACCAATTTTCAGATCCCTACGACTTGTAGCTTTTCGGGAATTCCTGGAACAACGAAAAATATTTCACTTTTGTATGGGGAAATCCAAAAAACCAACGGTTTTTACCCCTTACAATTTGAATTTCTGAAATCCCCGTCTTAGTACGAATTCATGACCTAATATCAACCTAGGTACCAAATTTCAGATCTCTACGACTTGTAGCTTTTCGGGAATTCCTGGAACAACGAAAAAAATTTTACTTTTGTATGGGGAAATCCAAAAAACCAACGGTTTTTACCCCTTACAATTTGAATTTCTGGAATCCCCGTCTTAGTACGAATTCATGACCTAATATCTACCTAGGTACCAAATTTCAGATCCCTACGACTTGTAGCTTTTCGGGAATTCCTGGAACAACGAAAAAAATTTCACTTTTGTATGGGGAAATCCAAAAAACCAACGGTTTTTACCCCTTAAAGTTTGAATTTCTGGAATCCCCGTCTTAGTACGAATTCATGACCTAATATCTACCTAGGTACCAAATTTCAGATCTCTACGACCTATAGTTTTGGCGGAATCCTTGGAACAACCAAAATCACCAAAATGCCTCATTCTTTTATATATATAGATATGCCCAGTTAATCTTAGCAGGAAATTGATTACCAAAGGCTGACGAGCCAACCAAGAGGCAAGCTTAATCTACTTACAGCCCATTTACCAAATGATGTATTGTGACGTTCTGTACACGATTAACATTTGCATTTTATTACGCTAACTACTTGTATATTAATGCAACTTTCTATCAAAGTATTATACCCTGTTCTTAAGGTAGAGTATCAGCTATCATTGTACACCTAATTTTTATGCATTCCTGTTACACAGAATCCTCTCAAATAAGTGTGATGGATATGGATTGTAAATATCGTAGCATACTGCTTATAATTTAAATACTAAAAATAAATATAGAATAAGTTTTTATCCAACTTTTATATATTATATTTCTGGTACACAGAAATCTTCGTAAACAAGTGTGATAGAGATGTCACTGGAAGATTGTAAATATTTGTAGATATCTCGCGAGATAGGAAACTGATTTAAGCATGCTTGCATTTACTATTTATAAGGCAATAAGTTTCTGTTAATAGTTAGACATACGTCCAATGCGCGTAATCTACTGAAAATTGACATTGTAAGCATCATGCAGTGGGTCAAAATCTCGCAAGATACATTGTAATTTAACAATTTAAAGAATAGAATCTATGACTAAAATCAAATATTGTAGTAACTCGATACAATTGTTATACTCGGTAAGGGCTAACTGTGTCATACTGTAGCCAAATTAATAAATGTATCTTTGTTCTTTAGTAATATAAAAATCCTTTATTTACATTCGGATATCGGTCTGCGTATAGTTTGCCCAGAAGGGCATATTTTTTTAATATCGGACTTTATCTTTCCGTCAGAGGGTCCGTAATACGATTGACCTTTCTCCCTTTGTGAAGCATCAGGACGAACCTTTCATCTTCTACAACACAAAATGAAACGGAGAGATAGTAAAGATTAAAGAGGCTGTGGCGATGGTTCTATCCACGTGTCACGAACAATTTTGGTCTTTGTTACTTTACTAGTAAAGTGATTTTGTATTTTTTTAAGAATTTGTACTAAAAGACTTTATTTCGTAGCCCGACCAAATATAAAGCATTAATGCATTGTTTTTGTTTGCAGGGCAATATATGCCGACGTGCTTACTAGGTAAAATAAGCCTTAAGAAGTTAATGTGTTCAGATGAACGCAGTGCAGTCGTTCGTTAGGCCTATGTGAAATAAAGATATTTTGACTTTTGACTTCTGACCGAATTATAACACTACTAAATTAGACGTGGAACACACTCCATCTGACATGGTCAGGCATCGTAGGAACAGACAGTTTTTAGTGGGTGCAAGCCCCACATAACCCCTTCGTTTCCCCTGTCGAAGGGGTATGCGTTAAGCATTTTCTGTCTATAAAAAAGGCACCATTTTTAGGGTTCCGTAGCCGAATGGCAAAAAACGGAACCCTTATAGATTCGTCATGTCTGTCTGTCCGTCTGTCCGTCTGTCCGTCTGTCCGTCTGTCCGTCCGTATGTCACAGCCACTTTTTTCCGAAACTATAAGAGCTATACTGTTGAAACTTGGTAAGTAGATGTATTCTGTGAACCGCATTAAGGTTTTCACACAAAATTAAAAAAAAAGTAATAAATTTTGGGGGTGCCCCATACTTAGAACTGAAACTCAAAAATTTTTTTTTCATCAAACCCATATGTGTGGGGTATCTATGGATAGGTCTTCAAAAATGATACTAAGGTTTCTAATATCATTTTTTTCTAAAATGAATAGCTTGCGCGAGAGACACTTCCAAAGTGGTAAAATGTGTTCCCCCCCCCCCCCCCCTGTAACTTCTAAAATAAGAGTATGATAAAACTAAAAAAAATACATGATGTACATTACCATGCAAACTTCCACCGAAAATTGGTTTGAACGAGATCTAATAAGTAGTTTTTTGATATTTACAATAAAACCTCTAAAAACAAAGTTAGTTTTGCGGTTCGATAAGAAAAGTGGTTTTTATGGTTTTATTCCTCCGGTTGTAGTACGGAACCCTCAGTGCGCGAGTCCGACTCGCACTTATTAAAACACAGAGTAAAATATTTCAGTAAGGCCATCCTATAGATTTATGCGAACATTTAATACTTGGAAAAGAGGAGGTTTCATTGTATGATTTTTTAAGAAAATAATTTTCATTAGAGCCAGACCCAGGTCAAATTGGGAATTAAAAGTCCCAACCTGGTCAGTGCTGTTACCTGAACTGGACATCCCAAAATCCAATAGCGTCAACAGAGTATCCATATAGCCTCTGTAAAATATTTCACTTGTCTTCTTTTACTTTTGGACTTATAGGCTGGTATGATGAGTGAATGAGGAGGTAAGGGCTTTCTTTTTTATACAATACGATTTTCAAATCTCCACTCTTATTAAACATACCCATCAACAATAATTGAATTGCAAGAATGATTCAATATAAACACACGAGGTAACGAGAGATCAACCTTTAGTCATCATAAAAAATACGATAAAAATCATTCGGATACAAAAAAACAAACCAAGATTAATAAAGATTTTGAATATTCATGAACGAATAAATATATTTAAAAACTGGAATCCCCGTTGAACTCCCGACAATTTTGCACTACACCCACCATCGATATAACTCAGACCGCAAAACAATACAGGAATTTCCCAAAACATAAATCGGGCGTATACAAATACAAAAAGCCGCGGAACAAAAAGCGCGCAACGGCCAGACCATGTCCTATCCCGCCCCACTAGTTATACTGATAAATGATATACTGTGTGCTCCTATTTTGCCTTTACAGTACAAAGGGCTTTTTATAGGACACCCCTTTACAAAAATCGTTGCAAATGACACTTCAATTTCGTTTACGTAACTGATTTCAAATTACTCGGCCACAGAGGGGTTCTTTTAATTAACATCATAAAATTTCTTTGACGATGATTTCCTCGATGACGTATTTTTCAATGGCTTTTTATACTCTTGGGATATGTCGCATAGACAAACTTAGTCTTTTTGAAATTCTAAAATTCTGACTCGCAGTACCGTTAACCCAGTCTCACGGTATAGGGATGCGAGGTAGGTTGATCTAGGTATAACTAGTCTTTAGGCCTGGCCGAAGAGAGGGATGCTTAGTGTAGCTATGAAACTACATTCATTGACTATCCAGTATCCATCAACGTAGTTCAGCGACGACTATGGATGTGGATGGAGATTAAAACGCTGATATGAAATCAGCTGTCTAAACAAATGGAATAAACCTGCGCCATTTATCACTTATTATTATTGAAATTCAAAGAAACCTGTTGATCACTAATTCAATTCATTAAATTAAAAATATATAGAAATGACATTATTATCTAATCGAAAAATTAGTCGCGTGACTCAATTCGTCCTTAAGCAATATTGTAGAAATTGAATAGACAAAAAAAATGAGAACCTCCTCCTTTTTCGAAGTCGGTTAAAAAGACAAACTGGCCTTTAGACAAAGTCAAATTGGCCAGGCTACTGATGATTAATGCCGCGTCAGCAATAATAACTTACTAGGTTCTCGAACAGATCAATAGGCCTTCATCATAGATTTGACCGCTTGACGCGATGTAAATTGATTCTTCGCAATCGATTGAAGTTTCACACATTTGCACGATATTCGTAACGTAACGATATCAATTAAAGTTAAACACCTGCAATTCTGACCGCGTGAAATTCGGTTTTCAGAATATCGCCGATACTATTTTTGAATTCCGGGTAAAAATATCTGGTATGTTTTAAATGTGAGCAGGTATGTTTCCCTCCATCTGGTGTCTAAGATGCGAGCCACGAGAAAATTATGCTGATCTCGTTTCTCTTTTTACTTCATAATAGAAGAGAATTTCAGTTTTTCACATATCATCACCAAACCATGAATTTTTTGGGATAAAAAGTAGCCTATATGTAAATCCAGGATATAATCTATCTCAATTCCGAACCAAAGCTGTGAAGAAGTATTTTTTCATACAAACTTTAGACCTCCGTTATACCCTCTTAGGTACAAAACTCGCTCTAGTTTTGAAAAATCCTTTCTTAGTGCTCCGCTAGAGTTTATAAGAAACCTGCGTGCCGGACGGAGTCTCTATACCCAACGGTTCGGGCTGTGCGTTGATATGTCAGTCAGTCAGTGTGTAGCAATTCGCTATAAGAGGCCCATGCTACATTGGGAATTTGATCTGATCTGACGGACGATTTTCTCACTCGAAAATGCATGACAATTACAATGCACTCGTACGTACCTTGAACTGCCTGAAGCTGCACACGATGATCTCCACCTGGTGCTGCAGAGAATTATGGGTTTTTATCGTTGAAAAAGGGGGTTTTTGGTGTTTTTTCACACACGGCGCGCGCGCGTTGACCGTTGCTCGAGCGTAACGACTTGAAGGTGGCGGTTGGTCGTTTTGTCATCGGTGACGTTGACACTTCTTGGAAGTTTGGACAGTACGAAATGCACGACAGCTGGTGGAGCTGCGTGTTGTCTATGCATTTATGCAAGCGTCGAAAATCGCTTATGGATGGCGGGAGTTTTGATCTGAATCCCTTTCCGTGCCGTAACGGAACATACCGCCCACCAAAATGCCTATGGTATTTTCTGGTTAAAAAATAAGAATGTTAGATAGAAGACAAAAACAAAAAGAAATTGAAGTGCGAAAGTATGATTTACGGTAACGCGCTTACTAATGAATAATAACTTACTTATAAAAACTAAAGTTAATCTAATGTACGACTAAGCTATGGTGATGCGTTAGGACGATGTTGAATATTCCTCAATTGGTAGAGGACAAAGTTTAACAAGGGGTCGTCGAATGCGATTGCTCGTAGCCGTTCTTAGTTCTGCGATCCGAACCACTCCATCAGGGCCAGGGATTAGATTTGTAACTCGAGCGAGTGGCCAGTGTAATGGAGGACGATTTTCGTCTTTAATAACAACCATGGACCCGATTGTCAATGGTTTAGAATCTCTGGTCCATTTTGCGCGTTGTCTTAAAGAATTAAGATATTCGTGTTTTCGTCTAGACCAGAAATTCTGATGAAACGCTTGTAACGAGTGCCAATGATAAAGCCGATTTGTATTTCGATAATATGCAGAATCTTTATCGAGTACAGCAATCGATAGCTCCGACGCTAAAATGTGTCTGGGTGAAAGAAGAGAAAAGTCGGGTGGATCCAAACTGATGGACGATAAACGTGGTATCGCAGGATATCTTTGAGTGTATAGTGATTGAACAATCTTACCGCCCACCCTGAAAAAACGAGGTTTATCCGGCAAAGAGTTCAGGTCATTTGTCATTTTATCTTTTGAATTATAAATTATTTCGAAAAGCACGATTTGTGTTAGCGAATTATTGCAATAATGTCGATTCATGAACCTTGAAATATGAAAACAGTTGACGAGCCGATGAATGTAAATGAAAATAGTTATAAACGTTTGCAACGATAAGGATTGATTGAGACTAGGAAATAAGGTCGATACATTTTCTCCGCTGGCAGATGCTTGATTTATGGTTGCAGACACGGACTTCCTTGCTGTTGCATCAACGAATGCTACGTTCACTGAAGATTTCCTCTTTACGCTGGAAGGCCAGATGTCTTGAATTTGGGAAAAACTTTTCGGCCCCGCCCACCATGATAAAGTGTGAACGATTTTTGTAGCAATTGAAACTAAATCACGTGAACGGATAACTGAATTATCAATCGACGATAGAGTGACTTTTGGATTCAAGCGAATACAGATAATGTAAATATCCTGAACAAGTTGACAGCACAAGTCCGTTAAGGGAGTGACGAGTAATTCGAATTGAAGGATGGAGATACATTCTGAAAATCCTGTTGGTGAGTAAACCAGAAATACGTGCATTTTATGTTCTACGGTGGCTACTTGCAGAAAGGTCAGAGCAATGTAAATGATCTCAAAACTCCATACATCAGCAATGCCATAAAGTTTGTGTGATTTGATTTTCCTAGTAATAATTATGTGTGAATTAAGAGGAGTTCGTTGCGTTTTCGATGCTTTTTCGTCATTATCAACTCGAGTATGCTTCCAGACAACATTCAGTATCCACATATTTTGCAAGAAATATTTCGTTTGAATAATCACTGGCGACAAAAACATGAACGGTTTGAATATTGCACTGATTTCAGTCAAGTTTGCTGATCTAATTTTGAAGTGAAACGAGTCGGAAGATGAGTCCCAGTTAAGACAGAGAACGTTTAGAACGGATAGGTTCGAATCATCAATTGAACCGATATGACATTTCTCTTCTAGAAGGTCAAAGAAAGGTTCGCGATCCTTACAGACGCATTTCTTGACTGCAAAACGATCTTGTTCAATTAGATCAGTGCAATGTGATTTTTCGTCGTTACAGGTGGCTGATTTGAATATTCGGTTGGCGACAAAATTAAGATTTTTTTCGTTTTCAGCTCGTAGTTGGACCGAATAACAAGTATGAGAAGCCAATACATGCGTCACCGTATTCAGGTAATATTCCTTCAGAGAATTGTTATGTGAACCTTTCCAGAATATGCGTTGATACACGCGATGATCTGTTAAAATTGAAATCAGTCGGTACAAGTGGTCGTCAGCCATAAAACCGATGTAGTGTGCTTCAAATCGTGGCAAAAATGTAGTTACGTTAGATTTTAGTTCGGTATGACTGAGCTGTTTGTTACTTAGGAACCGCGAGTCGGAATCTTCAAGAGGGCCATAAACCTGAATGCACTGGTCAGTTGCAGAATTAGAATGTATTACACGATGTGATGGTTGTGATGATTGTGCAATATTTGAGTTTAATTTAAATTCTGTTTCTGAAGGTTCCAATACATTAGTCGAAGCTAGTCGCGTTCTACCCAAAAGAAGCCAACCGAAAATAGAATTAAGGGCTGCAGGTTGATCTCGGTTTCCCGTGATTCTTTGGTTGAGAAGAGAGTCTGCAAACACGTCAGCGGCGAATAAAATATCGATAGGACCCGGAACATCAAAATCAGGATCTGCTAGTTTTAATGGCTTGATATGTGACCATCCAGAAGTATTCAGACGTGCAGTTGGTTGCTCGCCACATATCTTAGGTAAAACGTGTAATTCGAGCGTGAATAAAGGTTTGTTGTTAGTTCCCACGTGACACGTTACATTCCCCGAAATGGAAGCTGCGGCTTGTCCAAGTCCACTGACACAAGCACTAGTGTGTGACTGTTTTAGATTAAGCTGTTTTACGGCAGACTCAGTAATGAAATTGCTTTGACTACCTGTGTCAAACAACGCGCGAAAAGAGTGCATTCTTCCTGATGCGTCTTGAATTTGTACAACGGAAGTTGCTAGTAAAACGGTTGTATCTGACTGTGACTGTGAAACCAACGATGACGTAGAGGAATTGGATTCTGGGGGAGGTTCTCGATGGAGTAAAGAATGATGTTTTCTTCTGCAAATGCGGCAAGAAAAGATGCTGTTACAATTTCGGAGTTGATGAGAATTTTTTAAGCAATTAAAGCACCAGCGTTTATCTGTTGCGATTTGCATACGCTCATCGACAGATTTATTGAGAAATGCTGAACATGCAGATATGGTGTGAGGTTCATTGCAGAAGGGACAGTTGGTAGGCCGTGAAGAAGCAACAACTCCTTCCGGTAGCCTTTCATGCGATGCTATCAGTTTATGAAATGTTGGTCCTTGCTTATGTTTTACAGAAGACAACGAATCCTTCTGCGTGAGTTTGTTATGCTTAGATTGTTCGGTAAAATGCGTGTCACGTAATAATGCCTCGCATTTAGAATGTAAGAATTCTTTGAGCTGTATATAGGAGGGTAGTTCGGTATTCGAATATTTTTCCTCAAAGTCACGGCGTCTCGTTGTTTCTAATTTCGATAAGATGTGATATACTAGGACGAAATCCCAATGATTAACTGGTAAATTGACTGATTTGAGAATGCAGAGATTCTCTTCAAATAAGTCGAGCGATTTCCGAAACTCGTGAGCATTTCTGAAATTAAAGTTAAGCTCTAAAAGATCTCTCCAGCATGTAAAGGCTAAGTCGCGTTTACATTTGTAGCGTGCGATGAGAGCGTTATATGCATCACGATAGTACTCGCTGGTCAGAGGAAACGTTCTCACAACCGATAAAGCATCACCACTAAGCGAGGATATTAAATAATGAAACTTCTCGGTGTCGCTCAGAGACTTCGAATTATTTATTAACGAGTTAAACGTATCGAGATATTCTGGAAATTGTTTAATGTCTCCGGAAAATGATTTCAGTACTATTTTTGGCAAACGTACATTTGATGATGAACTGCACTGTGATGAATTGCACGAAGTCATTGAGGGTTCACTATGGTTTAAGCTAAGATAGATCGAATTTATTTTGTAAAACATTTCCCGTTGAGACTCGTCTGTTACGGATGTGAGACCAACCTCTAAAGCCTTTTTTGCCCGGTTATAAGCGATCGTACGTTGCCTACGCAATGAAGGCAAATCTCTAACCGTATATTCAATGTCCACGGATCTTGATTGAGATTTCTTAAGAAGGCCTGCCTTTCGCGCTGAATGTCGTCTTAAGAGAGACATTATTGCGAGTTATTGTTTGCCAGACTATATTTAAAAACAACGATAGAATAGCCTCCAATTCGAATTAGGGAATAGAAACACAAATAAAGTTACAGAGTTATAAATTGTTCGTATAACACAGTACCACACAAGTTACGCAACGATGTATAAGAAATGTGTACTCGTACTCAACAAAACTTGTGCGGTGAACTGTATTCAGCTATTCTTAATACAAGTTCTTATCTATGTACAGTACACCACTCAAGTTGTACACTACTTATAAGTAATCTAATTCACGTCGCTAACAAACTTTGTGGTAAACCGTACCGTACGCTAATGGAATGTTAGCATTCCGAATATAGAATTATAAACTTTATTTGTAAGACAAAAAGGTTGATGTGCGACGCGGAGGGCTCGGCGCGGTCGGAAAAAATTCACGCGAATGTGGGTACCCGACTACCGAGGTATTTAGTTCGATAATTAGTGTTAAAATTACGTATTTAAAGTTAGGAATAATAAGATGAATACGTTATCAGATGTTAATTTTCGTAGAATGATGTGAAAATCGAAATACGATTTAAAAGATTGAATTATTGCAAGCCGACTTTGAAATAAACACCGATAATTTGATGTGATTGTTTATTTGATCTTTCAATAATTCAATACTTTTACGTGGTAATTATTTGTTGTGTTTTACGTGTACTTCCCTGCCCGATGTGTTTAATCTATGTAGGTATTAACGATGGATGGGCTTAACACGGAGTAATTCAGATCGCAAGAACAAAAGGTCGTTGAGTTGAATATTCTAAATTACGCGGTTAACCAGATATACCATACACAAATTATTCGTTAAAAAGGCGGAAAATCCCGGGTTCGGCACCATTAAATGTAGCAATTCGCTATAAGAGGCCCATGCTACATTGGGAATTCAGATCTGATCTGACGGACGATTTTCTCACTCGAAAATGCATGACAATTACAATGCACTCGTACGTACCTTGAACTGCCTGAAGCTGCACACGATGATCTCCACCTGGTGCTGCAGAGAATTATGGGTTTTTATCGTTGAAAAAGGGGGTTTTTGGTGTTTTTTCACACACGGCGCGCGCGCGTTGACCGTTGCTCGAGCGTAACGACTTGAAGGTGGCGGTTGGTCGTTTTGTCATCGGTGACGTTGACACTTCTTGGAAGTTTGGACAGTACGAAATGCATGACAGCTGGTGGAGCTGCGTGTTGTCTATACATTTATGCAAGCGTCGAAAATCGCTTATGGATGGCGGGAGTTTTGATCTGAATCCCTTTCCGTGCCGTAACGGAACACAGTGAGTCAGTCAGTTTCTTTTTTAATATATTTATTTAGAACACAGATAGACAGATAATAGAGTGCGACGTAACTCGATTAAAATATTCTCATGGCGCACATCTGAACCCTACAAGTTATCGACTTCATGATTTGTCTTAAAATCCATGTTGATATGGTTTCATAGTTGAACAACTAACAAGCGCAAAAAAAAAACTTTAGTTCCTACTTCATTTTTTATCAATCCACGTCATAGTCCGACTGTTAAAAACATTGCATTTTCAATTGATACGTTTATTCGGATACCAGTTTTTATTGAAAAATACGTTCGTGCTTATCATTAACTTGTATGCAGATTTTTTCGGTTGTTTCATCAGAATGAATAGCTCAGAACCACACATTTAAATTTTATCGTAATAATCTGTGGTAAACTTTTACTTTTTTTTAAATATACTCGAATATTGGGCGGCGTACAAGTTGAACTATGCGTATACATTTTCTGGTGTCAAATGAGGGTCTCCCTAGAAAAAGCACGTAGGGTGGGGCGCGAAGATATTATGTACCAACGTCCTACGCAGACGGTCACCATTTTGGGTCAACTTAATTGACACGTATTATACCTACATAGTAACCGTAATCAGGCGTTTTCTTTTCACGAGCCACAAATATTCAAGAGCCACAGAGCCTAAAACAAAATAATTAGGATACCTCATAAACGGGCCAATAAACATTCTTCATTTGGGGTAATCAGCAAATCAAAATGAGTGAATTGCTCTATAAAGCTGATCGTAAAACCCTATGTTTTACTTTGTTTACAACGTAAGTGTTACTAATGCAGAAGCTAAGAAACTGGAACAACTTTGCCAGATTTTTTTTACCAGGTCGGGATTTTGAAACTTTTTGAGTAACAAAAGCGGGATTCTTTCGTCGAAAGCGGGATATTTTAATTCAAATTATGTGACAGGAGATATTTCATCTAGCCCTAACTTAGTGGAACATGAACAGTCCGTTAATAATCACACGGTTTGAATGGTTACAGCTATTTACTGAGAAGAGGCCCACCTCAAACTCAGTTTCAACGTGCTAGACAACTCAGAGTGCTAGACTATGGCTAAACAACATTTAATTTGAGAATCGCAATCATACGGCTTGAGAAAGCAGTGCCTACTTCCTAAAGCACAGCAGGGACAAACATCGGCTGGGACGTAGTTAGATGTTAGCTTCATTACACGTATTTGGAGTTACAATTACGGTACGAGCACTCTCCGGGGGGTGCTAAGAGGGGATGGCACCTCTAAAAGTTTAATACGTTTTTATAAAGACGTCGCGACGCAAAGCGGGCCGTTTGCATTAGTTAGTGGTCTCCACTCGACTACGCTGATTCACCCGTCTTATGTAGACTCGGGAAGGATTTACCTCATTTCATTTATGCAGTAGGTTCTTTTATCTTTTTTAGCTGCCTCAGTTGCGTTAGTCATCAGCGTCGACTGCCAAGATTCTGAGTTCAAGCCCAGGATTTTACTGGACCTGAAGATCTGAAATTGCAAGTCCAAGGCTCCGGCTGAAAATCAGCGCTGTGTGCCCCCATGCTTATATGGGGCACACAGCACCATGCTGAATTGGGGCCAACTGGTTGTGCCAACCCAGAAAAAGGTCACACACATGTGACACGCGGTGTCTGGTGCTTCCGGCAATTATTGGTTTTTGTTGCTTGACTAGCGGAACCGTCAGACATCGTTTTAGTACGTAATAGTACCTTATGTTTTGTTACATGTGGCATAATTATTTTTCTTTCTTTCTTTCTTTCTTTCAAATCTCAGAATTCAGAACGCTCGTCAGCGTAGTAAATGCAAAGCAAATTCCCTAGGATACACTGCGTCTGTAATTATAGGCAAGGGTATCACTTAACATCAGGTAAACGTGTTGCCAGTCTCGTCACAATGATAAGCACGCTTTATAAATTTTTGAAAAAGTCAAGAAGATTTCAGGCATTAAGGTTTCGGTTGCATTGGTTGATAGAATACGGATTAATGATAAACGAAAATAATATAAACACCGGCTATATTTGACGAATAGCAATCATTTAATATACATTGCGTACACGAAGGGAACGATCATCAATTAAACGCTAATGGTCCGCGCCTTGTTGTCACTGACTAAGAGGAAGGCCCGGAATAATTACAATGTGTGTGTGCGGTAATTGATCTGAAGCTTCATGAGGCTTGGTTACCTACTTCAGGTGAAACAGCCACGCGCAATGCCTGCTTATAAGTATAGTCGGTACAATATCTCGCTGCCTACGTTGCAATAAAATGGGGATTGGGAAACAAGATAGCGTCTGTAACTTGGCAAGCCTGTCGCAAAATCGCATTCAGATTTACAGTCACATGTGTAGCTTTTAACATCAAACAGATCATTAAAAGCTGATGTATGATGTAGCGCCTCAATTTACAATTAACATCATCATGAAAGGATCATGATCATGCATGTATGGAATCCCGTATCAAGCTGGTTCAAATCCAAATTTTATTTTTGATACTCGTAGACTACGATCTCCAAATTAACTCCTACAATTATTATAATTTTAACTAACACCCGGATTCCAAAGTTACAGGCAAACAAACAAGTTGTACTTTATAGGGTTCGGGATATGAAATGAAATTTAGGCCGTGTTATTTGATACACTTGTTTTTTAAACACTAGGTAGGTACGCAAGTTTGCGAAATAACACGGCCCCACGTTGGGCGCCACATATAGGGTTCGGGATATGAAATGAAACTTAGGCCGTGTTATTTGATACACTTATTGTATTCGCGGTAAACTAGTACATTATCGAACCGGGGGCTGGACGCAGCGAGCACCCACGGCGCGTGCGCTTAACAGTATAGCTCGGTTCTGACTGCTGCGCAGACTTTCGGCGCATAACGCGAGGCGCTTACGCATCGCGCCTGCGCGCTGGCACGCGTCGCTGGCGGGAGGGACGCGGCGTACTACAGTTGCGAGGAATAGAGTTAATAGGCGCTATAACTTCTCAATAAAATCAGTATGACAGGAAATGAGCATTGAAAAGAAAGTAACTTTTTGTATGCAAAATTAAATTTCTAGTCTTAATGGTTCTAAAAAACACTATTTTATTTTCCCAGAATATTTTGGTTTTGGTTCATGAGAAAACTTAATACCACTTTTGGTCATTTTTCTTTATGCTTTAAGTTTAAATGCACGAAGTGCACTTATACTTATACTTAACTTCGTACTTAAAAGTTATTATTTGGAACTTATTGACCACATAAACTTTTGTGCATGTATATTCGTTAGTTTTATGGCAATAAAAAATAACAGATAAGCAACCAGGTAAGTAAATATTGAAACTAAGCTTTGGACTAGGATAGCATCACTAGTCAAGAGTTAAAGCGCAAAGTAAACGCAAGCCAGTGTTTAACATTAATCACCGCATTTGCGCCAATGGGCGTGCGGTGCTCCAAACGGCTCAGTCCTAAATCATTACAAATGGATCACTAACGTTGGCCGCTCCATTGCACGGAACCAAAACCTAGTTACTGTAACTATAGCCTAGGCCTATAACCTAGCATTTCAATTTAGCAGGAAAGTTTATGTAACAGTTACATAATGGGGGGTATTAAAATACGAGTGTGAGTTTAAAAAACGAGCCGCAGGCGAGTTTTTTAATAGTATCACACGAGTGTTTTAATACCTAATTATGTAGAGTTTCATACACTACTTTATCTACGCTCATATTATTATCATAAATCCAAATCATAAAATCTTGCTAACTTTTGTCGTAAATCATTGCAACTACTAAGATGTCAGGTGGAGTGAAATTTTCTTTTGTAGGTTTCACTACTAGACATTTTTCAGCGCAAAGTTTTGACTAAGTAACAAAAAAAATTAGTTGTCTGTAAAGTCGGTTTACGGACGATAGATTTACGAGATAACGTCATAATCGTAATCGTTATCGTAATCGTTGTCGTAATCGTAATCGTAATCGTAATCATAATCATAATCATAATCACAGGCCCAGGTGGAACGTTACGCGGAACGTTAGACATTGTGTTGTTGTCTATGGTCAATCATGGCCCATCTATACTCTCGGCAATGACTACCAACTATATGTTGTCTGTGGATTCACTTAAAAAAATATTACATAAAAAATATTACCTACCCCAGATAATAATTGTAAGCGTTAACCGTTGTATTGCCGATAGCGGTACTGTAATCAATTCCTTCAAAACCCCAGATACAAATACAGGAGTCCAGAGCCGTGTATCGTTATGGATATTATACAACTTTCTTTAAATATTTCCATAGTAGAGCGATGTTATTATGAATAACTTTTTAATAATTATAGAAGTCTGTGAATAAAGTAGGTAATTATTTGACACATTTCGATTTTATAATTCGAACTTTAAGCAATGAGCGTAGATAAAGTGTTTTAAAATACAACAGAAAGATTTTTAAAGGTTTAGTCTTTCACTTCCAGAAAATAGTCTAGGATTTAAATTCAAGCCATAAGTGTAAGATTTTTCTTCCATTACAGGCAACGTAATATCACTTTCACCCTATAGTGATTGGTGAGTGACTCACTGTTGACCATAAACCATGCACAAGTCAGTCAAACTGATTTGAAAAATACAGAGTAGCATTATTATCGATTGCACAGCCTATTAAACGTCAATCATGGTAAATTTTAACTATTTAGTTACGATAAAACAAAACAATACTCGCAATTTTAAGCTTGGCTCCAGTGGGTGAAAATTAAAACTTGCAACTTACTAGGTTTTGAATCAGGGCAGGTTCGCTGTAACCACACCATTGATTCAAGAGTATCTACATTGCCTGCTTCGAGCAGTTAAATGGCGATATTGCCTTTGTGTTGCCCCAGAAACTTTAATAGAATTCAACCAATTTATTCCACTTAATTGTAACTTCCTCGTTCAAGATTTCGCTTTGTGTGTCGCTGAAAATGACATTAATAATATCATATTTTGAAGCTATTCAATAAGAGAAATTGGTTTCGGGTCTTTGATGAACCACTTAATTGTTTTCTACGCAGAGGCAGATATTATTTGGGAAAGTATTATTCATATTGTTCATATCATGTAGCTACTACTGAAGTGTCCATCTTGATCTAAGCCAAAAATAATCTTATTTCGGTGATGGATGGTGTGTATAGACAAACGGCATTATTATTCTTTCTTTAGGCATGTTTTGCTCCGATACACACCTTCAGTTGATGTTAACTCAATTTTAATTTAACTCATAATTAGTTAACTTCTTTTTCTCGTTGTCACATTATTATAAGTGAAAACATAAAATAATCCTTGCCGAATAACTTGTATACTTTAAGAATCGTGTAGAAACAGCTATGCACTTACTTGTAATGCTTACAAATTCGCTGCTAATATCTTTATTGTCCCTAACATCTGAATATAACAGCGTAACTATCTCAAAAAGCAATTTCCCGTGCGTTCATGAAAAATAACGACATTACACCATAAACTTTCAATGTGCCGCCCAAACATTCCATCCACCTTTTTACCTTCATGACCGCTGTTTATTTTATGTACGTGGAATGTTTTCGGTTCATCTTGTATGATATTTTTATTGTGAGGTGAACCGAAACGATTCTGGGTCCTCGTCTTTATTGTGCTTTTAACTGTACCGAAGACAATGTATTTCTATTTGATGGTTTGACATCTCGATCGATTTTTTGCACGTGTTTATTCTTCATTCGCTATTTTCTACTTTGCTTTCATTTTATGTGACTCAATTATCTGCTCATTGTTATCAACTCATATTTTCTATCATGAATAAAATATACTTTTTTATGTTCGAAAGAATGATGAGATGAGCAAAACGTTCATCTGATGATAAATTATACGACTGTCTACATCGGATGCAGTGACATTATAGATCCTACCTTTGCATTGCATTGAAATGACTTACAAAAACACTGCAATTTTTTAATATTTTTCTTTCCAAAAATTAGTATTATTTCTTGAAATTTTTCCATTTTCACAACGTGCATAATATAAATAAAATATTCATCGTCAATATTATAATCCATAATGTAACTTATAAACAACATGTAAAATTAGGTTATCATCTATTACGTTTATTACAATTGAATTTTTTGAGTGTTACTTACTAATTATGTAATTGTTCCATCCTAAGTACTTACTCCTTATTTAAACATACCTTTCTTAGAACCTTCCTTTATTAATTTATGTAATTTTTACCTGTTATGTATGTTTTACCTTCGTTGCTACTTAATATATATATTTTTAAAGTCATAATGGCATAACACATTTCATTAATTTAAAAGTGAAGAGTATGGAAACGTATATTGCGTTTAGTTCGAAAACTTCGACTTTGACATTTATAACACTATTGATTAAGTTCTCATAATATAAGGATAAGAATCAATATGGAGTACATTCTCGATCTCATCTTTTTTGTGTCTTTATGGTTGTATATTTTTATCGACTCTGCATGATATTCTTGCCGTCTTGAAAATCAAGTGGGTGACATAAATTTTTGTTGTCATATTAAGTGAAAGGTCTTGTAAATTGAGTTTAAGCTTAGAGTCTAGTGCTTGTTGAAACCGTTGGGGTAAATTAACTTCCCGTTCCAAATTAGTACGATAACATCTTAGGCTGCATCATCACTTACTATCAGGTGAGATCGCAGCTTGACTGCGATCTCACCTGACTATCTTGTATAGAGACTGAATAACTTGTATAGAGTAAAACAATACTAATTGAGTTATGACTGATATGGTATTTACGTTTTACTTAGCCGAAGTGGCACTTAGCGAGAGCACAATGGCAGTTAGCATGGACGTTGGGGACCCAAAGTGTAAGTAGCGACCTTGAATCGGGAACTGCAGTGTTGGCAGACCGTTTTACTAGTGAACTGATGACTTAGACTTTAGAGAGTCGGTGAGATAAGGTCACTCCTGCAATTTGTTCCCACGCATTGTTACTTTGTTTTGCAGGAATCTTAAGCCTTCTTCAACTAACAAAGGCAAATAAAGATTCGCGTTAGGGAAACATGAAATTTGTAAAAGGTGACGTCTTTTCATAGAGGCGAAGGTAACCCTTTGTTCTGGGCTGGGCGAGAGAATTCTCGGTCACGCTACTGCACATTATTCTTAACCTACATTTGACTTTTGAAGTCTGTACAGGGTTATAATAAGCCTTTAATTATAACGGTTGGGTACAACATCTTAATATTTTCATGATATCAATTAATTAAATAAATAAATAAATATATACGGGACATTTTACACATCGCAATCTAGCCCCAAAGTAAGCGATAGCTTGTGTTATGGGTACTAGATAACTGATAAATATACATACGAATATACATAAATACAATATATTAAAAAACACCCAGACACTGGAAAACATTCATGCTCATCACACAAACATTTACCAGTAGTTGGAATCGAACCCACGACCTCCGGCGCAAACAGCAGGTTCGCTACCACTACGCTATTTAGTCGTCAAATTTAAATTAAATTATTACACTACAAAATTTTTCCTATCATATTCCTAAATGAGAAAAAAAAATGTCCTAGCAAGAATTTTAGAAGACTGTTTTAGAAGATAAATAAACATGTAGTTCAATGACGCACCATTATTCTGTACCATTGTCTGTGACTATGGTTCATACTGCAGCTCTAGCCATATGACAATATAATATGATAACTTAGATGCAATGGAAATGGAACGAAATTCAAAAAATGTATGAAAATTATGGCTAAATTGATCACTTGACTGCCGCGCATTCTTATATCGCAATGCCATATGATTAGAGCTCTAGTTCTCTTGTATCTTATATCGTATAGCTTCGTATATGTAGTATCTATCGTATACCGTGATGCCGAGCCACAGCGGATTTCTATTAAACTAGTACGCTGGAGAGTCTCTATGACTCTACGATTTCGAATTGTGAAGTCAACATCTCCTGAGGATGTCCCGGTGTCGGGACGAAACGTGCGTCGAAGAAAGTGTTGGAAAATTGTGTGTAGTGTTTCATGTGGGCAGTGTTCCTGCATATGGATATTATATACAGAATCTTTTCAGATTATAGCAAAACAAAATTATCTGTCCTGCTAATTATGGATTTCCGCAAAATAACGCCTGCTTCCATTCAATAGTACGCTGGATCAAACATTCTATACAATTGACAGTTCATTTTTTGTGCAGATTTGAAGCGCCTCTCTCAAACGTCCACGGTAATAAATTGTCATTTTATGCTAGTGACCGGCGTTTTGAACGAAGGGGGTCTTCTCCGACGACCGAAGTCAGTCGGTGGTACGGGCCTCGAGGCTTGGCCTACTTGCCCGGGCATGTCCTCACTGGCAGCTCCACTGCCTGGGTATCCTTGTTGCAGCCCCTCTAAACCGGGCTGGGGCCGCGTCTGTCTGGCGTCGGCCTTTGAGGTACGGGTGTCGGATTTGGTTGCTGGGGCATCACGTCGCACGCGTCGTCCTCTTCGTCATCACCGAAGAAGCCACTTCTGGGAGACACCGTTGATTGAGGGAGTAGGAGCTCGCGTGGCAAGGGACGCCCGTTGGATGGTCTCTCTTGCAGCGGGGCTATTCCATGGAGGTGTACACATGTACTATTGTCCGCCCGAGCAAACATAGTGCATGCTAAGTGACGAATAAACTCCTCCACGGTTGGAGTGCAGGTGTCCCGGCGTTTTGAATGTCATTTTAATTTAGTTCCATAGATGCTCGCGCTAGGTTACACAACAATCAGCGCCAAAATGGCGAAAATCAAGTGTCTTCATTTTTACGTTGACAGTCTGAGGTCCAGCGTACTAGTTTTGAGCCTGTTATACACATACACCTTCTTTTAAGCCACAAAAACTGCAACCACGTAACTACAAGTTTTACATGTATTTGTACAACTAGATCCTAAGTACAAATTCCGCGAGGCGTCCACTAGAGCACGTACCGACGCCGTCAAAGCTCGCGGCTGATTGTGGCAGATCTTTTAGCAGTGGACCGGCCCTCGTTTAGATTCACGAGATTACGCCACCCAACAATAGCTGCCATCTTGTTGTGTATTCTGTTAGGGCGAAACGAGCGTTTGATACTGGAGTGTTTATTTGCAAATCGTATTATCAGATTTTTGTTCTTAGGTTTTTTTTTGGTGTTTACTTTACAAGAACCGTTATTATACCTCAAGGTATAGTCCTCATTTATTCACACGTAATTTAACAGTTTTGAACATCCAAAATGGCAAACGTTCGTCTCAGGAGATGTCTACTAGCCTTTCCAATATTTTTGTATGCAGCTACAGCGCAGACCTTAAGACGTAGATAAATACACGCCTTAGAAATGTGGTGCTGTGCTGGAGACGACTGTTATCTATAAAGCGGACAGCATGTCGTACAAACGTCTCCATCTTTAAGGAATTGAAAATTTACCAGAGGCTTCATCGCTTGTGCAAGATTTTGGTCACATAATATCAAGAAAGACAGATACCATCGAACATGAACATCTGGTGGTTTAAGGGCGAGTAGAAGGCACGCGTCTACGTAGTCGATTCCCATCGAGGTGGAGGGATCTCATCCTGGATGCTACAAGTTCCTCCATTACTGAGTGCTCTCGCAGTGCCGCCTACAGGAGCCACTGAAGAACTATCGTTAAAGCAGCAGTGGCATCATTGAACATCGTAACAAGTATAACCACGACCACTCTATCAAGAGTGAACGACGAAGAAGAAGAATGTCGTTCCCATACACTTTTGAGTTACGTTTGAAAGCGTTGCGTTAGCTATCTAAGAAATCAAAGAGTCAGTCAATGGAGTCAATATGACTACAGCTGTACTAAAGTGGTGATCAAAATCGATGTTCATCTAATCGCTTTTATTTTATTCAAACGATTCGAATCGATTTTCGTAACTAGTATCGGCCCATCGAGCGAGCTCTGCACCGCCACAAGCACTCTCCAGTCTCAAGCAAACGAGTGCCGTTTTAGACTTCAATAACACTACATCTAGGCCAAGGTTGGATATTTCCGTAACTTTCGCGCTTTTTAATATATTTCGAGTTAATTTAATGCGATCCGTGTGTATGATGAATCCTTTTTTCCGCCGATCCGAAAAGAGGATTACGCGAAATCACATCGTTTTTAAAAAAGGCTGGCAGCAAACGCTTTCACACTTTTTTTGTGATTTATCTGTAGTTTTTACTGTATGGCGAAGTTATATGCTTGCACTAGACGAGAAACCTTATAGAAAACAATAAAACGTTTTCTTAGAAAAAATGCCTCTCTTCTCTCTCGAAAGTACCAAGCTTTTGCCAATGTGAATAACGGAAGAACCTAAAATGTGACAAAAGTCGTATAAAATAATACTTAAAGAAAAATAGATAATATACTGTCACCACAATAATACGAGTAAATTCTATTGTCACTTGTAAAAAAATCTTGCTTATTCCAGGCTCACTTATTACCTCTTAAAAGCTTACGAAACGATCTAAGTATTAACAAACTTTAATTAAATAGGGAAACTTCTGATTAGTGGCAACATTTCGATGTTACTGGCGTAGGTAGTCAGAAGAAAAACAAATATATCCCGGAGGCCTCATCGAGTTTCAGGTTTCTCTCTAACAATATTGACAAGTTGGTACGAGGACTTCTGAAACTTTGGTGCTCGAAAGGGAAGTATCTAAACTATCGAGCTACACGTTTAGGAGAAGACATAAATGTTGTACCATCATTCAGAATATTTTACAATAGTCATCACTACACTGCACTACACTACACTGCACTACACTACACTGTCGTCATCAATTTACTAATCTTATATTAATTAAGCTTCCTACAAGTAATGAATGCTCTTTACCACTTTTCCACTTTGCGTTTACTACTGAAAAAATCAGCAAAAATCAAATATGGGTGTTCTTGAGATTTTAGTGATCACAGAATCCCTAGTGATCGCTAATAATTTTCTTGACCCGATTATACCCAGTGGTGAAAGTAGTAATAATAATTTACTATAGGTAAAATGTTTACTTATTACATAATTCATACGAAATGATCACTTATTGAAGTGATTTGTCTCGCCACTATAATCGGCATGTGTTATTTATTAGAAGCGTTTACTTCAGTGGCTCAAGTGAGCTAAGTTTTGGCGTCTACCAAGCCGTATACTCTATCCAGGCTTGTGTTGCTTTTTGACTCTAGGTTGTAATATAGATTTCTTTGTTACAATAACTTGGAGTATGGCTTTATGGTATCTAGCTGAGGGAATACGTAATATTTTAACTTTTTGTACTTCAAACCAAAGTATTGAAAACTAAAAGTAATAATATTTTATCGAAGGACTTCGTCGTATTGCGGTTTTTATTTGGAATGTTGCGGCCAAATCAGTGCGGAGATTTTCTGCGTTCGTGGTAGTAGGTTACGAAACTACAAACGCAATGTGTATTATGGTTTACTGGAACTACATGTATTAATTAAAATAAAGTTTAAACTTTTGATATTATCTTTACAGGTAAGTCTCGATCAGTCGATGACACAGCCAAGGAGGACCCATGTCTTACTGGTAGGCCTCACTTACTTTCCTAATTGCTTTAACTATTTTAAGTATTATATTCTAAGCTATACCTTACTATATTTAGATTAAGTATCTTGTAAACGGTTTAACAAGCAATTAACCATAGTTTCGTGAAATTTTCTTTCTATAAGCCATCCATCCATCCATTTTTAACATCGCAAACTATGTCATCCGCCAAAAGGTTACGTGTTATGGTGTGTTACTAAATGCTTACTAAAATCCGGTCTTACTTATAGTTTACTTTAATTTATGAAACAAGTCTGAATTTTAACCTCCACAAAACTTTCATTTTTTAAATGATGTTTTGCTTACTCGGAACGTTTGAATTACTAACTAACGTAAGGTTAATGAACAACTAAACAGCCAATGACCAGATAATAAGAGGCACTGCCTGAGATCACAATAAATCGATGTCCGACTTTTTCTCGACTAACAATCAGACATAAAGACTGTAACATATATCTAGGTCCATTCCACGTTCTATAAAAAGTTGGTCAAAAACAATAGGCAAAATTGTCGCTAAATAACTGTAAAATAACTTAAATCAAAGTTTTTATCTAAAATGTGACATAACTGCACGTACCAAAATCTCATGCAAAGAAATACTTAAAAATTTCTGCCACAAATGAAAACCAAAAAGAAATAAAAACCCTCTGCGATAAACTTACCGCATAAACTGTAGGTGAAACGCTTCAAAATCAGTTTTAAATTTCATGTGATATATTATGGCAATGGCGTCTGCATGAACTGTGACCGCATAATTTGGTTAGTCTCGAATTCAATATTTTGGAAACCATTCTTAAACTTTCAATTACATATTGGATTGGTACTATAACATAAATATATACATCAAATGAACGTGAGCAATTGAGCATGATAAAAATTATGTCAAATGTCTCACGTTCCACTCCACACAATAGTAGTTGAGTACTTTGCACTCGAAATTGTATACGAATAAATATACCTGTGATATACGGTCCAGCTGTGAGGCCCAATTTCCAGAAAAACGCTGAATCCATCTCGGCTAGTAAGCGTTGAAGCTTCGTGATATCTTCTCGTCAAATATACCACAGTGCCTGAAGAATAATGCCCTTCGCACACTGCTCGTAAGCGTAGGCGTAGCGTAAGCGTATCGTTTTGATGATACGCATAAATTTATGAAAATTACGCCTCCTACGATTCCCTGCAACAACGCTTCGTCTGCGGACATGTTTGAAAATGTTCGTGCTCGTGCTGCTCTCGTCATACGCGCGGGTTACTTCTACGCTTACGCTTACGAGCCGTGTACAAAGGGGCTAAATTTGGCTGAAACGAACGAGCAATATACCCAAAGTAGTTTGCTGCATTTTCCCTATAACCCATGGCTAGAGTATATGAACTTCCCTCACGATATCAAGTTGTTTGTCATGCCAACAGTTATAAAAACCTATATCAGCAAGTGTAAAGCGATATTTCAGGCGAGACACGATCTAATAAAAATGCTCTTTGATAGAACGCCTTACTTTAATTCTAATCAAGTCTCTAACAACGGTTTAATAAAACAGCTATGTACTCGCATGAGGCTCTCATGAAATTTATATTACCGCGCCGCTCTGGCTGACGCAAAATTGCCAAATTTATTCAGTGACACTTTTCCTCCACGGAACTTTTTTGGGTATTTGCGTAAATGTTTTTTAGCTGTTTCATTAGTGGAGTACTGTTTCCAAGTGTAGTTTGATTGTAGAGGAGTATAAACGAAGGCCGCATTCCTTGAAAAATTATTTTCAAAGTTTACATTTCTTTATCTAAGTATATATATAAAAGAGAGTTACGTCACTCACTCACTCACTCACTGACTAATCACGATATCTCAGGAAGTATAAAGCCTACAAACTTGAAATTTGAAAGGTAGGTTCTTTGTAATGGGTAGGTGTCAGCTAAGAAACGATTTTGAGAAACTACCCCTCTAAGGGGGTGAAATAGGGGTTGGAAGTTTATATGAAAGTCCCGTGTTTTTGAAGTTAGAGACGTGAAAATCGTCATTTAAAATTTGTATAAGTCGTTTTGGAAAATTCCCCTTTAAGGGTGGTAAAATAGGGGATGAAAGTTTTTATGTGAAAATTTTTAATATTGTTACTGTTGACTTGAAATTTGAAAGGTAGGTTCTTTGTAATGGGTAGGTGTCAGCTAAGAAACGGTTTTGAGAAAATCCTTCCCTAAGGGGGTGAAATAGGGGTTGGGAGTTTGTATGAAAGTCCCGTGTTTTTGAAGTTTAAAGAGTCGTGAAACTCGGCATTAGCACTGAACCTATTTTGGGAGCGGCGTATTTAAAGTACGAAAGTTTATATGTGCACATTACAGTATAATATAATAAAGGTGAAAGTTTGTATATATGTGTGTGTTTGTCTGTTACTCATTCACGCTGCAACTACGAATCCGATTTAGCTGAAATTTGGAATGGAGATGGATTATTACATGGATTAACACATTATGGTACTTTTTATCCCGGAAAAGCGATGGTTCCCGCAGAAGTAGTGAAAAACCTAAATTCACGCGAGCGGAGCCGCGGGCAACAGCTAGTTTCATATATGCCTAACTAGCTATTAAAATGTTTGACTTATCCAAGGATAAGTCAAACATTTTATTAGCTAGACAAAACATAAGTTTATTATCTCGCTGCAAACTCGGTCATAAATCATCTGAGTGTTTCGCTTTTGTATTTCACTGCTGAGCTACACTGAATGATTTATGGCAGAGTCTGCAACGAGATAATAACACTACTATAGTCAGATGACACTGGCTAGATAAGTCAAAAAAGTCCCACCTCAAATTATGGTACACATAATAAGTCAATATCATAGGCAGTCGAAGCCAATAAAATAACTAGCTCAATTAAAACAACAGTGTACAGTTTGTATGAAGTAAAACAGAAGATAAAATGTGTTTTATTAAAATTTTGTTATCTGAATGTGTCAGGCTTTTTGATGAAGCACCGGAATTTTAAATTCAGAATCGGAGCCAAAACGACAGTATTTTCATGCAACGGAAAATTTACAGACTGTCGTTAAAATTATAATAATGTTACCTAAAGCATAAATCAAACGATTCTGTTTTTTATTTAGTTTTTGTGTGCTACTAAAGAGATTTCTTCACCTTGGTTTTTCATCGACTACACAGTCTATTTTATATAAGCATGTAACGTGTAAAAAGCCATATACTCTTGGTGTCAAAATAAACATTTTTGACACCAGTAAACTGGCGACATTAATTGTTTCGTGCGGTCCGCCGGGTCCTATGTATGTGTCTATTATCTCCGGCTCAGTTCAAGCCAATGGAAGGACCGAAGTATAAAGCTACAGTAAAGAAAAAATGCCCTTATTATTGAGGTAAAACAGAGGTCATGCGAGCGTATTCGTGAATGCCCTCTAGAAAATAGTAAATAAGTATGTATTCCATTACATAAATTTTCTATTAGTACGACAGTAGACAAGGTACCTAATTGCTCTATACTTTGATTAAAATACAAGTAAGTATGAGAAAGAAACAAATAAAACGTAACCACTCAAACAGATGAACCGTTAACAAGTAACAATGCGAATAAATAATCGTTACAATCGAGTGGATGCTAACGAAAAACTTGAATAAAACATCGATCGTCTCGATATCATTTAGCCAAGTTTTTTATAGCACTTGGTAGAAGTTTTCGCTAACTAACTTCGCCCTAAACTTATATTTTCCCGTAGTTCGTGGCATCGTTAGGACGGTTCGTGACTGTCCTGATTAATTCATTCCAGCGGACGATGCCATTCAGTACTTTGAAAACATGAGCCACCATCTCTGCGAAAAGATTACACAGTCATACCTTTAGCAAAAAAAATTTTTTTTTCATACAATACCTGATGATGAGTGATACATAGTGTTATATCAGATGTAGTGCGTCGCACGGCTTTGCACTCCAATATCATACGACGCACTGGACTGCGCTCACCATTCTGAGTTAAGTTCTTAAGCCCCATTTTACCTAGTAAAAACGCTGATAATAATCGACATACGCAGTAAGCAAAGTGTTTCGCTTCAAATTGAAACACTTTGCTTTAGTCTCTATAATGCTTCACACTCAACTTTGTATAAAAACCGCCCAAAAACTCAAGATTGCCGAGATAGCCTTCGAACTAAATAGAATATAATGTGGTGATTTTACTGGACCAAACTGTATTTTGAAAATTGCAAACAAATTTTGCGATTAATTAATTAAGTAATTAGTTCTCAAGCCCCTCATGTTTCTTAAATACTTAAAGGTTGATGCTATTGTTTTTTGTTCTGTAGGTCTATTTGGCTTTGTATTAATTTGACGGCATTGTTCTCAAATGTTTCGTGGCTCGCATTTACAAAAAAAGCATAATTAGTTACGATATTGTTCATGACTGGACTGGTATCGCCGTAATGTTATTATCGCATTGCTGTCATAATAATTAATTATTAATTACAAATATGTTGTTTTCAATGAAATTAACATTATAATCTCGATGGTTGTTGGATATTGTTTCAATTCTATAATCAAGTTCTATAAGTCAACTTCGGCAAGTTTTCTTGCTAATGTAAATTACAATTTTTTACCGTACGCAGGAGAAACTGTGTGTGTTTTGGTTTTCAAAATCCCCGCAGTATTTTGAGAAAAAAAAGTCTCAATTCAAAAACAGGCCATAATGTATGCTAATTCTAAATTTCAGCCAGAACGGTTTCGTCATTTTTTTTTTGTGAATGGCGCACTCTCTCATATACATACACTCATACAAACTTTAGCATTTAATATAATATAAATATAAGTATAGGTAAAAAATTATGTGAAATTTAATATTTATTCAAATCATTTTTGTCATTAATTAATTGAATAAATAAACGAATAATTTGGCAATCCAAACACTTAGCTTTCCATAATTTAGTTACACTATTTTAAAATTTATAATTTAGGTAAACTTTGATACAGGAATCTACTGAAAGGATCTAAAAATTACCAAAAGGAATATTAATATTTGTATTTTCAACTCCATTTACTTTTATAGTTTTTCCAAACTGAAGCGAAAAATGCATTCGATTTGCAATTGAAAATTGTCTCACCGTTTCTTATTTCTGTACCTAAATCACTGAGTGCCGCATTTGCACTCTAGAGGTAGTATTTCTTTCTACACCATTTACATGCAGGCTGTATTACCTCTCTTATGGTCTTATCACACAGGGATTTAATGTTGATGCCAAGATATCGTTCTAATAATGTTTTGTGTCTTTTAGTAACTTTCGGCGACGGTTCTCCATAATATTTTCAAAGGTTTGTAAAGTCTACCAGCCCAACCCAATCTTGGCTAGTTCAGTAGACTAAGGGCAGGCTAAAATCTATCTTTGTTCAGTCTTACAAATAAAAAGAAAACCAGCTAAGTACGAGTCGGTACATACTATAAAAGAAGTAAAACGTTAAAAGAATAATTTTTGTTCATTAAATTTACGAGTATAATTTACAAGTAGGTACTTTTCTGTGGAACCGCAAATGTAACATTGTTTTTAGTGGTTTAGAGTTATTATAAAAAAGTACTAGTTAGAGAGTTGATTTTATTTTTCCTGTAAAATATACGAATAAAGTTGTGTGCAACATGCAGCAATGCGGAAGAATTATATAATAATAATAATAAATAATAAATTTTTCTTTATTAAGGTATGGACCCAAAAAGTACAAAAGTACAATACAAATTACAATATATAAAATAAGTTATTAATAGTAATAAGGACAAATATAATGTATATAATATAATGTAATTTTAAAATTATAATTCAAATAATCACTGTGTGCCAGCTACTTTCTATTTGGATTTCGATGCATCGAGATCCAATGCGTCATCATAGGACTTTGTAAGTCTTGCCCTATCACTTGAAGGATGCTGTTTCCAGAGTTACGCAGTCTTTCCCAAAAGGAAGCTATACGTGCTCTGATAACAGCAAAGAAATCGGGCATTCTCGCCTCGGCGAACATGCCCGACGCGCTGCAGTATCTCGGCAACTTCATAAGGATACGGTATGCGTCATTATACTGCACCCTTATGGTGCTGAAGGACATCCTCTTGTACCGATACCATAACTGGCAGGTATAAAAACACTGGCAGTAGGCCCTAAAGAGTGTGTCCTTGACTTCTTTACTGCATTTAGCAAATCTGCGCGCGAGCATGTTGCACCGAACCGACAATGCCCGCCTTTCACGTTCCATGTCAAGGTCGTCCTTACGATCGTCCGTGACGATGTGGCCAAGGTATTTGAACTGCCTCACCATCCGAACCACTGTTCCATCCAAATATACTTCAGGGACTCTCTCCGGACCCTTTCCTGCTTTAAAGACAACCATCTCAGTCTTCGACACGTTGTACTTCAGCCCGTGAGAGCTAGCATAACTCTCACAGACTGACAGTAATTTCCTGAGGCCATTGACCGATGGGCTAAGGAGCACCATATCGTCTGCGTAGCTTTGGTTGTTAAAACAAATACCATCGATATGGCAGCCGATGCCAGTGCTCCTCAACCCACAGATCAAGTCGTTGACATATACGTTGAAAAGGTCCGGAGAGGTTAACCCGCCCTGGCGAACCCCACACTCTGACCTATACGCGTCAGAGGTTGTGTCACCCCACCTTACATGATTCGTTTGGCCCCCGTACCAGTATCTCAACACCCCAATGACCGATTCAGGGACTCCTGAGCCGCGCAGTTTGCTCCAGAGGATTTCATAATTCACTAGATCAAATGCACGGCTCAGATCTAAGAAACAAGCATAAACCGAAGTGTCGCGGCTGACATAATAGTCCACCGCGTACTTCAGACTGACAATAGCCGAGTCTGTTGAGACACCAGCACGGAAACCAAACTGCGCTTCATCTATGCAAACATTGTCCAGCAGTTCGGGCTGCAACAACCGCTCAAATACCTTGCCCACTACTGTGCCCAGAGAAATAGGCCTATAGTTCTTAGATGAGCTCAAGTCTCCGGTTTTACACTTAACGATGGGCACAACTATCGTTTTCATAAGAGGTTCAGGAAGGTATGCATGCTTCACACACAAATTGTAAAGCGTACATAGCTTGAACCACAGGACCTCACCTGCGTATAGTAAGTGCTCTATACTTAGATCGTCATGGCCGGGAGACTTGCCTCGCTTCATTTCACGCACAGCCTTGGCTACATCTTGGACTGTGAACTGCACCACTGGTTGCTCAGCAACGACAGGGCTAGTTTTCGGGATTTGGGCTGGCATCGCGTCTATTTTAAACTTTGAGGCAAATGATTCGGCTATTTCTCTGGGCTCTTGCAAGCCGTCCACAGAGACAGGCAGACTTTGTTTGTACTGTAATTTCTTTGTTGCATTCCAAAATTTTGGGAAATTTTTCTCTCTTTTATAGGTAGCTAGTATGTCCATTTTAATCCTTTCTTCATTACGAATACACCATTTTAATTTATTTTTGAATAATTTTCTACTGCACACCATTCTGTCATGTATGTCGCCTGTGGACGGCCTGCCAGCCACCAACCAACATTCATAATCGCGACGGGCGGCTCGATGGCTCTCCCTGACATGAAAGTTCCATCCAGTGACAGGCTTACGATTTTTATTCCTAGAAGGACGTGTATTAGAACATTTAATGGCACCGATCTGTAAAATAATAATACATAATCCTATTATAATATTCGTCAATTATTTTAAAACAGTCGTCGCTATCGCTGCCACTACAACTACAATTACATTTGCACTGATTCTTACATTGTACACATCCAGTTATGATAACTTTCTCAAGCTCACGCATACAGTACTCGTAATACATATCGATTTGACTAGAATCCCTATTGCCCCAGCGTACCTTATCACTATTTGACATCGTTCGGCTATCGCTGGTGACTGGACCAGAGCTGAGGTCGATGTTGCACTCTACGCTCAATGGCAGATGATCGGACGTGTAAACACCGTACATTACACTGACCGATACTATAGTTTCGCGCGCTGCCTGGGTCGTCACGCAGTGATCCAACCACCTTCGAGAGCCGTGCGCGTCGCTAACAAATGTGTGTGTATCCGAGTTGATCCCTAACACGTCAATGTCCGCGCATATTAACTCCTGCTCTTCACAAAAGTTTAATAATTGATCTCCGAAGCCGGCGTTGGGGTGAGCATTATAATCACCCAGAACATAAACGAGCGGAATGTCATTTTCTTCAATTATAGCACTCACTCGGGCAAGACAGTCCGTAAATTCGGGAATATTATCTTGCTTATCGGTCGGTAGGTATACACTAAACACGAGAAATGACTGAGAGCCATTAACCACTCGAATACATATCACCCTGTCACTAGAGCAGTCGACAATGGAAACGTTAGGAAACTTAGATTTTCTCCAGAGAATCGCGAGTCCGCCGTATGGACGGCCCCTAAGGACGCCCGACGAGAGATCCACCGAGGACTTGGCTACGCAGCTGAAGTCCTTATCGATAGTGTCAAGCAGGCCGAGGTCGTGCGGCAACAGCCAGGTCTCCTGTAGGGCTACAACGTCCGCCGCACCGCACAAATCCCGCACTTGTTGAATAGACGTCTTAACGTTCTTGCAATTAAACGTAATAATTTTTATCTTATTGGGTGTACTGTCCATATTAGTTAGTTTTGTTTGCGTGAGAAAAACGCTCCCTAAACCTTCTGAATACTAAATCTGCGGGCCAGAAATCCGTGCTCAAAAATGTATCTAGATTCTGTTTTGGTACGGTGATTTTAAAAGACCTGAAAACCAATTCTTTCCTTTGAGGAAGTAACTGAACATCAATAGCTCGTACTCCTTTGGATTCTATGTACTCTTTGACATGTTCAATGGTACACGTAGTCTCCAACCTCGACAAGTATATAGATTCAGGCAATTGTGCTACTTTTAAGTTACTCGAATCGGTCGCCGTGCCACATTTGTTGATATTACGTAGCTGCCGCTTTTTTCTATTCACGTAAGGTGTGAATCCGTCGTCCTGGTGTTTGTCGCTCGTATCCCTGATATGCGTAGGGTCGATAGTCGCGCTTTGCTTCACCGGTCGCGTTGCAATCGCTCGATAGGACGGTGGCGATACGATAGTATCGAGCGAGTCCGAGCGCTTACGCCGCTGCGCGGGCACAGGTGAGGGTACCGCGCGCTCCTTTTTACTGTTCAGCCGCTTCGTCCGCTGTCCGGCATTCTCGCCCTTGTGCCCAGGCGATACGGGTTCGTTTTACGTACTGGATGATTCAATGCTAGCACACAGCTCCGATTTCAAAGTATGAAACTCCGATTTTGAAATCGAATCTTCACGTAATTTTTGTAGCTCTGTCTTTAAAATCAGAATATCTTTTAAAAGGCGTGTCACGTCCACATGATCAAAGGATACAGGTGGCAGTCTGTTCAGGTCTTTCGCGACGTAGGTTGGCTGCAACTCCGGCTTGATCTCGTGAAATACCTTAAGGACGTCTCGGATATTTTTCTTCCGCTTATCTTCACCCTTACGTTGAATGAGTCTAATTCCCTCCCCGGAGAGGGCGTCAAAGAGGCTCGCCTTGCCACACTCAACTTCTTCGTCAGTGAAATTAGAGTTACATATCTGCACTATACTGAGTTCGTCCATTATATCGATCTTATTCTGGCAAAATGCCAAGAACTCGTTTATAATAATCACTTGTGCCTGGCTCATAGTGATACACAAGGAGTAGGTATTTACCTACTAACTACGTACGGTAAAAGACAACTAGCCGCGCATGTCAACTCGCTTTGCGTCGCGAGCGACGACTGATATAGCAGAGAAAGATGTTTTATCTTATATCACTAAAAAACCAAGCCAGTAATCAAAAATCTATGTCTGAGCGTTTTTGGATATTATTATTGCCAACACATTAAAACAAAAATAAAATGGAAAATTCTTTCCAAAAAACCAACTTCAAATGCCACTACAAAGAATGAAATAATTTTTAATGTACACCAATTCGAAGTCGGGCAATGTTTTGTTCAATCATTAATAGTCCTTCTTATTAAAAAACTTGATGTGCAAAGAAACGACAAAATTATCGACAATACCAAGGACTATTATTGAATGAACGAAACATTGCCCGACTTCGAATTGGTGTACATTAAAAATTATTTCATTCTTTGTAGTGGCATTTGAAGTTGGTTTTTTGGAAAGAATTTTCCATTTTATTTTATACTTTTTAGTGGAAAACAACTAATGCGCAAGGCATTGGAAAAAATGCCCACATCGCTTGAAGTATGCTTCTAAAATCTGAAGAGTTCCCTCAATTTCTCCAAGATCCCATCATCAGATCCTGACTTGATGAATACAGTCATTAATTGATGACTGCAAGGAAATGCAATCGTAACTATGAAATATACCTAAATCGCTTCAAGTATACTAGCAAAATTTGAAGAGTTCCCTCGATTTTACCAAGATCCCATCATCAGATCCCGACCTGATGACCATAAGACTACCTGGAAAAAATTACTCTTTCAAACAATACCCAAATCACTTCAAGTGTGCTTATAAAATTTGAAGAGTTCCCTCGATTTCTCCAGGATCCCATCATCAGATCCTGACTTGATGACTATGGGACCATCTGTGAACTATACCCTATCAAACAAAAAAAAAATTTCGAAATTGGTCCACGCATCTTCGAGTAATCGGGGAACATACATAAAAAAAAAAAAAAATAAAAAAAAAAAAAAAAGATTCCGACGAATTGAGAACCTCCTCCTTTTTTTTGAAGTCGGTTAATTACATCCATTTCCGATAAAAATTAGAAATATGGAGATTTTGCAGCAAAAATCGAGAAAATTGTATCCAATCGTTTTTCTAAGCGAATTTAGGTTACAGACTCAAAATACATAACATTTAAGATAATGACCAATGACCCCATGTGCATGGAATCCCGTATCCAGTTGAATCAAATCCAATCTTTATTGACTACGGTCTCCACAATACCTCCTACAATTATTTTTTTAATTAGGTAACTGCGGATTCCAAATTTAAAGGCAAATAATTAAGTTGTACTTCCTAATAAAATCTGTATGACAGGTAATGTGCATTGAAAAGAAAGTTACTTTTTCTATGTAAATTTAAATTCCGGATATAATATACAAATTTCTAGTGCCTATGGTTCTTGAAATAAAGTGTATTTCATTTTCCTAGACTATTTTGGTTTTGGTTCATTAGAAAACTTTATACCAGCTTTGGTCATTCTCCTTTGAAAATAATTGTTTTCATTGTTTTTTAAACTGCAAGTCACTATAGTAGGCCTTAAACGACCGTATACGCTTTTAAACTGGCGTACATCATCGCAGGCTTTCAGTGTGTAGTGCATGTGTACTATGTAAATCCTTTTTTAGCCATCTGAGTTCTCACGTATCAAGTGTGATAGAGCCCTTAAGAAGCGTCTTGGTAAAATATCAAATGGAATTGGAATAGCCCTCGATCGGCGCTGTTGTATAAAGAGATCCCCCTCGAGATGTTTCGCCTTAGCGTGCATTTGTATTCAAATATGCGGACCCTTGAGGGAGCCTCTTGGAACGCTATTAGTGTCGAGTCTAAGGGTGTTATTGTAAATATTTTGATCATTACCGATAAACGTTCCTTAGCTACCATCGCGCTTCAGGGGCTTAACACAGACACGTACAAAATGCTTTGTCCTGTCTTAGAAGACTTGTTTTCATTATTATCCTTCTTCACTTACTTTTCAACTCTTTCCCTCTAAGTAGGCTCTGGCTTAATGAATTCTTATCTACTTTATCCATTGCTGGGAATGTGATTGCCCGCTTTTGTTCACAAATTCTTACCCACTGTCCATACTTTGAGATTTTGCAATATATGTTTAGATTTATTGGATGATTTGTGTGATAAATTTTCACGTACATAATAGTGAATCCGACGCTTTTTTGATCCTCTGTCCAGGCACCGTGATATTGATACAAATTCTTTTATTCACGTTTTTTACTATGTTTATTTGTGCACTGTGCTTACTATGATTGTCCTGGACATTTGTTTAAAAAAGATACAGAGTCTTAAGTTATTTATTTTTTATAAATAGCAGGTACCTAAGTAGGTACGCAACATGCGGTGATTCAACATAAAGAACAACCTTTTTAATAATAGGCAATAATAATATTACTACTCAGTTACCCAACAGGGTAGCGGTATATTATAATGTATGGCACTCAGGGGCTACAAAATATAATACCCAAAAAGTTCTCCACCGATATTCATACATAAAATTACAATATTCACGGATCTTGACTATCTATTCCAACTTTTTCCTACACTACGAATGAAATTTCTTTTTTTTCTCGGTCGCAGGGAACTTTTGATTCAAAATACAACACGCTACACGTTGTCTCTTGAAACAGTTATGCCATTTCGACTAATACTTTTGCGTATTACAAATTTCAATAATGTTATAATCGGACTTTGAAAGGCTTATATATCTACAGTCTACAGGATATCTTATTAACAACTTACTGACTTCTTCCTTCATTATCACGCAGAGATTCGGAGAATGTAGACAACATTATGGAGAGAATTTCTGAGCAAAATTTCCCGAGGGTTTGAGATGGGCGATGATGAGTCAGATCTGTTCTTGTTGATTACAAGATTAGCCTTTAGTTAGGTAAGGTAGGTAATTATTTAAGACAAAATTAAATTGGCTTACTAGTAACCATTGACAAAAAGATTAAAAGAGGCAGACCCAAATTTAAATGGGCAGACGACATTTGCAGAACAGCAGGGTACGACTGGGTCAAAACAGCGTCCCAAAGAGGAGATTGGAAAGCTCTGGAGGAGGCCTATACCCGGAAGGGGTTCTCATCATAGTATAAGATTATCTCACTTTATCTTTTTTGTATCAATTTATAACAGTTTAAATCATATTTTTGAATTGTCAATTACTTTCATTGGTGATGGGAAATAAAAGGCTTTTTTATTTATTTTATTATTTATTTATTACTAGTAACCATTGAAGAGATGCACTATTTGTCTCCAGGACGCATCATCAGACCCTCTTCACCAAATGCAGGTGTATTGCGGGACTAAATTCAAGAGGTTACTTACAAATTTTCGAGTTGACCTAAATTAAATTTACATTCCGAGTTTTGTTTACATACTTAGTTAAATGTGAAGCTACGAGTAATAACTGCGTCGTGGAATACCAATTTTCAGCAAGCTGAAGTTTTTCAACCCTAAAAAAAAGTAATTTCTGTTCTGCACTATACTTGGCTTGGTAACTTATTACCCAGTCATTTATATATAGTTTCATTCAAACGCTGACACGACTCGACCCAATGTGCTTCACCTTTTCAAAACGTAGGCGTAACCGTCAGTATGACGTAACAGGAATCTCCACGCCAAAAACTCCAAGTTGCAATAACTCGTCGAGTCAAAATAAGCCGTATGTAACGGCAATACAGTGTTATTTCGTATACAAGAGTTTCACTTAAGCCTTTCTCGCTTGAATGGTTAAGTCAACTTATGTAGGCGGTTTGGATCGTTTGTCCACAGTTGTGTCAGTTAAGTTCAGAGGTCAGAAATCAGTTATTATTAATTGAATCACCTTAATTAAAACTGTCCTAAAACACAAACATTTAAAGCTGCGTTTCCAGTACGAAAAGTATTTGTATTATCTGTTGATCTAAATATGGAAATTGCAGTACTAGTTCAAATTCAAATTCAAAATATCTCTATTTTACATAGGCCTAACGTTCAGGCTCTTGTTTTTACAACGTTTTCGTCAATATGATGTTTGTCGCATAATATGTATGGTGATAACTACAAGTTGACTTAAAAGTAAGTGTACGAGGGTTCAAACGCGCCCTGCACTGAGAAGAAGCCCACAACAAACTCAGTCGGATTTTGTTTTCTGTTATCACCACTTCACAAAGGCTCTTAAAAACTAAATGAGCTAGTATAATTACATCAGTTAATTCACTCCCAAGGATTTAATTAATGTAAATAATCCTTAATAAGCTTTATTCACAAGCTTTCGTTTTACAGCCACTTTGAACTTATTGAGGGATAAGTTTAATATTTCCATTGCCTTTATTTATTTTCTCTAGTCAAAATAATTAAAAAAAATACTAACATAATTATTATATATAAAATTAACAAAACAGTACACTGTTGCAATATAAATAGCAACAGAAAATGCAATAGTTTCTAGATAGATAACTGGCTCATTTTTTGAGTAATTAGGTAAAAGATCATTTTTCTGTTATATTCTTCTGCGACGCTGCATGTCGCACCTACTAACGTATCCGTGAGAGTGAGAAAGACATAAATAGACTCAATAAATCACCTTAAAAGGATGGGATTATTACCATTGGATTCACTGTTGAGTCGAGTCGCTAGTGTGAACCAACCCTTACACTGCAGAAAACTTTTCCTCAATGCCATAAGACGGTCTATCTGTATTTGTATAAGCCGCAAACAGTTGCAGGAGTTAATCATATACCGACATTGAATACTCAGCCTACATGGAGAGGAATTGAATTCTTATTTTTTGCCTACAATCATCATTTAATAAATAAAAACGTGATCTGCTTCTCTGTTACTTAGTTTAGAAGTTTTGATGTATTTAAAATGTGGCGTTTTCGATGAAAGTTCCCAGGAGTCTTGATTTTGCAGACAGTTCCAAAAACTATCATTATATTTTAAGCAATTAACACCAAACCGTGATAAATTATACTTGAAACTTCCGCATGAATTATTTACTCTACCTATTGGTGTATGAAGCACCATGAATTTCTCACTTTATTTATTGGTTTTTCATGAAAATTAGTTAATTTTTTTTGGGTTTATCGCAAACAGATTGTTTTTTTATATGTTTTGACGACAGTAAAAATAAAATAATTGATTTTTCATTTGAAATAAATTATTTTGTAGATCAAGCGATACGAAAGACTGTGCCCTCTATTACAAATAAAAATCTTCAGAAACAAGAATCAGCAATTAAATGATTTATTAACTTACAGCCACTTATGAAAGTTCAGTAAAGTATGATTGTACTAATTATTTAGTGACAACTTTTCACGACTTAAAAACGAAGTTTATACGAGGGCACTTCAGCACAGGATGACACTTTTTCATGACTTCTATTTCCGCTCCACTAGCTAAGTACTCGACGTACGCCGCTGAAACTCCCGCCCGCATTACTACAACTATATCCCATATACCACGATCTAACAAACCGCGCAAAACCTTAGTTCTTGAAACAGTGCCAACTTCCCGAACTGGTTAAATTCCGTTCAAAGCGATTGCATCCATTGTTACCTTAAGTTTGCGGTTAGGGAGTGTAAGCTTTGTTCAATTCGTACACCAGTAGGTAAGCGCGCTTTGAGATTACTTTATTTTTATCCTTTTTACTATTTTGTTCCGATCCGCGATGCAAACAATGCCCGGCGGATCCTTTCACTTGATTAAATATTTATTTAAATTACTTACGCCGGCTGTCTGCAGGTATTTCCGGAATTCTCTTTCGCTATTTTCTCCAAAGTAACCACCGCTTTGGCGAATTTGTATAAATGTTGGAACTCTACACACATTTTACATTTTTGTATTAAAATCGTATCGTAACTTTAAAAATAAATCTACCATCAATACCCGCTCAAGTCTAGTATGATGCAAGTTTTCTACCGAAACATATTATCGCCCTACTAAGTTAAAGCAGCGATATTTATTTGCTACAATACCCATGACCTACGCGCTACGTACACACTACGGCCTACGAGACGTAGCCTCATAGACCGTAGCTATACAGTATACGTATCGTAGTGATCTAAAAGAAGAGTTTTGCTACTCAATCGGTACTATTTTTAAAATTAAGCCGACTTTCCCCAGACTTCCCTTAAAGGGCACTTAGATAAGGCAATCAAAACCGACCCATAACTGGAGGAATGTCCGGCAGTAAAATCTAAAGGCCTAATAACATGCGACATTGGACAAAAACAAAAGAAAAAAACACATTCTTGACACGTCCGAGGAATAAAAACGTCCGGTTTTTTGAGGATAAATTCTGCTATTCTACGGACTTCACGCAACACTGGGTTTTACTTAGCCGGACTTCGAGGAAGGTTTACAGAATGGACTCTTTTTGTAATTGGTTAGTTGTTACGAATCTATATGGACTGTCGTTTTGAAAACCAGTGTTATCGTCACTTTTGCATCGACACATTTTTCGTCGTACTTCAAATATTTCTTGATAGTTTTTGATTTAAAATTTTGTTTGTCTACATTTGGTAGGTTTCAGATTATGTAATAAGAAATTTTTTATACCTCGTTATGGCAAAATAACGTTTTAGGATAAAAATATTTAAAAGCATATTTCCGTGTACCTACCTAAGACAAATCTATCATTGAATTTTGATTGGAAAAAGAGTATATAACCATTGCGGAGCACCGGTCCGGTTCAGAAGTGCCGAACAGAGTAAAAAACGCACTGCATGAATTCTGTATCACGCTCAGTAAACGTTCGTCCGTGCCCTGCGGCTTTTCAGGCAACCAACGAAATTGATACTCAGCATGCTTGCTTAGATAGGTGCAAATAGTTGATTGAGCAACTTCACTTGAAAGTAAGAATTAGGTACTCGTATTTGTAGGTGTCGTTTTTCTCGTATTTCATATTAAAGTTATACAATTGCATTCATTTGATGTCACATATAGGGTGTTCGAATTAAAATATAATTTTTGAAAGGAATGCGATTTAGCGTTCCGGTACTGTGTAGCAACCATTCAATGTTACTCTCTTCTTCCAAGTTTGTACGATAATTGCGTCATCATTTAACATCAGATGAAATTGCAGTCATGTGACTAACTTTTAGTGTGTAAAAGATATAACTGTCGAATCAGTTGGAGATAGATCAGGTGCTGGACCGACGGCTTAACATTTTGTCCGAGACACTGGAGTTAAACACCGCCAAAATTTATAAACTCAGGACTAGTACTCAGAATTTCCTGGTAGAAAATTCAATACTTTATTGGCCTGACATGTGGTCGAAACCAGCCCCTAGATTGTGTAAGAATAACGTATGCATCGTTATCGTAATCGTTTAAAAGTTCTGCCTGATGATTGGCTCCCTGATTTATGTCAGCCAATCGGTTGACAGGTTTTGCTAACCATTATGATAACGATGAATACGTTTTTCTTAAGCAATCAGACCTCAGGACCTCATGATCTGCAGTAGAAAATGCTGACCACTAAACCAATTGAATGAGGCGAGGAAAGAAAGAGAATATAACATGGTCTAAGGAAATCATACATCGAAAGATTATATTTACACCAAATACATTCTATGAAAGGCGATAAATAAATAATTCTTACACTCTGATTTTCACCAGACAGCCAAGGAGGGTTATTATTGCAAGAATTTGTCATGTCACACACATCGCGATAGAAGTAAACGTAACGAGCGTTTCCGCCATTTTTCTCCAGCATTCCGCGAGCTCCGCCGTTGCCGCCATCACCGTGAACTGTCAAGGAAATTTATTGACACGGCGAAGCTGACAATTTCCCCCGTTTTTCTGTACGTTTCGGGAATTTTCCGGCCATAGTATTTTCAGTCAAATAGATAATGTATGGATTCGCTGTGAAGTATTGAAGTCTCTATGCGGTCTCTACATACCGCATAGACTAAAACCTACCTACATAATCATTTGTGTTGGTGAAAGTGATTAATTGTAAGATCATGGGTAAGTAAAATAGGACTAAGAACTAGTAATTTGCAAGAATCTTAAAACGTTAAATATTCAAATCTATTAGTATTCTTCAAAATAACAGAAAAGATGAGGAGTAAAAGGTTAGCGTATGGGCATGTTATGCGGAGGGATGAAAGTCATGTCACTAAAAGAACGATGAGTATGCATGTGCAGGGATGAAAAGTCGAGGAAAACCGAAGAAGAGATGGATGGATTGCGTGAAAGAAGATGGTGTGAGAGAAGTGGATTGCGAGCTGACGGCTGATAGGAGCGAATGGAAGAAGCAGACATGTTGTGCCGACCCCACATAACGTGGGAAAAGGCCAGGAAGACAGAGAAGTAGTCGTCAAAATATGTACACAATCAAAACAATCTATAAATAATAATTAACTCGAGGGCGTTATTTTGTATTCAGATTGAAGCAAAGGTTTCTAAAGTAGAATCTTGATCATAGCGAGGAATTCACTATACGACGCCCGAGAACAAAGATATTTCAATCCTCGAAGACGCGCCCCACTCTGTCAAACTCCATACGAATCGAATGAAACATAAGCGATTTTGACAGTTTTTACCTCACAAAGTTTGATGGAAACCAAGACTAATGATGCCTAGTATTCCCCATAAAAACCGCAAGAAGCTTGTTTATCACGCACACGGTACCCACAACGGGTATTCATGATACATTTTATGGTGTAACTTTATGGGAAATTGCATGGAATTTATTGGCCAATAATTTTGAATGGCCCTAACATGACGTAACACAAATTGCTATGACGTTTTGTATGAACTGGTTCGAATAATAATTATGATAAATCACAGATTAGAACTATCGTTTCATTCAGCTTTACTTCAATAAAATGTTTTAATGGTTTAGCGCTGTCAATGCATTTTAGGCTTTGATGATTCACCCTTAGTGTAGGGTCATCGTCAAGAGTCCATATAGAATTTGCTAACTCTATTAAAAATCCCTAGCATTATAATATTTTAAATCTAACGCACAAGGCCAATGCATGATCTAAAGTACCTTTCTGTTAGTAATGAATCCATTACATTTTTCTATACTGAAAGGTTTAATTTATTATTGAATTTATTTGTCTCTGTTTTTAACCGACTTCAAAAAAAAGGAGGAGGTTCTCAATTCGTCGGAATCTTTTTTTTTTTTTATACCATATAATAATAAAACCAAAATATACAAAAGTGTTTCTTTAGATTATTTTTAATATCGTTACTTGTTCGTAATTTTTGTTTCTGATAGAAAAGGCACATAGGCACACACAAATACAACGGGTTCAACCTAAGTACTCTCAAGTTGAACTTGCCGATGGAAAAGACAAAATGTCTGAACATTAAAGCAAACTCAGAATTACCTCAAGTCTCGCCGAACGTAACCTCAAAACTGGCATTGTTACAGAGTATAAATATAAGTATAACCGCCATTCCGCTGCCGCCGCATTCATTGCCAACGAGGTCATCCTAGCCGGAGCGTGCCGTAAATATTAGCTCATTTTTACTGACTAGGGATATGGGTTTGTAAAAAACTGCCCCGGGCTAGCGTGTTTTGCGAGGCTGTGGAAGAGCTGTTTTTAAAAGCATAATATCGTGTGTTGTGACGTTGTTATCTTTAGATCTTTCTAGAATATTATGTCTGATTCATTTGATCCTTTTTTTCCTCGTTACCCTACACGTGGCCCCTGGGTGGTGCTAAATGAGCAACCTATTCATGGTGGTAGGCTTCGGCCGCCGGCAAATACACCACCCTGTGAACAAAGCCGCGCCGCCAAATGAGTTGTCGTGCGACTGATTTTATCACGTCACATGGCGAGTCGTGTTCCGGTGCGATGTTCACAGTAGCCGACAATGGGGGATTGGGTCTGTACAGTTGTGCTGCATTTGGTGACGGGTTCTGACCGTAGTGGCTTCGGCGCCGGGCGGCTCAGTCTGGAGGCTAGCGGGATCCGAAGCACGGTGCACCGCTGGCCGACCGCAGTTAGTAGGGGGCCCAAGTAGTAGACCAGCCATCTATGAAAGGCTGCCCCGCCAACTAGCGAAAAATCCTGGGATGGCATCCACCGTGCTGGTTGGCGACCAGAGAGAGGTCCCGGTGGCGATTTCCAGGGGGGTTCGGGCGTCCCCGCGGTCTCCAGCTGAGTCTACCATTCGCGTCGATGTGACGAAGGTTACGGTGTCCAGAATGCAGCACCTCGTACAACTACCATTTCCCCAAATCTATTCACTCTTACACAATATGAAAAACAAGAAAAGGAAGAAGGTACCACAGCGGCTGCACTACCTCTCATTCTCGGTGCACCTCACTAACATACGGGGTTTGCACTCAAACCTCTTTGCGGTCCATCACCACCTCGAAACCGCTAAGCCGCACTTGCTCTTCCTTACGGAGACGCAAATTGTGAGTCCAGCAGACGTAGCGTATCTACAGTACCCCGGGTATTCGCTTGAGCATAAATTCAAACCTCGCGCTGGGGTCTGTTTGTACGCTCGTGACAGCATCTGCTGCCAGCGTCTCCGTAATTTGGAGGTATCTTCTCTCTCCGTCTTGTGGTGCTTGGTAGATACTGGTTTTGAGCAAACCGTCTATGCGTGCGTTTACCGTTCGCACAGCGGTGACCAGGAGACGACTCGGTTGTTCAATTATCTCAGTGAAACGGCTGATACTGTTCAACGCCGATATCCGTCCGCTCGGCTGGTATTTCTGGGGGACTTCAACGCTCACCATCAAGAATGGTTGTTCCCATACCAGAAAACTGATCACGCTGGGAGAGAGGCGCGCAAATTTGCACTTTCGCTAGATCTCTCTCAGTTAGTTCAGGAAGCCACACGGATACCGGATGTTGACGGACACACGCCCAATTGTTTGGACCTTCTGCTGACAAATGATCCGGACAGTTTTTCCGTGTCAGTCGCACCACCTTTGGGCACGTCCGATCACTGTCTGGTGAAGTCTGTGTCCAATTTCTACCCTCCCGCCTCTGAACCCAGTGTTAAGAGGAGGGTGTGGCGATACAAGTCAGCAGATTGGGACGAGATGCGGCATTTCATTGCATCTTATCCTTGGCGGCAAGTTTGTTTTTCTTCTGATGACCCGTCGAGCTGCGAGGCTGCCATATCGGATGTTATACGTCAGGCAATGGAATACTATATACCATTTTCTGACGTGACTTCTAACGGCAAGACTCCCCCATGGTACAACGCCGAATGTGCAGACGCGGAAGCCCGCAAACAAGATGCTTTTGTGACCTGGGCGGATGCTCGTGCTCTCAAAGCTCCGAACGTCAAGCAGAAGAAAAGAGAGTTCAACATTGCCGCCAAGTCCTACAAGAGGGTATTAAAAAGGGCTCAGTTCAACCGTACCAATCTCTTTGGGCGTAAGCTAGCCACCTACCCCAGTGGCAGTAAAGCATTCTGGTCCCTTGCAAAGTCGGTTGAAATGAATTTTTGCCGCCCTTCGTTGCCGCCTCTGCAGAAGCCCGATGGATCACTGGCAATGTCTGCAACGGACAAAGCAAACCTATTGGCGTCTCTGTTTGCAGAAAACTCTCGTCTCGACGCTGGTAGTACTACACCTCCTACCCTCACACCATGCGGCTCTGTTATGCCGGAGATCCGTATTCACCAGCACGAGGTCCTTAAAACTCTTCGTGACCTAGACGTGAGCAAGGCCAGTGGCCCAGACGGCATACCTGCAATTGTCCTGCGTAATTGTGCTCCCGAGTTGTCTCCTGTACTAACACGCTTGTTTCGCCTCTCTCTCTCCACCGCTCGAATCCCACTTTCTTGGAAGGTTGCCAACGTGCAGCCGGTGCCCAAGAAGGGTTGTCGTGCCGACCCGGCCAACTATAGACCGATTGCCATCACGTCCATCCTTTGTAAAAGTATGGAACGTGTACTCAATCACAAGCTCCTAGCATACCTTGAAGAAAATGACCTTTTGTCGGACCGTCAGTATGGCTTCCGTTCCAACCGGAGCACTGGCGATCTTCTTGTGTATGCCACGCACACATGGGGCGAAGCCATAGAGAAATACGGTGAGGCGCTCGCTGTCTCACTCGACATCTCTAAGGCTTTTGACCGAGTCTGGCACGGCAGCCTACTCAGCAAACTCCCAGCATATGGAATACCCGCTGGCTTTTGTAGCTGGATATCTGATTTCCTGAGAGAACGGTCTTTTCGAGTGGTCGTTGACGGTCACTCTTCAGACCTAATGGCTGTCAATGCCGGTGTACCTCAGGGATCTGTTCTCTCCGCGACATTATTCCTGCTGCACATCAACGATTTGCTTAAACCAGGTTTATTTGGTTACGCTGATGACAGCACTGTTTCGGAGAGATACATGTCTAGTCCTAAAGCCAGCGGTGCTGAGATACTAGAGCTAAGAGAGGCATTGGTAGATCGCGTTAACTTGACTCTAAAAGAAGTGTCTGAGTGGGGTGACGCTAATCTAGTCAAGTTTAACGCTACCAAAACGCAAGCGTGCTTATTCACCGCAAAAAAGAGCCCCTTCACCTTGGCTCCCACTTTTCAAAATGTATCCGTTCCGATTAGCGATCATATCGACCTCCTGGGTATTAACATCTCACCCAATCTCAATTTTGGGAAATGCATCGAGGAAAAGGCAAAAACAGCCGCCAAAAAACTTGGCATCCTGAACAAGGTTAAGCGGTACTTCAAGCCCGAACAGCTTTTGACGCTGTATGAAGCTCAAGTTCGTTCCGGCATGGAGTACTGCAGTCACCTATGGGATGGATCTGCCAAATACCAGCTCGATGCATTAGACTCGGTTGATCGCCGCGCACGCAGAATAATCGGCAAGGAATCGCTAACACGGGCGAAACTGCTCAGTTTAGAACACCGACGCAGTGTTGCCTTTTTAGCGGTTTTTTACAGGATATATTTTGGAGAGTGTGCTCAAGAACTCCACAACCTTGTGCCTCCTTCACCTTTCTACCATAGAACCGCGAGACGTCGAGAGAAGTGGCATCCTTATGTGGTTGATGTCCAGCGTACTCGTACGAAACGCTTTTCTTCTACGTTTCTGATACGAACCGCTAAGGTGTGGAACACCCTTCCAGCTTCCGTGTTCCCAGCCAAATACAATCTGGGTGCCTTCAAAAGAAGAGTGAATAGGCATTTTCTAGGCAAGCGCGCTCCATCCTAGACCTCATCATTTCTGTTCATCAGACTTGATTGTAGTCAAGCGCAAGCCTATCAATTATAAAAAAAAAAAAAAAAAAAAAAAAAAAGGAGGTAAAAACCCTGACGGATTTCTGCCTAAAACATCCTCCCTGTCTTCCGGTTCATCAGCACGGAACCGCTTCATGCTGGACCTCTACTTTCAATTCTCGACCTTTTCTTCCTTTTCTCTCATTTCTCTTTTCCTCGTTGAGCCCCTCAGTAGTTGGCTGTATTGCTGCCTTGCGTTTTCGCCTGACAATTTTGTTGTTTGACTTCTACGTTAATATACTTTCATGTTTTTCATGTTTTAGTATACTTTCATGTTTTTCATTAACTTTAATATACATAATTTGTTTCACAATCGGCGCAAAAGCTTGCTGCCCACTTGAAATTAACTGAGGAAGCATGCCGCCTGCTGCGCTTTCTGTCACACTTACGACCTTTACGGCAGGGCATTTTATTGCAACGCGGGCAGCGAGATATTGCACCTGCTATAGTTTGGTAAGATTTACTTTCGTAAAAAAATATTATTTGGAATACCTTATAGGTACGAGTATACGTCTTAATTAATACTAATTATCGAAGATCATTATGTGTATTTCACATAATTATTTAATGCAGAGTGAGCTCAATAATGACTATCTCAACTCTCGACACTCATTGGTATCTATGAACCGAGTATCATGAACAAAAGATGGCTGTAGTTTTCAGTGCTCGCGAGGTCGTTGCTCCCGGAATAATGCGCCGCGTAGATACTCATGGCTGTAATGATCACTGAACTTGAAACGAAGCTTTACCGGTAGTAAAAACGGCGGGATTAAAAATCTACAATAAATACTTACACGGGACAACATTCTAGGACAATGTAGATTAATAACAGATATTTCAAACCACGAAAACGCACCCCACTCTGTTAAAATCGGTTATGTTTCATTCGATTCGTATGGAGTTTGACAGAGTGGGGCGCGTCTTCGTAGATTAAAATATCTCGTACAAGCAAACAGTAGCGCCATCTGTCAAAATTCTATAGGTGGCCACTGAGCGAACTACAGCATGGTCTTTCTGTTGGTGGCAAAACAAGCATTTTTGGCACCGAAAAGCTGACGAAAATTTTCCCGCCGTCCAGGGTATATGTGTATTTCTTGGAATGATACAGGGATGTATGTTTCCGTTTCCTCTTGAGATATTATAAAAATGATACAATTTACTACATACAGTATAAGAAAAGTTTTATAAAATGATATTTTGAAAAGAGTAAGTGCCGAGTGTCATAACAATTCTTCTCGGTGCAAACCTGCTTCCGAATTTGGCGGTAGTGTGTTTACTATTCACTTTTCATGAGAGCCTTTAAGTTAGGCCTATGTAAAAAAGAAAGATTTTCATATATCAGTATATATAGGAACCTGCCATGGTTCATTTCCCAGTCATAAATTAATCAAAAGGGAGCTAAAAAAGGTCTATAATCCTAGCTATCGTCCCCAGACCTCAATAAATAATATGTCGGAAAAACTACGAATAGTAAGAACGGGATATATACGCGCTGATTTATGTGATATACGCTGGCCTACTTTTTAGGCCGTATGTCCCTAAACCCTGAATACGAGCCGTCCTTATTCCTCACATGAAAATATGATGCAAAGTACCTGAGTGGGGCAACGACCGTTCATCCTTTATGAAACGTAAGTAATAAAGATAATTTTCATACAAATTATTCTCGGGTAAAGGTGCCTTTCGACAGAACGCAGTCGAGTGGAGACAGTTACGTTCGTTTCGGCCGTTGGACGTTCACTGCTGGATAAAGGCTTCCATCCCAATGATTGGCAACCTACACGGTCCTACGTGTTTCTACCATAGAACGGCAAGGCATCGTAAAGGCTTCCACCCATACATAGTCGACGTACCAATGACGCGTACGTTGCGGTTTGATTCCTCGTTCCTGATACGCACTGCAAAGGCCTGGAATACCCTCCCAGGCAATGTCTTTCCTGCCACTTACAACCCGGGTGCCTTCAAATCAAGAGTGAATAGGCATCTTCTAGGCAAGCGCGTTCCCTTAGACTGTATCATCACTTTCCATCAGGTGTGATCACAGTCAAGCGCTAACCTATATAGTATATAAAAAAACGTCGCTTCAATCAAGCTTCCCCCAGTGATTCTCCAGTCCATCAGACCAGCGGAGATCTGTCAACAGCATGCATTTCCGTGCAGGATTGCAATTCCAGCACAGTTTTTCGATGATAGTTTGCACGTATTACTTATCATTTACGTATTACTAACAATAATTTTTAATAAGAAGCAGTCAAGTAGTTTGATAGATAGAGATAGATAGATAAACACTTTATTGCACACCACAGAATAAAAATATAAAAAAGAAGAAATAATCAGAACACAAACTTAGAAGTACAAATACTACAAGTACTAAGTTTACAACTAAAAGAATTTGAATCCTCTATTACATGAGTCGGAATGTTTCTATACAATGGAGTTTTGGTAAAAAAATCAGCTTTTTAAATGAGTGAAAGTGACACAGAGACGAACAGGACGAATAAACTTATCAGATTGTCCCCACTCCGTTTAGTGGAAACACACATTTACACGTGGAATTTTTCCCGAGCTAGATTTAATGCGTGGCGTTTGAGGTACGACGTATAATAGAGCAAAAGTTTAAAAGAGACCAATTTATTTTTATTTGTTCGCTCGAATCGCTGCTGCCTTTTGTGTGTTCACTGAATTCTAAATCGCAATTATTATCATAATAATAATACGTGCATTTCATACTGCGGTTACGGTGGGTAATTGAATTATAAAACACCGTCTACACTCTGCATTATAATATCCATTCGAGTTTTTTGCGCTTTTATTTTTACTACCTTTATTGGTTTAGTTGGTATCGCGTTTGGTGTAAGATGTGGGAATCTTTTTAGTCCTCGATGTTATTAATTGATGCTGAAATTGGTCCGCAAATAAATGATTAATATTATAGAGATAGATAAGAGAAAATTCGTGCTTGCTTTAAATATCTATGTACTTAGGTATTTAAAGTAAAAACAAGCTTAGCACAGCAAAATAAATAAACAAAGTAGAATAAAATATAACGGTCTAAAAATCATGAGTGCGTTTCAATCTGTATTTTTATTAACGACTTGCTGACCCCACCAACTTTGTTTTGCCTTATGATTTCGCATTTAGGACTATGAAAAATAGATTACGTCCTATTCTCATACTGAAGATACACAAAAAAAACTTATAAAATAATCGCGGACAAACATACATACATACATACGGGTCGAACACAGAACCTACTTTTTTTTTGAAGTCGGTTAAAACCACAGTACCTATTCTCCTTTTCCCTTTCACCTCTCCCACTAGCTAGGGTCACTGGCAGAGATCTCTTATAGAGATAAGTGCATCCTTGTACACAACCATCTTTTCTAATTCTTTTATATATATTGTGGTAGGTACTAAATAAATAAATAAAAATCGGTCAAGCCGTTTCAGATGAGCTTTTTACAAACATTGTGACATGAGAATTTGATATGTACATGTTATATTACACATTTTTCCGACCGAGTTTTACACCTACCTACTCTACCAAATTTTGTTTCAGCAAAAAGTCTACAACCGCACTCCGCATCAGAAAAGACACATAAACCGTGCACTATTACACTCAGACGTACATTAGGAGCTGGATTATATATAGTTAGTGCTGAGGCGAAATGTGCTGTATTAATACAATAAATCTTGCCTCACAAAGGAGTTCGGCGAAATAAAATGTTCCCCGAACTGGCCTGGCTCGGAAGTTTTGTGAATTATGACGTATGAGTCGGCCGCTCACATCGCGCTTTGAGCTTCGGGATATATTAAGATTTCCTCAATTAATTTTGGAGTATCTCTCCTTCTTTATTACTTGTAATAGTCACTGATGACAACTACTACAATAATGGGAAGCAATAAGTCGTAGGTATCACTTGCTTTATTTATTTGAAAAGTAATCAACAGCGTTACATTTAATTTATTTACAAATAAAACTACATTTGGTTAAAAAATAAGACCAAACAGATTAAACAAAAATATACATAAGTCGAAAAACATCATAATCAAGTAGTTCGGTAAAATTGGTTTAAATAAGATTTGATAGCTAATAACGAAGTACTAAATTAGTTAAAATAACTTTACATAAAGTAGGTACCTAGTAGGCATTATTATTATTATAAGGTTTTTTTTATACTATATAGGCTAGCGCTTGACTTTGATCACACCTGATAGAAAGTGATGATACAGTCTAAAGTGGAACGTGCTTGCCTAGAAAATGCCTATTTACTCTTGATTTGAAGGCATCCGGATGGGATGTTTAAATCTAGGGTTTCATTGGTCTCCATTAGAAATATCAGTCAAACCGATTTTCTGGTAACGGAACTAAGAAGTAACAAATACACATGCAAACACATACAAACTTTAGCCCTAATAATAATACTAGAGTGGTGTAATTTATAAAATCCTCGTGTAGCAGTGTTTGTAACAAAACTCCTCCGACACTGCTCGACCGTATTTTTTATGAAACTTTTTCGTATATTCGGTAGGTCTAAAAATAGTACGTTAACAAATTTTCATACCCCTAACTAAAAAATAATTTACATGGCAAAACAAGGTTTGCTCGGTCAGCTAGTAATACAATATTTTTTGGACGTAAACTGAAAATCATAGTGAAACATTCCTAGCCAAAAACATTATAATAGTGAGAACTGCGAATATTGAAAAACAATTCAATACGTAACGCCAGTAAATAAGTCGCCCGCTATCATTACTATATTCGGAATTACAGAATATAACCATTAAAATTTACAATAATAATCAATACTGCACTTTATGTATATATAGCACCCAACTGCAGTATGATGGTTTTGATAGGTATATTTAATTATTTTAGTTTTGGAGATATTTTAGGTTCCATCTCCACAACATTTAACCTGTGTAAGAAGAGCGAGTGTTTTTCGAACGAATGTTTGTATGTTCTTACCAGAGCGTAAATGGCTTGATGTATTTTGAAATGACATGAAATATCATTTTGATCATCATATCAGCGGGAAAGACATCTTTTCGTTAAATAATGTGACGTTATAAAAGTGATGCGAAAAAAATTAGAAGAAAGAGCAAGTTCGTGCAATGAACAGCTAGGCCGATTCTTTGCACAAATATGTGCCAGTCCTATCACCAAATGAGGCGAAATGTGTCAGAGATAATGTACGTAAAAACGAGTTTTTTTTTTGTTTTTACAGTAAGTACAACATTTTCTATTTTTTGCAGAATATTCTATTCTTGTCTATGACTAAAATTTTTCAACCATTTGCATTAATCCCTAAAGGGTTGGTATTTTGAATGCCGGGTCAAAAGGGGTCATGAGGGCTGGATTAACCCTTGGAGGCACCATTACAGTAACCCCCTGACAAACTGTCGCCATTTTGGCTGTAAAAGAGAAATATGGCGGCGGCCTACTGTTACGGGAAACGGTTGGAAGTGACGTTTACTGATAATGGGGGCTGTTATCTATGGGCGGGGCCAATAAATCCGATCTAAAAGCTGAGAAAACGGCCTTGATGGGTATAGTTACTAGAAAAACACAATTTAGTAATTATATAATTACAAAAAATCCGTTTTTCGAAGTTAAAATGATTAGCTTAAAGATGCTAAGGACCCACTTTTTTTATCGATAGGAAATGCCTAACGTATACCCGTCCGTCAGGGGAAACGGAGGGGTTATGTGGGGCTTGCACCTTGCCACGACGGACCTAATTGGCGGGAGTACGGGATTCAATTGCGTATTCACCGCGCTCCCGCCAGGCCCCGACCCGCCACCTGAGCGGCAGGTCCCGTCGCTGCTGCCGGCAGCCGGACCGCTACTACGACTAATGAGGTTTTCTTCCTCCTCCGGGGTAGGTGTAGATGTTTCGACACTGTGCCCTCTGCTGGGGCTCAAAGGGACACGCGAAGAAACGTCACCTATCCACCGTTCCAAGCTATTAGCCCTCGGTTATTAACCGACGTTACCAGGGAGCACCGGCCCGTGCGCTACAGAGAGGCACCGTAGCACTCGTGCACTCGTGGAGGTTGCTTGGCCAGCCCCCCAACTAAGAACCCACTGCTAAAGTGGCTGATCGAACCTGGTGCAGGGAGCGCGGTGAAACCCGTATTCCCGCCGGAGAGTTCATCGTCGAATTTTTACTGGATTCATGACCCACATAACCCCTTCATTTCCCCTGTTAGAGGGATGTGCGTCAGGAATTTTTTGTCAATGAAAAAAAGTCAAGGAGTTCGTTCATGCGAATCACCGAACGGCTCGGAATCTTTGTGCGATATGTACTATATTGTATAACAAAGTGAATGAGAAGAATGCATGCGTCGGCGCTATATACAGAACGGCCATTTCTTCGTTGGTCTATAGTCATGATCCAAGAGTTGATTCTTCATAAGGTCTCAATGTTAATAAAAGACTTCACTGAGTTTAACAACTGTATTAACATACGATAATAAAGAACAATACACCAACTCAAATCCTACAGGAATTACGAGGTAGTTAGCTAGGTGAGAGTCCCGGTTAGTACATATGAGTCCATTTTAGCCTTCCGCCATGCTCATCATGAATCCCATCGACTACCGCGCTTCTCTAAAGTCAATGCTTGTCTTTGGTCCGCGCCATAGACTCGACAATGACCTTTACCCAGCGTAACACCATTGATCACACAGACTACATACAATAATTAAATGAAAGTCCTTGGTACAATGTGATGAGCCGACACATGAAAGTGACTGACGGAATGAAGTAAGAACTATAGCCAATAGTATGTACGAATGTAACACTGTGTCATCCCAGACTCTTGTATCATAGACTAGTATTTTTGCCGTATTGCTTCGACTCTTAGAAAGTTATTTAATACTAATTAAGTATTCCCTCTACAGACTCAAGCTAGTAGAATTTAAGATAATATTTCGGTATGAACTTTATTCTTCGTATTTCCGCATTCGAACCACTCCAGCGGTCAAATACGGTGACATCGCGGCAACCGATTTACTAACGGAGCTTATTTTAATTTTCACTTGAAGCCAGAGTCAGTTGAAATAAACAAAGAATTATTTTCTTTCTTTAGTTTAATTTATTTCAACATCAGCTAGGTATCTTGATTTTTAAACTGGCTTCTTATTTCCTTTGAATTAAGTATTTTAGTATTCTGTCCCAAGTTTCGCAATTACATAATTTAAAATAATAATTCGGCGGGGATATAATATCCGATTGTAAATAATTTGACAGGCGATAGACGCAATTGGCAATGGCCCTGCTTTTTACGTCGGAGGTCGTGGGTTTGATTCTCTAACTGGAAAATATTTGTAATGAACATGAATTTGCTTCAGTGTCTTGATGTTTTACTATAGTATTTTAAATAATGCGTGTACATAATATATCAATTCCCTAGTATTCACAATATATGCTATTGCTTACTTTGGGCGCTACATTGTAATATGTGTAATGTTTAAAAATATTTATTTCTTTATTTATCCTGACTTACTCCCTCATCGGCACTCACCCCAAGCTAAGTGACTCTTACGGTTTAACTTTTTAGTAATATGGAACCCTCAGGTACCCGAGTCCAACTCACGATAATTATATAAAAAAAACTCTAATTTCTAGTCGCCATTTTAACATCTTTGTTGATTACAATAGGGATCTCAGTGATTTACAGCGTAACGTAATCGTCAATGAAATAAGACATTTTCTGAGCTCAAAATCCTTACATATATGTCACGCTTTAATATACGAATAATCGCCTTTTGATGATTTTGAATTTTCATAACAGTGAGGCTTTTATTTAAATATCAAGTGGTTGAAATTTTTTGGGGAAATAAAAATCAAGCGGACTGTATTTTAAACAAAACCAATGTGACAAAAGTCAACTCAACCATAAAGGCAACAAAAAAATTAATTCAGCTTAAACATTATACAACCATTGAAAGCACATAAAAGCTTCTTAAGTATTGATGGTAGGAGATGAATACTGCTGTATTACTCAACGAAAAACCCAAAAGGGATGTCATAAAGTCAATCAAACGTAGATATCGAGTTCAAGGGACCTTTTCCTGCTTTACCCAAATAAACGATATTAAAAATTGGAGACCCGGGAATCGAGATATTATCGTGTAGCAGAAATTTTAATTATAATACAGAGATAAAATGGGAACGTCAAAAGATCCCTGTGGGAGGATATTTTGCGTTCTATTTTATGAAGGGCTGCCAAAAAAATTGACGTTGGATCTATATTTCCTTAAATTAGTACTAGGTTAGTATTCATTTAAGGAAATATAGACAATGTTGTTGGCTTATTTAAATATATTAAGCTGGATTTCAGTGCAGGATTGGAGAAATCTGTAGAACTTTACTTACGTATCCTGACTATATAGATTTTATCTTTAGAAGATGTTGTTTCCACAAAACATACCTATTAGTAGTTGTATGCATAACTTGCACGTTTTTCGGAATGTCTTTTATTTCTTTTGATTTTTCATGGAATTATATTAGAAAATATATTTTACTGAAATGATGCTTTAAATTACTGAGAGTAGAGCGTTTTTTGAGAATCTAGACTGCAAAGTTGTTATCATAAAATAAATAAAAATTAAAGCCTGAGTGCCCTTTGAAATGAGGCAACCCTATAATATTCTGAATGATCTTTTTTAGCGAATAATAATTTCATAATATATAATTTCATATTATTATGATTCCCCAAACCGACGTCGCTTGATTTCTTTGAAGTCTATTGTATTATCCTTATTATAATCAAATAGTATGAGGGAGTATAACGAGATATAACTTTGATATATATTTTCCTTAAAATATTGTTCATAGAGGCCATAGGATACATCAAAACGTATCACCTCTTTCCTGATACAAACCTTTAAGATAATATGGAACAAGTTTAGTCTTACATTCGTTAAGAGCATTGTTTTTTTAGGCAAGTGTCATTCTAGATTTTTACTAGCTTTCCATCAAGTATGAATATTGCCAAGTGCGCAAATCTGTTTCCAATAGTTATAAAAGCAAAGAATTGACCTTAATCCATATTCTAAGGCGTGTTTTGGAAATCTCCTTCACTCAGACTCAACTTAGGTTACCTTAACGAATTACTTGAAGGATCCTTAAAAGTAATGATAATTAGTTAAATAATAATTTGTAACTTGTAGTTAGATAGCCTACACACATTTTTACTATGGGTTTTCAACGACTCACATAATAACTATTTGAATTGTTTGAAGTGGGTACTTCATCCTTTGATCCACTAAGTTTTGTATCGATACTTCAAGACTCTAAACCACTCGAAATGAACCACCGAAATAGTACTACGCAGCATTTCAGCACCAATTACATCGGTTCTTGGACACAAACCAATAATTCCTACCAATCGCAGGCGAATCGTGAACGCCATGTGTTCCTATCGTAAAAACTCAAGGATAAAACGTATCCTTGGAAAATGATCCTTATTCCGTTGAGAATAAGAGAGCCAGTTCAAGTGGGTGCTAGCACACACTCCGGTCACGGGTTGTAGAGGAAATTTATTGCTATTATTGACCGTTCCCGATGTAGTGTAAGCTCTGGCTTTCTTACCACATTAAGTTGTTGCAACAAGGAATCGGCGGGCTTTATCGAGTGTTATGTACGACTTTACATAGTAGCTATGGTAAATAACGGTTTGTTGTTCCATACGAAATTGGGGCCAAAAATTTATCCGCTGAGTTAGTTGTTTATGTGTGTGTGCTGAGTTAGTAGTGTGTTGATCATGAAACCTGTTTACGAAATAGAGAGAGTTTCAAATGTTGTAACTTCTCTTACCTAAAATTGATAAAAAAAAGCGTTATTTAACTGGGACAGTATGTCGAAATCTAAAACCACACGGAAACTTTTAGCAAACAATTTTTGTACACAGAAATCAACAAAATTGACCAACAAATAAGTGATTTTAACTAATCGATTCAGTTTAATGCAAGGAATATTTCATTGGATTGGTAGAGAAAATCCTAAATCTAATATCTTTACAAGGTTACGGTTAACTTTGCAAGAGCTTGGAAGTTATCAAAAAATTTTACTAATGCATTATAATAATTAACGCTTTTTGTGGAATTTGATACAAAAGCTTTAAAAGATTTAATGTGGTTTCCTGTGGCGACAAGCTTTGTTCTTTCATTTTACCGAAAATAAAAGGTATATATAATGTCTAATCCAATATCGCTATCTTTCACACTTATGTACGAAATAAGTAACTAGCTTTAACACGCCACAACAAAGTTGATTACGTTGATGGGACGTGAGAACAAATGAGATAACGGCGGTACAACGTTACATCGGTCTCAGGAATTAGATTATCGCATTCCGAATAACACAATACCTACTGTTACGAATTATGGTTGCGGGAAGGGAAGATATAAACTGTATCATTTTTCGTATTCTCGCTAGTTCCTAGTATATTTAGTAGGTATTGATGAGGAAGGGGAGGGGACAAAAGGTATCAGAAGTATAAGATCGATCAATAAACCGACAGTGTTAACTGTCTGGTTAGGTATACCGTAGTATTTTTGGATTGGTAGTTTGCTGCCTGGTTTAAGGATTCCAGGTCAGTAAATGGTTAGTTTTTTTACTAACATTCACAAAAATATACCTACACAAAAAACACTTTTTTTTATCTATTAAATGTTATACAAAAAAAGAATGCACAAAATATACATATTAAAGTATGTCTCTAACTATAACAGTGGTTCCACATCGGTACCTAGTATAATATATGAGAAATTTTTATTTTTTGGGCAAAGTTTATGTCAGCCTTTGGGTTCTAGGTTACATTAAACACGCGCATTGAGAGCTTTTACAAACGACGCGTCTCTGGCCCTCATAGCTCTAACATCTCCACACTAAACGTAATTTAGACAGAATTTTATACTTACGTATTGTTAATTTTGAATGGCTCTACATCGCTGGCATATAGTTATCTATAATCTGGTGAAACTGCAATCAATTACCTACAAAAAGTAATAAATGAAAAAAAAATTGGTTAACTGAGGCTCAGATCACCGAGTTTTCCGTATCGTGCCAAAGCATGAAACCAAGTCATATATAAATAATACCAAAAACATGATATTTAACCCAGATATTTAATGTAACCGGGAACCAAAAGAGTTCCACATAATGGTTGAAAAGTGCAAGGCGCTTACGGCTTACTGCCATTAATATAACAGGACCATTACCACACCCGTCACTTACAGTCATAGACTAAAACCGTTCTAACTAATATAGAGCCATCATCTTACTTAAAGACTAGAGTACCAACTTCCATTAAAGCGCAGTACGTAAGTACGGTTCAGGGAAGGTATATTTTTAGATAAAATCTAGGAAATGTGTCAGCTCGCAACTGTTACACTGCTCTTAGGGGGGACTTTGCTCGGTCCGATGGTTCATTGATTTTAAAATAACTGAAATATGTTCCCGACACACATCGCTTTTAAGAGCACTAATATTTTTGTTGAATTTATGCGGTTTTCTCATGCACCGACTGATATATATGCAGGGGCTATTTGTAATCTTCGTAAAGGCATTCAAAATTCACCGCGAATTCGTCATGATGTAAATAATACGGTTTGCTACTATTACCCATAATAAATAACAAATTTTTTGCAAGCGGAATAACATGCTTCACACACTTTTGAAAACGATATGTAGAACTCTCAGGTGTCAAGAGCAAGAGACTATTTGCCTCCTAATCGCGTCTTTAGACTTTATACAACGAATACCTATTACCAACATCATCATCTTAGCCTGCGGAAGTCCATTGTTGGACATAGGCCTTCCCTAGCGCGCGCCAACACACCCTGTCCTTAGCCTTTCTCATCCAGCCGTTTCTCGCCACCCCCTTAATAAATATCGTCGGTCCAACGTGCTGGAGGTTGCCTCACACTACGCTTCTAGTACGCGGTTTCAACTCCAGGACTTTCCGGCTCCAACAGCTATCGCCCCTACCCACTGCCACTTCAGCTTGCTTATGGTTTTGACTATGTCGATAACTTTGGTTCTGCAGCGGATCTCCTCATTTTGATTCTATCACGCAGGGAAACTCCTAACATACCTATTATAGTCTTGACGTTTCATAGGCTTTATAGAAGTACTTCCGACAGCTCAAATACTATGGCATTCTCTTTTGTCATTCGCCCAATTATAAGCTTCTTTAGAATATACTCAAAGAGAATGCCTAATACGGCGTGACGGGCTGTTTAAATCATTAAACAAGCTTTCAAGATAAAACTGGCTGTCATATTCGTTATAGAAATAGACTAGCGGTTAAGACCAAGTATATTAAAGAGTATAGGATTGAACTGGAAGCGAAGTCTCCGAAGGAATATAACCTGCGAAGTGCTGAGCATGTTTAAGGATATATGAGATAGCAATGAAAGATTAATGCATTAGACTTGAGAGTTATTCATCATATTCTCAAAGGCGTGTTAAGCCTTCTAGCCCACAATTGACCAGTTTGATGAGTATAGGTAATGGACAATTTGTTCATGCTACTTCAAGCTGGTACGACCAAAGAAAATACGCATAGGTGCTTTGATGCTTTTGAAAAAAATGCTTGAACATGTCTTGCTGTTCTTTTATTTGTAGTTTTGTTGTTGTGAATCCACCAGCATTCCTACTAATAAAGTAACATGTCATGTATCGTAACTTCTTAGCAAAGTCTTATCTTTACTGTACGAGTGAGTTAGATAAGAAACTCCCCTTTTAAAGGAAAGGGTCGAAGATTACAATTTAATGAGAGCAAGATTAAAGCCCTCAGGGCCATCGTAATAATTCTTGTCCGTAAAAGATATATATGGGAACGAGTATTGTATTAATATGGCTTAAAGTTCGTTTAAAATATCTTATCTTCTTTGCAGAGTATTGCTTTTTAAAGATAATCAATACAAATCGTTAGAAGTTCAGATGCTGATAGTTGCTTAGAATTTACTGATAAAGCCCTAAAATTCAACTCATAGATACCACATATTTTTTACGTAATTCGGGGGATTAAACTATTTTTGTTGTTGATTTCTTTGATGGCTTTTGTTTATGCCAAAGCAGCAGCGAGCATTTGTTTAATGCTCGGCAATTAAGTTAAGTTGATGTGATTATTGTTACTTGAAAAACATTGAGCCGAAATTTTGGCGACGCAAATTACGCTGATGTGTCCCAACTGCACTGTGTTAACCAAAAGAAAGAGGAAAATAGTAAGTAGTATAAAATATTTAGGTAAATGCAAACCAGTTTCTTACCTTATGAAAGTTATTAAAGTTGAAATTACCTACTAAAACTACTTCCTAAAATATAATCATGATATAAGTAAGTCAGTTTTCGCCTCCCAAACTAAAATCAGGAGCGCAGGTGTAACTCTCAGTTTTTGTACGCTTTTAATAAATCCCGAGAGAGTTTCCAAGTACTTTGCAAAGCAAATTAGCACTAGGTACTTACCTGCGTCCCGAAAATGTTACTTTATATTCGCCATTTTTAAAAAATGTAATGTAAATTCCACTGCGTCTAAGTTTTGCTCGTCTTTCTTTTTAAAATGTGTATCAAATTTCGTGTTGGGAGAAATTTACTTGTGAATTCGCTAATGCCTGGATGAAATTACCTTTTTATAAAATTAATACAAATATTTGTTTTTTTTGTCGACCTCCATGGGCGCAATGCCTACCTAAAGCGCTCACTATCAAGCAATAAAATCACAAACAATAAAATTTTCGTGCCACAGTGTTTGTGACCAAACTCCACTGAAACGGCATAACCGATTTTCATGAAATGTTGTTGCTAGATTCAAGTTATTATCTTTTTTCATACCACTAAAGGGCAATACAAAGTGTGCTCAGTCAGCTATAGGTTTGTTATTTTTGAAAAATTTTAAATGAAATAAAAAGTATTTGGCGCTTATTTACTTATGATTGAAACACTTGATTTCTATTATTGATTTTATAATATAAGGAACAAAAAACGCACCTAATTAGGTGACCTGAACCGTAACTCTTCTGCCTGATTCTCTTCCACCTTTGAGTCAGAGGAGCATCGACTGCATGTTCTTTCTCCCATGTCGCATCTTGCCGAGTGGAGTTTTCTTACAGATAGGTATCTAACAATCCTTCCTGCCGATGATATAACCTAACTTAACTGCCTAAGCGATTAAACCGAAGTGGGGCGTCATTCAAAGTACAGTATAGTTCTTCGTTATTAGCGCTTTATTTGAGTACATTTCACGAGGTTTCATACTGGCTTTAACGATAATAACATTAAATTTGGTCTCGTCCTCTGTTGCAGGTAAGTTTTATGACTCCATTACGGCCATTACGAGAGGTAAAAGGTAACAGGTGTCTGGAACAGTTTCGGTTATCGACGTTGATATATCGAGGCGTTTACTCTTTGATGGTGTATCGTTTGAGAGTTAAAAACGGTTCGTCCACCCGCAGCTTGTAATCATCTTACTGCTGTACTAATAATGTAATTAAGAACCAATTTTTATTTAATTTCCGAAATACTATCATAGCCCCACCGATAGGGAACCTGGGGATATGGTCATCAAAACATTTGATGCACATCTTCTTCATACAAAAAAAGTTGCGATGCCGACAAGGTATAGAAATCTGTGGCGAGAACCGGTCTATAGACAATACTGCTGTTGATTTACTACGGTACGCTGTCGGTGTCAATACAAACATTTTTGGCACCTATACACTGGCGAAACTTTTTTTCGCAGTCCGTCATGTCCAGGGTATACCTAACCAGGGTCTATTGATAGCACATACTTGGAATTTGTTGAAGACAAGAGATTTTTTTTTGGCACGATTGTTCCTATAGTTAAATTAATCATGTAATTAAAATGCTGCTCAAAAAAATGTGTGAAGTCTCAAATCAGACCACATTGATTAATAAAATCCCACAAATTTTTCGTACAGTCAAACTAGAAATCGCCTAGTTTTCTAGTTTGGTTACATTTAAAGGTTACGCCTTGCATGCAATGTTGCACTATAAGAATGCACAATACTAACTGGATGCATATAATATTTAAATGCATTTCATAAGTACATTTATGTTATCTTATCTAAGTACGGGTCATAATATCAAAAGCACGGTAATGTGCGGTAAAGAAAATTAAATATTAACAATACATTTTTAAAGTTAAATAATTAAAGTTTAAATGAAACTGCTTCATATGCTTCATACGGATATGTACAATTGTAGACAATAGAGTTTTTAAGTCTATCTTGCATGGGACTCTACCTGAGTTAGATAGATAGACTTAAAACCGGACAAGACATTATGTGCTATTTGATGTGAACGTACTATTTCAATATAACACAATATTATAAACGATAGTGTTACATAAATACAGATGAAAGAAACAAGAAAATAAACAGCAACAAAAGATAAATCCACTGCTGATCGAAAAAGAAACATTGGATCTCAATAAAAAGCCACTTCAAGTCGGTACCAAAAAAAATTGAAAAATTGTTCTTGCTGCTTTCTTGTTGAACAGTGACCAAGCTATCACCATTTTACGTTGACCCACCCTTTGGGGAATAACTCGACACTATTGTTATGGCTGAGAACAAATTTCGGAGGTCTTCCCAACTGGTCATATTCCTAAAGGGAGGTGGGGGTAAATAGGTCAAATGTATTTTCCGTTATAAGTCATTGTACCATTCCGTAGAATCGCCCCACTAAGCCGAAGCTGAAATTTATCGCGGACCCTATATCCTAATGTGGATTTATATTTTTAGACGGCTTTCCCTCCAAAAAATGGAATGGTAAATATCGAGTTATTAACATATCTTGCCGGGTATGATCATAAACATCGTAAAGTGCTTCTGAAGTCTTAGATAGATACGAGTAAATATTATGAAAATGCCACGTGTTTCTGCGGACTTATGAATATTATGATTTTTTACTTATTGGGAGAGGCGTGGTCGCCTTTTCTAAGATGAGGAGGCTCAACAACAACTCGCCCATAGAAAACCAGACTCTTATCTAATAATCTAACCCATACGATGTTCTACCATCCCAAGAAACTCCCCAACAACTTATCAAAGTGGTTTACAATAGTCAAATTAACTGGATAGAACACAAAATTTAAAACCACCAAGCGAATGAAAATTTAAATTTAAATACCAATAGAGGTTTTTTTCTAAGAAAAAGAAAAGTGTTTTTTCTAAAATAAGGAGGATTACATAATTAATGTAATATCTAATATGCATGTGATTTTGTACGAGCTTTCGATACATCATAATATAGCGTAAAGAAATATACAAAGCTCCTACGAACATAACTAAATCCTCGTGCAGCCTGAGCTTAAAAAGTTGTAACGTTCAAACAAAACAAGAACGAAATAATTCATAAGGCATTATTTCTTAGTAGGGTTGCCATATGTGTGAAAATTGATAAAGCTTCTTCCAGATTCAATATAATTATTAATAATAATACTGTTTTGAAATCTGTGGATGAAAGTTGTTTTGTCACAATCAAAAAGATCAGTGAATTTGATGAAATACAGGCCAGTTAAGAGATTTTGCGTGTAGCATCGGTTTAGTTACTTGTACTAAAGTTATTAAGAACTATTTTTATAAAAAAGCTAATCTTAGAACTAATGGCGATAATTCTTTATGGTAATAAAAAAAACAGTGTAATTAGGGTATAAAAATATTACTCACTTACATAAATTAGGGTTATATTCTAGGTGGGGTATCAAGCCTATGATATGATTTTCTAGTCTTTATTTATATGCTACTTGAATGCAGTATAGCAGGATACTATAATGTGTTATCAATTCTACATTTTTATTATCTTCGTTACATACAAAAATGTGTAGGTAATTAATTGTTCTCTATTGATTAATGTTAACCACAAGTGAGGCAGCCCTGCATCGTGCGGCACCGTTCACACGAGCGGATTTCCTCGGGCTTATTTCTTTGAAGTTATTTATGTGTGTCGTAACATTTTGGTGTACGCGGAAAATGTTGATACAAATCCTAATGAAGATTTACTATCGCCTCTGTTGGCTTCCCGAATATGTTGCTGAGGATTCGTCGACCAATGAGTTTAGTTTTCGTACTTAAATTCGTATTCGTACTTTGCTTATAAGTAAACACTAAAAATTAGTTTCCCGAGTGAAGCTTTTAGAGTTAAGTGTTAGGAAATTCTCGTGGCAATTTTTGTTACCAAACTCCTCCGAAAAGGCTGACCGATTGTTTTGAAATTTTTTGTGCATGTTCGGTAGGTCTGAGAATAGGTCGAAAAATCGTCTTTCCACACTCCTAATGTCAATTACTATCCGACGACATCCTACCAAATTCCCTTGCCATTTTTTGTTACCAAACTCACCCGAAAAGGCTGACCGATTGTTATGAAATTTTCTGTGTATGTTCGGAAAGTCTGAGAATAGGTCAAAAAATCGTCTTTCCACACTCCTAATGTCAATAATATCCGACGACATCCTACAACTATATCATGGGAGAAACTAGAAAAATAATTGTACCAGGTTACGTGTCGTGGAGGTACCATTAACATATATTTTTTTTTAATAATATTGTACAACTTTTTTGGCTAAATTAATATGTAAACTGTCATCATTCAGACCAAATAATAGCCTTCTAGAACTAAAAGTCAGAGCAAAGCTACGGATGGACGAATTGACATGGTGATACGGGTACTAGTTTGGAGACAATAAGGATAAAAATGCGAAATAATACACGATATATCCACAAATATATAAAAAAAAGAATTCTATAGTTTTGGTGGTATGGAAGTGGTACTTAGAGTGCAAGGCCGACTGCAATTGGAAGTTTTTTTTGTGTTATACTCGTTATTTTGCCCCAACCACCGTTTCACCGCTTATCTGCAACGATGACAGACGTAACCGATACGTCAATTGAAACCGAACTATTTCATTTGGTTTTAACCGCAATGCGAATGATATTAAATCTCACTCAGTTTTCATAACCTCTGCCAAAGTAATTTTTGTGTAAGTAAAACGAAATAATATTAAAACTTTATTCTTATTCTATTATGCTCCTTTTCCGCAAAATGAAAATTTATATAGAGCTGCTGATACACTACTACGGTGTGACTAAAGCCTAACTAAGGCTAGGGTCATCAATAAAGATGAAACCTTAAATATTCCGAACATCCAAATCCGAAGTTCAGTGAAAGAATCTTAGCGGTGAATTAAGTAATTCCCGACCGTCAACACTTTGTAAAGCGGTTAGAGTTAATGGCAAACATACCAACGCCGCGTCCCCAACGTCCCTCGAGGGTCCTCGAGATCAAGGACTTTGAATCAAGCACAAATTTGTTCGAGTAATCGGAAAATTCTGGAGTGACTCGCGTTAGTGGGTAAAGGATCGTTTAATTTGTCTTCATTATGTTCGGGCTGCGTACCGCGATCGCCCAGTAGTTCAAACTTAAACCAACGTTCATGAGAGTGCCCAATAACAAACAAATAAAATGTTCATGACATTTTACATACATAAATTAATAATTATGAAACTTAAAATTTCATACAACCTCAAAGAAAATATTTATAAATAAACTAGCTGATCCAGCAAACGTTGTCATGCCATTAGAGATATTATAAAAAGCTTACGACATACTCTCAGACCTACCTCGGTGTAGGAGGAGTTTGGTAAAAAAATTGGCACGAGAGTTTTATACACTAAATTGACTGCGTTTGACCATTGGATTCTCTCTCGCACTTGGCAATTTGGCATGCTGGGTAGCTTCACTACATAGTATAAAACAAAGTCGCCTTTTCTGTCCCTATATCCCTATGTGCGCTTAAATCTTTAAAACTACGCAACGGATTTTGATGCGGTTTTTTCCAATAGATAGAGTGATTCAAGAGGAAGGTTTATATGTATAATACATGCATCATATACTAAGGCAACATTGCTAATTTTAGAGGTTTCTAACGTGATGTCGTAAATTAGCCTATTTTTTTGGGCTTATTTAGCAATTTAGCAAAAACGCTGCCTAAACCCTACGAGTTAGATCAAATTAATGTACTACAGTATTGTACACCATAAAAAGGTCTACAAAAAAGTCCGCGATGGTATATGTTTATATTTTAGGGATAACCCACATTAACCATTTTTATTGTTTACTTTTTACGTGAAAAAATGGCTTATTTACGAAGCTATTTTAAGCAATACGGCATTAATCCTTATCGAATTAAGTACCTTAAATACAGTGTGCAATTAATATAGATCAATATGGTTCCTTACAGCATGTAAATTAAACAAATATTTTCGCATATATTACAAATTTAAAATTTGCGTTTGCGGCGGGCGGTACCGGTCGGACGGACGTTGCAGGCTTAGATTTGAGCGTTGACTGTTTTTCACATGGCCAACTGTATGTCGCTCTTTCAAGAGTAACCTCAAGAGAAAACATGTTTGTATTGTCTAATGACAAGAAAGCTGTGAACGTTGTGGATAAAGACATCCTGTAATATATTAATTGTTGTAAAAATAAAATAAATACCAAGGTAAAAATGTAAAAAGCAAATAAGTAAAAATGTGTAGTGTAATAAAAATTGTATGAATTTAGATATTCGAAAGATAGCAGGAAATCTTCATAGTAAGTATAGGGAAAGAGGAATTGTTTTACTCCAAATTTAATGCGTGCAGGCCAAGGGCAGTAATGAATGAATCAAAAATACTGGACAGATTTTAATCATGTTTTCATTGAGTGACATAGGCATATATATTTTATGCCCATGCAAAGTCGGAGCGGGCCGCTATGTTTTTATATAGGTACAACGTTCATAGTTTTTCTGTAGTGTATTTAATTTAGTATCAGCATTGCACCCGTGCGAAGCCGGGGCGGGTCGCTAGTTTTATATATTTCATCAAAATAATTTAAATATAAAGTTTCGAAAGAACGTCATCGAGAACATCCGTCATCTATTTCTTCTGCTCTTACTAAAATCTTTACTAAATTGAAATGGAATCATTATTTTGATCAATCTCTGTAAAACACAAAAATAATCAATAAAATTGGTCAAAAATAGACGAATTAATGAATGGACATTGTTGAAATGATATAAAAACATAGAGGTACAATTTATTCTTCTTCTTTTGTTTTCGGCTAAAAAGGCTGAAAGATGTTGAGGATTTCTAATCGACACGGGTCTTTTTGGGTTGATTTTTTTTCCAATCTCATTGTTGGCAAACCTGTTCTGCTCTATTACTAGCAAAATGTTTTCTGCTCTATTACTTCCAAATTCCTATTGAAGCAGCGTGCTAAGCTAACGAGCTAAGCTGCCAACGTCTCCCTGTATAAAACAGAACCAGAGACCTTCCATTTGATACCACAATCACTGAGGCCTACCTCAGTGATTGTGGTATCAAATGGAAGGTCTCTGACGACTCGACTCGTCTAACTCGTCTAACGACTCCTAAGTCGTCGATACCTCCTCCAGTCAACACATTCTAAAGTCATTATCGTTAAGCGAACGTTTCTGTTCTTGTGCAACTTGTGTTCGTCTGCCAACGTCTCTTGAGACCTCTACGGTCAGCATCGATTGAGTATAAATTTCCCCGACTAATTAGACAAATTGTGAGTTCTTACGATTACTTACTGAGAAAAACTTTCAAGACTACGAGTATATTGATTTTTAGATTTCGTTTTGGAATGATGGAAAACAATAATGAGGTTTAGGTTAGTGGAAGGGCGTTCCACACCTTATAGTGGTTTGTATCAGAAAAAAGAAAGAAAAATGTTTCGTGTGAGTTTGTTGGATATAGTATTTACCATACTTGTATAAGGATGCCACCAAAATCACTATCACGCGGGCGAAGCCGTACTCAACAGCTAGTTCGTACTCGTAATGATATATTATGTACCTACTACCTGACCCGGCAAACAAAATTCTTCCATAAAAACATGTTCTGCCATATAAATTATTATTTCTCACTTAGGGGAAAAATAGTGTTTTCTCAACCCTACGATTTCGTATATTTATACGCAAAATATTTTTTTTTTATATAAAGCGATTAAGCCGTTGTGGAGGAGTTTTATTACAAACACTGTGACTTCCGGAACATAATTATTATTATGGGATTTCTGACTTCCTTCTTCCCTCTTGAAGGGATTTCTAACTACCAAGATCCTCGTGACTCTCTCATTCGTATAAAATTAACGAAAGTGGTTTCGATGTTTCCCGGCCAATAAATACGAAAATACGAGTCCATTACCCATAAATATCGACGTCTATTTTATGTATAGGCTGTTTGAACGTCGTTTTTTATAGATTCACCACTCAGAAATTTTCATGGTAGGCCGCTCACAAAAAGGCACCCAATATATTTCGGTACCCTGTGTACACTATTTCGACCAGCAGATCCAAGGCAAATAATATATGCGATTTAATACCATCCAGCCGTAAATATGCATGTAAAACGCGTCGGAAGAGGGAAAAAAGATAGGATCGATTTTCATGTGATTTGGCGTGGAAAACTAGGAAGCGGGACTCGGCGTCAATGGGACGGCAAGGAGCGTTGCTATAAATAATAATTGTACGTATACGTATATATTTATTCCTTTTTCTGGTTAAAGACTTACTTGACTGTGATCTAATAGCAAGTGAAGATCCAGTCCTTCCATATTAGTATGATAACAGTAAAAAAGGTAAGCAACCCTAATGGTTTCTAGACAGTTTCTAGACAGTTTCTAGTCCATCTTTGCTAGCTTGGCTAGTGCCACACCCGAAGCCTTCCATTAGGCCACAACTAAGCCAATTTAGAAATACAAATAAACTACTTAAACTACTGCAAGTGTTTTTTGACTGAGCGTTATTTCAGTAGACGGGATCCGATTTCCTGCTGATCTGTACCCACATTTCGTTATATCGCGTATCAGATTTTCGGGTTGATTCATCTATTTTTATGAGTTTTAGTATGTTTTTAGTTTAAAATTTTAAGCCAATACAATATCCTACAAAAATCTACGACTTGGCCAAGTTTATACCTACTGTAAGGCAATACATCGATTAATCAGCAATACAAAGTGTATTTCCAATTGGAATTGAGCCATGGCATTTTGCAAATAGATACGAATTCCACTTTATCATGGAACTTGTACAATTTTTCTTTCGATTTATTGTACGGGAAGAATACTGCAATATTGAAATAAAACTACGGAAACAAAGCTTCAGGCAACGAATTTCTAGAAATGGGTACCCTACCTAATTCAATTGCTTTTATTCCATTCCACTACAAAAAGGAAGTGAACGGGAAAGCTGTTACACAATTTATCCCCACCTCAGAAGTCATATAGCTATTTAGATCGGAGCGTCAGTTGACAGACCATAATATTTATTAAGTCAACATCTCCAGATCATCTTCGGTGTCAGAGCGAAACGTATGCAGATCAATAGTTTTATGGAAGATTCGTGCGATACCTTGATATGTCCGACAGGTTATAGACACCTTTTGTTGATCATCACTACCAATGTTATAATGATATCATCATTATGGACTAATAACATCACCAAAAATAACTTACTCCTACGTAATCTCCAAAGCAAAAAATTATTTAAACTAGCAGAAGCACGTGATTTTTGGATTTTCACAAATTCTGCGGCAATCACGAATTTTTGGGTATATAAAGTAGCCAGCTAGTAGTAGTATAATATGTTAATAATATGTTAGTACAATCTTTCCCTGTTTCCAAATGAAGCCAAATTGGTTCAGTAGTTGCCGCGTGAAGGAGTAACAAATAAACACACTTACACACACACTTACAAACTGTAGGTGCCTACAAATAATATTAGTGTGATGTAATTTGATTAGTGTGATGTAATGCGATTAGTGTGATGTGATGTGATTAGTATGATGTAATATGATTAGTGTGATACTAATAATATTTTGACGCTATCCCCATATTGCCCTCTATCATGGTTTCAAGCACAGGTTTCAAGCCTCGTGATTATCTCATAACTTATAAGTCTCGTGATATTATATGTCTTTATTTTCACGTGTGCTCGGCGTCACAAATTGTGAAAAATCGCCATTTCTGGGACCTGACGCAGCGAGTCGCACAAACTGACGTAAACTGTAGCACAAACATTCCAAGTTACACAATAAATTGCGTTATAGTATGAGCTGGGTCTTTTCAAAATAATAATTTATGGCACATGAACGAACTTAACGAGCTAACAACTTACAATGTTACCGTGTTTATTGAATTATTGCATTAAGAGAAAAAGTTGTGTAGGCCTACGTTGATTTAGTATAGAAACGACTATACTCTGTCCGTTCGTTTATTTTCTTTTTGACACATGAGACGGATATACCAATACCGAGGAACCAGAGAGAGATAATTCAATAAAATTGCAATATCTGTTTCATATGTCAAAGAGAAAATATACGAAAAGTAAGAGTATAGAATTACTTATACAATAGTCCCTCATAAATCTTGCATACTCCGTAGTCCAGAGCTTGTCCTTATCCATACGAAATAGCCTGTGACTCCTTTTACTGCAGAGTTATATTCTATGCTCCACACGCATTCTGTTCTCTTGATGGGGAGACGTCTTTATGATTGCCAAAGAATTGGTCCAATTGGTCGAAAAATATTTATAGTAATAGCGTCTAACGTCCATACTTTTGATTTTGCTTGCTTAGAATATGTGATTTTTAATGTTCAGTAGGTATACATGTGTAAGAAATATAGTACCATCTGACGCAAGCTAAAGCACCCACATCGTAATGTTACAAAGACTTTCTTCATTATGTATTGTCCAATTAAGTGCCAATGTGTTTTATTTTAATTAAAGTGCGAATCCAAGTTTAGAACAATCTTAAATAATAATAATATATTTATTCGAAATAAATCCCCGCTAAACAATGTTTTAAGTATTTTTTTTTCATTTGTTGTGTGTTTGTGGCTATCTGATGGGTATGCAAGACTTCCCCTAGCCTAGTTGCTCTATGCGCTCTGGTAACCTACTTTGCTGGCTAAGACACTTGCCAAAAATTATATTACAGCGGTACAGTAATATACTTACGGAAAGAAATGCCTTCATATAAGATAACAGGGTATTTAGCATAAATGAATAGTTTGTCTTCTGTATTTTGCCTCTTGTGATAACGTTGTCGGAAGTCGGTGAAATATTCAACATTGTATACCCTATTTTCCGTAGAGGGGAGAGAAAGCAAAATATTCGTAAAATGAAAACAAAGTATTTTGTATTGATAAAAGTTGCTATATCTTTCGCTATAGAGTTTCATATTGGAGCCGTTGGAATTTATATGTTTGTGTGGAAGGCTTACTAAGTTGAAGTCAATTTATAGATGTTATTTCTGAAGTTAGCACCGTCGGTGAAACCTTGTCTATGGACACACGGTTAACTTGACAGATGAGAAAATAAAGCACCGGTAACTTTTTAAAATTTGATTTGTTTTTCACAATTAACAAAAACATGATGGAAAATTAATAATGCTTACGTTCAAACTTAGTTAGCATAAATAAATTACATTTCATTTCACTCTGTGGTCAACGAGACCGATACAAGTTTAGTCTGTGGCACCATTATTTTATGCTTTAAATTCAGCATGGGTAGTACAAGATTCAATAATGCTGAGAATTAGATAGAATTCGGTTACTTCCGTCATATAAATTGTATGGCTAAAGCCTAAATCGAATCTAGCTTCAAAACGAAATTCATCCAACAACTATAGTACTTAACTACCTATTTCACCCAACAGACCATGATTTTTCGTCTAACCATAATTTTTATATTTACATTTAATTATTGAATGTGTATAAGATATCGTTGGTTATAAGTAATTTCGTTTTTTATGTACGAGTAGATAGATATTATTACAACTACAGCTTCGAAGTACTTACCATTAGCCCCCAATTTGTCACCCATTACGTTATTATATAAATTGCCTTCATTGCCTCCCATTGTAGAAGCAAATTCTAAGCTTAATTGACGTCAAAACTGTAAAGATTTTATTTTTTACTAGACAAAGTATTTTTGGCACGACTGAAAATTTTATTTTCACAAAATAAATTTTGTAACCCATTGCCTGCCATCACGGAACGTTATTTCTACGTTCCAAAAAACAAACACAATGCAACAAACATAGTACCGGTCGCAGCCACGAAGTTTCCTCATAAATTTCTACCTAACGGGCCAGGGCGGAGACATCAACAGTCCTCAAATTCAGTGGAACTGCCAACAAAGGCGTAGGAAATGTTCCTTTTTTCGTCCTTTCTTCGGTAATAGGGGCAAATTAAAGACATAAAAGCCGCAATGAGGTCGCGATTTCTGTCAATTGTCACCATCCCCGCTTAACAAGGCGGGGTTAGAATTCCATTTTTTGCGGTTAGGAGTTTTAAGTGTTTATTCTTCTAATCATTACTGATTATAATGTAGGTATTCCAAGGAAGGCTGACATTAACCGCCTCAAACTTTTTCGTACATAAGTAATGCAGAGATTACGTCACGATAATACCCGTAATATAGCGGTATTTATTTGTTATATTTATTTAATGAATTTTTCGTACATAAGTAATGCCAAGGTTACATCACGATAATATCCGTAATAAAGCGGTATTTATTTCTTATCTTTATTTAATTAATATTTTGAAGTGTGTTTTATCTGAAAGATTAATTAATTAATACCTATCAAAGAATAAGGATGAGAACTAGCAATGAATTTCTTATTCCTACATTTTATATTCAAACTGTTTTCCGTGACTTTTGTAAACCAATTGTTTCCCCTAGAATAATAAATAAGTAATCTACAAAGAAGAATAGCTTCTAAAATGTCTCGATTATTATATTATAATATTTTTGAAACCGATTTAGTAGATTCAAAGAATATTAGGTAAAAGTATTCTTAATGTCTGTCTCTACATACAGCAACCTCTTTGTAATATTACTAAGTATTTTTATGATAGAGCTCTATCATAAAAATGCACATATTTTTTTATTTTAAAGAAAAAATGTAGTCAATTTGTAATACAAACACAGTATAATATTTGCTATCTCGTCCCTAAAATCCATTTCACGGAGAAGGCAATGTCTCCGAAATATCTGCAACGTTCGATTCTCAATTCCGCTCAGTCGCCACCTATATGCCAATAATGGCACTCGCAATAAACAACAGTGCCGTCGGCTTGGCACTAAGCCGGCGCATCCAGAGGTTTTTACCGAAAACTCGTCACTGCAGTTGTAGCGTTTGCGAAAATGTGTCGAATTTATGTTGCCATTTGCTGCTTAACTGCTGCTTTGGATTTAATTTTTTAACTGTTTTTAAGATAGCAGTTATAGCCGTTTGCTTCAGAACTCTGCCTCTTTCCAGCGGCTCTTTAGTTGGAATCCCGGGCTAGGCACTTTTAACGTTTTAGCGTTATTTGCTTTTGTGATAACTAAATAGAAATGGCTTATCGATAAAGGAAACTTACATGTTTGATAGTTTACTAATTAACTTTTTTGTTTGACTAATTTCCCCAAAGCCTTACGAAATATGTCTACTAACATACTCTTGGTCAACGTAACTTTAGTTAAGGCCAAACCCTGTCTGACAGTAGAGCAGTGAGTCATAATAAGGAGTTGTGACCACATATAAAGTTATTTTAATACATTTGCTCAAAAAGTTGACATTTCCATGTGTGTTTAGCGTGCGCAAAGTTATTCTTTTCCGCACTAGTGCTTTTGTGTCTTCCTTCTACGCGGCACCGGAGCGGGCGCACCAGGAGCGCATGAACACGAACACGGCATGCAAACACGGAGCAGGCAAACACATAAAACCAATATTTTTTTCGCATATGTATTAAAAAACGTCGTTCAATGCACGTGCGGAATTGCCATTTGACACAAGAAATGACAAACTTTCCGCACTTATATTGAAATGTACTATTCCTTCGTCAGTGGTTGTGATTGTAGTTGTACTTATCTGACGTGTTACGACTAGTAGTAATTAACAATGTATCAATTTGTCTGAAATACCCTCTCAGGCACTGTCTATCTCAACACCTTCAAATTGAGCGTCTACAAATCAAGAGGCATCTCCTAGGCAAGCGCGTTCCACCTTAGACTGTATCATCTCTTAGAGTATAGGTCTATTTTTACAACAGAATATCTGACACTGCACTATATTTTAGTATTACGTGTTACGGTGCTACTCATTCGGCAGGACTAAGCAAAAACAGTCCTACCGCTTGTTCGAAAATTCTGAAATGTATGCCTGGGACACGTACTCCCGATTAGGATGCAAAAGTCTACACCACTGCGCAATCAAGCGTCACTGTTATATCAAACAAGTGTTACCAACAAATTATGTGTGTCACGCGACACCATCTGCGGTATTGCATGCGTGACTGAATTTAAGGAGGCACCGAAATAATGCTGCATCCGCGGATGCAGGAAACCGCAGTGTGTTTAGAACCCCAATAATGTGAACAAACGTACGCTGACATCGCGTAATGGGATTGTCGCAATGCGAAACGTGACGTGAGAGTGTAAAAATTTTCGAAATTGTAAAAATTCGCGAAAATTTTATAACAGAATCGCCTCGCGCAAATGTGTGAATATTGTAAAAAGAATTACGAGCGGCGGCACGTTGGTATTTTCTTTTCCAGGAACAAGAATTTTCCACAGTTTTCCACGTGGAAATGAAGATGAAACTCATGTAGACACCTAGACTGCGTTGCTAACGAGGGACTGCAATTTTACAATTTATGTACTGTTATTTTTCTTTTTAATTGTGCTTCTTTTACAAAACTTCATGTGGACTTAATGATCTGTAACTTATTAAAAAGAAAAATGGTTTCATCGCTTTAAACCGTTGTATTTCTATAATATTATGCAGTATTCACTGTAAGTTAATTCTTTATCTTTAAAAATGATATGGGATAGTTTTGACCGAATAAATAGAGATTTAAAGAAAGCATTCGTTTATAGAATAGATCATGATTACAAATTTCATTTGATGTACTTACTTGCCGATTTGTTTGCTAATTAATATATATATAGCTACTCGTGCTGATTCACTGACTGACTGACTGATTGATCACCAGCTCTCCTGAACAATTTTGTATGAAAAAAAATTTTTTCACTATGCGTTTCGTATACAAGAGAAAAATTCATTCGGAGGAAAAATACGAAGAGAGCTGATGATTGAGGATTTCGAAGACGAGTGAAGAGCACGGTCAGGGTATCGAAGATAAGTGGGGGGTGCTCGACCAAATGTCATTTGAAACGTCATCCAATTGGCAGTGAACTAAAAAAAATTTCAAAATGGCGGATTCAAAATGGCCGCCAAACGAATTTCATCAATATCTCGAAGAGTATAAAAGATGGAAGAACGGTTTTTTGACAAGAAGTGATCAGGACCCGAAGGTCTATTCGATGGATGAAAAAAAATTCAAAATGGCGGAATTAATTTTTTCCATTGAAAATGTAAAGGGGTTTTTTATAGGCGGGAAGACAGCACGCGGGCCACATGTGGCCCGCGCCCCCACGCGCCCTACTAGTACTATATATATAGCTACTCGTGCTGATTCACTCACTGACTGATTGATCACCTCTCCTGAACAATTTTGTATGAAAAATTTTTTTTTCAATGACCATTTCGTATAAAAGGGAAAAATTCATTCGGAGAAAAAATACGGAGAGAGCTGATGATTGAGGATTTCGAAGACGGGTGAAGAGCACGGGGAGGGTATTCAAGATAGGTGGTGGGTGCTCGACCAAATGTCATTCGGAACGTCATCCAATTGGCAGTGAGCTGAAAAAAATTTCAAAATGGCGGATTCAAAATGGCCGCCATCCGAATTTCGTCGATATCTCGGAAAGTATAAAAGATGGAAGAACGGTTTCTTGACAAGAAGTGATCAGGACCCGAAGGTCTATTCGATGGATAGAAAAAAAATTCAAAATGGCGGAATTTATTTTTTCTTAGAAATTGTATGGGGAATGTTGAAGGGACTAAAGTTGTAAGGCAAATAGGGGGGAAGACAGCACGCGGGCCACATGTGGCCCGCGCCCCCACGCGCCCTACTAGTTTATTATAAGACTGCAAAATTGGAGTAAAATCTTCCATAAAATTATACTTGGGTCAATAAAGAAATTATAAAATCCTGCTCGGAACCGAACCAGGTATCATTCCGTTTCCGTGGCAACTAAATATCATAATGGTTCGCGTACTTTTGAACTCTGCCCGTTCGCACATGGTCATTATGGTGTGGTGGTCAATGATCAACATGTTTTTTCTCGGAGAAAAGACTTGAGTTCGGTAGCTTATTTAATACTCGATGCCAGCAATAACCGTAAATCTTCAAAAGTGCGACAAAAAATACTTTAAACACACTAGCATCCGCACACCACACAAATTTCAAATTGACACACTCACACTACAAGAAAAAGCTGCCGCACTCACGGATCTGTTGTTGTTAGGTCGGGCTCTATATAGTCGGAACGCGAGCGATGCATGGCCGTAGGTATTTACTCTGATGGGCGTTTATTATAGTAACAATCGCGGGCTTAATAACTTATTTTATCAGTCCCATTCATCATGCACTAAACAATCCCGTTACGGGCCGCAGTCCCGAGACTATCAGATTAGCATCTTAATTACAGAATCACGCTATTTAACAAATAATAACTTCCGTACAAAGTTATAAATTGGACCGGATTATTATTATGATAAAGTCAATTGTTCTAGTTCACAAATTACAGTGATGTTTTGCAGTTAGCTCTTATAATTAATGAACTTGTTTATAAATGAATTTCAATATTTTATTTTGATTACTTTAAACAGAACTTGGTAACGTTTATAATTAGGCTAAACTACTCTTTAAAGCCTCGTCTCCAATGTTAATCGTTTTCATTTACGACGTTAGGTTTGTTGGCGTCACTGTTGCCAAATTCCATATTTCTGGATATTCATATTTATATTTTTTCGATTTCCCTGTTTTCTGTGCTTTAAAAGATAAGAAGGAAAAAACGGCTTAACCCACGCGTTGTTTAATCAGGTCCGCTCTACCAGTTCCGGACCCGTCCGGGGTCCTTCTTCTAGGAGCGTTTGTGTGTTTTAAAAGATCTTCGAGACAAATCTTATATGTACAATTTGCAGACATACCTTTATAGTTTCAATACTGCTGTGATAGTATTTGATTATGGCTTTAGAACCCTTATAAGATGCAATGACGTATAAAACAATATGGACTAGCCCCGTCTACAAAATTGGCGTGACTATTTTTAATTTGTCATGTATAGTATAAGATGGTTTCACCATAGGGTGGTAACTCAGTACATGAACCTGAGACATGAATTTTTGTCAGCAAATCTTGACACTCGTTATGGCACTGCATGTCACGCAAGGCTAGGCTAGAAGGGATGATTGGGGCGCCTCTATAGTTTTGTTATCTCATACCTAAGATGGGATGGATGCAATCTATGACGTCATGAACATTGAATATACCGCGAATACGATCATAACGCTGTCAATCGCATAACGTAACGTCTCGTATATTCATCGCTACATTTACTGCTGGATCTCGGTGGCTCAAAGTTCTTGGGCATCTTGTTATATCCCATATTCATACAAATTCGTTAACACATACTGATTATATATCTGTGGCAGAGAACAAGTGACGAGTATTTGGCACGCAGTTACTTTTCATATGACACGGCGGAGGGGGGCAGGCAAAAGAATATGGTTTTTTTTCCATCACGATAATCCCATCATAATTTTTGGCTGTGTGCTCAGCACTGATTTTGCAAATTATTTGTATTTTTTAAAAATTTACATTATGCTATTTAAAGAACCTGGTGCTCGAACCGCTACACCAATTCACAGGGAAGCTACAAATTTTGAAATCTGTATTTAATAAATAACTTCTAATCGTTAGTACAAAAGAAATTTCGTTCCAACCCAGTGTTTCACGATAATCAGTAATCACGCATTATTTTCTATTTGCTAGTTCTTTTCGTCACCGATCGCTTTCTAAACTTGGTGCTAGAATTTTCATAAGAACCTCTAAGTTACTATGACTAGACTATGTATAGAGATTTTCAGTCTCAGATTCTCCTAACAATTGTAGGGCACAGTAAACACCGGTAGTGACGGTTGTGCGCTGAAGCAAAATTCCGAAGAAAGTTGCGAACAACTAACAAACTTAGTCAAGCTACATTCTCATCAAGTGTAGCTCTTGACAAGACCCTTGCGCGTATAAATTTAATTCCACACAAAGACCGGCTACATTAACGGTCACAGCAATTCACGACGAGCGTCGGGTATTAATATTAACCAGCGCACAAGATTATTTGTACAAATATCCAATACACGAACTTTGTGCCGAAACTATTTACAAGTTATGGCTATTAAATTTCCTCTCGGCGAGGCATAAAAGGGGTTATATTTCCCTAATACATCGCTCCCAACGTAACGGCCGATGATAATGTCAGAGGAGCGCGTATTTATGACTGCTCTCGTGTACTAGGAGTATGTAAACATTTAGTAACAATAATAATTTTTACGATGCACTGGGGAGTTTTAGAAGCTATGAATTATTGGGTACCTGAGACGAAAACTTGGGATCGCTCATTCGTTAAGTGTATTCGTATAGGCTTGTATAGCGCTTTGATACATGCGTAGTTCTTATATAAATTGCGAAATTTCACCGGCGGTTCTGGTTGAATTTTATTTAGGTTAAACAATGTAGGAGGTAATCCTATACTTCTTCCACATATACTTTCTCCGTCAGGATATTAAGCTATAAGTAGTATTTAATAAATTACCTAGATCTAGCCTAGTTCTAGGCCTATAACTTGAACAAAATGTAAAGCTATAATTCTTCAAATCAAGAGTGAATATCTTAGGCAAGCGCGTTCCACTTAGACTGTATTATCACTTTCCATCAGCTGTGATCATAGTCAAGCGCTAGCCTATACTCATAGAAAAAAAAACACATTTTGCTATACTTTTTATTGGCTCCGGTTTGGTCAGGTCAGGTCGCCATGACTAGCCACTATACAAAAAATCAGACAAGTTTCGATAGTACTCGTATACGTTCCAACAGGTGTACAGTAGCTACTCTAAATTGTAATTCAATTCAATTCGAATAAAAAAATGTAACCAGAAAAGTTTCAGCTAAATTGCAGCTGGTAATATTTCACTTTCATGAACTAGATACAGAATATTCACTAAAATTCTCTGAGCGTCAGACCTCGTAACATTTGACTTTTTATTTTGTACGGCAGCGATTCGGTGGAGAATCTAAAAAATCTGAAACTCATCATGGCCGCCAAATAAAAATGTAAATCCGCCTTTGTCCTTTCCCCTGGCGGCGTAATTACAAAAAACCATCACTAAACCTGCATACTACACGTTCCATGTATCTTGTTTGAACCCAATTTTGCATCACAAACGGCTGATATTCAATGTTTTACGTAACTTGGGGCAAAAAGTGGTGAAAACTCTCCCCAGGTTTTTCCCTGATTTGCATATTTTCATGTTAACGACGAAGCTTGGAATGTCCTGACGTACGTACATTAATATTAATGATTTTATCATATCGCCCCTGTGAGACACGGTGAGTATTTTACATATAAAATGCCAATTAAGTAGATAATTTGCTAGTATGTAAAACATAAAAAATATTTTCTCAAACATGCTTGCAAATTTGAATCAGAATTGCTGTATTAGTCATGCAGCAGTCGGCAAAAGTTGTGTGAAAATCCATTTCTGTCGTGGTTTAGCGATCGAATAAATTACATAATAAACTCATACCATCTGTCGTGTAATTTAAAAATATGTGACGTTCTTTCAATCTGATACACGGCAACCAAGCGGAGGTCAGAGGTAACTTATAAAGGGTTTTGTTTGAATTTCGAACTGACTTGCAACTATAAATTGAAAAAAATTTACAAATAGAAATTATGACTCGGAAAAAATTGTGTTGTCCGTGATTGATTTTGAAAATATCTGTCTAGGTACTACTTAGTTTAAATTTCCGCGCATTGTTTGAGAAAAGTCCTTACAAGCCTTGATGAATTCGCCTCGATATATGCCTCGGCCCACATTCACACGTTCGTCCATCAATGCCATCAAGGCACTTATGTATACGTGGAACTAGATAATCGAGTCTAAGTATTTCTCAAAGAGTTGATATGTACCAGTTTTCGCGTTCCCCTTTCTATGTCGATTGTAGTTAAGTGGTATCGCTAATGGCGCAGATCACAATCTTCTGATGATTATAGTACGATTCACGAATGATGACCACAAATGGCGGGCCTATTTTAGGTCTCTTTGGACTTATCTAACTAATATTATGGTCTTATTTATTTTAACTAATATATAAGGTCTTATTTAACTAATATATGGTAATTATTTTGGCTTAAGTCTTTTCTTCATGAGTGTACATGAAGAAAAGACCCGCCATTTGTGGTCATCTTTCGTGAATCGTACTATACATGTTATGAGGCCGATGACAAAGACGCTTAATTAATTAAGGTATCTCAAATGTTCGTGATAAACAACAAACTCTTCGTACTTTCAGATTTACACATTTCAAATTCTTTATTTCTCATTGGCTTAACTCAAATACTTATGACGAGTCATTTCATTTTCCAATACGTCTTCCTCTTAGTGTTGCAGGACGCATTTGAACCCTTGTAAAACTAGTTTACTTTGAAGAAAGTACGAGTTTTATATAGCTCTTTTACATTTTACCTTCGATCTCTCCGAATGTCCGCCAGGAATAATTTAATCTGCTGGGAGTGGAGATATATCAATAATTTTCCGACGACGTCTATCGTTCGACGTCATCCGGACCCACAGCACCTCCCATCAACCGATTAACTCGACATCTCTTTTCTTTTATTCTTTAATATTCTTAAGTGAACGTACGCAATTCCACAAAGAGCCAGCCAAAAGAGAAAATCCCCCGTAATTTGTGGCAGCCATTTAGATACAAATGAAATGAAAATTTCAGAACAATAAGTCCACGAAAATTACTCCGTAGCTTTTAAGTTAGATTGGTCAAATTAGTCTTACTCTATATTAAAGGATATATTTTATGAGATGGATGTTTAAAGTTAGCAATTTTTAATTTTCGTATTCTGCTATATCTTTACCTACTTAAAGATTAATGTACCTTACATCTTTGTAAAATGCATATAATTATAATTTACATAAACCATAATGATTCGAATGCATAGCCTTCACTGCATAGGCACGGCTTTAACCAATAATACGAGAAAAATTGTAAAATTTAAGTCTGACTCAGAACCATGTTCGAGATCATTACATAGATACCTTGTGATTCAAGGTACGGGTCTCCTCCAAGAATGAGAAAGGTTTCTCATAGTCCATCACGCCGGTCAAGTGTGGATTAGAGAGCTTTCCGCGAATTTTTCCACGCTAGAAGTGATAGTACCTAGTACCTACACTCTAAGATGGAGCGACCGCGCTTGTCTAGGAAATTCACTTTTGATAAGAAGGTACCCAAGGTGTAGATAGTGAGAAAGATGAAGATATCAGAGTGTTTCAGACCCTTTCAGTGCATTCAGGAAAGAAGAATCAAACAACTTCGTATATGTCTTCGGTGGGTATGTCAACTATGTAGGGGTGAAAGCCATTAAAATGCCTAGCAGTACTGTAGTTGAAAGTTGACGGGAGAATCAAATTAAATAGTTCCTGAGCACACTCTTCAAAATATTACATTTTGTAGATTTATAGAATATCTACAGACAGGAAATCTCCGCCAATATTATAGGTAAAATGTAATCGGCTAACCTTTATTTGTGACATATATTTTGGTGAATGGAATATCATTCATTCATTCTTACATTCATTCATTCGAATCCCGAGAAAGAGGCAGAGATCTGAACCAATGGTGTGAGTGCAATATCACATCTTGAATAATGTAACCACTGCTATGAACCTAAGGACGAGCTCGTCTGAACATTTACCGTAAACCTTTTTCACTACTGGTAAATGTTTGTGTGATGAGCATGAATGATTTCCAGCGTCTGGGTGGCTTTCAATATAGGATATTTATGTATATGTTTATCAGTTATCTAGTACCCATAACACAAGCTGTCGCTTACTTTGGGGCTAGATTGCGATGTGTGTAATGTCCTGTATATATTAAAAAAATATATATATGATACATACAATTAAACCTAATTCAGCAAACTGATACCCGTTTCACGGTATTTTGTAACCTCGTTTGTCACTCGACACGTCTCTTCACTCAGCCGGGTCCGCCCAGGGGAAATTTATAAAATAGTTTGACACATCATTTGTCAAAACGCTGGAAAAACTCTTCCGATGAACATAGTTTGAAGAATTCTGTCGTATTCATCCGCAGATGTCTCAGAGAAATGGTTCAGTAAGAACTTTTTACAACCTTAATAAATTACTAGCTGACTAGTCAAACGTTATTTTGCCATTTAAGGGTATGAAAAACAGCTTACGATCTGTTCTCAAATCTACCGAATGTAAACAAAACTTTCATAAAAATCTGTCAATCCGTTTCGGATGTCTTTGGTTACTAACATCTACCTATTTTTCATTATACCCAGCCTTAAAGAATTGAACAATTAACTATTCAATTCTTATTATGGAAAACACATTTTAAAATGTGTACGTGTGGATTTTTTTAACCACCACATTTTTAACTTTGCTATTCATTAGATATCGTTCAAACAAGACAAACATGCAGGCACCCTATACTATATACCTAAAAAGTTGGTACCTAAAAGGAAAGCATAATAAAACAAAACTTGGCGAAAGTCTCTCTAGCTTGTATCCAAACATTAGCGGTCTTTAAAAAGCACTTTGCTCCTCGCATTAGCTCGTCTCAGATATCTGCTCTTGCGAAAGTTTATAATTCATGAGATTTCAGTAATAATGTGCCTACTTTATTTTACAGCGGATATAATAATTTAAGCTAACTTTTGGCGACCCCATGACACTATTTATGGTTTTAGCGGGAGCCGTGTTTGATTCCTGGCATGAACGAATCTGGAATTAATTAGTATCCTGCCAATCATTTAGTATTTTAAAGCGATGAGTTTATATCTTCTAAAACCAGCCTTAATTTTTTGTATATATTAATCAGGTCTTATTAAGTTCTTAATATTCTAGGTGCAGTCAATTTTGTAATAAGAAAAGATGGCATGTAGAGAGAGATTCTGCCCTCGATTTCGAGCTCAAGATCAATATAACCCCATATTCAGAGCAGCGTAATTCGAATTACAGATTTGAGGCCGTACCACCACCTCTTATAGCAGTATTATTGTAGTATTGTTTTAAAATTTACGTACTGACACTGTCTGAAAATTTTAAAACAATATTATATAATACTGTAAGAGATGGTGGTACCGCCCTTGAACTAATGATGATGTCTAATTTAACGTAAAAAAAACATCAACTATTTAAGCAAATATTGATGAAATTTCTTGTCTAATGCAATGGAGTAATAACTTACAATATCGCTTTACCACGAGCAGTATGTACTTAATTTCAAAACTACAGTCCATTTCAAAACCAGTATGAAACTCATTAAAATCCGTTCAGCGTTCCACGACACAAGTGACATACTTTGTAGATAAAAGGAAAAATGATAACACAAAAGTTCGATAAAGCCCGCCCGCCTCGCATCCCACATCAGCAGTTTAAATATCACTTTGCTCTGACATTAGCTCCTCTCGGATACACTTTCGCAAGTTTACAATTCATGACTTTGTGTAGGTATTTTATCGTAAGATACACTTCTGCCACCTGCTCACGGGATATGCTAAATATAGTAAGGTAACTCGTTAGCCAAATAGGCTTTTGCCTTAGGTACTAGAGCCACCAAATCGCTTCTAAGATATGAAAATTTTAATCATCTTGACCCAATTCTTTGTACAGATCTCCTTTTTCTCTCATAGTGTACCTAATAGAAATGAGGGTTTTGTTGTAGACAACCAAGCGTAGGCTGCTTTTGAAAATTTTTAGAGGGAATCTGAGGTATCCAGAAATTTTAACGGTTAAAGAAACAAAACACATCGTTAGGAACGATGTGTTTTGTTTCTTTAACCGTTAAAATAAATGAGGCTTATATGCCTCCAACTCACAAAATTAGATGCCTAGCCATTGAACTACGTACTATTAAATGCATGATAAAGTTTTTAAACTAAGTTAGTAGCCTGCTAAACTAACCTGCTGAGTTTAACTTACGATTCTTTATATTAGTATGTCAAATGCTCAGTAAAGACTAGGAAAGTCAAAATTAAAACAACTTTATTTCACATAGGACTAATTTACAGGCGCTTGTAAAAGGTCAGTATGACATTTGCGACTTATGTATATGGTTATAACAGCTACAAGTCGACTTAAAACTAAGTTTACGAGGATTCGAACGCGCCCTGCAGTAAAGTAGTCTCAATAGTAAGTAGTAAGATAGTAGAGACAAATAGAGTAAAATAGTTTATGAACGAAAGAAGAATTAATCCACTGTATAGAGTTAAAGCAAATGATAAAAAAACAATAGTACCGAAATCCTATGGACTTAGAAAATTAGAAAAATAGCTGCCAATAACTCACACACGCTCACAAGTTTATTTTAATTTAGAAATAGAGTATCGAAGTCACAAATTTTCCTTTAACAACAATATCTTTCATCAAAATCCATTCAACATGTCGTGACTGAACTTATATAAAGAGGGAAAATAAAACCAAAAGAATCCTCCCATCTTACACTCAAGATCAGCAGTTTTAAGACCGGTATTTTCTCCAGAGTTTTAATGTAAAAATAGCACCTCTTTAACGCCAAGTACCTACTATAATGTAGGATTTTTCAACAGTATGTTCCTAAGTGTTTATAATTTTTAGTCCATTTGCTTATCCATACTTTTTTTACTTATAGTCAATCTCGACAAATTAGCAGCCGGCTACAAAGGATCTGAAATTGAAACCTATCGTTAGCAAAGCTTATTTTAAACATAATGTTTTATTATGTAGAACTTCTAAGATAACAAGGTCCTTTTTAACATTCAAAAGCTTATCATGAAGTCGCATTTCAAAATAATTCTTCGGTAATGGCAAGTATCCACAATTAGATATCAAACCCTGGACTTGGTGACACCAAACTTAAAAATAAACACAATTGTCACAAGATATAAATCAACTATTTTTTTTGAATAATCTGTGGTGACTACAATCAAGGTGATCTTGTGCTTGACTACAATCATATACAATGTCAATTCATCAATTCAGGTCTAGGATGGAGCGTGCTTGCCTAGTTAATACCTATCCACTCTTTACTTGGCTTGGAACGAGGAAGCTGGAAGGGTGGAACACATCTTAGCGATTCGAATCAGAAACGTGGAAGAAAACGTTTCGTTCAATTACGTTGGACATCAACCACATATGGATGCCACTTCTGCGTCACTCTCAGCGTCTTGTAGTTCTGTTGAAGAAAGGTGAAGGAGATAACTAGGTTCTGGAGTTTCTAGAGCACACTATAAAAACTAAAGGCCTTCCACATGTTTATGTTAAAGACGCTGAAAGAATAATATAGTGGAGGGATGTTTATTTTTAAAGTAGACGATCTCTTCAAAAAATGAACACTAAACCGAAAGAAGCACGTGCAGTTGCGATTAGTGAAATAATTTCGACTGTCCGTGCGAGTTTCCACGCGAGGATAAAATTTCAATTTCCAACTAAATCCGTCAGTTGGCAGAGAGTCACAAATTAGCTACCCGTAAGTACCCACAGTACATTGAAATTGTTATAACGTTTGTTGGAGTAACTAGTTTCGGAGTTAAAATTAATAATTTCATTTCAACGTGATTTTAACATTTTATGAAGTTATAATATTTGCGCACAGTTATAACGTTATATTCATACAGATAACCCTATGAATAGGGAAGTATTATGTCCAGTTTAGTTAGTGAAATACTAATCCGATTCCTCACAGCTTATTATTATCATTTGAACGTTACTAAGGTATATTCTAACGATAAAAGAATCGGATACTTAGTTCGGATTCGTTTGAATTCCTTTCCTAGTTACGTAAGCTTGTAAAAACCAAATATAACATTAAAGGAAAAATTGCTGGAAACCCGCATGCCTGTTTGCTTGCATGTCCATAAAAGTATGTGAAGTCCGCCAACCCGCATTTGGCCAACGCGGTGGGAGACCAAACCCCTTTCATTGAATGAGAGGGGTTTGGTACAGGCTTATCTTCTGGATGAATGCTAAGCTGGTTGCTTAACAGAGTAAAACACTAAATTCAGATTTTTGCACTTTTTAGCTTTTAGAATATTTCACCTTGAAATGCTCTGTATCCAATATTACTTCCCAGAGGAACATAAAGTAATTACAGATTCCGAACACTGTTAAATGCAATATCTTTGAACCCCCAGGTATCATGTACGATGTCTAACTGATTGAGTTAGCTCACCTACCGAATAATCATCCAATTTGTACAGGTTGACAATGGAATTATTTATTAAACTGCTACGTCCAAATCTGCGTTGATTTCCATTTCGTATATAAATTAATAATTATTTCCTGTAATAATAGTCTTTTTCTTCTTAATGAATAAAGAAGACTCACCTGTCGTTCCATATGATGTTTAAATATAGAGAACAAAATCTCATGAATAAATTTGAAACCAATGAATAAAACTTATCACTTTACTTATTGGTAAAGGCACTAGGGCTATTTTACCGAAGCAAAAAATAGCGTAGCTGGAAAAAATGACGATTCTCGTGGGTGAAATAAAATACAAATTCAAACCAGTACTTATTGAGAGTACCATCAATAAACAAACCAACTTAATTACTCACTTAATAGGTTAGTATTTACAAATAATTTAAAATAAATTATAATCTTAAAAGTTAGTGAAACATAAACATAAAAATTAATTTATTTTTTTATAGTTCAACGGTAACTTTTCCTTAAAATTCCAAGTACAATAAAAACTGACATTAAAACAATGATATTTTATTCAAGTAATGTTCCGCCGCGGGTGGCTGAGCACGTGATTATGAGTTGTGACGTCACGCCATAAACAGACGCTTAAAATTTAAAGTAAAGCTCGCGCTGTGCAGAAATGGGTGTCATAAACTATGCGAAACGGAATAAAAAGATTGGGTACCTTACGTTTTACAAACAATAAATAATTTACCTATGCTGATACCGTGAGAAAATGCATAAAAATACATACCTACGGTCTATATTTTTGGTAAAAAAAAAAATAATATCTATTACGGGATTCTCTGCAAGTGTACCTACCGCATACGCAAAAAAAATGACGATGAAATTTTCGATTGTGTTTTACTTTAAGATCTTCCTCATAGTGATAAAACAATGTTGAGTTATTACCAACTAGCAATGTCCCGCTTGTTTGCTAACGTGAGCTAATGTTTTCCATAATTAATTGATTTTTCCAAATTCCAGAGGATGGTAATTATAAAAGGCTTTATAATTTTTTGTGCCATTTTTATGTGAATTTCAGTAATTCCCGTCCAGAGGTTTGAGCTGTACCTAGGTGGAATTTGACGATGAATCAGTCAATCAGTCACCTTTTCCTTTAACGTAATAAAACAGATTAGTATGGGATATAGACTAATGAATCTTCAGTAATCGTCTCCATCACTATATCTCTAAGGCATCAATATTACTTTGGTAATGCAGTCCCAAACGTTTGCAGAGTCAGCGCCAAACTATACGAACGCACCAAAACGTCCGTATTATGCAAATCCCAATTAATGCGAACTCTGAAGCTGACATACGATATCGTTGAGCCCAATTCGCTATCACACGAGGGCGAATGCAAACGTTCATTTGCCGCTAGGATCTGTGTTCTGTATGCGGAGCGTTATGTCGTCAGAATTACGTGTTTGCGATCGAACGTCTCGTACGAGTATCTACTCTCCTGGCATGCTAGTTTCAAACGGTCCTAATCAATTGGAAAGTTTCTACCAAGAAGTGTTTGAACGTTTAACTTTTATGCTTGATCCTTTTTGTTTTGTTGAATGCTGTTTCATGTTTTTAAAGCGCAGATATTTTGTTCTAGGGTACCGGGTATAAATACACCCAAATTCAAAACATTTTGTTTTTCAGAATTTTTCGTAACAAATGAAGAAATACAAAGTGCATAAAGACACTAATTTCACGTTAATTATTCACCTCACAACAACATAACAATCGCAATATTGCGTTACTAAATTACACGATTTTGAGTGATATACCTGAAGAAACAAATTAAAAAGGGACTTTTTAAGGTTTTGGTATAAAGTAATTAGTTTTACCTACTTTATTTTACCCTAGAACAATACTAATTATTGTAAGTAAAAAAATTAACAAAAGTTCTAAATAAACTTACAAATGTCATAACGATTAAAGCAACTTGCTAGTCTACTTAAATATAACATGTTTAAAAAACATTTTATTTGTTCATATTTATTTATATGTTTAAATAGTATAATTTCTTATACTTTATTAAAAAATTTAATGTTCATACAGCTACGTTTTTATTTTATGTAGCTGTAGAGGTTTTGGAATTCATGTAATTCCAAACAAGATTGCCTATTTATTTGAGAACAGAATAATATCAGAATTATTATTTGTTTCTTAAACAAATTGAATATCATATTTTACTTTAATTAGCGTAAAATTTGATCCGTTTCATCCAATCACTCCAATTAACAACAAGCAAATTAATCTCTTAACATTAATTAGTATTTTTAACCGCTAAGTATTCTTGTTATTTGATACGCTCGTTTTAAAGTCTTCTGTTAGTTTACTTTAGTAAAATGAATATTTACTCTATTATTATTATTACGACAGACTGTAGATGAGAAGAAGAAAAAAACTCTTTCAACTTTAGGGAGATTTCTCTTTTTATGACAGACATAGCAGGAGCTCATGATATTCTCCATAATATACGAAGAGAAGTTAATTTCAAAAAGGAGTGCAGAAAATAGTACATTTCAATATAAGTGCGGAATGTTTGTCATTTATTTACAGGCGCGGGTCAACTATAGGGACGAGTAGAAATGACAATTCCGCACGTGCATTGAACGACGTTTTTTAATACATTTGCGAAAAAAATATTGGTTTTACGTGTCTCCTGCTCTGTGTTTGCGTGCCGTGCTCGTGTTCTTGCGCCAGGACTGGTGCGCCCGCTCCGGTGCCGCGCAGGAAGAAAACAAAAAAGCAGTAGTGCGTAAAAGAATCACTTTCCGCACGCAAAACCCACTTGGAAATGTCTACTTTTTGAGCAAATGTATTAAAAATAAAATTTATGACTCAGTCACTCAAACTAATACATTCACCATCACATCCATTCATTTCCATGAAACTTCGTTAGTTTTCACTTTAATCATACATTTAATTACATATTTGAAATCACTTAAACAGCTACAAAACAGCCATGATTAATTAACTATCTTACATTCATTAAGCAAAGTTTAATTTGCAATCACGTGCAATTAGGACGAGTTTAAACGTTCATTTGCCATTCCGATTTGTATGTGGCGTGTTATGCCGTCGAAATTGCGTATTTGCTTTGGAACATCTGCTCCGGCCTCTTGGTGTGTTGATTTTCGAAGATTCTAATCAATTGAAGCTTCGGTATCGGCTGATGTTAATTTGACACAAAGAGGAGCAATTAAATTGTCTATATTTGTAGTCGTCTTAGCTTTCGATGAAATCTAATTAAAAAGTTTGTATTTCGAGTTTCGACTGTACCTATGACTATACGTTAAAAATCACATTTAAAATTCATCTATATTACCTTTGTTTTTTGTGGCTATAAACATAATTATATCATTGTCAGTTAGTTGTTAATAATTCGGTTGATTGAACTAAAAAAAAACTAAGTACACAGATTGGGACTCAAAGCTCGGAATCCAGAATATAAGCCACTAACCTATTAATGATTAAGTTTTATTTAATTTTTTTAAGGTATCGATCAGATATAGCGTTTCAGTGCGCAAATAAAGCCAATATACTTGGCTCACCATACGGACAGGACTTCTTTATTACTTTGTAAAAAAGTTAGCAAATTATTTTATTGTTATATTCTCATTTCAAATATAATAATTGTTTATATTACAATAATTTATTTAACTAGGGGACCTGGCAAACGTTGTTTTGCCATTAGGGATATAAAACAAATAGCATACTATCTACTCTCAGACCTACCGAACATAGATACACAGAAAATTTCATAACAATCGGTCGACCTGTTTCAGAGGAGTTTGGTATCAAAAATTGGCATGAGAATTAAATTATTTTATGTGAAATCTAACCTTTGCTGCAAGTATGTAGCAAAATTCGCAATCGGATGGGGTGAATGTAAACTTTCATTGCCAGTTCGGCTTGTGAGTCGTGTGCGAAGCCGCGTCGGAGTTAACGTGTTTGAACATTTGCCACTATCTCCTGGTGTATTGATTCAAATGGATTGTAAATTCTAATCAATATATGGCCGTCCAATTAGACCCCGAAGAATTGTTTATGTTCTCCATAAAATTGGTGTGTGACAAGTGCATAACGACCTCACGAAATAGGAATACTCAGAGCATGGCAAAATGATCTCGGAACGATACTTGCTAATTGATTCGTTTGCAGAACAGGAAACGGGCGAAAATCTATTCTATTTTTACCGACTCGAACTTTTCACAGAATCGAATAAACTTGTTAATAAATAGCACGAATAAATTACGGAATGGGAAAAAGAACATTTCATTTACTCGCGCAATCAAAAGTTCCAAATCAAAGCGAACCGGCACGGTATCGCGGAACTCAAAGGCAAATGTTTTAAAATTTCATTAACGAGGAACAACTTGGTTCTTACAAAGATGCCTGGAACTGCAGACGCCATTTTTCAGTGCTAGCATTTCCTCCGCCTGTATTTTTCTTTTCCTTCCTCGGAACTTAGATGTTTTGGAAAATATGTGTATCTAAAAATACCGTAGAAATTTATTTCTGTCAATTCCGATGATTCAGTGGCTCAAGCACGAAAGCACATCTCCAAATCTAAAAAATCGGTATAACTATCACAAGCGTGTATTATGAGTTTATCCATACTTTCATTGCTATCAAGTGGTGTCATTAAATTATGAATGTGAGAGACAGATAAGTATAGACATTTCAATCCACGTATGGTTTCACTCGATACGTATGGAGTTTGACAGAGTGACGTGCTTCATCGTGGATTAAAAAATCTATAGCTGAAATACTAAATTTTCACTGCAAACAGGATACACACTTCTTTAACCGGTCGACGAAAAATTCAAGAAGAAAAATTTATGTTTATAAATTACTTATTTTTACTAATTAAATTACAGTGAATTCTCATATTATGAATTCTACAAAGAAAAATACTTTTATCCAGCAGTATCGTCATCAAGCCAAAATCTTGTTCCAGAAAAAAAACTGTAGAAACTGTATTATGACTAGCAGTGATTAATGAGTGAATAACTCTCTCATGTTATCCGGGATAACCTGATTAGAAGGGTTTTCCTTTGAGAACCCGGATAAAAATGTTAACTTGACACTTGGCCGGTGGAAATTAATGGTCGCAACTTTTTGGGTCGGTCTCTTATATTATTTTCGCCGTCATCTTTTTGTGAGTAAGTAAATATTGCGTCGGTTTTCTGTCATGTATTCAGTTCATTAGAACCATTTATTTGTTTTTTTTTTGTTCGTGAAAATGAAACGTTCACATTCCTGCTCCGCCGAAAAGGTATGAGCTGACAAAAAATGGCCTTATATTTAAATGCTGACGTGTATACTCTAAGACGCCTGATTGGCGCAGTTGGTAGTGGTCCAGCTTCCTACGCTGGAGGTCGTGAGTTCTATTCCCACAATTAGAAAATGTTTGTGTTGTTGTGTTTTTCAGTAAGTATCTGGATGTTTTTCTATTTAATATTATAAGTATTTCTATGTATTATAGGCATATAAGACAGGCTTCAATCGGCAAAAATGCAGATGTATATTTCTTAAATTTAATTCTGTGCTATCAATACTTATTGCTTTAGATGCATTTACAGGTCTTTAAAACTGAGTTGAACCAATATTTGTAACAAGCCATTGTGTTAAATAAGTGAATTAGATTTTTGCAGTAAAGTAGATTGCTCTATACAATTTCAGAGGAGCGTATTTGTTATGAATAGCGGTGATTAATGAGAGAGCTTTCTATCTTTTGCTCTTAGATAAAGTGATTATAACGGATTGCCTTAGCGATCTGCGATAAAAATGTTAACTCGACACTCGGCCGGTCAAAATTAATGGTTGAACTTTTTTCGATGGGCTCGTGGATTATTTTGGCCATTTTTTATCAAAAAATACCCGCTTCACTGTGAATAATTTTTTTTAATATAAAATGTCTTAACTAAAAATAATTTGATAGGGATACGAAGCTTTGTGCTAGTGAAAGTTGACTTTTATTTGTGAGATTATTTGCTTTACTAATCAAACAATTGATGTATTGTTATGACGGCCTAGTGTGGTCTAATGTAAGCCATTGAACGATAGAAATAAATAACATTTTTATACATTTTAAATACAAAATAAATATTTTCAAACTCGGTGGGATTTGAAACCCTGCGCCCATCTAAGCTATCGTAGCTGGATACATGGGCTACTTACAGATAGTAAATTTTGTTATTTTTACATTCACTGTCTTTATTTAAAAGGTTGACAAAGTTTTTAAAATAATTTAAATTGTAAAAATTAAAATCACTTAACTTTTGTTACAGGTAAGTGACCGGTGGATACCTACTCCATGGAATTCATGTAAGGTTTATATTAGATTAATAAAACAAACTTCTAAAGTTACGCCCGCCTCATACTATACCGGTCGCAATATCTCGCTGCCCGCGGTGTAATAAAATGGAAAACAGGGCAGCGAATGTGACGCGGCAGGCTTGCCGTAAAGCCCGTTAGTAAGACAGAGAGCGTAACATCTCTTTCTTCTTCTCTTTCTTCTTCTGGGACTTTTCCGCGATTGGCCGAAATCTCTTCGTCCGTTGCGCGTGGAGTCGCCGATGCGGGTCCTCGCCGGATCACTCCAGCCAGCCGAGCTCACTCCAGAATCCGAAGAGGCCTCCCAGGTCGCACAGGATATCTTGGAGTGTTGCTGAGGAGCCCAAGTAGGTCTCGCGTTGATCCGACACTTCGGTGCACCGTAGTAGCACGTGTGCCGGCGTTTCGTCCTCCTTCATGCAGGCTCTGCACAGAGGGCTGTCCGTGATTCCTAGAGTGGAAAAGTGTTTATTTAGTGGGCAATGTCCTGTTATCATGCCTACCACTATTCTTAGTTTGTCTTTACTGAGTCGTAAGAGTTTTGCTGTTAGGCGTTTGTCTAAATGTGTTATTGCTGTTTTTGCTTGTCTACAGTCTGTAGTGCGTTCCCATATTTGTGAGTGTGCCTGGTATGTGCTTTTATGTAGCCAGGATTTGTATTCGCTGAACGGTATTGGGACAATGGGTTCAGGTCCCATTACCATCGTAGTTGCAGCACGTCGTGCTAGGTCATCGGCTGCGTCGTTACCTACATTACCACTGTGGCCTCTAATCCAGCGTAATGTTACATTGTTTGTTTTCGATATTGTTCTAAGTCTTTTGTGGCACCCCAGTAAAAGCTTTGAGGATGCGGTGGTTTTTGCCAGTGCCTTGAGAACTGCCTGACTGTCGCTGTAAATGTTTATATTAAAGTTTGTTACCTTTCTGTTTGCTATCGCAATTGCAGCGGTTTCGATGCCAGCACACTCTGCTTGGAAGACTGAGTTGTTCTTACCGAGTGGGTGGAGAGAGAGAGAGCGTAACATATTATTGGGTATGTTTTGCCGTTTTATTGCCCGCGTGCAGTGATATTGCACACAGTTAAGCTGCACTTCCATAGTAAACTTCCAGCTAAACAAATTAATTATTCATTAAAAAGAATGACCTTCGGTACTTTTATGGATTAAAAGTATTAAAGGTCGTGACCTATCAAGAGAATGTTAAATTTTAATATTCAATTAAGGCTCATTAATGCAACATCACTTAGCCCGTGTTCAGAGATCCCCACACCTTAAAACTTTGTAAAAGTGTGTCGCTTCGGAATTAGCACATTTTAAGTGCCTTTCTGGATTCCACTGGAAAGTTTTCTTTTAAAATTAAATAAATAGCGATGTATTTTCATCGAAAATTAACGGGATGGTATTGTATGTATAGCGTATCTATTTACCTTGGATGTAAAAAGTTAAGACATGATTCTAACATTAAGCCATTTTTATTATGGTCTTCTATTAACATTTATAATATTATCGTTTGTGTTGAAATTTTTGTAAGTGTCTTTAGACATAAATCATGTTCTTCGTTGAATATCCATATTGAAGAGCTTGCCTAACGCATTCACCAAGAAAATATAAAAATGTATTAAACATGGAGCAATACTTTAAGTAACAACCCTATCTTTTTTTATTCATTTATTCATTCAGAGATATAAAAACATTCTGATAGAAGTTATATTTATTTATTTATGTTATATTTCTATGAGATGTATGGATAGTTTAACATGTTGAATAACAAACTGATTTAGCTAAACTTTATTTAAGAGAAACAAACAACTCTTATCACGTCGTTTCAGATCAGTAATATATCTACCTACGCAAAGTAGCAGGCAACAGGTTGTTAATCTATTAACGCGTAATTGGCTAGCAGCGCGTAATTACTGTTACAATACCCAGCCGGTGGAACCTACTCCATTAAGGTTCTTGATGTTGCCCGTTTCCTTTATAATGGAATATTAGATTCTGCTGTAGCTCGCCCAGGGCATGGCTGCTTGGCCATTTAAGATTGAACTCTAAAATCTTCCGATTTCTTCTTTATTACGGCTTAAGTCGAATCGCTGACGGATCTTGGAGAAATGGTTCTTCAGGCGAGCGTGTTGTTCCCCTTTCTAAACATTGGGAAAGGAAATTGCCCGAGGATGTTTCCGATTAAGGCTGCCACCCGTGTTTATATTACGAGCATATTTTTAGTATTTTCGTTTACTGAATGGTTGTACTTTTAACCAAACTCTAAATTTTTAGTGCGGCGAAGCCGAAAGGATAGTTATATGTTTAACGAGTATGTAATTATGTCCTTTCTTCTATACTTTGGTGTTGTTGGCATTATGTGTGTATTTTTTCTTGAAGTTTCCCTTATTAATATTTTTGGTAAGATTTTTTAAATTTAACTTTATTACTAAATTTGTATTGTCTAAAAGACTAATTTGTATACTTATAATTAGCAATCCTGTATGGTAATTTTGTGATTCAATTTAGTTTATGATCGAATCATCATATTATTGTGCCGTTACCTTTACCTATTTGGTCGAGGCAGAATTTATACATTAAAAAAAGTTTATTAGCAATCTAGTGTAAAAATATAAGAAATAAAGTGATCAAATTTCATTGTGGTTAAAATACAACACAATATTGTTGTCAACACTTAATGTCTTCTTTTTAATTCCTATAATTTATGTCTTCATCAAATGAAAGGGGTTTGGCCCACCACGCTGGCCAAGCGGTTTAAAAGGAATATTATAAGAAGGGACTCTAGAGGTTGCAGATTTCCTTATAATATTTTCCTTGATAAAGCAAATTATATTTGGATTCCAGTTAATGTAGCCGAAAGTCACACCTGTTGTATTCTTACACATTGTAACTAAACTATGTTTATTTACAAAGACTGTTAATTTGCAAAGACTAACAGAAATTGAAAATATGAATTCCTGCGTCTATACTTTTGCGGTTAACTCCAACGGAAATTCCAAGTTTATCGTTTAACTAATAGTACGGTTAAAGTTTTAATTGTTTTCAGCTCAGAAAAAAATAATAACCCTACCTAGTCCTTACTTCTTACGCTTTCCTCTTACTTTATTGTTAGGATATGTTTTTATGAAGTAATGTAACTACAAAAGTATATTGGTTAATTTTATCATGATTTTAAAAAGTTTTAAAATCCTGATAAAAATTTAAAGTTTTAAAATCATTTTTTTTCATCTCCATAATAGTAAGTATAATTTACACAGTTTAACAAATAACCCATTTTATTTAGCTTGAATAACAACCAAACTTTGATATTTTGAGTGCAACTGTAAAAGTTAAAACATCCACAGTCTGTAAAAGTGTATAAACTAGCTTTTACTAAAAACTAGTTCTGGTATGTCTTTCAACGTTTATTTTTCTATGTTATCTCTCTATCTTAACAGATAAAGACTGGAGACAAATGGGGTGAATCTTTTGAAGGAAATGCAGGCATTAAAGAAGATTTATGAAAGTTTGGAACAAGTAAAGGGCTAACATGCGAGAATTTCTTCTTATCCATCCAAATAGTTTCTCCGATAAACTTATTTTTGTTTTGGTAGTTTTCCAAAGCTCCTTATATTTTTTTTCATGGATTTTCCTTGTAAATATATGAACTATTTCCTTCACTTTTTGTACGAAGTAAAATATATCTTTATTAAGAGCCTTCATATTACAAATCTTTGTAATATTCTCTTAAAAGACTCCAACATTTTTTGCTTACTGAAATTGAAATCTTCTACCGGTCATGAATTTCAAAATTACTATAACTTTTAAATTTTGGTCAATTTCAAGCCACTTTCACAGAGCAGTTACTTGAGTAGTTTCGTATGAAAAGGCGCCTGGGTTAGACCTTTTACACTTTCGGAATTAACTAAAAAGGAACTTTGTCCTTTATTGTAAGTAATTTGGATAAATTGTTTGAAAATAAACATGGGTCTAGATAGTTATAGTTTAATCACGATGAAATCTAATATTCCATTAAAGCAGAAACAGTTGACAGCGTAGAATCGTATGAAGATAATTTATAGCCGGGTCGTGGTGAAACTATAAATGGCTGACTGTGGAATTGGCGGTTGGTTGAAGCGTCCATCCTCCTTCTTCTTGTTCATGTATTCTCCCCCTCACTCTCTCTGTCTCTCCCTTCCTCTACTATACAAAAACCAGCCAGTTTTGGGGTGTCCGCTGCAAGCCTGTTTTTTATAGGATAGGGAAATAAAGCTTGTTATTATAGTAGCTCATTCATTTCGTTTTTAGGGTTCTGTACTCAAAGGGCAAAACGGGACGGGATCTTTACTAAAAGCAGTGATAGCAGGTTAAATCCGCTACGACGTGAATTTAAACGTCGTAAGAAAATCGGCATGCCCCAGAAGTGTGTGCCGGCTAAGCTATAATGGAATAATAATGAATCCTCGTAACCGCATACTACAAAAAATGTGTATTTTCCAATTAATTATGCACTAGTGTCAAGGCGTTACTTAACAAAAAACGTTTGAAGTTTTGACGACCTCCTTGCGCAGTGGCGCACGCTTGGGTTCAAGTGGGAGATCGCGGGTTTGAACAGCAACAGGGTTCTTTACATTTTTATAATTTCTAAATCAGCTCATTGGCCTGGTGGTGGGTGGGTAAAGCAAAGACGCACCGCCAAGTAATTTATCGATCCGGCGCAATGCTGTGTATAAACCGTTAGCGGTGTGTTTACTAACCTCTTACAAGTAGAATAACATCTTCAGCTACATCATCACATACCATCAGATGACATCGCAGTCAAGTACAAACATGTAGAGTGTAAAAAAGGTCACACATTCAACCGATTCAGCAAATTTTGTGGTTCATTGGTTGCAAAAGTTCTGAAATCGGAGTCTTTCTTGAGAAAACGCCTTTCATACCAATTTTACACGCACGAATTTCACAATTATATCAACCGTGATATAAGAAATCGTGGTGATTTCCCCAAAAGACAGCCAGACACGCGGCTCAAGTTCTTTACGTCACGTACACCTTTAACGTGACTTACTTTTGTGACATGTAGATTACTTAGGATCACTGCAGAGGACTCGGTGATAAATGCTTTCACGTAACGTTGGGATTTGGATACTTTATTGTCTCTGAATAGGATTGAAAACCTTATCAAATGTGATGATATTTTATGTGAGTTTATTGAATGAACCTAACTTGAACCTATGAACCTAACTTGAATTAACTTAACGTGGAAAAGAAACTTAGAGACTTGTTTATTATTCGAAAGAACAATGAAACGAGCAAGACAGTTTCCCGTGTTAAATGATACGCCCGCTTATATCAGATGCGTCCCAAGACCTTGCTTTGAAATATCATACAACGCACTGCGCTGCACTCATTACCCTGAGATACCAGGTCGAGACTTGTTTATCATTCGAATGAACAAAGAAACGAGCAAGACAGTTTCCCGTGTTAAATGATACGCCCGCTTATATCAGATGCGTCCCAAGACCTTGCTTTGAAATATCATACAACGCACTGCGCTGCACTCATTACCCTGAGATACCAGGTCGAGACTTGTTTATCATTCGAATGAACAATGAAACGAGCAAGACAGTTTCCCGTGTTAAATGATACGCCTGCTTATATCAGATGCGTCCCATGACCTTGCTTTGCAATATCATACGACGCACTTCGCTGCACTCATCACCCTGAGATACCAGGTCTTAGGTCTCATTGTTCCCAATAATCAAATTTGATTTGTTTTCTCCCAGTAATCACGTCACTTTACAATATCTATGAAACTGAAACAAGGGAATACATTACTGTTTTAGGGTAGAATAACTAAACTACCCACCGGGGCAGAATTCGCAAGAAGAGTCCTTATAACCTTTAATATGATTTAAATAGACTATATTAATATAGATATTTCAATCCACAAAGACGCGCCCCACTCTGTTAAAATCGTTTATGTTTCATTCGATTTGTATGGAGTTTGACAGAGTATGTTCTTCTTCTAAGATAGATACCGATGTAATTTCGACCATTGTACAACTAAGAAAATAATAATCAAACAATAAACAGCCAGTATTATTCAATTGTTCAATCTAATCCCCGTTCTTCGGAGCTTAACATCCAAGCCCTTCACAGATGGGCACCAACTTAACAGACCACGTAATACTCAGACGTTTAACAGCGCTTTATCACAGTTAGCAATTAATGAAACTGAACTGAACTGCGTCTCAAGTACTCGAAATTCACCATAATATATTGTAAACAAAGTTTTGGATTTAGTGCGCGTTGGTTTCTAAACTTACTGCCGTCTCGTTACTATGGAAATGCAATGGCTTAGCAGCTAGCCGTACTTGTTTTATACACGTGTCTAAACACCAGTAAACGTTGTAAATTGAGTAGAAGCAAGTATACTTGTGTAACGATTTTTGTACGACGACTAAGCAATGCTTCAAATTTTTAATCGACTTTGAAATAACTTCCGCCTTTTGCTAGGGATTTGAAACTTTTTGTTTATTTAACTCCCCGCACAATTTCAATTTGTGCGCAAAGAAAATTGAAAAGGTTTATGAAAACCCGACAAAATAGGAAGAGTGGGGAAACAAACTCTTCAAAAAATCGTAGCTATTTGTCAGTGCTCTGTTTACGGAAGAATTAACGATGCTCACAACCAAGTTATTTGTCACGCGGGATCTCGACACATTTGGCTTTGCCTCTCCTTATTTTTAAGCCGAGGAAAGTTCGGAAAAATACTGTTTATTGCAACGCGATACGTGAAACAAATTCGTCTCTGTCCGTTGAGATTTATATCGGAACGCTTTATACGCCATTTGCCTTTTTTTGTGGACGAATGAATTGAAACGGACTTACGAAATTGTATGCAATGATGTGCTCAATCTAAACGCATAGTGATTCGCGACTGAATTAATTTATAAAATATATTGTATGTAACGTGTAATTTTATTCAACGTGTAACAAAAAATAAAAATAATATTGAAGGAGTAAATTATAATAAGAGTGCATTATAAGGAAAAATCCTGTTAAAATATTTCATAGAAATAGGCAAATTTATTTTATCGGGAAATAAAATGAGCATAATATCCATTTTTCAATGTAACATTATGGAAAAATATAAATGCTAATTTCTATTTAATATTTTTACAGGGTGATTCCTTATCAAGTACACTTATGTACCTCTTCAATGTTATTCCCATTTTTCGTTTCACGTAGTATCATGTCAAGAGATATTAGTCAATTAGTGCTGAAGATATAAGCAAGAGTGTAGAGTATGGACTTAACATACACAAGTGCACTTCATCACTCTTATAGAAAATAGGGGCTCATTATATTACAAATGCAAGATTTTGTATCTAATGATAAATATTTTAAATAATTATATATTTTTATTTAAAATATTATCATAAGGTATTTGTTGCATACTTTAGAAGTTGCATAACAATCACTAAGTAAGAAATCTGGCTTATTTTAGGCAAGGAAACTTTTTTTTCATCTATGTAGGTATCTTGTCATGTCCAAATTCGATGAGAGAGAGCATATTATACCCGGCGACCTAGAGACTAACATCCTACGCTTTCTGGTCATCCTTGCTTAAAAACCTGGCTTAGTTTACGCAAGAAAACATAAAAATGCCTAATGAAAATGAAAATGAAAATATTTATTTTTCACATAGGCCTAAATAACAGGCTCTTATGAAAAGTCAAAACGAAACGGAAAGCAGGTTTGCACCGAGAAGAACTGGCAAGAAACTCGGCACTTGCTCTTTTCAAAAATGTCATTGTTATAATATAAGATTTCTAATAGATTATGAAAAATTATAACATATTTTTAAGATATCTCGTGAGGAGATGGAAGCATATTTCTATCATTCCAAGAATCATTGTCGTTATTACCATATTAATTAAATGTTTCTTGACAGTGACTTTAAACCTGTGCAAAGTTAAGTCCAAAACAGACTTCGGGATCATATTGTAGAAGCGTACACTCAACCCCACAAATGACCTCTGTACCTTACGCAAACGGTGTGGCACTATAACCAACTTATGTCCTCCATTTCTAATTGGACGGACTAACTCCACATAGTTGTAGTCTCAACAGCAATTCCCAATGAAACACGTATAATCCACAAAGAAGTAAAAGTGTATTTGAGGAAATGGAATTATTACAATTTGCATCCAGAACGACTTGGATCAGCGTAAAACCGAAGGATTACATTCAAGAATTGGAATGCAATTTATCCTGGACACTTGAATAGGGTTGTCAGAACCTTAAATCCAAATCTGTAATCGGCTTAAAAGACTTATAGTTTTGTAAGACTTACATTAAGCAAGACGTTCTTTTTCAACTGACTTCAAAAAAAGAGGAGGTACTCAATTCGACTGTATGTTTTTTTTTATGTTTGTTACCTTTAGACTATAATGGATGGTTTAGATTTTGATGATTCTTTATTTTTTATTAGAAAGCTGACGATTTCCGTGTGGTCCCATTTCAATTTAGATCAGTTCTGATAATGGTATCCATGAGAAAACCATACAAGTCTTAAATTTTTAATAAGAAAGGATGTATTCAACAGTAATTTGATGAGAGTTGAAGTTGGTTTTTTTGTTAATTAATTAACATATATATTATTTGTGTATCTGATAATAAAAGTTTAATCCACCTGTATATAAGCAATATGAAAAACCGGGATACTGCAAATTTATTTGATGATCGCGTATAAGGTAAGTAAAAACACCGGACACAATCTACTAGAGTTGTCTTTTTTGGGAATATGTATTAAATTTAATTAAAGCATTACAGATAAGATGCCTACGACGGCTGTAACCTTCACGGTGATACATTATATCTGCAATTAATTCTTTAGCTATCGAGTGGTGTGACTGAATTACGTATTGAATTTGGCTGTACGCTATATCTCCGGATGTAAAAATTTAAAGCTGCTCAAGGTGGCAACCTCAGATCACTCAGTGATCTGAGGTGGCAACCCTACACGAGCGAAAGTTCCGGTTGATAGAGGCGACTTCATTCGCCTGTCGCGACTCAATACAGCGCGTTCGTTGACCGCTTTTGAATATTTAGCTGGTTACTGGGTTATGCATTAAGAGCCTGTACTATCTGAATCGATTGCTCTTCTCATTCTTAGGGACTCTGTGTGGGTGCGACAGGGACGCATAGCGCGCCAATTCCACAAAAAACAACGTTTTTCCTTTTTAAAAATCTAAAATAAAAGCAATTTCAGAAGCTTACCTTCTTTGCATTTCCCTACTTTGTTTAAGTTCAGTTATCATATAAAGTAACATGTTCTAATATTGAGTAGTTTTATAGCCCTACGTTTTTTCAGTCAGATTTGGAATCAACTTTGGATTTTTTTAACAGAGGATTTTTTAAGGAATCATATTTTTGGCAAGTATGATCGTTATCAATAATAAACTATACCATATAGCAGGGCAGATTAATTTGTTTTGCTATAATCCGCTACTTGAAAAGATTCTGTATGGTGCAATATGACTGGTGTGTATGAGATGTTACGATTCGAAACGTTGTCTACGATTTAGAATTGTGAAGTCAACATCTTCTGAGGATGTCCCGGTGTCGGGACGAAACGTGCGTCGAAGAAAGTTTTGGAAAATTTGTGTGTCGTGTTTCATGTGGGCAGTTTTCCTGCATATTGCACCATACAGAATCTGTCCAAGTAGCGGATTATAGCAAAACAAATTAATCTGTCCTGCTAGTTATGGATTTCCGCAAAATAACGCCTGCATCCATTCAATATACCATATAGGATGATTTAATCCTCCGGTGTTTCTTAAATGAAAAAGAAAGAACTTTCTGAGCAAGCTGAGATAACTTTCTAGCAAGCTAACAAGTCGTTTACACTTACCAAATAATTCACAAAATTTTGCGGAGGTTGCAATTTGCAGCGCAACTTCAAATTAACGTTTTACGAATTCAATCAAAGCAACTTCGCGCTAAATATGGGTTTTGCCAGACTAAAAAATATACATATACCTATATAAATTATGTACTCATATTAATCCAGGTTAAAGAATATCTTAACTCCAGATTTTAACGGGTAAAGGTTTAGTAGTTGTTGCCTCATCGAGTACAAACGTGCTAAAGTGCCACTATTTACATATTGAGTTATAGTACAAAATTAGTTTTTCTGTCGCATTAGGGTATCCTGTAAAGAAGGTTTTTTAATTTCCACCAAACATGTTTAATATTGGACATAGACCTCCTGAAGGACAACATTTTTTCTACACAGGGTTAGAAATGTAACTCTGTGTAGAGAAAATGTTGAAAAACTCATACTAGTGTCATAGTTTCGATTTGAATAAGGACGTTATAATTTAGTGAAACGCGTTGTTAAACTTGATGTTAATTTATGGAGTAGACAACGTTTTAGTGGCGAAGTTGTCGCCGAAACTCTGGCTTCACAGAAATTACTCAAGGTTTTGTGAGTATTCCTATTGTTATCCTCGAATCGTGATTTGCAAGTCAAGGATATTACACTTAACCATTTACTTGAGTGGGAAAGTACTCAATAGATACTAACTAGACGAAATAATATTACAAGACCCGAATATTTTATGATAAGTAGGGGCTTTCACGAGAGCCTAGGGGTAGCTTCTTTCAATCCTTATTTACGGCCTACTACTAAATAGATATATGAGTTCCGTGAGAACTACAATAACATGCAATACAACTTAAAACTTCTTAAATTATTTATATAGGTAGTTTATTGCTTGCTCGGTGGTTTGACTTTACCGTTTGTTTTGGAAGATGAGTGTTGCTTTTTTTCCTTCAGAGGGGAAATTCTAATAGATACCTTATCGATAACGCCGGATTCCTACCGGCTTAAATCCCTCCAACTCCAATGTTACCGTGTGCCTGCCGTTAAGCCTAAATACGGAAAAATGATGGTTTCTGATGCTCGGTGGCTTGATTTTACCGTTTGTTTTGGAAGATGAGTGTAGCTTGGTGTATATACTACATTAGTGTAACCTACAGATTTTCCGTTTTGGCTGAACCAAACCAAATAATTTTAGACTTCTCTTGCATATTATGCTTACGATTTCTTATATCTATAATTCATGATTTTGAACGGATAGGTACGTCTAACTAAGAACTTAATGGTAGTTAAGGCTCGCACCTTCATAGTTAAGGTTCTTCCTTTAGAATTTTTTTGAAATCAGAATACGTAACGACAAATTCAGCAATCAAATCAGGAACAGGAAGATCAAGATATTGTATTGTTTTCTTTTAAACCTAAGCTATAGATATGACGTGCGATGCTTTATTTAAACCCAATTCCATTGATTGTGGTCACGACAGAACTACGGTCTTACTAGTATATCTAATAAGAACACGAAGAGTAGTGGATTCGAATAATAATTTTACAAACATTAATTTGGTTGAGTTTAACCACATTGACCAATATTTGTCATAGACAAACATAAAACAACGGTCAAGAAATATGCATTTTTAAAATCACCGGATCCTCCGAATATAGCAGGGATCGGTCAGAGCTAGTATCTAGTAATTTCATTAACTTCAGTTTGTAAAGGAAAAAGATCTATTACTAAGCCTACATAAAACACCGAAGCTTAAATGCCGTAGTATTAAAGCATTCATTAAAAGTTAACTGGCGTCGTAAAAAAGCCAGCCCGTAAAATTAAACGACATAAAAATAACGACACAGACCAAAAATAAATCTCTAAACGCTTTCTCGCCTCATGAAATTCTTATAAAGGAGGTAAAAAAAAATTAACAGTCTATTAAAACAGTATCGATTTACTCACGTTTTGCATAAAATTGTTTTCATTAGCCGCTGACGCAATTTTCCTTGTTACGTTTTCCTCCTCCAGGTAAAATATTCTTTTGACTACAAAGCTTATCTTACTAAATTGAAACTCCCAAAGATTTATGCCTCCCATTCAAAGTTTAGTTTCGGGATAAATGTTGATAATTAACGTTCACTCACATTCCACATTCTCTCTTGATCCTTTGACTGTACTCACGAGACTTAGTACACAGAACTCCCATGGCTTTTTTAAAAAGGCTGCGGAAAATTGTCTTTACTTTGGAATTTTGTTTCTAATTGTCTTGAAAACCAGCGCTGCTGTTTGCGCGGCTTTGTGCTGATGGGGGAACCCTATTTGTTCACAAAAAAGACAAATAGGAAACAGAAATGGATTTATTTATTTTTAAATTGTACATACAATGTATTTATTTTGTACATAAATTGTGATGAAATGCATTGTGAGTAAACAAAATGTTTATGTATCGATCTACGATCTGCTTACTTAAAGATAAGCACAAGTAGTTTAATAAATATCAATATGAATATCGCTTCGGTTTCGCTATACATTCGTCGAAATTCGGTTCATGTTTAATGTACATACGATAAAAGGGGACTCTTTTTAGAAATCTACTTCTCCTGAAAAATAAATCATAAAATAATTACAAATGACAACCACCATACAAGGAAATGAAAACAGTATGAAAATTAAAATATGTAATTGGTAATTATTCAATGTCAACGCACTCATCGTTTTTTTATAATTTGGCATAAGTTGATTTGGAGAAGAAACGCAGAATGTACGAATTATACGAGTACCTCAAACACGTTGATATAAATGCGAAGAAGCCTAATAAAAAAGGAATAATTTTTAATTGGAGTTACCAATTAAAAATTATTCCTCTAAAGAAAAAAAATGATAAAATAACAATAACATATTTCAACCACCGAACAATGACATGGAAATACAACTGTATGAAATACAAAATAAGTGGTATTAACTGCACGCGCCGCCGCCAGTCGGTCAGCAATTATTCTGTGTCGACGGACTCGCCGTTTTTCGACGCTTGCTTGTAATTTCGCCGGTTAATATCTACTTTACATATTGCGAAGTAATAATTTATTCGGCTATACGCATCTTTATTTATTGATAGACAATGACGAAAGCGTAGCGTGGTGAATTGCGTTTTTGCCATCCGTATATTATTTTTAATGCTTTTAGTATCATACTTGAACCCTCGTTGTCGGTTTTTAACCCCTTCCCACACGGCTTGTAATCGTAAGCGTAGCATCATCGACGAGAGTAGTACGAGCACGAACATGTTCAAACATGTCGAATCGTAGGAGGTCTAATTGTCATATTGTTATGCGTAGCCTCGCTTACGAGCCGTGTGCGAAGGGCCTAACGCTCGTTGCTGTCATACCTACTTGAATTCTCGCTGTTCGGACTATCCGTGTCAACCTCCCTAGCATGGGCTAGGAATAAAATCGTATTCCCCCGATTTTATCCTGTGACAGGGGAGAAAATGACTGCCATAGCATAACCAAATAGAAAAGAGAGAAAATCATCCCTTTTTGACATATTTTCACGTAGCCATGACCCCCGGTACTAATCAAAGTCAGAAAGTTTATGACATTTTTAGGGGGGTTCAAACTTTAATGGTTTCTATTGCAGGTGAATTTTATCCATGACAAAATCCAGGGAGTTTTATCTTCACTCGTGCACTCATGCTCACTCATGCATGAGGGAGACAAAAATGTAGAAGGGGATAAAATTTTGTTCTTTACCAGGGAAGAAAATTGTTCCCTGCCCATGCTAGCACTGCTGACTGACAAGTAAATATCTGTCTGTCTATGGCGGTGTATCTCTCAAATAGGAAGGTTATTTGAAGGCTGATTTGATTAAAAAGTAAAATTACAAATTTTAAAAACCCCCGACACAAAAAATAAAATATAAAAAGTAACAAATAATATTTTAAACCTATTATAATAATTATTATCGTCACAATATATTATTAAGAACGTTCAGATATTTTTTAATTCAAGCGTCGTCGCATCGTCGGGGGACATATGGACACGTTAAACTTATGACACCCCTTTTGCGTCTCTCTAACGGTCCCCCGACGATGCGACGACGCTTGAATTCAAAAATATCTGAACGTTCTTAATAATATATTGTGACGATAATAATTATTATAATAGGTTTAAAATATTATTTGTTACTTTTTATATTTTATTTTTTGTGTCGGGGGTTTTTAAAATTTGTAATTTTACTTTTATTTTGTCCTTTTTAAAGTAGGTAATAAGGTATTAAATATAGGGAAGGTATTAATAGTGATAAGTAAGTAACTTAGTTAGTTACTGGATATAATATTAGTTTTCATTTAGTAGATTAAGTTTTACCTTCCTACTCGTAAGTTTAGGTTAAATATTAGGTAGGTATTTGTTTTTCGTATTAGTTTAAGCAATTTAGGTATGCCTATGGGAACGATAGAACATATGGAAGGTAGTCAGATCCCCTCATCAACTATTAAAGAGCTGATGATCATCAAACGGCAAATCAGGACACGCTTACCTTACCATATACTTTCAATATCATTGAAGTAACACAATACCAAATTTTGAATCGATAGGATATATGGAAGGTAGTCAGATCCCCTCATCAACTATTAAAGAGCTGATCTTCTTCAAACGGCTGATCAGGTCATGATTACCTTACCATATACTTTCAATATCATTGAAATAACACGGTACCAAGTTTCGAAACGATAGGACATATGGAAGGTAGTCAGATCCCCTCATCAACTATTAAAGAGCTGATCTTCTTCAAACGGCTGATCAGGTCATGATTATCTTACCATACGCTTTTAATACCATTGAAATAACAGGGTACCAAGTTTCGAAACGATAGGACATATGGAAGGTAGTCAGATCCTCTCATCAACTATTAAAGAGCTGATCTTCTTCAAACGGCTGATCAGGTCATGATTAGCTTACCATACGCTTTTAATACCATTGAAATAACACGGTACCAAGTTTCGAAACGATAGGACATATGGAAGGTAGTCAGATCCCCTCATCAACTATTAAAGAGCTGATGATCTTCAAACGGCAAATCAGGTCATGGTTACCTTACCATATACTTTCAATGTCATTGAAGCTACACGGTACCAAATTTCGAATCGATCGGACATAAAGAAGTTAGTCAGATCCCCTCATCAACTAGAAAATAGCTGATAATCTTCAAACAGCTGAACAGATTTTCATGAAACATGGCTAAGAACACTCGGGTTAAAATTATCTATGACACAAAATAAACTTCATGAAAATCGGTCCATCCGTTTGGGCGCTACGCTACCACAGACAGATACACAGATACACAGATACACAGATACACAGACACGTTAAACTTATAACACCCCTTTTGCGTCGGGGGTTAAAAATAAGACGGTTTGAAAATAAGACTTTTACGTACCGACCGAGCTCTGTGCTATTCTACATAAAGTGGATAAAAAGAAAGGTCCTAATTGAATGACTTATTCATCGTGGACGAGTAAAAAGAAAGATTCAGAAACTTTTCTCAAAGATCTGTTTGAATATTTATTTAAGGAATTCATGGTATGTACCCAAAGATATAATATATTATGAAAGATTATTTTTAGAATAACAATAGAATAAACAAATCATCGCGTGAATTTTTCGTCGAAAATTTTGAGTCGCTTCGGTTTTGATGAGTGTTAAATGTGAAAAACAGATACCGTAAGGTAAGATTTGGTTTTATTGTATTATTTTGTTTATTATTTACTTGTTGTAGTCAAATTGCGCCATGTAACTAAAATACCTTTAGTATTCTACATGGAATCTCTCCCATAAAATATTAAACTTTTGCAAAAGTGTTTGTGTAGGGTATTTTCTTTCTTCCTAACAACCTATTTTTATTGGTGGCACATACATTCACCTCAATTTCTTTTTTTTTCTTTTTAAGTTTTGCATGATGCACGTACGTTGCAATAACTTTGTAATAGTGAACAGTTGCTGTATTATATGTTTCGGAGGTGGGCATGATAACTGTAACGCAGTTTACACTTTTACAGTTGTCATCGTTCATGTTAATCCGTGTTCAATTGTTAATGTTTCAATCAATAAATAAATTTCAATTTCAATTTTTATTGGCTATATAATTCCAAAAAAATACGTGAGGAAGCATACGGTGGCCAGAGGGCAGTCACTGAGGAAAACTGAATTCTAGTCATGGAAAAAGTGAAAAATGGAAGTCTTTATGGAATACCCATTCGCACCCTGAGCAGACGTCTCGAGACGGGTTCTTCCTAAGAGACGGAGTCTAGTCCCGCCTCTTAGGAAGGACTTGCCTTGAGAAGTGTCTTGAATCGTCGAGCTGCATTGCATCAAGATATTTATTAAATTTAACTCTTGTTGTTAACCTAAGTACTGACTGTTTTTTATATGTTATAGTATAGTAACTAATTAATATATGGCATCTCTCCCACACATTTGTGGCAGAGACGGCCTGCTGTGTACTTACAATTTTTATTTTTCGTTTCTTTTTGTGTTAACTCTAAAATAACTTAATAATTACAATTGTAATACTTACTACTAATGTAGCAGAGACTATGTCAACAATTATAGGCCGAACTCCGTACTGCCTGTTGTCTCTAAAATTCTGGAAAAGTTGATTAATATTCGGCTACTCAATTACCTCGAACAACATAAGATTATATCTGATTCTCAATACGGATTTAGACGAGGGATATCAACTAAAGATACAGTTACAGCTCTGAGTACCTTGATCGTAAAACTGCTAGATGGGAATAAAAAATGTCTCACAGTTTGTCTTGATTTAAAAAAAGCATTTGACACCGTCTCTGTGCCTATACTTTTGCATAAATTAGAATCTGTTGTATAAGGGATACAACATTATCCTTGTTCCAGAGTTATTGAAGCGGGCGTTCCCAAATGGTCAAGATTAATAATTATATTAGTGACAAAATAGATGTCAATTATGGTGTTCCTTAAGGAAGCGTTCTGGGCCCAAATTTATTTTTAATATACATTAACGAACTTTGTAACCTCCACTTACAAAATGGGCATGTATTCTCTTTTGCAGATGGCACGGCCATTGTATTCACTGGTGATACCTGGGAAGATGTTCGCAATAATTCTGAAAGAGGGTTTATGTATGTATCCAAGTGGCTCACTGCAAATCTTTTGACACTAAATACAGATAAAACTAACTTTATGTGCTTATTTATTTGTGAACTATCACAACCAGCACAAACCTTTCAAATAAAGATACACACTTGTGCACAGTTGCAACCTGTGACTGACCCGTTTTGAAGAAAGCTACTACAATTAAGTGTGATATTAGACTGTTGCATGACTTGGTACACACACACACACACACACACACACACAGACAACACTGCACACAATTTTTAGTCTCGTTGTTAGATTTATAAAAATCTGTTTGTTTAAATTCTTATTTTAAATAAAAGAGCGGGACTTACTAACACAGGGGCAATTTTAGTCCCCTTTATAGGTAGTCCCATCTTAACTTTGTAATTTATATTTAGGTAATTAAAACGAACAATTTTTATTTTTAATGTACCTTTCGAATACAAAATATGGTTGTATTAAATGTTTTATTTTATAACTTAGTGCAGAGTCTGCGCGTTCAAAATTTGTGTATAATATACAAGCCATTGCGATCTAACTTTGTGACTTTAGATAGTAAGCCATGTAACTTTTGTCTAATAAATTATTCTTATTCTTATTCTGTTTTTTTTTCATAATTTCAACAAAAAGTACGGTGTCTCTCCCACTTTTACCCCATGTAAAAATTCTTTAAAATAACCCTAGATCAACCAAATAAAAATTTCTTCACATGGAGGTCATATTCAAAAATAAAAAATCAACAGATATGAAAATAGACGGCTGTTTTGAATTGTTTATACTATCTGTGCGTATGAGTATGTGTGTGTATTTGCACAGTCCAAATACACAATTATTATATTGACCATTTAGATAAAATATTGATTTTTTGTTTTTGTTGCCCGAGTGGGGGAATCTTCAGGCATCGTTTTAGTACGTAAGGTTTATTGTTTGTTACATGTGGCATAATTTTCTCGCGAAATAAAGTTTTCTTTCTTTCTTTCTTTTTGATAGATCTATAGGGCTAGCATGCGCGCGTTGAGCTATGTCTCTATACTTTTGTCGCTCTCTTTTTCCTTTGTAATCCATATTTATAGACAGAAAAAAGAAAGCGACGAGAGTAGAGAGACATTACCTACGTGCGCATGCCGCATAGGCTAGTCCGACCCGGAAATCGAACCCAGGACAACAGAAATCTGCAGAAAAATACAACTGAGCTTTAGAACGAGACGGCTGATGAAAGAGGTCGTAATATAGTATAATTATACATTATCAAAATCAGATATTCAAATCAATTAAGGTATTTCAAATTAAAATTATGAATTTACAGAGTCATCGCACACGGTTTCAAACTGGAATTCAATATAAGCGGTTATTACGAGGGAATCTCCTTCATATGACATAAATTCGTCGTATGAATAGCATGTCAATCCAATTATGTCCCGCTTTTCGGATGTCGCTGTGTTTATCTGTATGTATAAAGGGGAAAGGTGGCTAACTGCTTGACTGATTCCGAACACACATTAAATTACTGAACGGATCTCCGTGCAAAGATTTAAATCTGGATCCACCCTTAGCCTACATTGCGCACATCGTAAACGTCCACAAACATGCTGAGCGAGGGATCTTAGCATGCTGTAGTTGCACTTGTGACAGAGAGAGTGACGGACGTTGTCTACAAATTATTTGCTAGTTTTTTCACCGTAAACTTACATCAAAATGCCTCCTTGTGCATTTATAAAGTTTAGTAACAATACAAGAAATATAAATAAAGCTAGAGGTGTTACATTTCATTCGTAAATACATAATATAGGAAATAAATTTGATATATTTTGATTTTTGACAAAATTCTTGTGAAAAATGACGATTATGACATGACAGATTGTCGCTGCGTGTATAAGATGACAACGTGTCGCACAAGTGTCGCACACAAGACATAAACGTGGATGTTTTTCGTGGCTTAGGGCTCATCTAGCAATTTTAATCTGTATCACCGTGTTATTTAGCATAAAGATAGGTATGAGTAACCAATCAGATTTTGTCATTTTGACAGCTTCGAAACTGAGGGGAGAAGAGATGTCAAAATGACGAAGTCAGAATTGATTACTTAAACACAGTTCCGCTCCGCTTTGTTGGAAACCGGGCCTCCCGACGCATTTGACGTGCGCTCAAGAGAGGTCGCGGGTTCAAGAAATACAGCCTGGTGACAGACGGACGGACGGACGGACAGCGAAGTCTCCGTAATAGGGTTCCTTTTTTACTCTCCGGGTACGACCCCTGATTACGTATTCCAATCCGCAGTGTTCAAATTTCAGTGCATTAAAAATCGCCGACTTCTTTCAACAGTGCATTCAATCAATGCAGTTTTCAAAGCGAATAGAAAGCGCCGCGAGTATTCGGGCCCTAAATTTTTTCATCGTGTCGAGTGCTCAACGTAATGGCGTATCGAACTGAATTCCCCCGTACCTATAGCATAACATTCGTATCAAACTGGAGAAAATCGGTTTTAAAACATGGTATTTATGTTATTTACCTGTTTTATTGCCAGTGACTTTTTAAGTTCTGTCTGTATTTGAACAATTACATTACATTTTCAGAATTTTGTCATCTGTTCATTTTTTACAATTGCAACTTTTTCCAAATAAAATAAGAATTGCATAAAAAATAATCTACAGCTTTGCTCGCGTGAATTCTATAAGTATCTAAAGAAAATATTTCTTAGGTAAATAATAAAAAATTTTGTCAGGCCTACGTTATATTGCTATCGCCTTAAGGGGATTTATTGAATTTATTTTTGTCTTTCTCACTCTCACGGAGATTTGGTAGGTGCGACATGCAGCGTCGCGGAAGAATATAGCAGAAAAACGACGTTTTACCTAATTACTCAAAAACTAAGCCAGTTATCAAAAATCTGTTCTAAGCGTTTAAGGATATTATTATTACCGATACATTAAAACAAAAATTACAATCACATCCATTGTAATTTCCGATAAAACATAGAAAAACTGAGATTTTGGAGCAACTTTTGGGAGAACTTTCTATCGAGAAAATTTTATCCAATTGTGTTTCTGCTTCTAAGCGATTTTAGATTAAAGACCCAAAATTCATGACGTGTAAATTTGAAAGTAATTGTCTTTATAGTTTTTGCATAAAACTTCATTCAAAATCACCTTAATACAGCTTGTAGGACGTTAATGATTTCAGTCCGTTGCTTCCGTTAGGAAGATAGATAGAAGATCTGTGTTTTGATATAGATCTGGTTGTCTTTCAGTCATTCAGTCATTCATTCAATTAGTAAGTGATCTTTTCAGCTTTTACACAGACTAATTCTGTGAAAATGTTCACGTCTTGATTTTTAGTCATCTCACGATGCTTCACTTGCAATTCATATTCTGTTTGGTATGATTTTCATAAGAGTAACAAATAAAAGATGAATAACTTGATCATGCTCCAAATAAAATAACCAACCATTTTTTTGTAACTCTGATGATTGTTACAATCGAAATATTCATATATTCCCGTATCATAAGGTCTATTTATCGTCTGCACTTTAATCGTACGATAATAATTTTTCATTTAACCTTTTTTCTGACATAAACAAAACATGGAAAACACTCCGAGTCGTGTTCATAAAACGCGGCCCATTTTTGCGTGCAAAAGTTTTTCAATTAAATAAGTGTGTCCCAACTCCCAATCGCGCGAAGACTTGAGATGTAAATTCTTGAAAATAATCCCATTTTCATTTCCATTCCAACATTGGTAGTGTTAGTACAGATTTTTATACGAATTTCGACTCGAGCGCGCACCATCTATCCACTGGACAGTCGCTGATATGCGATTGTCAATAGATGGCGCTAGCTGTAAATGTGTGGGGGAATTCGATTCGTTTGTGCGATGCGAGTCGGCTCGGAATTTGTACTAAACCCTGTACTAAGCCCTCTGATCTCACGCGCTCCGAATCGATTTTCAATGGGACTAGTGTACATAGAAGTTTGGAATCAAAGGTATATTTAGATAAATGATAAGAGTATGAATAATAAACGGTAGTACCACCGCTGCCTCTATTTCTAGCTAAACGCGAAAACTGCAAAGTTGTATCACATTGCAGGAAGCGAGTTCACGCACTTCGATATTTATTTTCACTTTCCAAACACATATAACATAGTTGTATCTACGTTCTAGACATTTTGTACATTTGAGTTGTGGATGACGCTTACTCCCCTCTAAGCATAATATCTATCAAACAAATTACATTTTAAACGAAGTTTCTCAATAGAATAAGATAGAGAAAATTATCGTAACCATTTTCGTGTGATTTTTAATATGCCATTATAATATGCCAATATTATATAAAAAATATTACGATAGTTTTGTCGTTGAATGAAAAATGCTTTAGGAATTGGATCTCCACCAACCGATCAAATACCACGAGTCCGTAAACCAAACGGAATCGTTGAAAAACTATGAAAAACTATTGTGTTTCACAATAACTGTTACGTTTTAATAAAGCTGGGGTTTCCAGTGGCTTTAGGAGTCTAGTAATACAAAGGAAATCTATAGGTTTATTGAAATTTTATACACTGGAATTGCTTTTGTCGTATGTCTGGGAGCGATATAAAACCTGACGGTACTCTTGAGTTGACGCGATATTGGATTGTGTTATTGCTTTTTTTTAATATTAGAATTGACGACCTTCTGTGTAGTTGGCGCTTACTTGAATCTATGTGGAAAATCGTGGGTTCGATGTCCTGCACGGAACACTTAAGAATTTATTACTTTATTTAAGAAAATGAAATCGGGAAAAATTCAGTCACATCTTAACTTTATAACGAAAATGGAGCATGGATCCCGACTACGTAGTGCTCACAACATTATAATAAACAAACCACGAACCGCATATTACGGAAGTAAGAACATAACTTTTGAAGGAGCACTTATGTACAATAAATTACCTAATAGTATCAAAACAATAGATAAATTTAACATTTTTAAGAAAAAATTAAAAACTTTTGTAAAGGCTGGGTCCCACGGCCCGTGTTGTCACAGGCCAGATCGCACTAGGCCAGACCGACAGGCCATGGGAACGATCGCACCCGATGAAGCCTGTTGTCGCCCGTCCATGCCCGTCCGATCCGTCGGGAGTCGGTAAGTTCAAAGGCGCGGCGTGGCGCTGCGCGACGGTGCCTGCCGCGGCCTGTGCGGGCGCGTCCGCGTCGGTTCTAACTCATTTATTTCACCAGCGACGGCGCATGCGCGTACACGCACGTGATGGAGTGGCCGAATGATTTAGTTTTCGAGTTTTTAACTCTTTATGAAACTGAGCCGGCGATATGGAATAGCTCGTCGCCACAGCATAAAAACAAAAACCTTGATCGGCTCTTGTTGAATGACGACACCCACCAGCGTCGTTTCTTCTGCTTTCTGTTTGCTTGATTTATCAAATGTTGACCACTGAATAAAACCACAGCAGCTGCACACGCAGCCATGCGTTCCGTATCACTTAACATGTTGAACTGGCAGTAACGACAGGCCGCTACTTGGCCGCTACAGGCCGACACAGGCCTTGGGAACGGCACTGCGCGAGACGCAGACGCACAGGCATCCACAGGCGTGGCACGATCTGGCCTGGCCTGTGATAACACGGGCCGTGGGACCCAGCCTTAATAGATAACATTTGAGTCCGTCCCTGGCGAGTAGCTATTGTATGAACGCTGAACATCTTTTTTTATGCCTACCCTGCTTTGCAATTTTTTACTATGTACCTACCCCACTAATTTCCACTGACTGTGTTGCTATCGCTGTCATTTAATATTACCACATTTGTATTTTTTGTTAATATTTCTCATTAAGTGAAATGTATATAATTTCTTTTGAGAATAATAAAGTTCTTTAACCACAACACTTTGTATGTGTTGTTGTAGGTGCATTGCATTGCATTAAGTGGAATTGCAGATATTAGACAGACAAGTCTAATATATAAAATTCTCGTGCCATTTAATTTTGTTACCAAACTTCTCCGAAACGTTTGTCATGAAATTTTTCGTGTATGCTCGGTAGGCCTGAGGGTAGATAGTAAGCTATTTTTTTATATATCTCTAATGGCAAACCAACGTTCGCCCGGTCAGTGACTTGTAGTGAATTAAAAAAATACTAATCTATGAAAAATACACTAAAATTGATAATTTAAAAGGTGGTCGAATATCTACATAAGTTTAGTAATTATCTTACAAAATCTTCCCTATATTTTTATATCGGCTATGCTCACGTTCGAAGAACTTGCCTTTATTTTATTTTCACGGCTTTGTTTTCCATATATTCCGCTGTTCCTTCCGAACACAAAAACACGCTTCTGGCGATGAAAATAAAATATCGTTATATTTATCCTTCGTTCCTCTTAAAGGGATAAAATAAAGGCTTGCACGGTTTTTCTTACCACACCACTGAAAATATTAATTTTCTTTTGGGTTTTAACTGACCCTCGAGCTAAATATTTTTACCTATTACGTAGGAATATCACGCTGCTAAATGTTTATTTAAAATTTTTGGATATTTTAAGTTTAAATATAATTTTGCAAAGTTGAAATGTGCTAGAAATTACTAAGATGGAGGTGTTAAAATATTTTAGTAAAACACACTTTTGTATGTATTAGAATAGGTAATTTTATTTACTGCGATGTGCAAACTTGACCTTACTCTTGCACAGATTTAATGTAACTGCCAAAAAATATGTAATAAATCAGGGTTACTATAACATTAATTAATTTTCTAAATGACAAAGACTCTTGGAACGATAAGGACAATGTTCATCTCCTCACGAGACATCACAAAATTATCAAACAACTATGTATTCTTACATAGTATGTAGTATGTTACTACATACTATGTAAGAAAATTTGCATATAATTTAACATTTTTTAACAGAGCAAGTGCCGAGTTTCTTACTAGTTCTTCTCTGTAAAATCCTGCTTTCCAAACTTGGCGAAAGAGTTTTGTCTTCCATTAAAGCTCGATGAGGCTTCAATGTGGAAAATAAAGATTTTCAATAATAGTTTCTAATAATATCACTTTTCAATTATTTACTAATATCACAAAATGCCTGCGTCATTATAATTTAAATTTGGTTTTACTAATATCACAAAATGCCTGCTCGTTATAATTTAAATTTGGTTACTCGTAGAATTACTAAAATAGAAAAATATAGACTACGGAAGGAGATTATCAAACGGTACACCTAAAACCTATTTCCTCGCGGATAAATTATCCAAAAATTGCCCGCCAGCCCACGTATCGCAGAGAGCTGTGTAAATAACTCTTAATGGAATTTCTGGTTCGACGCGAGTACCAGACATGTGTACCAAAACGTATACGTAACTTCGATATGTGTATGTATTGGTATTGAACTTATGGAGAAAGATTTCGTGAGCGCCAGACCCATATTAATCTTGTATTGTCTTGTATGTCTTTTGAATAATAAGGGCTGATTTTTCAATCGCCAGATAATCGTGAACTAAATAATAAATATGACGTTTTGACAGATTTTGTATGGCATAACCAAATATGGCATAATCAAATTTATTCCTCAGATAGTTTGTCTTGCGATTGAAAAATCGGCCCTTATTATATTAATAAGTTATGATGATTGAATTGAGATGATTTGTAGGTAATATTGTCATCTAAGACGCATTTTTATAGTATCCACTGTCCATGTTCTGCTTCCAAAATTCTTCTGAAACACTAAACTGTTGAATGAAAAAAGAAAATGAGGTTTGACCATAAGGGAAAAGATGAATGCAGATTTGTGTATTGAAGTATTAAAAACGTTGCAATTTCAACTGTATGGCTTTTTTGTTCTTCATTTAAAACTTACAATATTTTTTGAATGCGATGTAAATTGTAAATTACTTTCATTGTTTATATAATATTAATATTTCCTGTTGATTGACTTTGTATTATATAACATTGAATGCATTTTTTCTGAATGTATCATCTGAAAAACAAACTGTTTGTTCTAGAGAATGAATTGTAGGTATACTATAACGTTTGTCTGGTTTACGTGAGATCTCCGCCCATAATCGAACGTATGCGTATAAATATCCGTAGCTCTACGTGACACAAGCCGCGCTTCGGTCCTTTTGAATCGGAATTCGGAATTGAGAATATTTCAATTGGTCTGTGGCGCCGACGTAGGCGATGGTGGAATGACGTGACTACGGGCCGTAGCGGTACGAACGCGGAGCTACGCGGTGCTACGAGGATATCTCATCCATGTTGCCACGGGATTTATGATTCTACAGAAAAATAGCGTAGCAATCTTCTACGAGTATTTTAATCGCAAATTAAACTTATGTAGCGATAAAAGTACAAACCGATAGCTATTATAGATTATATTGTCAGGGGTAATCGTTTTTTCGTTAAAAATCGACTAATAATAATATAACCACACCATTAGGAGAACTACTTTAACTATAATTATTTTCTATTACTTTCATTTATTTATTGTTTTCCCATACATATTGCACTCTTAAACGGACTCTACCTACGAGTGTGTTCGATTTAATTGAAATAAATGTAAGGTATTTTATCTCAGCAATACTAAATTGAAGTTGAAAAATGTAATCGTGAAATGACTAGCAACAGTGACGATTTAAGTATCGCAGAATATAAATAATTTGAGTTCTACCTTTCTTCGAGTCTATTCGCATCCGGGTTTATATGCACTTTTAAGAGGTAGTAGATAAGATTTATACTCTCTTAAAGTGGCACATTAAACCAGTCTAATTAGCCGAACCGAGCTCAGGTTATCTCTTTTTACTCTGAACAAAAAGCCACGTTCCTATTTGAATTCAATTACTTAGCAGATTAAGTGCTTAGAGATTACAAAACCAATAGTAGCTTTTCATAGAGAGTAACATCTGTGCAGCTATTGAATTTTTTATTTCACCACGCTATAAATAGAGAAGCAAGGAGCAATAAGGCAGTAGAATAAATAACACTATCTCATTTTTAATTAAAGCCGTTTTGATTTAAAGCGTTATCTCGTGAAACGGTGAGTTTATTTTTAGTATCAGATATTCTCTGGTGAAGCACTACTGTGTTTCGTTTTGAAGCTGGTGAAATTATATTATCCTATATTCTATCCTGTATTCTATATTCCAACTCGGTTGGGCAGCGTTCGGGAAACTCCGCAATGTCTTCTCATCCAACTTCACTCACTGCCTGAAAACACATTTAACATTACTTTCTCTTCCTTCATGAGTTACCTTCCAATATTTATTTAGGAGAACTTTTGTAACTATATGATTGATATATCCATAGATGATAATAATATAAATGCTACCTAATAGGAACAAAGCAATTATTGAATATTTGATTTGAAACACGGACAATCGAAATGAACTTTAATCAAACTATTAATTCGCAGACCTCTACAAGCAATACCGGTTTCAAATGTTAATCAAATAACAACCCCCGTATTAAATCCGGAATATGAATTGACAGTTGGATTTCACACCCGACCGCATTTGTGCCGCGTTCGATAGGTCCAAGAGACCGAGAGCTGGTGGCAAAATTTAGTTTTTTTTTTGGTAACAGCGAAAAGTTCATAAAAATCTTTTTAATTTTCAAATTAATAAGTGCAGAGTGAGTAACCACATTGACTTGATAAGCAAAAAAACCCAACGCTTCTGCCACCTAATTAGAACAAACTAAAAGTAGAAGAAACTTAGTAAGGAATTTGAATTTGGGATATGGAACTTGTTAAAAGCTTTTAAAAACAAGTTCATTTAAGAACCATAATAGACCAACGGTCCTTTGTAACGTGATTAAAGGACAAAACGATAAAGAAAACAAACCAAAAGAGTCACATTTAAAGTTATAATAATGTTGGTATGAATTATTACTCACAGAATACCCAGGAATACATGCTCTTGCACTAACACGATCATACCGCAAGTGCTTACGTAGGCGTAGTGTCTAAAGCATACTCCGGTTGTGGTTGGTTCGAGGAACATTGGGCTTATCTATCCCATCCCATTTGCAATCGAAGTGTTACGAGAAATGGTCTGCAACATCATCGGTTTAACGCACACTTAGGTTTATGCTGTATTTTGAATCCAACTTGCAACGGAAGCCTTTTGACTGCAATATCTGCTTCGCTTTTTTGGTCTTGGTTGATTCCTGCTTTAAAAAATGGACTGTGGTAATAACTAGTAACAGAATCAACAGTAAATATAACACGAAGTATCCCGTACCGTCGCATCGTAAGGTTTAGTAATTCACTGGGTAGAATTCTGTAAATGTTTTTATGTAGTATTTGCAATATTTGTTGTTGTTTATTCTTCTGTGGCACTTTTGCTTAATTTTATTTACATTTCCTGAAATTTCTGACTTTCTATTATTACACTTATATGTATATTTTCCATTCTCCAGTCCCCTCTACTACTGTGTCCATCCATGTCATTACCATCTACTCTTTAAACCTCTGCTAGTGACCCTAGCAGAGATTTAAAGAGTAGATCCTAATGACCTAATGGATGTCTCTGTAATTTTTATAAGGTACCTAGTACCTACTAAGTTTGTAAATAAACTGTGTATCTATTGCGGTTCATGACGTACCTTCGTACATCCTACTGGCAGGCATTCAGGCAGATGAATAGAAAGCGGAGGCTTTGTAAAATATCTTTTAAATTTTGTATAGTTAACCCTAAAAAATATTACAAATGTTTTTAATTGCTAGAATTTTTGCTTCTCAGTATTTGTAGGTAGAGTAATATAGTTATACTCCCCGGAAATTCCTAGTTTTATTTAATTACAAATAGGTATCTATGTACTTACTTCAAGTCACAATCTGACCACGCTACATGGTTTAATCACAAGTGTAATCTTATAAACTTAAAATGGATTTAACCCAGAGCTACGCAGTTCTACTAGAAATATTTTTTTTTACTCTTTACAAGTTAGTACTTGACTGCGATCTCACCTGATGGTAAGCGATGATGCAGCCTAAGATGTTATCGTACTAACTCGGGAGGGTAAGTAAATTTACCCCAACGGTTTCTACAAGCATCGCACTGGAACGCTAAATCGCTTGGCGGTGGCGTTTTTGCTTGTACTGAGTTAACTAAGAAATTAGACAAAACCAATCTGTCTCGTGCGGAAAATTGAACATTGTAATATATTCGGTGATTGAACCCGGAACGTGCCAAAATACAATAACTCCAACAAGTAGTTTCGAAAACTCAGTCATAAAAATAATATTGTGTTCGTGTAAGAAATTAAAACCTCCATGATTGTGTTACCTATTGCGTGATTGATGAACCAACGCGGATTCTCCTTTATAATAGTAACGATTTGATACCAGACACCAGTATCTCTCGCGTTTTACAAATGGTGATAGTTTTAATCGAGTTGTGGAGTTCTGTGATTGCGAATAGTTTGATCCGGGATCCGGGACGGTGAGCGATGGTGAACGGAGTTCGACTTGTTGTTTCGCTTTGAAACTGCGACACTTTAATTAGATGAGATTTATAATTTACGACCGCCTTACTTCAAGTAAGCAGTCTTGAGGCCATTTTGAATGCTCGGTTCCTATTGAGCTTAATGTTATAACTTGTTAGGTGTAAAACTTGATCAAAGCCAGAGGTGCCTCTCATTTGGAAGTTCAAGTTAATATTGTTTATTTCATACAGGCCTGACTTACAAATGCTTACGGAGGGTCAGTAAAATTGTTAATTTAATAACCATGTAATAACTTTCACGGCTTTAACCTAAGTTTATTCACAAATTTTCTAGTATTTATTTCTGGACTGCCTAATACGACAAAATCAAAACAGTGATAGCATTAAGAATACTTTCTTCAACTTAGGGCAAAAGATACAATATTACTATAATGATATGGAAATACAGTTTTATCACCAAAAAAATGCAAATTGCAACAATAAATTTGATTAAATGTTTACCAGTTTGGCCATCACAGCTATTGACATATTCAAGTTTAATATTCTGTCCATCAGTAAATAAACAAAATATTTTGCGAGAGATGAGACTCAGACGTCTGAAATCAAAATAATAATTAAACTTTTGAACAATCAATCTCAGTTTATTGAAGTGCACGGAATTGCAACATTATATTTATATTAAATTGCTTAAAAATACGAATGTATGTTGAAAACGTTTCATTAATTGTTTTCCACCAATTTTCAATTTGTACGAAAGTTTTGATTCCGAAGTTATTTCATACAGCAGGGCTAGTACAAGATACAATCATGCGAAGAATTCGATATCGTTATTCGTTTTCGGGTTCTTTGCGCATTATATAGCTTGTATTGCGATAATAGAATCTACCGAACACAAGTACAAACTCAACAGAATAATGGCCTAGCAGGAACGTCAATAGGTCCTTTCTATCTGTAACAATGTTGTGAAATCTCTTTTGAAAATTATAATTAATTTTAGTATAGATATGTTAAATGTTAGGAAATTATGAAATAGTAGGTACATTGTAACAGAAATACAAACACTTCTGTGGTTATTCTCAACTGCCTCTTGGGATACTCTTTAAAATATAGTTGTTAATACGTAAAGTCAGTTTAAGACTTGAAGTAAATATGAACAAGAATATCAAGATTTATTAATTTTCTTAATCAATTAAAAATAGATACACAAAAATTTTTAGTTTCTTTATGCGATTTAAAATGTTATCATCGGGGATTTTTATGAATAAGATTTGTTCACCTAAGCGACTTATGTATGATTGATTTTCTGATTCCGCTGCATTATGCAGGACCTCTTTGACCAATATTTCTTATTATAAAATTGACTCCTTAAATTGTGCATTTCTTAAGGTCATTGGCCCCGTCCGCTCGCTTCAAAGGGTCGGAGTGTCTCGAGAGTAGTCAGCCGGCAATTAAGCGCGATTCAGCAATTCGACGGCATTCAACTGAATTATTATTCGAACTGTACTGAGTTTATAGGTCTGTAGCTGGATCGTTCTATCCACCAAATCAGCCTTTCTTCTTCAATGATTCTTTTGCTTCCAACCTTCGCGAGTCCCCAACCCTCTCACAAAACACGATCTATCTCTCTAACATGAAAATTTCTGCGAATGATCGGCAGGGTCGAGAGTACGTCGTAGGCTATTTGTTATATCCCAATGGCAAACAACGTTTACCGGGTCAGTAATTTATATATTATGACATAATCTTGTCACGGCCGACTCAACCGATTTTTATGAAATTTTGCACGTATATATTTATTGAATGGAAGCAGGCGTTATTTTGCGGAAATCCATAATTAGCAGGACAGATTAATTTGTTTTGCTATAATCCGCTACTTGAAAAGATTCTGTATGATACAATATGCAGGAACACTGTCCACATGAAACACCACACACAATTTTCCAACACTTTCTTCGACGTACGTTTCGTCCCGACACCGGGACATCCTCAGGAGATGTTGACTTCACAATTCGAAATCGTAGAGTCTCTACCATACAGAATCTTTTCAAGTAGCGGATTATAGCAAAACAAATTAATCTGTCCTGCTACGTATATAGGTATTTGTAGTAAATGGTAATGTATTCTCACCCTTCTACCACCTTTCTACCCCCAAATTATTCGCTGCACACGCCTGTCAGTTACTCAGACGCCATTACGTAAATCTTGTCGTGAATCTTCTACTGTCAAATGTTGAACTACTAGAGTTTGCCAATCACAATTTGAGTAACCTCGCACTAAACCATATACCTAGACTAGGAACAAGTCGTTGCATGAATACATTGCTAGCTTGATTTTTGGACGTATTACGTTCCAAAATCTCTTTTACGTATTAGGAGTATTTCTTGTAATACAATTTTCTTGTACATTTCTAAAGGTTAGTGGCCCCTACTACTTGCCACAAAGGGACGGAGTTTCTCAAGATCAGTCAACCGGCAATTTAGCGCGATTCAGCAATTAGACGGCATTCAACTGAATTATTATTCACACTGTACTGTGTTTATAGGTCTATAGTTATACCGTAGTCGTAGACTAGGTAACTGTCTCTCTGGCCATATTATATATCGATTTCCTATTAACAATAATGATCGCTAAAGCTTCGTAACTACAAAAATGTGGCAATATAATTGTGATAACCACTTATCGAAAGAGTATGTCGTTTCTATACATACTATTTTGGTCGCTTGAGTTCGTTTTAGAATTTTGAGGTCGAATTTAGGAGTCAGTTTTTGTTTACTTTGAAGTTTTTTTTGAAGTCTGGCCAGCTAGTTTAAAAATAAAGTATTCCTCGAAAAGTTAAGTTACTCTTACTTTTTTCTTCGACGTATACCTGCGAGTACGCTATTACTAGTAACTTCTACTAGCATCACGACATACAAACATCGACCTTATAACACGGCAAAGTTTGAATAATTCATGTAGAACGGCTTTTAATTGCTCAATCGCGCTAAATTGTCGACTGATTGCTCTCGTGGCACTTTGGACTACTTCGCACTGAGTTTGATTTGGAATATTCGCATTATTGTTATTGATCGGGTCATTATAACAATTACAGCGGGAATATTATTCATTATTATTCTACCACAAAACAATAAGAGGAATGATTACTAGACATTTCACCAGTTTTTTGAACATTCAGTGTGGTTTACAGTAAAATATGACACCCCCCCCCCCCCCCCAAACGAGAGCTTTCATCAATAATGTAGCGAACGTAAAAGCAAAGAAGCCGCTTTCCGCATTTTTCTTTTCGAATTTATCTACAAAGTTAAAGTGTTTTTCAGTGTGGTAGCAAAAAATCTCATCGAAAACAAAAGGCTCGTACTATGTTTCGTCAGCGGTGATTATAATTACTGATTAGCCGATTCACACAGTGGGTCAGTCGGGTGGAATATACCTACCATTCCCACCAACCATTCAGACTGAGTTGTAATAGAATAATATGTGACCATATAAGCAGCCGAAACAATAATAATTACACTCGTTTCAGCTGACGGATGTCCACTGCTGGACAAAGGCCTCCTGCAATGATTTCCAGCCTGCACGGTCCTGCGCCACTTGTATCCAACGCCTTCCCGCGACTATTTTAATGTCGTCAGTCCACTAGCACAATAAATACACTGTTCATATGTAATTCACGGTTCTTGGAGTGTTAAACATACACACAAGATTATACTTTGTTACGTCATATATGAACTGAAGACATACTTCTATATGCTTTTTTAAAGTGAAACTTTTATAGTATCGTCCCAAGCATGTCGAATACGTATTACAGCCGGGCCGGAGTCGTGTTTCATATCAATTGCTTAGTAATTTTATAGCGCCATCTTTAAAATTTATGTGGTACTTGCATGTTAATTTTGGTCTTACAAACTTTCACAGTCACAACTGATTCTTAAAATATTAATACTTTTCATCAAGTAATAAACTGTTGCGTCAAGAAATAGCGCTGTTTTAACTACTTACTTCCATCTAAGTTTCATTTGCATCGCGTATCGTGGTATACAGTAATATGACACTCCCACGAAAAGCTTTGATCAAAAACTTCTGAGGACCTTTTTTTTACAAGACGCTGGGACTCAAAACTATAGTGATAAAATCTATAAGTTACAGAATAATGTAACGAACGAATAAGCAAGGAAGCCGCAGTTTTTTACAAAATTAAAGTGTCTTTCAAGTACGATAGCAAAATCACATCGAAAACCAAATGCTTGTACCTGTGGTTGATTATAGTTACTGATTAGTCGACTCACACATAGTCTGTCAGTCGGGTGGAATAACCAACCATTCAGACTGACACACAACATTTTTTATTTCACTGGTTCAAACCTTCAACGCAGAGCTACAGGCTAAGGAACTCGAAATCAAAATTGACAAATCGAAGCCTTAATGAACTACTCTTATCCGATCTGTTATTATCGATGTACACTGTATCTTAAATGAATCCTAGTGTTAAAAAATAAGGTCTACTTTGCATTGCAGATCATTCGTAAGCGTAACAGACAATATTGGTGAGCAACCAATGTAATTACGAACATAATATGGGTTCATTTGATTTATTATTGTAGTGCCTTGCCCTAAATACACAAGACGGATTGATTCTGTTGTAATATTTGGATATTCGTATGGTTCGAAGTATTCCCGGGGACCCTTGATTGTAATTGGATGAGATAGCATATTATATTAACCGAATTTATGGAAATATTTTGAAGACCGAAAGGCACGGCGGTAGTTGTATTGCTCTCTGCGTCATGGGTTTCCATTCCCACTGCTGGAAAATGGTTGTGTGATAATCCACCAAATTAATAACTTAGAATGAGGGTAGTTCGCTACTGCCTATGACGGTTCCAGCTACACACATCGCAACACCGCAGTCCTGTCGTGACCACGATCCATGTAACTGGGTCGAAATATCGGCACATGAAATCATCGTTTTATATCGTGGTATGTACCCGTTTTAAACACAACAATATGTTTTCGAACCACGAAATAAGTCTTAAATCATTAGAATGAGTTTATTTATACCTTCAAGACATTTTAGAATTAAATATCAATTTCAAATTGATCTCCACCCATTCTAAGTAGGTCTATCTAGGTAAGTGGTGGTTACAAACAAACAGACAGTCAAAGAATCAAGTGAAAATGAAAATGAAAATGAAAATATTTATTTTTCACATAGGCCTAAATAACAGGCTCTTATGAAAAGTCAAAACTCTACCACCAGGTTCGGAAAGCAGGTTTGCACCGAGAAGAACTGGCAAGAAACTCGGCACTTGCTCTTTTCAAAAATGTCATTGTTATAATACAAGATTTCTTATAGATTATGAAAAATTATAACATATTTTTAAGATATCTTGTGAGGAGATGGAAGCATATTTCTATCATTCCAAGAATCATTGTCGTTAAGAAATTCTTCAATGGTATAGTAACCATGATTAATTAAATGTTTCTTGACAGTGTCTTTAAACCTGTGCAAAGGTAAGTCCAAAACAGACTTCGGGATCATATTGTAGAAACGTACACTCAACCCCACAAATGACCTCTGTACCTTACGCAAACGGTGTGGCACTATAACCAACTTATGTCCTCCATTTCTAATTGGACGATTACTTATATCTATCCGTTGCTTATAATTATTAATATTTTGACGAACAAATAGTAAGCAATTATAAATGTATTGAGATGCCACTGTAAGAATACCTGTTTCTTTAAATTTTTGGCGAAGAGATTCGCGTGGCTTCATTTTGTTTATGGCTCTAATTGCTCTCTTTTGTAATACAAATATGGTTTGAATATCAGCAGCTTTGCCCCACAATAGAATACCATAGGACATAACACTGTGGAAATAGGCATAATAAACAAGCTTGGCTGTATCAATGTCTGTAAATTGCCTAATTTTTCTCACACCATAGGCAGCTGAACTAAGTTTACCTGCCAAAGTCTCAATATGAGCACCCCATTGTAATTTATTGTCTAAGGTCACCCCCAGAAATACAGTAGAGTTTTCCATTTTTAGTATTTCTCCATTCACAATCACCTTTTTGTTGCTAACTATATTTTTTACGTTTGGTAGTGCAAACTCAATGCATGCAAGTAATCGTGTAATAAGGATATTAATACTGTTTTTCCATCTTGAGGCACTACAGTAAAATTTTGAAAACGAGTTTCTTTTCGGAAGGCATCGCGCAGGGGGCTTGTGAAAGAAGCTCTTTTATTAGTCAACAGAATTGGCACGCATGCAATCACGTATACAGATTTTGTATGACTGTTTTAACCAATTTTTTCACGACACACGTCTTTTTTTGTTTATTATGGCTAAGCTGCGCTTGACGACAATCATGCCTGATGGAAAGCGATCATGAGGTATAAGATGGAGCGCGCTTGCCTAGAAAAATGTCTTTTCACTCCAGATTATATATTGGAACCGGGAACACGAAAGAAGGTTAAGTTTTTTATCAAAATCGTGAAGTATTCCTAAAGTAAAAAAAACAATTGCCAGATCACTCAATATAAGCTTTATGTAAACAAAAACAGAACGAAAACAAAATAAATTGCTTAACAAGTTTGGTAGGAAAAAATTGTTTTCATACTCTCCCATGGCACCCAGTCATGCTGACTCGGTCAATAGCTCGCAGTCAGCGGGCGTATGGAATAGTCACTTAGTACTTTGCGAACAGGAGTGAAAGAGAGAAGAAAAAAAAATGAGCTGTAGAAAAAGGTTCGTTATGTACAAAATCTAGACTTATACTCTTTCCATTTGTTTATTTTCACTTTGACACATGAAACAGATATAGCAATAGCGAGGGACCAGAGAGAGATAAAGGTAAAGTGGTCTTTTCTGATCCCTCGCTATTGCTATATCTGTTTCATGTGTCATAGAGAAAATAAACGAATGGAAAGAGTATAGCAGTACATTATTCAAACCTTTACCCTGTTTTTAAAATTTCAATAAGATGACGTCACATCATTAAGGCACAAATATAGGTACATAAATACAATATATTATATTATTATAGAAAAACACCAAGTCCCCGGAAAATATTCATGCTCATCACACAAACATTCCACATTAGTGGGAATTGAACCCCCGACCTCCGACGTATAAGGCAGTACCACTACTACTGCACCAATCGGTCGTTGTAAAAATAATTGTCTGTTTCCTTACAACCGTACCTATTAAATAAATACAGTCAAGTAATTAACGTACCGGTGCGTCATCCGATACTGTTTAGCAACTGATAACAGTTCTTCTCCTCTCAAGATAGTACGATTACATCTTCGACTGCATCTTTACTTATAATCAGGTTACATAAGTTAACACAATGATTCTCTATTACTCTCTTGTTGGCGGAGTAGGCAATGGGAAATTGAGCTAAAATGCCGCGCGAATATTCGCGTACGATTATTTTTGCCTAAGGTTAATGGGTTTTTTCAGCGCCAATACGATATCAATTTTCCGACTGAATAGATAATGCATATTAAGGACATCTAAGTAAAGTCTTGGAATAATTATTTTCAAATCACAGAAAGAATAGAGCAGTTTTTAAGCTAATAATGAACAATTTTTTTATGGAATTTCACAAGGTAACACCTGCTACAATCCAGTAGAAGTACGCCGATAAAATACTACTTGCACTCAATCTTTTATTATTTGGAATTTAGCGGTCTTCGATAGCTCGGTAGATGGCGTAACAAGACCTTTAACGTGCTCTTAATTACTTAGTTTTCGACGAGAGTTTTATAAGTACAATTTCTGACGTCATACGCTCAAACCAGCGGTCCCTAGGCATAACCCTTGCCCGAAGAGAAATTTCCTTACACCCGCAGTACGGGCAAATGTTATTAAGGACCTCCCTAGCGCAGCAGTATTAATGTTGGAGAGCCCTGGTTTGATTCGCGTGATGGATAAATTAATGATTTTTAAGTGAGATTTCAGCCACACTATGCTTACCATACTATTTACAAAGACATAACACCAATCTATTAAGCGTTCTATTACGATGCTCTGTATAGTAATCGATTAAGGGAAAGATTGTTTGCTTAGTAATGCGTCGGTAAAAAATTTAGAGATAACCAATTCCCGACGTAAGTTTTGACGTGATAACGTATAATAAATTGATGAACACCAGCATACCCCTGAAAAATAGTAACGTTCCGCGTAACGTTCCACCTAAGCCTGTGCGTGCAAGCGAGAGCGCGCAACAAGCGATAGAGAGGCACGATAAAACAAACGATAGAGAGGCCAATTATGATGTTATCACGTAAATCTATCATATCGTCCGTAAATGAATTTACAGACAACCAATTTTTTTTCACGAATATAGTCTACATTCCTCGTAAGAAGTTAAAGTTAACAAAAACGAAAAACTCGTCCATAAATTATCGCTTTCCTTGCTGCAGAATAATTCAATTAAAATGCCTTGTAAATGAGTTTTATGCAAAGCTTAACAGTGAAGATGGCGCTAAGTTCTGGGAAAACTTGCCAGTTCGAAATGACTGCGTAAAGTAAATTAAAATTTTATTTTTATTTTTACGGTACAGAAATAAACGTGAAGGAGTGGTTATTTGCTTATAAATCTATATTCATTTCCAATCGCTTAGCTGAAATAGTGTACTAATTTTGATGATCCTTTTACCAATAAATTAGTCTCCATCTTCTAAGTTTCACTGTGATATTTAGTTACGCCTTAATGAGGATCGATACATGTATCCCTCTAATTAATTATAATATTTATAAGATAATCTTTACAAATAAAATATAAACCTGTACCTGTAATGTTCTTTTAAGGTATCTTAATTAACAACCAAACAATGTCATAACTACCGACGCTAAAGTAGGTTACATGCTAACCAAACTGTAAATTTCCCTTAATATTAAGTTACTTAAATAACAACAGCTTGCTCCATTACCTAAACAAGTACGTAAATAACTAACACGGCAATATTTACGCCAGCAGCATTTTAGCCCCGGGCTCTAAATACAATGAATTCTAAATTAACCCTTTTATCTAGTCGCATGTCATAAAATCCTAGTTATGAATTTGAATACAATGCTCTAGTGATGTGTACTTTCATTTGTGTACTAATATTTTGAAATTATTACGGTCCTAGATTCAGTCTCCGACTCTGCCTGCGTGAATTTTGGTTTTTACAATTATTAATTGTAAAAACCAAAATTGAAGCGAAGCGCGAATGATGTGAATTTTTCCGGGATATATAATTATAATTTTTCCATTCGTTTTTTTTCACTTTGACACATGAAACAGATATAGCAATAGCGAGGGACCAGAAAGAGACCACTTTACCTTTACCTCTCTCTGGTCCCTCGCTATTGCTATATCTGTTTCATGTGTCAAAGAGAAAAATAAATGAATGGAAAGAGTATAGTTAAGTAGTTAAGTACATTTATTCTTTCACTTATAAAAAGTGTTCAAGTAAACAAACATGATGCAGTTGGTATTAAAACGTCTTTTAACAACTTAGTGTGTTCTTACGTTCCATTAGTTATTTTTGTAAATTCCGACATTTTTAAATTGAAATTTCTGGGTCCATTGTAGAGTGTTCTCAAGCGACATAGATGGATAAGCAGGATAGATGCAGTATTTTAAACGCTGCAAGCTTCTAGGGCGTGGATTTAAATTGGCTATTTACATTATTTATTGCTGTTAGGAAAATGTTGCTGCAATTTTTTAGTGATTTAAAAATATAAAAGGAGAATGACCAAAGGTATCAAATTTCTCACGAACCAAAACCAAAATAGTCTGAGAAAATAAAATAGTGTTTTTTAAGAACCATAGGGACAAGGACTTTGTGTTTTATATCCAGAATTTAATTTTGCATACGAAACGATACTTTCTTTTCGATACACATTTTCGTGTCATTCTGAATTTACTAAGAAGTACAACTGGTTTTTTTTGTCTATAACTTTAGAATCCGGATGTTAATTAAAAAATAAATAATTGTAGAAGTTAATGTGGAGACCGTAGTCTATAAAAATAAAGTTTGGATTTGATTCAGCTTGATACGGGATTTCATACATCCATGATCTCAACTTGAAATAGCAAATCAACATAATCAACAAAGAAATGTGATTCATTGGTATGTCTCACAATTCGTCAATGTTTCGTCCCCAAACCAGAGCATCATGCTAGTGTTTACTTACAAAACAATTTTTGCTAAGTTTACCGTGGTGAAATGTACGTAGAGAAAAATGTTAGTTGATTTTACAAAAGTGTTGTGAGACACAGTGGCTTCTAAGGTAAAAAGGTTCGTCCATTTCTCATCTAACTCCAAGTATGAATATGACACAGCTAGCCTTTTAACATAACAAGAGTAGCTAATGGGATAATTGCGTGACACAGGTTCCTTTGTAGCGGGCCGCCTTTGTTATTGTAACAAATCTTATTACTTCATTAACACAGAGGTTATTACGTCTGCCTGATGTAAGAGGAGCTTTAAAACTATTATTTATTTTCATGCTGAATAATAGAAAGTGTGTATATAGTTCTTAAGCATTTATATAGAAACAGACAAAGTTTCGTTTATCTGAAATCTACGATACTATTTTGTTAAAGTGACTTCAGCGAATATCTAAAACATCTGATAGGAAACCTTAAACATAGTATATGGGTAAGATGTTAAATAAAATTTACATAAAATCTCATGTGTAATTATATTTTTGATTAAATAACTATAGATTGGTCACTGATCATTATCATCAACCCTTTTTAGGTCCCACTGCTGGGCGCCGGTCTCCTCTCTGAATAAGAAGGGTTTAGGCATAACCCACGCTGACCAAGTGCGGGTTGGCAGGCTTCTTACAACTCTGAAAACATTTTAATGAACTCTCAAACTGTTTCCACTGATATGAGAGGATCACTGAGCTCTACACAAAATGCAGCGCCGTGGAAGCGAACTTAGGCATGCAAGTCTCGTTACAATGTTCTTCTTAATTGCGAAGCGAATCATATATTTAGTTTGTATAAATGCACATAGCTCCAAATAGTGCACCGTGCATGCCCAGAATTCGAACTCCCCGACCTTTTGACGAGAAGCAGAGGGACCAATTGCTATCATTGCAAGTGGTGCAATTAATTAATTTTGGCACTAACGCTGATTTGATTTTAAAGACGTTTTCAGAATTCTCGTCACAAATAACGTTGTTAAAGTTAAATATAAACTAATTGTTAAAGTGAACGCAGCCTGCAGCACATAAAGTGAACACAGCCTGAAGTCTGAGCGGGCTGTCAACACCAAGACGTCAATGTCATATATACACATTTGTCTTTTCCTGTCCGCTGTATCCGTGTCTCACAATAAAACGCCATTCCTCTGTTTTAATTATTAGTTATTTATTTCTTTACCTATAAATTACGAAATAGTGTTCAATAGGTTATGGGCCCAGACGCCCGAATAGGATTAGGGCTAAATTTCTAGTAATTAGTCAGAAAGTTGTCGGATTCACGCAGATTATAGGTCCCCCGGTTAGGTTCTTTGTTTCAGCCATTTTCAGCATGGCGCTTCAGAACAACCACCTAACGCAAATTGAACGACTACAAGGCCGCGACAATTATGGAACATGGAGTTTCGCGGTGAAAACATATTTGGAACACGAGGACCTATGGAAATGCGTAGACAACGTGGGCGTAGCCTTTTCTAAGGCGGAGGATACGAAAGCAAGATCGAAGATAGTGCTTCTAGTTGATCCCACAATTTACATCCACATACAGGATGCAACTTCAGCAAAGGAGGTGTGGGACAACCTCAATAAGGTTATGACATGTGCGCACAAGCTCAGGAACATAAAGTTCATAGTGGATGACGAGTGGCTCGGTACCTTGTTGCTGGCCGGGCTACCAGAGTCATACGGGCCTATGATTATGGCCATGGAGAGCTCAGGTGTGGCTATAACTGCCGATCTAGTTAAAACTAAGTTATTACATGAAGTAAAAACTGAGAACTCTTCAGCATTTTTCTCAAACTCAAATAAAGGAAAGACCAATAATAAATGTTCAGGTTCTAAAGCCAAGGGTCCAAGGTGTTACCGATGCAACAAATATAACCATATAGCAAAATTTTGCCGCTCAAATCCGAAGAAAAAAGAAATTAATACTTCTTCCGCTTCTTCTAGTTATGTTGCAGCATTTCCAGCCTCACCGAGCCTCGAGGATGGATGCTGGGTAATTGATTCCGGAGCTGCAATGAATTTAACGAATAAAAGGGAATGGCTATATGATTTTGGACCGGCTGCAGTAACAAACATTTCTGTTGCAGACAACAACACCTTACTGGTAAAGGGCTGCGGTAAGGTTAATATCGAAACGTATGATGAGAATAAACAAAAGATTGGTATCATACAGGTAAAAAATGTTTTGTACGTACCAGATTTAGCAGTCAACTTACTGTCAGTTCGCCAGATGACACAGAATAACTGTCAAGTAAAATTTACCAAAGATACCTGTAAAGTTTATAAAGAATCTAAGTTAATTCTCACCGCATATGCCAAAAATAATTTATATGTGGTCTATAATAAAGTTTATGCTTTGCTGTCTTCAGTTCATTTATGGCATCAAAGGATGGGTCATCTAAATTACAATGATCTTCAGAAACTTGGCGAGTGCACGGAAGGTGCAGATTTGAAGCTAAGTAAACGGGAGAATATGGTATGTAATACATGCTTAAAAGGCAAACAAACAAGACAACCATTTAAGCACGTTGGCACAAGGGCTTCCGGCCTCCTGCAATTGGTACATACAGATTTATGTGGTGCGATGGAAGAAAAGTCACTTGGCAACGCCCGGTATTACATCACATTTATTGACGACTACTCCAGAAAGGTATTTGTTTACTTTATCCAGTATAAATCTCAAGCACTCGAAAAGTTTAAAGAATTTAAGCAGTTAGTGGAGAATGAGTTAAATATCAAAATTAAGACTCTAAGATCTGATAACGGGAAAGAGTATCAGAATGAAGCATTTGATAAATACTGCAAAGAGTCAGGCATAAAGAGGCAGTACACCATACCCTACACCCCCGAACAGAACGGCTTGAGTGAGAGGATGAACCGTACCTTAACTGAACGTGCTAAGTGTATGCTTATTAATTCCAGCTTACCAAAGAAGTTCTGGGCAGAAGCAGTAGCCACTGCAGCTTATATTGTCAACCGCTCACCCACTAAATCAATACAGTACAAGACACCTGAGGAAGTTTGGACCGGCGTCAAACCAAATATAAGCAACATGAAAGTGTTTGGCTGTCGAGCTATGATGCATATACCAAAAGAAAAAAGACTCAAGTGGGACAGTTAGTCAAAAGAGCTTATTTTTGTTGGTTATTGCCCGGAGTCGAAGGGGTACAGACTGTATGATAAAGCTGAAGGAAAAATACTAAGAAGCCGGGATGTAGTGTTCCTTGAGGATAATATTAACAAAGATTTTGCCCTGTTGCCACTAACAGAATGTCAAGAGAATAAAAATGATGATAATTTAGATGACACCACCAGCAGCACCGATAGCTTAAACAATACCATAAAGGAAAATGAGACCACATTATGTGCAAGTGATGATACTTATGTTCCTGAGCAGTCTATATCTATGGGAGAGACTCCTAGGCCCCATATGAATTTAAGACCTAGAAAACCTAAAGCAATGTCTACCTTTCTCTGTCAGAGTGACGTCGTGAACTCGTCAATTGAGCCCGACCCTGAAACGTTAGAGCAGGCCTTGCAATGTGAAAACTCACAGGAGTGGATAAATGCCATGGACAATGAATATAATTCATTGCTGGAAAACAATACATGGACTCTCTCAGAACTTCCCACAGGAAAAAGCCCTATCCCTTGCAAATGGGTATTTAAAACCAAAAGAGATGCAAATGGAAATGTCTCTAGGTACAAAGCAAGATTAGTAATAAAAGGATTTAAACAGAAACAATACATAGATTATACTGAAGTCTATGCACCAGTGGTGAGACTATGTTCTGTAAGATACTTGTTTGCAACAGCTGCTAAGTACCAGCTCAAAATTGAACAGCTGGATGCTGTGACAGCTTTTCTACAGGGTGATATAGATGTTGAGTTATATATGTCACAGCCATCTGGATATGAAAATGGGACTAAAGAAGTTTGCAAGCTAAATAAATCAATATATGGATTAAAGCAAGCCAGTAGAACCTGGAATAAGAAGTTGGATTATTTTTTGAATAATATTGGATTTTCAAAGTCAAAAATAGATCCCTGCGTTTATTGTAAACATGAAAATAAGGATATTATGTTTATAACAGTATATGTGGATGATATTTTGTTATTTCACAACTGCCAAGAGTTAGCAGATAAGATAAAATTAAATATGATGAATAATTTCAAGATGAAAGAACTTGGTGTTGCTAACTGTTATATTGGATTACGTATAACATATAGACCTGAAGGAATATCTATAGATCAAACTAAGTATATTGAGAATACTTTGAAACGTTTTGGCATGGAAGAATGCAATACAGTTGGAACTCCCATGGAGCCAAATATCAAGTTCTCAAGTGGTGAAAAGATGGAGAATATACCTTATCAAGAAGCGACTGGTTCGTTGTTGTATATTTCACAGGGAACCCGCCCTGATATATGCTATGCAGTACATACATTATGTCGCTATAACAGTTCACCTACTGCCGAGCATTGGAATGCTGTTAAGAGATTATTTCGTTACTTACAAGGTACTAAGGATCTGCAGCTCACTTACAAGAAGGATGTTGATGGAGAAATCACTGGATATTCTGACTCTGACTGGGCATCCTGTTCCGAAGATAGAAAATCTTGTACTGGATACATTTTTAACTTTCAGAGTGCAGCGATATCATGGAATTCTAAAAGGCAACCAACTGTTGCCTTATCAACCACTGAGGCGGAAAACATGGCTCTCTCTGCTGCTACCCAGGAAGCCATGTGGCTGAGACAGCTACATCACGAGCTGTGGCCTTCGTTAAAGGTTACCCCTACTACCTTGTACTGTGATAATCAAAGTGCTCTTAAACTTGCAGGTACCTATAGCTGTTATCATGCACGAACCAAGCACATAGATGTCCGTCACCACTATGTACGTGACAAAATTCAAAGTGGTGACATCAACATAGAGTACGTGGGAACGGACTCCATGTTAGCGGACTGCCTGACCAAAGCGCTGCCCAAGCCCTTAGGCCCTTAGGCATCAGAGTCTTCTGCCAGCCATCGGTCTGCGTTCCTGGGAGGATGTTAAAGTGAACGCAGCCTGCAGCACATAAAGTGAACACAGCCTGAAGTCTGAGCGGGCTGTCAACACCAAGACGTCAATGTCATATATACACATTTGTCTTTTCCTGTCCGCTGTATCCGTGTCTCACAATAAAACGCCATTCCTCTGTTTTAATTATTAGTTATTTATTTCTTTACCTATAAATTACGAAATAGTGTTCAATACTAATTAAAGTCCGCTAGGTCTCCAATGAATAAGCTCGACCGTTTTCCCGACCGCTTAACAAAAACGATGACTGAAACCACTGAGCGAATGGAGACCGACCTGTTTCATTCGGTCTCAACCGCGAACGAATGAGAAAATATGAGTTTCAATCTATTCTATTCTAATAAAGTACAGTCAATTATTCTGTTCGAGTAATTGACTGAGTTTAGAATTATTATAAAAAATAATAATAAAAAAAATCCCATTTAAAACACATGATAATTCTTTCTTTTTTAAAAAAAGGGAACCGCCTTCAAAAAACCAACCCACTAAAAACAAAAAAATAATTTTCTAATAAATCTGGGTTTACTTACCTACCTACTTAGTTTTTGAAGTCGGTGCCATTAGCCATACTCAAAATGAATTGCGAATTTTGATTTGTTTAATTGTTTCTCTTTTTTTGAAGTCGGTCAATTAAAAACATATTTTTGAGTCAACTTGAGAATCACTATCTCTTTTGAAATCTGTTAAAATCTACACTGTAAACTAATTATACCGATCGCAAGCGATTTTCCGTTGAGGAGTTCCGCTCTCCATCTCCGAAGATATTCATTAGATCTCAACCAAATTGAAATGAGTCTACCTGTGATGTATGGCCTACCTATTGAAAAAAGAATCATCAAAATCGGTTTCGCCGAACTCGAGATAATCGCGAACAAACTTAAATACAAATATATCTATCAAACTAAGAACCTCTTGTTTTTTTAAGTCGGTTAATATACTAAAACCCTCTCCAGAATGTAACAAACACTTTCCCGAAAACCGCATCAAAATCGGTTCAGCCAAACGCGAAATAATCGCGGACAAACATACATACATACATACAAACATACATACAAACATACGGGTCGAATACAGAACCTCCTTTTTTTTTGAAGTCTGTTAATAATACAGACCTATCGTTTATTGCATAGCCAACGCCATGAGGAGATATTACACAAGTAGTGCAAGTTTTTCTTATGCAAATGTACTGTTTGCTGATTTGGCAGAGAGATGCAGTTTTTGGGCCAAATGTGTCTAAAAATCAAGTGCTGTTTTACTTTAGTGCCTACTGAGGTAGGATTTGGCTTATGATCCAAACGAGAACAAGTTATGATAGATATGGATTTTTTTATACAAGATGATTTTCCTGGCGCAGGTGGTAATGCACTTGGATGCGAGTGAGAGGTCTATGATTCGATTCTCGGGATTTGGAATTTAAAATTAAACATGTTACTTCTGAAATTTGCTCAGGACTGGTCTGTGGCTTCGGTTGCAGTTAATTATCACCCTACCAGCTAAGACGCAGCCAAGCGATTCAGCGTTCTGGTGCAATTCTGCTTAGCTCTGCTTACCCATTCCAAGTTAGTACCCCAGTTTAAAGATATTTGATCTTTTAACACTAGTACTATCATATTTTCGGCTGTATCATCACGTATTGATTGATTGCAGTAGTCGCCGATATGAACTTTATTTTGTCCTTACCACTGGTGCCGGAACAAACATTTTTGACTGCAGTAAACTGGTGTCATTTTTTCGCATCCAGACCATCGAGTCCAGTATATACAATATACACTGGACACTGTCTATTCTTGTAGTGGATACATAAAAAAACACACACATAGAAACTTTTGTCTTTATAACATTAGCTTGATATCACGGAGATGATAATACGGGTTTTCCGCACACATTACAAAATTACATCGTTCTCTTGCTGAAACTGTCTTTGGAAATTTAGAGGAAATTAAATTGCGCATTAAAAAAGGGCTGTGCGAAATGTCTCTTTGTCTCATTCAGACGTCCACGACACAATTATAAATGCCAGCGCAACGTTTTAGCGGAGTTTAGTGCGAAATTGTAACATGGGTGCGCAATGCGCATCTCCATGAGAGTGTGAGGACCGATATTAATTAGTGAGCGAAGGTAGCTTTGAAAAAAATAGTTTATAAGCTTTAGTTAACTAATAAACAATGTATAAATGACGTACGTATGTATGTTTGCTACTCCGTTACACCACAACTACAGAACCGATTTAGCTGTGCAAGTAGTTAGCATATAACCTGATAATACCTATGTCTTTTTTAGGCTGCTTTTTTTGAGAAATTCCACAGACCCACAGGATTTCAAAAAGACCTAGACCTTAACCTTTCCCTCGACGAGCTTTGGAGAGTTACACCGTGTAGTGTTACGAATACCTAGAAACTTGGTTATACATGAGATCTAATAATTTTTGAAAGACAGCCACACGGTCTCGTCTTGGCAACATTTTACATGATATGATTTTGCTGGAATCTATGTCATGGTAGCTTTTACTTTAAAAGACCTTAAGCCAGTAACAACTTCTTTAATAATTTACGCCAGTGTTGGCGTGATATATACTTTGTAATGTAGACTAACGGTTTAAAAAAACACTCCAATGGAATCGTCAAAAAATGGTGGATTAAATATTTTTTTAACAACATCTGCCGCCTGCCGGCTTTGCATAAAGCCTGTGGACTGTAGACAAAAGATAAATGTCTCCACCCTAAAGCCTCCTTAACCCTTGGAAAGGTTTAAGTGAGTTATGACTGTATCCGCACCTGCGAATCCATAGATTATACCTACGAATTATAATATTGCTAGACTTACCTACTGTTTCATAGTAATTTAAAAAAGGTACAGAAGAAAGTGTTAGTTTATCGTTTTTTTTCGACTAAAGTCACTTAAGGGTACTTTGACAGAGTTACAATCTAGCCCTAAACCTAATTTTCACTTAAACTAATATAATGAATTTATATATCTCAGCCAAAAATTTAGTTAAGTTCATGATTCAAAGCGAACGACAAAACTTGGATTTTCACAGCATCACACAAACCCTGTTAGAAGGTATTTTTACCTACGTAAAAAGCACAGTTTCACGAAAGATTAGTCCCAAATACGTAGATGTATATAACTATACTTACAAGTATCTACTCAATGGCCGGCCTTGCTACATGTCTCCCGGGAAATAACTGAATAGTTTCTGTTTAATTTACTACGGGAGGGACCTCACGGTATAGTGACTTTGGGAAATTATTTGCTAATAGATAACTAGCTGACCCGAGCTGGGTTTGTATTGTCAAGTTCCCTCTTTACTGCCCACTGCTGGGTCTCAGAGTAAGAAGTGTGGCCATAGCTCAACACCTGTTTAGCAGACTGGTATAGTTATCACACACCTTTAAAAACAAAACAGAAATCGACTTTCTGGCTCCTCAGTATATGTGTTCCTTTTTACTGCCAACACCTATCTAGTTCCTACAAAACTCATACCTACTAATTCAATAATAATGTAAAGCCAAAGTGCATGCCTCGATTTCGAACCATTGACCACCTGCTAGAGAATTACAGACCAGGACAACTGATCACTATCAATAGATATTGGTGTTAATCCTATACTTATTGTGCAAAATCTCTAAACTAATTTAAAAATAGTGCTATCCTTTTCAAACTGCTCCTTATTGAAAGAACAGAATTGGCCACAATGTGGTCGTTTCTGTAGCGCAAAATCTCTAAACTAAGCTAATTTAAAATAGTTATATCCTTTTCCATAGGGAGCAGTTTGAAAAGGATAACACTATTTTAAATTAGTTTAGAGACTTTGTACAACAGAATTAGCACCATTATGTAATCGTATGCTAAAAACGATCAACAAAAAAATTCTTCAATAGGTTTCCATTGTTTCTTTCTCCTTTTCCGCCCATTTACCACCTTATGTGAGGTCGGCAACAAAATTGTCTTCTTCTTCAATTCACTCCTATGAGCAATCGAAGTACAATCCAATCCTTTTACACGCGTATCCTCTTGACCGCAATCTACATATCTCTGCTTTAGACTTCTTCGTCCCTCCACCTTCATACTCATCATTCTTTTAGTAACATGATTTTCATCAATTCGCGTTACGTGCCCTAACCACGCTAACTTCTCATCCTATTTATACAATGCTTCCTAATTTTTGATTAGGAGTAGCTACGAGTACTGTTTTGGACAATATAATATTGCAGTGTTGGAAATAATTGCTATAACTTCTTGATTGGGTCTCATTTTTCTTCAGAAACATTTAACTCTTGCTTTGTAATTATTCCGTGGAAACAGCGATAACAATATTATGCTCCACGTGTTTCCCAAATTAGAGATACTGATATTACTAATCAACCGTTACCTAACTCCCTTATTTAACTTAATTGTGCGTAATTACGCATCTAATTTAGACGGTGAGGTAAACTAATATAATATTACGCTATAAGGTAGCTTTTATCCTGAATTACATGGTAATTGAGGTGTAAGCGAATATTATGTTTATTACTAGTTCATGTACCCTACTTTGCTCGTCTCTATCCCTTTTGTTTGTTGGCACAGGTCTTCTTTTAGAATGAAAGGCGTTGATAATAGCAAACTCGTTCTTTCCTCGTGCGTATATGTGTGGAGAACTTTCAATACATTATATTTATTAACATATTATATATGTAAATTTATCATTTATCTAGTACCCAAAACACAAACTAACGCTTACTTTGGGGCTAGATTGCAATGTGTGTAATGTCCTGGTATATATTTATATTTTTATGAAACCTTTGTTCACTTCCCATCTCAATTATAAGATTTTTGTACACACATTGAATAGATGAATAAAAAATTCTAAAGTTTATTCTTACACAAATTTCTTACTTATAGACACTTATAAATTGTCAGACTGTACCGACAAGTTCGGAACACTGAGAATAATGGCCAAAAATAGAAATTTCTACAACAGTCTGCGTGAAACGGGATTATAGTAGTAGTTAGTAGTTCCTCTTACAGTAGTAGTAAGAGGGAAAGTACGTGATAAATTTAGAATCTCTCAAACCGAATAGCTACCATAGCTCTATTTATTTGACAAAAACAATGAAACCTATTTGTGCCCCGGCAATGGCACCTAAATTTCCTCCATAGTTTATCAATACCGCACCGTCGGCGGTATCTATCTGCCGCTTACTTGAAAGTCGAATAAATTGAAAGCCGGTGATTCCATCAGTGATCAGAAGCCGAGGGATGGCACGGTCGGTAGTCGGTACGCCATCGATGATAAGCCGAGCGGGAAATCAGTATTTCCGTAAACGCTTTGCTCTAAACATGAGAGGCGAGCGATAAATCTGTCTCCGATTAGCTATTTTTTTTTCATTATTGTCATTTTTTTAAATAATAAATTAATTTTATTCATAAGGTAATAATAAATAAATCTTGCTTGGATGCTGATTAAAATACTAACGGCGTTTCCCTTCTGGACATCTATGCTAATTAAATGTGTTAAAAAGGAAGTCTTTGTTCTATTGCTACTGTCGAGTACATCTAAGGCCCCTGTACAATAAAAAAAATCAAGAATCTGTAATTGACTGGTTCAGATTAACATGACGATTGACATGATTTCTATGACGGGCTTTGTCCTCATCTGCAAAGTAGTTTTTAATCGATTTCTTTTAAATGCCTATTTAGAACATTGCTTATTCCCTGTCTCTCTTGAAGAGAGAATTTTTTAATTTATTCAACCGATGCAAAGGCGGGTGAATAAAAAAAACTTATTTTCCTCGCTTACTTATACATTATTCTATCTTCAAAAACATGGCTTTGTCCGCTCGCCTTCTAATACTTGCACCACCGAAACGACAGTCTAGGATTGTATGTTATTTGAGACTTGATCAATGTTAACGCAATTGTCAGCGATACCATCCCCTTCTGTTTATTCTGCCTATCCCCGCATTAATATTGTTTGGGAGAGATCCGCTTGTATTTGGTCTGCAACTAAAGTTTTCGAAGCCTCGCTTGTAGAATAAGTAACTTGTTTTAAGCAACGATTCGCCACTTCTGTCGAAACTTTGCAGTTATCGTTTAGTGCGTGGCTGTTTGTTAATGAAGTTATCTTGAGAAACATTTATAAAGTTAAAAGTAAGTACTTGACCGTTATTTTTATTTGCTCGTCCGTATAGACTGCAAAAATCTTTTTTATTGGATAGTTGGACTCATAAGCCTTGCCCTATCTTTTCAATAGTTTCAGCTTAAATACATCAGTCAGTTAGTCTTTATCAAATTTCAAAAAGTCATTTTACCAATTTACATGCTTCTTAGTTATAAACAGATATACGAATTTTCTAAGTTGAAGCATTTAATAACAGGTGTACGAATTTTCTAAATCCAAGCATTTTTGTTTCAAATTTTATTAGGAATTCTAGAACCCTCAAGTTAAACCTAAAACTGAGTTTAAGACGTAAAATAGTTATTATACTAATATACTACGACTATTATACAATTTACTGTCTCTTCATATTAGGAGCCTGAAAGTTAGCTATTTGAAATAAAAAATAATTCAATTACATTTTTGGCGCCAGGCGCTCTTATAGACGTTTATAGTTGTAGACTTTATGTTTGCTTTTGTAAACAACTGGAATGTATTTTCATACCGAGTACATATAGCTATTACTACATCTTTGGACATTGAGACATTGCAATAGGTAGCCGTAATTTGTTAAAAAAACCATTTAAAATACGTATAACATTTTATTCGGAACCGTTCACAACGTATGTTACCAGTAGGTGCCTTTTAAGTATGTGCTCCAGTCTTAACACATATAATAACTCCGCGAACTGAAAGTTTACGCTCGGAATGATGTTACCGAATGTTGCGCGAGCCGAAATTCTATTTTCAATTCCGGAGCGAAGTTTGCAACAGGTGTTCTTTGTTCATTTTACACGAAGTATGTAAATGTAAATAATTTAATAAGGCATTGTTCCTTGCCACCTTATCGCCTTTTATTTAGCATGCTTCTAGAATTCTCAAATGAATATTCTAAGTTTTAACTTTAAAATAATATCTATTTTCACATGTTCCATTGAGTCCTTTAACAGTTATAAAAAAATTGGTTGTCTGTAAAATCGGTTTACGGACGATAGATTTACGTGATAACGTCATAATAGGCCTCTCTATCGTTTGTTTTATCGTGCCTCTCTATCGCTTGTTGCGCGCTCTCTCTTGCACGCACAGGCTCAGGTGGAACGTTACGCGGAATGTTACTATTTTCCATGTGTGTTGCTGGTGTTCATCAATTTATTAAACGTTATCACGTCAAAAGTCGTTATACATCCGTCAATATTTTTTTCCGAATCTATCGCAAACGCAACTTCACCCATGTGACACCCCATTTTATCCACTTAGGTATAATCCTTTCATAACGGATAGTTATTAGTTACTTACATCATTATAGCAAAACGTATGCCTACTTCAATCTGAATTATCTTTAGCCATGCGTTGATTTAAAGTGAGTTAGTCACCTTTCCTATTTAATACATAATTATGTTATTTATTTAACGTAAAGCTTAAAAATAATAGCACTAACTACACTATTAATTCAAGCATTTTAATCAAATGTGCCCCGAGGCTGCCAACTGCAGGAACTATTGGTACAAACATTGGAATACGAAACTAAGCGTCTTTGACAACCCAGCCAATTTAATTGAAGGTGTTTTAGCTACATCTAATTAAGCCTCCAGTCTCATCAAAGCTTGATTGAGGAGGTTTGAGATAAACCTATTTGAAACTTGGAAACTCTTAGGCTACCCTTGGGTGACTTTGATTTCTGGTTGAATAAATTTGTTTAGCTGATCTAAAGGGATAGTTTATTTTCAATCAGGCAAGTCATGAATTTCTGCTATTCGAAATAGGTCATTTTTTATTTAATCATGCAATCATGCTCACACTTAGTACCTTTTAATTTAATTTACCCAAATACTGTCTCAATCCGAAGCCGTGCTGTAAGAAAATCCATTTGGATTAATCGCTGCTATTGTACCGTGATTTATTGTGTGCAATAAAAATTAAATAAATTTAATATTCTACTAAGAGAAAGGAGTGCAGGATTTAGTAGAATTTTAGTAAATATTTTGAATAAAATATAATCCAGTGGAGAAGATTTTGTAAGATTTATCAGAGTTATTTAATCTCGCAAAGTTTGTTCTGTGTTAAACTCAGCTCGTTTTGCATGAAAGGAACCTTTTTTAAAGCACAGCGCACATTCAACCTCTAAGCATTTTGTTATACAGCCAACAAATGGCGTAACGTTGGTAAATAGCGCCGCGTACCTCGTTACATTAAATTAAAAACAAAAACACATTTGAAAAAAGAACTCCACGAGGGAAAAGTAACAAAAAAAGGAGGAAAACTAATCTCCTCTGAACTAAGCGCCCGCTTCCAAAAAGGAATTCTAATTTTAAATTCATCCGTAACTCCTGCCAGTGCGCGGCAAAAGCGAGTAAACGAGTAAGCGAAACATGTCGAATTGAAATTCTGTACCGAGCGTGCCAAACGGCGAACGTGTGTTCGAATTCCAATGTTATAGCTTATGCCACGGGTGTTAGGGGTGTAACTATTTGCAAACAAATGCCAAAATGAGTTTGGACAGCGGGCGGCCGGTGGGTATGCGACATGCGTATCCGAAAATAATAATGGCAAAAATGTTTAGGGCCGTGGACGATAACAGACGCCCCAGAGTTTTCGCTGCGGCCTGCGCTCCACATGTCGTCAACAGATGTTTATGTTGCAATTAACTTTAACGCTTGATTAAATCGACCTTTTTACACTGTGTGTTCTTAAGAAACATGAACTCATTAATTCTTCTTGAATGTTATTGTCAACGACGGAAAAATAGTAACCTCATAAATTATGTAACGTTATGTCTACTTTTCTTATAATATAAACTATGCAATAATAAAGATAAATTTTAAAATCGTTAACTCTTTATATTTCAAAATTTGGCAGCCTGGGCCTTTTATTATTTATTTATTGATTGATATATTATATATTATTTATTGCATTTTTTTTATTGACTGTGAACAGGAGATTCGAAGGCCCGTGCTGCGGAAGTCCTGCCGCCCTAGGTTATCGATCTTCGCGTAGTAGCATTAATACGCCCCTGGCTCGTTAGTGAAAATTATTATTATCAAAAGTATTTATTAAGCTTAAATAACTATTTAAAGAAAGAGAAACTATTTAATGATCTCATTGAAAACAAATGGTCGCAGATTATACGACCACGATATTACGATTATACGATACCATAAACCATAACGATAATCTCGACTCTACTTTTAGCTTTATCTTATCACTCATTGTAGAAGAAAGTGATGATTATTTAGTCATAACTTGTAACTGATATAACGAAGTATAAAACAAATTAAATTGTAAAGGTTAGCTTAGTCTTCAAAATTCTTGCGTATCCAGAATTTTCTGTTTTTGGTAAAAGTCTCAAGTAGGCTAAGAATATTATAAAACATCAAAAGAATCTCGTATATTAGTGTGATAATTATTCAAACTTTTCTGAATACATTAAAGAAAAAATTTAATAACCGTAACAAATAAGGTTCTAGAGTAAGCAGCCCTTAACGAATTTTGCGTATTTCCCTCCGAGTTATTTCTACTCGTGAAACTTTGAGGATTAAAATTATGGCTTTAATCGCAACGCCGCTTTGTAATCTTTGTAATTTACCTTCAGACGGAAGGATTGATGCGAGAAGAAATTATTTCAACTTTATACATCGCAATTTTAAGGGTTCCGTACCTGAAATGAGAGCAACGGAACCCTAATTGGGCGTTTTTGTTGTCCGTCTGTTTGTCACTTATAGCACTAGTTTTCAAGAACGGGTCGACGTACTTGAAAAAAAATACATAAACTAAAATAATAGACGTATACACAGGACCTGGCGGACAGCGCGAAAAATTGTCGCCAGTTTTGGTGTCAAAACAAACATTTTTGACACCAAAACTGGCGACAATTTTTCAGCATTAGGTAAAACGTGGCCGGCTTCGTAGCTTCACGTTTTCAACTACTTATGTCCGAGAAAAAAACAATTTGACACGTTGCTCCATTATGACATGATTGGAGGACAAAAGTCTGGAAGAGATCGCTAGTTAGCGATAAGTCCGCCTCATTGTTACCTGTAAGTATCTTCTTTTTATTTCTACTTTAATATTGGTTAATTGTTTCTAGCGTGCACAATAAAAGTATATACATACATACGAGTACATACATACATACATACAATCGATCAAACCAATAAAATCACATTTAAATGATTAATATGTAGATATCTCTATAATGAAATTTTCTGTATATCGATAGGCTAAGACTTACGTCGTAAGCTATTTTTAACCGACTTCAAAAAAAGGAGGAGGTTCTCAATTCGTCGGAATCTTTTTTTTTTTTTATTTTTTTTATTTTTTATGTATGTTCCCCGATTACTCGAAGATGCGTGGACCAATTTCGAAAATTCTTTTTTTGTTTGATAGGGTATAGTTCACAGATGGTCCCATAGTCATCAAGTCAGGATCTGATGATGGGATCTTGGAGAAATCGAAGGAACTCTTCAAATTTTATAAGCACACTTGAAGTGATTTGGTATTGTTTGAAAGAGTATTTTTTTCCAGGTAGTCTTATGGTCATCAAGTCGGGATCTGATGATGGGATCTTGGTAAAATCGAGGGAACTCTTCAAATTTTGCTAGTATACTTGAAGCGATTTAGGTATTTTTTATAGTTACTATTGCATTTCCTTGCAGTCATCAAGTAATGTCTGTATTCAACAAGTCAGGATCTGATGATGGGATCTTGGAGAAATTGAGGGAACTCTTTAGATTTAAGAAGCATACTTCGAGCGATGTGGGCATTTTTTCCAATGCCTTGCGCATTAGTTGTTTTCCACTAAAAAGTATAAAATAAAATGGAAAATTCTTTCCAAAAAACCAACTTCAAATGCCACTACAAAGAATGAAATAATCTTAATGTACACCAATTCGAAGTCGGGCAATGTTTCGTTCATTCACTAATAGTCCTTCGTATTGTCGATAATTTTGTCGTTTCTTCAAGTTCTATAATAAGAAGGACTATTAATGATTGAACAAAACATTGCCCGACTTCGAATTGGTGTACATTAAGATTATTTCATTCTTTGTAGTGGCATTTGAAGTTGGTTTTTTGGAAAGAATTTTCCATTTTATTACATCCCTATCCGTAATGACAAAACAACGTTTGCCAGGTCAACTAGTATTTGTATAGATATGGATATCCTAAAAACAGTTTTCTTTACAACAAGCTAGTTTACGATAAAAGATGTGTTGAATTAATTATGAAGTTGGTTTTTAGTGTAGCATGATCTTTAATGGCCCCAATGGCGAAAGCTGACAGGCCAGAGTGGTTTTAGGCCCTTCGCTGAAACTAGGCCGAAGTCATGATGGACTCAAACGTGAAATTTCGCTCGTTGCTTAAATATTTCACACGGGCCACCTTTTGAAACGCTTTAAGAGGGTATAAACTGAAGATGTCCGTTCAAGATATGATTTTTACAGTAGTAAATCAAGTCTAACCTACCTGAAATAAAACACACAAATATTACATCATATTTTCGAGAAACTGTATTAGTGAAAACAAAAAAGGATAATTTTTTGTCGATAAAAAAAAAATCCCGAAGTTGCGTCCAATTTTTTACAATTTTCAATTTATTTTCAATGTTATACGTACTAGAGAGCCAAGGTTTAGGATTATAATTCCAAAGTACGTGTATTATCGTTTTCTTTCTAAGTTACGTATTTTAAAAGTTATTGCAGTAAACTATAAATTACATCCTTATTTCGCGTAATACGCTATGCTCTTTTGTACCAGAACGATGTTTTGCGCATCACAAGTTTTGCTAGCTTTCAGCCCCCTCTTAAAACACCTTTTTTAGCACAACTAAATACGTGATTAACCATTTAGTGTTTTAATATTAAGTAGTTCGAGTACCTTATCCTGTAGCTATATACATCCTGACTGACTGATTGGTGATTGACTGACCTAGATGTAACCCAACCTGACCTAACTTGTTTTTAAGAAGCCGTCGATCTTGGAACTTTCAATCTAGCCTCGATTCGTTCTTCATTGGTATAACATCTACCTTTTTTAACGATCGCTTTAACCGGTCTTTCAGAAACCAAGTGTTAAGTATTTCTGCTACTAAAATTTTCTCTTGCGCATTTTAGTAGGTGTAAATTTAGATTAAGACGAAATTAGGACAAGACAATTGGTGCGAAACGTTTTACTAGATGTTTCGCGGCGTAAAAGGTTTTCAGTAATTTTGTATAAGTAATATTAATTTAATTAAAAAAAATATGTTTGTTACTACACACATATTTTTTTTACAACAAAACATAAAGCAACAACAATAAGAGGGGGCCCAGTACCAAGAATCAGATTATTTTGGCCTGGTTTCTCGACCATATCAAAGAAGTAAATAAATAAATAGCTCGCTTCAATCGACCCGCGTACTTTGTTTAAACTTACTAAACGAAGAAGCAGTGACATAACCAGAAGTCTGAGGTTCAAATCCTAGGTACGACAACACTGACGTTTCATTTCGTTTTAAACGTATACTGTGCTGTGACAGTTAATTAATAAAATATTGCTTGTCGGTAAAGGGAAATACCAATAGAAAAAGTTCGCAATAAAATTCACAGTTAAAGGACTTGAGTACCTACCTTGATCAGCTTTGAGTACCTACTTTTCTAACTGTACCTTACGTCATACATGGAGTCCCATCAAACTTCATAATAGATTCACCAAATGTTTGACACCCCTGACACGTGACACGCGATACGTGGTGTCTCGTATAACTTCAAATTGAATTTGTGATTTATTCAATAGTATAAATATACATAAAACCATACAAATGAGAACCTTGAGGAATAGAGTATTACGACTCACGAGTTTTAATTCAAGAAATATCTAAGGTTTCGTCCACAATGGTGCTAATTTTGTTGTGTAAATCCACCTAACTTTAAATAATGAATCTAATAATTGATTATTTCACTGACTAAAATTTATTATTCACCTTATTAATTAGAGTTTGCTAGACAGTGGCAACAGAGTTTTTTACATTCAATTAATACAATTATTATGAGGCAATTAGAGATTGACTTAAATAAATAAGCTATTTATTTCTCATTATAAATAGGTAATATTTTTCATATTATTTATTAATTAGTCATGCTTGTCTAAACAATGAATATGATGATATGATTGAGTGTTGGAGTTCACTTCACACGTCATTTTTTAGGTAATAAAATAGTTCAATGACCTAAGAAAAAGGAAACCTAGCTTCACACCTGTCCTAAGGGATTACTATAATGAACTTCAAAGCAGACAAGTTTCCTCGCTTCGCTTGCCTCAACAGTTCAATGAAATTTGATTACTGAAAGATGTGTACCTAGTAACTAAATACTAACATAATTATAATAGGTTACTAAGTTCTATCATATCTCTACACTAAACAGAATACTCTGTAACCAATGAATAAATAACAAAAATTTTGAATAATGAAAAATAAAATACTTTAAAATAATCTTATCGTTGCTTGTGTGAGCTACGCCTTACTCTTACGAGGAGTCACCGAATTATTCCGGAATTTTATTATTATCGGGACGGGTTTCTTAATTAAAAAACTTTCGTTGACGCGACGCGACCTGTGAATTAATAAAGCAAGCTGTCAAACATTCCGAATTCCGATTGTACAAGTTTATACGGCCGTGACGAGGACTTGAGGTGTTTATTAGACCTGTTCATTGTTTAAAGTTTTTTCCTCCAAAATGAAAACACCTTTTGTACACCTAACGAACATGCACACGCACTTTAGCACACAATCCCACTCGCACACACACACACTCACACACACACATGTACACGCACACGAAACCGCACAAGTACACGAAGTACACGCACATGCACACAAACACACACATACACCGACACACGCATACATAGGTATATGCTAAGCGTATAGATAAAATATAAACTATAGATATAGTTTTATCTATAGTGCAGTGTGTGGTACCACTACTTGTTAGCGGATTCAAATCTGACTCTGTCCCCTTCTTTAACATCCTTCACTTTTGACGTCGAAGTTTTTCAGTATATTAACCATCAATTAATCTGCACTAAATTTTCTTGAGCGACCACAACAATTCTTAGCTGCAGTTAGAGAAAAGTAAGAGTTTAATCTAAAATTGCTTATGCATGTTCTACTTAGATTTTACTACATTGTTTTTAAATTACGTAGCATATTGCTAATCAGGAACTATCCTAATAAAGGGCATAGAATTTATTAGCACACGAATTAAATGTATGTAACGTAACTGGCATCAGAAATTGGCAGAGTTTCAAGTTAAGAATGCTGTACGCGATATTGTTTCTGAGCAGTGTTCGCTGGTATGTCATTTGGCAACATTATAAATGCTTTGAAAATGACCGACACCGAAGTGGTTTCAACGGAAATCACTGTAATGGAACGTCCAACGTCAAAACGTCCGTGTGATAAGTGTTAACGTAATGAAATCACTGAAATCACTGTAATAAAACCTGTCAAGTGCGAGTCGGACTCGCGCACTGAGGGTTCCGTACTACAACCGGAGGAATAAAACCATAAAAACCACTTTTCTTATCGAACCGCAAAACTAACTTTGTTTTTAGAGGTTTTATTGTAAATATCAAAAAAACTACTTATTAGATCTCGTTCAAACCAATTTTCGGTGGAAGTTTGCATGGTAATGTACACTATATATTTTTTTTAGTTTTATCATACTCTTATTTTAGAAGTTACAGGGGGGGGGACACACATTTTACCACTTTGGAAGTGTCTCTCGCGCAAGCTATTCATTTTAGAAAAAAATGATAGAAGAAACCTTAGTATCATTTTTGAAGACCTATCCATAGCACATATGGGTTTGATGAAAAAAAATTTTGTGAGTTTCAGTTTTAAGTATGGGGCACCCCCAAAATATATTACTTTTTTTAAAATTTTGTGTGAAAACCTTAATGCGGTTTACAGAATACATCTACTTACCAAGTTTCAACAGTATAGCTCTTATAGTTTCGACAAAAGTGGCTGTGACATACGGACGGATAGACGGACATACGGACAGACGGACAGACGGACAGACGGACAGACAGACATGACGAATTTATAAGGGTTCCATTTTTTGCCATTCGGCTACGGAACCCTAAAAAGGATAACTTTTTTATATAAAATTAATCTCTGATGTAATAGTTAGTTTAGTACTAACCTCGTCTGTATATTGGTCAGAATGTTCAACTGCAGATCACGAGGTATAATTGTTGTAATTTTCTTTATGTTTGACAATATTGTGTCTATGTGCTTAGTTAAAAAAGGGAGAAGTTCTCAATTATTCAAATTTTTTTGTTTGGATGAATCGATTTCAATGATTCTTTTTTTTTAATTAAAAAACTAGTGCTTCTCGTGTTCAAAATGGCATACATGAGCTAACTGTATAAGTCTTGTCTTTTGTCAAATAACCGATATCATGCCATCCGATTTCGATGCTCCATTTTTTATTGGAAAGGATACTACAAAGGATGTTTGATGAGATATGAATTCGGTTTTTTGTTAATTTTTTAAAATAATATATTATAATATACCTACTCTACAATAGACGTCGTATTAATAATACAAAAACTCAATTATTTTTCTGCTTACTAACTTACCATCGCTCAGCCAAAATCTTGGACTTAGAAAGCTAAAATATTGCACCAAGTTTCCTTTCACAATGAAAACAAGGCATATTTAAGTAAATACAGGTTCACCCAGAAAATACAGCAGTGGACAAACTTCTCTTAGTTTCCTTATTAATGGCGATACGAATAAAATCAGACTATACAAAATTCGTGTGGAGAATTTCCTGGATGTAGTCGGTCTGACCATTGTGCAATGCTATGTTACGTACCTAACTGCCGTTAACCAGTGCTTTGAACTCGCTGTTTTCTGAGTCACTAGTGCGGAAATGACGTCACAAAGGGACCCGCACTTGCGTCCATTTCACCGCTGGACGACGGCAAATTCTCTTGTTTGATTGGCTAATGAGCCATGACGCTGAACGGCTATTGGTGGAAGGGGTAAAAGTAAATGTTGGTTGTAAGTAACTAGAAGGAAAGAAAAATACTTTTGATTGATCGCAACTTTCATTATCTTTGATGTAGTTATCATTTTTTTTCAATTACAAGTTAGTAAGTACTTTATCGCAATCACATCTGCTGATAAGTGAAGATGCAGCCGAAAGTGATCATCCTAACGGAAGGGGTACAGTCCTTACTGAGTGCTACACAGCATCGTAGTTGCCGTTGACTAACTTCATAGTAGTACAGAAATGGAAAGAACTTGTTTTTGTTTGACTACTCAAACATTAAACCTAAGGATAATATAACATAACCACAAATTCTAATAAGCGAGCACAAGGAAACCACGCAGTCTTACATAACTGGTTTATAACTTGCCAAATAGTACTAGAATCAGCTGGCCGTAAAGCAAGATCCCTGGGGGGCCGTGCTACCCAATTTAGTAAGGAATATTCCCCCGCCCCAAGAGAGCCGTCGCTGCATAGATTACAGCTTTTGGCCTCCGCAGAGCTGTTTTTACTATGAAAGCTTTGACCTTTATAAAGTCTTTAAAAAGGTTTCGGCAACTTTTTCTACGATTCATTACATACATTGTTGTATTTTTGGAAAGAAGTTCCTTTTAGAACGGTACGGCGGGTTAGGTGAAAGAAAATAGATTTATCCGTCACGAAAATTGCGACTTTTTTTATACTATACAGGCTAGCGCTTGACTGTGATCACACCTGATGGAAAGTGATGATACAGTCTAAGGTGGAACGCGCTTGCCTAGAAGATGCCTATTCACTCTTGATTTGAAGGCACCCGGGTTGTAAGTGACAGGAAAGACACTGCCTGGGAGTGTATTCCAGGCCTTTGCAGTGCGTATCAGGAACACGGAACCAAACCGCTTCGTACGCGTCATCGGACTCGGAGAAAACCCTCTTAAATCCCATCAGTTATGCATTTTATGCTGTACTGGTTGTACAACCAGTTGCAAATAATGCAATTGTTTATAATATTTTAGAAAATTAAAACTTCGATGAAAGATATTTCCTTTCATGGTAAGGTTTGAACCAGGATTTTAAAGATTTCCATGGCGCTAGAACTATAAAATAAAAATATACAACAAAAAAAACTTTGTTCCAAACGAGCATTTTTTTAAGAATTAGTCGTTTTTAAGCTTATTGTATGGAATTTCGTAGACAGTAAAATAAGTGTTGAGTGACCGTAATATTTAAATAGGATGCGCTTAATATAAATTGCAATTTCCAGGGAATATTCAGTGCAGTATATCAAATAGTTTATGTAAGATAAATTATGTCATTAAAATTATGGAGAGCCACACGAAATAACCGTATACAATTTAATGGCGCGGTTAGAAGCTATTGCGAAGCTATATTTTTCTCTACATAAAACGTGACTGGACGCTTTAATATACCAGCTAGTTTGAAATAAATCTAAAAATCCAGCTGAATCTAAAATGCTTTCTAGTTCTTATTGCCATCACGGTTCATTTGAGGATCAGTTTTATAAGTATTTAAAACTTATAAACATGTTATGTTATATTATAATATGTTTGTATACCAAGTTGCACTTAGATATTTTGTAATGGTTATAACATGACGCTACAGAAAATTATGCGGAAATATTTATAAAGAAATATTTTTTAATTTAGATATAGTTTAATTTTATACTTAGTTTTAATTTTTAATTTAAGCTTATTTTTTAATTATTTAGTATCAAATAAAAATACTATCAACTGAATTATAAATAAAATTTTAGAAAGGATAATAGGTATTATCCAACATTTAAAATTCTCTCCATTTTCTTTGTTACCAAACTCCTCCGAAACGGCTGGACCCATCGTTATGAAACTTTCAGTGTATATTCTGTAGGTCGGAGCCGGTTGTTATCTATTTTTCATGTCCCTAAGTGAGAAAAAAAGATATATATATAAAACGTCCAAAAGTTTGCACCGATTGGGCTAAGCGTGTGAACACAATAATATTTTCAGAGTTTCAGTTTAATTTTAAATACTTTTCACGTTACTACGATTTAATCTTGCGTTGAATCAGGTAAGCTTGATTTCAAGTACTAACTTGAAATAAAATAAATCCTACAGAAACGCTCATCAGAGATGCCTGCTGCTAGCGGTAGCACGATAAATATCGGGACACACCTATCAAAAACTTCGGTAAATTTCGGTCGTGTAACGCCGTTTGTCTATCGCAGCCGTCACTGAACGACCAGACAGCGCGGAGCCGTAGTTATAGCAGTCATACATTTACTTTGGTCGTGTATGTGCTGGGCCACGACTGACGTGATGGACATGACAAAATCTTAATGTCAGCTAGAAATAATCTCGTTTTCGATGACGTCCAAAAGCTGCAGTAGACAATTAATGGCCGAATATGTTGCATGTTGTGAGCAAAATGCATTCAATGCACACGTAAATAATCGCTTGATAAAAGGCTAGGTAGGCGCTACATTGAGCGCAATGTACTTTCGACTGATGCGACAGAAGTTGCTAGAACTTGAAAAACATTGCAAGTGAGGCAGAGTTTTGGCTACGTATCATATATGTGTCACGACACGAATGATGATTAATATTAAGCGGGCGTCAAATTATTACTGATCTATTATTGATCACATACATAAAAGTAAAGCTACAGTTAGTCTCGCTCAAATATTCGAGATACGAGAATAAAGGTAATTTGATGACGCTCAATCGTTAAATTGACATCGAGTAGATTTTTGATAAAGCACTAATCCATCATCTGCGGTGTTTCTATTCAATTCTTAAACATTTTTAGAAGAAGTCGGTTAAAATTAGATTGTCCTTTGCAGAGCAAAATTTTGGTTGCTTGGTTTGATTTCAATTTTTTGTTTTTTCGAGCATGTAAACTGCAATGACAATTGAACACAGAAGCAAATATTCAGAGAACTCAAAATGCATTGTATGAATAACTAAACTGAATTTATTACATAACTAAAGGTCTCGCCAAAGAGCGCGTGAAACATGAGCAAAACACCAGCATTTAAGCAATAATATTAAACTAGTTTATATGAAAGACGAAGCGAAGAAGCTCCACTGCGCCCGACCGCTGTTTGTCAAGACCTTAAAGAACTAAGAAAAAATTGGACATAGAACATTTTTGTAACGTAAGCACTCAAAATTACTTGTAAAAAAATTACTTTTTACGTTATACATTTTTGTACACAAAATTGATAAAGCCAAAAGGCCAATGGATACTAAAAAAAGTACCGAGAGCGTAGCTGCTAGAGCGTGGCCAATTTTTTTTTGCTTAGTAACGGGCAATTTTTGCTTTGTGCCACTGTTGTGCCCCTGTATTGTCCACAAACAATATTTTTCTTGTTTAAAAATAGCCTGTCCCGTCAACGGGCAACCCTGATGCCAGTGACGTGAAAGGGATTACAGAGGACGTTGATATCGATAAATTAAACTGGTATAGGTACTTAGACTAGTACTGAAATTCGATAGGGCTTGAATATCGATATATCAGACAGGTACTGTGTAAAACATGTAGGTACAAAAGCTTAAAATAATTTCAGCACAAAACTTAGTAAAATTTTAAAAACTTTGCAGACAATTCGGAGTTGCAAAATTGTAAAGCAAACTAATGTTGTTATTGTTAAATTGCGCTAAGGAAAAAAGATTTACGGGCATTACCACGGTTAAAAATCGTTCCGAGAGACCTTAAACAAAAATATAGTCTTATCACTTAGCTGTGCCTAAATTAGGTTCTCATCCATGAATGGTAGGTATCACAAAAAGTCCACACGCTAGAATTTTCCAATCCGAAAAACACTTGATTGATGAGTTCACGGGCTGCAGTGAAACGGAATTGCGAGAGACCTATAAGTTCAAAACAAATTTTCATGCATCTTAGTTTTGCCTGACCCACTCATGCAAGAATGATAAGTATCACCGAGTCCCCACACTAGCTCATAGCCTCCGATATGAGATGTCTATAAATGACATGGTCGTGCGCAAAAGCCTTTGATTGATGCGCTTACGGGTATTGCCGCGGTCATACGGCGTTGCGAGAGACCTATAAGTCAAATAAATAGTCATATATCTTAGCTGTGCCTGACTCACTCGAGCGAGAATGCGTATCACCGAGTTCCCAAACTAGCGTACAGTCTCTAATATGAGATGTTTATAAATGTCATCGTCGTGCGCAAAAGCCTTTGATTGATGCACTTACGGGCATTGCTGCGGTCATACGGCGTTGCGAGGGACCTATAAGTCAAATAAATAGTCCTATATCTTAGCCGTGCCTAACTCACTCAAGCGAGAATGATAGGTATCACAGAGTCTCTGCACTAGCGCACAGCGTCCGACACGAAATGTCTATAAAACGGCGCTTCGCGTGCAAAAGAACTTGATTGATGCATTCACGAGCGCTATCGCGGTCAATTGGCATTGTGAGAGACCCAAAATGAAAAACAAGAATAGTTCAGCAGTATGCTAACATGGGCAGCGGACAATTTTCTCCCGAAGAAAGGAAAAAGTCTTATCCCCTATAAAAAAAGTCTTAGTCTAAAGTCTTATTAGTGTGAGAACGTAGAAACGTTCTCACACTCTCAGAGCATGGGCACATGGGTATGTCAGGGATAAAATTCAACCGCAATAGTAACAAGCCCAGAACGCTGACAAGTCAAAGTCAAAGTCAAAATATATTTTTAGTAATGTATGTGTCTTGTAAGTTAGGCCCTGGAAGGCCTAACTTACAAGGCACTTGTAAAACGTCAACAATATTTGTTACATAATATTATGTACGGTGATAACTACAGGTCGACTTAAAACTAAGTTTACGAGGGTTCCAACGCACCCTGCACTGAGAAGAAGCCCACAACAAACTCAACCGGACTCAGTCAATAATGATAGCCTTTATTTAGCGATCTTACAAAACACGACTACTGGTTAACTACTGGCGAATATTTGTGTGATGAGCATGAATATTTTCCAGTGTCTGGGTGTTTTTCAATATATTATATTTATGTATATTAGTATGTATGTATATTTATCAGTTATCAAGTACCCAAAACACAAGCTATCGCTTACTTTGGGGCTAGATTGCGATTTGTAAAATGTCCCGTATATATGTATTTATTTATAAAAAAACTTATTTCTATTATATTGTTGCGTTCCGCAAAGGCGGGAATGGTGACAAGTACTACCTGAAGGTAAACTTCATAATATTTTTGAAAACGTGGAAACCTGTCCGGCGTTCGGTTTTTTGTCACCACAAACGCACAAAAGCGTAACTCCAAAAACTCAGGAACAGTGTTTTGGATTCGAACCCTGAAAATCTGATTAGAAGACTGACGTGACTTCAAAACCACTGGTATATCACTGCCTAATATTCGCTTGCAAATTATTACTGCAGTAATATAATTATAAGTAACTACTAGCTATCAATAGCTGAAACAATTACGCGAGAATTTTAATAACGTCGATTGTCCAGATTAATTAATAATAATAATTAATTACTATTCATCGTATGCCGCTACTTCAGTCAATTAATTCGATTAATATTATTACCACCCAGGAGCTGTTTCGATGCTGATTAATATACCTATCGTGTATCGTCTCGAAATTCTGTGTACGTATCGTATGTTGTTTTTGATTTCCGTGGGGTTAGTACGAGATATAATAATGCTAAGCACTCGATAGAGTTATACGTTTTCTGTTACTCTCCGTATAATTATGGCGAATTAATTTCGCAAAATCGAATCGAGATTCTAATCGAAATTTATCTGACAACTTATACTAACCCTTGGATATTTGTTTAAAAACAAATGTAATTATTTTCTACATAATATGTGAAAATAATCCTAACTTTATTCTAAGTAATTATAATAAACTATTAAGCTTTCAAAGAAGTATGAGATACATGAAAGTTGAAATTTAAATAAAAATGGAGTCAAGGAGCAAGATTCAATTAATTTGACCCAATATGCGCGACCACCGCGTCGCCGCTCCGATATAAATTAATTGGTCATTACAATAAATAGTTATCTCCTGTACCCCAGAAATAATAAATGACGTGCCAAAATGGAGTTTAATTAAAATCAGAACTCGAGCGCCGCTGATAAATAACCCTAGATGTCACGACCACGCGAAAACGGGGGTCTGTGAAAAGGGTTCCAGCTGAAATTTTCATGTGTGAATATTTTGAAAGTTAGTAGTGGCCATGTTTGTTTTAGTCGAGGGCTGAGCCTGTAAAATGTTGGGGATTATTCGATTAATTTATTCTGTTTGAGCAAGGTTTTTATTGTTCACTAGCTCACCCAGCCTTGCTTCGCTCGGGAAATCTTTCTGTGTCTCATTATGAAGGGGACAACATTCATTTCTATGTTTTTGTTTACAAAGTTAGCATCACAGCAGAATAGTTTATATTGTTAACTAGCCCAGAAAGTAGAGCTACTTTGCTCTGGAAATCTTTCTGTATCCCATTATGAAGGGGGCAACATTAATTAATTTCCATGTATATTATTTACAAAGTTAGCATCACAGCAGAACAGTTTAAATTATTAACTAGCCCAGCGAGCCCTACTTTGCCCTGGAAATCTTTCTGTATCCCATTATCAACATTTATTAATTTTCATGTATTTATTTACAAAGTTATAGCATCACAGCAGAACAGTTTAAATAATTAACTAGCCGGCGAGCCCTACTTTGCCCTGGAGATCTTTCTGTATTCTATTATTAAGGGGGCAACATTTGTTTCTATGTATAATATTAACTTACGCAGTTAGCATAAGAGCAAAACAACATATAGTCCTCAGGAGTTTGTTCACAAACACTAAGACATGAGAACTTTGTATAAGAGATGATATGCGGTTCACACTAATTATCCTTGTAGGTACTTTTCGTATGCCATAAAATACTCACTAACTTATTAAAATGTACAATATCCAATAACTCTTTTCAAGTTACATTTCAAAGTTATTGAAAATTACCTACAAAATAAAAACAAAATCTAGAGTTTTCTCTACATTCAGTACTTAATATTGCACGTGACTGCAAACTCTTTTAATAGTACCCTATACACGGCATTCATACGTCACCCAAATAACTATTTTAAAATCATGAATTCATACAAATTACCTGCGCTAGCATTTCACTCGACATTCGAGCTGCATTCCATGTGAAATTCGACGTTCAACATGCAAGCTGTTTTGCACTAAAACTTTACTACAAACTACTACGAGTCACCTTACAATGTTGTACAAAATTATTATGTTTTGATGTTTGCACCTCTACGCGTTTAGGTACTTCTAGCTTGTGTTCCATATTATTTATTCAGCATCCAGGCTATAAAACCTTGTAGGACACAACTTGTTTAAAATAAAGTAACTCAATAAGTATTAGGTCCTTACATATGAAATTGGCGTTTTGTCGTACTGCCCACTTTGTTATCAAATATCTCTTCTTTGGTTAGAAATTCTAATTTCAAATTTATACACCTATTTACTCATGCTTTTGTATTTTGAAAATCGTAATTCATTTGTTTTTTTCTCTTTTGGTTTTTTTTTTGCGGCACTCTGTTCACAAAATGGAAAACTTGAAATATCGCGTTATTTACGAGTACGAGTTCCATCGTGGCACCAGTGCTGCAGAAACGGCTCGAAGGATTAATGATGTGTACGGCGAGGGTGTTGCAAAAGAAAACAAAACGTTTTTGGTTTCAACGTTTTCGTTCTGGAAATTTCGACCTGCAGAACAAGCCCCGTGGACGGCCGGAGACCAAAGTTGACAATGAAGAATTGAAGGTTATTGTGGACGCGGATCCATCGAAAACTACGTCCGAGCTAGCTGCAGGCTACGGTGTTAGTGATAAAACTGTTTTAGTTCACTTGAAGCAAATTGGGAAGGTGAAAAAGCTTGAAAGGTGGGTACCTCATGAATTGAGTGCAGCAAACCGACAAACGCGCGTAGACTGTTGTGTTACATTACTCAACCGGCACAGTAATGAAGGGATTTTAAATCGAATCATTACCTGTGATGAAAAATGGATCCTGCATGATAATCGGAAATGCTCTTCGCAATGGTTGAACCCTGGCGAACCCGCCAAATCCTGCCCCAAACGAAAATTGACTCAAAAAAAATTACTTGTGAGCGTTTGGTGGACTAGCGCCGGCGTCGTTCACTACAGCTTTCTTAAATCTGGCCAGACGATTACGGCGGATATCTATTGTCAGCAACTGCAATCCATGATGGAAAAGCTAGCTGCTAAAAAACCGAGGCTGGTCAATCGTTCTAGGCCACTGCTGCTTCAGGACAACGCTAGACCACACACTGCACAACAGACGGCTACCAAATTAGAGGAGCTTCAATTGGAATGCCTAAGACATCCACCTTACTCCCCGGGCCTTGCTCCAACAGATTACCATTTTTTTCGAAATTTGGATAACTTCTTACAAGGGAAAACATTTAACTCCGATGAGGCAGTCCAAAGCGCTTTCAAAGATTTTATTGATTCCCGTCCGAATGGCTTTTTTAGTAAAGGGATCAATGAACTACCTATAAGGTGGCAAAAGTGCATAGATAGCAATGGTACATACTTTGATTAAATATATATATTATATAAAAAAAAAATCGACTTTATGTTCCTCCCATACAAAAAGCCAATTTCATATGTAAGGACCTAATATTAGTAAGTAGGTATATTCGTCTTGGCGGGGCCACAACCGGTGCCCTTAGATTGAGTGCGATGGTCACTGCTCATGACGTAATTAAAACTACATCCTTTGAGTTTCGTATTAATACCGCCGTTAGATTGTTCTATGTTTCGTGACGTCATTATCAATCCTATATCTTTTCGGTTTTGACGTGATAACGTTTAATAAATTGATGAACACCAGCAACGCACATGAAAAATAGTAACGCTCCATCTGAGCCTGTGCGTGCAAGCGAGAGCGCGCAGCAAGCGATAGAGAGGCACGATAAAACAAACGATAGAGAGGCCAATTATGACTTTCTCACGTAAATCTATCGTCCGTAAATCGTTGTACCGTATCGTGTAACCGACTTTACAGGCAACCAATTTTTTTCAACGTAATTGGTGAAAAACCAAATTTCACGCAGTTAGAGTCGCGAGCGAGAGCCAATAGATTTCAGAAAACTTCTGTTCGACAAATTATATTTCAAGATGCCTTAATAATAGTATTTATTATACATATAAAAGCAAAATAAAGGTGGAAAATCAAATGGGTAACATTAGCCGAATTAATTCAGTATTCATGAAAGCAATTCTCTTACGTCCTCTCATTAACTCCCCGAGCGCGCAAACACAATATACATGCTGAATTTCATACAAAATTTAACTGTTTTGTAATATTCTGCACTAAAACTTTAGTTGGGACGAACGTAGAAAGTGTCAATGGATTAATAATGCGAATCTACACCATTGCTGATAGGCTATATCTATAGTTACAAATGACTAAAGAGTAATTATTTTTACCATAAGACATCAGATTTATAATTATATATAATCTTAATTTTTATTTTATTTCGGTGTGTATTTTTTTTTTCTTGATGAAGCTTTTTAGCCGACTTCGAAAAACTATGTATGTATGTATGTTTGTCCGCGATTATTTGTTTACTATATTCACCGATATGTCCTTCGTTTTAAACGGTTTCGATTTTTTAGGCGAAAATATGAGTTACTATGAAACAAACTTTGCCTTAATATAGGGAAAGGTCAGAGATATAGAGATTGCAAAATATGCAATCCATAAAACCTTCTCATAAATATAAAATTTTCGTGTCTCTCGTTAGGTCTGAGAGTAGGTCGTGAGCTATTTTTTTTTTTATATCCGTAATGGCAAAACAACGTTTGCTGGGTCAACTAGTATCTTATATTATACTATAATATATCTTTACGTGCAATTAAAATCAATCGACTGATTAGAGACTTATGGACTGATTACGCCATCTATCGGTGAAGGGCTATATATATTTATAAAAAAAAGTTATTTATTTATAAAAAAAATCTCCCAATATATTTACTGTCGGTATAGATAACTTTATCGCGATCAATAAAATCGGATTACGCTTGACATGCACAAAAGCATTATCCCGTCCTGTATTCAAGGGCGTCGAACCCGGAAGATGGAAACGATGTCATCTACAGACTTCCTGCAAGAACGAGGATCCCCGTCATTTGATTTCCGCCCGCGCCGTATCGCTGGCACTTCGATTTTATTCTGAGCAAACAGCAAAACAAAGACTTATTTGTTATTCGCGACTTAACATATTATAGTATGCAACTAATCTATGTGTATAGGCGTTTTGAAGTGTACCCATATACATGTTATAATATGCAGAACCGTCAGCCGTCCGAACAAATGAAACCCGTGCATGACTGGCCTCAAAAATGTTTGTTTAGGGCCCCATGTCGACTTGGTAATTGGTAAGAATTTCGATAGATGACGCTACTTCTTGTTTGTATGTAGATTAATAACCCAATGTTTGTATGTAAAATACTCAGATAACCTTATCGTCCTCTTATAAAATCTTTGAGGGCACCTAAAACTATATTGATTGTTATTTCAAACTGTGTTTCATATTGTCCAAACTACATTTGCAGCAGTCTCATTATAGAGCATCAGCTAAAAGTTAAAACTAATGTCAGAATGAAAGGATTTTAATGGGGTGGATAGATATGATTATAATCCGACTTTTTATTTGATGCAGTAAAATAACGTTCCGTACTTTACAAAAATTTATTAATTTTTAATATATTTCACAAAAATGAATTAATATATTATTATTATTATTAAATGAAGTGACTTTCGAAGTAAAATAATATTAATTTATATTAAATGAGAAATGACTTTCAAAGTAAAATAATATTAATTGTGTGAAATACTTTGATTATTTGTATTGTTTGTTTATTTAATTTACCAAATGACTGTTAAAAACGTCAAATTACTGAATAAAAAATCGGAGTTTAGTATTCTCCTATGCCAAACCAAAAATCGCAGAACCAGGGGTAAAAAATCGCAAAGCGAGAATTTTCTATACTCGTTTTATTTATAATTTATATTATTTTTTTCCTATAGGAACTAAACTAGACTTCTGCAAGAAAGTGAAAATCTGCAAGTTCAGAATCTGCTAATGAAAATACTTAGGTACTGTACCAATGAACACGTCATGATAATTAATATACTATAGCACGGTCGCGGAGCACTAGCACAGGACGGGGTCAATGCATCTGTGCGAGCGTGACCGCATTATTTTGACGCGGGAGTGACAGAGACAGGTAGTAACAGGTTAATGTACGAAATTCTTCGTGCTCCGCGACCGGACTTTACCAAGGTAGTTATCACCATCATCATCAGTTCCATTTTTCCACCGCTGGACACGGGTCTCTGAGCAGAATAAGAATGGTTTGGCTCACCACGCTATCCAATTATTATGAAAGAAAAAAGAGAAAGAAACAAGAAATTTTTTTTTATGGTACTCTTTCCATCTCGTAATGCGAAGATGAGGGTCCATTAAATCTAGCACCACCAAATCACCCGGAACACTCGAGCGGCACCGACGCGAAATGATGTGGAAATCGAATGTCAATTTCACATTTTCGGTAAAGTTTTTAACTCCGAGAGAGAGCTTTTACTATAAAAGTGGTTCCATCGAAGCCTTTGAGGCTCGTCGAGCGTAAGAATCTAATATAAGTCGACTGCGAGGGAGCCTGAGCGTTGGGAAATACTGCTAGGTACATAAGTATGTATGTATCACAAATACATTGATATTATTCGAAAAATTTCAACTGAATAGAAGTAAAGTACTATGCGGAAGAAGATCCGATTTAAGAAATTGTTTTGCTATAATTCGCTAAAACAAAAATAAATAAATAGATACGATAGTCAATTATTATAATGAAATAAAATATGAACATGCATCCTATAATATAACTTTGCATTTGAACGTAGACTGCACCACAGAGCAAGGAATAACTATTGACTAAATGTTTTCTGTGGACTGAATGCTCATTATCCTGAGACGTCAATTCTTATGTCATCTTAAGTCAGCATGCCAATTACAATGACTTTAAACTGAACCTTTTCAATGCTTTAAAGCCGGCTCAAGTAGCCGACGAAATTCAAATTTAGTTTTTCTAAATATTATTTTCTGTAGTTTCCCAAATTTCGAGCTATCGGGACCCAATCTGAAGTAAATGAATATCGTTGACTAAAACTAATGAATTAACAAAAAAACCGACGTAAACTCTCATCAAGCTAATGTTGAATACAATCCTTTCGAATTAAAAATTTAAGACTTATATGATTTTGTCATGGATACTATTATCAGAACTGGACTAAATTTAAATAGGATCACACGGAAAGCTTTAGCTTTCTCATAAAAATAGAATCATCAAAATCGATTCACCCAGTCAAAAGTTATGAGGTAACAAACATAAAAAAAACATACAGTCGAATTGAGAACCTCCTCCTTTTTTGAAGTCGGTTGATTATGTAAAACATGTAGAGTAGATGCTTAAACGTAATAATGCTTGCAAAACTCATTGCCATAAGCTTACGATGTATTATGTAGTTTAGTCAATTATTTGCGAAAAACTAAATTTTGAATTTTCGTGCCCGGGAGTACTGCGGTTGCTCATCTGAACGATCTCTGCGTAACGGCAAAAAGAGTCCAACCACGGGATAAAGATCCCTACATAATAGCATCAATTTTCTACGTATCCCGTGGATCAATCAATTATTCCCTCGGTTCAATTCCGTCATTTTTCAACACAATAAATCAGTGAGGTTTCTCAAAAATTCTAAATTGAAGAGCCTCCAAAATAACGTCATTAATTGTCCTACGTTCGCGTCCCGTTGCCTCTGAAGGGAAAGAAGTCAACATTTGACACGGAAACTTGAATTTAAATATAGCACCTTATTTCATAAAAAAGGTTGAAAAAGCGGACAATTTATTTAGAGCGTTGATCAAAGGAAGTTCCACAGTTCTTTGGACTCTACCTCCGAACCATAAAACGTTGTATTGGAGTAAATAAGTGGCTTATGAAGCCGTAAAAATGCTCGAAAATTTTATGAGGTAAAATAAAAACGTCTTAGCATCGAATAAGTTTAGATTTTTTTTTCAATTATTGTTTACTTAGTTCTTAATTTAACAGGTAAACTTTTAAGAATTGCAAACTACACCCCCTTACTTCCGTAAATCCGGACTCTGCCTGTAAAACAATTGTCGGATTACTCAGGGGTCTACTGTATTGGCAAGACCCAAGATTCGATAAATATCTTACCGACGGCTTAACATGTCCTCGGTGTCAATATGACATCCATTATATTACTAGTCCATTATATTACAATCAAGTATTATTACGTGGCAGATGTTGCTTGGTGCTCTTGCCAGAATGGCTTCATTGTAAGCCATTTTGATATGATATTAATTATGATTAGGGCAGAGTCACACGTTCTGAGTACATTTTGTCACGATCCAATTTTGTATCAACCTCTTTTTGCGGCCTACGGTTTCCTCACAGAAATATGGGAGCTTCGGACAGCTAAGGCTTGCACAAGTACTGGTTCACACTTGATTTTATGTAAACCTACATTAGGCTTGCATGCGTGGGGGTTCTTTTGTAATGTTTGTGAGAAGAGTATGTATGCAGGTTTCTCTATGCTATGTTGCTATGATAACCGAATGGCTACACCACCGGCTGTTTTGCACAAGATCACTTCGCACGCTCAATATATTTCGGATCCGAATGATCGAGCATCCCTCTCATAATATAGACTGTTTACAATAGGAGAGCACGCTTGAGATTAGAGCTTTCTGGTCAGTAATGAAGAACTTGTTTACATAATCTGAACAGAGCAGAAAACCAATGTAATCGGTGCGTGTAAATCAGGGCTAACTTTAGCAATGGATTACGACGTTAGATACTTTGATTCCGAATAAGGATTATTCAAATTTAATTCCTTGGAGATCACTTCGTGGAAAATGTAACCAATCGCAAGTAACTGAAATCTTATGATTTTACTTATTATATTTCATATTACACGTATCATGAAAGATGGCATAAAAAGGGTTTTCTTCTTTTCCAAATATCTCTACAAGGTTAGTGGGAATATGTCAACAAAGTCTGGTCAACTACATTGTGTCAATTTTTTTAATATTGTGGATTAAAAACTTGCGCCAACGTTCGGAGTAAAGCACTCGGGACTTGTGTTCACAGAGTTCGAATTGAAATTACTACCATGGGTAGATGGGTATGGCCAGCCCTTGGAATAATAGAGCACGCTTAAAAAAAATCGATGTATTTGAAGGAGTTTGAATACGACATCACATATTCTTACGCACCGAGTACAATATAAGCTTTCTACAAACCAGGGAAGTAATATGGTATCTTTTGTCGCGGTGTTCGTCCAGATCTCTGACCTCTATAATACATGTACACTGGACTTAAGACTGACAAAGTAGAAATGAAGACACTTGATTTTCGCCATTTCGGCCCTGATTTGCGCAAAAGCGTGCATGAGCATCCATGAAACTAAAATAAAATAACATTCAAAACTACGGGCATTTCTAAATTTCAATAATTATTAAAAATGTCAATTTTAGTCCCGTGGAACTTCGAGGGGGGCGTTTCAAATCGGCACAAAAAAGGAACTGTCAATTCTATAGAATATTTTGTCCAGTGCACTTGTATTTTAGAAGTCAGTTGTCCAGGTTGATACGAGTACCATCGTACTGTCAGTTAATCTACCGTGAAGCACTAATGAATCATTGTGTTACGGTTTGAAAGGCGCTATGGTTAGTGGAGAAAATAAGGCTCAAAAACTAATATCCCAGGATGATCATTGAAGTGCAATGTCGTTTGACGCACTGCATCTGACACAAGCAGGCATATCACTTAACATCAAGGGAACGTCTTGCTCGTCTCATCGTTCTTTTTGAAACCGAAGTGGGTGTAGAAGGAATGTGGAAGTAAAAGAATCAATAGCTACCCAGTGATTTATGTTAAGAGCTTGAGCATACATCACCCGAAATCGAAATCTTACATTTCGCTTTGAGAACGCCAATACATAATTCATTTCTTTAAAAGGTCGGTAGCGAATCAGGGGGGCGATTAGCTTAACGTTTTCACATACTGAGTCATGTGAATCAGGAAACAAAATAAAGAATTAACACTGAAAAATTGACTTTATTTCTGATGGTTAAGAATGTAAAATTGAATGTATTCAACATAAGAAATACAGCAAATTAACCTTATCCCGCAAAGTAAATTTAAGTGTACGATTCTCGACCTTGTTGCGCTTTGAACTATATTCAATTTTACGCTCTATGACAATAGTCGTAAAAATATTTGTTTCAGTGTTCGCAAAAAATGTTTTGGTTTCAATATCGTCTGCTAATATACGTAAATGCTATAACCTTTTTACACATTTCGCTCCACGAAATGTTGCCGACTGTTTACGTGAATTGCCTAATATGCGTGTTTGGAAGAGTTTGTTTTTAACGACCGATACCATATAAATTATAAATTTACCCTGCCAGCAAAGACGCACCGCCAAGCGATTTAGCGTTCCGGTGCGATGCTTATAGAAACCGTTGGGGTACATTTTAGTTAGTACGATAACATCTTTGGCTGCATCAGCACTTACCAACAGGTGAGATCGCAGTCAAGTACTAACTTATATACGGTAAAAATAACAAATAATAGAATATTGGCATTAAATACTTTTCTGGAAATTCTTCCAATGAAAAGAATTGATTATAATCTAGAAATTGGTTATTTTACTCATAAATTAAAAGATATCGTAGGACTGATGCTTACAAATGATGATGAAGGTGTATTAAGTATAGCCTGATAATGGTCCCAAGTTTGTTTTAGAGTCTCAAAATTTAGCGTTTCTAAAAAACTATTCATTCTTTCACTGCGGTATTGTCGGAAAGGAAATTATAAGACTAGTGCCCTTTACAACCGCACTCAAAGGGTTTTTAGGCCTATTGAGTTTAGAGATCCTAAAACAGAATTGCAACTAGTATGTGATGCGTTCTTAGACGAAAAATTTGAGTAATCTTCCAAAATTTTAATTTTATTATTAGCGGAGTATTCTGATAATTTCGTGGTAGTTGTTTTTTGAAAAACTTCCTAGGTAAATGAAAAATATTTTTTTATGTCTACATAATATTATGTGGCATCCCGTTATAGCACGGTAACCCCGTTGTCGAGTTTTTTTTTATGAAGTTTTTTTACATAAATAAAACTATACAATGAATCTTCAATGCGAATGTGCGAACAGAACAAACTCACAATATAATTAGCCGCAATTTACTTTTATTTAATTTTTTAATTTTAATACTTATAACTAATTTACTTTCAAAATAAAACGGTGTCTTATTTTTCGAAGATTTCTGGAGTAGGGTATAACTTAAGCAAAACAAAAAGAAACTGAGAAATATGTGAAAACTGCAGATCACGATCCAAATAAAATTTGGTTTTGGTTTCACTCGTAAAAATAAATCAAAAGACTTTAAAATCAGGATCGCAAGTAATCTCTCCTTCCATTACCCACAAAGCAGTTTAAACCAGAGAAGCTAAAGTAAACCCTAAAAATAAGAAGCTTAGATTGAAATTTGATTTGCAAATGAAATAGACGTCAATTTGATTCTGGGGTTAGTTTATTAATCGCAAACGAGGCCTTATTTTCTGAGCCATAAAGTTCAGATTAGGATTTTTAGTTATTCGTCCGAAATCGTAGTAAAATGAATGCGGCTTTATACTTGTACGGTTTTTGATAAAACATTTATATAATATGTCGCCGCGGAACCTCGGCGAGCGCTTATTAAATCCAAACTTGATTATTTTCGTTACTTGCTTTAATTATTATTCTTGTTCTATGATTTGCCTTCATCAATTTGATTGTAAAAAAGTTCGTAGTCTGATTAATTTAGAAACTTGATTGATACCGATAGATGTCGCCACTACATACTCTGCTGGAATTACATTAATAATAAAATTGTGTTTGCATAGTCTTTTGTCTGTTTTTATCTCTCATTAACTACTTACTAATTAATTATTATTTATTAAAGATGAGGACTTAACGGATGTTGATTCTTAGGTTCGAGATAGCTCGCTTAGGTTTCATAGCAGGTGTGCCGATGAAAATAGATGGCAGCACACGCGAGTTTAAAAGCGGGCCTGCCATCTATTACTTAAGATCTCAAAATGCCATTGGTATTTTTGGAAAGTCATACAGAGTAATCAGAGTCGTAATTGGTAAGCCACTTTATAATCTTGATAAAAGTGCAACAATTTGACGTGCTTCTATTGGTCGGGCGCAGTGAACACGAAGCGAGTGAATCGGCACCCGACAGTGACGTAAGTAGTAGCTGGTGGGGAGAATTACGGGCAGTTGGAAAAAACGGAGCGACGGTCACTTTTTGTGTGCAACCTTTGAAGGAGATGGATGGTAAGCGAGTTTCTACTTTAATTCTCATCTTTTATATTGTGTAATGATTGTGTTTTTGTGTGTGTGAATTTTCAGGGTGAAAAAGGATAAAAGTAAAATCAGTGTATTATCGTGATAGTAGGGTTTAAATTCTAAAAACAAGTGATGTAGTCGAATCGGTATTGTTTTGTAAAGTACGTGTTTAAACGTGTTATGAACAGCTAAATAAAGTTGAGAATGTGGTCGGCACAAACGTGTTCAGTAATGAGTAGTTAAAATGATTCGCTAAGGCTTGAATTATCGTTACCCAGTTCTCGTGTAAAGAAGTGATAAACGTTGATAGAAACTAATTACAATCGGTTAAGGAACTACTCCCCGTGTATGAGAAAATATCATGATTATAACGTCGGAATAATAAAACCCAACGTGTGTATAGTGAAAAGGTTGTTTGAACGGTTAGACCACGTGCATTGTTCGAAACCAACGCATCGCGGTTTTGTTAGTGAAACGTTTTTCGGATCTTGTGTCAGACCACGTGCTCTTTGTCGTACGCTTCCTTAAGTCGAAGTGCAATAGTGAATAAGCGTTTGATATCCTCACGGTAGTTTTTCAGTTCCCTCGAGATATTACCATGAGTTACCGTCACTTCGATTTATTGTGTACCCGTCCTGTACTAATATTGACAGCCGTCCTAGAGAAGTAGGGGTTCCTGTTAGTGTTGTTACCTACATTTAGAAAATAAACTAGAACCACTTCGTTTAAAGGTAGTCATCTCAAAACTAGGTTGTTCATGGATGAACGGCAGAACCACTGGCCTCTGGTCAGCGGTTCTGCCTATATTTTTTTGGTACCGTTCCCGAACATGCGATATCAGAAGTGGGATCACTACGTGATCCCTTTCTGCCGCTTGTGTAAATTTCAGATCCTGACCCCAGTATGGAAGCGACCCCTGGCAGTGGGCCCGGTCCGTTGCCCACGGACGTGCCAGATCTTGGTGGCGTTGCTTCAGCAAATGATACCAACAGCCTTACCGCGCTACCTCCACAGCTACAATCAGGTCATATTCCGCCAGAATTCTTTGCGCAGATGGTCACCATGATGCAAAGCATGAGCGAGCGGTTGCTGCATCAAACAAGTGACAAGGTTAAAATAACCGACGTCTTCCTGCCATCGTATGACCCCGACGGCACCGTAGGAGTACGTGAGTGGTGTGATCATATTACTACGGCTAAAGATAATTACAAACTTAGCGACTACGATATACGCATGAAAGTAACTAGTCTCCTGAAAGGCAGGGCCAAGATTTGGGCCGACAACTGGCTGGTCACTACTACCACGTGGGAAGAACTGCGGAAAATTATTATCACAACATTTGATCCTGAGGCCCGTTACTCGAAGGACATACTTAGATTTAGAGATCACAACTATAATTCTTCTAAGGACATATCCGAATTTCTAACGCAATCGTGGATGTTGTGGCGGCGTATAACAAAAGACAAGCTTGACGATGGTGACGCCGTTGAGGCAGTCATCGGGACTATAAATGACGAACATCTAAGAATCGATTTAATGAATGCTCGCGCCACTTCAGTACCAGAGTTAATTTCCGTGGCATCATGTATTCGTGCCAAACGTTCTGGTCAATCAAATAACTCTAACCATCCGCCAAATAAGCGTTTTAAACCTTCAACCGATGTCCGGAATAACCAATTTTGTGATTTTTGCAAAAGAAGGGGCCATAGCTTAATTAACTGTCGTAGTAGGCCAACATCGACCGCCGAGCGTACGCCAAACAATAACCTTTCGGTTTCTCCCTCAAATCCTACACCTAAACCAAGCAATATTAAAACCTGCACTTTTTGTTCAAAAACAGGGCATACCTTCGAAACGTGCTTTCGTCGGGAAAAAGAGGTTCGTTCCAACAATGTAAACTCGATTTCTCAAAAGGGCCGTCGTCTGAATAATATGAAAATCAAAATAGGGGATGTGGTTTTAGATACAGTTTTCGATAGCGGCGCGGAATGCTCAGTAATGCGTGAATCCATTGCCAACAAACTACCTGGTCGTAGGAACCTAATAACTAATTGCTTACGTGGCATAGGGTCATTCCCAGTTTTGTCTCTGAGTACGTTAACAGCAATTTGCGTCATTGATGGCGTTCATGTTGAAATACTTTTCCATGTTTTAGCAGACTATGAGATGACGTCTGATGTTCTCATTGGCGCGAATTTACTCCATGATACAGGTTTAAGTGTGATTGTTACTCAAAATAATGCGACTTTGCTACCACAGCGTCGCGTTATGCAATTGAGAAATGACAGTCCCATTTTTGACAATCTTGACCATGACTTGACTGACGAATCTGAAATCAATCAGTTATTAGTCTTGCTCAATAAATTTTCTCACCTTTTCACGCGGGGATATGCCAAAAGCCGCGTCAATACTGGCGAACTAGAAATTCGTTTAAAGAATCCTGACAAATATGTCGAACGAAGACCATACCGATTAAGTCCTGTAGAGCGGGAAAGGGTGAAAGAAATTGTTGACGAACTGATCAAAAACAATATTGTTCAGGAGAGTAAGTCTCCTTATTCCAGTCCTATTATCTTGGTGAAAAAGAAGGATGGTAGTGACCGCATGTGTGTAGACTACCGTGAATTGAATGCCAACACAATTCGTGACCACTACCCTCTTCCATTAATAAGCGACCAAATAAACCAGCTGGCAGGGGGGAAATATTTCACGACATTTGATATGGCATCCGGTTTTCACCAGATCCCTGTCTCTGCTTCATCAGTCGAGAAGACTGCTTTCATTACCCCCGATGGGCTATATGAATACCTTACGATGCCCTTCGGACTCTGCAATGCACCCGCTGTGTACCAGAGGTGCATAAACCGCGCATTAGGACCACTTCTTAATCCCGGCAGCGCTAATAAAGATCATAATGACAGCGTAGCCCAAGTCTATATAGATGACGTCATAAGTAAATGCCGCGACTTTCCAAATGGCCTTTCGTATTTGGAAAGGATTCTCGTCGCTTTACGCGACTCCGGATTTTCTATCAATATAGACAAGTGTCTTTTCTTTAAAAGATCCATTGAATATCTTGGCAATGTTATCGAAGAAGGCCAAGTTCGTCCTAGCCCCAAGAAAGTAGAGGCGTTATTAAAGTCCCCCGTCCCAACAACTGTCAGACAAGTCCGACAGCTCAATGGTCTCGCGGGATATTTTCGGCGATTCATTCCAGACTTTGCGCGAATCATGATCCCGTTGTATAACTTAACGAAACAGGGTGCTAAGTGGCAGTGGAATCATGAGCATGAGGAGGCACGACAGAAAATAATCCAATGCCTAACATCTGAACCTGTTCTCACTTTATTCCAAGAGGGAGAGCCGATTCTGCTTTTTACAGACGCGAGTAGTCTCGGCTTCGGATCTATCCTGGTCCAGATGATCGATGGTCGCCAACGCGTAGTGGCATATTTCAGCATGCGTACTACTGACGCCGAAAGTAGGTACCATTCCTATGAACTGGAAACCTTAAGCGTCGTACGGGCAATAAAGCACTTCAGGCACTTTCTGTATGGGCGTAAGTTCACAGTCATAACCGACTGCAATGCACTAAAAGCCTCGAAGCATAAGCAAGATTTGCTACCCCGCATACACAGATGGTGGGCGTATCTCCAGAATTTTGACTTCGACATAGAATACAGGAAGGGTGAACGAATGCAACATGCAGATTTTCTCAGCAGAAACCCAGAACCTATGGAAGTCAATGCCATTTCCAGGAATCTAGAGTGGCTTAACATTGAGCAGCGGCGAGACCCTCAGCTGCGCATGATAATTGATACCCTTCATGATGGAGGTGAGATGCAGGATTATCTTCTTGAAGATAATGTTCTTAAGTATCGAAGAGTCGATCCAACGGTAGGTGCACAAAAATTAATAGTAGTGCCAAGGTCATTTCAGTGGAGCCTGATTAATACGTACCATACCTCCCTTCAACATCCGGGTTGGGAAAAAACCCTTCAGAAAATCAGGGAGACATATCACTTTGATAAAATGAGTTCTGCAGTCAGAGAATTCGTTGACAACTGCGTTGTATGCAGATCATCGAAGCAAACCTCAGCAGCCACGCAGGTAGTACTGCACCCAATACCTAAGCCAACGGTTGCATTTGAGGTAATCCACATGGATATCACCGGCAAGCTGGGTACACCCGAAAACCAAGAATACGTGATAGTGACAATAGACGCATATACTAAGTATGTGTTACTGCGACACTCAAATGACAAAAGTCAACATAGCACTCTTGCAGCCCTGAAGCAAGTGGTTCACCTCTTTGGGGCCCCAAGGCAGATCATTGTTGACGGTGGACGAGAGTTCCTAGGAGAATACAGGAATTACTGTCAAAGGTTTGGTATTGAAATCCATGCTATATCTCCTGGTGTGAGCAGAGCTAATGGTCAGGTGGAAAGGGTAATGGCCACGCTCAAGAATGCACTGGTCATGATCAAGAATTATGAATCCCCGGAGTGGCACACAGCCTTGGAAACCCTGCAGTTAGCCTTTAACTGCACTACAAATAGCACGACAGGTACTGCGCCACTCACTCTCCTTACACAGCGCCAGAACTGTGTACCGCCTGAACTCTTAAATCTAATCAACTATGAAAACACTTCAATAAACATTGAAGCTTTACGAGCACATGTGCAGCAACGGATGACCGAAGCGGCTGCCAAAGACAAAGCAAGGTTTGACAAAGGACGAGCGAAAATCCGTCATTTTCAACGAGGAGACTTTGTTCTAATCAAAAACAACCCCAGAAACCAAACCTCGCTTGATCTTCGATTCAGTGAGCCCTTCGAAGTATTAAGGGTCCTTGATAATGACCGATATTTAGTAAAGAAGGTCATGGGCCACCACGGGCGACCGCGTAAGGTTGCCCATGATCAGCTACGTCGCGCACCTCAACCGAACGGGGCTCCGCCGACAGCCGTGTCGCCGCAAGACGATCAACAGCCCGGACCTTCAGGAGTGGCGACAACACTACCCGCCATCTCCGACTCCAACGCTGCTGTACAGCAGACGACCGGGACAAGCAGTCACTTGAGTGAGCAGGACGATTAATATCGGTGAGAGTTTTCTTTTTATTTTCTCTTATGTACTCTTGCCCATCATTCGTCACATACGATGCAAGAATTATTTCATTTGAAATTATTTAACTAACTTAATAATTTTTACAAACATTAAAATAGTCACTGGTGGCGTGGAGTCAGCAGAGACTGAACAAACTTTTGTTTACCTATATTTGGTTTTCTAAAAACTAAAATGAATATTTGTTTCTTTCAACGCGCAATACTCTTAAAACTTACTACACGACTCACTCATTTAACTGATGACTATGACTTTGACTATTAATTATGACTTAATCTGAATCCGGTGCTATAAAATCGTATAAAGAGTCATTAAGTATAAACTAAGTTGCTGATGACGTGGAGCCGTCAGTGACTATACATAACAAAAGATGCACACTGATCAACGCGGGGGTGATCAGTGGCCACAAAAGATGCACGTTGACGCCATGGGGTGATGCAACGGCCACTTAATCGACTCTATCCTCTCCCCTCCTCTGTGGACCGCGGTGAAATATGGCCACCTAGACCACAGCATCAGAGACATCCCCTGTGGACCACGGTGAAATATAGTCGCCCAGACCACAGCATCGACCTTCCCAACTCCTTGTCCTATTTCTTTTTCCTTCCACTAGGACCTTCTGCGTGGACCTTTTCACTTCGTATCCCTACAAAAATTTCCTTGCCTTATTAAAATTTATGCACTGCTAATCATTATGACTAACGATGACGACTTTGTAACGTGACAAAAGACGTGACAGACCATTGTTCATATCTTACGTTCATAACAAAGCTAAATAAAATAGAGCATAGCATGACCACCTTGTATGATTTACTCTAAACTACATGGTGTAGCTAATAAACCCATTGGCATTCTGTTGATAATGGAAACCATTCGAAAAACTAACGATGTAACTTTTCAGGAAGGAAAACCCGGACCCAGGGGCGCTGCAGGGCACGCATCGCTCATCAAGCTGGCCGTGTCGCCGCGGAACCTCGGCGAGCGCTTATTAAATCCAAACTTGATTATTTTCGTTACTTGCTTTAATTATTATTCTTGTTCTATGATTTGCCTTCATCAATTTGATTGTAAAAAAGTTCGTAGTCTGATTAATTTAGAAACTTGATTGATACCGATAGATGTCGCCACTACATACTCTGCTGGAATTACATTAATAATAAAATTGTGTTTGCATAGTCTTTTGTCTGTTTTTATCTCTCATTAACTACTTACTAATTAATTATTATTTATTAAAGATGAGGACTTAACGGATGTTGATTCTTAGGTTCGAGATAGCTCGCTTAGGTTTCATAGCAGGTGTGCCGATGAAAATAGATGGCAGCACACGCGAGTTTAAAAGCGGGCCTGCCATCTATTACTTAAGATCTCAAAATGCCATTGGTATTTTTGGAAAGTCATACAGAGTAATCAGAGTCGTAATTGGTAAGCCACTTTATAATCTTGATAAAAGTGCAACAATTTGACGTGCTTCTATTGGTCGGGCGCAGTGAACACGAAGCGAGTGAATCGGCACCCGACAGTGACGTAAGTAGTAGCTGGTGGGGAGAATTACGGGCAGTTGGAAAAAACGGAGCGACGGTCACTTTTTGTGTGCAACCTTTGAAGGAGATGGATGGTAAGCGAGTTTCTACTTTAATTCTCATCTTTTATATTGTGTAATGATTGTGTTTTTGTGTGTGTGAATTTTCAGGGTGAAAAAGGATAAAAGTAAAATCAGTGTATTATCGTGATAGTAGGGTTTAAATTCTAAAAACAAGTGATGTAGTCGAATCGGTATTGTTTTGTAAAGTACGTGTTTAAACGTGTTATGAACAGCTAAATAAAGTTGAGAATGTGGTCGGCACAAACGTGTTCAGTAATGAGTAGTTAAAATGATTCGCTAAGGCTTGAATTATCGTTACCCAGTTCTCGTGTAAAGAAGTGATAAACGTTGATAGAAACTAATTACAATCGGTTAAGGAACTACTCCCCGTGTATGAGAAAATATCATGATTATAACGTCGGAATAATAAAACCCAACGTGTGTATAGTGAAAAGGTTGTTTGAACGGTTAGACCACGTGCATTGTTCGAAACCAACGCATCGCGGTTTTGTTAGTGAAACGTTTTTCGGATCTTGTGTCAGACCACGTGCTCTTTGTCGTACGCTTCCTTAAGTCGAAGTGCAATAGTGAATAAGCGTTTGATATCCTCACGGTAGTTTTTCAGTTCCCTCGAGATATTACCATGAGTTACCGTCACTTCGATTTATTGTGTACCCGTCCTGTACTAATATTGACAGCCGTCCTAGAGAAGTAGGGGTTCCTGTTAGTGTTGTTACCTACATTTAGAAAATAAACTAGAACCACTTCGTTTATAGGTGGTCATCTCAAAACTAGGTTGTTCATGGATGAACGGCAGAACCACTGGCCTCTGGTCAGCGGTTCTGCCTATATTTTTTTGGTACCGTTCCCGAACATGCGATAAATATTATATTTTTTGTTTGCGCGGAAATGAGTTTGCTTTATTTTCATTTCAATTAGTGCTTATTTAGCGGAAAGTTTTCTCAGCCAGGAAGAAGAGCTGTTTTAAGAAACAATAAAGTTTTTTCATTGATGCTATCAATAGTACAGCTATGTATAATAACAGGTATATTATAGCTTGAATAGGGTAGTTTTCTCATTTTGTTATTGCTATATTGTAAAATAGGTTAGAAATAATGACATACTTTTTCGTTATTAGATTGATTTCATTAGTTTTTCATGTCATGTTCATTATTGAATATAGTTTCAAAACTTAATAAAAAAAAATCAATGTTTTGATTTCAGTAAACAACCATATTGTAGTATTAGTATGATGTAATATTAGGTATTATTTTATTATATATTAGTGTTTTTATTGAAATGTTACACTAAAACTTTTCACTAGCTATTTACTATACAAGTACAACTTTTATTCTAATTACTATACAAGTCTTGCCCGCGTGGAATGGCACCAAGAATACTGGCTGCATTTATATTTTACCTTAGATTATTTATTTTTGGCACATTGACGTTGGAAACTACCTTACTCTATATCATCAACAAGCGATATAGTAATTGCCTGTCGGTAACTTGCTATTCTGTCAACTACCACCTTTGCTACATCAAACTGTTCAATCTAATTTCGTAATACAATGTTTTTATAATATATCATGACGTACTTACATAAATTTTCGAGGCGAAAAGCATCATTTTATACAATTGATAATAAACAATTAAAATTTTTGTTAACTAAAATTCACGTTAACAAAATTGTAAATATTCGTGGTGCATAGATTTTTTTAAATATTTTTTTCTAAAATATAAGAAATAATGTTCTCACTAATTACAATATTACAAAAACTAGGTAAGTACTCTTTTTTATTACGTTGATCGTAGTAGAGTTGATGAGGTGAAGCCTACCTTCCAGGTACCTTGAAGGTACCTTCGAGTTCGGTTTCCGCAGAGGGCAGGGTGCCGACGGTGATGTGACTCGCTGCTGTAAGGTAGAGACCTGGCGGGAGTGCGGAGAATACGACAGTAATCCCGTTCTTCTGCCGGCGGGTCCGTCGTGGAAACAGTCAGTTTTTAGTGGGTGCAAGCCCCACATAAACGTTGCAGTTTTTAGTGGGTGCAAGCCCCACATAAACGTTGCAGTTTTTAGTGGGTGCAAGCCCCACATGCGTTAGGCATTTTCTAACTATAAAAAAGTAGAGTTTGAAGATCCGAAATCAATGGGCGTCCTAGGACACTTGTTCTTAGTTTTATTTCGTTTTGTTAAAATTTATTTCTCTCTTTTATCTAATAAAGATTTTTTTTCATATATCAACGCTTTTGAAGTCGTTGGTAACAGTCAGTATAAAATTCATAAACCGTCACTTACTACTAGGCTTTTATTTCTACCCTTTTTTTTTGAGTTTTCTCTTTCGTAAGATCTTGATCGGGTCGTAATAAGATTTGAAATTATAAAATTCTCACAAGAAAATTTGTATAGAAAATTAGTAATGAACTTTACAAAACATTAAATTAAATGAGAATATTTTACAAAACCATAAGGAAAAAGTTTTCCTGAACGAACGCGCTATGTACGCCAGCTCTTATCAACTTTTATTTAAAATTACGTCTTGCCTTTGGATAAAATACGAGGCCCGAAGTCTTAACATTCATAAAATTTTGTAATTTGTATTCAGAGTTATGCTTGCGAATAATCTTTTATTAAAAAATATAATAGTCAATATTTTGGAGATTCAACAATACAACTTATTACAACATCTGCATAGTATGGTCTTAATTTAATCTGACATGGTATAGACAGTGGCACTTAGGTATATGATTTCTTCTCCTTTTTGCCAAACTCTACGACAGAATCGGCTACGGGCTACAGACAATCAGTTCTAACATAATTAATTAATAATTTAAGTATTCGCAACTGCTCTAAGAAATTATTTCACAACAAAGTTTCTTACTCCTTTTATTTTCAAGCAAATAAAGAGATCAAAATCATGAATGGTAATTTTGACTTTTAGTTACGAAACCTTAAAAAAACAAAAAATCTATTTGAAAATAAGTTTACAAGTTAAGTTAGAATTTTAAAAAGGGTCTGAAAATTCATTCCTTCAATTATTCTGTTATTAGGTTTCGCCCTTTCTGTTTCATAGATTTATTACTGTTTAATATAGGATTAATAAATACGAAGTCGTTTACTTAACGGGAAGTATTAAAATCATATCTAGACACGCGGCAGCGTGTCAAGACAAGTTCAAAAAAAAAGAACTGGCTAGCCAGCGCCGAGTGTAATATTACACGAACCACTTGGTGCCACTTTTGACCCTTCTATAACTCAAAACCTCTTTAACGTAAACACATAAAACTACGTGTGTTTAATTATATCCATAAGGACATATAGAATCCCAAATTTCATGAAGCTAGCTCAAACGGTTATAAAGATATGAAGATCAAAAAGTCGTTAAAATTCATACTGACTGACATATAGTACAAAAACCTAACCTACTTCCAGATGACCTAGAAGGATGAAATTTGGAATCCAGCTCGGTGACTGTGTGTAAGCGTAGGAAAAAATCAAAAAATAAAGAAAAGTCAAAAAATAAGGGGTGTTCCCATACAAACTGAAATATAGTACCTAAATCTAACCTATACTTCCAGATGACCTAGAAAGATGAAATTTGAAATCCAGCTTGGTTATTGTGTGTGAGCGTAGGAAAAAATCAGAAAATAAAAAAAAGTCAAAAAATAAGGGGTGTCCCCATACAAACTAACATATAAGTACAAAAACCTAACCTACTTCCAGATGACCTAGAAGGATGAAATTTGGAATCCAGCTTGGTTGCTATGTGTGAGCGTAGGAAAAAATCAGAAAATATAAAAAAGTCAAAAAATAAGGGGTGTCCCCATACAAACTAACATATAGTACAAAAACCTAACCTACTTCCAGATGACCTAGAAAGATGAAATTTGGAATCCAGCTGGGTAACTGTGTGTAATCGTAGGAAAAAATCAAAAAATAAAGAAAAGTCAAAAAATAAGGGGTGTTCCCATACAAACTGAAATATAGTACCTAATTCTAACCTATACTTCCAGATGACCTAGAAAGATGAAATTTGAAATCCAGCTTGGTTATTGTGTGTGAGCATAGGAAAAAATCAGAAAATAAAAAAAAGTCAAAAAATAAGGGGTGTCCCCATACAAACTAACATATAAGTACAAAAACCTAACCTACTTCCAGATGACCTAGAAGGATGAAATTTGGAATCCAGCTCGGTTGCTATGTGTAAGCGTAGGAAAAAATCAGAAAATAAAAAAAAGTCAAAAAATAAGGGGTGTCCCCATACAAACTAACATATAGTACAAAAACCTAACCTACTTCCAGATGACCTAGAAGGATGAAATTTGGAATCCAGCTCGGTAACTGCGTGTAAGCGTAGGAAAAAATCTAAAAAAAAAAATAGTACCTAAACCTAACCTACTTCCAGATGATCTAGAAGGATGAAATTTGGAATCCAGCTCGTTAATTGTGTGTAAACGTAGGAAAAAATCAAAAAATAAAAAAAGTCAAAAAATAAGGGATGTCCCCCATACAAACTGACATATAGTACCTAAACCTAACCTACTTCCAGATGACCTAGAAGGATGAAATTTGGAATCCAGCTCGTTAATTGTGTGTAAACGTAGGAAAAATCAAAAAATAAAAAAAAGTCAAAAAATAAGGGGTGTCCCCATACAAACTGACATATAATACCTAAACCTAACCTACTTCCAGATGACCTAGAAGGATGAAATTTGGAATCCAGCTCGTTAGTTGTTAATGTTAGTAAAGGGCTAGTGAACGGCTCTATTGTAGTCATAGAGAAAATAAACTGGGATGTCGATAGAAACAATAGTGCACGTAGAATTATTATCAAATTTAATAATTTAACTTATGAACTAGAACGTGTCAAGACTAAGTTTCAGATATCAAATAATGTATATGTTCACCGGGAACAGTTCAATATTTGCTTGGCTTACGCTACTACCATCCACAAATCACAAGGACTTAGTCTGGACAGCGCTCTTCTGGACATAGGCACTTCGATATTTAGCAGAGGACAGGCCTACGTTGCGCTCTCCAGGGTTAAAACCCTAGACGGAGTACACCTTATTAATCTAGACCCTAGTCAAATTAAGGCACAAGATAGTTCTATAATAGAATATAACCGCCTGAGATCCCTATATCGCCCGGACTTAGCTAATTTAAGCATAAACAGGAAGCTTACTAAAAAGGTAGCAGATAATGAATGGGCAATGCGCACTATTATCTCTAACATTCAAGAGAGTGTAAAAAATAGTATAAAAAAGAAAATCACGCAGCGGAAACGCAAGAAAAAGCTTTAAACTCAATACCTGCCTAGTTTTCTTTACAAAAAGTAATGATATCCCACCAAAAACATAAATGTAAAAAAAGGAGAGCCAAGTTCAATACAGAAATTATGCTTGGCTGTCGGCTTCGCCGCAAAAAGAATGGAGATCAAAATGAGTGCCAAGTTCTATGTAAAATCGAAGTTTGTATTTATAGGAACAAAAAAATAATATGAACAATTATTAAACTCTATTTCTTGGCTTTATTGGATACCTATAACAATTGCTGTTATTCAAAAAATGTGAGATCTTAAAATAGGTTAGATTTGACTTGGCGAGTTTTTATCGGAATTAAAATGTATAACTTTATAAAATGACTGATGTAATGAAAACTGGCCAAGTCAAATCTAACCTATTTTAAGATCTCACATTTTTGAATAACAGCAATTGTTATAGGTATCCAATAAAGCCAAGAAATAGAGTTTAATAATTGTTCATATTATTTTTTTGTTCCTATAAATACAAACTTCGATTTTACATAGAACTTGGCACTCATTTTGATCTCCATTCTTTTTGCGGCGAAGCCGACAGCCAAGCATAATTTCTGTATTGAACTTGGCTCTCCTTTTTTTACATTTATGTTTTTGGTGGGATTTTATAATTCAGAAACAACCTGATTAAATAAACAACGTTCCAAGGAAATTGAAACTTTGCTTTGGATATACCTACTTCTTTTTAATATTAAATGATGACAGTTAATCTGAAACGTTTACTTAGTTCAATATAAAAATATAATATCGAAATTCTTATAAGTTCTGCTTTTACAATTTTAGAAATAATCACACTTAAATTATGCACGTATATACTTATGTGTGTTCTAAGAAATTTTAATTTCTTAAAAATGACAAACATTAACATATTTTGCAAATTGAATTGAACTCAAAAAATAATAAAATATATAAATGATGGGATTTTCGTGATTTTCGTGAAGGAAAAAATCCAGTTTCTTCGGCTGGCCCTCTCTCTTTTTTTATTAAAGATAGGCTTTCGCTTGACGACAGTCATGCTTAGGCTCTCTCCTCCATACCATCAGAAAAGGAACTTTGTTAATGAATAATAATAAGATTTTGGATTATCTTTGATCTTACAAATAAATCAACTAACTAATCTATTTGGAACAAGCGTCTAAGGCATTCTATAAATTGTAACTGTTCTTATCTTTGGCATTCAATAGATTTATTGCTGGATGTTGCTATGTTCAGTAATGCCCTGAACTCTAAACTGGTTTGAATTTTGAAGCTTTTAACAAGGATTATTACCATAAATATAAGTAGGCTACTTTTGATTCTGAAAAATTCACAATTGACTTGAAAAGAACTTCCTTGAAAGTGTGTCAAGGGATAATCTCCGAGGGATTTGTAAATAAGCAAAACCCACGCGAAAGCCCGCCAACCCATATTCGCCAGTTCCCTAGAATATATAACCAAGCCCTATAATTCTTTGTCTGTATTTCGTAACGTCACACGAACACAAACACGCTTCTTCTTAGCCTTATATAAGTCTTAGTTTCACCTAATTATATGCATTGAGCCCTCGATCTCTTGAAACGGGCTTTATATTTTTCGTTGTTTACAATATAATATTAAGGTTTCCATTTCATAAAAGATAACACGAAAATTACGAGATTAAGAGCGGATGTTTCATAAAAGCGATTCTCAGAAAATTTTCGATCTCTACTTTCTAAGGAAGCAGGATAATAATTCAGTAACAATATTGTGATTTATAGCTTTATCAAAATTGCCGCACCGCGATGCTTAAATTAGGCCTTAATTAATTACGTTACAATTTTCTGGTAGTAATTAGATGAGTGGGGAACGTACCTCACTAATTTGTATTCAGCTAGCTGACTCACTATTGCTTCGGTCGGATTTAGAATTTTGAGAAATCCTTCCCTTATTCCTAGCCTTCATTACAATAGGAATCAAAAAAAAAACACAACATTATACTATTATTAATGTTTTAATTTCTCGACCATTATTAACACGGAATCGATTCGTCACATAACCCTTCAAAGTTAGTTAGTTAACCCTTCAAAAGACATCTAACCTATGCATTCAGAAATAAACAACGCTTGACAGCCAGTCGTTGAATAATTCAAAACAATCACAGAGCGTCCATAATATTGAGAATCTAACAATCTCTAATTTATCTGCAAAATTTCAGCTTTCCAGTTCCAAAAGATTTGGCTGGACGATGACACGATATCGCGTGATCTAGTTGCATCCATATGACAGAAAACGTGATATCGTGTGATTGTCTCTATTTACGATTTTTATGTGTAGAAGGCAATAATATTCTTAAATAGGGCATCAATGCAAATAGGAACTGATAAATTGAAAGTTCCATCTGGTCTATGAATATGTTAATGGGCCAAAGGTAATAAATAGCTGAGTGGGGAAGATACCTCACGGTTGAGAGTACTAATTTGTATTTAATATCGCAATTACCGCCACATGGCTGTAGGCTGAAAAGCGGCAGAAATTACTCTGTTCACATTATGTGTAGAGTAATAATTTCTGCTTAGTCTACAATAGCCAAATTTAACCGAAGCAATTTCGCGGCCAAATAAATTAGTATAAAATATTTAGTCGACACGCTGCCGTATTGCTTAAATATTAACCATAAAGCGATGATCACATTTCTCGTTTCAAATCCTTTTAATGTTTGCAGGGAATGACTAAAAAGCAAGACGTTCACCGAATATTAAGTTATACGAAAACCTATGACATTGCATTGCAATTAAATTAATTTCACTAGATACAATGCCCTTTAAACCGAAACAAATGCAATTACTGCTTCACGGTAGACTATCGTATATGATACCCCATCCAGTTGGTCTATAAAAAAAGTCCTACTTTCTGGTAAATATTTCCGATATTGTCCGATATTGTGTATTAAATTACGGATACTATGCGATGGTAGCCATCCCGGCGTACCTTAAAAAAAGTCCTGCGCCCCGGTTAATATTTACCGTTATTGTCCTATCCCATAGCTTAATATTACGGATACTATGCTGGTACTCATCAGGGTATATACTCTACAAAAAAGTCCTACCACCCGCTAAATACTTACATTATTATCCTATCCTATACCTTAAAATTACGGATACTATAATCCTGGCGTACCTTAAAAAAAGTCCTGCCACCCGGTAACTTACCGTTACTACCCTATCCTATCGTTGAAGGGTGCTTACAGTAAATTTATATTGCATCCAAAATAGTAACTTAGTTAACTCATAGAATAAATGGGACACATCCGATCGCAACGTTCAACGTAACGGTAATCGGACCCAAATTAGTTAATTGTTAACGCAATAATTGCAATCATGCTTTTGCTGAACTTAATTCCATACTAATGTAATAATCACTTATTATACTTATTATAATAGGTGAGGTGTCAATCATAAAGCATTAATGTGGTAATTGTAATTATTCCACTCTTTTACTATGCAAATTATTTCATCGACAGTAAAATTCTTGTCATAATAATTATGTTAAATCTAATCTAAACGTAATGTATCGTCTTTTGACCTCTTTTAACATCCTAGCTTCTCCAAAAAAGTATTAAATTCGGAATGCGCATCAAATTCTATATGAGAAAATATGTATTGTAGTGGCCATAAAATATTGAGTAACATAAATCTGTGCAATTTTTCAAATACTTTTATGTTTTTGATAATGAATACCATATGAGTACTGTTTTTTTTTTTGAAATGAAATGAAATGAAATGAAATGATTTATTTATTTTGCCAAATGTGAGTAATGAACAATATGGATAGTAGGTAAGATTTATAGTTTCTTTCACATTTTGCCATTATATTGTATGGCGTGCAAAATATAATAGTTTGCTTGTTACGATAAAGAAATTAATTGACAAATGAATCCTTTAGAGAAAATCAATATACATATAATATAAATAATTATCTACAATTATAAAACGTCATACACCAAGAATATTCTCAATAATGTCAAATCTTACTACATCTATTCAAAAAAGCTTTACACTAAAGAAGCATTGATTATCTGGAAATACTCGTATGTCAAATCTTACAATTATTCAAAAAATCTTGTACACATTAAAAGCATTGGTCAATTAAATAGTCGAATAATTTTTTCCTAAACTTAGACATTGGTAGACTTTTAGTGCTGTCAGAAAGTTTATTATATAAAGTGACGGCCATACAATAAGAGTTACGGGAACATATTTCAAGTCTTCGCCGTGGTATGTCTAGCTTAAGTTTTTGTCGTTGGTTTCGATTATTTGGTTTCATGTCGAATAAATGAGCGTTTTTCTTTACAAATAGACATGTTTCAAAAATATATAAGCATGGCAAAGGCAATATCTTTTTCTTTTTGAACAAAGGCTGACATGGAGCTATTATATCAGCACCACACAGTGATCTGATGCACTTTTTTTGTACTCTAAAAGCCTTTATGACATCGACAGAGTTACCCCATAATATAAGTCCGTATCGCAGTATGGATGCAACATAACCATGGTATGCAGTTGTGGCTGCTTTTTTTAGAGACGGTATTTCGGAGTCGGTACAGTGCATACACAAACCTATTGAGTTTTTTACAAGTAATTTGTATATGTTCTTTCCAGTTGCAATATTTATCAATTGTAACCCCCAGAAAGGTTGCCGATGGCACCACTTTTATTTTTTCATTATTATAATTAATATTAAGACTAAGAGATGAACTGTTATATGTCTGTGTTATGTGTATGTGTTATGTGTATGTTATATGTCTGTTTGAGGATTTATAGGCTCAAAAGTAGCTGAAAGTAGTTCGTGCAAATATACACATAACAGGCTGCGTCACTTTTTTGAACTTGGGATTTGTTACCGTCTGCGTACATATTAGATTACATTTTTGGTGAAAACTACAATGGCTTCTCCCTTCTCTTTTGTCCCCAGGGGTGGTGTTAGCCTAAGATGGTGTTGGCGTTTGTGGTCGGAGTCCTGTGCGTGTGGGGCCGCTTAAGCGTCGCCAACCCTGAAGCGAAGCGGCTATACGACGACTTGCTGTCCAACTACAACCGACTGATCCGGCCCGTGGGCAACAACTCAGACAGGCTCACCGTCAAGATGGGACTACGGCTCAGTCAACTCATCGACGTTGTGAGTACCTACCTCACCTATTACCATGGAATACATAATAGTAGATAGATAGATAGATAGATGAACAATTTATTGCACACCACAAAATAAAAATACAAAAAAGAAGAAATAATGAAAACACAAACTTAGGAGTACAACTTGGCGGCCTTGTCGCTACATAGCGATTTCTTCCAGGTAACCAATGGCATGAAGGAATATTTTATATTGGATACGAGATAGGTGGTGCCAGAATAAATAAATATAGTACCTAACGGTGCAGAAGGTTCACTCCGCAAGATGATTTAAAGAAATAGCGGCTCTAGCGCTGACACAAAAAAGTGCAATTCGGTTCACAATAGCGCCTGGCTCAGCCTCCGCTATGCATCTAAAGTTGTGGTCTCTTTTTATCTCTTTCGACGTACTGCCTCGTACTCGGGAGCACGCAGCGCGTGAAATACACTATGTTATGAACTCTACAGTTGTATTGCCTACGTATGCGAAATATTCACTTCCAATCTACCCCGATAGACAGTCTAGTAAGACACATAGTTAAACTAATCTAGGCAAAAAACTATAAGCAAGAGTAGAGGAAATTACACTGCTTAGGTATGGTTCCGTTAATTTTAATTCCGTTAATGTTAATTTCAAAAATTGGTTTCGACTCTCGGTTTCGACGTTTTCAGTTACTCTCATATCCCAGGACAAGAACATAACATAGAGTACTCAATAAACATCAGCGGCGAACTAAATATTTATAACAATTTATATTAATAAGTTTGGCTCCGACCGAGTATAAAGTAAACACGCGGAAATTACCAAACTAAGTCGGATTCGAACTTTTGAATTACACTCTACTGGCTTAGTCTGATACACCCCGATGGCTGCCATTAAAACTTGCGCGATACAATTGGAGAGATCCCGTATGTTTACACTTTTTGATTTGCCGCAAAATTACTGTTGACTTAAGTACATTTTTTTTTTCGAAGTCAACTTAACTCGCCAAAATCAGAGCGCTTATCTAGAAATAAAATAATATCTCCCAGAACAATAAACTAGAAGTTATCATAATATTAGTGTTTTGGGAAAATATCGCTCGTAATTTTAAATATTCAGAATTTAGTAAATATTAGTAATAACCTGTTTTTTTTTTATCTTTAGTAAAAGAACGATACAAATGTTTTCTTTATGCTCTTGTTTAAAATTCATAACCAAAAAATCTTCTAATCAAATTAGCTGCCAAAGCATTATCAAAAGCTTTTAAAATCTAAGTTCTATCTTCAGTACCTACTCGTATCTAGAAAATAATATGAACAAATATTATTTCGATGTTAAATTTATTATTGAACGATTACTGCGATAATTTATTCTCTGCAAGTTTTAATGAATTGGAAGTAAACAGGAAGCGGTCCCTTTTTAACTAAGGGATTTTAGTTGTACTTTGGGTTAATCCGGGGTTGCCAAACCAAAACTATTTGCCCCGAGTGGTCGACGGCAGTGATTTCCTATTTATTTTATTACCACTGTTAAATTAATGAATTAGTTAACTTGAAACCAAATTTCAAGGAATAATTTTATTAGGTTTGAGTAACTTTGACGTTATGCGCGTTTTTTTTTTAGAGCCATGATCTATAATTTAGTGGATAGTTAAATACCAAAGACTTTTTTTAATAACAAAGTATGTATGAGACGAACAAGATCTTCATCTGATGTTAAGTAATACGATGACCACTGCCCATGACAGATAAAGTTTTCCCAATAATCACATCAGAATACAGTGCCCTTTAAACCGAAATACATATTTGGTTCCGGAACTTCCCCGACGAGTAATAGAAATAATATACTGTGATACATTTCCAATGCTGCTTGTTTCCTAAATTTAGACAAAATTTAATTTTATACTAGGTAAACCTGATAACAAAAACAACATCCTTACTAATATTAAAAATGGGAAAGTGACTTTGTTTGTATGTTTGTTCCGCTTTCCCGCCGCTACTACTGAACCGATTTGGCTGAAATTTTGAACATAGATAGCTTATAACCCGGATTAACACATAGGCTACTTTTTATTCCGGGAAATTCCATAGTTCCCGTGGGAAATTTTTACAGCAATCTATAGCTACATCTATAGGTACGTAGCTAAAGCAAACATCTTTGAAAGTAGGTATAAGGTTGTAATATTGAATGGAACGGGAAATTTATGTTTCCCTCAGGATTTGTTAAAAAGCGTATTTGACACAGGCAGGGCGGTGGGCAAAAGCTAATGATACTACAGATCTGATACTACTACTACTGATCACTACAGCTGTGATAATGGGCACCATATAGGTTCTGAACTTAGCACTGTACGCTTTTAACAATGTGTGTTTAGCAATGGGTTATGGGTTAATAACATTATAACTGAGAAAACGGGTACCAATACAGACCCTAAACTTACAACTTTTTCGCCATTAACATTATGTGTTTTAGTTGAAAAATGGGATATGGGATTATAATGCTATAAATGTGAAAATGGGTACCTAAAAAGGTCTCTATTTACATTGTGTGTTTTAGTTGAGCAATTGGATTTTGGGTTAGTAATATTGTAACTGTAATATTAAATACCTATATAAATTCTGACTTACCATTGTTTCACTATAAGTTTTTTGTTTTAGTTGAGATAGATGAGTTTAGATGAGTCAATGAGATACAGGTTAAAAATATTATATTTGTGAAAACGGGTACCCATATAACATAGGTCTTAAACTAATAACTGTTTTGCTACTGAAAATTTTTGTTTTAGTTGACAAGGGATATGGAAAAGTAATACGATAAATGTGAAAATGGGTACACAGCTGCTGAAATTGCAAGAACTCCAGGTTAGCTTAGGTAAAAATAGGTTGGTATGCAGCGTTGCGGAAGAATATATCAGTAAAACGACGTTTTACCTCATTACTAAAAAACTAAGCCAGTTATCAAAAATTCGTTATGAATATATTATGTTTTAGATGAGCAATGTGATATGGGATAGTAATGCTGTAAATGTGAAAATGGGTAGATACATTGAGCCCCGTAGTTGAACCTATATTGATTAAGGACGGAAGCGGGAAGAGCAGTAAAACAACTAAGCCGATGTTTCTTTTAGTTGTTGTAGTAGTTGACTGTTTGTCTATCCCGTATGCTACTTTTTATCCCAGAAAATCGTTGGCTCCCACGGTATTTGTAACAGCCCGAAATTCACGCGGGCGAAGCCGCGGGCAAAAGCTAGTTAAAAATAATGCACCAAACAATCTTTCCAATAACTTGCAACATACAGAACATTGTCTAGCTCTAATACACTAAACCACTGTCACGAGCAAAACTCATTTAACTTAACCACCGGGGGACGCGAGTGAAATTGAAATCGAACCTGCGTTGAAAGGTTATGGATTTATAAATAAAGTTTGACCGCACTAGACCGATCCAACTTTGTTGTTATCCAACTTTGTCGGACCGAGCAATTCAGATGAAAATAGAATTGTTGTTTTTATTGATACTTATAACTTGGTTCTAGTTCGGATCGCGCTGGCTAATAAATCTACACTAACAATATTAAGAGAGAGTGCTTTTATAAGTTTTTACGTAGGTTGTAGTCTTTATAAATACTCCACAATCTTTCGCTGTCATTATTTTTAATTATAGTTCTAATTACCATTTTTAACGCAGTTTTATTCAAATTTTGAGATAAAGTTATCAGTATTGAACACTATTGAATAGTGAACATAAAATACCCATGGCCCATTCAAATTTTCAAAGAACCGTAAAAACCAACCACGTACTAGTCGACGAGTATGAAGTAGTGGTAGCGAACCTGGTAGCGTTGGACGCAGACGGTAGGTTCGTGGGTTCGATTCCCAGTACTGGTAAATGTTTGTGTGATGAGTATGAATGTTTTCCAGTGTCTGGGTATTTTTCAATATATTGTATTTATGTATTATGTATATTAATATGTATGTATATTTATCAGTTTTCTAGTACCCGTAACACAAGCTATCGCTTACTCGATTGCGATGTGTGAAAAAAAAAAAGATTTCTGCTATATCGAGAAAAATTGCACTTTCCGTCGGCACTCCTTGGACAAGAAGCCCTTTAAAAACAGGAAATTATATAAATAAACATTTGGCCACCAGAAGGTAGGTTCTAAGCATATTGACTTTATCAAGCAATCGTTTGACTTTGAAGTGCGGGCAATCAGAGATAGCCTAGTTGACTTGGTAAAAAGTACATCGGATCCCTTTGAACTTGAGCGCTCTCGATATTTGATTTGAAAGTGCCTTTGTGCCTTTTATTTTAGGTGTTCCGCTTCAACAATTCCTATATAGACAGGACACTGCTTAGCCGGGTATCACATAGGTACGATTTTATTTCTTTATTAAATTGTGAATATAAATTATATATACCTATACAAATATAAATTAAAAATTAAACATACTAAGGCAAAGCCTAAGAGGTAGAGAACATTTTATATTAAAAACAGGATTGAAATTTTTATACCTCATATTTAACAGCGCTTAATAACTGTTATAGTCTAATTACTTAATTAATTTTTAAGCAATTCAGTTTAAAACAAGAAAATAGAAGGCAAGAGAGTGAATCTTGTGTTCAGATTTTGTTAAAAATCTATTTGCTTATTTGAGATTTTCCTATAATGAGAAATGAGGCGCAAATAATCTTAGTAAAACTCTTAATTCAGGTAAAGCACTTTCATCTTGTAATGTGAGTTCATCAATTCAATTCACTCAATGTGTCTTAATAAACTGGTTACTGTTTTTACAGCATTCTACCAAAATTCTTTCGCAGTGGTAAAAAATGCCCTGCACAGCAAAATATTCCAGGAAGATAACCTAAGGCAAGTGAGGTGTAAATATATTCCATGCAGCACAACTAGGTAATAGACCCGTTATTTACGAGAACAAACTATGAATTGTTAAGAGCATCTTGTTCACACTTTTGTTCGAGTTACCAAAGTTGTGAGAGCCGGCGTTCGTAAGTTTATTGCGAGTGAAAGATAAAAGTTTGTTAAGACGACATTTCTATTTAGTAATGTTATTTATTTAGGCCTACGTATATTGTCGAGTTTTCTACCTTTTAATTGGATCTGAAACAAAACACGATGTTTTAAAGCAGGTTAGCTTATTAGTCTTATTGTGAGATTACACTGATGAAACATAAACACGATACATGTTGAGAACTCTATTTTCTGTGTACTTGCAGTAAAGTTTTCAATACTCATGTTCCTTCCACTTCCTCAGCCTATAAAGAGAGACATTATTCCATATTCAGTTATTAGCTTCATCTGCTAGCAATGACTTTTTGTCTAAAGCACGAAGGTCTGGATAATTTCGAAGTTGGAATGAAGTTCTTATTTCCAATCTCATCTGCTTAAGAATGAAGATAGGGCGTAGCATCGCGCAGGGTCGCTAAATCGCTGGGTGGTCTTTGCTGGTAGGGTGATAACTAACCATGACTGATCTTGAGCCAATTTTGAAATAATAAAATTCTAAAGTAATAAAAAAACACCTATGAGTTTCAGCTATGCTCAAAGACTATATAGAGTTAGCTGAGGGGTTGTAGTTAAACTCTAAGCTTCACGAACTATTTACGAGTATAAACTATGTATTGTCAAGAACGCCTGGGCCCCCACTTTTGCGCAACTTGGGCCAAGTTCTAACAACCAACATTTGTAAGTTTATGGAGTGGGAGACAAAAGTTCCCTTTAGAAAGTTATGATCAAGTTTACGCTCAGAATTTTAATGGGAATGTACACAGTTTACTTCATAATATACAAGCACATTCCCTGAAGTAAATAGTTTACGTCACTACTTGTGTGAAACTAAATTTTCCTCCGCTTTGTATCTACAGCGCTAATCTTAAAAAGCTTTGATATTATTTTGTACTTCATATTGTTTACAAAAAAAGACTTTACACCACGAAGATTTCAATGTGCACTGCTCCGAGCAGGGAAATCAACCCCGAAATAAACTCAGCCATGTATGTATAAATGTAAAAACACTCCACATCATATTATTTCTGTTATACAGACGAAAGTTTGTATATGTGTAACTGCGTACTTATGTTCAACTAACCTAAACATTTTGGATGTAATGTAAAATGTAGATAGCTTGTACCCTGAAATAAAACACGTTAGTTTTAGCCCATAAAATAAAAAAGTCTTCAGGGATATATGTTATACACATCCAAAATCTCATATACTCCAAACTTGAGCGGATATATTTGTTAAACCTTACTTTGTACTATTTAATAAAATCCCTTTTATACGGTAATTTTATTAAGAAAATTATTTCTTTTTTGTTAACAAAATAGTATAGAAAATGTAATGACTTATACAGAAAACAAAATTCTAATCCGACAAAGAAAACCAATGTTACAAGCATTTGTCTTTTGTCCGTTTCTAACAAAACAAAACTTCGTAGGAAAACTTTGGCGTTAAATATTGATAAATAGTATTTTCTAATTTTTTTCTTGTTATTGCTTGTATATTATTTTGATTTGCGTAAAATAACCTATTAGCGTTAGACAATAGTCCTGTATTTTACAAATACAATTATCATTTATCAACCAATCCCAAATGCCCGTTTCGCTGACGCCCGGTTTTGTTGGCAGTCTGCCTCCGGATATAAAACGATGGCAAGAGTTACTTCTTTGGCAGCGTTGTCGACAGAATCCAAGATTGGCCCCCATCGGATTATAAATTTTAAGTGAAACTTTATATCTATCCGTTCGGACAAACCATGTACCAGAAATAGACTTCTATTTTCTCGTAGAGCGAATGTCAATTTCTGCAGTAAAATGTACGAAATTATAATATAATGGAAGAAATTTTAGTCTTCAAGGTCTGGCGATCATATAACCTTGTTTAACTAAGAAAACTTCATTTAGGGCTGATTTTTCAATCGCCAGATAAGCTATGAAACATATGCCATACAAAATCTGTCAAAACGTCATATTTATTCCATAGTTAACGATTATCTGACGATTGAAAAATCAGCCCTAAATAACATAATCTAAATTGAAAATACAAAGATATTAAAATAAGATCCCTTTCTGTAAAATATTAGCTAAGGTAATCCCGGTGGAATATTTTAAAGTGAAATGCTTCTAGCTTGCATTGGTGAATGGGATGCTTGCACTTCCTTTTACGATATCTTATTCAGCATCATGCACCGAAGGTTATTTATTGCTTTACTTTACTGGCTGTACGAAAATTGCGATGCCAGAAGACTTATTTACCACTCCGGTATATTGCACTACATGGGAAAGTACTCGTACTAGGGTCTGAAGCTATTACGAACAAAGGATATACACGTATTTGCTTTAAACCAACGGCTCATTGTTATTTCCTTCTGTAGTAAACCACAATCGAGCAGTGTGGAGGATTTTAGTTGTACCTATATCCCTCTCTGTTTGGAAACAAGAGGCCTGTACCTATTTCTAAGTTCTACTAATGAGTACAGTTTAAGCTGCTGGAGCCAAGTGACAAATAGCATAACGTCGCGACGTTACCGAAAGGGAACAAAATTAAAAGAATGTATGCTATTATGACACTTGGGGACGCTCATCTGAGCGTCACTAAACGTCAATTCGCATATTTTTTTGAATTTTGTTACATTTCTATACGTCGCGACGTAATGCTATTAGTCACTTTGCTCAGGGGGCAGGTCTCCTCTCTAAATGAGAGGGATTTACCCATAGATACCCACGATGACCATTTTTCAAAGGTGGTTGAAGTCTGGCGGGCTTTGCGATTAAGTCATTGGCATGCTGGTTTCCTGACGCTATTCTGCTTCACAATTTGCTTAAAAAAAGCCTTTATTTCCGAAACAGTGATTACTTTACATGTCATGATAATCACAACTTGCTTAGTTCTGAAAAATAAATCAGATTTGTAAAAAACAACTACATATTTTCAAAAGTCAAAGTGTTGATGCCGCTAAAGAAATGCCATAAGAAATCATGAAATATTAATTTATTCGCGGTCAAGAAACAAAAATATCTCTTGGACGATATTCGTAAAACGCAAGTCTAACTCGAAAAAAGCTAACAGACAATCATGAAAAAAATATAGTTAACGTTAAGAAAGTATGGAAAATTAAGCAGCGTTATGTATTATAGTTTATTATTCAAACGTTTTTTTTTTTTTCTGATTATTGTGCTGCTACAGTTATGTGCTCTTAAATTATCGAATCCAGTCATTATACCTAAATTAAATCATATCATGTAAACCTTGATAAACATTAAAAATTCTCTCTTCAAATATGGAACATTTTCAATTGTTTGCACCAATTGCACTAAACAATACACTAGGGAAGTTAACACAGCAGTAAACTCAAAAATTCGCAATAAAATAGGTATCTTGAGCATACTTCCCGTAAGGTCTCCCAAAGGAAACTAAATTGCTTTTCTGTGTGCGTTGTTGACTGTGTTATAGAGTTTTTAATGGATGTAATAAAGTAACTATTGTGTAGGTAGGTTCTCGTATGCCGTGTTTAAGGAAGGCATGGTTCAAATTGGGTGTGAAAAATTTACAACAAAGCCTTTCTACATTTACAAAATATAATAATAAAATACTGCTGCTGGTAAGTGCAGTAAAACCTAAACTACCACTAACTTTTGTTTCAAGTACATATTAGTTTACTTACATAAGAAGTTATGTACTTAGGTAATTTTAGAATCTGTTGAACTAATTTTAAAAATTATTCCACGATCGAAGCGCTACTATTCCTGTCTATAATGGAGGCCAAAAAACTTGACTGTAATGTATGAAATATAGCATAACTGAAAAGCTTTGTACTTATCTTCTTATACATTTAAATAACAATTATCATTTCAATTGCACGCTGACTTTTTCAGGACCTTTTTACCTAAGTATAATATCCTAGCTTGCCAAGCGGGCTTTTGTAGAGGGTCCGCTAAAGAATTAGATTTAAGGAGTGCTTAGGGTTAAAAAGCTTCTTGAAATATAGCCTGTCCATACGACGTCTTCGTGTCGCAACTAAGCAACACAAAGTACTGCAGTTGGCTCAATAATGCAAGCGATACCGAGTGCCTGAACGCGAAGTGTCTAGGGAGATTTTAACGACAGTTGCGCTATGGTTTAGCGATCAAACATTAACATTATGAACTACATTTAGTACATAAGCGGAGTCTAGGCGCAGTAAGTTTGTTCGACGTCCTGAAGAGCATGACAATAACAGCACCCGTAGTCATGTTACCTTATCTATTCTATCTCTACGGTTGATATTGCAAAATTTAAACTATTTGGGAATGTCATGTCCGGTCAACATCTCCTGAATATATAAGAACGGAACTTGCTTCGATAATGGTGTAAAAGTTTTGTGCGGTGTTGTGTGGCATTGCTTGTTTGAGAGCTTGGCTTTCGTGCTCGTATCAGTAGCAAGCATCGCCTACTCTGGGAGGTGCTTGCTACTGCTATGATGATGATACTGTATATTATATTTGACCGGTATGGTCGAATATGATGTACAGTAGCATCTGGTAGCAGATTATAACAAAATAATCTGTCTTGCTAAATTAATACAACTTTTATTTACGCTTGTCGAATTAACATGTTGCAATCAAAACTACCTACCTTAGAATAATTTGTCATACCAGTACTTATTACTTATTTCAAATCGTGGCATTTCTACGAGTACACCTTTGCAGAACTTGGGGTAGGTCTCGTTAAGATTCTGAATCGCATTACCTTACATGTTTAATGCAACACATGCAATGACTGCAAATTGTACCGGTTTACACTCACCTTCGCTAAATGGCCCGAGAGGGTGTTTGCAATTCTGAAGGGGTGTTGATTAAAACATACCAGTCCATAAGTAGCTTCATTTAATAGGCAGAATTATTTAGAAGGGAAAAGAATTAGGATCAGAAGTATGAGCTCCTTCAATTAAATCCTGGTGGGAAAAGGTGGCAGGTGAGAAGCTAAGAAACTTACGACAATGGTTAGGGAAGAGCACCTGTGGATTATTTAGAGCAATGGTGCCAGAGTTGCTATGCTTACCTTAAAAAGAAGACGTAACTCTAAGAAGAAGAACTAATTAGAAATGCGTTTCTTTTGTTTGCCATAGTTCTGATTGTACAACTGCTTCTAGATAATAGCTTCTAACACAACATACTAAGCCTGGATAAATGAGGAGGGGCCATTGTTGGTCTAACCACTCGACATGAGAAAAATCAAAATGGTTGTGAGTTCCACACCACAGAGAGACACAGAAGTATTGTGAGCCCTGGCCTCTGTGGAGGAGGTCAAAAAAAGATTAATATAAAAGTGTATGAGCGGAATTCCATGGTAATCGATAAAACACCAAATTCTTTTGCAATAATTAAACTAATCTATATGACTGTAAGAATTCATACAGATTGAATCGATATTGCGGACTATTATAGCAGAAAAAAGTGATTTATTAATTATGATGTAACACCCCCTCAAAATTGCTTACACTCTCTTGGTATTAATCACCTCCACCGTCAGTAAATGTCTAGAGACGTCATTTCTCCGGGCGCAAGATGCACGTAGCCTCATCTCTTTTTAAATGTATTAGCATGGAAATTGGATGCCTGGCTGCTCATAAATGATAATAACGCTTGGCTCGGTGGTGTTTGTTTTCTTAGAGCTTTAAAAAAGACAAAATTGGCCAACTTTATACAGTTTCTTTTCTCAGATACGATAGGCGTTCCATAAATTAAAAACCCTAATAGCTACACATTTATAGGACAAATGTAACAAACATACCTTATAAAATCGTGTGAATGAGAATTAGTGTGTGTGTGTGTGTGTGTGTGTGTGCACAAATATACTCCTTTACGTTTCAAATATTGAAGGGCTTTAATTTTTTTTAATTAAGAACGGAGATAAAATCCTGGATTAAGGAATAGGCAATGTTTTCCGTAGGATTAATAAAAAACTACTTTCACGCTGGCGGAGCCGCGGATAAAAGCTGGGTGCAATGTAGGTACCTACTAATGATCTACATTCTTCTAAAGTGAAATGTCATACTGCAGACTTTGTTACCTTTAGCATTTCATCTTTAATGCGACTTCTCAGGTATAAAAGAGAACTGTATCATCTTATATTCATTTTCACGGTTAAATGCCTCTAGTGTGAGCTGTCTTAAGGCACGTGATCTACCAAAGTTTTCTATTTTTGCCAATAGTAGAAGCCAAATTGCGATTTTTATAAGATTAACAAGCATTGTTGTTACAGTGACTACTAATAACCAATTTAATACTGTTTGTTCTCCTATAAACATTAAAGGTACCTACATATTATTATATGGGAACAATTTTAACAGGACAGAGGATCACTTGATAATGTAGAGTGTAGACCTATGACAAGGGATAAGCAAAGATTTATTTTATTCACACGATATCATGCGGGCGAAGCACGGGCGGTTTAGCTAGTTTACAGTATACTCTATGTGTTCTTCCTTGGAATTTGGGTCCATTTTCACGCAAATGGCTAGGCTAATTCTCTTTATAAAACAGTGAGCTTATGAAGCTATAAAAGGAGGTGAAATATCCCAAAACAATATCGTATTATCAGTTCAGTTGTATTTAATAGTTTCTGTTGGACACAAAACTATCTAGCTTTAAAACTAGAATTTTGCTCTAAGTGTTCTCAATTTATGTTACTGAAAGTCTAAAATTCCCTACATCCATTTTACTTACAAGTCTATTTAGCAATGCAGCTGTGACCAACGTAGGTATGTTTTAAACACGCTCGGATAGCCAGCTATATCCAAAACTAAGCAAGCAAGTTTCAACTATCCGCGAAACTATTTACAGACTAAGTTGCTTTGGAGATAATTTTAAGTTCTACACAGGAGTTGCAAATATGTTAACAGGTGAATCGATCTCAGAGTTAGGTACTGGGGATTGTTCAAATGGAATTTGTTAAAGCCAAGTTTGACTTTCTGGAACAGCCTTCAAGTTTCTCGAGCTTAATTGATGCAAGAATCTGTAGAGGATCAACGTGTTATGAGGTTCAAATGGTTGATTAAAAAACTTTCACGTTTCTACTTATATGGTCTGACTTCTAGACTTTGTAAATCCCCGGCCAATTTAAATTTAAAGTTTGGTTATTACGCCGAGTTTTGACTTGAGGTGCTTTCATACTAAATTAGTTGTATGTAAATTTGTAATGAGTTCAAGCCATGTTTCCATGCTGTGCATAATTTAAAGCCCTTTTGAACGGATGTCATAAATTATTTTACTTAGTTCTTAATATATAATATGACAAAAACACTTGAATTATATGACAAATTTTAATACGTGAAGTATTATTAAAGAAGTTTGAAGCTTTGTACGAACTGTACATTCATCGCGTTTGTTTTAGAATTAATTTGCGATTGCTTTGTCAATTTTGTGTTGTCCTTTTGTGATGAAAAAAACGCACAAAAATAAAATTAAACTATATAACTTTATTTAACCATCAATATTCACTCTACTCACAAACGCTACGGACCGTTCTACTCTTAATTACCCTAAAATTTCAAAGCTCCAACTTCCGGTCCAAAAAGTTCAGTCGTGTAAAATGAAAGCTAATTTCTTCCGCAGTAAAATAACGCTGCTTATTATCAATCTGACGGCTGTATTAATTAAGCGTGTCCCCTCTCTGAAGGCGAGTCGTGTCGGCCAAAATAATTATGTTAAGTTATTAGGGTGCAATATTTGAATGTGGCACTTTTAAATAGGAGAGACAGCAAGCCGATGGAGATGAGGAAAGACTGAGCCCAACAAATATTATTCCAAGAATGCTGGAAAATCAAAAGCAATGGGATAGATATGCGAACCTCCTAAGGCACATAATGCGGACAAGAGAGCTAGACGAATGGGACAGACAATTAACAATTGCTTGAAATAAACAGCGGCCTTCCTGATGTAATGCTATCAGCGGTTCCGGGAAGGCCTAGAGCGGTGAGCCGGAGGAGGTTTTTAGTCCGCGAGGTCACTGCGCAACCAGCAGCAGTGAAGTCGGGCATGCTAGCTAATGGCAGGAAGGCAGGGAGTATAGCTAGTATCCATGAGGATTTTCCTTCTCCATTTATAAAACAAAAAGTTATTAGGGTTCCTGAAGTAATGTTTCGTGCGGTTCCAGGAAGGGGGGTCAGAGAGCGTAGGAGGTTTTTAGTCCGTAGGTTGCTGGGTATACCATATCTCCCAGGGAAGTCGGGCATGTCATATGGCATCCATGAGATTTTCTTCCTACAGAAAAAAAACGTATTATTATTAGGGTAGCTTTGCTGCATTTCTCCTTCGATACAAAGCAAATGGGTCAGGAAATAGATGTAGTAAATGCTAAACGAACGAGGTGCAATCTTTTTTCTGGCCTTATTTACGGCCCTTTTTTACAACCCACTAGTGGACATGTCTCCCGGGTCTCACAATCATTGTAGGTAATTTCGTAAATTGATATATCGATTTGATTTATGTTTTCTTTGCTTATTTACTACACCTACTTTATTTTCCTTTCTTTAGCTTCCCTCGGGCTGCACTGCTCATATCTCTGATTTAGTATTTATTTCACTTCTTAACGCAAACATCCAAGTAGCATCCTGAGAAAATACTGCAAAGTACAAAATGTAACTCGAGTTTTATTTATGCTGTAAACTTTGAACTAAGGAAACAGTAGTAGGTAATTTAAAACAGAATTACACATTACAAAAGTCAAAATTGCGGTTGGAGTACCGAAAGTTGCAAACTAGCTGCGGTTTTCACTGTATCTAATAATTTTATAAGTCCAACTTTGCTTTTAGTAACTCAAAATGGTTGCTATGTTGTTGGGGAGTTCATTTAGGGTGTGTTTCGACTGCAGCATGGGTGGATTTGCTGAAAATTAAAGAGTAAAGCTGAAATTTTGTAGACCAATGATACTTTATTAGCGTCAACTCACAGTATTTTACGGTATTTAAATTAGCGTTGACGCTACTACGAATTCTTCTACTACTACTACTCTTCATTTGTATTTCAACATATTAAATTGACTATCAAAATATGGTTTTGAAAAGTTATTGACTCGAAAAATAGAATTCAGCTTACTTATGGATTACATTTTTGTTCTTATACAAACTTAGTCAAACAAATCATTCATTCAAATAACTTATTACCGAATATAATATTATGATTTTTCTTATTACAAATGTACAGTTTATTCAGGTAAGATTCTGTAACGTTACAACACGCCATTTAAAAACCATGAGATGTGGATTTCAACCAATTAGATGCGTCATATCCTTTTTCTGCTAGCTCTCTTCTAGCTTCTGCCTTAATATGAAAGCACCCTTACCTAGTGACGCACTTAAGAATAATTACAAGCTAATATTATTTTCGAGCCGATCATTAATCTTGGTTTTGCTCTTTATACTCCATTAAAAGTTATTATTAATACCGAGACAGATCAAGGTCGGCTTATTAACGTTTTCATAATTTGTTTTGCCAAGAAACCAAAATTAACTTAGGTAGGTATGATCACAGTTTAAGATATTCGCAGGATCTTTTAACACTGTGGTATGATCATGTTTTTTTTATCTAGTTAATACTCAGACTACATTAAATAAAGTCTGTGAGTTAATATTGATGTTCAAGTTTATATGTTTAGAATTTTAGAGGTTTGTTACTTACTTCTCGACGTTATTTTGATCAAACTGAAAATTTGGAATTGGGAGCTTTTAATAAGATGTATCAAATTCAAAGTACTTGCGTAATGTGTGAAAAACTGAAACATGAGTGAGAAAACTCTGTGACAAAATCTAGCTCTTTAATATATTTCTTGCAAGGATTCTTTTCCAAAGGCTTACTTAAGCATTAAATTGACGAGCTTTGACAATTATGGGTAAAATATAGAAATTGGTAATTTATGCAAACTTAGATGGCGTTTCGAACATGGTTGATAATGTTTAATGAAATATACGTAAACCGTCAAAATAAAGTTCTACATTCTTTCTGGTCGCAAAATCTCGCTATCTGCGATACAATTAAATATAGAGAAACCGACGGCAACTGTTACATATCAGGCCCGTGAGTGTGACAGAGAGCGCAACAGACAGCTGTTGTCCCATTTTATTGCACCGCTGGCAGCGAGATCTTGTGACCAGTATAGTGCGATCCAATTACAGATAAAGATTAGCATACAACTCATTTAAGTACTTGTATTACAATTAATATTGCTTATTGTTTCATTTTCTTAACTTATTCTATCACGATGCAATGGCTAATACCATTACCAACTCCACAATACTTTTTTTCATATCCCTCACATGCAAGTATTTGTCTTCTCAAAATTTGAAGGAAACATTACCACAGAGTATCAAGAATATAAAATTATAGCATTACCCACAGAAAAAAATAAAATCATGACGATAAGGACCACTGTAAGAGTATAGCTGTGAATATCCATTTGCTGAATCCTTTGGTAACAGCATATGGTAGTACGAGTGGTTTGGATTCCCACAATAGTCCATAATAGTCCATTATTATTCACAATTGGACACCATCAATGGTCTAGCACGTCTATGCGTTAGATATTATCGGTAACGTCCATGTGGTCTCCATGGGCACGTTTGTTTGGCATGTCCTGATAATTGTATTGAACTACAGTGAACATTCTCGTTAGTAGTTGAGGACGCCTGTTGCGTGCCAGGTGATCCTAAGGAGATAGGTCAGTGACCCGCAATGTTATTATGAACTTAAGCGTTACGAAATACTACATATACAACTCGTATACTTGCGAGGACAATTGGAGTCAAAAATAAATCTATAACTGTAAAAAGCTTTGTCCTGAGTGACTGACTGACAGACAAGCTACAGCCCTGAAAACGGCTGAACGTAAGAACTTGAAACTTTCAGGGAAGATTCTTTGTGAACCCAAACCGCTCGCTAAGAAAGGGTTTTTGAAATTCTACCTTTAAGGGGGTTAAATAAGGGATTTAGGTTTGTATGAAAGTCCCTCATTTTTCAAGTTAGATTCATGAAAATTGGTATATAGACTTTCGAATAAAAATAAGAGAATGGGTGTCCGAGGGATTTTGGAAATTTCACCCCTAACTCTCTAAAAAGGGGGTTGAAACTAGAAAACGTTTGATCCCGGCTGGCTGGCTTTTGGACAAGCTACTGCCCAAACGGTTGAACGTAGAAACATGAAATTTTCAGGGTATATTATTTAACACCCTAGATGTGTACTAAGAAAGGAATTTTTGCAATTCTACCCCTAAGGGTGTTAAATAAGGAATTTTATTTTACATATACGGAAATCCGTCAATTTTCAAGTTGTGTTCATTAAAATCGGTAAGTAGGCTTTTGGATAAAAATAACAAAGTTCCTCGATTTTTAATTCCACCCCTACTTATGAGTCTACCTCCTAGGGGGGTGAAACGGGGGTCCAAAGATATTACGAAGAAATGCTCCTTCACGCCGCAGTTACTGATCGGAATTGGCTGAAATTTGAAAAAGAGTTAAATCATATTCTGGTTTAATAAATAGACTACTTTTTATCCCACAAAAATCTATGGTTCCCGCGAAATTTGTAAAAATTAGAAATACGCGCGGGGGAAATGCTCCTTCACGTCGCAATTTCTGAATCGATTTGTCTAAAATTTAGAATAGAGGTAGATTATATCCCGGTTTAATACATAGGCTAATTTTTATCCCCAAAAAATCCACGGTTTCTGCGGGATGTGTGAAAAACCAAAATTCCTGCGGAAGAAAAACTTCTGTACGCCGCAACTACTGAAACGATCAGGATGAAATTTGGATTAGAGGCAGATTAGATAATGATCTAGCACTTAGGTTACTTTTTAGCCCGGAAAAATCCATAGTTTAACGGGATTTTCGACAAATCGATTTCCACGCAGGAGAAAAATCCTTTACGCTGCGATTACTGAACCGACTTGGCTGAAATTTGGAATGGAGATAGATTACATCGTGTATTAGTACATAGGCTACTTTTTATCCCGGAAATATCCATGGATTCCGAGAAATATGTGAAAAACCGTAATTTTCGCAGTAGAAATACCTTTATGCTGAAACTACACAAATGATTTAGTTGAAATTTGGAGTTAAGATAAACGATATCCTGGATTATCATACAGCTTATCTTTTATTCTGGAAATTCCGTGTTTACCGCAAAATTTATGTAAAAATGAAGTTCACGCGAGGGATACCGTCAGCTACTTTCTTGAAAGTAGGTATAAAGGTTAAGTTTGATAAGGAAATTCAGGTTTTTGAAAAATCTGAATCTCTGGGTTTGTGAAAAATCGAAATTAACGCGGGCAAAGCCGCGCGCAAAAGCTAGTATAATTATAATAATTAAAAGCCCTTCACTCGTCCGGGCCTTTAACAACAGGGCAACAGTCGTACAATCTCGTTTACTTAATGCTCCTTGTCCAGTTTGGATTTAAAAAAAACTTATTATAAGATGAAATCACTTGCTAAATTTAACCCTTCAGTTTGCTTCAATTACACTAATAATAAATTAAATAGGCGTAAGTTTGAATTAGTGTGTTTTTTACTGATTGACGCACCATTTACTGAAATTATTTGGCTTAGATTTGTAAAGGAGATAGATTATTTACCTATGGAATATATTGATAAAAATCCCTGATTCCCGCGGGATTAATTAAAAACTGATTCTTACTGAACTGAGCCCTGGAAAAAGATAGTAAATTTTAAACTCTTGGCATTTCATTTCAAAGTTAAATAGAGAATAATATCATCTCCGGTAGAGGTAACCAGTTTCATTTAAAGGACATGCTTACTATAGCTCGTAAATAAAGCTTACTATAGTATTAAGGATTATTTACATGAATCAAATCCTTGGGAGTGAATGAACTGCTGTATTATAATTACTAGCTCAACTAGTTTTTAAGAGCATTTATGAAGTGGTGATAACCGAAAACAAAACCCGGCTGAGTTTGTTGTGGGCTTCTTCTCAGTGCAGGGCGCGGGTTAAAACTTAGTTTACGAGGGTTCCACCCTCGTAAACTAAGTTTTAAGTCGACTTGTAGTTATCACCGTACATAATATTATGTAACAAATAATGTTGACGTTTTACAAGTGCCTTGTAAGTTAGGCCTGTGTGAAATAAATATATTTTGACTTTGACTTTGACTTTGGGACAATTAGCTACATTTAGATATACATACCAAATACCTAAGCAAAAGTATACAGCATCGCCGAAAAATTCCAGGAAAGTTTTCCAAAGGTAAAGTGTTACTTACTCTTTGAAAAATAATTAAATGAAAATCACCCTTTACATATTGTGACAGCTTTCTAGTGTAGTGTAGTGTGTCGTATATTTTTAATATCACACCATTAAATTTACAGCTAGGCGTACGTGAGAATTTTACTAAACTTAACGACATGGCTTTAAATTTAATTATCTTGAATTAACTTCCCGGTCCTGTTTAAATAGAGATAAACAGAAAAGCAAACTGCGCCGAAACGATACTCGTTAAAGACCAAAAAAGTAAGGGTTATTTACTCATCAGCCCGGGTGACTTAACCCAAAGCCCGGGATCAATATAAATCGGCCTCGCGATGTTCGGTAGCGTAATGGTTAGTTTCCATTGTAACCGGCTTTTAACCGTACTGTCGATTTTGACGGCGGGTCAGTTCAACGCGACGTTACCGTATCAAATGGTCTAAGGAGTGAAATGTCTGACGCTGCTAAACGTCTAATATGCAAAACATCTAGTTTTTATTTATTTTATTTATTTCAAATGATACACAAACAGTCACTGTATAATCATTAAAAAAATAGTACAATGTTTAAGTCTAGTGCGAGTACAGTAACCTTTACATGTGTACACAGCATTACATAACTTTTCCGGTTAAAAAAACACATTATAAAGAAATATCGAGCTCTAACTAATACAATTAAAAGTCAGTTACATAATTTACATTAAATCGGTATATAAAACAAATTGCAATTTATTATTTGCGAGAAAAACAATTTTAAATCTGATATGATGAAATCAGTATTTAGACATATTGCTTAGTGGTTATTTTGTGCAGACATTCAGTATTAAATGTCCTACACATTTTTTCCTACACACCTAATTTTCTAAAAATAATACATAATTATTGTAAAAGAAACGTTACAAAATGTAGTGCAATTTTTTACAAATTTTTTTATTTCATTCGGTCTAAATATCTCATCTGCTATTGCCTATAACTATTATACAGCTGAAGAGTTTGTCTGTTTGTTGGTATGTTTCAATGCACTAATAGAGATTAAGAAAAACTGGTCCAAATTAATATTTTCTTGTGTTGGATAGGGCGTTTATTGTGAAAGGTAGGCAATATAACATTACGTTATGACCAATAGGACCGGAGCGTCGATGAAAAAAAAGTGGAAAAAATTAGAAAAAAATGTTCTTTTTAGTAATGTACGAACACATTGTTCTGCTTTAAAAGTTCCAAAAAAAGTCCGCGACCATATGCCTATCTTTTCACTTAACTTATTATAACGGAATATGTAAAAACCGATATTCATTCTGAAGTCCCAGGCAGCAGCTAGTCATGAATAAAATTATTTTGCAGAATTTTTAAAAAGCTTTTTTGTATCTTTAATGAAATAAAGTCGTGAATATAAATCGGTTTACTCCCAATTCGTCTTTGGTATAGTGGAAACTCGCAGTCGGGATTCACGTGGCCGAATTAATGGAATTTAACACTAAGTCTTCGGCAAAAACGGTGGAATTAGAAAAGGAATCCTTAGCCCGGCTTAAGTTTAAGAGATGGGGCCGGTTGTTGTCTTGCAATATAAATGAAACGGCTATCTGATCGGACGTCCGAAAACTTTCTTTCTACTAAAATTGAACGGACTCCTTGATTTGAGGAGGTGCTAGTTTTTTGTATTCGTTTATCTACTCGTTATACTTATACTAGTTGACCCAGCAAACGTTGTTTGCCATTAAGCATAAAAAAATAGCTAACGAACTATTCAAGCCTACCCAACATACACAGGAAATTTCATAACAATCGGTCGAGCCGTTTCGAAGGAGTTTGGTAACAAAAATTGGTACAAGAATTTTATATATTAGAGAGAGATTGAGGTAATAAGTGTTCCTTGTTTATGTATAGTCACGGAGTGAAAAGGTTCGACACCTTAGTGTCGGTTTTCGCTTACTCTAGTATTGCAAGAGTCCATAATGTCAACATACCAGTACAAACGAATAAATTCGACTACTGTATATCTATTAATCCTTACTAATATTATAAATGGGAAAGTGAGTTTGTTTGTATGTTTGTTCCGCTTTCCCGCCGCTACTACTGAACCGATTAGGCTGAAATTTGGAACATAGATAGCTTATAACCCGGATTAACAAATAGGCTACTTTTTATTCCGGGAAATTCCATAGTTCCCGTGGGAAATTTTTACAGCAATCTATAGCTACATCTATAGGTACGTAGCTAAAGCAAACATCTTTGAAAGTAGGTATAAGGTTGTAAAATTTATGTTTCCCTCAGGATTTGTTAAAAAGCGAATTTGACACAGGCAGGGCGGTGGGCAAAAGCTAATGATACTACCGATCTGATACTACTACTACTGATCACTACAGCTGTGATAATGGGCACCATATAGGTTCTGAACTTAGCACTGTACGCTTTTAACAATGTGTGTTTAGCAATGGGTTATGGGTTAATAACATTATAACTGAGAAAACGGGTACCAATACAGACCCTAAACTTACAACTTTTTCGCTATTAACAATGTGTGTTTAGTTGAAAAATGGGATATGGGATTATCCTTACTAATATTATAAATGGGAAAGTGAGTTTGTTTGTATGTTTGTTCCGCTTTCCCGCCGCTACTACTGAACCGATTTGGCTGAAATTTGGAACATAGATAGCTTATAACCCGGATTAACAAATAGGCTACTTTTTATTCCGGGAAATTCCATAGTTCCCGTGGGAAATTTTTACAGCAATCTATAGCTACATCTATAGGTACGTAGCTAAAGCAAACATCTTTGAAAGTAGGTATAAGGTTGTAAAATTTATGTTTCCCTCAGGATTTGTTAAAAAGCGAATTTGACACAGGCAGGGCGGTGGGCAAAAGCTAATGATACTACCGATCTGATACTACTACTACTGATCACTACAGCTGTGATAATGGGCACCATATAGGTTCTGAACTTAGCACTGTACGCTTTTAACAATGTGTGTTTAGCAATGGGTTATGGGTTAATAACATTATAACTGAGAAAACGGGTACCAATACAGACCCTAAACTTACAACTTTTTCGCTATTAACAATGTGTGTTTAGTTGAAAAATGGGATATGGGATTATCCTTATCCTTACTAATATTATAAATGGGAAAGTGAGTTTGTTTGTATGTTTGTTCCGCTTTCCCGCCGCTACTACTGAACCGATTTGGCTGAAATTTGGAACATAGATAGCTTATAACCCGGATTAACAAATAGGCTACTTTTTATTCCGGGAAATTCCATAGTTCCCGTGGGAAATTTTTACAGCAATCTATAGCTACATCTATAGGTACGTAGCTAAAGCAAACATCTTTGAAAGTAGGTATAAGGTTGTAAAATTTATGTTTCCCTCAGGATTTGTTAAAAAGCGAATTTGACACAGGCAGGGCGGTGGGCAAAAGCTAATGATACTACCGATCTGATACTACTACTACTGATCACTACAGCTGTGATAATGGGCACCATATAGGTTCTGAACTTAGCACTGTACGCTTTTAACAATGTGTGTTTAGCAATGGGTTATGGGTTAATAACATTATAACTGAGAAAACGGGTACCAATACAGACCCTAAACTTACAACTTTTTCGCTATTAACAATGTGTGTTTAGTTGAAAAATGGGATATGGGATTATCCTTACTAATATTATAAATGGGAAAGTGAGTTTGTTTGTATGTTTGTTCCGCTTTCCCGCCGCTACTACTGAACCGATTTGGCTGAAATTTGGAACATAGATAGCTTATAACCCGGATTAACAAATAGGCTACTTTTTATTCCGGGAAATTCCATAGTTCCCGTGGGAAATTTTTACAGCAATCTATAGCTACATCTATAGGTACGTAGCTAAAGCAAACATCTTTGAAAGTAGGTATAAGGTTGTAAAATTTATGTTTCCCTCAGGATTTGTTAAAAAGCGAATTTGACACAGGCAGGGCGGTGGGCAAAAGCTAATGATACTACCGATCTGATACTACTACTACTGATCACTACAGCTGTGATAATGGGCACCATATAGGTTCTGAACTTAGCACTGTACGCTTTTAACAATGTGTGTTTAGCAATGGGTTATGGGTTAATAACATTATAACTGAGAAAACGGGTACCAATACAGACCCTAAACTTACAACTTTTTCGCTATTAACAATGTGTGTTTAGTTGAAAAATGGGATATGGGATTATCCTTACTAATATTATAAATGGGAAAGTGAGTTTGTTTGTATGTTTGTTCCGCTTTCCCGCCGCTACTACTGAACCGATTTGGCTGAAATTTGGAACATAGATAGCTTATAACCCGGATTAACAAATAGGCTACTTTTTATTCCGGGAAATTCCATAGTTCCCGTGGGAAATTTTTACAGCAATCTATAGCTACATCTATAGGTACGTAGCTAAAGCAAACATCTTTGAAAGTAGGTATAAGGTTGTAAAATTTATGTTTCCCTCAGGATTTGTTAAAAAGCGAATTTGACACAGGCAGGGCGGTGGGCAAAAGCTAATGATACTACCGATCTGATACTACTACTACTGATCACTACAGCTGTGATAATGGGCACCATATAGGTTCTGAACTTAGCACTGTACGCTTTTAACAATGTGTGTTTAGCAATGGGTTATGGGTTAATAACATTATAACTGAGAAAACGGGTACCAATACAGACCCTAAACTTACAACTTTTTCGCTATTAACAATGTGTGTTTAGTTGAAAAATGGGATATGGGATTATCCTTACTATATATTATTAATATTATAAATGGGAAAGTGAGTTTGTTTGTATGTTTGTTCCGCTTTCCCGCCGCTACTACTGAACCGATTTGGCTGAAATTTGGAACATAGATAGCTTATAACCCGGATTAACAAATAGGCTACTTTTTATTCCGGGAAATTCCATAGTTCCCGTGGGAAATTTTTACAGCAATCTATAGCTACATCTATAGGTACGTAGCTAAAGCAAACATCTTTGAAAGTAGGTATAAGGTTGTAAAATTTATGTTTCCCTCAGGATTTGTTAAAAAGCGAATTTGACACAGGCAGGGCGGTGGGCAAAAGCTAATGATACTACCGATCTGATACTACTACTACTGATCACTACAGCTGTGATAATGGGCACCATATAGGTTCTGAACTTAGCACTGTACGCTTTTAACAATGTGTGTTTAGCAATGGGTTATGGGTTAATAACATTATAACTGAGAAAACGGGTACCAATACAGACCCTAAACTTACAACTTTTTCGCTATTAACAATGTGTGTTTAGTTGAAAAATGGGATATGGGATTATCCTTACTAATATTATAAATGGGAAAGTGAGTTTGTTTGTATGTTTGTTCCGCTTTCCCGCCGCTACTACTGAACCGATTTGGCTGAAATTTGGAACATAGATAGCTTATAACCCGGATTAACAAATAGGCTACTTTTTATTCCGGGAAATTCCATAGTTCCCGTGGGAAATTTTTACAGCAATCTATAGCTACATCTATAGGTACGTAGCTAAAGCAAACATCTTTGAAAGTAGGTATAAGGTTGTAAAATTTATGTTTCCCTCAGGATTTGTTAAAAAGCGAATTTGACACAGGCAGGGCGGTGGGCAAAAGCTAATGATACTACCGATCTGATACTACTACTACTGATCACTACAGCTGTGATAATGGGCACCATATAGGTTCTGAACTTAGCACTGTACGCTTTTAACAATGTGTGTTTAGCAATGGGTTATGGGTTAATAACATTATAACTGAGAAAACGGGTACCAATACAGACCCTAAACTTACAACTTTTTCGCTATTAACAATGTGTGTTTAGTTGAAAAATGGGATATGGGATTATAATGCTATAAATGTGAAAATGGGTACCTAAATAGGTCTCTATTTACATTGTGTGTTTTAGTTGAGCAATGGGATTTTGGGTTAGTAATATTGTAACTGTTATATTAAATACCTATATAAATTCTGACTTACCATTGTTTCACTATAAGTTTTTTTGTTTTAGTTGAGATGGATGAGTTTAGATGAGTCAATGAGATACAGGTTAAAAATATTATATTTGTGAAAACGGGTACCCATATAACATAGGTTTTAAACTAATAACTGTTTTGCTACTGAAAATTTTTGTATTAGTTGACAAGGGATATGGGAAAGTAATACGATATATGTGAAAATGGGTACACAGCTGCTGAAATTGCAAGAACTCCAGGTTAGCTTAGGTAAGAATAGGTTAGTATGCAGCGTTGCGGAAGAATATATCAGTAAAACGACGTTTTACCTCATTACTCAAAAACTAAGCCAGTTATCAAAAATTCGTTATGAATATATTATGTTTTAGATGAGCAATGTGATATGGGATAGTAATGCTGTAAATGTGAAAATGGGTAGATACATTGAGCCCCGTAGTTGAACCTATATTGATTAAGGACGGAAGCGGGAAGAGCAGTAAAACTACTAAGCCGATGTTTCTTTTAGTTGTTGTAGTAGTTGACTGTTTGTCTATCCCGTATGCTACTTTTTATCCCAGAAAATCGTTGGCTCCCACGGTATTTGTAACAGCCCGAAATTCACGCGGGCGAAGCCGCGGGCAAAAGCTAGTTATTTTATAATTAAAGCCACCCTGGCGCAAATGGGGTACTGTCTGAGGTTCAGTTCTTCTTTGGCACTTTAGATATTCATTTCTAAACTGGTATATTTGTTCATATGTAATTTCGTGGAAAACTTTGTTTGGGGGATGGTACTCATCTGCTGCGGCCGAATCCTTTCACCAAAATAAAACTTGGCGAATTTATAAATTCAAAAATATGTATTGTCCCCGATTCAATCCTAGAAGCGTAGATTTATAAATAAGTCGTCGCTCAGATGAGTAGATGTGTACATTTCCAGGGAAATTATCAAATATTGGAAGGTGCTCGGAAGTATAAAATTAATATAATAATCTAAATTAGTTAATAGATTAAATGCCTATACTTCAATATTAATTTTAATAAGGGAAATCTAATTAGATTTCTGGATTAAAATTAATTTTCTCCAGTTTCATCGTTGTTTTAATAATTGTAAAGTTCATTGCGTAAAATATTACCTTTTAACTTCTAGCTCACTTTACTAACTTTTCTCAGCTGGTTCAACTTATACCTTCTAATCAGCTTTTTTAAATAATTAGTTTATTTTCTTCTAATTTGATACAATGCTATATAGTTAATGATAATATAGTTAATGATAAAATGGTTTTATAGCAAACCTTCAATGCATAAAAGCATAATATCATCTTGTTTTTGTTATATCGATTTGTGAAAGTTTGTGACTTTTTTTTATAGTTTTATTCTGGAAAAACCTACAGATTTCGCGAGATTATAAAACAAACTAATTATTATATTTTTTTACTACTATCATTTAGTAGCGTTAGAAATTTTTTGGCATGGGTTTTTTCCCCATGCCAAAAATTGTCTAACGGTATACTAACGAAGTGTTCACTTTAAAAATAATTACGTGAGTACCTATTTATTAATCGCCGGACTACACTATAAAGGTATACAGAGGTTTCGGTTACGGTGACGAGATCAATGGTTTTTACCTCACATATCAGTATTCCTCGACCCGCCTAAAAAGTTTTCAGTCCAAAAACATATTTTCTGTATGTTACGAGTATTTAGTAGCTGCCAAGATGAACTGACCCAGACAGTAGATGATATTTAAAAATGTACCAATTAGAATATCGCATTCCACTGCCATGGTTAGCCATTTAGAGAGCACTTGCTGCCAATTATAAAACTTCCGGCGGCTTGTCGCGGGTAAAGTAGCGCTGGGCCCGTTATAAAATTATTTTACACTGAAATAAACTCGTTCACTATTTTTAAGAGCGACCCTGTTCGAATAACGTGCTTTTTGAGGCTCGGATGAGCGGATTATAACATATACGAATCTACAAATCAGTCATCTATTAGTAAGTACCTGACTACAATCTTATCTGACGGTGAGTGATGCAGTCGAAAATGTTAACTTGAAAAGGATGTGACCCTAAACGGTTGCTACACGTCATCGCACCGGAACGCTAAATCGCTTTGGTCCTTGGTAATTTTTAGTGAACTGCAAGCTGAATACTGTAAAGACAATTACTTTAAATTTTAAACGTCATGCATTTTGGGTCTGTAATCTAAATTCGCTCTGAAGAAGAAACATGATTGGGAAAAGATTTTCTCGAAGAAGTTCTCATAAAAATGCTCCAGATGATTTCCATTTTTCTATATATTTTTTTGAGAACTAACTTATTTTTTTAGTTGTTAGGTAAAACGTCGTTTTTCTGTTATATTCTTCCGGAATGCTGCATGTTGCACCCACCGACGTATACGTAATTATGAGAAGAACAAAAGTAAAATCAGTATATCACTTTAACCAGACTCGGCTTAAACCTCTCAAACATAAGCGAATTTAGAAATTATATTGAAGTTATAAAATTACAAACTGGCCCTAAAAAGTCGTCTAAACTGAGGTCGTCAAAACTGAGATTCTTGTCTTAAATCTGAGAAACAAGAACTCAAGCAAACACGATGCATACACGCCTTTGGAGATGACATAGATGTTGGCCACAACGTCATAATGAATAGAGCTATCGGCATTGGTGGCACTTGGTCGGCTATTAATAACGGATCGCCTGCGATATCGCTCTCCGAAGATCTATTGTGCGCAAGTTCGTGTGTTAACCGACTCAATTTAGTAGATACAGGCTTCAATTAAACTATGCGTGAGTGACCCTTTAGTTTAAATAACTGTATAATATCAATTCTGTTTTATTTTCCAATATCGGATAAATAACCATAATATAATTATTATCATACAAGTCTATCCACGTATAGGTATTAAGAATGACAAGGTGGTAATCAAGTTTTCTCAAGAACCACAACGAAAATAATCTAGGAAAATAAAATAGTATTTTCTTACTAGGAATAAATTACTTTCCTTTCAATGCACATTTCCTGTCATACAGATATGAAATCTGTTAATAACTTTGGAATCCCGAAGTTAATTTAAAAATATAACAATGTTAGCAGTTAATATGGAGACCGTAGTCTATAAAAAGTAAAGTTTGGATTTGACTTAACTTGGTACAGGATTCCATACATCGATGGTCATCCCTTTAGTAGGATAACATCTGCTGCTGTATCATCAGTTACCATTATAACTGAGGTCGCATCAGTAACTTGTAGAGTGTAAAAAAATATGGCTTATTGTATCTAATTGTGCGGTGTTATGAAAAATTATCATAATTGCGAAGTAATACGTTAATATAAAAATAAGTGTAGCAAAATACTTTTAGGTTCTTATTAAAATTAGTAGCAATTTTTCATTTCATAACCCGTATTGCAATGTAGCACTCAGACATAATACACAAACTCTGCTTTTGCTGTATTTTAAAACGCAGGCCGGTTTATTTTATGGTCAAAATCTGTTCAGTCATTTATATTTTGTTATCAACCCATTTAACTGCCAAATATATATTACGTTGTACGATTATTACTTTAAATTAGAGCTCTGTATTTTCGTCTATACTTCAGTTTGAAATTGAATATTCGAGTGCGTAAATTGAATATCCATGACAACAGCTTTCAATTACTCAAATTATCCACCCACGATACTTAATCAAGTCTGGAATTAGTTTATATTAACTTGTACCTATTATAGTTACAAGTATATTATGCTTAATATCATTTAATAGAAGCATTCTCGTATCATGCCTATATCTCGTAGTGTTTGCAATAAATCTTCTCCGAAACGGCTTGACCGATATGTATGAACTTTTTTCAGTAGATTCGGTAGGTCTGAGATTAGAACCTTGACTATTTTTTACTTACCTAAGTGGGAAATAATTTATAATTATAGCAAAATCAAGTGTGCCGGGTCAGCAATTGATTCTAAAAAATATACTCTATACAAGAATATTATCCTTGTTATTGCCAATATTTTATTTTGTGTTCGTACTTTAAATATCTAACTTTCAGTGGCGTCCAAAAAACTGAGAATGTATTTTATAAATGATTAGGTATATCAGTATACTCTTCCCTTGTGTACAGTAGAACCCGCTTAGTTCGAACACGCTTAATACGATTTCTCACATACTTCGCATAATACGCTTTCTCGCTTAAGACAATTTTTGGTTGGGTCCCTGTGAAATCGTCTTAAATGGGTTTTACTGTAGTTTATTACTCCCTCAAGAAAATTATATACGAATACTTAAGAGTATTACAAGTTAGGCTGGAATCTGAGAAGAGTTTCCTATACAGAGAGGTGTCCGGCAAGGTGATCCTATTCACCCAAATTGTTTCAGCGGCCCTCGAAATGATCTTCAGAAACCTGGAACTTTATAGGTTACTAGCTTTTGCGCGCGGCTTTGCCCGCGTTAATTTCGAATTTTCACAAACCCAGAGATTCAAATTTTTCAAAAACCTGTATTTCCCTATCAAACTTAACCTTTATACCTACTTTCAAGAAAGGAGCTGACGGTATCCCTCACGTGAACTTCGTTTTTACATAAATTTTGCGGTAAATTTCCAGAATAAAAGATAAGCTGTATGATAATCCAGAATATCGTTTATCTTAACTCCAAACTTCAACTAAATCATTTGTGTAGTTTCAGCATAAAGGTATTTCTACCGCAAAAATTACGGGTTTTCACATATTTCTCGGAATCCATGGATATTTCCGGGATAAAAAGTAGCCTATGTACTAATACACGATGTAATCTATCTCCATTCCAAATTTCAGCCAAGTCAGTTCAGTAATCGCAGCGTAAAGGATTTTTCTCCTGCGTGGAAATCGATTTTCAAAAATCCCGTAAAACTATGGATTTTTCCGGGATGAAAAGTAACCTTAGTTTTAAATCGTTACATAATTTACCTCTCATCCAAATTTTTGTCAAATCGTTTCAGTAGTTACGGCGTAAAAGGGTTTTCCTCCCGCGTGAATTTTGGTTTTTCACGTATACCGCGGAAACCATGGATTTTTTCAGAATAAAAAGTAGCCTATGTATTAAACCGGGATATAATCTACCTTTATTCCAAATTTCAGTCAAGTCTGTTCAGTGATTGCGGCGTAAACGATTTTACTCCGGCGTGGAATTCGACTTTTCAACTATCCCGCAAAAACCATGTAATTTTCCGGCATAAAAAGTAACCTAAGTGCTAGATCATTATCTAATCTGCCTCTAATCCAAATTTCATCCTGATCGTTTCAGTAGTTGCGGCGTAAAGAAGTTTTTCTTCCGCAGGAATTTTGGTTTTCCACACATCCCGCAGAAACCATGGATTTTTTCGGGATAAAAATTAGCCTATGTATTAAACCGAGATATAATCTACCTCTATTCTAAATTTTAGACAAATCGATTCAGAAATTGCGACGTGAAGGAGCATTTCCCCCGCGCGTATTTCTATTTTTTACAAATTTCGCGGGAACCATAGATTTTTGTGGGATAAAAAGTAGTCTATTTATTAAACCAGAATATGATTTAACTCTTTTTCAAATTTCAGCCAATTCCGATCAGTAACTGCGGCGTGAAGGAACATTTCTTCGTAATATCTTTGGACCCCCGTTTCACCCCCCTAGGAGGTAGTCTCATAAGTGGGGTGGAATTAAAAAATCGAGGAACTTTGTTATTTTTATCCAAATGCCTACTTACCGATTTTAATGAACACTACTTGAAAATTGACGGATTTCCATATATGTAAAATAAAATTCCTTATTTAACACCCTTAGCGGTAGAATTTCAAAAATTCCTTTCTTAGTACACATCTAGGGTGTTAAAAGAATATTCCCTGAAAATTTCATGTTTCTACGTTCAACCGTTTGGGCAGTAGCTTGTCCAAAAGCCAACCAGCCGGGACCAAGCGTTTTCTAGTTTCAACCCCCTTTTTAGAGAGTTAAGGGTGAAATTTCCAAAATCCGTCGGACACCCATTCTCTTATTTTTATTCGAAAGTCTATATACCAATTTTCATGGATCTAACTTGAAAAATGAGGGACTTTCATACAAACCTAAATCCCTTATTTAACCCCCTTAGGGGTAGAATTTCAAAAAACCCTTTCTTAGCGAGCGGTTTGGGTTCACAAAGAATCTTCCCTAAAAATTTCAAGTTCTTACGTTCAGCCATTTGGGCTGTAGCTTGTCTGTCAGTCAGTCACTCAGGACAAAGCCTTTTATAGTTATAGATTGAACTTAATGTAAAATTTAGTATAAACAATGAATGTACGTAATTACTTTATTCTATATTACTCTGTGTCGCGGAATCATCAGTGAGCAGCGCAACTTGGCTTAAAATTATAATATACGAGTGGTCTTTATTAAAATCAACGCTGAATTCCTAATTTCCATAGCGCCAACAGAGAGAACATGAGGAATGCATCTCGTACACGTCGGGATGAATATTGCTACTGGGATGCGCTCGGAGCAAACAAAAACACACGAGTATATCCCACGCTAAGGATTATTCATCTTATACGTGTCATGCATAGCTTAGCTTTATTAATTTCCTACTGCGTCTTCGGAAGGCACTAGATGTTTCTTAGTAAATACTTCTCTATATACTACCTATATAGCAGAATAAGGATTTTTTTTGTTCCCGTTCGTTTTCAAAAGCTTTAATGGTTTCCTATAGCAATCTACCTACCACTTTAGATATAGATTGCTATGAGAATCATGTATTTTTCCGTGACACAAAATAGCCAAAATCCAAAAATTCTAAATGATTTATTTAATATAGGCCTAACTTATATTAATTACATTTTAGCGCATATATGTTAGTCGTAGTTATAAACTGCGTTCTATACTTCATACAAATTGGTTCATTAGATACGGTCTGATTGATTAACAAATAGACAAAACAAACATATTATTACAATCTCAAAAACTTATTTTGAAATTAATTTTTAGTATTAGGTCCTTACATATGAAATTGGCGTTTTGTCGTACTGGCCACTTTGATCTCAAATATCTCTTCTTTGGTTAGAAATTCCAATTTCAAATTTATACAGCTATTTACTCATGCTTTTGTGTTTTGAAAATCGTAATTCATTTTTTTTCTCTTTTGGTTTTTTTTTGCGCCACTCTGTTTACAAAATGGAAAACTTGAAATATCGCGTTATTTACGAGTACGAGTTCCATCGTGGCACCAGTGCTGCAGAAACGGCTCGAAGGATTAATGATATATACGGCGAGGGTCTCGCAAAAGAAAACACGTGCGTTTTTGGTTCCAACGTTTTCGTTCTGGAAATTTCGACCTGCAGAACAAGCCCCGTCGACGGCCGGAGACCAAAGTTGACAATGAAGAATTGAAGGTTATTGTGGAAGCGGATCCATCGCAAACCACGTCCGACCTAGCTGCAGGCTGCGGTGTTAGTGATAAAACTGTTTTAGTTCACTTGAAGCAAATTGGGAAGGTGAAAAAGCTTGAAAGGTGGGTACCTCATGAATTGAGTGCAGCAAACCGACAAACGCGCGTAGACTGCTGTGTTACATTACTGAACCGGCACAGTAATGAAGGGATTTTAAATCGAATCATTACCTGTGATGAAAAATGGATCCTGTATGATAATCGGAAACGCTCATCGCAATGGTTGAACCCTGGCGAACCAGCCAAATCCTGCCCCAAACGCCTGCCCTGACTCAAAAAAAATTACTTGTGAGCGTTTGGTGGACTAGCGCCGGCGTCGTTCACTACAGCTTTCTTAAATCTGGCCAGACTATTACGGCGGATATCTATTGTCAGCAACTGCAATCCATGATGGAAAAGCTAGCTGCTAAACAACCGAGGCTGGTCAATCGTTCTAGGCCACTGCTGCTTCAGGACAACGCTAGACCACACACTGCACAACAGACGGCTACCAAATTAGAGGAGCTTCAATTGGAATGCCTAAGACATCCACCTTACTCCCCGGACCTTGCTCCAACAGATTACCATTTTTTTCGAAATTTGGATAACTTCTTACAAGGGAAAAAATTTAACTCCGATGAGGCAGTCCAAAGCGCTTTCAAAGATTTTATTGATTCCCGTCCGAATGGCTTTTTTAGTAAGGGATCAATGAATTACCTATAAGGTGACAAAAGTGCATAGATAGCAATGGTACATACTTTGATTAAATATATATATTATATTTAAAAAAATCGACTTTATGTTCCCCCATACAAAATGCCAATTTCATATGTAAGGACCTATATTTTTTATAAGTTGTTTACCTTGTACTTTTAGCGGACTTATTATGGCTTTTATGGTTCATAAATGTGTATGTGTAAAGAGAAGTAATAAAATCCTTACTGAAACACACACCAAAAGATTCCCATCGTTAGAATACAACTTGAATAAGAAATTCTATTAAGTCGACTTCGCATCGCACCTGATGCTTACGGTTTAGGTACTTGGGCTATAAAAGACAATTTCGTTTACGTATTGTACTTAAGATAGATTGGAGGAAATGTAATTGTTACTTCTCGAATGATATTTTATTTTTACTGGTTGGAGGACTCTTTTTGCGGAGTTCATCAGGGTTGGTACCGCCATGCCAGTTATTCTGCAATGAAGCAATAATGTCTATGCCGACGAGATATCTAAAAAATGGAATTCATTACTTCTCTACTCTACCATTAGGCGACCGAATGGCGAAGCAGTAGCGATCCTGCCGTCTGCGTCAGCGACCGTGGGTTCGTTTTCCACAACTGGAACATATTTGGGTGATGACAATTAATGTTTTCAAGTATAATAATAATAATAAATTGTTTATTTGTGAACAGAAAATAAATACAGTAATCTTTAAATTACTCTGGACCCCCAAACTAGGAAACCCGTGACTTGGGGGTCGGTTTCTAGACTTAAACTAAAAAAACAATTTTTAACACGGACGGACAACAGTAAATGTAACTTATCTATATATATAAAAGAATGAGGCATTTTGGTTGTTCCACGGATTCCGCCAAAACTATAGGTCGTAGAGATCTGAAATTTGGTACCTAGGTAGATATTAGGTCATGAATTCGTACTAAGACGGGGATTCCAGCAATTCAAATTTTAAGGGGTGAAAACCGTGGGTTTTATGGATTTCCCCATACAAAAGTGAAATTTTTTTCGTTGTTCCAGGAATTCCCAAAAAGCTACAAGTCGTAGGGATCTGAAATTTGGTACCTAGGTTGATATTAGGTCATGAATTCGTACTAAGACGGGGATTCAAGAAATTCAAATTTTAAGGGGTAAAAACCGTTGGTTTTTTGGATTTCCCCATACAAAAGTGAAATTTTTTTCGTTGTTCCAGGAATTCCCGAAAAGCTACAAGTCGTAGGGATCTGAAATTTGGTAACTAGGTAGATATTAGGTCACGAATTCGTACTAAGACGGGGATTCCAGAAATTCAAATTTTAAGGGGTAAAATTCGTTGGTTTTATGGATTTCCCCATACAAAAGTGAATTTTTTTTCGTTGTTCCAGGAATTCCCGGAAATCTACAAGTCGTAGAGATCTGAAATTTGGTACCTAGGTTGATATTAGGTCATGAATTCGTACTAAGACGGGGATTCCAGAAATTCAAATTTTAAGGGGTAAAAACCGTTGGTTTTTTGGATTTCCCCATACAAAAGTGAAATTTTTTTCGTTGTTCCAGGAATTCCCGAAAAGCTACAAGTCATAGAGATCTGAAATTTAGTACCTGGGTTGATATTAGGTCATGAATTCGTACTAAGACGGGGATTCCAGAAATTCAAATTTTAAAGGGTGAAAACCGTTGGTTTTATGGATTTCTCCATACAAAAGTGTAATTTTTTTCGTTGTTCCAGGAATTCCCGAAAAGCTGCAAGTCGTAGAGATCTGAAATTTGGTACCTAGGTTGGTATTATATCATGAATTCGTATTCAGAAAGGGATTTTCGAAATCCAAATTTTGAGGAGGAAAAATTTTGAACTTTTTGGCCGCCATTTTGAACTTTTTTGTTACTGGGCCGATTGCTTTGCAAATCGACTTTTGACTATGGCAGCAAGCATAGAGAAGGAATTTGTTGCCAAAATTAAAAAAAGTGGCCGCCATTTTGAACTTTTTTGTTACTGGGCCGATTGCCTTCAAAAGCGATATTTGACTATGGCAGCAAGCATAGAAAAGGAATTTGTGGTCAAAATTTTAAAAAAGTGGCCGCCATTTTGAACTTTTTGGTTACTGGGCCGATTGCTTTGAAAATCGATATTTGACTATGGCAGCAAGCATAGAGAAGGAATTTGTGGCCAAAATTTAAAAAAGTGGCCGCCATTTTGAACTGTTTTGTTACTGGGTCGATTGCTTTGAAAATCGATATTTGACTATGGCAGCAAGCATAGAGAAGGAATTTGTGGTCAAAATTTAAAAAGTGGCCGCCATTTTGAACTTTTTTGTTACTGGACTGATTGCTTTGGAAATCGATATTTGACTATGGCAGCTGGCATAGAGAAGGAATTTGTGGTCAAAATTTAAAAAAGTGGCCGCCATTTTGAACTTTTTTGTTACTGGACCGATTGCTTTGAAAATCGATATTTGACTATGACAGCAAGCATAGAAAAGGAATTTGTGGTCAAAATTTAAAAAAATGGCCGCCATTTTGAACTTTTTTGTTACTGGACCGATTGCTTTGAAAATCGATATTTGACTATGGCAGCTAGCTTAGAGAAGGAATTTGTGGTCGAATTTTAAAAAAGTGGCCGCCATTTTGAACTTTTTTGTTACTGGGCCGATTTCTTTGAAAATCGATATTTGACTATGGCAGCAAGCATAGAGAAGGAATTTGTGGCCAAAATTTAAAAAAGTGGCCGCCATTTTGAACTTTTTTGTTACTGGGTCGATTGCTTTGAAAATCGATATTTGACTATGGCAGCAAGCATAGAGAAGGAATTTGTGGTCAAAATTTAAAAAAGTGGCCGCTATTTTGAACTTTTTTGTTACTGGACTGATTGCTTTGGAAATCGATATTTGACTATGGCAGCTGGCATAGAGAAGGAATTTGTGGTCAAAATTTAAAAAAGTGGCCGCCATTTTGAACTTTTTTGTTACTGGACCGATAGCTTTGAAAATTGATATCTGACTATCGCAGCAAGCATAGAGAAGGAATTTGTGGTCAAAATTAAAAAAATTTGATCTTTTTGGCCGCCATTTTGAACTTTTTTGTTACTGGGCCGATTGCTTTGAAAATCGATATCTGACTATCGCAGCAAGCATAGAGAAGGAATTTGTGGTCAAGATAAAAAAATGATGAACTTTTTGGCCGCAATTTTGAACTTTTTTGTTACTGGGCCAATTGCTTTGCAAGTCGACGTCTGACTATAACCAGCAAGCATTAGGAAATATTTAGTGGTCAAAATTAAATTAAATGACGGTTAATACAAGAATTTTGGAAACTTAACGCCTGAGGGAGTAAAGCAGAAGGTCAACGTGAGCGAAGCCGCGGGCGTTTGCTAGTCAGTTTATATAAGTGTGGTTGCGAGTGTAATGTTTGTGTATACGTGCGTGCGTGTGATAGTGTGTGTATGTGTGTGTGTGTGTGTGTGTGTGTGTGTGTGTGTGTGTGTGTGTGTGTGTGCGTGCGTGCGTGCGTGCGTGCGTGCGTGCGCGTGTGTTAGAGTGTACATAATAAATAAATAAATAATAAATAAATATCAGGACATTGCACATATCGCAATCTAGCCCCAAAGTAAGCGTTAGCTTGTGTTATGGGTACTAGATAACTGATGTATACATACTTAATAATATACATAAATATAATATATTGAATAACACCCATGTTTGATAATTAGAGTATCTAGATGTTTTTCAATTAATTGCAAAACCGTAACACAAGCTATCATTTACTTTGGGGCTAAATTTCGATGTGTGTTGTGTCCTGATATATTTATATTTATTTTTACATGTATTAGTCTCGGAACAAAACATTCTTTGCTGCTGAAGGAAACAGTCCTACATACATTCCAATACAATAGTATCTCTCTCTGCGAATCGCACTAACTACTTTGTCACGAGCCACGCTGTTCAAATGGAAAAATAATCAAAGCTCTGCAATACGAGCGCGCAATAAAGGCTCTGCAGTATTAAAAAATTATTTATTCCCCCCAGTTTAAATACGGCTGGCTTTATTAATATAGCGGGGGATCCTCCTCGAGAGTTGGCTGGCTTACGGTCGGTCCACATTTTCTCATTAGTTTCAACTACTAAAAGAAAGTTAGTGCACCTACAATAAGCAACACACGGAGGCGATACAATGATAAAATGCACAGGGTTATAAGTGTAGTGGGAAAAGCATGAAAATCTGGTCAATAATTTTGTATATGTCTGGTTTGACAACTGACGCAATCTAAGTTAGGATGGGTGATATTAAATTTTGTCCGAGCACTCATATACATGGTCACTTTATTCAAAATTCCAAGAAAACCTCATATTTTTCAAGACGAAAGTAAGTTATGCTTTAATTTAGAGTATTAGATCTATCTGCATTCCTCGTCAGTTTTGTGATGTTATGCTCAAAAGAGTCACAAACAAAGTATTTAACATACACAATCATCATCATCACGTAAGTCTAAAAACGCCCGCCATTCGAATCTCGATTCGGTTTCGCTATGCCACGTATAACTCTATAATTTTTTTGCATATTTGTATTTTACATAACTTAGCTCCAATGGTCCTGAACTTTACAAAAGAAAGGTTGAATATAGCTTCTCCCCTCAAGTAGCGAGGTCCGCGATTCCTCACCTAGTATACCGTGGATGCCTGGCGTCGTAGATCTAAGTAAACTGGATGTTTTATAAATCCTGCTTTAAATTAAAAGTTAAAGTTGCAAAGACAATTAAAGGGATGAAAGATTTTTATAATTTCTTTTTTGTCGCTTCTCGTTTATTTCATGGAAACTTGTGCAATGCAGCATTCTCACAGGTATTTTCTTTTTATTAAATGCAAGCAATTTTGTGCTGATTCTGTATTAGCACTTCAATGTGAAATATCAGAGTTACTCACATACTTTATCAATTACATATTTCTATTAAACGTCTCATGGTGAATTCAATTTTACATCCAATATGAATTAAAAGTAACTCCATCAGTGTCAAACTTTGACCAAAGGGAGTTTTTTCCATAAAATCAAAGGGAATTTCAATCAAGAAGATTGATGATAGGTTAATCTGAAGATCAATGGCGACGGAAGGGACCTTAGATCGAATCAAGGGTGTGACTTTGGATACATTGCAAAGTTATTTATCTACGTCATCCGTTGAATTTGAAATATGTTCCCCTTTACCATGTTAAATATGGGTTTGACTTGTGCTGTATGGATACTCGTAAGTGTTTAAGTACTCTCTTTTGATGAAAAATTTTTTTTCAGGAGGAACATTTTAAAAATATTATTAATACCAAAAATACTCCTGTATAATAGTAATATTTAATAAATGTTACTAACACTGTTAATTCAATGAGAATACGACTATTTAAGGACCTGTGATATTAATTGAGAGATTTTTCCGAAACGTTTTAATTAACGCTCTAATGTTATTTACAATAATTAACCATTAAAAAGTAACAACGTTCTTTATTATAGTATACAATAATCCTCATAGAAAAATATCCTCACGAAATTCTCGCTATCGTTGATTGATCAAACACAAACAAATTAGGGTCTCGCAAACAATGTTCCGTCTTTAATTAGGGTCGAGACACATTTGTTACTACCGAATACCAATAGAATATACAAAAAAGTTTGTATATTCGAGACCCTGATTCAATATAAAATAAATATTAGGGTGAGTTCCCACTGGGAGCGAAGTCAAGACGTAAACCTTCCCTCAGCTGTAGATGATTCTTCATTTCTTCTTTCCTGGGCTTCTGAGACTAATTTTCTTCACAATGGTATATTATATTATGAACCAAAAACTTTTAATCCAAAAACTTCCCTCGATTAAGTTGCATTACTTAATAATATCCTTTATGTAAAGATATTCTATCTTTCTGTAAAGTATATAAAATTTTCTCAATTTTTGGAGAGTTGAAACTTATTTATTTGATGAGTGTATTTATGTATATTTATGTTTATGAATCTACGATGTTATGAACAATTTGCGTTCATAAAATCGTATAGCTTCTAGCTAACGAACCGATTTTGATTGAGTTTTATTTTATTTGAAGAGTAATTGGATGGCTGAGAAATCTGTTCAGCCATTTGAAATCAAGGTTTCCAGATGAATCGAGTTGAGTTCTGATCGAATAGTTTGGAATTTTCTCACGTGAATGATAATTGATATTAAGATTAAACAACGCAACGCATTGCAAAGCGTATCAAATTTAATCAGGAAGAGAAAAGTAGATTTATCCTGATGTCATACAGATTCATGAAATTTAGAAAAATCATCAATCTTTTATTATAGTTCAGTCATGATTTAATACCTTTAACAGATAACTTTTATTGTAATAGTTAATGTCGTATCGTACTCGTCACAGGACAGTGTTAATGCCAATAAAGGTGATGTAAAAACATTTTTGTAACTACGTTTCGCCCAAGGCTACATCATTAAATTTATTTCTCTTATCGTATAATTTATAACCATTTCGCCTTCGGGTTCGGAAAACGTTATGTAAATATAGAGGAATCCATAAATGAAATGGATCATTCTGTATACCTAATATTATTATATCACAGAGTAAGCATAATTATAGGTCACTTTTTCTAAGCCCTACAGATTTCCCAGAAATCCTACAAATTTTATCTCCTTCAATTTATTTGTTATGTAATGGAAATTGGTCGTAAATAAAAACAAACATATTTTTTCAGTCATTGCTAGAAAATTATACCTAGAATACCACATCCATTATTAATTTGAAAGTTTTTGTACTTCATTGGTGAGCCACAATTCTCTTGACAAAAAAAAATTAACACTAATATATTAAAGACGAATGTTTGTGTGAGTGTGTGTATATAATATTTGGTAGATAACGATTGATCTTATTAAACTTCACGCCTTTACCGGTTTTGTTTAGGGTTAGGGTTTCAGGTATGCAAAGCTAACATTTATAATAAAAACGAAAAATATTTTAAAAACAAATTTTTAAGTTTGATTAGGAGCAGAGGATACAGAAATTAAGAGTAAAAAATCAGCACAAGTTTTCTTTGCTTCTTACGAATTTTATTTATCTTGTATCGTAACAATAAAATTAATATTCAATCGAAACGAGCTAGCGTAGGAAAAAAAAACTTCAGCAGAAACTAACCTATGCATGACCACTTCCATCTGAGGATATAAAAACAAATGTAACGTAACGTTTACAAGACGTTTATGGGGTAGTATATTGCGTAGTATCATGATGGGGGTGCGGAAATATTCGGGAACGTAAAACAACAACAAAGGAATGTTAATATACATACAACAGCACTCAACAATAAGACGAATGTGGACAGAAGAATATTTTACCCGCTTTGGTAATCGTATTTCATTGAATAAACTTAAAGTCCTGACATTATAACATTAATTAAACTCATTTTAGTGATTTGATTTTAAGCAATTACTGCTTCTATAAATTCAATGCACACGGTAAGAAATTGCACTAATTTCCTAACTTACTTGTACCACCGAACATATAAGCTATTGCACTGGGATTCGTTTTAGGTAATTAGGTAACTAACATATTTTCAACCTAAACGTGTATACCTTCTCCGTGCCATCGTGTGTAATAAATAGGTTACACATGTAAAAACACGAAATTAAATACAAGAAGTGGGTAAAAGCGTAACGAAATTGGGACACGCCTGCGAGGAATGTAACACTACGAGTATTTCATACATGTGGGCAGCTAAGATTTTTCATTGTACGCAAAATTGCACTGGCCGCATTCCAGATTCATTCGTCACTCGCGAGCCAAGAATTTGGCAGCCGGTACAGCAGATGGGGATGAGGAATGTTGTACGCGGTTTACAAGTCATTTTCATATTTAGACTGCATGCGCAGTTCGATAAACTCTAAATGTTCTCTAATATATAAAATGTTTGTAACCCAATTAACCTAACTCGTCCAAAACGGGTTGACTGATTTTTATGATTTGGTTTGTTTATAAATTCGGTAGGTCTGAGAATAGGTCGTAAGCTATTTTTTATACCTCTATATGGCAAAACAACGTTTGCTGCAGCTAGTCGAATACATATTAAAATACTCGTGTTTGTATCATAGTTCCTCCGAAACGGCTTGACCGATTTCTATGAAATTGTTTGTGCATATTCGGTAGATCTGACAATTGGACGTAAACTATTTTACAAACGCCTAAGTGAGAATTGGAATAAATAAATAATTTAAAATTAATTATACATGATCCAGCGGAACTTTAACCGGTATCTATTTGGGTTAATAAAATCAAGCCATTTAGCAGCTTAGCAGTATTTCTGCGGCAGTATCAAATTTGTATCTGTTTTTCTAAAGTTGTTATTATTCACCGCCTTTTTCAAAATCACATATTACGATGTTTAAAATAGTTTACCAGGTTGGACTTATTTTGCAGATAATAAGTGTAAATAATTGAAGGTTCCAGACCTCGCGGCAAATCGCCAGTGAGGTGATGGACGCTCCAAGTAAAGGCTGCAGTGGTCGTCCCTTTACATTAGTGAAAATGAAAAATCTTTATTTTCACATAGGCCCAATTAATAGGCTCTTATGAAAAGTCAAAACTCTACCGCCAGGTTCGGAAAGCAGAAGTCTGTCAAGAGCGTAATGAAAGACTTGATGAAGAAGTCTAAATAATACCGAGTATCACGTTTTGCGTGTTACAAGCATATAATATGTCTATCCTAAAAATTGAAATAGGAGTAGGTTTTAGTACGAACACAGTCGTAAAATGTGCGTAACACTAGTGGAATAAACCAGAATAATCCTGCCGTGGGAGCGATGACCATTTATTTTGAGGACACAAGCCTGCTTCTGCTCTATTATTGACAATTTCTATTCCAAGTTTTAGTGCTCGGCTTAATGTTTAGGCTACGGCTGACGTCATGACAATTTGTGATATTTTTGTTGTGAAACCCATGTTTTACGTTACGAAATCACAGTAAAACAACAAAAATTTTTAACAAATATAAATAAGAAAGCACTGCATTATAATATTCCAAAAACAGTCGTCAACGTCGTCTTTAATTCGTGAAATAGTTAAAACTAATAAATATAATTATAATCATATTTTACTGACTATTCAGGTAAGTGCCTGTAAAAACATTGGATTCTTAGTGTTTGTTTCATTGGTACAATTTTTTATATCAACTATTACTCTTAGTTTCTGCCTTCTGCGGTTTCGTATTTCTTTTTTACTGAACTTGCACGTAGATAATAATCGATGTTTTACCTTATATTGTATTGCCGAGCACACCAAAATATTTATTTTTATTTCACATTAAAAGCTTATGATATATTTATGGTACATTTTTGAACTCCCTATAAGTTCCCTCAGGAATTGAACTACATTCTTGGTGATATTTTTTTATGCATCTATACATCGTGCCCTACTTAAGTTTTTCGACTTATTATGGCAAGTTACCTGCACGTTGTATAAAGAGTATTTTTATTATGACCAGCTGACGCGGTAAACGTTGTTTTGCCATATAGGAGCATGAAAAATAGCTGACAACCTATTCTCAGTCCTACCGAATGTAGACAAAAAATTATAAAAATCGGTCAACCTGTTTCTAAGCAGTTTGGTTATAAACACTGTGACATGAAAACATTTTATATATTGCAGAGATTTATTATCATAAACCATTTTTGTAGCCAGCACGACCCCTCAAGGGCGTTAAGATGGCCACACTCAGCCGGGCCGCATTATCATGAGATGTTTTATCCCTTACTCAACAGCACATCAAGCTCTGGAACAAAGTATATTCCGTCATTTGCGACGGGGATGGAGCAAAAAGTGTCTTTTGTTGTCCTTTCTTACTATCTAAAATCCAGTGGCCCGTTAACACTGAGTGTGCCTTAGTGATATCGTATTTGTTAACTTTTTTCGAAGTTGTTGTATATTTTCAGTATTCCGGAACTCAACACGAAAGTAATTGGTCAAGTGCGAGTCAGGATTGCGCACTGGAGGTTCCGTACTATCAAGACCAATTCCAATCAAAACACCTGTAGCCACCAAATTCAAAACGAGCAGAAAAACCACGTTCGTTGTATGGGAGCCTGTATTACAAATTTGTTTTATTCTTTTTTTTAGTATCTGTTTCTATAGTGGCAACAGCTACAGATACAAGAGATACACCGGTGATAGACGGACAGACGGACAGCGAAGTCTTAGTAATAGAGCCCCGTTTTTACCATTTGGGTACGGAACTTTAAAAAAGAACAAACTAAAAATCAAAATCATTCAAAATCGTTACACTACACTTCGATGTCCACTTAGGTACCAGCAGCAATTTTTCTTTCAAAAATTAGTTAAGTACATAAGTTTAGGTTGTGCATTAGTCTTATGTACCAAAATAAGCAGCCTGTCTAGAAAATGATGACGGTCCGATGTTATTAGAACATCGTTTTTTATCTGTGCCTCCCCCGAGATCAGCGGGTAGGGAAATCTTCATCCCCGAGCACATAAACGTCAAATTGTCAAATTTTTTTCTGGTGTCAGAAATGGGATGGAATATAAATGTGACGTACGAACACATTTGCGCATAAATCAGTAGAGAATTCATACGAACTGAATAGATCAAATCCAGTTACGTTACTATATGGGGTAGGCATTTTTCCCATTTATATTCCTTTATCGTAACACTTTCGCTAGAGTGCGAAGAGGCTTGGCTAAACCAGTAAATATTTTCACATTCAAAAGTTTGACAGTTAATTAGGAAGTGTGTATTATTATGTTCATTACGTATTAACAAAACAACCCTTGTTTCCCTACTAGTAATAATTCTCTAGTAGATACCTAAAAATAAGATTCTTGTCTTGGGTGAGAAAAATTGAGGTCGTTAGAAACAATAAAAACTATAATAACAGAGGGGTTATTACAGGTTTTTGTAGGCTTTCCGGGTCGCATCGCACAAACGAATCGCATTCTTCCTTACATTTACAGCTAGAGCCATCTATTGACAGGCGCATGTCAGTGACTGTACACTGTCCGTTACTTTTGTACCCGCTCTCCCCTACCTAAGCTAAAAAAACTACTTTCAATATTTTCTGAGAATGTTTTTTTTATTTGAAAAAAATTCTGTTGTACTTTATTATGTAGATCTCTAAACGCTTATAACATCCAAACAAGAGTCTTTCATCTCAATTACAATCTGATTGCCCGAGAGGACGGATATATGACTTGTAAAAATGACGTATAAGTATTGTAAGTTCATTTGTCATTAATTTGATTTGTCCACCCTTGATCTTCCCTTTATTATTCCGATCTAGTGCAATAAAAGCTTATCCGCTGTCCCTTAGTCCTCACACACAGTTGACACCCTCCATAATAAACTGTCATGTGCGATCCATCAATACTGACAGCTATATTGGATGTAGAGGATCAATTAAAACTCTTTGTTGGACAGATAATGCCGAGATTATTGGCCACTCGATTGAGTTGGAATTCGGCCCACTAATAACGTTGTTAACGGATGTACAGACAAACCTATTACGACGTTTGTCTATAGTTTAAGTATGTACGTATATGTAATGTAATATATGGATTATGAAGATTGTGTCACAATAATGGATTTGAGGTTCAGGATCCTGTGTATTATACAGTAAATTCATTCATTCATTCATTCATTCAAAGAAACATTGAAAAGGATAGCTACTTATTTATTTTAGACTTGTCAAGTTTTTAAAGAAGTAAAAAGTAAAACATTGTCTTAAAGTGTGCAGTGAAATATCTAAACAAAAAGTGTGTGATAAACTATTACACACTTTTTGTTAGGACTATGCTTCCGAGATTCAAACTCCAACCAAAAACCTCCGAATCTCGATAATATGCGCGTAAAAGATAATAAAAGTTTACCTACTTGCAAGAATAAAAATAGAAACCATGCATACTTGAGGAATCCCCAAAATGTTCTTGCTAAAGAGTATTGGGCTATAAATGGTCATATATGACCAAACTCATCCTGAGTAAAATCATTTCTAATTATCGTGAAAAATCTGTGTACAGCCAAAGTACTTGTTTGAAAATGAAAATGAAAATCCTTATTCTTCACATAGGCCCAAATAATAAGCTCTTATGAAAAGTCAAAACTCTACCGCCAGGTTCGGAAAGCAGATCTGCACCGAGAAGAACTGGCAAGAAACTCGGCACTTGCTCTTTTCAAAAATCTCATTATATTCAATTTCTTAAATATTATCAAAAATTATTACATAATTTTTAAGATATCTCGTGATCATCCGCATCATTCCAAGAATTCTTGTCTTTAAACCTGTGTAAAGGTAAGTCCGAAACAGACTTTGGGATCATTTTGTAGAAGCGTACACTCAAATACATACTTGTACCTTATTTATAGAAATAAGGTACAAGTATGTATTTGAGTGTACGCATCGGAAAAACTATCTAAAAGTATAGACTTTTAGATGGTTTTTCCGATACGAACCAAAAAAGCGCAGTTTTAACCATCGCGAGTCATGTTGACCCAGTCCCCATCGCCAGGTTAAGAGCCAATAGACTCAAAAAAAGGATTTTGGGGACCCGGAAAAGCGGGCTCGATCTTGTGAGATCGCCGCGACGAAGATCATAAGGAGGGGAATTAACGCTACTCCTTATATGAAACGCTTGTGCGATAACGGTGGCACAAAAGATGACGTGGCACCCATTGTTATTAAAAAAGACGTCATCTTTAGTGTCCCCTTTTGATTTATGACGGCTGCGGGAGGATAATGGATTTCTCTTATGTAACGCTGCGTAAGACCTCATTAACCTAACGAGTCATTGGATAGGGCTACAAGGGTATTATGTATGTAGGATTATTGATCTTCCTTCGTGTTTTAGATACGAACAAGCGTTTGATATCATCAAGAAAAACCTGTCAAGTGCGAGTCGGACTCGCGCACTGAGGGTTCCGTACTACAACCGGAGGAATAAAACCATAAAAACCACTTTTCTTATCGAACCGCAAAACTAACTTTGTTTTTAGAGGTTTATTGTAAATATCAAAAAAAACTACTTATTAGATCTCGTTCAAACCAATTTTCGGTGGAAGTTTGAATCGTAATGTACATCATATATTTTTTTTAGTTTTATCATACTCTTATTTTAGAAGTTACAGGGGGGGGGGGACACATTTTACCACTTTGGAAGTGTCTCTCGCGCAAGCTATTCATTTTAGAAAAAAATGATATTAGAAACCTTAGTATCATTTTTGAAGACCTATCCATAGATACCCCACACATATGGGTTTGATGAAAAAAAAAAATTTTTGAGTTTCAGTTCTAAGTATGGGGCACCCCCAAAATTTATTACTTTTTTTTAATTTTGTGTGAAAACCTTAATGCGGTTTACAGAATACATCTACTTACCAAGTTTCAACAGTATAGCTCTTATAGTTTCGGAAAAAAGTGGCTGTGACATACGGACGAACAGACGGACAGACGGACAGACGGACAGACGGACAGACAGACATGAAGAATTTATAAGGGTTCCGTTTTTTGCCATTCGGCTACGGAACCCTAAAAAGAACCGATTTTTTTTTTTACATCATACTTATTCGATAAACGAACATTTTTCTTCAGAGGACAGCGGGAGTAAAATTCAATTTGGTTCCAATAGGAGTTTGCGCTTTTTCTCTGGTGATTGGTCTACATAAGTGTGATTAATCTTTTATTACATGACTGCCCAAAAAAGGAGTGTAATGTTTTTAGGGTTTATGAACGTATGTACCTATTTTTCTTTATTCCACCATATCTTCTGAACGGCTAAACAGATTTGGATGTATGGGGTATCGTTGGAATCCTTAGATCATTCCAAGTAACATATCTAGTTGAACAGGTAACTTCATATGGCAGTCGGCGGGCTGTTCTGAGGAACACCTTCTATTCTAAAACGTCCCTCGACTACCATATGAATTTATCTGTTCAACTAAAAAAATTTTTTTTTACTTCTTAGTTCGTTTTATAACCGGGCAGTCGTGTTTTTTTAAGTTTTTAATTATTTATTTTTATTTATTCAGAATTTTAATAACGAAAATCTTCTTATAATGTCTATTCAAAAGAATTTCAAGTCGACGATTAGTTTTTTCTGAGTAGTGATGAAAAATTGTGTGTGTCACTTGGGATCAAAATATTTTGCCATCGGCACTTTAATATTGAATTCCTTGCTACGCTCAGGATTCTACTTTAGTAACTAAATGATTACCTAGTAGCAGTTTTGTTACTTTTACTTTGTTTTACGATTCATTTAGAAACTAAACGCTTCATTGAGGACCCCATGTCGAAAATTTAATTTTCATCGAAGCAAATAATTAACAATGAAATTCATCTCAGAGAAGTTAAATGAAATTTAAATCTATTCTAACATTGTGCACAAAGGAAAGGAACAATAGAAATTTACCAATAGGGCAAACAAAGTGATTCGGAAGACTTCCTTATCGTTAAACCAGCGATCTCTTCCAGGCGACCGAAGTAACAATGGACATAAATTGTGAGTTAGTGGACAGGGGTGTAGCAGCATAAATAAATGCTTGAAGCAGTCACACAAACATTTAGGTATAGACAATTACGAGTATTTTATTTCAAATAGACCATAATAGTTATTTTAATACGGACTATCTAGCTACAACATTAAAGGCAATTATTAGGGCTTGGTTTTATTAGTTTCCTTCTCAGATCCATTTTATATTAGCAGTCAGCTCTGATAAGACTAAATATGAGATATTAAGACCAAACTATGTTATCATAGCAATGTCTCACAGAGTCATAAAATTACTTAAAACTTGAGATAATCCTTGCGATTAAGTCCATGTAGCTAACTAATACCAAATAATCAATCCTTCAACTCGAAGTTCGATGGCAGAAACGCCGACTAGGCAAGATTAGCGGTTAATAAAAACAGATGATTTGCAAAAAAAAAGCATATTTCCCAGGAACAGGTACGTAAGGTAAAATAGAAGCGCGAGCTTTGGTTTCATATTGCTTTTTGCGGTGAAACAATTTGTCAACGTCAATAAACCTCAATCCAGCGCTGGATTGTACAGTTTTGTTAGAGATTTTTCCAATCTCTGCTCATTTGTGGTTCAAGCTTTTTCACTTTCATGGTGGTGACGTGAAATTCTGTTATACGTAATCTTTTACGCTTGATTCTATACTGTGTGCTAATTACCTTAGTACGTTTACGATTTGAATCGTTTATCTTTGCAAGCATATGTGTTGATACCGTTGTCTCTAGTAAAGGGTTTGAATCCCGGGCAAGCACCTCTCAGTTTCCTGGAGTGTCATGTCTTTTTAATGTTTTGTACTATTTATTCATTACGTCAGAATTAGTGATAGGACTTCACTTAGAGCGAGGAGGCCAACTCTCCCCGAAGTGCAAGCCCGCCTGATCCAATTACAAAGTTTAATTACTCATCAGAGCGGATTGTGGCGCTGTCATGCTCCGCTGGTGTAACTTCGGACACCACTCAGAGATTCAATATGCCTGTTAATAGGTCAAATGGCTTTCCTATCATGTTTGCGGAACTTCATAAATTGCTTTGAATGGTGCCTCGATACCTATTTGATGTTTTGAAAGCCGTTTACTAATAAATAATCAAAGAGTACAATATTAGTGATGGTAGGAATCTTGGCAGAGTTCACTCGAATAGATATATAAAACCATCGCAGTGTCACTTACTGAAAATGAAAATAAAATCTTTATTTTTCACATACGCCGAACTTGACCGCCAAGCAGGTTTGTATCGGGAATCTGGCTAGAAACTCGGTTCTAGCTCTTTTCAAAATGTTATCATAATAAAAAAATGTGTAACATACTATGATCTCCTGATATCTTGTGAGCACATAGAAGCGTATCCATATACTCAAAGGATCCCTATCATTTAGGAATTCTTCAATGGTAGAGTAAATCTGATTTACTAGATTATTTTTGACAGCTTACACTTTGATGTGAAGCTGTTGTGAAACTTTAATAGTTCTGTTCTATGAAGTACTGTTTCATTTTAAGAGTACTAAGGTAGGTACTGTATTTGGCAAAGGGGTTTACTTACTCCTATTCTTGTCTAGTGAAACTTGAAAACTGTCATCTGAAGTTACAGGAGTAGTGCTTCGCTTGCAATGCAAAGTTTACATTGCAGTGCAAAGTGCTGAGATGCATTGCATCTGACATGAATAGGCTTAAGGTTGAATGCATCGGTCATCAGCCAAATTCAAATTTAATTTGGTTTTCTGCAATTTGTTAATCGAATGGTTTGCGGAGATGTTTAGTTCGCCTTAATATCCAGTGAACGTCTCGTTCACGTCTTCATTAAAAGTAAATACAAGTTTCTACTCTCATATCCTTTCTTACAAGAAAATTTTATAAAAGATAAGTTTCCATGGATAGTTCAAATGGTGTTTATCACCCTTTCCAAGGCAGCTCCTACACGGGAGCCAATTATAAAGTTAAATGAGCCGTCAGCACTCTCCAGGCACGTTGGCATTTATTTACAGCACTTTATATAGTGCATACTATGTTAATCTCACCATTGCGATACGCAATAAAGTCACGTGCATCCCATGCCGCCAGATTTTAGGGCTATATCTGAATTTTTCCGGTAAAAATTATGGCAATGGTCAATGGTCATATAAAAAAATTTTAGGGATTCGGCTATAAATATGAGTTTCAGGGATAGTAAATAAGGTTACTAAAGCGTGATAACAGTATTATGTCGAAATTTAAAAACACGTTGTAAATATATTATTATGACGCTAATGCACACAAGCGCATTTTTGGACAGCGAAAACTACATCTCTACTACATAGCCTATCTCTCGATCCAGGATTAATAATATTTAATTTTTGGTATATCAATGTATATGTTATATATATATATATATATATATATTTTTAGTTATGTATATATATATATATATATATTGTTATATACGTATTTTTTATATATGTTATATTTTATCAATAGTAATATACAATTTTCAGTACCTACTCAGCATTCCCAAACTTTATTTTTCCCACATTCAAGGGCTCCTGGAAGAAATCTCTCCAGTAGAGATAAGCTGTCCTTTGTGCACGTCTTTTCTTTGTATAAGTTTAAGTTAAGTTTCTGGTACATAAAAAAATAAATAGCAATACAAAACTGTATATTTACAAGTTCACTCCCACAAACACAAACCCTGTGCGCAAAAATTACCTCAAGTATAGCACATACAGTCCACGGCGAAAACAAGATTGAAGAGCCCTCCATACATGTAATTATCTCAGTTTTATACGTGTTAATTTAATACACAATTTATGGTCCAGAGATCTAGCTCGTCAAGATCCAATTTGGAAGTATTTGTTGTTTACCTGAAGCGAAACACGAACACGGCCCTAGCCGAAACACGGCCTAGTTACGAAATATATTATTTTTGTACTAGCTTCACGGTAAAGGCTCTCAATTAGGTCCGAACCGACTCTTTGCAAAGCCACTTTTTTTTTTTGAATCTTCAATGACTACTACTAAGTTTTTGAACCAAGCTCTATTTATTTTTGAGCACGTCAGTCCTGCGCTTGATCTCTCTCCGATTGTATCTGATTAAGAGAGAGAGGGAGTAGAGAGTGCACTTGTTCACTTTCTTTTTTATCCTGGGCCATTTTTCCCCTTAAAGTTACCGTTGTACAGTTCTATTGTACCAGATGAGCTGGCCCACCTTCCTTGCTCTTTCAGATATTTAGCAGTCCACCCAGGTCCCTGAAGACTTCTTTGAGTGCAGTTTGAGTGTTATAACGGGGCTATATTTAAGTACTTTACTCACACAATACAACGTAACACTATCCTAAACTTTACAAAGCACACAAACTGTTTACAATATCTCAAACTGCACGCTTATACATGTACAGAACTACGCGGAACCCGCGTTTAAAATGATGCTGAGCTGCATTTCATCAGTATTTTCGCAAAGTTCAAAACTAAGCACAGCGAAACAATAGCGCCGAGCAAACTTGCCCGAGCATTACTCAACGTTCATTGGGAAGTACGTTTTCAAAGTTCCCGCTAACTTTCAGATTCCTTTAACTTTAATTACCAAAGAGTTCACACTCTGGATCAGTAGTTACCCCCAGTACTGATTATGCTATTACAATCGAGTTGTCGTTATCGAGAATCGAAACACTATAACCCACTGATCTCTATTCTATGGATCTCAGACTATCAACGTAAAAATGAAGACACTTGATTTTCGTCATTTCGGCGCTGATTGATTCGTAACCTAGCGTGAGCGTCCATGGAACTAAAATAATATGATATTCAAAATGACGGTCTCTACCACTGATAAAAAAACTCAGGATATGGGCATCCGAACGATTTATGTAAACTTTTTTCGTACAAGCAAACAGTACCGAACTCTGTCAAAATTTTATAGGTGGCTGCTGAGCGAACTAAAGCGTGGCCTTACTATTGGTGGCAAAACAAGCATTTTTGGCACCGACAAACGGCGACATTTTAGCGCCGTCCACCCTGTCCAGGATATGTGTAACCAACAAACCGTGGACCTTCAAGGGGTGGGCTTCAAATCAACACCAAAAATAAACTGTCAGTTGTATTGAATGTTTAATCCATATAATAGAGATCAGTGCTTTATCCGCATTTATGATAATATGACACTAATTATTGTTACCGTGTCTATTTTTTGCATCGCCTGGGAACTAGATACCTCACAAATTATCGCCAAAAATCCATCATTCAAAAAGAAATCCATCTTGGTACGCTTTGGTTTTTGAGCCGAATCTAATGAAACTATATCCAGCTGTTTGAAAGATACGAGGTGATGAGGACAAACAAACAAACATAGAGAGATACAAGATACTTGCGAAAAACTCTTCCTTGGCAATCGCATTATAATCAATTAAAAATTTTGAAAAACGTTAATCGAAAACGAAACGAATCGAAATGGGTACACATCTAGTGCTAAGGGTTCAGACAGATAAAATTGCATTCCATTCTCACTTTGCGCTGGCTGAGGTTTTTGCAAAATTGATATTGTTGGAATTTCCTACAAATACTCTGAGTTCTCTCTTAAATGACTTTAGACGCTGTGTAATTACATTCTTCGTTTCGGTTGTTTTCACGTGGAGCAAGAATCTTAAGTGTTTTTTTTTTATAATTTGCTTGGTAATTCGCACGTAGTTTTCCGTGGTCTAAAGTTTTGCTTTATTTTAGAAGACTGAAATTTACACGTTATCAAAAGCTTACTTTTTGTCATTATTTTCATAGCTTTTCTCTCAAAACTCCGCCATACGATCATAGGTTTTTAACAATAAAAATTACACTAGCTACCTTTAACAACAAGAATTAAGAAAGCCGAATTAGTACTTACCCAATGACCTTCTCGCATGTAATTTCCATGTCAATACTTTTACGGTTTCTACACAGCACTGCACCGGAACGCTTAATCGCTTAGCAGTACGTCTTTGCTGGTCGGGTAGTAATGAGCCACGACCGAAGGCTCCCACCGGACCAGACCTCAGCCAATTTAGAAATCACAAAACTTAATTAACGTTTTGAAACTTTTAAGTCTTCCTTTTCCTATAGAGCAAGTTTGTGGTAATTTACTCCAGCAGTATAATAATATTATGCATATCATTTCTTGAAGTTGTAAGTTGAAGATGTATTCTAGACGTAGAGTCCTACAAGCTATCTAATTCTACAAATCCAACCGAGAATATTAACCGCTGGAGCATTCCTCAGTGAAAGTTGATATCGGTAACCGTCTGTTATATCCACTCACATCAGAGCCGTTAACTCGACGATGGTTCGCGAGAAATTTCATTAAACAGACTTCGCATCTCGAACTCGAGCCACTGATTTTAACTTTGATCCAACTAGTTATGACGTAGTTAGTGGTCTTGGTTATGAATCTTCGATATTAGTTTATTGTGTCTTGTTGTCCATCATTCGTCCATCCTCGGCCTTTTAATGCAAATAGTTAAACGGCAAACGTGACTGAGTGGAGTTTTAACGCATTTGGGCTGATATGGGGGATATTACGAATGAAAAACGTATTGATTGTTATCTTAATCTTAAAATAATTCTGATTGGCAGAACATGTTGTACAACATTTTTTCCAACCAATTACGCGGCAGAATTTATTGACCATTACGATTGCGATGAATAAGTTTTTCTTATGTCCAATAGTAATAGGGCTCTATTTCCAGATAGTGTAAAATAGTGATTGTTTCTTAAAATGTTAAACTAAATTTCTTAAAATACTTAAATGTAAACTTTATATCTCCATGTATTTCTAAGATTGATTTTTCAATCGTCAGATAATCGTCAACTAAAGAATAAATATGACGTTTTGACAGATTTTGTACGGCATATGCTTCAAATTTATTCCTCAGATAGTTTATCTGGCGATTGAAAAATCTGTCCTAAGAAACATAAAAGTTGAATTGCATAAATTCATCAGCCCTAAGAAACATGAAACCTACTTAGATTGCCTGAATTCTTCATTAATTGCTTAAAGAACATTGCAAAACGCATCAAAATCGTTTAGTATTTTCTAACTGCCAAGTGTTTGTTAAAGTCTGTCCCTTTGAAAGAGTTGGAAATATAAATTGGATTACGTTGGATGTTAGGTATCAACTTATTTCGTTATAATGTTCATTGAAACGTTTCAAATCTGGGTTATTGAAATCGGATTTGTCAATAAAGCAACCCCGCCAAGCGATTTAATGTTAATGCCAATTACTGTAGGTATGTGTGATGGACAAAGTGATTAATACAGACATAATTAATTTTGCCCGACGGTAATAAGCTTTTTGAAATTATGAGCCCGAATAGTTTAGAGATAATCGCTTATATCATAACAGAAGCGCTGTCTGAGTCATAAAGTTTCATATTTTGAAATTTTAGATAGGTACGTACCGTACGTAGTATTTTTTAATTCAAACCCTCAATTTGCGAACAATAAAATAACTCAATGGAATTGAATTGGAACTTTTTATGCGCGGAAAAATCTTTACTGTAAGGTTTAAAGTTATTTTATTAATATTAATGAGAGGTTAAAGTTATTCTTACTAACTTTACTATAATATCTTGATGCACATTACTAGTAGCAATAAAAATCTTAATAAGATTATTTTTTTAACTCATATAAATCGAAGTGTACATCATGTTTAAATTATGCCTGCATTGATCACTTGGTTCGTAACATTTAGGCAAATGCGAATGAAATGGTCTTTGAATCCATATTTTTATAGAGAATACTCATGTTCTACGCATAATAAAATAAGACCCCATTAACTCTGAGTATGACATCTAACATAAAACCATCTCTAAAATCAGTAACTCTACACTGACAAATCGGTGGTTTGTTTAACACTGTTCTAAAGAGATAAATATCTCCCTCATCTAGGCGACAAAATATTCAGATGACTAATTTATTGTTCTCTTTCTTTTCAGAATCTTAAGAATCAAATCATGACAACGAACGTTTGGGTAGAACAGGTAAGTCATATTTTTATTTTAATAGTTACTACTGACCACAAACATGTTTTTCTGCCCTCTTTACCCGTCTCTGGACTCGCGGAAACGCACTAAATTTCATCAAAATAGGTCTTTCGATAAGACTAACGTGCGACTTTTTTTATTTATTTATTTAGCAAAAGAAATATAATTAATAGAGTATTCATAAAAAAATAATACTTTGAAATTTTGTGATTTCTTTTTTCTTAAAATTAATACTTTGAAATTTTGGAGTTTTTTTTCATAATAGAAACGTATTTTACTATGTTTTTTTTGTTTAGCTGGGAAATTAATACTTCCTTTTTTTAAGTCATACTTGCGACAAACCTTGGGTTAATAATTTCAATAATTATAAACCAGAATAATGCCCATCATTGGATACTTTGGACAATTTAAACTGGGCCTAAGCGTGGGTTATTTTTCCGCCCCCAACAGAACAGAATATCGGAGTAAACATGCCTACCTATATACTATATCCTCTATTTCAATTCCTTTCCCAAACTTTTACATTTAAAACTCCATAAGTATCTGGTAAATTCGCGATGAACGGTGTGGTATTTATGTCAAGTCACTTCTCTCACAAATGTCAGTAGCCTAATCGGTGATAGGGGTAAAAGACTGATGTTGGCTGTTGCCCTTTTCTTCCACGGCCTGACAAGTTACAAGTGATTAATAGAATATCGAACGTCCATATGTGTCAATTCGAGTTTCATTGACTATTGTTTTCACAAGGCATTAATAGTTTGGCAAAAAAGTATAAAGAATAATGGAGACGGACTCACTGTGGCTCCACGGAAGACCAGCACTTTGCATGTGGGCCCTCCCCCAGGCCACATGCTCAGTTAACGCTGAGTGGATACCATTTTGGGACCACATCCACATTTATTTTGGTTTATTTTTTTATTTTTTTACTACTTTTAATTTTGGTTTTTTTAAGCATGTTGTGTATTTTTTCTTTTTTTGTATGTTATGGTCCTAAATAAACTTGTTTTCTTTCTTTCTTTTTTCTTTTAGACGCTACTATCCATACAATTCGAGTAATTTGGAAAATTCAACGTAGATATAATAATATTTAAGTTTTCTAAAAATTAAATAAACCAGATAATAACTTGAAAATAACTTGAAAAAAAATCCTATTGAATATTTTGTTGCCAAGCTATAGCTTAAAATTTTTCGTCATCTCGTTGAATGACTTTGACGTTGAAAATGCAATATTAGGATCTCGCTTACGAGTTAATTTATAGAATCTCTGCTCTCAATCGTTTTCAACATCTAAAATCGATTTTGAAAGCAAATCGAAACCTTTTATTTTCTTTGCCTTTAACAAACAAATTATAAAATTCTAAACAGTTACACATTTATCCTATATCTTAGTTTCGTTTAAGTTATTTACTATCACTCCCAAGGTTTTTCATCCTTCATATGCAATTATCACATACAACGTTTAAAGATCATTCAATGAATAGCCTTTTCTACGCTGAGTCACGTGTCTGTTTCCCTGACAAATGGCATGAGGGCCAGTCAGAAATTGACATGAAAGAAAGACGTGGTCCCTTTCTTTCAGCGGTTGTCAAGTCTACGTGACTAATAACAAGTCGATGTGTGTCCGCTCCTATTTTATTGCCTTTGTTCTGTAAAGAAAAGGAATCTTTGGAGTTCGCTCTTGAGTTTTTCACGGAGATTTCAAGAACGACAGGCATAACTTTTGATACTGGAAACTATAGGATATGAGTATTATTACTTATTATCTTACTTCAAATGTACCTATTTGGCCAATATTTTGAACTAATTGAATGCTACCTGAAAAGAAAAACTATCGTAGCTTTTTTTCAATAAAGTACATTAACTAAAGAAGTGTTAACAAAACTTTATAGAAAATCCGATAATGGTACTTATAACAAATAGGCACTAGAATTATTAACCGCTGCACTAGAAAGTAGAAATTCTTTGATTATTTTACAATTTAGACAAGCATAATAGCGAGCTATAATTTCGCAAAAAACTTGTAAAATAATTATTATAACTTTTATCAATGGCTATTGCGTCAAATGCAAGTCTCATCTGATGGTGCCAAGGCTCTACCATTTGATTATTACTTGTTAATTTTGTTGTTATACTGGTAATTGTTTTGCTTTGCAGAGGTCTTCTACATTTCCTTCCATTCTTCCCTGTCATAAGTTTTTTTTTCTACAAGACTCCTGCTATAGCTTTGAGATCGTTTTCCCACCATCACAAAGGTGGGAAGACGATTTTGCTCGCTTTCTCGTCTGCTTTGAGCTTTTGTAGGGTTTGTAGGATTCATCTTTGTCGTCAATAGGTATTGCTCAATTTTCTTTTCTATTTATTAATTTGTAACGTCGCCTATTTGCATTTCTATATTCTGAAATGTATGTGTTATATTAGTTTTTCTTGTTCGAAATATAATCCTATTTTTAAAAAAGTCAGTTTGGCAGCGGTAAGTTCTTGGCTGATATTGCGTTTAACTGTCAATTTGTGCGTGGTCGGCTGTCTGAATTGCAGTCGCGATACGAGTACATTCCACTTACTTATCCAGCAGTTTGCGGTGTGGGATTTGATTTTCTGCAGGGATTTAAAATTGTATTTCTGTAAAGAAAAATTGTCTAACGCCACATTTTTATTCCAGTTTTAATATGTCATCAATTTGTGTTCGGTTTTTAAACGTTTTATTATCATGCATATTTCTTTCAATGAGAATTTAGCATTTACATTATTAAAAATGTTAAGCTACTTGTTCTGTAGTTTTTATCCTTTCTTGTATAATATGTATCTTATATTCTTTTTACAAGCTTAGGCTTGCAGTTTAAGTTAGGCAGGTTAGTGTCCCCTGTGTTTTGGTTTTTCACAAATCCTTCAGGAAACTTGAATATTTTCGAATTGCGTGTTATCCCAGGTATAGTCCCAATTTCAAAAAAATTGGTTCAATAGTTGTGGTCTGAAGCAGTTTCACACATTTATATCGTAAATGGATACATTTTATACACGACAAGCGAATACATAATGCTTTGTACAGTCACTCATCCTTTAAAACTTTATTATGTTATCCTCGATTTTTGTACACCTCTATCCATATCCTATCCACTCTTTGATTTCTTTATAGGTGTGTTTGTTTCCACCCCAAGTATTTCTCATTGGCTATTCTTTATTCAAAATTTTTATTTAATAGGCCGTTACTTACTTTAAGTTTGTTTTTATTCAGTAAACTTTATTTATTAAAGTATTCTAATAATATTGCCCCGAAACTTTTAAAGTATTAAGTCGGAAATAATAGCTCTTCCAAAGTTTACTTAGAATGTTTGTAGTTCACAGTTCGGAGTTCCGGATAATTTTTCGTTGTTTCTGCCCCTCGGTGGATGAAAACTGTAGTTTGTTTTTATCTTTAGAGCACCCTGTGTATTGGATTACCATTTTATTACAGAAGAAAGATATTTTCCTCAGATCTCGCGAACTTAACTTGCCGAATAAATAAATCACATAAACTTTGGTTCGAAGATCATAACATTTTTATTATTACAAGTATATATTCAGCCTTGAAAGTTTATCCTCTGATAAGAGAAAGGATTCCAAAAACATTGAATGGAAGCAAGCGTTATTTTGCGGAAATCCATAATTAGCTTGTTTTGCTGTAATCCGCTACTTGAAAAGATTCTGTATGGTACAATATGCAGGAACACATGAAACACCACACACAATTTTCCAACACTTTCTTCGACGCACGATTTCGCATTGTGAAGTCAACATCTCCTGAGATGAATCGTAGAGTCACTCTATGATTTCGCATTGTGAATTACCATTGCATATTGTACCATACAGAATCTTTTCAAGTAGCGGATTACAGCAAAACAAATTAATCTGTCCTGCTAAATCCAAAAACATTCAAGAAGATAGAAAATAATTATTCCCAGCTTGAAACCTTGCAATGCTGTTTATGAACTACTTCTTTGCAATTTCATAGTTACATTACTTGCGCTATTTTTTATAGTGTGGACAGTAGGAAAGCTTTCTCTTTGGTTGGCCCTTATCGTTTTGACTAAATTTTATCGGGAATCGTAAAGTGAATTAACGTAACTTATTAGGGATCCTTCCATTTTTAAAATACTCTCCCATTGATTACTTTGTTAGAATAATGATACATCAAGTGACATCAGAGTAAAACCAACATGTATCTTAGAATTGATATCTTTATGAAACGAATGTATTTTTTATATATCTGGAGCAAGGCTGGTCTCAGGTATGAAACACAATCTCAATTGGTAATTCTGTCACGCACTTATCTGTCCTAACAATCTCACACTCAGTCGTTACTGAAAAACGTGTTAACTGCAAGTTAAGTCACACATGATTTATGATATGAAAAGGGCCTCAGAGGAAAACGGTATCATACGAAAAAGTGAAATGAAAGATCATGGTTTGAATTGCGTGAGGGAGATAGGGAATTTTGAACCTTATATTCAAGGCAACGAGGTGTATAAAGGAAAGCTTGGTTATGTAGGACGACGTTGTCGATATTGAATTTTGTATGAAGATAGTTGTCAGCGATCTTTTGATGTATTTTCCTTCTGTTTCATATCTAATTTTATTTTTTTACCCACGACGGAACGGAGTACGGGTATATGCGTTTAGGGTGAGAGACCGTTTGTACATTACTTTATTATTGAGATGTTATGTTTGTTTGTATGTTAAATTGTTCACAAAAACCAATAATGCAAAAATATTCTTGTTTGTTTGTTTGTTTGTTGGTTTGTTTGTGTGTGCACATCAATGTTCCCATTTATTTCAAAAACGGCTTGACCGATTTAGATGCGGTTTTCTGTATAATGTTTGGTGTTCAGCGGCAATGGTTCTTAGATAGTTGTTACGAACATCGATCACCAGGGGGCGCCATAAAATACATTTATATTGCAAACGAATGTTCCCATTTATTTCAAAAACGGCTTGACCGATTTAAATGCAGTTTTCTGCATAATGTTTGGTATTCATTGGCGATGGTTCTTAGATAGTTGTTACGAACATCGATCACCAGGGGGCGCCATAAAAAACATTTACAGTGGAAACGAATGTTCTCAATTATTACAAAAACGACTGAACCGATTTGGATACAGTTTTGTATAAAATATTAGTGAGTCATTGGCAAAAAAGTCGCAAATAATTGTTCTTGTGATTGAACAGCAGAGGGCGCCACAATAAACGTCTCTTTATGACTTGGAAGGGATGATGCCTTCAAACGCTTTTTTTTTTTTTTTTACCCACAGGAAATGCCTGACGCATACCCCTCCGTCAGGGGACACGGAGGGGTTATGTGGGGCTTGCACCCACTAAAACCTGTGCTTTGCCACGACGGACCTCGTAGGCGGGAGTACGGGATTCACTTGCGTATTCACCGCGCTCCCGCCAGGCCTCGACCCGCCACCGAAGCGGCAGGTCCCGCCGCTGCTGCCGACAGCCTGGCCGCTGCCGACCCTCCTGGGAGGCGCGTCCCGAACAGGTCGCGCCACCACCTCGGCCTGTCGGTGGAATTCGGGTGACGGACGCCAGAACCCCTTACGTACGTCACCCGCAGGCCGGCACCGGTCGCCGAAAGGAGGTGTTCGCACCCCAACAACCGGCGCGTCTCCTGCGAGAGGGATGTGCCGCCGTAAATATCCCTCTCGACGAGCGTTCCCGCCCACTTCGGTGATTTTTTTACGAGGTTGTCTTCCTCGTAGTGCCCCGAAGGGACTTGTGGGCGTTTCCGCCCCCGCCTGTAATTTTTTAATGAGGTTTTCTTCCTCCTCCGGGGTTGGTGCGTTTCGACACTGTGCCCTCTGCTGAGACTCAGAGGGACACGCGAAGAAACGTCACCTATCCGCCGGGCCAAGTTTTCGCCGTCGGTTATCAACCGACGTTACCAGGGAGCACCGGCCCGTGCGCTACAGAGGGGCACCGTAGCACTCGGGCACTCGTGGAGGTTGCTTGGCGGAGCTCCCCATGCCTTCAAACGCTGCTAGGGGAGCTAATGGCCAGTTTGAAGATTAATTTTAAATTTTTAATAATATTGTAATATATTAATCGAAAAAGTATAAAACAAGTGGAAAATTAAAAAATTTTAAAACACCCACGACTTTTGCAGACTTGTAATTGAAAAAGGATTAAATAATTTTTTTGAAACTCCCCGACTAAAGGAAAGTAAGAACTAAGAACCTATCAGTATAATTACAAATCCAAGAAAATCCGTCGGAGCTGCCATTGCTATTTTCGTTTCCAATATCAATTAATGTAATTAGTAAGTATTGATAAACTGCCGGTATATGAGAAGTATCAAGAAATTGAATCAGTCATCAACTGGTAAACAGCACCATCAACACCGTCATAGGCAAAACACAGCAGCTCCGACGGATCTTCTTGGATTTGTAATTATACTGATAGGTTCTTAGTTCTTACTTTCCTTTAGTCGGGGAGTTTCAAAAAAATTATTTAATCCTTTTTCAATTACAAGTCTGCAAAAGTCGTGGGTGTTTTAAAATTTTTTAATTTTCCACTTGTTTGTGACTGAGAAAAGGTTCGGTAGTACATATTGATTAATGTTGAGGCAATTCAAATAAACCTAGAGCTGGCATCAGTATATTTTTTTCTATGGAAATTGGAAGCATAGTTTCAGCGTTTCAAAACAGGATCATATTCGTAAGTCAAGTCTTTCTTTTGAAAGGAGATAGGGATAGAGGTATAACTTCAATTTAAAGTTTTACGTTCTCTCATTTGAAAAACCGTAAAAGTATCATCTTAAAACTGTGCTGATATTGAAGTATGAGCACCAAGACTTTGCACCTTGTGTCTGGTTTTGGTAGATTTATCAGCTCTTTCTGCATTAAATCGTTTTTGTTAAAGGTAATGAGACGAACAGATGCTCACCTGATGTAAAGTGATACACATGCCCAGTGCCCATGTCAGATGCAGTATGTCCTGTAATTTTGCTTTGCAGTGACACACTGCACTGCGCTCATCATCCTAAGAAATCAGATCTTAGATGACAAGTTGTCCAGTAAATACGTCAGTGTACAGTGCCCTTCAAACCGAAACACAGCAATATATTTATTACTGCTTCACGGTAGAATAAATGACAATGTGGTGGTACTTACCCGGCCGAACTCCGTAAAAAAGTCCTCCCAGTAAACATCTATTTTGGGAAGGTTTATCTAGCAATATAATTTTAATACGTTCCTTCTTCGTTTATTCTTATTTGAATACGCCAAAGCGCAGTGAATACATCAGAAGTACAACTCGGTTCATTAATTGCAAAAAGAATTAAGCGCAAGCAGTTATACGATAAAGCACTTTCATTAATAATCTATTAACTTGCTGAGGCTAAGCTATGTTTGAATGAATTCCCGCTGTAAATTCCCGAGTTGAATTCAAAAGCAACTTTATGGAATTTTTGTTTTGAACAATTCCCCTTCAGAGCTTGTTTTTCGCATTGTTTATGTTATTTGGCGTTTTATTATTATCCGATTTTATTTTATTACTTCATTTCTCGTTCCTTGGAATGCTTTGTAGGGTACGAAAAATATTCGTTTGTGTTTTCTCGTTTCTTTTTTGCGCTACAAGTTATACAATGTTTTTGTTTCCATTTTCTGTAATTGTATACATTACGCAACGGTATTTCTGCTCCAATTTCTTTTCACCTGTTCACGAAAACATTCCTCAGCATGCAGACATAACTTGGCACTGTTCATGTCACCTTCGAATGATGTTCCGTAATCCGTTAAGGTTATTAACTAGTGATTAAACTCGAATAGTTGTTTTCATAAATGCTTATGCCCGTACGGAGAGAGTTGCAAGTTCAGAGCTAGGCCTACATTTTATTCTTGAAATATTACTTTGGGTGATAACGTTTTTACTCCCCCAAACGTTATTTTGGTCTCATTAGATTCAACACACTTTAATGTAGGCTCGTATTTTTTTTTATTTAAGTTTATTTATATAAAATAAAAAATACTCGAGCAAGTTTTTAGCTCAAAAATATGGATATTTAGACTCGAATAGCTTTTGACATAAGCAATATTTCTTAAAAAGTGAAACGTACGAACATACTTCATTGAACTTCATAGTATCTGCAACATTTCTAAAAATTATGGAAAACTGAAAAATGGACTATATTTACTCTGGGTAAAAAAGGGCCTAGTGATCTGCAGTCAAGTATGCGTTCCGTTAGAGATAACGAGACAGTTTAAAATCAGACACAATAATACCCACTTGCGCCAACCCGGGTTAGAGTGTTAACTCAGAGTTATCACGCTAACCCAGAGTAAGTTGTCAAAGTTGGCCAATGAGGGACGTTGACTCTAGGGTAAAAAATATAAATATTTAACCCCCGTTTCGCGCAAGTGGGCCTAAATATATCGCCTAACTCTGAGTTCCATATCGAAACACAAAAAAAAATTTCATGCTTTTGCTTTGATCAGACCTTCGACATTATTTTGTAATAATAATCAAGCTTAAAATTAATCTATGACTACAAAAATCTACATAATAACATTTTTCGCTTTATGCCCTGTCTTTAAAAATTAATGAATCCCTTTCAATAGGGTTATTGACGTTCTTTGTCTTCCAAAAAAGTTTGAAACATGAACATGAAGTGAAATCTCATTGTAAAGTTTTCATCGCATCGTCCTAAAAAGCGGTGATCCGTAAATGATTTATTGGGGAAACTTCTCATGGAAGTTTGTGCGTGAATTTAATTATGATTCAGTTCGTGTTTTTAGATTTACCAGATATAACGGCCTTGGCCTCGTTGTATTTTAAAACGGATAAATAATTTAAGATTCTCTTACCTTATTTTTTTAACGGATAAAGAAAGTAATTATCTTGGTTTCTTAATTTACCTACCTTTACCTTTTTTTTACTATCTTCCTGACGCAGATTAGCGCACTCAGATTGGAGTTGTCACGAATTCGATTCCGGCCACAAGCCACTTTAGAATTTTAAAGTTTATAAGGTGGCTCAGGTCTGGTCTGGTGGGAGGTTTCGGCACGATACTGTGTAGAAACTGTTAGGGCGATAACATCTACGGTTTCGTTATCACTTACCATCGGGTGAAATTGCAGTCAAATACTAACTTCTAGAAACTAATAAAAACTATAATTATTTATTTCGTTAACATGTAGTGAAACTATTCTAGATAAAAACATACTCTAGCGGAATCTAGTTAGTTACCATCGTAATACGATAAGATAGTTAAAATCCATTTTAGTCACCAATAAATATATTCGCATGAATTCGAACTCATCCTCACAAAATAATGAAAATCTGCATCAAACACCTGTAAGCCAATAAAAACACCTGTAAAATACACAAAACTAAAATGGAGGCATTTAATATTGCCATTTCAACCACAACGGCCTGTGAATTGTAATGAAATCAAGAGACAAAAAGCTTTAGGCGATCAGCCGAAATGTTCCCTTTAATAATACCCTTGACAATTCGACAGCCCCGCTGAAATATCGCGGGGTTTTTATATTCCACATTTACATTGGCGAAATTACAAAGTGCTCGATTCGTTTTCATTTTTATTGTGCCTCTATGGAATGTAAGCGCTCCGTAATCGTTATTTCACTCTTACAAAAATTTTACCCCCAATACACTCAGTTCTTATGGGTAATGTTTTCGTATATTTTTCTTTACTTCCGAAAAAAATATTATATAGGTAGCACTGACTAATGTTAAAAAGAAATCAAACCTAAAGGATCATCATGAACCATGTTGGTCCATTTTATTAAACTTTAAATGGATATATCAATGGCGCAAACTGGGCAAACTATAAAAAATGTATGTGAAAACTCAATTCTCAAAATTTAACTAAATTACTTCACCAACAATAATAACCACAGACGGTAGTGTAAATAAAATGGATTTCGGAATAAACGTTATTTCCTCGGGATCTGAACATAACGAACATAACGTGTGTTAATAATATAGAATCATTATTATTAAATAATTTGGAAGAGTGTGATTTCCAGAAAACCAGTAAACATCCTAGTGTAGAAATCACAGATCTTAATCAAACGTTGTGCCTAAGTTATCGATTTTGGTTTTAATAAATAAATAAACAAATAGCTAGAAAGATTAAATTATCATACAGATTATTTTTATCACCAACACCAACATGCAAAATCACAAAACTCTTACGACACCCGACGCACGTTTCATCCCTACACCGGGACAACCTTAGAAGATATTGACGTCACAATGCAAGATTGTATAGTTACATCCGGTGCAATAAAAAAAGTCAAATCTCACTTACGCGTAGACATAATTAAGATACCACAGAACGTGACTAACAAAACACTTATAAGCTCTATCCCAATTCCAAAACATTCCAACTGAATGTAATACCAAGATTACAGCACTAAAACGCGCATTAATGTGTATCGTGTAATTCAGAACATCTACTAGTATCACACGTGTCTCGACCTATACGCAATACGCAGCTATTTACAATGACGCTTCAAAATTAAGGCCACGTCGTCAAATTTAAATTGAGTTTTGCCAACAGTAATTTCATTTAACGTAGGTACAAAGCTCGCCAAAATAATAATTGAGTTTCATGATGAAGCAGCCATTCAGTTGTGTTTTAAGGAGCCCTCATTCTAAATTCGTTTTATTTATAATGGACTTATCCCGTTGTTTGGAATGATGTTCTATTAATCGTTCTTCTTGGAAGCGATGTGAGAGATTTTATTCTTCAAACGATTAATGACCGACTCCAGCTGAGTTTACGAAATACTGTTGAATATTAATATTTTCAATGTGGAAGTTTGTATGTATGTTATTCAATCACGCAACAGCTATTAAACTTTTTGGAATATGGAATGGACTCTTTGGAATAACTATAATAATCATGGTGATGTAGATCACTAAATGATTTGGTAAACATGATTATAAGTTGATTAACGGAACAGTTTATTAATTAAATGGGAATTTAATTTATAACAAAATGAAGAATCAGCGGGACAGATTACTTTTGTTTTGCTAAATGAGCTACTTGAAAAGATTCTGTATGGCCCCCTAAACAGGAACACCACCCACGTGAAACCCTACACATAATTCTTCCAACACTTTCTTCTTCGAACGTTTCGTACGGCAGAGATTCTCTACGATTTCGCATTGTGAAGTCAACATCTGAGGATGTCCTGGAAATAGCGGATTATAGCAAAACAAATGAATCTGTCCTAGCGGGACAGATTCATTTGATCATTCATTATGGATTTCCGCAATGTAACGCCTGCTTCCATTCAAAATGAAGTACATTAAATAGTACTTATGAAGATCCATGACGCAACAAACGACTCCAAAGACGTTCCGAAACCGAAAGACTTACAAGTGAAAAATGGCGGAGTCTATTTTCACTTACAGCCAGCCCAATTGACGCCTGAAGCCGGAATCTAATAAGGTTCCGCAATTTCCGACGCTAACGGCTCTAAGCCAACAGACCGGATTTATTCGGACCCCGGCGAAAACTCTTTTAAGAACACTTTCGAGAGTACACGAATGTTTTAAGGACATTGGGGTAAATGCTATTGTAAAGAAATCGCTTCCTGATAGGGTGGAGTGTGGACTAAGAATGCTCTATGACCCTTACTTAATTTCGAGTGTCCGAAAATGGAAAAGTTTTAAATCAATGTTATTTTATGACGACCAATTGTTGTTGTACGCTCTTAAAATCAAAAAGATTGTTCCGTTCAAATATAAATCCTTTCTACAAGCGTCTTTCTTTCTTCCTGGCCTTTTCCCACTTTATGTGGGGTTGGCACAACATGTCTTCTCCTTCCATTTGCTCTTATCAGCCGTCAACTCGCAATCCACTCCTTTCACACGCATATCTTCTTTCACGCAATCCATCCATCTCTTCTTCGGTCTGCCTCGACTTTTTCGTCCCTGCACATTCATACTCATCGTTCTTTTAGTGACATGACTTTCATCCCTCCGCATAACATGTCCATACCACGCTAACCTTTTACTCCTCATCTTTTCTGTTATTGGCGCAACTTTCAAACTTCCCCTTAAGTACAAATCCTTTCTACAAGCGTATGGAATATTTTTCGTGCTAAGTGATTTATTGGTGGCAGGATTGTCCTTGCGGAGTTCGTCAAGGTAGATAACACGGCAGTGTCAGCTTGTATGGTTACAGTCGACGAGATTATGGGGAACTCACGGTTGATGAACGGATCACGTGGTAAAGCAAGCAATTATATTTTCAACACTTTTAACCGTGTTACCTATTTGTTGCAGGAATGGAATGACTACAAACTGAAATGGAACCCCGACGACTATGGCGGCGTCGACACCTTACACGTGCCTTCAGAACACATATGGCTACCAGACATCGTGCTTTATAATAAGTAAGTCATAATTATTATCCTATACCTTTAAACGAGCAATTCTTGTATATATATATATGTATATATATTTCTATATAATCTGAATCTCGGAAACGGCTCGAACGATTTTCATGAAATTTTGTATACAAGGGGTTTTGGGGGCGATAAATTGATCTAGCTAGGATTCATTTTTAGAAAATGACGTATTTACCAAAAAAAAATCTATACCTTACATCTATTGGCGCTAAAGTAAAACTATTACAGTAAAATCCTGCTGCCATCTATTGGTAAGTAGCTGTAATACTACCGAGCAAAGCTCGGTCACTCAACTAGTTATCAGTAATATAGCCTGCGGACCTCAATTGTTGGTCATATTATATACCCTAATGACACCACATTTGGTACACATTTCTAGGCAGCCTTTATGATAACAACAAATTATAAAATTATTTCGCCAATCTGTGACGACATAGTGCTTTAATTATTTTAATTACAGCTTATTTCTGCCATCTATCATCCCATAAAATTATTATTATCATAAATTTCGATATGGCTGTTGGGAACATAGATAGCTTATAATTTGGATTCATATACATTTTGAAATCCACATCTTGAAAAAATCCACAGATCCCGCGGGATTTTGAAAAAATGAAATTTAATATAGCAATTCATGGCTCTATCTATAGGTGGATAGTTATTTTTAACTTCTTTGGTATTAGGTATTCTATAAAGCAATCGTAATAAATAAAGAATAAATAAAGATGGAGAAAGGGAGCGAGAACGGAAACGAGAAATCCCCAAATCCCTCTGAATTTGTGAAAGACCGAAATTCACAGCCTTAATTAGTATATTTTTATTGTGTCGTTTCGAAATAAGTTTCTAAATTATGAATTACTAGACTAGATATTACGTGGCAAATGCTATGAAATAAGGTAGTTGAATGTACCAACAATTTCTTAAAAGTAATACAACGGCAGAGCGGAGGTATAAAACTCCGCTAGCCACATCGAAAGTTTTAAAAGTTATGATGTACAGAACGGAACTTAGGCTTATAAAACTTGCTCTGGGAGATTCGTTCACCGTCATGTATTCGTATTAGATTCTTAGCTTGAAATCTTCAAACTGTGTGTTATTTATTTCATAGTTATCAATCAATACTTGAGTGGTAGTACGAAGCATACAAAAAAATCTCTTTGAATCATTTTTTCCCCACGAAAGGGATAGTAAAAATTTCTGTGATTTTAATGGGATTTTTTGAGACCGTATGAGCCAATAAATAAAATAAAAAGGCATACTACTGTCTAACTATTTTACGTGGAGATTTGATTAATCTCTGGTGACTCAAAAGTTTATATACATCAGTCCTCTTTGTCTTTTTGTTTTCTGGGCAGCTAAATCTTTTAGTTATCACGAACTCTACCTAGGAAATTATTTAATTTGGTGGCATCCTTATTCCTTCAGATGAATTCCATTATTTTGTGTTATCAGGATGAATTTACAAAGTTTATATTGCAGGCTTTTAAACTTTAAATTTCCTTGAAATAAAAGCGTCGGAAAAGATTTTTTAATAAAATATCCTCACCACTCTAGCCATAGCAATTTTGTGTGGCATATTTTATATTAATTCATTAAATTTTATGATAGGGTAATTTTTTTCTAAAAATGAGTTTTTGTTTCGCAATAAATTCTTTTTTTTTCTCAAACCTAATCTGACTGTAAAAAATCAAACCTTTAATCGTAAATAGTTAGGTAGGCACCAATACAATTCTACAGAACGGGATAGGGTTTGGGCCTAATTTACAAGTACATCGAATGTGAAGTGACTCCCAAAGATTTATCCCATAAAGATTCTGCTAGAAACTCGGTAGGTACATAAATTTCATCCCTTAGTAAAGAAAAACTCTAAACATAAAAGCGCCCGAACAAGGAACCTCAGTATTAATGTTACTCAAAAACTATTTACGATAAAATCAAGTTCGCGCAACAAACTCGCGTCAATCCTCGGTTTTACTAGTCCAATTTCTTTCAATGAACGCGAACTTCGTCTATAAAATGTAATTTTATTCGGCGGTCCCCTTATCGCCTCGGACGGCCGCCATTATTTTACATTATCACGATGACTCAGCAAGTTTATCACGGAGTCTAACCGCGACAAAAACTTCCCTTTGAGCACTCCCTCGCTCTCGAATACGAACTTCTGAATTATGCCCGTGTCACTGCTGAAGCAATTTTACGGTTAACATTTATATAACTTCTGGAGTTTGTAACTCTCTTAATCATAACTCCGGATATTGGGAACTGTAACAATAATTTTACATACCTATTATAAACCTTGAATTTCTAAAGTACTGATAATGCTCCATTGATTTGTGAAAAGTGTTAAAAGTCGATATCAAGCGTGCCAAATCAGATTTTTTTGACAGACGTTGTTTTGCCTTTTCTGATCAATATAGTTCATTAATAACATTACCCCATTGGCAAAAAAACCGATACTTTTTCTTACACATTCTAATGTCACTCAATCCAGCTCATCAAAGCCCATAATGTAGAAGATAAACCATGTATAAGCATCACACTACAAACGCATCATTATTTTTTTTTACTGATAACTCATGAAAATAAAATCGTTTCTTAATAGTAAAGATATCTAGGTCCAAAACTCTAAAAAAAGAGTCTTTAAATTTACAACATCTATCTATAGACTAAGGAATTTGTATAAAAAAATGGTCGCCACTAAAGACTGTAATTCGATTGCGGCCACCTCAGCAACTAAAGCCATTTTAAAATCCCATATATTCCGCTGCGACCCATTATCCCTGGCAGTTCACCGCATTTCTATGCATTAATGCAACCAAGCGTCACCATCAAGGCATAAAGCCGCTTATCACCCATAATATAGAGTCCAAATTTAAATATGGTCAGCCATAGAACGTGCCTAAAGTTGGCCAGGCGGAAAGCACGATAAGTACAGGCCTTAATCTAAATAGCATCAAGGTGGCATTAAGCATGGTAGGATAAACACTGGCAAATCACGTCAAACGGGAGCAGGCGCTTCTTCCAATTGTAATTGCGAGTGGAGTGCAAAGGAAAGAATTAGTAGTCGAGCGCTTTTATCTTTGTAGAAAGTCTAAAAGCAGTTACGATTGTTAGAACGAATTCAATGTAGAGAAACAGCTAATCCAAAGAGACTTTTTATTTTATTTCACCGGATTTCAAGAATTCATTTTGATTACGAGTCAGTGCTATTTTCTTTTTTTTACTTGTTGATATTATTATTTTGTTCTTTAGTTTCTGAAATGCTGATTTGAGGTAATTTGTAATTGGTTTTAGACGTGGTTGAGATTGAAACAATGAATAATCATCGTAGTACTGCTCTACATGCATGTTTTTGATTAACTCCCAATGATAAGTTTGCTACAAAAATACGATTTGATCGCACTAAATCATTTAACTTATTTTCGTGAACTTTACTCGAACTAGCTGCTTTCTTGTTCACTCTTTCGATAACATCAAAACCCGTTTATTCCCAAATTTATCAACGTTCAGTACAAAAACAGAATATTTTTTTATCCTTCACAATTTTAACAATTTTATTTGATTTCGTTTAAATTTTCTTGGGCTAAAACGTAAATTGGAATAACATTTAAAATAATGCCAGTATACCTGTCTATCCTAACTCTTTACGTTCTCTATTGATTCAATAAACATTTAGTCACAAATACAATTTTGTTATCCTGAATATCATGCATAAAGGGTGCTCATCCATGCATGATCGGACACAGCTCTCGAGAACTTGTGCAGACATGCTTGTTTCGCAGGAAAGCAATTGCCAGCTTCCTGAAGCCATTCTGAGAATTGCAATCGATTTGTCGAATTGTCACTGATGTTTCGCTTATATCACAAGATGCATTACACTATTTCTAAGTAAATACGTATATAGTACAACAACATAGTATGTTTGCCATTCTGCAACATGAGCCAGTAAGTATGTACATCACATATAGAGACAAACACAATGTATTAAGTCAATATCTGATGATGCTCCAGTGTTGGGGCGTAATCCCCGGCCGGTTGTAACGTACTGGCCGGTAGCAGGGAAACACCAACTTTGAAGACTTGGTTTTATTAGTTTTTCGGTAACATGGTGTCACACTTGGTTTTAATATACTCCAGTTCCCTAAAAGAGCTTTAAATGGAGCCGAAACAGCATTTCGAGGAAGAATTGACTCGAAAATGCGAACTGTTTTAAGATGAAAACTATTAGTATTTATTCGCCAATCTTGCTGATGATCTGCTGACTGTTTGATCAATAAATAATTAATCGGTGTGACGATACAGCAAAATTTAAATAAGGGCCGGACAACACACCAAAGGGCCGTAACAGTACGTACTTATAGATTTTTTTTTAAATTTGTGCCATACTGCGAAGTGGTGTACAGATTCCTCCGATAATGCGGACCTCAGCATACTAATTTAGTGATATTAAGACAATCATTCGACTCCAAAAGTAAGTTTTAAAACGACTACATACCTTCTTGCATCTTGATACCGATACCGCTGAAGAAAATAAAAGATATAACATTTTGTTGTCGAACTTACTTAATATTCTACACTTACCCAACAATATTCTTTTGGTAGCCCATTCTTCATCCATACAAGTCCACACACTTATCTGCCCGAAATATCAATAGGCAATAGGTACATTTATCGCATGAGAGAGGAGTAAAAATAAATTCCGTATATTTCTACCGCAGAAACTTTATTACCGTCTTCTGTGGAGCCTCAATTCCCGTTCTTGATAGGTCTTCGCCGTAGCCCATAAAATTTCTCCTTACGTTTATATAATTTCAACGCAGGTGTGTGACCGTGTATTATTTTTGCGATACGTAGTGAAAAAAATTGAAATGCTAGGGTTATCGTTGTATTGAAACGCGCATTGGATTTTTTTGTTTTTGATCGATCCTATGATGTTTATGATTATCAAACACGTTACAAAAATGACTCAAACTCATACTTGATTACTCTACAATTTTTGACACCACTGAGAAATACTTTTCAATTTATTCATGAAAAAGAAAAATTCATTCTTGAAAAGAAGAGTCACAGAGAAGTTAGATCAATAAGAAGCTCCGTTGTTATTTCTCTTCAGAATAAAAAAATCGTTTTCGTTTCATGACTAGTAATAACTCTGGTGTGGTCTACACATAGTTCCATTAAGGCTCCCCCACACAGGCGCGTTATTATCGCGCGATAATATCGCAAGCGTTATTGCGATAATGCGTCCCGATTCCTTGCACACAGCTGCGTTTTTATCGCGCGATAATAACGCGCCTGTGTGGGGGAGGCTTTATTCTTTAGCATAGTTACTACTTAATGTCCACCGTTAGTTCAGCTAGCGTACAGGTAGGTAAATTGTACAGTGTAGGCTAAGTACGTCATGTAACTAGACGGAGCCCCGGGCCGTGGAGGTCATATTTTTAAATTTAAACGTATAGAGGTTACGGCATAATGCACCTGCGACTTCCCTAAAAGCTCTCGCGAATATTCGGTGTAAACTTTATTTTTAATGGCACCACGCTACATAATGGAAGACACCACGGGCCATATTTTACGAGACAATTTTCCACGGATGTGAAACTTGGCTATGACAACGCTTTTAGACGCACCGACAACAAAATTTGCTTAAGTCAGTTTACTCCGGCCACGCCTCGAACGAAGTGTTTTGAACTAAATTGACGTCTTAATTTTGAGTTAAACTGATTTCGCGAACTTCGCGTCATCTTTCTGTTGTCGTTTGGGATTTCCTTTTTGTCAATAACAACTCCTTATTTCGTGACGACGGTACGAGTATCTTGGTTTATTTCTGAAATAACAACTGAGCACTTTTTCATTTAGTGACTTTAAAAAGAACTATTATCTCGGATTATATTTCCCCAATTATATTGACACTGTATATAAAAGTTGTAAAGCAATAAATAAGCGTCAGACTTTATTTTTTAACGCAAACGCACATGTTTTAGCAGACGTACCTGTTTTTAGGACTCTAGAACTTATTTGTCTATGATACTGAAGTCTACACTAGATTTTTGCTATCATAAACGATGATTTAATAAAGTGTTAATATATTTTCTTTTTACTTTTAATATCGTAATGCAAGTTCACATACTACGTATACCTAATATTCATAATTTAATTTTTTGAATAAATATAAAAAATTTCGTACTCAGTAAGATTTGAACTTGCATCTCTGTAACGAGGCAGGACAGTTGACCGTTTAAACTACGAGGCCTCACTTCGTGTGACATGTACACTGTACAGTGTACTAACTAATAGAGTTTTCAGGCCTAGAAGTAAAAAGATAAGTGCTTTCTGAGGTAATATTTATGTTTCAATCTATTGTTATTTCCGTCACAAGATCAGAAAAATAGCATTTAGTCTTTTCTGTCTTGAAATTTTTGTGTCATCATGTCTAGACTAAAGTGCTTGAAAACTTTTCATGAGCACTTAATACTGCAGTGTAAGCTCATTTCTACCTTTGTTCCAAATGAAAACTCATTTTTAAGTGTCGAGCTACTCGTATTTCTTTAGCGCAACCACAATAGCTGGAACTAATGCTGAGTGGCGAATGCTGTAAGTTTTATAACATCTGATTTGTCTCTTACGTCCACTATGAGCTTAGTGGGAACATATATAACGACAATGTATCACATCGGACCGTGTACTGAGAAGCTCAGCAAGCTATTTGCGGTGGGCGATCTACCCGCAATCTATCGTTAATCGATTACATTGGCGATCGTTAGTACTTAAGTTAACATTTATCTCACAAATAACCAGCAATGGATGTTGTTTGATTGTTAATTACGCGGGTAATAGCGCTCGGTCTATTGTTGCTAATACAAAAGGGTTTGCGGATTATATCAACAGACATGATGTAAATTAATGTTGTGTTTTGGGCTCTGATCTCGTAAACTAAATAGAGTGTATTTGTTTAATGCCATAATAATGTTTGTGAGCCATGTGGAGGTATTAAACTCGTTGTAAGTAATTAAATGTTCATTTGGTTATTATGGTTTGTAAAGATTAAGATTTATTACAACTACGTACAATTTAATTGAATATCGTCTCTCTAAGGAATGATTGCCGTCTAACTAACGCCAGTGGGACGAAGAAACATGTCACAAAAGTTCATCTTTATTAACTTAATACCTAAGCAAAATTGTTGCTTATTTCAAACCACTTTTAACTAAAAGATAGTCTATAAATAATAAATAGAAAACATGCGAACTTTGCCTTCTATTGCTCGGTGTCTCGGACAGTGTGTGGCCAGGGTAGTATTGGAGAATACCCCTGAAGCATTGGAGGCATTCCCATATCGAATAGTAAATATTAAAACATACGTGCTAATTTGTACTTATTAATACTATTGGTGTTTACAATTTGGTCTATCCAAATGGTGTTACTTGTGTGAAGTAACCAATAACTTTCAATTTTAAAATTGGCGTATTAATTAATGGTGTTTAAAAATAAATAAAAATAAGGGTCTTTAAAACAGGCTAAAAATTATCGTGTTTTAGTTTAACAATACCTTTGCCGATGCCAACGCCGAATTTAGGCGATATTCACTCTGGACATGTTTTTGTAGATAAGACCTAAGGTCAGTTGTTTCAACTACTCCTATCTTAAACCGTTCAACGTTGAACTCTCTATAACATTTTGTGCTGTAGTGCCAGGTTAAACGATTACCGGTAGTGCATTCGTATATCCTTGTCAACACAAGTCAAATTCATAAAAAGCTGCCCAAGCGTCTAACTTAGTTACTAATTTTTGTTATGTAGTGCCAGGTTTGACGATTTACCGTCTGTTAAAGTTAATTGAAGCAACTAGGCCTCAGTCGTATGTAACAACGTATTCGTATTTCCTTGTCAACACCGATCTAATTCGCAACAAGGCTTCCAAGTGGCTGACTAACCCCGAGTTGCACGAAATAAATTAAAAAATTTAAGTGCCACTTAAACTGATTTTATCGCGAGAAATGCCAAAATAACATACATTTTTTGTCATTGATTGCGATTAAATTAGTTAAATTACCACTTGAATTTTTTGTTTCGTGTAACTCGGCATATGTCAGTTATTAATAAAAATATTAATGATGTAATTTTGTTGCAGCGCGGATGGTAACTACGAAGTAACGATCATGACTAAAGCCATCCTGCACCACGACGGCAAAGTCGTGTGGAAGCCCCCCGCCATCTACAAGTCGTTCTGTGAGATCGACGTCGAGTACTTCCCCTTCGATGAGCAGACCTGCTTCATGAAGTTCGGCTCGTGGAGCTACGATGGGTACACGGTAAGCACCATGTCATGATCTCACTGATTCGTATACAACGTGTATACGTATACTTGCCATAATTAGCCGAAGTAAGGGACGATGTATGTCTATCCCTTACTTGGTGAAATATCACAAGAAGTCTAGCACATTAACTGATAGGGGTTAAGCCCATTTAAAATTAATACGATTGCGTTTTTACACTGACAAGAAATTGTGAATCGTTTCTACCATTACTTACATATTTCAGTTACTTAAGTAAAATGGAGAAAATCTCACAAAATCTATTTTCCAATAGCTTTTTCAGCAATTGAAATTAAAAGTTTAGTCATAGAATTTACGTGATATCAATCAGCAGCACTCAATAGAAAAATTTTAATCCTTTTTCGAATTTTGTTCAACGTGAAATAAAAAATCAATTTGCAACTGAAAGGTAACACGGATTTAAATGGGATGAAGCAATTGCAAAAAAAATCATTCCATTCTTGCAAAGTGATTGATCTGATGAAATAATACTGATGTGTTTTTATTTTTGTTAGTATTTTTGCTGCCGTATTGGTTTTGATTTTTCATTGTTTTTGTCACTCAAATATTTTAGATAATTATTTTTTTCCTCTCAACACAAATAAAGCAAATTTCTGAACCACGGATAGGGATTAGCATTAAGATAATTGCTTTGCTGGCAACGAAGAAATAATATTGTACTCACTCTAATATTGAAGATGTAATTACTAAGCGCCTAGCCACTTTAATTTTTACATTATAAGACAGCCAGCCCTTAGAGTTCAATCACCATACCTAAACGTCCCATACTGTTCCTGATAAACACTGTCAGATAAAATATTATATATCGATATACTCTGATAAATAACGTGGTTGGTGAACTATGCTTGCCAATGAAAGGCGAGGGTTATAAAAACTTCGGGACGAAGTTTAGAGATAGGCCTCTGAAAGACGAATCATCTATCTATATCAAAATGAGACAGCAAATAAATCTATTTGGTTTCTCTCCCATAAATAAATCGACCGCTCGCATTTGAGCTTACTGTATAGGATTATAGGCTTTTCGTTTGTGCAAATAAGGATTGTTATGATATTTTGCACAAACATTTGTTTCTGTTTTGTCGAAGTGCTGGGAGATTTTAAGTGCAGAGTTATTTTTAGTGTTACATCCCTAATCTTTATTAACCATAGTTATTTACTAATGCCGCAACATAGTAACTCTAAAATATAAATAAAATAAATAAAATAAAAAAATAAAATAAAAAAGCCTTTTATTCTACTACCTTTACAATTTCACTTACATAATATTATAATTAACTATTTTACAATACAAACAATATTATTCTTCGTTCGTTTAGTTCGTAACTTTCCACATAATCTTGTTGAAATATTATATATGTTATGCAATTTTTGGTGCTGGTGTCAGAACACAATACTCACAAGTCATGATTTATGTCAATTTCAATTTCAGCAATCAATCGTGTACAAAAATTGTATTTTAAATTTGTATTAGTATTGTCAAGTTTTTTGTTAAGTGTATTATGTACCTATGTTCACGGTAGAAGTCGCCTCGTCGGCGTAGGCCTCCCCCAAATCTCTCCAGAGTTCGCGGTTCCTTGCTAAAGTCATCCAATTTGGTCCGCATATTTGTCTAAAAATGTCACACCATCTTCTCTTTGGTCGTCCCTTACCTCTTTTTTGTTTCTGGGTATCCATTCAGTCAGTCTTTTTGTCCACCTTGTGTCCTCCATTCTGCATACGTGACCTGCCCATTTCCATTTTAATAGTCTTGATCTCCTTGATATGTCGTAAAATTTTGTTTTATTTCGTATGCTGGTATTACTAATTCTATCATTCAGCTTTATACCTAGAATACTTCGTTCCATTTTTCTCTGACAGACTGCTATTTTAGTTTCATCCTCTTTCCTGCTTGCCCAAGTTTGACAGCCATATGTGAGTGATGGCATAATTATGCTTTCGTAAACTTTCTTTTTAATCTTAGTGCTAAATTGCTTGTTTTTCATGATTTCTTTTAAGCTCCAGTACTTTTTCCACGCTAACGCAATTCTTCTATGTATTTCCTTTTCAGTTCGGTTTCCAAATGAAACTGTCTGTCCTAGGTATATGTATTCTTCAACAAACTCTATTTTTCTGTTATCGACAGTGACATCTTTGATTTGTCCGTTTGTAAGAATCTTAGTTTTGGTGGCATTCAACATTAAGCCGACGTTTCTACTTTTGGATTCGAATTCAATTATCATGTTTTCCAGGTCATTAGCATTTTCAGCGAATAAGATAATGTCATCTGCGAATCGTAGATGGCTTAAGTATTTTCCGTCTATTTTGACACCCCGTTCCTCCCAATGGAGTTGTCTGAAAACTGATTCCAATACTGCAGCAAAGATTTGTGGGGACATAGGGTCTCCCTGTCTCACGCCTCTTTCTACGGGGAACTCTTCGCCTTCTCTTTCCATTTTGACTTTTGCTGAACCTTTAGAGTAAATGCTATGTAGAAGCCTAATATATTGTATAGCAATACCTTGGTTAAGGAGTGCTTCCCATATTGCGTTATGGCTCAGTGAGTCGAATGCTTTTGTGAAATCGATGAAACACAAGTATAAGGTTATTCCATATTCGTTAGCTTTTTCCATGATTTGGGTTACCGTCTGGAGGTGGTCGATGGTTGAAAATGTCTTCCGAAAACCTGCCTGTTCTGGTGGTTGGTTTTCTTCCAAAGTTTTTTTAATCCTGTTTAGGATTATTTTTGAGAATATTTTGTAAATGTTTGACATTAAGCTGATGGGACGGTAGTTGTTTAAGTCATTTTTATCTCCTTTTTTGTGTAACAAAGTGATTGTTGATTTAGACCATTGTTTAGGTGTATCTTGTGCCTTCATAATGTTATTGAATAGTATTTCAAGGGGACTCAGTAAGATTTCTAGTAAAGACTTTAGCACTTCGTTCGTGACTTTATCTTCCCCCGGCGACTTGTCATTTTTCTGTGTTTTTACAGCATGCTCTATTTCAGATTTCAATATTGGTGGTATTGGCATCGAGTTATCGTTTGAGTGTATATAGTTTTGTATCTGTATGGGCTTCGATTCCTGCGCTGAGTACAGGGTCTTGTAGAAAGATGTGGCTTCGTTTATGATGTCAGAACGTTTAGATAATAAATCACCACTTTTATTTTTTATACTAGCGGTCCATACTATTATACAAAACAAATATATACAAAATATACTATTATTAAAATAGGGAAACAGGCCAAAAGGAACGTCCTATTCTCCCGTTTATTGTATATCTGGCAGCATGATATTGCGTTGACTACAACTTAGAAGTAGAAAAAACCCCCTAGTCTTTTACACCATCATCGCACCGGTACGCTAAATTGTTTTTCGTTACGTCTTTGCCAATAGACTGTTTTCTCCCAATGGTTCACCAGTTTTTCAAAATAATCAAACATTCTCTTTTTAGACTTTGTTTAGTTTAACTTCATCGTTATCTTCCGGCCTTTTTCCCACATTTATTTTGTGGGGTCCGCACAAAACTTATTCTTCTTCCATTGGTTTCTATCAGCTATCAACTTACTATCCACTCCTTTAAAATACATTATATCTTCTTTCTCGCAATCTAACCATCCTTCCTCTACTTTTTCGTCCATGCATACTCATGATTCCCATCCCTCTGCATAACCCATATTAAACTTCTATCTGCTTAATATAGTGTTTTTTTTGCAGGTGGACTTGAGGCACTTAAAGCAAACACCGGACTCCGAGTACATAGGCATGGGCATCGACCTGTCAGAGTACTACATCTCGGTCGAGTGGGACATCATGCGGGTTCCAGCGACACGCAACGAGAAATTCTACTCGTGCTGCGAAGAACCTTACCCCGATATCATATTTAACCTCACCCTCAGGAGGAAAACACTCTTCTACACGGTCAATCTCATAATTCCTTGCGTTGGAATTTCTTTCCTGTCAGTTTTAGTGTTCTACCTACCGTCTGACTCGGGAGAGAAAATCTCACTGTGTATATCTATCCTCCTATCTCTGACCGTGTTCTTCTTACTGTTAGCAGAAATCATCCCTCCCACTTCCCTCACGGTCCCTCTACTAGGAAAATATTTATTATTTACCATGATGCTAGTAACTTTATCAGTCGTAGTCACTATTGTGGTGCTAAACGTAAATTTTAGGTCTCCAGTCACACACCATATGGCCCCGTGGGTACGGCGGATCTTTATAAATTTTTTACCCAGAATATTATGTATACAAAGGCCGGAAAAGCCGCCAGACGATGATGAAAATGATAAACCGACAGAGGTAAGAATTAAAAGTTCAAGTAGCGGAGCGCTATGATCACTGTTTTGACTTATATCATTCGCGTATTACTGTTTCAGCATCAGTATGTCTCAATCTGATTCTTCACTATTGCTACTCAATGAGTTTTGAAATAATTGCGGTGATAACCAGCACCTTATTGTGATGTAGTTCATTATAAGTGAATGAAACAATAGGTCCCACGTCACAAAATAGCGCAAGTACAAATCAATACCTCTCATCTTTCGAAGACTGTGATCATAGCGTACCACTACTATTAATTCTAGGTAAAATATTTTTGAATGAGCAATTCAAGTAAAAAAATAACTCCGACCAAACGTCAGAAAGTATTTTAAAAGTCAGTTGAAAAATCCTTGCTCCTTGAATAGTAATTTATTGTACAAAAAACAAACCTCACCCACAACTTGAGTGAATTCCCCCGTATAAAAGCTTTAATTAAATTTATAAAAGCTCTTAAAAATGAAGTAAGAGAATCCTTTTTAGAAAACGATAAAACAAACACCGTGCTTTTCCTCATCGAGATCCCTCCGTTCAAAATGCTTTCAATAATCTCGGATTCAATACAAACAGAACGCTTACAGACGTATCCAAATCACTCTAACAATAACCATTTTAATTGTCGCCAGTCGTAAGAACCTTCCGGGAAGCGTTGCTTTCAACAGTATTCTAAATCCATTGTGTTTCGTGTGTTTTGTACAGATTCCGCTTCCAGCCCAATTTCATTCCATTTCGATTTTCCTTTATTACTCAATGCCGGAGGGCTTAACAAGCGCGCGAGGCCCACGTTATTTATGTTGCCCTGGTGACTGCGGATGGATCGCGATGTATGAGGCGGCAGGCGGGGCCTGAAACCGAAACCTTTCCAAGTTAATTGTGTGCCTCAAACTACGTCGATACCCTGATCCCGTAGAATTAGAATTGACTTTTTAATCTTCGAGTATCCCGACACGACTTCCAACTTCTATTGCTTTAGAATCTGAGCTTACTATCTTGTTGTCTCAACTCCTTTTAGGTCTCTGGTCTCCTTTGAGAGTTAGGAGAAGGGTAACCTAATTTAACCTAACCTAGTGTGAAAAGGCACGCTTCGCACATCTTTGAGCATCACTACAGCATGAGTTTAATTGGTCATTGTTGAGCGATTGGTATTTCGTTTCCACTAAAGCATATGAAAACCCGACCTCAGATTTAAAGTCTGAATCGTCAGGTCCATCATTGCTGACAAAATATTCTATATAGCTGTATATACTCCTCCATATATAATTAACAGGTTTCTCACACAAGAATGATAACTGTGATTGTTATTTCAGGTTCTCACAGACGTCTTTGGCGGCGACGACATGGACGGAAAGTTCAAAGAATGGGCCTGTGAGGAGTATGAGCTGCCAGGAATGCCTCCGTCACCGCCTCCGCCCCCTGGCGGTGATGATGAACTATTTTCCCCACCCCCAGGATCCCCTTGCCGCTTAGACCTCGACGATTGCAGTCCATCTCTAGAGAAACCTTTTGTGAGAGAGATGGAAAAGACTATAGAAGGTTCCAGGTTTATAGCGCAGCATGTTAAAAATAAGGATAAGTTTGAGAGTGTGAGTTTTTATATTCAGTCCGGAATTATACAAACCGAAAAGGATTTTCTATTAACATAGTATTCCATTTCACAGGTGGAGGACGACTGGAAGTACGTAGCCATGGTTCTGGACAGAATCTTCCTGTTCGCGTTCACGATAGCGTGCGTTCTCGGCACGGCTCTGATAATATTCAGAGCGCCGACATTCTACGACAACGCGAAACCTATAGACATCCTGTACTCGAAAATTGCCAAGAAGAAGTTGGAGTTGCTCAAAATGGGCTCAGAAGGCGACCCGGGTCTCTGAAATTCGTCTTACGTCTTCGGTTACTCGCCGCCGAAGACGTTCTGGGAGCTGATTGTGATGTGGTGGCACGGATGATCGATGTAAAGCTCCCAGGTGGGACTCTGCGAGGCGAGAACTTGTCTTGTGCTCAGTGTGGTGCCAAACTCGACGCGTCCCAGGACGTTCGTGCGCCTGACGTGTCAAAAACCGTCTTTTTATATAGATAAAGACTCATTCGCGAGACTGTGTCCGTCGTAAGTCGAATCAAGAACGAAGTAACCTCAAGATCACGATGTTTTGTGTTGACGGACGAATCCGCCGTCAATATTTTTTGTATTCGAATCGCCGTATAAAAGCGTATAAGTATACTTCTTGAGCGTGACTGTATTGTGTATGGTTTTTTAATTTCTTTATTTCATAATTTCTTACTCGAAAAAGGTTAATTAATATGAGCGCACAAACATTGTATAGTTTAATTAAGAGGTATGTTTGAGTTTTGGCATCGGCTCCGTTACATTTTAGTGTATCGAACGGAAACTTAACTTACCATAATAATATAGGACTAATTCGAATAAATCGAGCTCAATTCACGATTATTATTAGATAATGTAATGAGGTAATTTTCATTCGACGGTATTAATCGAAAATTACTACAGTTTCTTGAAGACGTCCTCAATGAGAGTTGGACATTGTAGATGATATACTTTAGTATTATTACTGGTGAATTAAAGATAATATGAATTAATATACATTTAGTATTTTATAAACTACGTACTCGAACTCGCGTAAAAATCATAAGGACAATATCGATTAATTGAAGTAATCGAATAATCGTAACTCTCCCGTAGGTTTACCGAAGTAAGGATTTGTAGATATACTTAATACTAGATAAGCCAAAGCATCAGAAATTATGATACTCATGATATTATATGCCAATATAGTTGTAAGGTCACGTTGAGACGGTGATAATAATACAAGTAATGGTTTTATTAGATATATTTATAAAACACAATTGACTGCCAATTGTAATTTAAATTTTTATAAAATTCGATATTCTTAGATAGTTTGGTAACTTGTTTAATTGAAAATTTTTTAAAGGTGCCAAATAATCGCCATCTGCATTATAATTTCGGAGGCCAAATGATTATATTATACTAAAAGTATTCATTTTTAAGAGTTATCGTTCACGTTATTTTAAATGCGCTTTTTCATAATCTGACATTTTCAATTATGCTTGTCCTACGAAAGCAACGACTGAAAGTTCTATTAATACGTCTGCAATTCGCTAGATATTAGTTATTTTTCAAACCAACGTACAATATTTCCATTAATCCTAGAGTACAGGGTAAAATTAGTACACAAATTCTTCCCCTGATTTTATTCTCACAGTTACACTAATTGTAAAGTCTTTTACTCACTTAACGGCACTTAGTCACACGTCATAGATGTTAATGAATCATTGTTGAGGTTGGTCATTATTATAGTATAATACTTAGGTATCCAACGTTCATTTGGTTTTAGATTAGTAACGTATGTTTAGTCAAAACTTGGAGCTCTAGCTTCACTCTTGGGTTTAACTAGACTGTTCTCAGGTCTTGCAAATAGCTAAGTTAAAAACTTGTTGAGAATGAAGATCTACTCTTTTATTTATGAACGTGGCTAAGTAATTTTACAATTTTTTTTGTCTTCTTCGTCAGTTAGATATAGACAAATCATTAATTAACTGAACTACAACAAAGTTTTTCAATGTTCTTTTTACTATCCATTTAAACGTATTCACAAACCATACTATGAGGTATCACAAATTCCCGAACGCATGTAACCCACTTGTTTATCGGTTGAACTAATGGAAACAAGCAAGTGTACCATCCGATTATAATAGGCTATTGAAAATGTTCGTGTCACGTCTACTTTCAATATCTAATCTGTTTGGTGGTTATACTATGCATTCGGACGTATTGTGTTAATTGATACCTATTTAGATTTGTAAAATTACGGCCCCCTTATATCGTATCTCGTGACAGGCTTGCAACAATCAAATGTAAATCTCGCGATAATTGCTGTCAAACGCCACTTTTGTAATATGTTTTTTTTTTACAAAAAGTGACGTTTCGCAGCAATGATCGCGAAATTTACGGCCATCGCAAACATGCCGCAAGATACGTAATAAAAAGGCGGGTGTAAGTCTCACAAAAATTCCAATCGAAGGTCAGTTTGATCTTAACATAACCACGAGCCAAACAAGACTTATTAGACTTAAGAGTGATAGAGTTTCGAAGATTGACTACAACATCAACATGATTAGGAGTTTTCTTTTGTTCATCGTATTCGTAGATAGGTCGTATTTTGAACTCGTTTTCAATCACACACAACAGTACTCGGCCGCAAATATTGCACGACGGTTTTAAGTCCGATCTCTGTTACTCGTAACTATCACAGAAATGAGTGAAAGAGACAATGATATTAACTCTATCTGTAAATTTACAGCCGGGTACTGAAACTCGTACATGTTTATTGTGACGTCACCTCAACCCATTACGTAGGGTAATGTAGCCTTTGTCGTAATAAAAAAAATTTCGAGCCGCGTATTTAATATGTCAAAGTAACTCATGATAAATGATTAGATAATTACCTAGGTAACTCTGATAGGTATTTATTCATAATATTTTAATGAAAAAAAAATAATTCAACAGCGAGCAGTTAGGAAAACAGGGATGGTTATAGTGAAATAATAATTCAAACTGTTTTGTGTGATTCGTCTCAATATTTATAAGTGTTATTGAATGTGTATAGCTGTTTGTGCTATAAATGCGATACATTCGGCTAGAGTAGATTAGAGAATACGTAAAAATGCGTTAGTAGTACGTGGGGATATAGAAGGTGCTCAAATAGCCCTTGAACGCTCGCTAAAGGTTGAAAGAAGTCTAATATTAGCTCAATAAATACTCGTAAGAGAAGTCACTGTAAGCAAGCAGCTCTGAATGATTTAAATCTTAAAAGAAATACTGGTTCGCTGAAGTAGATCGTGTTGTAACGCCATGAGTACCGTGATATATGGAATCTCGCCTTTAACAAATAGCTGGACTGTTATTGGCCGATGATCGTACTCTATCCTAGCTGGGTTTGATTTTATAGAAGTTGTACGTGTATACTTTCTCGCCTTTTCTTAGTTTGGTTGTGACGTATCTTTTTCGATATTTATCGTTACGTAAATGTCTATTTTCTGTTGCTAGTTCTACTATTTTAATACAAACACCAAGTTAAGTTTTCTCATTTAATTTCTTTGTGTTCTTACAATTTATCATCAAATTGCGTTACTTTCACCGTGCATTTGTTCATTATAAAAACGCAAGACCATTCTTTTATAATAAGAACACTATTTACCATGCTAGATTGCTTTAATAATATTGGATATAAGACTATAAACGTAAGTAAGATAGCAGAGATATACTCGCACTTCACATTCTTGTAACTTTTATATGAATTTCAAAAACGGAATAGTCAAGAGGCGCTAGAGATTTTATACTCCATGTTTTCGCAAAACTTCTATGAAATCAAACTTTAACTTGAACAGACACTGCTGAACTTGTGACTGTGGCATAATTTCCGCCAGTTTTGTCTTTAATGGAATTTTTGGATGGAATTGTTTAACATACTTGGTACTCATTAATTTAATAAATTTCTAATAAGATTAAAAAAACACATGGGTAACATTAAAAGTAGGAATGTGCTATTGCACGCACCGAAACACACACCAAAATTAGTAATATTAATCAATAAAAGTGTAAAAGATTAATTAAGTCCACAGGCTTCCCTCACTAATCCGTGATTTTCCGACTTTTATTGTAGATATTTGCTAGAAAATAAACGGTCTGTTGTTATTTTTATATGTCTGCAAGTAAAAATAACGATAAATAAATAAAATAGATAGATTTTCTAAAAAAATACAACACCGTAGGCTAATACAATTTAGGGATGTGTGTTGTCGAGATTAATAAATGTACTCGTATTTAATGATAGTAGATTGAGATATAAGGAAAAATGCAAATGAAGAAAAAACATTGTAAATAAATTGTGTCAAAGAGAGCGTGAAATTGAAGTTCAGAGTGATTTAAAAGCGTAATAAGTGCCACATTTAAATGGTTTCGCAATTAATCTTGGGAAGATTTGAAAGTTCTGGAAATGTTTCGAACTAAAATAATTGTGAATGTAAATTATCTAGTATTTTAAAAATGGATGAGCTAAGCCGATACAACGATTAATCCTAAAACTAAAGTGTGAATGAGGAAACGACAACGGTAGGTCTTTCGATTGTCTTCAATTTTGTGTCATCTACAGATCTCATCCAATACGAACAACTTCAGTTCATCAGATGTCGCTTTTTAAGAATATTTTTAATCAGTGCTTTCAGATATATATTTTACCTCTTTCGAATCAAGGTAAAATAAAATATAAATAATGTTTGAAAGAGTGAGTTAAGCCCTTTAAAAGGGCAAAACAGTTATAAAAATTTAGCAATAGCAATGATAGACAGAGTTAAAATGAATCTGAAAGCAATGCACCTAATACTTACAAAACTGACTTAACTTACTTCACGTTTGTCAGTATCATTCAAAATAATATGTGAGCTCAATTCAACGTTACTTAGGTGGCAAAAGTCCTAAAAGCCCTCTTTGTTGGCTCATGAATATTCTTCTCAAATCGTTTCTGTGATTTGTAAACTTTGGTTGTCCCCTCGACATAATGGTCTCAAAGACACGTTGTAAGTTTATCTTTTTTGTTCCCTGTTTTGTTAGATTTCATCAAGTTGTTGGATGGAAGTCATTATTGTAGTCTAAAGCGTCTGTATAATATGCATGTTTCGGGTGATAAACGGGTATGCGAATGTAGTTTTGTCGTGGATGTATCTGACCTGATGGTAGATAGGTAAAATAATAAATTTAACAATAAATAACGCTAGAGTCACGTTGTCAATAAGTTATACATCAATAAGTATATTGAATATAAGTGGTGTTTTAGCTTCTCAATGTTTATTAGAGTTAGTCGACGAATGAGTCAGTTCGTAAGCGCGATGGTTGACAAATTCGTTGTAACAAATTTTATTTGGTTCTCGCTAAATATTTCTAACATTAAAACATTTTAATGGGCGTGAAAGGCATAATTGTGCATTAGTACTATTCAATGACTGATAAAAAAGTTTTTTTGTTACTGTCTTTAACCACACTTATATTCTTTCTTTAATTTAGGATTTTTAGGTCATAATAATGTTTAACTAGTGTTTTGTTGTAGAATATATAGGTGTTAAGTTTCTTGTTGCATTCGTTTACAGTTTACTCCCCACGCATAGAAAACATTTTCCTATGCTATTTATAAGTTATTGATATTTTTAGAACTAGAAATGTTATAATTTAATTGTTTAACTTTGCTACGTTTCGTAGTTAAAAAGAAGTAATTTTAAGATATTAATATAAATGTTTTGATATTTTGTTTGTCCTAAAAAACAGCTTATTTGTCTGCATCGGGTGATGGGACTAGGAACTCATAGTCAGCTATCACATGGCTGTCAGTAATTTTAAGAATCAACTTAACCGAAATGTTGACATGTAAATATAGCTGATCAACATAGAAATTAAAAATAATATTAAAGTTATTTTTCTACGTTCCTTTCACAGTACCTTTAGTGCTAAAATTAGACGAGTAGTGGATGTATGTCGTAACTCGTAGTTGTATTTGATGTTACATTTTATTTATTCGTAAGAACTATATCATTCAGCAATAATTCTGAATCACTTGTTTTTAGGTCACTTTTATTTGAACGCCATTCATTATAACGTAATTTTAGTCTTATAAGTCTTAGTTTTTTGAATGGTTGACAGATAATCCGTAACGCTTTATAATTAGGTTCATCGAAATCTAGAATTTCGTATAGCGATTTCTTCTCTAACACTTTTGGAGATATGGTTTATTGCACGTCTATCGTTTATTCCTTTGTCGTTTGTAATCTTATCGATAGCTACATTCTACATAAAGGTATTGTAATATACTCTTTAAACTGATGAATATCTACGTAAGCTAGGTAAATTTGCATGTTTAATCAAACGTCTTCCAAAAGTGACGTAAGATGCCATTGTTTTGTCGATTTTTATCTCAATATCTTTATTTTTATTCAACATCATAAATAACGTTGTACAAAGTTTACAAGTAACTGAGTTATATTATTATGAACAATTCAATAAAGCATTCAATACTGCCATGTGTGTACAGTATTATAATATTTTACTTATTCTTTTCACTTTCGATACGTCATCAGCGTACGAGTACATATTTTTTAGTCCTCAGCTTCAACCCTCTTTTATTCGTAATACATTTCTCAAGTTTCACTCTGTAGCTAGTTAAGATATAAAATTGTAAATTAAGTCATATATAAATAAAGTAGAAGAGAAATCCACACGAAATTTGCGTTGAGCTTCCAACACGATTAGATGTAAATACAGAAATAAATTTTAAAAACCTTTTTTTGTTCATAAACATTTGAATACTTTGAGTAATACTACTTTTTAACACGGTGATACATCGCATCAAATGTGGGTAAAAGATTTTGTTGAGGTTATTATTATCAATGTTAACCAATTTTTCTTTACTGGGCCCTAATTTTGCGTTACAATGCGTAACTAAGTGACAATTTTTGCACCCCAATTACGTATGTGAAAAAAATTAACACTTCTTCACTTCTGAATCCTTCGAAAGATAATTTTACGGGACTTCTTAAAGTGTATGCTTCTTTTAATTAATTCCCTAATTAATCTCGATCTCATTGTCAAATATTTGTTGTACAATTTTCGTTAATTTAGTTTATTTGTTCTCGGAAGTCAAATCGAATTGAGTGTTGTACAGTTTATATTTACAATCGTCGGTCATTTGTATTGGTTTTACTTTCCCTTATAATATCAATTTATTTGTGTTTAACACTATTCATATAACCTTTTTATTTTTACGATGGAAACGAAATTAAAGTTTCAATTAGGTATGACTTAAGGTCCTTTGTATGGTATGCATACTAGTGAGGTTTTTGTGTTTTGCTATTTATGAATATTTCAAGTATTATTGACATACGTAGTTGCTAATGAAAATATACCTTCTTTCCTTTTAATATTAATATTGCTTGCAAAACAGAATCATCTTATTATTTTCTTAGTGATTGAAATCTTCGAATTGACCGACGAGTTGTTATAGAATCGCTGTTTTCTAAAACATAAAAGCCTTTCACTGTATCTCTTCCCTTTTGCCTCGCCTTACATGCAGGTTTCTGAGCCGATACAGACCGCAGCCTTACCTAACTCAGCTGTTTACGAGGCCATAAAGTGCGAGCGGTAAGGATATTTACTGCGATCTACCGGACTTATTGCCCACATGCACGGTGACTCTACAAATTCTGAACAATTTAATACGTCGCTTGTCAGTAAAGTTGCAAAGCTTTATTGTTGGTACTGAACCGTATTCTTTCTTTCATTGGTATATTTTCATTCTCCCGTAATTCCTGATGTCGTTTGCTATATTTACCTCTCTCTGTTCGTCTTATCTGATAAAAAATGTAGAGTAAGTATTCTACGTATCGGGTTGCATCCTTGTGGTTCTCTTTCAGCCTTTCATGCAAACATGAGCTTTTATTAGTTGTGCATACAGTGTATTCTGGCATATAGTCACAATGATCGCGCGTTTAAGGAAACAGATCAACAGCTGTTTTCACTCCAAGTGTATTAAAAATCGAGACGTTGGTCCTGTGTTCGAATCTAGGAGGTATTTTACATACACCCTTCTTGAAATCCTCTATTTATTTCTTGGTATACTCAGTGTCAAAATTATTTCTTCTCGGACTTATTTGCCACTTACTTTAAGAGTACTGCGGTGATTTTAAGACTGTTATAGTCATGCCCCAAATTGTGATTAAAAAAGCTTTATCAAGACTTGATATTGCGCTCGTCAATATGTATGAGTAATTTTCTATCCAATTGTGCGAACATTTCCACAAACTCTGTAATATCCTGTCATTATAGCAGTGATCTTGTTATTTACTAGTAATTCCTACGAACCGCTCCCATTTTATGACTTCCAAACGAACTCTTAGTAGAAAATTACGTTCGTTGCTCATGTTATTATCACTCCACCGGTAGTAACATTGTTAATTTGATTGCTTCTCCTACTACTGCCGTAGTATAAGTACCAGTGAATAGCATTAGTAGTGTTTGTTACTTGCAAAAAAACGTATTATGTCTTTCGAATGTATTTAGTCTCCGCTTAGTACTTTAAATAAGATTATTCCGATTTTTGTTGATTTCTTTCATGTATTGTTATTTAACAAATTGATATTTGCTTGCTACTCAACTTATTGATGTTGTATTTCTGGAAACTATTGAGTTAGCGATTTATTAGGTTGTCTTCCAGTTCTGTTTTCTATTCCATCTTCCTTTTTGCTTATTCTGTCCATTTTAGAAATAATTTGTACAATCTACTGTAACACCAATTTATAACATGTTTTAGGGAAATATAAATACAAATATTAAGGCAAGTCGCAGTTTGCTTGTAGAAATGTTGTATACTTACTGATTTTTGTCACAAATCTTTGTGTCCGACCGATGGTCACAAGTGTTTGTTTTACTACAGTGCGACTAAAATTGCGTCTTTACTGTTGCTTTTGGATATTTTTTAAATGGTAAATAAATATATCACCCAACAATATTCGTCTAATAACAATGTTATATTTATACTTGAATTGTTAGTGAAACCTTTAGAGTTTTATTTGAATCAATCGCATTGGCGAATTGCGTAGTCTGTAAGGATTCAATGTACGTTTCGTATTAAATTTTGTCTTAAATTGTTAAAATTAATGTCCTCTACTACTAGTTGTAAAGAATTTTTTGTTTGTTATGAATTTTTCGTTTCACATTTTCTAGTCACGAGTAACGGCAGGTTTGTGTGAAAATTGTAGACTGGAACAAATTTATAATTATATAATAATTGACGAGTTTGATTTATAAAGCAAATATTATAATTACACTTATTGACAAATTTATAGTTCAGAGAACAGTTTAACATTCACGTCAAATACTTGCTACTGTCATACTCATAGTATGATTTAGTTCATTTTAAAGGAAAAGAGGTATATTAATAGTGATTTTCACTATCAATGTCGGTCTGGCAACCAAGCCCCATAGTCGTTGAAATACATCAGAGTCGCCAACTTATGGATGTGCTGTGCATACCACAATTTTACCTTTCGAATCTGATAGAAATAGCAATTATAATTAACCCTAGATTACTTAACTATACTGCGAGCCAATTCGCTATTACTAACCATTCGTAAAAATACGTCAAATGTAAAATGGAATAAAGTTACCAATCCACCAAATAATACCAAAAGTTGAAACCATTTAAAAATTGTAGTTACATTATTTGTGTTTCACAGGATTGCATCATGATGAAAATACTAGTTTCATTTTATTCCATACAATCAAAACAAAATTCATAACATGTGTTCTACATAAGTAAGTATATCTTTTACATTGTGTGCATAAGTTAGTAAATATTTTTCCTACTAAACTTTCCCAAGTTTTGCGGCAATCTTGCTGTTACTTGAAACCAAATGACACCTAATAATAATATACCAAAAAATAAACCAAATGGCACCTTGGAGGAAATAATTGGGAAGGTACAGTGAAGTGGAAGGTGCAGGAACGCTGCAATGTTTTTTTTCTAGAAATTGCTAATTTGCCGTCGTAATTTTTACGATAGTTTAGTAATCTAGGGTTAAAATATTTTAGGGATAAACACAAATTCCTAAATTACAAACTAGACCCCACTACCCCGAACGATATAAGTAATTGGATGACCTCAGGGTGTGGATTCTAGGTTAGAAACTTATAGGTTAGAATGGGATTAATAAAAATTTAGAATTTTCACACAAACGTTGCGATCGGTGAAAATGGCACACTCAAAGGAACACCACATTAATATTACAAAATAATTGTTAATAGATAGATAATGTCTACACGAAAAAACTCCTTAATTTATTTTAATGTAAGATACGGTCAACAAAATAAAAATAGTAGGATCCCCAAGTGTTTCTCAAAAACTTGGATGCTAGCTAGAATAATTTATGTACAAAAGAGCCGGTGGCAGATTGCATTTCTGACATCAAAGTAGTAATTATATTGTATGAGTATATTAAACAAAATGTTAACATATTGCGAATAATTTGTTTAACACTGAATCCATGACTATGATTGATTTTTTAGCAAATTGTTTTAAATAAGTTTGGTGTAATAATGTATTTTAAATAATTATTAAGAGCCTGTTTTACAACCGCTACTCAACCCAGACCCAAAAAGTTTATAATTTTTTTGTATTAAGTTTTTATAATGGAAACTTGGAAATATGTCAAAATGTTACATGTGACGTCCAAAATGGCGCGCGAGTGAATACAACGTCATCAACGCGACGTTGCCGTTCTGCTCTGCGTAAGGTACGGCCGGCATAAGTCACGCAGCAAGACGCAGTTTGTGTCTTGGGAGCTGCGTTGCGTAGGGCTACGCATTACGTCTACGCTTACGCATCTGCGGGGCTAGACAAAGTCACAGTCGTTTGGCGTTAACGCTAGTCGACAAAAATGTATGGACAAAACAAATGACGGTAGAAAAACCACGATACTAATAGTACTAAACACACTGTTTTTGATAATTAACTACGACAACTTGAACGCTCCCTGGCGTTCTCGCGGACCTTGTAGATATCTTTAGCGTACTTCGCTTGACAATTGACAGCCGACAGTATCAAACACAGCGTGTTTAGTTAATTAATGTCGTGGTTTTTCTACAGTCATTTGTTTTGTCCCATACATTTTTGTCGATTAGCGTCAACGCCAAACGACTGTGACTTTGTCTAGCCCCGCAGCAGGGCTAGACAATGTCACTTAAGCGTTTGGCGTTAACGCTAGTCGCTAGTCGACAAAAATGTATGGACAAAACAAATGACTGTAGAAAAACCACGACATTAATTAACTAAACACGCTGTGTTTGAATAATTAACTACGCTAACTTCAACGCTCGCTGGCGTTCTCGCGAACCTTGTAGATAACTTTAGCGTACTTCGCTTGACAATTGACAGCCGACAGTATCAAACACAGCGTGTTTAGTTAATTAATGTCGTGGTTTTTCTACAGTCATTTGTTTTGTCCATACATTTTTGTCGACTAGCGACTAGCGTTAACGCCAAACGCTTAAGTGACTTTGTCTAGCCCCGCTGGTCTGCTTCAGCCTTTATTCGTCGGGTAATAAGTTTATTTGGGAAATTTGAAACAAGAAGAAACAAAAGTGTTAGGATTGCAATATCTTGCTGGTAACAATAATAATTTACTGACAAGCCGTTCAAAATGAGAATATGTTTTTCATTTTATTTTTTCCTTCACAAAGCTGTTGCAACTGAGAGGCAAATAATATGGCAGTCGTATTCTCATTTTTTAAATTGCATCTAATCAAAGTTCAAGTTTTTGTGATGAGACGACATTTGACACGGGGGCATCCACCGTTATTATTTTGCTGAGTGTAAAATTAATGTAACGTGACGAAGTGACAGACTTCTGTGAAAATAACTTCTGATAATTCATTATACTAAAATTAGTCTACCTAGTATATAAAAACTTGTGCATTCGAAACTATTTGTGGGAATGACTAATACCGATGCTAAATATAAGGTCAGTGCACTATGCTATACATGATATTAAATTAAAATATATTCGAAAAAAAAATGTAATTTAAGTCATTAATAGCTCAATGAACCTTGTAATATAAATAGAAGAAAATAATGTTAATATTAAGGAAAAGGTAAGGTGTAAGGAATGGAAAATAATTATACATAAATAATGTTAAGGATTTAATGTTAAGTCCCATTTTGTAATGTTAATATTAATTAATAATTAATTAAAATCAAGCACTACCACGTACTATTATGAATACACTCATGACTTCTTACGCTAATATTGAAATGTATTATAAATATGAACTATAAATATTAAATGTTATGCGTTAATAATAACTTAACGTGTTTTATTTAATCATTGACAAAGCAATAGTTCCTAGAAATATCATTATACCTACAATTTGAAAGATTGGACGCTTGTATCTTTGTATGTTTTTATGGTTCACGACACGACTTTTAAACTGTTTTTTTTTCTGTTTTGATTTATTGTGTCGAAGAAAATCCTGAAATAGTAGTTCCATAAGAAGATACAGAGTAACAAATTAGAAGTCTCAGCAATGGGTGTACATCTGTATATGCACATAATGAGCGGGTGGTTACAGATCAGAGATTTAAGTAGGTGCAGTCCGACAAGGCTCTCTTGGCACTAGAATAACACAAGGCAGCCAGAAAATAAAATCTTCTCAATTGTATTACAATTTTAGTTTTATTTTAGTTAATATTAAGCAAAAACAAGCAAACAATAACGTTAATAAATAAATTGAATTGAATAGATATACCGACAGAGCGACTTATCACAAGATAGCGACGTTATTTCCGATTTTGGCCACGCGCTAATATAGCCTTGTCGCACTGTATCTTACAATACAATTTCATCCAAATCTACTACTAAACAATGCCCAAGGACTCCTGGCTATATCCAGGCTGGTAGCAGGGGCGTTATAATACCCCTTCGCCAAGTCTACCAGGGACAGTGGACACTCGAAGTTATCACAAGACTCCAGTAGGACCCCCAGTCGATGTGCTGCGTCGTATATCGCGTGCTCCATAGGCTCCGATGGAAGGAGTTTCGCCATTGGAAGGCTGGAAAGTAAATAGAATTATTACTTACATATTTTTGATAAAAACTTTGCTCAAAATTTCACATTCACCTCATATTGGTTCCTGAAAGATTTAATTTTCTGTAGTTTCCCAGATTTGGAGATATCGGGAATCAATATTAAGTAAATGAGTATTTTTGACCAAATTTTTTGTGTAATACGAGTACATGCAGAGCTGTTAGCCTCAATTTACATCGCGGCGGAATGGAATGGAAGTCACTTTTTTTTTAAATAGCATAGTGAACTTTATGTCGTTATATGTGTAATGCGCGAGGATTCCTCGGAAGACGCGCGACCTTTTTTGGCTCTTATTTAGTTTATAATGTCTTATACAATTGACAGAAAGTTAATTATTATAGTATGTAAAAAAGTCGCTTCTATTCCATTTGCCGTGGCTTAAATTGACTCCTTTGGTCGCAAAACTCATTTTCTTAAGCCTACGATGTATAATTAGACCTTTATTTACGAAAACACTTAATTAAAAAATATATATATTTTTTAGTACCCGGAAGGTGGAAGGGTACCCCTTTCACCTTAACTGCAATCTCTCCTCATAGTGATTAATGGGTGCGTCACCATAACGTAAAGATATTAACGTAATAACTTGAAAGGGGTGTAATAAAATTCCTGTCATTTTACTTCAGGCTACAAAATCACACCCTTATGCTGTAATTTTGATTATTTCAGTGGTAAATTCACTGTTGTCTATATAGCTCGTTATACATTGCTGCTTTGGTAAGTAAAACAAAAACAAGATTTTGTGACAAACCTACAATGGAGAAAAAAATTATGAAAGTGCGCCACCTGTTTCCGGCTGATTATATTTGACATGATGATTATTTGGCGTACCGAAAAAAAACATCATGAGTAAGAACTGAACGTAGACCCTGCTCCTATTGTCCTCCATAGACGCGAGGTTGACTGCGCCATGGGAGGTATAAAGTTGTCCCTACGAGATTTGGCGTACTTACGTAAACATCGTCCTAAATATTTCCTCGACCATGTTCCCTCCGTGCGGGACAAGGCGCTGGGTCGTCTCACAAAGGGTCCTCAGTATACATTGTCGGCCGTTGTACCCCATACTGGAATATACGCATTAATTAACGTCTCAGGCGTACATATATGTATTAACGTAAAACAACATAGGATGTTCTCATATTAGTTTTCTACTTTCTGTTTGAATAGACATCCTTATAGGCGTTACGTAAACAAATCGAAAACTTAGGTGATAATGGATGACGAGTGAAGTGCAGTGCGTTGCATGACGTTGACAATACTAAGTCTAGGGACGCACTGCATCTCATATTTAAGTGATACACTGGCGTATTACTTAAATGTGGTGATTTTCTTGCTTATTAAAACTATAGGAATAAATAAAAACCAACACTCTAACTAGCAATAGCAGTTTTTTTTGTACTCTACAAGTTAATGCTTGACTGCGGTCTCACCTGATGTTAAGTATGATGCAGCAGCTGAGGATGTTATTGTACTGACTTGAAAGGGGTTAGTAAACTTATCCCTAATGGGTCCTACACACCAGCATTACACCGGAACGCGGCGATGCGAATTTGCAGTTGATAGGGTGGTAACTAGTCACGGCCAATGCCTCCCACCAGACCAGTCCTGAGCCAATTAGGAAATTATAAAATTGAAAAGTAGCCCTTGGTAGGCATCAAACCCGGAACTCGCACCAAGCTGTTCTTTTATTAAATATTTGTGGTCTGCAATGAGGTTTATTATGAAGATTTTCATCACAAAATTCATGAAGGTTTTGGCCACGTAATTTTAACCATCCATACCTAATTGATCTCGTGCCCCGCTAATTGGCTACAGAGGTCACTAAGCGATTGCTTACTTGTCCAAAATAATCTCCAGTTTCTGGTACAACTCGCGTCTACTCCTGCGCATCACCACCGGTTTCATGTGCTTCTTGCGTCGGTAGAACAGTGCGGTCTCGGTGTTGTTAGGCAGTTCGTACGCGATGCCCCAGTTCATGCCAAACGTGAAGGTGCCAGGGGCGCTGGCGGGTGCCGGCTGGCCTATCAGCCCTACAGTCATACAGCCTGCACACTGGAAATTACGTATTTTCTTTACTAAGAATAAGAGCTAAAATAGTTAAGATACAAAACCACGCTCTGCTACCAATTTATGGTTTATTAACCGACTCGTCCTGCTTTTTTATACACTACAACTTAGTACTTGACAGCTGTAACTAATCAAATATAAAGTTTATTTAATAACTTACCGAAAAACTCGATCCTTCAGGAAACGCTACATATCGTTTTCTTCTCGAGAGAATCCTTACACTATTCTCATTTTTGTCCCCGTGCATCAGACCCGTACATAATAAACTCGAAAACACTAATAAACATACTTTTGACGACATTTTTATAATCAACTATATAAGATGTCTAAATACCTATCCTATCCAACATAAGAACAATGTTTAAAGTCAAACATGAACTTCACGGATACAAATATAAAGGACATAAAGTTATTGCAAAATAGAAAACGTGAACATATCCAAAGCCGTCCTTAATGTCTCCAGTAATCTTTAATAGACAATATTTCCATAACGCTTCTAGAATTACAGGTGCCTTTTACACACTCTATTGAATCTAAATAATACTCAAAAAAAAAAGAAATTGCAGGAAAACAGGTGTGATGTTGCCAGTTAAACACAGTTTCTGTACTAAACTAGTCTTAACAAGAATGTATGTCACCTGAAGTGCATAACGGTTGAAATGATTTTCACATTTCAGGCGCTAATGAAAGATAAAACTTCTGTAAAGTGTGCCAATTGAGTGTTAGAGTGCTCTGCATTTTGTTGCTAGGGTCAAATAAGTAGGTCGAATATGAAACATCATCACAGAAAGGGTTTATTACATAGATAAGTAATTGAGTATGTATCTACATAAATGAATTTATTAATTGGTTAATTTTAGTTCTCTACATCATTATTTGCCAATACATAATGGTACATAAAACTAACTTAAATTAAAAATGAAAACTAGCTATAAATTAAACTATATCTAAATTAAAAACTACATATTTAAAACTAAAAAGTTAAAATAAATTAATCTAGTAGACCGCTGTTAGAGGGAATTGTTCCCGAAATGCTGGTCCCATTGATTCGCTGTATCGCGATACTTCTTTTGGAAAACTAGAGGCCAGCATTTCAGTCACGCGTTGCAACGACCAGGCGTAAAGAAATTTAAAAAAAAAATCTTTGCTCCCGGTCCCCACAGTCCCATAGTTTCGACCCCAAAAGGCTCAAATAAGTACCCACTGTCCAGGGATACATATTTGCGCCTTTTGACGTTCAATGAAGTCTAAAATAGTGGGTGTTTTTTGATTTTCTAACGCCCACTTGAAAAGAGTAGGATTTTGGTTTATAATTTTATAATTTCTCTGGTAGGAAGCTTCGGCCATGGCTAGTTACCACTCTACTAGCTCATTTAGTTTTTAAGAGCCTTCGTGAAGTGGAAAAATATCATATTGACGTTTACAAGAGCATGTATGTTAGGCTTATGTGAAATAAAGATATTTTGAGTTTACCAGCAAAGACTCACCGACAAGTGATTTAGCGATCGGCGCGATGCTGTACCTATAGAAACCTTTAGGGGTGAGTTTCTTTACCCTTTCCAAGTTAATACAATAACATCTTAGGCATTTATCACTTACCATCATGTGAGATTCCAGTCAGGTAGAGTGTAAAAAGAAAAATCTGTATATTTGTCATCTATCTCTTAGGGATTTAATTTTCAAAAACCTCTGTATAATATAAATTTTTACAAAAAAAATTTGCTACCCCTAATTTAATTGCGTTTAATTTTACATTATTGTTCGTCTCTGAGTAAACATCTTACCTGTGTTTAAAACAGATGAAAAGAAATCAGTCAAAAAGGCACCCTTTGATATGATTTTAAACGGAAGATGTACTTATTCAATTTGAAATCAAAGTGCGGTCGGGATGGCGTCAATATTGGGTATTCGTGCGTCAAATCAACAACACAGCTGCGTTGAAGATATACTTGAGTGAAAGATACTATTTTGGGAATACTGCTACTGGAATTAAAATGAAGCAGGGGCTTGATTGCGTAAGGATTTTTAATTAAGCTATTGCATGGCTTCTATCGCGGGCCTTGAGCGTGGAGACCGAATCCAAAAATTCCGTAACGAAAATTACCTAACACCCCCCACTCCGACCGGCACAGCGGTGATACTTTTTACTTTTGCCATCTATCGATGAATAGCAGAACTTATGACTTTTTGTAATATCACGCTTGTCTCTTTAGTTCAGCAACTCGTCTCTAGGTGGCATTGGTTGTATAATTATAATTGCATAAGTTGATAAAAACAACTATGCCATAGCTTTACGCGGCAGTCTCCGAGTGCCACACGTCTTTTTTTAGCGTTATCATAAAAACAGCTAATTCAGATATCAAATATCAGGGGTATTTCGCCAATCATCTATCGCGACTTATTGCTATTGCAGGAGTCAATTTATCATTAAATATGAATGCATCATATTCACCCCTGATCACCACACCTTCCCGGCCAATCAAGGAATATTCCCGAATATTAAGCGATAGATTCTACTGGTGATAAAACCCTTCTTCTGGAGTTTGTTCGGGTTAATACCACCGCAGTTTCAATTGTTTTTTAATTGCTCTACCCTAAAGCAATAATGTGTAGCAGTTTAAAACTGCTACACATTATTGCTTTAGGGCACTGTATGCAGATATGATAAAGGATAACTGGTGTACCAAAATGATGAGCGCAAAGCAGTGCGTCGTATGATGTCGTGCAACGCAAAGCCGTGATGAGAGAGACGCATTGCATTCAACACAGACGTATTACTTAACATCAGGTGAACGTATTATTTTGTATAAATTATGATGAATTTGATAATTCAATTCATCATATTCAATCAAAGTCAGGAATAATCAGCACATAATTAATTGGACGTAATTGGAATCGACTTGGAAGCAACAAAATTTGCAATCTCTGTAACATTTTAAGATCTCAGTACGTAGAAGTAAAACGGGATAGCGTTTCAGCCTACTCACAAGCCATACTCATAAATTATTCAAGAATACGCTTTGCGTCGGCAGCAGTATACAAATTAGATTCCCTCCTGATAATGTGAAGTGGTCTAATAACATAAGACTTTGTTCTCTTTCGGTTTCGTGACAGTAAACTTCTTAATACCTACTCGGAATGTGGTATGCAGATTATGATAACGCTCATTTTCTAAAATAGTAGGTATATTTAGACTGTGATATATTTTTTTTCAGAAACAAAATAACAAAGTGACAGTGACAAATTGACAGTGATATTAATAATAGGTTATATTATCCGGCCGTTCAGAGAATGCGTTCCTGACACATCGCTTTTGAACTGACGACGTAACTTTGTAATGGCGTTGCAGTTACGATAAAAATATTATTGCTGGTTGTTTACCGTTTTAACAATTGATGAGCATTAAAACAACATTATTATATCAATAATCAATTAATGTTATAATTTTGTGCCAAACTGAGTGTCAAATAACTGCCGTACAATTTACGGAAATTTTTTAAATATCTTTTATTTACGTTATTAACGAATGATAACATTAAAATCCGAATAATTATACTAACTTACAATAAATGTATTTATTTTTGGCTAAAATTATTACAATTACTTAATTAACAAATATAAAAACTATAGCTTTTAAAAGTCAAACCACGTCGAACGGCGCTGTTTCAAGGTTATGCCAACTGTTTTTTTTTGTTTTGTATGACGAATTGAAATGTGTCAGAAACGCATTCTTTGAGCGGCCGGAATATAGTAATTCCATAATGTTACTAATCAGTTATATATTTTTTTTTATTTACATGTTTATTTTTAACTACCAAATGATATGAATGAATTATGTGTATTGTGTTGGCATTTTTATTTAGAAAAAGTAAGTAATTAAAAGTTGTAAAAATCGGCTTGCAGGGCTCGCCTGCTCCCAATAGCACGTTGAACGTCTGTATTGAATTTTCTCGCAGCTATTTATCTAGATATATCTCCTACAAGTTCAATAATTATTGTAACAGCAACAAGGGTATTTACTTGACCTCTTTCGGAGGACACTGTACCGACCCGGCAGTCGGCTCCGTCTGTGTACCAGAGCTGGGCACCAACACAGTTTGTACATCAGAGTGTCTTCTTCCTCGTTGCAGAGTTTGCACATACCAGTGTCTGCTCAAAGCTGACTCTCCTCTGACCATCACTGTCACGATGAATGCGAGCGCCTTTGGTATGTGTGTCTTGGCAGTTCTATCTGTAAGGTTCTCTTACCAAACATAACGTATTTTTTTATTTGTACCCAAACATTGCCGGTGACCAAAGCAACGCAACCATCACGAGCCAATCGTTGCCCTCGCTGCACAATTGATGCAAAAATTAACCAATCAGTGTCGACATAACTTGACCGATTGCAAGCATTAACCAATTAATGCCCATGATGTAACTTCGTTGATGCTCTGAGTAATAGCACGAATTTCCATGTCTCATATAACTCTAGACTTTCAGTCTACAAACCGAAATCAAATGACAGTATTAGTAGACATGAATAAGCCCGTAATCTTATAAAATTTACTCATTAGTAGAGACCTATCTAATAATTTTACAGCCCCAATCATGTTGAACATGACCTCGGATGTATTAGACGTCGTATTGTCAGACCAGAATCTAATTTGTGTATGTAGTGTGCTGACGTACACATCTCACACATGAATCATTTATGAGCGAGGGATGTCTGAAGGCAGGACGTTGATTATATTATTTATCTCGCTTGTATCCGATCTGAACGCGGGTCGTTTTTACATCCTGTGCCTGAATTATTAAGTTATTGTGTGGACTAACGAGGCGAGCAATTTGTTAGATGAAAACGGATGTGATTTCGGTAAATATGTTGTTTTGATTCTGGGCACGGGCCAGTGTATTTAAATAAAAATATATTCTCTAAATTGGTCTGGTCTGCTGAGAGTCTTTGGACACGGCTATATTTACTGGCCACTCTACTGGTAAAGTTTTACCGCCAACCGCCACTTTTTAACTAGTGGTACCTAATATAAGTTCACTGAATATGCCTTTGACAAACTTTAAATTCCAAAAATGTAACATTGTTATTCGGAAAATTTTTACTTAGCAAGTACGAGTCAATGTTGTAATTTTACAAATTCTCACTTGTAAAAAAATATTGATAAGCACTTGACTTAATATTTAGATTTTCTTTTTCTTGAAACAGGATTATATCACTGAATATATATCACATTTTGAATAACAAAGACAATATAGATATTTCGATCCCCCACTCTATCAAACTCCATATAAATCGAATGAAACATAAGCGATTTTGACAGAGTGGGGCGCGACGTCGTGGATTGAAATATCTATAACTGATAAAGACAAAATTAAATACAATTTTGTGTGTATTGGTTTGTAACTCTTTCACGTCTCATCCAATGAACCAATTCAGCTGGGCGACTTCTTGTCCCGTAAAATTCATGATTTCCCCGGAATTACAGAAAAACGAAATTCACGTGAGCGGAGCTAAGAAAGCGGAGCGGAGCGGAAAAAGCTAGTTAAAAAGAACATTATAATAATAAAAGAAGCGTCACTTACTTTTTCTACGGAACCATAATAATAAATGTCAATTTAGTTTCACAAGAACTACCTTCCTGAGAAAACCGCATAACTCCTTCAAAAACTTCCCTAAGAGAGTAAGAATACTAGTAAAACTGTATTTTATGAGACATTCTAGAACTAAAAGAACACATAAAGTTTAAAAGGTGTCGCAAGTTAGAGTCGTCGGGTCTAATGAATCTTTTGAACGACGACGTTGTATGTGTTGGAAGTTACTTAATTCTTACTTTAAAAAGACGTTATTCTCATTTATACATAATAGGCATTTTTTAACGGAGTTTTTTTTTGCTTACACAATGGTAAAACAGAACCTAAATGAAACCTATCCAGGTTTTACAAACACAGTTTTTACAAAGACAGCTACAAAAAACAATACATTAATGCCAGTAGGAAATGCTTTCTGCTCCACAACTGGACTTTAGCATAAAAGGTCTTGTAATAAAGATATTAAGTACATACAATAAAATAAAAATGATTATTGCATACAATAATTTCAAAGAAATCAACAATAAAACTTGTACCTATAGTTTGGAAAAAACAGTAGAAAAAATATGCGAGCCACCCGTCAAGATAATGTTATATTTATGTTTTAAGTAATTTGGACATGCAAAAAGCAGAAATAATAATATTTACGAATTCTAACATATTCAAGCGAAGCAATACTGAGCTTAGAGACATTTTAAATTTAAACCTTACGTTTTTGTCTAGGTGAAATCACAAAAAAATATTTTAACTAATATTTTAATTTATTTAAACTTAAAACGAAATGCATTAAGGAAAAGGGGCAGTCATTGACTTGTTCGCAAAAGTCTGGGTCCATAATCTCGCCGTACACATCTGCAACTTCTTCGGTAAAATCACTTTCGTGGATAGGAGCTCTGAAACAATAGAATAACATTACATCATAAGAAATAGAAATATAAATAGAAATGGCAAAATACACGTTACAGAATGATGATAGGGTACATGATCAAGTCACAGTGTATTACCAATACAATGGTGTGCAACATAAAATACAAACATGCGTCATAGTTAAAAATTCAAATTTCATAAATAATAAAAACGTAAAAATCTAAAATTAAAAAAAAATATAAATTATTTATCATAGACCTCATGAAAAGTATGAACAGGATACCGTGGAAAAAATCAAAAATATTAAAGATTTGAAGGACTTATTTTGTTCTTGTATTGCTTTATTTAAAAGTTAAAAGAACAAATGCCAATAAGGGGATTCATTGAATTTATTTTTGTCTTTCTCACTCTCACGGATACGTTGGTAGTTGCGACATGCAGCGTCGCGGAAGAATATAACAGAAAAACAACCTTTTACCTAATTACTCAAAAACTAAGCCAGTTATCAAAAATCGGTTCTCAGCGTTTTTGAATATTGTTATTACCGACACAATAAAACAAAAATTACAATTACATCAATTGCAGTTTCCAATATATAACAGGAAAACTGAGATTTTGGAGCAACTTTTGGGAGAACTTTCTATCGAGAAAATTTTATCCAATCGTGTTACTGCTTCTTAGCGATTTTAGATTAAAGACCCAAAATACATGACGTTTAAATTTGAGAGTAATTGTCTTTATAGTTTTTACGTAAAACTTCACTCAAAATCACCTAAATACGGCTTGTAGGCCGTAAAAACGGAACCAAGAGTTAAATCGAAATGCGATAAAAAGTAGTTAGATAGTCACAACTTTTTTGAACCCTGACAGGTGAAACTTTAGCCTGGCAACCTGGGTCCATTTACTTTCCTATGAATCACATATTGATCCATGGGAATTATTAAAATATTATGTCCGCCGTCAGGAAGAACATTTTTTAATTCGTGTAACAATTATTTTATTATACCTTGAAGTTTAGGTAAGTTTGAGAACATTAGAATAATTATGTTATGACCTGCTGAAAAAAAAATGGTTATGTATAAATACTTTTATATTATTAAGGTATTGTAAAATAATATCATATAGTAATATTAAGTTTGTGAAAGAAAATGTTTTCACGAAGTTTATCTCAAAGATAAATAACTAGTATTTATGGCGAATTTCGAGATTTTTCCACCGTCCGAGCATTAACGCCTCGTGGTGCCCTCAAGATAAACCGCGCAGTGGGGGGCTGCAATATATCAACACCAAATCTTAGAGGGGAGCGTTATATGGAATAGAGTTATGTTTGTACCTTATTCCTTTATTTTGCCGCCTCACATTTTTACAGAAAACTGCTTTCGCATACCATATTTGGATCATAGGCTCACTATGTCCCCTGAGACTGACTACTTGCACTCACTAATAACAGCTGTCGGCAGTTTCTTACGTTGGGAGTACGGGATGCACTGCTCCAGCCAGGTCTCGAACCATAACTCAACTATTTTTTGTGACTAAGTATTTCAAAATTTTTCTGGCTGAGTTCCTTGGGTAGACTTTAAAGTCGACGATACATCAAACCATAATCGACTTTGAAGGACAAAAGAAGGAGGAGTATGTTTTTCTTATACTCCAAAAAGTCCAAAGTGTCCACATGCCATTAGTAGAGACCATTTTTACAGCACTGTTTCTGTTTTTCCCTGTACTTTTAAGTGCTAAATTGTAGTATGTAGTATGGAAAAGTAGATAATTAAATAGCATCTAAAGGCTATAGAGCAATACACGTTAAACTAACAACACTACTCCGCTTGCATCGTCGGTTAAAAATCCGATATGGGTGCGGTTTCTGCTTATGTCACCAGCGTTAATTAATCACAAGCCCCGCAAACCGCAGCGGCTAAACTATGACCATTAATGCCTCATTGGCTTAGCTGGGATTAGGGTCGATACATACTTACAATATTGCTATGACTGGAAACACACAAAAAAAAGTTGAGACCAAGGCCCTTATTCTGTATCTCAGTGATAATCACTGTTGTCTATGGATCGCAATACATTGCTGTTTTATTAAGTGGAGCGAAAATAATAGTAAGTATATAAGTTACGATGAAGCCGAAGATGCTATTGTACTAACTTGGACACGGTAAGTTACCCCTAATAGTTTATATTATACAGCATCATTCCGGAATGCCTCCCACCAGTCCAAACCTTAAATCTTTTTTTTCTTGTACCAGGCCAGTGTCACATAACACGTGACCGTCCCAGGTACAAGTAGGGGTCCGGACCTCAATATTTCAGATGGTTGCCGCTCGCGGGTCGAGTTGCACGCGCTAGTTCTGTACGGTCTATTTTACGCGCCGTCTGACTACGGCAGCCCTAGTACGTCGTAAGAGATAAAGTTAGGCGATAGAAAGAAACCACAACATTGCGTTTGTTGCGTGTCAATTTTGAGGGCGGGGCCAGGCGCTATTGCGAACTGAATTGCACTTTTTGTATCAGCGCTAGAATCGCTATTTCTTTAAATCATCGTGCGGAGTAAGAATTCTGTACTTGTACTATTTAGTGTTCGGTGCTTGTACTTACATGCAATCTGCAATCAGCCCCCCCAGCTATCGCGGGTCAGTTGCCTTACTTTGATTTCGGTTTAAGGTTTAGCCATCGAGGTGTTGCGATTTGCGGTTCGGGTTCGAGCAGTAGGTAGAAGTTCGATTCCCGCGAAGCGATTTAGCGTTCCAGAGCGATGCTGTGTACCAACCGTAAGGGGTTTTACTGACCCCTTCCAAGTTAGTGCATTACGGCTGCATCAACAATAATCATCAGTCAATTATAATTTGTAGAGTGAAAGGCACTAAACGCACAGGTATGTGTTGTGTTTGTCGCCCATTCCTATGAAAAACAACAAAAAAACACTAGATCCAAAAATAATAGTGAAGAGAATATAAAAACTCGCTTGTGAGCGAGCGAGGCGTCGAGTGTAAAGCCATTGAGGCGTATATTATGAATTAATCCGGACACGTATAGACAAGCGGCACGTACGCGGATTATAAGCCAATTAACTTGATACGGCGAACATTCCGCGGGGCAACACACGGGCGATATCTCGTCATTTTCGCTTAGAACAAAGTAGCATCGTTGCTCGTTCCAGTAGCGCCCCAAGCGGAAACATTGTGAACTGAGCTTGCGCCACTTGACCGCTTGGGGCACTGGCTGTACGACGTGTGGTCTTCTCCGTAGGGAACGAGTCCCCACGGGGGTACGGGCCTCGAGGCATGCCTCCTTACCCGGGCGTTGTGTCGCAGGGGACCCTTGATCCCCCGGTATTGTTCTTTTAGCCCCGGTAAGGGGCTAAGGCTTCGCCTTCCTGGCTTGAGGCCTGTTGGTGTGGAAGAGCTGGTTGTCCTGCGCGGTCAGCGATCGTGTCGCCGCCCTGCGCGGGGATGATGGGGTCCGATTGTGTAAACCCCGCGTCGTCGTCCTCGTCTCCGCCGACGGCCGCGCGGATGCGCGCAGGGGACGGGGACCGCAGGAGCTCTCGAGGTAGTGGACGCCCCGTCGCGTTTGTGGTCGTTCTTCTAGCGGTGCGATACCGTGGAGGTGTTCGTAGGGTCCGTTGTCCGCGCGGGCGAACAAGCTTCTCGCAAGGGCGCGGACAAACTCCTCCACGGTGGGCGTCTTAGTGTCCCGATGAATGACGTCATTTCTGACGTACCTCGGAGCTCCAACGATCAGGCGCAGGCATTTGTTCTGCACAACCTGCAGCCGGCGCCTCTGGGTGGCTGAACATAGTGCGTACCAGGCAGGTGCCGCATACGTCAGGCGAGAACGGACATACGCCCCGTAGACACGGAGCTTGGTCCTCGGTGTGAGTCTGGAGGTCAGGACTTGGCGCAGCATCGACACGGCGGCCTTCGCCTGGTTCTCGGCGTGATCCACCGTGAGTGCCATGGTCAGGTCCCGGTCGATGCGGCACCCCAAGTAGCACACCGAAGTCTGCCACTGTAAGTCCTGTCCTCGGAGGCGTAGCTGACGTAGCGGTTTCCACCTGCCGAAAATGATGGCGGCCGTCTTGCCCACGTTGACGGCCATCCTCCATTTGTCCAGCCACTCCGGCAGCAGGTCCAGCACGCGCTGCATACGGTTGACGGAGACGATTTGGTGATACGACGACGCGAGGTACGCACTGTCGTCAGCGTACAGTGACAACAGCACGTCTCTTTCACCCTCGCGCAGGTGGTCGGCGAGGGTGGGAATGTCATTGGTGTAGTCGGCGTACAGACACGGTGATAGGCAGCTGCCTTGGGGCACCCCAGCACGGATCGGGCGCGGCTGGGAATCAGCGCCCTCCACGGAGATGTAGAAGGACCGGCCCTCCAGGAATGAGGCCACCAACCGCACCATCGCGGGTGGCAAGGTGGTTGTCAGGAGTTTCGCCAGGAGACCGTCGTGCCACACACGGTCGAAGGCCTTCTCGATATCGAGGAAGACCCCCACCGTGCAATGGCCCTTGTTCTTCTCGCTGGCGATGTGGTGGAGACCTCTTGCCAGCTGGAGCGACGTGGAGTGGCCGCTGCGAAACCCGAACTTTTCTCCGCGCAGTCGGATGTGAGCGTCGAGTCTTCGCAGCAGCAGACGCTCGAACAGCTTGGCGAGGTGCGGCAAAAGGGTGATGGGGCGGTGATTTCCTGGTAGGCGGCGGTCCTTGCCTGGTTTTGGGATGGTGATGACCTTCCCCTGTTTCCAGGTCTCCGGAAAATGGCCCGTGCGGAGTATCCCATTGAAGAGTCTAGTAAGTCTACGAGGACTCTCCTTGGCAGCTGCTGGATTGCGGCGATCGTAATCCCGTCGGGTCCCGGCGCCTTTCGTTTTTGGAGACGAAAGACGACCCTCCCTAGCTCGGACGGGGAGATAAAGTCTTCTCCTCGGAGTGGAGGAGTCGGGGCCGACAGGAATTCCTCCACTTGACGGAGTATCGCCGCGTGATGTCTGCACGTCGTCTCGTCGCTGGCTAGTGGATTTGGGGTGAACTGTCGTTCCATATATTCCGCCAGGATCTCTGCCCGGTCTCTGGCGGAGTATCTTCGCCTACCCTCGTTATCTAGCAGTGGGTAGACGGGTGGTGTAGTAACGGTGAGTGTCTTGCACAGGTGGTACAGCGATGTTTCGTTCTCGGACGCCCCCTCGATGATGTTTTCCCAGTCAAGATCATCGCAGGCGCCCAGAGCTTGTGACACTTCCTGTGCAAGACGGTTGAGGTCACGCTTGACCCTCGGACAGCGAGTACGCACCCAAAGCTTGCGTAGGGCGCGTTTTTTCTCCAGCATGTCCCGGAGCGAGCTCGAGAGCAGGTCCCGTCGGCCAGCGTGCGGCAGTATGGTCGTGGCTCTGGCTTTCGCACTCTGGATGGCCGCCTTGATCTTGACGGCGGTCGCGTCCACATCGGCAGGAGTAGAGATGGGACCGGCGAACTCAAGCTCCGACAGCGCGACTGCGAACTTTTCCCAGTTTGTTCTCGTTCTAGGCGGAGACGGGATGGTGAAGTTGCGCTGGAGGTTCAGCGTGACGAGGATCGGCAGGTGTTCTGTGTCGAGGTCATACATAACCTCGACACCGATCGGGTTGTCGACTTTGTAATGCAGCACAATGTCCAGGGGTGTGATTCTTGAAAATATAAAATTGTACAGCGGCCAACCATCGAAGGTAACCATAGCAACGCAACCATCAGCAGCCAATTGTCGCCTTGGCTGCATAACTGACGCAAACATTAACCAATCAGCGCATAGATGTCAACTCGTCGCTGTTTTAGGTATTTTTGCAGAATAGCACGGCTGCACATCTGGCTGGCGCCGATGGTCGGTCGGGATATGAGTCGGCGCGGTCGGACCCAGAACCCCGAAGCCGTTGCATTCGCTGTCCTCGAGGAGGCTCCTTCCGTTCGCGGAGCAGATCCGCGAGCCCCAGGCTTGGTGCTTTGCGTTCAGATCGCCCACGATTAGTGTAGGGCCTTGCCACTCGAGGAGAGTTTGTACATCATTGCTGCAGTAGGTAGTGTTGGGTGGTCAGTAGGCGGCATAGATTTTGAGCTCCCGGTCTCCCGCCTGGACTCGCACTCCCTGCGTGCGCAGAGATTTGAAGGGTGCGTGATCCAATTCAAGTAAATGTATGGAGAAATCCGTTTCGTTTATTTGAAGGTACGTAATCGTATTAGTAAAGCCCAGCCTCTGCCTTCCCCACCACCTACTACTTGGATACCTTCAAATCAAAAGTAAATAGTAATTAGGCCCCTCTCAAGTAAGCGCGCGAGCACCTTAGGCTGTATGCAATTAACAAACTCAAACATACTTTATTTCATACAGGCCTAACTTACAGACATTTAAGATATTATTACTCACTTTCCAATACTTGTAAATTGGTCGTCGGTTCAAAACTAAGTTTATGAGGTTTCCAACTTCTAACGCACCCTGCCACTGAGAATAATCCCACAACAAACTCAACCGTGTATTCTTTGATAATAACACCATTTAACAAAAATGAGTATTAAGGGGATTCATTGAATTTATTTTTGTCTTTCTCACTCTCACGGACGTTGGTAGGTGCGACATGCAGCGTCGCGGAAGAATATAACAGAAAAACGACCTTTTACCTAATTACTCAAAAATTAAGCCAGTTATCAAAAATCGGTTCTCAGCGTTTTTGAATATTGTTATTACCGACACAATGAAACAAAAATTACAATTACATCAATTGCAGTTTCCGATATATAACAGGAAAACTGAGATTTTGGAGCAACTTTTGGGAGAACTTTCTATCGAGAAAATTTTATCCAATCGTGTTTCTGCTTCTAAGCGATTTTAGATTAAAGACCCAAAATACATGACGTTTAAATTTGAGAGTAATTGTCTTTATAGTTTTTATGTAAAACTTCACTCAAAATCACCTAAATACGGCTTGTAGGCCTTTAACAGGCTAGTACAATCAGAAATCACTCGACCAAGGAAGATGTATCTTCAAAGTCCAATACCACACTAAATTTAAAAGGGTTAAAGTTCCTCTTTATCTTTCCACGCCAACAACTCCCTTCTAAAACAGTCCAATAATAAGTTCACCCACCAACTCTGAGAGACGTAGCTGTTTTTTTGTATAAAAGTTTATTTTTATTTAAGCACTTCTTTTATTTGGGAAATTGTAGGATTATACAATCGTGTGTTTCCATTGATCCTAGAAGTTAACGCGCGTAACGTCGTTGGCATAAACGATTTTACATAAGATATACCTACTATTCTTACTGAAAGCGTGATCATAAAAAGTTCTCAATATTATTTAATTAAGCACTCATAATATAAATCAGTATAATATAATTTTAGTTACCAAGTAGAACCACAGTTCAAAATATTATTTCACCTGTCAAACAATTCACTCGAACAGATAAATATTGATTGTTAAACATATAAATAAAGGTAGGTAAGGTGTAAATATTGAAGGTATACCGCTATGAAAATGTTGAAGAAATCAAACGATAATAAACGAAACCGATGATAATACTTCAAAAGAGATGACAATAATATCATTGTATTCGATTAAATCTCTCTCCTAACATGCTGTACTTACAAGTACTGTAAAGCTTTTGTAAGGGTTTCTTAGTGAAACCGTATGAAAATTCTTGAGCTTTGAGTGATACTTACCCTTTTGTATTCCTAACAGAATATTATTTGAAAAGAGTATTTTTTGGCGTTTAAAGTCGATTTTTATATAAAGGCGAAACTGTGTCTGTATATTTGTAGGTGTGTACGTTTGTAATTTATAAATTCACGCCTCAACTAAACCGATATGGCTAAAATTTAATAATGGAGATAAACTTTGTGTAACCACTTGCTGGTTTATCCTAAAAATGCACGCTTCCGGGATTTGTTAAACACCTAATTTTATTAAATATACAGCCTATCGCTTCGCAGTTATCACATTTGATAGAAGGTGATAAAACAGCCTAGCAAGCTTGCCAAGAAGGTGCATATTCATTCTTGATTTAAAATAGACAAGGGTGGAGCCGCAGGCAAAAGCTAGTAAACGTAAACTTACGTAAATATAGCTCTTAGAAGATCGTGCACTAAGGATATCCCCGGTGGTGCCAAATAGCTCCTAGCCTCGCATATGCTTCTCAAAACACACGCACGGCCATTCAGGTTATGACTGAAATAAAGAAAAACAAGATACAAATTAAGTATAATGGATTAGTATTCGCTTTCTGTACCTATATCGTCGTCTTAACCGTCTTGACAGATGGACACCCACTACTGGACAGTGGACAGTGGACATGGCTTCCTAACATGATCGTAGCCTGGAGGCGGGATGAATGTCAATGCTGAGTTTCCAGGTGCTACTATACCAGCACTTGAGTCCCCCAGTAGCCAGCAGTTTAATGAGTGTGTGAATTGCAGCGGACAAAGCTCAGGGTGTTGAAGCCAACTTAGCTACACGGTGAGCTATTGTATCACTCGAGATATGAACTCGAGAAGATGATCAAATAGAATATAGAACATCAGGGGCCGTACCACCAAGGCTTACAGCAGTATTATTTTAATATTGTTTTGACATTTTCATACAATGTCAGTATGAAAATTGGAAAACAATATTACAATAATACTGCTATATAAGCCTTGGTGATAGGGCCCCAGATCTGGCAAAATATTGGAACGGAGGTTTGATGATCTACCTGGCACAGTGGCACGCTCGGATTTCAGTCGGGACCTCGTATTCGATTCCCGCCAAGGGCCACTTTAGAATTTTATAATTTCCAATTTGAATCTGGTCTGGTCTATCGAGAGGCTTTAGCCGTAGCTAGTTACCACCTTATTAGCAAAGACGCATTGCCAAGCGATTTAGCGTTCCAGCGCGATTCTGTGTAGAAATCGTTAGGGGTCACTTTCTCCTTCCAAGTTAGTACAATATCATTTTCGGTGGCTTCGTCACTTACCATCAGGTGAGATCACAGTCAAGTACTTACTTGTAGTGTATAAAAAAATCCCGAAAAAAATTCCACTGGATTAAAAAAACCGTAACTCAAAAAATAGTGATTCCATGATAGAACTAAAACCCGCAGTTAACGGTACAATATTTACAGCTTACTAATCAATAGCGTTCTGCAGCCGTTCCCAGAACTCCCTCTTCTGGCGGTGATGCAGCTTCCTTCTATAGTGGGCGCTGGTGAATTTAGCGTCGGGCAGGGGAAACAGCACGTCGATCTCCAGAGCGATGTTCCAGCCAGCTGGAGCGTGGGTCATGAAGGCCTTCACCAGGGATATGGTCAGCTGGCAACAGTCAAATACCACCAAATTAGCATTAATTGTTACATTACTAAAAACGCTACTGTGTTTACTCTGTTCAAGTTAGTAGTACTTGACGGCGATCTCAGCTGTTAATGCAGCCGAAGTATTATCGTACTACTAGGTACTAATATACTTACTTGTAAACTCACTCCTAATGGGTTCGACCAAGGTTCGACACAGCATCGCGCCGGTACGCTAAATCGCTTGGCGGTGTGTCTTTGCTGGTAGGGTGATGACTAGCTACGGTCAAAGTCTTCCACCAGACCAGACCTGAGCCAATTTAGAAATTATAAAATTTGAAAGTAGGCCGTGGCGGAAATCGAACCTGTGACCACTCCTCTCCTGTGACCATATCAGAAACAGTGCGGGCACAGTGCAGTACATTGTAATGTACTGCACTGCAATATACGTTAAACTGCACTGAGGCATATATTGTTTTTAAGTCTCACTAAGCCTTTAGTTAAAGCATATATTATCTTTTCATACTTTAATATCATTTTTAGTGCTTCTCTACCTAACTGTTATTTTTTGTGTGTAGTTGCAGTCTTCTTTTACTACAAAAGCAAAACATTTCTCAGCTGATCTTCTTTTATATGATACTACATAAGCATTATGCACATCCTCAATGCACAACTTCAAGGCCATTCTATTAGGACTAAAGAATAGTTGTAAAGTTAATCAACTTGATAAAAAAATGCTGGGTATTGGATGCAACAGCAAAAATTTCCCTTGTTGGATTTTTTTTGTAGTAAATACTCTCAGATAGTATTGAGAGTTACGTGATCGCCCTGTTGCCTTTAACGTCTGGCCATTAGGTATTTTATGAATAGGAAGTTAGATGCGACAGCTGCACTTCCTGTTATTGCCGTCTGAAGGCTTTGGACTGTGATGCAAATCGCTTTGTGAATGGGCTTTGTCCGAATGGCTTCACTACCTACTGCTGCGGTATACAGAAATTGATCAGAAGTAAAGAACTGAAAAATAATAAATACGTTTATCCTTATCTAGTATTAGGTATTATGTAGTACGCACTTGGTCGTGGGGCTTTTGCGGGTGGTAAGACTCTTCTTGCAAAGTTCGTCCGTGTTTATCCTTATAAGTACCACGGATAGTGTCAGTTATTCTACGTCTAAGCAGTGATGCAGTTAAGTATTTAGAGTTGAAGGACACTGTATGTTGACGTAATTATTATACGAAATGAGATTTAAGAACTGATAATGATAAACTAAGAATGAATACCTACGAAATTCTATGCTCATTTTATGATCTCTGTGATGTTAGTTTTATTGTAAATTTTATCGTTTTATTGTTCATGTAAAAACATTAAATTTTTTATTTTTACGTAACATTGGTCAATTAAAATCGAACAAGTTAGTGAATGTTAGTTTTCTGTGTTATTAATACGCTCTACATTTTAAACTGTTATAAAAAGCAGAGGGTGTTTGTGTTGTAAGTTAAATGTTTGTATCAGCTTCAACACTGCTAATTGGATTTCACAACTGAGTTTGAGCGGTATTTCACCGAACTACGATTCCAAGTGAGTTTAATGTATGTAAGTTAAAATAAGTCTAGATGTCTCTATGTAAGTTAAGATAAGTCTAGAATGCAGACCATTAACCTGTAAACATAGCAAAAACAAACTACCTTCTCGCGCACTCTCTGAAGAAACTGTATCCCGCAATTAATGAAAAAAAAACTGATAATGTTTTGAGAGTTTTGATAAGCCACTCTTATTCCACTTTATTGGAGTTCCGCATCAAAATGGCAAAAATAGAACCCTTTTGGCGTGGCCGTATTTTGAATAAGCATTAAGCATAGACAAAATTGCGAGTAAAAAGTAGTTTCTAGTTGTTAAATGTCCCTAAACAACATTATTATATTTCCTAGATACGGATCTTCGATTTATATTTTATGATATCCCATATCAATTCATTACATCGTAAAATTGAAATTACTCCCAAATTAATCGCAGCAATTCCGATTCCCAATATATGATTAGAATCGAAGCCTGTCATCAAATATATCATTGGCGAAATAGTATATGAAATCACAATTCATATTTTAGTATAATTGGAGTGTAGAGATTACGATCGTATTATTGTCTATAGTATTTAAATTGGCTAGGCATTAGTAATACAATTAATTTACATTTTAAAGTTCACTGAATGGATAAATCTAGAAACATTTTAAAGCATACTACAAAATGTTTGTTATCTTTCGGTAACACTATGGCTTATTTTCCCTTTGTATTTAACCTACACTTTTATTAAACAACGATGACGTTAAAAAACAATTAAAAATGAAATATTTTTACAGACATTTTTTAATCATCGTTTGTTTATATTGTATTATTTAAATAAATTATTATGGGCTCTAAAGGCCTGGAATACATGGTTAAAGTTTTCAGCTGCGAAACTATAGCTTCATGAATTAAAAACCTCTAGGCGAAACCACTGTTATAAACCAACATACAGTACAATGTACAAGTACCTTTTGTTCGTCTCATTACTTAAAAGTTAAAAGAATATCACTTACCACAAAATTACTTCCATCTGGGAACGCGAGATGTCGCCTCTTCCTTATAGAATTTATCGATGTCTTCACATTGGGACATTTGTCCGTTTCATTTGTATCTATCACCATCACTAGCATGAACATCACCACAAGATTCCACAACTGCATATTTTTTATCACTAACTTTTAAATAAAACACTCCGATTATAATAATCAAGTCATAGTCACGTCTGACGTCATCAAATCCTTCTCGCAAGTATCTCGAACTCACGTGCTCGTTTGGACACATGTTGTCTTGCCTGATATTTACTCTTTAAGTTAGCACGGAGATACCTTGTACGGTAACAAGTCAACTAAGTTTTAATATGTAGTGAATAAATAATGTATCTACTGTCTACAACATGCTTATTAGTGTGAATGGGAGATTGTGTATATCAATTACAGCAACAAAGGAATTAAATGACGAAGGAGTTAAGTGAGGATTTTTTCGAAGAAGTGGGCTGTGGCTCATCTAGGATCTAGCATGTTACATCAAAAATATTTGAAAACAGCAGAACCTAAAGCTACTATTTGTAACCAAGTTGAATCTGGCACAGCCGCAAAAATCGACAAAACTCAAAAAATAATTTAATAAACGGATATTTTAGAAAATTTACGATCGGAATATTCAGTGCGGCGCGGCATTTACGCCAATCTGGTGAAGCTGAAATGGTTGTCAGTTTTTCATATTCTCGAACCAAATTGAAATCTATCAATTATTGCCGTTCCATTTGGAGAGTTCCGTAGACAAATCACTGGTACAAATAAATGTGGAATTCTTATAACTGACCAATCACTCGAATAATATTATATCGGCACCTTAACATTACAGTACCATTAAGTTTAAGTATATTTTAGAACCAAGGTGTAAGTGGGTGTATGTCTATAAAATAAGTCTCCAAACAAACAAAAGGAAAAGCATTACAAAAAAAATTAAAATAACTGAGCGATTAAGTAAAAAATGCGCATGATGGGTGTCACCCATCATGCGCATTATGACAAAAAAATGATAAATGCTACATCAAGTTAATTTCTTTAAATCACCGAAAAAAAATACTATAATATTCTGAAAAAAAAACATGAGGTGCATCCTGAAAAATATAAAACTGCAAATTGATTTGAATATTCACGGTTACGCAACACAATGGCACTACGTTACGGAACCACTGGTGCGAGAGTAGGTTCGCACTTGGCTAATTTATTTCTCTTTGTTTACATTCACAGTTCGATACAGAATGTGCAAAAGAGATATCAGATTAAAAACAAATTGAATAACTAACTTATGTTAGATTTTTTTTCTATTTTCTATTTCGATATTTGTTTTCATTATAGACCTGTAGTAAATACTCTAGTTGGTTTACGGTTAAATATTTTCACGGAATTTGACCAGAAAAGGTTTTAATAACTAACCTACTTAGCTGAAAATGACCACTTGACCCACTGTTAATTTCTAAAACGTCTTTCCTGTTATTTTAACTTTTGACAGTCTGCAAGATATAAAAAGAGGGGTTAAATCTTATTTAATAATGGATAAATAGTTATAAGAACATTGACAATACTTTAAACGGTCTTCAGTTATGTAGAGCGTGATGGGTTTTTGATTCTGTAGCTATGAGTGTCAACACTGTCATAATTCCTAGTTGTATAATTATCATTTCTAAACTACCTACCGCTATGGAGCACGATACAGCGTCGAAAAGTTCCAATTTCAAAGACAGCTGAACCGAAATAAACCCTCTTTCGGTTTTGCTTCTCATTTCGATGCACCTCCTTGTATGCAATGATTAAATATAGGTAGCATCTTTCATAGTATATGTTACTTAGAGCTAAGAGTGTCTGAGTTCGGGCATTTTTGTATCATTCATAAATATATTAATAAAAATTGGTACCAGTAACCCGATCTAGCCTATGGTTTGTATCGCTACTCTCTAGGAACTCGGCGCTGAAAGCTCTATCAAAGCGCAGCCGGTATCGTAAATCTGTGGTGCACTCGGATGGCGGTAGTCGCGATTGGCGCTTGACTTGAAAATTATCAATTTGTTCTGATAATCTATTTTATTTATTATGATATTCATAAATAGCTATTCCACGTCAAAAAAGTCGTGTTGAGGAATGTCCCTACTAGTATTTCACTGCTGTGGAGAGTGGTAGACGGCCTGTTCACTGACCCGGGATGTTTGATCAAAGAATTAGACCGACAGACGTCTCCACTCATTACGTTAGTTTAACACCTTCGCGGATTTCCTCCGTGCGATCAAACTTATGCTCTACCGCTCTTGCTTTAGTGTTTACTTTGCAATTTCACGAAGTACTCCGAAATTTTCTGTCCCCAGTAATTTGTAGAACTATCTGAACTGTACACATTTCTCAACCTATGTGCTTTTAACATTTTTGTTTACGACATCAAATAATATTTGAAATATTTATTTGTTGTTTCCGATTTCCGCTCAACCTTGTCAACTTTAATGAATGTAATATGAGACTTTTTCAATAGAAATATCTGCTGTACCCTGAAAAGATAAAACTTAACTGTCTTTCTAGTAAAATGCAATGCTTATATTTAAAGTCCCAATGTAGGTGTCACAAAAAGGCCCAGATAGACACTTTATTCTCAATTACATTATTGTAATGATTAAAACAATGAAATAAAATATTTAAGTAGATAAAATATCGATTTTATTTAACAGTTTGCTTGCACTGTGGGTATAAATGAACACAATCTCCTTTCGCTTGGTGGGCTTCGTCGTAATCTCTTTGTGAGTCGCTGTTGAATTTACGACCTTTGGGAAACCTGTAATATAAGAAAAAAACATTTTAAAGCAACGACTGAAAGTACTGTGTAGTCATAACAGAACTCTGAAAAGTACTGTTAAGACTAAATTATGTTATGGAATCTTATGCGTTAACCTTCACATCATCACTGAGATCAACATCATCATGTGCCATCTTCAAAACGCAGCTTGGCGTTCAAAATAATGCCATAATGTTAATTATATAGTTCGTTCGCTTTCAATTTATCGCGCGGCCTGTTTGCGATAGGACAAATCAAGATAGATAATGAATTTTGGCCAGTAAACCTCAACAAAATAAAACATTTCTTCCTGTTGGAAAAACTGACTTAATTTAGCACACTACGTCAATTTAATTCTTTAATTTTTTTATCAGCATTGTTACAATTAGACTTATCGGCTATCGCTATCTTATTTTAATTACTGTAAACGTTTTGCCCGCTTTGAATGGTGCCAAGAATACTGGCTTCATTTTATTACGCTCACAGAACAGCTAGGCTGATACGTAGCGCAAAAAATAAGGCAGGTTTTTTTCTTAAAAAAATACTTACGTGAACGTCGCTCGAAAGATTTCTTCTAAAAACGAGCCCTGTTCTACACTAGCCTTGCCAGACTCGCATAGCAGGCGTAGGACACACTCCTTACCCGCCCACCCAAGTCTGAAATATGAAATTTTTTAAGCATAGTAAGCTTATGGCAGTAAAATTTCCGGAATGGCAGCATTATCTTCATATGTTTACATTAACATCTTAGTTAATAAGTGTTCATTTAAAGAAATTAGTCCGACTATCAAGTTTGCTGTAAGCCAAAAAAGGAGACGTAATGAGTCACAATTATCATTTTAGTGTTCATTTTATGAAATTTGTTTGTCAATCAAGTTTTCCGTAAGCAGACGAAGAAGACGTAATAAGTCACAAAATAGTAGATTCTCGAACTTTTTTCCTTCACCGGATACTTTTAGACAAAGCTTTTATATTCCTGCAATTTTGCTGCCATTTTCGATGTGTAAATTTTCAATTAGAAACACCAAATAAAATTATGTAAATTAAATAATTTTTATATAAATTTAGGATAGACCCTTGCATTAAACCTTTATCTCAATGAACTAGGGATTATAAATTCATACGTTCACTAGGCTAGATCAGATGAATTTGAATAATATCTGGCTTGTACTGATGACTGTCTATCAGATAGTGTGAGTTTAACCGTCTTCAAGTCTGTTAAGTCCTCAGAAGTTCAGTCTATATGCCCATTTCTGAGGCTGTCTGTCAGTCCGTCAATCTATCTGTGTTGTTTTCGATATACGTATCATGTAAGATTTAAATCTCTGTCTATCCATCTGACCATAATTCCAGGGACTTTGAGAAAAGACTCTAACAACCACTTCACTATCGGAGAAATAACATTAATACAAAAAGTAAAACTAAAACAAGGAATTGTGTGTTCATTCTCTTCGGGATTTCGTAGCATTTTCTTAGCGGAAATTTCGTATTGTATAATCCTCCGCTTTAGTTGTTTGTTCGGAAAGTTGACACAACATGAAGCTCACGGAAATATGAGTTTTAATCTAGAAAAGTCCTTGTAGTTGATCCTTTTGATAGTTTTGAGGTAGAGAATATTATCAACTATATTTTTGTTGGTTCAGTTTATGTATAAGTAGATACCATAATAACATCTTCGAATTAGAATAGAAGAGTCTTTCCGTCTTTTTGTCTGTCCGTGTATCAGTCTGTTGATCTTTTCTTCTGTCTGTCTTTTTGTCTGTCCATCGTCAAAACGGAGGTCAGAATAAAACTTAATGAATAATATAACCCGTTCGCAAATACTTTAAAGCGCATAAATAATAGGTACAACCTGTGTTAATCAATAAATAATCCGTAGCTAATGCCAATTGCTTCATAAGCGTAAAATGTTTTTTTTTTTTTCATTAAAATCTTAGGACCTTTAGTTTAATACGTAATTTCTTTGAAAGTGCTATGTGAAAGTGCGTAGAGAATTACAACAGGTGACCATTTTTTCATTGCTTGTTGGTAGGTATTTATTACAAATTCACCAAAGCACATGATATTTCTTTAGAATAACTAAACTTACGCTTGAATAAACGTTTCCAGTTGCCCATAGAGACTTTTTCTTCCTTCTCTATGGAAATCAATAGCAGCATCGTCCATATCATCGAAAATTTCAACTTTCTTCTGATTTGTATGTAACTTTTGGATTAAAGGTAGATTGAACTCATCTATATCATCTGAATGTTCATCTACACTTCGTTTGGCGAATGCTGGATTGACGATGGGTCTCCTGAAAGTTAAAAATAAAAATTGTAACCGACCAAATGTTAACTTTAATTTTTAATTTTTTTGGCCAAGGATTCCTAAAGATTACCACCCAAAACAAAACTGGCTAGACTCGTCGGCCATCCCAGGATATTGTTATGCAATGTCTATGACGACACTGACAATTCTTACGATCAGTAAGTCTCATAATAGCGAGCACTTTTCCTTCTCTACAGTTCCGTACAGTGCCCATCAAATTGAAACACAGTTATGCATGGCAATAACTGTTTGGCAGCAGATAACTATCGCTACAATATATCTTGATATCTGTATAATATATCTTACTTACACTGCAGTGGTTTTTTTTTTTTATTCTATACAAGTTAGTACTTGACTGCGATCTCACCTGATGGTAAGTGATGATGCAGTCTAAGATGTTATCGTACTAACTTGGAAGGGTAAGTAAATTTACCTCAACGCTTGGCGGTGCGTCTTTGCTGGTAGGGTGGTAACTAGCCACGGCCGAAGCCTCCCACCAGACCAGACCTGAGCCAATTTAGAAATTATAAAATGCCAAAGTGGCCCGTGGCGGGAATCGAACCCGCGACCTCCCACTCGAATCCGAGCGCGCCGCCACTGCGCCAGGGAGGTCGTCAAGTGATATCTGAAAAATTCCCTACGATAAAGAAGTTTTCACTTCAAAAAGCATCATTTTATATCCATTTAATACATACTTTCGATAGGGAACTTTGGAAAGGACATTTCCCTTCGCGTCCAAGTAGTATATCAGCTTGGAGCCGCCGTCTCTGTTCTGCGCAGTGTATAACTTGTCGTCTTTCTTGAGGTTCTTGAGCTTGAGGAACAGGTCTGGGTCGGTCGGCAGCTCCCACGCCAATGCAGCCGTGTTACCAAACCACACGATGTCGCCGATTTGGATGTAGCCCATATTTTGGGTGCAGAATACTGCGGGGTATATAAAAATATAAAAATTTGGATTTATATTAATACACCAGTTATCACAAGAGCCTGTACGTTAGGCCTATGTGAAATAAAGATATTTTGACTTTTGAGTTTTGACTTGTTTTTCCATAATATACCTACCTACGTTAGGGTATAAATATAGCTAACGACCTATCCTCGAAGTAAGCGAAGATGTTACAGCTCAATGGGTTCTACACAGCATCGCGCCAGAACGTGAAATCGGTTGGCGGTGCATCTTACCCCGGCCGAAGTCACCCATCATACCCAACTTGAGCCAATTTAGATTTTTTTCACAATTTTAAAGTGATCAAGTGATAAAGATGAAGTAACGGTAATCGAACCTGAGTCCTGAGGTCACCAAAAAGCTTATATGTTGATAAATCCTAGTTGTAGCCTAGTTTTGATAAATCTTCATTCTAAAATACAGTCAAAATCGGTTCAGTAGTTAAGGCGTGAAAGAGTATCATATACACACATAAACATAAAAACTTTCGCCTTTATAATAAACAGTGATTAAAAATACACAATAAAGCCATACCCAATTGAAACGAACTTCCATCAGGAAAAATCAAGAACCTTTTTCGTCTTGATAAAATTCTTGAAGAGCCTTCTTCTCCCAGATAATTTTGATTTGGTTCCAAAGCGCAAACAATTTCTAGGAAAAACAATATCACCATTCTATAGCATGGTGTCTTCATTTTTATGAATCTGAAAATCAGTATAATTTTTTTAAGAAAAAGATCTAACTAACTGATATATCAACGTACGTATATTATTGTGCAGGCATACTTAGTATACTGGTTTACACTTTTCTCCATTTTTAACTTCAACCAAATCAGTGTAGCCACCGCAGTGTAGTAGTTGTGGCATTATTAATGAACAAACATTGAAACACGCAAATGGTCATATTTATAATATTATAAATAGTGGATATTTTTATTCGTAGCATAGCGATTGTAGTTAGAAAAAAGAGTAAAGCCTTTTCGTGTCCGAGAATCCGGACAAAGGACTCTCCATTAGTGCGAGGGTGAAGCTAAGAGAGTTAAGATTGGTTTTTATCACGGTTTCATTATCTTCAACTCTTAGGAAGTGTTATGTTTTAAATTGTTAAATGATAATTGAGTTTTTACTTAAAAATACAATATTATTTTTAGTTCCAAGAATAAAATTGTAACAAATCTTTTTACCTTTTTTGTTTTTTTCTCTGTAACTACTCGTATCTTATCATATTACATAAGTGTTTATGTACCAACGCCAAACACACATTCCTTTCACTTAAAATGGGTACAAAGTTTTTTATGGTACCTACTATATTAATAATGTATCTATATTTATAATAATCATGTGCATAGAGCGAGGAAATAGGGTATTAAACTAAATAAAAAATGTAATGAAGAACTGTTTGACTTATTTTCACTTCAAAAATAATGTGGGAAATATTTACTCTGGTAATGGACCGACTGAGACCTCTACTAATGGACCCCCGTTTGTCCGCGACGTGAAAAGGCTTTGCTCTTTTATTTCCTTGAACAACAATCTCTATTCTAGAAAGGGAAAATTAACTACAATTAATCCAGTTTTCCAGCTAGCGTGGCTTGTTGGCCTCTTATTTAGTTCCGAGATTAGTCTTCCGAATTAACGGCCCATTGCGCAATTGTGTGCGCTGTGATGTCAAATTGGAAGATCTGTGGTTTGATACCCAGCAAGAGCCAATTTAAGATTTTTACAAGGAAAAAAAACAGTACTTGACTGTCATGAGACATCTCACCTATTTGATGGCTAGTAACGATGCAGCCGAAGATGTTACTACGTACTTACTAACTTGCAACTTGGAAGGGGTAAGTAACGCCTAATGGTTTCGGAACGATAAATCGCTTGACTTTGCTGGTTGGGTGGTAACTATAGCCACGGCCAAAGTATAGTCACAGTTTCTGTCGGATTTGAAAAAAAATTAACAGTGATAGTAAAATAACAACCTGATAGATTAATTAATCCGCTACTTGAAAAGAATCTGTATGGTGCAATATACAGAAACACTGCCTATATGAAACACCTCACACAGTTATTCCAACACTTTCTTTGACACAAGTTTTATCGTGACAGCGGGACATCCTCAGAGATGTTAACTTCACAATGCAAAATCATAGAGATAGTAACAATTAAAGAAGCCTTACCTGGTTACAGTTGCTGAAGTTATAATGTCTGAACCGGGGAAACAACAGTTTACTCTTCCACGATCAAATCTAAATAATCGTCAAACTCTTTGAATAAAAATTACCATTTGGCTTATACTAATTGCTTATAATATAAATCACAGATTAGACAAAACATTAACCGAGCCATTCAAAAAACAAAGCAACTATGGTTATAAGACAAATATATGAAAGAAAGTTTCTTTGTGTCGTGTCAACTTATTTATCACCTATCTTTCTGAGACAATGGCATCTCTGCTTGCTCAGACAATCACCGACTGATCCCGTTGTCTGATTAACAAGTCGCCGCATCAAATTTGTAGAACAACGCGAATGGGGCAAGTTTACATACAATTAAGTGTCGGAACATACCTGCGTCATTTGGTAAGTCACGGAAAATTCGGTGACAGAATCATCATTCTTAGTCTTCGGTCGGCATTAAGCATGTCATGCCTATTGCAATGCATGCAATATTACTCGTATAAGTCTTACGAGCCAGAGCGAGAGTTCAGCCAAGACAGACAAATTAATAAATAAATAAATAAATCCTTTATTTTTCACCATCAAATTTTTACAATAATATAAGCTTGATCTTTTACATTAAACAAGTTGAAATAGGTAATATTGAAAGGTACATAAGTGTACTTGATAACGAATCTCCCTGTAAAAATATTAAATAGAAATAAGCATATTTATTTTTCCATAAAGTATGGAAAAATGTATATGCTTATTTTAGTTTTCCATACATTATGGAAAAATAAATATGCTTATTTCTATTTACTATTTTTACAGCGTGATTCGTTATCAAGTAGACTAATGTACCTTCAATATTAATTCAACTTTTCGTTACACGTTGTATAGTAGGTGCTCAGTGTTTAACTTAAAATCATGAAGTAAGATCAAGAACTGACTATCCTATCTAGACTTTATGGATCTGTGTTAAGGATAGCCAGCCCTCTCCCTCGGAAGATATAGCATAAAAAGAGCACAAGCACATAGTTTCTAAGTCACATCTACATAATACTAATACTAAATTACTGTCTAAGTGAATGCTAATATTTGAAATGTAATTTATAATGAACATTAATAACCGTGTGTGTGTGTGTGTGTGTGTGTGTGTGTGTGTGTGTGTGTGTGTGTGTGTGTGTGTGTGTGTGTGTGTGTGTGTGTGTGTGTGTGTGTGTGTGTTTGTGAGTCTGTGTGCAATATATAATATTGAGTGGGATATCATAATTATGAAAGGGCGTTACTTGTCTAAAACCGATTTTTATTATTTCTCAGACCTGTGATAGTTTTTTATTTATTGGGCTAGAACCTCCCTAACTACAAGTAAGTAGTTATGTACTTGACTGCAATCCCATCTGTTGCCTTATGACGAAGCTTGCCAACGGACCAGAGCCGATTTAGAAATTAAAAAAAAAATTCGTCGTCTTTCGTGATGGCTTTTTATATCAGAGAACACTTATGTATAGTCTTAGGCACTTTTTCGGTTGATACCGATTCGAAGGAATACTTTGACGCCTTAGTTACAGGACACAATACTTCTAATAAAAAGGATATTTTTACCCCTGGGAAAAGTGTTGTGTACCGAATGAAAATAAATGTAAGCAGAATCTACTTTATGCTTAGCGTTGTTCACTGTCGGCTGTCAATTGTCATGCGAAGTACGCTAACGTTATCTACAAGGTCCGCGAGAACGCCAGGGAGCGTTCAAATTGTCGTAGTCGATTTTCAAACACAACGTGTTTTCCTCTATTCGGTCACGTGGTTTTTCTACATTCACGTGGTTTTTCCATACATTTTTATCTACTGTCGTCAACACTAAACGACTGTTACTTTGTCTAGCCCCGCTGTTTAGGGTAACTAGGCTCACATTTTAAGGAATTAAAAAACAATGTTTTCAGTAGGTATAGTTTTTATATCAATTCAAGTTCAGCTGCATAGGTACATCGAAGTGTTGCCACCCAGGGTACCGCGAGGCGCAGTCGTCTCGCACCGAGTGTGCCTTGTCGTACTCCCTGTGTTCTTCAACTTCAAACTCTCTGCCTTTTGGTAGTCTGCGGAATAAAATAGTTTATCATTAGTCTTTGAAAATTTTATTTGCATCTAAGAGAAAGATCACGTTTACTACCATAGTTACATTTACCATGATGCCTTCAAAAGGCAAAATCATAAAATTCTAGTACGATTCATATACATTTACTAGGTTTGACCAATGGCGAAATACGCTACGTGTTAAATCAATGGGTTTAACACGGTTTTTCCACCCGCGCGAATTTCTGTTTTCCATGTATGATTGCCTGTTTCCGTTTCCCCTCTTTTTTACTTTACCTACTTCAAAGAAATTGGCTATAGCAATATTATGCCTATAGTTTCCTATTGTTATAGTTTATTCGGAATCCCGTGGGAGTCATGAATTTTTGTGTGATAAAAACTAGCTATATTAGTCTAGGTTACCTATAAATTTTCTACATAATAAATTTCAGCCAGTCGGTTTAGCAATTCTGGCATGATAACTGTTGTAAGTTTACTAAACATACTTTATACATACTCTTTCCAATAAAATATTGGGTCTCTAAATACTCAATCATACTCATTTTATTCGAAGATAAAAGACTGGTCGTGAATCTTCTTACTTACTGAGGCTATTATTGAGGTGAGGCTATTTACTTACATTTTATTGGAACACGGACGTCTCCCAAAAATATGTAAGTAAATAGCCTCCTGGCCGAATACATAAATAGTGAAAATATTTCTCAGAATCAATACAGAACCTATGAAGATAACCTCCAAAAGAATAACAATTTTACCTCATCATAATATTCAGTGTAGACCGCACAATAAAAACAAATACCACATTGTTCGCAAGCGAGGTAAGCAAGCGTCAAAGGCGTGTCTGAAATTCAGTTCATAGTTCGTACTAACGTGAAGACAACTCGGAGCAGCTCCTGTAAGAATGTGCCTTGCCTCGCTGATACCTTCGCCGCCTCGCATAGTTTCCGAAGCACGCACTGACGACCGTTGCCCCCCAGCCTGGAAGGAGGTAAAACGTTACTGCTAAAGTAAAGCAGATCGGAAATTCCGAAGGTAATCCTTTCATCCAAATAACACTCATATTATAATGGAAAAGTTTGCGAGTGTGTTTGTGTGTTCTTTTTCTGAAATTCACGTTAACAGCAATTTTTTTTTAATCTTTATTAATGAGTGGTTTGGGCACATATACATACAACATACATATATTTTTAGGGGTGACATGATCACTATAGTAATAATGTCATCACTAAATCTACACATTTAATTAAAGTTATAATAAACTGTAACCTTGACACAACATTATAGGCTTTTATTTGAGGAGACCGAAAAATCTTAAGATTTAACCTTTCTCTGAAGGTTATCGAGAGATTTATATTCTTCAAAGTGTAATAATAACGTCAATAACGGTTTTTGTTTATTTTCAAGGAAGATGAAATCTTAAACTAACTAGGAAATGTTTCGTGATAATATTAACCCCATCACATAATGTTAGTTTCATGTTTCAATGATTCTTATGGTTTTGCTTGGGATTGCTTTCGGTTGCTTTGCTTGAATAGGTTTTAATTGAAAACTCAATGACATGGACTTTCTAAGTATAAGGTGACATCTTATGAATGTATCAGCAAAATTTTTTTTTGGGTTTTTTTTTAATTCCTTAATCTAATTACAATGAAGAAATTCTAATACAGTCCATTGTGATATCTTTACCATAAAAAGCGAAATTAAAGATTCAAAGTAATAAAACTTACGCCGATATAAACGTCTTTAGCTTTTCATATAAATCCACTCTACTTTGTCTGTGGAAGCTTATGCTATCGTGATCTAAATGACTCTTCTTCAAATACTCTCTGTTCAACCGCCGCTCATGCATCTTCAATCTGTCTATCTTTATCTTTAATTTCTCTTTAAAAGATAATTTGTCGTCTACGCTTCGTTTGGCAAACGCTGGATTTACTATCGTGCGTCTGTAACGTAAAGAAAAACAATTATTAGGTAGTTCATCTTATACTAAAACTCTTACTTTCTCTTGACTCTTTGGTTTTACAAATTATTTCATCTCTCCAAATTAAGCAATAAAACTCAACACACATTTACTCAAAGAATTAACGACTAAGCAGTTTGGGATAATTACTTTCCATTGAATAAAGTATACTTTTATAATGCTAAATAGTATTTTTTCCAGACACTAAAATGTACTAAAACAATAGAAGGCGCTGCTTTCATTCAATTTTCATTTTTGTACGTTCTAAAAAGGTTAGGTATTTATGGAAAATACATGTCGACTTAAACTAAGATTTCGAGCTTTTATATGTAACTACACTAAAAAAAACCAAAGCAAACTTGGCCGGGTACTCTTTACTTATTAGTTGATAGTGTAGGTAACTTAGTTTACCTCTTATAAGGCACCTTAGCTATCAGCTGTCCCTTATCGTTGAGATAGTAAACATGGCTTTCGTCGACTCTTCTCCCCGCATTCTTCTCTCTCTCCTTCATCATGAGGAGGAGTTTGGGGTCCGTGGGCAGATTCCACGCCAGCGCCGCCGTGTTCCCGTACAAGAAGATATCACCAATCGGTATGAGGGCCGCGGTTTGAACACAAAATACTGAAATCAATATAATGTGATAAGTTTTATAATAAGTTTTATTATAACATTTAATTACCCTAAAAAATAAAAAATAAAAAAATAATTATAAAATGTACCCTAAAAAAATGTGATCATATTACTATGTAGTTGTTGCCCAAAGCTCCGTCGGAGTATATTTCGTTTACTACAAATCTCGCGGGAATCGTAGTATTTTTCGGGATAAAAAGTAGCCTGTACATAATATATTACCTCTCTACCAAATTCATCAAAATTGCTTTAGTGGTTTGGCGTGAAAGCATAATAGACAAATGTTACTAGTTCTGTAAATCTAGCCAAAACATACCTACACATACAAAACATACGAAAACAATAAAATAAATAAATGATAAAAAGTGGATTCATATTTTGTGATAAACAATTTTCTATGGTATGTCTTAGAGTCAATGATTTTATAAATTCTAAATTAACTCAAGTCTGGACTGGAGCTTATGATGGCTTAAATTAGGAATCAAACAGTGAATGAACGAATTCATACTAAAAGGTACATTTGAATGTGAGATTATTAATTGTTTGTTTGTTACGGAGAAACGGAATAACGGATCAACGTGATTTTTGCACAAACATAGTTGAAAGCGCGTAGAGTGACACAGGCTACATTTATCCCGAGATCCCATGGGTTTTGTATAAATCAAAATTCAATTATAGGAGGCGGAGCCGCGGGCAACATCCAGAGAATGAGTAAATTCGTACCTACAGATTAAATAAATATACCGGTAAATCGTGTCACAAGTAGGCACTCTCTACTTCTAATTGTATTCAAAGAATTTACAGGAACGCTGCTTACTAAGTTGAACATAAAGTGGGACTCTCTAACTTAATATAAAGGGGACAGCACAGGGCCTTGGGCTTCAATTGAATCAATTCTTATTTCTGTACACCCTTTTAAGATTTCCGCTTTTCGATCGTAAAGTGGGTCTTACGGCGCTTTGTAAGGTAGAGTAGAAATGTGATTCGAAGATGCTATTTTTTAAAAGTCAATTTCACTAATATTGACAACGAACGTGAAACATCCAAGTAGGTACAAAAAGAATTTAAACGTTTACTTAATCATTCTAATGATTTACTTTTTTCGGAGATAATATAAAGGGGTAGAGATGGTGCCGCAAACGCGTACCTATGCAAATACTGGTGCATTCTCTATGTAGGTATCACTGTCTTAGTCTGATAGGATGATAGTGTGACACGATCGGAGTTAGATCAGGTGCAGGTCCGATGGCTTAACGTGCTCTCCGAGGTACGGGGGTGACTCACCACCAATTTACAAATTCCGGACTGGTATTTAGAATTTCTTGACAGAAATCCTCAGTAAGAAACCTAGTATTTAATGACATTTTTGAAAGAGCAAGTACCGAGTTTCTTACCACTTCTTCTCGGTGCAAGCCTGCTTTTCAAACCTGGCGGTATACTTTTGACTTTTCATAAGACCCTTTTATTTAGGCCTATGTGAAAAATAAAGATTTTCATTTTCAGTACTGAGATATAAAGGCCTAACCCGGAAATCGAATCTCGTACCGTATTCTTGTAATATATTGTAACTAGAAATAAACGGACAGTCCTCCAAAACAAATAGTTCTAAGGAACAAACTTGTGTTAACAAGAATGCCAGAGAATGTGGTACCGTTTTACCTAACCGGTACCATTTAGTCCAAACAACGTCTCAGCAACACGAAATTACGTAGAACTCCCCACAGACTACATGAAAAAGGTAGAGGAAAGTTAAGAACGCAGTAAAAAAAGAGAGTCATTATTATTAAAGTTTCGACATCACTATAATATCATCCACTTTATGTCCTACTTAGGATTTTTCGAATATAACAACCTCGGTGAAGAAGTGTACCTACTTTTTTAGGTTTACGCACCATTAAACATATTATACAGAACACTTAGGCGTCTCTTCTTATAAGCGTTCATGTCATACACTGGCTCGTCATACTAATAACTTAATAAAATAACCAAACGGGCGCGGGATGTGGTCATCAGAAATAGAGGGAAAACTCGTCGACAATGCTTCTGTGAACGAATATTGGCTACCCTGTCATTTTTGTGAAGCTGTAGTTAACTTTGAATTTCTGAGGCTTCCTTTATCAAGCGAATGACTAAGATTAGTTTTGTGATATTTTTATCAATAAACTGGTATGGTTCAGATATCTGAACTCTAGGATGTTAAAATATATTCCATGAAATACCTATCACGATAAATCTTTTAATGACAAATGCATATTTGAATATTAAAGGACTAGCACTTTTACAGCAGATTCTCATAACTAATCTGTTATCTTCGTTGACCGTAATTTTTCAATTAGTCTAAGGAAGTACTTACCTAATTGAAGAGAACTGCCTTCCGGAAACACTAAGAACCTTTTCCTCCTAGACAGTGTTCTACGTTCGTCGTTCACTGAACCATTCGTCGAGCAATTCTCACTAAACGCTTCAAAACTGTTCAAATTAACACCAGTTTTACTCCAAAAAACTGTGAGTGCACCACACAAAATTATAACGCAACATACTTTTAAAACTACCTTCCAAAGCATGGTAAATAAATGTTTGCAGACATTTATAATAGAGGTTATAATGTTAAAAAATAGTTCAAAAGAGTTACCACATGACAAAAGACTAAATAAACTTAAATGCAGTCAGACCACTGTACTCCGTTTGACGTACAGCGATGGACGCAAATATGTATAAACATCGTGACAATTAACATGTTTTGTAGCACCAGTGTTTAACAGTTACATTTCCTGTTGGAATGGTTTTGGGAAAGACAAAAAAGGCAATCAGATATCTAGTAATAAACAAGATGTCGTGCGTCAAGAGCGTGATCGATAAATTAGGATGTGCCTATTGCTCTTAGACGCTAAGTGTTGCCTGAGTTTAAGTTTGAAAAAAAACTTCTGAGATAAAAAAATATAAACTTTAGGATATTTGAAAATTTTCATTTTATCGTAAGCCATGGAATGGAATACATATTCATTATAAGGTTTTGCTATAATAACCAGGTATCCATTTATGCTGGGAAATTACACAAATCCTATACAAAATTCTATTATTATTAAAATCTTTCTAGTAGCCCAATTCTAGGATCACCAACACGTCTTTTCCATAAGTATGTATCTTGTATTATATTCATTATAACTAAGATATATCCAGACCACAATATTATTTATAATATTATCCATTGTGTGGCTTATCCTGTGCATATTTTCTGTGCCTGTGTTTACCGTATCCTTCAAATCATTATTGAGCAGGTCGATGGTACATTTTCAAAGAAACTCACTTCAGTGCCAGGCGTCCTGCCTAAAAAAATCTGATACCACTTATTTTGAACGAGAAGAGGTTATTAATAAAAGCTTATAAAATATTTGAAATTATTGTTTATTCAGTAATTTATTTCAGATTTTATAAAATCATTTATTCTCCAGTACTAGGCGGGTTTCCGAGCGCAAGGATACAGTTCTTCACACGAGCCCTGTGCCGAGTGAGCTGCGTCGTATTCTTCATCCACATCGTCAGGTGTGTGGGATTTTGGCAATCTGAAAAAATAGGCGTTTTAAAAATATTAATCATTCAATTAATCACTGTAATTGAATGATTAATTAAGATTATTTAATTAATGTACTGGTGAACTATTACTGGTTAATTATTTCTGGTTAATTATTTTTCTATACAGGGTTATATAAAAAATACCAAAACACTCTCGGCCCTTAGTTGTTTACATTAACACTAACAACTTGGGTTCTGCGACTTTTCAAAATTCAGTATTAATTTATATCATACAAAAAAATGTTATTTCTGTAAAGTGACATTACACTGTTGCGGTTTCGCGCCGCGAGCTCGCGCACCGGCCGCCGCGCCGATGTTACATTACAGAGTAGGAGCGAGTAGAGTATCTCTGTAAAATATTGAGTATTGGATATTTCTCAAAATATCGAGTAAAAAGAAAAGTCGTAAAACAAAAGCTGTTAGTTTTAATGTAAACAAATACAGGCCGAGAGCGTTTTGGTATTTTTTATATAACCCTGTATATTGAAACCTAATGTATAAAAAAATTACTGAAATGTTAAAAATGATGGAATCGGGAATAAGCAAAAATAAGTCTGAGTTAACGACTTCATTTCATTCAATAAACTAAAGAATTCGAAATATAACTCGTTAAAATTATAAAAAAAAAAACCTAAAATTAGCACAGCAGAAATGCGATTTATACACTTCATGCAATGAACTTCTACGAATGATGGCTAAGCCACGATGGCTCGTTATATAATAGAAGAATATCTAACCCTCGATTAAGCCTTTATGCTAGTATTATAGGTGTAGGTACTGAAGGAGAATTTGGCTGAAACTAACTATATCAGCGTACACGACTGCATTGCATATATTATGCAGTCTGCAGATGTCGCCATCTTGGCTAGTAGCAGACGTCTGACCTCCTCAAATCGAAGTATGTAATAGTATCATCATCAGCCTATTTACATCCTTTCTCAAAAGATAAAGAATTGTATTGTTAATAAAGAATCCCAAAAGTATTGTTGGAGCTCATTATTAATCTATCTGGTGCGGATAATAAAATCCAGGAAATTAATTCACGGCGGAAAACTATTTTAAGCCTCGAACATCGAAAGTTCGTCAACTATTTATTAGTTGTCGACTTGAATAAACGTTGTCTCTGTGCAATCGATTGATTATTGTTGTCGAAATATAAAAGTGATCTAAACTTTAAAATTCGATTCGTTATACTTATTATTTAGTGGAATCTCTCAACACAAATTTTATTTCCACAAATTATTTCTATAGTAGATTCATGGCAAAAATTTAATTATTTATTTATAGGTATTTTAAGCAAATTTTGAAATTCTATATACATAAAGCAATCGTGCTTTTTTTAACAGTACCAAACGTTAGATGCTTCTATAATTTGTGATGGATTAAATAAACTTGCGTACAAGCTAACCCTGAAAACGTTACACCTATTTTTTCATGCCAAAACTAAATAAAATTGGCAGTTCAAGCCAGGGCATCCCTTTAAGCAAGTCTACCGTAGTTGTCGGTTGTTAAATATTTAAACGAACCCGTAGGTTAACAGTTAAACAAGTTAACCTGAAGCGAGAGTCGGGGTTCAATTACTCAACGCTTAGATATTCATCCCATGTTCCCAGATGCAGCTGTCGGTTTTAATTATGTTTGCATACACTTCATATTAATTTGCAAGTGGTGAAAATAAATAGCAGAGGTGAAAATGTAAATAAAGGTAATGTATTATAGTTTACTAGCCTTCTTGTAATAGACAGATCAGACTTTTTAAATACTTGGATATTTTAAAACTTCAGTCCAAATTTTTGATTTAAATAATAATATGATGGAACCCTTAATATGACCACTTTTTCATCTGTGTACTGGAGGCTGCCCGAAGCTTTATTTGGGTGACTTCTAATTCAACGCCTTAGGGATTGAATTGATGCCTTATTCATAATAGCCTTGATTTGCCTTTAGCCCAAACCGTCAAGTGGTTTCAGCTGTATTTTTATAGATCAGTCTCAAAGTTAATAAGTCATCTTTCTTGCTTTTAGGTTCAGCAGTTTTAGATGAAGTTCCCGACCTGGAACTTCCAAGAACTTGAAGGACGTGCACTGATGTGTCAACGCATGTTACGTCCCAAATCAGCGCACGTCCTCGTTTCCAGGGAATCAGCGTTCATTCATCAGGTATCTTACCACCATAATGACTCTAATTTGTACTGGCTATATATCAAGGATACGAATGGGGGCAGTTTCTTCTACGTACTTAGACATATAGATGCAACTTACGTGAAGACAGCTCTCATTATTTCCTGTAGGAAAGGTCCTTGTGGATTATTGTGGGACTGCCCCATTTCACACAAAATTTTCAGCAAGCACATCCTGCCATCTGCGCCAAGTCTGAAAAATATCTACATTATTTTTAAATAAAATCATAGCGGTAAATAGAGGTTTTACACGGTACTCGTACTTCCACAAATAAAAAAAAACAAGATAAGCGACTTCTCACTGCCTTAAGTATTTTAGCAACTAAGTGCTTTCAATGTTCGCTTCGGAAAAATTCCTAGCCGACTCGATCAAGTAGACAAAGAAGGGAAAAGGTACTACACCAGCAAATGTGTGTCAGTGAGTTAAGCAAATGTGTGTAAGTGAGTCATAAACTATATAGTAAAACATTAACTCTTGCCAAGTGCACTGGTAAGTTCTTATTGAATGACAGGAATGGGTAAAGAAAATTTCTCAGTAGAAGAAAGCAAAGCGGGCACGCAGCAGTGGCACTTTCACCCTTGATATATATTTTATTTGATTTGATTACGATTAGAATTTATTATTGCCTTCAATGAGTCTTTACTGTAAGTTTTTGTTTTAGTTTACTTAATTTTTATTTTTGTAAATAGGTCATAGTTATTAATGGCATAGATTGTTGAATTGTTGAAACTTCGAATATTTCTAGTGAAATTAAATTTGTTTGAATTAAAATAATATACCCAATAAAGTTTATAATATAGTCTATGTTGGTCAAAACTTTACGAATGTTATCCACATTACTTGCCACCAAAACCGAAGTACTTTGTTTTTCTGATACGAGTTTATTACTCAATAATTCTATGCTCAGTATTGCCTCATTTATTTATTTAAAATTTTGAAATCGTAAATAAATTGTTTAAATTACTAAGTTTTCAATTTATTTCATCAATATTGTGGCGTCTCCATTTTTTAACATTAGTTGTTAAACTTTTTTTTATACTATATAGGCTAGCGCTTGACTGTGTTCACACCAGATGGAAAGTGATGATACAGTCTACGGTGGAACGCGCTTGCCTAGAAGATGCCTATTCACTCTTGATTTGAAGGCACCCGGGTTGTAAGTGGCAGGAAAGACACTGCCTGGGAGTGTACCTTATTGCTGTTTCTTTACTTGTACCTTTTAAATTACGGGGATAAACGAATGCTGCGGAGTTCTGTATCAATCATGTAAAAGCATAATATTGAAATACCCACGCTTGTAAAAGTCCCTCAATCTGTTGGTACAGCGTCGCTCGACCGCGTCTGTGGAACCCGACGTTCTCCAAACTGTCTCCTTTCAAAAAGTCCCGCGTGTATGAGCCGTGTAGCGCTCTCCTATCCATTTCGTATTCGAACGTTGCATCAGATCCGTCCACGCTACGCTTCGCGAACGCCGGATTTACTATAAACCTCCTGGAATGCATCGACGATTTTTATCTTTAAATCCCGTTGTAGCAAATTCAAGCGCACCTACGAACGGGTATCTGCAGAGATTTACTTATTCTGCATGCCACTTGTGTTGTATGGGGATCTGAATCAAATCACACAAGCTGAAAGGCGCCATCTTTAGTTTTGGAGTTCCTTGTCTTAAAGGAATAAAACGTAGACGGGATAGAATAATTTAAGTGTCCGTCTAATCGTCAGTGGCGGTCAGACGGACACTAAAATTATTCTGCCTTTTTAGGGTTCAATACCCAAAGGGTTAAAACGGGACCCTATTACTAAGACTTCGCTGTCCATCCGACCGTCTGTCACGAGGCTGTATCTCTTCAACCATAATAACTAGACACTTGAATTTTTCACAGATGTTGTATTTCTGTTGCCGCTATAACAACAAAGACTAAAAAATCAAAAATATTAATGGGGGCTCCCTTACAACAAACGTGATTTTTTGCTCGTTTTGAATTTGGTGGGTGTTTTGATTGGAATTGGTCTTGATAGTACGAAACCCTCAGTGCGCGACCCCGACTCGCACTTGACCAATTATTCTAATATGGTACCAAGTTACCAGACATATGATGCACCATAAATTATGGTGTTTACTCAGGACTAGGACTCTTCTTGTGACTCTTCTTTTAAGGGCATTGGATTGTTTAATCCACGATGACGTGCCCCACTCTGCTAAACACCATACGAATCAAATGAAACATAAGCGATTTTGACAGAGTGGGGCGCGCCTTCGTGGATTAAACTACCAATACCCACGTGGTTACTGGGCAATGATTAGTGGAGTACGTTGAGCCATATGATACTGCAATGCAAAAGCATTGGATGCACTGCAGTGTAGCACTAACATCAGGTGAACGTATTTCTTTAAAAAATCGTGAAAACAGAGATTTACTGTGTACCTATCTAACTTAATTATATCGTGGTTAATTGATTACATTAATTACCTTTTATAGGGTTCATGATGTATAATTTTCCCATTATAATCCGTGAAGTAGATGGTCTTTGTATCCATCCTCCTGTGCAGCGGGTCCGCCTTGTGGTTAAAGGGAGAGTAAGGATCTTGAGGTAGTTCATACGCCAACGCAGCAGTATTTCCCCAAAGTAATATGTCTCCTAGAGTTATTATTGCTGGATAGGTTGTGCAAAATACTGGAAAATAATAAGTTATTTTTCTAATCAAATTAATTTGATACCTTTAATCTCTCTGATTTATTTTTAGTACAATTAAGTAATATTTTTAACAATGTTTTTAAAAAAACCCACGTTTAAAGAATATTAAAAATTATATACTTTTGATACCTTCATTATTAGGGATTATATTTAAGGATAGATATTTTAGGGACTTGAGAAAACACAAAAAATGAGAAGTCCACCATCTTTGGCCATCCCATTTCTTGTACTTAGAATGACGACACTTAGCTAATAATGCTATTGTCCAAAATAAACGAATTTGCAGGTCTATATAGTTCATCGGAAATTTTATTTGATTATCCCTCGTTTTGATCATTTTTTAATTATTTGTTGTCATGAGAAATAAACACTTCATTGATAGCGCAAGACTTACCTAATTGGAAAGAGCTGCCTTCGGCAAAAATAATGAATCTCTTCCTTCGAGACAATGCCCTCGAATTATTCTGATCGCTAGAAGTATTTGTAATCGTCTGACATGATATCATTATGAAAACGCACCATAGTTGCAAATAATATATAATACCACTCATTATAAGGAAACCATAAATAAAAATTTTCAAAAATATGTAATTTTAAAAGCAAAATATAAAGTATATCTTTGCAGAGGTTTGGGCCGATACTAACTATATTAGCTTATCCACAAACGTGGTTAGTGGTTAGTATGAAATGTTAATCACGACAGTCAAATATCTTGACCGTTACGAGATTTATACAGGATGTTTCGCTTTTAAACCGAGTTTAGGAAAGGAGTTTTTTCAATTTCTACCCGTACGTATTTCTATGTAATATTGTTGGAGTTGCTTGTCATTGGTGAGTGATCTTCCTCAAACATAACGATTCGAACCCCTTACCTTTCTTCAAGGTAAGGCCTTAAATAGATAGATAGATGCACCTATTGGACTGCTTTTCCTTCTATATCACAAAAATACCATGGATTTATACCGGGCCTATATTAATGTTCTGTATTTGCGGCTAGTATCTATTGAATATGGCCGTTATTGTCATCCTTAAGGACCAAGAAATCATCAAGAAACATCCTTAAGAAACAATACAATAAAAATAGAACACATAAAGAAATATAAATAAAAGCGTTAACATTTTAAACCACGCTGTATACCAGGCTTGACCTGCTAAACTTAAAATTAAGGTTAAGCCTAGAAAAACTCGTCAATTTCAAATTAAACAGACCTACTTCAGACTCTCGGTATTTTACCTACCTCATTTTCCAAGCATTCAAAGTCATGAACCAAAGTTTACTCGACGTTCGTAATCTATAAATAATATAATTTGATTAAAATTGTTTATTGTAGGTCTCGCATAAATAAACGAGCAACCAATGAATTTTTATAAGTCTAGGTCATAGGGAAGTTAGATTTAAATTGATTGCAAAACTTCACTAAATAGATCAACAAACAAAAAACAAAGTGGATAAATATCAGACTAAAAGAAGCAGATAAAAAAATAAAAACTTACTGCCTTAAATATTTACAATCCTAGGTAAGTTAATCAAATCACTTTTATGACTATGGCATAAGCAGAAGGCGTTTTGATTAAGACTTAGCATTCAAATGCAGGTGTTTTGGATTCAAAATCCAAATCGGAAATTTCAGTTAGGTGATATTGGGACAATTGGCTTTTTCCTACACTCGCCGAAAAAAAAGAGTTTTGCGAAAGTTTATTCATGTTTTCAATAAAAACTTTGCTCATAAATTCCCATTCACCCCATATTGGTTCCCGAAAGATTTTATTTTCTGCATAGATTTTATGAGTATTTTTGACCAAAATTTTATGAAAGACATGTTAATGCATAAACGTTATGCTCGCAAAAACCATTGCCATAAGCTTTTTTTTATTAGAATGTAGTATGTACCTATAATAGAAGATTGCAGTTAAATAAAATTGCAGCATCAATCAAATATTCATGAAGCCCTTAAGTTTTAATGGACGTGCTGAATTTTTATTGAATTTTTATTTTTAATGTTTGAAATTACAATTGGCGATCCCTTGGAAACAACCGTAAACTTCTGTTATGGGCTTAAAGGTGCTTTTCTATCAATAACAAGCCAAAAGTGGTAGTATATTGTAACCATTTCAACTATATTATTCATTTATAACTGCTTCAGTTATTGGGCATTTTTATGACTTTTTGTTTTTTTAGGAACTCCTCGGATTTCATGCAGTCTTTCTTGTTATGATGGTTTTGATGAATCCTTTAGTGCCTTTTTTAATAAATCCTTTGTGGACAAACGCGTCCACAACGCGATGTTAAGAAAACATATAGGGTTATTGAAACTGAAACTAAGTTTTTTTATGTTCTTTTGGGTAGAGCGCTTAAATAGTTGTAATTGCGTGAATAAATGTACGATGCAGTAATATCAATGTCTAACGCAATAAGGAACTCGGGGAAATAGGTCACGCATCGCATAACTTTATCTATCTTGCGCATTTACAGTAGAAAGGCAGCCTTATATTCGGTAGTAAATTTAATGGCCGGGGCAAAAAGCTAAATCAAGTTAAATCTCACGACTAATGCCAGATCCGGGTCAACCTAGCCAATTTTCTCAATTTATCATCATTAAATACAAAACCCTTTGATAATCTACTAGTATTTGCAAGCTAAATCTCACGCAGAAACATCCTCATAATAATACTACACGTTTACACATGCTCAGTTTTAATTGCACATTTAAGAATGCACGGTACTAGACGTACCTATATACCACCGACTATAGTCACGATAAAATTGTGACTTCCAAATTCAAATATTTGGATTTAGGGTGATACGACTATTCCTATCGACAAAAAAAATAGAGGATTCTTTTTCTCCAAAATTATTAGTCTCTGTGTGTATTTTATCAAAGGTTTGACGGAAATCATCACTTAAAGGTAAACATCGGTCCAACTCAAAATCCTTCCATTTCGAATAAGATCTCTAAAAGAATCAGAAGTTCCTGGGGCTCAAACGAGGCATAGGCGTACATACTTTGATGTTGTTTATATATTCGAAGCTACATGAATAAATACTATGCCATTACCTGAATTTACGATTTCACTTATAATGTACTTATTTTTCAGTGTCTTTTACGTAAGAATGTTCTGGAAGGACAACAATTATTGTTGTTAAATACAATTACAAAGAATATGCAGTGATTTTTAAAACAGAGATGCTAATGTAACCTATTGTATGCTTTCAATATTGCTCAGTGACTCAAAATTTGGCGAAGTTCAAAGCTTATTTAACGTACCTGCAGGCGCCGTTTCTTTAAATTGTTTGGCTCTAACGAAAGCTAGACTAGAAAACACACAAACAAAGACTAATAAATTTAAAAAAAGTGTAATCTACTTTAAAAGTTTCCTTATGCCCATAGTCCTAAGATGCTTTGGAATACCTTTATGAAATAACCATTAATATTATAATACTGTTTTGAAGAAACAAAAAATATCTATGTCAATATGAACAGAATATCTCAAGTGATTCTAGTCATCTATGCATGTTTTATAATGTTCGTGTGTCTCGAATTGAGTGAAGCAAACAACAAGCACAGTTTTCACCGACAAAAAAGATACATAAGTTTTAGAAATATATCTCGTTTTTTCGTAAGTATACTTTTAACTAATTTTATTTACTTGAACTCTACCTTTTCCTACAATTCAAACAAAAGCTTCTTAATTAAGTCACTTTATACATGGTTACTTTCTTTAATTAATAATAATAGTACTTAAATAATTGTAAATAAATAAATCTTTTACTTTTAATCATCAAATGTTTACAATAGTAATTAAATTTTTACAATAGTTTGATCTAACTCTACCTTATATAACAGGTGCTCATTGAATAACTTGAATTATATTTATCTTTGTTTATTATATTTAATGTTATGTTCGATCCGATAGATTTGTAATTTAATAATAAATAATAAAATAAAGTATTTATATTCCTAATACTAGTAGTTACTTTATTAGTAGTATACATATTGTACGTGGCAAAATGACTGGAAATGAAACTAAGATCTCCCAGACTATTTCTTAAATATTAACTGCTGCACTTGAGCGATCAATATAACGGTCCATAATCACGTAATGATCATAACGACTAGTCAAATAATATAAAAGTATGTCGTTTGTACGGTACCTATTACAGTGTGTTTTGCCATACTAGTTGACAATACGGTTTTACTTTGAATTTACAGGAACTCTCGAGTCAAGAAAGGTTTCTACTTCAGAAAAGCATTTTTAACATAGTTCTATACTTATAGTACACAAACGAATTATTAGATATAAACATAGTTTTGAGTACTTCTTTAATGAAGCTCTACAGAGCAATGGATCCATCTTTTATTTGCATAATTAATTAATTAATTAATTAATTTGTTTTGAATACTTATAGTTTACCGAATAAACACAAAATACACTCTTATTTATTAACAGACATACGTGTGAAATGATATATTATACGTAAATGTACGCACCTACTTATCTGAAACCAAACATAATTTATGTACAAAGTACAATACTCGCGCAAAGTTCACTGGTCTTTTTGTGTTAAGATCAACCATCTGTACTTAATCATATCGCTAAATTAGCGTTATTAGTAGAGTCCAAATTTAAACAAAACATTGTCATTTTGTGTATTATATGTGCTTTTAATTTATGAAGATGCATCGAACTTGTCAACTGATTATAATTTGTTATGTTAGTTTGATTGTTTTTATACTAATCGAGTTTGGTGAAGGGAAATATTCAAAGTTGAATAGACAAAGAAGATATTTGAGTTTTGGGAACATTTCGAGATTTTTTGTAAGTATGAACAAACTAGAAACTACACTAAAATAGTAAGAAAACTGGTCAGGTGTGAGTCGTACTATAGCACTTCGGGTTCTGTACTATCGTGAACAATTACCTCGTGTAGCGTCGTTGCGATCTTCGCGTTTTTCAAGCCTTTATTATATTTTTAAAAGCTTTAATTTAACTTGCCATGTATGTATGTATGTGACTCCTAAGTTTGTGTTCTGATTATTTCTTCTCTTTTTATATTTTTTTCTGTGGTGTGCAATAAAGTGTTTATCTATCCATCTATCTATATAATATGTTATTTGTTCCGGTGGAATTTTGTCCCCAAAAATCTATAGTATCTTTTCGAAATTTCTACGATTATTATTACGAGTAATTGATCAATATTGTGGTCCTCGCCAACGGCTCGCTACACGTGGTGCAGACAACGAAAATGAAAAAATGAAAATGAAAATATTTATTTTCACATAGGCCTAGATAATTAATAGGCTCTTATGAAAAGTCAAAACTCTACCGACAGGTTTGCACCGAGAAGAAAGTTGTCTCGTGAGGAGATGGAAGCATATTTCTATCATTCCAAGAATCATTGTCGTTAAGAAATTCTTCAATGGTATAGTAACCATTGAAGAACACCAACATTTTTCAAATACATTTTGCTGGTATATTTTAAGCAAAATGCCAATGGTCATCATCATCTCACAGGTGCGATTCAACTTCAAAGCGAATATGGTGCCGTGGAACCAGATTTTCGCACAAGCTCTAGGGTTCCGCATGAATTGGGACGATCCTCCCGACTCCTTCCACCCGTACCGCCACCTCAGCCGCAGAGCAGTTTATAACAATTTGGAAATTTTGCTGGACAGGTAATAACTAGTGGTCAAGTTATGGTTACAGATTTGTGTTTTTGTCTTTCTACCATAGGACCGCAAGACCCCGAGAGCGGTGGCATCCTTATGTGGTTGACGTCCAACAAATGCGCACGAAACGTTTTTCCTCCACGTTTCTGATACGAACCGCTAAGGTGTGGAACGCACTTCCAGCCTCCGTGTATCCAGACAAATACAATCTGGGTGCCTTCAAGAGAAGAGTGAATAGGCATTTTCTAGGCAAATGCGCTCCATCCTAGACCTCATCATTGCTTTCCATCAGGCATGATTGTCGTCAAGCGCAAGTCTATCTTCAATAAAAAAAAAACTCAGGTCAAGTTATGGTTAGAGATTTGTGTTTTTGTCAAAGAGTAAACCTAAACTTCTGCGGATTTTATATTTTCTTATCTGGATAAGGTCTGATTTGGTAGGAGAGTTTGGTTTCGACTGGTTACCAACACAAAGCAATTTTGCATTACAAGAGACGACTGAAATAGCATTTATCGATTACATTTTTGGCTGCATCATAATTTACCTATGCACAGATGAGATTATGCTCAAGTTATAACTGAAATAAACTAAGTAGGTATGTAGCTTCCTACTTATAAATTAAGTAAATCTTTTTTTTTTCAGAAATGGCCTTGATGGCTTCCATTGCGTTCGCCGTGCAATATGTGAAATACGTGAAATAGATCAACCAAAATCGATATACTTCAGAATTCTGAAAATGATATTCAGGTAAGTAACATTTTTTTTATTTCGTTCCTTAAACTTTTCTCTGTATATTGTTATTAGGGTTCCCAGCCTCGATACAAAAACAGCACCTTCAAATGACCACTTTGTATCAATCTGTGTATTTGTTCTGTCTGCTACTTGCAGCCTTCTTTCTCAGGAATTATTGGCGGTTGATAGTCAATGAAGTCTACCTATACTTCGGTGGTTTATTTCGCTTCGGTGGGCTAGCTAATTTACAGCCATATCAAAAGCTGGTTGTCTCCAGGGTATAATGAATAACATACCATGGTAAAAAGGCAATAGCGTAGATATTTACCCCTAATTGGCTTCCATGCAACAACATCCTGATGAGCTCTACTTAACGGCTCTGTCGCTACTTAGATATACCTACTTAGATGAAGATAATATAGGGACTTAGAACGTGCAGTGGTTAGAATTATGCAGAAACATGCTTCGAGTTTAGTCTTGTGTTGGCTTATTAATCTTGTGGTTAACAATACATGAGGTTCAGGATTTGATTACCAGATCTGGCGGGAATGGGTCAAAAAATCAGCATAGGCCTGGATTTAGGAAATTGGTATGTTATTTTATTTTAATGTCTTAGTGAACACGTTAGGCATATGTATTTATTTTCATTAACATAAACTTTTCAGCTATAAATTAGTTTAAAGGCTCTGAATGCCTTTATTTTAGAGAAGAGGAGTTCTGTGTAGTCAGCAATAAAAAGCAGAATTAAACCTTTAATCTTTAAAGACTTAGTTTAAGCTACGTTTTTGGGTACTCTGCCAAAATGACGTAACCATTCGCTTTGGCGACGCTGTACGTTTTCCGATTTCAGTGGCCGTACCACCATCTCTTATAGCAGTTTTATTGTAATATTGTTTTTAATTTCCTACTGATATTGAATGAAAATCAAAACAGTATTACAATAATACTGCTATAGGAGATGGTGGTACGGCCCCAGTGTACTTTTCTTTGCGGATATCTAAGCTCGTAAATGGAATACTACTCGGGCACTTGGGACATCCACATGAGCTGACATCGCGACGTCAACGAAACGTCAATTGGCACGGAACCGTAAAAAGAAACCTAAAACGTAGCTCAATTACGCACTTGAGTACATAAAGTTCATCACAACTCTCTGTACGTATTCTCAGGAAGAAATACGGGTTTCTACATGTGATGTAATGGATGCATCAATACGTAGTATAAAAAAGCTCAATCGTTCAGCGGGCTATGGGAGATCTTTGTGATCAAATCGAAAATGAGATCCGTAGAACAACCTGATCACCAACATCCAAGTTGTGCAAATAAAAATTGGTTGTCTGTAAAGTCGGTTTACTGACGATAGTTGAACGTGACAACGTCTTCCTTGTCGCTCGTTCCGCGCTCGCGAGGTAACGCCGGTAACGCCGCATGAGCGAGGTAACGCCGGATGAGTCATGTTTTTTTGTGCGTGCAACCGGCTCTATCGATTTATAAGACGTTGTCACGACAATAAAATTAGTAGCATGTAGGAGATGTGGTTGAGATTCTGCATACTTTATGTTTAGGTGAAGTGGGAGTTGCTGTCAATGAATAATAACTACCAAAAGTCCGTATATAATTTTAATAAGAAAAATGCCCCCAATCAACACGCACGCACCCAATTCCGTCCAGACAGCAACTGCCGGGAGACTCGCAACGCTCCCGCCATAAGTAAACCTTTTGCACACGTCACGCTTTCACACACATGCACATTATTACAATGTATCCCTACATAGCAATAGGTACAAATAATAAAATTAGTAGCAAACAATTTAACATACAAACAAATATAACATCTCATTAATAGAGTAATGTACAAACGGTCTCTCACCCTAAACGCATATACCCGTACTCCGTTCCGTCGTGGGTAAAAATAAAACTTGTTTATTTACGTAACACCATAAGACCTGTGTTTTTAATTGCAGTAATGCGCGTTCGAATCCGGGTCGTGGGTTCGATTCCCGTCACGGCCACTTTGAAATGTTATAATTTTGAAATTGGCTCGGTTATGTTCTGGAGGCTGCAGCCATTGCTAGTTACCACCCTAACAGCAAAGACGCGCCAACAAGCGATTTAGCGTTCCTGCGCGATGCTGTGTAGAAAGCGTAAGGGGCTACTTAGCCCTTCCAAGTTAGTACGATGACATCTTCGACTGCGTCGGATTGCAGTCTGGTACCTACTAACTTGTAGATATAACAAGTGGAAAATTAAAAAAATTTAAAACACCCACGACTTTTGCAGACTTGTAATTGAAAAAGGATTAAATATTTTTTTTGAAACTCCCCGACTAAAGGAAAGTAAGAACTAAGAACTTATCAGTATAATTACAAATCCAAGAAAATCCGCCGGAGCTGCGGTGTTTTGCCTAATATGACGGTGTTGATGGTGCTGTTTACCAGTTGATGACTAATTCAATTTCTTGATACTTCTTATATACCGGCAGTTTATCGATACTTACTAATTACATTAATTGATATTGGACACGAAAATAGCAATTGCAGCTCCGACGGATTTTCTTGGATTTGTAATTATACTGATAGGTTCTTAGTTCTTACTTTCCTTTAGTCGGGGAGTTTCAAAAAAATTATTTAATCCCTTTTCAATTACAAGTCTGCAAAAGTCGTGGGTGTTTTAATTTTTTTTAATTTTCCACTTGTTTTATAGTTTTTCGATTAATATATTAATGTAATTTAAATTATATTATTATTAAAAAATTAAAATTAATCTTCAAACTAGCCATTAGCTCCTCTAGCAGCGTTTGAAGGCATCATCCCTTCCAAGTCATAAAGAGACGTTTATTGTGGCGCCCCCTGCTGTTCAATCACTAGAACAATTATCTACGAACAATTGCCAATGACTCACTAATATTTTATACAAAACTGTATCCAAATCGGTTCAGTCGTTTTTGTAATAATTGAGAACATTCGTTTGCAATATAAATGTTTTTTATGGCGCCCCCTGGTGATCGATGTTCGTAACAACTATCTAAGAACCATTACCGCTGAACACCAAACATTACACAGAAAACCGCATCTAAATCGGTCAAGCCGTTTTTGAAATAAATGGGAACATTGATGTGCACAAACGAACACACAAACAAACAAACAAACAAACAAAAATATTTTTGCATTATTGGTTTTTGTGAACAATTTAACATACAAACAAATATAAAATCTCTTTAATAAAGTAATGTACAAACGGTCTCTCACCCTAAACGCATATACCGTACTCCGTTCCGTCGTGGGTAAAAAAGAAATGGACATTATGATTGACTGAAAAAATAAGCATAACGCCATATTTCTTAATGCATATCTATCTATTTATGCTTTTCTGTTCCAGACGGCATTCATCAGCAACGGACAAATGGCACGAGCACACAGAGTCTGACTGCCGGATATCAATCAATGCGTGCCCTTTCTCTATGTTGGAAATCTCCCCCTTCACCGATCTTTAGTAAAGGAATATTTATCGCACTTGTGTTTATTTACTTTTCCTGGAACCCCCTATTAACGTAAATATTGTATTGACCGGGCAAATCTTGTTTCGCCATTTAGGTGCATGAAAAATATACGACCTGTTCTCAGAAGTAACGAATTTAGTCAAGAAATTTCATAAAAACACTGTGAGACGAGAAATATATTAGAAGGTTATTAATGTGTATACCTACTTCTTACAAATAATATAAAATTACTCAATCTTACTTCTCTAATATTATAAAATTCCGTGTCACTGTGTTTGTAAAGAAACTCCTCCGAATAAGCTTGACCGATGTTAATGAAGTTGTTTGTGAATAGGTAATTAGGTATTCGGTTGGTCTGAACACCGGAAACTATATGTCATACCCCTTAGTGGATACGGCAATACAACGTTTGCCAGGTCAGCAAGTGGATTTTTCACATCGATTGAAATTTCACAAGCTTTGATTTTACTTTACTTATGTACCAAATTGAGTTTAAATCAAATCTGACGACGAGGATTTTACCTGTTCTATTATTAGCTTTGATTTGATGATATTACAGTACGCCAACATTCTAATTATCCATATTGCAATGCCGCTCACCAATCCTTTCAAACTGAAACAAATGCATAATGCTTCGCAATTGCAATTTAACAGCAGAATATCTGGTTACTGGTATGTCATGAAAGTAAGCTAAAAAAGGCAAAATATAAATAATATTGCTATTCAAAAATTATACTAACGATGGTCTCACAGAATAGTCTATACTACCCACTAACGAGCCAAGCCAGCTGTTTTTAATCAAAATAATTATCATTTTGTAAGATATATGACTACTATTCATAAAATTTTACTTGCGTACAATTTTGACACTTTAATCATATGATAGCTATTTTAATGAACACCGTGGGACTTTGCGAGCTTTTACAACCCTAAAGAAGATAATAATCTTGGTAATACATAACAATCTGAGTAATTTTTAAGGCTTTTTAAAATCAACTGTTGTTTTTGTTGCATTATTCTACTTGTCTAATGTATATCCAACAATTTGTACTAACCCCAAAGGCTATCGTTACTTAAAATAAAATCAATTGTTATTTTAAATATTATTTAAAAAGAGACCTATAATTTAATAAAATTTATTAACATTTCAATCGGATAGAGTACAATATAATTGATTCTGTACCAGAATAAATAGGATTTACTACAGGTAATATGTTATTTGAATTAACCGCAATTTCAACCGTGAATTTTAAAGTAACACGGTGCTATGATATGCGGCGATGCAAAAAGTTTCAAAGTAAATTAATTATTCATATAACTTACTTGTAAGAAAACTTTTCACACATCCGTGAATGTATAACATACTTGTAAGAAGTTTCTTGCCCGAGTTATTGATAGTAGGTTGATTCCAGAACCTAAAGTGTGGAGAAAATTTTAGCACCTATTTTTTATCGACAGGAAATGCCTGCAGTTCTATGTAACCCCTCCATTTTCCTCAGGTAGCCTTAGCAACTCCTCTTTTCTTGTCGGTTAAAATATGGGAATTTTGCATTACATTAAAATCAATAAAACAATTTCGTAACTTGTAATCATGCAATCATAAATTAAAAAAAAAAAAGATTTTTCCTAACCCAGCTAATATTTTTTATATGGAAATAGTAGATAAAATAATCATCACTTAAAAATGAATAATGGTCATCCGCCATTACTAGACCGCCGGTAAACAGATTGGCACATCGGAAATAGTCCAGAGGCCCATAATCCAGTACTTTAGCCAACTAACTAATGACAATACCGCAAAATGGATGTTCCCTAATAAATTCCGATTGCATTGAAATCAGTTAATCCATCGCTGATTGGACCCTAACCCCCCGGGACCCGGCTCACGATACTGTCTGCCACAATGTGCTGGAATTGTTGCTGGATTTGATATTGTTTACAAAATTATATTATTGTTTGTCATTATAACTAAACTAGCCGACCCACAAGGTTTAACTTCGGGGAATTCACAAAATCCTTTCTCAATCGTAATCCTTCTGTATTATAATAATTGGCGTGTCGGGCTCGCCCACTGAGTATTCCGCACTATCAAGACCAATTCCCAATAGTATTAAAGTAAACTAAATATTCCTGCCAAACATAACGAATTCAAAAAGGAGCAAAAAAAATCACGTTTGTTGTATGATGAAACCGGTGGGTAAACTAAATATTCCTGCCAAATGTAACAAATTCAAAAAGGAGCAAAAAAATCACGTTTGTTGTATGATGAAACCGGTGGGCCTTTGAACCAGAATTTTTAAGGATATCGCGCATCTTGACTTTTTTACGTAGAAATAAATAATTAACTCGATTTTACTTCAAAAATCACGTACCGTGACCCCACCCAATGTGCTTAACAAAATGCGTTCTCTTATCTTTACATTCAAGAAAATCCTTTCAGATAAATAATAATCCAACCAAAGCATAAGCGTATTATAAAATTTGCTATAGATTCATCTTTTGTGTTAGCTTGAATATAGGTAGAAATGGTAAAACATCATCATCATCATGTCTCGAAGCCTTATCGATATTGGATGCATGTATACAAGCCCTATAAAATTTTCTACTCTAAGCATTGCATATACACTCCCATAAAACCTTCTATAGCAAACCTTGCACCCAACATGTAGGGATCGTGCAGACATTCGACAAGACACTTGTAAACTATACCCATTTCGTAAAACTCAAATGCGGATATACCTAATATAGTAATTTTGTCAGGTCTAGTTTCAAGAATCATATATTCTACATGAAATGAAATTGCAAGTGCTAAAAGCTATCAAATTTTTTCCAATATCTAGTAACAGTCACTGTTCTAATTTGCGCTAGTTACTGATTGCGGCTTTTTATAAATAAAGATTATACTTATTTATCTTCAAAATCTGCCGCAATCGTAGAGTGCACACTCACTCTGCACTACTATCCTAACTACAGACATTTAATTTAGTTGGAGAGTTTGCCTTTGTACTCGTACATAACTAAAATAAAAAAAGATGAACATCACATCGTGTAATAAAATATGTGAACAAACTTGCTTCTCACTAATCTAATAATAATTATAATGTAATAATAATCAACGCAAATCTATTTGGAGTAAACATTGCTAAAATTATCTATTGCCAATTTTCAGCGACGGACTAGCTTTTTATAATATTTTTTAGTTCAGGTAGCGAACTTGCCGTCTACGTCTGAAGTCGTGGGTTCGATTCCCACTACTGGTGAATGATTGTGCGATGAGCATGAAAGTTTTCTAGTGTCTGGGTGTTTTTCAATCATCATCATCATCATCATCATCATCATTTCAGCCTGCGGACGTCCACTGTTGAACAAAAGCCTTCCCAAGTGAGCGCCACCACACCCTGTCCTCAGCCTTCCTCATCCAGCCGCCTCCCGCCACCCGCTTAATGTCGTCGGTCCAACGAGCTGGAGGATTTCAATAGTTTCAAGGAGTTTTTCAATATATTATATTTATGTTTATTAATATGTATGTATATTTATCAGTTATCTAGTACCCATGACACAAGCTAACGCTTACTTTGGGGCTAGATTGCGATCTGTGTAATGTCCTTATATTTATCAAATTTATATTTATTTATATTTAATAAGCAGTCGCGTCTGAAGCCTGCGCAAAGTTTCAGGAGTGCTGGCGCGTGACCGGGGTATGAGGCTCACTTAATTTACTGAAGTGATGTTCCATACAACAAAGTCTTTTACGAGTTTTTATGGCGAATACGAGAGATACATTCCGACGAACTGATTTTGATGATCAACGATGCGTGGATTTTTTTCTTTTGCAAAAACTGTTTACATGATTTATGAACAGAATTTCGTGGAAATTGTACGAATGTTTTTGCTGAACGAACTTAGAATTACCTATCTTTTACTGAGTGATATACATGCGTCTTCTCTCTTCATTCATGATTATTTCGACTATTACAATTTATTTGAATTAAAAATAAAGACTAGTTTTATATTTGGTCACGTCGCGTCGTTTCTATAAATAAAGAAGTTATGTACTACAAATATATGTATGAAAGTTTTTTTATACCAAAGAACGAAATAAGCAAGACGCGTTCACCTGATTCTAAGTGATACGCGTACCTATGTAAGATGCAGTGCGTCCCAGGAAATTGCATTGCACTGCACTGCGATCATCATCCTAACCCTAAGACTCCAAAACTTAAGTGTCATTTTGCCAACTAATCTTGTCTTCAGTGAAAGTGTCCTTCAAACGGAAAAACAGTAATATTTAACTGCTAGAATACCTAATTGACACTGCAGTAAGACATGTCTGTACAAACTGTTATTGTAATAATACTAGGTGATACTAGATTTACCAACTATTATATTCACCCTGAAGCACAATGTCAAATTCCATACTATATCTACACTAACTCCAATCCAAAGATATGAGTATTGTTATAAAGCCAGTCCAAATTTAATTCTTCCTAACATTATTCATAGAAACCAAGTATAATACGACTCCATATCTTATCCCATTTATTAATATCCAGCACGCTGTGTCCCTATAAGCACAGTCACTATAAGGCCAGCCATAGACCATCCATTCTACCATCCAATCGACGACGTAACGCTGCCGATTGGATCATTTAAAACTGACCGTGTGTGACCGTAGATGGCATGACAGTTATACTTGACGGCACAATCGAATTTTAATTATTTTGGCTTGATCATGCCGATTGAATGAAAACATAGTGGTCTGTCACTGGTGACGCCATTGACGTCGCTATCGATTGGACAGTTTTAACTGACCGTGTGTGGTGTTATATGGCCGAACTGCAGATTGGATGAAGCATGCAGCATCATGGCGATTTGACATCATGATAAAATAGATAGATAGATAAAAACTCTTTACTGTACACAACAAAAAAATAAAAAAAAACCCTTATCGCTCCAAAGCGATTTCTTCCAGGCAACCCATGGTATAAAGGAACATGTAAAACTGGATACGCGGGATAGCACCGGTTAAAATACGAATGGATGGTCTATGGCTGGTCTAAACAGTACCGCAGTCGAACATCTGCCGCCACGGGGTCACCCTATTCCTATACGGACGCACGCGGCTCCACCCGCTTTAATTTAGGTTTTTTTGTACAAATCCTGCGACAACCGCAGATTTTTCCAGGATAAAAAACTCCAGCTCCTAATATGTGAATCTAGGTTATGAGTTATTTATATATTGCCAACTAAATCAGTTCTGTAATTGCGACATGAAAGAGTGATATACATTCATAAATACATACAGTGATAATTTTAATTTTGCCGTGTTTGCATAAACTAACGGTGTCGAACTCCCCAATCTACATGTATATCTCCTACATTTTTTCCCATTAATAAAAATAATATTATTGTTATAAATTTAACCATCTTTATTATGCATCATTTCCTGATCGCCGTGTTCTATAAGACACTACCATAATATTCGACCATCTGTAATCACGTCTCTATGCCTTTCTAAACATTATAATACTAAGAAATCGCTCTCTTATTCAATCAACCCCCTTATTATTCACTGAGCACAATTTTTTTTTCCAGCTTTCCGTAATCTTGACCAGAGTCACTGTATACATTGCGACAGTCTCTAACACTATTTCCCATAAAAACAAATATATTATAAATTAATTCATCCCTTTATTCATCTCTCAGCGCAGTAATAATATCCAGAACGCCGTCTCCCTGAGCGCAGGCGCTGTAGACAGCTCCACAGTCAAACATCTGTCGTCCCGCGGTCGCCGCGTCTGTATACACCGACATAGCTTCCTCCCACTCCAGGTCTTGATCCTCGAACGGTGAATGGCCGTAGTCTGGACTGAAATAACAATATTAACTTATCAGCCCTGAAACAACGAGTAAAACTAAGTCAGTACTATCCTTACATTGTGGCTAAGAACTGGGGTAGGTACGTCTTAGCATATTTTGTTGTTACGTCCCAAAAACTTGAGATACTAGCTCAAGTTTTTGGGACGTAGGTACGTGTGTGTTTAATGTATATGTGTGTTACTCAATCGCGGAAAAACTATTTAACCAATGTGGCTAAAATTTTAAAGATGGGTTATGTACCCTGTTATGCTATGTTACCAAGGTACATAACCCATCCCAGTTAATCAACCATTACATTTTATCCGAGTTAATCAGTCATTCCCGTGGGAATTAAAAAAACCGAATTTTATGGAGGCAGTATATAATATTATAGTATTTCTATAATAAAATGATGTGAATTTGATATTTGAGGCAGCCACCCAATGTAAGTCATTTTCGGTTGCAATAATTTCGTGTCATTGCAATAAAGTACCTTAATGTCATTTTCGGTTGCAATAATATCGTGTCATTGCAATAAAGTACCTTCAGCTGTCTCGTGGTTACAAAAAAATGTGGTTAGATTTTGATCCAAATAACAATCGGGACAAAACTTTGAGATTGGAACTGAGATGTAAGTGAAACTACAAACTTAGGAAATAAATCAGTTGAAACATTAAAGGTTCTCTCACGTAGGTGACTACTGTGTGTGCATACATGCATGTCTAAAGCCCTAAAAGACGTGCATTGTAGTTCTCGCTCCTGTTTCTCAGCGCAGAGGAAACCGAAACGCAATAAAATAACCAAGCAGTGGTTTTGATAAAGTAGAGGCAACACACGTTTGGTAAAATTCAAACTATTTCAGTTAGGTTAGAAGAAAATTCAAAAGAGTATTGAGCCCTAGAAAGGATCACTAAGTTTTCGCATGATTTTTAGGGTTCCGTACCAAAATGGTAAAATGGAACCCTTATGGTGCGACTTTCTCCGTCTGTCTGTCTGTCCGTCACACTCGATTATTTACATATGCGTCACGGCCCTTTTCTCAAAAATGTAAAAATGGACGTAACAAATTAAAATTCCTGATGCGAATCAAATTGCGGTCATTTTCAACGTTAGCGACTCGGAAAACCTACGCAGTACTTTCCTAGGACCTAGAGTCACGAAAGTTGGAGAAAAGCCGGTGGGGTTAGTAGTTAGTACCTACAAGTTGTTAGATCGATTCGAATCTGGATTCGGTTTCTCCTTGCAATCTTTATGCGGGAGTAACCGAAAAGTTATAAATAACTCTATCGAATTCTTTAGAATTAATGTATCTTGTACTTGCCCGGCTGGTCTAAAAGCACAAGTAAAAAAATCAAAAGATATGACGTCATAAAAAATTGTTTCTGAACATTTCAAATTTTCACTTGTAGCTATGGCCTCTAAATGAATAATTAATGAAACTGTAATGGTTTTAACTGTTTTGACCCTTCCGGCCTAAGCCTGACTTGCACTTGACTGGTCAATTTACTTTCTAGTTAATAAAAAAATGATGATAGCCAATTTTATCAGAAACCATTGTTTCTAAATGATTTTGAATCGCATATTGATGATTTGTTAAGGTACTGTACCTTTTCCTTCCTATCCCAAATGTATGGTTACATTACACTAAAGAAATTCCCCATCGCACAGCCAGCTACCTGTTCTCACGGCGGTCGTGTTTTCTCATGTTTGACGTTGATTTCGTATTTGTTTTTGACGATAACTTCGGAAATACAACATTCTGTTTCCCATCAAGACACTCAAACAAAGGGAAAATTGAAAGTCTCATGAGTTTTTGGCCTCGATGTTGATTGGTGTTTTATGAAATCTTTGAATATCTTTGACAGTTGGTTCGAACTCCGACTACTCGGAAAGAAAACACCTTGTAGTTTTGGGACTCATGTCGAACAATCGTTTTACAAATCTTTGAAATATTATGAAAAAGGAACTCCTAAAAATAAATAAATATATACGGGACATTTTTACACATCGCAATCTAGCCCCAAAGTAAGCGATAGCTTGTGTTATGGGTGCTAGATGACTGATAATATACATACATATATGAATATAATATATTGAAAAACACCCAGACACTGGAAAACATTCATGCTCATCACACAAACATTTACCAGTAGTGGGAATCAAACCCACGACCTCTGGCGCAGAAGGCAGGTTCGCAACCACTACGCCATTCGGTCGTCAAATGTTTCACGATTTATTTTATTCCCTGTTAAGTATTGATATTGAATCTTCAACAGCACACATTACTACGAAATATCAAAGATCTGAGACTCAAAAGCTGGATGATGCTGATGGGCGAGTGCGAGTTGATAATCGTCACATACCATTGATTCACGGATTTACATTTTAATTCTTTCACATAGACGTAACTAACAGACACTATTGTAAAGGCTTAAAACTTAATCAACGTAGGGTCAACACCCTGCCCTGAGAGTCAACAATAAACTCATTGAGAATATTATTGAGAACATGAAAACGAAAAATTAAAATGTTATATGAAAATGAATTTCTTGTTAACGTTAACTAAACGGAAGTTAATTTTTTTCATAATTTTCCTAGTTTACTAACTTCAAAAAGTACGCGACTCTGGCTTTTACGCTAGACCACCAAATACGTGGCCGCAGTCTTAACGGCCATTTTTTTCTTTTTATTAGTAAGTACTTAGACTTACGTTAACAAAATATGTAACATCTCTCCAACCAGCGCTTCCTCGTGCACCGGATACTGCGCCGCCTCGCAAATAGCCCTCAGCACACACTCTTGCCCGTTCATGCCTTTCCTGTAAAGTTGAACATACGAAATTTTCTTTATACTTCTTAGCATTCAAATATCCCGGTAAAAGTTGACCGTTAATCTTTATTATCTGTATTATCTCCATTTTATCGGTAAATTATGTAAGTTAAAAGAAATTGGCTAATTTCCATTTCATAACCATACTAATGGCATTTTTTCTTATTATAGGTAATCTTGACGAAACGAGACAAAATTATTGAAATGAAAAATGACATTGGCCGATGAGAAGAAATACGACAAAAGGGTCGAATTCAGGGTCATTTTAAGCAATAATTCGATCAGTACCAACGCAGAGAAAGTTTTTAGTAATTCAACCCTAGCCTACCTACATTGGTCCAGGATGTCACTGACCGATGACATTAATCCTCAAAGTTTAATAACAGCAGCGTAGTGGCTTACTTACAAATATGGAGACAAGCTACATAATACCAGCACAGTGGCTTACTTACACTTATGGGTACAAGCCGCATAAGAGCAGCAAAGTGGCTTAGTTACACCTATGGAGACAAACTGCATAAGAGCAGCATAGTGGGACATCGATTGACTTCGTCGTCATCGTCGTCGTTTCAGCCGATGGACGTCCACTGCTGGACATAGGCCTCCTGAAATGACCGCCAAACACCACGATCTTGCGCCGCCTGGCGCCAGCAACTCCCCGCGACCCTCTTAATGTCGTCCACCTGGTGGTTGGTCGACCGACACTGCGCTTCCCGGTGCGTGGCCGCCATTCCAGCACCTTGGGTCCCCAATGTCCATCGGTCCTGCGAGCTATGTGCCCCGCCCATTGCTACTTCAGCTTTGCGACACGTTGAGCTATGTCGGTTACTTTGGTTCTTTTGCGGATCTCCTCATTTCTGATTCGATCGCGCAAAGATACTCCGAGCATAGCTCTCTCCATCGCTCGCTGAGTGACCCTGAGCCTTCTTATGAGGCCCATAGTAAACGACCATGTCTCTGATCCGTAAGTTAACACTGGCAACACGCACTGTTCGAAGACTTTGGTCTTCAGGCACTGAGAATCGACTGACTTAGATAGATCTTAAATAACTTTAACACGTTTGTATTAATCTTAAACACATTTGTGACTTATTTTGTAATTTATTGTGTAAGAACCTGTAATTTTTGAATAGTATTAATTAATTGTGCATGTTGTGTCAGCCTATAATTAGGCATACATTTACAATGTATCCATTTAACGTTAACTTTTAAATTGTATATATGTTATTGTATTGTCTGTTGGTTGACCTTTAATAAATAATAATAATAATAATAACTTACATTTCTAACAATTCTGCCACAGCTTTATAGAACACGATTCTTTCATCTCTTCTAGCTGCAATATCAGCGTCTCTCTCCTCTCTCGATACCGTGTTAATAAAGTAGTACTTGGACAGCTGGGTGATGTTCTGGAACTGGAGGTATTGGTACTGGAAATTGACACCAAACAAAAGGCTGATGTTGTCATCGTTGGGCACAGGAGCTGCGAATCCAACTAGAAGCTGCAACAATATCATCAAAATCGGTACACGCGTCTTGTTAGCTAAGTAATAAAGAGTACAACAAACACAGACTAATTATACTGAATTATTATATAACCGCACTTCTGCATTACTGAGTTCGGTAAAAAGGAACGAGTCATTTTGGCTTTCTAGTGAGGAGAATGAAGAGTAAATGTTAATTTTAATTATAAATAGTTTTTGCTTGATTTTCAGTGAAAAACAAATCGATACACGAATAATATTAATTTCGTTGAAATTATTAAAAATCAAACCAGTGCCAGAATCTAGAAGAATGAAGGACAAGATCACGGGAGTTGGAAGGCATCATCGGTTTTCTGTTTAGGTATAACTTTTGTAATAAAATAAAGTCCCTACAAGGAGGTAAATATAAATCTACAACCGACTTTAATTGTTAACATAAATCGATTATAAGATCCATGCTCGTTTCACCGACAATCCCTAAATTTTAAGGAACACCAGGCCCATAAGGTGACAGTTTCCTTAAATTGTCGGTAAAAACGAGCATAGAATAAGTAAGGAAAATAACAAAATAGCTGAATTATAGACAAGTTAAGTGCAAGTCAATTGAAGTTTACCAAAAGATTACAGATACCAAAGTCGAGTTTACGTGAACGAAACTTCTGAAACACAAAAATAACAATGCAGCCGAAAATACGAAATTATTCACCAGAATCTTTTGCGAACAATTTTAAACATCCGATTCTTGTCACCCGCATCGCGAAGCTTGTGGCCACACGCGGCGCGGGCTGTCACATACGTCAGCTTGTATGAATATTAAAAATTATTCGAACAAGTGCAATGCAACAAGTTACCTTACAATGACGGAAGAATTTATTATGCAGTAGGCTATCATACCGATTTTCATATTTAAGGTTCTTTCACTCAATATCTTTTTACGGCCTACTTTTGGGTCCTCTACTAAACACGGGTCTAATTATGGAAAACCAGAGTGGTGTACCTAGTCTGCATTTTTAGTAATATTATGTATGTATTTGTTAACAATAATTTAATAATAATTTATTGCTTTTAACACATGTCATTAAATGTATGATTGATAATAATTGTATGATTCTTGTTGGTCGAAATATATGTTTTTTATTTTTATTTTAGTATATTTTATACGTTTTTTAAAGTAAGAATTTATCAGAAAAAATTTACCTTGTAAGTTCCTCCATAAGGGTATACGAGAGGTAAACCGTTGACTTGTCTCTTATCTCTGAAGTCCTCTTTAATTGATTTTGAAGACTGTTCTGTTATGCCGCAACAGATCAGTATGAAACATATTATGAACACAAAGTTGTTCCTGGAAAACAATAAATAATACTATAAGTTGATTGCCAAATAAAAATTAATGTAACAAGACATAACACTCAAAGGGCAATCTAACCACAAAGTAACCGATAGCTTGTATTATGGGTAACTGATAAATATATTATATTTATACAATACATTATAGAAAAACAACCAGGGAATAGAGAACATTTCATCACACAAACATTTTCCAGTATTGGGAATCGAATTACGACCTCCAAAGCAGCAGCCGGACCACTATCGCTGCGCCATTCAGTTGTCTAAATTATAACAAAAGTTAAATTTGATTTCTTGACACCCTCTGGCTGGCTGGCTTTGGGTAGACAGTCCCAGGTTCGATTTCTTTTCAATCGGCTTGTTTGGTCTGGTTGGAGTCTTTGGCTGCGGCAAGCAAGCTAGTACCGTAAACAAAGACGTACTGCCTAGCGATTTAGTGTTCCGGTGCGATGCTGTGTAGCGAACATAGAAGACATGTTAACACCTTCCAAGTACGTTACGTATACGTTCGGCTGCATCTACACTTACCATCAGGTGAGATTGCAGACTGCAGTCAAATAATAGTTTTGAATTAAAAAAAAGAAAACAATTTTTCCTTAACAATCCTTTCCATGACAAACAAAAAGAGTACCTAATCACTCTAAATCGCGTGTTGCACTGAACTTAAAAGTTACACGGTGAAGTGACGTGATTGCTTTGCAATTGAAGTGTTAGTGGAGGAAATGCAATTAAGAGAACAGTTAGAAGTGAATAAACACTGATAAGTCGTTTGACTCGAGAAGGAGAGACGATCGCTATATAGCAATAATTATAGCTATTGGGATATACTATACATATTCTATAGCAAACTTCTTTAAAAGTGGGTGTATGAGTTTAGAAAGGGAGCGGGAATTCGTACATTTTAACCCGGAAAAATTCACAATTACTGCGGGATTTGCAACCGAAACTCAAGCGATAAATTTATCGTATTTTCAACCGATTTCAAAAAAGGAGGAGGTTCTCAATTGGACTGTATGTTTTTTTTATATTTGTTACCTCATAACTTTTGACCGGGTGAATCGATTTTGATGATTCTTTTTTTATTAGAAAGCTGATGCTTCCCGTGTAATCCCATTTCAGTTTAGTCCAGTTCTGATAATGGTATCCATGAGAAAACACCATAAGTCTTAGATTTTAATTGGAAAGAATGTATTCAGCAGTAGTATGATGAGAGTTGAAGTCGGTTTTTTGTTAATTAGATAACGTATCTTATGTCTTACCTTTCGTCGAGCATGTTCGGCGAGCTCCAAACAAAGTTCCGGGTCAAAGCACACAAATATCCACACGTGCTCAGGCGAGCCCTGCGCGTAATCACGAGCTGTGAGCGCCCCAAACGAGTCTATAAGATACTAAAGCTGTGTTCATACTGCGATGGAAGTACGGGAAATTTCAAGTGTTATTAAGGTAAACCGCTATCAACTTGAACCTCCTGATGGTCTGCGGGATGCGGGGCGAGAGTCGCTCAACCAATCAGCAAATCTGTCGCTGTACGCCGACAGCGCTGACGTACCTATCGTTATAGCCAATCGCATCACCCGCCCCGCGTACCGTAGACCATCAGGAGGGTCAATTTTATGGTGGTTTACCTTATAATATATTAAAGTCTAGTGATTGGTATGTTTGATCGTTGATCACGAAGTTCTGGGTTTGATTTCTGGGTTGGTTTGATACATATCCAGCAGCCTTAGCCATTTGTGGCTTATCTTTCGTATTTACTTCGACAAATTGGTCACGTGACTTATGGGTGACAATTGTCATAGGTATAAACTTGCAATTGTGTAGTCTTAAGAGTGTCTGATTAAGCTGGTGCTGAAATAGGCTTACGCGGTGTATCTATCAATAGAATATGAAAAAGGCTGCTAAGTTATGGTGTTGCTAGTATTTTATCTGCATAAATAAATTTATGGTATTGGTCAAACACCATTGTTACATGCAAATGATTGGATGAATGACTGACTTTTCGTGTTTTTCGCATGTTAAGCCAATTTGATAGTTTTCAGAAAAATTAAATGCTATGGGCATAAGCCAGGTCACGTAAAAATGTGAGATTTACGTAACAAACACGATTAATCATCCACAGTACGTGAATTTTCAATCGACGCCATTTCAAAATAATAAATTCGTCGACAATGTCTGCGACGACGGTAGTTTCGATGAATATCGAATTTCATATTCAACCAGTGCTACGGTAAGTTTCGTTCATTGAATCTCGTTAGATTTTATAGCGAATGTTAATAATCCTGTCTCTATTGAATTATGTGCCAATTATTATTTATTTAATGTTTTTATTATAAATTTTTTTTTATTGAAATGTAAATTGATATTACCTACATTCTTGAATTATTTAAGTAGCCGATTTTAGATTCTCGTCAAATTCTCCTATCAGAAGGACTTCAAGGATTTTGAAATAGTAAAAACATTCTCACGATTTGACCGATTTTTATTAAAATTTTAGTCTCATTTTCATCATAACCCTTAGCGGTGTAGAAGCCGTATTTAAGCGATTTTGAATGAAGTCTTATGCAAGAACTATAAAGACAATTACTTTAAAATTTACACGTCATGTATTTTGGGTCTTTAATCTGAAATCGCTAAGAAGCAGAAACACGATTGGATAAAATTTTCTCGATAGAAAGTTCTCCCAAAAGTAGCTCCAAAATCTCAGTTTTTCTAGTTTTTATCGGACACTACATTGGATGTAATTGTAATTTTTGTTTTAAAGTGTCGGTAATAATAATATCCACGCTAAGAACGCTAAGAAATAGATTTTTGATTACACTAAGCTGTTATTTAAAACTAAGCTGTAGTTTTTGAGTAATTAGTTGAAAGGTCGTTTTTTCTGTTATATTCTTCCGCGACGCTGCGTGTCGCACCTACCAAATCTCCGTGAGAGTGAGAAAGACAAAAATAAATTCAATAAATCCCCTTAATAGCAAAACAATGTTAGCCGGGTCAGCTGGTAATTTATAAAATTAGTCTAAAAAGAAGTCGGCGATATAAGATTTCAGTGTTCATAAACACAGAATAAACTGAATTTTTTTTTTGAGATTTTCTAGAAAAGTTAAAAACGCTTCGATAATGATTCATTATAATCACACCCTTAGAATTAAATCTCAGGAGTCACATGACTCCGCTGCACTAATTTGTTTACCTTACAACAGCGTCACGAAGAACACGAGCGGCCCGACTTCGTGTCTGTATAGCAATCAATTGCTTTGACATTGCGACTACATACATCATCCCACACGGAATTTATACAATGTCTTTTTGATGTCAACGCGCGTTGAAAGTAACAAAGACTCAGCAGGGTCAGCATGCACGCGTAGAGATTATGTCTCTATTTTTGTCGCTCTCTTTGCTCTTTCTGACCGATATTGATAGACAGAGAAAAGAGATCGACAAAAGTAGAGAGTCATATCTCTATGAGCGCATGCCGTATAGGCTGATCACGCATGTTGCTCTTATTATCATCAGCACTGAAAAATAAAATCAGTAATTTATATGTGATGACCGCGTGAATTGCGGTTTTGAATTCATCTGGCTGCAATGCATGATTTTTCCGGGATATAATGTGTAATAATATGTAATCAAGGGTATGATCTCCATCTCAAATTTCAGCCAAATAGGTTCAATAGTTGCATCGTGTGTGAGTACCAAAAGATTGAACACAAACACACAGACAAACTTAAAAATATTCTCAACAACGAACTTGTTAACTTATGTAAAAAAAAAAACATAATCAACATCATAGCAACAGCGACACCTAACCAGTCACTTGAGTCTACATCCGTGGCACTTACCATCTGTACGCACATAGTCAAACATGTATTTTAAGGGAAAAGTTATCGTAATACGACTGATATTGGGTCTCTCGCTTTTGATCCCACTCAGTTGCAGTGGGTCGAGTTCCGATGAGTTGATTGTCCGTCGTGATCGAAGGCAGTTGCTGTTTCCCAATTCAACATTGTTGCAAGTAAGTATGGATAATGGTTGTATTATATCAATAACTCATTATATTTATAGCTTTGATCCCCGCATTACTTTTAGTCACAAATTTATCAACCATCTTTATTCAGCAGTGTCCCTATCATAAGGGAATTTGCACGAAGAAAACAATCGAACTCTAATTCATTGGAAGACTAATTAATATGTGTACCCGCTTGTTATTGAATGGAAGCAGACGTTCATCATCATCATCATCATCTCAGCCTGCGGACGTCCACTGTTGGACATAGGCCTTCCCAAGCGCGCGCCACCACACCCTGTCCTCAGCCTTCCTCATCCAGCCGCTTTCCGCCACCCGCTTTATATCATCAGTCCAACGAGCTGGGGGTCGTCCTACACTACGCTTACTCGTACGCGGTCTCCACTCAAGGACTTTGCGGCTCCAACGGCCATCACCCCTGCGACAAGCGTGACCTGCCCACTGCCACTTTAGCTTGCTAATGGCTCGGGCTATGTCGGTGACTTTGGTTCTCCTGCGGATCTCCTCATTTCTGATTTTATCCTTCAGGGAAACTAACATAGCCCTCTCCATAGCACGCTGGGCGACTTTAAATTTGTGTATCAGGCCGTTTGTGAAGCAGACGTTATTTTGCGGAAATCCATAATTAACAGAACAGATAAATTTGTTTTGCTATATCCACACTCTACGATTTCGCATTCTGAAGTCAACATCGAGACGAAACGTGCGACGAAGAAAGTGTTGGAAGAATTGTGTGGTATTTCATGTGGGCGGTGTTCCTGCATACTGTACCATACATAATTTTTTGAAGCTGCGGATTATAGCAAAACAAATTAATTGGTCCTGCTACCCGCTTGTTTCCAACTTTTTTTTTTTTTTTTGTTTGAGCTTTGCTCGATATATTTCTTTCTGATTTTTCTAATTTTTGTTTTTGGATTTGGGAAACCTCGGTTCTGACTTGATCTCTTCGTTAGCCGCAGCGGTGAGCGTCCTAGCTTTGTCTTTGTCTAGATAAAAAAGGAAATCTTATGGGATCATTTTCATCCAATCCATCTGCTATTTACAATACGTTTGCTTAGAAATGGACAAACTAAGGTCTATCATCCTTTTGGTACAAATAAGCCTAAAAGATAATGAATTTCTTCGCGCACTTGGCTGGTCTTCGTTCTTTTACAATTTTACGAACCCTACACGGACCAACTCATTCTTCTTGTCCAGGTTTTTTCTTATCAAAACACGCTGAAAGTTTCGCTCGCCCTCATCCCTGAGTTTGGCGAAAATATTATTTTCTATAGAAAATATCAGAAATTGTAACGAGCTTAAAGCTCAAGTTAATAAAGATAGGAAATCCTTCTCTTGAGCGTAAATTTCTTTTGCTGCAAAATTTTCGAAAAACCAAAGTAAACTAAGTTTGGAATATTGAAGAGAACTGTAAGTCACTTTAAGGGATGTTTTTTCCTACCTTTCTTTTCAAAAATTAGGATTTTCATTCTCTAGCGCTTTTTAACTTAAATATTAGGTAGGATTTCTTTCGCCAAATCCCATTATTTCTAAAATGGATAGTAAAGTAAACAAAACTCGAGCTCTATCTCTCTTGCACAATCTGAGCTTTTACTTATTTCATACTAATTATTGTTCTTATTTCATACGGAATTTTAGACCATTTTGGTTACTTTTCTATAAATATTTTAAAGCTACTTTCTTAGAGTGAAAACCTTTAAGACGTTGAATGATTTTTAGGACCAAAGATTATAATTCCATTGACAATTACTTAGATTGTGTTTATCGAAAAGAAGCATTATAACTTTGTGCTGGGTAGTTATTTATTGATACGACAACTACGGAACCTTGGCCTGTTTTATTATTTATACCATTTTCTTTTGAGAAGTCAAAACTAATTGCAGCATACAAGTACAATTCTTTTACAGTACCTGCCATTGAAGCAGAGTAATGAAAACACCACATCACGAGACTTGACTGCACTTGCGACGGAAGGTGTTAGCGAAATGGATCCACGTTAATTAGAAAACACACACACGTAGTTACCACTAGCTTGTCTGCGTACGTCATAACTGTGTAGGTAGCTAGGTAAACCCCTTTACACGCTGTTGTGGTACATAGGTTCCCCGCAGCAAAATTCTGTTGAAGGAAGCACAGTTACAGTTTTATGCTGAGATAGTCTGAAGTAACAAATAATTTTTCAGAGTGATTTTGAAAGTCTTGATATTAAGGTATAGTCACACTAATTTATTTTTTTTAGTGATTGACACACTTACAATGTAATTCCTATTGAATACGTAAAAAATTGTGAGCGGGATTTGAACCCGCGTCTCCTAGCTGGGTTATATTGGATACTTATTAGAAACATGGAAATTTTTTGACACTTTCAATTAGCTTCTCATCCTTAACAAATTTTATGACGTGAAACTTGATGACGTAATCCTTCCCTCCCGCTATCCTCCGGTTCGTGCCGCTTTGCGTTGAAAGTCCGCTTAGCACTACACCGCTCCGCTCGACTCTGCTCAAGGCATGGCATGATCATACATATTTTATTTGAAAGTCCGCTGTACTCTACTCCGCCACTGTTTCCACTGATGCGAAGCGGAGATTTCAGGTATTTGCCGCAGGTCTACTCTGCTTCTCGCCACCCAGCCCTGCTTCAATGAAAACGTACCTACCTTTAATAGATATTCAGGTATATTACGATCAGCACGGCTTAGATCTAGATTCCTTGATAGCGTTCACTTGATACGCCTGAAATACGCTGCCCGATTTGAATCAGTAATATTACATTGTTTCACGGGTACATACCACGATTGAAAGGACAATTTGAGCCGTCGGTATTGCGACCCAGCTGCACAGGTCGTGGTCACGACGGGACTGGGAAGCAATGAGGCGCGAAGTTGAAGCTGTCATGGATAGAATAGTTCTACCGGTCCTGTTTTTTGTCTGGCAAAATACATAGTAACATAAATTTTAACTTGTGATTTCATGCTAGATTTTGAATCTCTGCTAGACTGACGGCACTCTATAATTTCGACTTAAATATCATTTTCATCATCATTCAGAAGCTAGGCTCTCAACTTTCCCTCAAAACCACTGATACTGCAGCTGTGCAGGTTTCATCAAGTTGTTCCGCTTTACCGATTAACAATTCGTGAATGACAATGATATCTAATTAATACATGACGCATGACTTAAGTAACTCGAGACTGGGATCCGGAGTTAAAGCGCTGATTAGGAGGCAGACGTCTGAAACACTGGACTATTAAAACACGTCATTTCACCAGAAGCATTTGCTTTTTCCAGCTCAACATTGGCGTGGGCACACCGACTCCAATCAAGACCATCAACGTGAACTGGGCGATCCAGGCCAACTTCCAACTGCCTTGGAACCGCACTCAGATACCAGTGGATATATTTGGCGCCAACAGTGGCTATGTTGGAACCGCGAGGAAGAGAAGAGAGGCTGACGAAGAGTACACGAGCGATGCCAAGTTGTTTCACTTTTATCAGTACGTGGAGGATATGTTGAACAGGTAGCTACAAAAATTTGATTGGCTTGGCCATAGTCGGAAAAGCTGGTTTAGGTAGGTGCGTATCTTATTAAACAACTTGGAGAATTCAAGCATGCAGATTATCACACGAAATGAGGTCGCGGTGGCCAAAGAAAGCGCTTATTTATCAGTAACAGTACATAATCCAGATTTGAGGAATATTAAATAAAAAAAACGATGAGTGGAAACTTTAACAATTCCGTTAGGTGTCGGTTACGGCAACGGTGTAGCGAGTTCACTGGTTTTTCCCAAAAAAAAAAATGCCAACGCGCCTAAAGAAAGTTATCACTTCAAAACTGGATGCGTAAGATCTGATGAAGTAGGCTTGTAAAAATTAACCGACTTCAAAAAAAGAACAAGGTTCTCAATTCGTCAGAATCTTTCATTTAGATAGACTTTCAGTAGATAAAGAAGAACGTAGTAGGTAGTGATAACGAACCAGAACCTTACGACCAAGGTATGGTGAAAGGAATAGGTCACTAGGGTAATTCTATAATTGGGTCATAACATCCAAAATTACCTGACCCGGTATTTTGACGTCCCTGTTCGTTACTCTCGCTCCATTCAGCTTTAAAACATATTTTCAAGGCGCATAATTGGTTAGGTATTCGGTGCCTCGCCCTAACGAGGGCTGGCCGGCCGCCAAACTTCCTATTGATTGTGCAGTGGCAATGAATAAATACCCACTAGACTCCGGATACCAGGCGAGCACTTCCTTTCATTATATTTAATTCACCTAGTAAGTAGCTGCTTGACTGACTTTCCAGTGTCAAATAAGTGAAAAATACTTACGCGCAAAATAATTAAATTCTTATCGAATGCTACATAATATTGCAGTATATGGCTATACATTGCCGGGCAACACGTCATTGCTTGAGTGTATACAATACGTTGAGATCCTATTAAAAAAATCCACATTGCCCGTGTCCCGTTCAAACCCAGAATAGTTTTCCCAGTTAGGTTGTTAAAACGTAGTCCTGTCTAGCTGTTTGCATAATTTCTATTTCTTTTACAAAGCTATAATTTGAGTGAGCAAATTATAATAAATTATATAAGCACCTTGTAAGCTAGACATTTATGAAAGACGTATAAAGTGCATGTTTGAACTAAAAATATTTAAATTAGTAACGACTAATCCCGTAAGGCCTAATTAACACACTTGCTTTCGATTAGTTCCTTGTTAGGACTAATCTGATCTGTTTTTACATCTCAAGTAATAATATAGGAAAAGGAAATGTTTAAGAAAATAAACGTTTACACGACTAACAACACAAAAATTCAAGGAAAAAATGTAATCAATGCAATTACTAACAAGTACAAAACAATTTAATAAGTTTATAGGCGTCTATTTTATATGACGTAGTCTATGTGCAGTGGAAAGCAAAAGCTCCAAAGGAAAAAAGGTGAACGGTTCCAGTGTTTTCAATCTTTGATTCCTTTTGTTTTCGATTTTCCTAAAATTATAGAAATGGGGAAACGATTGTGTTCGGCAATTTATCTTTCTGAAAACGCATGAATCTTAGAAAAAATTAATATCTTAGATAAAATTAATGCTTTTTTACACTAAATTTTTAATCGATCATTGGGTTGGTGAGTTTCATTCAAATATTAAACTTATCCATCAATAAGTTCAAAGTGGCTGTGAAACGAAAGCTCATTAACAAAGCTTACTATCGTATTAAAGATTATTTACATGAACAAGCAGTAATGAACTGCTGTAATTATACTAGCCCAATCGTGAAATGTTGATAACAAAAAACAAAATCCGGCTGAGTTTGTTGTGGGATTCTCCTCAGTCTTGGGCGCGTTTTAACCCTCTTAAACTTAGTTTTAAGTCGACTTTTATTTATCACCATATACATGTGACAATAATATCATAATATTGACTTTTTACAAGAGCCTGTACGCTATGTGAAATAAAGATATTTTGAGTTTTTAGTTTTTTTTTTGGTACATATTTTATCATGTTCGTGCTGTCCCTGCTATCATCAGAAACTTTCAAAAACAAACAAACTCTTTGATTTACGACTTTTCGACACATCGATAGTCGATGGTGTGATCGAGGAGGAACCAATTTCCACATAGATTACTCTGTCAGTTCCCATTTTCCGAATGTCATTTTATAAGTAATTTATGGTTGTTTACCCATTTCAATAAAACTCCAATAAACTTTAGTGGCGCTATCCGCAATATCTGCAGTATTAATTTTATTGATCATTTCATTCATCAAAATAATGTTTTATGGAATATATTTTTCGTCACAGGCAGGCGACGTACGGACGATTTGATATCGTCTGTCCACCTATGGTACCTGCCTTTTTGCGTAAATGACTCTGTACAGAAAAACACAGAAAAGTAATTCAGATCACCAGCCACCGATAAGAAATTTCAGGATATGGGCATCCAAACGATATACGTAAACCTTTTTCGTACAAGCAAACAGTAGTGCCATCTGTCAAAATTCTATAAGTGGCTGCTGAGCGAACTACAGCGTGGCCTTACCGTTGGTGGCAAAACAAGCATTTTTGCCACTGATAAACTGGCGATATTTTTTTCGCGCCATCCGCACTGTCCATGGTACATATCTATACAGACAGCATTTTTCTTTGATGGATCTTCATAACATTTCTAACATTCAAAACAGCGTGCATTTTAATCTTAGTTCTAAGTAGACTTGTAGTTATCAACATACATATGCGACAAATATCATATTAACGTTTTACAAGAGCCTTTAGCCTATGTGAAATAAAGATATTTTGAGTTTGAGTTGAGTTTAATCTTTCGCAAATTTATTTCACCCTAATCAAATCAACAAATTCTGCAAACTTACGTACGTGACCGTGAGTTTGTTGTAGACTCTATTCATTTCAAGCACGTTGAAACCCTGATAACTGGCTTAGCTGGTAGTTAGTAATTAACCTGGTAACCTAGTGGTTAGTTTTAAGGTCAACTAACCTGCCAAATAGGAATAAAGTTTGGAATTTTGCATTGTAAACTAATAGCCAAAGTACGCTTTTCTCGCAATTTTACTGTAATAAGCCATTAGCTTACAAACTACAAAAAACTAAATAAAATTGAATTTGGCGTGCAGACCGTTGGATTCAACCTTAAGTTGAAAATATTGTTACCATCATTTCACATAATACTAATATGGAAACGACCCAAACTTCTGGTCATCAGTCCACCTGGTCGGAGGTCTGCCAGATGGGCTGACGACATTAAGAGTGTCGCTGGAAGTCGCTGGATCTAAGTAGCATAGAACCGTGTGTGTTTCAAATCATTGCAGGAGGGCTTTGTCCAGCAGTGGACGTCCGTCGGCTGAAACGACCCAAACTTGTTTCTCCAATCGTGTTTCTGCTTCACAGCGATTTTAGATTAAATACCCCAAAATATATGACGTTTAAATTTGAAACTAATTGTCTTTATAGTTTTTAAACTAAGGATCTCTATAATTCGCTGAAATACGCCGTCTACGCCGTTAATGCCAGCCACTTCCAGGGAAGGGAATAAAGATTATCTAGTGTATAATATGATATTAATTTCCTTTGCAGTTTCGGACACAACGGTACAGCGTGTGTTCTGCGGACTTTATGTCAACTGGGTTCGGAACCGCTTCATGCTTCGAGTAATGAAGATCTTCTGCATGAAATCGTGACATTTGTACTTAAGTAAGATCAAAATTTTTTTTTATTTTGAGACAAATCATACGATTTGACATCTTTGAGGACATCCATTTCTAGGGCCTCCTCAATCAACAATAACAAAACAGCTATAAATAATCGCATACAAGTCGTTTAAAACCAGTAACTTTCCATGACTATATCGTCCATCCATCAAAGAGAGCCCTGCAAAATCTAAGTTTGGCCATTTATAAATGAGAGTGTTAATTACCACTTGCTCTATGTCGTTTTTTTCTTCATTTTGTAGTTGTGTTAATTTTATTTCATGTCTTTAAAACTTTCTTTTTCTAAGAATAGTAGAGTAATGACCCAATCAAAGACGATCGTGTAGTAAAGGAAACCTGAGGCTATTAAATAACGCTTTGTTTGTGTTTTTTTTTTGTTTTTACTCTATTATCTAACTTTTATTTTATTTTATTAACAACTGTGATAAAGTATTGTGATGGAAAAGCCAGATATTTTGTATATGAAAATTAATCATTTTCAGCCCACTAAACGACGTAGTAGAAGAGACTGAAGATTCAAATCCCTACGTCCAAGCGTACGAAGCCGGCCGAAATGATCAAGACTGTTTCCTCATGTACAAAGAATGTCATGTATCTCTAATTGATTTATTCACTAGTTTGCATTAAATAAATAATTCTTTGAAAATATCTTTAATTCTGAGGTTTACATAAATACGACGTACGGATAGTAATAATAATTATTGTTATTTCTTCTCAAATAATTATTGGTTTTAAGTACTTCTACCTCTCTCAACTTCTACAGAGAAGATTTGCCTGCGAATAGAGATAGATTATACATAGGCTACTTTTATCCTTGAATCCATGGTTTCCACGGGAATCGTGCAGAAAACCCGGAATTCACGCGGGTGGAGTCGTGGACGTCCGCTAGTGGTTAAATAAAAATAAAAATAATTTAAACAGCTTTTAATAAACTCAGTACAGTCCGAACTTATGCAAGGTATCGATCCCAATCCCGGTGAAGGTGTCCAGGATTGAGGACTCGCATTCCGGGAACAGGGACTCGCAATCGGTACCAACATCCCGGCCGAGCCTCTCCGCTGCATGATACTCGTTATCCGTGTGATGGGACAAGACATCCTTGGTTGTCGATGGCCTGGAACGTAAGATAAAATAATTTTGAGCATTTCATTATAGTTTAGTATTCCGTACCCAAAGGGCTACAAACCGGACCCAATTACTATAGTAGTGTTATTATCTCGCTGCAGACTCGGTCATAAATTATTCGAGAACACTACTATAGGACTTTGCCGTCCGTCCGTCATCAGGCTGTATCTGTTGAACCGTGATAGTTACACAAGTTTTACAGATGTTGTATATCCTTGGCCGCTATAACAAAAAACACTAAAAAATAGAATGAAATTAAATTACAGGGGAAGAATTAATAGCTTCTTAATTCATTAGTTTTTGTTTGTCAGGTCAAAGCTATGAAAGTTTGAATTCAGCGTTCTTCTTTGCTTGTAATCTATTCCCAAAGCACGTGGCTTAGATAAAATCGACTATCTAACGACCATTGATTGCAGCTTGTATCATAAATCCGTTAAATTTTCCTTTTTCCCAACGAGAGATGAGCTTTGTGATGATCATGTATCATGAGTAAAGTTCTAAAAATTTGGAGTCCATTACATGTAACATAAATTATGTCTGGTTTATAAAAGGGCAGCTTATAAAAATATTCTTGACCATTAGGATATCAGAAATTCTAAAACGTCGTTCTACTTCCCATATATTACAGCCGGGCGTCGTTATTAAGCTTTTATAGGCTACAAGTAGCCAAACACTTACGTGAATAATATATGGCCAATTTCTCCAAGCAAGCCGTTCTCGTATGTGAAAGGAACCTCCGCTGCCTCACAGATGGTCCGTAACAAGCACGGTCTCCCCGAATAACCGTACCTGCGGAATTTTTGAAATTCTCTTTAATACAAGCGCCGTAACATTTTCGGCAAGTTCACTCTATTAAAGCATGATTTATTATTCCCTGGTGCCTCAAAATTTCGTAACAAAAATGTTCTGACGGAAAATTTGCAACAAAAACATTCGCTTCGCCAACGTAAAACTACCGGTAACTTTAAGCCAAACCAAAGCCAAAATCCAGTATCCATTTAAGACTGTTTGTCATCTGATCCACTCGCAAAACTCTATATACAAAACATAAATATTAACTTGCGAATGGGCTTTGTTGAAATCAACAAACTTAATCCGGGAATGCGAGGGGTAAAATTAACTCGGACTTCGTGAAGTTTGCTCAAGAAGTCAAACGTTCAGCGAAGTATTGAAAACTTTTAATTCTTCTAACACAGAGAGCCGTGCGCGATAACGATTTCCAGAAAGTATTAAAGCTGTTTTCATATCAAATGGAAGTAGAACTTTTTACCCTTAAGGTGCAAATTCAATAATCGCAAATCATATTTTCAAAAGTAAACCTGCTAAAGTGCTAACTCATCACCATTAAACACCAAGATTTCCAAAAAAGCATTACGAAGCTTCAAATAAAAAAAAGTTTCAATCCGCAAAGGTTAATTTCAAGAGACTAAGTGCCATTTATAAAGAAAGCCCAAAGGATTCACTATAACGGCCGTAGCAAAAAATTCTTAAATTGGTCATACGTGTGATACAAGATCTTTTTCATAATGCGGTATTATTATTGGCAAATAATTTTATTGTAATAAACTACTTAGAACATAAGCAACATTAAAACATACCTCTCGATCATGTGTTCAATAACTTTGTAAAAGTCCCATCTGTTCATTCTTTGAGGCTCTGGATTTTCTTCTTCGCGTTTCCTATCAAGGAGCTCTTGTCTTCTTATAGCTTCTTCCAACGTAATTTCAGTATTACTATTTGTCTCTTCTATATCGTTTATTAAACCTCCTTCTGAATACAAAAGCGATCTTTTTCTTCTTTCATCAAATTTTATATCAACTAGAGTATCATTATCACTATCAAACCTATCATCTGAAGTACTATTGTCCGCTAAATGAAAATCTCGGGATTTGTTTGCATCTAATTCATTGCCTTTTGCTTCATCTTCATCAGTCGCTACATTTCCGGCCATATCTCTTGACACTGTGTTAGCAAACCCGTAGATTCTACTTGTGTATTCAGAACTGTTAGTGGGAAGATCATATTGAAATTTGATTACTGTGCCAACTGTTACAGACTGTTCTTTTAAATCCACTGGAATACCCAAACCAATGATGAACTGTAATGAGAAAAACAAATCATGAAAATCTTCTTGAACAACTAACCTATTATACATATTTCAATCTACGAAGACGCGCCCCACTACGTCAAAATCGCAGAGTAGGGCGCGTCATGGTGGATTGAAATATCTATACTGGATGTTATATATAAAGGATGTTTAGGAGTTTATCTGATTGCAAGAAGTACTTTTTTCTGAACTTCTTTTTATTAACAAGAGTTCGCACCAAAAACGCCTTTTATCAATTCATCTTAGTCTTAATTTAGTTAATTTAGTAACTAAAAGAAATAGGTACAAAAATACAGACTAAAAATAATAAAAGAAAGACAGATACAGATTTTTTTAGCAATTTCTAAACGACGAAAGTATTCGATAATAGTATGGTTAAGTTCAAATATGAAATCGAAAAGCGATGAAATCGTATTACTCCAATACCATTCCTTGTTTTATTATTTAATACGATTGCTCTTCTCTTCGCGTCGTTTACTTTTAGTGGTTATTAAATCTTACTGTAACTTAGACTATTAATATTGGTTCGTTTAGTTAAGGAAGATTCTGCAAGAACTATAAAAATATAATGGAATGAGTATGTTTTTCCTAGTATCCTATTTTTTTTATCTAATAAAGCTCTTGTTAGAAATCGTTTTTACCGTAATCCTTATTACCAACCATATTTGCTTAGTATGGCTAGTAAAAAGTGATCTTTATAATAGGATAGATTTTGCAGCAAAAAATGGCGTTAGTAGTTGCTCTTTTTACTTAATATTTCCAGCTGCTATTAAAAGCAAATGAATGTTTTAAAAACTTCAAATGTTAAATTGGACGTATATTTTACTATTATATACGCATTAAATTCCCATGAAAACATTTCTACTTCCATCGTAATACATCAGAAATCCTTTTCCATGTCCCACGCTTGGGCAAATCTTCTCCGGTTAAGTGCGAGTAGACAACCTTCGCATACCTTTGATAGCATTATGGTAATACCCTAGATCACATCATTGCCTTCCATTAGGCACGATTCAGGTATGAATTATAAAAAAAAAACACTAAAAGTCATCGAAGATAAATACAAAAAATTAACACGGTCGAGAGCGTAGAGGCGCCGAGTTTAATTGCATTTGGAGTCACGAACAAAAACATCGCTTCGTTAGGTTGGATCCAGTGGAGGCAAACATCATTTGCTTAAGTTGAAATCAGCAACGTTACGCAAATTTGGATCCGTCGAGCGGCAAAGATATTTAAACTTTAGGCCGGATTTACACTGGTACACTGGTGGATCTCGCATTGTTGAAGAAAGTGCTTAGATTATAATTTTCGGAATGGCAAGAAACCATGCAACGCTGATCAAAATTTTTGGATAATTTTTTTAATTTAAAGAGTAGGTATATTTATTCTAAATTGACTCAACCTGATCTGTAATTATCGTAATATTTTTTCATTATTTACAAGTCAATCCTTATTGTAGTCTGATTTGCACGGCTAGCATGGGACGACGAAAATTTCCCCATGCGAAAATGATAAAATGTTTATCACCTCCACTCCTTGAGCTTTGGTGTATGGATGGAGGAACAGCAACCGCATCATACAAACATGCTAAATCACTGTGCGGTACATCTTACCTGGTTAAAACGAGCTAAGGCTGAGGCCGAAGCCACGTAAACGACCTAAGGTAAACGGGTTCAACATCAAAACCTTCCACACAAATCAAGTCATCAAGTGTATTAAACACGTATAAATTAAGCTTTTATAAAAAAATACCTAGCGTGTGAAACACTGTAACAAAAATATTAATTAATAAACACGTATACTTGTAAATTACCCCGCACGACTTTGTTCTGATAATAAGTTTCAATAATATCATGTACCTAATTAAAAGCTGTCTCAATAGTTTTTGTAATTAATCTGCTAGATAATTTATCATGTCAGAGAGAAAGATATGTCTAATGGCTAATGACACTAAAGAAACGGAACTCAAAATTAACCTATCATCTACGCTCTGACCAAAATCTCTTTGCTCATCAAAAAAAAGTACAAATACCTGAGTTCTAGCTGGTCCACAGTCTGGGTACACGAGGTATCCTATAATATATCGTAGCTTGCAAAGCAAATGTACAATCCCGTACATTTGCTTTGCAAGCTACGAGCAAATGCAAGCAAATTAGCCCCAGCAACATACTACGTATACGGGATGTATGCTGGGTATTCCGTAGTGATTTTTCCCCTTTTTCTGTAGCCTGACAGTATTCACTGATGTGTGAAACTGGGTACGATAAACTGTAAAATGTTTGCGTTCAGCGTACGGTGGGCCTAATGAACCGTTATGTTTTCCCTGCGACTTAGGTTGTTAACGTTGATGTATTTGAATAAGATACACAGTTCCCATGAAATGCGCATCTCCTGAATAATATAGTTTTCCTGTTTTTTTTTTTTTAAATCGATTATAAGCACCAAAGGTACTGAATTGGTGGACGCTCACCACAGGTTTGACAAATCACTCAACAGGTGGATTAATGTCATCATATCGTGTCGTGTTAATAGACTGTAGATTTTATATTTCTCTTATAAAAATTTAACTAAACAACTTTTAATTTAACTTATATTAATAAAATTAATAAACTAATTTAACAGTTAAAAATTTTTGCTGATCCTAATAGCTTATCATGAACAAAACTTATTAATAATACCAAAATCTCAGTTTCGCATAATATATCAATGATGCGACAGACGCAGTTCGTGATCTGCGAACTAGCGCAAGTAGGCACGTGAAAGATTTCCCTTCATAGTGAAAATCCAGGTTACTTTGCTCTGAAAATATCTACTTTTCCCGCGATCCCTTCCGGAAGACAATTTTTTTTTAATTTTTTTTTTATACTAGGCTAGCGCTTGACTGTGATCACACCTGATGGAAAGTGATGATACAGTCTAAAGTGGAACGCGCTTGCCTAGAAGATGCTTATTCACTCTTGATTTGAAGGCACCCGGGTTGTAAGTGGCAGGAAAGACACAGCCTGGGACTGTATTCCAGGCCTTTGCAGTGCGTATCAGGAACAAGGAATCAAACCGCTTCGTACGCGTCATTGGTACGTCGACTATGTATGGGTGGAAGCCTTTACGATGCCTTGCCGTTCTGTGGTAGAAAGGTGACGGGGGAACCAAATTAAAATGTTTAAATACTCAAATCTGCGTATCTATCGCTCATTCGATTCCTGATAGATATAATTTCACGATGACGTCATGAAGTCTTGCAATCTGGTGACGTTACCCCTGATGAAGTCAAATTCGCTTATGATGTGACCCAAATGTGATTTCGGCACTTGCACGACCTACATGGTTGACCTAAGGATTGATGAATACCGTCATTGTAACATCACTATGTTATCGCTGATACGATCATGGGAATTGGGAACTTTTTCTTATGATAAAAATGGAATGAAGACATGCATTTGTGCATTTAGATTTACTAATATTATGTATTCTAATGACACTTAAAAATATTACGGATAATATTCAAGTCCCGAAGCAACATTTTCAATTTTTTTTTTGGGATGATACTCATTATAATATTATGTTTGAGTCAAATAATATGTAGGCTCATTTGCCAGCCTTTGTAAACATCTCATTCCCAGACACAATCAAAAAGTAATTCTTTTTATTTCGCTCACTTTCATCGTCTGGAAACTTTAAGCAAACGGGAGAGCAACGAAAATTTAATTAAAAAAATTAGAACAACGGCCTTCGAAAACTAAACAAAAGAGAAATCAAGGGTTCCCTTTGAAGTGTTTATTTTCACACAAACTGTTTATTTTTTTGTGAGAGATGATACCTAAGGGTTCGCAAGCACTTTGTGGCACAGAGACATCAATAACGTCAAAAATTGGAAGACGTTATGGAAAAGCTAATAAAAGCAAATGTGGAAGAGTCCCTTTATCTGATGTTAATCCTAAATATTAAGATTATGCTTATTAAAAATGCATTGTCATTTGGAACTAACTAAATATGTAAAAATCCAAAAACGTAACTCAGTGTCATGAGAGATGGTTCAAACTTATGCGTAGCCTGCAAAATTTTAATATACAAGTCAAACAAACCTACACAAATTTTCATTGAAATAGAAGCTTTTATTACCTGTGTTCTTGCTGGACCACCATCAGGATACACGAGGTATCTCTTTTGTCGAACTTTTCCTTTACACAAAACTATTAAATGGCTTAATAAGAGGCTTAATAGCAAAGACTTTAGTAGCATATTTTTTATATTATCGTTATCTTTACAGGAATACGAATTTTCTTCAAATATTATAACGTAAATTATACTTTGGCGTAGTTTTTGATCTTATTTACTTTATTTGTTTGATTGATACGTGCTTTTTCCACCACGCTCTATATCAATATAAGAGAATGTAGAACATTTCTGTTTGTACTCGTAACATGGGTCTAATATTTTACCGTTTTATTTACAAACGGTGAATAGCATTCAGCAATTTATTCAGTCCAAGCGAATCGATGTCACTTATCTATCTGGTTGATCCGAAAGAAAAAGCTTTATATTTTATTTGATTTAAAATTGCTAGATTTTCGTTCGTTCACTCGTTTCAACCGACGGACGTCCACAGCTGGACAATGGCCTCCTGTAATGATTTCTAGCCCACGCTATTTGTATCCAGTGACACTTTTAATGTCGTTGGTCCATGTGGTCGGAGGTCTGGCCTACCAAAACTGCGCTTTGCTGACCCCGTGCGGGGTCGCCATTTCAGCACTTTGGGTCCCCAAAGTTCTTCTCAACTTTGAGTCCTCAAAGGTTCTTTGAGCTAAGAGCCCCGCCTATTGCCAATTCATCTTCGTAATATGTTATGTCGGTGACTTCCGTATTAAAAGAGTAAAACGCGACACTATTGCTAAGATTTCGCCGTCCGTCTATCCGTCCATCTGACACCAGGCTGTATCTCATGAACCGAGATAGTTACACAGTTGAAAAAAAACAGAATAAAAAATTAACGCGGCTCCAATACATACAACAAACGTGATTTTCTAGTTCTTGAATTGGGCAGCAGAGGTGTTTGGTTTATTTTAATATTATTGTGAATTGGTCCTGATAGTACGGAACCCACAATGCATGAGCCGGAATCGCACTTGACCAATTTTTTATTGCATTCTTTCCTCCTTATTTCCCTTCCTATTACAAAAGATCTTATAAAAACATCAAAATATTGTTAATATTTCCATTATACTAAAGAAAGCTGCAGCCTTAGAACAGGTAAAACAAGGCCAGAGTTTATAAAGCAAGCTCGCAAAATATAAAGTAAACTTGCACATTGAGTATTTACGGTACAAACGACCGCGGAATCCTATTCAGTAAACTATGGTATAAAAGCTTTGATGCAGCAATTTATAATGCGCTCGATGCTAGAAGTCGTGTTGTACGAGAAATTGACTATTTAAATATTTTTTAATTGAAATACGATACGTTATTTTATCTTTATTTTTAAAAGAATAGTTTTTAACACAATATCGCTTTTTTAAAGACCGAAAATGCCTAACGCATACCCTCTAAAAATTGCCGGTTTCAACGACTGAACTGCTGGCAGAAGTACGGGATTAACTTTCGTTCTCACTACACAGTTCGCCATAATATCCTCAAAGGTGTGTGAACCCTGCTAAACTGCACCTGAGTAGCCTGATAAATTATGTTTAAACTTAATGAAATCCTTAGCAAGCAGTGGGAAATGAAAGAGCAGAAAACTTTAACAAGTAGAGGATTCGTATTTGTGGTCTAAAAAATTCGATATTTAAACATTCGGAACACGGGTTTGAGAGTATTAAATCCAATTTCGTGTTAAAACAAAAGTTGACCCAAATCCAAACTAATGTTAGATTTGTACCGACCAATTCAGAACGCGACTCCAAGTTTTGCTTGACGGTTTTATGTTTATTTCAGCAAATTAACTCGTTTTGTGCCATTTTCAATTAACAACACATAATACAATCCATTCAGAGAAAGTACTCGTATAAGACTGTCATTGTGTTGAGAAGTGAATAGTATAATGGTCTTAGTCTCATTTAAAACGGATTGTTGTTTTTGACTTTTTAAAAATATTAACTTCAAGCTTCGTAAGCTTTTAGATATCATTAGTATACCGATAAACTTGTGAGTCCCTTTTTTATAAAATACTAGCAGATACCCGCGGCTTCGCCCGCGTAAATTTTAGTTTTCCCTATTCTCACGGGAACCATGGATTTTTCCGGGATGAAAAGTAGCCTATGTATTAATCCAGGATAAAATCTATCTCCTTTCCGAATTTCAGTCATATCAGGTCAGTAAGTGCAGCGTAGGTAAAGTAGTATTTTTCGCGCGTAAATATCAATTTTTCAGTTTTCCCGCGAAAACCATGGATTTTTCCGGGATAAAAAGTATCCTTTTTACTAACCCAGGATATCATTTTTTGAAGATTTTTTTCCGTGTGAATTTCGGTTTTTTAACTAATCCCACGGGAACCATGGATTTTCCCGGGATGAAAAGTAGCTTATGTGTTAACCCAAGATGCAGTTTATCTCCATTCCAAATTTGAGCCAAATCGGTTCAGTAGTTGCGGTGTGAAGGAGTATTGAAAAATACGAACTTTGGAGCCCTGTTTCACCCCTTTACGGAGGGAATTTTGAAAAATCCTTTCTTAGTGCACCCCTAGACCAGATAAGGAACCTGTGTGCCAAATTTGAAATCTCTAGACCCAGCGGTTTGGGCTGTGCATTGATATGTCAGTGAGTGAGTGAGTCAGTATCTTCTTTGATATATCATGAAATTTTCCGGGATGAAAAGTAGCCTATGTGTTAATCCAGGATGAAATCTATATCCTTTCCGAATTTCAGTCCTATCAGGTCAGTAAGTGCAGCGTAAAGTAGTATTTTTCGCGGGTAAATATCAATTTTTCATTTTTCCCGCGAAAACCATGGATTTTTCCGGGATAAAAAGTATCCTTTTTACTAACCCAGGATATCATCTATCACCATTCCAAATTTCAGCCAAATCGTTCTTGTACTTGCGGCGTGAAGATTTTTTCCGCGTGAATTTCGGTTTTTAACTAATCCCACGGGAACCATGGATTTTCCCGGGATGAAAAGTAGCTTATGTTTTAACCCAAGATGCAATATATCACCATTCCAAATTTGAGCCAAATCGTTTCAGTAGTTGCGGCGTGAAGGAGTATTGAAGCTTGGTAAATTACGAACTTTGGAGCCCCGTTTCACCCCTTTAGGGGGGGAATTTTGAAAAACCCTTTCTTAGTGCACCCCTAGACCTCATTAGGAACCTGCATACCAAATCTGAAGTCTCTAGACCCAGCGGTTTGGGCTGTGCGTTGATATGTCAGTGAATGAATGAATGAATGAATGAGTCAGTATCTCCTTTTATTTTATTTAGATTAAGATTATAATCGCTTTTGAGAAGACTTCAAGAATTAGTACACAAAGTGACTGTTAGAATCTGTAACGTCTTCAAAAATATTTTATCATTTTTAAGAAGTAAAAGTTCTCAGTTCGACTGTTTGTTTTTTTGGCATTCCAGCTTTGTGATTCTGCAAAAATACTTATAGCATCAAGGAAGTTGCATCTTGGGTACATACTGATTGGTTAATGCTTGCATCGTCTACGCAGCTAAGGCACCGATTGGCTGGTATAGTTGTGTTATTACATATTTATGTTATTTACGAGAATCACCCCGCTGATTTGAATTAACCAATAATTAGGTATATTTCTATAGGTCTTCCCTGTTTTATATTGAATGGTTTTAAACATGCTGCCATTCAATTAAATTTGAGCTCTTACAGAGGAAGCAAAAGAAGAAGAAAATTTGTTACCCAAATAAATCAATGACAAGTGTAAAGTGTGTACGCATTTACTAAGCTCGCATCCGCGGCTCACACAGATTTAGTTCTCCTAATCCACATTCGAAATTAAACTCTCTCACTTAAATCTAAAGCACAAATCAGACTAACGGATTATAATAATTATTATAAATACACGTAGATCTAGTTAACATTGCAGTAAGTAGTTTTCTGGAGCATACGCTTTGTTAATTCCAAGTAAGGCAGTCGTTAGAGTATATTACTTATCGTTATTTGAAATTGCAATAAGTTTAATGTGGTTTAATAAATACTTTATCACGTACGTATAACAATGAACAGATCAACACTAATATTACCTTATTTAAGTGTCTATCTTAGTCTTCTAGCGGAGTTCGTCAGGTTAGGTACTCGTACCACCGCCGATGTATTTACAACTGTATTTGTGTTTCAAGCATACTGCACGCTGATATGATTACTGGGCAAAATGAGACCTAAGAACTAGCGCAGTGCAGTGTGGCGTATAATATTGCAATGCAAAATTGTAGGACGCACTGCATTTGATACGGGCATGCGTATCACTTATCATCAAGTGATTAAGTATATTGCTCGTCTCATAATTTTTTGCCACAACAATTTTTGTTTTTTTCAGTTTAATTAAGTACAAAAACATTTAAATTTAATCATTTCGAAATTGACTCAGGTCTTGCAAGGTGCTTCGGTTGCGCGAAACTTGTCTTATCTTCAGCATTACATTCACTAATCTTTTATTACTTATTTCAGGTTATATCTCCTTCACGCAGTACTTAAACATTACGTAGAGTCACGCGAAAGGCAAAGAAGATATCTGCTTTTTACGCCCAGTACTCAGTACGGTGTAAGTCACTTTATAAACTTTAGCTATCACTATGTCAAGGTAATATGGTCCAAGCAATACAGGTTCCCAAGTGCCTTTTAGGGTTTTTTATGTCTGATGGAGAGTAAATTTGAGATCTAGGGTGGAGCGCTTAGTGTCTCATGCATTGAGACTTGCAGCAGTCTGTTTGCATGTTGACAGACATGCAAGCAGACTGCTGAATTGGCACCAGAAAGTCAGCTTCAATTTGGTTAACTCACTCAATGACTACGACGCGCTGCATTGCGCTCGTCAGCCATCTGTGACGCAAGAAGTCTTACCTCCTTGTGACTAGGCCAGCAGAGGTTGAAAGAGGTCTTCCATTTACTCTAATAACTATATCCGTCCTTCTTTCGCAGGTGTTCGTGACAGTGTCTATCCCGCTTCCCCACCCGGAGAGCCTTGTATCTGTGGCGTGGTTCATAGAAGCGAACTACTACAATGTGGACAACGCTACGTACTTTGAACCTCTATTGGGAGATATTGGTGATGTTAGTAACTTTGTTGCTGCTTCTCACAGTATTACTATATACATACGTAAATTCTATGGTTACATGGTTACACTTTGGGTTAAGGAGTTTTTACTTATACATACTGTGTTTGAAATCTGCATGTTCTAGCCCTCATCTGCAGATCTCATCGTCCAACGTACTCATTGGCGCAATGGTGCACGTTCGGGATTGAGCGGGAGGTCTTAAGTTCGATTCCCGCCACGGGCCACTTTAAAGTTTTATAATTTATTTGTGTAGGACAGATTAATTTGTTTTGCTGTAATTCGCTACTTGGAAAGATTCTGTATAGTACAATATGCAGGAACACTGCCCACATGAAACACCACACACAATTTTCCAACACTTTCTTCGACGCACGTTTCGTCCCGAACCGGGACATCCTCAGCGAACACACAATGCGAAATCGTAGACGATTTCGCATTGTGAAGTCAACATCTCCTGAGGATGTCCCGGTTCGGGACGAAACGTGCGTCGAAGAAAGTGTTGGAAAATTGTGTGTGGTGTTTCATGTGGGCAGTGTTCCTGCATATTGTACTATACAGAATCTTTCCAAGTAGCAGATTACAGCAAAACAAATTAATCTGTCCTGCTAATTATGGATTTCCGCAAAATAACGCCTGCTTCCATTCAATATTTATTTGTGTGTTCAGTGTGGTCGGGTCGGGTGGGAATTTTCGGCAGTGGCTAGTTAACACTCTACCAACAAAGATGCACCGCCAAGCGATAGAGTTCGGCGCGATGCTGTGAAGAAATTGTCAGGGGTTGCTCAAATGCTCATCGCTCATCCCTTCCAAGTTAGTACGAAAACATCTTCGACTGCATCATCACTTACCAGGTGACAGGTGAGTTCCCAGTCAATTAGGTATTAACTTTTAGTGTGTTAAAAAATCTCAGACCACAATATCCCTATTCAATTTGCAACAAAAGGTGGCCGATGGTGCAAGCCTACAAAAGGATCTCCCTTGTTTTATTGTCGGTTTATGTTCTTTCATGCCAGGTACCAACAGTTCGTCATCAGCGCAGTACTAAAAACAACAACAAGCTTATCACCCGCCGAAGTGTGTACTTCTTCATCGAAAGCATGCTTGAAAGGTGAGTGTTCGGCTATTTATCAGGAATACCAACTGGGTATATCGAAAAATTGCGAGTATAGTCCCTTCAAGAATCAAGATGCCTATGTCCGACAGTTTACGATCATTAGCTGAGAATTTTTTTACCCAGGTGGTAGGACTTTTTAGCTGAGTTTGGCCCACTGCAGTGTCAGTTATTCTACCGTAAAATAATTAAGCAGCGTTAACTGCGTTTTTCTTTGCAGAAGTCTATATAGCAGCTGGTGAAATTACTGGGTGTCATGATTTTTTACCCAGGTGGTAGGACTTATTGCTGTGTCTGGGTACTACTGCAGTGTCAGTTATTCTATCGTAAAATAATTACGAAGTGTCAACTGCGTTTGTCTTTGAAGAATACTACAACAGCTGGTGAAATTACTCGTTGTAATGAGACTTACGAACGGTTACAAGTACATCATTCTTTCTATTTCAGGCACGGTTACCCCGGCAGGCATTGCTTACTTCGTGCCATTTGCGAAAATGCCTCGCAATTCTTCCACAGCGGCGTCCTGGGGGACTTACTACACATAGTACTGACGTGAGTTAGCTTGAGATAATTACTAAATTGTATATATTTTTACCTTTAATCAAGAGTAGGTATTTCTTTCATTTATTTACAATATTTTTAAAACAAGGTAAAAATATATTTACACAAATATCTCCTTAGTTATACAGTGGCTCCACATCGAAACGTGATGGGCATGTAATTGTAGACGTACACTGACAGAATTACCTCTTTGTACACATACGCTTATTTTTTTCAAAGTCGCATCAAAGTGACGTTATTGTTATAAGTTCAAATAATTATTGTCCATTAGATGTATCTGCCCTCTTAAACCACGATTTTTCGATTATCGAAATACCCACGCAACTATTTTATTGTTTGCCATACTAATTGACCATTTACAAATACTTTGTCAAGTCAACATCTTCCGATGATGCGCTGAATTTGAGGAAAAATGTATCAACGTAGAAAAATGTTTCACGTTAAGCTCTGATAACGATAGGTACCTATAGTCAAATCGCACAGATTCCAAAATTTTATAACATACATTTAATATTTAGTACCACTAAAGTGCTTCAAATGCATCGCAATAATAATGCAGCTCGCGTTTCAAAGTTCAAACCACAAAATGTTGGTAGAGTGGCGCATAAACTTCAACCGGCCCGCTAAAAACATAAATCCAACTCACGAAATAACTACGTCCACATAACGCGTTATTAGCAAATAACCATTTCCAAAAACCAATCAAACATTTGACCGGCAATTCTAACTTAATACAGCCCCATTATATGTTGACATTCTTAAACGCACATGAATTTAAAACGTGTTGCATTTATAATAGAGTCCAAAATTGTTTATTGGTGGTTAAAATTTGTTATTAGGGCAGTAATATGTGAACATGTGGTGCCTTTGAAACATTGTGAGAGGTGGAATCTAATAAATGTAGCGCATTTGCTGAGGCAGTGTAGGTTTAAAGGTACGTAGGTAGTATATCACTCTTCCACTATGCTAGCAAATATTAGATTTATCGATGATAGCGACGGGCGAGCGGAAGTGTTCGCGTAAACGGGACACTCAAAGGCTTTAGTAAAATAGAATAATTTAACAACATACTCCTTTACTACGCATTCAGTGACCATATAGGTAAAATGGTCACTGCAGTCGTCTTACTCAACACGAGACATCGCCATTTTAAAATTTGTTGGTAGAAGGAACTATTAGGTAGGTGTGTTTTTTAGCAAATATCCTTATATTTTGCCTAGTTGACAGCGAAATCCAAAGTCGAATATACAAATAAAACTAACAGAAATAATAATATCTAATTTATGAATAGAGAACTACCTATTCTATAATATGAAAAATCAAATATTTTGTTTTAAGAACAAAAGTTTTACCAAGTCTCTAGTAGAATGTTGCACTCACTTCGCTTGTTCCAATTGTTTACATGTTTATTTAACATCGCTTTTATTTCAGGCCTTCAACGTCGATGTCAGAAGAAGACATAGAAGATTACTACTACGAAGCAGAGTATTGGGGTCTGGAAGAAAAATGTGACGAATACGTCTACTCATGCACTGACAATCCTATTGATTTAATTTCTGTACATTTAGAATGAAATAAAATATTTCACTAGAACCAATCATACCATAGTCTACAATTAACCTATAAGTATCACCAATAAAATATATAATAACCACCACACAGGAAACATGTTGGTTCTATGAGTTGAGTGTCATTCAAGCTGACAGACAGTAAACAGTTATAAATAGATAATGATTTCTAATTTGAGTAGTCTAGTGCTAGTCTGCGGCTGCGGCTATTTACCACCCTACCGGCAAAAGACACAACGCCAAGTTATTTTGCGTTCCGGTGCGATGCTGTGTTGGAAATTTTAGGGGCTACTTATTCCTTTAAAGTTAGGCCCTTCGCACACGGCTCGTAAGCGTAAACGTATCGTGCTCGTACTGCTCTCGTCGTACGCGAGGATTACGCTACGCTTACGTTTAGGAGCCGTGTGCGAAGGGGCTTAATACGATAGCATGCTTCTATTCGGTGATCGCAGTCAAATACTTACTATTATCACTTACTTAGTGTGCAAAAGAAACGATTCTTATCAATTTTTTATTTTCATACATAATATAATATTTTATTATGTAGACAGATTGATAAATTTATTCTCTATACAACCACACAAAAATAAATAAAACGAAACATAGCAACACGATATGGCAAAAGTTTGAAGCTTACTTAACATAGTCCAAAAATGGCAGCCCTAAATGATCCAAGGGAAGAAGACGTTGTCACGTTCAACTATCGTCAGTAAACCGACTTTACAGACAACCAATTTTTTACCTAAAAATAGGGCTACTCGTCAGCTATCAAGGGGCAATAGATAAAACAACAATCCGCTGTATAGAGCGAAAAAGCGTCCAAAAACTTCCACAAGCAATCCGGTGTTCAATCAAAATATCGTTATCGAATACACGCAGGGTTGTCACATGGGCCTTTTTGTTAAAAAACCAGTTGGCGTTTTCATAACACATGATAATTTAATCGAACTCCAGGGATTTTTGGAATTAACAACCTTTATGATTTATTCCAATACTACAATTATAACAAACAACAGAGCTATAGATATTTCAATCCACGACGGCGCGCCCCACTCTGTCAAACTCCGCACTAATCGAAAGAAACGAAAGAGACGAGCGATTTTGACAGATTGCGGCGTGACGTCGTGGATTGAAATACCTATACATAGTGCGACATATCGGTAATCAAGAATGAAATCACTACCCTTTGTAATGAGGAACGACGTAGAGATAGAGAAAGAAGATTATTCTTTTTAACACCTGTTAAACCCGCCGATGTACGTGGCAAATGATGTTTTGAACTATAGTAACAGAAACTCACATTTTTTTCTTGATTTTCCGATTCTAAGTAGCTTTTATCCACAATTAAATACCTACCTTGAAATACGTGACTATAACGTTTCACAATACTGTATCCTGTAGGTAAAATAAACGAGTATTCTCGTTAAAATTTTTAGTGTATATAATTTTAAAGCTCTTACATAATGCGCTTTAGGCAAATTGTGCAGCTATTCAGGCTTGAATTTTTATTAGAACAAATTTATTCGCGAATGTGCAGATGTTGTATTACTCTAGCTTTTACTTTTTTTGAACGGTCGTCCACTATCGAATCAACATTTCTACTTGTTTCCATCCTCTCTATTCTAGACCCTGTCAACTGTTCAATGTAAGTATTATATTACAAAAAGTTGTGGCAACCCTACAAGAGTGTCACGCGTTGTATTTAGCTTGTGAACCTTATGACGACCAGCAAAAGGTTCAAATTACAATTGTACCCCTTTTGATCTTTTTCGAAGCTCGTAGGTGGAATATGCCAGGCAGTTGACGCGGTAAATATTGGCGTGTAGGTAAATTGCCTGTGCTGCAGTGTATTCGTAATATCTTTATACTTATAACACTAGCCGACCCGGCATACGGATTATTTTGCCTTATTAAATTATTTCTCAGTGACGGATATGAAAATTTGTTAATACGTCCTGTTCTTCGACCTACCTGTGTACTTATAGACAAAAAAAACATGAAATTCGGTCAAGCCGTTTCGGAGGAGTTTTGTTACAAACACTGTGACATGAGAATTTTTTGAGATACATGGTAACTTTATATATTATCTACCTATACACTTCTGAGGAGTTAGAAGAATGGAAGATCTCTATACAGGCTGCCCCCTAATGTATTCAACCAACATTTTATGATTGGTGCCTACCCAATTTAGTATGCATAATATTAATATAACCATGATAATGCGCATTTTTACTGTTTTTTACATTTATGTGTAAAGTGCTTGCGACTTTGCTGTTTAAACTAATCTTCAAAAATATTTTCCCTTCTAAACAGAAGCCCATTTGGAAATTCGGGATACCTCTGATCATTACAATACTTTTATTCAATGCTGACACTAATAAACTACCTTTTAAAATTTCAGCCAAATCGGTTCGGTATTTGTAGCGCATAGAAGCAGCATGCAAACCCTCGCCTGTATAATATCAGGGACGGTGATATTGAAAACGTGTTTCAGGTTTCAGTTCCTAAAAACCTATAGAGAACTACCTATAGAGATACTTATAAAAATATTAAGGTAATACAGCTGAAATCGCGTTATATTCGACAGCACACCTCGTGCCAAAAGAAGCAGCGCGAGCTTATCTCGCATTAAAAATTGCTGTGTATTCGGCCTAAATACCGTCCGATATGATAGTAACTCAAAGTTTGGCGAGCCAATAAAATCGCTGCAGCGTCAAACGAACGGCGCAAACAATTTAATTGGCGCCTATAAATTAAGCCGACGCGCGCCGTTCCTTGTTTATCTGATGCAGATGCAGATCATCGTGTATTTAAATGATGTTAGCGCCGGCGCAGACCGAGCGGGAGGTATTGCGATACTTGCTGCTGCCCGCGGCACCACCCGGTCTATCAACCCCATGGAAACCATGGATATTTTATAGTTGTTCGATCTCATTTTGTCGCACGGCAGGTTGCGGCGTTGGTAGTCTCAAACGATGCCGACCGTCCGCTTGCACTTGTAACGACAAATTCTAAGCGAATGGACTATACTTAATCAGCCTACAGACGACTGCTGGACATAGGCCTTTCTGAGAGCGCACCACCATACAGGTCCATACCTACGCCTTCCTAATCCACCCGCTACTAGCGACCTTTTTCAATTCGTCAGTCCAGCAGGCAGGAGGTCGTCCTACGCTGCGCTTGCCGGTACACAATCTCCACTATATAGAACACGTCTGCCCTAACAACCGTCGGTTCTGCGATAGATATGGCCCATCCACTGCCACTTCAGCTTGCTAATCTGTTGGGCTATTTCGGTTACTTCGGTTCTCCTACTAATGTCCTCATTGCGGATTCTATCCCTCAGAGAAACACCCAGCATAGCCTTCTCCATAGCACGCTGTCTTATGGCTGCAATCGATTCGCATGGATGAAACGCAATTCAAAGAATATTTGAAAATGTAGCTGTCGCCTCCGGCTTCACCTGGTTTTTCAACCCCATGGAAACCATGAATGTTGTACGAGTATAAAGTTGGGAGTAATGTGCCTGCTACAAAACGAGAAGACAAATCCGTTCGCGTCATTCACTTGTCCTGCATGTCAGATGCAGTGCGTCGCAAGGGTTTGCATTACAATGTCATAAGACGCATTGCATCGCACTCGTTGCACTGAGACATCAGTTGATAAGTCCTAGCAATATCAACGGTAATACCTAGCAATATCAACGACACAGTAATATCTCTGGAGTCCGGCTTTAGTCCAAGTTGTCCAAAGATCATTTATGCTTCAGGATCGGCAGAATGAGGGCATGGTATTCATCCAGCCATTTGCAAAAAATCCTAACTCCTATAGTAAACAGTGGATGGGATTCTTTTACGGTTATGAGGAGAAAAAATTTCTTCGTCCCAGATTTCTTTATTTTAGGTCGCTTAACATTAATTGTATTTAAATTCTCCCCACATTTTAGCACGCCGGTGTAAATTTTTAAAATCAACCGTTATATTGCCAATGTAGGTCTATGTTTCATTCTGAAACGGCTGTCTATGTGTACATACATGTTTTTATGTGTATCGAGTAATTTTTGTGAAAAAAATGAAGTGCAACAAAACATTGATAGTGTTATTGTAAGTACACTGTCATTTTATATTCGTTCATAGTTCATACATAATATATTCCTTGTGTGAAAATAGAATTTGTAGTCGGCGTACTTTGCAAAAACTTTAACTTTTAGAAATTTGATTCTTTTTCGCAGTTTCATTTTGCAAGCAATCAATATTTTTATAGCTATACCAGCTGACCCGGCAAACGTTGTTTTGCCATTAGGGATATAAAAATAGCTTACGACCTACTCTCAGACCTACCAAACATACACAGAAAATTTCATAACAATCGGGCGAGCTGTGTCGGAGGAGTTTAGTAACAAACACGAGAATCAAGAATTTTATATATTAAAAAAGAAGAAGAAGATTTTACTGTAAAGAAAATTCAGACACCTTTTGGCATAAACCCTCGCAATGTTACTTTTGTTACAAATTTAATAATCAGCCAAGTGCGAGTCGGGCTCCCGCACGAAAGGTTCCGTACCTAAATTATAAATTAGCGAAATTACGATGCAGAAGCCCCAATTATACCCTACCAATAAATAGTGAATGCAGTAGTAATCTAACGTTTTTTTTTTGACGGAATAAAAACTGAGAACCGGTTCTTTGAGGAGACGGAGAAGATTTAAAATTAAAATGGGGTTTGCGCTCAACTCGAGTTCGGTAAAGGAAATTTTTCCTTCCTGAAACCCGCTCTGCAAACAAAGTTATTTCATTTGTAAAATAAACAGCGCGTACAAAGAGTATGTTTACGATAACTTTACATTAAGAAGTTAATGGAATCATAATTAATGGGATTATTTTATTTATTAAAGAAACCACTTCTCGGTATAGTACGTTTGAAAATCTTAACATTTTTTGATATCAACAAAATATCTGACCAATCGGTTAGATATTTTGTTGATATCAAAGATTCAGTGAGTTATAGTGCCTATTAGGCTTTTAATATTTATTTATTTGCATAAAAACATGGTAACAACATCAGATGTTAATCATTTTCCGAACATGTTTTGCCACAACATGGGCGTGCAAATATTAAAGTGTAATAATTGTCAAATTTAATTATATAATCCTATGTCAATGAACTAAGAAAGCAAATACAAAAATTAAAAAATTATGCGAAAAAAAGTTAGGCAATTATTAGGGAAAAAATAAAACAAAATGTCAAATGAAAAAGTTAAACAACAGTATTTGTGTAATAAAGAACTGAATCTTGAATAATAATTATAATAATTAATTGGTCTAAAGACATGACAAATTACAATTAAATGAACGCCCTACCCTCTGCGGAAGGAAAACCTGTGTTGCAGTGGGTAGATCCTTCCTGGATGTTAATTTTAAGACACATTTTTATTTCTATTTTAAACCTAAAAAAGGGAATAAAAAAGGGTTTATAAATTTTAATCATTTAATGTTCAATTCTTTTCAGTATAGCCGTCCTGATGTCCCCATACAGTAGAGGACACAATGTCGAAAAAAGGACTTTAATATTTCCTCCTACCAGTTTATACGGAGTGAGTATTTATGAAGTTATGACTAGGCTTAGCTAAGTTAGATTTGTGCGCCTCGTGTTACGCCTACCGTAGACATTAATTTACACAAGTTATTATCAAACAATATTTTTTTTTAAAAAACAATCTTTCATGCGTTGATTTATCCGTATTCTTCACAGCGAACCCTTTCCATATTATAGGAATCCATTAAAAATAACTTGTCCGCCATCTTGGGTGTTCCGCCATTTTGGATTTAAAATGACATCATACACTTCACCGTGCATTGACATCCAAAGACCAAAGCAAACGTGTATATATCTCACTAATTGCAATGTCATACGACGCACTGCAGTGCTCTCGTCATCCTGATAAATCACATTATCTCATGCTTCCCATTGAAGTGTCATTATGCCCAATAGTTTTTCCGGCTTCAGTGACCTTCAAACTCACTTTGAACAGCGAGTTCTTGGTCGTAACATCTCGCTGATATTTCATTCTTGAAGTGCCATTGTGCTCAATAATTTCTCCGGCTTCAGTGCCCTTCAGACTCACTTTGACCAGCGAGTTCTTGGTCGTAACATCTCGCTTATATTTCATCCTTGAAGTGTCATTGTGCTCAATAATTTCTCCGGCTTCAGTGCCCTTTAAAATCACTTTGATCAGCGAGTTCTTGGTCGTAACATCTCGCTGATATTTCATCCTTGAAGTGTCATTGTGCCCAATAATTTCTCCGGCTTCAGTGCCCTTCAAACTCACTTTGAACAGCGAGTTGTTGGTCGTAACATCTCGCTGATATTTCATCCTTGAAGTGTCATTGAGCCCAATAATTTCTCCGGCTTCAGTGCCATTCAAACTCACTTTGAACAGCGAGTTCTTGGTCGTAACATCTCGCTGATATTTCATCCTTGAAGTGTCATTGAGTTCAATAATTTCTCCGGCTTCAGTGTCATTTAAGTTCTTGGTTGTAACATCTCGCTGATATTTCATCCTTGAAGTGTCATTATGCTCAATAGTTTATCCGGCTTCAGTGCCCTTCAAACTCACTTTGAACAGCGAGTTCTTGGTCGTAACATCTCGCTGATATTCCAAGTATCACAGGGATTCGTTATTGTTTTCAGACGTTCGTGGCGATAGCTGTGCCATTGGACATCCCCGACAGAAACGTGTTTGTGTCGTACAACTTCGAGTCAAATTACTCCGTGGTAACCAACATCACGCAGATCGACGAAGTCATATTCCCGAATCTACCCGTAAGTAGATTTTATGTGGCCATATTGAGTTAGGTTTGTTCGCTATCATTTTGTCGCGCGATCGGTTGCGGTGTCGGTATTTTCAAATGACATCAAACGACGCCGATCGTGCGCATGGACTTGTAGCGACAAATTCTAAGCGAATAGACATTAAATTCTGAGTGTTCTTCTAAGTTCCCGCAAAAATTTAAGAGAAAGCACACTGTAGGACTCGGGTGACGCGGTATGGTACAGGGTGTCGAAGAGGATCGAAATTACTACGTTCACATGATTCAAAAAAGTTTTGCGCAAACTAAAATGTGCCAGAAAATATCTCTCTTTATTTGTCAGCATTTTTTTAAAAAGGATGGTTTTGCGCTTACTTAGTGATTCATCAAAGCAAAGCCATTACGCTCCCTTGAACCCACATGCCTTAGTGGCTTCACGCCACACGCTAATTTTTTGGCTGAAGTGAGGAAAGAGACAGCTTATATCCTAAATTATAAAATACAACCATAACTATAAATGAAATAGCCTCTAGGTTATTCTATACACCCAATAGTTTTCCACGAAATTTGTAAAAAAATCCGACAGCTTTGCCTACTTTTTGATTGAGATATCCTACAATACCTTGGGTACCTTTAAAAAACAGTGAATAGGAATTTTCTAGAGACAGACTGAAAAAGCGAATGTCTTCTTTGAAAACAGTCCGCGTTGCGTGTTCTGAACCTAGTTATACAATGGTTCAGCCACCAAATCTGATCAAAATTAGTCGTGAATAGAGTGAGTGTAAGGCAGTTGAAACTTCGCAGGTAATAGCTGCGCGCCACAGCCGGAGCATCACCCGGGAGCTGGCGTACACCACCTTCGAAACCAAGTTCCAGGAGTAAGTCGAACGAAAAGCGATCTAATACCCAGTAGACTCTCATCGATAACTTTAGATGTTTTGATCACCAACGTTAGCAGGCCAGTCTCACTTATCACGTGGCCGTCCCGGCTACAAGCACGGGTCCGGACCTCATGGTTGCCGCTCGCGGGCCGAGTTACACACGCTAGTTCTGTACGGTCTATTTTACGCGCCGTCTGACTACGGCAGCCCTAGTACGTCATCGTTAGGCGATAGAAAGAGACCACAACATTGCGTTTGTTGCGTGTCGATTTTGAGGGCGGGGCCAGGCGCTATTGCGAACTGAATTGCACTTTTTGTGTCAGCGCTAGAGTCGCTATTTCTTTAAATAATCATGCGGAGTGAACCTTCTGGTACTATTTAGTGTTCTGTGACGTTAGTTTTAGTAGATAGGTATATGTACACACAAAAATCTAGTACCTACTATCCGTTGGCAGGAGCCTTAGCGACCGACCTTTTCCACTTCATTCGACCGCGACCCGCGCTCGTCTGTTATCTTATCAGGCTTAGCAAGACTGCTTCTGCGAACGGGCTTATACCACTTTCTATTCAACTGGGAAATAATTCGTCAATTTATTAAAAACTTAAGCATGAGATGGTTTCTTTCAGTTAGAATCTTAGATGTTATTGAATCCTAAATAAGTAAGTAAGTTGAATAATGAAATTCCGATTTCTAACTAGATGATTTTAATTGATACACATACAGCATTTTACATTTTAAGGCATTTCACATACTCAGTATTTACTAGAGGCTGCGTAGTTTTTGTTAAAGTGAAATGTGATATTCCCCTCATTTCCTTCATTTCCTGGTTGCTTGAACTAACTTTAACCAGAAACTTTGAATATAACAACCCGACTCTTATGTATTGGTATAAGGATAGACCGAAATAGTTGATAATAATGTATCTGTAAAACTTAATTGAAGCAACCGGGCCTAAGTGAATAAGCGAATTAGACGGCAGGCGTCTAGCGTCTATGTATATATAGTCGATGAGAGAAATTCATAGAGTAAGTCAATAGCGAGTTTGGAAAGTCACCTGTTTCACTTTCATGTTACTTGAATTATGCTGATATTTTTAACAAGATACGAGGTGGGCAAATTTTTCAGAGGAGCTCCTAGCTACCTTTGCCTGCGGTTTCGGACGTTTGAGTTTTGATTTGTGACACCTTTAATTCAATGTCATTTACTTTTTCTTCTTAGTTTTTCCGAGGTGCGTAGAGCCCCGATATAGCTCACGGCTTGATCATTGTTCAGATTTAAGTTACCTGGATCATTACGTGTAGGTATATAATCATCTATCTGCCTGTGAAATTGCAGTCAAATGTAATTTCAAATATAAATTGTAAATGATGATTTTAGAACTCTTGAGAAACCTAACCTAACCTAACCTAACTTTTCTAACTTATAATCCTTAATTTCTAATTTATAATTATATAATATTAATATCACATAAATAAGAATTTGTTTTTGACAATCAGGCTGCTACTACTGAACCGATTTAGCTGAAAAGTAAAATGTAAACTGACCCCAGACATAGAACATCCATGATTCACACTCGATTTATGAAAAACCAAATTTAAAATTATACTCTTTTACGTTAATACAAATCTCATTACATTATACCTGTAAACGAGCAATTCTTTTTTTTAATTTGAATCTCGGAAACGGCTTCAACGATTTTCACTACATTAAGTGTACCGGGGGTTTCGGGGGCGATAAATCGATCTAGCTAGGATTCATTTTTAGAAAATGTCGTATTTACCATTAAAAAATCCGTGCTAAGCTCGGTCACCCAGATATTACTAACTTATATGAACAAAGTTAGGATTCAAGAGCGAAATCCTATCCCACGGATACAGACAGTTTGTTCTAAAGAACGTGTTCGGAAAACAGCACTCACTTCAATCAAGTTTCAACCTACTTACTCTTTGAACTTTGCCTCACGACGGATATGAAACTTGCAAAAATTGGACTCGACTACTAAAGAGAACTTTTTATTATTTTAACTTCAACTACCTAATAATAGAATGGTCCGAGATATAATGTTTTTCGAGGATTTTCTGAATTTATTTTTGTTCTTCTCACTCTTACGAAAACGTTGTACGTACGCGACATGCAGCGTTGCGAAATAATGAAATAGAAAAACGACGTTTTAACGAATAACATAAAAACAAATATTAGAATTACATCCATTGTAGTTTCCGATAAAAATTACAAAAATGGAGATTTTGGAGCAACATTTGGGAGAACTTTCTATTGGGAAAACTTTATCCAATCATGTTCCTGCTTCACAGCGATTTTAGACTAAAGACCACGACGTTTAATTTTATCTATTTTATTAGAAACTGGATCACGCGATATCGCGTTAAATTATATTTTTTTACGTTTTAATTTCAGGCACGGTATGAATGGCCGCGAGTGCATGCTGCGTAACATCTGCGAGGCCGCTGAGACGCCGCTGCACCACAACGGCCTCCTGGGACACATAATGCACATTGTTTTTACGTATGTCTCTTTTTAAATTCTGTATGTTTTAGCACCCCGAAATTCGACCTCGCATTCTACCCTGGACAAAACATCGGGTAGTTCCTGATTTTTTTCATTAATTCAGGGAATCTGAAGACACAGCTTTCAGTTTTGAAAAAAAGGTTTGGAGAACTATCAGACTTATAGAGTTGCTTTTGATTAGAACCGTCGCCGTAAACTAAATGTTTTACTATCTCATACCAACTCTAAAAAGTCAGTGGTACAATTTACGCTAAACCCTAAAATTGAAGATGAAGGCAGCAATCGGCATACTAAACAAAATGAAAAATCCATCCTCTTCGGCCATTCTTTTCCCAATATACTAGAATATACTAGACTACACTACGCTTTTCTTTTTTTTCTATTTACCTTTTCATATAAATTATAATACAGCGAGAAAGAAACTGTTCTCCTTAGCATTTTGCTTTTACTTGACAAGGGTCTACTTAATATTCTGAGCTAGAGTTGACGCAAAGTTACCGCCATATTCTGACCTTTGCGCATAGAAATGTATTCAAATAAACACACCCGGTACTGCTGATCGATAAACCGAGTAAATACAGGAATACAAGCTTTGCTTCCGAGCTTGCTTCGGCTTAATAAGAGAAGATAAACAAATGGACAAACATACAATATATTTGCATGATACAAACTGTTTCTTCATGGAATCCAGTCTGCCTCTGTGAATCAGATGCCAAAACTAGGTAGATAGGATAGGACCTACTACCGGACTAGACGGATGCTAGGATTAGGTTCCTTAAAATTTATTACTGAAGTCATGATTTCTATCCCAAAACATCTATAAAAAAAGGTTCTTTTAGGTATGCTTTATGTACATAAGAAAGATGATATGAGCAAGACATTCCTGATTTTAAATGATGCATCTGCCTTTGTCAAATGCAGTGCGTCTCACTTCTTTGCATTGCAATATCACACCACACTGCATTGCAGTCACTCTAAGACATCAGTCCCTAAGCCTCATGATGCCCAGTAATCTCGTTACAGTGCCATTCAAACCGAAACACAGACGGACGGACACACTTGGACGGACGGATTTTGACGACCTCCCTGGCGCAGTGGCGACGCGCTCGGATTCGAGTGGGAGGTCGCGGGTTCGATTCCCGCCACGGCCACTTTGGGATTTTATAATTTCTAAATTGGCTCAGGTCTGGTCTGGTGGGAGGCTTCGGCCTTGGCTAGTTACCACCCTACCAGCAAAGACGCACCGCCAAGCGATTTAGCGTTCCAAGTTAGTACGATAACATCTTAGACTACATCATCACTTACCATCAAGTGAGATCGCAGTCAAGTACTAACTTGTACAGAATAAAAAAAATAAAAAAAAGACTCCGCGAGAAGAGTCCTAGCACCAGTAAATTCCAGTCCTGATTTAATAAGGCCATGATTATGTCTATTCCAGTCCATCATCATCGAAGGAAGAAGGCCTCGACGACGAATACTACCAGGCGGAGGCGGACGGCCTTAGAGGCGACTGCGACAAGTACCTCGACCTCTGCCCCTTCAGCCTCTTTGACGTCATCACGAGGCTGGTGGAATTTCAAGAGAAGCCGGTTTAGAACAGCTTAGTTTTAGTTATTTATTTTATTAAAACAATATGACAACCTTTAGTCTTAACAGGTGCACCTTTTTCCCATTTTTGCCCGTAGCTAATGTCTAATGGAATAATAACATGACCCATCCCTTCCATCTAAAGGGCTGGCAGTCTACGACCTCCCAATATGTCAGATCCTTCTTCCGCACACATAAATACCATAAAATCAGCTACAAACAGCAGTGTCCCTTTAAAATTGTAACAAGGGTTCTTCAAGGGGGGAGATAAACATGCCGGCAATGCATTGGCAGTTCCCCTGGTGTTTTATATTGGTATATATCCATGACGATGGTGATCACTTAACATTGAGTGACCCGCCTGCTTGTTTGCCCGCACATTCTACAGAAAAAGTTTACTCCAAATTCTTATCGCTATTGTACAGTATACAAAGAGTCAAAAGAGTAGGCCTAAAAGTTTAAGAATATAATCTGATTTCAAAATTTTAAGCTTGCCACCATGCTCACTAGTAAAAACCTTGCCACCTGGCACTGGGCGGGTTGGCAGGTTCTATACACTCGGATTCTTGGCTCGGCCGCCGTCTCGAGCGGTCGCGTCCGGAGAATACGCAGAGCTGCTATCGGTGTACGCGCCCCGCCTCCCCGCGCCCCGCCGACGCGTGTTCGTCGCGGCTCGAGGTGAACCGGTCGACGCGGATCGCGAGCATATTATTATCTACCTGCCGGAAACACGTCGTTCGGAACTCGGATTCCCATCGAGTTTACCGCTAAACCCCTATTTCACCAGTGGGTGCGGTTTGTGTTCTCGCTCGCGGGCGCTTAGCTGGGCCTTCCTTCGGGATCTCACCTGGCTGGGTTGCACGCGCCGAGGGAATAACAGGCCGTACCTACAGTAGGGGTGGTGGTCACGATAAGGGACTCCTGCGAGCTGTTGTTCGTACCGCTGTGAATCTTGTCGGGCGTTTTTCGAGTGGCACTTGCAAGCATTAGTTTGTTGTCCGTTTAGGCGATGACATGAGTATCTAACCTTTTGGTTAGATAGTTCGAGTCTAGGCGGGCAGCAGACAAGCTCAGTATGAGTGACGGACAAGCGGCCACCAAAGGCAGAGACGATGTACCTGTTGTGCGTAGATCGTCACGGCAGCAAACGCTGAAGTCTAAGGCGAACCCTAGATCGCGAAGCCCGATTTTCTTCTCGCGGCGGCAGGACTCTGTCTCGCCGAGCTCAGGGGAGTCAACGCCGCGATGGTCATCGGCGTCGAGACCGACAACACCTCTTCCCGGGAGTGGCACTGGACTGGCGGAAGCGCGGGCGGAGTTAAAAGCTGCTCGGGAAGAGACTAGGGAGGCGGCGTTCAATCAATTCCTGAAAGATCGAATTGCGAGACCGGAAGTATTCGAAGCGGTTTTGGACCCGGAGGCTGGTGTCACAAGCGAAAATTCCTGTCGGGAAGACCCACTCAACCTAAGCGCCCAAGAGCTTCGTGCTTCGGCGGGGAAGAATGCTGCTGCTATTATACAAATGGCCAGCAAATCGAGTAACTTGAAGGGCACGCATATAAAGCAGTTTAAAGCGGCGGTGACTGAACTACAGTCGATAGTGGAGGCCCTAGCTTCAAGAACGGAGACAGAGGAAGTACGCCGGCTGCGGGCAGATAACGCCCGCCTTCGATCGGAGGTGAAGAATCTCAAGGCGGAGCTTATAGCCCACCGGCGTGAATTCGCTGAAATGAAGACGACAATGGCGGCGGCCACTAAATCTCCGTCAAGAGATGCGCCAGCTCCCACTCTGAGTGCTAGCATATTGGACGAACTCAAAGCTTCAATCGTATCCTCGGTCGGGGTGATGTTGGATGCCCGCTTTGCAGGGATTGAGGAGCGCCTTCTCCCAGAGAAGGTGCACCGCCCACCTCTATCAGCAAACAAAAGGAGGCTGGGTACAACGCCTCGGGCTCCAGATACTTCAGCGCCTACAGTCGGTGGTAAAAGAACGTCGGAGGCAGCCTCTAACAATCCTCCGGAGGCAGTAGCTGGGACGAGTGGGGCTTCGCAAACTGCGACAAGCTGGGCCACTGTTGCCGGAAAAAAGGCGAATAAAGCCTCTCACCCAGCAGCACCCGCTGCCACCCCACCAGCGCCACCAAAGGCTTCTCCCGTGACTGTCACTAAGCAGCAGACCAAGCCGAGCCTGGTTTCCCCCAAAAATGCTGCGGTGATTATAACGCTGGCTCCAGACGCAGTTAAGAAGGGGGTAACCTATGCTGAGGTGCTGGAACAGGCGGAGCGCGAGGTCGATCTGAAAGAGCTCGGCATAGGGAGGTATGAAGATTCGTCGTACTGCGACTGGAGCCAGGCTTCTGGAGATGCCAACGCTGCCATTGGAGCAGTCCAGAGAGAAAGCGGATCTGTTAGCTGGTCGGTTACGGACGGCGTTGGGCGGAGTCGCAGAGGTCACCTGCCCTACCAAAACGGTGTCTCTCCGGGTCTCTGGCCTAGACGACTCTGCCACACCAGAAAAAGTGGCAATGGCGGTGGTCCGTGCCAGTGGTTGCCTCCTTTCTTCCGTTAAAGTGGGAGCCATCCAGTCGGGTCCGAGAGGGGTCGGCTCGACCACAGTCCACTGCCCAGTGGACGCAGCGAAGAAAGTAATCGATGCTGGACGTTTGCTAGTAGGATGGAGCTCCGTGGCGGTCCAGGCCCTTGAGCAGCGCCCCCTGCGTTGCTACCGGTGCTTAGGCATGGGACACACGAGTGCCTTGTGTCCCGCTAAGGAGGACCGTAGCAAACTCTGCTACAGATGTGGCGTGGAGGGACATCTGGCAGCGGGGTGCAATGGAACTATGCGCTGCGCAGTCTGTGCTGACGCAGGGATTCCTTCAGATCACATCATGGGTGGAAAGAGCTGCCGCCCTACCCCCGCTAGAAGCGGGACTGATCCTCAAACGCAGGCCAACGGCAGGCATAGTCCTGCACGGGAGGATGCTGATATGACTTCATGAACCGGACACAATATATGAGCATCCTCCAGACGAACTTGAACCACTCTGCGGGGGCCCAAGACCTCCTACTGCAGTCTCTCGCGGAGTGGCAAATAGATTTGGCGGTGGCATGTGAGCCCTATTATGTCTCTTCTCAGTCACATTGGGTCGGGGATACAGAGGATTTGGTGGCTATAGTTTCCGCGGGCTCCGGTCCCCCTCTATATGCCGTCGAGAGGGGTACGGGGTATGCGGTGGCGAGATGGGGAGAATATACGGTCGTTGGGGTATATTTCTCGCCTAATCGTACACTGGCGGAGTTCGAGGATTTTCTTGATTCTGTCAGTGCGGCTTTTCGCCGGCATAATGTAGGGCGCACTTTGGTTCTTGGGGACTTCAACGCTAAGAGCCAGGCGTGGGGAAGTCCCAATACGAACAGCAGGGGCAGGGCTGTACAGGTGTGGGCTGTGCACCTAGGACTGTCACTTCTTAACAGGGGAACAGCCCTTACTTGTGTTCGAAACCGCGGAGGGTCCATAGTGGACCTGTCATTCGCCACAACTTCGGTTGCCGATAGGGTAACTGACTGGAGGGTAGTTGACGGGGTGGAGACCTTGTCGGACCACAATTATATTCGGTTTGAGATCTCTGCCCTCACCGCCGTATCTCCTCGCGGGAGTCAGAATTGTTTCCCACGTTGGTGCCTGAGTCAAATCGATCGCGAGTTGCTGATAGAGGCATCAGTTGTCCAGAGATGGTCGTCACCACGCCGAGAAATGAACGCCAGTACTGAGGAGACGGCAGATCGTCTGCGCGAGGCCCTGACTGAAGTGTGCGATTCCTGCATGCCAAGGCATCGCGGTTGTCGTCGTCGTAGGTCTGTGTATTGGTGGTCGGGAGAAATCGCAGATCTCCGTACTACCTGTCACAGAGCCCGGAGAGCGTATGTTCGATGTCGTAGGAGGAATGGCCTGGACTCGGTCCTAGAAGGGCAATTGAGGGAGACTTATCGCGAGGCCAAAAAGGGCCTTCAACTCGCGATAAGCCACGCTAAAGAGCGAGCCCGAGAGGAGATGCTGGAAGATCTGAACCGAGATCCTTGGGGACGTCCCTATCGCGTTGCAAGAAGGAAGCTCCGTAACCAGGGGCCTCCGACGACTCAGAGCCTCGAGCCGGAGTTTTTGCGTCGAGTAGTCGAGGAACTCTTCCCGGACTCCCGGGGTCATATCCCTCCGAGGATGTCTGCCTCAGTAAGCGATGGAGACAGAGGCTCTGCTCCGCTAGTTACTGAGGAAGAAATGGATGTGGCGCTGGACCGACTTCGGTCAAGGAAGACGGCTCCGGGACCTGACGGCATTCCGGGACGGGTCATTTACATGACCCGAGAGTTCCTCTCGGGGCAGCTCAAGGAACTGTTTGATCAATGCCTGCGAACCGGGCAGTTCCCTGGGAATTGGAAGGAAGGCTTGCTGTGCCTCATCCGAAAAGAAGGCCGTCCGTTGGACGCTCCGTCAGCGTATAGACCGATAGTCTTACTCAATGAGACCGGGAAGCTGTTTGAAAAGATTTTAGCTGACCGGCTCGTTGGCCACCTTGAATCTGTCGGTCCAGGACTGTCGACGGCGCAATATGGCTTTAGGGCGGGGCGCTCAACTATAGATGCTCTGGAGTCTCTGAAGGCTCTAACGGATGAGGCAGTGGCCACAGGGGATGTCGTCCTCGCCGTCTCTCTGGACGTCACGAATGCCTTCAATAGTCTCCCCTTTGAGACTATATTAGAGGCACTCAGATATCACGAAGTGCCCCTGTATCTTAGGAGATTGCTGGAGGCATACTTACAGGATAGATGGGTGGCGTGGATAGGGCGCGACGGACAAACAGTACGACGGCAGGTGCTCAACGGGGTTCCGCAGGGGTCTGTCCTGGGGCCGGTGCTTTGGAACATCGGCTTTGACTGGCTCCTGCGGGCACCTTTGCTCCCTGGGATGAGGGTAATATGTTACGCAGATGACACCCTCGTCACGGCTCGTGGGAGCACATTTAGGGAGGCATCCCTTCTGGCCACGGTCGGCACGTCGTTGATAGTGAGGAGAATCCGTATGTTGGGCCTGAGGATCTCACCTGCCAAAACGGAGGTTCTCCTATTTCATGGTCCACGTAGGGGTCCTCCTCGGGGTGCGTCCATTACCATCCAGGGTGTAGATATCCAGGTTAAGCCCCAGATGAAATATCTGGGCCTAATCCTGGACGGTAGATGGACATTTAGGAGGCATTTTGAGCTGCTTGCTCCGAGGCTAGTCGGGGCAGCTGCCGCTCTCGGGAGGCTTTTGCCAAATATCGGGGGGCCGGCATCAGCTTGCAGGCGACTTTATACGGGTGTCATCAGGAGCATGGCACTTTATGGAGCTCCCATATGGATACATGCACTGTCTCCGCAGAATGTGTCTCTCCTGCGGAGACCACAACGGGTCATCTCAGTGCGTGCTATTCGAGGGTACCGTACGGTGTCGTGGACGGCGGCCACTCTCCTATCAGGTGACCCGCCTTGGGAATTGCAGGCCGAAGTACTCGCCCAGGTGTACCAGTACCGGTCGCGCATGAGAGCTCAAGGTGAAAGACCAGGGCCGGAGGAGATAGGTCGGCTGCGATCCTGTGGAAATGAGGCCCTGGTACAAAGGTGGAAAGAGGACCTCGAGTCTCCGACGGCTGGTACCTGGACTGTCGAAGGAGTCCGGCCCCATTTAGAGCGGTGGCTGAATCGGCGTCATGGCATGCTGACGTATCGTCTCGTGCAGGTCCTCACCGGACACGGATGCTTCGGTGGGTACTTGCACGGTATTGCTAGAAGGGAGGCGTCTCCAGCCTGCCATGAATGCGGTGCGCCACAAGACACGGCGCGCCACACCCTCGCAGAATGCGCGTCATGGGCGCCACAAAGACACTCGCTGGTGTCGACACTTAACGGGGATCTCTCGCTGTCAAGCGTCATCAACTACATGCTCGACAGCGAGGACGGATGGTCACACGTCACCTCCTACTGCGAGGAGGTGATGAACATTAAGGAGGCTTTGGAGCGGGAGAGAGAGCAGGCGGCTGATGCTCTCCCGCTCCGCAGAAGAAGACCAGGCAGAAGGAGGCGCCGATATGCGCACCTTCTGCAACCCCCGTAGAAACCAGTGACCAGTGGTACGGTGAGCGCGTCGGGGCGTCAAAGTGCATGCTTTCGCGATCCTTTGGTGCCCCATCTGGGACGCAGGCGGCTCCGCTGGGTTTTAGTGGGTATTCTGACTCAGTCAGCGAGTCCCACATACCCGGCCGGAGACTGCGCGGTTTTGACCCGCTCAGTCTACGGACGGGATGCGTAAACGCATTTCCCAGCGACAAAAAAAAAAAAAAAAAAAAAAGGTTCTATACACTCAGGTGGCAAAAAAGTTCAGTCCAAAAAATTACGTACGTGTTTATTTGGATAAAATTATAATTTACAATAAGTTTAAATAATAAGTATTCAGATGATATATATTATAATAACATTATGAATTACTCTGAATATTATGTTTATGTTAATAACATTATGAATAACTCTAAAGTATGCAGGTTCTATCAAAACGCTTTCCTTCACGCCTAAACAACAACTAACTGAAATTCATTAAATTTCTAGTAATTATTTTACAACATCATCTCTGCCAACAGTATATTTAAAACAAGTAGGTAAATGTATACTCTTGCAGCATATAGACAATATATCTTTTTCATGTAAATAGGCACTGCTCTAGTTTGAAGAGAATTATATTTTAACACCAACTAAACAGACGCATCCGTTCCTTATAATAAACATAGAGTGCACCCGCATGCAACATTCTAGAGCAATTAGCACGTACGTCCATTTCGGAGAAGTCAGTTCATTGTCATCTGAAAATTACCACTCTTGTGAGTAAAGTGGGCCGTCAAACGGGTTAACGGGGTAGCGGGTATTCTCTTACTTTATAACCCGTGACTTTGCCCGTGTATTTGATGCAGCCCATTTTTGCTTTCTTTATTTTTATGTCTCAATGTTTTTGCAATGAATCTTTAAAACAAATTATATAATTTAACAATTTAGCTTAAAAGCTTTATGTACAATAATCTTAATATTATGTTAAATGTATTCTTAAAACGATAACTTTATTTTTAATTTCACCCTTTTGTTACGTTTGCGACAACAATTTGAACTTTTCGATTCATTTATCGCTTAGGAACCTTTTTATTGGCTATTTAAAATAAATTCTCTTTATTGGTTTCGAGGTTCTCTTTATTGGTAAAAAAATATGTAAGATTGAGTAAGAACAATTATTGTTTTTTTTTGTACACTGCACAGGGCAGGGCGGACGGCGTGAAAAAATGGCGTTAGTTTATCGGTACCAAAAATTCTTATTTTGCCTCCAACAGTAAGGACACGCTGAAGTTCGCTCAGTAGCCACCTATAAATTTTGACAGATTACTGTTTGCTTGTACAAAAAAAGGTTTACGTAAATCGTTTGGATGCCCATCAGAACAACAAAAGCGAAACACTCGAATGATTTATGACCGAGTCTGCAGCGAGATAATAACACTACTATAGTCAGTCAGTGTTGAATCAGCACAAGCTGAATTTCTTATCAGTGCGGTGGTAAGAACCCAATTTAAAAACTTATCAAGCTTTATTCTTTCTGATACAAAACTTAACGAGGTGATTACAGTTTCATGAAAAACTCAATTATTTCCACCTTACGCTTAAACCTTTTGAGACTATGTTTTCCAGATAAAGTCCACATGCTCTGAAAAGGAAAACCTATTATTATAATACAAGGAAGCAAAAATTCCTTCGACCCAAAGCCGTCGTGCGCAAACTTCATTTTAATTTTAAATCTTCTCGCTCCTCAAAGGCTCATATTTCGTATCTTATATATTTTTCGTAGCTTATAATAATATTAGTTCGGGTGTTTTGTTTTGTTATTACATATTCAAACAACATTTTTACTTTACATTTACGCTACAAACAGTTGTAGTATCAAAATGTAGATACCTACTATTTATAATTGATCTGAACTAACTAACATACGCACACGTACACACATTTTTTGCATGATTTTAGTTTGTAGTTCATATTAAATGCACTCTCGTTTTTCCCAAATTGCATCTACAACTTATTTTAAGACATTAACACCCAAGATACGGCGGCCTAGGTTGGGAATGGCAAATATAAAATTATATAATATTATACATCCCGTATTTCTTGTAATTTTTTTTGTAGATACTATCTGCTAGCCCGCAAATCCACACGCGTGAATTTCAGTTTTTACAAATCCCGAGGCAATAGCGGACTATTCCGGGACAAAGCATATACATTAATCCTGGGTATGAGCTGCCTAAATTCCCAGCCAAATCGGTTGAGTAGCTGTGGCGTGATTGAATAACAAACTTTTTTTTTTTTATAATTGATAGGCTTGCGCTTGACTACAATCAAGTCTGATGAACAGAAATGATGAGGTCTAGGATGGAGCGCGCTTGCCTAGAAAATGCCTATTCACTCTTCTTTTGAAGGCACCCAGATTGTATTTGGCTGGGAACACGGAAGCTGGAAGGGTGTTCCACACCTTAGCGGTTCGTATCAGAAACGTAGAAGAAAAGCGTTTCGTACGAGTACGCTGGACATCAACCACATAAGGATGCCACTTCTCTCGACGTCTCGCGGTTCTATGGTAGAAAGGTGAAGGAGGCACAAGGTTGTGGAGTTCTTGAGCACACTCTCCAAAATATATCCTGTAAAAAACCGCTAAACAGGCAACATCCAAACAAATAAAAATAATAATGTTTTGCTTCGAGTACGATGTCCAGAGACTCTTTAATATCCCTTGATATTGTATCCCTGGGCTGATTTTAACGTTCTGGATAGGTATAGCTATAGGTAATTTCATAAGCCATCTATCTAACTAGATAGAGTATTAATAAAATCCGCAATTTCGTATCAATGTAAAAATAAGCCACTTATGGAAATTAACAATTAACAATAAATTCACCAATTGCAAGAGAGTGATAAATAATAATAAACGATTGTCAATACTGCAGTCGGCAGGTATCATTCGATTAATTAGTGTAACTGCATCAGCTCATTGTAACAGGTTTAACTTTTCAATTAATCAACGTTTTCACCTTGCCTGTTTGATTTATATCAACGGATCGATTATTAGGTACTTTTGTATTTTCATAGTTATTATTTTACTGCTAATGCCCAACGACTCCTTACACTCTACTAGTTAGAACTTGACTGCGATCTCATCTGAGGAAAAGAATAGATGCAGTTGAAGATGTTAACGTACTAACTTGGAAAGTAAACACACCCCTAACGGTTTCTCCACAGCATCACGCCGGAACGCTAAATCGCTTGGCGGTGCGTCTTTGATGGTAGGGAGGTAACTAGCCACGGCCGAAACTAACTAGCCGAACACGGCTGAACTAGCACACTTACCCATTTCAAATTCCAAACTTGTAGTAAAAGATTCATCCGTTATTTCAGATTGTAGCGAAAGAATTTTGTAGTTTACCGATTACTTAGCATATACTCAGACGATACAAAGACTGATTTCTGTACCCTAATTTCGCTTGTAAATACGAACCGCAATACGAACAAAACAAACAGGCGCAGACGTCAAGACGATGCTGTAGTACGTGACACAAAAGACGCCTCTACACGACACGACATGGCAATGTCTCCTCTGTCTCCTCATGAAATATTCTGTAGTTGCAACTTGCATTACTTGTTCATAGCACGCTGGGAGGAAACCTAATTCATGATATTTAAAAATTTATCAAATTACTTCAAACACCTACGTCCTACATGTAGTATAGCAAATTGTCTCAGAGATGGATGACCTCTGTATTTGGCCCTTTGAAATGATCTGCACTGGCATGCTTTCACAGCTTGCATCCAGTAACTACCCATGACTCTCCTAATACATCTTTGATGGTACTGTTACGTAATAATATGTCCCGACGCTGGGGAACCTTTCTAACACCATTCCGAACGTCCTACGAGCTATGCGCTCAATCATATAATTATTGTGTCAAACATTAGCGCCACACTTTAAGCTTACTTCGGTTGAGCGCATAGAGATCTCTCTGGTCATCGCTCAGTCTTTTTAATGAAGCTTTACTTACATAATATAAGTAGGTCATTGATGCAATCCGTGCGATCCAATTCTTGGCTAGGATCTGGGGTTTTATTCTCGATAGTATAAAATTGTACATCGGCCAAGCATCGCCGGTAACCATAGCAACGCAGCCATCACCATCCAATAAGTGCCTTAGCTGCATAATTGATGTAAGCATTAACCAATCAGCTTCGTAGATGTAAGCTCGATGCTGCTATAAGTATTTTTTCAGTATCTATAGGGGCTGCTTTGAAAATGTGAAGAGTTTAGCCCACAGTCTTCACGCAATTCATAAATATTATGGAGAACTCTCAGATACGTTATCATCCTCACGATATTTTTCTTCACCTAAACATATTTGGTTGGCCCGTAATTGGGACCAACATACACATAAAAATACTTGAGACAGAAATAATTTTTGTACCAAAGCTGATCTCGGCTCCCTAATTTCGCTCGCATGCCCGAAACAAAAACAAACACGGCACATTCGTGAATACAATGTGTAATATGTGTCCCGAAAAGCTGTCTCCACACGACACGACGGGCTGTCTCCGCAAACATTCCGCAGCTTGCATTCCCAGTTCATACCGAGCTCGAAAGTAAACCGAATATACGCGACAGTATTAAATTCGCCTTTGTTTTGTGAAGTAGATTTATGGTTCATACAAGAATTGCACCTAATTCTTAATCACGTAATTTTTTGCTTAAAATAGATGTGTAGTGCGTAATCTTATAGGTACAAGGATTGTTTCGGTAATGAGATAAATAGAGCCAGAGGTGTTATAAAAAGACAAATATATTCATGTAATGTGATTTATATTTAAAGTTTTAAACATAGATCGACACTTCCGTATCTAAAAGTTACGACTGATGATATATATTAAGTTCCTAATTTAATTATGTTCTAAATACTATTCTGTAAAGTAATCTTCATTATTAATTATAACAACTTAACAATCGGTGAAACAGTGTTTTTTTTATTTAATTACAAGCAAACTTATTGATTAATAATGACCTAATTAACTAGTAATTATTCTATACATACCTAATGTTATTTTATAATAAAACATACCTACTCGCAGGTAGGTAATTAATTGGAGTTCTTGGCTCGGCCGCCGTCTCGAGCGGTCGCGTCCGGAGAATACGCAGAGCTGCTATCGGTGTACGCGCCCCGCCTCCCCGCGCCCCGCCGACGCGTGTTCGTCGCGGCTCGAGGTGAACCGGTCGACGCGGATCGCGAGCATATTATTATCTACCTGCTGGAAACACGTCGTTCGGAACTCGGATTCCCATCGAGTTTACCGCTAAACCCCTATTTCACCAGTGGGTGCGGTTTGTGTTCTTGCTCGCGGGCGCTTAGCTGGGCCTTCCTTCGGGATCTCACCTGGCTGGGTTGCACGCGCCGAGGGAATAACAGGCCGTACCTACAGTAGGGGTGGTGGTCACGATAAGGGACTCCTGCGAGCTGTTGTTCGTACCGCTGTGAATCTTGTCGGGCGTTTTTCGAGTGGCACTTGCAAGCATTAGTTTGTTGTCCATTTAGGCGATGACATGAGTATCTAACCTTTTGGTTAGATAGTTCGAGTCTAGGCGGGCAGCATACAAGCTCAGTATGAGTGACGGACAAGCGGCCACCAAAAGCAGAGACGATGTACCTGTTGTGCGTAGATCGTCACGGCAGCAAACGCTGAAGTCTAAGGCGAACCCTAGATCGCGAAGCCCGATTTTCTTCTCGCGGCGGCAGGACTCTGTCTCGCCGAGCTCAGGGGAGTCAACGCCGCGGTGGTCATCGGCGTCAAGACCGACAACACCTCTTCCCGGGAGTGGCACTGGACTGGCGGAAGCGCGGGCGGAGTTAAAAGCTGCTCGGGAAGAGACTAGGGAGGCGGCGTTCAATCAATTCCTGAAAGATCGAATTGCGAGACCGGAAGTATTCGAAGCGGTTTTGGACCCGGAGGCTGGTGTCACAAGCGAAAATTCCTGTCGGGAAGACCCGCTCAACCTAAGCGCCCAAGAGCTTCGTGCTTCGGCGGGGAAGAATGCTGCTGCTATTATACAAATGGCCAGCAAATCGAGTAACTTGAAGGGCACGTATATGAAGCAGCTTAAAGCGGCGGCGACTGAACTACAGTCGATAGTGGAGGCCCTAGCTTCAAGAACGGAGACAGAGGAAGTGCGCCGGCTGCGGGCAGATAACGCCCGCCTTCGATCGGAGGTGAAGAATCTCAAGGCGGAGCTTATAGCCCACCGGCGTGAATTCGCTGAAATGAAGACGATAATGGCGGCGGCCACTAAATCTCCGTCAAGAGATGCGCCAGCTCCCACTCTGAGTGCTAGCATATTGGACGAACTCAAAGCTTCAATCGTATCCTCGGTCGGGGTGATGTTGGATGCCCGCTTTGCAGGGATTGAGGAGCGCCTTCTCCCAGAAAAGGTGCACCGCCCACCTCTATCGGCAAACAAAAGGAGGCTGGGTACAACGCCTCGGGCTCCAGATACTTCAGCGCCTACAGTCGGTGGTAAAAAAACGTCGGAGGCAGCCTCTAACAATCCTCCGGAGGCAGTAGCTGGGACGAGTGGGGCTTCGCAAACTGCGTCAAGCTGGGCCACTGTTGCCGGAAAAAAGGCGAATAAAGCCTCTCACCCAGAAGCATCCGCTGCCACCCCACCAGCGCCACCAAAGGCTTCTCCCGTGACTGTCACTAAGCAGCAGACCAAGCCGAGCCTGGTTTCCCCCAAAAATGCTGCGGTGATTATAACGCTGGCTCCAGACGCAGTTAAGAAGGGGGTAACCTATGCTGAGGTGCTGGAACAGGCGGAGCGCGAGGTCGATCTGAAAGAGCTCGGCATAGAGGGAGGTATGAAGATTCGTCGTACTGTGACTGGAGCCAGGCTTCTGGAGATGCCAAAGCTGCCATTGGAGCAGTCCAGAGAGAAAGCGGATCTGTTAGCTGGTCGGTTACGGACGGCGTTGGGCGGAGTCGCAGAGGTCACCTGCCCTACCAAAACGGTGTCTCTCCGGGTCTCTGGCCTAGACGACTCTGCCACACCAGAAAAATTGGCAATGGCGGTGGTCCGTGCCAGTGGTTGCCTCCTTTCTTCCGTTAAAGTGGGAGCCATCCAGTCGGGTCCGAGAGGGGTCGGCTCGACCACAGTCCACTGCCCAGTGGACGCAGCGAAGAAGGTAATCGATGCTGGACGGTTGCTAGTAGGATGGAGCTCCGTGGCGGTCCAGGCCCTTGAGCAGCGCCCCCTGCGTTGCTACCGGTGCTTAGGCATGGGACACACGAGTGCCTTGTGTCCCGCTAAGGAGGACCGTAGCAAACTCTGCTACAGATGTGGCGTGGAGGGACATCTGGCAGCGGGGTGCAATGGCACTGTGCGCTGCGCAGTCTGTGCTGACGCAGGGATTCCTTCAGATCACATCATGGGTGGAAAGAGCTGCCGCCCTACCCCCGCTAGAAGCGGGACTGATCCTCAAACGCAGGCCAACGGCAGGCATAGTCCTGCACGGGAGGATGCTGATATGACTTCATGAACCGGACCGATATGCGCACCTTCTGCAACCCCCGTAGAAACCAGTGACCAGTGGTACGGTGAGCGCGTCGGGGCGACAAAGTGCATGCTTTCGCGATCCTTTGTGCCCCATCTGGGACGCAGGCGGCTCCGCTGGGTTTTAGTGGGTATTCTGACTCAGTCAGCGAGTCCCACATACCCGGCCGGAGACTGCGCGGTTTTGACCCGCTCAGTCTACGGACGGGATGCGTAAACGCATTTCCCAGCGACAAAAAAAAAAAAAAAAAAGGTAGGTAATTAATTATTTATTAAATATTTTAAAAACATAATAATTATTCACAGCCATTGTATTATTCAATTCATTAATTAAAGACCTTAGTACCATGTATATTTTAACATTATTTAATAAAAATTGTGTTATTGTTTTATTCTTACACTAGAAAATGTTCATCCTATTCTGATGATATTTTTGTGAAGGTTCTAAGGAATTTGATGATAGTTATGATTCACAACTTTATTTAATTTATTTTGAATTCAGCGGTAAGGTCTTTTAATACACCAGGACATCGCGCACATCGCAATCTAGCAATTTATTTCACCAACCAACACAAGTGTGAACGAAACGAGCAACTCAGTAAACTCAGAGCAGAGAGCAAAATTAACGTTAAGTTTTAGAAAGTAACTCTACGATTTAGCATCGTGAAGTCAACATCTCCTGAGGATGTCCGTCGTCGTCGAGGAAACGTGCGTCGAAGAAAGTGTTGGAAAATTGTGTGTGGTGTTTCATGTGGGCAGTGTTCCTGCATATTGTATACCATACAGAATCTTTTCAAGTAGCGGATTATAGCAAAACAAATTAATCTGTCCTGCTAATTATGGATTTCCGCAAAATAACGCCTGCTTCCATTCAATACCTTCATGCTCATCACACTATTTTTTTCTAGTTGCGGGAATCGAACCCACACCCTCTGACGCAGACGGCAGGATCGTTACCGCTACGCCATTCAGACGACCCTCATAATGAAGACAAGGGATAAGGAAAGATTGTTGATATTTCCACGGTAGCAGCCGGGGAAACAGGGGCGAGTCAGTTCATAAAGCTTAATAGAATACGGGCTGATTTTTCAATTGTCAGATAAACGTTAACTGGGGAATAAATATGACGTTTTGACATATTATGTATGGAATATTTGTCAAATTTACTCCTCAGATACTTTATCTAGCGATTGAAAAATCGGCTCTAAGTGTAACATATTATGAAGATTAAAATCGAATCTAGTTAATGATACCGATGATCTCAATATCTTTAGGATAAAAGAAGTTGTTCTTCCGCATGGGTATGGACGATATCTGCTGGTCCACTGGCACCCTTGTGTCGTACAGCGATGGTGATTGGAAGATGATGCCGAAGGTGCCGACGAAGCAGGCGATGGTGAACAGCCATAGGAAGAAACGATCAAGCACCATTGACATGAACTTCCAGTCTTCTACTACCTGTGGACGAAGAAATATTTTTTTATTACAAAAAAAACTTAGAAAACACGGGCGTTGTGGATCACACGATATCGCGTGGTCTGTTATAAACTGGTATCTTACTTTCTTTTTTTTTTTGAAGAGATGAGATGTTTATTATTGAACCAGGAAATTGCACAGTACAAAAATCTCCTTAAGAGCGTTCATGCAAAACGGCGCGCATCGCGTTTCGTACCATACTAAATTGGTTTTGCGTTGGCGCTGACGCAATTTTGCGCTCAAAATGGTATTACAAAAAAAATTATAGTAAAATAAATATACAACTTATTAAAATAGTAAATAACCAGTGACATTGAATATTAATTGAATTAAATTACTATAATTCAGAAATAACAAAATATCTTGGATTTTATCCTAAAATAATACGTGTAATTTATCAAAATGCTAAAAATGACACTTTTCGAATTATGGTTTTTGAATGAAAATCTAGGAAAATCGTGTTTTTTTTAGACACTTTTTAGTAAATTATTAATTTTCTAAATATGTCATTGTTATAAGTTTGTGTTGTGAAACATGGCAAATATCTTGCATCAAAATAGAGCTTCCACCGATAAGTGAGTAATTAGCCTTTACCTTAAACTTTCTAATGAGAAAGTTATACACATATTTTCAAATATTTTTGAGACAAAAACTAGATTATGAAATGCCAAATAATATGATGGCAATTATCTAATCAATAATTGAACACGTGACACTCTTATGTTACGTCAAAAATAGACAATTTTGACTCAAGCATAATTCCAACGCATGAACGGTCTTAAATCTAGTGCACAGAATAGGTAGATACAAAAAAATGTTTAACCTGATGGAGTGCTTTGGCGTCCGTACTAGGAAAACCTAATTGACACTTGATATCGTGGGACCTCCCAAAAACGCGTATTATCAGCTCTTAGTAGCAGCTCTAGCCATGTGTAATAATGCGCGGAATCACGTGACTAACTCAGCAATCATTTCATTTGATTCCACTGATTGATCGATTTTTAATTGATTGATTTGATTTCAATGATTGATTTTGATTTCTGTCACTTACGATCCTGGCGCCTTCAAATCAAGAGTGAATAGGCATCTTCTAGGCAAGCACGTTCCACCTTAGACTGTATCATCACTTTCCATCAGGTGTGATCACAGTCAAGTGCTAGCCTATATAGTTAAAAAAAATCGTTTTAACGAAAAGCGCTAATGATAAATACTATATCTTTTTAGCGTACCTATTATTGCAAAATACCATAGGTGCTGATCTATTGTGAGAACCCGTCAAAGTAATATATCAATTCGCATGTTAAAAAATTTGACGTGGATACAAAATTTAATAATAAACATAGGTATTTTCAAATTGGGGTTCTCTCAAACCTGATAAACAGGCGAAACTGAACGCGATCTCGATAAAATTCACTGCGATTTTATTGCGAAAGTTTTAAATTGTCGGGAACAAGGCGCCGCGCCCTCCCCTCGAAGAATTAGGCATCTCGGATCGCTATTGGAACGGATCTCAAACGAAATTGCTAATAATGTACCCCTCCTTCGTTGTTGAGGAAAGAATTGAAAACGAGGTACCTATCAAATTTCCAACAAGAGTTTTTAACTGGAAGGATATTGACCATCGATGTATGGAATCCCGTATCAAGTTCAATCAAATCCAAACTTTATTTTTTATATATTACGATCTCCACGTTAACTCTTACAATTATTATTTTTTTAATTAACATCCGGATTACAAAGTTATAGGCAAATAAACAAGGTGTAGTTCTTAATAAAATCTGTATAATAGGAAATGTGCGTTGAAAAGAAAGTAACTTTTTGTATGCAAAATTAAATTCCGGATATGAATTCCTAGGGCTGGTTCTTAAAAATCACTATTTTATTTTTCTAGATTATTTTGGTTTTGTTTCATGAGAAGGCATAAATAACGACCGCGTCCCGCGCTCGTCTGATTTGGCAAGTATAGTAATCGGCAAAGCTTTTGCGAATGAGTAAAAACATTATTTTATTATTACCAATCATTTTACGTATAAAAAAAATCATAACAGAATTTCAAAGCCAATTAAGACCTTTCAATTTAGATTGTCTCAAAAAGGGTTTAAATCTATGAAATTAAGTTAATTTGTTTTGAAAGAAAAGTAAAAAGGAAGGAAACAAGCGACACTGCTACGCTTCTCGGCGTGATAGGATAGGATTCTATTACGTAACTTTTAAATTGTCCGGCGTAAAGCGAGCCGCTGTGACTAATCGCTTTAACTGGATGGAATTAATTTCCACTAAAGCAGATATCAGAGATTTCTAATGATAGTTACTAATAAGTTATAATGTAATATGACCCAAGACCTAGGTCTTGGACACCATGTCTATAAAATTAGTTGGATGATGTATATATTTTATTAAAACATAATATTTTAATGTTTGTATGGACACTAAGTAAAGATCTACTGAATAAACACTAATAAATTAAGGGCCGAAGGGAATAAATAATTTGAAACAGATGCCATACAAAAGCTGTCAAAACGTCATATTTATTCCTCACTTAACGTTTATTAGCCCTCAGTATAACTAACATTCATACTCATAATATTTATAAACATATTCCAGTTGTTAGAATCGAACTTCTACCACCGTTATACTTATACCGTCTGCGCCAATCCGTCGTCAAAATTTTTAGTGCGACTAATGCCAGCCATTAGCCATACACCATCCTGCATCGTCCAATCAGGAGCGTCATGACGATTGGACGTTAAATAAAACTGGCCGTGAGTGGGCGTGGTTGGCATGACACTAATATCTTTCATTATATTCATGCCAATCCAATCACATTGTTCAGCAGTTAGTAACAAAATCAATTTAATAAATAATTTAAAAGGAAAGTGTGATAACTCCTTAAAGTCGCCCCTGCAGTGGGTAATCTCTAATATATAAAATTCTCGTGCCATTTTTTGTCACCAAACTCCTCCGAAACGGCTCGACCGATTTTTGTAAAATTTCCAGTGTACGGATCGGTAGGTCTGAGAGTAGATCGTAAGCTTTTTTTTTATATCCCTAATGGCAAAACAATGTTTGCTGGGTCAGGTATCCTCTATTTTTATGTCATAATTGTGTAAAGTTGCTATAAAACTGACTTAATGTCATCAAAACGCATATAGTAAAAACTTTCAAACCCCTTTGCATAACATTCGGCACTAATGCCGCATGTCCACTCACAATCTCCTCCAATACTGCAGCCAGTGACCGTAAACCCATAACGGCTGTCTCCTGATATCCCCTCGAGCCGTTATGACGCCTGCACTCCGTGAAATGGTTATTGAATTTCGATTTATCCCCATAAGTACGTCTGAGAGTGAAATTTCACTTGTGTGAAGTGACACTTCACTTTTTTGCTTCTCATTAGATTAAAACTATCTACTATGGTCGACATAGCATCGGATTGGGACAAAAACGCGCCAGCCAATAATAAATTTCATTTCACTCCATTGCCTATGTGGTGTATTAAAAATGTTTACCTAATATATTATTAACTATTATAATTACTTTAAGTAAGTAGGTACATAAAATTACTAGTAGGGCGCGTGGAGGCGCGGGCCACATGTGGCCTGCGTGCTGTCTTCCCCCCTATTTGCCTTCCAACTTTTAGTCATTTCAACATTCCCCATACATTTTCTATGGAAAAATAAATTCCGCCATTTTGATTTTTTTTTCAATCCATCGAATAGACCTCCGGGTCCGGATTAACTCTTGTCAAGAAACCACTCTTGCATCTTTTATACTTTCCGAGATATCGACGAAATTCGAATGGCGGCCATTTTGAATCCGCCATTTTGAATTTTTTTTCAGCTCACTGCCAATTGGATGACGTTTCAAATGACATTTGGTCGAGCACCCCCCACCTATCTTCGATACCCTGGCCGTGCTTTTCACCCGTCTCCGAAATCCTCAATCATCAGCTTTCTCCGTATTTTTCCTCCGAATGAATTTTTTTCTTCTATACGACCACATCCGTGAAAAAAAAATTTTTTCATACAAAATTGTTCAGGAGAGGTGATCAATCAGTCAGTCAGTCATTCAGTGAATCAGCACGAGTAGCTATATATATAGTAACATTAATGTCACTAGTAAATTATAAGATGAACCGCTATAAACTTAACCCTCCTGATGGTCTGCGGGACGTGGGGCGAGAGTCGCTCAACCAATCAGCAAGTCTGTCGCTGTACGCCGGCAGCGCTGACGCATCGTTATAGCCAATCGCATCACCCGCCCCGCGTCCCGCAGACAATCAGGAGGGTCAAATTTATAGCGGTTTACCTTCGAAAGATTGAAATCGCGTTAAATTGTAGTGGACTTGAGAGAAGTCCATGCTTCGATTTTCGACAACAAAAAGAAACAAAGTTTGGAATAACACTTAAAACAAAACTCCATACTATATTTTCATGTGTGTTTACACTTGATAGATGGCGCTCACAGATTCGCTCTCTCTTCAGTTAGCTCGAGCTAACGAGTTCGTCATACCAAACCTATATACGTGATTGCATGCGTGCCAATTCTGTTGACTAGTAAGAGACATTTTTATTCTACATTTTCGAAGATTTTCATAAGTTTTCTTCGTGACGGGATTTTTGCAAAAATCCATTTTTATTTGCCTAGCCCCCTGTGCGATATAGTCCAAAAAGAAACTTTGTTTTAAAAATTGTCTACGGAGAAGTGATACAAAATTTAGCAATGAATGCGTTCCCGAATACATTCACGTCAAAAGGGAATTTCATTAATACGCGGACCATAAAAAATCTACGCGTAGAAAAATGAGGTGTACAGTTTATCCGGAAATCACGGGAGCCCCGTAATTACCCGGGACAACGGAAATTAAAACCCGGTAACGGAAGTGTAAACCGAGCTCGCCGGATAAGGGGCGACGCCGACTGACTAGCCATGAAGAAGTTGTTGTTGTTTCCTTGTTTCTGCTGGATTGTTCGTTGCTCTATGTTTGGTACCTGAGTCATGATGGGTATTTTTAAAACGAATCAAAATTCACAAGTTCTATTCATGGCACATTTTAGTTGAAAATAGGTAAAAATTATTATCATTTCTAACATGGCTCAGGTTTGTCTAGTCTAAGATGAAGCTTTATTAGCGCTCCGTCATTTATAATCAAGAGGGATATACGCTTAGAGATAAACACTTAAATATGAAGGATACTCTTTACGATTCGTTATACATTGCTGCTTTAATGAATGACACAAAACTTAGATCGATGGATGGAAAATAAATATCAATTCAGTTCATTGACTCTAACTTCTTGAAAGCCATTAAATATGAAACCTCTGATCATAACCTAAAAAGGCAGTATAAGTACCGCATAATATTAAATGACTTAGTAGGTATGTACTAAGTAAAAGTATTTTAAAGAAATAAATCGATTAATAAAATAGCACTCAAGCCACAAATGATTCGTTCCAATCAGTTTATTCGGACGGCCGGAAACTGGGGCAATTTTCTCCATAATCCGGAACTATGATTGCCGTATTGTTATTCTGGACACGTTTTTCCGGACACGTTTTTACGGTCGACAGATAAACGAGGCTCATTTTTGAGACGCCGATACAAATGACGCGCCGGGCGCTCGATTCAGAAATAATTTCACAGGATTAATTTCGCACTTGAACGGTATCGCGGCTTATCTGAGTGCTTGCTGTATGGAACGTATTAAATATTATTGCTACGTATTTTATGGATATTACGACTGTTGCATATAGACAATATTACGCAAGTAACGTGTAGGCGGGGTTTCAGAGAAATGACTACGTGTAATTTAAACTTCATATGCATTGGTCTGTAAGAACGACAAAATACAAAATCGGATTTTTGTTCTCATCAAAAATTACTCGTAAAGGTGTACATACACAGGTTGCACATACCATAACGGGTCGGTCTCAAGTCTGTAAGACCGACATCAAACAATTATTATATTCTTAATAATCTGTCTAGATTTTCGTCAAAAATAACCACATAATAAAATATATGTAACCATAAAATGTGCAAAATAATTTTTCCGTTTTTAGACGAAAAAAATTTTTTTTCGGTATGTCGTTTAAAAAAAATTGAACCTCAATTAAATATGACTATTAATAAGTACCCACTAAAGTGACTTTACTAAATGGTTTATATCCCCATAGAATAATTTATTTATTTATTTGCGTCTAACAAGGGACATCCTTGTTTAAGAAATCAAATCTTAATAATAATAATCTTAATATATATAAATCTCGTGTCACGATGTTTGTCCGCGATGGACTCCTAAACTACTGAACCGATTTAGTTCAAACTTCGTGAATATCTGTCATTTGGTCCAACTTGAGAGATAGGTTATTTTAAATCTCAAATTATAGTCGCAATTTTAATTTATTAATATAACAAAAACTTTAGCCACAGCAACGCGTGGCCGGGTCAGCTAGTAAAATATAATTTTGTACTTTCGGTCTGTGACACCAGGGAGGGATACTGGAAAAATCGATGATACTGGAAAAATAAGAACCTGAAAACTAGAACTTTACTGTATTTTACAAGAGCCTGTACGTTAGGCCTAGGTCTGTAAAATAAAGATATTTTGAGGTTTAAGTTTGAGTTTTGAGTTTATTCGCGTCTTTCCACGAAACCCGCAGTGGGGCGCGCTCGGAATTAAATGGCTAGTCGCAGGTTGGATTCCCGTCTTTATAATTTCTAAATAAAACTTAATAATTTCTAAATTACCTCAGGCCTGGTCTGATGGAAGGCTTCGGTCATGGCTAGTTAAAACCCTATCCAAAGACGCAGAACGCCAAGAGATTAGCGTTCCGGTGTGTCTAAACCTATAGGGATTGCTTACCATTTTTCAAAATCATCCTTTAACATCTTCGACTGCATCGTCATTTACCATCAAGAAAGATCGCAGACAAGTACTAACTTGTACTGCATAAAAAAGATATCAAATGTATCTAAAAGATAACTTCATTTTCAAGGTTCCCAAAATACCAAATCATATTTAAAATAAAATGTCCAATTCAAGTGATCTAGGCCAATCGCAATCGGAAACTAGGTTCCGTATTCGGGAAACTCACCCCACATTCCGGAACGTAGCGACATTGTTATTCCGGACACGTTTTTACGGTCGGCAGATAACCGCTCATTTCTAAGACGTCGATATAAATAGCACCCGCCGGGCGAATAAATTTTAAAACCATTCCTTTAGATTAACCGCGGTCCCACTCAGAGCTGTGGACTTATCTCGCCCGCCGGCGCTCTTAACTTTTGAATGACATGATCAACAGTGAACGGAAAAGCATAGAAGTTTCTCTTTTATACAACGTGTAACAAAAAATGGAAATAATATTGAAGGGTAAATGTTAGAAAAGGGAAATATTAAATCAATATAAGCATATTTATTTGAAAGAAAGAAAGAAAGAAAAACTTTATTTCACAGAAAATTTCGCCGTAATGTATGGAAAAATTTTACATTCGCGTTCTACACCCCATGATCTACTGCTGTTTTGAAATTTTAAAATTGATACCTGACCAAAAAACCAAACCAAAAAATAGGCAGCCAAACTCTCAAGAATTTCCCGCCATTTTGCAATTTTTTACAGGACCGATTTTTTTTAAATTCCCAACTTGTATTAATATACGAGTATATATTAAGGCCCTCGGCTTCGCCCTCGAACCTCAAACTGCAACCTCGTTAGTAATCGGTAATTTTTAACCCTGGGTAAACGATTTACCTACTATGTATTATAATTGATGTACCCTAGTTCAATAAGATAAGTGAAGTGACATAATTACTTAACAGCCAATTTCAGTTCTTTTTATATTTAAACCTTGTACCTCCATTAAGATAAGGGTCGCCCATTAATACGGCCAAGAGGTAGGAGCTAGGGGGGTGAATAAACCATTTTTAAAACGTCACAATTTGTGGGGTTAGGGCTTTAGGAGATAGAGATATATCGGCGGGGCGGTTGACGGATGTGTGAGGGCATATTGGCGAAAACGGCTTTAGAAAATGATAAATCAAACGTTTCGACGGGTTTTTGTGCGCCATTGCTCCGCCAGCGTGTGCGTGGGATGGGTAATTTTTACAATGGAAGCATTGACTTGGAAAAAATGAGGGCAAATATTGTACCCTGGGATAGATGGGTAGACAAAATACACATTCATATACTGGTGTGGAAAGATTGTCATTTCTTTACAACTCGTGGTTTGTTGACTGAAGACGAGGGCATAAGTTGTCTGACTTTGGAATTTGAAACCCCTGAATGTTCCCCTTGATTTACTTTAAGATTTTTTTTTAATATTTTTATTCCGACTATGTTGCAACACTATCATACACGACTATTGCTTGTATGACAATAATTACAATTTGATTATTATAATTAAACAAGTTTTAATATTATTCCTGAAATAATCCACTGTGACGAACTGATGAATAGACGGATGAAATCGCACCATAAAGGGTTCCATTTTTACTTTTTTAAAATGAAATCCTTTAAGTTGAAATAAAAAAATTGCATGGTTTATGTATTTTCTTTATCGTTCGGCAAAAATCCGGAAAGATGCCAGAGTTAGTAAACAGACCTATCAAAAGGGCAGAACGAGGTCTGCCGAGTCGCACCTAGTTAGTGATAATGAATTGGCAAATGGTTTCAACGGCAATTAACTCAGTTTATTACAGTGTCGTTTCTTCCCGATGCTTAATTGAGCGAATCAATTTAATGTTACTTCGAACAAGGTACGCTTATTTCTTCCAAACATTTCCTTTGCTATAATGACGCTCAAGTTTATTATCATTATAGTCAACTTGATGCAGTTCACGCGTTAGCATTTCGGCCTTGAGTTTGATCCCAAGATGGAACATTTTTGGATCATTAAGTAATTTCTAATCTTCTTACCATCATGGGCATTGCAAGTATAGCAACCAAGTAAGGAGTCAAGACTTTTCTTGACCAGAAAATAAATAAGGATAAGTTTGTAGCACTTTAATAATAGCCATGATTGTAAATTTAACGCTCTATGCAGTGAACAAGAAAGGCATATAAACCGTCGTATCTTACAGATTATCTTTCAAAAATGATGCCAAAAACCAAAAACAAACAAACTTAATTCAAAATTGACGCACAATTAGTTGAGACATCGACGATGACAAAATTCTATACGTCCATGATCCATGGCCAGTCCTATGCCAACCAAAGAGTCACTACTGATGCCAACTATTTACTTTAATCGATATAAAATGTAAAATGACTGCAAGTGAAATAAATCAAAACAACAAACTAACATTGAAGTACCACATAAATTTTAGAGATGGCGCTATAAAATTACTAAGCAACCCGGCTGTAACGGCCGGCGCTTCGACATGCTTGGGACAAATATAGAGTTATTCCTTGCTCTGTGTTTGGGACGATAAAATAAAAGTAGAAAAACTATTTTGATTTACATCAAAACGGAAACTGTAACAGCTATAGTCAAGTCAATTATCAATCAAAGCCTCGCTCCATTCCAGCTGAGCTCTGACTTGATGAATATTACCGATCGTTAGCAGTTTGAGAACTTTTCACTTTCGCGCTAAGAAAATGATCATTGTATTTTTAATTCGCTTTAAATTAGAACGAGTTAACTTTTTATATAAATTTGATACTAATGCGCTATAGATAAGGCTAGCTTTATTGTATAATTTTTTATGTCGAATCTAGCACTTCCTCTATATTTTCTGTTCACATGGCATACTATTCCTTTTTCATCAGAAAAATATTCTCATATAATATACTATAGACATATAGAAATGCAGAAAATACCCACAGAAAGGAAATTCCTTAGCAGTTAGTAACTTGGGTACGAAACATTGCGTTTACGATGTAATAAAACACAGATAATATATGGCTCGATGGGCAGCAAAGTGCCTTCAAAGACCAGATGAAATGATAACAAACAAAAAAGCTACTAAATTTTTTGTGGACTTCAAGACTAAGATCAGCATTGGAATCCTCATAAATTTAGTTCAAGCCGTGAAATAGTTATCAGTTATCACCATCAAATAAGTCTAATAGTTTACTGACATTTTATAAGTGCTTGTATAGGATGAAATAATACAATTTGATTTCATTTCTTTCTACTACGCGGAAACTAATCATAGTTTGCTTAGCAGTGAAGGAAGCATCGTAAGAAATCTGCATGCTTGAAAGTTCTCCAAAATGTTCTCAAATGTCAGTGAAGCCCACTCGCACTTTGTCAGTGTAGTAGACTATGACTATACTCTTCCCTTTCTACGAGGAGACCCATGCCCTTATTGCCCAACAGTTGGACATAAACACGCGTTGAGACATTGCCAATTATCATTATCAAAGCATAAATAAACCCGTCAAGTCACTCCAATGCTGGTTGGCAATTTTTATTTAAACTTATAGCGACGGTTTCTACTTCAATAAATAGCAAGTTTGGGTACTAGTCTATCATAAAGCCTTAGCGGGTGTCTTCAAATATTCTCACAACCATTACGAGGACTGCACTCCGAACAGCGGATATTGAATTTCGATTTACTCCCACACCGGATCACAAGTGCAGAATATCGCAGTTTACTTACAAGAATGGATTTGAAATAGTCGCATTTAATATTGAAATTTTTGAACAAGTTTTGGTTAAAAGTTTCATTATGATTTGGTTTATAAAAAAATTAATTGGTTTATTAAACAAAAAAAAATAATATAGGTACACACTTTACTTATTCCGGGACTACGTACATTTTATGCTCATTTCTATACGCTCAAATTACTAGAAAAACAAGACAAACTCTTTTTATAAGTTTTGTATACAAATACATGGAAAACTAAACGGAAATTGGACTTTCGTCACTTTAGATAATTAATGATGATAGAACGCTTAACAATTAAATCATCGGTACTTTACTACTGTACGACCATATCTTTTTCTATACCCAAATCCCTAATCAGTTATTCATCTCTAGTTGATACTCTAGTTGATAGTATAAGCAGCACAAAAGCTCACACAATTAAGACAAGAAGAGCATCAACCTTTAACCTCGTCTTCATTCAAACAGCCTTTTGACTCTCGACGTACGAACAGCGTACTGAACAATTTCCTGGCAGAAATTAAACGACATTATGTTCCTTTGACAGGACACGCAACAGGCTTTTAGGGGCTATGAAAAGATTCCGTATTTTCTTTCAAAAGTTTACACGATTACTTAGGCTACAGTCACACGAATAATTCGAAAATTCTGCGTAAAATTTGTTCCAATTAAGGTTGATTCTAGAAGACACGTGCTTTGGTTGAACAAATTAATGGATCACTCCTGGGTCTGACCCATGACTTTTTCGTCACACCTATTCGAAAAACGAAAATGGACTTCAGATGATACTTACTGGGAGCAAAATTCAATTTTGTTCTTTAGGGAGTTGGTCCTTTCTCTCTTCTTCCGCGGTCATTGTTATTTTTTTCATGTTTTTTTCCGGTAGTCTCTATACTTACGAGATTTGCGTTCATACATGAGAGAAAACATGATTTTTTCTCACAGAAGCACAATAACTTATAACACCCAAACTCTGCTTGCGTCGAGCGTTCAAAATTGTGCCAGTCAACGTGTAAAGTAAACTGTAATCTTTACAGGGCGCCTTAGACACTCAAATATTTTCATTTTCTTAGCTTAGCGCGAGTAATGGAAGGCGCGTTATTGAATAATTTCCGCGCGGCGAATGACCGCTTAGCGAGATAACAGCACGCCTTACGATCCTGCAGATGTATCTACCTTATCAGGTTTCTAGGAAAATCTTATTTAAAAGATTAACGGCGTACAAGCCGTATTTCAGTGATTTTGCAAAACTGCATTAGTTTTACGTAAAAACTTACAAAGACAATTAATTTCAAAATTGAACGTCATGTATTTTGGGTCTTTAATCTAAAATCGCTAAGAAGCAGAAACACGATTGGATGAAATTTTCTCGATAGAAAGTTCTCCCAAAAGTTGCTCCACAATCTCAGTTTTCCTGTTTTTTATCGGAAACTACAATGGATATAATTGTAATGTGTCGGTAATAACAATATCCAAAAACACTGAGAAACCGATTTTCGATAACTGGCTTAGTTTTTGAGTAATTAGGTAAAAGGTCGTTTTTCTGTTATATTCTTCCGCGACGCTGCATGTCGCACCTACCAACGTATCCGTGATAGTGACAAAGACAAAAATAAATTCAATAAATCCCCTTAATGAACAAGAACGCTGTAGGTAGGTAATAGGTATACAGCAGCTTTAGTCATATAGTCATATGGCATACGATAGACGGATATGCAGTGAAATTTAAAAAAAAATGACTTTACTTCCGCGCATTCTTATATTTCATGGATTTCGTTCCATTTATAGTATCGCTATTTAATATAGCTAGAGCGCTTGACTATGTATTTTATTTTTCATTTGTTTGACTAGTTGCTACTAAGTATTTGACTTGCATTCAGTGTTAAAAAACACTGTATTATGGAGTTAATCTACTTTCACGACATAAGAATTAACCTTTGGTTCCTATCCAGCATAAAAATAAACGAATGTGATGGAAATAATTTAACATACAATTTTACCCAGGGGACCAAGAAAAAACTGAATGCGATACGCTCTAGAACGTAAACACACCATAATTGTAGAGAAACAATTTTTATCATAACTACGTAAGATTCCGGAGAACAAAGGAACGGAAACCAAATATGCTAAGATATTATGAAACAATGCAAACCCAAGAATAAAGTTTTTCGTTATATTATTCACATCACATAAATATTTACCAGTAGTGGGAATCGAACCCGCGACCTCCGACGCAGACGGCAGATTCGCTACCGCTACGCCATTCGGTCGTAAAGTACCTAGAATACTACTGGATCTGCCTCGGATTTTAAGTATGGCCAAAAAAATTGTTGATATTGGGTTATACTTTCAAGAAATTTACCTTGAATTTTAAGGAAACAGACCTAAAATGATTTAAAGAAATGGTATCTTCAATACTTTTAATGATTTCTTTTTAGGGATCCGTATTCCATACCAAAATGATGAAAATGAACCTCTTTTGGTGTAACTCCATCCATCTGTCTGTCTGTCTATCAGGAAACAGAGGAGTATGCGCATATCTGTTGAGTTGATACGGAAACTTACTGTCAACGTCAATAGATAAGTACGTTTTAAAACTTACCCCTTAAACACAAATGTACATAGTAAATTAGCACTAGAGAATTTCGCAAAGATATAAACTCTTCCCGTCCCACCCTCTGTGTCCACCCTCTAAGAATTACGAGACATTGTCGACGACTGGAGTCTCGAGAGAGATTCGTTGCACTTACTCTTAGCTCACTTTATTGTGTTTTACCATAATCTAGAAACTAACCTAGAAAGATTCTCAGTAAGAAAAATTAACAAAAAATTGGTTGTCTGTAAAGTCGGTTTACTGACGATAGTTGAACGTGACAACTCTCGCTTGCACTTCAAGCCTTACATGGAACGCCTCAGAGCAAGGTAACGGCAAATGAGTCATGTTTTTTTGTGCGTGCAGCCGGCTCTATCGAATTATAAGACGTTGTCACGTCAAAAATGCAATACAACCACCACTCATAAAAAGAAAAATTGGTTGTCTGTAAAGTCGGTTTACTGACGATAGTTGAACGTGACAACTCTCGCTTGCACTTCAAGCCTTACATGGAACGCCTCAGAGCGAGGTAACGGCAAATGAGACATGTTTTTTTGTGCGTGCAGCCGGCTCTATCGAATTATAAGACGTTGTCACGTTAAAAACTGAATTACATAGTCTGTAAATTGGTCATACTTAACTTCATCCAATTTCAATGGTTAACTTAGTTAAGAAGGTAATTAACCCTAAGTAATCAACGCTGAAACGACTCTAATGAAGTAAACTCGTGACCAAGATGTCTTTCAAGAGTTTAATGAAGGGGGCTCTATTGCACTTACGAGTCATTTCCATTTCCTATAAATAAATAATATTTGATGAAGAGAATCAGTATTTCCTACTTTAAGAACTATTTATAAACTTACGCTTAAGAACTTTCTTAGATCGTTAAACTTGAGAATAGAACATACTTAACAAAAACTTGGAAACAAAATAAACAAGACGAATTATGGAATAAACTTCTACATGCTGTGTCTACATGTATCTTATATATTGCGTAGTTTAAAAGAAAATTGATGGTGAAATATAGCAAGCAAAAAAATAACTATTGCAGAAAGATAATAAGGATCCATGAAAGATCCATAAGGTGTCTTTTTTTTTTTTTGAGAAAGACTACTTTTTATAACTGAGAAAAAAATGTATAAATGATAATTATGCTTTTATATAATGATGGATGATGGTAAATATAAAACCATTACACAAACAGTACCATGGGACATTGCGTTAGAGACAAATAAAGTGACGTAAAGTCAAAGAGCAACTTAGCGCCAGAGAAATCGTTGCTGGTATAATTTATAAATAATAACTATAATTACTTGCGGGCAGCGAACCTGCTCGGCTCAAGAATTATGTCGAGTGTGTGATCCCGCCGGGGCTTCATGCACTTGCTTCCAGTTTATCGTATCATATTATATGCCTTCGCGTATGACGGGAAGTTGTAAACACGAATGCAATATTGCGATTGGAGCGGCTACCGTACGATCATGGCGTTCATATAAACCGTAAAGGGTTATATTTTTGAAAATATTATGTTGATATAGGTTCTTTTATAGTTTACTAAACTCTTTCCATTCGTTTAATTTGTTTTTGACACATGAAACCACAGGAAACAGATATATTATCAATAGCGAGGGACCAGAGAGAGATAAAGGTAAAGTGGTCTCTTTCTGTTCCCTCGCTATTGCTATATCTGTTTCATGTATCAAAGAGAAAATAAATCTATTGTAAACGCTTTCGGTCGTGTCTGATAAAATTTTTGCCCAGATCAAATTCGGCCGTCGGTGGTTAATCTCTACCGCAATTGAAAAATTATGCAGGAAAGAAAATAAACTCCTACAAGGGCATACACAGATAAACTCTCATTGTCACAGTCCGTCAGTTACTTACGTCTATACAAAATTTAAATATCTACCTGCTTACGTTATTTACAGTTCTGAAAATATAAGTAACTCCTCACTACCCAAGAATTTAATATATTCTTTTACCCAAGTTAATCTCCCGTTCTGAACTGACAACAAAGCTCAATTCATCACGGTTAAAAATACTGTCGCTTAGTTAGGTCATTTAAAACGGAAAAATTTCTGGGCCGACACGTGAAAGTTCTGAATTTCGTCCTATACATTCACTCACCGTTCCCTCGAGAACAATTCGTTCACTTCCGCAACACCGAACACCATTAACAGTATTAATCTGCTTAATGTTCGCCAAATTACGTTCACTCATTCGTTACGGAGATCTCGCGACCATCAGACTTTCGTTATTGTGATAAAATATAAATAAAATTGGCCCTTTATGGTTTTAAAATTGCATTGCTTGACTCATCCAAAACTGTACCTTCTACTTACAACTTCAAACTTTCTTGGCTCAGGCGAAAATAAACTCAAGGCAACACAAAACTTGAGGCTCCTATAGGTATTCCCTTGCCTTGTGCTATTTAGAGTCAAGGGCATGCAAGTGTTTGCATGTTTTGACGACCTAGATGTCCTTATTAATATTATAATTGAAAAAGTTTGTGCGTTTGGATATAAAAACTACTAAACTGATTTCGCTGAAATTTGATTCCAAATTTCAGCGAAATCAGTTTAGTAGTTTTAGTAGTTTTTAATAGTTTTTTTTAGGCAGTTTATATCTACACTATCTACATCTACACTAATATTATAAAGAGGAAAGATTTGTATTTTTGTATTTTTGTATGTAACGAATAAACTCAAAAAGTACTGGACCGATTTTAATAATTCTTTTATCATTAGAAAGCTACATTATCACTGAGTAACATAGGCTATATTTAGTACTAGATTACTATAGAAATCTTTAGAAATTCCTATTAAAACCAATCGAAGGTGTAAAAAAATTAGCCATAAAATGCCTTTCATCGCATACGCTGCGAAGAGTATTAATGATAGGACAAAAATATGTTCGACAATATTATAGAATATATCAATATCTACAAAAAACTTCCCGAGACCATGTGTCTAACTATTGTAGTTACGTCACTATAACTACTTTTTTACATTTAACAAATTGATAGAAATGCCGATCAAAATCAGACCGTGTTATCCATACCATTTATACATTTTTATCCAAATAAATAATTTAATATGGAAGACTGTCTCAATACCTGATGATTACTTTTTGAATTATTGAAATCGGACATTCCATTCAAAAGTTATCATGAAATAAAAATGAAAATACGGGTCCCGCGGCCGGTCAGCTCGCACATGTTCCGCGAATCCCGATGCAATACCAACTGATTTGCCCATATCTTTTAAAAGGTTACAGTTCCCTTTAAAAATATCCTTTGCCCTAACAATAAATAAATCCCAGGGACAAACTTTTTCCATAGTTGGTATCGACTTAGGGTAAGAGTGCTTTTCCCACGGGCAGTTGTATGTGGCACTTTCTCGAGTAGGATACGTTTTGTTACACATATACACACAAATACCACATTACATACAAATTACATACAAATACCACAGCCAACGTTGTGTACAGGGAGGCTTTAAAATAAGCATACATTTTTGAGGTGACAACGTCTTATAATTCAATAGAGCCGGCTGCACGCACAAAAAAACATGACTCTTCATGTAAGGCTTGAAGTGCAAGCGAGAGTTGTCACGTTCAACTATCGTCAGTAAACCGACTTTACAGACAACCAATTTTTTTCTTATTTAGTGATTCATGGCCGTTTTAATTAGCATGCTTATAACTTAAATATCTGTACCTATTTATGTCTACCCGTGCGAAGCCGGGACGGGCCGCTAGTCCTAGATAAAGGCGATCCTCGAAGGCTATTACCGCGGTACAACGCTGATTTGATTCAGTGGCTCTCTTTTTTTAACTATAAAGGCTAGCACTTTACTGTGAACATACCTAACGGAAAGTGATGATATAGTCTAAGGTGAAACGCGCTTGCTTAGGAGATGCCTATTCACTCTTGATTTGATGGCGTCCAAGTTTTAATTGTTTCATTACAGTGCCTGGGAGGGTATTCTCTGCAGTAAGTATCAATGCGTTAACATTTTTAACTTGAGTCTAGCTATCATAAGATCTTAGTCCATTCCTTACAAGCCCTCTCGTTATTGTCGCAGTCTTAAATTTAAATTAAAACGAAATTTACATGATGACTTTTAATTATTGAGAAGATACGGCTCCGTTTCTTGCGAAGAAATGTTTTATTAAAATGTTTGAATTATAAGGGGCTTACTTTTTATGATAACGACGTTAAAGGACCCTGCATAAAAAGTAACGTTAATTGTAATAATTAATTTATTATCATTGATATTGCATAAAATATTTTAATTGAGAAATGTCAATTTACATAACTTGTATAATATGATCATCTGAAAAATAATTACTTGACTTTACTGCTATTATTATTGTTTTCTAAATACTAGTAGCTTCCAAACTGCTAGATCTAGCTAGTTTACATAACGTACCCAAATCGCTGTCTAGAGATTTTACATACAATAATATTTCATTTACATATATAATAATAATATTTTACATATAATTATTTCAATAAAATACGAAAAGTGACGTCAAAAAAAGTTTTTTGAGAAATTAACAAATTACTAGCTGTCTCTGTTATAAGCTCTCTTTAATTTTTTCAGACAAAATTTTTTTTTCTTGAAACAAAGTTTCTTTTCGTCGGAAGTTATCGCGCAGGAGGCAAGGCGATAGAAAATGATTTTTTTGCGTGACGAAAATTCCGTCATGAAGGAAAAAATCTTCGAAAATCTAGAATATAAATTTCCCTTACTAATCAATAGAATGGGCACACGTGCAATCACGTATAGAGAATTGGTACTCGTTGGCGCGAGCTATAACTGAAGACAGCGCCATCTATCAGGCAACTGGTAAAATCACACATGAAAATATAAAATGGAGTTTTCTTTTAGGTGTTATTCCAAACTTTGTTAATACCGAGTGTTCCATGGCACTGCCATAAAATTTGTATTTACAATAATTTAAAATATTATTGTGATAAATAATTTAACTAATAATTATACCGAAAATAACAGATTGATCACATTAAATATATTGAGTTAATAACAAATAGGTAATAGGTACCTATTTTAAATCACACTTGTGCACTAAACCAATTTCATAATTCAACCGCGAATTGTTATTCCGCTCACGTTTTTGTCTGTCTATCGACATTCGATAGCCACTCATTTTTCAAATTCCAATGTAAATAGTCCTCGCTAGACGAATAAATTTTAAAGCGTGAATGTGGATTTCTGTTCCTTTTTCCTTTATAAGGCACATACGTCATACACGTCTGTAAAGTATAAGTTCTACGTGTCTACAAAAAGCATTTAAAAGGGAACCTTTATATTACTTATTTTTGCTAATGCTATTGGATTTAATTTATGGATATATTTTAGATTGCAAAAGTTCATGTTTAATTACTTTATTTAGTGTTGTTTTGTCAAATTCAGTGACTATTCGCATCTACATTTCAGAAAAATGGTTCGGAAAATGTGATTATTACTTTTTCCTTTTATTCAATGCTAACTTGTCGTTCTGGATTTACACAAAATCAAAAAGAGGTTCTAGAGGTCCGCAAAAAAATTAAAAAAACGGTGTTTTGTTGACTGCTGAGCAATGCGCATTAGAATTCGCAAACTATTTTCATTCGGTTTATAGGACAGAGCGAGCTGATCTAAATGTCGGTGAAGCGATAGCGGCAGCGGGTGGAGAAAACGGCGCGGCGCGGGTCCATCTTGACCGATTGACTCTGGAGGAAGTGAGGGAGTCGCTGAAACAGCTAAGGCCCAAGAAGTCTGCAGGCCCAGACGGCATACCTCCTTACATTTTTAAAGATTGTCGGTCGGTGCTAGCGTATCCGTTGTGGTATATTTATAACCAATGCATCAAAGCAGAAGTTTTTCCGGAGACCTGGAAATTAACTCGAGTCGTTCCGGTACCGAAGGGGGGATCGGGTACACAGGTAGACGGGTACAGACCCGTTGCCGTTCTGTCGACTCCCGCAAAGATTTTCGAGTCAGCTATCCACACTAGCATATACCGTCAGGTAAGCGCGCAGCTATCGGATGAACAGCACGGTTTCCGCCCAGCTAGGAGCACGACCAGCAATCTTCTTAGCTATATGTCTAGTGTCGTGCCAGCAGTCGACGGGGGGGTCCAGACTGATGCTGCATACTTTGACTTTAGAAAAGCTTTCGATTTGGTAGATAATGATGTCTTGCTCAGAAAGTTAGCAGCATTCGGGTTCACCCCACATTTGCTGCACTTCTTTGCTAGTTACATGCGGGATAGACAGCAATATGTGGACTACAGAGGGCATAAGTCTAAACCGTATTTTACAAGGTCCGGTGTAAGTCAGGGCAGTAACTTGGGTCCGTTGCAGTTTATTTTAATGATTAATGATTTGCCAAAAATGGTTAAGGATGCTAAATGTTTACTGTTTGCTGATGATGTTAAGCTCTATTTAACAGTACACGACGAGACTGACTGTGTGAGACTACAGAGGGACATCGACAGAGTGATGAGATGGAGCGAGAACAACATCTTAGAGTTTAACACATCGAAGTGTGCAGTCATCACTCGTTCGCATGCCCCTATTGTTTATAATTATAACATAGGCGGGGTGCCGATATCGAGAGTTACAGAGGTGAGAGACTTGGGGGTTACACTGAACACTCAGCTAACGTTTCGTAATCATATCATTAAATGCTGTAAAAAAGCATATAGGAATCTGGGCTTTATGCTTCGTACGGTTCGAGGTTTTACTAATATGACAGCTATCGTCGCTTTGTACAATGCATTGGTTAGAAGTCAACTAGAAGGCAATGCAGTCATCTGGGCTCCACATGAAACTAAATATAGTCTTATGTTGGAGCGGGTTCAAAACAAGTTTGTTCGACACTTATACTTGAGGCGGTATGGGGTGTATCCATATTACCCATTGATGTATCCAACATTATTTGTGCTAGGGATGGTTGGGTACAATGAATTAAGAGTTAGGAGGGAAATTACACTAGTCACATATATTTTTAAGGTGATTAGAGGGAAGGTACACAATCCAGACATATTGGCCCAAGTTAATTTTTGTGCTCCAGAGAGGTACGTGGAGCGGAGACGCCGTCCACCGCTGCTAGCGGTACCGTGTGGGCGCACCAACTTGCTCAAGAAGGCGCCGCTGACGCGTGCCCTCCGCACACTTAATATCGTGGCCGAAAAGATAGATATTTTTGGTTGCTCTCTGAGTGAACTCACAAGGACAGCAATGTGGAATATTTGTTATTCCTAAGTACCTATGTGTAGATGTAAGATAGATTTAAGTACTTAGATAGGTTAGTATAACTTCACTATCGAATTGGAAGTGTTCTGTAATGATAGTGTAAGGTGGTTGATAAATAAAATAAAAAAAAATAAAAACTTAAACTAAAAAATATTTAACATGCAACTGTATAAAATTTTTTAGCAAGTTCCGCTTTGTGTATCTGACATGTCACTCAAACAAACGAAAAACATGTCAACGAAATAATGTACATACCATCTCTCACCCTTAACGCATATACCCTTACTCCGTTCTGTCGTGGGCAAAAAGGATTTGTCAAACCCAAACTCATTAATGGCGTAAACGGTCATTTGAACGATTTTTAGTGCTCTGCACTCTGCAGTTTAAAGACTATTAAGGCAATTACTTTCAAATTTAAATTTCATGTGTTTTGGGTCTTTCATCTAAATTTGCTCAGAAGCAACACATGAAGACGACTCAGAAGAAACACGATAGATATTTTTTCTCAATAGAAAGTTCTGCCAAAAGTTGCTCCAAAATCACCACTTTACTATTTTTTATCGGAAACTATAATGGACGTAATTGTAATTAATTTAGTTTAGTGTGTCGGTAATAATAAGATGCAAAATCGCTCAGAAACGGGTTTTTGATAACTGACTTACTTTTTTAGTAACTAGTTCGTTTTTCGTTGGTAAAAACGTCGTTTTTCTGTTAAATTCTTCCACAACAATGCATGTCGCAGCCACCAACGTATCCGTGAGAAATACAAAAATAAAATCAGGCTTATTTCCTTGAAAGCGGGTTGGGAAAGGGGGCGGGAACATGACTAGCGAAAAGGCTCTCCTCCTATTCCGATTTTCAAAAACCAAATTCCCCGCAAGTGAAGCCGCAGGCAACAGCTAGTTTAGTAATATAATATATCTTCTCGTACATCGTAAAAGACGGAAAGTTTCAATAACGTCATTGTTCTACTTGCGGGCAAAGTTGCCAACTTTTAACATCTGATGAGCACTTGCCTATTCAGGGTAATATTCACTTAGTTATTCTAAGACGGCCCGCACATTGACACCTCCTTCTGTCTTTTATATCCTGCAGGTCTTAACTTTTTTATATTTTACGCGTCTGAAATGATTACTTGACTGTGATCGCGCCCCATGGTAAATGATGACGCAGCCCAAGATATTATCGTGCTAGCTTAGAAGGGCTAAGTACTTAGACTCATCCCTAACAGTTTCTATGCATTATCGTACCGAAACGCTAAATCGCTTTTGCGATGCGGCGATGCGTCTTTGCTAGCCATGGCCGAAGCATCACATCATTCCAAAGCTTGGTCCGTGGCCAATCAATCTCATGAAAGTTTACATTATAGATTATGACAGTATAGTCGATAATACTGTTGTTCCATATAGAAATCAGTCCTCCACTAAAACATTATTTTGCAATACTTCGCATTTTGGGTGATTATTTAGGTATTATGTCATCACAAAAATCTAACAAATTTTTGTACTCTACTTTCGTTACACTGAGGAATATCTTCAGGAAAGAATGGCTTCTTTCCTGAAGATATTCCTCAGTGTTCTTCAGTCCAGCCTGATTCCAGAGTCTTCCAAGTCAATACTAACTTGGTAGGGAAAATCTACCAAGTTAGTACGTTATCAAATCTTCGCTAGTTCAGATGAGTTTGAAGTTAAGGTACTAAATGGCACTGAAAAAAATAAAGTACCGCTTTCGATAGACTTGTAAAGTTCTACGTGTATATTGATGGTATTCATTATAAATATATTTTAAAGAGCCCCCAAAATACTCAGCCGGATATCTTTTTTTAGTGAACTCACTGAAATAGTACCTAGATAATATAATTTGAACATTTTACCATCCCAAAGTTTTGTGTGATAATATTAAATGTAAGAAGCTAATGTGCGGTAATTCTAAGTGACTCGACTAGCCTGGGTTGGCTGTAACTGTAACTGAAATTTTCAACATCCAAGTGATTAAACAAAGAGCCCATGTAAAAGTTTCCGAACTGAATTCATCTTCAGCCGCACTACGTGTAAGACAAGTTCAGGGAGCGCTAAGCAAAGTTTCCTTTACAATGATCCAATTTATTATTAACTTCATGTAATTGTAGTAGTTACTTGAAGATTTAGCAATAATACTGAAGCTGTAGTAGGTATCTTTCTTTCTAATACATAAAATCTTCGTGTTTCGTGTTTGTTTTCAAACTCCTCAGAAACAACTGGACCGATTATTAAGAAGTTTTCTGTCTATGTTCGGTAGGTGTGAGAGTAGGTTTATATGTCCTTAATGGCAAAATAATGTTTGCCGAAGCTATTACTCGTAAGTCGCATAAAAGGAAAATGTGACTGACTGACTAAATCATCTATTAATGCAAACCACTGGACGGCAAACGTTGAAGATACCAATAGATATTGTGATATAGGCATCCACCAAGAAAGGTTTTTCTAAAAATTCAACCCCTAAGGTAAACACACGAGCAAAGCCACTGGCGCCCCCTGTTGTAAATTAAGCTATGAAACAAGTTTGGCCTTGAAAATATAAGCATCTACGATTAGTTTGTGATCGAGGTACGCATTTCCAAAGACGTAGAAAATTTTTCTTTGTATATAGGTGAAGGGAAAAGTTTGTGAGACTTTAAAAACTCTTTATTCATTTGTTTCCAATATAACATTATGTGTAATTCAACTAACATCAAAATCTGATAAAAAAGACGCTTCACTTCATTTTCTAAACCTTGTTTTTCTAATATACTACTGTGCCCTCGCTAGGCGGTATTTGATTAAAACTCGCTTGCAACATTTGGGGACCGCCGGGAATAGAAACGAATCTAATTGGTCCATCTGATTTATCTCATTATTGGAGGGCGACGAAATCAGCGGATTTAAATTGCGATTCTCGTTCGTGGCTCCCCGAGGAACCTTCGAGGCTTCGCTCGGCTCTTCGGGGAGCACTTGGAGCCACGAGCGTGGCACGCTTCTAATCTACTGCTCGATTACTACTCTAGGTACTGTAGGGCTAGTACAGGTTTCTGTACAATTCGAGTCGACTCGATTCGAATAAACGAAACGGATTTCTCCATTTAACGACAGTCAGCATCCTAAGCGGAAACATTGTGAACTAAGCTTTCGTTGTTATCCGCTTAGGGTGCTGGTGGTGGATCTATGGAGAAATCCGTTCCGTTTATTCGAAGCGGTGACTCCCCGAGGAACCTTCGAGGCTTCGCTCGGCTCTCCGGGGAGCACTTGGATCCACGAGCGTGGCACGCTTCTAATCTACTGCTCGATTACTACTCTACGTACTGTAGGTCTAGTACAGGTTTCTGTACAATTTTCGAGTCGACTCGCTTCGAATAAACAGAACTGCGGGGCTAGACAAAGTAACAGTCGTTTAAAAATGTATGGGACAAAACAAATGACTGAAGAAAAACCACGACTACCACGACAGAATAGTACTAAACACGCTGTGTTTGATAATCGACTACGACAACTTGAACGCTAGCTGGCGTTCTCGCGGACCTTGTAGATAACTTTAGCGTACTTCGCTTGACAATTGACAGCCGACAGTATCAAACACAGCATGTTTAGTACTATTATTCTGTCGTAGTTTTTCTACATTCATTTGTTTTGTCCCATATATTTTTATCTACTGTCGTGAACGCTAAACGACTGTTACTTTGTCTAGCCCAGCTGATTTTTCCTTATATCGACAGTCAGCATCCCAAACGGAAACATTGTGAACTAAGCTTTCGTTGTTGTCCACTTAGGGTCCTGTGGTGGATCTATGGAGAAATCCGTTCCGTTTATTCGAAGCGAGACGACTCGTTTGTACAAGAACCTGTACTAACCTTACTGTTAGATACTTAGGGTGGATTGCACCAAAATTCTAGTTAAAGTTACTGTTATGGTCAACTATAACGAGAATCTTAACGAGCGTTAGTTCACATCGTCGAATTGCGTTGCACCATCATAAAATTCGCTAACGTTAAAGTTATTCGGGTTACTAGTGAAATGAGGCATTTAGGTCCCTAAAGATGCGTGGGCAGTATTTTTTCATATGACAATACTTTGTGAAAATGACAAGTTGACAATTGACAACTGCGATTGACATTGACGACATGACAGTTGACAGGCATTTACCGCGATTTAAATAATTGGTTACAATTTGTAAATTTTGTGACAAAGTTTCTTTTTTAATGAAAAAGTGCAGTTTTCAGTTCATTATGGAAGAACAAAAATCAGCACATAAAGAATTTCAACAATTCCTGGCCAAGTAAGTATTTATTCAGTTTCAGATGTATGTTTTTTCCGCTTATCTAAAGGTCCCCGGACCCCGACCGAAGCTGTGGACCGAAGTATTTATTCCGTGCGTGGTTTTGTGATTTATTCAAAATGTTTGTTTATTTTATTTGCAGAGAGAGAAGTTCTAATTTTACACAAAAGGAAGTAGACAGACTCTCAGATTTAGTTAATAAATACAAACAAATATTAATGTGCAAGAAAACGGACGGAGTCAGCTCCAGACAAAAAGAAAACGTATGGAAATCTATTGAAAAGGAGTTTAATGCTGTGGGAGAATTTCCCCGCACTTTAAAACAACTGAAATACAAATTCGATAACATGAAAAGGTCATTAAAAAAGGTACATGTACTATATCATGATGGTACATAGGTCCATGATATCATCATCATCATTGCTAACCTCTTTTTATGAAGCGTGGTGGGCTATGGCCAAACACCTCTCAGAATGAGAGGGTTTTGGCCACAGCCCACCACGCTGGCAAAGTGCAGGTTGGCAGGCTTCACACACCTTTGAGAACATTTCTGTGAACTCTCAGCATGCAGGTTTTCTCACGATGTTTTCCTTCACTGCTAAGCAAGTGATATTTAGTTTCAGGTGTAGTCAGAGGTGCGTGCCCAGGATTCGAACCGTGACCTCCTTATGAGAGGCAGAGGTCAGAACCACTGAGCTATCACTATGTACTATATACCTATTCTCAAAACAAAACCAATAACTATTCTATAAGGTTCGTTCAAATTTAATTGTAATTTGTGTTCCCTGTATAGGAAGCTAGCGACAAACGGCAAAAAATGTTAAAAACTGGAGGTGGACGATTGACACCTTCACCACCCCCATCTCCTGGCCATGACAGTGCCGCCGAATGGTTGAAGACTATGATGTCTACATCAGTGGATGGCAATGAAGCAATTTACGATGATGATGTCATAGTGACTAAGGTATATTTTTATAAATAAATTGCTATACAATATTTGGTTTATAACAAAAATATAAAAAAAAATTTGTTACAGCCTCATAAGGATCTAGTTAAGGTAATATGTCTATTTGTTAACTACATTTTTCATATTATAAAAAAATATAAAATGGTTCTCATTTCTTGTTCTATAAAGTGGGTTTCTCATTTATTTTTTTATTACAGCCTAGCAATGAGCAAGTCTATGTAGAAACACTAGAAAGTCCCATAATTATTGAGAAGGTAAATTTTTGGTATTAATTTGTTTTATCCTTTTGTTATTATTTGGCTGTTAAGCCGGGACCATCTGTATCGTTAGTTAGCAACTCGCACTGAGTTATTAACTAAAAAAACAGAGGCAAACATCCTATTTTTGTATTATTTTTGCACAAGTTAGCAACTAGCATGGTATGTTTCTCATTTAATTTTTTATTACAGCCTCCTAGCAATGACCAAGTCTATGTAGAAACACTAAAAAGTCCCTTAATTATTGAGAAGGTAATTTTTTTGTTTTAATTTGTTTAATCCTTAAGTACCAGCAACATATTGGCAGTTCCTCTAGTGCAGCAATTGTCTATGAGTGGCAGTGATCACTTAACATCTGCCTGCTTTTTTCTATCAAATTAGACTTATTTATTTAGATCAATTATTACTTAGGACTTTTTGCTAATCCACATAAAAAATTTTTAAAATTTATATGCATTTATTCAATATTCCAGATTGCAGCAAAGGAAGACTTTTTTGACAACAGCACGCCACATTCATCATTGAAAAGGCCAATTTCAACGCCACTCAAAAGTAATCTGTTATTATAATATGAATGAATAATAAAATAATTATTATGTGTTATGTTACTTTATAAATATTCTTACTTTTGTTTTTACAGAACTAGCTAAAAAACAAAAAATAATTGAACCGGACTTTAGAACGGAAATTTACAAAAAGAAACTCGCAGTCATTGATGAGCTCCATAACTTAGAAATTGAAAAACTTAAGAAGAGTATTGAAAGAGATGAAGCTCTTCATGAGCAAAAAATGCGCCACGATGAAGAAAAACACAAATTGGAATTAATCAAAATTCAGTTAGAAATTGAAAATTTAAAAAAATAGAATGTACCGACATTAATTTTTCAATTTGTAACTGAATTTTGATAAATTCCAATTGCCTATTTGGAGCTGATTCCATCTGTTTACTATATATTACTTTCATTCCATCTGTTTACTATATTTGTATTACAAAAGTATTGTTTGAAGGAAAAATAAAAATATGTATTAGAGTTCTATTTTCTTTTATTTTGTAATTAAACACATTTTATGTTTACAAGAAAATCAATCACAAAATCATCAAAGAAATCATGTTGTGGCCCAACATGATTTCTGTGATGAATGATGCCAGTAGTAGCAAAATTACCTAGTATTTCAATATATATCATTAAATAATTAGATTACATAGTACCAAAATAATTATTTATTAAATTTGTTCTACTACGGTCATCATTTCTGTCTAAACTACCTGTAAATTCAGTGTTGTCATGAGGTGAATCACTGTGATTATTGATGTTTATGATTGGTGGCTCTTCCTCTCTCAATTTTTTACACATGTTGTGTAAAACAGCTGTAGCCACTATGATGGGCTGAGCTCTCCTTATATCCGTACGAATTTTCATACTTAAGGCTGGAAATCTCCTCTTCCAACAGCCAAACATTCTTTCAACTGCATTTCGAGTACGAATATGGCTTTCATTGTATAGTTTTTCTGCCTGTGTTACTGGGTCACGTAAAGGTGTCATCATATATGGTTTTACTGCGTAACCCTTATCTCCCAGTAGCCAGTACTCTTCAAACTCCCCAGCAACAAACCGGCTCTTTATTACACTGCAGTTAAAAATGTGGCTGTCATGGCTGCTGCCAGGCCATCGTGCCACTATATTTGTAATGTATAGTTGTGCATCACAAATAGCTTGCACGTTTATAGAAAATATTAATTTTCTATTCCTGTAATATTCTGCATCAGGGCCACCTGAGTAAATAGAAGTACACACATTAGTTTAATAAACCAAAATTTGGTGATGAAAATAAATAACTACTTTTTAAAAAAATTCAAATTTTCTCCTACCAGCATAGCTAGCAGCTGATAAGTTGGGGAGAGGATAAAATGATTATTATTATCTACTCTCTGAAATGGGTGCACACACAATTTGGATAAAACAAACCAAACGATTTCACCTTTCCCTCTTTTCAATGCTTTAGACAATGAAGAAAATAATCCCCTTTAGATAATATAATGCTGATGCTAGGAGTTGCAGGGTTGCAACTTGCAAGCATAAAGGAAAGCAGTTGAACTTTAATAACAGAACAAACCAAACCTTACTTCTACATCATTAAAAATACATAACAAATAACAAGCACCTGGTGATTTGATTGGTATATGAGTGCAATCAATAGCACCAATTACTTTTGGAAATGCACTTATTGCGTAGAATTGTGTGGCTGCCCTTTCCATCTGTTGGGAGTTCCGGGGCATCGACACCCATTCTGGTCGCATCCTTGCGATAGCTTTGCTCACTCGGTGTATAATTCGGGACACACTTGATTTGTTTACGCCAGCAGTATCTGCTATACACCGCTGAAATGAGCCGCATGCATAGTACTCCAAAGCTATCAGTACTTGCTGTATTGGAGTTATAGCCTTGTTCCTGAAATATAAATATGATATCAATACCGGTAGGCGCAGGCCTTCACTAGATCAATATATGTATATGGTAGATACACTATTTAATTAAAAATATTTACTTACTTCATTGTTCCCAACACTAACAAGTGCGCCAAATGGAGAGCCAACGCATGTGCTAGATTTTTGGAAACTCTAAATCTTTCCAAGAAAGTATTTTCATCCCATTTCCTTAGCCTATCAATTCTAGGTAGATACACTTTGTTTCGTCTCCGCAAATGCACATACTCTTCGTCTTCCGTATCGGAATCTGAAGAACTACTTTCCCACAAGACTTGTTGGAGCAATGACATTATAGATCTCTTAAATCCACACAAATTCGAAAATAACTTTATCAACCAAAAAATATGAAAAACTAAACCCAACAACAAAACTTAAGTGACAGTGAGATCACAGACATAAAAATATGAAATATGTATAGTATTTGACATTAACATTAACGTTGACCACCCATTATGCGGTGGTTATTGTTAATGTCAAAAATGACGTCATTTTAACCATAGTTAGATGGTGCAACTCATTTTGTTAATTTGACGAACGATTTGACGTTAACGTTTCATAGTTAACGATAACGTGGGATGGTGCAATCCACCCTTAATGAATCGTTAAGTTGTGACTATTGACTTCACTGTCCACAACAAAGTGTTAGATGTTTTATTCTGCCAAATAGGTTCAGTAGTTGCGGCGTAAAGAAGAAATAAACATATTCACAAACTACATTTAAAGTGTTTATTAGACTAGCTGACGCCCGCAGATACGCCCGCGTGAATTCGGTTTTTCATAATTTTAATTTTCAATACGCAGTAACCATGGATTTTTCCGGGATAAAGAGTAGCTACAGTGTTAATCTAAGTTATAAGTTAGTTATAACTTATAAACTATGTCTAGTTCAAATTTCAGCCGAACCACTTCAGTAGTTTTTGCGTGAAAGAGTAACATCCATGAATACATCCACACAAACTTTCGCTTTAATAAATAATAAAATAAAGATAGGATAGGGTAAAATTATTAATTTAAAAATTCTATGATCCATTCAACCTGAATTCAAATTCACATTTTATAATTTGTTCAATTCAATTTAATCTGCAAACATTTTTTTAATTTAACTTATCACGCGTAGATATACATAATCACAGAAACTGCGAGTTAAAACATGCAAATATTGACCCCTTCGGCGTGACGCTGCCGAGTTTAATAAAACATTCACTCGTTCATTACAGCTCACTGAGCCCCGGGGCGCCGCGTAATGCGCGCCCGTGCCGCCTCCGCTCCTAGCGCGCAATCGTTATACACATTGCAAATACGTCACCGCGCCGTGTTGATACAACTTTCTTAACGTAAAACTCTCTGAATGAGCTAAATTTTTAGCCAAATAAAAAAAAATTAAGAGAATGACATATCGTAATTTCAACAGTCATTTGATCGCAAATATGTCACACTAGCTTTTGCCCGCGGCTCCGCCCGCGTTAAATTCGATTTTTTACTAATCCCGGGAATAAATTGAATTTGCTTTTCAATGACCTTTACACCTACTTTCAGGAAAGGTTGTCAAAGTAATCTACTTATAGCTGTAGCTATAAATTACTGTTGAAAATTAGGGTTTTTAAATATCCCATGGGAACTATGGATTTTCCCGGGATAAAAAGTAGCCTATGTTTTAATCCGGGTTATAAGTTATCTATGTTCCTTTAAGCCAAATCGGTTCAGTAGTTGCGGCGTGAAGGAGTAACAACACACACACACACACACACACACACACACACACACACACACACACACACACACACACACACACACACACACACACACACACACACACTTACACACAAACTTTCGCCTTTATAATATTAGTGTGTGATATTAAATATACATATTACAATATCATGAAAAAATAGGTTAGGTCCTATCCAAGCTGGGAGGTTTAATATCCAAGGTTTCGGAGGAGTTTTGTTAAAAATACTGTAATACGAGAATTTCATATATTATTAAAGATTGTCCACACGTATAGCAATAACTTAAGAAGTAAATAAATCTATTTCACAAACGTGTGTGGTGACCTCTTCGCTAATCCACAATCTGAATATGTAAATGTTTACCCACCCAGAACGATCGTCGATTTTTAGTAAACATTCGTTTATCACAGATCGCTGAACGTTGATTTACTCCCTCGCCGAATGCGAAAATACACATCTCTACTTTACTGAAAGTCTTATTTATATTATAAAAAAGCGATTGGGCAGATTTGACCCAGTTTATTTATTTAAGCATCAGTAGGTAGTACTAGCTTAACTCTGTTCGAGTTAAAGTGTTACGAATATAGACACAGGATACATTAATATTATTTATTTTATCAATGCCAGATAATATACATTTAAATGTATGTTTATATGTAATTCGCAAACAAAAGGATTTTGATGATAAAACATATATATACATCCTACAGCAGTCGGCGTGTTAAATATCACAAGTGGTCGCATTGGTAATAATTACATCGTACCTTTATGAAATCAATTTCAAATCATAAAATCAATAAAAAATCCCCCATATAAAATATCGCGGATGACAAAGAAACGAGAAACACAAATATGACCTAAAAAAGTTAGATCAAACAAGATAAATAACAAATGAACGCAGACAACAGTCGACGGCCGGTCAAAAGTGACCCGACAGATTCGAAGCACGGAAGCGTGCCAGTGGGTTAGTAGGTTGGCGAAACACCCGCGGGCTAAGCGCAGGTGTGGTAGCACAGGGAGGCTTTTTTTTCAAACTCTAAATATCTTTATTTCATATAGGCCTATGGTAAGTAGCATCATGTACACAGCATATTTATTCATGCCTGAGCAGGATGTAAAGAAAGAATCGTTTATTTGGAATCCCGATACAGTTATTATAGTCCGACTAACAAAATACACAACAGGAATGAATATTGTGTGACACCAAAATGGAGTCAAAATTTAAACTGCATTTTGGAAGACTAAGAAAAGAAGAAGAAGAAAGGAGTAGGTTGCTATAATATAATAATATATTGCTATATTATTCACGTAACGTTTCACACACTGAGTAATGTGAATCAAGAAATAAAAAAATAATCGGCCAACTGTGAGTCGGACTCGCGCACGAAGGGTTCCGTACCATTACCTATTTAAAGTAGCGAGATGATAATGCAGAAGCCAGAAAAGTAGGCAAAAGCCTTTTCTAGTTCATTGACCAAAATTAAGCAATAAATCACGTTTTTTGTTTATTTCCTTTAATATTTATTTTATTCTATTTTGCGTTATTTGTTGTTATAGCTATCAAATGTAACACTCAAAAATTAACTTTACTTCTATTGGTTTACAATGTAAAATTGAATGTGTTTCATCATAGGAAATACAAAGTTCGACTTTAACGCGCTCAAGTAAATTTAATCTCACAATTCTCGGCCATGTTGTGTTTTGAACTACATTATATTTAACGCTCCTTGTCAATAGTCTTAAAATTATTTTTGCAGTGTTCGCAAAAATGATTTGATTTCAAATCGCCTGCTTATATACGTAAATTATACCTTTTAAAACATTTCACTCGAAATAGCATACGTGCCCATACTGTCTGTTAGATAAGAGAACCCGTCGTAAAGGCCAAAAAAATGGCGAGTACTTGCGATTTTCACATGGTTAGGCTTGATGCATTTTATTTTATTTGGAAAACTTACAGCTAAATTTTACAGATTAGTCTTACATCTAGTTATCTTAAAGCTAATAACAAGTTTTCACAAATGGGTAAAGGCAAAAGAGAAGGAGTTTGAGTACACGTGGTAGAAGTTAGTAGGTTAGTAGAAGAATTTAGTGGAAGTGGTAGTAGTAGAAGTTAAGTTATCAAGAAGGGACTAAAGAAATAGATTCAAAATAGTTTTTTACAATAAATTGGCGGACACTATTTATACCGCCGTGAAATAAATCAATCCCGATAGATAGAATAAATATACAACTTTATGTATGTATTGCTCGGACGACGACTGCCGCGTCACTGCCACACGAATGAAAGTTGTATAGTTACAAGCCCACGCACACATAGGGCCGCGCGCACAACTGAGTTCATGAGTTGAACTATCTATACATTAATCACTCTAGCCAGAGTACCACCAGACCACCAGAGACCACCAGAGGACCAGAGCTATATCTGTTTCATGTGTCAAAGAGAAAATAAACGAATGGATAGAGTATAATCATTAAACTGATTAAGTCACTCACGAGAGCAACTTTCCGCAAAAGCCTTTCTTTATTCATGTCACATACAAACCCTCACCTTAGGGACTAGGGATGTCTGTCACATGACACATCCGAACATGTCACTCTAGCAAATATTCCCCTCTCAACGCACTCGTCCCAGTTTTCCTTCAAGATCCCAGTTTATTTACCTCCCGATTTCGAGATGTCTCTCCTTTGCTTTGTATTTCGAGTATGTTTCCGCGGCCATTTTTAAACACGGAAACGCGGGGGTGAAATATGTGTGTTTTTTATCCACGCAATCGCGCTATTTTTTCATAAAATGTAAAGGAAATAGTGTGGACATTAGTTTCTGCGTAGTTTTGTACTTAATAATAGGCCTATATTGACGAAAAAGATACTAAATTCAAATGATTGAATTTGAGAATTGATACTTTAAAAAAAAAAACATTTGAATTTAGAATTTATTACCAGCTATTCATAAATTCTTTTAATAAAATAACTAAACAAAGTGTTAAAATACAGAAGGGTACAACCAAAAAAACAGAGAATTTGCCAGTTTCATAATATACCTTATCTCGCCATTTGTATAATTCACAGCTTTAAATATACTAGGCGGCCTTCACTCCCAGCCCCCGCGACTCGGCGGCATTAACTTCACAACTTATATACAACAGTGTACGCCGAGTTGTATGGAAAATCACTGTTTCCCGCTACATGCTGCTTGAATCCGCAGACTACGCGAGGCACGTACAGGATCTTAATTAAAACACGTAACACGAGCGCCGTGGTTATTACAATCTACGATACGATGTACGGCGACACGACCTTTTGCAGTCGTCACAGCAGGGGTCTGATTGCGTAAGGAAAACGTATTATCGTAACCGTTTGCGAATTCTAGCGTTTGGCTTCTGCGTGTTTATTATTAACTGACTTTAAAGAAAAGGATCTTATAAATGAGTTTGTATATTACTCGTTATAGTACTTCCTATAAAAAGGAATATAATTCTGTGTAGTACATACATTATCAAATGACAAATAAAGAGCCAATAATTGCATTGTTTATGCGTCATAGCCTATACGATTCCAAGAATATTTCATACATACGTACATGTACCTACAAGTTTTTTGAACCAATATCTAATATATGAAATTCTCGTACCACAGTGTTTGTAACTTAACTCCTTCGAAATTCCACATATTCGGTTAACTATTTTTCAAACCGCTAAGCGAAAAAATTCAACACGAGTTTTACTTTGAAGGATACTTCTTGTTGCAACGCATCAAACTGTTCATATAAACAGATATTCATCGTATCGTTGACGCATCGTCGAGCTCATAGTGGCTCTGGACGATCTACAGCGGAATTTCAGCATTAAATATTCACGAGGTTTTAGAGGATAGAGTGTTAAAATATGATGTCGCTAGCTGAAGATGCTTAATCATTGTTAATATTGTATAAAGTCCGGACCAATTACGCCGACGTTGTTCAGCTTTAGGTTTTAAGCTATTTGATACATTTTGAGGCAGACGCGAAGCACTATCTCGGTACTTACGAGATTATGGTGACGTAATGCTAATAAATTAGGAATTTAATCTATGTTATGTGTATCTATGGTGTTATTATCAAGTTGAAATATACGTAATAGCTACCTACGATCATTATTTATTATTTTATTAAGGTATTTTTCCCGTCTATCTACTCCGTTCTGTCTACCTACCTATAAGAATACTTAATACGACATGTCATCTCCACAGATCATTACTCGGTGCGAATTTCGCGAGGCATGTGTGGCCGTCTTACGCCTGGAAAGACACGTTGTAACAACCTTTTCAAACCAACTCATATCTGAATGCAATTGACACCTAGTCTACGGGGCTAGACAAGGTAACAGTCGTTTCGCGTTCACGACAGTAGATAAAATTGCATGGAAAAACCACGTGACCAAATAGAGGAAAACACGCTATTTTTGAAAATCGACTACGACTATTTGAATGCTCCCTGGCGTTCTCGCAGACCTTGTAGATAACCTTTAGCGTACTTCGCATAACAAGTGACAATGAACATAAGCACAGAGTAGATTGTGCCTTCATTGGTTTTCATTCGGTCACGTGGTTTTTCTACTGTACGCTGTAGGCGGCTACCTATAGAATTTTGTCAGATGGCGCTACTGTTTGCTTGTATGAAAAGGGTTTACGTAAATCGTTCGGATGACCATATCCTGAGGTTAGTAATCGGTGCTGAAAGCCTATTTTCCTTAGTTGGTTCGTTTCAGTTTCATACTAGGCATAGAGCTGTTGCTGAAACAAAATCCAACTGAACGGTTTTGCGTCGCTTGGATCTTGCGACACCCCGCGACTCTCTAATGTCGTCAGTCCACCTGATTTTATCTGCCATCACTGCGCTTTCTATAGTGTGAGGTCGCCTTAGCTACTTTTTATACCAAAAAAATAATGGTTTCAAAGCCTGAACCCATAATATGTTATGTTTTCAATAAATATAAGCTGTTGAGTATATTATAATGTTCATGGTATATCAATTGTTTGAAAACAATAAACTAGGTCTTCTCAATAAAAAGCAAGAATGCGCTTATATCATACTTTACAAGGTGCGGTTAATCTAAGCTTAAAATAACTTCAGACGGGGTTCTCTTAAAACACAAACCCGGTTCATAAAACTAATATTTTGTACACTTTTATGATTTTAGCAAACGTGCACGCCACTGTATTTTGTAATTTGTTGTACGATGAACATTTCGCGTTCATACTGTAACAACACGAAACGCAGTGCTTATGTACAGTCACATAAACATTGCGCTTTACAACAATAGCTAAGAAAACTTAACGTTTTGCACACTTGTAACTTAGGAATTTATTTTCTTCTAAAGATGACTTTGACAAAGTTTTGATTAAAGTTCTTTTTCTTGTAAACCCAGACTTAGTTTGTACAAGGGGGCCCTAAACCCTTTTGACGTGATAACGTTTAATAAATTGATGAACATCAGCAACGCACATGAAAAATAGTAACGTTCCGCGTAACGTTCCACCTGAGCTTATGCGTGCAAGCGAGAGCGCGCAACAAGCGATAGAGAGGCACGATAAAACAAACGATAGAGAGGCCAATTATGACGTTATCACTTAAATCTATCGTCCGTAAACGTAAACCGACTTTACAGACAACCAATTTTTTTTTTCAAAATTCGATAGGTGGCTTCTGAGTGAATTACAGCGTGGCCTTATGTACGTGGTAAAACAAGTATTTTAGTATTTTTGGCACCGATAAACTGGCGACATTTTTTCGCTCCGTCCGCCCTATCCAGGGTATATGTTAGTGCCTTAAATCACTTTTTGTACTTTAGATGCCGGTGAAAGCAGTTTTAAAATATTCACACGTTCAAACAGACAGACACAGATGATGGTATCAATTTTTCTCATGAATCAAAATCAAAATATTCTAAGAAAATAAAATAGTACTGTTTAAGAACTTTATTTAGCACTAGGAATTTGTTTTTCATATGCAGAATTTAATTTTGCATACTAAAATTACTTTCTTTTCAATGCATATTTCCTATCATACAGTAGGTACAACTTGTTTATTCGCCAATAACTTTGTAATCCAAATGTTAACGGAATAAATAATAATTTTAGGAGTTAATGTGGAGACCGTAGTCTATAAAAGACAAAATTTGGATTTGAATCAACTTGGCATAAGATTCCATACATCATGGTCATTATCTTTTACATCAATTTATTTAATTTAATTTAAAATGAATAAATTAAAGAAGGACTCTTGTTTTCATTCATTCAGACTTCAATTTGTAAATTATACCTGCGTCATGTTTTGTTCTCGTATTAATTAATATCTTTGATTCGGGTCAAGGAACAGGGTTTTCATTCAACGCGCGTAATACAAACCTAACAAAGTCCCGCCAAGTTTTAAGGGTCGTATTTATATGAGCGGATTTGGAGGCAATTTAAAGTTATCGCGAGAAAGAAAGGCGCTCGCTCGTGCGGACGCGGGCGGCGGAGTTGCTGAAACTTCAGGATAATAAGTGGGTAGATAGTCTTACTCAATGAAATTACTAATTTATATTAAGGGGATTTATTGAATTTATTTTTGTCTTTCTCACTCTCACGGATACGTGGGTAGGAGCGACATGCAGCGTCGCGGAAGAATATACCAGAATAAAAATAAACAATTAAAAAATAAAAAAACACGACTGCCCTGTTTTAAAACGAATTAAAAAGTAAAAAACAAGTTATTTTAGTACATCTGCATATGGACAAAGGGAAAAGTGGTCAAATTTCTCATTAATTAAAACAGATAAACTCATATTATGGCAGTCGGGGGACCGTTCTGAGGAACACCTTCTATTCTAAGAGGTCCCCCGACTGTCATAATATGAGTTTATCTGTTTTAATTAATGAGAAATTTGACCACTTTTCCCTTTGTCAATTTGCAGATGAACTAAAATAACTTGTTTTTTACTTTTTAGTTCGTTTTAAAACAGGGCAGTCGTGTTTTTTAATTTTTTAATTGTTTATTTTTATTTTATACTTTTTAGTGATGGCCTACGGTCCTATGTAAAAGTATATTTAAAAAAAAATATATATATATATATATATATATATATATATATATATATATATATATATATATATATATTCGGTTACAACTCTCTAATACCTTCATTTTGATACCCATATTGTGATAATTGAAGAAAACATTTTGATTTCCACTTTTGAAATTGGCGCCTCACGGTCGCCATATTAACTTTTTATAAAAAATATAGCCTATGTTACCCGAAATAATGTAAGGATTCTAACGATACCCCATTTGTCCAAATCGGTTCAGCCATTCAAAAGTTATGGTGGAATAAAGAAACTCACATACATACATACATACATACATACATACATACATACATACATACATACATGAACCCTAAAAACATTACACTCCTTTTTTTGGGCAGTCGTGTAAAAACGACCTTTTACCTAATTACTCAAAAACTAAGCCAGTTATCAAAAATCTGTTTCTAAGCGTTTTACGATATTATTATTACCGATACATTGAAACAAAAATTACAATTACATCCATTGTAGTTTCCGATAAAAAATAGAAAAACTGAAATTTAGGAGCAACTTTTGGGAGAACTTTCTATTGAGAAAATTTTATCCGATCGTGTTTCCGCTTCTAAGCGATTTTAGATAGACCTAGAATACATGACGTTTAAATTTGAAAGTGATTGTCCTTATAGTTTTTAAATAAAACTTCATTCAAAATCGCTTAAATACCTACGACTTCTACACCAGGAAGTATACGCTTTTAATTTTTATCTTTCTTGCTCCTAAGAATACGTTGGGTGTGACAGGCAGCATTGCAGGAGAATATTTTTTAATTATTTATTTAATTATTTATTGCACACAATTTAGCAAAATAAGAGTAGAATAAGCAAAGCTTAGCCCCTTCGCACACGGCTCATAAGCGTAGAGAGTGTTGTTAAGTCCAGAGCTAGGTTTTACCCACCTAAACGTTTACCAAATTGGACAATTTTGGTCTCATTAGATTCAATACACCTTGGTCTAGGCTCGTACACTTTATTTTTTTAGTATTTTTGTTTATTTTAATTAAAAAAAATACTCGAGGAAGTTTTTAGGTCAAAAATATGATATTTAGACGCTAATAACTTTTGACATAAGCAATAATTAGTAAAACGTACGAGCATAGTTCTTCATTGTTTCTGCAACATTTCTTAAAATTATGAAAATGGGACTACATATAAGGGTAGGAAAACATTATCTCTTTTATCTCTCTTTGTATGAAAACTAGACGATCCTCTTAATGGACGAGTAGTCCTCCTTGGGTGATCTTAATTTTGATAACATTTTTCATACAAGCGGATACCTACTTCATTAGAAGATTAGCAGGCAATTTAAAGTTAAGAAAGAAAGGTCGAAGTTCGTAAAACGGGGGAACTTTTATTGTCCAAAGTTTGCATTTCCTCCGACAGCTCATAAGGCTGAGAACATACTAATTATACTTACACCTACCAACTCGGGCCGGTTTCTTCAAGTTTCAACCAATTCAAATACACCTGACCTTTTATTCTGTAGCGCTGTATTAAGAGCGGGTAGTAAGTGAAGATGTCAGTTCAAGATTCGATTTTTACAGTAGTAAATCAAGTCTCAACTCCCTGAAATAAAACACACGAATATTACATCATATAGTCGAGAAACTGTGAAAGCGAAAACATAAAAGGATAATTTTTTGTCGATAAAAAAAATTCCCAAAGTTGCGTCCAATTTTTTACAATTTTCAATTTATTATCAATGTTATACGTACTAGAGAGCCAAGGTTTAGGATTATAATTCCAATAAATATTACGAAGTGCGTACACAATCGTTTTCTTTCTAAGTTATGTATTTTAAAAGTTATTACAGTAAACTATAAATGGCGTTTATTACATTCTTATTTCGCGTAATACGCCATGCTCTTTTGTACCAAAACGACGTTTTGCGCATGACAATCAGTCACAATTGCTCCATTGAGACGAGAAGACTGTATTTCTGTGCTCCAGGCCAAAAAAATAGTTCGTTGTGTCTTTGATATATAGATTATGAATTATAAATTATTGTGTGTGTATTTATAAATGATTTGGTGGTGTTAATAATATAATTGTAAATATGGGGAGCAAAAACTACGAAATAAAAGTATATTAAAGCAAAAGCCTTTCAGTCGAATATCGACCTTCACACTTTATTTTTAAAGCACACAATTAACGAGCACTGAATTCCCTCAAGCAATGACATGGCAATGACGGTGGGAGTAGTATATGCAAAAAAGGACGATCCCAATCAATTTTGAGAGAGAGGAATAGAGAGTGCTCCTGTATGTGCGCATTTTGTGAAACATGTTCACTCTTTTGACTCTTCAGTATGCAAATATTAGATATAACATGCTAACATTCACAAAACTACTAAATGTTAGTATGTTAATTAGTTCCTACGTAAATATAGTTCAAGAGATAATGTGCAATAATAAATTAAATAATATTTCAAATTTATTGCGATACAATATTATATAAATAGGAAATATTTATAAGTACCTAATGAATTCTGTAAGAGGGTGAAATGAATTTGTACACAGGTAATGAAAAAGACTCCGCTTTAATATTAATTTTTTGGCTTATTTTTAGGGTTCCGTACACAAAGTATAAAAACCGGGACCTATTACGAAGACTCCGCTGGTCGTCTTTTCGTCAATCCGTCCGTCCGTCCATCCGTCCGTCCGTCCATTCGTCCGTCTGTCGCCAGGCTGTATTTCTTGAACCATGATAATTAGACACTTAAAATCACAGATAGTGTACTTAAAAAACCATCCCAGCTTAACTAATCATCTTTTTCATTAGTGTTTTACACACTTAGGACACTTAGGATATAATTCCTATAAGCAGGACAGATTAATTTGTTTTGCTATAATCCGCTATTTCAAAAGATTCTATATGAAAAAATAAGCAGGAACACTGCCCACATGAAACACCACACACAATTTTCCATCACTTTCTTCGACGCACGTTTCGACCCGACACCGGGACATCCTCAGGAGATGTTGACTTCACGATGCGAAATCGTAGACTCTACGACAGAATCTTTTCAAGTAGCGGATTATAGCAAAACAAATTAATCTGTTCTGCTAATGATGGATTTTCGCAAAATAACGCCTACTCAATAATAATTCCTATTAATTTAAATACGCAAAATTTCACTCGCAGCGAGTTTTTCCCGGGCCAAAAGTGCCCATCAGACTAGCCTAATAGCCCACGTCAAAATAAATGCCTGAAAAACCTTGTATTTCACAATGTCAATTGGTTTATTATTATAGCAAATAGGTCTTGTATTCGTGTGGTCTTCTTTTAATTTCTAGTTAAGCATGCATTTCTTTTATTTTACATTTACATGTAGATTGTCATGTGGTATTTCAAATTTTCATGCATTTTTTCCATTATAACAAAGCCTTAGACTCCTTGGAACATGAATATTTCTGGGAAGCGATGCGTGTTTAGGGTGTTCATGGTGACCCTAACCCAACCTATCCAACAAGGTGACCCAAGTTGTTTTCAGCAGCCCTCGAAATGACCTTCAGGAACCTGGAATGGGACGATTATAAACTTAATATAAAATCCTCATTCCTGACTGATTTACGCTTCGCAGATGATCTCAGCCTATTTTCAGTGTCCCCAAAAACTATGTGAAATGCAACAGCAACTATCAGACCACAGCGCGACAGCGCGCAGGGCTTCAATGAACACAATTAAAACAAAAATTATTAGAAATGCATCACACACATATAACATCAAAGTAAATAATGAGAAAAATCGAATATGTGGAAGAGTATGTTTACCTTGGACAGTTGATAGTTACAAGTGATACAATGCAGAAAGAAATAGAAAGAAGGATAACTAATAAGATTGACAGATATAAAAAGTATAACACCTGTCCAATATTTTTTATGGTTAACTAGATCAACCACCTTAGACATGTCAAGAAATAGAACAGTTATAGAGTTTCCATTATTTAGCTTTTCTAAAATAATTTTCAAGTTCAAACATGGCATTTGTGTTAGACTTATTTTTCCCAAACCCATATTGAGCATTTGTAAGTGGCGATTTTTCAATCGCCAGATCTGAGGAATAAACTTGAAATATTTATATTAAGGCATACAAAATCTGTCAAAACGTCATATTATTATGTATATTCCCCAATTAACGTTTATCTGACGATTGAAAAATCATATAAGATTAATTAAATGTTCCGAAAAGTTGTTTATTCTGTTGAATAAGGTAATCTTACGATATCATCAAAAATTTGTGGTAAATTATAAAATTCCAAAAAATGCCCTTACAATTTTCAAATAAAATTTCAAGAAATCTTTTGCCTACAACTAGGTGGTCCGAAATGCACTTAGCCGAATTTATCTGATTATCTTACCTAGTGTTCGCGGTTTTGTTGACATTACGTGGCAGTCTACGTTGCGACGTTTGACACGATCTGATTTTTTTCTAGCTTTCAGCCCCCTCTTAAGGCCGTAGACATATTTTATTTTTGTCCTCCTCGAATGACAGATACACGAAGTTTTACCTAATTACTAGAAAACTAAGCCAGTTATCAAAAATCCGTTCTGAGCGTTTTTGGTTATTATTATTACCGACAAATTAAAACAAAATTCATATTTGCATCTACTGTAGTTTGCGATAAAAATGATAAAAATGGAGATTTTGGGGCAACTTTTGGGAGAACTTACTATCGAGAAAATCTTATCCTATCGTGTTTCTGCTTCGAAGTTTAAATTTTTAACCTGTCAGTCACTAAAAATCACTTAAATAGTCGTTTAGCCCGTTACCGATTACGTGTTTCTTAACGCGTCTCCACATTCCCGCGGGTTTTACGGTGAACTCTTTGTCGAGGAACAGCAAACCGACATTTTTTGTCGGGGGGAAAGCGTGGCGCTTTGGCTTCGAGCATGATTCACGCAGGAGTGTAGAGAGACTATTAAAGTTCAAGCAACCGGGTCTGAGTATAATCGGTGAAGGTTTTTTTTTTATTCTATACAAGTTAGTACTTGACTGCGATCTCACCTGATGGTAAGTGATGATGCAGCCTAAGATGTTATCGCACTAACTTGGAAGGGTAAGTAAATTTACCCCAACGGTTTCTACAAGCATCGCACCGGAACGCTAAATCGCTTGGCGGTGCGTCTTTGCTAGTAGGGTGGTAACTAGCCACGGCCAAAGCCTCCCACCAGACCAGACCTGAGCCAATTAAGAAATTATAGGTCATTATAGGTCATTGCAAAGTAGGATCTTAACTGTTACACTAACCTCGTTATCCTTGTCGGCGTCCTTGATGTGCTGCGCGATGAACCGCACGCTCTGAAGCGCGGCTGCCACTTCAGGAGACAGGTGCCGCGGGAGCATGTTCTCAGATTCCGTCACTGTTAAGGAAAATAATTCTTTATTAAGAATATGGACAAAAAAAAACATGAAAATTACTAACTTGATGTAAAACTATACTTAGTAGCAAGAAGTAAAGTACTTATCAAAATTTTGAGCCCTATGTAGGGTGCCCATTATGCAGGCAGCATTCCCGCGCTGAATAGCTATTGAAAGTCGTTGCGCGAGAAAGCTGCCCGCGCGAGGGTCGCCTGTTGCCTCCCTAAGGCGTTTGCTGAGGTCCTTGTGGACTGTTGGTATTATCTTAATATAGTGGACCCCAGGTAATCCGACAAACGTTTTGCAGGACTATCGATTAGCTATAATCGAATTCCGGACCTCCTTGTATTGTCCATGCCAGTCAGAAATTGTGTACTTAATATTTTGCTTCAGGTGTAGCCTCATACGAAGCTTCAACTGCGGCTGGTTACCAATGGATCCAGAGAGCAAGAGAGATACGTCAAGACAGAATCAAGAAAAAATTAATCAATCAAAAGTATATATCCTGAATCTGATAAGGTACGCAACATATTTGTAACGTTTGCCGAAGAAATCACAGCGTCATGAAGTCATAGTGCTAAACAATTCTTCGTAACATTTCACTACGATCCTGTGACTGAAAGTCTTCTGTAACCAGTTGAGGCTATTTGCGCTGCCAATCTGTGAATGCGGAAATGTAGCTAGTATTCTTGGCTACTCATTAATGAAAAGAAATAAGCGAAAAGTGGAAATGCAGTCAATATTATTGGTCACTCCTTAGTATAAGTTAGCGAAAAGTTTACATATGTCTGTTATTTATGTAAGTTTACCTGAAGGTCTCTGATGAACCCCGGCTCCAAGTATGTCGTCCTCAGGAGCTGGTGACTTCCGATAATCACCTTCTTCGCCCTTGCTGTCATAACCGTCCGTCAAGCTGTCCCTGCTGTACGAAAAACAAACAAGATTTCATCATCTCAGGATTCTCATCACCATCTTAGCATCTTGGGTGCTTTTAGACCCAACATATAACGTTGTATTTTAAAGTTAGTTAAACTTGATTTTCATCTGTACCTTGTAGAGTACAGTAAAGAATCTGTCTCAGTAAGTAGTTATCATTAAAATCGGATCAAGAGCCTCTGAAAAAAACCATCACCTCTGAAAAAAGTAATATTGTAATACTGTTTTAAAAATTTCATACTATGTCGGCTTGAAAATGTTAAAACAATATTAAAATATTACTACTTTAAGAGGTGGTGGAGACTCGAGATATTCTACCGTGAAGGTATAGTGTAATTCCGTGTTTCGGTTCAAAGGGCGATGTATAATTGTATAGGTGATATGTGAAATTATGACACGGAATTTATTGAGACGAGAGGTGAGAGAAAAAGAAATAGTACATTTCAATATAAGTGCGGAAAGTATGTCATTTCTTTACGAGTCTCGCTTTGTTACAAACAATAGAGACGAGTGGAAATAACAATTCCGCACGTGCATTGAACGACATTGTTTAACACATTTGCGAAAATACATAAAGTTGGGGCCAAAAATAAAATATTATAATAGTAGTTTAAGGTATGTAATTTACCATGAACTCAGACCATCACGCACAAAAAAAAAACAAAAAGAGTACAAGAATTGTCTATGGTCAACTGATGCACTTTGTGACCTGGGGTCAGTATCCGGTAGTTATGAAAGTCCTTTTATTTTACAATAAAGTAACTCTGAAACAAATAACAATGAAACTTTGTTGAAAAATTATATTTTTATTTCAGATTTAACAATTTAAAAAGTTAAGTCCTTGAATTCAAGTATTAATAGTAGTTTACGCTATAAAATAGTCATTTAATTCTGTACTAAAACCTTTTTGATTAAAACCTCCATGCAGAAGGAAAACACAAAGAACTAGGGCGGAAAAGAAGTACTTTGCGCACGCTAAACATACATGGAAAAGTATCATTTAATAATAATCATCATTTAATCATTTATTCATTTTTTACATAGGTACAAAGTAAGCACAAAAATTGAAGCCTGTGACCTCCACACTAGGATCCCCTGTGCTGTGGAGATCACATCCTTCCATAATGATACAAAACAACATATTAAGTGTGTGTGTGTATGTGTGTGTGTGTGTGTGTGTGTGTGTGTGTGTGTGTGTGTGTGTGTGTGCAAAATTATATTTATTCTAATATTGTAAGTATTTTTTCTGTTTCTGCGTAACTAGATTCTAATAACCATTTATTGAGTGTTTTTTTACATTTATAACGGGACATTTTTACTATTTTTAGTGCTCTGTTGACTTTGGTATAGAGGAATGGTCCAGCAAACAGGTAAGATTTGCGTCCAAACTTTGTTTTCAAAAAAGGGAACTTCCACCTTTGAAGGCGAGAGCGAGTAATAACTGTCAGGGCTGCGGACTTATGGAATCGAAGTATGACGGACTTTATGTATAACTGTCTCACACGCAAGAACCTACACTCTGAATAAAGACTGTCCGTAGGGTACCGAAAAGGTTTTTTGTAAGCTGTTTTTAAAACTGCACGTTGGGCACGTTCAAGTTTAAGTAGGTATGTTTTGCCAGCTCCTCCCCAAGCTGGGAGGCAGTAGTTGAGTATCGATTGGCAGAGTGATATATAAACGAGTTTTATTACTTCTGCATTAGCCACATTCCGAAGTCTCCCAAAAATGAACATAAATTTTCGTAGTCTACTACTTAGTGCCTGAATTTGTTCGTCCCATCGCAAACCTTCATCTAACACTACACCCAGATATTTCAAGTTTTTAACCTGCTCGAGCATGGGACATTTGCAGTTCACACTATTATTGTCAGTACATGTATGTAGTTTAATTTTCAATGTATCTCTTGGATCCGTTCTACTCGATATTTTAAAACAGATAATTTTTGTTTTACTAGAATTGATGGTAAGCAAGTTATTTCTGAGCCACGCAAACACCTCCTGCAAACCCTGTTGACATAACCGCTCTACTGAACCCCAGCTATTTCCGTAAAAGACTACCGCTGTGTCATCCGCAAAAGTGAAAAACTTAGCCTGCTTAACATCAAGGGAGCATAGGTCGTTTATGTAGACTAAAAATAGAGTAGGGCCCAATACACTGCCTTGAGGCACACCGAAATTAACATCTGCTATATCACTGGATAGATTATCAACCGTAACTTTTTGTTTCCGACCCGTTAAATACGATTGGAACCATTGCAGAGGTATACCACGAATCCCCAATGCTTCTAATTTGTTTATCAGGATTTTCCTAGAGATGGTATCAAAAGCCTTAGCTAAATCGAGAAACACACCAACACATCTATTTCCCTGATCCAACTTCGCGGATACAAAATTAGTAAGTTCTGTGACCGCGTCTTCTGTTGAACGATTTGCTCTAAAACCATACTGATTTGCTGAAAGAAGTTTACTGGACTCCAAGTAATCCAACAATCTTTTATTAACAACCCTTTCAACTATTTTGGACATACACGAGAGCAAAGAGATCGGCCTGTAATTAGACACTTCTGCTGGATCTCCATCTTTTGGGATGGGACACACATTGGCTATTTTAAATTTATCTGGTACTATGCCCGTAGACAAACTAAGATTACATATGAATGTAATAGGACTAGCTAAAACAAGTTTACAGTTCTTTAAAAGTTCATTTGTGATAGCATCAATGCCTGCAGCAGACCTGGTTTTACTGTTGTTAATTATCTTAAGGATTTCTATTTCATCAGTCGGTGTAAAAAAGAAGGAATATTGACTATTGTTCCTGGTACTATGTGCTGTTGCTTCATTTGCAAGTTCAGCTTCCGTTTTTCCTACCTCATCTAGAATTTTCCTAGCAAGCTTTTCACCTATAGTGGAAAAATAATTATTCGCCTCGTTAAGTACATGTGTTGGATGCCGAGAATTTTTAGTTATAAGTTTGGTTTGATTTTTGTTATTTTTAGATTTTAGATGGCAAATATCTTTAAGAACATTCCATGTCTTTTTGAGATCGTCTTTACTCTCTAATAGTCTTTTTCTATCGTATTCATCCTTAAGATTTTGTATAATATTATTGCAGGTATTTCTATATTTTTTATACTTATTTATAAGAATTTGGTCACCCGGATTTTTGCGTACTGTCATATGGAGGCAATCGCGTTTATTAATACATCTAATGAGGCTAGCCGTCATCCATGGTTTGAGTATACATTGCGAACGGTGTATAGTACGCACTTCTGTATTTTTAGATAGAATAGTGTTTAATATATTGATAAACTCGTCGGTGGCCATGTTGGCGTCAGTGTGTTCATAAAATTTAGACCAGTCTATGAGCTGTAAATCGTTTATTATTTGGGCATAATTAATCTTTTTTAAATGAGTAGGTCTTGATAGGGGTATTTGCTTAGTACTATTAATTGAAAATATTACAGAATCATGATCACTTATATCAGATCTGCAAACAACTATTGAAGTTGTTCTTCGTGATTTTACAAGAACGTGGTCCAAGCAGTTAAGGCCCCGTGTTGGCAACGTGTGACCAGGGATAAAACCATATTGGGCTGTAAGATTTAAGTATTCGTCTGCCTTGGAGTCAATTGTGTCACTTTTAATATCAATATTAATATCGCCTACAATGAAACAGCTTTCGCTTTTTAGGTTTTTTAGCAAGTCCTCCAGAGAAGTTAGAAAATTTTCAGTGTTTTTAAAAGATGGTGACCTATAGATACATATAACGGTTATAGCCATCTCTAACTCTAGAATAAGGCAGTTTGCATCTAAGAATGCAGGCTCTGATATGTTAACTTTGAGGCCATGTCTAAAGTAAATTACAATTCCATCATTTTGGTTGAGATATTGTTTGGAATTGTATTGCTCATAATTTGTAAGATTAAATGTAGTAGTGCTATCCAATAACCAACACTCAGTCAGAATTATAAGATCCGGTAAGAAGTCTAGTTTTTTTATGAACACAGTTAGGTAATCTAGATTTTTACGTATACTTCTTATATTTTGTGTTAGAACTGTAATTTGGTGTCTAGTGTCCCCTAGGTATTGGATACATAGCTGAGGCTCATTTACATATGCACTAGTCGATGCGGATACATTAGTATCCAGATCATTTATTATCGTTGTATTAATCACTTTAAACGATTAAATAGGAAGTCACCAGTATAAAAGGAACTTAATTTATGGTTACTTAAAGTTTCACATGCATATTGTTTACATGCATAGCGGTTATGCAACATTTCATTATGTATTGTGTAGATGTATAAATAACAGTGTGTAAGGTATGGAGATAGTGTGAGTAATAATATGAGACAAGTATGGATGATTACAGTGTACATTATACAGTTATTGATCAACAGAATTACTTCTACTATTTTCAAAATTTTAAACAAAGTTGCAGTACATACCACGTAATATAAATTGAATACAAAGTTGTTATTTAAAATGGTTAACAAAACGAAATAGCATAGATGCTGCACTATTATAACAATTTTACATTTTAAATCCAAAATACTTAAGTTTGTACCAAACAGTATTTTAGTTGAGGACAAGTAACATTGCGCGCCAGACATCTTAAAACCGCAGGTAAAATACCGATGTGTTACAGTATGTAGCTTTAGGTAGCAGTATGTAGCTTTAGGTATAACTATGTCCACTAGTCACACATTATTCTGCGAGTTCCGCGGTTCGGACGTTGACGTCGGTGTACTCTCTAGTTTAGCCAATTGCTCTTCAGACTTGATAAGAATATAGGGTTGACCTTCTTTTTTCCTCATGTAAACCTTGTCGTTAGCGGTCCAGCAGAACTCAAAACCTTTTGACTTAGCGGCCTCCCGGGATAGGTAGAATAACTTCCTAGTTTTGCTGGTGAGACTGTCCGACACGTAAATCGGTTTATTATTCCCAAGAAGACCGAGGTGCGAAGTATTAAGCGCGGGACCCAGTTTACTCTTTCTGTAGTTTTTGATCGCTGTGAGGAACTCCGATTTTATTATAGTATTTGAAAATTCGACTATGAGTGTCGAATTTGATTGGTCTCGTTTGTTTGGTATACGTTGAACATCCCGTAAATCACATACATTCAGCTGTATATCGAGGTGACTGGACAACTTCTGGATCAGAGAAAATAAGTCGCGTTTCGTTTCCATGTTACGTTTAGGGACACATCTCACTTCAATATGATATTTAATTGCATTGCGTTCGATTGTCTCAATTTTGTTTTGGAGAGAAATGCACGAGTTCATCAGCTGTTCCCGGTTCTCTTCTAAAATTTTTATTTTGGTCTGTAAGTCTGAAACTTGATCGGATATGTACCCTAAGGATTTCTCGATGTCCTTATTAGTGGATTTGATGCATTCATTTTGCCGTTTTATGTCTGTGACGAGTTTTTCTAGGGCATCTAAGCGTGTGTTTTGGTTGTCCATAAAAGAGCTTAACATTTCCTTCATTTCGGTTTGGAATAATCCGAAAACATCACCGGGCTGGTCATCGCTCAATCGCTTTGTTCGTTTAGATCGAGTTTGTGTAGTTTCAGATGTTGAGGGTTTCTTCGAAATTTCAGAGTCCGAAGCAAAATGAATTTTATGTTGCAGTTGAGAGGTATCCATTTCGCGCAGCAAGACTTGGAGTGTGAACAGATGACAAGTGGGTAGTTTTGATTTTAATACTCGCCGTGAAGGTCACGCGCACGTTGCATGTCGTAAGAAAGAGATGGCACGAGCCCAGGATCGCCTTTATTCGGGCGTACTGTTGTACCAGGAGCGCAGGCAGCCGCAGAGTTATCGCTTACGGTGCACGTGTGTGGCAGTATGATGCCTATTGCGTCTTGTCACTTACTTGCACACACAGATGCGGAGTAGGTAATGTGTTGCGTTGGTAGCACTGTTACCTCTTTATATCTTATGCACTCCTAATTTTTCACTATAATTTAATCGTGATTTATGTTTGTTTTACTGATAAAAATTACGAAATATTGGTCAATAAACACGTCCACACAGTTTGAGAGTCCGGGGGGAAGGGGGGGTCCACTATTTGAGCAAATGTGTTAAAAAATATTATCGAAATATTATCTGTTCTAATAGCTAGCTTTGGCAATGGCCAACTTCTTTGGTTTTAGCGAATGACGTCATGCTCAGAAAATGTATTTACATTTTTTTCACGTCCTACAAACGGATAAAAGTAACGAGCTTATAAACGCAAATAAAAAGGGCTCGGTTGGATTCTTCCCCGCTGAATACAATGGGAAGGTGAAATAATACCCTACGGTTATCCACGTTTATTTATGTTGCCATAAATTCTTTCAAAAATCCCTTTTTCAAGGGCCTATTCCTATGTGTGGGTGTGCGTTAACGGCCGAAGATTTCACGTAGCAGACTTATGATGGGTATAATCGATACTGGGTGGATCAATCCATCCAGCCACCCTGTTTATAGAAATAACTGCTTTTTATCTGCAAAAACAGAAAGTTTGCCTGGCTTAGCAATCTTTAAAACGAGTTAAGGATTTTGAAGGAATTAAAAAGGGAATGTACTGACGACCGAATGGCGTAGCGGTAGCGAACCTGCCGTCTGCGTCGGAGGTCGTGGGTTCGATTCCCAATCCTGGTTAATGTTTGTGTGATGAGCATGAATGTTTTCTAGTGTCTGGGTGTTTTTCAATATATTTTATTCATGTTTATTAATATGTATATTTATCAGTTATCTAGTACCCATAACACAAGCTATCGCTTACTTTGGGACTAGATTGCGATGTCTGTAATGTCCTGATTATAATACTAATTTGTATTCTAAACCTACTCAAATACTCATTTCCAGTTTTAATTTTAATTTTAATCCAGGCATTGTAAACCATTAAAAAATGATAGTAAATAGTTGATGTCTCAATTAATTTTTACGAGCCATAAATGAGCAAAGGCCTTTCGATCCTCTCAGCTCATAATGGCAAGAGTCGTCATTGACGACCGAATGGCGTAGCGGTAGAGATCCTGCCGTCTGTGAAGGTCGTGGGTTCGATTCCTACAACTGTAAAAATGTTTGTGTGATGAGCATGAATGTTTTCTAGTGTCTGGGTGTTTTTCAATCTACACTAATCTACACTAATATTATAAAGAGGAAAGATTTGTATTTTTGTATTTTTGGATTTTTGTATTTTTGTATGTAACGAATAAACTCAAAAAGTACTAGACCGATTTTAATAATTATTTTTTCATTAGAAAGCTACATTATCACTGAGTAACATAGGCTATATTTAGTACTAGATTACTATAGAAATCTTTAGAAATTCCTATTAAAACCAACCGAAGGTGTAAAAAAATTAGCCATAAAATATCTTTCATCGCATACGCTGCGAAGAGTATTAATGATAGGACAAAAAAATGTTCGACAATATTATAGAATATATCAATATCTACAAAAAACTTCGCGAGACCATGTGTCTAACTATTGTAGTTACGTCACTATAACTACTTTTTTACATTTAACAAATTGATAGAAATGCCGATCAAAATCAGACCGTGTTATCCATACCATTTATAAATTTTTATCCAAAAAAATAATTTAATATTCAAGACTGTCTCAATACCTGATGATTACTTTTTGAATTATTGAAATCGGACATTCCATTCAAAAGATATCATGAAATTAATATAAAAATACGTGCTGGCGGGGGTCCCGCGGCCGGTCAGCTCGCACATGTTCCGCGGATCCCGATGATACTAACTGATTTGCCCATATCTTTTAAAAGGTTACAGTTCCCGTTAAAAATATCCTTTGCCCTAACAATAAATAAATCCCAGGGACAAATTCTTTCCATAGTTGGTATCGACTTAAGGAAAGAGTGCTTTTCCCACGGGCAATTGTATGTGGCACTTTCTCGAATAGGATCTCCTGAAAATCAATACCTACGTTTTTTGCCACCTATACAAATACCACAGCCAACGTTGTGTACAGGGAGGCTTTAAAATAAGCATACATTTTTTTTCTAATTTAGTGATTCATGGTCGTTTTAATTAGCATGCTTATAACTTAAATATCTGTACCTATTCATGTCTACCCGTGCGAAGCCGGGACGGGCCGCTAGTATATTATATTTATGTATATTTGTCAGTTATCTAGTACGCATAACACAAGTTATCACTTACTTTGGGGCTTGATTGCGATGTGTGTAATGTCGTTATAGGTATATTTATTTATTTAATTATTAGGCGGTTACCCATTATCCCACCACGCTAACCAATTGCAGCTTGGATGGATACCTACCTGTTATTGTGCTATTGTGTCATATTAATGAGAAATATCAAACTTGTCGGTTTCCTTCTTCATCAAACAAGTGATATTTACTAAGCACAAACGCCAATAACTCGGTTAAGTTAGTTTCCTTATCCTTGCCTTAGCCAGTATTTTTATACAGTTAAAAAGTAGGTAGGTATCCCTACTAATATATAAATGTGAATGTGAGTTTGTTGGTTTGTTGGTTTGTTGGTTTGTTGGTTTGTTGGTTTGTTGGTTTGTTTGTCCCTCAATCACGTCGCAGCCACGCAACGGATCGATCTGATTTTTTTGCACAGATATAGTTCAAGACCCGGAGAGTGACATAGGCTACTTTTTATCCCCGAAAAACAAGCCTATTCCTGTGGGATTGCATTAAAAGTGAAATTTTTCACTGTTTTACAACATACGTATACGTAACTATACTCACAATATATGTTGAACCCTAGACTCCATACACTCGAAACGGTAATAGGTTATAAATATTCCAAACTCCATATATTGCTCTCAAAACCGTAAATCCCTACTAATATATAAATGTGAATGTGAGTTTGTTGGTTTGTTGGTTTGTTGGTTTGTTGGTTTGTTGGTTTGTTGGTTTGTTTGTCCCTCAATCACGTCGCAGCCACGCAACGGATCGATCTGATTTTTTTGCACAGATATAGTTCAAGACCCGGAGAGTGACATAGGCTACTTTTTATCCCCGAAAAACAAGCCTATTCCTGTGGGATTGCATTAAAAGTGAAATTTTTCACTGTTTTACAACATACGTATACGTAACTATACTCACAATATATGTTGAACCCTAGACTCCATACACTCGAAACGGTAATAGGTTATAAATATTCCAAACTCCATATATTGCTCTCAAAACCGTAAATCCCTACTAATATATAAATGTGAATGTGAGTTTGTTGGTTTGTTGGTTTGTTGGTTTGTTGGTTTGTTGGTTTGTTGGTTTGTTTGTCCCTCAATCACGTCGCAGCCACGCAACGGATCGATCTGATTTTTTTGCACAGATATAGTTCAAGACCCGGAGAGTGACATAGGCTACTTTTTATCCCCGAAAAACAAGCCTATTCCTGTGGGATTGCATTAAAAGTGAAATTTTTCACTGTTTTACAACATACGTATACGTAACTATACTCACAATATATGTTGAACCCTAGACTCCATACACTCGAAACGGTAATAGGTTATAAATATTCCAAACTCCATATATTGCTCTCAAAACCGTAAATAGGTCATAAATACTTAAGGCTCCATAGAAGGTCAATACCGACACTCAAAAGTGAAATAGGTTGTAAATACTCAAAACTCCATACATAGCTCTCAAAACCGTCATAGCTCTCAAACCGTCAATCTGTAATCTGTAAATCTGTAATGTGTAAATCTGTAATCTGTAATCTGTAAATAGTTCATAAATACTCGAGACTCGAGAAAGTGTAAATAGTAGGTCATAAAAATAGGTTCCAATACTCACCCTGTTGTCGCCTGAATGAATGTTTTTAGACAATTTGGTCAGAATATACTCAGTTCTGTAAAGGGGTCATAAAATGCTCATATTTTGTGACAGATTATTAGCAAGTATTCTGTATCTATAAAATACCACTCCTTTTAATTTTGCGCTCACAGGTTGCTTGCCATATAATATGGTACTTACATAAAAATTGCCAGTGTCTTAAACAATTCTTACGTCTGTCGTTTTTAATCCAGCGCAGTTTATTTTTTCAATATTTATCTTTTCCATAAATGACGCGGGCGAAGCCGCGGGTATAAGCTAGTGAGTATATAAAAGCTGATAACGGTACGACAAACTTTTTACGACGTTTCTTTTACCGTGAAGGAAGTCAGTCCCGCCCTTCTATTTGCTTTTACAACCTCGATAGATCTTTCTTCACCAGTGTTTATTGGACTTACTTAAAGTATTTATTTACTAGAAAGTATTAATCCTTTACTAAGTATTACTTTACTAGGAAAAGTTGTGCTTTAATTTAGGCACATAATTATATTTTCCCGTCTGTGAATGAGTTTATCATAATGAAACCCTTTTTATAATAAGCAGGTAGTTTAATTTGATATTGCATTTAAATTAGAAAATAAACAATACGTAGAAAATATTGTTTAGAGATTATTCTCAATAAAAGACTCATTGATATTAATCAATAAAGCATAAAATTATGACGACTTCATGGCGTACACTCGGATTTGGATGGGACGTCGATCGATCGATTCCCTTGACGATTGACGGTCCACTTAAGAAATTTTAAATAATTTCTAAACCGATTTAGGTATGGTCTGGTGATAGGCTTCGGCCGTGACTAATTACCACTCTTCCAGCAAAAAGCACAAAGCGATTTAGTGTTCCGATGCGATGCTGTGTGGAAGCCTTTAGGGGTGAGTTACTTACAAGTTACTTCGGTTGGATCATCACTTTCCATCAGGTGAGATTGCAGTCAAGTACTAACTTACAATGTTAAAATTGCAGCGTGACCCAAACTTGTTGTTGTGTTTGTTACTTCATGCACGTAGTACTCTACGATTTCGCATTGTGAAATCAACATCTATTTAGGATGTTCCGATGTCGGGACGAAACGTGCGTCGTAGAAAGTATTGGAAGAATTATGTGTGGTGGTTAATGTGGGCGGTGTTCCTGCATATTGGACCATACAGATTCTTTAGCGGATTACAGCAAAACATGCACGTAGTACTCTACGATTTCGCATTGTGAAATCAACATCTATTTAGGATGTTCCGATGTCGGGACGAAACGTGCGTCGTAGAAAGTATTGGAAGAATTATGTGTGGTGGTTAATGTGGGCGGTGTTCCTGCATATTGGACCATACAGATTCTTTAGCGGATTACAGCAAAACAATTAAATCTGTCTTGCTAATTATAGATTTCCGCAAATTAACGTCTTCTTCTTTAAGAGCATTCATTCATCCATTGTTGGATATAGGCCTCCTCATAAGCACGCCATTTTTTGTGCCATTAATTCAATGAAGTAATCAATTAACGTCTACTCAATACCAACCTCATATCCAGTTCATTGGTATAGCCGTTAGAGACGAACGTGTCATCGTAGTCAGGCAGCGAATACTTTGTCCGTCTCATCATGAGCATTTTGGGCATCACCTGCAGGAATATCTTCTTCATCCAAGGAGACATCGTGTGGGTGGAGGGAGACCTGTTAGGTGGAACATGTTGTTAACACGTGACTGTATAATAAACAAGGGGGAGGGACATCTTGCAGAACATGCCGGTACCACCTAACATAGACATAATATAGGTACCTACTGTAAGGGATTTCTGAGATACTGTGTAATTCTGCAAAAATACTAATAGCATCGATGAGGTTACATCTATACAGCTTATTGGTTAATGCTTGTATCGGTCGATCGCGTAGGCACTGATTGGTTAATGTTTGCATCGATTATGCAGCTTAGACGCCAATTGGCTAGTGACGGTTGCGTTACTACAGTTATACCCGCGATGGTTGACAGATGTACATACAATTTTATTTTCGAGAATCACACCCCAAAAGTAACTTACAAGTTTCGATTGATTAGGTTAACCTAGTGTGAAATCAGTTATTTAGGCTATTTTTTGTGACCTACAGGTTAACTCTTAAGACAATCATGTATACTACTATACTATACTATCTTTAAACGTCATGTATTTTAGTCAATATAAAGTTATTCCTTGCTCTGTGGTGTCTTTAATCTTTTGCTTGAACCCTTTATGAACTATTTATTTATGAAATGAAAGCTATGCGTTCCCGTCGCACCTACACAAAGACAGGTCCGTAAGAGTGAGGAGAGCAATCGTCCGTAAAACCAAGCCTATGGACCTCTAACGTCATAACATCGAAGTTAACATCGATAACTCCACGCATTCAATACACGGACGCGATGCAGCCGCCGCCATATTTCACCGCCATTGTCCGCCACACAGGCAACTCTACAATGGGACTCGATTTATGTGGCGCGCCTTTATACATTTTAGACCATCTATTTTATTTCGCAATTTCGCAGCTCGGCGCGATATGACAAACTGCCATTTCCATGAGCGTTTCCCGGCATAATTTTATGTTATTATCGACTATCGGAACCATAAAGAAACCGTTTTAAGATCGTGCAGCACTTATTTGCAAGTCGCTTTGCGATAAAATATTTTTATGTCATACCTACATCAATTTCATAACTCATTACGTTACGAACATAGATTAACTAACGTTGTTTTGCCATGAAAAAATGGCTTACGAGTTAACGACCTTATTCTCAGACCTACAGAAAGTAAACAATTTTGATTTTATTTTAAAATCGGTCAAGCGATTTCATAGGAGTTTGGTTACAAACACGACACGATATGAAAACTTTATATTTTTAAAAGATTCTCTATGAAACAAAGTATGATTTATCTGTATCACGCCACAACTCTGTAATCTGTAATACGCGTAGTGTCACGCGACGCTCAACGCTCCGCGTCTTCATGTAAGAGGCCTGGCCGATAGATAAAATTGCGATAAAATTTGTAGACGAATACTTTAGATCCTCACAATTTAAATTTGAAAATAATAGTCGTCACGTTTTACAATAAACGGCTGATTTAACTGTCGCAATAATGTGCCCGAGTTGATGGCAATTTGTTTTGAGTTGAATTAAGCTTTGTATTTATTGCTTTTCAACTTAATTTGACGGAAACTGTTCAGCTATTCATTATGTTGAGCCGCTTAATTACAATATTGGAAGGGTGGCGGGCTGGCCCAGCGGCGACAGTGTAAAATGGTAAAGACAAACTGATCCCCAAACCGCGACATGATGCAAATCAAGTCTAAATGCCATTATTTAAGTAGGATACTTTTCAGTGTACCCTGTATTAAGATTTTTTAATGATATGTACTATGATTTTGATATACACATGTAAAATATTTTGACTTTCTTTTTCAAAAAATTTCATGATCAAAATTTCAGGTCTTTACAAACTGTGTGTTGGGATAATCAGCCTGTTTCTACCAAGATTACAAATGTAAATATAATGTAAATACCTAAGTGTAGCTTACAAACAGCATTGTTCTGAGGTGCATTTAACTTATATCATGTACGTACGGACTTACAAACATACTTTAAAAGTGCCGCAAAATGAGATAATCCGAAAAAAGACTTGTGGAAGGGTTTAACAATAATAAGGAAGATTTTAATCTAGAAGAAGATTTAAAGAAACACACTGCAAGGGACAGATAGTTACAGAGAAGTTGAAAATCAGTGATGAAAATAAGCAGATAGAAAACTTCAAACCAATTTTGTCAAAAGAACAAAGAAGGGGGAGAGCAGAAGTCAGGGATCTACCAATGGTTATATAACTTACCTAAAATGCACATTCAGAACGCATACCGTCATCCAAACGCTTAGTGACACCAAAATCATCGTAAACAGCAAATACTTCCCTAACAGCGGTATTGCTAATGACGTTGGCGGTATAATCTCAGCCATTAACAGGAAAAACACGGTCAGTGATACCAATATTGAGATGCTTAACGAAATCTACGAGAGAAAAACAAAAATACCAATAGATAATATAATATAGGAACTCGCGAGCAATGAATCCAGGTCCGAGCACTTTACAGATATATTACTGCTATTTAAACGTCGGTGTGTACTGGTCTTGGCAGGCTAGAATGTTGTATTAAAACATGTAGCTCAAGATGGCAGTTGGTGTTTTAAGGGATAAGATAATAAAAACTTTCATCATGAAAAGCGAATCATGTAAAGCGTTGCGGAGTAGTTTGAATAGTGTCAAACGTAGTGTGTGAATGTACATAAGAATTGAAAAAAAATGGATTTTATTGAGATTTATTATAATTGCAATCGAAAAATGGTAACCGAACTGGATTCATCAGTCGCGAGTAAAATTTAGTTACCTGAAATGGACGTTTACAATGCATACAGTGACCCAAACGCTCAGCGAGACGAGAATCATTGTGAATAGCAGATATTTCCCGAGCAAGGGGATCGCCAGAGACGTTGGCGGGATGATCTCGGCCAGACCAAGGAAGAACACAGTGAGGGACACCAGGATGGAGATGCAGAGCGAGATCTATAGGAGAAAAGTCCTTTTTGAATGACATTGCACAGTACTTCTTAGTTAAAATTTTGATAACATTGTCTTTCCACTAGCAACAAATAAAAATGAAAATATGATGCACAAAGTAGAGAAATTCATTTAAATTACTTCTGTTTTAAAAAAATTGACGTATACGTAAAGTATTTGCATCAATCTGAATCACATAAATATTTTAGACAATTCATACAAATTCATATTAAATCAATAAACTTTTGTCAATAAATAAGCTGTAATAAAATGTCAATAAATTTTGTTAAAATAACGTTACCTCCAATTTTGTAGTAAAATCAGATTATAATAATTTTGTCTTAATACAATACGAACCATTAGTAGAACAAGGCGAAGTGATTTAGAAGAAATTGTTGTTACAAATTTTGGCAAATATAGTAATTTTACAGCACACAATTTAGCAATTCAGGAATATAACGTATCACAAAATATAAGAAGTAATTACAAACTTCAATTCCAGATACATTTACTCACAATCAATTTTGTACTAAGAGAAACTTCACTGATACTTGATAAAGAATACCTTTATAATACGGAACTTAATAATACGGTGACCACTAGCAATAGTCATATACTTATAGGTAGAAGAGTCATTGATATAGCTGGTGGAAAGACAACAATAAATGAAAAGCGAAATCAAATTACAAATGATACTAGCACAACCACACATCTAGCTAATGAATCAAAAAAGACCACAGCCGGTAATGGAGCAGGCAAGGTATTGGAATAACGAGCGGATGGAAGGATGGAAATATATGAAATCATTTTTAAAGATGCTGTCTTAGGCCACTTTCATCGAAACGCGTAGATAAATAATCTAACATGAGAACATGATGACATTAGGTGAAGAATTTTGGGCAACGCTACGCAAAACGCACCGCTACGCCCCGCGTCTCAATGAAAACGGCCTTAATAGAATACAAAGTGTCAACTAGCAATGAAATTCAGAAAACTCTGGTAAATCTGACTTGCAGAGACGCCATTCTGCAAGTTATTGCTAATGGTCACTTCGCTAAAACTTGAAAGCTTTCATCTTTTTCTTGTGCGTCTTTCCTGCACACATTTTACCACTGTTACAGCATATGACCAATTGGAATACGGTATTTGACTCAAATAAAAATACTGATTTTTTAAATCATTCTTGTAACTTGATTTACCTTCAAATGAAATGATGAGAAATTAAATCGTTGGACAGAGACAGCCTTACTAAGATGTAACGTGTAGTAGCTTTATACAAATTTTCGTTTTGCAGACAGGGATACAGTCCAAAACTAAATATTTCAACTAAATATCCTTTTCTTTCAAAAGGATAATGGGTAATTTTGTATGGGCTCCGTACCCTAAAAAAAAAAACATTTGACTGTAGCATTATAAACTATGGCGACTTTTGTTACTGAAATAGATTATTTCAAGTAATCCTAACACAGTATATTGTCTGAATTTGAGGGGGATTAATATGCTTTAAAAGATTTTAATCTTTTCGTTAGATTTTGATATTTTTTTAGTGCAGTTCATTATTTTTATCCTAGTTGGTGAAAAGTTATAATTTTTTTGAGTCAAATACCCTATTCGTTAAAAATTTATTCTCACTAATCCTAAAATGTTTGCATGATTCCTACTTTAAAATATAGAGTTTGAATCGCAAGATGTAGATGAAAGCGTCCCAGTGTGTACACTCCACAAGACTCATTATTTGTATAAATGCAAATCAATTTTGAAACGAAATGTGTATCAAATATAGAAGCTGCTGAAGACGCGTAGATTGTAAATCAGCCATGGCCGAAGCTTCCCACCAAACCAGACCGAGGCTAATTTAGATATTATAATTATAATATCCTAAATTGATCCATGCTGGGAATCGAACCCGCAGTGTAAAATAATGCCAGATCATCAATAATGTAGTAATAATTTTGATCACAACACACAACAACATCAAAACAACCAATACATTTCGATGATTCTCGTCTATTATAATGCAAATAAACGTCTTTTATAAAGATTCGTGACAGTAAAGAAACGAATCGAAAATCGTCACGTTAATAATGACATATCGCTTGTACAGTATTCCTTTATTCAATCATTCCTTAGCTGTAAGAAACTAAATTCAAAATATGCTGTAGCTACTGCTATATTGTGTGACCGAGAGGGCATGACTGTTTTATTTTTTATTTTACTACAGTGAAGAAATTTGCACCTGACAATCTCTGACGAAGCAGTCACAGATAAAATCGCATTGATGTAGGAGGTATAATCCCAAATATATTGCTACACAACATCGCGATTAAACAGTTGGAAAATTCGAGTCTCACGAAGTACTAACTGATAGTGGCCGATAGTGGACACACCGAAAGATTCATTATTCAAATCAATTAAGAAACGTTAGGTTAAACAACTAAGTTGCTGAAGACGCGAGTGAAACCACTCAAACGAAACATGCTTCAAGTTTTGCCGGTGTTGGTGGCAATAGGGAAATTTCCCTCCAGGCAGATGCCTGGGGACCGCTTGTGATCCGAGCGTGTGACGTCAGAAGTTCTATTTATGGAACGCTCGTCGTATGCTTCGTCAGCGTGTGCTAGGGGACTGGTTACGCCATCTATCGTCAGCTATCGAAGACCGCTACAAATTCAAAAATTTGTAAATCCTGTCGACTGCGCCACCTGCGCCAGGACCAATTTCGTCCCCATTTTCGATTCGTTTCTTTAACGGCACGTGGTACACCAAACTTATTATTAATAGTGGCATGAAGGTCTAGCGATGAACGTTATTGCGCAGAAGTCCAAAATGAGGTATCATGGGGTGGTGAGCGGGTCGCGGGGCGGGCATGCGTATTGTTGGCACACGCTGATTGACTCTCCGGTCGCATTTCATCCCCCGCGTGACAGTACCTATCACCTCCACGTTATCGCCGTCCATGTTTCGTTCAGCGCTAGACATGCGTGCCGCGTTTATTAATAGTAGTAAGTATATTTTTAGAATCACTTTAGTAATTACCTTTTCTCCCGAGTCCGAGGGCAAGTAGAAAACTAGAACAGTTAGGAATGTCAGTCCGACGCACGGTATGATCAGATTTACCGTGTAGAATAGAGTCTTTCTGCGCATTGTCAGTTTGAATGTTATGTCTGAAACAAAAACAACTAATAATTATCTTTCGTGTAAAAATTATAGCGCCAGGCGAGGCATCTTAGCTACGGGAGCTCTAGCCACCGAGACGATACTTTCCATACTTATTCTATGCATTATTATATTTAGGCTAAAACAGTTTTTTCCTAATAGATGGCACCACAGTTAACACAGGAATGGACAATTAGATTGATTGAATATTTTGATCTATATAAATACAAAGTTTGTTGCTTCGAGTTATTGCAAGCTTGGCCTTTTCGCAAAATCATACGATCGGTCTTTTACTGTAGTTTCCATGGAATTTGAAGGGACGTCTGTCAAATTAATCCCCTTTGCACACGGCTCATAAGCGTAAGCGTAGCGTAATCCTCGCGTACGACGAGAGCAGTACGAGCACGAACATTTTCAAACATGTCCGCAGACGAAGCTTTGTTGCAGCGAATCGTAGGAGGCGTAATTATCATATTATTGTTATGCGTAGCGTCATAACGATACGCTTACGCTTACGAGCCGTCTTCGAAGGCCCTTAATTGCTACGTTACCAGAGAAGGGTTCAGGGCAGCAGGGGTAGTATTCCTCGTTTCTAGTCGCAGGCACTTCCAGTATATCCCACTCGACGGATAGATAGAACTCACTGAGGTCTATCCCGACATGCACCAGACTGCTGCCGGGCAGTTGGTCCATATGTTTCAGATCTACCTGTTAGTGGAACGCTCAGTTAGTTACCCCTATTTTGCTGAAACCGCTGATGCACTGTAATGCCTCGTTGATCTAGTGGGGAGCAAGTTCAACAGATCACGAGATACAATGTACTCTACTGTCAATGAGGAACAAGACTTTGCAGCCCGTGGCTCAATTATTTTAAGCTGCGTATTCCAAGCATGTTTTGTGCAGATGTCCATATTATTATCTTGACAAATATCTTTATAGTTACAGCAGCAGTCCTAGCATGGGCAAGGAATTATTTTCTCTCCGGGAGAAAGGACAAAATTTTTCCCCTTCTACTTCTTCATCACTCTCCCTGAGCATGAATGCATGGGTGGAGATAAAACCCCCTTGATTATGTCAGGGATACAATTCACCCGCAACAATAACAATTGAAGCCTTAAATGTCAAAAACTTGCTGACTTTGATTAGTCACGGGGGTTTATTGTCTTCATTGATTTGAGGTTAATGTATCCGTGAAATGTCAAATGAGAATAAATTACTCCCTTTTACGATTTTATCCCCAGTCCATGCTAGTAAAATAACAGAAGTGGCAATCCATTTCACGAAAAAAATCCGAGGAATGACTATTATGATTTGACATGAACATAACTATACAAAGGTTTTACGATATATCTTCGTCTGTGAAGATAATACCTGCCATTTCCACTTATAGCCTATAATAGTTCAACTTCCAATAGCCTATAATAGTGGGAGATACGAGCATCCATTAACCTTAAGCCCATGGTACCTGAGCGCCATTGTAGGTCCAGGAGCCGAACTTCATGAAGCACGTCTGCTCGTCGAAGGGGAAGTACTCCACGTTGATCTCGCACGAGGACTTGTATATCGCGGGCGGCTTCCAGTTCACCTCGCCCGTGTACTTGAGCGTTGCCTTTGTCATCAGTGTTACCTGCAACAATTATTTATTTATTATACTCTTTTCATTCGTTTATTTTCTCTTTGACACATGAAATCACATGAAACAGATATAGTAATAGCGATGGACCAGAGAAAGATAGTATCTTTCTGGTCCCTTGCTATTGCTATATCTGTTTCATGTGTCAAAGAGAAAATAAACGAATGGTAAGAGTTCTCATATAAAATCACAGTTAAGCCACAGAATACCATAGTAAATTCAATCCGCAAAACGATTCAAATAAATAGCGACTCTAACAACATAGACACAATAAAGTGCAATTCAGTTTGCAACAGTGCCTTATTCCTTAACAAATTTTACTTGTACAACGGTATTAACCTAAACATTGTGCTCTCTTTCTATCGCATTATCTCCCATCTATCTATCGCCAACCGCCTCACGCCTGTCAACCGCTGGTTGTACCTAGCTTTTATTCCTGCAGTGCCAGTAAAACCCCACTGGTAGCCATAAACAGAATTCAATGAAATAAAGCTTAAACTGAAACGTTGTGAAGACTCTTGGTAGATCAACCAGCAGCGATAACTGGTAGACTGGAGATAATTATGAGTTTTGTTTTATGACAGCTAATTCTTCCTTACTTCATAATTCCCATCCCAGTTGTTATACAGCACGATATCAGGCAGCCAGATGTGCTCCGATGGCACGTACAGCATCTCCACTCCACCGTACTCCTCCGGGTTCCACTGCAGCTTGTAGTCGAACCATTTCTGAAAGCCCATGCAGGGGTTTTATTATTGAGCTAGTAGCTCAGAATACCATTGGGTATAAGAAGATTTACTCCCCAAAATTATTCAAATAAATAACGACCTTAGAAATGATACTATAAAGTGCAATTCAGTTCGCAACATGTTGTGCAAGACATAAAAGAGAACCATGGATTATTCCGTAATGAAAAGTAGCATTTTTGTTAATCCAAGGCATTCAATCAATCCTCATTCCAGGTTTTATTCAGTCATCATTGCTTCATATCATTGGTTTAGTAGTTTTGTCATAAAGGAGTAAATTTATTGTAAAAAAAAAAATTGGTTGCCTGTAAAGTCGGTTTACTGGCGATAGTTGAACGTGACAACGTCTTCATTGTCGCTCGTTCCGCGCTCGCAAAGTAACGCCGGTAACGCCGCATGAGCGAGGTAACGCCGGATGAGTCATGTTTTTTCGTGCGTGCAACCGGCTTTATCGATTTATAAGACGTTGTCACGTCAAAAATCGTCTTATAGAAAGGAATACCGCCCACATGAAACACGACACAAAATCCTTCCTACACTTTCTTTGACGCACGTTTTGTCCTAACACGTGAATGCGAAGGCAGTGTCTCTTGAGGATAAATCGGAGATATATGGATCATACTCTACCATTTTGCATTTTGAAGTCAACATCTCCTGAGGATGTTCCGGTGTCGGGACAAAACGACCATACAGATTCTTTTCAAGAAGCGGATTTTAATCTGTCCTGATAATTATGGATTTTCGCAAAATAACGCATGGGTCTATTCAATATAATGATGTTGGTTTGTTACCTGTTCAACCCATAAATTGGTGGTCATGACCTGGTTCTTCAGGTTGACCTCCATCAGCTGGGACAGCTTGAGCCCGAGGCGCACCGTGAGGATGTCGCTCACGTTGGTCACGGGTCGAATCAGCCGGTTGTAGTTGCTGAGCAGGTCATCGTACAGCCTCTTCACATCTGGATTCGCTTCTAGGAGCTTAACACCTGGAATATACGGATACGATTTTTAGAGCAGTGAGAGCTTTCTTTTTATTATTGAGACTTGCGATTGACTATAGCACGGTCGCGAACCACGAAGAATTCCGTACATCGACCTGTTACTACCTGTCTCTGTCACTCCCGCGTCAAAATAATGCGTCACGCTCGCACAGGTGCAATGAACGCCGTCCTCAGAGATTTTAAACCTTTTACCTGCGAACGTAAAGTTTGTTTTTGTTTTTGTTATATTGTTTTGTTTGTTAGTTTATAATACATTTGCACAAAAAGATGATATTTCCGGGTATTTTTAGCATGCGCAAAGTTATTCTTTTCCGCACCAGAGCTTTTTGTATTTCCCCCAACATGATGGATCAAAATCTATGAAGGAGGTTTTCAAGTAAAAAGTTTTAGCTACAAAATTATTCTAAAAAATAACAGTAATGTAATTATTTTACTTTCTTACTACTATAAATACGTAAATTAAATTTAATATAAATTTATTACAATGATTTCCTTTCGCTTTCTATTTTATTTTTGGAAATGTGTGACTGCGGCTGTTATATTTAATCTGTGCTTTGAGTTCTTTTTATTGTCTATGATTCCTTGTTATTATTATTGATTTTTCAAATTCCATGCTTTTTTTCTCCTTCAAATATTTCATCTAAACCGCATTAACAGAAAAATGTTTGTGACCACTGTCAGTAGGCAAAGAGGTCATTGTACAAAATTCTTCGTGGTTCGCGACCGTGCTATACAATCACGCCTGTGAAGCAATGATGAATTCTAGGGTGGAAAGCGCATCTTAGAAAATGCCTAAGTAGGTATACACTCTTCGATTAGGAGTTCGAATCCCGAAAATGCAGTTCTGAATTTTGTACGTGAAAACGTGGTGAAAACCAAAATTTTAAACTCAATGTAAAAAAGAACATTGCGAGGAAATTGGTATAATTTATTCTTCTATCAATTATTATGTACTTAATTAGATTCTCTAAATTGAAGTGCATGCACAACAGTTCTAATTTTTGAATAGATGCAGAATCTACAAAATTTTCAACGTCGTTAATGTAGAGTAGTTTTTCAATGAAGTTAAGTTAATGTTAAGTAAGTAGGTACTCACCAAAACAACTCCTAGCCAAGCTTAATATCAAAAACACGAAATCCACCTTCATTTTGGCACGTCACTTTCGATAATATTTACGAAAAGATGCTGGAAAGCTCAGATGAAAATGCATAGCGCGTGCGTAATCGATATGCTACGAATCTACGCCCGTAGAGCGTAGACGGCAGCGATCTTGGTGGTGGAATTCGGAACTAGTAAGTTACACTTAGCACCAATAGATGGCGCTTTTATACAATTTATTATAGCTGTTTATAACATGTGAATATAGATAAAATTCTCTCGCTTTTCTTTGTTACCAAACTCCTCCGAAACGGCTAGACCGTTTGTTATGAAATATTCTCTGGGGTGGGGAGCGGGTTGTTATCCATTTTTTATGTCCCTAAGTTAGAAATAAATTGTATGGCAAAACAACGTTTGCCGGGTCAGCTAGTATGAATATAATATACTTAATATTATGAATAAAAAACCAATATTTAAAAAAAAACTATTTTAATAAATAATACAGTAACGATTTAAGCGAAAAGTATTCAAAAATCACAAGTATACTTAACTTATCCTAATAAGATCACGATGGGCCAGTTACAAAAAAACATAGGTTTTGATATTTATATCTCCGATTTACCGCAAAGCACTTAAATTAAATTACTTAAACCTAAAAAAATACACTCTCTGATCGCTTCTCATCTCTTATTTCGCTCCGGCACTTTTACTCTTTTAAAAGTTTTTCCATTATAGATGTATTCTATCGTTGGATCTTCTGCAACAATGTAAAAATTAAAATCAATACTAGAAGAAATAAGTTCTCACATCATTGAGTATTGCCGTCCTAAATATGGCTATACTTTAAAGGGTAAAGAGAAGAGAATGTTTATAATTGTTTTGTGTTCGCAAACAACAGCCAACTAAGAACACTTATAATAAGTATATTATTTTAACGTGAAATTTTGTTGAGTAAATTTTACTGAAACCATTCATTAGTGATTGGACTAATCCTGAGGTATCTAAATTGGAAATGAAGACATCCCAAACTGCCTATACCGAAAATCGAATCCGAAACCTCAAGTTTGTATTCCACCTACAGGGTCTGGAGTTTTTTAACATAGTAGTGTTATTATCTGGCTGCAGACGCAGAAGCGAAACACTCGGATGATTTATGACTGAGTCTGCAGCCAGATAATAACACTACTATAGTCATCGCGAGAAAAAGATGTGGCGGGTCACCTGATGTTAAGTGATCACCGCCGCCTATGTACATTTGCAGCACTAAAGGAACAGCAATGCGTTACCGGCTCGGAATTTGTTTATCCGCCCCTTGAATAACCCCATGTTATAGCTTTTTTTAAAATTTAATAATTGATATAGGCTTGCGGTTTACTACATTTATGTCTGATGGGCAGAAATAATGAGTTCCACCCTAGACGGGTGGAACGCGCTTGCCTAGAAAATGTCTATTCACTCTTGAAGGAACCCAGATTGTACTAGGCTGGGAACACGGAAGCTGGAAGGGTGTTTCACTGCACCTTAACGGTTCGTATCAGAAACGTGGAAGAAAAACGTTTCGTTCGAGTACGGACAACAACCTCATAAGGATGCCACTTCTCTCGAAGTCTTGCGGTTCTGTGGTAGAAATGTGAAGGTGGTACAAGTTACAATGAGGGAACACTGCTGCTGGTAGCTGGTTCCATAAAAAAAGGATTTGCCAAACCGGGTGGTCGTAGATTTCCAGCCATACAGATGGCATGGATGGAAGTAAATTTACAGTTGCTTACCTCTAATAGGATATTTGGGTAGTGGCCACAAGCTGAAGGGGTAGACATAAGCGTTGGGAACTCTCCTGATTACTATTGTCTTCTCTTGAGCCATGTTCTCTGAACCTGTAAAAAAGTGGTCAATAAAAAAAATATATAAAAGCAAAATTATCAGGGTTCAGGTGGCAAGTATTTTTACAAAATACGAAAAAAGTTCTGATTTATTGTATTACTGTGACAGACTGACAGTAGAGTTGAACTATTTTTGCGCAACGAATCATCCTGGCTGTTTAGAGCGTATATTTGGAATGCAGTTAAAAGTTAGGAATCTGAGCGCGCGTCACTGCGCGTTATAGCTCAGATTCCAGTGGGAGGTCGCGGGTTTGATTCCCGCTACGGACCACTTTATAATTTTATAATTTCTAAATTGGCTTAGGTCGGATTTGGTAGGTGGCTTCGACTGTGGGCTAGTTACCAGCAAAGACCCTTCTTGCAAAGACGCACCGCCAAGCGATTTTAGGGGAAACCTTTTGGCGATACTTATCCCTTCCAAGTAAGTAGGTACGGTAAGATCTTCGGCTGCATCGTCACTTACCAACAAGTGAGATCCTAATCAAGTAACTAACAAGTAAGTAGAATGTAAATGAAACACGATGAGATTAAAGACCAAGTATCTATTAACTTGTGGAAAAACCTCGAAAGCTACCTATAGGTATATTGAGTTGAGATTGTATGCTCTTTATAATGGAGAGAAACCAGAAGTATTTATCTCGTTGCCAGCGAACTACTTGAGCAGATCGTAACCACCATAGATAATTCTAGAGTGTACAATAAATTTCAAAAGGACAGTGTGACAATGACATTGACATTGCAGCTCTTCCTATATAGGTACCAGGAAGTGCCGCATCGGTCAGTCCCTTCCTTAAACGTTTGTTGAACTCATGTACTAGGGTCTTATGTAATAGTACCTATTTACCTACGACCTACGCTCGTCCCTATTAAGGGTCAATTTACTCCGCCGCAGAATAGAATGGAAGCGACTTTTTGTAACGAAATTGTACATAGCATAATTAACTTTATCTACGCTCATTGCTTAAAGTTCGAATTATGAAATCGAAATGTGTCAAATAATTACCTACTTTATTCACAGACTTCTATAATTATTAAAAAGTTATTCATAATAACATCGCTCTACTATGGAAATATTTAAAGAAAGTTGTTTAATATCCATAACGATACACGGCTCTGGATTCCTGTATTGGTATCTGGGGTAATATTTTTTATGTAATATTTTTTTAAGTGAATCCACAGACAACATATAGTTGGTAGTCATTGCCGAGAGTATGGATGAGCCATGATTGACCATAGACAACAACAACAATGTCTATTGTCTATGGTTCTGCGCCATATTTGCAGAATTTTGGTGCCATACATACAATTTTTTTACATTTTAATGTGTTATTTTTGTTACTTAGTCAAAATTTTGCGCTGAAAAATGTCTAGCAATGAAACCTACTAAAGAAAATTTAACTCCACCTGCAATTTTAGTAGTTGCAACAAAAATGAAACAAAGTGAATGATTTACGACAAACGTTAGCAAGATTTTATGATTTGGATTTATGATAATAATATGAGCGTAGATAAAGTAGTGTATGAAACTCTACATAATTAGGTATTAAAACACTCGTGTGATACTATTAAAAAACTCGCCTGCGGCTCGTTTTTTAAACTCACACTCGTGTTTTAATACCCCCCATTATGTAACCGTTACATAAACTACTATTATCCTATCCCTATACCTTTAAACGAGCAATTCTTGTAAGTATATATTTTTCTATATAATCTAAATCTCGGAAACGGCCCGAATGATTTTCATGAAATTGAGTATACATTTTTTTTTGGGGGCGATAAATTGATCTAGCTAGGATTCATTTTTATAAAATGTCGTACTTACCAAAAAAATATATAAATCTATACCTGACCTCTATTGGCGATAAAGTAAAACTATTACAGTAAACTCCTGCTGCCATCTATTGGTAAGTAGCTGTAATACTACCGAGCAAAGCTCGGTCACCCAACTAGTATCAGTTGTATTACATACAAATAAAATAAGAGCAAGATAAAGGTCGCGCGTCACGGGGAATCCTAGCGCATTCTCGAGAATTCCCTTAGCTGTTGTCAGAGCCATCGGTGGAATCCGCGGGAAGTGGAGTATACGGGGAGTCGGTTGGGTCGGTCACAGCAATACGGTGCCAAGCGTTTTCGAAAAAAATCCCTGGAACTTGGAATACTCGAGCATTTTTCGCGTGATGAGGTGAAATTGACACTACCATTCCATTCCTTACAAAATTCCTTTAAATTACATAAGGTACTCTTAAACTGCCTTACTCGCCGGACCCGAGTCGCGAGTCGGAATCTACTCCTGAACGATCCAGCTAAGGCGATCAATCCATACACAGATTTTCCATCTATAGTGCGCAAATACAGGTGCACTCTCTATTCCCACTTACAAAATCCGACGGGACTACATCTCTGACACGATCGGAGGGAGGTCACAACTTGAACGGCAAACGGCTCAACGTGCTCTCCGAATCGCGGCGGTGGAACATCGTAACCGCCTAATACCTTATACCTACTATAATTTATTATTGAGCCCGAACTGGGGCTCGAACCCAGGATTTGATCTTATCTACGCAAAACTTTATGAGCCCTCTGAACGTAGTTCAAAGTGCAAACTGCGTGCCCTGTAGTTAACCATCCCGCTAATACCTATAATGTACCTACCTAGTTTTTGCGCAAACTTTCGGCTCCGACTCAGAGAGGCCAAGGTTTGCGACAGGTTTGAGGTTATTATAAGTGCTCGTATGATTAGATCTTCAGATACATTGCCACTTAACATCCGATAAGACTTCATTAGAGTAAAAAAGAAATAAAAAATAAGTATATCATACCCTATGCAGGCTGTTTACAATCCCTATTCCCGACATAACAATGGCTTTGATAAGGAACTTCGCAATGCACAGACAAACAAGTAAATCATCCGCGTAATAAATATGCAAAAGCGTATCAAATGACACAATGTAGCCGACTTCCCGGTAGGTAGGTGTTAGATTATTTTTCACTTAAGGGACCGGTATAAAAACGGCTGATACGTCATGGGTTTATAGGTGTAATCGAATGTGATTGTTTTTCATAGGGTCCTGTGACTCCTGACGGAACCGTCTGCTACATTGTCTGCGTTGATTAGAGTTCCTTTGACGTTGGAAAAGCCTCGAACAGATATTTTTACGTGACAACGTCTTATAAATCGATAGTGCCGGGTGCACGCACGAAAAAACATGACTCATCCGGCGTTACCTCGCTCATGCGGCGTTACCGGCGTTACCTCGCGAGACGTTGACGTTGTCACGTTCAACTATCGTCAGTAAACCGACTTTACAGACAACCAATTTTTTGACGTGACAATCTTATAATTCGATAGAGCCGGTTGCACGCACGAAAAAACATGACTCATCCGGCGTTACCGGCGTTACCTCGCTCATGCGGCGTTACCTCGCTCTGAGGCGTTCCATGTAAGGCTTGAAGTGCAAGCGAGAGCGCGGAACGAGCGACAAAGAACACGTTGTCACGTTCAACTATCGTCAGTAAACCGACTTTACAGGCAACCAATTTTTTTTGTTAAGGGAGTTAGCGCGTTCTCTCTTCTGATTGGTCCACGTTCGTGTCATTCGGCTTTTTTTTTACTATTTTTAACGGACTTCAAAAAAAGGAGGAGGTTCTCAATCCGTCGGAATCTTTTTATATCGACAACATTAAGAACAGGCCGCGTTTTAACGATGTAGATATTTAACAGTAGTTTTAGTTATTGTTAATAATTAATTTAATATTCGTTTAATTATGACTGTTTTCGAATTCTTAACTTTCGATTGTTTTTGGCACTAAAATGCAATGCAAATTCTACTGTTTGGCAATAAAAATGGGGAAAAAATGTCATTCAAACCTCGACAAACGCTTTCCTCGCGATGTTTTACAACAATGCTAAACAAGACGTTTAGCATTGCTGTAAACATTAGGTTTATTTTAGTTATAGTAATTGTAAGTATATACCTACAAACTAAAGTCAGCACTTGACCGGTCACTGGCGGAGTACCTCTCGTAACTATTACCTCACAACACGTCACGCCTCACGCTTCGAGTTGTAAGGAAGTGTTACAATTTATCACTTGAAGTTAGGGCTGCCATCGGTATCTAGGTATTACAATAGGAAACATCTTTTCTGCTCTCGTCGGCGTCGTTTCAGCCGATGAACGCCCACTGCTGGACATAGGCCTCCTGAAATGACCGCCAAAACACCACGATCTTGTGCCGCCTGGCACCAGCGATTCCCCGCGACCCTCTTAATGTCGTCCGTCCACCTGGTGGGGGGGTCGACCGACACTACGCTTCCCGGTGCGTGGCCGCCATTCCAGCACCTTGGGTCCCCAACGTCCGTCGGTCCTGCGAGCTATGTGCCCCGCCCAGTAAATAAGACTGGGTTGACACAGATCAAATCCTGGGTTCAAGCCCCAGGTCGGGCTCAATAATAATAGGAGTATAAGATCTTCCATCGGTCCTGCGAGCTATGTGCCCCGCCCATTGCCACTTCAGCTTTGCGACACGTTGAGCTATGTCAGTTACTTTGGTTCTATGGCGGATCTCCTCATTTTAAAGTAACAAAACTACTGTTTAGTCAACCCGACACTTATCAAAAGGTGGTTTATCAAAAACAGGCCTTAAGTTCTAAGGCAATGCTAATAATAATAGAATTGCCTCAAAAACACATTTTTACTCGTTATACTTAATGTCAAAGTAAAGCGAAAAAAATAAAATTTCATAATACTAATTTTTGCGTAAGTACTTACTTCAAATAGGTAAGTACTTACTTCAAAAAAATATGAAAAGATGTTAGCAACCCTATCGAAGTCGATGTTACGCGAGTTGAACTGACTGAATAGTAACCCGCTAACCTTTAAGAATTAAGAAAAAATTGGTTGCCTGTAAAGTCGGTTTACTGACGATAGTTGAACGTGACAACGTCTTCTTTGTCGCTCGTTCCGCGCTCGCGAGGTAACGCCGCATGAGCGAGGTAACGCCGGTAACGCCGGATGAGTCATGTTTTTTCGTGCGTGCAACCGGCTCTTTCGATTTATAAGACGTTGTCACGTCAAAAAACATACTGGATCGCTAATACTACGCGGCCATTGTCATAAGACACGAGGCAACTCCGAAATATAAAAGGAAATGCTAATGATTGCATGTTAGGTTGTGGTTGACAGTTTGGATTTTACGACTTACAAATTGATCTTAAGGTTCAGAATATCTCAATTCTTTTTTACGGCCCACTACTGGGCATGGGTCTTAAAATTGGTCAGATTCGGGTTAGCAGCCTTCACAGACGCTTGAAAACATTATGGAGAACTGTCAAGTAAGAAAGCTTCCACACGTTATTTCCTTCACCGTGAACTAAGCAGTATCAAGTTTTCAAAAAACGCACGGATACTTAAGTAATTCTGAAAGTCTGCATATCTGTTTACCTGAAAAAACGTGCCTGGGGCTCCAGAAATGGTTAGAATCCAAAATCACAAACTCTCTATCATAGTATGACACCATAGAGGAAGAAGGAAGGTAGGTTTTAGGAAGACACGACACCAATATTTGAGGCCTAATGGACCACACTAAATCAAGAGATACAAGAAGTGCCTAGTTTTAAATAGAGCTAATAGTGACCTATACCTACTCTCACGGCAATAAGTTGAGACTGGTCAAGACTCAAGTCTCAAGTCCAAGGAAATAATTATCGCAATGTTCATTTTCCGATGGAACATCTTTGCATTTCCCCCGCCCAGAATTGGTCTGCTGTCAGCTTTAATATAGCTACACCGAATTCCATAGTGATACCATGTAGCAGTGATAACTATTAACGCAGTAGTTCTGAGATCTGTCTCCAAATTTGAGTGATGGAGTTCGAATCTCAGGCAATAACTGCTAACTTTTAAGAGTTAAGTATGTATATTTTTGCAAATAAATATCACTTAGGTACGTAGCGTTGAAGGAATACAACGTACTGGAAACCTCCATGCCTGATGATGATTATATTCACCATTATTTATATTCTAAAGGAGCTGTTTGATACCTGCCAACTCACCCTTGGCCGACGATGGACTATGACCAAGGGGGCAGTTTCGTAAGATAAACGTATTCACCGATATCATAATCGTTAATAAATTCTACCAATTCTGATTGGCCGAATCCGCTATTCACTTATTTTTCCACCCAATCAGCAGGCAGAGTTTGTTTTAAAGGAGAAGTGATCGTTGCCTAGTTGTAGTAGGTCTTAAAAGAAACTGAGATGAGAATTGGAAGTCTGCTATTGGAAACAGTACTACGCTTAAAAAATCTCTATACTCCAATCGCACCCATTTTTGCGTTATTTCACGTCAATTGACCCTTCTATGGCTTACCAGAATTTTTGCATCACTTGGATCAAGCCATAAATTCTTATTATCATATCGATGAACGTATACAAGAAGCTAATCAATGTCCCATGTCAACTTTCTCATCCATACTACTGCCAAACTTCTGTAGGTACCTACATCTTCCCACGTTATACATAGTTATTTTCATCTAACTAGGGCACACCACCTTCTAACTCTTATAATGAGTGATATCCTGTAACATCTAAATAGGTACCTACGGCCTACCTCTTTACTTTCATTCGCCATTTCATTCCTACCGTGGGCAGCGTTTAATAGGCGCATAAAATAACTGGGTCAGTTCTGCTTCTGACATAATCTGATCAACTGACCTGGTAATCAGACGAAGTGAAATGAAATTGACTATAAAAATCATTGGGCGAATGTCCACAGTGTTTTATGGAGGAAGCAATTACTGTAGTTTCTTTTAGAACTTGTTTCGAATCCAACAACTGGACGTACACTAACATACACTAATTTTGCGTTAAGCAGAATACGGAAAAACTGGAGGTTGGCTCGCCTACTCCAAAAATACGCTCATAACATTGATAGTAATATGTAATTTACTCCCAAAACATATCCTTCTGGCAGACTTCATTCGATTGGCGTAAACGTAACTAACTACTCACCAATTAAATATGCAAAAATTCAAAAAGAAAATTTCTAGTCGGTTACGGTAACAGGATGGTGAAAACGGTCGCGCGAGTTTAATGTTTTTTCCCATCTCAAAAGTGCCCAAACGTTTTCACTTCAAAAATTTGACCATCATAATTCAGCTTGACGTCTTATGGGCAAAAGACACGTCTCCTTACCATGAAATATAGGGATTCAGGCCAGTGGGATTGTATAGAAACAACCAATAATAAAGTGGCAGGTTTAAAATAGGGTGCGTTTAGCGGGTCCCGCGGAGTCCCGAGGGATATGGGTCAGCGCATCAAAGGCGCCGCGCAACGGTTCGGTGTCAACGATCGAGATACGTCACACGTGGAGACTTGAACCAGTTCACGTGCAAGCGAGTAGCACCGCTTCGATATCAAGTTGATACTCGTAGCTTACTTAATTATCTTACTAGTAATTGGTACTTGATACTTCTATTTTTATAATAATTTACTTACTTCATGACTTTAAAATAATACGTGAGTGCATTGAGCAACGTGAGTGTGTCGTGAAACACTCACGTTGCTCAATACACTCACAAACTTTGTTTCAAAAATGTAAGTTTTCGATATATTCCCTACTCATAGGTAGGTGTAGTTAACGGTGGAGAAGCCGTATTTAAGCGATTTTGAATGAAGTTTTATTTAAAAACTATTAAGACAATTACTTTCAAATTTACAAGTCATGTATTAAAATTGCTTAGAAGCAGAAACACGATTGGATAAAATTTTCTCGATAGAAAGTTCTCCCAATAGTTTTTGGTTTTTATCGGAAACTACAATGGATGTAATTGTAATTTTTTCCCCCTAAGAGGAATTATTGAATTTATTTTTGTCTTTCTTACTCTCACAGATACGTTGGTAGGTGCGACATGCAGCGTCGCGGAAGAATATAACAGAAAAACGACCTTTTACCTAATTACTCAAAAACTAAACCAGTTATCAAAAATCTGATTCTAAGCGTTTTTGGATATTATTACTTATTAATATCGACACTTAAAAAAAAATTACAATTACATCCATTGTAGTTTCCGATAAAAATTAGAAAAACTCCGATTTTGGAGCAACTTTTGGGAAAACTTTCTATCGAGAAAATTTTATCCAATCGTGTTTCTGCTTCTAAGCGAGATTAGAAGTGAACCAATCAGCGATCAAAACTAGTTTCCGATTACGATGAATACGTTTTTGTTACACAATCTATAGGGGCTAACCTGAGCCAAATCAGAAATTATAAGTTTAAAATGACTCGTGGTGGGAATCGAAATCGCGCCTGCCACAGGGAAGTACTTAAGAGGGTTCATGCGGCACGGTTTGAATCGCGCTTCGCTCCATACAAAAAAGGAATTTCGATCGCACTGACGCAATTTTGCGTCGATTAAGGTAATGACACCAGTGTTGTACATCACCCCAATAATGGACAAAAAAAGAAAAAAGTTTATAAATTAAGGGTACAAATTTGATTTTAAATTCTGGCAACACTTAAACATAGACTTTGACAGCCCATCTGTCAAAAGGTAACGTATCATTTCCCTAGGCCATTTTGTTTCTAAATGGCGAATGGTTAGTTTCGTGTGCAGTGAGTTGTTCACAAATAATCCAGTTCTATTAATGATTTCCTTAAGGAAGTAAGTGAATACTTTTGTTTATAGACTCTAATAGAGGTGTGGTATAGAAATGAGACATTATTTTATGTGTAGTATGATAAATTGACCAAATAATTCACAGCAATAAGCCAGGACAGTTTTGATTTGTAATGCGAATTTGATGATGTACATTACTGGATTTTTTTTTCAAGCATTTACCAATCATGAACATTGTGTCACAACTACTTTTTTTGTCTGTTCTAGAATTTGAGCTTTATTGTGTGATGCTCAATTTTCTCTTTCAAAGTAACTACTTTATTTTTATTTTGCTCAACAGAATCCAGTAATGGACATAAAATGTCCATAATTGGAAACTAAAGAATACCCAGTTATAGACATATTATGTTCATTACTGGAATTCTACAGTTCCCAGTGATGGACAGATCAATTTTATTTCAGTTATTTTTTAACCTCCGACGAAAGAAACGAGGGTTGTTATAAGTTTATCATATGTATCTGTGTAGTCTGTAGCTGTCTAGAGCATCGTAGCTTATAAACGAATGAACCGATTCTGATGCGGTGTTTTCTGTTTGACAGCTGAAATTATTGAGATGGTAAATGATGATGAAAGGTGAATGATGATGTATGATGGTGGACGGTTGGATATTTTGTTTAATAAAAATCTGTTCAGCCCTTTGAGGATTATTAGCTCTTTTCCTAGTTGATTAAGTTTTTTTTTTTTAATATCATTGAATGATGAGACAAGCAAGACGTTCACCTGATGTTAAGTGATACGTCTGCCCATGTCAGATGCAGTGCGTCCCATAATTTTGCATTGCAGTATCATACGACACACTGCATTGCACTCATCACCCTGAGACAACAGTTCTTAGGTCTCATTTTGAACAGTAATCACGTCGGCGTACAGCGCCCTTCAAACCGAAACACAGTAATACTGCTTCACGGTAGAATAACGGACACCGCGGTGGTACCTACCCGGACGAACTCCGCAAGAAGAGTCCTACCACCAGTAAAGTAATCTCAGCTATTTTCATCTGCAGCATCATTTAAAGTCATGTTAATTAATGGGCGTCCATTACTAGATCTTGTTCATTATTGGGTGTCCATTACCAGATTTTTACTGTACATCATTGGTTGAATGAATATTTTAAATACAGTTTGAATATTTTAATTATTTTATTTGACCTAGTTATCTTAGCCTAGTTATTATAATTAAATAACATAAAGGAAAACCCAACCTTCATGCTACATTTAGTTCTAACTGTATATGTTTCTTATCTAAGGAGATATATTGAAATATATATTTTTTTGTCCTTAAACCGTCCATAATTGGTGTCGTTACCTTATGGCATTACAAAAAAAATTATAGTAAAATAAATATACAACTTATTAAAATAGTAAATAACCAGTGACATTGAATATTAATTGAGTTACATTACTATAATTCAGAAATAACAAAATATCTTGGATTTTATGCTAAAATAATACGTTTAATTTATCGAAAAATGCTAAAAATGGCACTTTTTGGTTTATGGTTTTTGAATGAAAATCTAGAAAAATCGTGGTTTTTTTTTGAGACACTTTTTAGTAAATGTTATTAATTTTCTAAATATGTCATTGTTATATGTTTGTGTTAAGAAACATGGCAAATATCTTGCATCTGCGTAGAGCGTCGACCGCTATTTTAGCAAACAGCCTATACAAAAACTGTTCTAGTGAGAAAGTTATTCACATATTTAAAAATATTTTTGAGACAAGTTTTAGATTATGAAATGCCAATTAATATAAATTCAATTATCAAATCTATAATTGAACACATAACTATTTTATGTTCCTTCGGAAATCGTAAATTTTGACTCAAGCATAATACTAACGCATGAACCGCCTTAATCAAAGTAAACACTGAACACTCTTAAGGGTCTGTTTGACCACCTATTGATAAGTAGTGAAACAGGCCCTTATAGGCGATCTTTTTGATCTTGTTGTAGCGTAAACAGATTATATTCTTAATCTGACTTTATAATTTAAAATTTCTTGGGTGACCGAGCTTTGCTCGGTAGTTTTACAGCTACTTACCAATAGATGGCAGCAGGAGTTTACTGTAATAGTTTTACTTTATCGCCAATAGATGTCAGGTATAGATTTTTATATTTTTTTTTTGGTAAATACGACATTTTCTAAAAATGAATCCTAGCTAGATCAATTTATCGCCCCCAAAACCCCTTGTATACTAAATTTCATGAAAATCGTTTTAACCGTTTCCGAGAATCAGATTATATAGAAATATATATATATGTACAATAATTGCTTGTTTAAATAGAGGCCTACTAACCAATAAATAAAATAATAGGTACTTTAATTATAGTGTCTGTCTGAGATTTCAAAATAACTTCCATAGTAGGTACTCATGAAGAAATGAAAGTAAACACAAATCCCATGGGATTTTCTCCGGAATAAAAAAGTCTAAGTATAGGTACCTATAGATATTATGATCTATCTCCATTCCATCAAAAAGTTTCAGTTAGTAGTGATTGGATAACAAACATATAAAATCACTAACTTTTACAGTAGGTACACATGAGATTAGGTAAGTACCTATACCTAGTACCTACTAGTTTATTTTATTTTTATTGATCTTATATTATGTTTGTTACTCCTTCGCCCTTCTTAAGTACAGCCGATTTGGCTAAAATTTGGAATGGATATTATAGCCCCGGACTATCACATAGATATTATAGTCAAATCTGCAACTACCATCCCGGTTTCACACAAATTCCAAGAATGCTGCGAGATTTTCAAAAAGCGAAAATGTACGCAGACGAGCTTGCAGACAAAACTTGGCCAGTAAGTTAAACGCTAAGTTAGCAATGTAAGTCTTAGTACCTTTATTGTCTTGTCGCCTGGGCGGCGCGGGCGCGGCGACCGCGCTGGCGGCGAGAACGCACGCGCAGAGCAGGGCGGCGGCACGAGTGCGAGACATGCGTGCGTCTGTGCAGACCACTGGGACACTAATGTGACTGTGAGTAATGTTTGTTGACTGTTGTTACTTCATACTTGTTGCTTGTTACCTATCGAGTCAGGATACCTAGAGTAAGTGGACTGGAGACACGTAAGACTTAGGTACATACGCGACGGCGTGGCGGGAAGATTTCCGCCTTGTGTGATTTATTTGATTGACTTATTAGTTGGGCAGGTATGCAAGTACAGTCACGGAATGAAAAGGTTCGCCGATTTTCAAATTAATTCGTTTGCACTTGTCGATTGCAATGGTAGAGGTATGTTGACATAATGGACTCTTGTAGTACTAAGTAGTGCAAGCAAAAACCGACACTAAGGTGACGAACCTTTTCATTTCGGACTATACTTATGTTGGAAGCCTATATTGGATTGAAGCAGGTTTTACTCTGTTCATGGCAATCGATCAAAATTGTTTATTTTGCTACAGTCCGCAGCACAGAGCAAGGAATGACTTTATATTCAGGCACACAACTGTCGGACAATAAAAATGTCAATTTAATTTCAATCGAAACTCTCAAAATTGCAAGTGCAAATCTCGAAAAACAAAGAAAAAAATTCCCAGTGTTTTAAGACTGTTATGAAACTACAAAACTCCAAAAAAGTGACCACCGAAGTAGGTGCTGCATTCAATTTCAGAAGGCTTCTAGCAGAAAACCGCAGACTACGCGAAGAGTTGTATGACACCACCACAAAGAAACACCAAGAAATGTCCAGAGCCATACAATTGTATGAAAATAATCGCAAACTGAGGAAACAGCTACATGACGCCGAAAAAGATATAATTTTTTTAAAGTCCCATTAGAAATACAAAATCGTAGATAAGTAGTTACTTAAGTATAAGACAAAATAATAGAAGAGACAATATAAAAATCGAAAAGGACACTGAAACGAACCCTTATAAGTGACCAAAGTTTCTTATTGACTAATTTAAATTAACAACTTTAATCTTCATCGAATTCAAAAATCAAATAAAGAAGTGTATGATTTGGATCAAATTAGACGCGTTAAAATGTCGGGCCCCTTTGAAAAATTAATAGCAATACAGCAGGAAAACGATTTTCTCAGACACAAAATTGCGCTTTCCAAACTGAAACGCACTGAAGCGCGTCGCAACGCAGAGAAGATGGCTGAAGAAAACTACTATTTAGAGAAAGCTCTCAACGACGTTAGGGATCAAATTGCGAAGTTCAAGAGTGAACAAGAGGCACTGTCATCGATGAGATCTCGCAGACGCTCTTCATCTCGTAATTCTGCCTATTAAAAAAAAAGGAAAATATATTATAAAATCTCTATGGTTTTAGTATTTGGAATTAGACAGCAGTATGGATGGACATAGGTACTTACCTAAAATGTGTAATTAATTGTAATTAAAAATTCCCAGAGAACTGGATTAATCTTGGTACGTTAAGCTTTTCCAATAGCAGACCACAGTGAGCTACTTAGACACTCTGCACACACAGAATACTGACTTAATCCAGTAGGAGTCACTGAGCAATGCAGTATGAAACAAGGTTGTTCTGTGCAACAGATTTTCATTTCTCAACACTTATGAGGTTGTCATTTACCTAATATTATGACCGTTAATTTATAAAAGGCGAACCTTCCGCCAAAAATATTTACTGTTGTTTGAAGCTCGTCAACTCGCACGCGACTAGCTTTGTTGGCTAAAGAGACACTTGCCCAAAAGTGGGACATAAAACCGTTTGTAGTTGAATGTAAGCAATAAAACAGCACGTTGTAGCAAGTCGTTTATTATCCCCTAAGCGCCTACTCCCTCATCATCTTCTCCTTCTGGCGCGCCAGCTTCTTCTTGGAGAGCTTCTTCTTGGCGGGCGCGTCGTCGGCGGGCGCGGCCCTCGCCACGGCGTCCTCGCGCTCGCTGAGGCACACCTCGATGTGGCACGGCGACGACATGTAGGGGTTGATGCGGCCGTGCGCGCGGTACGTGCGCCTGCGCAGGCACGGCGCGCGGTTCACCTGCAACCAGCGGTTACTGCGTGAGGTTCACGTAGTAGCACTCATAGCGCTTGTTAGACCTAGACACGGAACACTAAATAGGTACAGAAGGCCCACTCCGCACGATGATTTAAAGAAATAGCGACTCTAGCGCTGACACAAAAAGTGCAATTCAGTTCGTAACTTACGACTAACTTTATCTCTTACGACGTACTAGGGCTACCGTAGTCAGACGGCGCGTAAAATAGACCGTACAGAACTAACGCGTGCAACTCGGCCCGCGAGCGGCAACCATCTGAAATATTGAGGTCCGGACCCCTACTTGTAGCCGGGACGGTCACGTGATAAGTGAGACTAGCCTGACCTAGATCTAAGCTTCTAAGCGTATCTAAGCTGGAGTAAATTGGATAAGGACAGAGCCACAGATTTATCGTCGCTCGCGCTCCGAATAGATAGAGCCCTACCTAACAACGACAGATCCGTGAGTGTAGCAACGTTTTTTTGTAGTGTGAGTGTGTCAATTTGAAATTTGTATGGTGTGCGGATGCTAGTGTGCGTGAAAAATTGTGTAGCGACGGCTCGGGTTTGCGAATTTAGGCAAAGTATTTTTAGCCTTACTTTTGAAGTCGAGGATGAAAATAATGTAGGAATTTATGTGGAGTAGTTGTAGTAGTAGTAGTCTTTCCCTAGAAACAACAAGCTGTGTTGCTGAATTGACCCCCAATTCACAAGACACAACTGATAGAACCAGGGCTGCAGGAGAAATTATAAAAATAAACAACCAGAAAAAATTAACTAAATCAGTAAATAATAAATGAAAAACTAATAGGATAATATGTAAAATAAAAAATGTAAGTAACAAAATAATTAAAGGACAACAAAAAATAAAAATTCATCCTTTGGTAAGCATTGCCACTTTTGCTGTTTGCCTTTAGAAAACAGGTTGTATAATGTAGGTATACACTGCCAAGCATAAAGGCAACAATTTTTATCTTAATTAGAGAAAAAATAGCATATTTCGATATAAGTGCGGAAAGTTTGTCATTTCTTTAAGAGTCCCCGGTGGTTGACCCAAGCCAAATTAAAATAAATTTTTTTTATAAAAAATTTTTTATAAATTTTTTTTTATAAAATTATGGCTTACAGAAGTAAAATTACGCCTTCTGAGGTAAGGATTGATTTAACTGCCATGAATAACTTCGGGTTTCGCGCGCCTTTCGTCCCGCACATGACCCGTGCGCGTTTTTCGTATGTTGTCTTCAATATTAATACAATGAATTCTAGTACTGTTATTATCTCGCTGCAGACTCGGTCATAAATCATTCGAGTGTTTCGCTTTTGTTGTTCTTCTTCTTCTTCTTTCTTGATTGCAGCTTCAGGTCTCCATGGTCCCTGGTGTCACATTGACCGTCCCCGATCTATTGTGACGCCGCCATCTACAGTTCCCAGCCAATGCTCGTTGCCGCCAGGAACAGCAGCAGCATCTTGGCTGGAAGAAGTTTAGCATCAATTGGGTCCAGTATGAATTTCCCCAGAAGACTGCTGCGCTTGTGCATTAGTGCCGGGCAAGAGCAGATCATGTGCATCGGCGTTTCCGCCGCCTCGTTGCAGAGTCTGCACATGTCTGTATCTCTCAGTTTCAGGTTGTTCATGTGTCGATTTAGTCCACAGTGCCCTGTTAATGCCCGCACTAGTATACACAAGTTTTTCTTACTGAGGTTCAGAGCCTCAGAAGCTGCTTTCCCATTGAAAGGTTTTATGAGAGCCTTTGAATGGTTCATTCCAGTCAATTTCCTCCAACGCATCGCTAGATCGAATCGACAATAGATTGTCAGGGTTAATTGCGCCAGGCTTTTAGGTATGCCGCAGACAGGTTCAGGTCCTATCTGCTTGCCTTTTGCACCTGTTCTTGCAAGTTCATCGGCATTTTCGTTACCGATGATCCCTGTGTGACCAGGAACCCATCGTAGAATTACCTTGTTGCTTGCGGCCAGGGTATTCAGTGTTCTCCTGCAGTTCTCGACCAGCTTTGAGTTAAGTTTCTCAGAAGACAGGGCCGATAGAGCCGCTTGGCTATCCGAATGGATATAAATTGTTTTGTTTTTGTAGTCCTTTTGCAGACAGGTTTCGGCACAGTCGATAATAGCGAAAACCTCTGCCTGGAATATGGAGGCATAAATGCCAAGGTTACGACACAGTTTTACCTTGGCCGTCTCTCCATAGATTCCGCAACCTACCTCTTTACCTGACTTTGAGCCATCCGTATACCACTTCAGGCTTCCCGGTTTCCAGGAGACCCGGTGCTCAAGCCAGTCGTTTCTGCTGGGAATTTCCACAGTGTAATGTTTTTGGAAGTCCAGTTTTAGAGGCATAGTGTCCGTAGGCATCCCTAAAACCGGAATTTCAAGTATTGAGTCTTGCAGGTTCCTCATGGCTTGAGAGAGCCAGTAAACCTCCCCCTGACTGATCAGCCTGTACATGCTGGCTCTCGCCTCCTTCCTCATGTGCAGGTGAAGAGGAGTGAGGTTTAGGAGAGCCTCCAGTGCTGCACCGGGAGAGGTGCTCATAGCTCCCGTTATAAGTAGACAGGCCGTACGTTGTAGGCTGCCTAGCAGTGGCGAAGGGTGAAAATCTGAAAAAGGGAACCCGGAAACGTACTTACCTAAAAGAATATCAGCTGTTCCCCGCCTATTATAGACCCACCTTCATAATATACCTATGAAAGAAAGCACTCGTATTTTGGAATTTTTTGTGGCTTTGAAAAAAGCCTCTTTGTAATCTATAATCATACCTGAAACAGCGCGGCCTAATTGATTTAGGTACATGTTTTTTGTTTTCAAAACTCAATTTAGAAAAGTTACTATCGTTTCGTAACAAGAAATCTGTTAGACAACAATCTATGTGAATTAATGCCATTTCTGGTGTTGACTTACCAAACTGAAACTAAATTATAGTAAACTTAAACTTATAAGTTTTTAATCACTAGCCCCAATTCAATATATCAAAATAAAACACCACACAAAACTTTAAAAATCAAACACACATGGACGCTTCACAAAAACAAATGTATTAGACTATAGATAACAACAAACAACCATTACCCTTCAAAATACAAAATAGTACTATGTATCTGTTAGAACAGTACAAATAATACACTTTTGAATTTGGAGGTATAATAAAGGGAACACGGACTAAACCGGCTTATTGCGCCAAATTCGTCTGACCTGTCAGAGTTGCAAATTCGTATTCGCTACTGGGCCAGATTAAATTGGTGGCTCCTTGTTGGTCACCCGTAGAGCGAGACAGAGCTACAAATGAAAGAGATAAATACTAAGCAAAAAGCTATCTGCGAAAGACGATGTTTTGCGGCTTGTACCATTGCATTAGCTGGTATGCTTAAAACTAAAAAATAATTTAGCATGAGTGTCTCGAACCTTTGGCCTACATTTATGTCACTAGTAGTGCGCTACGCTATATGCCAATTTTTAAAGGGAAGCCGATAGGAATCGTGTTATATTGACTCTTCGCCGCTGCTGCCTAGTTTGTTCTGGGTTGTTGTTTGCATCGTTTTGCTACACCATGCCACAGAGGCGTAGCAGATAATCGGTCTTACAATGGTGACATAAAGCCAGTAGCTTATTCTGGGCTTTATGCCCCATCTATTGCCCGCCATCCCATTGCAAATGCCCAAAACCGTCTTTGCTTTCTTGAGTACTCCGTCCACGTGAGCGTTCCAGGTCAGCTTCTGGTCCAAGGTTACACCCAGGTATTTGACCTCCGTTGAGAACGGAATACTGACATTGTTCAACTTTGGAGAACGTAGTTTGTCCAGCTTACGCTTCCTAGTGAATGGTATCAAGACAGTTTTGTCAGCATTGACTGTGAGTTCGTTCTCTGTGCACCATTTTTCAACGGTGTTGAGTGCTCTTTGCATAAGATGGGAAAGGGTATCCTGACATTTACCCCGCACAGTGATGACCAGGTCGTCTGCATAGCCCTGAGTATCAATGCGTAAGTCAGCCATCTTATACAGGAGTTCATCAACGGCCAGTGTCCACAGAAGAGGTGACAGTACCCCCCCCTGCGGACAGCCCCTCGTAGTGAGCACTTCAATAGAGATCTTGTTTAATTCAATCTTGGCTTTCCTATTTGAGAGCATCGCCTCCACCCATCTGATGGTCGTTCTGTCAGCCTGCTTACTAGCTAGGCCGCCCACCAGTGTGCGAATTGGGGTGTTGTCGAAAGCTCCCGCAATATCCAGGAAAGCCGAGAGCGCGATTTCTTTGTCTTCCAGCGCCTTCTCAATCCTATCAACCAGGTTGAGCAGAGCAGTTTCTGTGGACCTGCCTTTGCAGTAGGCATGCTGGGTTACATGTATGGGTTTCTCAATGAGGAACACATCCCTAATATACCAATCTAGCACCTTTTCCATTGTTTTCAGAAGAAAAGATGATAGGCTGATGGGTCTGAAGGATTTCGGCAATGCGTAGTCCTTTTTCCCCGCTTTTGGTATAAAAATTACCTTAACTTTGGTCCATTGTTCTGGTATAAATCCCCAGGCATAACTTGCCCGGAAGATCTTAACCAGATGCGGGACTAACAGCTTGGCTCCCTTTTGCAAAAGAAGAGGGGTGATACCGTCAATACCGCATGCTTTATTGGGGTTAAAAGAATTAATAGCCCACCCCACAATTCCAGGTCTGAAGACAGTAGCAGCCCTTTTCCAATCTTCCGGTTTAGGTCGGCGTGGATGGGTGGTCGCAAGGTCTCCAGCGTCCATGTTGATCGCTCCTGGAAAGTGAGTCCTGGCTAGTAATTCTATAGTCTCCTTCTCGTTTGACGTGAAGGAGCCGTCCGGATTTTTTAGGAGTCCAAGCTGGTTAGGATTGGCCTTGGCTAGTGTTTTGTGTAGTCTAGCTCCTTGAGGTAAGCTGTTGATCTCCTCACAGAACCTTCTCCATGATGCCCGCTTGGCCTTCCTGATCTCCTTGCTGTATTCTTTTAGAGCCGTCCTGTAAGTATCCCAGTAGTTGGTCGCTTTGGCTCTGTTGAATAACTTACGTGTTTTATCTCGGAGTCTTTTCAGCCTCGAGTTCCACCACGGTACCCTATGCCTTGTAGTCTTCACCTTAAGCGGACAGCTGTCTTCGAAGGCGCTGATAGTCCCGCGAGTGACAGTCTCGACCGCTAGGTCTAGGCATTCGAGTGATCTAATACTTTTAGGGACAGACTCCAAATGGTCCTTCAGATTGTTGATATAGTCATCCCTTTGTTGTTCTTTGTCGAGTTGTGCATTACTGCAGAACAACTAAAGCGAAACACTCGAATGATTTCTGACCGAGTCTGCAGCGAGTTAATAACACTACTACGCCGACCCGACCCGCGCACGACCCGCAAATAACACACAAATTTGAGATATAAATGTGCAAACTGAGAATCTTAACATCACAGTATACCTGTAAATCAAGGGGATTTGGCTAGAATATTCACGTACGAGGACGCATAGGATTTGAATTGGATAACACTGCTGTAAAGAATGGATAGCCAGATGCAACTACTCCTTACTAATATAAAAGAAAAAATGGATAGTCAAACCATTGCCATTACAGAAGCAGTCACAACATCAGTTATGAAACAAATTGATGAAAAATTAAAACTTATCTTGGAAGAAAATAAGGGTTTGAAAGTTGAAGTTCAAAGGTTAAACGAAAAAATCAAAAACTTGGAATCCGAGAAGAAAGGTAATAATTTAGTAATATTTGGCCTCGAAGAGGACAGGGAAAATGGTTTGAACTTAATAGAAATGTTGGTGGACACAATGATGAAGACAGGATTTGATATAACAAAACAAGATATAAATAAGGCATTCAGGATTGGAGTATTTAAAGGTACCACACGCCCTGTGTTAATAAGCTTTGTGAATGCCTGGAAACGAAATGAAATCTTACGTAACAAGAAAAAGCTGCCTAAAAATATAAGTATTAAGGAAGACTTCACAAAGGAAGTTCTAGAAAAAAGAAAGGAATTGCTACCTATTTTAGAAGAGGAAAGGAAAAAGGGACGGATAGCCTTTATAAAACAAGATAAACTGATCGTAAAGGACAAGGGCGAACTCAGCCGAGACAAAAGAAAAAGGGAACCAACTTCATCACCCAAGGATGCAGATAACGCGACGGAGCAAATAAAGGCACCGCAAAAAATTAATAAAATAAATGCATTTCACCGCTTATATAGAGGGAGATCACAATCAAATTTGGAACATAAAAACGAATAGCAATCAATGATAGCCGTAGACCGGAAAACAAAACAAATAACAGTAAAAAATAAAACTAGTTTAGAATCAAAACAAACAAACATTTACCCCCCAAACCGGTTGGTCCCCGTGGGGGAGACAGACCTAAGCCTTCCAGCTAATTTTAAAAACACATACAATAGACAATTTGACAAGCTATATATCGCAACACTAAACTGTCTGTCACTGAGAACACAGGAAAAATTGACAGAATTAGAAACTGCCCTCTCATCTGTTAAATGGGACATACTAGGATTAAGTGAGGTTAGAAGACAAGGAGATGCTATAGAAGAACATAATGACTATATTTTCTTCTACAAAGGAATATTAAAAGGAAGACATGGAGTTGGTTTTATGGTTAAAAAGCATTTGGCTAAGCAGATAGAGGAATTCAAGGGCATCTCGGATAGAATTGCAGTTCTCAATATAAAATTACCAGGCTACGACAAAAATTGGTCAATAATTCAAATCTACGCACCCACTGAACAAGCTAACGAACAAGTCAAAGATACCTTCTATGACGAACTGTCACAGACCTTACAGAGCACACATAAAAACGTCATTGTAATGGGTGACTTCAATGGAAGAATTGGTGCAAAACAAAGCAAAGAAGAAAGGCCGATTGGAAATTTTGGATATGGCAAAAGAAGCAATAATGGAAAGAGAATGATCAACATGGCTCTTGAAGGAAACCTAAAATTTATGAACAGCCACTTTAAGAAAAAACCCAACAAAAAGTGGACTTGGATTGCACCTGATGGCGCATATAAGAATGAGATAGATTACATTGCAACAAATAATGAAAAAGCCTTCAGAGATGTAAGTGTTATCAATCAGTTCAATTTCAACACAAATCACCGCATGGTAAGGGGGACTATCCACACAGTTAAACAAAAGAAAGGCAGACCGAAAACCATAAAACGCAATATTGCTAGACTTAACGTAATTAATACACCTTTTATCAGCGAGCAGCAGAACAGAGTACAGGAACTGTACAACAAAAAAATTGATAAACTGTATAGGAAAACTCAAATCAAGAACCAGCAAAACGGTAAAAGAAACTTGAGTTTAGAGACAAAAACATTGATAGAGAAAAGAAAAGAACTATTAAAGGATAAAAAAGATAAATCAAAACTTATGGAGATCACACAGATAAGTAAAAAAATTAGCAACAACATCAAGAAGGACAGAATAAGACGAAGAGCAGAGGTTATAGAGCACCATATAAGAAAGACAGGGGGAGTTAAGAAAGCATTGAGTATGCTTGTTGAGAAAAAAGATTGGATACCAGAAATGAAGAACCAGTCAGGAAAACAGCAAACAACAAGACAAGGTATACTACAAGTAGCAACCGAATTTTACAGAAGTCTATACTCAGATTCTACACCATTAGAAGCTTTAAAACTAAAACTAGACCTGGAAGATAATAAAGAAGCTGAAGAGATCCCAAACTTCCTTACATCTGAAGTAGAACGAGCAATAAAAACTCAAAAAAATGGAAAAGCTCCTGGACCTGATGACATAACCAATGAAATGCTAAAGATGTTCATTGTAGAAAACTTTAACAATCTAAAGGAGCTGACTGAACTCTATAACATTGTCTTGTCTACAGAGTGTATCCCATGGCAATGGTTAAAAAGTGTCATTGTACTTATTCACAAGAAGGGAGACCGAAGTGCTATTGAAAATTATAGACCGATTAGTCTACTCTCCAATGTATACAAAGTTTTCTCCAAATTAATACTCTGCAGGATAACAAAAACCTTAGATGAAGAGCAGCCGATAGAACAAGCAGGATTCCGTGAAGGCTACTCCACCGTAGATCACATGCATGTACTAAAGCAATTAATTGAAAAAACTCAGGAGTATAGAAAACCTCTGTACATTGCATTTGTGGATTACACTAAAGCGTTCGACTCGCTAAAACACGACCAACTCTGGAAGATCCTGCTGGAGCAGGGAGTGCCAAAAAAGTACCTAAGGATCATGAGGAACATATATATGGAGAGTACGGCTCAAATCAAGATGGATCAATTAGGAGAAACCTTCCCAATATCTAAAGGAGTGAAGCAGGGCGATCCACTGTCTCCTAAACTCTTCTCGGCAGCTCTAGAAGGAATATTCAGAAAACTGCATTGGGAAGACTATGGGGTAAACATAAATGGTACAAAACTAAACCACCTAAGGTTTGCAGATGACCTAGTCCTCGTATCAAACAACAGTGGAATTCTCCAGAACATGCTTCAACAACTGTCTGAGAAAAGCAGAGAAATAGGACTGACAATGAACAAAACAAAAACAAAAATAATGACAAATATGGAGAAGTTAGATATTAACGTGGACAATGAAAGCATCGAGTATGTAGAACAATACATCTACTTAGGGCAAACTATCTCCTTCAGAGATCAAGCTGATTTTGAAATAGAAAGAAGAGTGACTTGTGCATGGAGGAGATACTGGTCCTTGAAAGAGGTCATGAAAAGCAAAGACTTCCCAATAGTTGTCAAAAAGAAAGTGTTCAACACCTGCATTCTCCCATGCCTAACATATGGATGTCAAACGTGGGCACTGTCGCAGAAAAACCTTTTGAAGCTCAGAACATGCCAAAGAGGAATGGAGAGAAGTATGTTAGGATTCACTCTGAAAGACCGCAAAAGAGCAAAGGATATTAGAGAAAGCACAAAAGTTGAGGATATTCTCCGAACAATCAAAAAGCTTAAGTGGCGATGGACCGGTCACATGACAAGAGAAAGTAAAGAAAAATGGACACAAAAGATTACAGAGTGGGTACCGAGAGATGGGCAAAGAAAAAGGGGAAAACAACACAGAAGATGGGAGGACGACATCAAAAAAGTAGGAGGAAACACATGGAAGAGGACAGCAAGGGATAGACTAAAATGGAAGATGCTGGAAGAGGCCTATGTGTCAGAAGGACACGCTGACAAATCTTAAACTCAGTGTTGTTGGACTTTAAAGAACTATAATAATAACAATAGTGAATAAATAAACTTATTAGTAAAATAAAAAAAAAAAAAAAAAAAAAAAAAAAAAAAAAAGACTGCATACTTTGTCAGCAAGACGGCTAATAATAATAATAATAATAATAATACCTGTATGTGTTCAATGACGAGCCTGTCAACGTCCAAGCCCTTGTAGTCTGCGTTGGACTCGGCGTTCCTCAGCAACTGCAGCAGGAATTCTGCAGACTTCTTGGGCCAGCGACCCTGTGTGGTGCCAAACTGCTTGGCCTGGAAATTAAAAAATTGTTCCACATTAAAAATCTGATAAACTATAGCCATTAGGGAAATGACAGTACTTATAGTAGTGTTGTTGAGTTGTGCATTACTGCAGAACAAAAACGAAACACTCGAATGATTTAAGACCGAGTCTGCAGCGATATAATAACACTACTATAGTAAATTTTAAGAAATTTTAATGACCTTTCTGGCACAGAGGCGCACACTCGGATTTAATTGGTCTATGGGCCAGCTTGGAATTTAATAATTTCTGAATAAGCTTAGGCGGCTTCGTCCGCCGCTAGTTACCACCCTAGACACACCTCCGAGTGATTAAGCGTTCTGGTGCAATGCTGTTTAGAAACTATAAGGGGTTGCTTGGTCCTTTCAAGTTAGTATTAGGGCATGCTCCCGGGATTTCCCGGTTCTTAAAATCCCGGGAAATCCCGGGATTTTTAAGGTGTTAAAAGAACCGGTTCTGAATATGACTTCCCGGTTCTCCCGGTTCTTTAAAAAAATCCAATTATTACGTATTTTATCAAAAATTATTTTTTTGTTTGAAAGAGTATACTTTCCAGATGGTTTCATAGTCATCAAGTCAGGATCTGATGTTGGGATCCTGGAGAAATCGAGGGAACTGTTCAAATTTTATAAGAACACTTGAATGTTTCGTGCAATCATAGTCCTTCATAATACCTACTCCATGTGCGAAGAAAATACGATAATATTATAAACAATCGCCTGACGTCAAATTGGAAATTGGTATACACTAAAAATTATTTCACTCTTTGTAGTGGCATTTAAAGTCGGTTTTTTGGAAATAATTTTCTATTTCATGTTTATTACAAATCGTAATAGCCCCTTTTGTCGGAATATTAAAAACTAGTAGGGCGCGTGAGTGCGCGGGCCACATGTGGCCCGCGTGCAGTCTTCCCGCCCATAAAAGTATCGCCGTCATCTCCATCGCCAATTGGAATCCGAATGGCAGTGGGCTGAAAAAATTACCTAGTAGCACGTTCATGGTTTTAAAGATAGCTAAGGGCTGATCCAACAAAAAATACCGCTGAACCTCATCGGATGAGGTTCAGCGTATTTTTGTTCAAGCAGCCCTTAACTATCTTTAAAACCACGACCGTGCTCCTCTATCATCATCCCAATCCTAGATCATCATCTTTTCTCATATTTTTCTCTGGCAGTTCTCCGTAGAACTGCGTCAATGACTTGCATAGTTCCCTACTTATTGTGGCATGTACATTTTCCATCGAAAAATAAATTCCGTCACTTTGAATTTTTTCCATTCATCCCATAAACCTTGAGATCCTGATCACCTCTTGCTAAGAAACCACTCTCTTATCTTTTATACTTTCAACACGAAATTTGTATAGCGGCCATCTTGAATTCGCATTTTGAATTTTTTTTTCAGCTCGGCCAATTGCATGAGGTTCTGAGTATTTTTTGTTTGAGCAGTCCCCACCTAACTATAATACCTTGCCCGTGCTCCTCGACAGTCTTCAAAACCCCTAATCATCATCTCATTCCATATTTTTCTCTGAGAGTCCTCCAAAAAACCGCATCAAAGTACTACATGTTTCACAACTTTTCAATAGTCTCTTCAACATTCGTCATACATTTTCTATGAAAAAAATAAAGTCCGACATTTCGAATTTTTTTTCTATCCATCTTATAGACCTTTGGATCCTGATCAACTCTTGTCAAGAAACCGTTCTTCCATCTTTTATACTTTCCGAGATATCGACGAAATTCGAATGGCGGCCATTTTGAATCCGCCATTTTGAATTTTTTTTCAGCTCACTGCCAATTGGATGACGTTTCAAATGACATTTGGTCGAGCACCCCCCACCTATCTTCCATACCCTGGCCGTGCTCTTCACCCGTCTTCGAAATCCTGAATCATCAGCTCTCTCCGTATTTTTCCTCCGAATGAATTTTTTTCTTCTATACGACCCCGTCCGTGAAATAAAAATTTTTCATACAAAATTGTTCAGGAGAGGTGATCAATCAGTGAGTCAGTGGCCAATCAGCACGAGTAGCTATATATATTAACTAGTAGGGCGCGTGGGGGCGCGGGCCACATGTGGCCCGCGTGCTGTCTTCCCGCCCATAAAAAATTCCTTCAACATTCCCCTTACATTTTGTATGGCAAAAAACAAATTCGGCCATTTTGAATTTTTTTTCCATCCATCAGATAGACCTTCGGGTCCTGATCACTTCTTGTCAAGAAACCGTTCTTCCATCTTGTATACTCTTCGAGATATTGGCGAAATTCAAATGGCGGCCATTTTGAATCCGCCATTTTGAAATTTTTTTTAGCTCACTGGCAATTGGATGACGTTTCAAATGACATTTGGTCGAGCACCCCCCACCTAGCTGCGATATCCTTGGCTGTGCTCTTCATCCGTCTTCAAATTCCTCAATCATCAGCTCTCTCCGTATTTTTCCTCCGAATGAATTTTTCCCTTATATACGAAACGGTACTTGAAAAAAAAATTTTTCATACAAAATTGTTCAGGAGAGGTGATCAATCAGTGAGTCAGTCAGTGAATCAGTACGAGTAGCTATATATATAGTAATAATGCCTTTAAATTATATTTTAAAACTTTTTTACCAAGAACCGGGAAATCCCGGGTACCCGGTTCTGAGCTCGGTGCAGAACCGGGAAATCAAAATTAAGAACCGGAACCGGTTCTGCATGCCCTAGTTATTATCAAGTCTTGTAGGGCTGCTGTCTTACTGCACTTACTATCAGGTGAGATTGCAGTAAAGTATAAACTTGTGTATGAAGAAAAAACCACATACACTTCTCATAGGTAAATACATACAAAACATATTTATAATCAAATAAAATTATTGTATAATCTTATTGAAACCTAAGTAACCACAGACATCCTGCTCTCTCTAAACTATCCTTGGAACCAATACAAACCAATCCAAATCAGAATCATCAACATTGGTTAAGTCATTTCTCATACACACATGCATATCATCATACACCTAACACCTATTTGGAGATTCATAAGAAATCATTGAAAATCAGCTTTAGAACCAAATTATTATTGTATCATTATAATATAACAAAAATATGTAAGTAACAAAATAAAAAGGATAACTAAAAAAATTAAAAATCCTTAGGTAACATTGTCACAGTTACTGTCTGCCTTTAGAAAACAAATTGTATAATAGTTATACACTGCCAAGCATAAAGGCAACATAAGTGTCATTCAAAAGCCACCAAAAGCCACTCATAAAGGGATATGTGAAAATTGAAATTCAAGTCGGTGAAGCCACTAGCAAAGTGGCAACAGCTAGTTTTCAATATCCTTAAAAAATGTCATTTCTACCGCCTTTGTCTCACAGCAGCTGGGCATGGGTCTCCAAATACCACTCTTTTGCACACCTTTGAGAACATTAAACTCTCTCTAAGTATACTCCTCGCAATGTTTTCCTTCACCACCAAAGAAGTGATGAATTGTTTCCACATAAAAACATATAGCGATAGTGGTAATATTAAGTGTATTACCACACATTATATTGTGTGTCATGTGTGCCCTGGCATTCAAACTTCTCACGAGTGGCGGAGGTCTAACTATCACTGCTCAAAAGTCAGTGGGCAATAGAGAGAGCTATGCTATCAGAAACAAGGCAACCATAGTCACCAACATATCTGAGCGTGTAGCAAAGTTCTGGAACAGATTCATGTTGGGGCCCCAAGGTACAGCAATGCACCAAAAACCCAGTATTGACTCCCAACAAGACTGATGACACTAAGTCACAGGAAGCCTCATGGACTCAGTGCGAGTTGGGGATTGGTTGACTTCCGTGGCACAGTGGGGCATGCTCAAATTTGAGTGGGAGGTAACAGGTTGGACTCCCGCTACGGGCTCCTTTACAATTTTTTGCTATGTGAAAACTGTAAGAGATAAGTTACTAACTGATCATTCCTCCGATTGGCTAATGTTCATCAGTTTCGTGAAATTAAGGGTTAACAAGCTCACCTGTGCACATCTGCCAACTCCTCCGTTAAACCGACGGAATGGTATGCACTCCTTCTTATCCACAACATTCTTAAGGTAACGGACAGCCCTGCGAAGAGGCAGCTTTTTGATTGCCATCGCTGTCTCGTATGTGTTCTGAAATGTGTGAAAATTACATTTTATAATGTTCTGTTTATATATAAGGCTTTCTTAATTTCAAGATCGCTTAATATTATGTTTGGATGCTTGAATTTTATAAGAGATAATACGTAATGAGGTTCTCACACTAAAGGTTAAAACAACTGTCCAATTCCATATTTAAAATGCTGAATTTATAACCAGGATTCCCTAATTCTTTGGCATGTAGCCTGTCAACCACCACTCATATTTTGCTTCTATTCTGTGTAATGATTACAGTAACTGAAAAAAGATATCCTACCATCCTGGAAGCTTAAAGAATATCTGGTATCCTACATCTTAAAATAAGATCTAATAAAAACTAGAATTGTGGGCTGGTAACGTTATTCTTGCCACATTACACCAGTGTCAATTAGGTTACCTACCTAACCTAACCTTTTAGTTTGTTTTTGTTTTCAGTGCTGTTCATGGCAGAGAGTAAGAAGCTCGCGAATCATCAATCATCTAATAGTTTCTGGTTTAACAAGTACAAGTAGATTCCATGTGGAAGATGTTACTTTGAGTATTGTGACGTGAATGGTAAACTAAAAACAAAACTTAAGTTACCTTGAAGTGAACGCGCAGGTTGGAGCCTCGCGCCTTGCACGACTTGGCAGGGTTATCCGGCTCTCGAGAATAACGACCCATTTTTGTTACTGAAACACAAACGAGCGGCTTTTTAAGTCACAAAACACAATCTTAGGTTATCAACACCTTCGCGTAAAAATCTCACAGAAACACCGAAATAAACACAACGCGATATAGCGCGAACCGTTATTAAACGTTTTACGGACATGTTTCAGTACAAATTAAATACTTTTGAAGATTAAAATGGATTTCTACAAAAGCGAAACCAACCTCTCAAGAGAAATTTTATTCAGGAAAAGACAGGCTTCAAATTTGACAGTTGTGGCTGTCGCACGTTGACATTTTCCAGTGTTGTCAGTAAAAAAAAGTAGCAACCAATGACGTTACAAATACTAAAACAAAATCACTATAACGTTACAAATCAACCAATTTGTTTAGCTATTCGTTATTTTTATTTATTTATTTTGTTTATTCATTTTTCTTACATATTTCATCGGAACAAGTATCAAATGCAAGTGGAAATTTAGTTAAAGAGCACACAATTAAGTGTTACAAGGACAATACCAGCAGAGTCATCGATGGATTTATAAAACATAACAATTTCGCTTTACTTTACTATGCATTCTTACCTCTAGTCCAAATGTGTCATTAATCGTAAATTGTAATCTTTATCATGTTCAGCGTTGTTTTTACTCTGATAAACTAGGTTGCTTTAGCCAGTCGCATAATTTTTAATTAATTATTTACACACCATCGTACTGTGAAAATGTAAGTTGTGTCACTAACAGGGTAACATATTATTGCATGTGCTTATAAGAGTATGGTTTTTATAATTTTACCGTGTCATACAGCTTAGAGACTGCAAAACTGTACCTACGCCAATAGGTACTTAAAAAAGCTACCCAATGCTACCCAATTGATTTACTATTCAATTCATATTTAACTTAAAGTGAATTAACCATTCGCTTTTGTGAAATAATAGCTTTTTCATATTAACTTATGTCAATTTCATACAACCAATTATTCTAGCGATGCCAAGAGATGTCTCATTGTATTGTAATTCTAATTTTGTTTGATTAATATACTGACATGTATTCAAATTTTGAACTAAATAAGAATACTATCTGAAGCACGATATTATATTATACTAGCTGTTGACCTCGGCTCCACCCCGAAATCTTTAGTTTCTACAAATCCTGCGAGAATCGTGGAATTAAATGTTTCCGTTCCCACTCCCTTTCAATACCTACCTACAACTTACCTACTTTCAAAGAACTCTGTTATATTAAACTACCTATATCTATGTTATTGCTATAGCAAATGTTGTATTTTTCGTAATCCCACGGGAACCTTGGTATTTTTCGTGGTAAAACGTAGCCTATTTCTTTTCCAATACTTTAGTCTATCTCTGCACGAAATGTCATCAAAATTGGTTCAGCGGTTTAAGCGTGAAAGCATAACAGACAGAGCATTTATAATATTTTATAGTAGAGATTTAAGTCAGGTTCAATACTATTCTGCTCGGTGTGTTGCCTAATTTTTAATTATTTTGTGGAACCAATATTATAATTGTCAAAATTATTGATAACTACAATACACAATCGATAATTATTTTTTGACAGGCCTCAGAAAAAAGCACAATAAAATTATTACTTCTTTATTCAATTAATTATATTATAATTACCGATATCATTATACACATTATAATGTAACTTAAAACTGTGCTGCTAATCATTTCATCTAAAATAAATACGTACATAACTACAACAATATTACATAAATTCTATGATTAAATTTCTATTTATACACTACAACATACGCAGTTATGATATGTATTGAAGATTAAAATCATATTATTAAAATTACTTACAGAGTCTATACCAAATTAGCACTTCAATTTTATAACATTTGATACCACAAAGTAATAGTTAAAAAGGTTTAAAATAAATTATTTATTTAAAATATTACTAGATGCATTTTAACACTATTTACAATCCCTATTAATACTTTTGTAAAACCATAATTTTTTGTCATAATTCATCAAGTTAAGTTAAGTTAGTTTAATATTAGACATAATATATAGTAATAATTGGGTAAAACGCTATAATTGCCATGAATTAAATTCATCTCGATTGCTTTGATACTTTATTTCTTAAGGTACAGTAAATAATATCTACAAAATATTCTAGATGACTTTGTAATAATACGACTAGTTTGGTAACATAACGTTAAGATAAGTTATTTCTAGGATTGACTAGTTTCATTTTAAAATGTGTTATTTTTTAAGCGTATGGCAACATTACAAAATGTCAACAAGAATTTACAGCGCCATCTATTGATCATCTTCTAGCGGTTTCTCGCTATACTATGCTTGGAGTTAATGAGGCGCCGGTGCAGGTGGCGGTAGTAGCGGCAAAGGAGCAACACATGCAGCACAACTGTCGCGCTCTGAAAATATAAAAAAGGATTTAATCAATGGTTTCCAAACTTTGATTAGGTAATAAATAAATATTGTTTTTATATTCTGAACAATATTGTTATTGTTTAAACCTTTTTTTATATATTTTGGTACTTCAAGAATTAACAAATAAAACTCAAAGTTTATGTGTAAAGAGTCAGAGCCTCGTAAACTTTTGCAAAATTGTACAACAGATGCCTAATACAAACATGACTGCAGTATTATATTCGACGAACGTATAATTAAAGGGACTTAAACATTTGACGGCGCTCGAACTCCATCGATCCGTCACCTAGGTGTCTAATCCGCATTTAATTGCGGTGTCGAATGTAACGAGCAATTAGGAATGCCTCACCAGTAAACATGATTAAATAATTCAAAACGATACGGTGTTTATGTATCACAGACTTGATACTAAGGATGATAACATCAAAACGAAATGCATAAGTTTTGATGTAAATTATGTACGAAAACCTTAGTTGTCTTCTCAACAAGCAAAACTTTAAACAGGTAACTACTAGATACGGCCTGTCTGTATCTGTGATTCATGTCACGATCTTTTAATTTCATTAAATTTTATGGCCAGACAAGTTGCGTCACTGTATTTACCCAAGCGAACCTGAAGCTAGGCCTATGTCGCAAAAGATTGGGCGACTTTCCATTATAGACGATGTGGCAATTTTTTGGTAATGGGGCTGATTATGTATTCAATAACAATCTCAGCCCCTGAATGGCTAATTTCAGCTTTAGCAAAGACAATCGCAATTATTATGTTTGACTGTAAAATGTAAATAACAACTTGCTTAGAAAATAAAAAAGAACATCGTGAGGAATCTGCTTGCCTGAGAGTATGCTCGCCAATCCGCACTTGGCACTTGTGAACCTTATTGGACCAAAAAAGAAGTAGATACTAATGTGCTAAATAACAAAAACTACACAAAAATCATAAGTAAATTTAAGTTACAATTGTACAACCTTTTACAGATGCTTACCACGGTCATGCAAGTAATGCAAGGGCGGACGAAGGTCGGGCAGGCGCCAGGGCTCGCGGTCCTCTTCCCGCTCGACCTTGGGCACCAGGCCGCTCCAGCAGTCGTCAGGCCTGGGGGTCGGAGCAGTGCGGCACGGCCACGAGCATCTCTAAAATAGAATGGTGATCTTGAAAAATATTTCTTATTATTATTTTTACACACTACAAGCAAGTACTTGACTGCGATCTCATCTGATGGTAAGTGACGCGACAGCGAATAGCGATACGTTATCATACTAACTTCCTTCCAAGTCAGTAAGGTAAGGTACCTACTTAATCTTGCGGTTTCTATTTCTACATAGCATCGCGCCGGCATTGAAAGATTTGCTATTCTTGTCGTAAAAGTGCTCATTAATATGTAAATTATCTTAGTTAAGTTATTGCCATGGTTGATTATATTTTTATGATAGTCACTCTGTTGCAGTAATAAAACATTTGCCTCCGAAATTCAGGTGTCCAAATTGCCACTAACGTCAATCATTGCCTTTTTAGACTTAAGTATGCGTGGTTATTGATGACAAATATTACTAGCTTAACTGTGAAACAAAACGTCGTAAGAAAACAGGCAAAATATCAAATCTCCATATTGCTTTCAAACGCATCGCTTGCCCAATGCCAAACCAAACTTGGCCGCACCGCACCACACACAAAAAATTATGATAAATCACTCTGTCACTGTCGCTACTACTGCTTCTATCCTATTCTATCCTATTGATTTTAAATTTGTGAAAATCCAAATAAGTAATTATTGACGGTCATATTATGTTTTTATGAAAATCATGAACATAAATAGTACCAACACACTTCGAAAACAGATAAAACCAGTGTCGTGTTAAAATGCCGTGTGTTGTTCGATTACCGTCACGAGAGCGGTCCGTTATCTGTAGATATCAGATTTGATTTGACACGAACCGCCGATTACCGTAATAACTCCCGATGTTGGCTATCGCCTATCACTTAACTAATAACTTTAGCAATCACCGCTTTGAATCCTCAAAGTGTAAGAAAACACTTTGTTAATAATAATTAATAAAGAATTTAATATTGTCCCAGAGACAGACAAGGTTACCTACCTTAGGAAATGATAATTATGAAGTGCAATTGTTTTTTTTTATATATATATATATATATATATGTATATTTTAATAATATATGTTATTTGCCTAAGTAAATATTCAGACACAGAATGAAAGTGTGAAATTTACTATTAACGGGCGAGCCTGATCACACTTTACAAAATAAAAATTAAAAACATAATTTTTATTTTTTCACAAAGGCCTAACTACATCAGGCCTGCAACATCAAGCCCTACGTTTGGATAATAATTTTGCACGGAAAAGTAAGAAACAGAATAAATATCTACATGCTACCTACTCATATGAAATTCATCATTTAGAGAACGCAATGCGTCGATAGAACTTTAGCACCTACATAGTCAGCAAAGTAGGTATTAGAGATAATTAACTTTTCTCAAAAACATAATTTCGGATCAATGTTAAATTTTGTTTATTTTTAGATTTCGCTAATACTCGTACAAATATTATATATGTCTATTAATTAATTAACCTCGATTCTATTCAAATCCAAAGTTTTGAGAAATAATATAACATACTTAATTAGATTAGATCTATGTAGTTTCACATAGAGGCCTTACTTTAGAGGCCTTAAGTCCATTGGTACGTATAAAACCTAAGTAAACCTGTAGGCTGAATTCTGTACCTGCCTAGTGCCTATGCGATAGTCTAATATACCTAATGTTAAACCCAGGTTTAATTTTACTATTTTACAAAATATAGAGGTACAAAGTTTGGGAGCCACTGGTTCGTGTTAAACTTTTACAGATAGCCAGTGACATAAGAGACAAAGCTCGCAGTAATTACTTATTATTGTTTAATTTTAAAAGCCATCGAGTTACAGCGCGCACACGATAAACTAACAGAAGTGACAATGGAAATATAATGTTGGCAGGTAGTTACGTAGTTATACTTATACGGTACCTACCTATATATATTATGGTGTTAAAGACTCGGTTGTTCGTGAGTTAATCATGCAAGTACCTACACATTTTTTGGAAGGTTTGCTGTGAAATGCTATTTTGCTTCACATGGTGAACCTGCAGTGTAGGTACTTACCAAGCCTACCTACGTAATCTTGTACTAATTTAAGGAACTAACTTGCTACACAGCATCACAGCTCATACCGTTAAACTGAATTATAGCGGAGGGTGTCGTGTTTCCCGGTGTGCGGTGTGGAGATAATGACCAGCCACGCCAGTTGGCTCTCTATCAGAATAGGTAAGTAGTTGAATAAATTCTATTTCAAAATCATCGATATTTACTAGGACATACAACTGTATAAGTGTGTCATCCCTAAGTACCTATTAGTAAAGACATAAATTTAATGCATAGCGACGGACGACCAAGTTTTATTCATTTAACCATTTAGCATCCACTGAATGTTTTTCTATTAAACTCTTGTTGAGTTACATTTATCAAAACAGCAATGTATAATATAATACATAGATAAGATAGCTCAACGGCTACCATTCAGCGATGAGAACAGGATGTCATACAAGTTGACAAAATGTTGACAAGTTGTTAAAGTTCGCTAGTGAAACCGAGCTCTAGCCATTTATACTTATACATTTTCTGAATTTGGTCTCAGTTGGTTCCATTTCCATTCCATCTATCATATCGCAAGATGTCATATACTGATATATGTCATATACTAGATCTGCAGGCCATCTATAGGCTGCTCTAGGCCTGCTCTATTCGTACTCAACTCTACAGCAATCTCATCAACTATTTACCATCCGAGTCCGTAATTATTTAGACGCGTGTCGAGTGTCGCGCAACCGTCGCGCAACCAACTTTTATTCAATCAATAAATAAATTCCTATTAACTCCACTTCAATAATTATAACACAAACACGCGAGTTATTTAACATACTCATCATATTACTAACCTGGACCTATCTAAATATTTTGATTAAGTATAGAATGCAAAAATTGCTACGTACCTAAGTAGGTTACTAACTATGTGGCGCTTTAAACTAGCCTTTTGTAACTTTTTTGCTAATATGATCGGTAGACGTCGGCTGTGATATAGGTAACCTACCTATCTATTTAAAAAGTTAATTTAAGTTTGGTGCGCGAATCGATAAATCTTTTCACGGGTACATAGGTACCTAATGTAATCAGTTTTATGAGCCTATAACAATGTTGCAAATCATAAGTTAATATGTAAATTTTTAAAAAACTTTGACGTTTAGCGCCAGGACCCCGGGTGTAATACAAAATTCACGAAAAAAGTGCCCCGAGAAAACCTATACCTATATAAACGAGGGTATGTGTATTTTTATAAACAAACTAAAACTTTGTAATTTATGTCTAAAACCATTATTATACAGCCTAATTTTACTTGCAACTAGCTATACTTAGTGCGATTCTCTCCCTTTTCGCGTTTTATCTCTCTTTCGGTTCCGACACGTTTTAGCGCTGACCCGTCATCAGTATTATAATATATCTGTGATATAATATGTATATCTATGCTTAGCGCGTACCTATATTTTTCTCACATTTACGCACTGTCATCACCAAAAAGATCATTATAGTTTGAATAGCGGAATTAATGTTCCGCACACGACGCAAGCAATAAAAACAGCGCGAAATGTCATCTGAATGAGTATAAATAAGAACCCTCAAAAAACTAAATGCCACCGCGGCATTTGTAACCAAAGATATGGAATTCACGATAGGTAGCTACTAGCTATATCGCTTGAATGAACGAAACATTTTAGATTCAGATTTACTTCCAAGAAATTCCGAATGGACTTCTTTGAACGAGAGAAGTCATTTTGCCTGAAGGCACCGCAGATCTGCCTAGGACTGAGTTAGAACCATACTTAGTATGTACTTACATTACCAATTTTCGGTGAGCGCTCGTGGGCAAGTAAACCTGGATTTCTCTTTGGCTATGGTCTAGAAATCTGGGTTCAAAAGCGAGTTTGAAATTTTTAGTGCAGTGTAAATTTTTTGTGACGTGGAAATTTGAAGTGCTGTGGAAATTTTTAGTGCAGTGTAAATTTTTAGTGAAGTGTAAATTTTTAGTGCAGTGCAAATTTTTAGTGCAGAGTAGATTTTTAGTGCAATGTAAATTTTTAGTGACGTGGAAATTTGAAGTGCTTTCCTTTTAGTGCAGTGTAAATTTTTAGTGAAGTGTAAATTTTTAGTGCAGTGCAAATTTTTAGTGCAGTGTTAATTTTTAATGAAGTGGAAATTTTTAGCCCAATGGTTTAAGCCCTATAGTTAATATACGGTGCATTATCTCTCAGGAAAGCATCACAGCTTACTTGTAATAAATCGTTTTTGGATAATTGCTCGTACCTATAACCTGCCTAATGTTGAAAAGTCGCCCATAAATAAAGCACGTGCTCCAAGTTCGATGCCTAGGTCTCGGTTTATACTTATTATTTTAATAACCTTACAGTAGTGCAAATGTGTTTATTTACTCAAGAACCTTAAACGCAAGCGATTATCGGTGATTAAATAATTATGAGTCTGGCAACCCTAACCCTTGCTTTGAAGGGATTAACCGAAGGGTCCTCTAAAGCGTTGATTACTACCGGCTCCGATCGTTGCAGCTCGACGCCCTTTATTTGCTTATTATTGATATTATATACGTATCACCGATAAGATACCTCAGGATATGGGCATCCGAACGGTTTACGTAAACCTTTTTCGTACAAGCAAACAGTAGCGCCATCTGTCAAAATCTTATAGGTGGCTGCTGACCGAACTACAGCGTGGCCTTATTGGTGGCAAAACAAGCAGTTTTGGCACCGATAAACTTGGTGACAGTTTTTCTCGCCGTTCGCCCTGTCCAGGGTACAATATGTCTAATAAACGTATGTATATTTTAGTACATGGCTAGGCCGCCGAAGGCGATAGGATCTGCTACCCAGATCGTGTCCTGGCGGGAGTGCGGTGAATATGAAAGTGAATCCTGTACTCCTGCCAGCGAGTTTATCGTGGAAACATAGTTTTTAGTGCGTGACATACATAACGCCTTCGTTTCCCATGATCGGAAGGTATCCGGCAAAAACTGTCTGTAAAATACCACATAAGTATACAAACCTTAACTAACAAGGAGGACTTTTGATATAATTCGGGACATAAAGAGCAGTTACTTTTAAACCGTTTAACATTTGTAGCCACAACAAGTTAAACCTTTTACCGAACCATTGTATAGCCACAGGAATATATCCGTTATTTTGATATTAAGCATAATGCATGCACAGATCATAAAAAAAGAAAATGGGCTAAAAATATTCCAGATTCAAGGGCTTTGGACCAACTGACATAACTGACTTAACGTATTGTAATTTTTGTTTTAGAGTGTCGGTAATAATAATATCTAAAAATGCTAAGAAACAGATTTTTGATAAACAGCTTAGTTTTTGAGTAATTAGGTAAAAGGTCGTTTTTCTGTTATATTCTTCAGCGACGCTGCATGTCGCACCTACCAAATCTCCGTGAGAGTGAGAAAGACAAAAATAAATTCAATAAATCCCCTTTAAACAAGTTGAGAAGTAAGTAGGTAAGTATTTACAAATTTCCTACTGTTAGTATAACGTGAAATAACGTTTATTTAAACTCAATATCACTGAATCACGTAAAAATATTTTGTCCGTAACACAATTTTTTTTAATAATAAAAAACAAACGACTTCAATCGTAATAATTGCTATCATCAACATCAAATTACAAGAGCATGTTTTTTATTGTTCCAACATTTGGAACTTTATTTAATGACAGTTTGATGTTATCGCATGATTCAATATGTTTTTAGTTAACTATTAATAGTTCCTTTTCAAATTCCTTTTTAAAGTAATCACAATATAACATTGTAAAAACGTGTGTGTATGTTTGTTACTCCTTCACGATAAAGCCTAAAACTACTCAACCGATTCGGCTGAAAATTGGAACGGAGATAGATTATTATGTATCTATCTTTGGATATCGCAAAATCCATAGTTTCCTTGTCCTACCGAGTTTGTGAAAACCCGACATTTACAGCTGTTAAAGTAAAGTTTAGGAGGGTTGGAAATGTAGAATATTTTTTTAGTTTTTTGAGAAAGTAAGTCTAAGAGTAAGTATAAATCGTTTAATCTGAAAGTGAACGTCCCTCCACGTATTTGCGCTTACACGTTGAAAAAATAATCTAGTGGAGGGGCATGCATTTTGGACGATGTCTATCTAGGTACCTACTTACTTTAATGTTTTTTACAAAGGTCTGTAAGTAAAACGTAGAATTATTATAATTTAATGTCTAAGTAAGTACCTACTTGAAATTAGATCCATTAAATGTGTTTTTGTTGCTGAAACGTACTTTGGTTTTTTTGAATTAAATCAAATTTAATCCTTACTTAAGTTATCATTAATTTATTATTTTTAGTGCTTCTAGCTATATAAGAGGCTTAAAATATTTACATTAAAAAATCTCTGTGATCTAAATCTCGTCAGTGATTGGTCTGTCGTGGATAGAATCTAGACTGTAATCGGCTTACCGAGACTGCAACGGTGGCCTACGGCTGATTTAGGAACCAATCGAGTTAATTGTTTATGATAGGGTATATGAATTACCATTATTACCTACATTATATTTATCTTGAATACAGTTCAAAAATATCAATAGGATTATTTTTTTCAATATTTTTATATTTTTGATTAATCGACGTGTAGTACAAGATCTCAATTAAAGAAAGTTCGCTAGAAGAAGATAAGTACCTAACTAGGTAAAAGCTTATTGTCCTACCTATATTTTTCTACATTGAGTGAAAAAAAAATTAAAAACTATAATTGGTCAAACCCAATCAAAACTCTGCCCACCAAAATCAAAACTGAACTTGAATTTCCTGAAATACAAAACTACCAAACTTGTATTTCCTGTAATACAAAACTACCAAACTAGCATTTCCTGGAATACAAAACTACCAAACTTGCATTTTCTAGAATACAAAACTGCTAAACTTGCATTTTCTGGAATACAAAATTACCTAACTTGCATTTCCTGGAATACAAAACTACCAAACTTGCATTTTCTGGAATACAAAATTATTAAACTTGCATTTCCTGGAATACAAAACTACCAAACTTGCATTTCCTGGAAGACAAAATTACCAAACATGCATTTCCTGGAACACTACCAGGACGTTTCACAGAATAGCTTATTAGTCGATTTCTGTAATCACTGCGATTGACAAACTTTTTAACGTATTCTAGGCTTCGACCGTGGCTATAGTTACCTACCACCCTACCGACAAAGACACACGCAAAGCGAATTTGCGTTCCGGCGCGATGCTGTGTAGAAACTGTTACGTGTGATTTTTTTTCCCTTCCAAGTTGGTACTCTAACATCTGCATCATCACTTACCATCGGGTGAGATCGCAGTCAAGTACTAACTTATATAGAGTAAAAAAAAAAACTGTTAGGTATGAGTTTTCTTATCCCTTCCAAGTTGGTACTCTAACATCTTTAGCTGCATCATCACTTATGATCAGTGGCCTGATTCTGTATCGTTAGTTAGCTACTACGGAAACAAAAATCCTATTATTGCACAAGGTACTAACTTAGGTTGGTATGGTATAGCATCAACATACCATGCAGGTTGCTAATTTGTTCAAAAATAATGCAAAAATAGGATTTTTGCCAACTTTTTCCTAGTTGATAACTCAGCGTGAGTTGCTAACTAACGATACAGAATCAGCCCACTGGTGAGATCGCCATCAAATACCTAACAGTGTTAATAAAAAAACTTAGTAGTTGCCTATATTTTTAGCTTAGGTATAGTAAAAACAACAAACGCTTAAATAAATCGTTATTTAATCATCAGCAACTTCATAATCAACAATATATAATAATTAATACATTTTCAAGTTAAAGTAGAACAACACTTGAATTAAGTTAAGCACTGTTGAAAGCGATTATAATATTGCCCGCGCCACGCGGCCTAAGCAAAGAAGGGAGCGCGCGCAAACATGAGTTGGAGTAGATAGGTATATTATAGTAGTATAGTTTATATACTAGCGGCGATTTACTAAATTAAAACTACGGCCGCTTGCCTTTGTAAACATAATTGTTTTAATAGATTCTTGTTCACTTCGGTAGACGGTATAGATATTTCAATACACGATGACGCGCCCCACTCCTTACAAATCGAATGAAACTTAAGCGATTTTGACAGAGTGGGGTACGTCGTCGTGGATTGAAATATCTATAGTATTTTAGTGTAGCGACGTGGTTAGCGACACAGCAACCGAAAGCACCGCACGGAAAGTTCGGTTTAGTACGCTCGCAATAGTTGTAGGGTTCCGTACCAAAAGGGTACAACGGGTCTCTATTACTATGTCCGTGGTGACAGACAGACGGACTTTATTATACTTTTTTAATACATTTGCTCAAAAAGTTGACATTTGCAGGTGTGTTTAGCGTGCGCAAAGTTATTCTTTCCCGCACTAGAGCTTTTTGTTTCCCCCCTGCATGATGGATCCAAATCTATGAAGGAGGTTTTCAAGTAAAAAGTTTTCGCTATAAAATTATTGTAAAAAATTACAGTAATGTAATTATTGTACAGTGTAACTACTATAAATACATAAATTAAATTTAAATTAATTTCAATGATTTCTTTTCGTTTTTCAATTATTTTTTTTGGAAATGTGTGGCTGCGGCTGTTATATTTAATCTGTGCTACTTTTCATTGTCTATCATTCCTTGTAATTATTATTGGCTTTTCAAATTCCATGCAAAACTTTACTTTTTCGGCATTTTATTTTATTATTCATAGCACTTTGTTATTATAATATTTCTTCTTAGTACTAATATCTCGTAATTTCTTAGCGGTGATGCACATTTTCGTTTGTTGTTCGTGAAGCGCTAAGAATAATGTATGAAATCCATTCATGGATCTGAGGTAAGGCGTGATTTCACTACTAATAGGCCTTATTGTTTAAATATTTTTTCGCAAATGTATTAAAAAGCGTCGTTCGATGCACGTGCGGAATTGTCATTTCTACTCGTCCCTATAGTTGACCCGCGCCTTTGGCTTGGGTCAACAACCCGGGACTCGTAAAGAAATGACATGAACTTTCCGCGCTTATATCGAAATGTACTATTTTCGGTAAAAAACTAAGTTATGTTTGCGGTTTGGTGAGAAAAGTGATTCTTATGGTTTAACTTTTTCTATAGAATTACGGAACGGAAGTCTCTATAGGTACGTGTAGCTTGTGAAAGTTCTATACAATTTGCCAACCCACCCCAGAACAAACTGCCCCCCCCCCATACGGTCCCGATCACAAGGTATCGCTTAATCCTCAAAACATACATTACAACAAAGGAGTTACCGACACCCGTTAGCACTCGGCTCACGTAGCTAATCGAGTAATCGGCATTGCTTTACACGATACAAATTGTACCCATACAGGGCGTGTAATATGTTACCAAGTTATTTGTCCCCATTGGGGAATGAACATTTTATTCACGATTTTGGCAAAGAATTGCCTGATCAAACTCTAACTGGTTTTAAGTGGCCCGATTCTGTATCGTTCAGTTTGTTACCCAGTGAGTTGTTTGAGTTTGTAGCCCAGTGAGGGTTCTTAGCTAACAAAACGGAAGCAAAAATCAAATTTTTGTATTTTTTTTTTGCCAACACAATATAGTCTTTTAACAACACAGTGAGGGTTGCTAACTAACAAACTGAACGATAGAGAATGAGCCCACTGGTGGCAAAAAAACAGTTAGGTGCGGGTCAAAGTTGCGCATGAAAAAAAGTTTATATTCGTAGCAAGGTAAGTAGTAGGTGTCCATACTCCTTTTACTCTTAATCGTTTATTTGTCATCATCATCATAATCCGGGGCTGACACTCTCCTTTGATAGCAGAGAAGCCCTTTATTAAAATTAGAATAAAAAAATCATCATAATCACATTTTCCTTAAACGAACCCAATTATAGTAAAATTGTTTCATGTTTGCCTGTTTGTGCTGTCTGAGACAGGTGTCTAACTAGATGCAAATAGAGATTGATAAACATTATACAATACATTTTATTTGCATAAAATAAATAAAAAAAGTTTTTTTATTTGCATGTTTAGGGCAGAGGTGTTTTGATTGGAATTGGCCTTAATAGTACGGAACCCTCAGTGAAGTACTAAGGAACATATTTGGTCCAGTCCGAGAATCCGATGGAACATACCGCCAGCGCATGAATCCCGAGCTTGCAGATGCTCTTATAGGATGTGAGACCAATGTCAGGTTCTGTAAGAGACATGTCACAACGCTTGAGATGGGCGGGCCACCTGGAACGAATGCCAGACTCTAAGGCCGTGAAAATCATGTCCAAGTGTACCCCCCAACAAAAAAGACCAAAAGGCAGACCAAAAAAGCGTTGAGTCGATGGCGTGGAAGACCTAAGGAGCACCAACTGGCGCAGGGAGTCGAAGCACCGCGACAAGTGGAGGAATATTGTGGAGGAGGCCAGTGGCCTGATTGCGTTAATAAAACGTATTCATTGTTATCGGAATAGTTGGCAAATTCCGACCTCGGATTTCCTTACGTAAATCAGGGAACCAATCAGCGGTCACAACTTATAAACTATTACGATAACGATGAATGCGTTTTTCTTACACAATCTAGGGTCCACAGGGGTTGTAGCGCCACAGGATAGATAGTACGGAACCCTCAGTGTGCGAGCCCGACTCGCACTTGACCAATTATTCTACACAGTACGAGCACCTCAGCTCAGACACACCGCAGTGATTTATACCGACATCAAGTGGTGCAATTGAATCGTCTAACAAAGTATCCATTTACTACGTGCTCGGAGTTCTAAGCTACCCCTGCGGAGATGTCTCCATTTTGTTGTTCCTTTTTTTCGAAGTTTTCTTGGTTTTTAACCACATTGAGTTTTTTTGCGTGTATTTTCGGAATTTCCGTGGTTTTTAACCATAATATAGAGTGTATGTGTATAACCACACTCGAAATGGAATTCCTAATACAAATTTTCTTTTCATCTTTTAGAGGTCGTATTTCAAAAAAAAGCAGAGAGCAGAGTTTGATTCGCCCATTGTGTCGAAAATATTTGTAGATACAGATTACAAATTAAAATAAAGACTAATTCTTATATTTTTTATGATCAGGCAATATAAAGTTATTCTTTGGTGTGTGGAAATACAAACGCGCATAAGTAGTTTTCATATTTTTCGCTTAATTTTATTTCGAAACTATTTTTTCATAGGTAGAATGTACCTACCCTATAAATTATGATTCCCTTGAGTGGGTCGAAACATAAGTATTTTTTCGGTATAAATGGCCTTATTTTTGACGTTAAATTAGGAATTTGATTAGCTTTGGAATAGCGATATTAAAGATCTTTATTTGTGAACAAACCTACCTAAAGTAGTATTTAATACATCCTTGCAGTATTGAAAGTGTTTGTTACTATTTATGTATCCAGTGCGCCTTAATTTCGCTTCCATAAACGACACAGACGTTTCTCAAGGATGCAATTTAATACCGCAAGTATCGAAGCAATCGCATTACGACATTCAAGCCAAACGGAGCTCGAATTGGATCCAATTTAAAAAGTTGGACGGGAATTTTTCCAATCACATCCACGACGTAATCTGCGATTAGACTGTCTTTTTAAGTTACTCAGTGGTTCTGGAGTTTTGTTTGGTATAAGGAACTGTGTAGAAATTATGTTTCACTTGGAAAGTATTTACGTATGCGGAGCGAAACCCACAGCGAAACCATTTCAATGGGCGCTAATATAAGTACCACATTATCCCCCATTATACCCTTTGTACCCTGGACTGACGACATTAAAAGAGTCGCGGGAAGGCGTTGGATACAAGTGGCGCAGGACCGTGTGGACTGGAAATAATTGCAGGAGGCATTTGTCCAGCTCTGGACGTCCATCGGCTGAAACGAACGGACGAACGATACCCCTTTGTTTCCCCTAAGGATGGAGATTGTGTTAGATATTTTCTACCATATTGTAGGGAACCATAACATTATTTAGAAGCTGAAGTATTATACCTAAGCAGTTTTAAACTTGAAAATGCTCTCGAAATTGAATCTTCTCTTTTTTGCTCACGAAGAAAGATGAGTTTTCTTCGTATAAATTTGTACCTTTTTTTTTCACGACTGCCCATATAAGGAGTGTAATGTTTTTAAAGTTCATGAATGTATGTATGTACGTAGTTTCTTTATTCCATCATAACTTCTGAACGACTGAAGAGATTTGGACATATCGGGTATCGTTGGGATCCTTACATCATTCCGAGTAACATAGGCTATATATAAAAGTCGTTATAACACGAGAAAGTCGTTTTTTAATTTTTTTTTAAATATTTACTTGTACCTACCTACTGCTTCGAAACGAAAACTCTCTTGCAAAAAGTGTCAATAATTAGATCTGCTACGCTATTTAAAAATGAAGTAAGCGTCCTAACTTTCACGTCCGAAATAATGAATTCATTGATTAATTCAAATTCAGTTCCGAACATTCGCCATTTAAGTTTCCAACTGTCGCATCCCCAGAGACGCCATTTTATTTCAAAATGGCGGACATTGCACGTCGTAAACTCTGTAATTACTGCCGCGCCGAATTCAAATGGACTTCATTTCGGTTTTAAATAAGAGAAAATGTTTAATTTAGCACTGATCGGATTTCGTGCACCAATTAATTGGGGATTTTCTTTTTGCTCCGCTAAAATTTAAGCATTTTTGTGTACTAGGGTAATAATTAAATAACTTGTAATGAGCGTTGAGAGAGTCTTTCTCGCTTTTAAATGTTTTCTTTTGTGTTTTTGTAAATTAGCTTTGGCTAAGTTTATTCTCAAAAACATATAGATATATTTTTCCTGTGATATTATAAGAGTTTCAAGCTTCTCGTCACGCAAAGAACGTCACAATACTCAACTAAACCAGGCTATGGTTTTGTTTCACTTAACCAGGAAATGGGGTAAGTTCTGACGACATGGGGTAAGTGCTGATGATACCCAAGATGGGTGAAATCACACTGTATTGAAAATGGAGATTATGTATAAATAGACCATGAAAAACCATAACCAGCAAGTCGACACTATCTATGCTATTTAAGTACCTACTGTAACTACTTAGTCGCAAAATAAGTTGTAGGTACTGGAAACTTAATGGTTGCATTTCATAATAAGTTTACTGAAAATGTAAACCCAGCTGAAAAAAAACATTTTATGCACATTCCATTGTTTTAATTTCAGCAGTGGCAAGGCGAACGGCGGAAAAGTGAAAAGTATCTTCACGCCATATGGCAAACGCGCTGGCTTAAACATATATAAAGCTTTACAGTTTTCACTATCTATTGTATCTCAACAACTGTTATTATGTATTCTGTTTTATATTTTGGGTCATGAAGTTTTCTATTCCAGGTAGGTAGGTATAAGAATTGTAAACGCAAACACTCGACAGTCAAGGTTAGAACATGGCATTTTGTATGTAAGACCATGAAGAGAGAACGAGAAAAACATTACATGTTTTATAAAATGTCTTATAGGTGTATCATAACTCTGTATCATACCTGAGCCCTGAGGGCTATAATAATAATAATAATTTATTGCTTTTAATATCTACATGACATTATTGCAAACAAATGTAGGTATGCTCTACCCTCTGCGGAAATACTTATAGTTATGCAACATATAGATATTCAATGAGCAAATTCTGGGTAGATTGGCAGAATTGGCCATTTATTGATTTTTCAGCGAATCGGGGTGCTGATAGATTGACAGTTCGGGATCTAGGGGAGGGGGACAAATCATCCCGGGCGGCAGTTATAGGGGGTGGTAAAATCTTGCTCTTCAACACGCATAGCATACGGAAGCCTGGTGGACTCATGATTGACTTGTAGGAGAAGAGAGGGGCGGAAGCTGAAGAGAAGTATTCAGTATCAAAACATCGTAGATCCAGGGTTGAAGAGTGATACCGGCCCGGCCAAACGGGATTGAAAATCGAAGTCTGAACAAAGTCACAGGTAGCGTTGCCGGATAAAGCCGGACATATTTAGGTTTTTTGACTGTGTGTGTGGCCAATACAAACTGTGTCCTACTGTCCCGCTTATCCGGCTTTTGTCCAGGATTTTTACATTTCGCAAACGAGCGAGCACCGAGCATGGCCGAACAAGATTATGGTAATTTTTCCAAAAAAGCTTAATTTTTCATAAATATTTCTTGTCGTACCTATTAATAATACTGCGTTCAAAATCCTCAATAACGTAGGGTGTCCGTCAACTGGCTGGTCAGTTAGGTTTGGCGATGGCAACCTACTCACAGAAAACAGATACCTACGAGTACTTTCTAGTTGCATAAATATTTAGCCTGAACAGTAGGCATCAGATACCTACAGTGTACAGACGTCCTCAGGCGATTGTTAATTGAATGAGCGCATACGATGCGACGGCATATGTGCCGTCCCCCGGGTACGCCCGGGTGGCAGTTAATTACACGCTCCAGGGACGGACAATGCGACGGATTTGTTATTAATGATACACCGGATAAACTGTGTGTCTTCGGAGGTCGCTCGCTGTACCCGCCGGTATGTTACCGGGATTATAACACATCTATCATTTTTTAAAGAGTATCTTTTGCATTTTGAAGGATATTTCTAGACGAAGCATTAAACCTTGCGTTTAATGCTTCGTCTTCTTCGTCGCTCTTTAATAATAATAAGAGTTACTATTAGGTAAAGGATTATTTCTTCTTCTTATAGGTATCCCCTTTTCCCCCCGCTACTGTGCACGGCCGGTCACCTTTCAGAATGAGAGGGATTGGTCATGAAGGATTAAATGACATGAAAATTCTAGAGTGATAGTGATTCGCTATAACCATACTTGCTCAATTTTAAGTAGTTTTTGAGATACATTTTATTGTTAAATGGTGTCAATAGATTAGTGATAACTAAAAAGAAAACCCGAGTTCGTTGTGAGCTTTTTCTCAGTGCAGGACGCGTTGGAACCATCGTAAAAGTTTTATGTATACAAATTGTTATCAACATATAGTAGAAAGAGATGCAACGTGTACCTATATTAATAAAAGCCTAGAACCTAGGTACTAAGCGCTGTTGCTATCTGAATTGCATTATATTCTGTGGAAACTAGAGTTGCTATTTTCTTAAATAACTTTGCGGAGGCCGGAGGGACTCTTCTGCTGCTGCTGGTATATGGTATTCGGCGAGGGCACTTAACTCACCATATCCTTGGTGTGATCTTCTTCTGTGGTTTCAATGTCGACGCTTTCGTCGCTGTCTCGGTCGCTCTTCGACGACCGGGCCGGAGACGATGGAACTGAAGACCGGATCGGTGACCGGATCGGTGACCGGACAGGAGACCGGAGAGGAGACAGGATCGGCGACCGGGTTTGTCTCGGAGACGTTGTTGGCGACCTACCATAAATTCAAGATTTAACAATAGAAAATATGTAACGCATCTTCTTCTCTGGTCTTTATAGGTAGTTACGTCGATCAATACTTACACTGTAAAATTAAAAAATTAATGACTAACTTTATTCACCCAAACACAAAAACGAAGAGCAACGAAACAAACTTTTGAGTGAAGCAGTGATAGTTCTTTGGTTCTCGGGTACGCACTCCTGAGTTTTTGGAGTTTGCGTCTTAGGAAATTCATGGCGAAATAAAAACGAATTCGAAACAAAAGCGAATTCTGGGCTCACGAAGGCTTACGAAGACATGGCAATGTGATAGAATTTTGAACGCTGAATTTCCGTCAAACGCTGCAGTATTTCCAGTCGGTCAGTCAGCCACACATCAAACAGTGGTTGAAGCGAGTTGATATAAATCTTAGTTTCAAATATTTCGTCGCTATGCGCCTACCTATTGGGTGACCGTTGCGGTGACACGACCGGCGACAGTGTCGGTGACTCCAAGCGGTGCGAGCGCACTGGACGGAATGCACGAGGCTCTTCAATCGCACTGACGCCACTCAGCGCTGTCAAAGCACCTGTAGAATATCACACAAAGATTTGCGATAGTTGAAGTTTCCCTTAAGAAGGTACGCAGGAAACTGCAATTATTTTTGAGTTATGGTTAACTGAATACTTTCAAACATCAATAATGTTTAACTAGAGACATACTACTCCGTGCCTATAGAAATGTCGGTGAGAATCCAAACAGAGGTGTCGGTTACGGTAACAGCGTGAAGTGTCAGTAATAATTTCGCGAGTTCAATGGTGTTTTCTCATGTCATAAAGTTTTTGAAGTTTTTGAAGCCCAATTTGAAGTGAAAAGTAGTAGAAGTGAATAATGGGGTAAATTATCTTACCAGGAGACCATAAAGTGGGTTTAAGCCAAGGTATCGCATAGGGCAGGGGCAGCCTCGCTCCCCACACGTAATCAGCCAGTCTCGGGACCGGCGTGTGCGCACTGGGAGGGCTGGCGGCGCTCCTCTTGGCTTCAGGGTCCACCTCCGGCCTGCGAATGGGCACTCTTCTGTGGCACGATTATAAACCGAACTTGGTGATGCGATGGCAAAGGTATGATGACATACGGAACAACGATATTTTGGGTATCATTATGAGAGTAATAAAGCAGAATTTTCCTCCCAGTGATGTGTGATGGCATTAGATGATACCGACATCTTGTATTTATGCTGGAGGTTGGGGATTTTTTTAAACATAACAAAGGACGATACTTTTTAGTAAGTGCAAAACACAAGACGTTCACCTTGTAGTAAGTGATACGCATGCCCATGTCAGATGCAGTAGGTCCCATAATTTTGCATTACAATATCCTTTGATAGACTGCACTGCGCTCATCTTTTTAAGACATCAGTTTCTAGGCCTCATTTTGCCTAGTAAACACGTCGAGTCTGTGAACCGAACCTTCAAACCGAAACACAGTTATGCCACTGGTACTGCTTCACGGTAGAATAATTGGCACTGCGGTGATGTCTACCTGGGCGAAGTCCGCAAGAGTACCATCACCAGTAAATCCACCAGTAAACTTTTAGATATTAACAAAGGTGAATGGTAAGTATGGAATATCTATAAGCTGGGAGCCATACAGTTTCATTTGCACCTTGTTCTAGGGATCCTCACCTAGCTGCAGACAACATCCTCTTCCTAGTCCCACCATTGAACATAGCCTTAACATCTTCCCACGCGTGGACAACCTCCACCGGTGGGCTGCCACTCAGCTTCATGTGCCTCCTCCAGGAGTTGAAGTTGGCAGCGTCAGGTTGCACGTACTTGTCGCCCGGGCCCACTCGGTGGGAGTGGAAGATGAATTTGTTGGGGGAGAAGAATAGGCCACAGTATGCGCATTTAATGCATTTCGCTCTGGAAGAGTTGTACCTGCACAAACAATTACGACAATCTATTTTTTACACAGAAATTGCCTAGCGCTCACCCCTACATCATGGGAGACGGAGGAAACGTGTACGGCATCCACTAAAACCTGTATTTGTTTCTTGACGGATGTATTGGCCGGAGTACGGAATTCCCTTTCTTATTCACCACACTCCCGCGTCTGTACGATCTTCTTCCTACCGTAGTAAGTGACGCGCTGAGATTTATTGACATTACAGTTCCAAGTCCGTTACTTGGCACGGACGAGTTTGGGAATGGCTCTGAGTATTGCTGACCTACTCTCATCCATGATTTCCCAAAAAAAAATATATAGCATCAAGTAAAATTGTCTATGCCGTTACCTGGCCGGTAAGAAAGCGCCTCTGCAGCCCCAGGCGCATTCGTGGTGGACGGCAAAGGCAAAGTCGTCGGGAAGTCGCGGCGGCGCGTTGTCGCCCAGGAACGACTTGCACAGCCGCTCGGCCTCCCGCCGGGTTATCATGCCTGCACCGGAACTTATATTATGGACCCAGCCCGACTCATCGATACAATTAATCTAATTCTGGTACAGTCATTCAGTACCGCAAATAAAAGACAACATCTCTTGACAACCTTGACGGCGCAGTTGGCAGTGCGACCCAGATTTCAGCGGGTTTGATTCCAGACACGACTCATTTTGGAGTTTTACAATTTCTCTGTAATGATTTCAAAACAGGCTCAGATCTGGTGGGAGGATTCGGCCATGGCGCGTCGGCACCCTTTCGGCCAAGGCGCACTTGCGAGTGATGTAGCGTAACGGTGCGATGCTAGCGGTAAGGGGCTGCTGAATAGAGAACGGCTTCAGCAGCGTGTTGGACATACTCACCACATCGCCTGGAGGACACGGGCATGGCTCTGGCGCGCCGCAGGATCTCCAGCTGCACCGGCTTGCACTGCACGCACGTGATGCCGAGCGCGACGTGCCGGTTCTGGATCTCGTTGTAGGAGAACTGCTGCAGAAGCGTGTTGGACATGGTACTCACCACATCGCCTGGAGGACACGGGCATGGCTCCGGCGCGCCGCAGTATCTCCAGCTGCACTGGAGTGCACTGCACGCACGTGATGCCGAGCGCCACGCGGCGGTTGTGGATCTCGTTGTAGGAGAACTGCTTTAGCAGCGTGTTGGACATGGTGCTCACCACATCGCCTGGAGGACACGGGCATGGTTCCGGCGCGCCGCAGGATCTCCAGCTGCACTGGAGTGCACTGCACGCACGTGATGCCGAGCGCGACGTGCCGGTTGTGGATCTCGTTGTAGGAGAACTGCTTCAGCAGCGTGTTAGACATGGTACTCACCACATCGCCTGGAGGACACGGGCATGGCTCCGGCACGCCGCAGTATCTCCAGCTGCACTGGAGTGCACTGCACGCACGTGATGCCGAGCGCTACGCGGCGGTTGTGGATCTCGTTGTAGGAGAACTGCTTCAGCAGCGTGTTAGACATGGTACTCACCACATCGCCTGGAGGACACGGGCATGGCTCCGGCACGCCGCAGTATCTCCAGCTGCACTGGAGTGCACTGCACGCACGTGATGCCGAGCGCCACGCGGCGGTTGTGGATCTCGTTGTAGGAGAACTGCTTCAGCAGCGTGTAGGACATGGTACTCACCACATCGCCTGGAGGACACGGGCATGGCTCCGGCGCGCCGCAGTATCTCCAGCTGCACTGGAGTGCACTGCACGCACGTGATGCCGAGCGCCACGCGGCGGTTGTGGATCTCGTTGTAGGAGAACTGCTTCAGCAGCGTGTAGGACATGGTACTCACCACATCGCCTGGAGGACACGGGCATGGCTCCGGCGCGCCGCAGTATCTCCAGCTGCACTGGAGTGCACTGCACGCACGTGATGCCGAGCGCCACGCGGCGGTTGTGGATCTCGTTGTAGGAGAACTGCTTCAGCAGCGTGTTGGAGATCTGCGCCAGGCACAGCCGCTCCACGCCCTCGATCACTAGTGACACTATCGGTACGCCGTACAGGAGGACTGTACCCACCTGAGCACAACAGACAATTTAGTAATATATAAACGTCAAAATCAGAGTGAAATAAACTTCATTTAGTTGGCATCATCATTATCGTCCGTTAATTCAATGAACTTCCACAGCTACTTCTTTATATGCCTCAAAATATCTAACCATAAGTTAAAAAATACAAACACGAGTATATCGTTAAAATCTCGTGGATCCGAGGTATACAACAGATTTTAAAGATCATTCAGCGCCTTCCCGCGACTCTTTTACTGTCGTCAGTCTAGTTGGTTGGAGTCTGACATACTGCGCTTCCCGTGCGGGGTCGCCATTCCTGCCCTTTGGGGCTCCAACGTCTCTTATAAAAGTGCTCACTACAAATTCAACCGAGTTTTATTTCATTATTTGTCTATTACGCGTGTGCATAATCACGCATCTTTGAAACTGCGGTCTTAACACGTCAGGTGCTCTGAATAGACTCTTACCCTAAGCCTTTTCTTTCTGCCTTTTAGAGAAAGAGAAACATGGTACTTGATCAAGCTCATGAGAGCGGAGAAGGAACCGAACTTTTTAACTCACTTGGTTTGGTTTCCCGCTCATTTCCAGAGCCTTGTGCTCCGACCGGGACTTCAGGGACTCGCGCGGTGACAGGGCCAAGTTCGTCGCCTCCATCCTAAGGACAAATCAATTTAATTTCTTTTGCTGTGATATTCAGCTTACAGTGGTCTAAAACATTAACTTGTGTGGGTCTTACGAGTACTAATTGATTGTAATTAGCGTGTAAGCAAGAAGTTAAATAATAAAAATGGTCTTTACCATTTCACCATCGTTTTCACGTGACAACCATAAGTTAAAAAAAAATTGTTTCCCAAAATCTAACAAAGTTTGCCATAATTATGGCGCGTGGTGGTGGGCGCGACAAATTCATAATACTACACGCGTTTACCATAACAATGAACTCAAATAGCCACAATTATTGTACGTAATAACCAATTCGGGTGAGCAAAATAAGTCATTGTGCCAAACCGAATGGCATATTTTGCCGGACAATAAACTGCAGGCGAGAAAACTGGTGAAATGTTACAAAGCTACGGTTTCGTATAGGGATGTCGAAAGGATTCACAATTATCGATACTTTATACAAGTATCGATATCAAACATAAGCGTTGGACAGTACCTTGCTTGAAGAGTACCTACGTAAAAGAGCATATAAGATAGATGGAGATGGAAACTCCATGTTTCAGTTTCGGATTGATTCCAATAATTTTCACATCGGTTAGCGAGAATCAAGCAGTGTTATGCCAATAGAACAGAGTTGTATACAAAACTCAGGACTTCACTTAGATATTATATTGATAGATGGTTCTTAAAATACTGCTACGTTTCCCATCCATGTAGATTAAAGATGAGAGAACTATATTGAAAATTCGGAATATAAATAAGAAATGCGTTCACCACGATGATAACGTCAAAATATCGATAATTTTAAAGATACTCGTACGTCAACAATCTAAAGATTGTTAAACTATCGATGTTTTTGGCGGAACTAGTTTCGTACCCACATAATGTGTGACTTTAGTGTATCGAATATCAATTGGGCATACTAAGGACGTAGGGCGATAATGTATGGAGCGACGCCCTTCGAGGGGTGCCCTTTAGCGTTTGTTCGGCGTTTGTAAACAATTTATTTTATTGTACCATTTCAAATGCCATTTGTTGTCAGTTTTGGATTATAGGTAATTCATTCTCGTTAATGAAGAAATACCAAGTAGGTAACGTAAGAAAACAGGTAAGTATTAAATTATATTTTAAACTCTAATATGCTAACTAATCAATTGTTTAAGTCAACTTTAAGTTTTTGTAGTTACGAGTAAAATATATACCACTAACTACCTAAACTGAATAGGAGGTTTTCTTTTTCTAAGATCATTAAAATCATAGCGGTTAGTAGTAGATATACCTGATATAAGTAGCGAAATAGTTTTAGGTTTAAACTTTAAGGTAGGTTTTCAAAGCAAACACTAACAAACTGAGATCGATTGTGATAAGGCTCTCGTCATTGAGTCAGTGAATAAATATGATAAAAACACAAAAATGTAATGTTTAGGATAGTCTTAAAATAAATGCATAGGCTTGAAATAATAATCAATCATGGATTAGTCTTGAGTTCACCTTTAACGAATATTATTGAAATTATTATTACAGTGGCGCAGCCGGTGGGATCACTGTAATAATTTCAATACAACACGTTCAAGGTGGAACCCAAGACTGATTCTTTATTGGTTAGCATGGCAAGCCTGTGCATTTATTTCACGACTACCCTACATAATATACCAACAAACATAAAAAAAACAAATCAGGCCTAAAGAAAGTAATGAAATATTTATGATGTAATTTAGATTAACAGATTACCTACGGTTACATCTGTAAAATGTGATCCAAAACCGACCCTCGCACAGAAAACTCTGTGGACCCTCGGCTCAAAGAGACATCGTTTAAAAGTTAACAAAACATGTCAGCCTCTAATAAATCACCACTTGATATTTCATGGTCGCCCCTAACTTAAAAACAAACCGAGGGACGCGAGTTGACTCTTAAATTTTTAAGTTTCCATTTTAAATTTAAAAGAAAATGATAGTATGATGGACAATACACAATAGTAATAGTTTATAATATTTAATTGATACTGATAAACTATTGGATACTAATAAACTTTAAATCAATAATGACATGTCGTTTTATAGAAAGCACCATCACGAGGATTATTTTTTTGCGAATAAGATAGCAGGTATTTTTTTGTATAACGAGTTCGAATCCCGATTCAACCAGGCAATTATTTAAAAATCTATGAATACAGTTCAAATAGTTTTCGTCCTGTATATTAGATCTACATATTATAACCTCTGAATCATGGAGGTCCAAGAGAGAGCCCTCGAAAGTGCGGCAAAAATACTTTGCCCAAATTAGCAAACCCGAGCCGTCGCTACACAATTTTACACGCACACTAGCATCCGCACACCATGCTTTCAAATTGACACACTCACACTACAAGAAAAAGTTGCCGCTCTCACGGAGCTGTCGTTGTTAGATTGGGCTCTATCTAGTCGGAGCGCGAGCGACGACCTATTATAAATCTATGCTCTGAATGAAGTAGGTATCAGTAAAGTGAAAGACTGGGTGTATTTGGTGGTAAACTCAGGCCGCAATTACCCATACAGGGAACGCTCTTTGGCGCATCAGTTCAGATTGCAGTTACTTATTCAGTTATTTTACTTACCATTACATTAACTATTAATTCTCTACTATGCGTTACGCAGCCCTGATCCCACCCGCGATCATAAGGGGGTGTGACTAGTTAATTTGCGCCACCCCCGTCCACAGAGAGCCAAATTGATTACGTTAAATGGCATCACATTATGGAACATTATATTAATGTTTGCATATGTTACGTTTCCTCCTAGTGGTGGCTCTCTCAATAAAAATTAGGTATGATGGCGTGATTCTTTATGGTTTGTGTTTAATTATGTATGATAAGGTAGGTATAAGTTATTTATTTCATCGGCAACCCGACACTGGTCCACAAAAAATTGGTTGTCTGTAAAGTCGGTTTACTGACGGTTTAGTTGAACGTGACAACGTCACGATTGTGCTTCGTGTCGCTCGTTCCGTGCTCTCGCTTGCACTTCGCCGCGGGCGAGGTAACGCCGCATGAGCGAGGTAACGCCGGTAACGCCGGATGAGTCATGTTTTTTCGTGCGTGCAACCGGCTCTATCGAATTATAAGACGTTGTCACGTCAAAAACTCCAAAGCCTTGAACATCGTCGTTAGGTTGCCTGTCTATCGGTGTTCTATAGAATATGTTTCGGAAAGTATGCACAGGAACTTTTTAATTTGGTTCCCCCGTCACCTTTCTACCATAGAACGGCAAGGCATCGTAAAGGCTTCCACCCATACATGATCGACGTACCAAAGACGCGTACGAAGCGGTTTGATTCCTTGTTCCTGATATGCACTACAAAGGCCTGGAATACACTCCCAGGCAGTGTCTTCCTGCCACATACAACCCGGGTGCCTTCAAATCAAGAGTGAATAGGCATCTTCTAGGCAAGCGCGTTCCACCTTAGACTGTATCATCACTTTCCATCAGGTGTGACCAGAGTCAAGCGCTAGCCTAATAGTATAAAAAAAATGTCCATAGTCCAGTAATTTGGTGGCAACGCAGTACTCGGGCCAAGTCATGCAAAAAAAGGAAAAAATTGTTTCTAAATATACAAATAAATAAATAAATATTGGTAATATTTAGTTTTATTTCCAAAAAATATTGGTGTTATTTGGTTTTAGTTCCATTGTATTTTCATATGAGGTGCTAAACGTTAAAAATTTTCTTAAATTGGATTCTTTATACACTACGGTTTTTACAATTAGAATAATATTATCTCCAAATATCAAATTTTATAACGAAATTGAAAACTTTACAAGTATCTATTAATAATTTATTACAATGAACGCATAAGTATTTGTATTCGAAGTACTTCATATTCAAAGGGGTCATATTTTTGAACAATAAACTCACATTTCACGCTCCAACTGCCGTCGGGCGAGAGATAGTTAGATGTAATCTCAAATCCCTGCCCCATATGGTGCTGATATCACGGGATCCCGGGCTATTGGGATTAGCAATCGCTATCGGATATGCTGTATGATAAAAGATGTTTAATTTTATGTTAACTTTACTTAAGTTTAGGATTGTAAGGATAAAAAAATTTCTCTTACGGTTAAATTACAATGTGTGATTTCACCTTAAAATCAAAATCAGTCTTTATTTTAGACAGACCTAATTTACGGACACTTATGAAAAATCAATACAATTTTTTGGTCGATACAATTTTGATAACTATTTACCGATTTAAAACTAGTTTACGAGGCTTCCAACGAGACCAGAAGAAGCTTATTTTATTAGTACTTATACATGTATTAAATAAATACAATTCCCACTATTTTGTATTTGTATTAGTAAATAATTAAAAAAAATCCATTCGGGGATAAAGGTAGCTCATAATATACTATCCCCCTAATTCATAAACGTGCAATAACGGTGGAATAATATACTCTGTTTTGTCTTTGCTTGCCAACAGTAATCATAGGATGACATCATAGATTTATAATAGCGCGAGATTGCGAGCGCGCGAGCGACTATAATATGCGTCGCTCGCGCTCTGACAAGATAGAGCCCAACCAAAGAACAGCTCTGTATTTATTGCCGCACTTTTGAAGTCGCATGTGGCCTCTTGGACCTCTATGGATGGCATATTATTATTATCTTATGCATATACATTTTTATAAAAAAATCTGGACAAAATCTGGTAAGCAATTACTACCAATAGGAAACCTTAAATAAATAAATAATTATAATTTGTAGATGTCTTTAAAAACAACCCTTAAAAAAGTTTTTAGCTGTTACAAGAAATCAATCCCGACTGGATCCGACAGGAAAAAGACCTCACATAGACCGGGTCTACGTTTCGTAGACCCCTACAGCTGTAGAACATGGAACATGTGTAGCACGGAGCACTTGTAACGGAACTAATCGTAGAGGGTCCTCGGTTCAGTTTCGCTTCGGATTATTTAGAGTAAGTACGTACTCATGCTACGAGTATAAGCAACCGTGAAAATTAAACTTTCGATGGACCATTTTAATAACATGTTTTATGATAACTATGAACGATGCATATATAGGTATACCTACTATATTTTGCAATTTATACGTGATTTTTTTACTCGTATAAAATATGGCATAATATTAGTTCTCAATTTCTGACATGTCAAAATAATGATATTTTGGACATCAAAATCTGCATATTCTTGAGTGGAATTAGAATGTCGTAGAGGCACTTTGCAGGTCATGGTGTTCGTTTCTGAATGATGGAAAAAATAATGATTCTCCTAAGTTTTACAAATCTATTCTTTTTAAACTCACTAGGTATTTATTGCCAGCATCAATTTCAGTTTTTCACAAATCTCGAAATCGTAATTTTCCTATTCCAATCCTTAACACATCTTTAAAATCTTTGCACCTTTCAATGTATTTTCTACCTATTGCAGCTAATAGCTATTATCGTTTTTTTAAATCAACTTTTGGGTAGGTATTTCAAAATCTGTGGATGATGATCCGAGATGAACAGTTTGTTAATCCACGTTATAATTTTTAGCTATCAACGTACCACAGCCAAATCGTTTCAGCAGTTGCGGCATGATTGATTAGCAATCATCCAAACATCCAAACTTTTACATTTATAATATAAAAAAATTGGTTGTCTGTAAAGTCGGTTTACGGACGATAGATTTACGTGATAACGTCATAATCATAATCATTATTTTATGTCATTTTTATCGTGCCTCTCTATCGCTTGTTGCGCGCTCTCGCTTGCACGCACAGGCTCAGGTGGAACGTTACGCGGAACGTTACTATTTTTCATGTGTGCTGCTGGTGTTCATCAATTTATAAAACGTTATCACGTCAAAAAACATTCTGCCTTATTATTTTGCACGTCCGCACCTAATAGGTATATTCTGTACGTAAGCTGCAAGCTGTAACCTAACACATTTGTATCGAACGTCGGTTCACCCGATAAACAGAATTCATTGGGTCAAAACCTATTTGTTACCGCGCGTCCGCAAATCGCAAACAAATGCGGACCGCGTGTTGACAACATTTGCGCATTCCTGCGGATTATCCGCAACTGAAGGGGACACTCAGATCCTCCTGTGTCAAGTGAGCAGGGATTATTTGTGGGGTGACACTGGTTTTCCAAATCCCAGGATACATTTATATAGTGCAATACTGCAGTGGCTGGCAAAAGGGGCATCGATGGACGTACGTGTAAATGTGGGACGAGGCAGCGCCAAGGCACACATACGTGTTGTGCCCAAGGCTTGTATAGCTCTTTTCTCAAAAAATGCGCAGAAATTAAGTAACTAGGCAATAATTTTCAAAATTTATCAGAGTTTATGTCCTGGTTATGACCAGACCTACCGGATATGCACAAAAAATCATAAATCAGTCAAGCGGTTTCAGAGGAGGGTTTTGAGCTGCGAATGAGCCAACAGCGTGGCAGAGCGGAGATGTCAGTAAGAAGTGCCGCCGGCGCTTGCTCGCTTCCTTCCCCGCTGTCTGTTTCCACACCCGAAAGCGTCATTCCCACACCTAACTCATATCTCTCCGCTACGCATCTCCGCTCCGCTTTGGTGGAAATAACCAGACCGTTTCGTAGCGCATCTCTTTTCGTCTCATCTCTTCACCGCTGTAGTATGGAACTGGAAACGTAACCGTAATTTACACCGGCGCGGATGGAATGGAAGCGACTTTTTTCTACACAGCATAGTGAACTTTATGTCAATTGTATAAAATACAAACTAAATAGAAGTCAAAAAAATAGAAACTAAATAGAAGTAAAAGTCGCGCGTCTTCCGGGGAATCGTAACGCATTATCGAGAATTATTTATTTTGTTTGTTATACCGAAACCGAAATAAAGTTCATTATGCTGGTTAGAAAAAAAGTCTCTTCCATTCCGTTCCGATGCGAGGTAAATTCACTCTTAACGATCATAGGTGTCCACTATCCATGAACGAAAAGACGCCATGAAGTGTGGGATCACGTGAAACTGAGCCAAATCCATGGCCACCCTACCAAAACACGTCCACAATAGTTCAATAGAAGTGTTCCTTTGAGATTTGTATTCTGTAGCAATACGTATTACGTACCGAAATACTATTTAATCTTTATAGATACTCGGACCAGTTGCCTCTCCCAAGTGCTATTCAGTCGTTCCGCTTCGCTGTTTGTTAGATAGTTTGGGGAACGGGTATCTATCTCGTGTATTAGTACGAGAAAAGAAGATCTTCTACTTCCCGGACATTGCACGCACGGAGAATACCTAGTGATTTTAAAAGTTTATATGTAGAAGGTGTGCAAAAATCGTTAAGATTTTGAAAACTATTTAAAATAAATATTATATTATGATTAGATTTATATTGTATTTGGCCATAAAAGATTCTCGGCCAATGTTACGGTTTACTGAGCCTTTGAAATAAAAATCAAAAAATCATTCAGGCACTTATGACTCCATCGCATCGCCACGTTTGGAAAGCAGATGGAAAACGGTCAAGAAACTCTGCAACGTTCTTTTGCTTTATGGGAAACGATTTGACCTACAACACTGACCCAGTGTGGGTAAGCAGGCCTCTCACATCTTTGAGAACATACAACGACGTCCTAGGCAATATAAATTAATGCTATCTAGTTGCACAGTTGCCATGGATGCAGAACTTATAAAAGACTGTCTCCCGAAGTGGACGAACCTACTCAAAGGCCTCACTGGCGTAAGGAGTCATCGTACAAGGAGTGCTTTTAGCACCTGTGTTTTATCCTGTATACTATAACGGCGTGATTTTCATAAATCAAAATTCACGCGTAATAAGCATCCCCGATTAAGTCAAAATTGAGCCAACTCCGTATATATCCGTTCCCATTTCAAGTATTTCTCTACAACAAAGGACATAGCACGGCGCTAATAAATAATGTACACCAAAGGTCCTCCCGTGGAACTGAAGAGAATCTTTAAACAAGCCTCGAGCGAGCATTGAGGTACAAAATTAATTCGCGCCGGTTATTTACTTTGCTACTTTGTCCGCTTAATTGGTGCCGACGAAGACGGAGTTAATTCGTCGGTTAATATTTAATCGGCTACGACGTAACGGCCCTGACTGTAGCGAGGTACATAAATTTGGATATATAGAGTGTTGTGTTAACTTATAGACCAGGGCCGATAATTTTTAAAACATAAAAAATAATAGTAGGATGAAACCCATTACAAAAGGAGGAGAATATTATAAAAATTAAAGGAAAAATAATTTACGGTCGATCCGAGTTCGGGAACAGGGGGGGGGGGGGGGGGTTAAAGTGTAAAAAATGGTTTTCCTTGTTTTCCGGCAAAACTACAAGTCCTATGAAAAAAAGTTAAATGGCAAAGTTGTAGGTAATAAAAAGATCTACAACTTTTGTATTTACACTTTTTTCACATAACCTCAAAATTAATGTGAAAAATTCAAAAAACCAAGTTTTTGGTTTTTTATTGTCATCTTTTACAAAATAAAATTTTTTTTCACGAAATTTGGTGAAAACTTACCTTTTTATATCCCAAATACGCTGTAATTTATTTGACTAAAAATATTTATTTTTTTCACCTTATTTTGAATTAATATCGAAAAAGCACCCTCATTTTCAATCGAAAATTCACCCGTCAAAATATCAGCTTTTTTCAAAAAGTTGGTATGTTTTCTATTCGTTGAAATCTCTACTTTCCGATGGTGAAAAAAAAAATATGTTGCTATAGTAAAACTTCTCGAATAAAGCTCGAATTCGAAAAATTTTTTTTAACAATTTTGAGCTATTTATTAAAATTTACACTTTAATTACTCGAAAAACGTAAGATTACATGTAACATTGATAAAAAAAATTGCAAATCAAAATATACTTCAATAATTAACAAACAAATAAGTTAATAAAATTATTATTTAATAAGACATCTACAATATTTGGAAAAAGTTGTCAAATCTTCTTTAGATTTTTTGCATTTTCTGAGAAGATTTACTACAGTAACATATTTTTTTTTTCACCATCGGAAAGTAGAGATTTCAACGAATAGAAAACATACCAACTTTTTGAAAAAAACTGATATTTTGACGGGTGAATTTTCGATTGAAAATGAGGGTGCTTTTTCGATATTAATTCAAAATAAGGTGAAAAAAATAAATATTTTTAGTCAAATAAATTACAGCGTATTTGGGATATAAAAAGGTAAGTTTTCACCAAATTTCGTGAAAAAAAATTTTATTTTGTAAAAGATAAAAATTAAAAACCAAAAACTTGGTTTTTTGAATTTTTCACCTAAATTGTGAGGTTATGTGAAAAAATTTCAAATACAAAAGTTGTAGATCTTTTTATTACCTACAACTTTGCCATTTAACTTTTTTCATAAGACTTGTAGTTTTGCCGGAAATCAAGGAAAACCATTTTTTACACTTTAACCCCCCCTCCTCCCCTGTTCCCGAACTCGGATCGACCGTAAATTATTTTTCCTTTATTTTTTATAATATTCTCCTCCTTTTATAATGGGTTTCATCCTACTATTATTTAATTTCTTTTTTTATTATTTTTAAAGCTATCTACCCTGGTCTATTAAGCAATTGTTAAATTATTGTTTGATGACAAGATGTAGAGTTTGCTTTATTCGCAAAATTATTAATAAATGAAAAATTTAAACAATTTTATAAATTGTGTGAACATGTTAAATCTAAGTGGTATGCTTTGAAACATTAAAACAATCGTTATATAGAACTTTCGTTTTGAAATACGAAAATGACTTGCCACGAATAATATGCCTTGACTTTTATATTATAGCAGCACTCTTTTATACTTTTAATTCCATATTTTTTTCTTATTAAGGGTGTTTGTAGCTTACTTCTGTTTATAGTAGGTTGAATATGATTTTGTTTTAAAAGTGATGCTTAATGTCGATGTTAGTTTTAAAAGCTTCGCGGCACTTAGTAAGTCAAAACAAAATGCGTTTAAAAATTAGGAATTACCTAGGTACCGGGTAGGAGAAAACCAGGTGGTAAAAAATTCTTCCGTCTAGTTGAACTGTAAGTGATCGATATATTCGATGGTAATTGTTTCATTTTGAAGAGCTCAGTATAGTGGACATCATAGAAACGGGGAAATTACCCTTCTATAAATAAAAGTTTGTGTTTTAATAATACACAAATGTCCTAAAATCGAGACAAAACCTTTTTCTGTTCTTCGTATTTTTCAAATGGAACCCATTCGTCAGTACATACTACATTCGCGTCTGTTGTCGGAGCTCCCAGCGTTTTTGGCACAATTGAATTTTTAACTAATCCCGCCCCATTGTTGGTTTTATGAATTAATTCGCTGCGAGTCCGCGTTGAAAACAGTTTCCATTTATGTCAGCGCAGTGATTTTCCATTTTGGAGGAATTTAACTGGTGTCATGTCTCTATGACGACTTCGCTGTCCGTCTGTCCGTCCGTCTGTCACTAGGCTATATCTCTAGAACCGTGATAGTTACAGACTTAAAATTTTCCCAGATGTATTTCTGTTGCCGCTATAACAACAAGTACTAAAAAATTGAATAAAATAAATATTTAAGGGGGCTCCCATACAACAAACGCGATTTTTTCGCTTGTTTTTGCTCGCTATTTATAACGGTAACAGGTAAACGCTTCAAACATTCACAGAATATTTAGTAATATATTTACTTCAAAAATAAATAATTAAAACAAATATTTAAGTGGGTCTCCCCATAAAACAAACGTGATTTTTTGCTCGTTTTTGAGTTTGGTGGGCTGGGTAGTTTAGTTTACTTTAATACTATTGAGAATTGGTCTTGATGGTACGGAACCCTCAGTGCGCGAGTCACACTTGCACTTGTTGACTACACACTTGTACACTACAAGTGCTAACTTTACAGCCCTTATTCTGTCAAATTATCAATATTTTGATTTCAGGCAACCACCCGACCTGTGACTTCATTCACATTCCAAATTCATCTTTAAACCTTCTTTCGTTCATTCTTTAAAAAAAATGTTCAAAAAATTCTCGTAAATGTTCATTTCAAAAAATGTTTTCCTGAAGTATGTATCTGGTCCGGGGATGGAATTTTGAGCCCTAACAAATTACCTAATAGGTCTTACTTGACAAAGTACATAACATCCAACCCTCCAAAAAACAAAACAAAAATCATCACCTAAAGTCATCCAACTCCATATAATTTAAATAAACTGATGAAAATCAGGAACATAACGAGAAAGTTTAACTAAGCGGCGCGGAGGATTGATATAAAAATCATAAAGATGCAAATTCACGCAATTTGTCTGCAGAAGTAATTGAATCACGCAACGGAATGACATCTGCTAAGTTGATTTGACGAAAATTACTCCGAGACTCGGCGTTGTCGAGTTCCCCCAAAAACTTGGAACAGGAAGCATCTACCCATAGCATAGGAACGCGTACTTCTAACGAAATCACCAACCTGATTTGTTTTTATTATGATAATAAAACCGCCAAGTGCGAGTCAGACTCGTGAAAACTAAGTGTTCCGTACTACTATGGAAAAAGTAAAACCTTGTTTTTTGAGATTGATTGTTAATGCCAAAAAAAAGTATAATAGATTAAGATTTTATTTTATTTTCCCCGTAAAAAAGATATTAATCCATATTAATCGTAAATATTTCAAATGTTTATATTGGTAAATTTCAGGATAGGGGGGGGGGGGGGGCAATCCCAAAATATTGAGATGCAGGCGAACAGGTTCACAGGCAAAATCTAGTATAGATGCTATAAAATTACTAAAAATACAAGGAAGCTGTAAGATTTAAATTTTTTCTCGTTAAATATGCATGCGTTGTGTCTAAAGTCTAAACACTAAACAGCGGCTCCCGGGTCCCGAGGGACGCTGATTGAAAAACAAACAGCGGGCGGGAGAGACGATTCACTGCGAATTCATTATTCCGACATTAAGGCTGCGATGCCACTGAGGCAGAGATAGACGTGCAAGTGTCGTTTCGTTTCTGCTCCACTACAGTGTTTACTCATAGCGGAAACAAAATAAATAAAAAAAAAAACCGTGAGGCTCCCGTACAACCAAAATAACTGCTGAAAAAAGGAATTTCATCTTCTTCAAATTTCAGAATAAAGGAACTTCAACTTCTTTAAATTGCAGAAAAAAGGAACTTCATCCTCTTTAACTTGCAGAATAAAAGAACGAAGGTACTTCTTCTTCTTCAAGTTGCAGAATAAAGGAACAAAGGAACTTCAAGTTCGTCAACCCATTTTTATGTCTCACTGGTGGGCACAGAGACATAAAGGGATTTGGCTAAATGTGGATTGACGGGCAAAGGTATTAGATCCGAGTGAAAAGAAATAAAAAATAAACAGAACGGGCAAAGGTCATATACGGGATCATAGTGAAAAAATTAAAAAAACGGAACTCAAAGATTACAACATAGATACACATACGTCGTCATATTACAATGCTTACATGTATTATCCGCTCAAATGAGAGTCAAAATCCACAAACAATAATATACCAATCCGGTAAAGAAATGCGATTTCCAAGAACATCATAAATAGATACAAACATGTAGAACCTATAACGTACAATACTCTTACGCGCGTCGTAAAGACCCATTTCCATCTTGTTTTTATTTTGTGTTGATTCATTCATGCCTATAAAAATTGTTTTTAGTGTCGCGTCGGTTAACTTCTCTTTACATGACAATTCGTGACATTATTTCGCACATACTTCTACTACCGTAGAAAATATTTTCTACGTTAAAATAAAAAATTAAGAAAAACTCAATTTAAGGCTTTAGGAGCTGGCAAACTGGATATTTTGTTTAAAGAACTGATCATCGAATCCTTACAGACAAAATATGTGACGGAAAATTAGGGTTTTATGAACAATCGGTATTGACAAGAAAATGAATTTTCTCAAACCCTCTTTCAGAAAAAAAAAATCCCATAAAGCATCTAATTTTGTCATACTTTGAAAATTGTCTGTAAAACGGCTCAAGCTATTTAATTAATTTTTGCACACAAAAAAGTACATAAAAATTACTACAGCTTTGATTGACCGTTTTATTTTTAGGCCTTCTAACAATCGTGTAAAGTAATAATTTCTCTGAAATTTAAGTAAATCAGTGTGAACGCGGCTGCTCCGTCCCCCTGTAAACTGTCATTCAGCCTTCAAAATATTGACGCCCGACGCTCATAGGTCCTTTTGGTACAATTTAGGAAGATAACATCACAAAAAAACACTTAAATCGTCTGGAACATCTATCGAGAGGGTAACTTCGGAGGGCATCCCTTACGCACGCGACTCATCGGGTGCTGGAGGGTGAATATCTTCCTCCGGCCTCCGTGAGTGTCAGGAGGACGGAAGTATAAGGAGCGAGGGCCTGCTGTGTTCTTGGCATGCCTTGCAAGCGAAGTTGGTCGCGGCTAAGCTGCCTAAAAAGGCGACAGGACCGCTCGTGGCCTTCTTACAAGTTGTGATTCTAATCTAGCTTCGCTTTCACTATACTTGCAACCTATATAGATGTGACCGAAAACGTATAACTCTACCGAAATCCTGATATTATTGTATTTTATTTTGTTGAGACTCATACGCTATTATATTGTATCTTGTTAAGAGTTATACGCAGTCAATTACGGGTCCGACTTGCCATGACATTATAGTTTTGCTCCACATCGGAGGAGATCCTTTTCCCTAGCGGAGAGGTTATCTTAGGCATTTTTAAACTATATAAAAAAATGTCCGACTTTATCTAGTTTAAATGAGTAGTACAGTAAACAAATAATTAATTCTCAAATTTAAATATTTAAATTATTAAATAAAATCGGTGGTTATGTAAATTGAGAAATGAGAAATGATAAAATTCTTATACTTTAAATCTGTCAAATACAGATAATCGCAAGCCATCCATATGTTTGGGACCAATCTTTGTTATGAGCTATATAGTTTCAAACTTCATTCATATACAAATTTTATTATTAAGAAATACATCATACAAAAATATCAAAACCAAAAAGTGAAGACAAAATATATAATCGCGGATCTTTACTCATTTTATTATTTTAAATGCGTACGTATCTTTTACACAAATAGGAAACAATAAACTGATGCATCATATCACTCAACTCAATTTAACCAATAAAAATAAATCAATACAAAACCTGACCCTAAGAGCTCTCATGAAAAAATCACCAAACTGAAAATCTCCAAAAAGAAACAAAACTCACCTGTCACCCCGTAACATCACAACATCACCACATCCCCAACAAGGCAACACTCAGACCGACAGAACGACACTGTCATCATGGCAGCCCTGCACCCAATAGCACCCCCGCCCCGCCGCCGACCCCGCCCATCGCCGTACGAACCGTCCAATCAACGATGAGCTACCCCTAAAATCGGACCAATGAGACGCTCGTTAATCGTTATTTACCTCTATCGCCCGCCCGCCCTCGCCGCCCAAACTTATCGATTGGACGGAGTTCGCGATGTTTAAGGCGGGCGGCGGAATTAATGCTGTGATTGAAATTGTCATTCATTTATTCTGTTATCATTCGATTAAAACGGTTTGCGGTTCCCTGATTTGCATGGTTGTGTTCAGAGCAGCGATGGTTACTTGCCGACTTGTTTAATTGTACTATGTAGAACACAGGTACATTTATGTAAATCGTGAACAGATTCAAGATTATCATATTTATTTTTGGTTTGGTCTGTACCTTATAAAACTAAGAGTATTATAAATAAGGTGTAAACTCTTTATGTACTAGAACTGGAAACATTTAGTAGGTATTTAGAGATTGTGAAGTTTATAATAGTGCCTAGTTAGTCCTTAAGTACTATGACAGATGACTGGGTATTTATATTTAAATCTAAGTAATTGATGCTACATAATATTAAATGACCTATATGTGTGGAATAGAGAGTTCTATTTTCTCGCTCTCTTAATCGGATGTGCCTGCAGCTCGGATAAGGCAAGAGACAGATCAGGTGCAGGACCGACGGCGTAACGTACACTTCGCGGCACGAAGGTCAACACCACCGATTTCCAAATACACATTTTTCTTCTTTTTTATTATCGGTTTATACTCACATTTGCTTGATGAAAAATACGATTACTATTTATTTTATTAGCACAACCCATGCTAACATGATCTGTAGTCGTATGTACCTACCAGCAGGGCTAGGATGCGCGCGTAGAGATATGTCTCTCTACTTTAAAGTTTAATCGCTCTATTTTCTCTTTCTGATCTCTATTAATAGACAGAGAAATGAGAGCGACAAAAGTAGAGAGACACATCTCTACGTGCGCATGCTGCATAGGCTGGTTACACGCTCATTGCTCAACATCATTAGAACAACGAAGCAAAGACTAATAATAATAGGCCGATAACGAAGCTACAAGTACAAGCAATAAAACATACAAATGCACGATTGCAATTAACTCTGCTGATCATAAAGAAGCGATCCTGATCAATCAGTTAACGATACGCTGCATAAGGGTTGTTGTTACGACAACAATATCGCTAGTTTTTAAAGCGGCGTGCGGCGTGACAACACTATTGTGTTGAGGATCAAGGGGGATAGGGATGTGCTGTGTTCGAAAAGATCGATTGAAATAGTGTACACCTGAGAATCTTTACTTTATTTAAGGCCGTCCAGAAACTGATATAAATTAAACGAAGATATAATAATTGACTTTCTTATTTTATCATAATATCCAAACATGCTTTTTCTCTTAATTTTTTTTTCATTTTAATTGCTCGACCACTAAATACCACAATGTGCTTTAAGGTTGATAAATAATATCGTGAGGAAAATTGTATGTCTGACAAGGAAAAAAGGCTGGAGGCTAGGATAGTTAGCTAAAGTCCTAATCATGAAGTTACCACTTATGTTAATAAGTTACTGATTAAAGGATATAGATCAGCTTACATACAAAGTTCGCTTAAGAACCAAAACGTCATAAAACACACGAAATTGGATCAAAATAGCACGAATGTTAATATTATTAAAAATAACTAGATTTATACAACAGATGGTGAAAAATTAAACATTCAATAACGGATATCGATATCGATATATTCAGTTTCCCTTCCCTAAGCGTCAGCACACGGCGTCCCAAACTCCCAACCCTTCAACGCTTAATTTCATAATTGAGGGTTAAATCAGTACAGACGGGCGGGTCGTTTATCACCCGTCCGCGCCGCAGGGCTGGCAATCGCGATGACATTTGCAGGGTTAGCATCTTGATTGCTGATCTCTGTTAGTTAGAGTAATGAGAAATGATCGTTTCAAAAAATATTGTAGGCAATACCTGATTTATTTTAATTTTTATTTCTGTTAATTTATTGTTATTTTTGACGAAAAATAAACCAAATGAAGGCAAATAATTATACCGATGCGTGAAAGATACTTGTTGAGAAGTCTGCCCGTATAGATAGTGTGAGCAATTCTCCTCCGTCTTAGCCGAATGATAGAAATTCCTATTCGTCTGCAGGTTCAGAATTGTGAATAAAAGATTCTTGCAACTTTCTTTAACCTTATATTTCGTCAATATTAAATTTTCCAAATTAGTAAATACCTTCGCTGTGTTAGTTATGCTACCGTGAGACAGTAAATTATTACCACCGTTATGAACCTGAGGATGACACCATTCAAGAAAACAGTAGCGCAATTTTTCAAAATTTCCGCTAAATCGGCGCTACGAGGCGGAAATTTTCCAAGTGGAAACTCACGTACGGACTATTAAACAAGTATGGACAATACTGCGGTCGGCTTACTACTGACGCTTTTGGAGTCAAAACAAACATTTTTGACACCGGTAAACTGGCGACTTTTTTTTGCGTGGTCCGCCGCGCCGGGTCTGTGTATACCTCTATTCTTATTACTTTGTTTCAGTTTAAAGGGCATGTAGCAGACGAGAACACAGGGCGAGATGAGATCTAGGGTCTGATGTCGCATGCAGTACCTCATATGATATTTTCGCCATCGTCGCCTGATCACCGCCGCTCATGCAGCACCGGCGGAACTGGCAATTTGTTTCCGAATCTAAACTAAATCTAAATGTTTAAATTATTTAATATTCTTAGAGAAAACTGCTTCTAAACCATGAAATTTTCGGGATGAAAAGTAGCCTATGTATTAATCCAGGATAAAATCTATCTCCTTTCCGAATTTCAGTCATATCAGTTCAGTAAGTGCAGCGTAAAGTAGTATTTTTCGCGCGTGAATATCAATTTTTCAGATTTCCCGCGAAAACCATGGATTTTTCCGGGATAAAAAGTAGCCTTTTTATTAATGTAGGATATCATCTATCTCCATTCCAAATTTCAGCCAAATCGGTCTTGTACTTGCGGCGTGAAGATTTTTTTCCGCGTGAATTTCGGTTTTTAACTAATCCCACGGGAACCATGGATTTTCCCGGGATGAAAAGTAGCTTACGTGTTAACTCAGAATGCACTTTATCTCCATTCCAAATTTGAGCCAAATAAGGTTGAGTAGTTGTGGCGTGAAGGAGTATTGAAACTTGGTAAAATACGAACTTTGGAGCCCCGTTTCACCCCTTTAAGGGGGGAAATTTTGAAAAATCCTTTCTTAGTGCACCCCTAGACCTCATAAGAAACCTGTGTGCCCAATTTGAAGTCTCTAGACCCAGCGGTTTGGGCTGTGCGTTGTGAGTATGTCAGTGAATGAATGAATGAATGAATGAATAAGTCAGTATCTTCTTTTATATATTTAGATTATTTATTATTCCTCCACGAACATGATACACGCATTAATCTCCTGTTGAAAATAACAATATTTAATGTAACGTATAGCGAGTTCAGTCATAAACAACTTTTTGTCAACAGATTAGTTAATGAACGACCGCGCCCTCTGGTTTTGGGTTTCAGAGTCCCTTTCCCATATTTCCCGTACTAATATGTCACGGCCGGTAATTACCAAAGTTGCCTGACATAGTACTTAATTAATATTGACTGTTCAGTGTTCAATCATTTATCACTAAAAGGTTAGTAAAGGAACCACACCTTCCTACCTCATGTCATTAATATCTTTGTTACTTGTGTGTATGTACGTACGAGTATGTATACATATACTTTTATTGTGCACCCAAGAAACAATTAAAAATTAAAGAAGAAATAAAAAGAAGATGAGGCGGACTTATCGCTAACTAGCGATCTCTTCCAGACAACCTCAGACACCGATTAATTAGGAAGTATATACTAAACCTAGGAGATGGTTAGCCTTTTTTATTTTTTTATTGTCTCCTTTTAAGCTTTTTTCAAATATGCAAAATTCCCGCGTCTCAGTAATTTTAATTAGTTAGTACATAGAGAGTTACAAAACACACAAACATGGAGAGGACATGCACTCATGTCACTACAAATGAGGATCTGTTCCAGATGCCCTAGATGTGGGAATAATAAAATGTAATGCGAATTAGACCTTAGTAAAACAAAAACTAAATATGCATAACTATAATACATATAAAATAAATATAATACATATAAAATGGAAAATTCTTTCCAAAAAACCAACTTCAAATGCCACTACAAAGAATGAAATAATTTTTAATGTACACCAATTCGAAGTCGGGCAATGTTTTGTTCAATCATTAATAGTCCTTCTTATTATAAAACTTGATGTGCAAAGAAACGACAAAATTATCGACAATACCAAGGACTATTATTGAATGAACGAAACATTGCCTGACTTCGAATTGGTGTACATTAAAAATTATTTCATTCTTTGTAGTGGCATTTGAAGTTGGTTTTTTGGAAAGAATTTTCCATTTTATTTTATACTTTTTAGTGGAAAACAACTAATGCGCAAGGCATTGGAAAAAATGCCCACATCGCTTGAAGGATGCTTCTAAAATCTGAAGAGTTCCCTCAATTTCTCCAAGATCCCATCATCAGATCCTGACTTGATGAATACAGTCATTATTTGATGACTGCAAGGAAATGCAATCGTAACTTTAAAATATACCTAAATCGCTTCAAGTATACTAGCAAAATTTGAAGAGTTCCCTCGATTTTACCAAGATCCCATCATCAGATCCCGACCTGATGACCATAAGACTACCTGGAAAAAATTACTCTTTCAAAAAATACCCAAATCACTTCAAGTGTGCTTATAAAATTTGAAGAGTTCCCTCGATTTCTCCAGGATCCTCCAGGTTTATTTGGTTACGCTGATGACAGCACTGTTTCGGAGAGATACATGTCTAGTCCAAAAGCCAGCGGTGCTGAGATACTAGAGCTAAGAGAGGCATTGGTAGATCGCGTTAACTTGACTCTAAAAGAAGTGTCTGAGTGGGGTGACGCTAATCTAGTCAAGTTTAACGCTACCAAAACGCAAGCGTGCTTATTCACCGCAAAAAAGAGCCCCTTCACCTTGGCTTCCACTTTTCAAAATGTATCCGTTCCGATTAGCGATCATATCGACCTCCTGGGTATTAACATCTCACCCAATCTCAATTTTGGGAAATGCATCGAGGAAAAGGCAAAAACAGCGGCCAAAAAACTTGGCATCCTGAACAAGCCCGAACAGCTTTTGACGCTATATGAAGCTCAAGTTCGCTCCGGCATGGAGTACTGCAGTCACCTATGGGATGGATCTGCCAAATACCAGCTCGATGCATTGGACTCGGTTGATCGCCGCGCACGCAGAATAATCGGCAAGGAATCGCTAACACGGGCGAAACTGCTCAGTTTAGAACACCGACGCAGTGTTGCCTGTTTAGCGGTTTTTTACAGGATATATTTTGGAGAGTGTGCTCAAGAACTCCACAACCTTGTGCCACCTTCACCTTTCTACCATAGAACCGCGAGACGTCGAGAGAATTGGCATCCTTATGTGGTTGATGTCCAGCGTACTCGGACGAAACGCTTTTCTTCTACGTTTCTGATTCGAACCGCTAAGGTGTGGAACACCCTTCCAGCTTCCGTGTTCCCAGCCAAATACAATCTGGGTGCCTTCAAGAGAAGAGTGAATAGGCATTTTCTAGGCAAGCGCGCTCCATCCTAGACCTCATCATTTCTGTACATCGGACTTGATTGTAGTCAAGCGCAAGCCTATCAATTATAAAAAAAAAAAAAAAAAAAGGATCCCATCATCAGATCCTGACTTGATGACTATGAGACCATCTGTGAACTATACCCTATCAAACAAAAAAAGAAATTTTGAAATTGGTCCTCGCATCTTCGAGTAATCGGGGAACATACTTACATAAAAAAAAATAAAAAAAAAAAAAAAAAAAAAGATTCCGACGAATTGAGAACCTCCTCCTTTTTTTGAAGTCGGTTAAAAATAAATAAGAATGAATGTCTGTTTTGTTGCAGTGTTTGTAACCTAACTCCTCCGAAACGGCTAGGCCGATTTTTTTTTCTGGTAGGTCTGAGAATAAGTTCGTAAGCTATTTTCATATCTCCATAGGTTAGATCGTCCAAGTATCTCCATAGAGCCAAACAACATTTATCGGGTCAGCTAGTATTTACACAGACATTATGAAAGACATCAAGGTAGGTAGGTACACGTAAAATTGCGGCTTTACCTTTCATTATACAAATGTAAGTACGCAGAAAAATCCTCATTTAATTGGTACCTTATAAATGTTAGGGCAGATTAAACCTGCCCTTATTCATGATGGTGGAAAAAAATTAAATGTTATTATCACATAACTGATTCACTTTGAACTCTATGCAAACGACATAATGATTCAATTTGATTGAAATATTTTATAGAGAAATAAAAAGGGAGTTGTAATCGTAAGAGATTGCTTGGAACGACGGACTTAGTGTAGGTAAATACATTGTGGTTGGTATAAAAAGGCACGTGTTTATATTGTGTCAATAAAAAACACAGATTTGAACTCTTAGTTTAATAGCTCCTAATAATTGAGGATTATAGAATAGCAGTAGGTACAAAGAATTATTTTGTTTTTTTTGCAAATGTTAATATAAACAAAATGTCGTTCTTTTTTTACCACTACTAGTCACTGCTCTTCTGTTAGAATGAGGGTATATTATGTTCTGGCCAAATGTAGGTTAGAGTGCTTCAAACACTTTGCAGACAGTCAGCGGCAGCGCCATCTATTTAGAGCCGCATGGTAGTGACTGTCTATAGATGGCATTGGCTGTAAATGTATGGAGGAATTAGATTCGTTTGTGCTATGCGAGACGACTCAAAATCCGTTCAAAAACCTATACTAACCACTTTGTGCTCAAAACCTTCAGCCAACAACCTATGTTCATCCGTGGACCGCCGGCAAGCTGAAACGATCTACGTCTACGAGAGTCTACGCGAGCGTAGCAATGGCTACGTACGGTGTAGCCTGCAATTCGTAGCAGTTGCTACGAACGGCGTAACCGCATGGTTTAGTACTAGTACAAGATTCAAATATTCGAAGAATTCGATATCGTTGTACATTACCCAGGTTTTGGTTACTATCCGCATTTAGATGGTATGGCAAAACCCAAATTGAGATTGGAGTCGAAAATCCACGATAACTTTCAAGCATAATGACTTTCATAATAAAAAAACCTAATCTTAGACCTATGAATATACAAAAAATATCATTAAAAATATGTGCTGCCATTTTGGAGGAGTTTTGTAACAAACACTGTGATACAATAAGTAATTATAAGTTTGTTTCTGTCAAATGAAATATTACCTTGTAACACTTCAAAAATCAAATTCTTAATTAATTTGGATGTGCTTTGCTTAAGAAGGCTTAGTTATTCCAAGAACCAGACGTCTGTCTGAAGATAGTTTTTCTATAAAATATGTTTAATACTAGTAGGTAATAGTAATAAAACAATCGCTCGGTGCTGGGATCAGCCATGCGGAGTACACTCTTCGTCAGATATAACTAAAAGTGGGAGCAACAACGAGGCACTAGTTAATTGAATACTTGCCCACTACCATCGGTTCTACGAGCAATTTTCTTCTCACCTCTTGTACCTGGCCTCAACGCTCTGGGATCGCAGCATTGCTTTCAGTACTCTTTTGGAACAATATTCAAAAGATGTATTACGTGATGCCGCCACAAGTATATTTCCTTTAGTTTTAATACATTTAATATGGACACACCGCACACGATGACTCCGGTGGATGACTCCGGTGGCCGCCACACGCTACAAATTGCCGCTGCTCACTCCTTCTGGCCCGCACCGGCCGACACAAAATATACCTCACGTGATTTTCGAAATCGTTTTATCGTACCACTCTATCGCTTGTTGCGCGCTCTCGCTTGCACGCACAGGCTCAGGTGGAACGTTACGCGGAACGTTACTATTTTTCATGTACGTTGCTGGTGTTCATCAATTTATTAAACGTTATCACGTCAAAACATAAATTAATATAAAAGACGTTTTACCTACTAACAAAATAACTAAGCCAGTTACCAAAAGTCCGTTCCGTGCGTTTTTGGATATATTATTATTACAGACACATTAAAACAAAAATTACTATTACATCCATTGTAGTTTCCGATAACAGTTTAAAAAATCATTTATTTACTCAATGAAAAAAATGTAGATTTTATAGCTTTTGGGAGAACTTACTATCGAGAATTTTCTGTCAAATCGTGTTTCTGCTGTACAACGATTGTAGATTAAGGACCCAAAATACATGACCTTTAAATTTTAAAGTAATTGTTTTTATAGTTTTAAAACTGGAGGTCACCAAAAAGCGTCTACGCCGTTAAGAGTCCATTCTGATAAAATGAAATAGGCACAATTATTGGCTACCCCCGCTTCAGCTGCATTTGTGACCGCTCCTAGCTACAAGTGACGGCGTTTGTGGATGTGGCGTTTGGCCCGTGTGCGGCGACACTGAGTGTTCTGATAATAATAAAATCTCTCCTCAAAACCGGCTCCGCTATGTTCTTTAACAGGCCTTAAAATATTTTTATACGTACACACCTGTCAATATAGTCTACTCTATGAAATAATTAATTTAGAGATTTTGTAAACCCCAGTCGATAGGCAATAGGCATTAATTAATAATCCCATTTAAAAAACAAGTCATTGGTAGTGGTAACAACGGGTACCGGCGCGGAAAGTTAAAACGAAAAGCCTTCCCCCCACCCCCACCTCGCCCGACACAATGCCCGCTGAAAATGTCGGAATTAATTAAACTACCTCCCACTGCTTTGTATTACTAAAAACAACGCGTTTATTTTGTTAGGTATTCATAATAATATTTACTTAGGTATAATTATTTTGTTACTTTCTTTGTTTCTCAGAAATGGTTGGATGCACTGTCAAAATTTCACACACAATTACACGATAAAACACTCTAAATATCTACAAAACTCAAATCAACTAAAAAAATCAACACAATTCCGCACACAGTGAATAACTCTGACGGCATCTAATCCCGCTTTTACATCCAACTTTCTTGCGCGGTGAATACGACAGTGAATCCCGTACTCCCGCCAGTAGGTCCGCGGTGGAAACAGACAGTTTTCGGGGGTGCAAGTCACACATAACCCTTCCGTCTCCCCTGACTGATGGGTATGCTTTAGGCAACAATTATTGAAACAAATAGAGTTCCAATTAAAAACATCTATTCATTATGTAGTTTAAAAAAAACATCAACTTTACATCTAAAATAAATCCACGAATTTATTTTTATCAATACTATTATAATTTCTTACAACAGATTTAATCTACCGTATTCAATTCACGTTAACCCGAAATTGACACACGCAGATATACAATACCGAATCTCAACCCTTAGGTCGAATGGGCCCCATTGAAAAAACCCGGCACGCGTTCGTCGCAATAGAAAGACGTCGTTAAACAAAAAGGCCATTGTACAAAAATCCCGGGCGGGCAGTTATTGTACAAATATGGCAAATTCGCGGAATTCAAGGGAGACGCTTAAAATTTGCGGAAAAAAATTACGCGGTCCAACGAACGCGATTGTGCTGCGATAGGGTTGAACGGGTGACGAGATTTGGAGATAGGTCTCTTTATTTTTCTGTTGTGCAATTAACTGCAATTATATAAATATAATACTTTGGTACTTTTTTGTTGTGAAGTTTTTTCGTAAGCAACTTGTCTATATATACACATAGGCGGAGTCTGGCTATAATTTTAGCGTTGTCACAACTTTGCTGTTGTCTGCCACAACAGCATTTCATAGCATAGGCATTTGTGCATTTTACTTTAGGTGTATGCTAGATAATGTGGTCGATTCTGTTGTTCAAAATCTCTAAACTAAACTAATTTAAAATAGTGCCATCCTTTTCCATAGGGAGCAGTTTGAAAAGGATAGCACTACTTTAAATTAGTTTAGTTTAGAGATTTTGCACAACAGAATCGACCACAGTATGTTGTTAGTAATTTGATCTCTATCTCTGATCTCATATGTAGAGCTATATTTTAGCTATAATATTTTGACTCCTGCTTTTATTATTTCTCAAAATATTTATGTTTTACTGACAAAGTATGAAAATTTTCAAACAGTATTAAAATATTACTACTTTAAGAGGTAGAGGTAGTAAGTCCCCTGGTCTGAGTCTGTTTGGCTTCTTGTCTCTTGAGGCTTCGTCGGCTACCCTATTACCAAAAACGCACCGCCAAGCTATTTAGCATTCAGGCGCGATGCTGTGTAGAAACCGTTAGGAGTGAGTTTTCTTACCCATCAAAGTTAGTACAATAACATCTTCGGCTGTATCATCAGTTCATCACTTACCATCAGGTGAGACCGCAGTATAGGTACCATGTAGTGTGTACAAAAAATGTAGGAAACGATTTTTGAGTTTGATGAAGGCGCTTGCGGTACAGATATTTCAATAAAACGTAGACGCGCCCCACTCTGTCAAAATCGCTAATATTTCTTTCGATTCGTATGAACTTTGACAGAGTGGGGCGCGTCATCGTAGATTGCAATATCTATACCGTGGCACAACCCTAGCTGCTGAGCGGCGCGACGGCGGATTGTTCGGGCCCCGTTATTAATAACGGTAGCATATTACAATTCAATTTGAACGTCCGGCGGGCGTCTATAATCCTCAACGTAATCCCCGACAGATAAACTCAACAATTATTATTATACTCGATAACTCGGCGCCGTGGAGTTCTCAACTAGTAGGTGTGGAAATGTTTTACTATCCTTTCTGCAGTCCCTGCTGTCAATGCTGCGGGGCGGGTACTGTCCGACCATGTCCGACCGTTAAACGGTTCTCGGACTGTTGGGGTTTTGGCGCGCCCGTGTTTCGTATTATCTCATATTACACGATTTCTATACAAGGTATTGCTTAAAAGTATGGTCAATTTTACCCCTGCCTCTATTTATGCGGTTAAGTCTCCGAAACCTCTGATTTTTAGCAACTATGAGCGTTTGTAGAAACTATATAGAAATTCTAACATGTAAAGGTCTCTTCCAACACTTCCTTTTTTAAAACTACCTACTATAGATATTTCAATCCACGAAGACACGCCCCACTCTGTCAAAATCGTTTGTTTCATTCGATTTGCATGGAGTTTGACTGAGTGGGGCGCGTCATCGTGGATTGAAATATCTATGCCTATATTATGCTATTCGACATATAGAACCTCATACTTCTTTATGCCAACTTTTATGTAAATCTCCTTGCTATTTTGCATATCTATTTGCCCAGTCATAACTGGCGATGTTCTCCTCGATATCGGTCACAACAAAATTATAGAGGCATCCACTAATGTCTACTACTCATCTACTATCTACACCGTTAATACTATGCCTAAACTATGCCATAGTACTCGATGTAAGTTCTACAGTAACCCTCCCTATTGAAACGTAACAGTCCGCTTTTAAAGTCAGCTTTGTAAAAACTTAAATAGGTACTGTATTCTCCTCCCGTTGGCTGACTACTAAATTCTCAGTGTAGACACGAGAATTTTCCAAAACAAACAATACATGTTAAATTGTGGCGAATCGAATGCGTCGTCAGCTTTCGTGAAATACGTTTTTCCTTTATTTGCCGAGTCAATTGTGTTTGTATTTTCTAAGTACTTACTCATAAAACCCCTCTAACCCGAGTGATTTTAATGAATTTTAAAAGACGTCGATGTTTTTAATGAGACTACAACCAGGTTTTGTCTAAGGCACTGTTATATTATGTTAGGTATGTTTTTCGAAACATTTGAAGCCAAAGTCCCTAGACCGCACTTTGTAACTACAATATTTATGTCTTACGCCAGTCTTCAACATATTTCCGTCATCCATTATCGACTAGGTAATACATCAAAAACCAATGTCTTTGATGCTACATGAATCACACACACATTTTCGCGTTGTAATCATAAACCGACAAAAGCACGATTTACTTACTGTAAGTACTCGATATGTGTCCATTATGTGTAAACCTTAAAGCCTCCACTCACAGCGGTCTGTTAAGCCCTTCAGCACAACAAGGGTTATTTGTTTACGCGCCGAGAGTCCCGAATATTGGATTGTACGTCGCTGTAATCGGTTTAACGCTAGTAATGCCATTTGCCGGTCCAACAGACCCCGCAGAGCGCCGCGTCTGCGACTTGCGAGTGATTACAGGCCTGATTTGTGAACAGCCTTTCAGTTATGTAAGGAATAAGGACATTTTATGGACGTTCACGTAATGTCCGCGTCTATAATGCGACTAGGTTTTTCTTTTAATTTTTCTTTCATGGTTCTGAGTATCGTATCATCCCATGTGACAAAACCAGAGCCCTCTTAGCCATTGGGCACTCTAGAATGATTACAGGGGGCCTACCACCAACGCATAAAGTAATATTATTGTCATATTGTTTTAAAATTTCCGTACTGACTTTGTATGAAAATGTCAAAACAATATTACAATAATATTACTTTAAGCGTTGGTGGTAGGCCCCCAGGCCTGATTTTTGAACAGCCTTTCAGTTATGTAAGGAATAAGGACATTATGAGGACGTTCACGTAATGTCCGCGTCTATAATGCGACTAGTTTTTCTTTTAATTTTTCTTTCATGGTTCTGAGTATCGTATCATCCCATGTGACAAAACCAGAGCCCTCTTAGCCATTGGGCACTCTGGAGTGATTACAGGGGGCCTACCACCAACGCTTAAAGTAATATTATTGTCATATTGTTTTAAAATTTCCGTACTGACTTTGTATGAAAATGTCAAAACAATATTACATAAATATTACTTTAAGCGTTGGTGGTAGGCCCCCAGGCCTGATTTTTGAACAGCCTTTCAGTTATGTAAGGAATAAGGACATTATGAGGACGTTTACGTAATGTCCGCGTCTATAATGCGACTAGTTTTTCTTTTAATTTTTCTTTCATGGTTCTGAGTATCGTATCATCCCATGTGACAAAACCAGAGCCCTCTTAGCCATTGGACACTCTGGAGTGATTACAGGCCTGATTTGTGAACAGCCTTTCAGTTATGTAAGGAACAAGGACATTATGAGGACGTTCTGCGTCTAGCGACTAGGTTCTTTTTAATTTTTCTTTCACGGTTCTTAGTATCGTATCATCCAATGTGACAAAACCAGAGCCCTCTTAGCCATTGGGCACTCTGGAGTGATTGCAGGCCTGATTTGTGAACAGCCTTTCGGTTATGTAAGGAATAAGGACATGAGGACATTATGAATGACTACATTATGAGGACGTTCACGTAATGTCCACGTCTTTATTGCGACAAATTTTTCTTTTTTTTTAATTTTTGTTTCACGGTTCTGATTATCGTATAATCCCATGTGACAAAACCATAGCCCTCCTAGCCATTGGGCACTTTGTGCAAATGCCCGAGGCCTCGAAATCGGTAGGAGGCCTCTAACTAACCCCTGCCAGTAGACATTAGAATTTAGAAGTCACACAGAAGATGAGAGACACAGAAGCATAGATTTGCCAGATCTATACCCAGAAGAAAATTAAACTACCAGACAAAGATATAGAGGCTTATATAGAGGCTTTGATGTTCATCGCAAAAGATACAGAACAACGAGAAACTATAGACGAAGCCTTTAAACTGTCCAGAAAAATGGAAAAGTTAGAATTAATAGAGAGAATAGGCAATATAGACAATCCTTAGAATAAACAATAGCACCTGTACGTTTACTTCACTTGATTTTTAACCCTCGACGCAAAAAGAGGGGTGTTATAAGTTAGACGTCGATGTCTGTATGTCTGTGGCATCGTAGCTCTCAAACGGATGGACCGATTTCGATGCGGTGTTTTTTTCAATTGAAAGCCAGTTGTTGAGGTTCTTAGCTATGTGTGGTTAATATCGGTCCATCAGTGTAAGAATATCAGCTCTTTTCCAAAATGATATAAGACGTTTTTGGCGTATGATTCTCGATTCAGTGCTACAGGCTTTTGTTAAACTACACGCATTTTTAAATTTAACATTTTATTTTTAACCTCAGGGATTTTCATTATTTCGAATCGTCCGCCAAAGAACGGACCCGGGGGGTCTGATCGTAATCGTAAGCAAATTCTGTTACCGATTGGCTGATGTAAATCGGGAAGCCAATCAGTGGGCAGAATTTGTAAACGCTTGGCTGACTTGACAAAGAACTAACTGTATACTCTAAGACTATCCTAATTATTTACCCTGAAAATGCTGAGTTGTCTATGTAAAATTTTACTAATATAAACTGTGCCTCTCTGTATCCCTCGATTTTGTAATCATTAATTTCTGAATTGCCTCCCACTATGAAAGATTCACTCGCAAAAACGTATCCAAGTCAAAAATAAAATAAGCACCTAGGGAAATAATGGAAACCACCAGCAATGTGTTTCGCGCGCGCAAGCAACGATGGGCAATTCCGTAAATAAAATACATTCATTTGTCAGAATTACCGGTGGCGCGGAATAACAGGGGCTGCTCGCGCCGCGTGAAACAAACTGAAACAAACAACTATTGGGATGAGGACACGGTGGACAGCGATTGGCGAGAGAGAGTAGCGCTAGCGATGCACGTGCGATTGAAAGAGGCTTGGAAGTAGGTATAATATCTCTTTCTTTTTTACTTGATAAGAAACCTTAGGATATGGGCATCCGAACAATTTTCGTAAACCTTTTTCGTACAAGCAACCAACGGCTTGACCGATTTTTATGATTTTTTGTCTACATTCGGTAGGTCTGAGAATAGGTCGTTAGCTATTTATTTCATTCCGGCAAACTTGTTTTGCCATAATATAGGGGATATTATGACAAAGCAACGTTTGCTGGGTCACCTAGTCTAACATGTAAAATTCTCGTGTCACAGTGTTTATAACCAAATCGTAGAGGCTCGACCGATTCCTATGATTTTTTTTGTGTACCTTCGCCTACAGGAAAAAAAAATTTCAAAACTTACCCGGTCAGCCAGTAGACTTGAAGTGGAAGTCATACCTAATACCTATCGTTCTAAAATTACTTACACGATAACGACTTTTACTTCTGCTGTGCAAAATCTCTAAACAAATTTTACGCGTTTTAAAACAGTTCTATTCATTTCCATTTTAAATTGCATTTTGAAAAGGATAGCACTATTTTAACACGCGTAAATTTAGTTTAGTTTAGACGTTTTGCGCAATAGAATAATAATTGATACTATGTATTAGATATTTCAGTCCACGACGGCGCGCCCCACCCTGTCAAACTCCACTTAAGCGATTTTGACAGAGTGGGGCGCATCGTCGTGGATTGAAATATCTATATCGCATACACTGTAACCATGGCCTTATTCTCGTTAGTGTTAGCTGCCCATCTCTTGAGCTTCATACATTTTTATGAGCGTTTCCATTGTATCCACCCATGTCTACGCGCTAACGAAATGCGGGCAGCGTAACAAATACCTAACAGCTCTTCCAATTCTTTCTATAGGTAATCATCTTACTACATAATATTATAATACCTAGTCTTAATAATAACCGGTCAAGTGGTATCAGACTCGCGAACAAAGGGTTCCATACTATTAAGTAACTAGTTATAAAAAATCTAAATCAATATCAAGCAAAATAAAATACCTAAGTATATATTGATTCGGACGACTGCATTCGAGATGATGATGCAAAAGCGTATAGGTAATAGCTTAGCTAAGCTTATAGTACCTTATATTGGAGCTTCTGCATCATAGACCAAAAACGAGCAAAGTAATCACGGTTGTTGAATGGAAGCCCTTTTAAATTTTACTCTGGTTTAACAAGTACTAAACTTGTTGTTAAGGCGGCAACAGAAAATGCATTATCTGTGAAAATTTCAACTGCCTAAATAAGTATCACGATTCAAGAGAAGAGATGCAGCCTGGTGACAGACGGACGGACAGACGGAAAGACGGACGGCAGAGACGTGTTAAAAGATTCTATACTATCTTTAAACTGTGGTAGGGTTCCGTTTTACCCAAAGGGTAAAACCATATAGGTACTATCCATACGGACCTACCACAGTATGCGAAAAATGCGCGACGAAGAATATTTAGAAGACTTGTATTTGAACTCGGGGATTGTCAATGTCCATGGGGGTCATATTGTGTAAAATTGACACTAATTGATGATCACCTAAGTTTATGGGTCGTTTTACATTGCTGCTATAATAAGGTAAACGAAAATAATATGATTTTGTGGAAACCTTCAATGGATGAAAATAATATCTCTCCAATCACCAATGTGATCCCAGATCGATTATGATCACCACAGACCACAAAACTAGAAAAGATCACTGAGTGATCTTCTTCTTCTTTTTGAGGTATTGGCTCCGCGCGTTGAGCAAAAGGGAGTCACTGAGTGATCGTCACTGCGACATAGAATGGCATACCAAAGAACTAATAGTTTGGTATGTAACCAAAGAATGCTTTCTGACTGTACCAAATAATCTCTATTTGAGCGAGAGGTCCTCCATAGCTCCATACCACAGACCATAGGTGCCATACCATATTATTAAGATGATAAATCATTGGGATACTTTGAACTAAAAGCCCCTGCCCGACAAATTTAATTTTTGAATTGGATTTGCGCAACTACATAATAAGTAATAAGACAGTTAAATTGCGGAATGGCCTATATCATTTTCACATATTGTAAAATCTTTGTTAAAATATCAATTTTACGTTTCCTTAGATAACAACTAAGTACCGTAACAAGTATAAATAAGAAGAAATCTTTAGTCTATGGAATTATTATGGATAGTCTTTGCCGTGCTCTTTGGAAAGGGGGATTTCCCTAAAAACTTGGCAAAGGGGCAAGGGCTATGATTGGTTGGTTTATGATTGGCTAATTAGTTTCAAATGTTTACACTTCACTGTTTCTTTTCTTTGAAATATGAGTTTGAGACAAAGATGTAATTTAGTATAAATCCATTCGTGGTAACTGGTTGTTGTGTTTACTGTTTACATACTACGGTTACGGTACTACTTACCTAAAAGTTGGTTTTAATTGCTATTATTTAATTATACTCTTTATTGGTTTATTACTCAGGTTGAGAGTAAGGACCCATTACTTACGTAAGTACGTTGTTTTTGTTCCTAAAAATAAGTACTTTTACCGATCTAAATAAATTAGGTAGTTTAAAGGTACCTACTGTACCTTTGCTTTGTTTGTTTACTGATTATTTATGAATAATAATAATTAGGTACAAGTATGAATCTACACAACAAATTAAAACTAGTCTTCAAGTAATTAAGAACCGCGTCTTTAAACTTTTCGGTACTTACGGTACTTTTCGGTACGGTAAAAGAACTTAATTTTCTTCTCCGAGTACCTAGGTACCTTAGTATTTCGTTCTTATATTTTGTTACTTTGTTACAGCAATGATGAAGAAATTCGAGTTTTCTTCCAAAACTGACAGCGAAATTCCGATTTTCAACGGAGACGTGTTCTATTCCGCTTACAAATATGCCGATTTATTACGCCAAAGTGAGAACATCGAAACAATACTCTCCAAAGGATATGAACTTAGGAAAATGTTGAAGGAGGTAGAGCCAGGACAACGCATCACTGTGAGCGGTATGATGCTGGAGAAAACGTGAGTTGATTCTTTCAAGTACCAGATTTTTTGCAACAAAGTGTCTTTTCGGAGGATAGGCAAAAGAAAATTAATTTTCGTCACGAAGAAAATCTACAAAAACCTTCGAAAATCTCGAATGAAATTTTCTTTTTTTTTTCTAATTTATTTAAGTAAGTACTTATTTCATTAAATGCACAGTTGTTTCTTAAAAACTAATATCCCGCCAAATTGATTACCAGTTTGTTGGCGGCTCTCACTAGTGAACAGAATGGGCATGCATGCAATCACGTATAGAGATTTGGTTCTACTGTAAGTAGTTAGATTTAAAATCATATTGAACATAATATCCTTTTTTCAGGACTCCTTTAGTGGTATTGAAGACCGGACCCAATGTAGCAGTTGAGAACTTTGAGTTCACAGCCAATAGACTCACTGGGTTGGTAGCTGCGTATGCGTTCGACAATCGCTCGAAGTTCCCTGCATTAAAAGCAACAGAAGCAATCGCCTTGGGGTTAATCTGGGACAACGGAGACAAGAAAAAATGTCAACTGTATCTATCTGCTGTCTCTGGTACAGAACACTTCCACAAGCAGTTCAAATTCTGGCCACTCGTGTGCGGATTGAGAAAGCTGCAACTGAAAAAAATTACTGTTGAGCCAATCATAAAAATGGCTAAGATAAAAAATTCGGATGGCGTTCGAATGGCAACACAGTTCATGAGAAATCTCTCTATGGTAAAGGCACTCTGGGTGCAATTTCCGGGGACATCCATTCCTGAACTTCAAAAGATTATGGATTCTTTGCCTGCTGAGTTAAAAAAAGTATTCTTCAATGTAAAATGAGGGGTTTGAATTAAAAATGTTTGGTTTTAATTGCCTATTATATTATCAATGACTTGATTATTATTATTCATCACAATTAATCTGCATCTCCACTATTACTTATTTTTATTTGGAGAGAAATTGTTTATTGTATTGTAGTATAAACATTTGTATTGATTTTATGAAAAATAAATATATTTGATATTGAAAATTAATGTTTTATTGATAATAATGATTAAGTTTGACTCAGCAGACGTTAAATTCGGTCAGATGGTTACACAATATCTAAAACCTAGTGCAAAATATAAACAGTATAGCTAAGTATGTTTCTGCTTTATGCTTCCCAAAGCAGACCTAAGTATAATAACCACTTAAAGCTGATAGTATATCTTATGCGCACTAAACGTGTTAAACCTCTTCTTCTAAAGAACATAAATGATAATATATCCTTACGGGCCACTAGCCACAACCACGAAAAGCCACATGTGATTTTCGCAAACCGTCAGAGTCCATTATGATACTGTGCGCATGGGCCACAAGTAGTTGTAGCTTCTAGCTTCTAGAGGCGAGGTTTGTGGGGGCGACACTTACTGTTAGTAGATATTTATAATCTTCGAACAATTTTTTTTATGAATGAGACAAATGAAAAAATGTAAATTTTTAAAGCTTTTATTAATTTCAAAAATAACTAGTATACAGTAATTACTAATTACTCCACATCGTTAATTCGAAAATATACTATGAGAATACGCTCGTTTATCTAACAAACAAACTTGCCAAAATTACAAAACTATATATTCTTAAACTTTGCAATCAAAAATTCATTTCCAATACGTCTGTTTGTCGTCATAATATACACAGAAAATTTATACTTTAATAATCAGCCTACTTATATCTAGTTTTTTTTACACTAGGTATTCTCGTAATATTTTCACACTGAAAACTCTTTTATAAGTATTGTTTTTACTTGCAAAATCGTCATTGAATAAAAAAATGAAATTAACTATACTAATAAACAAAGACTAGTCGCCTTCCGACATATTATTATATCGGTTGTGTTTAGTCATAAAATGGCGCTAATACAGTTACACATAAAGTTCAGACATATTAGGGCAAAACTTTATCACTTTTTCATTACATTGCAAAAAGGATAGCACTTCTTGTGGACAACAGTATGTGTATTATAATCGAATTTACTACTTGAATCGATTGATAAGATAAAAAAGATTAAAGTATTTAGAATTTAGATAAACTCGTGCGTTTCGTGCTGCCGTAACAGATATGCGATCCCTTTTAATTTTTTTTTATTTCACAGAAACAATAGGTATTTTATAACTCATAAGACTACCTAATTGAAAAGTATGTTAAAAACAATCCAATCAAAATAATTAGAGCAATATCATTACATGACTACAAATTCGTATCAGACAGAAATGTGTATTTCGCTTCGATATAATTTTTAACTATAATAATTTATATGTGATATTTTTCTAACCAGTGACAATTATAATTTATTTTATAAATTCATTTAATTCAAGGATTATAATAATATGAAATATCTACTTTGATCTCTATAATTCATATTTACATTTTACACTCTCAATTCATATTACATTAATCGTTGATACTAATTACACAGCATTTTACTTAGTTTAAGGCCGTTTGTACACTATTACAAACAATCTATATCCAAATGAAGACAATATTACCTTTCGGCATGAATATGTTCAGAAAGTATTCTATTTAGAGCATAATATAGAACGGACAGAATAGGGTATTTTACTCAAATCAAAATATTGATTTAATTAACTCATTTTTGAAACAATATTCGATGACAAATAAAATTGTGAAAAACAAATGAAATCGAGCAAATAACGAAACATTATAGCTTGCTTCATATGAAATTATGAGCCTTCGAAATTAGTTTGAAACTGTTACGTTTCACTAATAGATGGCGCTAGTCCTGCCTAAGGACCAAATAATATTCATCGCAGGGGGACAAGGCTCGCATAGCTCAGCGGTCAGAGCGCCCAGCCGCGAGAGATGGGAGACGCGGGTTCGAATCCCGCTGCGAGTGAAAAATTTTGATTCGTATTTAAATTTATAGGAATTATTTCCTAAGTGTGTAAAACACTAATCAAAAAGATAATTAGTTAAATAACGAAACAGTTAACAGGAAATTTAATAATCCTGATTAGACAGAGATAGCTATATCGGATAGTGACGTCACTATCACTCATGCCGTAGTGACTCCACGTAACTCCATACAAATTTTCGAATTTCGAAGAAAAATTCAAATGCTTGAAACTTTTGATTTCCTTGTCGGATAAGAATTTTTATTTTTAATGGTGTCGTTGTTCCTTATCAAATCAAATCAAATATTTTATTCAATGTAGGTATCATACATACACTTATTGAAAGTCAGTAGTTAGTTACAAATTTTACAAATGAAAGAAAGGAAAAAAAAAAAAATTAACATTGTCAATTTATAATAATAAAATAAAAAAAAATGTTAATTGAGTATACCTACACGAAATTTCATATTGTAAAATAAAATAATAAACAACAAATCAGGAGTGTTGATTGTAGTAATTCTTAATATGTAAAACGATTATGGAGCTGTCCAAGCGTCTTTATCAGTCATGTAATCGTCCAAGGTATAGTAACCTTTCTTCAAAAGTTACTTACCTAGTTTAAAATAAAGAAATAAAAAAAACAACAAGCGGCTTACACCGACAGTTGTCGGACATCGTAAAGAATACTATAACTATTTCCATTCGTTTATTTTATCTTTGACATATGAAATCACATGAAACAGATAAAGCAATAGCGTGGGACCAGAGAGAGATAAATGTAAAGTGGTCTCTTTCTGGTCCCTCGCTATTGCTATATCTGTTTCATGTGTCAAAAAGAAAATAAACGAATGGAAATAGTATATTTAAATGCATATTGGCTGTCGGATTTCGGTCAGGTTGACAAACGGCCTAAATTCAATTATAACATGTTGTAGTACCATTAATGGTGTGAAAACATACAATATTTTTTTCCAAAGTAATTATAATTATCTACAATCATTTAAATCACATATTTGATTCATTTTAAATGCGTTTCCAAACATAAATGTTGATATAAACAAAAATATAGCATACTAGACGGTGAAAACAAAAGGTACATTAATTAGAAAATAAGTTTATTAAATTCCTCTGATAATTTAAAAAGAGAAAGAAAATAAAATAAATGATTGGATGATAATGGATAATAACGCAACAAAATCTCAAACTATGAAAAGAAAGTGGTAAAATTGCCAAAGTAAGACAAAACTACTAAAATGTAAATAAATGAAGTCGGTTAAAAATCAAATTAAGTAGCGTTTATTACATAAAAGATCGACACAGAGCAGTGACTGCACAGAGTAAGCGTCAGTCAGGATTCACTGAAATACGAAAAATTAAAAAAAAAAACAAATCCGAAAAGTTCAAAAATCTGTTATTCTACAATATTTAATGGTTACAGTTTTGATGGGATAAAATGATTATAATTATAAAACAACATAATATGTTAGTCAGTAATCAGAATACATACAGTATAGTGTTGTCACATACTAAAGATTTTACACCGAACAATACGTGTACTCAATCGAAGAGCAAACCCATATAATCATTAAGTACACATGGATACCCATCAGTCACGAATCAGGATACACAGAGTAGTGTTGTCACAGAATGTGCATATAACTTTAATGCGTATTAATGGTCGCCTATAAACACTACGGCGTGATGTAGCCATTCATAGAGCAAAATTAATATGATTATTTCAACTTCTTGGGATACCTATCAGCCAGGATACTCAAAGTGTTGTCATAGAGTGAACGTTGTAACTTCAATGCGTGTTGATGTTAGCCTATAAACACTACGGCATGACGTATCCATTCGATGAGCAAACTTATGATCATTACAATATATTTGGATACCAATCAGTCAAGACATTGTCACAGAAGAAACATAAACTTCAATGCGTGTTGATGGTCGCGTTAGACAATGCGGCACGAAGTACCCATTCAAAGAGCAAACGTAATATGATAATTAATAATAATAACATATTTGGATACCCTTCAGTCAGGATACACAGAGTAGTGTTGTCACAGAGAGAACATGTAACTTCAATGCGTGTTGATTGTCGCGTGCAAGCACTGCGGGACGATGTGCGCGTAAGGTAGTCTGTAGTTTTTGACAGTGCGCGCGGCGAGGCACTTGAGCGTCGTATACTTGAGGGGGTTTACTATAGTGGTGAGGTTCTGTCGCGTCGACTTGAGGATATCTTCAGGTGTCTCGCCTTTGAAGTTGACGGTGTCTATGTGGGCGCCGTGGTTGAGGAGCGAGCGCACTACTTCAGCGGGACACGGGTTTAGCTGAAAAGAAAAAAAAAGCGACTTTTATATATTATACTATCTGACCCGGTAATTGTCAAGGCATATTAGTCAATTATGGGCAAGAATCTCTGAATGAGAGATAACCAGCTATGCTAGCTACTGTAAGACTTTATTCTGGCACCTAAAACTTGTCTCAAAACCTACTTATCGTCTGGTCGACATTATAGACTACCTAGTCAAACTACATGCAATTATGAACTGTCAATAACTTTTTAATGACTGTTTGGATTTGAGTGGGAAGTCGTGGGTTCGATTGCCGTCACTATATAGTGCATCTTTGCTGGTAGGTACGTACTACCTCACCGAGCGGCGTGCAGGCCGGCATGCTGCCCGGACACTCACCTTGCAGACGAGGTGCAGCGGCGTGTTCCCGTCGAGCGCGCCGCGCGCGTTGGGCTCGGCGCCCAGGCGCAGCATGAGCGCGACGAGCGGCGCGCAGGGCACGCGATGTGCGGCGTCGCTCCACTCACCTTGCAGACGAGGTGCAGCGGCGTGTTCCCGTCGAGCGCGCCGCGCGCGTTGGGCTCGGCGCCCAGGCGCAGCATGAGCGCGACGAGCGGCGCGCAGGGCACGCGATGTGCGGCGTCGCTCCACTCACCTTGCAGACGAGGTGCAGCGGCGTGTTCCCGTCGAGCGCGCCGCGCGCGTTGGGCTCGGCGCCCAGGCGCAGCATGAGCGCGACGAGCGGCGCGCAGGGCACGCGATGTGCGGCGTCGCTCCACTCACCTTGCAGACGAGGTGCAGCGGCGTGTTCCCGTCGAGCGCGCCGCGCGCGTTGGGCTCGGCGCCCAGGCGCAGCATGAGCGCGACGAGCGGCGCGCAGGGCACGCGATGTGCGGCGTCGCTCCACTCACCTTGCAGACGAGGTGCAGCGGCGTGTTCCCGTCGAGCGCGCCGCGCGCGTTGGGCTCGGCGCCCAGGCGCAGCATGAGCGCGACGAGCGGCGCGCAGGGCACGCGATGTGCGGCGTCGCTCCACTCACCTTGCAGACGAGGTGCAGCGGCGTGTTCCCGTCGAGCGCGCCGCGCGCGTTGGGCTCGGCGCCCAGGCGCAGCATGAGCGCGACGAGCGGCGCGCAGGGCACGCGATGTGCGGCGTCGCTCCACTCACCTTGCAGACGAGGTGCAGCGGCGTGTTCCCGTCGAGCGCGCCGCGCGCGTTGGGCTCGGCGCCCAGGCGCAGCATGAGCGCGACGAGCGGCGCGCAGGGCACGCGATGTGCGGCGTCGCTCCACTCACCTTGCAGACGAGGTGCAGCGGCGTGTTCCCGTCGAGCGCGCCGCGCGCGTTGGGCTCGGCGCCCAGGCGCAGCATGAGCGCGACGAGCGGCGCGCAGGGCACGCGATGTGCGGCGTCGCTCCACTCACCTTGCAGACGAGGTGCAGCGGCGTGTTCCCGTCGAGCGCGCCGCGCGCGTTGGGCTCGGCGCCCAGGCGCAGCATGAGCGCGACGAGCGGCGCGCAGGGCACGCGATGTGCGGCGTCGCTCCACTCACCTTGCAGACGAGGTGCAGCGGCGTGTTCCCGTCGAGCGCGCCGCGCGCGTTGGGCTCGGCGCCCAGGCGCAGCATGAGCGCGACGAGCGGCGCGCAGGGCACGCGATGTGCGGCGTCGCTCCACTCACCTTGCAGACGAGGTGCAGCGGCGTGTTCCCGTCGAGCGCGCCGCGCGCGTTGGGCTCGGCGCCCAGGCGCAGCATGAGCGCGACGAGCGGCGCGCAGGGCACGCGATGTGCGGCGTCGCTCCACTCACCTTGCAGACGAGGTGCAGCGGCGTGTTCCCGTCGAGCGCGCCGCGCGCGTTGGGCTCGGCGCCCAGGCGCAGCATGAGCGCGACGAGCGGCGCGCAGGGCACGCGATGTGCGGCGTCGCTCCACTCACCTTGCAGACGAGGTGCAGCGGCGTGTTCCCGTCGAGCGCGCCGCGCGCGTTGGGCTCGGCGCCCAGGCGCAGCATGAGCGCGACGAGCGGCGCGCAGGGCACGCGATGTGCGGCGTCGCTCCACTCACCTTGCAGACGAGGTGCAGCGGCGTGTTCCCGTCGAGCGCGCCGCGCGCGTTGGGCTCGGCGCCCAGGCGCAGCATGAGCGCGACGAGCGGCGCGCAGGGCACGCGATGTGCGGCGTCGCTCCACTCACCTTGCAGACGAGGTGCAGCGGCGTGTTCCCGTCGAGCGCGCCGCGCGCGTTGGGCTCGGCGCCCAGGCGCAGCATGAGCGCGACGAGCGGCGCGCAGGGCGCCTCGCCGCCGTCGCGCGCCGCGCCCGCCCACGCGCCCGCCGCCTCGCTGCCCGCCGCCGCCGCGCCGCGCCCGCGCGCCGCCTCCTCCGAGCACGCGATGTGCAGCATCGAGCGCCGGAGGACCTGCTCGAAACACGTCACAGATAAATATTAACTGGGCAAAATGAGGGTTGAGGAGATACATGTGACCATCTGTAGGACACTGACATAGTCTGGTATATATTTATAATAAAAGGAAAAGCCCCATTAAAGTTTATAATTTCCTTCAGAGATTTGTTTACCGAAATTCCAAAAGTTAGCAGCGAGGGCTCACCTTAATATCTAACTCGACGAGCGAGTAAACAGCCTTGTGTATTTTGGTGGAGACTTCCTCCGTGCACTCCGGCTCGTCGAGCAGGCGCGCCATCAGCGCCGCGAGGTGCAGCGATATTTCCAGGAACCTGCGACACACAACATCAACGTTACAACTTCTATAGCGTATTTACGCGCTGTGGAAACGTTAGCCTTGTCCGAAACGTGTGCTCGGGAACCCCAAATCCTTGTAAAATACTTCACTTTTTATTGTCGACTCCATTGGGAAGAAATGGTGCCCAATGACCTACGGGCTAAAAAATCTCCTCCCTTTTTATTAACCCTGTATATTCATTGGTGGCTTGCGTTCATTAGCGACGCTCGTCAAATGCGGGTTGACAGATGATTGCTGAGAGACAGGGGTCCGTAAACAGTACTACCAGTCCAGGCTCACTTGACACGTGATTGAGACTACTACAGGTAGCCGTCAAGACGGCAATATTTCAGACGGCTGCCGCGCGCCGGCTAAGTTGCACGCGCTAGTTCTGTACGGTCTATTTTACGCGCGGCGTGCGTCGCCTGTTCAGCCACGGAATACGGCAGCCCTAGTACATGGTAAGAGATAAAGTTACGCGATAGAAAGAAACGATAAAGAGACCACAACTTTGTGTCGTTTTCGGATTCGGAGCCAGACGCTATTGCGAACTGAATTGCACTTTTTGTGTCAGCGTTAGAGTCGCTATTTCTTTAAATCATCTTGCGGAGCGAACTTTCTGTACCGTTAGGTACTATTATTATGTATTCCGTGGTACTACTCACTTGTGTAGGGTGGTCATGGTGTGCTTTCTACCGTACATGAAGCCGAAGTCAAGTTTGAGCATCTCCAGACCCATGTGTATCTGAGACAGCGCCTTCGCGAACACCGGCTCGATGTCCTCGAACGTGACCGGCGGGACTATGCGACCTGGAAACGAATTAAAGTTGTTTAGTTATTATAACGGTGATATTTTAAAGCCGAATATGCGTGTCAGTTACTTCTTCGCGTCGTAGCTCTACAGAACCGATTTGGCTGACATTTGACACGGAAATAGAATATACAAAGGATTACGACAAAAGAAGCTTTTAGTCCTGAGAGAATCCATGATACAAGACGGGCAAGAAGTTGCGGGCAAACGCTATTAATGAAATAAGAACCGGGTTATTGAGGATTGTGAATAATACAGTGTGAGTCTTCATAATGTGCACATATTGAAATGAGGGAAACTACGCTTAATTTAATCGACGGAAAATGTATTAAAAAAAATCTAAAATTTTTTTTAATATTTTTTTGGAATTTTTTAATTTTTTGTTCGCTACTATGACCCTTGTGTAAACAAAACGGTGTAACTTTTTAACTAAATGATCAATCACGATGAATCAAACTTATTAATGATTGGAAGTAATGGTCCGTCCTTATGAAATGAAAATTGTGGAAAAAAATTGCCCTCAACGGAAAATACACGTGTTTTTAATAAAATTTCTGTTTTATTTTCACAAATTTTTACAATAATCGTAAAATTTCTCAATAAAATGCCCCCCTTGTGTGCCTTTTTCATTACTTTAAATTATTCCTCATCGTATTAGCTACCTAATGGTAAAAATTGCATGTTTGTAACTTAATACTAACATTTCTTTTTAACTGTTCAAAAATAGCACTCCAAACGCGCAAGTTATTGTTTTCCTAAGGAGGGTTTCTACGTGATATCTACAATTTCAATAATTAGTGCGTAGCCGTGTCCTAGGCATTTCTTTAACACTTGATAAGAAATGTTAGAATTGAGTTATAAGCATGCAATTTTTACCATTAGGTAGCTAATACGATGAGGAATAATTTAAAGTAATGAAAAAGGCACACAAGGGGGGCATTTTATTGAGAAATTTTACGATTATTGTAAAAATTAGTGAAAAAAAAAACAGAAATTTTATTAAAAACACGTGTATTTTCCGTTGAGGGTAATTTTTTTTCCACAATTTTTATTTCATAAGGACGGACCATTACTTCCAATTATTAATAAGTTTGATTCATCGTGATAGATCATTTAGTTTAAAAGTTACACCGTTTTGTTTACACAAGGGTCATAGTAGCGAACAAAAAATTTAAAAATTCCAAAAAAATATTTAAAATTTTTTTAGATTTTTTTTAATACGTTTTCCGTCGATAAAATTAAGCGTAGTTTCCCTCATTTCAATATGTGCACATTATGAAGACTCACACTGTATAAATAGGTAGTCAATTAAATTACTATCTCAATCTTTGGAATAATATTCCGCGCCGAACTTCTACTGGTTTTTTTTCAGGTTATGGGCCCAGTACGTGCAAAAAGTCGCGGATTTATTACAGGTTATGGGCCAAGCACATAAGTAGTCTATTTGAAGCGCGCAAAGCGACCCATTTCTAGAGTAATATCCATGTAATGTCCGACAATTCACTACGGACTTCTAATATTAGCACGCACTAAGCAATAACTACAAGACAGGTGTTGCCCCGTCGACGGTTGAATAACGACTGCCCGCTACGCATCGGAGTTACCTTATATATACTTGTTTTCCTGTTTTTCTATAACTACCCTCAGACAGTACACTACAATCCATTTCAGTACTAAGAGTCAGTGTAACAAGTCACCTCTGAGCGGCGGCCTCGCTCTCTCGGCGAGCATGTAGGAGAACAGCTCCGCGAAGCTGTACAGGCTGGACTGCGTGAGCGGGGACAGCGGCGGCAGCACCGCTCGCTGCATGTCCAGCGCGTGGTGCCACAGCTGTCTGCAGCGCGCGAAGCGGCCCGCGTCCGCGTACACCGCGCCTCAGTACTAAGAGTCAGTGTAACAAGTCACCTCTGAGCGGCGGCCTCGCTCTCTCGGCGAGCATGTAGGAGAACAGCTCCGCGAAGCTGTACAGGCTGGACTGCGTGAGCGGGGACAGCGGCGGCAGCACCGCTCGCTGCATGTCCAGCGCGTGGTGCCACAGCTGTCTGCAGCGCGCGAAGCGGCCCGCGTCCGCGTACACCGCGCCTCAGTACTAAGAGTCAGTGTAACAAGTCACCTCTGAGCGGCGGCCTCGCTCTCTCGGCGAGCATGTAGGAGAACAGCTCCGCGAAGCTGTACAGGCTGGACTGCGTGAGCGGGGACAGCGGCGGCAGCACCGCTCGCTGCATGTCCAGCGCGTGGTGCCACAGCTGTCTGCAGCGCGCGAAGCGGCCCGCGTCCGCGTACACCGCGCCTCAGTACTAAGAGTCAGTGTAACAAGTCACCTCTGAGCGGCGGCCTCGCTCTCTCGGCGAGCATGTAGGAGAACAGCTCCGCGAAGCTGTACAGGCTGGACTGCGTGAGCGGGGACAGCGGCGGCAGCACCGCTCGCTGCATGTCCAGCGCGTGGTGCCACAGCTGTCTGCAGCGCGCGAAGCGGCCCGCGTCCGCGTACACCGCGCCTCAGTACTAAGAGTCAGTGTAACAAGTCACCTCTGAGCGGCGGCCTCGCTCTCTCGGCGAGCATGTAGGAGAACAGCTCCGCGAAGCTGTACAGGCTGGACTGCGTGAGCGGGGACAGCGGCGGCAGCACCGCTCGCTGCATGTCCAGCGCGTGGTGCCACAGCTGTCTGCAGCGCGCGAAGCGGCCCGCGTCCGCGTACACCGCGCCTCAGTACTAAGAGTCAGTGTAACAAGTCACCTCTGAGCGGCGGCCTCGCTCTCTCGGCGAGCATGTAGGAGAACAGCTCCGCGAAGCTGTACAGGCTGGACTGCGTGAGCGGGGACAGCGGCGGCAGCACCGCTCGCTGCATGTCCAGCGCGTGGTGCCACAGCTGTCTGCAGCGCGCGAAGCGGCCCGCGTCCGCGTACACCGCGCCTCAGTACTAAGAGTCAGTGTAACAAGTCACCTCTGAGCGGCGGCCTCGCTCTCTCGGCGAGCATGTAGGAGAACAGCTCCGCGAAGCTGTACAGGCTGGACTGCGTGAGCGGGGACAGCGGCGGCAGCACCGCTCGCTGCATGTCCAGCGCGTGGTGCCACAGCTGTCTGCAGCGCGCGAAGCGGCCCGCGTCCGCGTACACCGCGCCCCGGTAGCGCACGTAGTACGACGTGTCGGGGTGGGCTGGACCTGTAACACAATCCATAGGTCGCTGGTTCAAATCCGGCTCGAAGGACCAAAAAATGTGGGGATTGAATAGAAATGATAGAGTTTGCAAATGGAATATAATATTGATACTGATAATGATAATTATTGATATTGATATAACGATAATGAGTACGCGACGCGAAACCGCCCGTAACGTGCCGATGATATGTACGTACTAACTGAAAGCTGTTTGGGCGACACTGGCGTAAGGTGCTGACGGAGCAGTGTAAGGTTACACGCAGTGTACCGAACAAGAATGTTAAAACCATGGAGACACGTCATTACTAAGTGATGATCCAGTAAGTAAAATCCAAATTCGCATTCTGGGTATCACAAACAGACCAGCCAAACAGACTATGGTGGAGAACGAAACGATGGTACACGTACTACTCAAAGAAAGGATGTATCCGACTAACGCAAAGTACCTACAACAACAACTTGGCTCCACAGCTACACTCCTTAAAGCCCAAGGCGACCTGGACGGCCTCTTTAGCTTTTGGAGGGATCAGAGCTGGCTCGGTTGATTCAGCAGGTGCTATATCGGAGCTCCCACACACAATGGTGGAAGACTTTAAGAAAAGGCCCAGAAGGAAGACAGACGTTTATCCAAGACAGATCCTCTGATTTAAGAACTAGTAATGAGGGACTGTCCTTCAGTTTCAGTATGCTTTTATCAATAGACATGTTTTTAGCACACTACCTTTCAGTCCATCCATCCGTCATATCTAACGAGCGATAATTGAACCGGTGAACAGCATTCAAGTGGAAGGCAACTAACCTAATATCCTCTCTCTGATGACTAGCGCCTGCATTCGTATCGCGTCGGGATCCGCCAGCAGTTCCTCCAACTGTTGGGAGTTGGTCGGCTCTACGGCGTAGTCGTACGCCTCTATCCGAGGAATATCCTTCGGTTTGGGGATCGGTTCGCTGCCGTCTGCTGGAAACCTGGAAAATAATTCACCATCCATCAGGTTCTGTAACCTTTGAAATCCCTGAGCAGTGTTCACTTTTTAACGGTGGCTATTTTGTGACGAGTTTTAGAGTACACTGTGTTTTCGGGTGCAGTGTTTGCATTCCATCATCTCAGCAATCTATTCCTCTTTTTGTAAAGTCAATCAATGCCTTAATTGCATCAGTATCCCATTCACTTCTATCAAGTTCCTGCTTTTCTAATAACCATTATCAGCTTTTCTGATAGCGAGTAAGCGACTTGTCTAGCTAGACTAACGGCAAGGTGTAGGTCTAAGCATGGTACTTTTTCCCTTCATTTATCTTAAATGCTGTAACGAATATAGAACTAACTGGACTATGGTCTTATTAGAGCTCCCATCGTCCATCTGGAATCAGTTTCTCGGACGTATCCAAATACTTCGTTCAGTACCTCGTAAAATACGTGAGGCTATCGAAATAAGTCAACAACCAAATTTTAATTGGGAGTCTAGAACGACATTGTGCTTAGTCGTGGAAACCACTGATTCAGGATAAGACCAGGACAGTTGGGTGGTTAGGTGGTTAGTTAGTTTTGTTCGTTCAGTGTGAGCTGGAAATTTTCTAGGTTCCGACGAAGACAGGAATCGTTGGCGGGCAGGACGCCGCCCACTCCCTAGCGCCACACCCCTGCATTCTTTTTCCTAGTTCCTGCATGCTGCTTGTTTTGCCGCTTCCAATGTGGTTCGAGCGTTGGCGCGTGAATACGCTCTTTCAAGAAGGGTTCTACGAATGAGTCCAAAAATAAATAGTTGGACATACTCTTTTAGGCTGACTCAAAGACGTTAATTTTCCTCTATGTATCACTCACCTATAATCCATGGCGCGTTTCCACAAAGCAAGCGCGCCGACCATGTCGCGCCGCTTGTCCACATACGTAGCCCCCAACAGTTCTAGCGCGTCGATCCTCTGCTGCCGCGTCACCAGACCGTACTCCGCGTTTATAAGGTGTTCGACGATGTGCGTGTGGCCCGTTAGCGACGCCGCTAGTAGGGGGGTCATACCTGGAGACAACGCAAATGGTCGTGATACAACTGTTTCATAATAAACTAGCAGACGCTCGCGTAAATTTCGGTTTTTCACAAATCCCGCGGACACCATGTATTTTACCGGGATAAAAAGAAGTCCAGGATATGCCAAATTTCAGCCAAATCGGTTCAGCAAGAGTAGTTGCCGCGTGAAGAATTATTTCTCTATGGTCGTGATGAATCTGTTTCATAATAAACTAGCGGACGCCCATGTGAATTTCGGTTTATCACAAATCCCGCGTGAACCATGTATTTTACCGGGATAAAAAGAAGTCCAGGAATATCTCTTTGCCAAATCGGTTCAGCAAGAGTAGTTGCCGCGTGAAGAATTATTTCTCTATGGTCGTGATGAATCTGTTTCATAATAAACTAGCGGACGCCCATGTGAATTTCGGTTTATCACAAATCCCGCGTGAACCATGTATTTTACCGGGATAAAAAGAAGTCCAGGAATATCTCTTTGCCAAATCGGTTCAGCAAGAGTAGTTGTCGCGTGAAGAATTATTTCTCTATGGTCGTGATGAATCTGTTTCATAATAAACTAGCGGACGCCCATGTGAATTTCGGTTTATCACAAATCCCGCGTGAACCATGTATTTTACCGGGACAAAAAGAAGTCCAGGAATATCTCTTTGCCAAATCGGTTCAGCAAGAGTAGTTGTCGCGTGAAGAAGTATTTCTCTCGCGCGTAAAATAGACCTTATAAGGAACTTATATGCCAAATTGAGTCTCTAGACCCAGCGGTTTAGGCTGTGCGTTGATATGTCAGTCAGTCAGTTTCTCTTTTTCATCCCCGCGCAGTCGTGCAGCGCCGTGTTGCCTTTGACACTCTTCCTGTTGACATCCGCGTTCAGGAGGAGCAGGTACTTTGCTATGGGGATGTGGCCCTTGTAACACGCTATTGTTCACTCACCATAAGAGTCCACGTCCATGGTCGCCCCATGGTCCAGCAGCATCTTCAGTATGTGCAGGGAGCCGCTCTCCGCGCAGTCGTGCAGCGCCGTGTTGCCTTTGACACTCTTTCTGTTGACATCCGCGTGCAGGGAGAGCAGGTACTTGGCTATGTTGATGTGACCCTTGTAACACGCTATCATGAGGCATGTGTGGCCGTGGCGGTTTGGTTTTTCTATATCTGTAAGTGGATAGGTTGATTTTAGTCTTAGTCAGATTTTCTGTGATGCGTACACTTATTGCTCAAGAGTGATTGATCAAGTAGGCGCCCCGTAAAAACTCAAAGATTTGACATGGCGACCCTTTAAGTATAAATAGTTCAATATACTACTACGTCATTATCAGATATTCGGCCGTCAAAAAGTTATTGCTAGCTACTTCGGTTTGCAGAGCACTGAAGTCTCATTTGACCCAGTAAATGAAGCTTAGAAACTGATGTCTCATGGACGACAAGGAAAGTACGGTGCGTCTAAGAAATTGCAAGCTGACCTATCAACAAAATACACTCAAAACCAAGGGGATCTTGCTCGTTTCCTTATTTATTGTGATAAGTCAATAGTATAACTGTAGCGTGGACCGAGATCCATAGACAATGATGCAGTCAGTTACCTACTGACGCCGTCAGTGTCAAAACAAACATTTTTGACACCAGTAAACTGGCGACATTTTGCCACGCGGTCCGCCGGATCCTGTGTATATGTCTATTTATGTAAACTATAGCAAATAGTTGGACAAACCATGGAGAGAGCTATGCTCGGAGTTTCTCTGCGTGATCAAACCAGAGTCACCGACATAGCTCTCAATGTATCGCGAAGCTGAAGTGGCAATGGGCGGGGCACATAGAACCGACGGACGTTGGGGACCCAAAGTGCTGGAATGGCGACCCCGCACGGGAAAGCGCAGTGTTGGCAGACCTCCGACCAGATGGACTGACGACATTAAAAGAGTCGCGGGAAGGCGCTGGATACAAATGGCGCAGGACCGTGCGGGCTGGAAAGCATTGCAGGAGGCCTTTGTCCAGCAGTGGACGTCCGTCGGCTGAAACGAACGAACGATCGATAGCAAATAGTGTCTCACCTGCACCGTTCTCGACTAGGAACTTAACAATCTCGAAGTGGCCGTCGAAGCAGGCGGCGCGCAGCGGCGTGCTGTGCGTGAAGGTCTGCGAGTTGACGTTGGCGCCCGCGCGCACCAACAGCCGCACCAGCGGCAGGTGGCCCGCGGCCGCGGCGCACCACAGCGGCGGCGCCTCCTCTATCGTCTCTCCGTCGAATGTCACTGGAAACGAACACAGCCATGAGTGAGGCACGTAAGACGTAACCGCTCAGCGGGGCTAGACAAAGTCGTTTGGCGTTAACGCTAGTCGACAAAAATGTATGGACAAAACAAATGACTGTAGAAAACCCACGTTTATACATAGGCTACGTTTGATCCCGGAAAATGCATGGTTTTCGCGGGATTCAGTTGAGATGTAAATAGCAATAGGGAAGGACCAGAGAGAGACAATAAAACAGTTTTGTGCGAAAGAAAGCCGTTACCGCAGCGCACAAAGCACATTTTCTTTTTTCTATGCCGCAGCGTATGCAAAATAGTTGACGAAGAAAACTTTATGGAATAATCAAGTCGAAGACCTTTAGCGTTACATCGAGTAGTATAAAGACTTTGTATGACTTATAAGGAGTTTAAAAAAGAGAGTGCCTCAAGAGTAAGTACATGATGGATGTAGGGCCATAGGATAGTAACGGTTGTCCCATAGCGTGACCATTGACCATGTCAATTCGTCACCAACTTCTCATCATTGATGAAATGACTACATAATTCAAACATACATGTTTCAAGCAGCTGCAATCCTCGGGTGCATTACACTTTCTCTATGTGGTAAAACTTTGCCAGTAAAATCCGTTATAGGTATTCAACTCGAGGAAACTCGAGCCGTGTGACCACACGATAGACGCAAGAGTGACATACGGTAAGCCATACCACTTGACATTGCGTGCAGGAATGACATGCATCCGTTTACACGCATCACGCATGCCACAACAAGACTGAGCGGAATAATCGAGTGGAATAGAATCGATATTGACAGGCCCATGTAGGTGTATATAAATGGACGGGAATTTGTAATTTACATTGGCTATTGTGACCTCTATACTCGGACTTACCAATTGCATCGAGCTCTCTCGCAAGGATAAATTGATCGTCATTATTGCAGGTTTGCCCAATGTACATACGCTGTGAAAGTTACGCTGTTCAAAGCGTACTGTGGGTACATCCTTATGGTTCCGATACACGCAAAAGGAACACTGCACTGTGGGTTCAACACAATAAGGCGTCTAATGTGTTGCTGCGACGACCACGGTTCTGCAGCGCGTTGGCAATGTTCGCAAAGGTGCAAACAGATGGTTTTGGATGGGACGCCACCGGGTGTAAGAAACCCGCCACAGAAAAGCAGGGTCTGTGGAAACAGCAACGGCATCCTACGCATAATTGCCGGCAAAATGGTCCTCTGACAAATATGCTTCTTCAGAGGATTGAATCCAGGTCAGTTATTTAAAATGACGAGTTCTTCTTGTTATGTAGTGGCCGTTCCTGCACGCGATGACGAGTGGCGTGGCGTCTGTCACTTTTGCACCTACTAACATGCTCATGTCTACCTGGCCCTATGCTATACTAGCATGCCTGGGAGCACCAACTGTGTAGGTGCATCTGAAACAAGCGTTTGCCCTCACCTGAGCCAGGCTGCTCAATGTCGGCCTTGCACCGCTTGATCAGGTACTCGGCGACGTCGTAGTGGCCGTTCCTGCACGCGATGACGAGTGGCGTGGCGTCTGTCACTTTGGCACCTACTAACATGCTCAGCTCCTCGGAGCGCCAACTGTGTAGGTACATCTGTAACAAGCGAAAGTTGTGGTTAGATAAGTATTATCATAACTTCAAGGCCCTAGGAACGGTTTGGCCTCACAAATAGTAACTATTGCCAACTCTGTATGAGAGCTTTCGACTGTTTATTAGGGAAGACAACATGTCTTCGAAGAAGACGACGTAGCGATTAAGATCTAGCTATAGATTGAAGAAGTGACCTCTAAGAAAACTAAAAAGTGACGAGAACAAGTTCGATGAAAAATTTCTTATGTATACTCATTGGACGACAAAAAAATAAATTCATAAGTTGGTATCTTATTGCTTACTGTTCGTGTTCAACTGTTCACCAATTTTGCAGAAAATATAATATGATACCTACTCTAAAAGCGAAACTGACTTTCGCATTCGCTGGAACGAATGATGCAATTTATTTCCAAGACCCAATTTAGTAACCGTATTGGGACTTTCCAAATTGTCTAGCTAGCAACAGATACTAAATATGACCACCACGAATGCTTGGAAAGATACGCATGATGTTACACGTTGAGCCATTGAGCGAGTCGCATTAAAAATGATAGCGCCTTCCGGTGCCCAACACCAACCGTCAACCGCCAACCACGCATGACCCGGTTCTCGAACCTTGACACTCGAAGATGACTCGGTGTTTAACGATAATGATCTGGCACTTGGCAGCTTTTGGAAAGTGTGCCGGCTTGACCAAGTGTAATGGTGTCATTGATTTATTGGGGTTTAAATTTTTATGACGGAAACAAAACGTACATTTTTTGCGTCGTAAAAGAGTTGTAATTATGATAAAACATTTTGTTCCACGTACGATAATAATTATAAGATAAACGCAGATTCGTCAAGGACGACTTAACCACTTTTGCAGGCCAATAAAGCACGAGTCTCATCTTTTTTTGTCAGATTGAAGGTTATTTGGTCTTAGTCCACTCCAAAGTGTGGCAACTGGCATTTACAAATCCGCTCATAAAAATGCCTAAAAGAAAAATGTACCTATTACAAATCTACTTCAGGACACTGAACTCCATTTCTGTTTAACTAGTCACTGCTATTGGAGTCAGCGTAATATCTTGCTGCCCGCGCTGCAATAAAATGAGGTCACTAAATAGGCCGTCACTTGCACTCTCTGTCATACTTACGAGCTTTACGGCGGGTCAGCAGGACAACAAGCGCCCGTCTTGTTTGCCAATTTTATTGCAGCGCAGGCAGCGTGATATTGCGCAGACTATAGATTATATAGCCCGAAATAAATGTATACTTATCTAAGATTGTAAGTTGATTTGCAATTACAGCACGTTATATAATTGGGTGCGCTAGGAAGATTATCGCTTGCATCACTTAATACTGCGATAGAAACTTTGTGGCTTCCTCTCTGTGAAATCTGGGTATGTAATAAGCGAGCAGAATCTAAAACTGCAATAAGTATTATTTCGACAGTAAAGTGGCCTAGCATAAAGTGAAATAAATGGAAATACGCTCCGAAACATCAAATTCCTTTAGGCAATGGTCTAAAGATTAATCCGTGAAGTTGATAGTGCAATTCTACAATGGGTAAAAATACTGTAGGCACTAAGGTTCCATTTACAGCGCATCGGAATGTAATGGAAGCGACTTTCTTTTACGTAGCATAATGAACTTTATGTCAATTGCATAAGATACAAACTAAAGAGGAGCCAAAAATGGTCTTGCGGCTTCCGGGGAATCCTCGCGCATTCTCAAGCTTTTTTTATTTTCTGTGTTATACAATTGACATAAAGTTCATTATATTATGTACAAAAAGTCACTTAAATTACATTCCACCGCGGTGTAAATTAACCCTAAACTCATTTACGTCTTATACTCAAACTCAAACCCAAAATATCTTTATATCACATAAGCCTAACATAGGTGTGCCTTACATGTTATCAAAACTCAGCAAAAGTACAGTCAAGTACCTAATAAAAAAATCGTATACTTGCATTTAAGACTGCCAAAGACTAATAAAAAAACTCAGAAACTAAATCACACACAATAGATTTGTGTCCTTCACGTAGTTATTAAAAACACAACTATTCGCGATATCGGTGTGTCGACGGAGATTCGAGATCCAAGAATGGTTATAACGGAAACTGACCTCTAATTGCCTGTGACAATGTTTATTTATATCGGTAATGTTTGACGCGCGTGTCAACGCAATTAACCCACAAAAATAGCAAATTTTCCAACCGCTACAACATAGATTAAATTACAAATCATGTATAAACAAAAACATGCAATAAGTAATTTCATAATAAACTCAAACCAATAAAATTGAAATTGAAATTACTTATCAAACAAAACCCATATACATATACGTTCATTCTGATTGGGTAAGCATTTAGCAAAATATTGGGAATAGTAATTTTAACACACAGTGAAAACTGGCAATATAAAAATAACAGATAGGTACTTACGGAAAATTTTCAAGTAAAACAACGAAACAAACTTCAATTGATTTACAGCAACCAATGATGTAAATAGTATGAAATTAATAAAATGAGCAACTAAATAAACAGCAGTAGTTAAAGATAACGCAAAAGTTTAACTGATCGCAACGGAGCCCTTTTGATAAGTGGAATCGGTTGATAACAATGAGGTGGATTGAGACAACATTGAATACGCTGCATTGTTCCTAATTGCGCATCAAAGAAGTCTCACTTTCGAAATTGGGTCGGGGCGCAGTCGAAGGGTCAATGTCGGTGAATGAAACTGAACCATTGTTTAACGCGGAATCAATGCTCTTACCATGTATTAGCTGTTGCCTGTGACTTCGCTTGCAAGAATTTCGGTTTTTTTACGTATCCCGTTATAATGAGTCAATTCGACACTGGTCCACAAAAAACTTCAAAGCCTTGAACATCGTCGTAAGGTTGCCTGTCTGTCGGTATTCTATAGAATATATTTCAGAGAGTGTGCACAGGATTTTTTGGTTCCCCCGTCACCTTTCTACCATAGAACGGCAAGGCATCGTAAAGGCTTCCACCCATACATAGTTGACGTAACAAAGACGCGTACGAAGCGGTTTGGTTCCTCGTTCCTGATACGAACTGCTAAGAATGAATAGGCATCTTCTAGGCAAACGCGTTCCACCTTAGACTGTATTATCACTTTCCATCAGGTGTGATCACAGTCGAGCGCTAGCCTATATAGTATAAAAAAAACCTTAAAAGGACTCTTTTTTTGGGTGTTTTGGGGTTCCTGTCTCAGGAATCAATGGATACGATCGTTAATCAATCTCGTTTCTGCTCTGTTTGAGACCACACTATCTATCAGTCAAAACTTTGATTTTGACCAACTCTTAACAATCAATCCTTCACGAATCAATCGCGAAACTTTGAGCGATAGGCACCTAAAAAGTTTGCGCTGTGTCTAGTATGTTTTTTACTCTATACAAGTTAGTGCTTGACTGCGATCTCACCTGATGGTAAGTGATGATGCAGCCTAAGATGTTATCGTACTAACTTGGAAGGATTAGTAACTTTACCCCAACGGTTTCCACAATAATCGCACCGGAACGCTAAACTAAACTCGCCGGCATATTTAGCGGAACATGAAAAAAAAGGTCCATAAATAAAAAAAATATGGTTTTATTTTAAAATCTACTTACTACACTTCTTTTGTTATTTAAAGTTTCATTTGTTTTTACTTAAAATGAGATCACATTAAGAACAGATTTTGCGAGTAAAGGCTATTTGTGAAAAATGGTACGTTTTTGAACTTTTCATGTAACCTGGAAAAGTGAAATTTAATATTAAAATTACAATTAATTAAATTAGAAAAATGGTGATTAATATCGCGTATTTCCTCCACGTGCTCTTATTAAAGTTTCTACCCGTCTAGGCATACTGAGAATGATGTTATCGATGGTCTCCTGGGATAGTCTCCGCCATTCCTCAACTACGGCGATTCGCAGTTCTCCCACGTTGGCAGGAGCTGGAATTCTGGACTTAACTTTTCTTTTCAGCAAGTCCCAAACGTGCTCTATTGGGTTCATATCCGGTGATCTCGCCGGCCACTCCATAACAGTGATATTCATATCATTAAGATAAGCTTGAGTTACTCGAGCGGTATGCGGCAGAGCATTATCCTGCATAAAAACAAAATCGTCACTGATATATGGGGCAAACGGTACGACATTTTCTTCTAAAACTTCTCTGATATAGCGGTCTGCAGTCAGACTCCCTCTGTCAATCACTACCAAGTCTGTGCGAGCTCCCAAACAAATGCCCGCCCAAACCATTATTGATCCACCACCGTATGCAACTGTAGTTTCAAAATTTGTCTGAATGTATCGTTCTCCTTTGCGTCTGTATATTCTTTGCCTGCCGTCAATTTGATTTAAGAGAATTCTGCACTCATCACTAAACAATACCTTACTCCATTGGTCCGCGTTCCAAAATCGATGTTCCTGAGCAAAAGTTAACCTGTTTCTACGATGATTTACCTCGAGCCTTGGAGCCTTGGCGGGCACAAATGAACCCAAACCAGCTTCTTCGAGCCTTCTTCGTACCGTACGCTCACTTACGGTTACACCCCGCACTGCTTCTAACTCATGTCGGGCTTGGACGGCCGTCAAACGGGGGTTCCTACGTACACAAAGCCGAATGAAACGATCATCCCTACTCGAAGTGCGTCTTTTTCTGCCTTGTCCTGCTCTTCTCACATAAGTACCGGTCTCCCTGAACCGTTGGATACTGCGATGGATCGTTGAAACTGGTCGACGAAGATCTCTGGATATCACTCTGTAGGTTTGACCATTTCTTCGCATTTCGAGTGCCCTGGCAATCTCCGTTGGGGCTAAGTCAGGCATAATTCAGTCATCAACTCCAGAAAGATACGCGATTAAAAAAAAACTAACAAAAAACAGTATTTCAATGAAATTTTAAATCAAACTCAGAAGGAAGAAATACTCGAAGTTCGCTCCAGATAAGGTGTATTTGAATAAAATTAAAACAATTGCATAAAATGTGATGTTCAGTTGTTTTCTTAATTTGAAAATATTTCTTTTTAAATTAAATAACGTATAAACCAGCCAGCAACTTTATATGATACTGATATTAAACCTTTTTTTTATGTTCCGCTAAATATGCCGGCGAGTTTAGTACTCTACTGCAATATCGCGATCTACAAATGCTGGACAGTTTTCAGCTCACTTTAGAGGTTTAATGTTTTTATCTGATCCACTAGTAGCTTGCCTACTCACCTACTACCTACCCTTCATAGACTGTAGCCACTCTCTTTCAAGTACTGCAAGGAGTTCTAAATATTTTTTCTTATGTCCCATGCAGTCATATAAAGTGTTTTGTTAACTGCTAAAAGTTCTGAGACAATAAAATGTAATGACTACTAAACTCATTAATCAAGCTTAGACTATATAGTGCAGCTTTACTGAAGGAGTTATAAATATTCACAATGGGTATTGCCTTAATTTGAATGAAATGGACAGCGTGATTTTCGAAATCAGGTCGCTATTGCAGGTTCAGTGTTGGCGATTGAAAATGAATCATTGTTACCAGTATCTTTATCCATCACAATATTGAATGGATCTATTTTCTTATTCTCTATGCACCAGCATTTTTAAAGGCCTTAAACTAACATTACTGCAGAGAGTTTTCTTGGGTGTACAGAATACCCCAAAACATTCAAAATCTAATTATACTTTATTTCATCTAGGCATTTATTTCATACAGGCACTATTCCTTCATATCTAATAGTTTTTTTATATAATTCGGGCTTAAATAACTTGACTTTATTTTGGAGAGGCTCAGAGTAGGCCTAAATTAATGCCAAGTCTGAAATCCAACAATGACTCAATAACTAGCAGGACAATTTAATTTGTTTGGTTGTAATCCGCTACTTGAAAAGAATCTGTATGGTCCTATATGCAGGAACACCACGTCCAATGCTTCCAACAATTTCTAGAACGCACGTTCCTCATGAGCTGTTTACTTTACAATGCGAAACAGTAGACTACGAAACGTGAAACGTTTCATGTGGGCGGTGTTCCTGCATATTGGACCATACAGATTATTTTCGAGTAGCGAATTAGGTATAGCTAAACAAATTATTCTATCCTGCTGATGATGTATTTCAGCAAAATAACGCCTGCTTTTATTCAATATGTCTCAATAACTGCCTTTTTGAAAGACAGACAAAATAAATAAAAAGTAACGTTAACACATAAAAGCCAACGCTGCAATAGAACGTGACACAGATTTTAAAACATAACAAGAACAAACGCAAACGATGTCGATGACCTATCAGCTGACCACTGACGTAAAGTGGCCTCTAAATGTAAGCGGCGAGCAATTTCCAATTTCGTACGCCTTAAGGTACAAGTTGGTAGCCGACTGCAGACAGCAGCAGCAGACGACGTGTCGTCGCTTCATGTCGTCGCGACACGTCGTTGCGTCATGTCGCTGCAGCCATGATTTCGAACCCGACTGCAGACGGCAACAGCAGATGGCATCCAGTTGATTGGATTGGCTCGAACGCGGTCGTTGCTTCAGCGTCAGCGGCACTACTGATCTTGGATTGGCTCTAACGCGGTCGTTGCTCCAGCGTCAGCGGCACTACTGATCTGCGGTCGGACGACACTGCCGTCTGCCGCTCGACGACGCGTCGCTGGCTTCATGTCGCTCACTACGAAGGGAATTTCATAGAAGTACATAGAAACCAGTAGTGTCGCCGCGACACGTCGTCTGCTGCTGCTGCGTGCAGTCGGCTACCAACTTGTACCTTAAATGTAAGCGGCGAGCAATTTCCAATTTCGTACGCCTCACGTTCGAGATTACGCATGCGCAGATCCAGGAAATATTGCGTTTTTGGGCGGAGAAATATTCAAAACTGGTTTTAACGGTGAAGAAGCAAAGTATTTCTCTAGTATAATTATTTTGTAGTATCTATAGGAGCCGGCTTTACTTGCCATAAATAAATAAGCGAGAAAATGTTTTGCTATAATCCCTAAAAACAGAATTATCTGTGTGTTACCAAATAGTATATTATATAATTTTATTATAAATTGCATATTGCATAGGCCTTCACAGAAGTGAGCTGTTACCAAACAATGTAACCACCACCAGTAAGTTGACCGTTTCTAAAATAGCGAATCTGCCCGACACTGGCAAAAAATCTGCCAAATCAATTCCTGAAAATGCCAAAATAAGCCACCTTACTAAATTCGCCTAATTTTTTAAAATAATATTTTAAAATTTGAGCTAGACAGAGTGTGAGTGGCCTTTAGACAGCCCAAAAAAAATTGCCCAAATGGCAGATATCTGCCATAAGCGGTTACAATGCCAGTACACTACATTTAAACTTTTAGTTTACACACGTTGCACGTTTCACTCAAAAACCAGATCATCTTCAGAAGATGTTGATTTCATAATGCAGGAGAGGCTGACGCTGCCAAATTGCGCATGTCATACTCCGTTATCAGTTACTTTTTATTCTCATTATTAAGTTAGTGTACCTATTAATGCACCTATGTAGTATCTATACACGCAATTTATCAAAGATAATATTTTAATAACATAATACATCAAATGCAAGCAGTACATTACAAACAAACAATTCAGAATTCGATTTTTTAATTCGACTGTCAAACTAGATGGCCTTATCGATAGATATAGTTAAAATATTAATTTTGAAATATAATATTATTCATAGGTATAAATTAAATATTATAAAATTGGCAGTTGCAATATAATATTTTCATACTTGAGCATAAAATTTGATTTTCGGCTTGAGCATAAAATAAATAAACTACACCGCGCTAACTAAAGTAACGTAGGAAAGAATATTTTGTTTTGTGATAACAATAAACTACTGCAACAAAAAAATGTTTTTGTTGTTGTTCTTTCTTTTTCTCGAATGGGCAGAACGAGCTGCGTTTCCCACAGTGCGTCCTGATTTTAACCTATTAAGTAAAAACCCAAAAAAAAAAAAACATTAAATTCGTCACCGTTTTGTAATCGACACCTCTCAATGTTACCATCACAGGTTACCATAAACGAAATATACTGTCGAGTTTTCACTTCTGTCAGTACTCTTGTGGCATCATGTCTTATTTTAGACTCGAATAGATCAGTTGTAAAGTTTGTTAATAGATTACCTTCTTGATCCGCCTAAGCAGCCTCTTGTGCCGTCGCAACAGCGTCTTGCCACAGCGCCGCAGCCTCTCTATCCAGCGACACCTCACCGGCACCAAGTCTATCAGATCCCAAACACCGGGTACAGACATTTTTAGCTTCACCGCACTGCACTACCTACCACTACATTACACTGCACTGAGTTACACTTGACTTGCAATGGCTGACGTTACAGAGGTACTGCATTAGTTCCAAAAATACGCTTTTGTTTTTGATGTAGTCCAGCTGTGAATCGATATTGATTGAATGAAATCGTGTTGTGTCATAAGGGTCAATTTACACCGCACCGCGGCGGAATGGAATGGAAGCTACTTTTTTTACATAACATAATGAACATTATGTCAATTGTATAACATCCAAACTAAATAGGAGCCAAGAAGGATGGTGCGTCTTGCAGGAGGACAATTGATATAAAGTTCATTATGCTATTTAAAAAAAGTCGCTTCTATTCCATTCCGCTGCGGTGTAAACTGACTCTCAAGCTAGGTTAAGTAATCGAATTACTGTTTAGAATTTCTATTGTCGCTGTACAGTTATTCTTTAAGAATCTGACTATCAGAAGTCACAATTTTTTGGGGCCTTATGATATGCTTAGGACAATTTATTCGTAAATAATACATAAAGAAATGAAAAATAAACGTTCGTAGGAATATTGTTTTGTTAATAAACTCAAAGTCACGTTCTTTAGCGGCTTTCGCGGTGGTACTTGTTGAATCTTTTAATGTAAAACGTGACCATTTCGTTAATGTCACGTGTTCATCGGTCACGAGAGCGATTTAGGGTTAAAGAAAAGGTTTGAACGACTTAATTACGGAAAATATTTAACTGCTAATCAAAATAACTGGCGCACAACTAACAGTTCCGATCAATAAACCTACGGCAGGACCAATTAAATGATTGTGATTTAAATATAAAATTGCACATCATAATTTGTATTTTGTACGTATAAGCAAGAAATAATAAAGTCATCCTGACCGGTATAAACTAGGTGAAGCCAGACTACTCAACTAAACCTTTATTCAGTTAATTTAACTGTTACAAAAATACCGACTCACACAATAATGTACGTTCAAATAAAATTCAATACTAAAAAATATTTAAAAGTAAACAAAATATTTTCCGATCGGACCGGCTCCATAAAATGCAAAAATAGAGAACATTCGTCAAACTTTTACCTTTCAAATTGTTTAAACTTTATTTGATTCGCCGTTAGTGAATTGACAAAAAACGAAATCGGAAACGAAATCGGACAAAGCGGCCCCCACAAGCACAAATGAAAATAAAATTATAATACCTACAGAGACGCGTGTTTTCAATTTTTATTTTAGAAATCGACGCCTTTTACTTGCCATTAAATCGTTGGAGCATATTATTTGCATTTCAATCTTTTATTTACGTGTTTATAACGAATAATAATAACACATAGAAAGTCAATATTGTATCTGTCGGTTCTTGAAATAATTAAGGCATTTTGAAGTAGGTATATATAAATATATTGTAAAAATGCAAAACGAATTACAAAAACGCAAGATTTTGACGATTATATCGTTGAGAATGTGTTAAGTATAGAGCAGAGCATTATTAAAGCGATTTAATTAATATTAAAATAAGGTAGAAAATTTTCGGCTTCCGATAAAAAGTTATTAAGAACATACTTGATTGAGGGAAAATAGAGGGAAATCGCAAAAGAGGAAGTCGCAAAATTATTTTTCTCAGTTAAACAAAGGATTAATTGAACCAACATAGCAAACAGAAGTTACAAAACCAGAGGAAGACAATAATGGAACCTTCGACAAAAAAGCACTCGAAGAAGACGATAACTAACAAACGAAGAAATTAAAGCAAACGACGATAAATGGCAAAATAATGATAACCTTGACCAAGAAGACCTTCTCCAACAAGACCTTACCGAAATGCTAACAAGATTAGAAACCGTTGTCACACGTTCAATGAATTCTGTTTACTATTTCCGACAACATTAATTTTATAATAACTGTTAGAGCCTGCATAAGGACATACATAATTGCTTAAAACTTGCCAATCTCCGGCGTGTATAACATTAGGCTGACTAGTAGACCTAGTACTGTATCCTTGTCCCCAAAAATAAAATCAAAAAGTTGTATGCAAAGAACTTACTCTATTAGAAGTCAGTAATTTGACATTGCAGGACACGTAGATAAAATTACGTTTTGGTCAGTTTTAGAACACGAGCACATACAACCCTCAATTCGATTGTACGTTCTCATTATTCTGAGCTATTAATATTTAACATCTGAATGGTATGATATATAAATAATGTAGATAGTTTCTGAAGAAGATTCCATAATGATTTAGTAAGAACTAAATGTAGTTACCTAAATAAACTAGTGATTTTTTCCAACTGCTTTATCTTCGAATAATAATCTTAATTACTTTAAAGTAACTACTTCACAACTTTAAATACTTAATAATAAAATAACCCATCCGGTAAAACAGGTTTGTTTAAAGATTTTTTCTTGCGAATAGTTAAAATTTTGCGAAAAAAAATTAAGAATATATTTAAAATGTACAAACTTCTTGCTCGTAATCCTATAAAAAAACCCCAAAGAAATCGTACAAAAGGCTCTGTGCCTGATGCAAGTCGCAACAAACGAAGCACCAAGAAGAAAAATAGAATGTAGAACGCCATTCCGATTGCCTTTTCCTTGCCACATAATACTGGAATACAAAGCAACAGCAAATAGGTTTTTCTACAACATAATATTACTGAAATAATCGAGTGTAACTGAAGAACGGACGGACGGAGAAAGTCTCACCAAGAAGGTTCCGTTTTTACCATTTTGGCATGGAACCCTAAAAACTCACACAATCGACATGTATGATGTATCGGATTCAAAAAGTCGGATATAAAGAATTAATTGAAAGAAATACTCGAGGATACTTATACGGAGTATCAATAATTAGCCTTTACCTTAACATTCCATTGTGCGCATCCGATTCCGGAGTTAAGACCATTGGCTTTAACTTAGTTATAGAAATCAATGACACGCATGACAATTTGTCATGCTAACTTAGGAAGTCTTGCCGTATTTGTTTTTTGTTTTCGTCCCAACTCCTGTATCCCAGAAATTATTTTGAATTACCCAAAAACAAAGTCTTAGTACGGTTTCAAATGTTTAACAACCGAAAATCCTGATGGAAAAAAAACTTGTGTATCAAACGCTCATTTAAACGAAAAAGGCAAAAGTCTGAAGTAACCAGGTGATGCAAACCCAAATAAGAGCCCTAACTTTTTAAAATATAACACTAAAACGCACGCGTGGGTGACAATGGTCACCCACTGCTATAAACATAGGTATATTTTGGAAACGCATCGTGACAAGCGCAAACGCGCTTGTGTATTCCTCGGATACAAGACACGGCCCCCGCCAGTGGCGTCAGCGTTGCCATTTGGCAACTTTGGTTGCCATTTTGGCAACATTTGACCCTTCGTGGCAACCAAATTGCCCTGACCACGAAACTAGTTTCTGTCCTGATTGTGCTCAACTTGATTAATTTTGTATAATTTTTTTTTTATTTGATAATTCTAGAGTATGAATATGTTAAAATTACTTACTAAACTTTTATATTTTAGAATAAGAATGTTTTGATCCCAAAGTTCAATTTTTTTGCTATTTTACAAGAAGATTTGTTTTGTTTTTAATTATGAGGAAAGAATGCCTACTTGTTTAGTTTTTCTAATCTTACTTTAATATGATAAAAATAAAGACGTTGATTCATAGTTTTTTTATTAAAATTTAAAATATTTCGTAAATTAGTTAGTATACAAAAAGGGTGACACCAGTCACCCGTGCGTGCACTCATGTACCATTCTGAGGCGCGAGTAGCCGAGTGATAATATTATTGCTTTTTGACAATATTATAATATGAGAAATGAATACATTAAAATGATACTGAAGAATAACGCAATTGTATTTAAGTTAAAATAACTAAGTTACGCGCAACGGACTAATTATGTTATTGTATAAATAAGGTCATATCAATATCAGTTACTAACAAATATCTACTCAACGGAAACATTTAAAGGACAGTAGGTATTAGCACAGTCTTGTAGAAATTATGATAGCACACGCACGTCATTAACAATGACATTTATAAATAGGTAGAGGTAATTCGGTCTAGCTGTATTGGACAAAGACAGAGAGCAACTAATAGAAATCTCTCTTAAAAACTAAGCGATTTCAATAAAGATAAATGATGCACATAAAAATTAAAATTAAAATTGACTTTATACGGGTATATTATGTAATAGTAATTTTAATTTTTTAGGTTAAAGTTTTTATAGGACCAAAAGAAGAGCTGGCAATCGCACATAGAAAAGATATTTCATACCTTGTGGCCAATGGCCAGTTTTTGAATACTAAGTATTTTGCAATCCGAACATTGTGGTTGAGTCATACACAAACATACAGAATTTTCTTTTCAAATTGTTGAGACTGAAAAGATAAAAAGATTTATTCGAATTTAGAACTTTGCATTTAAATAATAATCAGCAACAAAAGCCTTCGTATCTCATGTGACGGCCTTAATCAACTGATAGGTATCAAATATATCATGTAAATTGTAAACCTTGTCCAAGAATTGGAAACGACAAAAGAATTACCATTAAAATGGCTTCCGGCTATTTTGGAGAGTCGCCTTGTCTTCCCTACAATTTACAAAACGTGTAGACATAAGAGAAGCCGGTTGGAATACAACCGCCTTATGTTACTCATACTGACTTGAATTACAAGCCAAGTTGTAACTTGTTCAACTAGCATTGCTTTTATTTACGTGATTGTGGTATTTACATTCTGACTTGTAGTGAAACAAAAAGCAGTCACTGAGCAAACCGGTATAAAATATTATGAAAGCCACAGATCGTTCACCAAAAAAGACTGTAAAATTAAAAAAAAGTGAAGTAGGAAATAAGTTGTTAATATTGTTTGTTACTACACGCATTTACGGACGTAATTTCAATGTCTTTTTTACGTCACAAGGAAGTTCCTTTTTTTTTAAAGCGGATTTCCCAGCAGCTTAGAGGAATATTGATTTAGCTGGTTTACCAAAATTATTATTACCTGGAATGATAAAACCTCAAAGTCATTGACTATCTACGAATTCCGATTATGTTCAAATCTTCGATCACAGAAAGTAATCTGTTTCATCAACAAATTAATGAGGAATTTAATTAAATAATGATCATTAATGATTAAATTAGTAGGTCCAACAACAAACAACCAAAAAATAGGCCTTATCATATTGTGCGTTTATAAATGTAACGTTATATTGATCCTACATAATCCTAACGACATTAATCCAATGAGGATTCAAATTAAAAAGCAAACAGAACCTATTAAGATAAGTTAACGATGCAAAGGAAACTACCGGAACATAAACAAACAAATGACAAGATAAAGTCACTACGCAAATGAAATATAAACATGCTCTACAATTCTACATACTCGTATTACAACGAATCTGTGCCGACATAAAAATGTGTTCGCAAACGATCTACTTTCATATTATAATGTTTTTATTCGTTCTAGATATTAATTTAGAAGATTACAGAAATTGAATTTCGTTCGAGTTTGCTGGACAGCAATTAATCGATCACATAAAAATGTCACTTTTCGAGAAAAGTCTTGCGGTTCAATGGTAGAAAAGTAGTTATAGGAAATGTAAGACTGTTGAAAAAATAAATAAAAAGAAACTTTACAGATATATCACCGTCCCAAATGATTTAAAATGATGTAAGTACAGTCAGTGTACTGTTCAACCTAACAGTTCTGTAGTATGTAACAAATTAAATTATTATTTTACTGGTATTGAACCTATTCCTTCAGCGTCCCATCCAAAGAATACAGCTTTAGTGAACCAACATTACTGTATTCGTCTGAATGTAGAAAACGTGTAATTAAAAATGATTGGCCCTCCACTACATTTTCCATTCAACGTTTGAGCTAAATACGTGGAGGGGCGTTTACTTTTAGATTAGACGATCTATACCCATTACCCATATATTGCAAATGTCCAGTCTCGGATTTTTATTGTCTCTATATTCCTTCAAAGTAAACTCTTATAATATTGCTCTTATACGAAACAAATAATATAACCATGTAATTTTTGGTGAAAGCATATCCGAATTAATGGAAAAAGCGTAAACCGTTAACAACTCTCCTGCAAACGTATAATTTGAAGTTGGTGCAAAAGAAAGCTTTTCCATTGTGGTAATGGGTTTTACCTTTAAGTCATTAACTTTTTAAAGCAAGGTTGATGATTCACGCAATGACCCAGCTGTAGCAACTAATTCAAACTCAACTCAACTCTGAAACAATGACGAATTGTGTCTTCAGTATAAGTTTTGATACCATGTTGGTGATAAGACTAGACACTGGGTCTCTAACATATCTCGAATGGATCTGGACCTTGTGAACTTGCTGTTCGCAGATAACTTCACTAATAACGCACTACCACAGATAATATAATACAATGCACTACATTGATTAAACCCAACCAAATCGTACATTGTAGCATTTCCGCGGATTGAAAGAAAAGAAAAGCATATCAGTATTTTGAACAGAAAATAATGTTTGTAAATGACGTTGAAAACTAAACTAAAAGTGAAACGGATAAGGTTAGAATAACTGTACAACGAATGTATTTGACATAGGGCTGCCATCGGTCCACATTTCTGCAGATTGACCTTTTTCCTTTTGAATTTAGCTAAATAGCCTGAAATCTTTTTATCGCAGAACTATTCGATAAATGACAAGAAAAGAAACCACGATATCGATGCTAAAATGCCCGAAGGTCGGAAAACTTCCTGGCGAAGTTTTCTAACCTGCCCGTTTAGCGTAATGCTGAACCACGTGTTATCGATGCATCTTCTTTAATTACATATAACGTTACATTGTTAATTCCTAGGTAAACTGCTGTTAACTTTCCACTTTACTTTTACGAGGTTACTATAATTTTAAGGTTAGGTATGTCTAATATCTACAGGAAGGCCTATGGTGTAACTAACTGCATAGTTAACGTGTAACAACGTAGAAGGCTTGAAAACTTGGCTTTCAAAACAGAGTTTTTGGTGATTCTCAGATAACGCGTTTCGCAATTCTGTTCAAAGTTGATTCCTAAGACTAACTACGTAGGTACTTAAGTATGTTTTTAAATGTCCCGACATGATAATATGTATAATCTGCTGCTAAATGCTGGTAGACGCATAACATCAAGACGGCTTCACCTATTTCGCTAATATTTTTGTTGTTTGTATGAGTTTTTTTTGGAAAATCCATAGGCAAAAGCAGTTCCCGCGGGACGCGGACAAAGTCGCAGGCAGCAGCTAGTTAAAAATAAGGTTAACTAGGGCTCATGTTATCGATAGCAGCCCTACACAGTGGACGCACATAACATAACACAATTTCACAATCATACCGATTCGTTTTGCGGACGCAAGCGTACAATCGACTCACGCGCACGCGTCTCGCCGCGCCCGGACACGCTGCACTACTGCAAGAGGTCTTCGGGCTCTTTCACTCGCTGTTACACAAGTGGTCTTACGTAAAACTTTTGCCTTTCCAACTGCAGCGGGCAGCGTTTGTTGTCCGCAAGACCCGGGTCATTTGAAGAATGGGTATAACCGGTTGGGTTACAAGCGGACGATTGGTAAATTGGAACGGTTGCCAATTTGGTTGGGTTTATGATTCCAGGCTTGCCAACACCGCAGCCATCGTTGTCGCTTTAATCGCTAATGGTACATTACTGCAGCGACCAGCAAAAGAGGCCAATGCACGAACGTGTAAATGCTTGTATAGGACTTTCCTCAAAAATGCGCGGAAATTGAACGGTAGTACCTAGGCTGAAATTTTCAAAATCAATCACGAACAACAATATTTTTCCGAGTTAGTGTTAATTTGTTTTTTTTTTTTTAATAAAAAGCTTTCTATTTGCAAGCCATTTCTAAATTTAAGTACATATAACCTTTGATGAGTTACCTCCTTGGTTGCCGTGTATCAAATTGAAAGAACGTCACATGTTACACGAGAGATATGAGATTAATAATTATGTGTTATACCGCTAAACCATGACAGAAATGGATCTTTTTATACAACTTTTGCTAACCACTGATTGCCCAGTATAGCAATTTCGGTTTATCTCGAAGAAGCATGCGTGCCTGAGAGTTCACGAAGATGTTCTCAGAAATGTGCGAACTGCGAAGGCCGCAAATCCGTACTTAGCCAGTCTCATTTTGAGACTAAGATTGAGAGAGAGATGAGACTCATTCCAGCAATGGCATATAAAAAAGGGGTTAAATTAAGTGCCAATATAAATTTATTTACCATTATTTTGAAAGCTAAAAATAAGTTAAATAAGTTTAGCACAGAATGAAGGATACGAATAAGCAGATACGGACTACGGACGGGGTGAAGTGTACGAACAAGTGGATACAAATATGTACCTTCTTCTTCAATAATATGATGACAATGATGTGGACATTTTGTATCTTTATGTCATTGACCTGATGTAACAAACTAACAACAACATAAAAGTAGTTCAGTCAATATACAACGCAGCGAAGCGGCAGGAAAACGCCTTATCAGTTGCTGATTTCTATTTTTTTTAATACCTAACTAGGTACCGAGATTTGCTATTTGAAATGAAAATGTAGATGGCCTACATATTACTTTCTAGAACCTTTTTATTAGGGTTCCGTACCCAAAGGGTAAAAACGGAATTTTTCACTAAGACTTCGCTGTCCGTCCGTCCGTCTGTCACCAGGCTGTATCTCTTGAACCATAATTTTTGTTGCCGCTGTAACAACAAATACTAAAAAATATAATAAAATAAAATACTTAAGGGGGCAGGGGGCAACCCACAAACGTGATTTATTGTTTGTTTTTGCTCGGTACAACAGAAGTGATTTTTTGCTCGTTTTGAATTTGGTGGCAAGATTTTTTGGATTGGAATTGGTTTTGATAGTGCGGAACCCTCAGTGCACGAGCTCGACTCGCGTTTGACCAATTATTAATACTATTAACATTTTTTGTTGCGTAAATTTTTGTATCAAGAAAAAGGTGTATCTAACACTGTAAGAAGAAACACAGTCTACTCCCAAAAACGTTGTATATTGTTGTTGTTGATTTCGTTTATGGCTTTTGTTTGTGCCAAAGCAGCACTGAGCACTTCGCCAATGTCACGTGGGAAACGTTGTATATAGAAGGGCTCATAAGTAACTAAGATAGTTAAGATTTTAGTTGTCAAATGACAACAAAATAAAGAGAAACACTATGACTTGTTACTATTTTAGCTACCAACATTTAGTATAATAGTCATAGAAAACAAAACTAAATTCCGTCACGCGTGGCAGAGTGCGGGCCGACGGTCGACACGCAACTTTGTATGCACGCACCGGAATAGCTCGTGAGCATTTCTATCCTCTATATCGGGATGTTTTATAGGGCATTTCTTGGCAAAGATTTAACACGCAATATCCTTACTTTTCACTAAAAGAAGAGGTACAAAAGTTTTTATCCATTGAAAATTTAGTCAACATTGTAGACTGTATTTACATAAGCTTTACAATGATTTTCATCTTTCATCAAGTTTAACTTAATTCACGCATAATTTTGGATCTTATTATTAAGGTTACACAACAGAAGATCTTGGTTTATGAACAATGGAATAAATATTTCACTCTTCTAACCTTGACAGTTAGAAGGTCAATATGAGGCTCCATCTTTTTCAGTACTTCGTTTTCGCGAATACACAATCTTCAAGTATTTTTAAAGCACTCAACGGCTCAAGTGTGGTCTTGATTGTTGACAATGGCACAAGAGTCAACTGTGGTGTCGTAATATAGGCATAGCATCACCAGGAAAATAAAACCTCGCCGTGTTGCGGAAAAGAATAGAACTATTTTCCCATCCACACAATCATTTGAGCCCTAAGAGCATGTGTTTTTATTTACCTGCTCCTAGATTGTGTAACAAAAACGTATTCATCGTAATCGTTATCGGAAGTCAATTTTGTCCGCTGTTTGGTTCGCTGATTTATGTCAGCCAATCGGGAGGTAGAATTCGCAAACGATTACGATAACGATGAATACGTTTTTCTTACGCAATCAGACCCTCGCCTACCTACCTAAGTACCTACTCAGTTATTGTGAACAGCAATATGCCTGAGCATAAATATTTACCCATGCAGATTGCTGGTGCTTAATTTGGGTTGCACCAAAATTTCAATGAAACTAAACACTTTCGTTTTAATATACTTCCTTTTAATCCCTACTTACACAGAAATTTATACTTTTTCCATTCGTTTATTTTCTCTTTGACACATGAAATTACATGAAACAGATATAGCAATATCCAGGGACCAGAAAGAGATAAAGATAAAGTTGTCTCTTTCCGGTCCCTCGCTATTGCTATATCTGTTTCATGTGTCAAAGAGAAAATAAACGTATGGAAATACTTGTATGGTTTTATAAAATTATTATTTTCGTTAATTTTGATAAAAAAAACGCGTGCACATGTATTGTGCAATTCTGAATATAGGTACAAAAACTTTATTTTTTCAGGTCAAAAATAACTCGCATATAGCATATTGTATTTCTATATTTGTATTTTGTTTTTCTAAATATGTTTGTTACAATGGCAATGAACTTCTTAGTATAAATTAATTGTAAATGCATAGTTAATATTTAATTCGTCACAATTAATTAAAGCAGTTTCCTTGACTTAACTAGTTACTTGGTTTATTCCGGTTTTTAATATTGCGATTTACTGAGTAAGTCGTCAGTAAATAATATATGCAAATATTTTATTCTATTGAAAAAACCAGAACAAAATCGATGCTTAAGTACTTATTAAGTAATTACTACTACTTACTTAATTAATAATACTAATTAAGTAATTTAATAAATTATTTATAGATATATCTAAGTGAAATCACATAAAACCGTGCTCTATGAAAGAAGATAATAATGAAGAAGATAAAGAAGGATCAAGAACAACAACAAAGTAAATGAGAACAGGCCTAAGAAAAAAGAAGAAAAAAGAAGATAGACATTTCGAAGTTAAATAAATTATCTCAATATAAGGCCTACGGCTACAAGAATTGTATAATGTTTATGAATTTTATTATAAACAGTAGGAGCATGCTGTATCATCAATTCATTACTTATAAATAATCACCAATTCATCAAGAATTCATGCAATACAGCAAAGTAAAACGCAGTCCAATATACTATTATTTGGCTACCACAACAAGACATGTTAGTAACATGCAAAGAAATGACACAGAATTTTCAAATTAGTCGCGGAAAATACACTTAATTTTTCAAAGAAAAAAAACCTTCTGTTAAAGATATAATTTAATTAGACAAGACAGGAATCATGTTGTATGCAATCGGTTTCTTCCTAAAAAAATACCTTTAAATTTTTTTTTAATGTTTTTTAGCCTACTTCTAAGAAGAACGAAACACTCTGTATAATTTTAAGATAACCTATGAAATTAAATAGGTTTAAAATTAGAAACGAAAGTCGTAGAGTTTCATATTAAAACAGTCTACAACAAGGCACTTTAGTTTAGACTTATACAGAACAGTTTGCATTATTATGATTATTTCCAAGATAAGCAAGCTTATAATACAAAACTGTAGAATGAATAAAGCCTTTGACTTATTCGCAACCAAAGTCACTTGTGCGCAAAAAAGCTATCTACGATTGAACAGGCGTTGCATTGAACTCAAACAGGCTCAGTATTAAAATTACGTCATAATTATGATAATTGCTATTAATATTTACACAAAAATGTGATGCTACACACGTTATTCTGAAACAAACAACAAATAGGTATATCATGCGAAGGGTAAGACATCTAACACTTGTGTTAATCAAATCAAATCAAATAGGCAGCTTCTAGGAAAGCGCGTCATCACTTTCCATAAGGTCACATGATCACAGTCAAGCGCTAGCCTATATAATATAAAAAAATGTCATATAGTGATGTTCCATTAACCTCGTTCTTTTACTATCGATATCCTCGCCAACTGTGTCAGAACAGTATACGCCTACAAATCTATTTGGGGCGGCTCCGTTTCTTCTTCCCCGTCGCTTTCAAACCGACGCTTGTTTCACTGTTTTGTGGTTCCTTAGCATAATAAAATAATCATACTTTAAAAAATTCTGTTAATTTTAGAGTCAGTAAATCAGGAGTTATTATGTAAGATCTATATAGTATTTGATGAAATACATAAATAGTGCACTTTTAACAAACTGGACGTTCCTGGCCATAGGGGAAATATTTTCAAGATTTCTTTAAGACTACTATAACTACTGTCTTAATAACAAAGAATTGACGATATGAATATGACGTTCATCACTGCCTATATCAACTACAGTACCTACGCAGCAGGGCTTGGCATTGCAATGTTTTGCAACGCACTGCACTGCGCTCGTCCTTCTGAGATACAATTATGCCAATTAATAATAAGTTTTGGGTTGATGTTTATTATAGCCGGAGAGCCTAGAATGAACATCAACCCAAAACGTATTGCTTCACAATGACTGCTTCAAGGCACAATTACTGACACTGTGGTGGTAGCTACGTATCCAGGCGAACCACACTCCACCATCCACTGGCATCCACTGGTTAATAAAAACAATTAGGTAGTACAAGAAGCACCCATTATCCTGAAGAGGGGAAACAGGGGGTTAACATTGAAACTTTTGTAGGTCACGGCTTTAAAAGGTCGCCATTGAGGCCAAGGCTCCAGCGAATAGAAGTTAGGATTACTGCCAACAAATGCTTTCATAAACTTAGCTTCTTTTGATATAGAAACTGTGATATAATCTGAAAATACGAACATAATTTCGAAGTTTGTTTATCTTCACAGACTTCGGTTTTCTAACCTGCCCGCAACAATTTCTATTGTAACATAACCCAAGAGTCTGCTCAAACACAGAAGTTTGATCTAGACCTTCGAAGATTTTGATTGACGCCATTAAAAGTTATTGGAGAAATTGAGATGTTTAAACAGTTTATTCGCTCTTATTCTGATTAAAAATATCTTTATTGAACTATGCTCAGTGATATCTATTTCACACGCCTATTTTTTAACGCTACCCTGTAGCAAGAAGGGTGACCCCGTCAAAACACGAATAGCTTATATGTTTGTGAGTTCCATCTCTGCTATCGTGTTTGTTCCTCTTTATAGGCGTTCTTGCTATCATTTGGAGAAGATTGAAAGAAGCAGCCCGCGGGAATCTGGACTTTCTAAAATAGGTGAAGGAATCCTTGCACGGATTCATTTGGATCTGCTGTTACAGATTCTTGCGTGCCCGGATGTGCTGCAGACATTCTATCAGCGTATGCTTTATGGTTTTTGCGACGCCTTGCTCTACACCTGTTTTAGTTTATGGATTGGAAATTGGTGATCTCCCTGTGGCAGCACGCTCGGATGGGAGTCAGTAGTTGGTCAGCACACGTATTCTGTAACTCGGTGCCTATTAAAGAATGATAGCCATTGGCATATATTTTTTATCCATTGAAAGTTTGCTATGAAATAAAAATAACATTTTCCTGGAAAACCTTCAATGGATAAAGAATATAAGCTAGTGGCTTTCATTTTTTGATAGACGACTTACAGAATACATGTGTTGGTCTTGCCATCGGTCGTGGCTGGTTACTACTCTGCCGGCAAAGACGCAGCGCCGAGCAATTTAGCGCTCCGGTGCGATGTTGTATAGCAACAGTTAAGGAATTACTAACCCCTTAACTGTTGCTGCTCTTTCAAGTTCGTACGATAACATCTTCGCCTGCATCGTCCCTTAACGTCAGGTGGGTAAACAAAACAGTTTAACAGAATCGGTTAGTTTCGAAATAATTATCAAAAAAATCTGTCATTAACAGAGCAAAACCGTAACAAAGTTTTTCTAATCTATAACAATAGAATGTTACCTTTAGCAGGCTACAGAATATTTCGAAAGTCGATCGAACGTGTGCACTGTACAGCTGATCTGAACTAGATAATTGGAGGCAACTAGCAACCCACTTTGGGGCGAATTCTCTTTACCCATTGACCCAGTTTTGGTGGTCAACTTTCGCGTTGTACTCACGCGGCGAACGTTTTTGGTCGTGGGTTGCAAAAGTACCATTTAGGATGTTGGCAAATTGGCGATTATCTTTACGTAAACCTATCTTGAGTTAGTAGGTTTCATGAACGATGAACGTGAACTAATCGGGTGAGTAGGTGAGTAGAAAAATGATGCATTTTTACGTAAAACTGTCGTGTTCTTGTTGCGAAAGACATTTAGGATGTTAGTAAGTAAGTATACTAAAGTAGAGTTTATCACCCATCTTTTAAAAATCTGCCTTATGTTGTTAATTTCACATTAGTCCAGCAACGAGTAAGTAAATTATGTATAAAAGCTTTTACATGCGTTAAATATTTTGGAAAAGAGCTGGTAATCTAACACTGCTGGACAGATATTAACCAAGCATACCTAAGAACTACCGCAAGGAAACTGGCTTTCAAGTGAAAAAAACCGCATCAAAATTGGTCCATCCGTTTTACAGCTACCATGCCACAACATAAAACTTATAACAACCTGCATCTTTTTGCTTCGGGGGTAAAAAATACGCGTAAATAATAGACACATCTACCATGAACAGGGTGGACGGCGTGAAAAAATGTCGCCAGTTTATCGGTGCCAATAATACCAACAGTGAGGCCACGCTGTAGTTCGCTAATAGAATTTCGAAAGATGGCTCTAAGTACTGCTTGCTTGTACGTAAAAGGTTTACGTAAATTGTTCGGATGACCATATCACAGTTTAAAGATATACCCTCTTTAACACTGTGCCCATATCCTGAGTTTGCTTATCAGAGGCAAAACCGACGAACGAATGGCGTACCTAGTGGCGAACCTGCCGTCTGCGCCGGAGGTCGTGGGTTCGATTCCCACTACTGGTAAATGTTTGTGTGATGAGCATGAATATTTTCCAGTGTCTGGGTGTTTTTCAATACATTAGTATGTAAGTGTCAAGGAAAGTAATTTAGTATGTATGTATATTTATCAGTCATCTAACACCCATAACACACGCTATCGCTTACTTTGGGGCTAGATTGCGATATGTAAAAATGTCCCGTATATATTTATTTATTATTTATTATTATTATAAATAGAAATATTGTTTAGGTAGAGTGAGTTTATATTATTATGTTTAGTGTATTGTACGTAGCTACTTAGAGCGACAGGCTTTTTGATAGGTCAATGCACATTGGTATTCGTTTTGTACAGCACCAACGTAATGGCACTGCGTAACAAAACTCTCGCTTTTTATAAACTGTTGCTAAAACATTAGTTAGTTGGACGCAACACTCATGTGCCAATATTATTTATTTGCGATACAACTCTGACGCTTGCAACAATCTACAAAATGCAGTTCATTAATTTTAATTGATAGTCGCGCACTGAACGATTTAGCGTTCCGGTACGAATTACGATGACACGTGTACGGTGCAAACCAATTTATCAAGTCACGAAAAAAACACGTTTCAAAATATCTCTTCGTAGGTAGAGTAGGATTCATTAGATTCGTTCTTGTAAAATGGCAAAATATCAAAAAAATATATTAGTCATTGGATAATTCTATGTACTGAGGCAGGTATATTTACTCAAAAGCATAAGGCATTTTCTAACTTGCTGTTATATTATGATACCCCACTCGGTAAGTAGGTACAGTTAAAATCTCATTCCGAAATTTCATCCATCCTATTACCCCCTTTTTTAAATAAAAATAAAAATTATTTTTAATTTTATTTTTTCATTGCAATAGCGATAGCGTTGGGCCACTATTTTGTACAAGTATTCCTTTCACGTCAGCTCTTGAAAATCTACCTTTTAGGGCCGATTTTTCATTCGCCAGATAGACTATCGGAGGAATAAATTTGAAACATATGCCATACAAGATCTGTCAAAACGTCTTATTTATTCGTCATAATTAATGTTTATGTGGCAATTGAAAAATCAGCCCTTAGTTGAATTTTATTAGTCAAATACCTACTAATTAATGTTTGTAAAATTCAGAAGCGGGATAAAAAAAAATTCAAACACGTCTAAAAATATACAACGATTTATCTGTGAACAACTTCTGTAATTCATAAGTCTAGTCATTAACTAACTACTTATATCAATATTATAAATCTATCCTAAACTATGACTAACGCGAGAAAGTAGAATGTATTGGAAACAATGGCTTGCGCACAGAGGTTTTTGCTTGCGGGTAGATCTGCGGCATTGAAACGGCAATTCTATTAGTTACGTACATTAGAAAGCCAAAGCGTTCAAATCACAAAAACTATAATTCTATGAGTACGTACATACATATACCATTTATGGCGGATAGTGAAGCCAACAGGGTTTCTTCTCTCCCTACCAACCCATTTAACGAAAACTTCGTAGCTTCTCGTTAATTATTATTATCATCATCATTATAGCCCATTCCCAAGAAAAAGAATGATAGATTTTATAAGAAACTTAGGGTGGATGGAGATAGCGGGAACTCGGTATTTTCACAAGTGCATCCCGTACTACCGCCAAGGCATTCTAGCTTGGAAACAGAGATCATGTCTATAAAAAGGGGATTCCGATGTAAGTATGTCCGGTAAGGTTTAAATAAATCGATATACAACGTGTAGGTACGGCATGCGTATTTCCGTTTCCGTGTTCATTAGAAGACAGTACCTACTGCATTGAAACACGCACGAGTTAGTCGCGCTAACGGCCTTTACAAGCTCGTGTTCAATTCTAGGATTCAATTCGTCATCTATAATCACAAGTGTGCATCCCATACGTGTTTCAAGGCAATGAACACAGAAACGGAAATACGTGTACAGGTAAAGCCGAAAGCAAGAGGGTAATGTATGCAAAGTATACATATTTCACCAGTGTAAACTAAATACTAAAAATACACAATTAGTGTCTTGGCTGTTAGTTATTTATTACCTAACGAGCACGGATATTTGCGGCTTAGTGACATAATAGCATAATCGCATTTTAAAATTGCACAAGAACGCTGTCGTGATTGGTTCATTGTATAATCTCGGTGCGATTGCTCTCAATCTCATTTCGTGTGTTAATGATAAGCTTACTAGTTACATATTAGTTAATAGTTTTTATTTCGACCGCGTGAATTAGCTAAGGTGTTTTAAAAGTTCGGCAACGACCCGAAAAATATTCCGGATTTTTACGATTTTTTTTATGTCGATGAAAAACTGATTAAAATAAGTTCCACCGTTCCCAAACGATGTTTTGGTTCAAAATAGGAACCTCTTGTTTTAAAAAAAAAAGGATTTAAGATCACACATAGTAGGATAATAATAGGTGAAAGTATTTAACGAAAGACAGACAGATGAACTGATGAAAAGAGAGTTTAAAACTGTGGTATGGTTTTAGTGTCGTTCAAATAACTATTATGAGCTTAAACCATTGCAGGTGTACATTTCGAAATAATATTTATTTGTACAGACGCCGAACTGCGCTCAAGATCACTTACAATCTGCTTAGAAATGAGGATCTTAAGACTGAGTTCTTTATCCTACAATCTCTATAGATAGATTATACTTCAGAAAACAGTTGCACACATTAAAGAAAATTCAGAACTACATCCATTTTATACATAAACACTAGGTATTACCGTTTTGTTACATACTTACTTTTGGGAGAACTATCTATCGAGAAAATTTTATCCAATCGTGTTTCTGCTTCACAACGAGACCCAAAATACACGACGTTTAAATTTTAAAGTAGGTAAATGTCTTTATAGTTTTTAAACTAAAATCGCTTAAATCGCCGTCTACGCCGTTAATACTTAATATCATGTTAATAGTTTTATAATTTTCATCCCAGAAGTGTCATTAATAAATAATTGATATGCCTAATTCCTATGCAATCGAATGTTAATATAGGTATGTGTTAAGTATAAAAAGGCATTGATTAGTTATTAAAATATGCAAATTGTTCCATTCAATTGTTTCAATAATTCATATTATATTTGGGTTTGCTTTACAAATGAACAATTTAATATGGAATTTACAATTTACATTATAATTACTTAAACATCCATCAAAATTGACTCAATAGTACTGTTGGTACTTACTTAAAATCTGAATACTGAAAGACATTACGTCTGGAATGAATGCAACGAGACAACAACAAAACTAAGTACATAATATTAATATAATCCTCGAGTATTATGAATTCAATGAATTTGAATATTAAAATTTTAAACTCTAATTTACTCGTATTCCTATTTCCTAATGCCGGTTCCCAATATTCTATCTATCTTCTATTTGCCCTACTAGAGATATCAATGTGAGTTATGTGACATAAGCTCAATACAAGTTATGTCAAATTTCTATCTCTAGTTAGACAAACCTATAATCGGCGCAGCGAACCGTGATCCCTATGACACTGACAGCTAATATCACCATATAACATTGTAGTGGCGTCACCATTAAATCGGGATCATATTGGGGGCGTCTAAAAATGCCATTTATAAATTGTACGTAGCTTTATACCATTAGTAATGATATTCCGTTGATATTTTTAACAATTCTTAACATTTACAAGAAGTTATGTCAATCTGAATTTATGTTTACGTCCTGCAAAACTTACGTCGTGTGACGTTTATCGACTAGGGCGGCAAGTATCGATAAAAAAATGTCGGTAATGGAAACGAGTGCACAATTTTTCAGATAAAATAAATAAATGGGGAGCATTCATTTTCATGATAAGATATATACTTATATAGCAAATACGTGTTTACCGGGTTAAGCATTATTAGAAAATAACATGGTTGGAAACTTTCGTTTTACTTACCTACTTAATCGATGCCAAAAATCTTAAATTAATACAACAACAACAAAATGGACATTAAAAATGCACATTGTAATATTTTTTAAAACATGTTTACCAACGTGGCTTAAGTGCAAGCCACGCCTTTGTCTAAAAAAAAAAAATATCGACTCAACCAAAGACACGACCCATCACTAAACGAACTGTCATAAGGCTCATGGTTCGCCGCGCGGAGAATAGATAGAATAGATAAAATCGAATATTGAGAACCGCCATAAGTCATTCAGATTTTGCGTCAGGTTGGAATAAGGAACAGTTGTTGAAATAAAAATAATTATTATTGTATTAAATATTGTTATTAAATAATTATTTATCCTCACTAGTAAAAAATAAATATTTTTTCTTTAAAATGAACTTAAATTAAATTTACTTTAAAAGTTTTTCAGTAAAGTCAATTTAGATTTTCGTGACGTGAAACACAGAAAAACTACAGTGTTAAATTCGTGATGCGTGGTAGGAATAAAATTTCACGTGTTTTCAAACCAAAACAACGATTCTGTAAACACATCGCCTGCCAGCATTCGAATAACTAGGTGAGACCACTGCTGACTCAACATTCAACAACACATCAAATCATGCAAAGGTTGTTTACACCTGTACATGATCCTGCGATTATAAGCATCTATTTTTTTTTTGACATTTCTTACTATACTTAGGTTAGGTAATTCTACAACTATAGATTTCACACTCAGAAGTTCTAAATAACTTATTTAAACTTTCCAAAAGTCTTTACATGACTATTGTAGTATACACTCGTAGTCTGTGGGGTTGTCATAGACAAGTAAATATATATACCCCACTACTCCAGTACTGAAGTGTAGGAGTGTGAATAAGGGCATCGTAAGTAAGAGAGTACACAACAACTTTCATTACAGAAACCTGTTAATAAACATACTACTATGAATTGAAGTCTACTGATTGTAAAGGCTCAAAAAGAGTAGGCGTTAACAAACCTAATCGAGGGAAAGCGTCAGCGAAAATTATTACTCGGGTTTTCTCCTATTTGCTCGGAAACTGTAACTCATAAACTCTGGCAAAAATAACAAACAACAAAACAAAAAACAACAACGACAATTTTTAGTCGCGATCGATAAATATCGCACAAGTTGACTGCGATGGCTCACATGTTTACGCATTGTGGGCAAACACCCTAAGCTTCCAATTTGGCAAAGACTTTAGTTTCCGAAATTAGTTCTCATCTAATAGCGACTTAGCGCCCAATTAAATTATGATTAGCTTTAGCGGTAACTACCAGTAAATTACCTATTGCCACATTTAGGTATACGCGTGGGAAGGTAATCTTTCATTTCTGTAATAACAAGCTAATGGCTATTTCGTTTGAAGGACAAAACGACATCGACATCGCGAAAGTATTTTCTATTTTTATTTGCTTTAAAGATTGATGATATACTTAAACTTCTGTTTTTATATTGGATATTATATTGATGGATATTATATTGTAGTATTATGTAAAAATGTAGTAGGCAGCTCAGATTACTATTATATAACAGAAGTGTGGTCGCAAAATACACATACATTTCGAACCATAACCTAACCCAATACTAGTTTTGTAAAAAATATATTATTAATAGAATTAATGTTTTACACTATTAGATACAGCTGACCAGTTCATGAAATGCAACCGTTTCATAAAGTGCTCAAATTTAAAATAACCACACTATAAGATGTTAAGGTTAAACAATTCTTACATTGTTGTTACCTTTATAACTAAAGTTCAAATTGGATACCATTTTAATTATATGGGTAGATATACAATTTCAAATCCAAATTACACATGATAATACAATTTGTTGATAGCTAAAAAATACCTTTCTTACTATAGAATTTCTTTCTACCACTAATTCTATCATGGAAGCTGCATAGATATATTATGTAACTATTGAAGAACATTACTAGGTAGTTATAAGTAGATAAAACCAACCCTTTGTTCGGTACTTCAACCATTTAAAGGAAAAACAGCCTAATTATATAACGTACTAGCAAACGCCCGCGGCTTCGCTCACGTTGACCTTCTGCTTTACTCCCTCAGGCGTTAAGTTTCCAAAATTCTTGTATTAACTGTCATTTAATTTAATTTTGACCACTAAATATTTCCTAATGCTTGCTGGTTATAGTCAGACGTCGACTTGCAAAGCAATTGGCCCAGTAACAAAAAAGTTCAAAATGGCGGCCAAAAAGTTCATCATTTTTTATCTTGACCACAAATTCCTTCTCTATGCTTGCTGCGATAGTCAGATATCGATTTTCAAAGCAATCGGCCCAGTAACAAATAAGTTCAAAATGGCGGCCACTTTTTTAAATTTTGACCACGAAAGTTCATCATTTTTTTATCTTGACCACAAATTCCTTCTCTATGCTTGCTGCGATAGTCAGATATCGATTTTCAAAGCAATCGGCCCAGTAACAAAAAAGTTCAAAACGGCGGCCACTTTTTTAAATTTTGACCACAAATTCCTTTTCTATGCTTGCTGTCATAGTCAAATATCGATTTTCAAAGCAATCGGTCCTGTAACAAAAAAGTTCAAAATGGCGGCACCTTTTTTAAATTTTGACCACAAATTCCTTCTCTATGCCAGCTGCCATAGTCAAATATCGATTTCCAAAGCAATCAGTCCAGTAACAAAAAAGTTCAAAATGGCGGCCACTTTTTTAAATTTTGACCACAAATTCCTTCTCTATGCTTGCTGCCATAGTCAAATATCGATTTTCAAAGCAATCGACCCAGTAACAAAAAAGTTCAAAATGGCGGCCACTTTTTTAAATTTTGGCCTCAAATTCCTTCTCTATGCTTGCTGCCATAGTCAAATATCGATTTTCAAAGCAATCGGCCAAGTAACCAAAAAGTTCAAAATGGCGGCCACTTTTTTCAAATTTTGACCACAAATTCCTTTTCTATGCTTGCTGCCATAGTCAAATATCGATTTTGAAAGCAATCGGCCCAGTAACAAAAAAGTTCAAAATGGCGGCCACTTTTTTTAAAATTCGACCACAAATTCCTTCTCTAAGCTAGCTGCCATAGTCAAATATCGATTTTCAAAGCAATAGGTCCAGTAACAAAAAAGTTCAAAATGGCGGCCACTTTTTTAAAATTTGACCACAAATTCCTTTTCTATGCTTGCTGTCATAGTCAAATATCGATTTTCAAAGCAATCGGTCCTGTAACAAAAAAGTTCAAAATGGCGGCACCTTTTTTAAATTTTGACCACAAATTCCTTCTCTATGCCAGCTGCCATAGTCAAATATCGATTTCCAAAGCAATCAGTCCAGTAACAAAAAAGTTCAAAATGGCGGCCACTTTTTTAAATTTTGACCACAAATTCCTTCTCTATGCTTGCTGCCATAGTCAAATATCGATTTTGAAAGTAATCGACCCAGTAACAAAAAAGTTCAAAATGGCGGCCGCTTTTTTAAATTTTGGCCACAAATTCCTTCTCTATGCTTGCTGCCATAGTCAAATATCGATTTTCAAAGCAATCGGCCCAGTAACCAAAAAGTTCAAAATGGCGGCCACTTTTTTTAAATTTTGACCACAAATTCCTTTTCTATGCTTGCTGCCATAGTCAAATATCGATTTTGAAAGCAATCGGCTCAGTAACAAAAAAGTTCAAAATGGCGGCCACTTTTTTTAATTTTGGCAACAAATTCCTTCTCTATGCTTGCTGCCATAGTCAAAAGTCGATTTGCAAAGCAATCGGCCCAGTAACAAAAAAGTTCAAAATGGCGGCCAAAAAGTTCAAAATTTTTCCTCCTCAAAATTTGGATCTCGAAAATCCCTTTCTGAATACGAATTCATGATATAATACCAACCTAGGTACCAAATTTCAGATCTCTACGACTTGTAGCTTTTCGGGAATTCCTGGAACAACGAAAAAATTACACTTTTATGTATGGAGAAATCCATAAAACCAACGGTTTTCACCCCTTCAAATTTGAATTTCTGGAATCCCCGTCTTAGTACGAATTCATGACCTAATATCAACCTAGGTACTAAATTTCAGATCTCTACGACTTGTAGCTTTTCGGGAATTCCTGGAACAACGAAAAAAAAATCACTTTTGTATGGGGAAATCCATAAAACCAACGGTTTTTACCCCTTAAAATTTGAATTTCTGGAATCCCCGTCTTAGTACGAATTCGTGACCTAATATCTACCTAGTTACCAAATTTCAGATCCCTACGACTTGTAGCTTTTCGGGAATTCCTGGAACAACGGAAAAAATTTTACTTTTGTATGGGGAAATCCAAAAAACCAACGGTTTTCACCCCTTAAAATTTGAATTTCTGGAATCCCCGTCTTAGTACGAATTCATGACCTAATATCTACCTAGGTACCAAATTTCAGATCTCTACGACTTGTAGCTTTTCGGGAATTCCTGGAACAACGAAACAAATTACACTTTTGTATGGGGAAATCCCGAAAACCAACGGTTTTTACCCCTTAAACACGGAATTTCTGGAATCCCCGTCTTAGTACGAATTCATGACCTAATATCTACCTAGGTACCAAATTTCAGATCTCTACAACTTGTAGCTTTTCGGGAATTCCTGGAACAACGAAACAAATTACACTTTTGTATGGGGAAATCCCGAAAACCAACGGTTTTTACCCCTTAAATACGAAATTTCTGGAATTCCCGTCTTAGTACGAATTCATGACCTAATATCTACCTAGGTACCAAATTTCAGATCTCTACGACCTATAGTTTTGGCGGAATCCGTGGAACAACCAAAATGCCTCATTCTTTTATATATATAGATATTGGGTTTTGAAAGCGTATAAAAATAATAACTCAGTTATGTACATTAAGGTTTTCCTCATGAGATTAGAATAACCATATTAGTCACATACCTTTAATGATAATATCTTAAATTCCAATTAGGCTTTGCATAATTAGTTACCTTTAAGTTTGAAAGGGACTTCCCTTCGTTTGACGACTGGTTATAATATAGTATTTTCTTATTACTTGATGCAACATAAACACTTCATTGCAGAAGAAACGCGTTTTAACTCATAAATATACGCATTGTTATTTGATGTACTAAAAGTAGTTGCATATGTAACAAGTAAGTACTTAGTTAGTCATAAGGAAGCTTTGTAAAGCGACTGGTAAACATAATAAGTTCTATGTTCTTATAGAGAGTTCTTGTAGAGTTTAACACCACGTGTTTTCATGTCCTTACTTCTGAATTCATGCTGGAGATGGACAAAAGTTTATTAATTGTGATCCCTGCTTTCGATTGCAACTAACTAGTCACGGTTGCAGATTGGAGAAATTAAAAAAAACTAATCGACGTGTTTAAACTTTAAAGTAATAATCTAATCGTGACAATATTTTATTGCCTCATCCTGTTTTAAAATTATTAATTTAATCGTGATAAATAATTTCGTTACACCTTTTGAGATGATGGAATAGAAATGCAATTGCAATCGAAATCGTCCTTAACTATGATAAAATTTTGCCTACTTCTGCTCTTAGCAGGCCGACAAAATAATAGCTTATTCGTGGAAAATGCCTGATTGATATTAGAAAGTAACATTATTTTTCATTATTTCCAGACAAGCGAGTAATACAGAACACAGAAAAAAAAATAAAAAAAAATAAACACGTGAATTTAAATCAGCGTTGATTGATCAATTTAATTCATTGAGCAATACAGCAATGCACGAATTGGGCCTAACGAGTTAACCCGGACATCGACCCGCGGGGCTTCAAGGACACTACGGAACGATTAATACTATAAAGCCTTTTCAGACGCACCAACCAAACTAAAAATTAAAAAAAAAATCATTGATTGTGGGTTATTACAAGATCACCAACAATCCAATCGCCCTGCACAATGTACTTGCTAACAACTGTTTGAAAATTTTGAAATTTTGTCAAGCATAATATAATTTATATACAACTCAATAATGCTTTAAGTTTATGTTGCAAATGTTCAAAGTCACACAAGTAAAGTAAGCGAAGGAGTTATTTATTTTAGCTTCGTAAGGAAACCAGAATCGAACAAAACATCGCAACTCGCGAAACAGAGGGGTACAACGTGGTACCTACGATGAATTTTTAAGGATCCAAAGTTCATCCAGTAGGTAAATGGTTAGTTTAGTAGTTGCGGCGCGAAAGGATAACAATTATCAAGCATACATATAAACTTTCTTTAGCCTTGACAATGTCAGTAGGAATACAATTAAGCTCGACGACAATTTTTTAAAGAAATATATTATTTACCTGGTGAAATATTATTATTCTACATTTAAACATGTGGTTAGCCACATACAACTACTGACATTGCAACAAATGTTGGAAAATCAGTAGACGCTTTAAATATGACACGACCTTTTTTGTTGGGCGGAAGCATCATAAACCTTCGGATGTGATGAGGCAACGTTCTTTGATCGTACTAATAATGACAGGAGGGGATAACTTATTCAAAAGGTGTATTCTACATAGCCTGTGGTTCGAATACCTAAATATCATAGTGTTAGAATTACCTAACAGTTATTGTATTTGTCAATCGTATATTTATTATTTAGCTTTAAATACGAAAAATATCCATTGTTAAGCTCTTTTCTTTGAGAGAGTAAATAAAGGTGTTCTAGGCAAGCGCGCTCCAACCTAGACCTAGAATCATGGCTAACGGAAGGTCGCGAGTTAACTAGACTGTTCCAAAGGAATTAATATCGAAATTGTTTTATATCTGACGCGAGATCTTGGGTAGTAAATAAATAGGTATAGTGGTAGAGGAAAAAATACGCGTCATTTATTTACTTTATTATAATGTTCTTATGCGACTAAAATTAAGCTAAGTACCTACACTCCTACTTATTTAGTGCGCAGTTAGTCGATATTTCCGTGTAAGAAGTCTTTATCTAGGAACCAATAGACAACACCTAAGTTATTATCGGAAATATATTTATTGACGCATGAATGAATACGTACTGTGCATACATTTGCCTATTTTATTATCAAAAAACACCTATCATACATAAGTTGCCGAATTACGTAAAAATAACGTACAAATTATGTTCACATAACCACATTTATTGTTCTGTGGACTACTTTACGCTATAGTAGTGTTAATATCTCGCTGCAGACTCGGTCATAAATCATTCGAGTGTTTCGCTTTTGTTGTTCGTTGTTGAGTTGTGCATTACTGCAGAACAACAAAAGCGAAACCCTCGAATGATTTATGACCGAGTCTGCAGCGATATAATAACACCTATAGTTGAATTTAGAATACAATGTATTTTTATTTTATTACTATTTGCGCTCATCTACTATGGTCTGAGAATAAAGAGGGATATTATCATCACCACACTTTCAAAATACAAGACAGACCTCTTTTTCCTGAAACAAAATATATAACTGTCCTAATCCTATACACCATGTAAGAAAACAGCGCATTATTATTTACCTTAGTAACCGGCAAGTTACGGTTAATTAAACTCGCTTGCTTGAACCGTGTGTTTTACATGATATTTATTGCTTCCGTTATCCGGAACGGAGGTGCATTGTAAACTTGCATCGGTGATAAGCGTCGCATATTACACGTCTTACACTAAGTAATAAATTTTAATACATATAACGTAACATATAATTACGTATTATATTATGTATACAATTTACATGTCGAGCTTTGCCAACCATGTGCAATTAATTATCAATTTAATGAATCCTATCTACGCGTCAGATACAATTTACGCAATTCATTTCATATATTGAATAATTTATTCACACATAACTCATAGGTCTAATTATCAAATATCACTGTATATATGTCTCAATAACTTAAAACAACTTACTTATATGTTTAATTTCATTACAAATTAATACTTCAGTTAATTGACTTTTATCAATCATGCTGTGCTTTAACCAATCTGCTTATTCAGTATTTATATTTATTAAATCTGTTATTAAAGCGTTACAAAGTTCAACATTTATTATGTTTATATTATTATTAAAGTTGGCGCTATCTTAACTCTAGCTATGATAAAAAATTATACAGGGTTATATAAAAAATACCAAATCGCTCTCGGTCTGTAGTTGTTTACATTAACACTAACAAATTTTGTTCTACGACTTTTCAAAATTCATTATTAATTTAATTCATACAAAAAATGTTATTTCAGTTGTTTACATTAACACTAACAAATTTTGTTCTACGACTTTTCAAAATTCATTATTAATTTATTTCATACAGAAAATGTTATTTCTGTAAAGTGATATTACTCTGTTGCAGTTTCGCGCCGAGAGTTCGCGCGCCGGCCGTCGCGCCGTTGCCACTTGCCGTTGTTACATTACAGAGTAGGAACAATTAGAGTATCTGTGTAAAATGTTGAATATTTGATATTTATTTTAGAATAAACGTTTTTAGTTTTAATGTAAATAAATACAGGCCGAGAGCGATGAGGTATTTTTTATATAAACCTGTATTTACTAACTTAAACTCTACTCCTGCAACAGAGTTAACATCATCTAACTCCATAGTTAAATATTGTTATCCAACTTATGATTGCTCATGTATTATGCAGTCACTTAGTTCTCTCGGTCACTCGGCGTTTGTAATTATAAATCAGTCACTGTCATATCGTACCTACCTTGCTGACATTCGCAGGGTTAACATGGGAAATTTTTCCTCATTTCTTGCGAGCCATAATAGAGTCTTAACACTTAATTGAACATTATCCTCTGTCTTAAACGTTTCTGCGTCATAATGTTTATACCTATGGAGATAATATGTATAATGTATTTATGTATACTATTTATGTATACGTCTTTAATAGCAAAGGTTTTCTTGACTACCAATATACCTACTATTTATTATATGCTACATTGTAGTAAGAGTACTTTTCATAAGGAAGTTGCGAATTCTTATAACACAACAACGCCCAGAATTTAATAATTACTATAATAATACTATAATGATCACTTTCAAGTCGGGTTCGCGCACTTAAGGTTCTATACCCTCAAGAATTCATACCAAAACACAATAATTGAAAAAAAAGGTGGTTTAGGAGCCCTCCTCAAATATTTTTTATGTGAATGATAACGGCAACCAGCAAAAACAAAAAAAAAAACAAGTTTCTACCCTTCGGGTACGGAACCCTAGAAAATACGTTTATGCATTCATTAGAATTGATAAAACGTAATGATAATAATTTATTTACAATACTTACTGTAGCACATAAATCACGAGATATTGTAAATTTTATAACGGATAAATCATGAATATACAAATAGAATCTTTATTTCGTAGTTCATAAAGCAGAACTTCCATTTAAAGATAGATTAAGTAAGATAGGTTAGACTTGGTTACAAGTCTGAAGTCGAATAATTTTCATATCGAATTCTCATCTCATTTCTCGATATTAGTTCAAAGGATATCTATAGATATCTTAAGGATATCTATTACCGATGATTGTTGTTAATTGGTAAAGACATATTACTGATCGATATTACAGACGGCAAGGCAAAGCTGTGAAAAACCATTTGCAGTGTTCTTTCAAATCGATCGTAGAACAAAATATAAGTCCAGCCAAGTGCGAGCCAGACTCGCATATCGAGGGATCCGTACCACAGAAATCCATTAAAGAAATAACCTGTCAAGTGCGAGTCGGACTCGCGCACTGAGGGTTCCGTACTTCAACCGGAGGAATAAAATCATAAAAACCACTTTTCTTATCGAACCGCAAAACTAACTTTGTTTTTAGAGGTTTTATTGTAAATATCAAAAAACTACTTATTAGATCTCGTTCGAACCAATTTTCGGTGGAAGTTTGCATGGTAATGTACATCATATATTTTTTTTAGTTTTATCATACTCTTATTTTAGAAGTTACAGGGGGGGGACACACATTTTACGACTTTGGAAGTGTCTCTCGCGCAAGCTATTCATTTTAGAAAAAAATGATATTAGAAACCTTAGTATCATTTTTGAAGACCTATCCATAGATACCCCACACATATGGGTTTGATGAAAAAAAAAATTTGAGTTTCAGTTCTAAGTATGGGGCACCCCCAAAATTTATTACTATTTTTTAAATTTTGTGTGAAAACCTTAATGCGGTTCACAGAATACATCTACTCACCAAGTTTCAACAGTATAGCTCTTATAGTTTCGGAAAAAAGTGGCTGTGACATACGGACGGACAGACGGACAGACGGACAGACGGACAGACGGACAGACAGACATGACGAATTTATAAGGGTTCCGTTTTTTGCCATTCGGCTACGGAACCCTAAAAAACTATTAAAGTCACACCATAAATCTATATTTACCATATTGCAATTGAAAAATTTTGGTAAAGAAAAAATATTACGTTGGAGGAAAAGAAGTACATTATAATCGTTACCGCAACAGGGAATTAGCTACGAAAACGGGTGAAAAACTTAATGAAACGGCTTGAAAAAAGTATAAACTGTATCACTTGTTGTTATAATGGTATATTGACCATTGGTATAATAGTACTGCGGGGCTAGACAAAGTCACAAGCGTTTGGCGTTAACGCTAGTCGACAAAAATGTATGGACATAACAAATGACTGTAGAAAAACCACGATAATAATTACTAAACACGCTGTGTTTGATACTGTCGGCTGTCAATTGTCAAGCGAAGTACGCTAAAGTTATCTACAAGGTCTGCGAGAACGCCAGCGAGCGTTCAAGTTAGCGTAGTTAATTATTGAAACACAGCGTGTTTAGTAATTATTATCGTGGTTTTTCTACACTCATTTGTTTTGGCCATACATTTTTGTCGACTAGCGTTAACGCCAAACGCTTGTGACTTTGTCTAGCCCCGCTGGTAAGCTAAAACCATAACTATATTGTACTTACGAGAGAAAATAATAAAAGACGGTGAAAAAACTGCCTAGATACCTACTAATGACCTTAGACAATTAATCGATTATTATTTATATTTCAGGCTTTCAGAATGGATAAGAATAACCTTGTAGACTTCAAAATTTTCCTCAAGAGATTTTGTCTCTGCATCAAACTAAGAAATGGTTAATTAGTGTCTTACCACTTGGAAAATTTCTCTGCGAAAACTCTGAGACTGGGCTTTCAGCTCTTCACTTTTCTATAAGACAATGTCTCTGAATGCTAGAATCTGTAAGTATTTTTGCCATCACTCGCCACATGCTGTCAGGCACCGCCTGAAGGCATGTGGTCAGTAGTACTACCATTACATTACAATTAACCTAGGAAGCACCTGACAATGGACCATAATGTGGACGGGACTTACTTTACTGGATGATATATTCATCTACCTTAGTTTGTCCGGGTACCTACCATGCACCGTTGTGTCGTTTATTCTACCGTGAACACCGATAAGCAACCTCAGGATATAAGCATCCGAACGATTTACGTAAACTTTTTTCGCACAAGCATACAGTAGCGCCATCTGCCAAAATTCTAGATATAGGTGGCTGCTGAGCGAACTACAGCGTGGCCTTACTGATGGTGGCAAAACAAGCATTTATTATCTATAGTTTTTCGATTTGAAAAGTGATTACTGGACAAAATAATACTTAAGAACTGATGAACCATGATGATGAAGCAGTGCAGTGTGCAGTTTGATATTGCAATGCAAAGTTCTGAGAGACACTGCATGTGACATAGCCCATAGGCAGGTATAAGGTACATAAGGGAACGTCATCCCGTCTCATAATTTCTTTGTTATCAAAAAAAGTTAAGGACAATCATCAACCAATAATAATGGGCCGGGTATTATTATAATGGCAGGTGTTATTAATGCCGCTATCAGCATATTATAAAGTAAAAACAATTTTCATATTACCTTCACGTAAATCCACGTGGAAAATAAATATTTTCATTTTCATCACCATCAAGGTCAAAGAAATCAATAACTTCTAGTTATTTCCCTATACATTTACAATCAAATAACCTGCAGATTATACTCTGCAGGTAATTTGTTTCATTGATTTGATACTTTACCTCTGGAGTTCATTGCGAACGCTACATGCTTGATGCTATGAAGACCATTTTGGCATGTGACATTCGCATTGTATGCTACTTCAGTTTGTTTCACTATGGAGTCTGGTATATTGCTATGGAGCTCTCCTCTGTCAAAAACAAAACGATCTTCATATATTGCTGCTACTGCTATAGTCTTATACGTGGTCTCTACCATAGATCAACAGCTAACTATGTATCAACTACTTATGTATACTCATACTGTACTTATTCAGAACCAATAGTACTCAAAATTCAGTTTTAGGATGTTACGGTACGCAACGGTAAGACCCATCGTCTTACCTTGAAATGTTCAAGCATTTCAATCTGCTGCAATGTTCAAGCATTTTAATGCTGAAATTCAAAGTTCATATATGAGTTGTCTATGTATGTTTCTAACTTATTCACGATGCAACTATGGAACCGTTTTGACTGTTTTGAATGGAGATAGATTTACCCTATACGAACACATATTATGCGAGCATTTTTCAATAACTTTTTATTCTGGAAAAATACATAGTTCCCGTAGATTGGTGAAAAGTAGCCGCGGGCAAAATCTCGTTTCTTATAAACAAACAGCCAAAAATAAACGTCAGTCTGTTGCAATAATTCATTTAGCGCAGCCGCTGCCGACGGATACGGTAAGCCGTCTGCCATAATTATCCGTTTCTGTATGTTTCAATCTAATGGTTCTAAATTAGATGCCAAGAAATTACAAGATGGAGAGTTTTTACATCTCAATTCTGGACACTATCCATACTTATTTTAATCATTTTCTATTTCTTGTTTGTTTATTTGCTACCTGATGGAGATTATTTAAGGCACATATATAGTATATATTTAATTCAATATAAGCTTACGCTTGACTACAATCTCACCTGATGGAAAGTGACGATGTAGTCGAAGATAGAGCGCGCTTACCTAGAATATCTCTCAAATTCACTCTTTTTTTGAAGGTACCCAGGTCGTAAGATGCGGGAAATACCACACATAATATTATGGGGCCAATTTAGGATTCAATCTGCATCGTCTTTCGTCAGTTTATCAGTTACCATCAGGTGAGATCGCTGCCAAGTATTTTTAAGACCGTAGACGGTTTTTATTTTTGTCTCCCTTTCTCGAAATACGTTGGGTGGGTGCAGCTGCAGCTTTGCGGGAGAAAATCACAGAAATCCAACGTTGACCTAATTACTAAAAAACTAAGCCAGTTACTAAACATTTCATTCTGAGCTTTTTCGGAACTTATTGCTATTGGAGCAACTTTTGGGAATATTTTCTACATACAGAATCGTGTACATGACGTCTAAATTTAAAATCTTTACCGTTTTTGACATGCAGGTCATTTAAAAATCGCTTAGTCGCATGTAGCCCGTTAAATTGTCATTAAAAAAAATTTTTCAGCTGGAATTCATAATAACCTACTAACACGGTTGAAGAACCTATTAATAACCCATAATATTCATTATTCAACTACCAAATTTTGAAATTATGATGAAACCACACTATGTGTGTGATACAATCGACCAATTTTCGATCTCCAATCGCCAATCCATCGTAAATGGCGTCAAGTTTCTTTATATGGCGCTATATGTACTGATTTGTACGCGTAGTATCTTACAAAGCAGTCATTCACATGCTCGTGTTCGTCCCCTTTAGGCCATGGCACGCGACCGCCATTGCTTCCGCGCTCCCACGGCCTTCCACTCCATAATATGCTTACGTAGATACTCTATATGCGGGCTTATTCTTGGAATCGCCTGCCTAACGACTCAGATAACGCGCCGGCTACATTTCGTGAAGTGAAATGTATAAAAACGTCGCGGCATTCGCGCCTTTACGCAACACACGTGAACCCACCAAGTGAAGTCTGTGGTGAAGTGAAGTGTACCAAACCAATACGTTAATCGCTAGACTGATGTATCTATATTCGATTTCGATTCGAAGCAGCTGCCTGAGCCAAGTGACAAATGGCGTTACTTCGCAAATCGCGACGTGTAGAAATGGAACGAAATTCAGAAAATTATGCGATTTGATTTGACGTTCAGTAACGCTCAGCTGAGCGTACCTGACGTCAAAATAGCGATAGTAGCGTAACGCAGGGGGCAGAAGTCAATCTATGTACATCGAAGCTTCACTTTGGCGAGGTAACGGAGAGAATTAGATTAGAAACATAAAAGTGACTAATTCGAACCTCACGCCTCTTGATACAAAGTTTTAAAAGAATAGCTATACCAATAAACTGATTGATTTATTACGACACAAAGAAAAGCGGTCTAGACAAAATCGATTTTCCACACATAAGAACAAAAGGGTTAAAATGAAATTGAATCTGAGAAATGCTGGATAATTCTCCTTATCATTTAGTTACGAACCGCCAACCATGGACCAGACGATATCAGGCTTTGTGGCAGCCAAGTGTAATCTGAGTGTCTTCAAGCGAACAGCGAATAGGCATTTTCCAGGCAAGCGCGCTCCACCACATCATTGACTTCCATGAGACATTATTGTATTAAAGCGCAAGCTTATCAATGAAAAAAAAATCCATCAACAATAATTATAAAAAGTTCTCCAGAATAAGTATGTTTGACGATAATCGTAAGCTTGTTTACGACAGTACGTATATACTGTTTTCGTTTAAATGCCGAAAGGAACTTCGCCATCGTCAAAGTTCAATGTCATCCAATGCATGGAAATATTTCCTATATGATTGACTAGCAGATACCCGCGGCTTCGCCCGCGTAAATTTTAGTTTTCTCTATTCTCACGGGAACCATCGATTTTTCCGGAATAAAAAGTAACCTTTGCGTTAATTTAGAGCGAAATCTATCTCCACTTAAACTTTCAGCCAAAAATTTTCAATAGTTGCAGCGTGAATGAGTATTTGTCCCGCTGGAATAGTGAAAAACAAATATTCAGAAATAACCATTGATTTTCCCGGGATAAAAAATAGCCTTCTCTATTCTAATTTTCAGCCAAATCAGTTCAGCAATTACAGCGTGAAGGAATATTTTTCCCGCGTGGATATCTGTTTTTCACTGTTCCCGAAGAAACGATGGATTTTTCCGGGATAAAAAGTGGCCTTAGTATTAATCCAGGATATAATATTATATCTCTATTCCAAATCAGTTCAGTAATTACGGCATGAAGGCATATTATCTATCATTTTTATCATGGAAACCATGAAATTTTCCGGGATGAAAAGTATCCTATGTATTAATCCAGGATAAAATCTATCTCCTTTCCGAATTTCAGTTATATCAGTTCAGTAAGTGCAGCGTAAAGTAGTATTTTTCGTAAAGTAGTAGTAGTAGCTTATGTGTTAACCCACGATGTAATTTATCACCATTCCAAATTTGAGCCAAATCGGTTCAGTAGTTTTGGCGTGAAGAAGTATTGAATCTTGGTAAAATACGAACTTTGGAGCCTCGTTTCACCCCTTAAGGGAGGGAATTTTGAAAAATCCTTTCTTAGAGCACCCCTAGACCTGATAAGGAACCTGTGTGCCAAATTTGAAGTCTCTAGACCCAGCGGTTTGAGCTGTGCGTTGATATATCAGTGAGTGAGTGAGTCAGTATCTTCTTTGATATACCATGAAATTTTCCAGGATGAAAAGTAGCCTATGTATTAATCCAGGATAAAATCTATCTCCTTTCCGAATTTCAGTCATATCAGTTCAGTAAGTGCAGCGTAAAGTAGTATTTTCCGAGCGTGAATATCAATTTTTAAGTTTTCCCGAGAAAACCACGGATTTTTCCGGGATAAAAAGTAGCATTGTTATTAACGCAAGATATCATCTATCACCATTCCAAATTTCAGCCAAATCGGCCTTGTACTTGCGGCGTGAAGATTTTTTTCCGCGTGAATTTCGGTTTTTAACTAATCCCACGGGAACCATGGATTTTCCCGGGATGAAAAGTAGCTTATGTGTTAATCCAAGATGCAATTTATCTCAATTTCAAATTTGAGTCAAATCGGTTCAGTAGTTTTGGCGTGAAGGAGTATTGAAGCTTGGTAAAATACGAACTTTGGAGCCCCGTTTCACCCCTTAAGGGGGGGAATTTTGAAAAATCCTTTCTTAGAGCACCTCTAGACCTGATAAGGAACCTGTGTGCCAAATTTGAAGTCTCTAGACCCAGCGGTTTGGGCTGTGCGTTGATATGTCAGTGAGTGAGAGAGTCAGTATCTTCTTTGATATACCATGAAATTTTCCGGGATAAAAAGTAGCCTATGTATTAATCCAGGATAAAATCTATCTCCTTTCCGAATTTCAGTCATATCAGGTCAGTAAGTGCAGCGTAAAGTAGTATTTTTCACGCGTGAATATCAATTTTTCAGTTTTCCCGCAAAAATTATGGATTTTTCCGGGATGAAAAGTAGCCTTTTTATTAACCCGGGATATCATCTATGTCCATTCCAAATTTCAGCTAAATCGGTCTTGTACTTCCGGCGTGAAGATTTTTTTCCGCGTGAATTTCGGTTTTTAACTAATCCCACGGGAACCATGGATTTTCCCGGGATGAAAAGTAGCTTATGTGTTAACCCAAGATGCAATTTATCTCCATTCCAAATTTGAGCCAAATCGGTTCAGTAGTTGCGGCGTGAAGGAGTATTGAAGCTTGGTAAAATACGAACTTTGGAGCCCCGTTTCACCCCTTTAGGGAAGGAATTTTAAAAAATCCTTTCTTAGTGCACCCCTAGAGCTCATTAGGAACCTGCGTGCCAAATTTGAAGTCTCTAGACCCAGCGGTTTGGGCTGTGCGTTGATATGTCAGTGAATGAATGAATGAGTCAGTATCTTCTTTTATATATTTAGATTGAGGCTACATACGCTAAACATGCTTACAGCTACGTCAGATATGATGGAATTTTAAATGTTATAATGATAGTTAGAGCAACCTTGTTGGTATCAAAATTTATAAGTTGGGTAGTAGTATTAAAACTTTTTACAGCAGGCATAAAACTTCATTTTCTAAATAAGTATAGATCGTCGAATCTAAAAATGCCTTACACGTTGAAAGAATAATGACGTGGAGGGGCGTTCAATTATAAATCGGACGACGTCTACTGCATATCCTTAAGAATAAAATGTAAATAATGAAAATATATTTTAATAACTAAGTATACTCGTGCATACCTGGATCATTCTTAGAAAATTACAAAACAACAAGATTTATCTATTAAACTTCATGATAAGGAAAAACCGCTTTTCAAATGAGAGGCTTTTCATAAATCACAATGTTTATGAACAAAGATAAATAAATATACACAAAACGATCTCTACTTAATAATAAAAAGGGCAAAGAAATGCTTTTTAAGTACCTACCTACCTTGAAAGTAGAAACTAATACTTAGTATTAGAAATAGAAACTAATATATTTGTAGCTGTAAACCGCATTTTTGATATTTAATGAGATACATACACGCATTTACCGCTGTTACCTATTCCTTATTAAGTTTCTGCTGAGAAAGGCGATAAGTCTTGTTTATATCTATTAATTATCAGTAATATTATAGTAAATACTAATCAACACATGCATTATGAAACTGAATATACGCAATAACAATACCGTCACTGGGAATTTATATCTGGCGCCGTCCACTTACCTGCAACAAGACAATGTCAGAATTAACCTTCAAATGTCAGAACAAATGGTATATAAATAATTATTAGAACAAGAACAAAACATCGTTCCGTCGTGTGAGAACACGTGCGTTAGATATGAGAAACTCGTTATTATGTGTTCACTAACCTGCCCCTGGATTGTGTAAGACAATCGTATTCATCGTAATCGTAATCGGAACCAAATTCTGCCCGTTAATTGGTTCGCTGATTTACGTCAACCAATCGGCGGGCAGAATTTGCCAACGATTACGATACCCATGAATACGTTTTTCTTATGGTGTTCTTATGCAATCAGACCCCTGTACTAAATGCTAGACTAGATTTTTTCTAAGCAACCACTAAACGCATAAGAGCCCGCACTGAAGATGAATTAATGTAAGTCTAGACTCTTGAACTTAGTTTAGCGTAAGAGACATCTAGCGTCGTTATCTGAGATATATTAACAAGTGAAGAGCGAAAGGAAGATATGTTTTCTGATAATGACAATTATCATAGTATAAGTAGTTCAATCCACGTAGACGCGCCCCACTCCTTCCTAAAATTAAACAACTTATTACTACTATCACGACGTTAACGTTATAATTAATATTAACGTCGGAATAAAGATAAAAAAACAATGTTAAAAGAACACGTTAATTAATCAAAAAATAATTACTTAATCTCAGCACTTTCATATTCAAATATCTAATTCAAAATTAAATTAAGTTGAAATGGACCAAAATACAAAACTGGACCTTGAGTTTTTTGCTAATTAGGTAGGTAAGTCATTTAGATTATAATAAAAAATATGGATTTATTTTTTCTCCGTTAGCGAAACTGGTCTTCAACGTAATATACGAATTTTTCATTCAAAGCCAATGCCTAACTGTCTGTCTAAAGTTGTAAACTCTAAAGCAAAATCCGAAATTCTTACAACTCTTGAAAGTAGAGCACGTCTCAATCTCATGCTTTGAAATCCTTTTCACAATGAAACCGGTGACGACACACCCAAATGTTGAAAAAAAATAAACATCACAGATAAGCTGGCTGATTGTGTGCCAGTAAAACTAGATCCAGTAAACAAGGCTATAAAATAAATGGCAGAAGTCCACGGCCGGTTTCTTGATATTTGGACACTTTAACGGATACATGGCATGAATGCTGTATTAATGAATAAGTAGAAAGACGTCACTATATCATTCGTTAACAACCGACTTCAAAAAGGAAGAGGTTCTCGATTCAACTGTTTGTTTTTTCATGTTTGTTACCTCATAAGTCATAACCTTTGACCGGGTGAATCGATTTTGATGATACTTTTTTATTAGAAATCTGACGCTGTCCGTGTGGTCCCATTTCAATTTAGTTCAGTTTTGATAATGGTATCCATGAGAAAACCATACAAGTCTTAAAATTTTAATTGGAAAGCATGTATTCAACAGTAGTTTGATGATAGTTGAAGTCGATATTTTTTGTTAATTAACTAACGTATAATATCTGATCTCAATCTTACGAAATCCCAAGCTCCCATCTTAATGTTGGACGAGACAGTCTTAATACTTACCTTTCTCTTTGTAAACTAGCTCGACCGATTTTTATGTTTTTTGTGTTGGTGTTAGTAATCGGGTCATTTTGTGTGTCGGTACTCGGTAGGATCTGAGAATTTAAATAGGTGAACTATTTTCCAACAACTAAGTGAGGAATAATCTAAATAGCGCAAAGCAAGTTTGCCGGATCAGCTAGTAAGTTTACAATAATGACTTTACAGATCCTGGGGCAGTCTGAGTCAGTAATAATTATAGTCTGACGGTAATGATGATTATCTTGAAATAAAAAGAAAGTTTTCTTCGAAGGCATTCTATTTTTACGATAATCTTCGTGTTCACGAATTTCATAAGTTTAGACGACCGAATGGCGTAGCGGTAGCGAACCTGCCTCTGCGTCGGAGGTCGTGGGTTCGATTCCCACGACTGGTAAATGTGTGTGAGTGGGTGTTTTTCAATATATTATGTTCATGTATATTAATATGTATGTATATTTCTCAGTTATCTAGTAACCATAACCCAAGCTATCGCTTACTTTGGGGCTAGATTGCGATGTGTGTAATGTCCAGATATAATACTAAAAAAAAAGTACTTACGTCATAAATTTTTCTTGCATAATGAGATGCAATTGAGAAAATTAAAATAATCCAATCGAGTAATGACCTCGTATTGATCCATTAAAATCGCCAGGAAATATAATTACGTTCTTTCCAATTTGAAGGCAGCGCAATGGTAAACAAAGAGTGTTCGTGGGAACGTGTACCGTAGGTCAGGTTATTTCTGTCCATAAGAACTTCTGGAATGGAATTGAGCTCTGTGAAGTGTGAGTAATGCTATTAAACAGAAAGAAAAAGAATACGTTTAAATATTTGAAAATTTGTACGTTGTAACTTGCATTTTTAATCATATTATTTGTTGGCACTTAAAATTGTCCACACCTACACTTTTTGCTTATACTATAATTTAGTCTATTACTAGTCTAGTCTATTATTTTAGTATATACGTACTTAATATCTGATATCTATAAATTAGATCTTCTTAATTATATTTAATAGCAACTACTAATTCTTCTTTGACTACGAGCATGTTCGATTTGTGGCAAATGCACATTACGTTGATTTCATAAAAGTAGGAAAAATAGCTCAAATCAGCTATTCAACATTTCGTTTTTATTTTCATCAGCATTCCAGTCAACGCACCAACGTCTCTGCTCCAACCGATTATTCCATAGGTAAATCTATTCTTGATTTCTTCTCCCTCGCCTCTCAAACTATCTGTATTTAGCCTTCTATGAAGACTGGAGTGGCACAGAAATGGTTTTAGGAACACTAAGGAAAACATAATAAAATAAGTAACATAATTAGAACCATACTTATAGAAAACAAGAGCGAAAGCTATCGTAGTTTATTGTGTTACGACTTACGACGTTAAGGATACTTAACAAAATAGAGAAGCTATTATTGTTAAAATACTCCAGGTATTGTCAGCCAGTCTTGTTGAATAATTTCAATGGATTTTTGCAAGATCATCTTCATTCATATTAGTAACTTCAACAGTGACCCTGCTCCAATAATAGCACGTACAGTAAACTAACAATTCGGATCACGGTCGTGTGAAATTTCGAGCATAATAAGCGTACTAAGTATAATATAACATTGTTTGTTCACCTATCGCTATTAAAGCTAGAACACACAAGATGATTTGCGGCAGTAACAATGTGAGAGACAATGTGATTGTATCGACAACGCAGCACTGCTGAAAGTTTTTTTTTAATACATTTGCTCAAAAAGTTGACATTTCCATGTGTGTTTAGCGTGCGCAAAGTTATTCTTTTCCGCACTAGTGCTTTTGTGTTTTCTTCCTACGCGGCACCGGAGCGGGCGTACCAGGAGCGCATAAACACGAACACGGCATGCAAACACGGAGCAGGCAAACACGTAAAATCAATATTTTTTTTCGCAAATGTATTAAAAAACGTCGTTCAATGCACGTGCGGAATTGTCATTTTTACTCGTCCTTATAGTTGACCCTCGCCTTCGGCTTGGGTCAACAAACCGGGACTCGTAAAGAAATGACAAACTTTCCGCACTTATATTGAAATGTACTATTTTTATAATTGACAGGCTTGCAATTGGCTACAATCATGTCAGATGAACAGCAATGATGAGGTCTAGGATGCAGCGCGCTTGCCTAGAAAATGCCTTTTTACTCTTCTCGTGAAGGCACCCAGATTATTTATACTTGGCTGGGACACGAAGGCTGGAATGGTGTTCCACACCTTAGCGGTTCGTATCAGAAAACCGAAGTTATGAACAGTGTTATTGCATCTACGCATATATCGGAAACATGAGGTAACAATGCAGGACATGTGTCATCTTATAATTCTAATATATATAAATCTCGTGTCACGATGTTTGTCCGCGATGGACTCCTAAACTACTGAACCGATTATAATAAAATTCTCACACCATGTGCAGTTCGATCCAACTTGAGAGATAGAATAGTTTAAATCTCAAATTATAGTCGCAATTTTAATTTATTAATATAACAAAAACTTTAGCCACAGCAACGCGTGGCCGGGTCAGCTAGTAATATATATAAATCTCGTGTCACAATGTTTGTCCGCGATGGACTCCTAAACTACTGAACCGATTTAGTTCAAACTTCGTGAATATCTGTCGTTTGGTCCAACTTAAAAGATAGAATAGTTTTTATCCCACGTGGACGAAGTCGCGGGCATCAGCTAGTTGTTCTATAATATTCCGACTATAAAAGATAACAAGTTTTAAAATCTTTGACATTCCTTTTCTAAACTCAGAATACAGAGTTTATTCTGTATTCTGAGACCATTCGATAGGTTCCATTGGTTACACTTTCACAGTACACAATATGTAAAGCTAATGGTATCGTTGTGTAAATAAATAGTTCTGCTTGTACGGATTTTAAGTACCGTGTGAGAAAGACGGAAAACCCTCTATATCTGTGTTGTATTACTTTACTGTTCTATCTAAGTTGTAGTTGACTAATACTATTGTATTATTATTTATTTACTCGTATGTTTCTAGTGTAAAGACCCGCGCAGTTGCTCTGCTGCTGCTATGCGTTTTGTGTGTTACCACCTTAAGTTAAGTTAAGTTCGCATTACGTTTTTGTTGACAAACGTGATTTTAAAATCGTGCGAATTTCATGCATATAATTCGTAATTGTATGATTAGATATTTAGGTAAGTATCTGCTAACACTATTGTATGCTGATTGAAGTATGAATAAATTAAATTTCGCAATAGGTTTTTTGTTTAATTTTAAACGGTTACTATTTAGTGAAACGTTAACAACTTAACAATGGTTCGGTCAATGTCCATATTCGTTACAACCTTAACACATTTATTAGATCGCTGTTATTTATACTTTAATAACTATTTTCTTCTAACTTATATGTTTTATTGCATAAGAAACTGTTACTTAAATTGAATTAGATTAAATTCTAGTCACATCATCCAATCATTATTCATATTCAGCTGTGAGCAGACTTTTTAAAATACTTTGTCCAGATTTTGGTTATTTTGAACTACTTCATATTGGCGTTTTTTAAAGGCTCTTGTATACATATATCTCAATGCTCAAAGATAAAATTGAGTGGGCCATGGAGAGTGGAGACAGATTTACAAATAAATATATCTACAATAACAATGTTGAACAACGGTCGCTTCAATTCATATCATTCAAGGGCACAACAGCTGTTAAAAAAGATAACCTTTTACATATAATTTCATAATATAGCACCTGAGACTGAATTACAGCTTAACACATGAGGATTTTACTGAATATTTGGTTAGAATTCGTTGATGTATAAGTAATTCATATTGTATTTACCAAAGCCAAGGTTATGGCTCTAGATAAGTTACGTACAAACGGAAAAAAATTACTATATACCTGATAATAAGGAATAGGTACTAGATATCTTTATTGACAAACATATTATAATATCGTGGATAAATCCAATATGTCAAACGCAGGCTATCGTGAATATTGATAAATACTCGTGAAACATAACAAGTCACTGTTACGTTTACGATAAATAAAATACCAAACAAATAGGTATTAAATATATTGTACAAAATTCAATAACTTTACTATATGTACATAGCTGTTTGTGGTGATTCCCTCATTCTCTTCTGAACAAATTTGAATGAAAAATTTTTTTTTCAATGACCTTTTCGTATATAAGGGAAAAATTCATTCGGAGGAAAAATACGCTGAGAGCTGATGATTGACGATTTCGGAGACGGGTGAAGAGCACAGCCGGGGTATTGAAGATAGGTGGGGGGTGCTGGACCAAATGTCATTCGAAAGGTCATCCAATTGCCAGTGAGCTGAAAAAAAATTCAAAATGGCGGATTCAAAATGGCCGCCAAACTAATTTCGTCGATATCTCGGAAATTATAAAAATTGGAAGAAAAGAGGTTTTTTTTTTGTTTTTTTTTTCAGGACCCGAAGGTCTATTCGATGGATAGAAAAAAAATACAAAATGGCGGAAATATTTTTTCATAGAAAATTTATGGGAATATTGAAGAAATTTATGAATTTCGAAAACGCCTTTCACGAAAATTTTGATTTCATTGAAATTACTTTAAAAATGTGAAATTACTATTTTATCGAAAACGTAATATGTTTTGCTTTTATTATATTTAAAAAAAAACATGGGAAACAACCCAAAAAACAAGTAACAAAAATTCATTTCATAATGTATTGAGTGTATGTCGCAACACTAAAATACTGTTAATCTTGTATAATATATAAAAGTCAAATCTCACTGTAAGAATGAGAGATCAAAGAGATCGAGATCTCTTTCTCTCTTATAGAGCCATTTTCGGGTTTTTCACTAACCCGAGTTTCACAGTTAGGAGGGGAAAACAGAATGTGGGGTAATACTCTCATTAGAGGGGTCTCTCTTACCCAGTTTTCACTTTTTTTTTCCTTATTTAGTTAGTACTTGACTGCGATCTCACCTGATGGTAAGTGATGATACAGCCTAAGATGTTAACGTACTAACTTGGAAGGGTAAGTAAATTTACCCCAACGGTTTCCACAAGCATCGCACCGGAACGCTAAATCGCTTGGCGATACGTCTTTGCTGGTAGGGTGGTAACTAGCCACGGCCAAGGCCTCCCACCAGACCAGACCTGAGCCAATTTAGAAATTATAAAATCCTAAAGTGGCCCGTGGCGGGAATCGTACCCGCTACCTCCCACTCGAATCCGAGCGCGCCGCCACTGCGCCAGGGAGGTCGTTAAAACTTACTCAGGTTCCACTGTATAAGCATCAAGCTTATGTTTGTAATTTGTATAGTTATAGTAGGTATTTAGACATAACACAAGCCTGATTTAAATGTCATTCTAACAATTTAAGATTTCTAGATAAAACTCAATCATGAATGGCCTTGCACGAAAAGAAGCCTTTAAAAAAACACAATTGATACATAAAATGATAAAACTAATACATATTCACGATTTCTCAGTAAAAAAAACGAGCAGAGTCACGCGACTAACGGCAAAAAATATTATAAGTGCGACTAATTAATAGTCTAAAGTAGCCTGTACACAATGGCGTATGCTGGCCCACTGCAGGCCACGCACAACTGTAGGCCACGATCACTTGGTGTTCAAATAGTCTACCTACGAGAATAAAGTAGAGAAATATAGCTCAGTCCATGTAGCTGCAATTTTCATGCATCATGTAATCGATAATGACCATGGATGTATGGAATCCCGTATCAAGCTGATTAAAATCCAAACTTTACTTTTTATAGACTAAGGTCTCCAAATTGCGAATTCCAAAGTTGGAAAATAAACATGTTGTGCATCTCATGACATAGACAGGAAATGAGCATCGAAAAGAAAGTAACTATTTGTATGCAAAATTAAATTCCGGATATGAAAAACAAATTCCGATTGCCAATGGTTCTTAAAAACACTATTTAATTTTCCTAAAATATTTTGGTTTTGGTTAGTGCGAAAATTACCAACATCGCATGTAATGTACAAGCAAACAGAATATTTAAACTTTTTTTTAATATACGTACGTCATTTGGTTTTCAAGAATAACTACATCATAATTTTAATGCATACAAAAATTAATTGATATGATGAAATATTATGTAAAACAGTTGAAAATACAGGTAAGTACAAAACAGGTATAAAATGCAAAATTAAATATTTTGAAAAAAAAAATCACAGCGTTTGTAGCCTTGTAATTGAAAAAGGAAAAAGAAAGTACCTAAGGACCTATCAGTAACCAAGAACACCCGTCAGTGCTGCCTAGATTCTAGTCTGGTAGGACTAGATTGTTTAAGTAGGTAAAAGGGTTTTAGATAAGACGACTTTTTTGCCACTAAACAATCACGATGATAATATACTTAGTTAGTTCTTTTAGCATTCATTTTTACAGCACAGATTGAACAACATGTTTCTATACGTGCACTTTTACAAGTTGTCATAAGTAACGTTTCGCCAATTTTAGTTCATTGACTTTTTCACAGAGCAAGTATTTATTTTTAGCACTTCAGTTCAGGTCGTTGCTTACAATCAGTTGATTTTAATTGACTATTTACTCCTATTGGTAGTAATTATTGTTGCCTTGAATTATTTATTAGAACTTGACTTTGATTTCAATTGACTAGAATTTACATTACTAACCGTCAATTGAAGAGGAAACTGACCTGATGCAACTTCACGTCAATATTACAGTTAAATTTGGAATACTATAACTTTGAAGATTCCTCTAAAAAAATATCAGTTACTGTTCAGTGCTGAAGTAGAAATAAGTTAGTTTATCCCTTCATCATTGTACCACAAAAAGGCGAGACTAGTGGCAACCTTAAATGGTTGACATCCGATAAACTCGGACGAACAGATTCTCTTCCACATTTTAATGTCCTTTCAGCTTCCGTATTCCCAGCCAATCGTAACCAACATAGCTCAACGAATTAGCAAGCTGAAGTGGAGGGTGGGGCCACTCACTTCAACTGTGATCTGAGGCGGGCCATATCTGTCGCAGAAGCGACAGCCGTTGGGGCAGAGGTGTTCTGGAGTGGAGACCACGTACTGATAAGCTCAGCGTAGGAGACCTGCTGCCTGGACCGACGACCTGAAAAGGGTCGCTGGTAGCGGGTGGATGAGGAAGGTGGAGGACCGTGTGTGGTGGCGCGCTCTCGGAAAGGCCTATGTCCAGCTATACGCCTATAGGCTGATTAAGTATAAGTTTTAAGTATTCCCAGCCAAGCAAGCAGGTATAATTTGAAACGGAGGTGGTCAAAGTGCACGTGGGAACGGAGAAGCCCTGCATAGCCGTGTTACCAAGAAGATAAGATAATTTGAATGCCTTGAAGGGAGTGATTGGACATTTTCTAGTAGCAGCTCCACTCTAGACCTCATCATTACTTTCCATCAGGAGTGACTATCGTCAAGCGCAAGCGTCCACAATAATAAAAAAAATACAGTTTCGTAACGGACACTAAAGGCCCCGCACTCCAACGCGGTTCTTGTTATTTCATGGTACTGAACACTGGCAATGCTGGTTTCACAGAGCCGGAACAATGTTGCCGAGCGAAGTGTCGACACCGGTTACGATTGAAAAAATATATAACGGGTCGACACTAGAGTTCGAGAGGTCAACAGCACAGTTAAAAGATATTTCAATCCACGATGACGCGCCCCAACTCTGTCAAATTCCATGCGAATCGAATGAAACATAAGCGATTTTGAGTGGGGCGCGTCTTCGTGGAATGTAATATGTATAACGATTTATGTTGCACATCCCCTGATTTTTTACATGGGATCCGAGATGGACGTGGTATCCGCACACCGTATGCCTACCGTACGTGGTTCAGATGGCTCATAAAGTTTTGCGCGAACTGTATTGCAGGATATTGATAATATTAGGTCCTTACATATGAAATTGGCGTTTTGTATGGGAGGAACATAAAGTCGATTTTTTTTAAATATAATATATATATTTAATCAAAGTATGTACCATTGCTATCTATGCACTTTTGCCACCTTATAGGTAGTTCATTGATCCCTTTACTAAAAAAGCCATTCGGACGGGAATCAATAAAATCTTTGAAAGCGCTTTGGACTGCCTCATCGGAGTTAAATTTTTTCCCTTGTAAGAAGTTATCCAAATTTCGAAAAAAATGGTAATCTGTTGGAGCAAGGTCCGGGGAGTAAGGTGGATGTCTTAGGCATTCCAATTGAAGCTCCTCTAATTTGGTAGCCGTCTGTTGTGCAGTGTGTGGTCTAGCGTTGTCCTGAAGCAGCAGTGGCCTAGAACGATTGACCAGCCTCGGTTGTTTAACAGCTAGCTTTTCCATCATGGATTGCAGTTGCTGACAATAGATATCTGCCGTAATCGTCTGGCCAGATTTAAGAAAGCTGTAGTGAACGACGCCGGCGCTAGTCCACCAAACGCTCACAAGTAATTTTTTTTGAGTCAATTTTCGTTTGGGGCAGGATTTGGCTGGTTCGCCAGGGTTCAACCAATGCGATGAGCGTTTCCGATTATCATACAGGATCCATTTTTCATCACAGGTAATGATTCGATTTAAAATCCCTTCATTACTGTGCCGGTTGAGTAATGTAACACAGCAGTCTACGCACGTTTGTCGGTTTGCTGCACTCAATTCATGAGGTAACCACCTTTTAAGCTTTTTCACCTTTCCAATTTGCTTCAAGTGAACTAAATCAGTTTTATCACTAACACCGCAGCCTGCAGCTAGCTCGGACGTGGTTTGCGATGGATCCTCTTCCACAATAACCTTCAATTCTTCATTGTCAACTTTGGTCTCCGGCCGTCCACGGGGCTTGTTCTGCAGGTCGAAATTTCCAGAACGAAAAAATTGGAACCAAAAACGCACTGTGTTTTCTTTTGCGACACCCTCGCCGTACACATCATTAATCCTTCGAGCCGTTTCTGCAGCACTGGTGCCACGATGGAACTCGTACTCGTAAATAACGCGATATTTCAAGTTTTCCATTTTGTAAACAGAGTGGCGCAAAAAAAAAACCAAAAGAGAAAAAAACAAATGAATTACGATTTTCAAAACACAAAAACATGAGTAAATAGCTGTATAAATTTGAAATTACAATTTCTAACCAAAGAAGAGATATTTGAGATCAAAGTGGCCAGTACGACAAAACGCCAATTTCATATGTAAGGACCTAATAATATTATGTTTACGTATTGTCGCTTATCGTCCAGCCCTTGGACCTAGAAAGCTAAAATTTTACCAAAATTTCTCCTCTATAAAAAAGACAAAAGATAAAAATTATAGGAATATCCTGAAATGTCAAAAATAAGTACCTATTTAAATAAGATGCACTTAAATAGATCACCTAAAGCCTGTCTAAATTCTAAACGTTTATAAAATGTTTCTCTCGACTTGCGTAAATGATGACGTAAAGCAATCGGTTTACGTACAACAGTCTCGTACGGCTAAGGTTAAACCTTAATCAAGCTACGTTTACGTAACATTCAGAACTTGAGTCCCATTATTTAGACTTAAGTATAGTCTATTCGTTTAGAGTTTGTCGTTACAAGTACATGCGCACGGTCAACATCGTTTGATGTTCTTTGAGAACACTGACGACATCAAACGACGCCGACCGTGCGCATGTACTTGTAACGACAAATTCTAAACGAATAGACTATACATCTACGCTCGCTAATATTACAGCCTAGCAAAGCCACAGATTTTGCGAAATAACCAAAAAAAACATCCCAGCGGAGCATTGCCGTGTCAAAAAAGGTTTTTATTCGGGAATGATAAGCTGGATAGATAGGAGGCTCGTGCGGGATTGGTGAAAAATTCCTACGGGCAAAATTCATACGGGCAAAGGCCGTAGTCGCAATCGAAAGAACAGAATACCATTACCTTACGATACCTACAAAAATTCCCCACGCAAATCTTAGTATATGTATATAAATCACGTGTCACGTTGTTTGTCCGCGATGGACTCCTAAACTACTGAACCGATTTAGTTCAAACTTCGTGAATATCTGTCATTTGGTCCAACTTAAAAGATAGAATAGTTTTTATCCCACGTGGACGAAGTCGCGGGCATCAGCTAGTGATTCAAATAAGTAGTGACAAAATGAAGTGCAATTCAGTTAGTAACAACGCCTTATATAGTTATACCAACGACTTTATTGCTTTGTCTCTATCTGTAGCGTTACTTTTTCTCCCCTCCATCTCTTTCCTCATAAAACCGCTGGGCGGTCAGGGGTATGTATCTGTAGCCTTTGTACCTACAGTGCCAACTGCTAGTGAAACCCCCTGCCAAAAGATAGTCATTATTACATTATTGACATTGGAAGCATCGCTAGCTATGCTTTGTAGTTTGTATGCGATTACACAAAAGGGGAAAAAACTGTCACAAACAACTTGTTTTCAGTACACAAATGACAAAGCACGAAGTCGCGAAAAAAAGCAACAGGGAAGTGTTGACCCAATAAACAAATTTAAATATGGGTCTGAACTCAAGATCTTCCATTGTCTGCGCAACTCCGCGTCTGAGCTCATTGCTGGCACTTGGCACAGCTCCAAGGATTGAGGATGGAACGAGAACGATTGTCAGACAAAGACCTTAGCAGGAAATAATATGTCGAGCAAAAACAAACCATCCTTCCTTGTTGTATCGCTTTAGAAGGTATAGTTTGAGAGTCCACCATCACAACACAACGGTTCATATTTAGAAGCATTTTATATGTTCATCTCAAATCTTCCATTCAATAGTTTCATGGTGTTTAACTTCTAAAAGTATTTAGAGCAGAATTCTCATCACACACACTTTCAAATCCAGTTATCAAGCCAGTTTCAAATGATATAGCGCAACGATAGACTAGGCGGCCTAAAGACTGACCGACACTTGACACTTGGTCTTAACAGCCAACCAGCAGCTGTTCTGATGTGAAACGTGCGTTGTTACACACGAATAACGACGATAATAGTGGCACGCAACAGCCAAATGCAGGCACTAAACTGTGAAATTTTAAAACAAAATACCTACTCAAGCAGTATACCCGCAGGTTTATGTTTACAAAGACTACTGGACTAGTAATCTGAGACTGGACTATATTCGGGAGACTCTCGTACTACATGGCAGGTACGCTGAAATCTGAATCACCGCGACACACAAAGAAGCACAACCTGGATAACAGCATGCAGCTACGAAATAAGAACAGAGAGGAAAGCGAGGCGATGAGTAAACGCGCTCTAAATGCGGATTGCGGTTTCTGAAGCAACGACGACACCGACTTGCGAATCGTGAGTTTACACTTCCGCGATAGAAAGCCAGTACCTATTGTGACGAATATTCGCGTTGTAATCGCAAAAGCCGAAACATTTTCATGTTTCCATACCAAAATGGTAAAAATGCAATCCTTATTATAAAATAATACCGACTTAGCTTGACTGGCAAGCACACTTTGCCAGTACTTAAAGTGGAAAGCACACTTGCCAAGGGGTTCATTGTTCGTGTCTAAAGTACTTTGACATAGGTACAGTTACCAGAACGTAACTAGGAAATGTTTTGCAGTGGTGGGGGAAAGTTTTTGCATCGTACTTGAGCGACTTCCGCCCCGCGTCCCGCAGACCATCAGGAGGGTCAAGTTTATAGCGGTTTACCTATAAGCGACGTTAATTTAAAGATTGAAGACATTGGATTTTTTATAAAGCCATGCCAAACGACTATAAGTTACTGTGGCCATATTATGAAGGCTGTTGTCTATTAAAAGATTTTATCGTGATAATCATTCATCCTAATACGCATTTTATTATAATTTCCCAACAAATTTGCCCGTGGGACCCTGTCACACGCCCACGCGTTACAAAATGAAATCCGTTCACCAATCCATTAGCAATGCAATCTATCGCCTAGTTAGTTTAACTGCGATATGAAAACCAACTTTCAAGTTGATTCATAACCTGATGTAGGACTGATTTCTCCTCACGAGCCCGCCCACGCGCAGGCAAACGGAGTACTGAACAACAAACCAAATGGGGTCAACGCACTCTATCCCACTTTCCCCCTCGCAGAGATATTTTTGTATCATACTCACAATTCACACATAAAGGCAATAACATTTAATTCGCAGCTATGCAGTGCTAATTGTTGTGAATTAACAACTTCAAGGGAAGTAAATGTTCTCAGTTATGAACATAATATCTACCATTTATCTAATTTTACTGGCAACATTACTGTACGTGGAAAGACTCTGATGTAATGTGTCAGAATGATTAACAATCATTCACAGTGCAGAGCAAAATCTTATAATGCAATTCAATATCTCGGGTTGCAGTGCATGAGAGACTATAAAAAAACATACTTAGTACAGTCAACAAATATTATAGAATTTGCTAACACAAGTCCTTGCATGGACTCGACCACCATATACATTATACATATATTATATACATTGTCTAAAGTAGAAATTAATGCCCCCTCCACTGTTGACGCTACCACGTTTAAAGAATTACATATTGGAGGGACATGCATTTTTGAACTACATAGATAATCTGTATAACACAGTTAGTAGACCAAAGTATACAGCTGTATTAACATAGAAATATTTTTAACTTACAACTGGTGTTATATTGTTAAGAATCTATGGTGATCTCACAGTAACTATTTGCATATTCACAGAGCAAGGAATGACTTTATATTGTGTGCATATTGTTGAAGACTTCAAGCTATGTATAGATCTTTAAATTGACCCTACATGTGTGTTTGCATACACACACAAAATAGTACTTAATTAAATATTTTATCTTCCACTTGAAAAAGTCACTATTACAAAAACATTAGATGTTTATCAAAATAATTCATGCAAGAATGATATGATAAAGATACTTATCTCATAATTACTAAGAAATTTTATCTAACGTATTGCCTAAGTCTTAAACAACTGTAATCACATTTTCCATTGAATTTTCATATAAAATATTATATTACAATTTAATAATATTGCAAACAAAGGACTTTCCGTTCAACATAAAAGTCATTCCTTGCTCTGTGGTTCAACACACGCATCTGTCAGATAAATTCAAATACATAGTTGTTTATTTTGTAGGTTGTAAGCTAGAAGCACATTATAGGCTTACCACTGTAAAATTATGGGAATAAATAATGGGTTGGATTTACTTTCCTTTGGCACGAGTTCGGGGGAGAAAGGTGTTGTATTTGGTAGAGGTTAGGTCCCTGATTGTAACAATACTATATGCATTTAAAGGTAATGCACTGTTTTTGAGAAAAAAAAAATAATTTAATCTATATGGCGGTCAGTATACATCGGGCGGTCTTTGTTCGAAGTTAGGATGACTTTCGGGAGATACAGTAGGACGAGATGGAACACCACACATATATTTTGTTGTACCAAGAAAAAAATTAGGCCACAGACCTTTTTAAATATGTTATTGGCAGTATTATCAACTTTTTATTTATCTATCTGGGGACACGGTAGTGTCCCCGCCAGACGAGTCAAGCGAAGCGCGAGGGCACTACCTATCTTTTCTCGAAGTGTTTCGCCGTATTTTTAAACCCTTATAACTTAGGCCAGAATTATTCCAGATAATCAAAATTCTCGGGAAATGATGTCACCGGTGAACTTATTAAAAGTACAAAGTTTCAATATCACAGGTCTTATACTTTAGATTTTATTGACATCTGAAAAACCCAGATTTCGTCACTGACTGACTGACTGACTGACTCACTGATGATCATCAAAATTCCTAGGTACTTCCTGAAGTCCTAGAAAGCTGAAATTTGGTATGTAAGCTAGAATTACTACTACTAACTGGAAAGAGCTCAGAGAGCCGTCATCAAAGTGATGCTGCGAAAACCGAGAAGATACCCCACCAATCAACTGTATAAGGATTCACAACTTCTGACGGTACGCCAACTCTTTATAATGAATGCTGTGCTTCGACATCACCGTACATGCCCAATTTTACAGGAAAGAGAAAGGTGTCGGAGAACTTACATTGCCATATCCAGAACAAAAACAACTTTTGCTAGGCGTCAGTTTTACCACTTAGGGCCTTTCCTGTATAGACACTTTAACAGAATAGCCAACATTAATAAACTTAACAGGCATGGACTTAAAAAGTTCCTTAAAGAAATATTGCCTGACCATAATTATGAGGATACAGAAAAATTGTTGAGACATATTTTATAACATATTATATTGCTCACACACAAACACACAATCACACGCACACACACACACACACACACACACATGCACACACGCACACACACACAAATACACACGCACACGCTCACACACGCATACACACGCACTCATACACCCACACATGTAATCCATGAAATACGTAAATGCTGCATGCAATGCTATTGTTGTTAATTTTGTACTTACTCTTCATACTATTTGATCTTTCATTTTGTAAAGCGTTAAACTTAACCAAAAAAATAAAAGAAATAATTGTAAAATTTTAGTTGTTAGCCTAAGTATTAATAATAATTTGATATGTTTTCAACTTATGGGAAGGCACTGGCCCCTAAGACACGGGCTTTCCTAGTTTAGGGGTCAGGAGTCCAAAGAAGATTGTATATGGAGTTTTTCAAATAAACGCTTTATTTATTTATTATTTATTAATTAGTACACAACCAACAAAAAAATTCCAAAAGTTGGAAATTTAACCCCCCAACCCCTTAAAATAGGGGATGGAAGTTTGTATGAAACTACGGCAAATATTGATGCTAGAGGTCTCAAAATTGATATAGGGACTCTTCATAATAAACAATTAAATACGTGTTTCAGGATTTGTAGTAAATCACCCCACATCCATCAAATTAGGGGGTTGGAAGTTCGTATGGGGGGGATGGAAGTTTGTATGAAACTACGGCAAATATTGATGCTAGAGGTCTCAAAATTGATATAGGGATTCTTTGTAATAAACAATTAAATACGTGTTTCAGGATTTTTAGTAAATCACCCCACATCCATCAAATTAGGGGGTTGGAAGTTCGTATGGGGTTTCCCATACGTATATAGGTACAAACTTAATTTCATATCAGATATCTGCTAGTATACATCTGGAAAAACACGTAATTATTTTTGGTAATTATAAGCGCGATTCCAGTGCCCAAGTTGCCAAGTGCCCAGTGCCCCGTGCCCAGTAATATCGCACGTTTCAAGCCCAAGTTTCAGGCATGTCATGTTTAACAAGCCGAGTTTCACTGCATGTCGAGTGACCAGGATCCAGCGCTCAATGACAAGAACCTACATTGAGCCATGTGCCCAGTGCCCAGCTTGAGTTGTCGAACGTGCCAAGCGTCAAATCTCTCTGATTTTGAAGAGCGTTATAGCGCATAAATACCTGCTCAGTGCCCAAACGGATGCGTCAAGCCCAAGTTACATACAGGCCCCATCCAACGAGCCCAGCTCTCAGTTCCCAGTGCCCAGGGTGAGATGAGTGCCCAAGGCCCAGTGCCCAGTACCCAGTTTGCCGTCGGGCATGCCAAGCGTAAATTATATGGATTTTAACAGCGCCCCAACGTCAGTGTGCCCAGTACCATAGTGCACGCGGCAAGCCCGAATTCCCGTACCGAGCTCCGCGTGTTCATTGCCCAGAGTCCAGTGCTCTGTGACCAAAATGAGTTGTCAAGCGTGTCAAGCGTCAAATTTGAATTTCAAGAGCGCCTCAGCGCCCAACGGAAATAAAGACTATACATAAAACAATAGTTAAAAAACTAATAAACACACAAATCTCACCGATACCTTCCGTAGATTTTTAATGGATAACATGTAGTCTGTGTTAGTCCAGGATATAATCAGTCTACATTTAAATTTCAGCCAAATCAGTTCAGTGGTTGTGTTGTGTTTGAGTAACAAACATCCAAACTTTGTGTTTTAATAGGTAAAATTTGAAGTTAGAAATTGAAATTTGGATCTATACATTACGTTTGATTATCATTTTATCTTGATAAATGTAAAATTAGTTTCACTTTTGGTAGGCCAAAACTATTAACTTTAAATCCACTATAAGTTTTTTAAATTTTCAGAATATACTTCTAAGCAAAGTACGTTACTCGTAATACAAACATTAGAGAGTGGGCTGTGAAAAGAGGCGCACCTGAAGTGCAAGAAATACACAAAAAAAAAGAAAAATTAAGTTAATAAAAAACATTGTTTTAAAAAACTTACAAAAAGAAATGAAATCCCAACAAAAACATGTTCATGTAAATGGTTGCCAGACGAGTATATGGCTCACACTGTCAAAAAGTTATCAGATCTCATGTAGGGCAAGACTTCTGACTTTATACACCCTTAAATACAAGCTCTAACTTCACAAACTCTACACTTTAGTTACAATAATGTCTTGACCGTTTGGCTACCGTTACATTGGACGTAAAATCAAAAATTTATTCACTTTTCAGTACTCTGTAAGTTCTGTTAAATCAAAATTTGAAATCAGGAAAATGATTTTGGTGGGATACATTTTTCACTTTACGCCCATGTGACGGTAGCCAAACGGTCAAGACATTATTGTAACTAAAGTGTAGAGTTTGTGAAGTTAGAGCTTGTATTTAAGGGTGTATAAAGTCAGAAGTCTTGCCCTACATGAGATCTGATAACTTTTTGACAGTGTGAGCCATATACTCGTCTGGCAACCATTTACATGAACATGTTTTTGTTGGGATTAATTTTTTGACACAAACCACTTAGAATGTAGAGCGAGCGAAGCGAGCTTAGGACTTGGGGCACCCCAACTTGGATAATTTAGGTGACGAGAGGATCCTTTTGAGCTTTTATTTTCTTTTATGACCACCCAGAAATAGATAGATCGTAGATTCTAGAAATACGGTTTTCCTAGCTCAGTAATTATAACAGCAAAAATGGAGTTCAAAATTTCATAACTTAAAAAATTTATTTCTTGAATACTACCACATGTCGAAAGTTTTAGCTTGGGAGGGGGGAAAACTTGCCTTTTTCCTTCCCACCCCTTCCCCTTTCGCTTCTCTCCGCGACGAAACGACTCAATCATCGTCATTGTAATTATTCTCAAGAATGGTGCAATACCTTTTTATGGAAGTGGTATCGGGGTGTAGGGGACACCGGGGGGTGTACTCCACCCTCACCCCTTCCCTCCCCCTACTCCTGCCAAACGATTCTAAATTTTTACTTAAATAATAAACATAATCACAATCTAGCAACAAAGTAAGCATTAGCTTGTGTTATGGGTACGAGACAACTGATAAGTTTCTATGCATAATATATAAGTAAGCTATATAAGTATAGCTAATATATAAGTATGTTCATCGCATATTATGCTTTTCATACCTGCTTCTATAAAATAAAAAACTTTTGTAAAAATGCATGAATTATTCTTATTTTGAACACGGAAAAGCAGAATCAAAGATGATTGACGGTCCACAGTCCACGGACTAGGTATGTACAAGGAATCTCAGTGAAGGTCATCTTCCCAAAGTTAATAAAAATTTAAAAGAAAGCAGAGTCCATGCTAGGGTCGCCAGCTCTTCAAACCGACTAGACCAGCAAGTTTCGCGGGCATTTGGGTTAAAGCAGGACACATACATTGAGGATTTCAAGTCTCAGTTTTAGTAGGCACAACAAAAACTAGTGTGTAAAATCCACTCTCAGCGCTCACTCCTTTGTGAAAAGTAAAAATCTTTACAAAAGATGGACAAAACAGTGACAGTTTGTTTTGGCTGGACAAGCCAAAGAGCATAACTATATCTGGCTTTACCAGGGCGCCTGGCAATAATAGTCCAGGGTAAGGTAATTCAAAAGGTAGGTAGGTAAAGTGACAAAGTAATGATACGAACGAAGCTTTAAATCGAGTCGCCTTCATTTCAAACCAAGCTTTTAAGAGGGTTAAAACGAAAGAGTGAACGCTAAAGAGTCACCTCAAGCTATCACAAGGCTGAAGGCCTTATACCCGTTTAAGTTTATTGTCAGAAAATAACCACTCAGAAGGATTTGCAGGCCCCGCCATCCTCTTCGTCACCTATCCGTTATCCGAGTCGGGGTGCCCTAAGTGAATTTTCAGTAATAATTTTTTCTTAAAATTTTCGTCTAATTTAAGTGATAATACGAAAGTTGGAGACAGTATAAAAGGTTACGTGATAAAACTTTGGTGAAACTGTGAATAGATTGTCCGGAAAATACCTTGGGTACGTGAGCTATAGTTGAGCCACCTTTAGTTGTGTAGGAATAATTTCAAAACTAAAAATGATCACACATAATGTTTACACAAAGACATCTTACGAAAGCAACGAACAACTTTTCAGTTCCAATATAAGTAGGTACAACGGCTATTTACTACGAATGCTATTTTGCGCAATTGGCAAGGTGTAGAAATTATGAGAGACAAAAGTAGGTGTATTGGCTAAATTAATGTACCAGTAATGTCCGTTTAAAATTCTTTGCACCGTATTTATTAAAATAAAAACAAAATTGTCTTTGGAATATCTCGAGTCGAATAGATAACTGTATTTATCGCGAGAGTTAACGGAAATTTTTGCATCGTAATTTCGTTGTAGATATTTCACTTTTTTCAGGCTAATATCTGGGCCTTCTTCGCACAGAAAAAAGTAATAAAGAGATGTAGATTTATACTCACTTTTAATCGTGTAAGATTCCCGTTTCGCGCGGCATTAAAAACGTGATCGGCGGCTGTATTGAAATCCATTATGGTTCTCTTTGCGTCGTTAAAACTCACTAATAACGAAAATCAAAAAAAGTAACAGTATTACACTCGTATTTTTGAAACTGCACTCTTTCTTTTCACGACAACAAAGCAACCACAATTTTTTTTTTTCAAAACACTCCGACACCACACTGCACTATTTCAATCTCAAATTGAACAGCTGCAGCCGCAGTTCAATCACAAACTGCCAGAAATGCCACACAGCCACACTGCTCTGTGGAGTCCGTGGTGCAGGATCGTTTGTTAAACTTGCTTCACACGACACGACCGGACTAGGCGTGTTAAGTACGAACTTCAAATTTGTTATTTTGTTTTTGGATTTTCAATGATGATATTGAAGATGAATTGGGTATTTATTTTTGATTTAAACATTAAATTCTAATATCAGATTAAATACGATGTGCAAAAATATCATATCTACTTTGTTTAACCCTATTGATATTGAGAAAAATCCTATTGTAATAAATAAATACAGCTGTTCGCTAGTAAGCCATTTAATCAGAATGAAAAGTCATAGATGACAAACAATAAGAAAAATAATAACTTAATAATACCTCATACATTACACCTCCCCTCCTATTTTCAAAACCACAAATTATCGACCTAACAAAAATAATTAGGTAGAAAGTACTAAATACGAAAAAGTAACAATAATTACAAAACAAACTTAAATACCATGTGTAACCCTAAGGCGAAAACCTAATAACCGGCTTTCTTATTCTCCTTGTGCGCATAACTGACGGTGGCGTTGTATATTCAGGCGAGGATGCAACCACTGGTGTTGCAGTATCGGAAACCTCTCCCCGAACTATTTCCCAAGTGGGCTCACCCAGCACTCGTTTCCTCGATCAAGACACCCTCTCCTACATTGCCTGAAGTTATGTGACCTCATTTGTTACTACTGCGTGACGGAAGCCGGGATAGGGAATCAGCTCCGTTTTTATTAGAAGCAATGTATCAATAAGGGTGCTAGTATACTCACATTATTTATGTACTTATTGTAATACATAATCATTCCAATAAATGCTCTCAATTCAGAAACATTTGACGGTGTATTAAGATATTGTAGTGCATAACGATCCACTACAATATTTTTATCACTTTTATTATGTTGGGTCCACCAATTTTATTATGTTGGGTCGACGACGCTCGGTCTAACGGTAAACATCGACTTGTTAATCTTCGTTACAAAACAACTTTCAAAGTGCTAATTACCTCATTATTGTGCTATAAAAGGGTGTCATAGTGTAAACTATTGTGTTTTCAAACTGATTCATAATAAATTACTTAATAGTAAACCGAAAATTCAAAGTAATAAGTAAAACAAAAACTGGTGTTAAAACGAATCAGCCGGTAAGTGCGTGACTGTGTGCACTGTGCAGTGATCAGTACAAGCGACTATCGCGGTTACGTGTGCGACGCAAGGATCATCCTCGCTTAATACGCACCGTGGTGAATCACTTGTATCGCCTTATCAAAGTGTAATTAAACTGAGTGAATTTTTGTAAACTCCGTGATTCTGTTTCTCGACAATTAAGTAAATAGGTGACACCTTACTATAAAATGAAGTGTCATGGATGTTTGAAATCCGCAAAGGAATTAAATAAAATTAAGTGCTCATCAGCCACTTGCGAAAAACAATTCTGCTGCTTATGCATAAACCTGGCGGGAATGTCTAGTGAAAAGAAAGCCACCTGGAAGTGCCCTGATTGCTGTGCCTCACATAGACGAGGAGGAGACAACAGCTCCACGCCCATTAGGTCTACGGAAGATATTACGCTCCGCAAAAAATCCGACTCCATTGCGGATAACGTTACGATGGCTGATGTCAAAGAACTCGTAAGCGAAGTCCGTCTGCTAACCCAAGAAATCTCATCGTTGAAAAAACAGCTCGAGAATGCAATATCGTCACTATCCTGCTGTGAGAAGAGACTGGATGAGCTAGGGTCTGCAGTGGCGAGAAATGACGGTCGGATCACGAAGTTGGAGGACTGCGAGCAACAAACGAATATACTAAAAGCCACGGTAAAAGACCTGCAAAAGGAACTGAACACGCAGGCTCAAAACCACCTAAGTAACGAGCTCGAGCTGTCCGGCATACCAGAAATCAGCAATGAAAATCTCCATCATATTACCCTACTGGCAGCTCGAAAAATAGGTGTCGAGCTGGACGACCAGGATATAGACTGGGTGATGCGCGTAGGACCTCGCAGCAAACCTGCCGTCGCCGCTGCCGACAAGAGTAAATTTCCTAGACCAGTGGTAGTTCGCCTTCTTCGTAAGGCTAAACGTGACGAGATCATTAAAGCCGCAAAAACAAGAAAAAACGTAAATAGCGCTGACATCGATATTCCCGGCCCCTCTCAAAAAGTTTTTTACAATGAACGTTTGACAAAACAAAACCGTGAGCTTTTTCGAGAAGCACGTACGAAATCCAAACAACTGGGTTTCGCGCACTGCTGGTGCTCACAGGGAACTATTTTCGTCAGGAAACATGAAGGGAAGCCAGCGCGCGCTATTCGTACGTACGAAGATCTCGCAGGTATCATCTCTCCGCCGGGCACTACCAATCAATAAACTCTCAGGCTCGTACTTTTATCTTAAAAATTCAACCTTAAGGTCACAACCAAGAATAATTAGTTTGTTCAGTATATTTGTAAGTAATTATTTACTCACATCTGCTGTAGTTACCTTGCATTTAATGTTTCTTTATCAACTTATTTCCTATAAAATAATTTACCTTCTGCTAGTTAAATTTATTGTAATTTGGTTAAAAAAACAAATGAAAAGCGTTATATCAAAAAGTCCGAAAGCTAACGTCTATGAAAGCGGGCACATCTGGAAAGACATTTCTTGTCGTGTATGTATAAATGAAATAGTACAGTGTGGTGGTTTAGCAAACGCTCATAGGCTTGTTCCATCAAACATAGAATTTTATATTTTTAAAAGGCGATAGTAAAATAATCAGTAATGAGTTAGAATCACTATGTATAAACTGCCACACTGTATCTGAGCCTGAGCAATGTAGTAAAAAAATGGAAATATATCATAATTTTCATGTACTAAATTTCAACATAAGAAGTTTAAGTAAAAATTTTGATAATTTCTTAACAACCTTGAGGAGATTCGATATAACTTTTGACGTAATTATACTCACTGAGTGTTGGCTTGATAATGTTTCAGTAATTCCACAAATAGAGGGTTATACTGCCCATTGTACGCAGAAAGTTATCAACCAAAATAGTGGAGTAGTAGCCTATATACGAAACAAATGGAACACCAATATCTCTGAACCTGATCTCAAAGACGCTAACTGTCTACAGATACAAATTACAAACTCGATTGTTATATTTGGTATATATCGTCCGCCATCCTTTAAAAATATAAATAACTTTTTGTCTTCACTTGACCAAATACTTTACAAGTTCTCAAACAACAACACTACTTTAGTCTTGGCTGGTGACATAAACATAGATCTTTTATCAACTACATCTAATCAAGACACTGAATACATGCTGTTGACTGCAGAACATGGTCTGTTCCCGGCAATTACAAAACCAACCAGAGCTGAGGCATGTCTTGATCATGTTTTTGTAAACAAAATGGAAGGTGCTATGGGGTTAGTATGTTGCAGTGATATAACTGACCATGACATGGTCCTATTAGGTTTACAGTTGGAGGGACCCAGCGCAAGGATGGTAGGCGGATTTAAACTAAAACACGATTTTGAGGGAATAAAAAAAGAGCTAAGTCGTGTAGATTGGTCTGAAACATTTAATTCTGTTGATCTTAACAAAACAGTTAATGCCTTCTGCTTTCAACTACAACACATAATTAACAAGCACACTAGGAAGGTATCGATCAAACGCAAAGAATACAATATCAAGCCCTGGATTACACCGGGATTAATTCGTTGTATGCGGCACAGAGATCGGCTGCACATACTATCTAGGAAACATCCCGCCGATACACTTACTCGAATCGTTTACACAAGGTACCGTAATTTCTGCAATAGCCTTTTGCGAAAGCTCAAAACAGAATATTACAATAACACCCTGTCAGCGAATACAAATAATCATAAAAAGCTTTGGAAATCAATAAAAGATATATGTCATTTTTCTGTTGGAAAGCAAGAACCACAAGAATTGCTTAAGATAGGCGGCGCGACCGACGCTAAACACTCACTTAATATATGTAACAGCTATTTCTCAACCGTGGGGCAAACTCTGGCAAATCATATTCTTGGAGTATTACAGACTAATGAAAAAGCTCTAGCGTCAAAAATATATCCTAAACATGTTTTACTCAACTCATTTTTTATGCATCCAACAGATGAGTATGAACTAGGTTCTCTCATTCTAGCGTTACATAATGATAAAGCCGCAGGTATTGATGACCTTAGTAATGCTTTATTAAAACAAATAAAGAGCATCATAATTTCTCCTCTTACGGCCATTTTAAATCTAAGCATCCAAACTGGAGTTTTCCCCGATAAATGGAAGATGGCTTGCATAAAACCAATCTATAAAAATGGGGAAAAAGACTCCCCTCAAAACTATAGGCCCATCTCTCTTCTGACAGCTTTTTCTAAATTACTGGAAAAGATTGTAAGTAAAAGATTGATTAAATTTATAGAAGCCAACAATTTAATCTCCCCAAGACAGTTTGGTTTTAGAGCTGGGAGATCAACAGAAGATGCGGTTAACTTGTTGACGTCTACAGTTGCCACTTATTTAGATGCTGGTAAAGCAAGTATAGGTGTATTTCTAGATCTGTCAAAGGCATTCGACACAGTCTCAATCCCAATTCTTCTGCGGAAACTTGAATCACAGTTTGGTGTAAGGGGATTAGCCTTAGACTGGTTTCGCAGCTATCTTACTGGAAGAAAGCAATGTGTCAGAGTCTGTGGATTGGAAAGCAACCAAGAACAAATTGACTTTGGAGTTCCCCAAGGTAGTATCCTCGGGCCCACACTCTTTATATTATACATCAATGACATTCACGCCAATATTAAAGGTGAGATTATTTGCTACGCAGACGATACGGTCCTAATTTTTGAAGGGTCAAACTGGCCTGAGGTGTTTGAGAAAGCTGAAGCTGGATTGAGCTGTGTAAGCAAATGGCTGCGTTATAACCTCCTTACGCTGAACTCATCTAAGACAAATTTTGTTTGTTTTCATAAAACGGCTATGACAGCACCAAACCCAAACTTGCAGCTTCAGCTTCATTCCTGTAAACGCACACTACAGCAGTGTAATTGCGAAGCGTTAAACAAAGCTGAAATTGTAAAATATTTAGGTATTCTTATTGACCAAAACATCAACTTTAAGGCACATATTAAATCTCTCTCAGGCCGAGTTCGCAAGATAGTCAATATCATGAAGCTTCTTCGGGATTCTGCATCAACAGAAACACTGCGGGCTGTATATCTTGCTCTTTGTCAGTCTATGATCACATATTGTTTGACCTCTTGGGGAAGTGCATCAAAAACTCATATGTTGCAATTGGAAAGGGCACAAAGGTCAGTTCTCAAAACTATGCTAAAAAAGCCTCTCAGATATTCGACAACAGAAATTTACAAAGATAGTAAAGTACTTAACGTGCGCCAGTTATTTATTTTAAAGCTAGCACTTAAGGTCCACCAGTCTGTTATTGCGTCAGAGGATTACGAGAATTTACTCAAGCGTCGCGTTTTTAAACTTTCTTTTCCCGTCGTTAACTCTTGCTTTGCTAAGCGTTTTAGCCCTTTTATCGATTCACTTGTGTACAACAAAGTTAATAGCCATTGCGATATAAAATATTGCTCAGTAAAAGAAGCAAAAATTAAGATTACCTCTTGGCTCGCAACACTAACGTATGATTTGTCTGAGCAGCTTTTCATTCAAATAACTTAGGGAATTTTACTGGTATTTAATTTATATAGTTATTGTTAATTCATGTACATTTGCTGTCAAAACTACTTTCCGAGCGTATCTAATGTAAACTGTTTACTGTTATATCATATAAGGGGTTCCCACAATACAGGTATCCTAGTGTGGGGCCCACCGGATATACTTATATAAAATTGTAAAGTTTTTTGTCAATAAAGATTTTTTCATTTTCATTTTCATTTTCATTTTCATTTAACTGCTCCAGCGCACGCTCCACTGTCTCTCCGCTCTCGCAGCGCGACCGCCAATGTGTGATGTGTGAAATCACACACGAAAATATAAATGGAGTTTTATAAAAATTTCAATGTTCCGAATTTTCCACGACACTCACGCCTTTTATATTATTCAATAATGAAAATAAATACTATTTCTGAAGTCTACAAATGATTCCACTTAAGGACTTATGAGCTAAACTCGCACTCGCCTCTCATTTCGGTTAGTTGTGTCGTGTATATACGTGCTTAAAACCATAGTCATAAAACTAATTGACATCGACATTGACGTTATTTGTATGAGTTTCTTTTTCTCTGCGTTATTTGACGTTTAGGTACCTAAAATATTTGACGTCCAAACCATAGATTATGTCAAACTTTAAATACATTACATTACACCACAGACCACACAACCATTACACGCAGACTCGGACGAAGATCCAAGCACGCAGATAATACTGTATACCTCAGACTAATGAAAATTTCACTTTTATCTAAATAAAATAGCTTTTGTCATCTCTTCGTTGAGGAGTGGACACTAATTATTGGAAATAAGAGTGGAATTAGAGAAGAACTATCATTATTAAAACTATCATTATACAAGAAGAGTGGAGGAGTGAATGAATCCACAGAGTACAAAGTTATTCCTTGGTCTGTGTTATACACAGGAAAACTTGAAAACGAATCAGCGAATGATGGATGGATTTGATTTGACAGGCAACAAAAATTGCGGCGTGGATTTATGGTTAAAAAAAATAGAAGATAAAACACAAACTGTTGCTTGTATGATAGTTATTAGCTTTTACTTGAAAATGTCGTGAGATTTAACTAAAAACTCAACGATCCCACTGAAAGTTGTGTATGTTGTGATAATGTGTGATAATTCAAAAGTTTTGAGACAAAGTTTACATGGTTTATGCATATCATTGTTCTTTGCTTGCCGAGGGCTTGCATTACGTGTTTTGCTTTTATAGCATACGCTGAGGTAGTTGAAATGGTGCCCTCAGTGTTAGTTTTGTATGGATCTAAGAGAAGAGAACTATATTTAATCGTGTAGGAAGAACTTTGTTTAGATAAGTTACAAGATGTATCCAACACCGACGCGGCATCCGTCGGCTGCAGTCAGGGTTCGTTTATTTCATATTCTGCTATTTGGGTTACTATCATAGTTCGATTCTGCTTTATTTTACAACAAAAGAATGCATAATAGTTAGATTATTTAATGTTGAAAATCATGCAATTCAAATTCGTAGATCTACGATTTCGCATTATGTAGTCAACATCTCCTGAGGATGTCCCGATGTCGGGACGAAACGTGCGTCAAAGAAAGTATTGAAAGAATTGTGTGTTGCGTTTCATGTGGGCGGTGTTCCTGCATATTGTACTATAAAGATTGTTTTTGAGTAGTGGATTAGGTATAGCAATGGATGGAGAATAAAGAATATGGTATCAAGAAAAAATCAAGTGATTTATTTCATATAGGCCTAAGGTACAGGCACTAGGCACAGGCATAGTCAGTAGAGTAGAATATTACTATCGTTATACTTACTTAAAATGAAAATCTTTATTCCATAGACCTTAATTATAGGCTCTTTTGAAAGGTCAAAGCTCTATCACCAGGTTCAGAAGGCAGCAGGGCGATCGGCTATAAATTTATCAATCATTAAAGAGCTGTATCAATGTCAAAACGTGATTTCAAGTGCTGTGATTGGTCAGGACCCATGTTTTGACAATGATACAGGTCTTTAAAGATTGATACATCTTTAACCAATTGCCGTACAGGTTGGAACTGAGAAAAATTGGCAAGAGAGAAACTCAGCACTTGCTCTTTTCAAAATTAAAAAATAGTATTAAAAATTCAAAAATATATAAGTGATAACTATCAACTTAAAAACTTAGTTTGATGCTTGTGTGGCGCAATTAATACTTTTGAAACATCAAGCCTCTAATAAAATTTGTAGTCAATCTGAGCATCAGATTTTATGTTTTTGCACCAGTAAGGAATTTGGTTTGGTTTTTAGTATGATATTTAATTATTTATTGTTTCCATTATTTTTAGGGGCCACAGCCTTCAGGTGGTGCTATAAAGTTCACTATAGCAGACACTTTAGAGCGAATTAAAGAAGAGTTCAACTTTTTACAAGCACAATATCATTCGTAAGTTGGATTAAAAATACCTGTAATGAGTAGATATTCCATAGTGGTACCAATTCTGTTGTGCGAAATCTCTAAACTATATCAATTTGATGCAACTAAAATAGTGCTATCCTTTTCCATGGGGAGCATTTTGAAAAAGATAGCACTATATTTTTATATGTCCTGCTCCTTGACACTACGGACGATACAAGAAGACTCAAAAGAACCTTAAGCCTTTTGAGTTAGTGTAAGTGTGAGTGAAAGTGAAGTACTGCTTTCTTTTTTGTTTTGGATTTTGTACAACAGAATCTGCAACAATGTCTTATCATCTATTTTTATTACAGATTAAAGTTAGAATGTGAAAAGTTGGCCAATGAGAAAACTGAAATGCAAAGACACTATGTTATGGTAAATTGATTTTTCATACAAATTCTTAGAGCCATTTCTGGCATATGCTAAAAAAATATAATGATAAGAAAAATTTTTCTAACCATAATTTGTTTTCTTTCAGTACTACGAAATGTCATACGGCCTAAATGTTGAGATGCATAAACAAGTGAGTTTTATTACATTGTATAAAAACCTTCCAATCTATAATAGATCAGCTTAGTTGACCTTCGTTTGTATTTTGTAACCCTTTTGACGTGACAACGTCTTATAATTCGATAGAGCCGGTTGCACGCACGAAAAAACATGACTCATGCGGTGTTACCGGCGTTACGGCGTTACCTCGCTCTGAGGCATTCCATGTAAGGCTTGAAGTGGAAGCGAGAGCGCGGAACGAGCGACAAAGAAGACGTTGTCACGTTCAACTAGTCAGTAAACCGACTTTACAGACAACCAATTTTTTTTTTCAAAGAATTTGCATCAGGGATGGTGGTAATTTTTTTAGTACTATACGGGGAGCAATTGTGCAAGAAAACATTACTTATTGCTATCGTCATATAGTCCTTCATCATATAGTCATTAAAAATTTCTGTACACTGATTGGTTCGAACAATTCATGAAAACAGTGGATTCAGCCAATCAGCGGGGACCATTTGTTAACAATTACGATAGTGACGAATATGCTTTCCTTACGCAATTATCCCTCTGATATATTTATTAATAATTTCTAGACAGAAATAGCCAAGCGCCTGAGTGCCATCATCGGGCAGGTGCTGCCGTTCCTAGCACAGGAACACCAGCAGCAGGTGGCTTCTGCGGTGGACAGAGCTAAGCAGGTCACTATGTCTGAACTTAATGCTATTATCGGGGTAAGTTAGTACTGCCATGGTCACTTGTCTAATGCTCGTGGTTTGAGCCTCGCTCACTTTGATTCTTTTACTAAATATACTATTTTGGCTAGAAAGGCTAGTGCTTACTGTTATCCCCAGGGTTAGAGTTTAGGGACTAGAACAACTTCTCTCTTCAATATTTTGAAGTGTTTCAAAATTGTGTCAGGTTGAAAAACTGATATTACGGTATGCATTGTCAAGTTTTATAGAAAAGGAGCTTGTTAGAGGCCCATACTTTTACGAGACCTTGACACAGAGGTTGTTTAAATACCGTTGTTATAATTGCTCTACCGTAAAGCCCGTGAGCGCGAAACTGAGCAGAACGGGGCAACGTTTTATTGCCCCGCGTGCAGCGAGATATGGCCAGTATAATGAAACTTACATGACCAATACACATAAATAATCGAACTATTCGGATGCAGCTATTGATCGCTATTTTTCACTAAAATGATTACTCTTGTAACTATTAGACTTAAGATGGCGCGTAATTGCTCTCTGATTGAACCATTGGATTAGGTTTAAATAAAATTGAAGTGTTCAGACAGGAGACAGTTTGTTAAAACTGACTAAATCAAACGACCCTAGCTTTACGGCAGTAGTAGACGTTTTTGGTGTCAACCATAAATATTTTCACAACATTTTTAATGCAACAATGAATAAAAAATGGATGTATTTCAGCAATATTTTGTTTAATGTTGTCCACAGCAACAACAACAACATGGCCTCCAGCAACTGCTTGTAAGTTACAACAAAATTGTTGTTGTGCTTGGTTTTTATTTTGTTGATTGTGATTAACATTTTTTTTTGTCACTTTTTGTTTTTTATTTTTCTTATTTCAAGGTTCTTATTTCAATATCTTTTTTTTTATTCTAATATTATGTTTCTATTTTTAAAATGCCATTATAATTAATGGCGATGAGATAAATTTTATTGATGTTTACATTGATACAACTAAGTTTACTAGAGTTGATGTAAGGCAATGACATTATATGGTTTTTAATTGTTTTTGCTTTTAGTAAAACAGTATAAAATCATTCTAAATGACAGATTGAAATACATTGGTTGTACATATTGAAACATTTTGCGTTCAAGTTTCTGTATTCTGAGCATTCAAGCTACATTTTTGTGGTCCTTAAATACATGTTCATAATTTTACATGAATGACAAGAGTACAGAAAAAAGTTTTGTACATGTACATATATTGTTTTGTTGTTAAACATAGTACGTACATGTTGTATTACTATTTTAAGACCTATCCATTTCTACATGAATTTATATACTTTAATATCTTGTAAAAAAAAATTGGGAACAAATAATTATGTAAAGATTGGATACATTTTTATCAAACATAGCAAGAACTACCGTACCGTATAAATTTGCCATACTATTAACTGTGACCAAAATATAGTTTTACTCGTACGTTGGAGGTTAATATTTTGAGTGTTTGTGGTACTAAAATATAATTCACAATACAAAGTTATTAGTTTACAATTAAACGTTTTTTTCCGAAATTTAAAAATAATTGAGTAGTCAAAAGTTCCTATGTAGTTGAAATCTATCATTGAATTTTTCCTATCACGTTTCATTTAAATTTCAATTAAATATTCTCATAGGTACTAAGTACTATAGTTGTTGAGTTGTTTCCATAAGCTATTGTTTATAAAATGTTATCAGAATGTTTATAGCTTCTAACTTCATATTTCATTCACTTTTTGAGCACCGTTCAGTTGTGGTTTTAGTTTGGCTTATTAATATTTGCACAATTTTTTTTGTCGTAACCTTTTTTGCAATTTGTAATACCTTAGTTATTGCGGCGTTTTGCCTATTATTTAAGGAATGAAATAGCCCCGTCTAGTGGACGGTGTATACGAAGAAAACTCATATATCTCGAGAGTTTCTTCAAAGTGGAAGTATCTTCATACCGTCTTAATTAAATCTGTTCGTTACTTATCTCATGAGCCTTAAGAGGCTATTAGTAAATGACCACAGATTAAAGAAAAGTAGTCATCAAAAGGGAATTCAGCCACGTAAATTGACGGCTACAAAGAACAGGGTTACAGTAAAGCAATAAACCAATGAAATATTCTAGATATAAACAAAACCTTCGAATAGCTGCTAGGCCAATATAGTTGCCCACATCATTATCAGATCGAATGTAATAAGTAATAAAATTGCCCACAAGATTAATCATCTCTCCACTCGGCAAGCCCAACGTTAATAGCTCAGGGTATTGTACGAGTAATCACAACGTAAATACAATATCAATAATGATATGCCCAGGCTTATGCAGTTAATCACTTTATCAAATATGTCCGAGTAACATGTGAAAACAGTTCACCACTTTTTGAAAAAACTTTTGGCACAATAATGAGATAAATGTCATGCTTAAATATCTCATTGCGTTATTCAACCTCTAGCGCGAAAATATATTCTCGTTGCATTGATTTCAAGTACTTATACAGGTTAGTGAGATTACTGAGCAAAGTCAGACTATAGAACTAACTTATCAGGGGGGTATCATTGGTTTTGATTGGTCAAAGCAATGAAAACAAGGCTCCCACCCATACGTAGTCGACGTACCAACGACGCGTACGAAGCGGTTTGATTTCTCATTCCTGATACGCAGTGCAAAGGCCTGAAATACCCTCCCGGCACTGTCTTTCCTGCCACTTACAACCCGGGCGCCTTCAAATCAAGAGTGTATAGGCAAGCGCGTTCCACCTTAGACTGTATCATCACTTTCCATCAGGTGTGATCACAGTGTAATAGCGCTAGCCTATGTAGTTAAAAATATAAAAAGACGTGTGGCACTCGGAGACTGCCGCGGTAATATTGCATAGCTGTTTTTATCAACTTATGCAATAATAATTTTTTATTTATTTTATTTATGCAGTATTTTTTTCCTTTGTTTTTTTTACATCGATACAACCAATGCCACCTAGAGACGAGTTGCTGAACTAAAGAGACAAGCGTGATATTTCAAAAAGTCATTAAAAATTCTGCTCATCATCGATAGATGGCAAAACTAAAAAATATCACCGCTGTGCCGGTCGGAGTGGGGGGTGTTAGGTTATTTTCTTAGTTAGGATAGAAGCTATGCAATAGCTTTAAAACACCTTGACATTGATGTAGTGATTTAAAGATTGAAACATCGTTTCATTGCAACTACCAACACTAGGGAAGTCAAAATACCCAAATATTATAGTCAGCTCAGTCAAAGTCCAACCCTTATATTTTATCCAGACCTTGTGTTGTCGTAGCAACAGATCCACGCGTCGGGCGGCTTGCCGCACGGAGTGGGCGGCGCGGCGCTGCTGGGCGCGGGGGGCCTGCTGTTCCCCAGCGCTGGGCCCCCGCCGGCGCCCCATCTACCCCCGCCCGCGCACAAGGTAACTTATACACTTACAAAAATTCGTACCATTAGTTGACGCCATTTTGACGGAAGGTAGAAGGTTCTCGCCGTGGTATGAATATTGAGATCTTTGCCACGGTAATTCTTATTGAAGACCAAAGAGGCTGTTTGTATAGTAGTGTTATTATCTCGTTGCAGACTCGGTCATAAATCATTCGAGTGTTTCGCTTTTGTTGTTCTGCAGTAATGCACAACTCAACAAAGAACAACAAAAGCGAAACACTCGAATGATTCATGACCGAGTCTGCAGCGAGATAATAACACTACTATAACGACTTAGAGTTTGTGTTGATGCAGCATCAGCCACGAGAGGTTAGAAACTCATACAAACAGCCTCTTTGGTCTTCAATAAGAATTACCGTGGCAAAGACCTCAATATTCATACTACGGCGAGAACTTTCCACCTGCTCTCAAAATGGCGCCAACTAATGGTACGAATTTTTGTGAAGAACCAAATATTTCACATAGACCTAATTTATAGGCACTTATGGAAATGTTAAACTCTCTTTGTAAAGATAAGGTCAGAACAGCCTCTATAATCATGTTATGAAAACGTATGCTCAACCCCATAAAGGATTTCTGTACTCTGCCCCGTTTTATTCTGTAAAGGAGTTCTTAGAGTATAGAGAGCAACGTTAGCTGATATTCTGTTTTGACATTGTAATAATAATTTATTCTCTAACATTAATAGTTAAAACTTTAATAATATAACTAAGTAATTAAATTGTAACATTTGCATACCTGTATGTGGGTAAAAACATTCGGTTTCCAATTTTGTACTCTTCCATCTATTTTAACAATGTTTTTAAGCAAATAAAGAATTACTTACTTACTTACTTGCGGTGGTCTGCTGTAAGATTTGGATTATAATCTATGTTGCTGGTCGCGCTGTAAGATTTGGATTATAATGTATGTTGCTGGTCGGTCACCAGGTGGAGCTGCCGCCGCCGCCGGACGTGAAGCCGCCGGTGCTGGCGGGCGGGCCCGCGCCGCCGCCGCTGCTGCCCGGCCAGCCGCCGCCCCGCGACGACGAGCGCATCCGCGACCGAGTGATGAACCAACAGGTGACTTGACAGACTAATGGTCGGTCGCCAGGTGGAGCTGCCGCCGCCGCCGGACGTGAAGCCGCCGGTGCTGGCGGGCGGGCCCGCGCCGCCGCCGCTGCTGCCCGGCCAGCCGCCGCCCCGCGACGACGAGCGCATCCGCGACCGAGTCATGAACCAACAGGTGACTTGACAGACTATACTCGGCGCGGCGAACTTCGATCCCTATGACAGTTCGTGTTAGTGATGGGTCGTGTCTTTGGTCGTGTCGATAATTTTTTTTTTAGACTAAGGCGTGGCTTGCATTTAGCCACGTTGGTAAACATGTTTTAAAAAATATTATAATGTGCATTTTTAATGTCCATTATGTTGTTGTTGTATTAATTTAAGATTTTATGGCATAGGTTACGTAGGAAAGTAAAACGAAAGTTTCCAACCTTGTTATTTTCCATAACCATAATATATGAACCATAACCATAATATTATATGAACTAAAATGTGAGTATGAAAAAACATTGTGCACTCGTTTCCATTACCGACATTTTTTTATCGATACTTGCCGCCCTAGTCGATAAACGTCACACGACGTAAGTTTTGCAAGACGTAAACATAAATTCAGATTGAGATAACTTCTTGTAATTGTTAAGAATTGTTAAAAATAAGTAACATCGGCATATCATTACTAATGGTATAAAGCTACGTAAAATTTATAAATGGCATTTTTAGACGCCCCCATTATGATCCCAATTTAATGGTGACGCCACTACAATGTTATATGGTGACATTAGCTGTCAGTGTCATAGGGATAAAGATTCGCCGCGCCGAGTTTAATGGCTTTTATATACTAGCTTACCCGGCTAATGTTGTTTTGTCACTAGAAATAAAAAAAAATAGCTTAACTACGACCTACTCTCAGACCTACTGAACATACACAGAAAATTAAATTTTATAGCAATCGGTCGAGCCGTTTCGGAGGAGTTTGGTAACAAATATTGACACGATAATTCTGTAATATAATTACTAGTTGACCCTGCAAACGTTGTTTTGACATATACATTTTTTTCTCATTTAGGAACATAAAATATAGATTACCCGGTCCCAGGCCCAGAAAATATACACTGAAAATTTCATAACGATCGGTTCAACCGTTTCTGAGGAGTTTGGTAACAAAGAAAAGCGAGAGAAGAGAGAATTTTATAATATTAGATTAAGAAGATAAAAATCTTGTGTCACAGTGATTGTAATAAAACTCCTCCGAAACGGTTTGACCGATTTCTATTCATGATTTTTTTTTGCATATTCGATAGGTATGGTATGAGAATCAGACGTAATTTTTTAACACATTTGCTCAAATAGTGGACTTTTCCATGTATGTTTAGCGTACGCAAAGTTATTCTTTTCCGCACTAGTACTTTTTGTTTTCCTTCAGCCTTCTGCACAGAGATTTTCATCAAAAAGTTTGTAGTACAAAATGTTTGTATTAAATGACTATTTTATAGCGTAAACACTATTACTACTTGAATTAAAGGACGTAACTTTTTAAATTGTTAAATCTGAAATAAAAATATAATTTTTCAACAAAGTTTCTTTGTTATTTGTTTCATTAGGACTTTCATAACTTCCGGATTCTGACCCCGTCACAGAGTGCATCAGTTGACCATTGACAATTCTTGTCCATTTTTTTGTTTATTTTTTTTTTGTGCGTGAGTGGTCTGTATTCATGGTAAATTGGCCTTGGCCCCAAGTTTATGTATTTTCGCAAATGTGTTAAAAAATGTCGTTCAATGCACGTGCGGAATTGGCATTTCCACTCGTCTCTATTGTTGACACGCGCCTACGGCATGTGTCAACAAACCGAGACTCGTAAAGAAATGACATACTTACTTTCCGCACTTATATTGAAATGTACTATTTCAAGTTTCCACGGAGTGCCATTGTTTTTTTAAACTAACATGAGACATATCCATCCAGCAGCAAAGACGCTCAGTGTCGCCACACGAGCGCGAGCAGAAGTACCGTCCGCGCTCGCCCGAGCCCGAACCGCTGGACGCCAAGCGGCGGAAAGACGAGAAGGTCGGCCATGTGAGTCTGTGTAGTGTATGTGTCGCTTCCCTACTCCACTCTACTCTACTGTACTCCGACTCCGCTTGTTGTGTGCTCGAACCAGCTTGAGTTTTACGCTTTAGAACATCAGCAGGACAGATTAATTTGTTGAGATCTCTACGATTTCGCATCAACATTTTTTTAAATTTATTTAAGAGCCGATTTTTCAGTCTTCAGATAGACTATCTGAGGAATAAATTGGAAACATATGCCATACAAAATCTGTCAAAACCTCATATTTATTCCTTAGTTAACGAAAAGCCCTTAATCAAAGAAATACCTGCACAATTCTAATTTAAAACTTCTCGCCAAACTGTGACTATAGTTTATTGGCGAGGAGGCGCTTTTTTCATTTAGTTATAGTGCCTCTAATTATACTAACCAAAACCACAATACTTACTATTAATACTAATTAATACTAAAAATACCTACTCAAATAATAATAAATACCATAAAATACAAATTTTAGCAATATTTTTATATACATAGAATTCACGCTTGTACATTTATTTTATGTTATCTACATACCATAAAATACATTTTACACATTATTATATAAAATCAGCTTGAGTTCTCAAGCAGATGCTCTTTCAGCTTCTTGAGAACCCCTGGGCTGACCTTACTTTCGGTTCTGAGCCAATCTATCTTATTATATATTTCGGACATCTCCTATATAACATCTCCTGTGGATGTCCCGGTGTCGAGATGAATTAATGTGCATCGCAGAAATAATTGTGTGTGGTGTTTCATGTGGGCGGTGTTCCTGCGTATTGTACCATACAGATTATTTTCAAGTAGCGGATTATAACAAAACAAATTAATCTTTCCTGCTAATTATGGATTTCCGCAAAATAACGCCTGCTTCCAATCAATGTTTTAGAATATATTATTTATTCTCAAACTTGCTTGGAAATGTGAGCATTACTTTGACGACCTTCTTCAAAATAATTTGAAGTTGCTGTACTAGCTAAGTACACGAACAGCGGTTGGCAAAAGTTGTAATTAAATCCACATAACTATGTCATGATTTAGCTTTTAAATAAATTTTTGCCGCTATTGGAGGCAATAGGGAAATTTCCCTCCAGGCAGGTGTTATGCCTGGGGACCGCTTGTGATCCGAGCGTGTGACGTCAGAACTTCTATTTATAGAACGCTCGTCGAAAGCTCCGTCAGCGTGTGCTATTGCGCTGGTTACGCCATCTATCGTCAGCTATCGAAGACCGCTACAAAATAAATAAAACTCATATCTGTCGTGTATGACTTGCAAATAGCTGTTTATTGGAAAAAAAACAAACATTTTTAAATTTACACATTCGTGCATATTGATGCACGTGCGTCTTTTGCTGGCCGCTGTAGTAATGTAGTAACTTGTGCTTTGATTCAATTGCTGTTGTCACTAGATTGCTGTAGTCTTTAGAAAAGAAACTGTGTGTAAAAGTTTGATTATTAACGTGTTTTAAAAACGTCACATTCCAGGACAGTGATGCGGAGAAAAGCGACCAGGATCTGGTTGTTGATGTTGCGAATGAGGTGAGGATTGATTTTCATGTTTATGGCACGGAATTGAATGTATATATCTTCAATTTTGGAGAGATTATTGTTTAAATTTTAACAAATGATTGTCTAAATTTTATTCGTAATTTTTATTTGCAATTTTGTAATATAATTAAAAAAAAAAAAAGTACAATTACTATATAATGTATCAAGGTATAAAAATTGAATACTGTAATCACACTAATAAGGATAAATAAAAGGCTTTTTTATTTTTTATTTATTTATTTATTATCTTCAATTTTAATTAAATGGGCATAATGGTGCCAATTCTTTTGTGCTCTGAATTTAACTAAACATAGTGCTGTCCTATCCAAAATGCTTACATGACACCATTTTTGGACGCGTCAAATTATGTAGTTTAGCGGTTTTGCACAAAAGAGTTGGGACCAATATCTTCATTGGTCCTTACATGGGACTGCAGCTACTAACACTACTGACTAAATATAAAGATATTGACAAAAGAAACACTTTCCTGAAAACCGCATCTAAATCGGTTCAGCCAAACGCGAAATTATCGCGGACAAACATACATACATACAAACATACGGGTCGAATACAGAACCTCCTTTTTTTTAATCGGTTAAAAACTACTAATATTTGCATGCCTATAAATCGCACTGAGACCAAATCGCACACAACTTACTCTGAGACCAAACATTTATGTATTTATTTAATAACCCTGAACGTGTTTTAAGCAAATAAATGATTTATTTGAAAAATGAGAAAAAAATAGGCAAATCTTACAAAGAAAGAAACAAATACTTTTGTATTTTATTTTAAGACATGCAAAAACCTTGGCAATCGATTGTGTTTCTAGTGAGAATGAATAAACACTGTTATACTTTTAAAGGGGCAAAAAGTATATCAAACATTAATTTTAGGAGGAAAGAGGATCTCCAAGCGTCAGAACAGAAGGTGGTGAAAGGACAGAGAACGGACCCCGGCCGCCTTCGAGATCGGGATCTTCGTCCAGTCGGTCTACGCCTAAAAGCTCTAAAGACGTACGTTTTACCTACTACTATTGCTATTACTACTGTTATTGCTACTTCTACAGCTTCGCTGTCGTCGTTTTAGCCGATGGACGTCCACTGCTGGACATAGGCCTCCTGAAATGACTGCCAAACACCACGATCTTGCGCCGCCTGGCGCCAGCGACTTTCCACGACTTTCTTTATGTCGTCCGTCCACCTGGGGTCTGACGACACTGCGCTTCCCGGTGCCTGGCTGCCATCCCACCACCTTGGGTCCCCAAAGTCCTACGACCTATGTGCCCCGCCCATTGCCTCTTCAGTTTTGCGACATATATAAAGTATTAATGTTATATGGTCAAACTCTACGGCTATTGCTACTTCTACCGCTTTAAGTATTAATATTATAAAGGGTTCGACTTTATTGGGTTTACTTGTTGTTATTTTAACCTGGATCAAAAAATGACATGAATAATATTACCCTTCAATTTACTAACCCTAACTCTGTTCTTTTTGTCTCGACCAAAGAAATATGCACCTTTAATATTTGACCCCCACTCTCTAACTGTGCTTATAGGGTCTAAAAGGCTCATATTTTTCGCCTAAATCAAAATAATATGTACCTTTTTGACCTTAAGCTCAGTTATTGCGTTAACCATAAAAATCAGTCTCCAACTTTAAATCATGATTTCTATTTGATGCTTTACGGTTGCTGTCCATTTTGTTTAGGAAAAACCTGGTACGCCCGGTTCAAAAAACCGCGCGCCGACGCCGACGGGGCGGTACGCGTTTCCTCCCTACGCGGCGTATCGGCCGCCGTTACCGTACGATGGAGCAGCCATGGCGAGGACCAATGGCATGCCGCCCGCTAAACCGTAAGATAGTATTATGTAATTTCCTTTTTGTTTGAAAGAAAATGGACTTTTTCCGTCACGAAAATCCTATCATAATTTATGCATTTTGTTATTGTCTGTGTGACCAGCACATACAATTTGCAAAATATATTACTTTATTGGTAATTTCTAAGAAATTAAAATTTCGAAGAAAGATTTATGACTTTTCGAATCGCGCTTCATTCTTATAAAAATCTATGTAAAGTTAATATAATAAAATGGAAAATTCTTTCCAAAAAACCAACTTCAAAGGCCACTACAAAGAGTGAAATAATTTTTAATGTACACCAATTCGAAGTCTGGCAATGTTTCGTTCAATCACTATTTTTAATGTACACCAATTCGAAGTCTGGCAATGTTTCGTTCAATCACTAATAGTCCTTTGTTCTATATAACTTGATGTGCAAAGAAACGACAAATTTATTGACAATCGCCCGACTTCGAATTGGTGCACATTAAAAATTATTTCACTCTTTGTAGTGGCATTTGAAGCTGGTTTTTTTGGAAAGAATTTTCCATTTTATTTTCTACTTTTTAGTGGAAAACAACTAATGCGCAAGGCATTGGAAAAAATGCCTAAATCGCTTGAAGTATGCTTCTAAAATCTGAACAATCAATTTCTCCAAGATCCCATCATCAGATCCTGACTTGATGAATACAGTCATTACTTGACGACTGCAAGCAAATGCAATAGTAACTATATCGCTTCAAGTATACTAGCAAAATTTGAAGAGTTCCCTCGATTTTACCAACATCCCATCATCAGATTCCGACCCGATGACCATAAGACAACCTGGACCAAAAATTACTCTTCAAACAATACCCATAAGTGTCCTTATAAAATTTGAAGAGTTCCGTCGATTTCTCCAGGATCCCATCATCAGGTCCTGACTTGATGACTATGGGACCATCTGTGAAACCCTTCCAAACCTTTCCCTTTCAAACAAAAAAAGAATTTTCTAAATTGGTCCCCGCATCTTCGAGTAATCGGGGAACATACATAAAAAAATATTCCGACGAATTGAGAACGTATAGCCTCCTTTTTTTGAAGTCGGTTTGAAATAGAGTTTCGTTTTAGGTTTTCTATTCGCTTCTACCGAATGTTCCACGACATTCACTTTTTGTTTTTGTTTTATTCAGGGCTAGTATAGTATTATATTATCTGTGTTCAGGGCGTATTCGTACCACACATGCGGCAGCCCGCTCCAACCAATGCCGTTCAAAAACTTATACACAAATTTAAAATTAATAAAATACACTTACTATTACACACACACACACACAGTGGTATGTGACAGTTATAATTTAAAATTAGATTTTTTTATATAAAGTTAATATGAAAATAGAGTTTTGTTTTAGGTTTTCTATTTCGTTTCTACCGAGTCTTCCACGACATTCACGTCTTAGATTTTTTAATATAAAGTTAATATAAAAATTGGTTGCCTGTAAAGTCGGTTTACTGACGATAGTTGAACGTGACAACGTCTTCATTGTCGCTCGGTCCGCGCTCGCGAGGTAACGCCGGTAACGCCGCATGAGCGAGGTAACGCCGGATGAGTCATGTTTTTTCGTGCGTGCAACCGGCTCTATCGATTTATAAGACGTTGTCACGTCAAAAATAGAGTTTTGTTTTAGGTTTTCTACTTTGTTTTTACCGAGTGTTCGACGACATTCACGACATTTTTTGACGTGACAACGTCTTATAAATCGATAGAGCCGGCTGCACGCACAAATAAACATGACTCATCCGGCGTTACCGGCGTTACCTCGCTCGCTTTACCTCGCTCGTTCCATGTAAGGCTTGAAGTGCAAGTGAGAGTTGTCACGTTCAACTATCGTCAGTAAACCGACTTTACAGACAACCAATTTTTTGACGTGACAACGTCTTATAAATCGATAGAGCCGGTTGCACGCACGAAAAAACATGACTCATCCGGCGTTACCTCGCTCATGCGGCGTTACCGGCGTTACCTCGCGAGCGCGGAACGAGTGACAAAGAAGACGTTGTCACGTTCAACTATCGTCAGTAAACCGACTTTACAGGCAACCAATTTTTTTTTCTCAGGGCGTATTCGTACCACACTTGCGGGGGTCCGCTCCAGCCAGTGCCGTTCCCAGCCGACGCGCTGGTCGGGCCAGGGATCCCGCGGGGCGCGCGAGTGGTCGCCGCGTTACCGCACGGCGAGGTGGTGTGCGCCGTGGCCCTGTCGCTGGGCAACGGCGCGAGACACGCCTACACGGGAGGCAAGGGTTGTGTTAAGCTGTGGGACATCACTAACCCCGGCTCGCCTACCACGTTGGAGCCTTTATCGCAGCTGGATTGCTTGGTAAGTTCCCGTCCTAACTTTTCAACGAATTTTGGTTATTTAAATACGATGACTTTATCGTCTTACGAAAGCGGTCCTAAGCATGAATCCGATGTAAGAAATTTTAAAAGCACTGTTAAAAATTATGCCAAGCCAAAAAATTTAATTAAAAAAAATATGTGTTTTATTTACAGTGTATACTACTACGGAAAGTGTTTCATACAAAGTTTATAAACCTCTTACTGAGTAAATTGGTGCATATTCGGATTTATAATATCTCTGACTAAACTAATTTGACGCATATTAAAATAGTGGGGGTCCCACTATTTCAAGTAGGTATATCGAACAGCTTAGCACTATCTTTATATATCTGGAATAAAATTTGTGTAGTGTACAGATTTTTGTAATTTTCCCAGAGTTGTATAAGAAAAACTGTATATTCTTCGGAATAGTATTCGACAGCAAATTCTGCATGACTAAATCTCTGCCCTCTGAATGAATTTGCTGTTTTTATGACTACATATGCTAAACGCATTAAACTAAGCTTAGGTTCTAGTTATTGAAAGATAATAAATGTCTTTTTTTATCAGAAACAGCTGAATATAGGCATAGATAAGCCTACTTTACTTTATTCTCACTTTGAAAACATAGCATGCACAGGTATATCCCGACACCTGCGTGATCTATTTAAATGCTGATAAAAGTGTCAATTTATTCCCTGTTTTTTCCAGCAAAGGGACAACTACATAAGATCAGTAAAGTTGCTACCGGACGGGCGGACGCTATTAGTGGGCGGAGAGGCGTCCAACCTGTCAATATGGGACCTGTCGTCTCCCACGCCGAGGATGAGGGCCGAGCTGACATCCTCCGCTCCCGCGTGTTACGCTCTCGCTATCAGTCCAGATTCTAAGGTACAGTAAAGGGACAACTAGATAAGGGGCCTGATTGTGTAACTTTTTACGATGAAATGGTATTCCTTGACCATCAAAGTAAAATATTCCTTAAGTGTATCAGTTTAAAGTCACAAATTCATTACAACCGATTTCAACATGGAGCGTTATGGAGCGTATCGTACATACCTAAACGTATAAGAACGCATACACAAAATTGAGCTCTAATTCAATGTTGTTATGGTTTATTTTACTTTGATGCCAACGGCCATCAAATGAATACCATTTCATCGTCAAAAGTTACACAATCGGGGGGCTGGTTATTAAAGTAGCTACCAGACGGACGAACGTTGTTACAGTCCGCGAGGCGTAAGCTGAGCTTTGCATTTGTGTGAGTGTACACTGTACATAGATACGTACTTGTAGTTACACACAGTACACACACAGTGTAGTGTACAGTACGTTGTTGTAATTGTCTGACTCTACTTTTAGTGATCACTCACACAAATGCAAAGTTCAGCTTACGCCTCGCGGACTGTAGTGGATTGTGAAGCGTCCAACCTGTCAATATGGGACCTGTCGTCTCCCACGCCGAGGATGAGGGCAGAGCTGACCTCCTCCGCCCCGGCGTGTTACGCTCTCGCTATCAGGCCAGATTCTAAGGTACAACAAAGGCACAACTAGATACGATCGGTGAAAATTCTACCGGATGCACGGACGCTGTTAGTGGGTAGTGAAGCGTCCAACCTGTCAATATGGGACCTGTAATCTGCATACCAGAGCGGTTATAACTTTATGAAATATTGTTTCAGGTGTGCTTCAGTTGTTGTTCAGACGGCAACATAGCTGTATGGGATCTCCACAATCAAACGTTAGTTAGGCAATTCCAAGGTAAGAATTTTGTTATAATTCTATTAACAAAATTACACTAATTTTAAAAGCATCAAAAGTTTGATGTCGTCGGGGGAAACTAGCAAATCTGTAGACTACCTTAATTTTTGTTTAGACCAAAAAAGAAGAAAGGTACAAATGTAGAAAAAATTGTTCTGTTTTACGAAAGCGTGTAGGCCTTACTTTTTATGATATTGTGTATATAAATAAGACAGTATAACAGTTTACACGGCGAGTAAGCTTTTATGCATAGCTTAAAAAGCATCAAAATAGTCCTAATGGGTTAAAAATAATGAAAATTATCAGGTCACACGGACGGCGCGTCGTGTATAGACATAAGTCCAGACGGAACGCGGTTATGGACCGGCGGTCTGGACAACACGGTGCGCTCCTGGGACCTGCGGGAAGGCAGACAGCTGCATCAGCACGACTTCAACAGCCAGATCTTCTCGCTAGGCTACTGTCCTACTGGTGAGTCCTCTCAAATGTCATTCTAGATATAATTCCTATACTTCTTACTTCTTCGACAGCTCAACTTGTCACAAAACTGAAGTGGTAATGGGCGGGGGCACATAGCTCGTAGGACCGATGGACGTTGGGGATCCAAGGTGCCGGAATGGCGGCACGCAAGCACAGTGTTGGCAGACCCTCCACCAGGCGGACGGATGACATAAAGAAAGTCGCGGGGAGTCGCTGGCGCCACGCGGCGTAAGATCGTGGTGTTTGGCGCTCATTTCAGGAGGACTTTGGTCAGCAGTTTACGTCCATTGGCTAAGAACACGACGATGACGACGACGACGAATGTACTTCTATACATAAGTCCAGCACTTTTAGCTATATGGCATTTTGCCAAACGCTAAAAAGATAGAAAATAAAATTCAAAAATGTACAAAAATGGTCACTAAATGACCGCGCATGAAACCTAAGGAGCGAGATCAAACTTGTTCTTTTGCCCCAGGTTCATGGTTAGCGGTAGGCATGGAGAACTCCCACGTGGAAGTGTTACACGCGGGCAAACCGGACCGCTACCAGCTGGTGCTGCACGAGTCGTGCGTGCTGTCGCTGCGGTTCGCCGCCGCGGGCAAGTGGTTCGTCTCCACGGGCAAGGACAACCTGCTCAACGCCTGGCGGACGCCCTACGGAGCCAGTATATTCCAGGTGAGTACTGCACTGTTGCTGCACCGCTACCAGCTGGTGCTGCACGAGTCGTGCGTGCTGTCGCTGCGGTTCGCCGCCGCGGGCAAGTGGTTCGTCTCCACGGGCAAGAACAACCTGCTCAACGCCTGGCGGACACCCTACGGAGCCAGTATATTCCAGGTGAGTACTGCACTGTTGCTGCACCGCTACCAGCTGGTGCTGCACGAGTCGTGCGTGCTGTCGCTGCGGTTCGCCGCCGCGGGCAAGTGGTTCGTCTCCACGGGCAAGGACAACCTGCTCAACGCCTGGCGGACGCCCTACGGAGCCAGTATATTCCAGGTGAGTACTGCACTGTTGCTGCACCGCTACCAGCTGGTGCTGCACGAGTCGTGCGTGCTGTCGCTGCGGTTCGCCGCCGCGGGCAAGTGGTTCGTCTCCACGGGCAAGAACAACCTGCTCAACGCCTGGCGGACACCCTACGGAGCCAGTATATTCCAGGTGAGTACTGCACTGTTGCTGCACCGCTACCAGCTGGTGCTGCACGAGTCGTGCGTGCTGTCGCTGCGGTTCGCCGCCGCGGGCAAGTGGTTCGTCTCCACGGGCAAGGACAACCTGCTCAACGCCTGGCGGACGCCCTACGGAGCCAGTATATTCCAGGTGAGTACTGCACTGTTGCTGCACCGCTACCAGCTGGTGCTGCACGAGTCGTGCGTGCTGTCGCTGCGGTTCGCCGCCGCGGGCAAGTGGTTCGTCTCCACGGGCAAGGACAACCTGCTCAACGCCTGGCGGACGCCCTACGGAGCCAGTATATTCCAGGTGAGTACTGCACTGTTGCTGCACCGCTACCAGCTGGTGCTGCACGAGTCGTGCGTGCTGTCGCTGCGGTTCGCCGCCGCGGGCAAGTGGTTCGTCTCCACGGGCAAGGACAACCTGCTCAACGCCTGGCGGACGCCCTACGGAGCCAGTATATTCCAGGTGAGTACTGCACTGTTGCTGCACCGCTACCAGCTGGTGCTGCACGAGTCGTGCGTGCTGTCGCTGCGGTTCGCCGCCGCGGGCAAGTGGTTCGTCTCCACGGGCAAGGACAACCTGCTCAACGCCTGGCGGACGCCCTACGGAGCCAGTATATTCCAGGTGAGTACTGCACTGTTGCTGCACCGCTACCAGCTGGTGCTGCACGAGTCGTGCGTGCTGTCGCTGCGGTTCGCCGCCGCGGGCAAGTGGTTCGTCTCCACGGGCAAGGACAACCTGCTCAACGCCTGGCGGACGCCCTACGGAGCCAGTATATTCCAGGTGAGTACTGCACTGTTGCTGCACCGCTACCAGCTGGTGCTGCACGAGTCGTGCGTGCTGTCGCTGCGGTTCGCCGCCGCGGGCAAGTGGTTCGTCTCCACGGGCAAGGACAACCTGCTCAACGCCTGGCGGACGCCCTACGGAGCCAGTATATTCCAGGTGAGTACTGCACTGTTGCTGCACCGCTACCAGCTGGTGCTGCACGAGTCGTGCGTGCTGTCGCTGCGGTTCGCCGCCGCGGGCAAGTGGTTCGTCTCCACGGGCAAGGACAACCTGCTCAACGCCTGGCGGACGCCCTACGGAGCCAGTATATTCCAGGTGAGTACTGCACTGTTGCTGCACCGCTACCAGCTGGTGCTGCACGAGTCGTGCGTGCTGTCGCTGCGGTTCGCCGCCGCGGGCAAGTGGTTCGTCTCCACGGGCAAGGACAACCTGCTCAACGCCTGGCGGACGCCCTACGGAGCCAGTATATTCCAGGTGAGTACTGCACTGTTGCTGCACCGCTACCAGCTGGTGCTGCACGAGTCGTGCGTGCTGTCGCTGCGGTTCGCCGCCGCGGGCAAGTGGTTCGTCTCCACGGGCAAGGACAACCTGCTCAACGCCTGGCGGACACCCTACGGAGCCAGTATATTCCAGGTGAGTACTGCACTGTTGCTGCACCGCTACCAGCTGGTGCTGCACGAGTCGTGCGTGCTGTCGCTGCGGTTCGCCGCCGCGGGCAAGTGGTTCGTCTCCACGGGCAAGGACAACCTGCTCAACGCCTGGCGGACGCCCTACGGAGCCAGTATATTCCAGGTGAGTACTGCACTGTTGCTGCACCGCTACCAGCTGGTGCTGCACGAGTCGTGCGTGCTGTCGCTGCGGTTCGCCGCCGCGGGCAAGTGGTTCGTCTCCACGGGCAAGGACAACCTGCTCAACGCCTGGCGGACGCCCTACGGAGCCAGTATATTCCAGGTGAGTACTGCACTGTTGCTGCACCGCTACCAGCTGGTGCTGCACGAGTCGTGCGTGCTGTCGCTGCGGTTCGCCGCCGCGGGCAAGTGGTTCGTCTCCACGGGCAAGGACAACCTGCTCAACGCCTGGCGGACGCCCTACGGAGCCAGTATATTCCAGGTGAGTACTGCACTGTTGCTGCACCGCTACCAGCTGGTGCTGCACGAGTCGTGCGTGCTGTCGCTGCGGTTCGCCGCCGCGGGCAAGTGGTTCGTCTCCACGGGCAAGGACAACCTGCTCAACGCCTGGCGGACGCCCTACGGAGCCAGTATATTCCAGGTGAGTACTGCACTGTTGCTGCACCGCTACCAGCTGGTGCTGCACGAGTCGTGCGTGCTGTCGCTGCGGTTCGCCGCCGCGGGCAAGTGGTTCGTCTCCACGGGCAAGGACAACCTGCTCAACGCCTGGCGGACGCCCTACGGAGCCAGTATATTCCAGGTGAGTACTGCACTGTTGCTGCACCGCTACCAGCTGGTGCTGCACGAGTCGTGCGTGCTGTCGCTGCGGTTCGCCGCCGCGGGCAAGTGGTTCGTCTCCACGGGCAAGGACAACCTGCTCAACGCCTGGCGGACGCCCTACGGAGCCAGTATATTCCAGGTGAGTACTGCACTGTTGCTGCACCGCTACCAGCTGGTGCTGCACGAGTCGTGCGTGCTGTCGCTGCGGTTCGCCGCCGCGGGCAAGTGGTTCGTCTCCACGGGCAAGGACAACCTGCTCAACGCCTGGCGGACGCCCTACGGAGCCAGTATATTCCAGGTGAGTACTGCACTGTTGCTGCACCGCTACCAGCTGGTGCTGCACGAGTCGTGCGTGCTGTCGCTGCGGTTCGCCGCGGCGGGCAAGTGGTTCGTCTCCACGGGCAAGGACTGCTCAACGCCTGGCGGACGCCCTACGTTGCTAGTATATTCCAGGTATTTATTAATAGGGCCTGGGTGGACCGAGCTTTGCTCGGTAGTATTACAGCTACTCGCCAATAGATGTCAGGTATAGATTTATATTTTTTTTTGGTAAATACGACATTTTCTAAAAATGAATCTTAGCTAGATCAATTTATCGCCCCCAAAACCCCTTATACTAAATTTCATGAAAATCGTTCGAGCCGTTTCCGAGATTCAGATAATATAGAAATATATATATATATATATATATATATATATATATATATATATATATATATATATATATATATATATATATATATACAAGAATTGCTCGTTTAAAGGTAAAGGATAGGATACTTATTATTATAAACGCCACCATTTTGATTTATCTTGTTAATGGTATGGAGATCATAAATAACAATGTTAGGCTGTGGAACGTGGATAATTTGTAATTTGGATTAACATTTTGACTTAATTTCTGATAAAATTCAACCAAAAGTATAGCAATGTAGAGCTATAGGCAGATTGCTATAGTAAACTTTGTTCAAGAAACCTATCAAGGTTGGGAAAGGAAACAGGAACGATTCACGATTCTAGGGCATGTAATTATCTTGTCTATTGTCAGAGATCTCCATGTTGCTGAGCTGAGCTGGCATATGTTTGTCTAATTTTCCTGGGATAGAAGTATGTACAATCTGTTTAACAGATTAGAGATTACCCTCTTCAATCTATATAAAAACCAACAATACATTTTACCTAATTGCCAAGGAAGGGATATGTTTTTCGAGCGTATCTCGTCTGTTTCTATGTATATCTGTTTGTAATTTTTAATTAGTGTAGTTTTTGTAGATATGAATGAATCGGGATTCATTAATGCATTAATGTATTTTTTGTTTCAGACAAAAGAATCATCATCGGTGCTCAGTTGTGATATATCTGCGGACGATAAGTTTATAGTGACAGGATCGGGTGATAAGAAAGCGACAGTCTACGAAGTGATGTACTGATACAGCCAAGTGAAGTGATGTCAAAAAAGTGAAGTGAAATCTCAGTACGCGCTAAAGAAGAGTTTCATACTGTGCAGTGCAGAGGTCGCACGTGGTCGTGCGACGGAGGGTCGGAATAAATGGTCTATCTTAAAAAATGCAGTTTTATTTATTACAATACTGGTTCACAATTTTTTGCGATTGAAAATATATAATAAATTCTGTATTTAAATATGTATATCTCCGTAGTGAATTTTAGCCAGGATCGGTTCAGTAGTTGAAGGAGTAACTTGCATCACAGATTATCATAATAGGAACACTGCCTTTAGGCATGCATTCAAGATGCATTCACTGTATAGTTCATTCCTTCAGGTAGGTACGCCGTAGGTACTTAAATACAAAAGTTTCTGTTTGAAATACATGACGTATCCGCAGATAGGTAGAAGTAGGCACTGTTCAAAGAAAGTTTTGCAGTGGCATAAACAGTAGATAATAAATTACTTTCAAAAAAACTTATTTGTAAAAGGAACCTACTCTTTTTTGTGTTACTTACCTAGTTGAATACACATTCTGTGCTTGAATGCTAAGGCCTTGTCATGAAACCTTGCCAAGTTCATATTATTTCAAAAGCTCATGGCTCGCCATTATTTACTTGAAAAATGCTTTTAAAAATGAACCAAAAATAAATTGTCTATACTGGGTCAACAACTTGTTGTTTGATCATCTGTGAGAATCAATCATGTTTGACAGTTGACATTGACAATGACATTTATTAGATTAGAAGATTAGAAGTACTTATGTAGGGTAATAGGTAGCTTTTGTTGACGTAAACAAACGGGGTTGATAATAGGAATATTTTATTGTATTAGAGATTTTAAAACCTTATTAATTTAAGACGGTGATTAATAAACTAATAATGCAGCAACCAAATTTATTAGATATAGTACCAGACCAGTTATTTCAAACACATTCCATCAGCGATATAGATCAGGTGCAAAAGAAACTTCAGTATGAAATCGAGAGGAAAAGGGAAGAGTTACGGGCTATGGTTGGGTATGTAACTGTAAAGAATATTGTGTAGGTTACTCTACTTACAATCTCGCCTGTCTTTGCCTCGCCTTGTCTCTCCTCTACATCATAACCTTAGGGCAATAGATGTTTTCAGTGAGTACAGGTAGCATCAAACTTCAAAGTGTCATATTCTGCCAAGTTCTGTAGCCGGCTAGTTTACTGGGCTTGATAGGGCTTAACAACTAATACCTTAACTTCAAGATCATGAGTGCAGAGTGGATTGTATGAAATTGCAATGCAATTAAATCAATCCAAAGTAAAGTTTGGCTGTCAACTTCCGAAAAAACCTTCTCTCTTTTGCCACCCCTTTTAAAGTGTGGATAGTAGGCATGTATACAATCTCTCAAAATTTCAACTTAAGCCCATAGAAGCCTATAACTTATCAACATATCCTCAGTCTGAAAGTGGTCCCTATAGTTTTACTAAAATGCTTAGGTCGAAATTTGCAGTGCAGTGCTGTATATTCCTTATAACAATGTGGGTCCCAAAAAATCCCAAATGCAGTGACTTAGACCCTTTTCTTACGTTTCTCTTACTTGTTTACTAGTAGCAGGATATTACTATCATTATGACGGTTATTATTATTTGTTCAGGGAGAGGTACAGAGACCTGATTCAAGCAGCAGATACCATCGAAGACATGAAAGCAACAACCAGCAGTACTTTGAACCACATCAATGAAATGATGGTCGCTTGTAAGAACTTGCATGACACACATTTAGTCGGCTTTAAGATAAAGGAGAAACCTGTACAGATGCAAAGGTAATAATATTAATACTTAATTCTAGAAGAGATGTATCAGTTATTACATACACATATTAGTCTGAGAAATGGAGAATAGAGTAGAATTTTAACAGAATTACCCTTTTCATGTTAACAAAAATTTGTAATAAACAGTCCGTTTTTGTATATATTCAGCTCTCAAACAAATCCAGTGCACTCCATGTCAGTACAAATAAAACTACTGATGGAAATACCTGAGAAAATTTGGAAATGCATCAGCAATAATGATTTTGTAAAGGCTGCACAGTTGTTTATCATTGCGAGGCATGTAAATACAGGTAAGTTGTAATTAAGTGTATACCTCAGAGGTGGCATTTAACTTTTTAAGAATAAGAACCAAAAAGTCTCAGAGTTAGGATTATTTTGTACTTACGACATTTGTTTTTATATTTTTCTAATTTTTGAGGGAATCTCTAATACAATTTTACGTGATAAAACTCTATTAATGAGAGCATTGGCCAGATCTTGTCATTTTTCCCTCCTAATTCTGAAACTCGGGTTAGTGAGTAAACTCTATAAGGTCCACTTGCGCCAACCCTGGTTAGTGTGTTAACTCAGCTAACACTAACCCAAAGTGAAGTTGTCAAAATCGTCCAATGAGAGACATTGACTCAAGGGTTGAAAATGTAAATATTCAACCCCTGTTTCGGGCAAGTGAACCTAAGATATAGAGATCACGGTCCCTAGAGCTTCACTTAACTCAATATACCCTATGCTTAACTGTATATTATAAAATTCTTGGTAGAATATCCATTATCTTTGGTTTGTAACAAAACTCCATCGAAATAGGTTGACGAATTTTTGTAAGTCTGAGAGTAGTACATTACGTACCCCTAAGTGAAAAATAAGTTATTTGGCAAAAAAATATTATTTTCAGGTCTACAGCTACAAATAGGTGGAAAGAATCAAAATCCAGGCATGCAATCACTGCAGAGGATAGTCCAACAGCAGTGGTATTCAGTGTCCAATTTGAGCCAAACTATCATTGATATGTGCCGGCAAAAACTGCAGGATGTAGAAATTACTGTAGAGGTAAAGATAATCTGTTTACTGTACATATATCAGTCTTTTTCGCAATTTGTAAACGAATAATATTCATTGTATGCTCATGGCAGTAAAATCTTTTTTATCTTGTCTTAAACAAGATAAAAAAAAATCTCTATAAGTGTCTATTCCAGAATATAATTAACTAGCAAACGCCCGCGGCTTCGCTCACGTTGAACTTCTGCTTTACTCCCTCAGGCGTTTCCAAAATTCTTGTATTAACCATTGTTATGCCATTTAATTTAATTTTGATCACTAAATATTTCCTTATGCTTGCTGGTTATAGTTATATGTATATTGATTTTGAAAAAATCGATCGTCACATAAAAGCTCAATATTGTGGCCATTCTTGGGGTTCCATACCCAAAGTGTAAAAAGGTACCCAAGCAATCGGCCAAGTAAAAAAAAGTTCAAAATGGCGGCCATTTTTTTATTTTGACCACAAATTCCTTCTTTATGCTTGCTGCGATAGTCAGACGTCGATTTTCAAAGCAATCGGCCCAGTAACAAAAAAGTTCAAAATGGCGGCCAAAATTTCATCATTTTTTAATTTCAACTACAAATTCCTTCTCTATGCTTGCTGCCATAGTCAGACGTCGATTTTCAATGCAATCGGCCCAGTAATAAAAAAGTTCAAAATGGCGGCAATTTTTTTATTTTGAGCACAAATTCCTTCTCTATGCTTGCTGCGATAGTCAGATATCGGTTTTTAAAGCAATCGGCCCAGTAACAAAAAAGTTCAAAATGGCGGCCACTTTTTTAAATTTTGACCACAAATTCCTTCTCTATGCTTGCTGCCATAGTCAAATATCGATTTTCAAAGCAATCGGCCCAGTAACAAAAAAGTTCAAAATGGCGGCCACTTTTTTTAAATTTTGACCACAAATTCCTTCTCTATGCTTGCTGCCATAGTCAAATATCGATTTTCAAAGCAATCGGCCCGGTAACAAAAAAGTTCAAAATGGCGGCCACTTTTTTAAATTTTGACCACAAATTCCTTCTCTATGCTTGCTGCCATAGTCAGATATCGATTTTTAAAGCAATCGGCCCAGTAACAAAAAAGTTCAAAATGGCGGCCAATTTTTTAAATTTTGACTACAAATTCCTTCTCGATGCTTGGTGAAATAATCAGATGTCGATTTTCAAAGCAATCGACCCAGTAACAAAATATTTCAAAATGGCGGACACTTTTTTTAAATTTTGACCACAAATTCCTTCTCTATACTTGCTGCCATAGTCAAATATCGATTTTCAAAGCAATCGGCCCAGTAACAAAAAAGTTCAAAATGGCGGCCAATTTTTTTAAATTTTGACCACAAATTCCTTCTCTATGCTTGCTGCCATAGTCAAATATCGATTTTCAAAGCAATCGGCCCGGTAACAAAAAAGTTCAAAATGGCGGCCACTTTTTTAAATTTTGACCACAAATTCCTTCTCTATGCTTGCTGCCATAGTCAAATATCGATTTTCAAAGCAATCGGCCCAGTAACAAAAAAGTTCAAAATGGCGGCCACTTTTTTTAAATTTTGACCACAAATTCCTTCTCTATGCTTGCTGCCATAGTCAAATATCGATTTTCAAAGCAATCGGCCCGGTAACAAAAAAGTTCAAAATGGCGGCCACTTTTTTAAATTTTGACCACAAATTCCTTCTCTATGCTTGCTGCCATAGTCAAATATCGATTTTCAAAGCAATCGGCCCAGTAACAAAAAAGTTCAAAATGGCGGCCTATTTTTTAAATTTTGACCACAAATTCCGTCTCTATGCTTGCTGCCATAGTCAAATATCGATTTTCAAAGCAATCGGCCCAGTAACAAAAAAGTTCAAAACGGCGGCCAAAAAATTCAAAATTTTTCCTCCTCAAAATTTGAATCTCGAAAATCCCTTCCTGAATACGAATTCATGATATACCTAATACCAACCTAGGTACCAAATTTCAGATCTCTACGACTTTTAATTTCGCTGGAATCCCTGGAACAACGCAAAAATTACACTTTTGTATGGGAAAATCCCTTAAAAGTAGGATTTTTATCCCTTCCAATTTGAATTTCTGGAATCCCCGGCTTAGTACGAATTCATGACCTAATGTCAATGTAGGTACCAATTTTCAGCTCTACGACTTGTAGTTTTTCGGGAATTCCTGGAACAACAAAAAAAATTACAATTTTGTATGGAGAAATCCCTTTAATGTACTATTTCTACCCCTTAAACATGGAATTTCTGGAATCCCCGTCTTAGTACGAATTCATGACCTAATATCTACCTAGATACCAAATTTCAGATCTCTACGACTTTTAGTTTTTCTGGAATGCCTGGAACAACGAAAAAAATTACAATTTTGTATGGAGAAATCCCTTTAATGTACTACTTCTACCCCTTAAACATGGAATTTCTGGAATCCCCGTCTTAGTACGAATTCATGACCTAATATCTTCCTAGGTACCAAATTTGAGATTTCTACGACTTTTAGTTTTTCGGGAATTCCTGGAACAACGAAAAAAATTTACTTTTGTATGGGTATTCCCCATACAAAAGTAAATTTTTTTCGTTCCCCTTAAATGTATGATTTTTACCCCTTAAACATGGAATTTCTGGAATCCCCGTCTTAGTACGAATTCATGACCTAATATCTACCTAGATACCAAATTTCAGATCTCTACGACTTTTAGTTTTTCTGGAATGCCTGGAACAACGAAAAAATTACAATTTTGTATGGAGAAATCCCTTTAATGTACTATTTCTACCCCTTAAACATGGAATTTCTGGAATCCCCGTCTTAGTACGAATTCATGACCTAATATCTACCTTGATACCAAATTTCAGATCTCTACGACTTTTAGTTTTTCTGGAATGCCTGGAACAACGAAAAAATTTTACTTTTGTATGGGAAATGCCCTTAAATGTATGATTTTTACCCCTTAAACATGGAATTTCTGGAATCCCCGTCTTAGTACGAATTCATGACCTAATATCTACCTAAGTACCAAATTTCAGATCTCTACGACCTATAGTTTTGGCGGAATCCGTGGAACAACCAAAATACCTCATTCTTTTATATATATAGATTTAAGAATCTAGTTTAGTACGTCACAATAGGGAGGCTGTTTACTGCACGTCATTCACCAAGAACGAGGATATTTCTGGCTGAATGCCGCGCGGTGGACACACGGCCATAGTCATTGTAGAACAGCTGCTTCAGTGTCATCTGCAGGGCGACCGCGTAAGAATGTATAAAAAAATATCATTAAAGAACTTCGTCGATGTAAAAACGTGATTTTCAAGTTTTGTGATTGGACAAAAGTCAAAACCCATGCTTTGAGATTGATACAATTTGATTCTTTAATGATTGATTTTTAGCCGATTGCCCTGCAGTGGACAAACAGCCTTAGATTCAATACCAGTAAAAGCTTGCAAGTGTTGTGATCTCTTCATATTTTGTGCAGAGCAAGTTAGAGCCATTAACAGCAGTTAAATTATTTTTACTTATTTCAGATAGCCTGTTCTTGCCTGGTCGGCCTATACCTATTAGACGCGCAGCCTATAGTCCAGTTGCTGAACACCCTTATAGAGGTTCACAGCAACACCAGTCTAAAGGCCACCTTGCAGTTCGACCTGGCGCAAATCTTGGAGGGAGATGTTAAAGCCCAGATCAAGAGGAAGATTGTGAACGGCGTTAAAATTGTTTTGAAGACTGTGGAATTGGTTTATGCTTGTTTTGTAGGTAAATATCTCTGTAAGGCCTGGTTTCCACCAAAACGGAGCGGAGCTGTGTTTGAGTAACTCAGATTGGTTACTCAAACACAGCTCTGCTTTAGTAGAAAACGGGCCTAAATAAAGGTTAGGTGAGTTAGGCAGTCACACCCTACCTGATGGCGATGACTGTAAGGAAGGAAATAGTACGATTTTTATATATCAGACTCTAGAGTCTAGATTGTGTAAGAAAAACGTATTCATCGTTGTCGTAATCGTTTACAAATGCTGCCCACTGATTGGTTCCCTGATTTATGTCAGCCAATCGGGGGGCTGAATTTGCTAACGATTACGATAACGATGAATACCTGTTTCTTAAGCAATCAAACCCCAGGACATTACACCAAGTACCAAAGTACCAAAAGTACCAAAGTAACCGATAGCTTGACTTGTGGGTACTAGATAATATAATAAATGCAATTTATTGAAAAACACCCAGACACTGGAAAATTTGCATGCTCACTACACAAACATTTTTTCATTTGTGGAATTCATTTTCCAGTAGTGGGAATGGAACCCACGACCTCCGACACAGACGGCAGGTTCGCTAACGCTACGCCATTCGGTCGTAAATTATTTTATTCTTTTTTTTTGTTGTGAACAGAAAACGACGGAGGGGCAGTGTTAGAAAAATTAAGAGAACTCTACCAACCAGATTCTAGACCTTTGTTGGAATTGGTGCAATTTAGCGACCCCAGCGCCATTAGACTGTTGCCGTCAGCTGTGACTAATTACAGGTAATTTTATGCATCAAATAATTATTTTCTCAAATCCCACCAAAAACTTAATCTTCTTTTATTAAATTAAGATAAATCAGCTGTGTCTAATACTTTTACTGCGACAAATAATAAATTATAATAATTATAATTATTACTAATAAGTTGCGTCAAAAGATGTTATAACTAAGCCGAAAATAAATTTCACTTGCATAGTGATCTTATAAAATCACATTTCCTTTTTTTTTGAGTTTTTACTTCTGTCGACACTCTCGGAGAACCACTGACTTTTTTAAGCTATCGCATAGCTTCTATCGCGGGCCTTGAGCGTGTAGACCGAATCCAGAAATTCCGTAACGAAAATAACCTAACACCCCCCACTCCGACCGGCACGGCGGTGATACTTTTTAGTTAGTTTTGCATAGCAGAACTTTTAATGACTTTTTTAAATATCACGCTTGTCTCTTTAGTTCAGCAACTCGTCTCTAGGTGGCATTGGTTGTATCGGCGTTACATTGCATAAGTCGATAAAAACAGCTATGCAGTAGCTTTACCGCGGCAGTCTCCGAGTGCCACACGTCTTTTTTACTTTACAGGTTGTCTACAAACAAAGAGCTACAGCCGTTAGCTAAGAAGGAGATAACAGGCAGCGTACAGCAATGGAGCGTGTGGGTGAAAGCCTTCATCAGCGACAACGTGCAGGCGCTGCTGCAGAACGTGACACGCGTCAAGGTGCTACACGAGATCAGGGAGGAAACATTCAAAATCGGTAAGTATCGTATGCTATTTACGGTTGACACCCCGTAGCTCTCCGATCCATAAGATAAACTAATAATATAGATCAACTGGCGGGATAAATATCGCTCTGTGCAACTTGACTTCGGTTTATATGCTAAGGACTAGTTACAGCATACACGCATGCTGTAACTTTAAGATGTAACTAAGATGTAATAAGCATGCTGTAACTTTAATGTGTAATAAGTTGTATATTTTTGACGTGACAACGTCTTATAAATCGATAGAGCCGGCTGCATGCAAAAATATGACTCATCCGGCGTTACCTCGCTCATGCGGCGTTACCTCGCTCGCGTTACCTCGCTCTGAGGCGTTCCATGTAAGGCTTGAAGTGCAAGCGAGAGTTGTCACGTTCAACTATCGTCAGTAAACCGACTTTACAGACAACCAATTTATTTTGTGTTGTATATTGTATGATGTTTCTGTTAACAGAGCGACGCAAGCGCTTCAGCGACTAAGCTCTTTCAATAAAGGTTGAAAAAAAACCGGTCTAATCAGCTTGCTAATCCGTTGGGCTATGTCGGTTAATTTTGGTTCTCCTACGGATGTCCTTGGATATTGCGGATTCTATCCCTCAGAGAAGCACCCAGCATAGCCCTTTTGCCTAGACCAGCTTTGAATTGTTTGAAGTGATTCCTCCTTCAACTTTCTACAGAGAAAGTTGAAGGAGGAATCACTTGAAACAATTCTACATCTACTTGAAACAATTCTATGTACAGACATACACTATGGTGTAGAAACACGTTCCATTAATTCCACCTGGATGGTTGACAATCCACGAACACCCGGTATGCCAGATCTTTCTTTCCGCGCACATGAAAACCATGGAACCAGCTACCAGCAACAGTGTTCCCTCAACATTATAACCTGGGGTTATTCAACAAATTTTTTAACAGCCGGCAACGCATTTGCAGTTCCTCTGGTGCTGTCCATGTCCATGGGCGGCGGTGATCGCTTACTTTCAGGTGACCCGCCAGCTCGTTTGCTCGCGTTGACTATAAAAAAATTGTATTAAGTACGTCATAACAGGAACTAATATTTCAACTGCCGTGTCTTTTCAAACCGCGAATGGTACCGAAATAACACTGATCCTTTTTTCAGAGTCACCAGCAAACTGGAGTTCAATATGCACATCTTTGGACATGCCGGAAGTGCATGTGTGGTGTCACTACTTCCAGCCCCTGCTGACTGCGCGAGTCAAGACCATCATAGACACCCGCTGGCAGAAGGTCTACGATTCTTTCAAGACGCAGTTGCTAATAGATTTGACGAAGGTAAGTTTTTGACAGCCAGGGGAGATTGTGGTAAATCTATCAAAAACAAGGAGACCCTCAATGGGCTGACAGACCGACACAGCGGCGTGTCGCGAAGTTGAAGACGCAATGGGCAGGCTTATACCTATGGGCGTATCATTTTCGAAGACTGTTGTACATTGGGGAACTGCTGTTGAATACATCCTTTCCAATAAAAGATTTAAGACTTATAGTTTTCTCATGGATACCATTATCCGAACTGGATTAAATTGAAAATTAATAAAAAAATCATTCAAGTCGATTCACCCAGTCAAAAGTTATAAGGTAACAAACATTCAAAAAAAACATACAGTTGAATTGAGAACCTCCTTTTTTGAAAACAGTTGAAAAAGGATTATACTCTACTAGGATTTCAATTTTAAGCATTACTAGCTGACCCGACAAACGTTGTTTTGCCATATACATTTTTTCTCTCGAACGGAATTAATAGTATCCTATGTCCGTCTCCTGGCGCTAAGTTACCTCCTCACCAATTTTCAGCCATATCGGTAAAGCCGTTCTTTAGTTATAAATAGTGTAACCAACACGACTTTCTTGTATATTATATAAGATTTGTTAGAAATGTCAATCTAGTTTGTTTACCTAAGTAGGCATTACTGTAGATTAATATCATCTGTAGTAAACGAACCTGTTGTGTTTAAGGTGTCTTCAGACAGCGAGGCGGAGAAAGAGGCGGATATAAACTGGTTCGTGTGGAGGGACCTTATCGGAGACACAATTATCGAGTCCAGGAATGAAGTTATCAGCGTCATGAACAGACTGATGAAAGGTCAAATCAAATCAAACAATTTATTTGCATACATGTGTTAAGTATAAAGATTACAATTCAAAGTCAGGGTTTCAACATGTCTTGCCATATAGGCGTGCAAATACATTTAATTTAAAATGAATTAGAAAAGTCACAATATTGTAAACTAAATTAGTCAATATTTCTATTTATATTTCTATTCAAAGGTACCTTTATGTTCATTATTTTCATAAGCCATAGAGGTATAGCCAATTTTTGAAGCTTCTTCAATGTTAGTATGCATGGCTAAGGTTTGGAATGCCCTCCCGAAATCCGTGTTTCCCGCAAAAAAAGAGTGAATAGGCATCTTCTAGGTAAACGCGCTTCATCTTCGTCCACGTCGTCACTTTCCATCGGGTGAGACTGTTCAAGCGTAAACCTATATTGAATAATAAAAAAAATGTTTGTTATATTATATTCTGTGAGTTATAAATAGTCGATATGCGACTTTCAAACCTCTAACTGTTTACTCCTTCAGAAGTCTTTAGATATTGCAATTTCAAACGACGTACTTCATCCTAGGGCACTAGTTCTTGAGTTTGCTTACACCCAGTAAGTACATCGCTTATTGTTTTACAGGCAGAAGTATTACTTTGGTACTGAATGTCAGAAAAATTGTGCGTATTCTTTTTGTTTCGTTTTGGGATAGACAAAAAGCTCAATATCAGCCTTAAACTCACAGCATATGGAAGGAGTATTGATTGAAAGAAGCACTGGCAAAAAATTTTACTTAAAAACTATCCTTCTTTTAACAGGTATGGCCAGACAAGATCGTGGTTTTACGCCAAACCTAGAGAAACTCTGTCAAACATTAGACGATGAACTACAGAAGCTTCTAGAAGACTTAAAGGACTACTTGTACCAAGAGAAGAAGAGTAAAGAGAAGTTATTGTACGAAGAAGAGGGAGATGTCGATCAAGTTTATATAGATAGAGATGAAATTGAAAACTATTTAAAGGATACGACCGATAGGAATATACACAGGTATTTGATTTTGTTTTAATCATGCTATTCATTGTGAAAATCAGCATGCGGATGACTGATGCTCATTGCCTGAAAAAATGAGCGTGTTAATTTGAAAAAACCACTTTTTGTTATCGTGTTTTACACTCTCTTATTCACTTTTATTCACAAACGTGCAATAGCGCTGGAATAGTTATTCTCTGTTTTGTCGTTTTCCGTCGAATGTAAAATTACTGTTGACAAATAAAGACAAAATAAATAAATAAATATATACGGGACATTTTACACATCGCAATCTAGCCCCAAAGTAAGCGATAGCTTGTGTTATGGGTACTAGATAACTGATAATCATACAAACATACTAATATACATAAATATAATATATTGAAAAACACCCAGACACTGGAAAACATTCATGCTCATCACACAAACATTTACCAGTAGTGGGAATCGAACCCACGACCTCCGACGCAGACGGCAGGTTCGTTACCGCTACGCCATTCGGTCGGTGTACATGTATTTATCAGTTATCTAGTACTCATAACACAAGCTATCGCTTACTTTGGGGCTAGATTGCGATGCGTGTAATGTAAAAAAAAACTTACGGGTTTATCCTGCTTCTTGTGCAAATTGGCCGGCGTGGCGACAGGTAGTATCGAAAACCAGTGGGTATCGGCCGAAGCCAGCAGGGAAGCCGCCTTGTCGCCCGAGCCACCGGACATTCGGTTGTAAAATTATACGCCATTCGGTTATCAAAACAGAGTATAACTATTATATATACCGCTATTGCTTGTTTATGAATAAGGGGGTAAGGATGTTATTCCTATAAATTTTATTGAATATTTATAGGAATAATCTTCATTTTAAAATTCAACCTAAATGCAAGCGAGATTTAAACCTGCGTCAAGAGTAAATAGACATCTTCTAGGCAAGCGCGCTAAGCTTTAGGCTGTATCATCCACTTTCTACAGGTGTGAGAACCCTCATGCGCAAGCCTATACTTATGCAAAGTTAAATAAGGCTTGGCCGTTGACTTGTTACAGCATGCTCAACTACATCAAGGCGTGTTTCGAGGAGTCGACGCTGCAGTCGACGGAACTGCAAAGGAAGACCACCGCCGTGTACACCGCGCGCTTCCTGCAGGCCGCGACCACCCTTATGACCAACCTGCGCAAATGCTACGTCAACGAATACGTAAGTACACGAATACCTCCTCCTTATGACCAACCTGCGCAAATGTTACGTCAGCGAATATGTAAGTACATGAATACCTCCTCCTTATGACCAACCTGCGCAAATGTCACGTCAACGAATAATTAAGTACACGAATACCTCCTCCTTATGACCAACCTGCGCAAATGTTACGTCAACGAATATGTAAGTACACGAATACCTCCTCCTTATGACCAACCTGCGCAAATGCTACGTCAACGAATACGTAAGTACACGAATACCTCCTCCTTATGACTAACCTGCGCAAATGCTACGTCAAAGAATACGTAAGTACACGAATACCTCCTCCTTATGACCAACCTGCGCAAATGCTACGTCAACGAATACGTAAGTACACGAATACCTCCTCCTTATGACCAACCTGCGCAAATGCTACGTCAACGAATACGTAAGTACACGAATACCTCCTCCTTATGACCAACCTGCGCAAATGTCACGTCAACGAATACTTAAGTACACGAATACCTCCTCCTTATGACCAACCTGCGCAAATGTCACGTCAACGAATACTTAAGTACACGAATACCTCCTCCTTATGACCAACCTGCGCAAATGTTACGTCAACGAATATGTAAGTACACGAATACCTCCTCCTTATGACCAACCTGCGCAAATGCTACGTCAACGAATACGTAAGTACACGAATACCTCCTCCTTATGACCAACCTGCGCAAATGCTACGTCAAAGAATACGTAAGTACACGAATACCTCCTCCTTATGACCAACCTGCGCAAATGCTACGTCAACGAATACGTAAGTACACGAATACCTCCTCCTTATGACCAACCTGCGCAAATGTCACGTCAACGAATACTTAAGTACACGAATACCTCCTCCTTATGACCAACCTGCGCAAATGTTACGTCAACGAATATGTAAGTACACGAATACCTCCTCCTTATGACCAACCTGCGCAAATGCTACGTCAACGAATACGTAAGTACACGAATACCTCCTCCTTATGACCAACCTGCGCAAATGCTACGTCAAAGAATACGTAAGTACACGAATACCTCCTCCTTATGACCAACCTGCGCAAATGCTACGTCAACGAATACGTAAGTACACGAATACCTCCTCCTTATGACCAACCTGCGCAAATGCTACGTCAACGAATACGTAAGTACACGAATACCTCCTCCTTATGACCAACCTGCGCAAATGTCACGTCAACGAATACTTAAGTACACGAATACCTCCTCCTTATGCCTGCGCAAATGCTACGTCAACGAATACGTAAGTACACGAATACTTCCTCCTCAGAATTTAATAATTCCTACATTAGCTCCAGTCTTGACGACCTCCCTGGTGCAGTGGCGACGCGCTCGGATTCGAGTGGGAGGTCGCGGGTTCGATTCCCGCCACGGGCCACTTTGGGATTTTATAATTTCTAAATTGGCTCAGGTCTGGTCTGGTGGGGGGCTTCGGCTGTGGCTAGTTACCACCCTACCAGCAAAGACGCACCGCCAAGCGATTTAGCGTTCCGGTGCGATGCTGTGTAGAAACCGTTGGGGGGTAAATTTACTTACCCTTCCAAGTTAGTACGATAACATCTTAGACTGCATCATCACTTACCATCAGGTGAGATCGCAGTCAAGTACTAACTTGTACAGAATAAAAAAAAGTCTGGTTTGTTGGGAGTAAAGTAAGTACATCACATCCTCGGCTGCATATTCGCTTACCATCAGGTGACGCAGTCAAGTACTAATTTGTCAAGTGTAAAAAAAAAAAATTGGGAATGTGGCTTAATTTGTTCCTTCTGCGAGAGGCGGAAATTATGATCAAAATTAGGAGCCAGTCTCACTAGAGTTTATGTTCACAAATGTATGGATCTACTGACAGACAAGCTTTCTGTAATGATCTCCAAACAATATGGTTTTAGGCACTTTGAATCCACCGTCTTACCTAATTGGGGATCTGCCAACACTGCAATGCCCGGTACGGCGACCCCATTTCAGCACGCTGAGTTTCCAACGGCCAGTCTATAAAATGAAGTAATTTGTTCTTAATATCTTCAGGAAGACGTACCAAGTGACAGCGATGTGAAGCGCTGGAGCGACATCTGTGTCGTGCTGAGGAAGCACTGCGTCCTATGCTGGGAGAAGTGGCTGGGCGTCGTGGACGGACGGATGAGGGAGCTCACTGACTCACTGCCTCAGGAGTTCACGATGGAGGCTAACATCGACTACCTCATGATGGTAAGAGTTCAATGTAGGACTGTACCGAGTGAAGCGCTGCAGCGACATCTGTGTCGTGCTGAGGAAGCACTGCGTCCTGTGCTGGGAGAAGTGGCTGGGCGTCGTGAACGGACGGATGAGGGAGCTCACTGACTCACTGCCTCAGGAGTTCACGATGGAGGCTAACATCGACTACCTCATGATGGTAAGAGTTCAATGTAGGACTGTACCGAGTGAAGCGCTGCAGCGACATCTGTGTCGTGCTGAGGAAGCAATGCGTCCTGTGCTGGGAGAAGTGGCTGGGCGTCGTGAACGGACGGATGAGGGAGCTCACTGACTCACTGCCTCAGGAGTTCACGATGGAGGCTGACATCGACCACCTCATGATGGTAAGAGTTTAATGTAGGACTGTACCGAGTAATGCGATAAAACAACATTTGTGACCCCTGCCCAGCTACCTAGATACTTTTGGTCTTTAGGTCACTTTAGAACACAACAATTCAGTAGTTTTATGTTTTAACTATTTGACCCGCCCCTGTTTCGCCAGAGTGAATGCTTGGGGATTCTTATAAACTATTTCTTCATTTCATGACTTCTAAATCTAATAAGTATTTCATACTAAACTAGCTGATGCCCGCGACTTCGTCCACGTGGGATAAAAACTATTCTATCTTTTAAGTTGGATTAAATGACAGATATTCACGAAGTTTGAACTAAATCGGTTCAGTAGTTTAGGAGTCCATCGCGGACAAACAACGTGACACGAAATTTATATATAATAAGATAAAACATTTATGCAAAAATTCAGCTTCCTTGGACCAAGGGTTTGGGTTAATAGAAAAGTTACTATTTACTTTCTTATGTGTCGCTTATTTTAATTGTTATGGATTGTCTTCCTTTCTGCCTTGCTTTAAACCCCTTCAATTGACGTAATTGATTAAGTACCTTTTTTATTTTAAACAGCAATGGGACATGATCAAAATTGAGGAGAAAGACGAGGAAGGAAACTCCATAGAATCCACTATAAAGGTACCAGCGGGACCTTCCATGAAGCTGCAAGAATATCTGTATGCCGTTAGCAGGATACTAGACGAGGTGGTCCCACATACCTTGCCTTCGGAGATACACACGGCGTTCATTGAGAAAACTATATCCATCACCTTCGCTCATTACAATAAGGTCATTAGAGAGAAAGAGACGGATATAAACCAGAGGTAAGTTTCACATTCTAGACACACATCAGTTTTTTTACGCTTATTATTATGGCGAAAACGTCTTGAAACGGAACTAATTTCTTGTTTTTTGAAAAGAGTTATTCAAAAATGAATGTCGTAAAAATTTATGTTAGGCGACTCTGCCTGCTTTCCACGAGTAAGATTGACGTAAAAAGCAAGCGTACTTACAAATAATTTACCATTTTAAAAAGGTTATTTAAAAGAAGCTTTCATACGTAAATTTATCCGTGTTCTTCTCGGCAAACTTTCAGTTGAAACCCATATTGTAGGAGTTTATTAAAATAACTAGTCCGCCATCTTGGGTGCTCCGCCATGTTGGATTTAGATTGACGTCATCCAAACTAAACGTGTATACAAAATTTAGCTCAAATTTAAAGTGTAAGGATCAATTTACACCGCGGCAAAGTGAAATGGAAGCGAATTTTTTACAAATAATTCTTAAGAATGTGCGAGGATTCCCCGGAAGACGCGCGACCGTTTTTGGCTCCTATTTCAATTCGCATAAAGTTCATTTTGCTATGTAAAAAAAGTAGCTTCCATTCCATTCCGTCGTGATGTAAATTGACCCTAAGAAGGAAGTTGTTTTGTAGGATGTCGAAGTACTTGTATTTCTTTCAGATGTGCGCTTCAATTGCTGATGGATGTCCGACATGTGACCTTATTAATGGTGCCCAGAGAGAACAAGAGGGCCATGGAGTTCTCGCAAGAGATCTGCGAGTTCCTGCGGCAGAAGATAGACCCGTTCGATTACGACGTCTTCTATCCGTACATACAGACTAACTTGAAGAGGTCCGTGCAGAGGGTCCAGGTAACTTTAACGAAACTTTTTAATATACAAGGTGGTGTCAAATTATCTGCCACCGTTCCAGGAGGTGAATGTGCCATACATATACACTTCAATAGTGAAGAAATCTCAGTCCCCGGGCTCAATTTTTTTAATTAAACATTATCAACATATCGCATCATGTTGCATAAACACGTCCATCAGTCAAACTTGAGTACATGTTTAGTACAGTTATCGCCTCGTAACGGAAATCAGCTGTTTGGGCGCGGCGTGAGAGCGTTGACCTTGGGTTGCGACGTAATTTTTAATAAAAAAATTAAAAAAAACAGCATGGGACAAAAAAATAAACAAATACAGACCGAAAGCGATTTTGTATTTTTATATAAACCTGTATATCTCATACTCTTCTCTTGAATGACTTTAAGAGATTATACTTATACTTGGCTTACACGGAAGCTCGGAGCACCTTACCTTAGCGGTTCTTATCAGAAATGTGGAAGAAGATTATAGGAACAATTTTGATGCCTATGCCTTATTTACTATTCCAGACGCTACTAGGCAGTTTGATCTTGCACCACGGTCAACTAACGGGTATAATTGGCACCAAGCCGGTGCTGTCGGGTGGCTCGGGCGACAAGGCGGCTTCCCTGCTGGCTTCGGCCGATACCCACTGGTTCTCGATACTACCTGTCGCCACGCCGGCCAATTTGCACAAGAAGCAGGATAAACCCGTAAGTTTTTTTTAGGACATTACACGCATCGCAATCTAGCCCCAAAGTAAGCGATAGCTTGTGTTATGGGTACTAGATAACTGATAAATATATATATACATACTAATATACATAAATGTATAGAGAAACACCCAGACACTGGAAAACATTCATGCTCATCACACAAACATTTACCAGTATTGGGAATCGAACCCACGACCTCCGTCGCAGATGGCAGGTTCGCTACCGCTACGCCATTCGGTCGTCAAAGTTTTATAACGACCCGCGAATCGAATAGAACCAGAGTTATTTTGGGTCTGAATTTTTTATTGTTACAAATAATTTAATTTTAGTAGATATATTTTTCACTTCGCTTATGACCGCATAAAACCCATTTTATGCTTTTTTTGAGCTATTGTTTGACGACCGAATGGCGTAGCGGTAACGAACCTGCCTGCGTCGGAGGTCGTGGGTTCGATTCCCACTACTTGTAAATGTTTGTGTGATGAGCATGAATGTTTTCCAGTGCCTAGGAGTTTTTCAATATATTATATTTATGTATATTAGTATGTATGTATATTTATCAGTTATCTAGTACCCATAACACAAGCTATCGCTTACTTTGGGGCTAGATTGCGATGTGTTAAAGGTCCCGTATATATTTTTTTCCCATACCTATATATTTGTTTATTTATTATTTGTTACGATTAATTTGATATTATTCTATTATACAGATTGAACTTCGACATCTTTAATCTGCTTATTATTTTGATTCTGGTAAATTAGTGTGGCTTTTAGTTATTGTGTTACTAAGTTCTCATCCGATTTGCGTTTTGACTATGTATACTAATGTGAGTTTTTGAAATATATGCAGTATGGCATGGCAAAGTTTTTTTACTTTTTTTTACTACTTTTAAATTTTTTGCTTTCTCGAACAACCCATAAGTGAATGTCTTTTAAAAAGGATAATTTAAAAAATGTATGTTACACACACAGGTTACACAAAGAAAGTAAAGGATATTTATTTATTTTTTACATACATACTATTTATATTGCAAGTTAATTTTTTTTAAAGGGTCAAAAAAACTCGCAATCACCATAATAGCTTTTTTTTTTAATATTAAACAGTAGTGACGTTTTAACTATTGGATTGTTAACCATATTTTTACTTTTTACAGTTACACTTTAACGAGAGTTTGTAACACATAGTTTGAGATTTTATTGACAGTAATTCTGAATGTTTGAGTACATACATTTTAACATTTTATGAATTTTGGCCACCTCCCTGGCGCAGTGGCGGCGCGCTCTGATTCGAGTGGGAGGTCGCGGGTTCGATTCCCGCCACGGGCCACTTTGGAATTTTATAATTTCTAAATTGGCTCAGGTCTGGTTTGGTGGGAGGCTTTGGCCGTGGCTAGTTACCACCCTACAAGCAAAGACGCACCGCCAAGCGATTTAGCGTTCCGGTGCGATGCTTGTAGAAACCGTTGGGGTAAATTTACTTACCCTCCCAAGTTAGTACGATAACATATTAGGCTGCATCATCACTTACCACCAGGTGAGATCGCAGTCAAGTACTAACTTGTAAAGAGTAAAAAAAAAAAAAATTTCGTGTTCCTTTCCCTGTATGACAAAATCCATACCAATAGTAGAGTACGATATATTTAAAAACTCATTATTTTCTCAGCATTTCAAATAATAAGTCATTAGTACAACTATCTAAACTCATAGTTATACATTTCGTATGTTTATTTTACTTGTTGCGCACAAAATATTATTTTGTTAACGATTTCATTAAGAACCGGAATTTATCGGAACCATGAAGGCAACACTATCGTCATAAAGCTGGTATCATTATTTTGACATTTGGAGCTGTCATTTTAGTCTCTAGGCATAAAAACAGACTGTACCAAAATCCCCCTCTCGGGCTCCCCTACTATAATAATCAGTGTTATTATCCGGCAGGTCAAGAAGAAGCCAGTGTCGGCAAGTCCGAACAAGTCGCGACAGGACATATCGGAGCTGATGACGAGCTCGCTGCCCATCAACTTTGCCAACGCTAGGAGCGGCGCCGCGTCTTTCTTCAACTCCATGACGTCAGATTGGTTTAGCGGTTAAAGTTGATGTCTTGCATAGTTCGGCAAAAACGTCTTGAAATGGAACTGTAAAAAATGAGTGTAATGTTTTTTTCATGAGGTTTCACGTATGTTTGTACTTTGTTTGTATGTTTGGTATGTATGTGTTGTATATATGTATGTATATATGTGAGTTTCTTTATTCCACTATAACTTCTGAACGACTGAAGAAGTTCAGAGGGCAGTCGTGTTCTTTAAATTCTTTTTTAATACATTTTCTCAAAAAGTTGACATTTCCATGTGTGTTTAGCGTGCGCAAAGTTAATTCTTTTCCGAACTAGTGCTTATTGTTTTCCCCCTGCATGTGGATCAAAATCCATGAAAGAGGTTTACCAGTAAAAAGTTTTCGCTACAAAATTGTTGTATTAAATGACAATAATGTAATTATTTTACAGTGTAACTACTATAAATACATAAATTAAATTTAATATTAAGTTTATATCAATGATTTTCTTTAAATTTTTATTTTTTGCAAATATGCGGCTGCATAAATGCAGCTGTTTTATGGACGTATTTAATCTGTGCAATAATGGACATACTTTTTGTCTATGATTCTGTGTTATTATTATTTATTTTTCAAATTACATGCAAAATATTCCTTTTTTGCCATTTAATTTTATTAAGTATTCATAGCAATTTATTATTATAATATTTATTCTTAGTTCATTAACAGTGATGCACACTTTCGTTTGTTGTTCGTGAAGCGGTGAGAACACTCTATTGAATCCCTTCATGGATCTAAGGTAAGGTAAGGTAAGGATCTAAGGTATGGCGTGATTTCACTTCTCTAAGCCATCATTTTATAAATATTTTTTCGCAAATTTATTAAAAAACGTCGTTCGATGCACGTGCGGAATAGTCATTTCTACTCATCCCTATAGTTGACCCGCGCCGTTGGCTTGGGTCAACAACCCGGGACTCGTAAAGAAATGGCAAACTTTCCGCACTTATATCGAAATGTACTATTTTAACACATTTGCTCAAATAGTGGACTTTTCCATGTATGTTTAGCGTGCGCAAACTACTTCTTTTCCGCACTAGTACTTTTTGTTTTCCTTTTGCATGGAGGTTTTAATCAAAAAGGTTGTAGTACAGAATGTTTGTATTAAATGACTATTTTATAGCGTAAACACTATTAATACTTGAATTAAAGGACTTAACTTTTAAATTATTAAATCTGAAATAAAAATATAATTTTTCAACAAAGCTTCATTGTTATTTGTTTCAGAGTTACTTTTTTGTAAAATAATAGGACTTTCATAACTGCCGGATACTGACAACAGGTCACAGAGTGCATCAGTTGACCATTGACAATTCTTGTCCTCTTTCTGTTTATTTTTTTTTGTGCGTGAGTGGTCTGAATTCATGGTAAATTTAATTCCTTAAACTACTATTATAATATTTTTATTTTTGGCCCCAACTTTATGTATTTTCGCAAATGTGTTAAAAATGTCGTTCAATGCACGTGCGGAATTGTCATTTTCACTCGTCTCTATTGTTGACACGCGCCTACGGCTTGTGTCAACAAACCGAGACTCGTAAAGAAATGACATACTTTCCGCACTTATATTGAAATGTACTATTTTTGAAATGAAATGAAATTTATTTGCTTATTTGCTTGAACATTGTACAGAAATAGATGTTACAATAACTCTGAGAACGAAACATGTTTTGTCCAATGGCATGTAAATATATTGTTTACTTGTTTTAATTATTTACTTGTTTTTAATTTTCTGTAGGAATCATGGTAAAACTGCCATGATTCTATGCTCGCGTTATTTCATACTTGAGAACTTGTAATAGTACATTTCAATATAAGTGCGGAAAGTTTGTCGGCTTGGGTGGCGAGGGTCAACTATAAGGACAAGTAAAAATGACAATTCCGCACGTGCATTGAACGACGTTTTTTAATACATTTGCGAAAAAAAAAATTGGTTTTACGTGTTTGCCTGCTCCGTGTTTGCATGCCGTGTTCGTATTCATGCGCTCCTGGTACGCCCGCTCCAGTGCTGCGTAGGAGGAAAACACAAAAGCAGTAGTGCGGAAAAGAATAACTTTGCGCACGCTAAATATACATGGAAATGTCAACTTTTTGAGCAAATGTATTAAAAATATTATTATTTCTACATTAAAGTGTCTTCATTTATTGAATTTCAATTGACTTTGTACAGCGCCCTCTTTTATTCTCTCGTTTTTGCCGAACTATACCTTCAATAGTGTGTGATTATTTTGATGCTATAAGACTTATAAGTTTACATTATTAATAATTAATAATAGATATTTATTTCATATTATTTTATTGTTTCATTGTAGACTAAAAAAAAGATTCCGACGAATTGAGAACCTCCTCCTCCTTTTGTTGAAGTCGGTTAAAAAGCTAGATCAAAATAAAAAGAAATATGTAATTATCTATGAAGTTTCTGCCCAGCTAGGCAATTGCGTAGGTAAGTTAAACGTATTCAGCGTAATCGTAAACGAATCCTGCCCGCTGATTGGTTCCCTGATTTACGTCAGCCAATCGGGGGGGCAGAATTTGCTTACGATTACGATAACGATGACTACGTTTTTCTTACGCAATCAGACCCCCTGAACAAGAAAATCACAATTATCAGGTTATCAATTGGGATTAAATTTAAAAAACTACAATTTCATAAATTAAATATATTTAATTCTACAAAATAGACAAGGCTATCATATTATTACTTATGCCGAGTTGCTCGAAATAAATTCAAAAATTTAAGTGGTACTTAAACTAATTTAATCGCAATCAATGTCAAAAAATGTATGAAAATTTGACATTTCTTTAGTTTAAGTACCACTTAAATTTCAATATTTATTTCGTGCAACTCGGGTTAAAGAGTTCTAAATAGACTGTTTGTCACTTTTTGGGTTCAGCGATCTACTAAAACTGTCTCCAAAGCCACTATAACCTCCGTAACCGCTGTGGGGTCTATCGTACCCCGGCCTGTACCCTGTTTGGTAGCCTGGCCTGTACCCTGGGTAACTGGAGCCTGGGTAACTTGAGCCAGGGTAACCTGATGATCCGGGGTAGTTGTAGCCGGGACGGTTATAGTCTGATCCGGGGCGATAACCTGATGAAACAGAAAAACAAAATTACTACAAAAATTATTCCAGGCAGTAATGGTAACTTAGCAACCACCGATAAGAAACCTGAGGGTTATGGGCATTCGAACGATTTACGTAATCCTTTTTCTTACTTGCAAATAGTAGCGCCATGTATTAAAATTCTATAAATGGCTGCTCAGCGAACTACATCGTGGCCTTAATGCTGGTGACAAAACAAGCAATTTTGGCACCGGTTAACTGACGACATTTTGTCGCGCTGTGCGCCCTGTCCAGGGTAGATGTCTATTTTAGCAACCAATAATAATTGAAAGCACGAGTTTCTGAAAAGAGCAAGTGCCGAGTTTCTTGCTTGTTCCCTTGCTTGCCTCGGGACAGTAACAATAGGTATCTGAACTGGGTCACTTTTGATTTAAAAAAGTTTGTAAAGGCTTAACGTGTTTTTTCAAATAGGTAAGTAAGTATAGGGACTAAGGTTAGTGGTACCTACACCTACTTAATTAGATTTACGAAAAAATTACAAATTACTGAAATCTAAGTACGTACTTACAAGTGTTACTATCAAGACTATCCTAAATAAAGAATACTTTTGTAAATAAATCTGTATTCACCTCCGTATCCTGGATTATTCTGTCCATATCCACCGTATCCACCCGGATATCCGTTGTATCCGCCTGAAATTACAACAAAACGAGCGTAAGTAACTGGTTCAACAAGCTAAATTGCTCTGTGGATCTAAGTAAAATAATTTTATAGCTAAGTACATCCAAAATCCAATAAAGATTATTTTCTCCTGAAAATAAAAGCTAGGTAGAACGGCTTTTTCTTTTGTAGAAATAATAAATGTTTTATGTTCTCGTTGGTCCTAGTGGAAGATCAACTGCAGATCCCGAGGTCCTTAGGAAACTAATATTAGCTTTGAAACTCTCACTAACAGTCCTATAAACGAATAACCAAATCGACGAGAATACTTATGCATCGTAACATCACGTATCCAATCTTAAAATAGACCATAACCTAGTTCACTTTATACCTAGAAGCCTAGGTCCTACCTCCATAACTGCCCTGGTATTGACCAGGATAGTTTCCTCCGTATCCAGAGCCGCCGTATCCTCCGCCATATCCTCCCCCATAGCCCCCTCCTCCGCCATATCCTGATCCATAGCCCCCTCCTCCGCCGTATCCTGATCCATAGCCCCCTCCTCCTCCGTAGCCGTCGTAGCCTGGCTTCAGGAGTCCGTAGCCGCCGCCGCGTCTTCCCGAGGAGTAAAGGTCAGTGTCCAATAGGCACAGGCTCATGGTGACCGAGCATAGCACCGTCAGCAAATTCTGGTAAAGAATATTACATTTCAATATAAGTGCGGAAAGTTTGTCATTTCTTTACGAGTCCCGGTTTGTTGACCCAAGCCGAAGGCGAGGGTAAACTGTAAGGACGAGTAAAAATGACAATTCCGCACGTGCATTGAACGACGTTTTTTAATACATTTGCGAAAAAAATAATATTGGTTCTCCGTGTTTGCATGCCGTGTTCGTGTTCATGCGCAGTGCGCTCCTGGTGCGCCCGCTCCGGTGCCGCGTAGGAGGAAAACACAAAAGCACTAGTGCGGAAAAGAATAACTTTGCGCACGCTAAACACACATGAAAATGTCAACTTTTTGAGCAAATGTATTAAACAAAAATTCTTAATCAATTCATACTAATCAATTATTTTTTTTGATAGGTATGTAACAAGTTTTTTTTTACTCTATACAAGTTAGTACTTGACTGCGATCTCACCTGATGGTATAAATAATGATGCAGCCTAAGATGTTATCGTACTCACTTGGTGGAAAGGTAAGTCAATTTACCTCAACGGTTTCTACAAGCATCGCACCGGAACGCTAAATCGCTTGGCGGTGCGTCTTTGCTGGTAGGGTGGTAACTAGCCACGGCCGAAGCCTCCCAACAGACCAGACCTGAGCCAATTTAGAAATTATAAAATTCCAAACTGGCCCGGATGGGAAGCGAACCCGCGACTTCCTATTTAAATCCGAGCGTGCTGCCACTGCGCCAGGGAGGTCTTCAAGTTTCCAAGTTAGAAGTTTTTTTATCAACAAACAAAATCCATGTCATGTCATTTAGGTATAAATAAAAAATGCATTGCAAACTTTGTCGATGCGATGATGGGTTGGGTAAAAAGTTTGAAGGTGGATCACGTTCTATTCTATTCCCAGGTTATATAAAAAGGAAGGTTGTGTAGAAAACTCGGCAATCGACAATCGTGGTCATAAACTTTGGTTCTCGATTACGACAAAATTGTGTACTCGTATGTTCGAGTAGGTACCTACTTGAGTTTTTTTTTACAAAACAACATTATTACCTACCTACCTAGTGGTAGCTGATGGCTGTATTTTACCCCGATACCTCGAAGACTACGTTATGACAAACGTCACATTCCTGTATATCCGTCCAAGACCACTGAAGTTTTTTTTTTGCATAAAAACAGTTAAGCAGTTACATACTTTTTACGTAAAAGAAAATTGCTTTAAAAGACATCCCTCAAAAATATCGATGAAGAAAATGGAGGCACAAACTCACCAGCATGTACATTTTTCTTCGTGTGTTATAAAAATAACTGACACAACAAACACTTAAACTATTTCAACTAAAACTTTAAGGTCCAAAAACTCAAATAAATAACGAGATAAAATAAAAACAATCCAATAACACGACACGCACTGTTTCAAGTTCCTCTAGTTATTGAGACGGCATGGGCTAGTCAGTGGCATTTAAATACACGTAGTAAGTATTATACTTCTCAAGACCATGCGCTGGTTTTTACGCACTCCTTAATTACATTAGGTATACTCAATGACTCCTGCGCATAATCTCTGCGGATCGCTTTTATCTTTACTGTTGAATGATTTTTTGAAGTTAAGGAGCTTGCCTACGCATTAAGGTGCATGGGTAAAATTAGACCCAACATTCAGATTTTTTTTGGAAATAGCAGACTAAGTAATTAAACGTGTTGAACGTTAAGGTGTATGCCCAAAGCCTATGGTACCTAAAGACTATCGCGATTTTGCGACTAGAAATTATAAAATTAAAAATCGAATCCGGGACCTCTAATATCGTAAAAACGTAGGTAAGTAGGTAATGGTAATCAATCTACTATATTAATTAAAATGAAAAAGATAATAATATTTATTATAGGTATATGTATTACTACCTATGCTTTTCATATACTATAGCAAGAACCTATACCACCTATAACCCTCTTTCTACGAGTAAATCCATAATCAGGTCAAGTCAGGTTTCAATACCTAGGAAATGCATAGAATTCCCGGCGCGTGCAGGCAATGTATGAAATAGTATTATTGTCCAGTACATACCTCCATACTTTACCTACCTTTCTATACGTTAAGAGATGTTACCTATGTCGGCTTATAAGGATGATGATGATTGATGACATAACCCTTATCCTGAGGTAGAGTTGCCAGAGAAAGATCAGCCAGTTAAGGCGGAAATTTGGGTAAAAAGGCCGGACACTCTACATCTACTTATTGAGGATTTTGTGTCTCATTATTATAAGTTAGGCTTAGGAACAAAAACCTAACAAAAGTATATACCTACGGTCTATGTCAAGCTTTTTTGATTATTACCTACCAGGAATATAGTTAAATTCAAATGAAATTTCTACGTAACAGTGGATTTGGCTGCGCTTGGCCAGCGCTCGACGCTCGCTCATTTGCGATCAAAAAGCCTAACACATAATGATTACTGACTAATTAATGACTAATACATTAGACACATAATACAGGTACCGCGTAGGTACCACCCCGAAAGCTACGCGTAACGTCGACTACATCACGCGTTAAGTTCACAACAAGTCTAAATTTGGCAAGGACAATGACCGACACTGGAAGTGAATACGAAATCATGCTAATCTGTCACAAGCCCATATTTTGTTTATTATTTACATGGCGAAATACTTAATTGAGCCTTTAAGCCATATATTTTAAAGTCGGAAAGTCGTGGGTCGTCATTATAGGTCGTTTCAGGGATTTGTGGTAAAGGACTAAATAACACTAAAACGTAGTAAAGTTAGATGTTATGTATTTGGTTGTAAAGGTAAGAGATGTACGATCAACGTTAAAAATCTACAAAAGATAGCCTAGGTAGGTAGGTACATACCTATACTTAATTTGAAATAGGTAGGCTCTTTGCTATAGGTACAGGAGTATCAATAACTTAGATTTTGGAATATTTCGAAGTCGAGCTTGTACCTACCTACATTACACACATTATTTTTTTGGACATTACACATTGCAATCTAGCCACAAAGTAAGCGATAGCTTGTGTTATGGGTACTAGATAAGTGATAAATATACATAAATGTGGGTTACCTGGTAGAGATCACTTTAGTGATAAGGTCGCCCTTTGTGTTTCTCTGTTTTCCTTTCGTTGTAATTTTATGTACTCATTTTAAGCAATAAAGATATTTAAATAAATAAATAAAATAAATATAATATATTATTGAAAAACACCCAGTCACTGGGAAACATCCATGCTCATCACACAAGTACCTAGTGGGAATCGAAACCACGACCTCCGACGCACGGCAGACGGCAGGTTTGCTACCGCTACGCCATTCGGTCGTCAAATGGATGACAGTTTATGGTAGTAAGTATAGGGGTAGGTACCTACCTGAACACCGTTTTAGTCTTTAAGCTATGTCATCATCGGCAGAGGATGCTGTGGTATGGGACGATTTTATTAATCTGCACTACATGCTGAGTTTGACGCATAAAACTCATCAATATCAAACGGTAGTTTCCATCCAACAATGTAGAGCCAATTGCAAAAATGATACCCGGAAATCGAACCCAGGAACTTGAGTTATAAGAGGTCAAGTACATACGCTCAAAAAGACCATAAAATTAATTCGTACGTATACAAATTACAAATCGTATTGCTTCGAGATAATCACGGGAAACAAACGCGAAACAATGGTACCAGAAATACCTACCTATATAAATACCTAATATAAATTGCAATACTTACTACCGCTACCGCGACGCTGTATCATCATACGATGTACCAAATAATTGCTTTTTTTAGGGTTCCGTAGCAAAATGGTAATACGACACTTAGGTACGACTTTGTCCATCTGTCTGATTATCGCTGTCAAAGCCGATTTTTCAGTACCTAACCATAAGATTGGGTTGGTAAGGCCAGCCAGCCATAGGTCATCCATTCTGATGACGCTGCCGATTAAATCAGCTAAAACTGCAAACGTATTCTGTAACTCCGGTATCCGTGCTTTTAAAAGAATGATAAAAGTACCTAGTTAGCCCCTGGCAATATATTTTTTATCCATCGTCGTCTGTCACTGGTGACGACTAAATGCCCATTGGACAGTTTGTCCAATGGGCATTTAGCTGATCATGCAGTGTGGTGTAGGCCGTGGTATATGAACGAATTGCAGATTGGATCAATCCTGTAGCATCATACCGACTGGACGATGGAATGGCTGCAGGCCTTATGGATACCTACGTCATGTAACGAAAAAAGCCAAATACAATTTAAATTTGGCGGGCAGACCGTTGCTTAAAACCTAGATGCTTTTTACTCACATGCGCAACGCAAGGGAGTGTTTATGTTTTAAATAATTAGACACAGTTAGGTAGGTAAACCTTGTTGGTTGTTAATTGCAATGTTAACTTTCAAACCACTATGGGGTCGGGAAAACCCTCTAGCAGTCGCCAGCGATGTATCACCACCTGCCGCCCTTGACATGGTCTCAGAGCCTTCGTGGCACCGGCAGAGGCTTTTAGCTTAATCTCTACGCCATTAAGAAGTAAGTAAGTGCGAAGGTGTGCCTGTTTGTTTGTTTATTGCCGGACTGCGCAACGCGTAGGATTTTCAGTTGGATCCATAGATATATGGATGGATCACTCTGCTTCGCTCTAATCCTGTTAAATTTTTCTAAAATATTTCTTATTTTAATAATAATTTCTAAATAATAAATGTGAAAGTTTGGATGTTTGTTATTCGATCACACCACAATTACTGAATCGATTTGCCTGAAATTTGGAACGTAGTACGTGGATATGTACCTACCCTAATAGGTTACCTTTTATATCAGAAAAATCAACAGATAAAAATTAACAAATAGGTAGATTGCTATTACAGCAAACTTCTTTGAAAGTAGTAGGTACAAAGATTGCGAAAGGGAGTGGGAATGGGAACGGGAAATCCGTATCTAAAGTACCTATCTACTATAGGTAGGTTGGTACTTACCTATTTTCTGAAATCGGTGGTGTTTCGAATTTGTAATACTCGTAAGTAGTGTGTAGTACCCATTTTGGGATGGGTACATATTATGTAATATGTATCCATATCCATATTTTATGGGTAACCCAGAGACCCAGGAGGCTCGGTCTCTAATAAGTAGATTTTACTCCCGTAACAAAAAAGGTACCTATTTGTTTTTCATAGGATTGGATGCTTAAGGAGCTATGAGATGATACCTATGCATTAAACGAATGGTGATGATAATGTAGTAAGAACGTAACGTGAATTAACTTTCCATTTTGAGATGCCTTTATTATTCATTTAGAGGTCATAATTTTGAAGGTCTGTGTTAAATTGTGCAATAAAATCCAATAAGGCAATATTAAGGTTTCTGTTGAATCATAAAAGATACCTATGTATTAAAAAGGAAAATTATTGTTGCTCTATTGGAACTGTGGTTTTTGTTTAATATCATATTAAATACCTAAATTCAAAGCCATCGTGGCTTTTAAAGTTCTTCAAAAATACAAATAGTATGTTGAACTTGTTGTGAATTTTAGACTAACAAACTAACGATGGGACGAGAAAGAAGTTCACCTGCTGTCTAAGATGTAGTGCGTTTTGCCTTGCAATTAGTGTTGCCCAAATGCAAGAACAAGACGAGACTCAGCCAGTCTTGGTCTTGGTCTTGCGCCAGTACATCTGGTCTTGGTCTTGGTCTTGCACTCCAAGTCTTGGTCTTGGTCTTGGTCTTGGTCTTGCAGCAAGAGTCTCGCTTTTACTCACTATCAGTTTGTAGGTACTTGAATGCGATCCCACCTGATGGAAAGTGACGATGCAGCCGAAGATGTTATCGTACTAACTTGGACGGGGTAAGCAAACCCCTAACAGATTCTACACAGCATCGCTCCGGAACGCTAAATCGCTTGGCGGTGCGTCTTTGCTGGTAGGGTGGTAACTAGCCACGGCCGAAGCCTCCCACCAGACCAGACCTGAGCCAAATTAGAAATTATAGGTACAATTCTAAAGTGGCCCGTGGCGGGAATCGAACCCGCGACCTCCCTCTCTTATCCGAGCGCGTGCCACTGCGCCAGGGAGGTCGTCTAAAAGCTACCTATAGTAAAGAGCCAAATTAATTGAATGTTGACAAAAATTAATTCCATAAGCCTTCTTCTTCTAGCCTACTTCGTTGGATTAGTTAAATATGTGATTGCGAAAAACAAAATTAAATTTGAATTTCGCGGGCAGAGGGTGCGATTTCACGTTAACTGCAAGACACAAGAGTCTCGCAGGCTTAGTCTTGTTCTTGCTTTAATCTTGCACTGCCAGTCTTGTTCTTGGTCTTGCTAAAATTAGGCAGTCTTGGTCTTGTTCTTGGTCTTGCAAAAATGCAAGAACAAGACCAAGACTGCAAGACCAAGACTGATTTTAGGCAACACTACTTGCAATACCAAACGACGCACTGCACTGCGCTCATCATCCTGAGACTGGCACATTACTGCTTTATGGTACATTACTTGACACTGCTGTGGTATCTACCTGGACGAACTCCACTAGAAGACTACTATCACCAGTAAAAATAAGTAAGGTGATTAAGTGCCTATAATGTTTTCAAATTCGTGCTCATTACGTTAAGGTAGGTACATAAAAATTAATACAACTTAATAAAAACAAACAGGATATAAAATAACGTTTCTCAATTATAATTAAAACAACAAACAATTAACAAAATAATACATTAACGAAATGTACGGGAAGAGAGAATCCATTAATTTCATAAAAGAATCTTGAATGCGAAACTTCTTAAAAGCTTTTATACTTACAAATATCAAATTCAAATTCGTTAAACAACATAAGGTAGAGGCGGAACAATCGTGATGCTCAATTTTCATAATTATTCTTAACATATTTTGAGCATTTTCACAATAATTATTCTGGTCATTATCTTAATTATTTATATTAAAAATGTGACAGTCTGTATGTTTGTTATTTCTTCAAGCTACAACCACTCGATTTCGATGAAAAAATCCAAGGTTTCCATCCAGGTAGGCGATTCGCCTAACACATCGGCTAAATTTCGTGAAGTGAAATTTAAAAAAAAAGGTACATAATAAATAAATAAATCCTATAACTTTAAACGAGCAATTCTTGTATATATATGTATATATATATTTCTATATAACCTGAATCTCGGAAACGGCTCGAACGATTTTCATGAAATTTAGTATAGGGGTTTCGGGGGCGATAAATTGATCTAGCTAGGATTCATTTTTAGAAAATGTCGTAGATAACAAAAAAAAAATATATACCTGACATCTATTGGCCGTAGAGTAAAACTATTACAGCAAACTTCTGCTGCCATCTATTGGTAAGTAGCTGTAATACTACCGGGCACAGCTCGGTCACTCAACTAGTAAATCTTTATTCATCAAACTGATAGTAGTTTACAAACAATAGATTTAAACCCTGCCTCCTGTGGTAGTAATAACTGTGTTACAGGAGTCAGTGTCTTCCCTTATTATCTATGATCTAAGTATCACATTTGAAAATAAAAGATGACCGATATCAACTAATCATATAACCGATACAAAATTCCGTTAAGGTTACAACTAGTGTTGCCCAAAATCAGTCTTGGTCTTGCAGTCTTGGTCTTGTTCTTGCATTTTTGCAAGACTAAGACCAAGACTAAGACTGCCTAATTTTACCAAAACCAAGAACAAGACTGGCCGTTCAAGATTTGAGCAAGAACAAGACTAAGCCTGCAAGACTCTTGCGTCCTGCAGTTAACGTGAAATCGCACCATCTGCCCGCGAAGTTCCTAAATAATTAAATAAATAAATATATACGGGACGTTTTACACATCGCAATCTAGCCCCAAAGTAAGCGATAGCTTGTGTTATGGGTACTAGATAACTGATAAATATACATACATACTAATATACATAAATATAATATATTGAAAAACACCCAGACACTGGAAAGCATTCATGCTCATCACACAAACATTTACCAGTAGTGGGAATCGAACCCACGACCTCCGGCGCAGACGGCAGGTTCGCTACCACTACGCCATTCGGTCGTCAAATTTTATTCTGTTTTTCAACAGTTCAATATATAAACAGACGATATATGTATAAACCAAACTAGCAAACCCGGCGAACTCCGTTTCGCGACCAGATGGCTTTCCCGCTAAAAAGATTTTCCCGCTTTTCTGTTGAAATCTTCCTGAATTTTCTTTGCTATAAACCTCATGGAGCCCGAGACCTCTCCAACGAATGCAAAACCGTGGAAATCGATTCGTGCGTTCTGGAGTTATAGCGTCAGGGAGGAAAACCCGACTTATTTTTATAAACCAAAAAAAATATTTTTGAGAACAATGAAAAATTAGTTTTTCTTTAGCTTTTATATGGGCATATTATTTATGCTGTGCTTTAACTACTAATTGCTGTCTATGATTCTTTGTCTTGGGTCAACAACCTGGGACTCGTAAAGAAATGACAAACTTTCCGCACTTATATAAGCAATCGCGCTACAACCTTTCAACCAGCCTCATCATTGCACTATTTATGAATAGGTACATAATATTAGCAAACCCCATATTTTATAGTAGGTATGTATTTAAATGGTACTTTATACGTAACTGCGTGTAAAACTATGAATACCGGGAGTCACATAATGAACTTCTTTATCTATTAACAGTGTAGTTACCCATTTTTAACATACTTCTGTTCTGCAGTCTACAGAAATGTTCGTCCTTTGTGTAGAGACGAAACAAAGCGTCTCTAGTAGAGCGGCGTCTTAATTAAGAACCGTTGAAGTGTTTTGATGGCAGCACATTAATTTTATCTCGTTTTTCTGCTTTCCCGACCAATTATCTCGGCGAGTCGGGAATCTTCCTTGGGAGTTTTAATTTTATTTCCGCCCCAATTATATTTCGTTTTGTAAGTAACGTAGCCAGGGTGCTGCGACAGGGCCGGACTCGATGGTTTCAAAAATCGAACGTAATCAATAAGTGGACCTCGAATCAATAATCGTGGACTTAGATCCAAAAAGTACAAAAGAACAGTGAAAGTCAAAAGTCTGAGCCGTACAAAAGTATAACGGCTTATCAGGTGCCTCTTTTAGTCAGGATTTAACCCAACAAAAAGAGATGCGTGAGTTCGATGGCTGAGATCTAACTTAGAACAAAAATTGTAATAAAATCATGATCATTAAATAAGTAATTATGGAATTCGCCTCATGTTGGTTTGAAATATGTTAATATCACCATTCTCAAAGCAGCTAACAAAAAGATTTAGTAGTAATTAAAATCAGCATCAGCTAGTAAAATAGATTCATTGTCGATGGTGAATTGGTGATACAATACCTTTTTTCTTCTATGTATAATATTTATTGTGAACGATAAATGTAACCAAACAATTTAATTATCATATGCACGTTGGTATTTGACTTTACTTTATGAACAGATTTCTCTTTCTCGCATTAGAGTTAGGAAATGACGTTATTTTATAAATGTCGTGCCGCAAGTCCACCCGGTGATCATGTAAGCTGCGGACCTGTCCACGTTCAGTTTGTTGGTGATTTTAGGCCGAGTGCCCGCAGTTAGTAATGGCCCATTGTCCATTTCAAAGAAAAGCTCCTTTTCTATTACGAGATTTAAAAAGCGGGTCGCAAGATGACTTCTCAGAGATGTAGGTTAAGTTTCTGAGCTTTATCTGTTGCATTCAGCTTTTAATGGGATTTAGAGATATAAAAACGTTTACGAGAAAGAGGCGGCGGGAAACGTCTGAAATGGGGGAAATGGGAGGGTTTAAGGTAGTCAACTACTTCCTAGTAATTATTGTGTTACTAGGTTTTTTTTACTCTACAAGTTTGTGGGTAGGTACCTACTTATCTACTTGACTGCGATCTCACCTGATGGTATTAAAGTAATCGTAGATTTTACCGTACTAACTTAGAAGGGGTAAGTAAGCTTACGACACAGCATCGAACCGGAATGCTAAATTGCTTGGAGATGCGTCTTTGCCGGGAAAGTGGCAACTAGCCACGGCCGAAGCCTCCTAGCACACCAGACCTGATTTTAGAAATTATCGATAATGAATTAATGACCTAATTCAAATCCAAACTTTGTTTTTAATAGAAATGGGCTTCACATTTATGATTTATCCCTATGTTAGTTATGATTTTTTAATTAACATCCAGATTCAAAAGGTATGGGCACATATATAAGTTTCACCTACTTCTCAATAAAATCTGTATGACAGGAAATGTATACATTGAAAAGAAATTAACTTTTTGTATGCAAAATTATATTCCGTACCTAAATGAATCCCTTACTACCCAGTTTCTTGCCTCGCGTGGAGCGAGAAATTTCGGCAAGTCTAACACACTTTATTCCTTACTTACATAAGTTCATTATGCATTCAAGATTTTCTTTTGATTCTGCTTTTTAGGCTTTGCAAATTGCAAGGTTATCCCATCAAGGAGTAAGTTAAGTAGAATTTAAAGATTTTTACTTACCTTTATGATACTTAATTATACATGACCCTACATTATTTGGGAAATTTTATTTAACGGCGTAGCAGCCGTATTTAAGCGATTTTGAATGAAGTTTTATTTAAAAACTTTAAAGACAATTACGTTCAAATTTAAACGTCATGTTTTTTGGTTCTTCAATCTAAAATCGCTTAGAAGCAGAAACACGATTGGATAAAATTTTCAAGTTGCTCAAAAATCTCAGTTTTTCTAATTTTTGTCGGTAGCTACAATGGATATAATTGTAGTTTTTGTTTTTAATGTGTCGGCAGGTAATAATTATATCCAAAAACGCTTAGAAACAGATTTTTGATAACTGGCTTAGTTTTTGAGTAATTAGGTAAAAGGTGGGTTTTCTATTATATTCTGCCGCGATGCTGCATACGTACCTACTAACGTATCCGTGAGAGTGAGAAAGACAAAAATAAGTTCAATAAATCCTCTTAAATCGTCCTACCATTAGGTTATATGCAGGTACATAAACATACCACATTATCGTGCGCATGACCCGACCATGGATTGTGCTAGTTAGCATATAAAAATAATAAAGAGGACGACGCAATATAATAGATAATACAATAAAATAATGGTCTGTCGAGGTCGTATGAGCTGTCCAGGCATATGACATACGGACAAAAGAATTGCAAGGGCCCTTATGACATGTGACGATGTGAAAACTACACAGGAAAAAACTAATTTGGTGTATTATGAATGAATTTTGTAAAAATTCAAATAGAAGAAAAAAAAACACGTTTTAGGAATCAAGGGCGGATTTGATCCTAAATTCGCGGCACTCGCATCCCACAACTAAGTACCAACGATAATTACGAAAATGAATCCTGTACTCCCGCCAGCGGGACCGTTGCGAAAGCCCTCTGTTTCCCCTAACGGAGAGTTAAGCGTCAGGTATTGTTTTCTATAAAAAGTATTTATTCGATGTAAAAATCTACTGAACTCTACGCGTAAGATGTGTGTCAGAATTTATGGTCCAAGATCTGACTTAGGTACCAATTAATAACAGTTTTTGAAAGGCCTTCATAAAATTTTACTTGAAAGAACTCTACTGTTTGTATTTTATTTCAATTATCTCTAGGGTTATTATATATTTCTATTTGAATCTTGTTTATACGTGTTTATGTATTTTTTTATCACATCCCATCACAATTTTACCTACTGATAAATGTTCTTCATACTCATATGCAAACAAAACTTAACCACTTAAAATAGGTATTCTATCGACTATTTATTTTTTGGATTGTACAAGTGTAGGTACTAGGTACCTGTTTGTAATCTGTATCAATTCTTAGGGAGTGCGCCCACTATACCTGATAACCGACGCGACGCTTCGATTTTATTTATCGGATGTCGGTAGGTACGGTTAGAGATATCGGCGGAACTTTTTCCATCATATCGAATCGGACCAGGTTCACTTCAGTACGAGCGAATTTAAGACGATATTTGTGGTTATGGACACATGACAATCTATAGTTCTTTTGGCAAGCAAATCGGACCGATAACATTATTATCAATCTTATTTAGCGAAACCTATACAACTGTCGAATTAACATTTTATCGAGATTTTGAAATGATTCGAAAATTTGTTTATTTACAAGACGACTATAAATGCCCCACATCGGACCCACGACTCTATAAAATAAGATGTGCTTCCTATTGGTCCCCATCCCCACGTAGCCGGGGACAAAAGGGGGTTTTTGCGCGATTTTTAGTAACCTGCAGATTAAAAAGTATAATGAAAATTACTTTCATATTTTTAAACAATATCATGTATTTTGGGTCTTAAACCTAAATTCGCCCAATAAATTAGAAATACAATTGAAAGTCTCCATAGGCCATAGGTTCCCAAAAGTTTCTCCAAAACCTCAATTTTGAGTTTTTATAAGACACTAAAAAAAATGGAATAAGTTTTAAAAACGCTCAGAAAATATTTTATGATTTTAGCTTAGTTTTTTAGTAATGCTGGCCAACGTATTTGTAAGAGCGAGGTGGACAAAAACCGTCTTAGACCTTGAATTGAACACAGATGTCGGATGTCGGTCAGGTGGACAAACAGCCTTAAGTCTGAGCCCAAGTCAGTTGTTTTGGAAGCGCTCCACGTATAAAATGCATTCAATTCACATTCAAGGCATGCGGAAGTTGAGTTCATTGTTTCTTCGTCTACAGCGCAAGGACGATCTGTTTGAGTTAGAGTATTTTGTATGCTTTTATCATCTCTAATATAAAATTCTTGCACAGTGATTGTAACAATCTCCTTCGACACGGCTTGACCGATATTGACAAATTTTGCTTACATTAGGTAGGTCAGAAGTAATTATCAGATTATTGTTAAAGAATGAATGTTGAACTTAAACCAACGTCCATATCGAAAAGTACTGACTATTGAATTGATTTTGATGATACTGGCGATAATGACTAAGTTCATGTAAGTACTTACACAAAGATTGAAAATTTGATTTGCTTGTACGAAAAAGATTTACGAAATGGTTCGGATAATAACTGGTGCATAACTACGAATCTGTTATTAACGAATCTGTCATTAGAAATCTATACTAATTACTTATTAGGTATTTATATAATAAAATAAGAGTTTATTTATCTGTTTGATTCATTGCTTGTTTGTTTGCTTGCTTCTTTTTCGACCACGGATTTCTATTATAATTTCTAGACTTGCTCAGTTCCAGTCTGGTGGGACGCTTTGGGTGCGGCTGGTTACTACGTGATTAGGATTCCGTTGCGATGCTGTGTAGCAACCTTAAGGTAACTTATTTAACCTACGTATACAGTAACATCTTCGGCTTCATCATCACTTACCATGTGAAATTGCAGTTAGTCAGTATTTTACACTGATATAATCAAGTGTGACAGATAGACGGACAGACGGATGAATGAAGTCGCACTATCTTTCTTCTTTCTTCCTGGCCTTTTCCCACGTTATGTGGGGTCGGCACAACATGTATTCTCCTTTCATTCGCTCCTATCAGCCGTCAACTCGCAATCTACTCCTTTCACATGCATATCTTCTTTCTCGCAATCCATCCATCTCTTCTTCGGTCTTCCTCGACTTTTTCGTCTCTGCACATGCATACTCATCGTTCTTTTAGTGACATGACTTTCATCCCTCCGCATAACATGTCCATACCACTATGAGGGTTCTATTTATACTATTTTGGTACGGAACCTCTAAAACCTGTAATTGGCCTGTATCACTGATGACACTAATTACTTAATGTTATAGTACGACTCATGTCAAACGTTATCATGACAAGTTGTCATTAAACCAGATTTGCTTTGAAGGCTTTGAAGGCCAGACCGATGTTAACGACCGACCTAATGGTCAAGGCTAGGGTTGCCAGGTTACCAGACCTCATAGCCGGATAGACCAGCCAGTTTGGCCTGACATTTGGGTAAAAAGGCCAGACACCCTACATTATTGACGATTCTGTGTCTCAGTACGACAAAAAGTGGATTCTTCAAATCAAGCTTTTTTAAAATTATTACCGTTAATCTTGTTTTTACCATGATAATATATTATGATGCTACTGTTGCAAGTTCACAAAGCTTGTGAAATCCAAAGCTTGTCTGTGTCGAACTTCCAGCGCCAACTGAAGTCGTCAAATCTAGCGTGAGTTTGTGGTCTTTCCAGATTGTTGCTTTCCGAAACCCTTTTAAAGTATGCTCCTTTGAAAATATTATCATTTACAGAAAAGTTTCATACATACCAACAATATAGTGGAAATGCATTTCGTGCACCGTCTTTACTCGGATTCTCGCGTTTGACAAAAAGTTTTCCGAAGTTCGGAATGCACTTTGCAACTTCTTACTATTTGCAACTCAAAGTGTTCGATGTGTTTTAGTCTTTTGTCAAACAAGTTTGTTGTACATTATCATCATTTCAGTATCACCTACACCTATCTGGACTTACGTTCCAGACGCGGTTCGGTTACGCGGTTCGCCAATTGACTTTAATGGGCGGTGCTTGAGGCTAATACATATGCGTACAAATATCGGACAGAAATATGGTGTAATACTTCGGAGTAATGGCACAGACGAAGAAGATATATTTTTAATTCGAAAATAAATAAACACAATACAAATACATAAAAATATACAAAGTCATTGTATTTTAAAAATTGTTACAAAGTTTTATCTTTGCTTCTATTCGCATCTTCAAAAAGATCAAAGTTTGGAAGAATATTTAAATAGAACACGGTTTTACATTTGGGTTTATCAAATTGGGTACAAGTATAACCTTAGTGACAGATATTCTGCCGTAATGTAGTAATCGCGAACTAAATAGGTAGTTCCGTGTCTCGTTTTGTGTTCGAATCCTCGTAAACTGAGTTTTAAGTCGTCTTGCAGCTATCGCCATACATATGCGATAAATATCATATTGACGTTTTACAAGAGCCTGTACGTTAGGCCTATGTGAAATAAAGATATTTTGACTTTGACTTTTGACTTTGACTGAGGACATTAATGTAGCCTGTACTAGGCGTATATGTATAATATGACTCAGGATGAAGAGCGCAGTAGAGTGCGTCGTATGACAAACCACTGTAAGCAAACCGCTAATATAATCAAACCTATCTCTACCCATTAAGTAATAAAAAAATAAACCAGGCTAAAACCAAGCACACTTATCTTACGTAGAGTGTAATTATTGACTATACCTAAACGCAACTACTGACGGTCAATATGAGGAAAAAATCTTGAAGTGGCACTTGTAAGGTGTGGAAGTGGGAAGGGACGATGAATCAGTTGCCGATAAGATTGCAATGGTTTTTCACGTTTTGCGTAGACCTAATAAGTTCTTTCTTCGATTAATTTTATTGTATTATAGCAAGTTATTTTCGCTATAGCAGGTCTATATAACAGGTTGTCTTAGATTCGAATCTTTGACATAGACAACCTGTTAGAAGGCAGAGGACTAAACTAATGAGGTTTTACTATTGTTATTGATGTTAGTGCCAATCTACATGAAGACTAGGTATATTTCCGAGGATTACAAAAATACAAACAAATTAAAAGTTGAACATTTTATCAACCGGCATTACCTTTATCAGACAACATAAACATACTTAAGCCATCTACCGTCTGGTAATTTATATTTTATTGGTGATTGTTGAATCATTTTAAAATTCTTTCACCTATACATATTCAGATTTGCTATATTGAGAGCAAAATACAGGTTCCTCTTTAGGGTCTCGTACCCAAAGGGTAAAGACGGGGCGGTTTAAGCTAACGAAACAACGCAAAAAATAAATAATTTGTCTAAGCAACGACCTGAAAATTAGGTGTTTTTATATTTCAGACAATAAATCTTGGGTTTATGGTTTTAGGTTCTATTCGAGGTACGAAAACAAAAACAACAACCCAAACACAATATGTCATGCAAAAATAAACCGATTTACTGGAGCGTATATATGAGACAATATTTCATTGGAAGAACTACTCCAATATTTTCAGTTTTCTATGACATTATACAATTTTGTGCTAAAGATTCTATCAACCTCAAACCCCAAATCTATTAACATTTTTTACTCTAGGTATAATAGGTTGCGGAGGTATTTCTTCTTCAGTCATAAAGTTAAGGTCATCAGGAGTAGATCTTACTTTGCCGCAGTAATAACTAGATACTGCGGTTATACCTAAAACAACGAAGGACCCGACTGCAACCAATGTGATTGTTAATGGCGTCCAAAAACTATTTTGTTGTGGTTGTTGCGTTGTTGAATCGGTATTAGTAGTTGGTTGAGTATTCGGCGCATTTGTTGTATCAGTTGAATTAAAGTCTGGATTTTCGGTCGTGTTAGTTGCAGTATCAGAATCGGTAGAAAGAGTAGGTTCCTTGGTTTGATTAGACTCGGTTGTGTCAGAATCCGAGGCCGGGAAAGGTGCTGTGGTCGTTCCTTGTCGTTCCAGGTCCGCAGTTGTGTCAGGAGCTGAAGCCGAGGAACGCATTGCAGTTGTACCAGGGTCCAGGTCCACATTTGAGAAAGGTGCTGCAATAGTGATAGGATCCACAGTAGTGTCAAGAGCCGAGGTATGGGAAAGCGCTGCGGTCATCATAGGGTCCACAGTTGTGCCAGTATCCCAAGAGACTGTAGGTTCTGCGTTGGTGTTACTTTCTTGTACCAGCTGTGTGTTTGATACCTCAATGCTCGTTTTTAAATCATCACTTTTGGAGTCCTTTGTTTGATCTGTTAGGCCATCATATTCATCTACTGACCTTTTTAATCGGCTTTTCGCATCAAAGCTATTAATTTCTGTTGCAAAATCTAAGAGTTTAATATCATATTTTCTTTTATGCAATTTAGACATTTCTAAATTAATTTTAACCTTTTGATCAGGATAATCGTTCTTAAATAGTGTGTTTGATATTTTATTACGATACAGGCTCTTGGTGTGGTACAAATAATCAACTATGATCATTTCTCCTCTTTCGATGTGACCTCTTAGATGAATCTGTAAATAAAACAGATAAGTAAATAACAAAGTGAGAGCAGCTACATTGGACTTGAACAGGTTTATCTCATCAGTAAATCGATTTGAACTTCCCGTAATTCTTGGCTATAAATTGGTTTTTATTGGCAACTTACGGAGCCGGAGAAATCAGTGTCCAAATCCAGGAAAATTTTGTTCCATCCTTCAGTGTAGTTTCCCTCAAACCTGTTTATTACATAATCTATTACGGGAACATCATTTTCATTTAACACTACAACTGTTAGACCACTTTCTTTTGTAAACAATCGTAGAAACACGTTTAGTTCCAAAACACCGCGAGGAAAGTTTACTAAATCGGATGAAGCACAGTTTTTGGTTAAAGCTTGGAGGCATTCCGTATTATTTTCATGTAATGGTGCAATTCCGATATATTTGTATTTGGTCAAAAGCCACGGATAATAATCACTATCACAGTACTTAATATAATCTTTAAATTTAGTGTTTATTAAATATTTTGATTCGTTTACTTCTAATAATACGAAGGCACAAAGCATCAATACCAGGTTTTTGGACCACATTTCATGTTCACAATCATAAAGCACAACTGTTTGTATTTATTATAGCCAATTTACAGAATAATAAGTAAGGATCACCCGTCCGAATGTGGGGAAATTTTAAAAATGGTTCCCCGAGATCTAAGCAACCCTTTCGATAGTGTGCACATTTTATCACTGGCACTTTACAGCTTTATTATCTGATAATGTAGTTTTGCGTTAAACAGTAGATACAAGTTAGATATCTGAAAGCCATTAAGAGGAAGATTAGCTGTGTGTCGGTAGCTGTTCTTTTAGATTACAACGAAACGATATCTTCAAAATGGAACGGAAATGATTTATTAATTCGCGATATCTAAATATTAAAATATGTCATATCGTTATTATCATCACCAACATAATCATTTAATTCTCTTAGAGGCATCTGCTATCACGACCCACGCCCAACCCATCCCAAATGAAGCTTTCTGGGGATATTATAACTTTTCTAGAATTAAAAGGAAGCTTGCAAATAAAGTAATTAAGGTGAAGGGTTATTTACTTTACGTTATAAAATATAAATACCAGTCATTCTCTTTGTTTATCGGTTATTCAATACATAAAGCCATATTATTTAAATTAGAAACAATAGACTCCACTAAGCTTCATGTTTTCTTCCTTTTTTAAACCCCGAACCAAAAAGGGGGGTGCTATATGTTTGATGTCGATGTTTGTGTGTGTCTGTCTGTAGCATCGTAGCTCTCAAACCTTTTTTTGATGCGTTTTTTTTTTATTTGAAAGCCATTTCCTTGTACTTTGCTATATTTGGTCAATATCGGTCCAGTTACACTGAGTATCAGTTCTTTTCCAAAATGATGTACAGATTTTCAGCGTATAACTCGATTAGTTTGCTTTCATATTCAGTGCCAGTATAATCGTTGAATGACAAGCGTATGGAGTTGTTAACGTTTTGTATGTGAGGGAAAAACTTTATTTGACCTTGAAACGTAGTCCTCATTATGCCCGTGTTGATATATTGTTTCAATGTTGATAAGAAGATAAGATGCATTGAAGTACTCGTGGGTTAACTTTAATCGATTGGGTTTGCAAATTATTCTGCCATATACACTTTTGTACCCAAGCTATTTCTATATTTGACTTTTGAAAACTCCTTTTCTACCTTTTTATATTACAAAAGAAACCTGAACTGGCTTTTCAGTCTAGGTATATGTTATAAGAAGTTAGTGACCCAAGACTTTCGTTTTAACTTTTCAATTTTGATAATTAAGTAGTTAGGTACGTATCATTTCAATTTCTATGTAGGTACACATCACAGGTATGGTGACGTCACCAAATACGACACTCCTTCGCCTTTCACATCCATTTATTAATGTGATTATCTTCCTTGAATATGAAAAGGTACTTTTTTATATCTCGATTACTTCAGTTACACCATCTATAATAAATTTGCTGAACTTGGACGTGTTATCAATTGTTTCTGTTGTCGTCAAGTGGGCATTATCATAATATTTATAAATCATAATATTTATTGCATTTCTCAACAGATGGCGTTGAATCGATTTTACAGATTGGCAGTAATTACCACATGGGAGAATCAGAAACCTTGTTGCTTCTTATGTGTTTGTTTTGTACATTATTGGGCTATAAAATCCCTAATAACAATTAAATGCCATAAATACTTATTGAATTTTAAAAATAAATTAAATTTATAATGATTAAATCTGTCCTCATAAAATAATATATTAATTAAAATAATAAATTACCTATAAAACAAATTAATAGTGAATCTGACTGCATTTTATAATTATTGTCGTCATTGGCAATCCATTCCGGCTTCCGAATTACGCCATAACTAGTACTATTAATCATTAGGTATAGTTATACGCTAGTGAGTTATAATTATGAACTATTGAATCAAGATAAAAAATAAAACTTGAATTCTCATCACAGAATCCCTGGTTACTTTCTAACGCTCTTTCTTTATTACCTATACGTCATCACACCGGTGGAAGACTGGAAAACTGGTCCTACTCAAGAAGGATGGGCGCCCGACCGATTCTCCGTCTGCCTACTGGCCCATTGTGCTTTTGGATGAGGTGGCGAAGCTTCTAGAGAGAATCATATCGGACCGCCTCGTCCAGCACTTAAAGAGAGACGGGCCAAACCGGGCAGACAACCAGTTTGGTTTTCGTCGAAGGCACTCCACAGTAGACGCAATAATGCGCGTCAGAGCCCTGGTGGAGGAAGCAGCCTTTCGGGGTGAGGTGATGATGGAAGTGTCCCTTGACATCGCCATCGCTTTCAACACCTTGCCCTGGAGTTCTATCAGAGAGGCACTCATCTACCATCAGGTGCCGAACTACCTCCACCTTGTGATCGGGGCCTATCTGGCAGACAGAACCGTAATCTTTCCGGGTCGGGATGGATGGGGTCGGTGAGAGTGTTCGTGCGGTGTTCCGCAGGGGTCTGTCCTGGGGCCACTCATGTGGAACATCGGCTAAGACTGGGTGCTGCGCGGTGCGCTTCTCTCCGGCGTCGCCGTCACATGCTACGCCGATGACACGCTGGTCACAGCGTGTGGAGAGACGCACCGGCAGGCAACATTGCTGGCAACCGCTGGGGTCGCACAAATCATAGGAAGGATCCGGCGTAATTTGGGTCTCGAGGTGGCGCTCAATTAGTCGGAGGCACTGTTTTTCAACGGCCGTCGGCGCGCGCCACCTTCGAGGTCCCGCATTATTATAGGAGGCGTTAGCATCGGCGTCGAGTCGGCAATGAAGTACCTGGGACTTGTTCTTGACAGCCGATGGGACTTTGGGGCAGCATTTTGTGCGCTTGCTCCCTAAGCTAATGGGGGCGGCGGGAGCGCTTGCTCGGTTGCTGCCCAACCTTGGCGGGCCAAACGTCTCCTGCAGGAAGCTCTACATGGGGATAGTAAGGTCAATGGCTCTTTATGGGGCCCCTGTATGGACGAATACTCTGACGGCCCGTAATATCGCAAGACTGCGTAGACCGCAGAGAGTGATGGCCGTCAGAGTAATAAGAGGATACCGCACGATCTCCTTTGAGGCAGCGAGCCTTCTTGCCGGATCTCTGCAATGGGATCTTGAGGCGAAAGCCCTTGCTTCAATATATTATACGAACGGAGCGGGGGGCGACCGCTGCCACGTGAGCACGCGCAGTGTCGCTCCCAGCATCATAGGATCCTATTGGCAGAATGAAGGGAGCGACTGGAGAACCCCAGCGTAGGGCACGCCACGATAGCGGCGGTAAGACCTGTCATGGAGGATTGGCTGGGGCGTCAGCATGGCGCCCTTACCTTCCGGTTGACGTAGATACTTACTAGACACGGATGCTTCGGTAAGTATCTGCATCGCATAGGTCGGGAGCAATCGCCTGGTTGTCACCACTGCGGGAACCGCCTCGTGGACATGGCGCAGCACCCACTGGAGGAGTGCCCGGCTTGGGCGCAGCAGCGCAATGTGCTCGATGCAGCAGTCGGTGGCCTCTCGCTCCCAAACATCGTTCAGGTGATGGTTCGGAGCAAGACAGCGCAGAATGCCGTCGCCACCTTTTGCGAGGAGGTGATGTCAGCAAAGGAGGCGGCTGAGCGCGAGAGAGAAAATCAGGCAGCACATTCCTCTCGCAGGAGTCGCACCAGGCGCCGGAGAGTAAATGACCTCCAGCCTTCATGAGTTGCCAGCCTGCGGGTGACGGGCGTTAGGGGCCGCCCGTCACCCAAAATATAGACAGGCCAGGAGGTGAGGTGAGGCCAGAAACAGGCACACCTTTGTCGGCAGCGCCAAGGCTGCCGACAATGATGTGACTCGCTGCTGCCATGGCTGGTCGAGACCTAGCGAAAGCGCCGTGAATACGACAGTGAATCCCGTACTTCCGCCAGCGGGTCCGTCGTGGAAACAGACAGTTTTTAGTAGGTGCAAGCCCAATATAACCCTTCCGTTGTTTGTTTGTTTGTAGGTGGACGTCTAATGTTGTCGTTTCTCAGGAGTCGCTTGGATAATGGATCACATTCAAAGTCCATTGTTTCTACTCGCTTGGCGCCTCGCGTTCTCTCTGGGTGTCTATATTCGTTTAACAATTATTGGGTATTTTCCTACTTTTGAATTTGGTAAATATTATTACTTTTAATGACGTATGCAAAAACTATTAAATTCCAACAAAGATTCATAAAGTTACAAGCATTTTAATTTTGGCGTGGAAGGGTCTTCGATCCCTTTCTCGCAAAACGAAAATTTGTATGAAGCTGCACGAAGCTACTATGGCATTCGTGAGGTGTGACGTCACAATTTAATATCGCTATCTCTGTCTATTCAGAAATATTTAAATGCTTATATTTTTTTGTTATTTGACCGATTTCATTATTTTTCGTCAGTTCAGTGTTCGTCATTAATTTTATCCTAGTTTATAATAAAGTGATAAAAATTTTGGAGTCAAATACCCCAATGCCCGCTAAGTGGCTCCGATGAGCATCAGCTTTTATTGAGGCCCATACTCTAAAACACGATGATTGACTATGTGCCTAACAGGCACCTAGCTTATGTGATTAGAATTCTTTAAAGGATTCCTATTATTACATCTTATAAATACCCTTTTTATCAAATGGATTAATGCAAGAATTCCTAGAGCCTTATGGATCATTAGGAATAGAAAAATAAGGCGATTACACCAATTTTCTAATCTGTATGAGTACTTATCACCTAAAGTAACTGAATATTCGCCTGCAGTTACTTTTCTACCGGCAAATACGTAGGTAGATACTACCTCTATGGTAGCACTCTTCTTGCAGAGTCCTCGTGAATGTGTACAACTGCAGTGTCAGATATTCTGCCCTACGGGGCTAGAGAAAGTAGCAGTCGTTTAGCGTTCACGACAGTAGATAAAAATGTATACAAACGACGTGACGAATGAAAACAAATTAAAGCAGAATCTACTTTATGCTTAGCATTTGTTGACTGTCGGCCGTCAATTGTCATGTGAAGTACGCTAAAGTTATCTACAACGTCTGCGAGAACGCCAGGGAGCGTTCAAATAGTCGTAGTCGATTTTCAAAAAAGGGTGTTTTCCTCTACACGGTCACGTACCTAGTTTTTCTACAGTCACTTGTTTTGTCCATATATTTTTATCTACTGTCGTGAACGCTTAACGACTGTTACTTTGTCTAGCCCCGCTGAAGCACCTATGTAGAATTGAAGGATACTCGGAATAATGAGAGAAAAGAACTACTTATACTAGCGCAATACTCTGGCATTGCTATAAAAAGTCCTTTTTTCGCACTGCTTCTGACATATGCAAGCATATCATGTCAACATTTGTTAATATCGTAAATTGAGAGAGTATAAGTTTTTACTCTTTTATTATATCCAGGAATTTACGTTCTACGAATGCGATTAAATTGATTAGAGAGGCGCACAAAAGTGACGCCTACCCTATCGATCGTTATCTCGTTTTGGATTAATTGGATTAACTAAGAATTTGTGAACACAAATCAGTTCTAAACGTCCATGTTTTGAATTTTTATATAACACACAAATACTAGTTTTTTTAACTATATTGGCTAGCGATATACTGTTATCACGCCTGATCGAAAGTGATGATAGAGTCTTAGAACGCACTTGCCTAGGAGATGCCTATTCACACATTTTCAAGGCATGTATGTTATAGGAGGTGAGGAAAACGGACGCTGAAATGGTATTCCAGAGCTTTGCGGTGCGTATCAGGAACAAGGAATGAAACCGTTTCGTATACGTGTGTTTGAAACGCTAGTTATGTAGGGGTGTAAGTCTTTACGATGATGTTCCTTGATAACAAAGCGAATATTAATTCCGCCAGATACGTGAATATTTCCGGGATAAAAAAGAAGCATTTTGGTAAATGTTTCGGGAAAAATCTGAACTCGCAGTTGAAACATTATGAAATATTACTCATTATGAAACAAGCGACAGTACTAAATAATAATAATTTTGGGCTATGTCAGGCAACCACAAAGTCGTGTGCTTGCCTGACATAGGCCCCCAAATAGCTTGTAACAGAGGTTACTAGGTAAGTCATAGATTTAGAATAGGTCGTCGCTCACGATCCGACTAGATAGAGCCCAACCTAACAACGACAGCTCGTGTGTGCGGCAACTTTTTTTGTAGTGTGAGTGTGTCAATTTGAAATTTGCATGGTGTGCGGATGCTGAGAAATTGTGTACCGACGGCTTGGGTTTGCCAATTTGGGCAAAGTATTTTTTGCCACACTTTTGAAGTCGAGGGACCTCTAATGAGGTAAGTGTTATAACCGATTTAAGTCAACGGACTTTTGGAAATAGCTACGAGCAGCAATCGCAATAGAATCGGAAAGAGTCAGTGGGCTGATCACAGAGCAAGGAATGACTTTTGTGTCTTTTGTTTTCTGTGGGGCTGATCACCCCTCCCTCACTGGGATAAAACATAATAAAAATGGGTCAAGCCGTTTTGGAAGAGTTTTGTGACAAACACTGTGACGATAGTTTAACATCTCTTACATCGGTTCGTTAGATCTGAGAACAGGAGGTTTACTACTTCTTTTGCATGCACCTATAGTGAGAAATAATTTATATAGAAAAACAACGTTTGCTGGGTCAGCTAGTTATTTACACACTAATTACATTTGTAAAGTGTACACGTGTGTTAGTCGTTAGCTGAGATGTTAGAGGGGATTCGAGCCGTGAGATGGTTATCAACGACGGTTTGATAATAATCGTCTAGATGTATTTGTGATAAAAATTATTTTCTACATGGCGTCAAAACTATTTTTAACCACGTAATGTATTAAAAATAATACTATTTCATCGAGTAGGTATGGGCGCCATGCGAAAAATTATTAATGTTTTTTAAATACCAGAAATGATATTGCGAGGCAAAATTTGAATTGGTTTCAGCGTCAGCTTAATGACAATGAAATTAATATAATTTTTAAACGAGAGTAATTTGAAATTATGGTGATGTTAACCAAACCTCGATGCAATTTGTGGTACATTTCTTGTTAATTGATTGTACTAACTTGTATACATGTATAGGTTTTTTTTGGTAAAAGTTTAAAATTGGAATTGTTCATAATTCATAGTCTTGGGTCAGCGCTTAAAAATAAAAAGTGTAAGTCAAAATTAGCTCATTTCATTGTAGAGCAAGAGCCCACAAATAAAGAAGGTCTGGCCGTCGTGGGCTCTTGAGCTATTGGCTTTTATTTCAGCATACGGTTTTTAGAATGGGTTCCTAATCAATTCATCGTTCCCTTACGACATGACATTCCAAATTGAGCCTTGTCGGGACTTAAACCTTGTTAAATGTGCGGCCAAAGTCAAGGGCAACAGTTAGTGACTAATATAACAATAAAATAAAAAAGAGACAGAAAAGAGGGCAATGCAGATAAAATCATATTATATTGTTATTATTTAATTCCATATCGATGAGCCTTTGTCAGCGTTTTATCATTTATCATTATTCAAATCTATTTTGATAATAAAAAGATTGTAAATCGATAGCTTATAATCATCTTGGGTAAAATAATTTTTTGGCCACATCAATAAATATGAAATAATTTTCATTTTGTATAACACACAGCATAGTGTTCTAAAGAATAAGGACTACGCGAACTGAAAATTTAATTTAAAATTAGTTACTGATTTTAAATCAGTAACGATATTTTGAAATATATTAAAACAAATACGTATTTCACAGTTTTCAAAGTTATACCTATCTGGCAAAATTTAAAGTTTTTGCATTGACAAATTACAAAAAGAACAAACAAAACTAATAGATGGGTTTTTTCACATTCATATTAATTTATTTCACGAAATGTACAACATTTAACACTTATGATACTTGTACTTAGCGTAAATAATAATATCTAAAATGTAATGAGTATTTGTCCTCTTCGTCCCACTCTTTTATGTCCCACTGTTGGGCGTGGGTCTCTTCTCAGAATGAGAAAGGTTAGATCATCGAAGTTCGAACTAAAAGTCCTTTTCATGAAAGAAGTCCCGCGGTGATTTTTGGAACTAAATTTGACAGGTCGGTCATATTGTCGTTCGTCGATGTTATCAAGTTCGTTTGTTGTGGTCATTGATCATTACTAAGGATAGGCCTGTTCGAAAATTTTGCCAAAGCCTTTTTCATACAAGGAAATTTAGCGCCATCTATCAAACATCCTGCGAAATACTTGTTTTTTTTATGTAATATTTCTTGATGTTACTTACCGATGATACGTTATCCCATGCTTCTTTTTAAATTTCTTGGTGTAATTTTTGCAGTCTTTTATCGCACAATTAGGCATTTTTATCTTTTAGAGTTAAATTTTCCACTATTCTCTCGCTACTAAGCGTACTTACTAAAATGGCGGGAACCGTCTCCATGGAAACGTGCGTGCGGAGCGTCGTGAGCTGAGGCGGGGACCGCGGCATAGACAATAGTGCGCGTACATTTCCCCATTCCCCAATGGACATTTCCCCATTGAACTGGCGACATTTTTTCGCGCGGTTCGCCCTGTCTCTATATAGAGGTCAATGGTTGTGGTAGATTTTTGTGAGTTTTTAACGAGCTTAGTGCATTTTAGAGATTGTTTACAATGCCAAAAGTTGCCAAAAAATGCCAATGTCACGCGAGTACAGCGCTGCGTCTGGGGGACTTCTTTCATGAAAAGGACTTTACATCGGGTCCTTTATAGGCCAAGAAAATATTAGATATTTCAATCCACGAAGATGCGTCCCACTCTCTCAAAATCGGTGTTCCACTCGATTCGTATGGAGTTCGACAGAGTGAGGCGCGTCATCGTGGAATGAAATATCTATATAAATTACTTAAAATTACAATAAATACTTATATTAAAGTAATATTTCTATGAAACTAACAGATCAATCCATTTTAATGATACTCGATAACCTATTGATTGTATTTGGATCACTCCAAACTTTTGAGACCCTCGGAATAGTGAATGTCTTAGGAGGCTCTTCAAAATAAGGCAGAATTATTAGGGACTCTCTTGGATTACTTCCCCTACCAATATGGTACCATACTGCTGCAGTAATAACTATGATGATTAGTATTAAAAGTATCGTCATAGTTATTGTATACGCGTTCCAAAATCTAAAAGTTGGTCTATCAGATGGATTTTCAGTAGTATTTTCTTGAGTTATGGTCGTTACATCTGTCGTTGGTAAAATGGTTTCTTCTGTAGTAACCGGAGTGATGTCTACAGCAGTTGAGATGGATTCGGTCTGTCCAACTGTAGTGGTCTCTGGATATATTGTTATTTGAGTGGTAGCTGTATTTGTAGTACTAAAAGTTGAGCTCGAGCTCGAAGCATCAGGTTGGATTGTGGTCATTTGTGACGTCATATGAGTTGATTCCGTATTTTCTTCTGTATTTGTTTGAGTACTTGAAACACTCTGAGTGGTAGTTGTTAGATCTGAATTAATACTAGTAGTTCTATCTGTTTCGGTTATACCAGTTTCAGAAGAAGGGATTGTATTCGTTTCTGGTGTTTGATCTGAATTTATACTAGTAGTTGTATCTGTTTCAGTTATACTTGCTCCAGAAGAAGGAATTGTATTCGTTACTGTTGTTTTGGTCATTTCTTCTGTTATTGAGTATGATGTTGACTTCGATTCAGTAGTACTAGATTGAGGAAATGTAGTTATATCATTATCAGTTGCAATTATTTGTGTTGTTGTACTTATTGAAATCGAGGTTGACTCAGATTCAGCAGTACTAGATTGAGATAGTGTAGTTATATCATTATCAGTAACAGTTGTTTGTGTTGTCGTACTTATTGAGTTCGGGGTTGACTCAGATTCAGTAGCACTAGATTGTGTAGTTGTACTGAGATCATTGTCAGTAACAACTGATTGTGTTGTTATTTGTGTTGCATCACTGTTACTAACCGTAATATTTTCATCTGTAGAATCACTAGTATTGGTGGTACTAGTTTTATTGGAATCCGTTGTAAAATCTGGACTCGTTACAGTCGTTTTTGTAGTAAAGTCTGTTGTAGTGATTTCAGTTGCTTCCGAATCCGTGACTTCGGGGCTTTCTGGTGATAAAGTTGAAGGGAGTGTTACAGTTACGGGATCTGTAGACGATGGTTCTGTGACGGTAGGATCTGTGATTCCATTGACTGTAGTTGAAGTTGTTGTAATAGGATCAGTTTGAGTTTCTTGTGTATTACCAGTGCTTGTAGTTGTTGTTGATATTGTACTCGTTTCTTCTGAATTTTCTGATGATGTCACTGTTGTGAAAGTTATTTCTGGAGTGCTATCAGTAACTATCGAAGGCGTCCTATTCGAAGTATCCTCATCAATTTGTGTGGTTTTCGTAGTTGTGGTAGTCACTTTTTCATAAATAATACAGTCTTCTTCCACAATATTAGGTGATATATATCGAAATGAATCAACCAACACTATTGAATCCTGCGCAGCCATTCCAAGGATGGTAATCTGTAATTTGAAATTATTAAAATTTACAATGATTTTTGAGTAAAAAAATATAGTTCACATAATCTCCGTTATGCAGTACGATGAATTTAGAGTAACCAAGTTCGATTCCCCGCACGGGCCAGTTTTAATTTAGATTTTTATACATTGGTTTGAGTCTTGTACAGTGACAGGCTACATATTCGGTTGTAGGGGTAAGCCTTTACGATACCTTGAAGTTCTATGGTAAAAGGTAACGGAGGAACCAAATTAAAAAAGCAAAAAGTGGGAAAAATTTGTTCAGGTCAATCTACTTAAAATATAAATAAAATGATTTCTTAAAAAATATTGCCACTGACTGTTATCGAAAACCCTAAACTTTAATCAATGCAAAGGTTATAAGTATGTTAATCCTTTGTATAACGTCAAGTAATAACGATTAATCTTAAGGTCTTAACAAGTCATAAATTATCTACGTTGTTTCGTGATTTCATTTTATTATATGTAATTCTTTATTAAAAATACAAGTACAAGTACAATACAAGTACAATTTTATTCCTTTTTGATCCTATTAATAATTATAATATTAGAGTGTATTTCAAGTAAATAAAAAAATATTTGAAGTTTTGTATAGATAACATACATCAATGAAAATGAAATAGGTACATAGAAAAAAAACTGCATTGTAGACCACAAAAAAATAAAAAAGGAAAACTAAGGAATATAACTTGATTCCTATATACTAGTATATTTGGCGGCGTTATCGCTATGTAGCGATCTATACCATGCAATTAACATCTCTTCAAGACACCCATTTTTATTTTTATGATTTTTTAAATTGCATTTACTGAATGTGAACAGCTGATTATGTGGCAGTGACGATTTTTTAACATCGAATACTTTTTGACTTAAACCGTGTTAATAGATATTCTACTAACAGAAGCAAAAGGACATAGGCGCGGGCAGCCTCTAGAGTAAGATTCTTGTAGTTGAATGGAAAATAAATTAGTGCGATTTCACACTTACATAACCAGTGTAAGTTCCAAATCCACTTAAATTTATCCGCATGGTCCTCCAACCGCTGACGAAATCCTCATCCGAGGCAATGACCCAATCGTTCCCAACGACCACATCTTGACCATTCGGTATCACTTGGTTTGCAAGTACCGTCACCTGATCCGTGGCAGAAGTCGGTTGGATGAACAGATTGATCTCCAACACACCAGCTGCCGACATCCGGAACGTAAACGACGATGCACAACTCAAATCCTCAGTGGGATACACAAACTTTGAAGACCCTTCATCAGGGCCTTCTATCGGAAGATCCTCGTACCTCCCGACTCTCCACATAACCATCAAACCCCCACACACACCCATCTCATTGCTGAAAGAACTGTTGAAATCCTTCTCGAAATCGAAAGTCACACAGTCTTCGCAAACAACACCACTGAACATAACAATTGAAATTAATAGAACACGATAGTCCGTCATTTCTAATCTTATGTACATCTAAACTCATTAGCGAGTGTAATAGTTCAAGTGACACCTCTAATTGCTATGATAAATGCCGAATTTCTATGATTGTCAACATATTTATAACGCTCAATCCATACTGTGCGATTGGGGCGTACGTAAGCGATAAAGGAAGGATATTATTGAAACACTGTATAAGTATTTATAATTAGGTAAAAAAAGATAATGAAAATGAAAATGAAAATGAAAAATCTTTATTTTCAATAATAATATATTCATAAGCTGGAAGGATGTTCCACACCTTAGCGGTAGGTATCAGAAACGTGGAAGAAAGTCGTTTCTTTCGAGTTTGCTAGACATCAACCACATAATTAATATTAATTTGAAACAAATAAATTATAAAAGGAAATAAAAATAAATATTATACATAATCGAAAAATTCACTTTTAACACTTATAAAGTAGATTATGTATGAATAATCATTATTCATTAATCTTTCGTTTGGATCAAGGGCTTAAGAAGTTTGTCCTATCATTACTATTTTAAGAACCCAGAGGAGTTAGCTGTAAAGCCATGTGCATATTTAAATAAGGCTTTAATTAGAATTCATTATCTTGATTGACGTGTCCAGTGATTACACTGGGAACTCTCTATCTGAGGTTTAAATACTAATGAGCCATCCATGAACTGTAATACTTGTATAGCTATTAGCTACATCCCTAAGTGCATTTTGACGAAATTATTGTCATTTATGTCATGATTTGGATCATGCTCGATTTTGTTGCTTAAATCAGTTTCCAGAATAAAAATAATCTTTTGCAAATGAAGTTCATCTTTCCAGTGGGGCTATACAAAGTAACAGTTGTTTAGCGTTGACGACAGTAAGTAGATAAAAATGTATGGACGAAACAAGTGACTGTAGAAAAACCACGTGACCGTATAGAGAAAAACACTCTTTTTAGGGTTCCGTAGCCGAATGGCAAAAAACGGAACCCTTATAAATTCGTCATGTCTGTCTGTCCGTCCGTCCGTATGTCACAGCCACTTTTTTCCGAAACTATAAGAGCTATACTGTTGAAACTTGGGAAGTAGATGTATTCTGTGAACCGCAATAAGGTTTTCACACAAAATTTTAAAAAAAGTAATAAATTTTGGGGGTACTAAATACTTAGAACTGAAACTCAAAAATTTTTTTTTCATCAAACCCATAATATGTGTGGGGTATCTATGGATAGGTCTTCAAAAATGATACTAAGGTTTCTTATATCATTTTTTTCTAAAATGAATAGCTTGCGCGAGAGAAGCGTTTATGAATTGATATTCAACAAGTCTAATATTTTGTTTAACTTTGATGACGACAGATGGCGTTGCACGTATTTAACTCGCAGAGAAGTTGTTTAATGTTGAATAAGTTGGTTATGCGGTTCAAGAAAAGTGGTTTTTATGGTTTTATTCCTCCGGTAGTAGTAGGTACGGAACCCTCAGTGCGCGAGTCCGACTCGCACTTGTCCGGTTATTTTGAAAATCGACTACGAGAATTTGAACGCTCCCTGGCGTTCTCGCAGACCTTGTAGATAACTTTTAGCGTACTTCGCATGACAATTGACAGTTGACATCTCAGACCATTGACATTGAACAACGCTAAGCATAAAGTAGATTCTGCTTTCATATTTTGTTTTCATTCGGTCTCGTGGTTTTTCTACAGTCACGTGGTTTGTCCATACATTATTATCTACTGTCGTCAACGCTAAACGACTGTTACTTTGTCTAGCCCCGCAGACACAAGCATCTGGATTGAGGGAAAGACGAATTGAGATTTTAGAAAATCGTTGGAAGAAACAAGAAATCTTTATACACAACGTTGAATTCAAGGATGGACGAGGTTGACGTATCGTCGTCGTCGTCGTTTCAGCCGATGGACGTCCACTGCTGGACATAGGCCTACTGAAATGACCGCCAAACACCACGATCTTGCGCCGCCTGGCGCCAGCGACTCCCCGCGACCCTCTTAATGTCGTCCGTCCACCTGGTGGGGGGTCGACCGACACTGCGCTTCCCGGTGCGTGGCCGCCATTCCAGCACCTTGGGTCCGCAACGTCCATCGGTCCTGCGAGCTATGTACAAATGTATGTTGTACACGTACCTACAACAAACGTATGGCAGATGAATATTTATCGATTGATGAAGAACTGCTACTTTTGTACCTGGATGTGATTAGATAAAACAGGTTTTGAAAAACCTGGGTGTCTATCAGTTCTTTTTCAGACTCGAATTGAGTACATATTCTTATCTATATATATAAAAGAATGAGGCATTTTGGTGATTTTGGTTGTTCCAAGGATTCCGCCAAAACTATAGGTCGTAGAGATCTGAAATTTGGTACCTAGGTAGATATTAGGTCATGAATTCGTACTAAGACGGGGATTCCAGAAATTCAAACTTTAAGGGGTAAAAACCGTTGGTTTTTTGGATTTCCCTATACAAAAGTGAAATTTTTTTCGTTGTTCCAGGAATTCCCGAAAAGCTACAAGTCGTAGGGATCTGAAATTTGGTACCTAGGTAGATATTGGGTCATGAATTCGTACTAAGACGGGGATTCCAGAAATTCAAATTGTAAGGGGTAAAAACCGTTGGTTTTTTGGATTTCCCCATACAAAAGTAAAATTTTTTTCGTTGTTCCAGGAATTCCCGAAAAGCTACAAGTCGTAGAGATTTGAAATTTGGTACCTAGGTTGATATTAGGTCATGAATTCGTACTAAGACGGGGATTTCAGAAATTCAAATTGTAAGGGGTAAAAACCGTTGGTTTTTTGGATTTCCCCATACAAAAGTGAAATATTTTTCGTTGTTCCAGGAATTCCCGAAAAGCTACAAGTCGTAGGGATCTGAAAATTGGTAACTAAGTAGATATTAGGTCATGAATTCGTACTAAGACGGGGATTCCAGAAATTCAAATTTTAAGGGGAAAAAACCGTTGGTTTTAGGGATTTCTCCATACAAAAGTGTAATTTTTTTCGTTGTTCCAGGGATTCCCGAAAAACTAAAAGTCGTAGAGATCTGAAATTTGGTACCTAGGTTGATATTAGGTTAAGAATTCGTACTAAGACGGGGATTCCAGAAATTCAAATTTTAAGGGGTAAAAAACGTTGGTTTTAGGGATTTCTCCATACAAAAGTGAAATTTATTTCGTTGTTCCAGGGATTCCCGGAAAACTACAAATCGTAGAGATCTGAAATTTGGTACCTAGGTTGATATTAGGTCATGAATTCGTACTAAGACGGGAATTCCAGAAATTTAAATTGGAAGGGATAAAAATCCTACTTTTAAGGGATTTTCCCATACAAAAGTGTAATTTTTGCGTTGTTCCAGGGATTCCAGCGAAATTAAAAGTCGTAGAGATCTGAAATTTGGTACCTAGGTTGGTATTAGGTATATCATGAATTCGTATTCAGAAAGGGATTTTCGAGATTCAAATTTTGAGGACGAAAAATTTTGAATTTTTTGGCCGCCATTTTGAACTTTTTTGTTACTGGGCCGATTGCTTTGAAAATCGATATTTGACTATGGCAGAAAGCATAGAGACGGAATTTGTGGTCAAAATTTAAAAAATAGGCCGCCATTTTGAACTTTTTTGTCACTGGGCCGATTGCTTTGAAAATCGATATTTAACTATGGCAGCAAGCATAGAGAAGGAATTTATGGTCAATATTTAAAAAAGTGGCCGCCATTTTGAACTTTTTAGTTACTGGGCTGATTGCTTTGAAAATCGATATTTGACTATGGCAGCAAGCATAGAGAAGGAATTTGTGGTCAAAATTTAAAAAAGTGGCCGCCATTTTGAACTTTTTTGTTACTGGGCCGATTGCTTTGAAAATCGATATTTGACTATGGCAGCAAGCATAGAGAAGGAATTTGTGGTCAAAATTTAAAAAAGTGGCCGCCATTTTGAACTTTTTTGTTACTGGGCCGATTGCTTTGAAAATCGATATTTTACAGTGGCAGCAAGCATAGAGAAAGAGTTTGTGGTCAAAATTTAAAAAATAGGCCGCCATTTTGAACTTTTTTGTTACTGAGCCGATTGCTTTGAAAATCGATATTTTACAGTGGCAGCAAGCATAGAGAAAGAGTTTGTGGTCAAAATTTAAAAAATAGGCCGCCATTTTGAACTTTTTTGTTACTGGGCCGATTGCTTTGAAAATCGATATTTGACTATGGCAGCAAGCATAAAGAAGGAATTTGTGGTCAAAATTTAAAAAAGTGGCCGCCATTTTGAACTTTTTTGTTACTGGGCCGATTGCTTTGAAAATCGATATTTGACTATGGCAGCAAGCATAGAGAAGGAATTTGTGGTCAAAATTTAAAAAAAGTGGCCGCCATTTTAAACTTTTTTGTTACTGGGCCGATTGCTTTGTAAATCGATATTTGACTATGGCAGCAAGCATAGAGAAGGAATTTGTGGTCAAAATTTAAAAAAGTGGCCGCCATTTTGAACTTTTTTGTTACTGGGCCGATTGCTTTGAAAATGGATATTTGACTATGGCAGCAAGCATAGAGAAGGAATTTGTGGTCAAAGTTTAAAAAAGTGGCCGCCATTTTGAACTTTTTTGTTACTGGGCAGATTGCTTTGAAAATCGATATTTGACTATGGCAGCAAGCATAGAGAAGGAATTTTTGGTCAAAATTTTAAAAAGTGGCCGCCATTTTGAACTTTTTTGTTACTGGGCCGATTGCTTTGAAAATCGATATTTGACTATGGCAGCAAGCATAGAGAAGGAATTTGTGGTCAATATTTAAAAAAGTGTCCACCATTTTGAACTTTTTTGTTACTGGGCAGATTGCTTTGAAAATCGATATTTGACTATGGCAGCAAGCATAGAGAAGGAATTTGTGGTCAAAATTTAAAAAAGTGGCCGCCATTTTGAACTTTTTTGTTACTGGGCCGATTGCTTTGAAAATCGATATTTGACTATGGCAGCAAGCATAGAGAAGGAAAGTTGTGGTCAAAATTTAAAAAAGTGGCCGCCATTTTGAACTTTTTTGTTACTGGGCCGATTGCTTTGAAAAATCGATATTTGACTATGGCAGCAAGCATAGAGAAGGAATTTGTGGTCAAAATATAAAAAAGTGGCCGCCATTTTGAACTTTTTTGTTACTGGGCAGATTGCTTTTAAAATCGATATTTGACTATGGCAGCAAGCATAGAGAAGGAATTTGTGGTCAAAATTTAAAAAAGTGGCCGCCATTTTGAAATTTTTTGTTACTGGGCCGATTGCTTTGAAAATCGGTATTTGACTATGGCAGCAAGCATAGAGAAGGAATTTGTGGTCAAAATTTAAAAAGTGGCCGCCATTTTGAACTTTTTTGTTACTGGGCCGATTGCTTTGAAAATCGATATTTGACTATGGCAGCAAGCATAGAGAAGGAATTTGTGGTCAAAATTTAAAAAAGGTGGCCGCCATTTTGAACTTTTTTGTTACTGGGCCGATTGCTTTGAAAATCGATATTTGACTATGGCAGCAAGCATAGAGAAGGAATTTGTGGTCAAAATTTAAAAAAGGTGGCCGCCATTTTGAACTTTTTTGTTACTGGGCCGATTGCTTTGAAAATCGACGTCTGACTATGGCAGCAAGCATAGAGAAGGAATTTGTAGTCAAAATTAAAAAATGATGAACTTTTTGGCCACCATTTTGAACTTTTTTGTTACTGGGCCGATTGCTTTGAAAATCGATATTTGACAATGGCAGCAAGCATAGAGAAAGAATTTGTAGTCAACATTTTAAAAAGTGGCCGCCATTTTGAACTTTTTTTTTACTGGGCCGATTGTTTTCAAAATTGATATCTGATTATCGCAGCGAGCATAGAAAAGGAATTTTTGGTAAAAATTTAAAAGAATTGGCCACAATTTTGTACTTATATGTCTTACCATGGTAGCAAGCAACCACGGCCGGATGGACGAACGGACGGTGGAGTCTTAGTAAGAGCTTTTACCCTTTGGGTACGGAACCCTAAAAATGGCCACCATATTTAACTTTTTTGTGACGATCGAATTTTTCAAAATCAATATGTGACTATTACCAGGAAGCAAGAGAAAATTTTGTGGGCAAAATGGTGTGTAGTGCAGGAATTTTGGAAATTAAACCACCATAGTAAAGCATAACTCAGAAGTTAACGTGAGCGAAGCCGCGGGCGTTTGCTAGTCTTAATATATATAAATCTCGTGTCACGATGTTTGTCCGGGATGGACTCCTAAACTACTGAACCGATTTAGTTCAAACTTCGTGAATATCTGTCATTTGGTCCAACTTGAGAGATAGGATAGTTTAAATCTCAAATTATATTCGCAATTTTAATTTATTAATATAACAATAACTTAAGCCACAGCAACGCGTGGCCGGGTCAGCTAGTAATATATATAAATCTCGTGTCACGATGTTTGTCCGCGATGGACTCCTAAACTACTGAACCGATTTAGTTCAAATTTCGTGAATATCTGTCATTTGGTCCAACTTGAGATATAGGATAGTTTAAATCTCAAATTATAGTCGCAATTTTAATTTATTAATATAACAAAAACTTTAGCCACAGCAACGCGTGGCCGGGTCAGCTAGTTTGTAACTAAAAGTTTATTTGCCAAATTTCTTAAATCTAATCACTGGATCAATTATATTAATTAATTGCAGTAATATATTCAGGGACTCAAAATAAATCTAAAGTTAACATACACCATCCAACTGATTATTTATGGGCATAGTGCCCAAGACGCTGGCGCTGTTTCCTCTTTGTATGGCTAAGCTTAGCCGTTGAGCTAAATAAGCGCCAGCTCTTGGGTCACCAGACGCTTGGATCAATTTTTGGGATACTATATTGATGAATTTTTTAGTATCCGATGACCATGGGCCCAGCGTTTCAGACGTAAGCGCCGCAAAATCTTATTTGTATTTATAATGTGTAGTCCGACCGCGTCTTTATGTTTGCCGATACTTATCGTAACAAAATAACATCACAATTATCGTGGATTAGATTGTGGATTGGTTACAAAAGTTATGGGCGGAGCCTATAATTTTAAGTACAATCGAACAAAGCCTTTTTTCATATTGTACTTGCTGGCCGGGCAAACGTTGTTTCGCCATTTAGGGGTATGAAAATAGCTTACGACCTATTCCTAGACCCACCGAATGTAGGCCGAAAAATTCATAAAATCGGTCAAGCTGTTTCGGAGGAGTTACAAATACGGGAATGTTATTATGTTTGACTAGTTTTTACTCGCGGCTCGGCTCACGTGAAATGCAGTACTTCAAAAACTCCCGATGGAAATGTAGATTCCAGTTCCTGCACCCTATTCTCACCTTTAAACCTACTTTCAAGGAAATATAGTCAAGTCATATAGCTACATTGTGGTGGTAAATAAATTATTCTTTAATAAAAAATGCCCGTAATCCACCTGCAACCGCCGACTCTGCAATGCAGGCCCGTTGATGAATAACACCGCCAAATGTGAATTCAGAAATTATAACACCACCTGAGCCAATTTAGGAATTATTAAATTACTAGCTGATGCCCGCGACTTCGTCCACGTGGGATAGAAACTATTCTATCTTCTAAGTTGGACCAAATGACAGATATTCACGAAGTTTGAACTAAATCGGTTCAGTAGTTTAGGAGTCCATCGCGGACAAACATTGTGACACGAGATTTATATATATTAAGATTAAGATGAAGTGGCACGTGGCGGGAATCAAATCCGCGACCTTCCAGCCGAATACGAGTGTGCTTCACCTGCTCTACGGAGGTCGTCTAATTCGGTCAGAAATAATTAATTGTATGTATTGTGATTGATTTTTCTTTATTTTTTCCCATTATTTAGATGGCTTAGAAAAATGGAGATTCTGGAGCAACTTTAGGGAGAACATTCAATCGAAAAAAAAATCGTGTTTCTGCTTCACATCGATTTTAGATTAAAGACCCAAAATATATGAAGTTTACATTTTAAAGTAATAGTTTCTATAGTTTTTAAACTCAGTCACTAAAAATCACTTAAATCGCGTCTATGCCGTTAAAGAATCAGCAATCCAAAAAAAAGAATAGGTAAGCCTTATGGCTGAGGCGGCGATGAGGTCGTCAATACTAGGCAGATAGTTCAAATTTTATCGCGAAATCTGTGAAGATCACGGCCTAATCTTATTATGAGCTGTAGATATCACATCAAAGTCGATTACCTGCGATTGCGATCTATCAGATTAGATACTCGACCAATAATGATCGTAATCACAAGTGCCCGTCGCGTTAATGTGACTAAATGATTGATCAACACGCGGTTTTCTCTTTAAAAGCCTTTATTTAGTTTCACCTGTCCTGATGTTTGTTTGTTTGTTTGTCTGTGATCAAATCTTGCAAGTATAATTTGATTCAATTAGGTTAAGGTTATTTTCCTTTAATGACCACCCAGAAATAGGAGCCCCGTCGACAGGAACTTTGAGGGGGTGAGGGGGAGAGAAATAATATAAAATATGTAAAGGGATTTATAATAGAGATAGATAGATAACCCCAAATTGTACTAAACTCAAAGCGCAAGGGCAAACGCGGGTGTACGGGTTTGCCCTTGCGCCTCGGATAGACCTTGTTTTATCCAACAGGGAATGGCTGGACCTAGTTGTAGCCGGCATGATGAAACTAGACCTAGTTTTACCCGAAAACATTCGGCTCGTACTAGGTTTAACCAAGAGTAAGTGGCTACACCTAGTTCTAACCGGCTAAAACTAGGTGCAGCCGCGCTTCGGGTTTTAGCCGTAACATATACACGTCTAGTTTGGATGACAAATGTAGTTAGAGTTACTAAGGTAGGTAAACATTAAGTTAACCTGTTTTATAACTTTACTTTGCCCAGATTGTAATGACTATCTGACACCTACATATATAGTGTATTTCTGCGGGAATTTGGCAAAATCCTCTTTTATCCTTCATATTACTAAAAGGAAGGTCTGTACAAAATTTCACGTATTTGCTGGGGAGTCAGTCAGTGCACATCTATACTTTTTATGTATATGTTACCGGAAATGTGTGAAAACAAGGAAATTTATACAATTCCTGGCTTTTTAGGAAATGTGTGAAAGGAGAATTTTTACATCAAGTAATAAACACATTTCCTAGGAAATCTATACAAATCCTAAACGGCGTTACGAAAATTTGTAAAAGACGAGAGAATGTGATGGCAGTGTCCAAATCAGATCTATGGCAGCTCTAAAATATCGACCAATTCGGATCTGTGACTTCTCCGCCGCTGCGGGAAGTTCAGCCCCTTCGGTCTTACGCAGCAAAGATTGCACCCAGGCGAGCCGAAGTGGCCAAGGCTTATCACCGAAGGTCGCCAGCATGCCAAGGCTGCGGAGGTGAGACAGCTCTAAAATTGCAACCATTTCGGATCTGTGTATACCCTTATGTAGCAAAGCACAGGTAACCGGGCGGGCTGGAGCGGCCGAGGCTGGTCACCGAAGGCACGCCGAGGCTGCGGAGGTGGGGAGGTGGGGGCCGCACTCCCTCCGCACCTCCAGCTTAAAAAAAAATACTATAGGGGTAGGAGAAACAAGACTGCATGGTGTCGGGGTTAGGCAGTTCGGTTCTATGAATATTTCAACCTAACCTACCTACCTAAGCCAATGCAATATGATTTTGTAACTATACGGGACTATTTTAAATTAAGTTACTCTTAGTTACATCAATAATCTATTGACGTTCGTTTTTTACTACCACATTTCCTAATGCCGTTTAGGAATTGTATAGTGTAAAATAGATTTTTTTGCACAAATTTCCGGCCGATTTTAGGATTTCTCTAGATTTCCTCAGCATTATAAACATTTCCTGATTTCATGTAATTCCTGTAACAAATATATCATGATACGTTTTAAACAGAAGCCATTTATTCTAGACTGTTCGATATTAATCGACAATGCAACTTGATTTGATTGCATTTGTCATAAAGAAATAAGATAATATCAAACGTGGAAAGATTCGCAGATATTACTATAGTTACATTATAATCATTTTTAAATATCTTCTTATTCTGACACGGGTCTCCATTTAAAACATCTTTTTCGAAAAGCCAAAAGATAATAGGGTTTCATACAAAAGTAGACTTATGGCCAGACGACGATATTTTTGCCGTTTAGAGTCAGAAATCAGTTTACTTAAACAAATTATTAAAAAAAATTGAGGATTACGTTAACGGTTAAAGTAATTATTTACGAATGAATGAAGAAACTTGTATGAAACTTCTATCGTTCGTGACACCTCTTGAGAATAAATGTTAAGAGATCTAATCTTATCTTATCATCTAAATTCTAAATCTAAAGTTATGTACTGTGTTAGGAGATCGCCAAACGACATACACGCTCCGATGGGTATGATCCAATCGGCATGGTCAATCCAAAATAATTGAAATTGGATTGTGCCGTCAAGTATAACTCTCTTGCCAGGCCAGGATCACATACGGTCAGTTCTAATTGATCCAATCAGCAGCGTTATACCGATTGGATCAAAGAAGCATGGTGGTATGCCCTGTATTATCATTGTTGTAAACTAAACTGTACTTGTTCGTTGTAAAATTATGAGGAGTCATAAGAAAGAGGAAGATAGTGTATTATAGTAATGTAAACTATGTATCTTTTAACACTTATCAAATAACACAATTTGGATTTTGTCGGCATTCTATTCTACTCAATCAAAGTTATAAAAAACAAAATAGTACTGCGATTTATTGCGTTCTTAACAGTATTATTACTGGCAGGGAACTTATCTATAATTCCTGTTATAAAATTGATTATATTACATAGATTGACGTAAATATTTAAAAAATATCTACAACCAAGAAAAAATAATGGTACGCAAATTAATCCTTTTTGTTTCAAATTACTGATGATACTAAATTTTTGGAAACCCATTACATCAGTATAAGGAGGCTTGCAAAACATTTTAAAACAATTTAAATGCTATAGAAAACTGGACGAAAGAATGGCTTCTAATATTAATGTCAAGAAGTGCACTATTCTACAAAAGTAGTATTCTATTCTAGTAAAAATAATCCTTTGCTTACTTCGGAAACAAGCAACTTAAAGCAGTGGACACCCAACAGGTCCTTCGTGTGATCGTTAGCAATGATCTCAAATGGAACAAATACATTATGACTATCGTCATTAGGGAAAACCATGTCATTTATAAAATCAAGAAAGTGTTTTGAAAATTTAATAGACTTACATATAAGACTTTTGCTAGAGTATGCCTTTCAGGTCTGGAATCCATACATCGTAAAGGACATAGACCAGTTGGAAAAAGTACAAAGAAGAGTCACGAAAATGCCACGGGAGCTGATTAACTAAACTTATGAGCAAAGGCTTAAAGGTCTTGGTCTCAGCACACTCCAGCATCGGCGGGAGAGAGAGGAGACCTTATTGACAAAAACAATCTCAACAACATATATAATATATCTTTCTAACTTTGACGAAATGTTTTCTTTGAAAACCAATCCCAAACAAGAGTAGAGTTTTTGGGATGAGGTAACAGTTCCAGCCAGCGACAACAAATCCCTACAAGTACGTCATAGTCAACAGCGTGATAATATCCTGGAATAAATTGTCTGTAGTTTTCGTAACAGCAGAGTCGGTCAACCAATTTAAGAACCGGCTTGAAAAACACCTGAGCAAGCAACAGTAAATGAGCACAGTCGATATAGGCGAATCAGTTTAGCCTATGACCAAATAATAAATATAATAACGATTGTTCTGTTATTAACTACAACGCCATCTACAATAAACATGTAGAAAGAGAAGAACAAGTAAATTAATGTCATCCATAACAGATTATCGACGATAAAGATTACTTCAATAATAGGTAATTGAACAATTTTACATCGTTGTAATTTCATTGATAAACTGTAGATGGTGCTTAACAAATAAATTAGCGAAAAAAGTCGAGGAACAGGTATTGTGCTACATGCTACTTCCCATACGTAGAGTTACTATCCTTGTGTGCTTCAAAAGTTTTGTTTTGGAGATGGATTGGACTTTGGATTTCAAGTATTCATTTCCGAAACAAAAATTCTTTTTACAAGCATTGCAACTATAAATTATTATTATTAATCTTTTATCGTCAGTCTTACTATTAATTAAATGTTTGATTTAGGAACCTACTTTCTCGTAATAAATAGAAATAAATTATCTAGGGAATTTCACAAACATAAAAATTCATTATGTAATTATAATTAGTTTTTGTCGTTCATCATAACGGAACTGTTATAAAGAAAAAAACAAGATAATGTAATTTGATCAACAATAGTACTTGTGGATCGAAGAATGATAATCTCGTTGAAGCGATATGTTACAAAAACCTTAAAACCGGAACTGAGATGATTCTAGAATCGGGATATGGTGATAACACTAAATATAAATATTAAATACACGTATCAGTGGGTTTTCGGAAACAATTGTAGACATTCCAATAAATAATTCGTACTGATTACTGCCATTTTATCAGATATCAAAAGATTTGAAGTACTTGGATATCAAAAAAACCTTCAATATTCATCAAATAGCATTTATAGGTATTTGAAAATAATTTTGTACCTTCCTGATATTGCAGAAATGTGATAATAATAACCAACTGCTGAGATTTGAGATTAGTAAGCGATTTAATAGAATCCTTTACTAATCCATGTCAATAAAATGTGAGGTATAAACAGTTTATTCAATTTCTACAGGCGATGACTAAATGCAATAGAATTGCGGCGAAATAAAAGATAAACGTTAATTTCATGGACTTTTCTTTATTTATTTTTGGAAATAAATACGTTTGTTATAAAAATTAGATCATATTTATCGATATGACGCACATCGCTTATCATATTTCAATTTAATTTATGGACACGTACATATTATTAACATCTATTATCAGTATCTATTCTAGACTTATAAACTACGATAGGCTTATAAAATTTAGTCCTTAAAGTTTTAATGAGAAAAATGAAAATGAAAATGAAAATGAAAATATTTATTTTTCACATAGGCCTAAATAACAGGCTCTTATGAAAAGTCAAAACTCTACCGCCAGGTTCGGAAAGCAGGTTTGCACCGAGAAGAACTGGCAAGAAACTCGGCACTTGCTCTTTTCAAAAATGTCATTGTTATAATACAAGATTTCTTATAGATTATGAAAAATTATAACATATTTTTAAGATATCTCGTGAGGAGATGGAAGCATATTTCTATCATTCCAAGAATCATTGTCGTTAAGAAATTCTTCAATGGTATAGTAACCATGATTAATTAAATGTTTCTTGACAGTGTCTTTAAACCTGTGCAAAGGTAAGTCCAAAACAGACTTCGGAATCATATTGTAGAAGCGTACACTCAACCCCACAAATGACCTCTGTACCTTACGCAAACGGTGTGGCACTATAACTAACTTATGTCCTCCATTTCTAATTGGACGATTACTTATATCTATCCGTTGCTTATAATTATTAATATTTTGACGAACAAATAGTAAGCAATTATAAATGTATTGAGATGCCACTGTAAGAATACCTATTTCTTTAAATTTTTGGCGAAGAGATTCGCGTGGCTTCATTTTGTATATGGCTCTAATTGCTCTCTTTTGTAATACAAATATGGTTTGAATATCAGCAGCTTTGCCCCACAATAGAATACCATAGGACATAACACTGTGGAAATAGGCATAATAAACAAGCTTGGCTGTATCAATGTCTGTAAATTGCCTAATTTTTCTCACAGCATAGGCAGCTGAACTAAGTTTACCTGCCAAAGTCTCAATATGAGCGCCCCATTGTAATTTATTGTCTAAGGTCACCCCCAGAAATACAGTAGAGTTTTCCATTTTTAGTATTTCTCCATTCACAATCACCTTTTTGTTGCTAACTATATTTCTTAGGTTTGGTAGTGCAAACTCAATGCACTTAGTCTTTTTTGAATTTAAAAGTAAATTGTTAACTGTGAACCAGTGCGATACGTGCGCAATAGCAGAATTTACATCGTCAAAATTGTCTTTACTTTTATCTGTTTTAAAAACGAGAGAAGTGTCATCAGCAAACAATACTATTTCGCAAATACCGTCTACATGGTGCGGTAAATCATTTATATACACTAAAAACAGAAAAGGGCCCAAAATTGAACCCTGTGGCACACCCATTTTGGGGGAACAACCCTGCGACTTTGTGTCATTTATGCATACCCTTTGTGTTCGATCACTCAGATAAGAGGCAACGAAATCAAGAGCTCTGTCTCTGATACCGTAGTGGCTAAGTTTAAATAGTAGCGTCTGATGTTCGACGCAATCAAAAGCTTTGGACAGGTCACAGAAGACTCCTATGGCATTCTGAGACTGTTCCCAGGCATCATAGATATGGCTTAAAAGCTTGGCACCAGCATCGGTGGTATTCCTACCTTTAGTAAAGCCATACTGCTCGGAGTGAAGAATTTTGTTGGAATTAAAATGACTTAGAAGTTGGTCAAGTATGATTTTTTCAAATATCTTACTAAGAGTTGGTAAAATTGAAATAGGCCTATAATTATTAACGTCCTGCCTATCTCCAGACTTAAATAGCGGTATCAGTTTACTATGTTTCATTAAATTTGGAAACGTTCCTAGGTCGACACATTGGTTGAATATTACAGCCATATAAGGGGCAATAGTGTCGATAATGTTGAAAATAACTTGCACAGACATTCCCCAAAGGTCGCCAGTTCTTTTAATTTTTATGAATCGGCAGGTTTTTTTAATGTCTGCTGCAGTGATATGTTCAAAATTAAATAAGACAGTGCATTCTTTTACGTTGTCTCTTAAGAGTTTTTGGGCTGTTGTTGGCGAGGACTTAAGAGAATCCGTCAACAAAACAGGAACATTCTGGAAATAGTTTTCAAAGGTATTCGCGATTTCTAAATCTGATGTTAATTTACTACCATTGGCAACTATTTCAATCTTTGGGTTACGCGATTTGGTTTTTCCTGCCTGTTTGTTAACTATATTCCATGTGGTTCTTATTTTGTTATCAGATTGGGTAATTTTTTCTTTAATATGTAGCGATTTTGCTTGAATGCAAACATTTTTGAAAATTTTTGAATAAGTTTTAACCCGTTCTAGAAAACTTGCAGTTTGATTAAATTGTCTTTCTTCATAAAGCTCATACAACTTTTTTCGACTTTTATGGATCCCAATAGTTGCCCAATCGCTGAATTTTAATTTATTATTCATAATGTCTATATTTTTCGTTTTAAAAATATTTTTAAATTCCGTATCTACAGATTTGAATAGGGTTCTGTAAATACTATCAGGATGTCCATGTTCAAAGACTAGGGCAGGAACTGTAGTAGAAATTTTATCTTTAAACCGCATTAATTTATCTTTTGTTATAGGTCTGCATTTAACTATTTGCTTGAGTTTAACAATACTATTCAAAACATAAATTTGTTGACCACAGTGATCAGACCTAAGCTTACTTATTATAGCCTTATCTAAAATCTCACAGTTGCAAAATATATTATCAATGCAGGAGGCTGAGGTTTGTGTTACTCTAGTGGGTTCCCTAAATACATTATTTAGATTAAAGCATTTAAATAAATTGAGTAACTGGACACTATTTGAATTACTCAATAAAATATCAACATTAAAATCCCCACATACTAATATTTTTTTAGTTGAAACTGACAATCGTTTGAGTACTTCCTCCATTATATCCTCAAAATGTTTGAGGTCACCTGAGGGGGGTCGGTAAACGCATACTACAATATATCTATCCATCTCAACACAAGACAGTTCAGCAATGCGTTCCCTGGAAAGACTGACAATATCTTTTCGTTCTTTACAATTCAGGTTGTCCCTTGTTATAATCAAAGACCCTCCCCGGATTGCTGTCCTTCTTGAGAACGCACTTGACAATGTGTAATTGTTAAAGTGTATTAGCATTTGGCTTTGATTTAGCCAATGCTCAGTAATACAAAGAATGTCAATATCACATTGATTAATAAACATTTCTATTTCATGTTCCTTGCCGGGTAAGCCCTGAATATTCTGATGGACTAAACAAATTTTACAGAGCTTATCCTTTGTCGTCCTATTTAGTTTAAATTATTTTGGTCACAATTTACAATAGTAGAATTACTATTAATTGAAGTAAAAATAGGTAAATTAGTATTATTACTAATTATGTCAATATTACTATTTGTACAACATGTACCGAAGTCAACTGGTTTCGTGCTAAATATAGCAGAGTCCACAATATTACAAGCTACAAGAGTAGCTATTCGTTTTTTATAAGTAAAAGGTAAGTACATTGTACCTTCTGTCATTGGAATTCTATTTACAAATTTATTTAAATCAAAAATATGGAAATTGTCCCTATGACTAAACGCTAAATTATACAAAGCTGCATTGAGTTTGTATGCCTGCTCATTTTGCTTTTGGGTCAGGTGATCTGAGTATGGAAATGAATGAGAAGAAAATGAAGCTATAATATAGCATTAATTTTCTAATGTCTATTTACATATTTACAAAAACTTAAACTCTAGCGTGTTGTGCTTTACTGACACTCATAACTATTATTTCTTTCTATTAATTTTTTCAATAATTTGTCTACTCTTAAAATTATGTTTCCACATACCTACTTAAAACATTATTCAAAGAATCAATTCATAATTTAATAAGTTAATACAAATTTATTTATATCTGACACATTTAAAAATGAATTAATGATTTCTAATTAGGTCAATTCAGAATATTTGCTCCTAACTTGTAATGTTAAGTACAAGTTTGTATGACAGAAAATAATGTAAGAAAAACTGGTCAGAAAATCCACGGGAAAAGACTGCTTCCGTACGATACGGATGATCTAGCGGGTAACAGCTGGTTTACATTAAAAATACATTTAATTGAAATATTTACACACAATATAAACACACACGATATAATCACGAGTTTTAAACAGGATTATTGCCTATTTGTTATTCTGCGCATAATAGGATTATGATAGACCTTGGTAACTCTAGGCATAATTATTGGTTTTGGTAAGTCATCGTAATCTATAAAAATTTCATGCGGCACTTCCCGGTTTCGTCGACTTTTGCCTATTCTGTAGGATACAAACGCGATTAATATTAAAGCTAATAATGATAGAGCCACTACCAATGATATAGTCAATGCATTCCAAAAAGTGTTGACTCCTTCATATGGTGGATTTTCAGTTGTCGTTGTAGTTACGGTCGTGGTTGACACTTCAGTTGTCATCGGAGTTTCAATTTTGGTTGACGATTCAAATAAAGATGTGGTTGTTGGTTCAAGAAAAGTTGAGGTTGTGGCATCAGTGGTTGTAAATTCAAACAAAGTTGAGGTTGTGGCATCAGCTGTGGTTGTAGACTCAAATAAAGTTGAGATTGTGGCATCAGCTATGGTTGTAGATTCAAATAAAGTTGAGGCTGTGGCATCAGCTGTGGTTGAAGGTTCAAATAAAGTTGAGGTTGTAGCATCATCTGTGATTGTAGGTTCAAATAAAGTTGAGGTTGTGGCATCAGTTATGGTTGTAGATTCAAATAAAGTTGAGGTTGTGGCATCAGCTGTAATTGTAGATTCAAATAAAGTTGAGGTTGTGGCATCAGCTATGGTTGTAGATTCAAATAAAGTTGAGGTTGTGGCATCAGCTGTGGTTAAAGGTTCAAATAAAGTTGAGTTTGTGGCATCAGCTGTGGTTGTAGATTCAAATAAAGTTGAGGTTGTGGCATCAGATGTGGTTGAAGGTTCAAATAAAGTTGAGGTTGTGGCATCAGCTGTGGTTGAAGGTTCAAATAAAGTTGAGGTTGTAGAATCAGCTGTGATTGTAGGTTCAAATGAAGTTGAGGTTGTGGCATCAGTTATGCTTGTTGATTCAAATAAAGTTGAGCCTGTGGCGTCAGTTGTGGTTGTAGGTTCAAATAAAGTTGTGGTGGTAGCATCAGCTATGGTGGTCGGTCCCAATGTTGTAGTTGTTGTTGTTTTAGTTGCGGGTTCAGATGTTACTGTACCTGAATCTTCAATTGTGGTTGTATCTTCGGTTGAGGTTAAAAAAGATGGGCCAGTTATAATCGATGATTCAGTTGTTGTAGTTAAGGAATAACTTGTCGTTGTAGGTTCTGGTGTAGTCGAAACGTCAATTATTGTCGTAGTTTCGGATGTGGTTGAAATTGAAGCTTCACTTGTCGTAGTAGATTCTAGTAAAGTTGTGGTCATGTCCGCAATTGTTGTTGTAGGTTCGGATGTTGTCATTGTAGTCTCTGATTCGGTTGTAGGCTCTGATGAAAGTGTAGTTGTTTCTTGAGTATTTGTTGTAGTTTCAGATATTGTCGTTATCGTTGTAGCTTCAGTTGTTGTCATAGGTTCAGACGTAGTAGTCGTTGTTGTAGCATTGGTTGTGGTTGTAAAAGGTGGACGAGTAATAATTGGTGATCCAGTTGTTGTCGTCAAAAATGCACTTGTAGTTGTAGGTTCTGCTGTTGCCGTAATTTCAGTTATTTCTGTAGTGTCAGATGCTGTTGTAGTAGTAGTTTCAGTTAAAGTTGTGGTTATTTCTTCAGTTATAGTTGTAGGCTCAGATGTTGTTGTGGTTAATGCTTCACTGATTGTTGGAGTTTCAAATGTTGTTGTTGCGGCACCCGTTGTAGTTGTAGGTGTAGATGTAGTACTTGTTATTATAGGTTCAGATACAGTCGTGGTTGTACCTTCAGTTAATGTTATAGGTTCAAGTGTCGCGGTTGTGTCTTCAGTTATTGTTGTAGGTTCAGAGGTTATGGTTGAAGCTTCGCTTATCAGTGTAGTTTCAGATGTAGCAATAGTTGTAAGTTCAGATGTAGTCGTAGTTGCTTCTTTTGTTGTGGCTGTGAATTGAGATGTAGTTGTAACTTCAACTGTTGATAAAGTTTCAGATGTAGTTGTACTCACATCTTCAGTTACTGTTGTAGGCTCAGAAGTTGTGGTTGTACCTTCAGTAATTGGTGTAGATTCAGATATAGTTGTTGTAACTTCGGTTACTGGTGTAGATTCAGTTATATCTTCTTTATAAATTATGCAGAGATCTTCAGAGATTGATGGTGAAATATACCGGAATGAGTCTATTAGAATAACCGAAGCTGGTGCCGCCATGCCCACAAAAACAATCTGAAACAAACAAAATAGGTATTGGGTATAACTTAAGTTTGGATAGAAAAAGTATGCAAAATTTTAGCCTCAATATGTAATTAAAATGTTAATTAGTAGTGCAGGGTTTGTAATGTAATGAAGAACTAGCTGACCCGGCGAACTCCGTTTCGCCACCAGATGGCCTTCCCGCTAAAAAGATTTTCCCTCTTTTCTGTTGAAATTTTTCCTGAATTTTCTTTGCTATAAACCTCACGCAGCCCGAGACCTTTCCAACGAATGCAAAAACGTGGAAATCGGTTCGTGCGTTCTGGAGTTATAGCGTCAGGGAGGAAAACCCGACTTATTTTTATATAGTAGAATAAGTGATATATATTTATTTCTAAGGTTGAAGAGTTGATTTTTTTCTTTCGGTGCACTTATTTGTAGAAAGTGTGGGCCTTGAATTATTAAATAATTAAGGTTCAAATTTTAATTTAAAAAATCTTAGCGCTAGTAACTAAATTTTAGATTACCAATTTTGAACGACATTAACTATAAAACTATGCTTCTTTTCATTATTCAATAAATGCCTAGAGTGTTGTAATAGGAAGTGTTCGATTTCCTTGGATGCTTTCTGTGAATTTTATCTCTTTAGAATATGAACATGCTAAAATCTATGATTGCCATAAACAGATTGCTACGTTATACTTACATAGCCTTCAAATGTGCCAGATCCAACTGGTATGGTTATTCTAACAGTTTGCCAGCCAGGAACAAAATCAGGGAGCTGCGGACTGATGATATGATTAATAACGGCACCATCATTCCCTCCAGGGACGGATTGGAACAATACAATTGTCACCAGATCGCTCATTGGAGCTTCTGGCTCCATGTTTAAATTCACCTCCAATGTCCCCCTTGCTGTCATCGAAAACCTGAACGATGATATGCAGCTCATAGTTGATTCTGGTGAGACAAAACTAGTGCTTCTATTATGAGGACTGTCAATATTCAAAGATGCGTATTTCTTGACATTCCACATGGACATCCCGATGCACATCCCGAAAGTGTTGGTAAAGTCATCCTCGAACCCACTCTCGAAATCCACTGTCACACAATCATCACAAATGACACTGTTGCAAAAGAGGAGCAGCAAAAAACAATGCCGGTACATTGTCGAAACTAGAGTAGCTAGCACTCCCGAAATGTTGTGATTAATACTAAATCTCTATTATTTTGGCTTCATTATTATATCACAACTATTCGTGCATTATCGTGGATAAGATACCGTTCCGTGAATCTCAATAGCTAATCGATAAAGCGAATTGTATCCGAATTTTCAATTAAACGATCAAAAGATTAGAAAGGGGATGTTTAAATTTTTTATGACTTACCGAAAATTGAGAAGCGTAATTGACAGGCATTGAGGAATTCCTGATAAAGATTCTTTAAGGAAAGTGTTTCAAAATTAGCGGAAATATTTAGTAAACTTATGGTCTTAATTCCAAATGAATGATATTACGTCATTAAGACAAAGTCATTACTACTAATACACACATAGTATTTATTTTTACATTACTGAATCGGCTCTTGCCCACGTTTAGGTTGATTTTAGCACGTGGAGATATGAGATTCGGGATTGCGACTGAATTTTGCAAACTCATGAAATCCAGGATTTTTACGGAGATCCCTTTAATAAAAAGTTTGAATAGCGAAGTCTTTAAGACTAAACTAAAAAAAAAATATGTCTTCCTTTGGTTAACTATTGCACAATTAAAATCAATACTTTTTTTATTAATCGTTCTATATCTATACTTTTTAATCAGTACCTTAACTTCTATCATATATATGTAAAGTTCCTATGTAGTATATGTGTTATTCTCCTTCCTCCCGTTTGAAAGGAAAACTTAGACTAAAAATTTTAGGATTTTTCAATGGATATCACGTCTTTTTTCAGGATTTTCATTTTTGCATGTGGTGATTTACCTTTTGCAATTGATTCTACCTCAGGAATAGACGAGGTATTAAACTAATTGCTAAATTTTATCTGATATACTTTAAATTTAGTAACAAATTTGGAAATTAACAAAACGATATCTTTAAATTATAGTAATAGGTATATATGAGTATATGCGTTATCTCAAAAAGTGCAAAACCCCGAGGTTGAGTTTGCTATATAAAACAGTAAAGTATTAAATACGTAAGCAAATATTGTTCAATTATTGGAGCTTTTTATTTCAAACTGACGTACATACTTATACCCATTATAAAATACTTGATATGAAATCTGGCTCTATTAAAATTATTATTTATCTATGACATTTAAGATAAGAAATTTAACAAAAACTTAAACCACAACGCAGTAAATAGAGAATATATAAATAAAATTGACATGCTTTCATTTTCTTGATAACCTTCTCCCTTGTTTTACGAAACTCTAAATACAAGACGCTTTGAGGATAAAAATTATTACAATCCAAGCAAATATAAAAAAAAGATTCCGACGAATTGAGAACCTCCTCCTTTTTTTGAAGTCGGTTAATAATTGAGCATAGTAATGATTACAATCGAATCTACTGAATCGCCACAAATGATCTTTTTTTTGTTTTTGTTTGTTTTTAATAAATATAATATACGGGATATTTTACATATCGCAATCTAGCCCCAAAGTAAGCCATAGCTTGTGTTATGGGTACTGATAATTATACATACATACATACATAAATATAATATATTGAAAAACACCCAGACACTGGAAAAAATTCATGCTCATCACACAAACATTTACCAGTTGTGGGAATCGAACCCACGACCTCCGACGCAGACGGTAGGTTCGCTACCGCTTCGCCATTCGGTAGTCTCTTTAATAGATTGTAAAAAAACTGCTAGAGCAATCTGTAGCTACAGGTAGATTGCTATAGTAAAATTAAAAAAAATATATATATGATAGGGAATGGGAACGGTAACTTTTTTTACTTTAGAAAATCCACTATTCTTGTAGGACATTGTGACAAACCGATTGCAGATAAAAATATTATTGCCCATTGGCACCGATATGAACTTGAAGATACGGCCATCTAAATGATTTATATAAGTAAACCTTTTTCATATAAGCAAACAAACAGTAGCACCATCTGTCAAAATTCTATAGGTGGCTGCTGAGCGAACTATATATGGTGTCTTTACTGCGTCAAAACAAACATTTTTCATCTCACCCGCTCGGCGCGGGCGAGAAATGCTAATATAATTTAAGTTAAATTTAATATGGAAATAATAATAATATCTTGTATTTATTCATTACTGTTTTGAAATAATCTTATTACAAAACAGTAATGAATAAAGTGATGATTTAAAGTGGATTTAATTAAGTGAGTGAAGTTATTGCAGAGTATTACTAAAGTCACAGATAATATAATACTATGCTAAAGACAACATTCAACATACTCGCAATGCCGATCCAAGTGTTCTTCTAGTAATTTTCCTCGCTGTGGTGAGATGAAAAATTTTGTGTTACGTTCGGCCGCAAATTTTTTTGGGTCTCGTCACTCGTGTCCTTTGAATGCTATCCTTTGAATTTGAGCTATACGAGCCATATCCCCCTGCGGTGAAATTTTCGATTCGTATTATTAGGTCCTCAGGCAGGACTAAAGGTAGGTAGGTAGGTAGGTAGCTCAGTGGAAGAGCACCCAGCCGCGAAAGCTGGGGGACGCGGGTTCAAACCCGTTACGAGTGAAAAATTTTGATTCGTATTTAAATTTATAGGAATTATTTCCTAATTGTGTAAAACACTAATCAAAAAGATAATTAGTTTATTTTGTTGTTTGTGTATCGTATACATAAATGTTAAACGATATTTTATACGGATATTTTAGGAAATGAAAGAATGAAACGTTTGTAATATGTATTTCTTATTTAAAAATATAGATAACTTTTCGATAATGAGTTATGGAAATGCATAAATGTGATTTATCATCGAATTAAAAGAGCAATATAACCAGAACAAAGAATTTAAATTGCACCATTGCTATCAAAATTTTAATATTGATAAAAATTGAGCATAACCAAAGGTACCAATTCACTGAACTGGAAAATCTTGATAACATTTTTTGATATTGAGATAAAAGAACCAATCCACAGCTGATTGAACAATTTTCAAATTCTTTTATAACGCATAATTTTGTTGCGAAGTTCTTTAATTTCCGTTTTTTTTAAGTAGACCTGCAGGAAATTAGCTCCAGAATTATTATAGAAGAATTTGTTTTTTTTTTCTCGGTCTACTACATTTACTTGTAAGTTTATCAGCACTGATCTTGATTAAACTGGTATCAAAATAGCAAACACAACTGCAAATTTTAGAATTTTTGTACGTATTGACATACAAAAATAATTTATCATTTGGTTTTATGAAAAATACTTTAATCAGTTACTTTCAGCTACACTTCGGGTTTGATCAAAAACAGTTATGAATCTGTAATTCATAATTGGGGTTATTGTATCTTTATAACTTTATTTAGTGATTTTTTCGCTTATCGCTCGTTTCTTGTGCATTTTAATTTTTGACATAATTTTCACACAAAATATAAATATATTGGCTCTAAAATAATTATTCAAAAGTTCATTACTCCAGTGCGTCAGCTGACATTAGCAACAGGTGTGACACAGACGTGTTAAACGTAAACTAATTAACATTTTCGCTTGCGATTGACATGACTTCACGTTGTTCTGTTAATGTTAGTACACATTCACACGCGGGTATTAAAGTAGTGACATTAAACCACATAGGTACTGGTACTTGGGTAAAAGTCTCAATATTACAGCCCTAACTATTTTGAGACTATTTTGTATCATCGTCAGTAGATACAGTAAAATATAGATGGTACTCAAGGAAATAAGAAAATGGTCGATGCGCACAGTGCAACACAAATTAATTTAAAATAAACTCAAATAGAATTGAATATATTATCAAATCATTGATTTAATATTTGATTCCGTAATTAATTCCACTACTAAAGGTATATAATACGATATTCCACACTTAAATATGGTAAGACTTTTCATGTAATTTACAATTTACATCCAAAAGAGACCCTTAAAAATAAATTCTAGAGAGAGAATTTTGGACCAAAAATGGCGTCAAAAGTACCTAACTACTTCACGCTAAACATTATGCATCAGTTAATGCTGTTTTCAGAAATTACACTCATGTCATTTATTGATTCGTGATCAAGTTGAAATTACTAATTTTTTTTAGGATAAAATTACTTTTGTTTATTGGTGTTCTATTTACGTCGTTTGTCGAGTGTGTACGCGGACGCGATATGAAGCAAAAAGTCGCGTTTTTTAATGTCTAGTCTGGTTGAGCTCTAATATAATATTATTATATTCCGTCGTAGAACGATCCAGCTCGTTAGTGGAGTGTGTCAGCGGCTTCAAATGTAGGCTTGAATCAATTGCGCGCATCAGGTTATTATCGGAAACCAATTACCTGCGTATTAAGGGTTAATCAACCGCATAATAAATTATTATTCTCGGCGCAGCGAACCGTGATCCCTATGACACTGACAGCTAATGTCACCATATAACATTGTAGTGGCGTCACCATTAAATCGGGATCATATTAGGGGCGTCTAAAATGCCATTTATAAATTTTACGTAGCTTTATACCATTAGTAATGATATTCCGTTGATATTTTCAACAATTCTTAACATTTACAAGAAGTTATGTAAATCTGAATTTATGTTTACGTCCTGCAAAACTTACGACGTGTGACGTTTATCGACTAGGGCGGCAAGTATCGATAAAAAAATGTCGGTAATGGAAACGAGTGCACAAGTTTTCAGACAAAATAAATCCCAACAAAAACATTATCATGTATAATGTTGCCAGACGAGCATATGGCTCACACTGTCAAAAAGTTATCAGATCTCATGTAGGGCAAGACTTCTGACTTTATACACCCTTAAATACAAGCTCTAACTTCACAAACTCTACACTTTAGTTACAATAATATCTTGGCCGTTTGGCTACCGTCACATGGGCGTTAAGTGAAAAATGTATCCCACCAAAATCATTTTCCTGATTTCAAATTTTGATTTAACAGAACTTACAGAGTACTGAAAAGTTAATAAGTTTTGATTTTACGCCCAATGTAACGGTAGCCAAACGGTCAAGACATTATTGTAACTAAAGTGTAGAGTTTGTGAAGTTAGAGCTTGTATTTAAGGGTGTATAAAGTCAGAAGTCTTGCCCTACATGAGATCTGATAACTTTTTGACAGTGTGAGCCATATGCTCGTCTGGCAACATTATACATGATAATGTTTTTGTTGGGATTTCATTTCTTTTTGTAAGTTTTTTAAAACAATGTTTTTTTATTAACTTAATTTTTCTTTTTTTTGTGTATTTCTTACACTTCAGGTGCGCCTCTTTTCACAGCCCACTCTCTAATATGTTTGTATTACGAGTAGATACGTACTTTGCTTAGAAGTATATTCTGAAAATTTAAAAAACTTATAGTGGATTTAAAGTGAGTAGTTTTGGCCTAACGAAAGTGAAACTAATTTTACATTTATCAAGATAAAATGATAATTAAACGTAATGTATAGATCCAAATTTCAATTTCTAACTTCAAATTTTACCTATTAAAACACAAAGTCAGATACAAATGAAAGTTTGGATGTTTGTTACTCAATCACAACACAACCACTGCACTGATTTGGTTGAAATTTAAAATGTAGACTGATTATATCCTGGACTAACACAGACTACTTGTTATCCATTAAAAATCTACGGAAGGTATCGGTGAGATTTGTGTGTTTATTAGTTTTTAACTATTGTTTTATTTATACTTAGTCTTTATTTTCGTTGGGCGATGAGGCGCTCTTGAAATTCAAATTTGACGCTTGACACGCTTGACAACTCATTTTGGTCACAGAGCACTGGACTCTGGGCAATGAACACGCGGAGCTCGGTACGGGAATTCGGGCTTGCCGCGTGTACTATGGTACTGGGCACACTGACGTTGGGGCGCTGGTAAAATCCACATAATTTACGCTTGGCATGCCCGACGGCTAACTGTGGGTACTGGGCACTGGGCCTTGGGCACTCATCTCACCCTGGGCACTGGGAACTGAGAGCTGGGCTCGTTGGACGGGGCCTGTATGTAACTTGGGCTTGACGCATCCGTTTGGGCACTGAGCAGGTATTTATGCGCTAAACGCTCTTAAAACTCAGAGAGATTTGACGCTTGGCACGTTCGACAGCTCAGCTGGGCACTAGGCACTCGGTTCAATGTGGGCTGGATCCTGGTCACTCGATATGCAGTGAAACTCTGCTTGTTAAACATGACATGCATGGAACTTGGGCTTGAAACGTGCGATATTACTGGGCACGGGGCACTGGGCACTTGGGCGCTTGGCAACTTGGGCACTGGAATCGCGCTTATAATTACCAAAAAAAAAATTACGTGTTTTTCCAGATGTATACTAGCAGATATCTAACATGAAATTAAGTTTGTACCTATCTATATACGTATGGGAAACCCCATACGAAATTCCAACCCCCTAATTTGATGGATGTAGGGTGATTTACTAAAAATCCTGAAACATGTATTTAATTGTTTATAACAAAGAGTCCCTATATCAACCTCTAGCATCAATTTTTGCCGTAGTTTCATACAAACTTCCATCCCCCCCATACGAACTTTCAACCCCCTATTTTGATGGATGTGGGGTGATTTACTAAAAATCCTGAAACACGTATTTATTTTTTTATTACGAAGAGTCCCTATATCAATTTTGAGACCTCTAGCATCAATATTTGCCGTAGTTTCATACAAACTTCCATCCCCCCATACGAACTTCCAACCCCCTAATTTGATTAATGTGGGGTGATTTACTAAAAATTCTGAAACACGTATTTAATTGTTTATTACGAAGATTCCCTATATCAATTTTGAGACCTCTAGCATCAATATTTGCCGTAGTTTCATACAAACTTCAATCCCCTATTTTAAGGGGTTGGGGGGTTAAATTTCCAACTTTTGGAATTTTTTTGTTGGTTGTGTACTAACTCTAGCTTACATACCAAATTTCAGCTTTCTAGGACTTCAGGAAGTACCTAGGAATTTTGATGATCATCAGTGAGTCAGTCAGTCAGTCAGTCAGTCAGTGACGAAATCTGGGTTTTTCAGATGTCAATAAAATCTAAAGTATAAGTCCTGTGATATTGAAACTTTATACGTTTAATAAGTTCACCGGCGACATCATTTCCCGAGAATTTTGATTATCTGGAATAATTCTGGCCTAAGTTATAAGGGTTTAAAAATACGGCGAAACACTTCGAGAAAAGATAGGTAGTGCCCTCGCGCTTCGCTTGACTCGTCTGGCGGGGACACTACCGTGTCCCCAGATAAATGGGGAGCATTCATTTTCATGATAAAATATATACTTATATAGCAAAAATGTGTTTACCGGGCTAAGCATTATTAGAAAATAACAAGGTTGAAAACTTTCGTTTTACTTACCTAATTAATCTATGCCAAAAATCTTAAATTAATACAACAACAACAAAATGGACATTAAAAATGCACATTGTTATATTTTTTAAAACATGTTTACCAACGTGGCTTAAGTGCAAGCCACGCCTTTGTCTAAAAAAAAAAATTATCGACACGACCAAAGACACGAGCCATCACTAAACGAACTGTCATAGGGATCATGGTTCGCCGCGCGGAGAATAGTTCAAATACCTACATTCGATTCGCTTAATTGTTCCCCTCTCGTCCTCCCGCCCCTCTCTTTATAACCTGCGAACCCCTATTTTGATTTAACGCCATCCTAGACCCCAGTCGAGTCTCTGGCCACCTGGGAATCACTTCTCTATTTTTTTGTGAAATAGTGAGTGAAAAAAAACGCGACTGAGTTTGTTGTGGGCTTCTTCTCGGGCGCGTTTGAACACTAATAAAATTAGTTTTAAGTAGTTAAATAGTTATCACTATAGTTAATAGCTATATAAGTATTTCATGACTATTCATACGTGCTTGTAAAATGAGCCTAATGAATCACTTGAACCTTTCAATCTTTGATTAGTCGCTAGGAGAACATAAAGACAGATTTCTTCCAATAACATAATTCTTTTTTTATGTTGCATAATTTAGTTAGACCTACTATAGCTATCAAATTAAGGAAAGTCCGAATTTCAAAGCCAATTAACAAGAAATCTAGTTGGTCTAGATTTAAATAGATCTAGATCCAATTTTGTTAATTTTTCTGTGTTTTTCTTGTTGTTCGAACAATTTCTTGTCAAGAAACAAAAACTAGGTGACTAAAACACAAAAAAAAAACGAAACCGAATTCCTCGCGTCAAATCGCACGGAAAAGCGGCAACCGGCGGCAGCGGACCAATTTGTAAAAAGAGCTTCGAAAAGCTTTGACAATTGCACAAGTAAATGTAAATTTATCTTCGGCCATTAACACCCCATTCAGTTAGGAAAAAAAACGCTCCCGAACCCGCGGAGTTTCGCAATGGGTCTAACTGAGTTATTTCCCGTTGATATTTTTTTCATCTGACACTTTTTTATGCGTGATGGATTTCGAATGGTAAAATCAATGTCTACATATAACCTGTCTATAAAGCCTTTCTACGGATGGTAAGAGACTATGCACCTATACAAATATTACAAGCCTGCTGTATTATGTACAGTAAGTAATAAACTAGGCTCGTATCTAATTATCTTTTTTGATTAGTGTTTTACACACCTAGGAAATAATTCTTATAAATTTAAATACGAATCAAAATTTTCACTCGCAGCGGGATTTAAACCCTCGTCTCCCATCTCTCGCGGCTGGGTGCTCTAACCGCTGAGCTATACGAGCCATATCCCTCTGCGATGAAGTCCTGCCTAAGGACCTAATAGGACGCATCGAAATTTCATCGCAGAGGGATATGACTCGTATAGCTCAGCGGTTAGAGCACCCAGCCGCGAGAGCTGGGGGACGCGGGTTCAAATCCCGCTGCGAGTGAAAATTTTGGTTCGTATTTAAATTTATAGGTTCGTATCTTTGGACATCTGTAAAAGGAAGATATCTCTCCGATCTTTTTTCTCCAGACTAGAAAGTCGCTGGGAGAAGATTTCTGAGCCAACAGAGACAGATTTCTTCCAATAATATAAATAAACAAATCATTACATCTGTCATTCTAGCCTGTATAACTTAGACCTAACTAATAAAGAAATGAAGAGTTACACTAAGAAAAATCTTAATTTCAAAGACTTCTCTGACACAGAAGGATAGAGGATAGAGGAGGATAGAGAAGTATAGGGTTTAATAATATATATGCTGCGCTATAGTAATAAACTACTTTTGGCCGCGGTCTGGTCTGCCGTCTGGGTGCTAGAATGTTTCAACCATAGTTGATGAAAATCTTGGCTGACTTTTTCACGTGCGACGACGCCTAATTCTAACGCCATTCTCCCGAAGTCAGTGTTTTTCCCTGTTATCCACATCTGAATGGACGCGTTCGGAAAGAGCTTTCGATGAAAAATTTAGCAATTCCCTTTATTTATCGTTACAGAACAATGTATATTGTTGTTTGCCTCGTGCGAAGCGAATATAGGTACGTAGTCTGAGAGGAGGTAAACTACATTTTTTGTTCTGTATCAAGTACCTACTGATACTAACCTGTTTTTTTAAAAAGAAAATTTGTGATGCCTTTCGTCAGAGGCAGTGGGGTTATATACCACTAAAAACTCTCTGATTCCACGACAGACCCGATGGCGCGAGTAAGGTATTCACCGCGCTCCCGTTACGACTGAGTCTAGCCTCTACCTAACCTTGCCTCTCAGGATTAAATTTATCATGTAATTTTTTAATATATTATTCATTAATGACGAAAGTAACCTACCTACAAGGTACAACATAATATACCTCCAACTACCTAACCGATTAATAACAGAAATATTTTTCATTACACCAACAATATTATTAGCCTTTTTTATAGAATTAAATAATATAATTAATACTATAGTTTTTCTTTAAATATTTTTTACTATTTTATTATCACTCATACGTTACAATATTTCTGTTTAATTTTTTTTTTAAATCACGTTAACATTTTCATAAACTAATAGTTTGATTGAAATTCTTCCCAGCTCTAGGTCTATAGCTGCATCATAGATTAATTGCATCGGTAGCGTGTTTATTTGTTATTTGACAGCACTGAATGGAAAAGAATTGGATCGGGAATACCAATATTTTCAATTGAAAAACGCATCGATGCTGCAACGTGTCTGTTAAGGGAACTTTGTAAATGTAATACTAGCTTTCACTCGCGCCTCCGCCCGCTTGAATTCCCGATCTGAAATATGAATTTCCTATTCCCCTTCCCGCTCCCCATTCCGACCTCTATACCTACTTTCAAAGAAGTTTGCTAAAGCAATTTACCTAAAAATGTCGCTATATATTAATGCAGAAAATTCGGGTTTTTTAAATATCCCACGGGAACTATGTTTTTTTCGGAACAAAAAGTTGCCTATCCTTCAGTGACTTCGGCGTGAAAGTGTAACAAATAAACTTACAATCATATTTATTGTATTAGTAGGGATATTCTTGCCAGAACTTTCTGCTTTAATGCCTTTATGATAATATTTATGGTAAGGTAAGTACGAAGAAAATTATGCAAAACTGATAAGAACTTCTTATTACTACTTACTCGATACTTTAAATTGTAAAACTCAATTACTGTTTGCATTACCAATATAAAATAACAAAACTTAAAGTTAAATAAATAAACATGTACTAAAAAAAAAAACTTAAAATATAATATATTATTTGGTATATAAGTGATATGTTCTACTAACTAGATACTGTTATTGTTTATCTATTTTTGATATATACGAAATACAAAGTAATGAAATAAATAAATAATATGTTAAAACTGTCAGTCTCACTTGAAACATTGTAACTCTAAAATATTTTCGTAACATTGTAGCGTAGAACATTTGTATCTTAAAACAATATGTAACTGTAAAACATTGTTACTGACATTTGTAGCGTAAATATTGTAACTTTAAATATTGAAACTGTATATTTGCAATCCACGGTGAATTATAGGTATCTTGTAATTAAAAAACAAAACTAAGTTTGTACTAAGTAGTATTATAATAATTAATCCATACTGTTTCTGTATAAGCTTTTCAGTGAAATAAAGGCTATTTTATTTTATTATTATTAAGTACGAAGAAAATGTGACTGACCACTGTAGCCATTTTTGAAAATAAATTTAAAATCGAAAATATTTCAAAAAATGTATTTATGTATTAGCTGATTCGGCAAACGTTGTTTTGTCATAATATAAATTATTTATGAAATCATATGAAAAATAGTTTGCGTAATATTCTCAATGATACGAAAATTTTATTTGTAAGCAAGCTTTGCAAAAGAAGATAAAAATCATTCAGTGTTAGAACGCACACATTAAAACTTAAAAGCCGCACGAAATCCGTAAAACCGAAAACGTGAACGAAATTGCATGCATTTAATAATAGCCAACATTAAAACATTCACAAACATTTGTTCCATTCCAATTCCAAGCTAAAACTTCAATGCACTTTTTCATTGAAAAAAAAATTACAATACTTTTTCATTTGGCTCCATCAAATAACAAATAAACACCCGGCCAATGCAATTAATCAATGAAAGAGCTATGTTCTCGCAGAGCCAACAATAATAGGTTGTTCTGTAGCAATAAATAAAGGAAATGGGAAAATTTTCTCTCACTGCTTCCATCATGAAGTACCGACGAGTATGTCAATAATTCTTTGCCATTTACTTACTGTTTTGTTTCGTATAACCCTTAAATATACGGCAGTGCTTACGTTAAATGTTCCCTTGTCTAAAATATGATAAAAAGGATTATTAGATTTTTTCCTGGAATAAAGCTTTTTCCTACCCGTAATACTTGCTACGAAATGCTACGCGGAAATGCTACAAAATTTGCTCAAAGCCTTCCCTTACCTACTTATGATTGTCACCGCGTATAATCGTCTGTAATCAACGATAATCGAAAAATAGTCAGTATTCACTAATATAATAGTCACTATTATCGCGCAAACGTCTACACCATCGTCAGTGACCATTTTATTAGTCGGACGCGAAGTTCATAGCTGCTGCTACATTTAGTTCAAAAAGTATTAAATTTACGACTGCATATTTTTTTCTGATGAAAAAATTCATTGAACTTGAATGTTTCCTTAAATTAAATTAGGACATTGTATCGTACTCTTCCTAAATAAAATTAATTAAAAAAACCTGTCAAGTGCGAGTCGGACTCGCGCACTGAGGGTTCCGTACTACAATCGGAGGAATAAAACCATAAAAACCACTTTTCTTATCGAACCGCAAAACTAACTTTGTTTTTAGAGGTTTATTGTAAATATCAAAAAAACTACTTATTAGATCTCGTTCAAACCAATTTTCGGTGGAAGTTTGCATGGTAATGTACATCATACATTTTTTTTAGTTTTATCATACTCTTATTTTAGAAGTTACAGGGGGGGGGGGGACACACATTTTACCACTTTGGAAGTGTCTCTCGCGCAAACTATTCATTTTAGAAAAAAATGATATTAGAAACCTTAGTATCATTTTTGAAGACCTATCCATAGATACCCCACACATATGGGTTTGATGAAAAAAAAATTTTTGAGTTTCAGCTCTAAGTATGGGGCACCCCTAAAATTTATTACTTTTTTTAAATTTTGTGTGAAAACCTTAATGCGGTTCACAGAATACATCTACTTACCAAGTTTCAACAGTATAGCTCTTAAAGTTTCGGAAAAAAGTGGCTGTGACATACGGACGGACAGACGGACAGACGGACAGACGGACAGACGGACAGACGGACAGACGGACAGACGGACAGACGGACAGACGGACAGACAGACATGACGAATTTATAAGGGTTCCGTTTTTTTGCCATTCGGCTACGGAACCCTAAAAACGACGAATGTACTTCTTCGCCGGTGAATGAATGATCGGCACGCGTATTACATGCATGTCCCCGATCGCTGTGACTAAGTACTGAAATTATCGATGATTACAGTGAGTGAATCCACTACACGATTTTGCTCGTGTGTAATTCGCCGATAGTGGAAATGAGCTATTGAATGAACTAGCCGAATTGAGAAGCTTATTAAAAGGTTTCCAAGGAATGAATGTAAAGTTTTCAGGGTATGAACGTAACGTACCTACTTATATACTAGACGAACGAGTTGACTGAAGTCGGCTACATACAAGCCACGTACTTACGGCACACGGTACACGGCATTCAACTTTCGCGCCTACTATACTTACCGTACGAAATCCGTAAGTATTTAAACAATCCAAGCAAGTAATCCGTAAGCTTAAGTATTAACAGAAGCAAAACCAAGATCATGATAGTAGACCGCGCTGAGAAACTCGCAAAATCTTCCCCTATTCCATCTATAGAAGTTGTGGAGGAGTATAATTATCTAGGCTCCCAAATTTGCAGTGACGGGAGTTGTGTTCCGGAAGTTAAGAGACGAATTGCAATGGCGAAAAGTGCCATGACACGACTAGCTGGTATATGGAGAAATCGTGGTATAAGCAACACCACTAAGAGTCGTCTGGTCCGTGCTTTAATATTTCCAATATTTATGTACGGAGTGGAGACATGGACCATAAAGGCAAGAGAAAGGCAAAGGATAGACGCGTTCGAGATGTGGTGCTGGAGGCGCATGTTAAGAATTCCTTGGACAGCCAAGCGCACAAACGCGTCTATCCTGTCACAGCTAGGGGTAAAAACACGTCTTTCCTCCATATGTTACCAACGCCTGCTCTCCTATTTTGGACACATTATGCGACGTGGGAACGATAGCTTGGAAAAGCTTATTGTGACGGGCAACACCGAGGGCAAAAGACCGAGAGGCCGCTCACCAACCAGATGGTCAGACCAGTTGAGGGACTCCAAGTGCAAATTTCACACTATTGCAAGACTGGCGTCCGATAGAACCCGGTGGAAGAATTTAATCCGTTCGAGGTTGCAAAATTCCCAGGACCACGATCTTCAGTAATGAAGGAACGACTGGGGAGAGAGAGATACTTACCGTAGATTAAACCAGAGTCACCGACATAGCTCAACGTATCGCGAAGCTGAAGTAGCAATGAGGCACTTAGCTCGAAGAACCGACGGACGTTGGGAACCAAAGTGATGGAATAGCGATCCCGCACGGGAAAACATAGTTTGACAGACCTCCGACCAGGATGAAATGACGACAAAAGAGTTACGGGAAGGCGCTGGATGCAAGTAGTAATTTTTTTTTTATTCTATACAAGTTAGTACTTGACTGCGATCTCACCTGATGGTAACTGATGATGCAGTCTAAGATGTTATTGTACTAACTTGGAAGGGTAAGTGATTTACCCCAACGGTTTCTACACAGCATCGCACCGGAACGCTAAATCGCTTGGCGGTGCGTCTTTGCTGGTATAGGGTGGTAACTAGCGACCGCTGAAGCCTCCCACCAGACCAGACCTGAGCCAATTTAGAAATTTATTATTACTAAATTGGCTCAGGTCTGGTCTGTAGCGAATTGTATATAACATGTGTTAATGTACACCTATCCCAGTGTGGGCTGTAGCGAATTGTATATAACATGTGTTAATGTACACCTAAACGATAGGTACATTAATTGTATCCATGTATACCTTATACCTACTGTTACTTTTACTCCGTAAAGAAAATAAACATTAGGCAAAAAGGCGCCGGAGCTAATTTGATCAACATAAAACGTAAGGTCCTCATCTCAATGTAGGTGCGATCCTATGAGCGGATAATGTTGCTCCTTTGGCGCTATAAATTTGTCCTGCAGGAACCCCTCGCCATATTAAAATGTAAATCACACGGCCGATTTAATTTCAGGCTTGGAGAGGCTTAATGTCTAATAAAAAGGTGACGTCTAGCGTGACGGTGTGAGTGTAGGCAACAATATAATTTTTAACTTGGAACTACTTACCCTAAATCGCGTACAGTTTGCCGATGAAGAAAATATGATGTTACAAGCTGTAGCTGCAACACGATAATGGTGGATAATGCCACGTTTGGTCATGGGCAAATTTAAAGCGCGGGGTTTATTTGAATGCAATGAAAACTCAATCAGAGGAAAATTCAACCATCAATCTATAGATCGCTAAAACTGATCTATTTTTTTATATTATAATAAAAATATCAGTTGCAGCGATATAATAATAATTCTTTATTAAGAATATGCACAAAAAAAACATGAAAATTACTAACTTAATGTAAAACTATACCTAGACATATCATTAAATTAAAATAACTAAAATTAAGAAGTAAAATACTAATCAAAATTTTGAGCCCTAGGTAGGGTGCCCATTATGCAGGCAGCATTCCCGCGCTGAATAGCTATTGAAAGTCGGTGCGCGAGAAAGCTGCCCGCGCGAGGGTCGCCTGTTGCAGCGATCGATAGATTGATGGTTGAATTCAACCAAATGTAAAGTAAGTGGTGTCTGCCCATATCAGATGCAGTGCGTTGAATAAGGTTGCATTGCATTCTTTGTAATAAATTGCTTTGTCCTAATCATCCTGAGGCAGCAGTTCTTAGGCCTCGTTATGCCCCGTAATTTCTTCGGCTATGGTGCCTTTGAAACCGAAACAATTTAATGCTACGCAATTACTGATTTATGGCAGACTATGAGACACTGCGGTGGTACACGTCTGGCCAGACTTAACAAGAAGATCTACAACATAGAGAGCGATGAAATATCTATCTTGATAAAATTCTCATGCGTTCACAGTGTTTGTAAAAAACTCCTCTGAAACAGCTAGACCAATTTTTAAGTTTATGTAGGTATTTTCAGTAGGTCGATAAGTCACAGAATAATAAAACTTTTCATACACCTAAGTTTTCTTTTTTAATTGAAAATGTTACACTAAAACTTATCGCTAATTTATTCTGATTACTGTTAAGTCTTTCCTGCGTGGAATACTGGCCGCTTTTCCGTGTTGAACAGCTAGGCTGATCCTTTGCGCAATAGATATGCCAGCCCTTATTTGTCACCATTAGCAATCACCACCAAATGAACTAATGATTCTGTCTCCCTGATATGAATCGAGTGTGTCAACGCATGTTAGTGAGAAATAATTTATATGGCAAAACAACGTTTGCCGGGTTAACTAGTCTCAGTATACTATAACAGACAGTGAATAAACTCAGTTTATTTCGCGGCGTTACTTGACAGTTTCAAAATTTCCCCGTCACTTGCAAACGGGGCGTAAATCAAGGTTGTATTTCCAGCTCTAGTGTAAATTAATTCGTGCCTCAAATGCATATTCTGGAACATTATGCACTTTCATTTTGAACCGTATATTTAAAAATTTAAGGTTGATTGTAAGGTTGATTCAAAGAATCTTTGTCTATATTTATGTATCGAAAATTGATAATTCAATTGTTATACGAGTAGGTAGGTACATCGGGGGGTGAATTTATAAAGGCAGGTATCTATTGTTTTGGTTATTTAAAGTTATTTATGCAAATCACTTTGATTCACAAACTTGGTGGAAAGTGACCATGAATAGCTAGTATGCAAGGTATTTTTTTTGCAAAGAATGACAATTCAAGTTCACCTGATGTTAAGTGATATACCTATTATGATGCTGAGACATTAGTTCTTAAGATGGATGGACAAAATAAGCCCGCCAAATTCAAATATTATTTAGATGTTTTACAAAGAGTAGACTAAATACACACTGTAGTTAAATTGGAAATCGGTACCTAATGATAATAGCGCAAAAATTAATAGTTACACATTATTTTACATATTTTTCCAAAAAACTTTGCTCAAATTCCTCATCAATCCCATATTGGTTCCCAACAGCGTGAAATCTAGTGCATAAAATGATCATTTTTGAACTAAAATGCGTTGAATGGAGATATTTGAGAAAGAGATGAAAAACATGTTCCTATGATGACTATGAAGCAGCGAATACACTGATATACAATGTTTCAGATACACAGTTTCTGAAAAGATGTGTCCGTTAACAATGTTTCAGTGTTCCCATCGCAAGAGGGGAGCACAGAATGTTGCCGTAAACATGTTTTAAAATTCTACGTGTTTTTAAAACATACATAGAAACACGTAGATTTTTAGTGAAAATAATTCCAATAATACAGGTAACTACTGTCGTAACTTTTCCACACATTTATCTACATTTGCGCCTTAATAAAACTCGTTGGTAAAATTGCAATATTTCTTTAACCAGGCGAATGTTGAAACATGTTGGCACCATGCAAAAATTATGCGAAACATTCAAATCAACAATCCAAAATATGCTTTATTTCATACACTTATCAAGTATACTTTATTTAATATACTTTATATCTTATGACGAGCCCAAGTACAAAACATGCTATGACATTATTTGGATTTTAATGCGATTCATACTTTAATTATGTAAAGATCTTAATTCTAACGTTATACGCACATTTTCAAAATATGTAAGACAATTCAATTTATTAGAAAATTTTGAAGACGCCAGCTTTTCCCTTCATAACAAAAGGAGGCTCTTAAACAATTTGATAAGAGATTAGATAAGAGACGAAAGGGTGCGCTGTTTGTTTAAGACATTAGGTAAAGGAGAAAATAATATTTTACATTTAACGGTGTAGAAGCCGTATTTAAGCGATTTTGAATGAAGTTTTATGCAAAAATAAACAACTATAAAGGCAATTACTTTCAAATTTACACGTCATGTATTTTGGGTCTTTTTTGGATTAATCTAAAATCGCTAAGAAGCAGAAACACGATTGGATAAAATTTTCTCGATAGAAAGTTCTCCCAAAAGTTGCTCCAAAATCTCAGTTTTTCGAGTTTAGACACTACATTGGATGTAATTGTAATTTTTGTTTTAAAGTGTCGGTAATAATAATATCCAAAGACGCTAAGAAACAGGTTTTTGATAATCAGCTTAGTTTTTGAGTAATTAGGTAAAAGGCCGTTTTTCTGTTATATTCTTCCGCAACGCTGCATGTCGCACCTACCAAATCTCCGTGAGAGTGAGAAAGACAAAAATAAATTCAATAAATCCCCTTAACCGAGTAAGAATAATTTAGTGAGTTTATTCTTAGTAAGAACACTGAGAATAGCACGTACCTATAATATTAAGTTGAGTACCTTAATATTATAGGTACCTTATATTATTAACCTGGGCACCCTTTTAGACCACACTACCCTGACAATTATTATCGGTCTTCGGCTTGGCGCCAAGATAAATCAGCCTCACCGTTGCCATTGCGGCGATGGTGTAGACAGCTTCGGTCACCACGGCCTCTCCTGTTCGAAAAGTGCTGGTCGCTTCTCACGCCACAGTTCCCTCAACGACGTCATCCGGAGGTCTCTTGCTTCCGCCAAAATACCGACAGTTTTGGAACCGAATGGTTTATCCCGAAGCGATGGTAAGAGACCAGACGGTATGACGCTCGTTCCATGGAAGTTGGGTAGGTCGCTTGTTTGGGATGCGACTTGTGTAGATACATTGGCTGCATCCCATATTCAGACGACCTGCTCCAAGGCAGGTGCGGCGGCGGCCAGCGCTGAACGGGCCAAGAGGGGCAAATATGAAGCTCTCGATGGAAGCTTCATATTTGTGCCTTTTGGAGTTGAGACCCTGGGGCCGTGGGGCCCCGGTGCTCGTTCCCTTTTTGATGACATTTCAAAAAGGGTGATTGAGTCTACCGGGGATCCGAGAGCTGGCAGCTACCTTGGCCAAAAAATAAGTTTGGCTATCCAAAGGGGCAATGCTGCCAGCATTTTGGATTCAATGCCTCGCTGCCTTGGCTTCGATGAGGCTTTAGCTTAAATTTTTATATCAGTTTTATTAATTTTTATGTATTTTTCTTAAATTAATGTTAATGTTAAATAATAAATTTTGTTCAAATAAAAAAAAAAAAAAAAAGTTGATAGATATCGTACCTTAAAAAAAATTAAAAAAAATTGATAAAGGTCTTCTATTCTATCTTCACCTTCCACTATTACTACTTTTTACTACTACTCCTGCTACCATTTACAACTACTCCACTCCACCTTCTACTTTTTATCCTATGAAAACAAAAGTAGACGCAAGTGCGTATTCTTGTAATTTCTGTTGAAAAGATTAGATCAATGACGAGGAATTTTGAAATTGCGGTTAAAATTCACAACATATTCTAATAACATTAAGGTTAGGTAGCCTTTCTAACTCAATTAAAACCATCCTCATTCCTCACTCGTAACTTATTTCGACACATTCAATATCGAAATTATCAAAGAATCTTACAAACCTAACAAAATATAAAAAAGTACGTACTTATTATAATATGATGGAAAAGGTACATTTTTCGTCGACTATAATATTCTAATGGAGTTTCGGTAAAGGAGCCAAATTGAAAAAAGTTTGGGAACAGCATACTTTGTTGCATAAGCCTGACAGATGATGGATTCAATAAAGTTTGCCCACGTATGTTTACTTTATGTCTTACAACCGAACGAGCAAAATTGAAATTCTGTTTTATATTTAAACTTAAATGTCTACAGCCGCATAAAATGATACGTGACATTTTTATAATCTATATAATATAATATTCATAAATTTATCTCAAGTTTTTTTTAAATTACTTTTATGATTTTTTAATAAAAGAGGAAACGGTGGTCGCCCTGACCACGGCGACGATGGAGTGACGACTTCATAGAACCCATCGGCACCACATGGACCAGACTAACTAGAGAAAGAACTAAGTGGCAAATGACGGAGGAGGCCTACGCCCATAAATGGGTGTCCCAAGAACACACCAGAAGTAAATTATAAGTAATTTGTTGTTCTAAAATTGTAAAAAGAAAAAATAGACACTAACTAGTTTAATTTAACTGTAAGAAAAAATTGTTGTAATTTAGGTTTTTGGGAAATAAAAGGCTTATTAAATCGCTAGAAAGAAGCTGCGAAGCATAATTTATTTATTATTTATTTATTTATGATTTTTTAATTTGAGAATGTCCAGGAACATGCTAATCTGTAGCTACTGCTAGGAGAGTCGTAATAGGAAGATTGCTATAGAAAACTTCGTTGAAAGAAGGCATTCGCCCCGTTCCATTTCCTAACCTTGTTTAGGAAAATAGGAGAGGTAACGGGAAGTCCACGATTCGCTCGATGTTTATGTGAAATAATTGGTTACGTGCGAGTCGGGCTCGCGCACCAAAGTTTCCGTACTATCAAGACAAATTCCAACCAAAACACCACAGCCAAATAAATACAAAACGAGCAAAAAGTCACGTTTGTTGTTTGGGTGCTTATAAAATTATTTATAGCGGCTTAATTATATATAGTATTCGTTTTTATAGCGGCGACAGAAGTAAAAATAAAGTAAAAGTAAAATATGCTTTATTGTACACCAAAACAAAAACAATAGACATAGCAAATACAGCATGTACAATAGGCGGCTTTATCGCTAAAATAGCGATCTCTTCCAGGCAACCTTAGAGTAGAGGATATTATAAAGTTTAAAGAAAGCGGAAGGGGTGTACTAATTAAATAAAGTAAATACACATAATATACGTATGTATATATATATATATATATATATATACTACTCTGTGTAAAAAGTATCGGGAATATGTCAATAAAAAGACCCGTGTAAAAGAGGTCGTTCTAATTTTTTTACTGCATGTTGGTAGCATTGTACTGATTTAGCGCGCAAAGTTTGAGCGGGATCTGTCATTTAATTTGTTTTAAACTACACTTTTTGTTGGTCATAGTTTTGAGTTCTCGGCGATTTTTACAATGGAAAATAGTGTTGAACAAAGAGTGTGCCTTAAATTTTGTGTTTCGAATGATATTTCATGTGGCGAATCACTAAAAATGTTGCGAAATACCTACGGCGAATCGTGTATATCGAAAACAAGGACTTATGAATGGTATAAAGCTTTTAAAGAAGGCCGAGAATTAGTAGTAGACTTGCCTCGTTCTGGTAGACCTTCAACCGCTACGACCAAAGAAAACATCGACAGAATCAAGAAGCTAGAGCTCGAAAATCGACGTACGAGTCTGAGAGAGTTGGCTAGTGAGGTGAACATATCTTTTAAGTTCGTCCACAACATTCTCATTGACATTTTAGGCATGAAACGCGTCGCCGCTCGACTAGTTCCAAAAGAGCTCAATTTTGTTCAAAAAGCGCAGCGAAAGCATGTCGCTGAAGACATGGTTTCCCGAGCTTCTACGGATCCGACCTTTATGAAATGTATAATAACTGGCGACGAGACATGGGTTTATGACTACGACATGCAAACAAGCCAACAGTCTTCAGAATGTCGTCTCGAAAACGAGCCGAAACCCAAAAAACCGCGGCAAAGTCGCTCTAAAATCAAGGCGATGCTGACAGTTTTTTTTGACTACCGTGGTGTGGTTCACTCCGAATTCCTTCCAGAGGGAGAAACAGTGAATAAAGAATATTATTTAGACGTCATGAAGCGTTTGCGTGAGAGTATCCGCCGAAAACGTCCAGATTTGTGGCAACACAACTCATGGATGCTGCACCATGATAATGCACCATCACACACAGCCATTATAGTGAAAGAGTTTTTAGCGAAAAATTCAACAAAAGTTCTCGACCAAGCACCGTATTCACCTGATATGGCTCCGTCTGACTTTTTTTTATTTCCCAAGTTAAAATTACCACTTCGAGGAAAACGTTTTGAGTCGATAGAAGCCATAAAAGAAAATTCGCTGAATGAGCTAAAGGCCATAGCGCAAATAGCCTATGAAAAATGTATGGAAGACTGGGTGAAGCGTTGGAGATGTTGTATTGCAAGCGATGGGGCCTACTTTCAAGGCGATAAAATAAATTTAGATGAATAATTTGTATTTTTTGTTTTATTGACAAATTCCCGATATTTAGTACACTGAATGTATATATATATATATAAATGAAAATACAACAGTAATTATGAGAGGAATAGACGACAGATAAGTGGAATAAGAAGAAATACATTATCTGTGAAATTGTCAGAGTCAAATCACGGTTCAAGAGAAACAAGCCTGGTGACAGAGGGATGGACGGCGGAGTCTTATATAGGAGTCTTAATAAAAACCGTGGGCATCTGCTAGTATTTCATAATTAATTAATCTGCTTTTAAGTAGCTCTAAGAAACTGTCTACGGTTAAAGTTTAAGTTAGTTGACTGTCCAAGCTTTGGAAGTTGCCGTCAACCTGCAGTCAGGAAGTTGCCTCGACTCGCGACTTTTGACAACAAGTCTCTCTTATACCTGAGAAGCGGGCAATGTTTCTCCTGGATAAAACTATTACGTTAGTGACTTATAGTTTGAGCAGTTAATATAATAGTGTTATGCCGAAGTTGCTAACTTTCTTCACACTAAAGACACCGGAGAGTTTCACTTCGATAATGCTTTCGGTTCACCGTAATTTTATGTTATTTTCAACAAAGACTTCTAGAAGTCATTGATTTTCAACTGCGTCATTCCAGTAGTTTCCTTCGCATGACTTTCAGGGTTTTTACAGTTGCCGTATTTTTCTGTATTTACATCCAAGTACAAATTGTATCCAAATCAGTACAGCAGTTGGGGCGTGACTGGGTCACATAATCAGAGTTCTATAAATTAATAACCGGTTTATTAATTTATAGAACTCTGATTATGTGTGTGCAAAGTGACCGGTGCAAAACACTGAAAAATTAATCTCTTGACTATTGACATAATAATCCAGTATCATATACCTATACTAGCTTTTGCGCGCGGCTTTGCCCGCGGTTATTTCGATTTTTCACAAACCCAGAGATTCAGATTTTTCAAAAACCTAAATTTCCTTATCAACCTTAGCCTTTATACTTACTTTCTAGAAAGTAGCTTATGTGGTAATTATGGGATATCGTCTATCTCCATTCCAAATTTAAGCCAATCATTCCGGGACAAAATATGATTGGCCTTTGTATTAATCCAAGTAATAATCTTTCACCACTTAAATTTCCAGCCAAATCGGTTCAGTAGTTATGGCGTGGAGGAGTAGTACCTCGCGTGAACTTTGTTTTTACACAAATTTTGCGGTAAACACGGATTTTCCAGAATAAAAGATAAGCTGTATAATAATCCAGGATATCGTCTATCTTCTCTCCATATTACTAAATCATTTCTGTAGTTACAGCAGGTATTTCTACCGCGAAAATTACGGTTTTTCACATATTTCTCGAAACCTATGGATATATCCGGGATAAAAGTAGCCTATGTATTAATGCACGATGTAATCTATCTCCATTCCAAATTTCAGCAAAGTCGGTTCAGAAATCGCAGCGTAAAGGATTTTTCTCCTGCGTGGAAATCGATTTTTCAAAAATCCCGTTCAACCATGGATTTTTCCGGGATGAAAAGTAACCTTTGTTCTAAATCATTACATAATTTACCTTTGATCCAAATTTTTGTCAAATCGCTTCAGTAGTTACGGCGTAAAAGAGTTTTTATCCCGCGTGAATTTTGGTTTTTCACACATCTCGCGGAAACCATTGATTTTTTCGGGATGAAAAGTAGCCTATTTATTAATTCAGGATATAATCTATATTCTTTCCAAATTTCAGTCAAGTCGGTTCAGTAATTACGGCGTGAACGATTTTAATCTGGCGTGAAATTCGATTTTTCAAATATCCCGCAAAAACCGCATAATTTTCCGAGATAAAAAGTAACCAAAGCGCTAGATCACTATATAATGGACCTCTAATTCAAATTTTAGGCTAATCGTTTCAGTAGTTGCGAAATCATGGATTTTTTCGGGATAAATAGTAGCCTATGTATTAAACCGGGATATAATCTACCTCTATCCCAAATTTCAGACAAATCGATTCAGAAATTGCGACGTATTTCCCCCGCGCGTATTTCTATTTTTTACAAATTTTGCGGGAACCATAGATTTTTGTGGGATAAAAAGTTGTCTATTTATTAATCCAGAATATAATTTAACTCTTGTTCAAATTTCAGCCAGTTCCGATCAGTAACTGCGGCGTGAAGGAGCATTTCTTCGTAATATCTTTGGACCCCCGTTTCACCCCCCTAGGAGGTAGTCTCGTTAGTAGGGGTGGAAATAAAAAATCGAGGAACTTTGTTATTTTTATCCAAAATCCTACTTACCGATTTTAATGAACATAACTTGAAAATTGACGGATTCCCATATATGTAAAATAAAATTCCTTATTTAACACCCTTAGCGGTAGAATTTCATAAAATCCTTTCTTAGTACACATTTAGGGTGTTAAGAGAATATTCCCTGAAAATTTCATGTTTCTACGTTCAACCGTTTGGGCAGTAGCTTGTCCAAAAGCCAGCCAGCCGGGACCAAGCGTTTTCTAGTTTCAACCCCCTTTTTAGAGAGTTAGGGGTGAAATTTCCAAAATCCCTCGGACACCCAGTCTCTTATTTTTATTCAGAAGTCTATATACCAATTTTCATGAATCTGACTTGAAAAATGAAGGACTTTCATACAAACCTAAATCCCTTATTTAACCCCCTTAGGGGTAGAACTTCAAAAAATCCTTTCTTAGCGAGCGGTTTGGGTTCACAAAGAATCTTCCCTGAAATTTTCAAGTCACTACGTTCAGCCGTTTGGGCTGTAGCTTGTCTGTCAGTCAGTCACTCGGGACAAAGCCTTTTATAGTTATAGATAACTAGTTTAGACTATACCTGTGTATTTAATAAAATAATTTCTTTTCTTATAATAAGTTACTTTTAAAGCGAATTTAAGAAAAAAAATCTGTTTGTAGAACGCACTAGTTAATGCAACGAGTTTTATCATGGTATGTTTTTTTAAATTAAGTTCTTAATAATGAAACAATAAAAGCAGAAAAATGATAAAAATCGGCATCTCGTCAGGACTGTTTATGATCGAGCCATATTTAACTTTTTGTGTTTCTGTCACATAAAAGCCCCTAGATAAGTTATGTGTCTACATAATATATTATTTTTGGTGAAATAATAAAACTTTCTCATCTTTAAAAAATATTAAAAGATAGCCTAAACTGGGTAAGACCCGCTTAAAGGTGTGAGAAGTCCGTTAACCCGCACCTGTCCAGCATGGTGGGCTATGACCAAACCTTTCGTTACAAAAGGAGATAGCTACTCATTAATGCCGGGCACGAAAAGGTGTTGAGAGGACGAAAAAAAAGAGCCTTTTTACGTAATTACAAAATGTACGCCATCGTAACTTTTATTATATTTTCTATTTCACATGTAATAGTGAACATTTGCTTAAACTCCTAAAACAGTAAAAAAAAGTAAACTAATATTAGCAAGGGTTAGTCTGAAAAAAAAACAGTACTTATAAATACAATATAATTTATTCCTGTGCATTATTTTTTATATTTTTTCAATAATAAATAATTTTATTTGTATAATTCAAGTGGAGCAAATCGCCGTTGATTTAGATTAGTTACTTTACTTTTCTTAAGAGGCCTTTAGAGCTAATGGTGCATCCCGATAAAATTTTTATTGGAATTAATTTTTACTTGTTGGTAAGAACTTGTTCGTTATGAATAAGCACAATTTTGTTGAAAAATATAAATTTTCATTTGAATTGGTTACTTTACCTTTTTAAAAAGGTTTCAGAGATACGATGCATTCCGATAAAATATTGGAATACCCTGGTAAGAGCAATTAACTTTTAAAATGCTGATCTAGAGCTGTCTTAAGGGGCCGTAGCTTGCTCGCGATGGAATAAAATGAAAGAGTAAAACTTTTATTATTTATTCTATTAGTATTTAAACAGTAACTGTAGATCAATCATCGTGAAATTTGGTTTTTCAGAAACACCGGTAAAATATTATTTTTCCCGGAAAAATATCCTAGGTAAAAAATAAATACCAATCAAAAGACCAGCCAAGTGAAAATGAGGCAAGTGACATTGCGAAGTGGTACGGAACCGCCAGTGGGCAAATCGCACTCGCACTTGGCCAAAAAATAATTTCAAATTCCATTTCTTTTAACAAAGTACTTGTTTATGTATAGATCATGCACGAATCCGTGTCCAATGATGGACCTACATATCTAAAAGAATCTATCCAAATAATCGGATTTGTTGAGAGTGCCCACACTTCAAATGTTACCTGAAAGAAATAGTTGAGCGCCGCCGTTGGACCCCGTGAGGTCTCTTCCGCCGCCTACTCTTTTGCACCACCGTGCCTGGTAGTACAACTCCAACATGACCCCGGCGCCCCAGTACGTAGGGTCGGCTCACTGTTGGGTATGCCCCTTCCGCCTGCTCCGCCGTACCAATGGACTCCATTTCCGCCTTCGCAGCCGTTGAGGTCTTCGCCCGTGACCCTGGGCACGGGTTCCGCGTTATACCCCGCGGGACTGGGTCCCCGCCTGAACTTAGCCACCGACTCCCCCCGGCCTACTGAGGTGAGTGGCGCCCACCCCCGCGACGTGGACGCGCCAGACAGGAGTTACTCCGGTGGAAATTGAAAAATATTATTAACAAATTTGCAAAAATTGGGCTCGAAATTAATTTTTCAAAATGTGAAATTTACATTCCAAATTCCTTTTCGGCTGAATCAAAATTGGAAATTATTAAAAAATTTAATATCCTTACCCCAGGCATCAAAATATTGAATGAAGAATCGCTTCGCCTCCTAGGTGCTCCGGTTTTAGAAGCCTCTATACCACAATATTGCTCTGATACAATAACAAAATTCAATAACTGCTCCCATCGTCTTGTAGAAATTAATCCACACATGGCTTTAACCATAATTCGCTTTTGTTTGTTTTTGCCAAAATTAATTTATGTTCTCCGTTGTTCACCAATTTGGAAGTTCAAAAACATACTTGATAATCTGGATTCTTGTGTTAAGAATTCCCTTATCAATATTCTAAATTGTCCATTAGACAATACGGCTTGGGCCCAGGCCTCTCTGCCAATACGGTACGGGGGCCTGGGAATACGAAAAATTTCTAGTGTATCTCTTCCAGCCTTTCTTTCCTCTGCTTATAGTACGCACGCCCTTTATGGTAAAATCATATCCCCTACCTTGGGGTCCATTGGGGTTTCGTACTTAGCGGATGCAAGAAATGCGTGGTCCTTGGTAAGTCCCAGCAGCTTGCCGGCTTCATTATCCTTCCAGAGACAGTGGGATGATATAATCTGCAAGCAACTTTTTGATGAACTGTTGGTGAACGCAAAGACGCAAAAAGATCGAGCTCGTCTCCTCGCTGTCTCTGTGAAGGAGTCCGGTTACTGGCTTCAGGCTCTCCCTTCTGCGAACCTGGGCACCCTTTTAGACCACACTACCCTGACGATTATAATCGGTCTTCGGCTTGGCGCCAAGATAAATCAGCCTCACCGTTGCCATTGCGGCGATGGTGTAGACAGCTACGGTCACCACGGCCTCTCGTGTTCGAAGAGTGCTGGTCGCTTCTCACGCCACAGTTCCCTCAACGACGTCATCCGGAGGTCTCTTGCTTCCGCCAAAATACCGACAGTTTTGGAACCGAATGGTTTATCCCGAAGCGATGGTAAGAGACCAGACGGTATGACGCTCGTTCCATGGAAGTTGGGTAGGTCGCTTGTTTGGGATGCGACTTGTGTAGATACATTGGCTGCATCCCATATTCAGGCGACCTGCTCCAAGGCAGGTGCGGCGGCGGCCAGCGCTGAACGGGCCAAGAGGGGCAAATATGAAGCTCTCGATGGAAGCTTCATATTTGTGCCTTTTGGAGTTGAGACTCTGGGGCCGTGGGGCCCCGGTGCTCGTTCCCTTTTTGATGACATTTCAAAAAGGGTGATTGAGTCTACCGGGGATCCAAGAGCTGGCAGCTACCTTGGCCAAAAAATAAGTTTGGCTATCCAAAGGGGCAATGCTGCCAGCATTTTGGGTTCAATGCCTCGCTGCCTTGGCTTCGATGAGGCTTTAGCTTAAATTTTTATAATCTTTTACTGTAATATTTATAATTATAATCTTTCCAGAAATAGTTATAAAAGTTTAACAATAGTTCCATCCAAGTTTTTGGTATTAAGGTGTTATATTCAAAATTAATTAATATGACAGATGTGATGTAAAACCGATGAAGATTACAAAGTAACTAAACAACCGTGATATAAGAAACAATAAAATTAATTATAATTATTAGTACTTTAAATTAATTAAATAACTATGTAAAATAATCAGATCAAATCAGAATGTTCTATGTAGAGAGTGATTTCCATCAAAAATTGTTGTAAGTAGTTGTGTTGTTCTTGAGATTGTATCACCGTGCAGTTTTCATTTCATTATTATTAAACTATAAATTCAGTACCCACTCGGACTGATGCTGTGTAGTACCTTCCATATCATCAGGCGAGATTAAGTTTTACATAGTTCAGATTATATCAAGTAGGAAATAATAACATGTAGTTAGTGAATAGATATACTTACATATCCCTCAAATGTGCTAGGTCCGTCGATAATTAAATTCAAAACTTGCCAGCCATTTACGAAATCTGGGCTCGTTGCGCTGAGAAATACTCTGCCGACGGGGATATCCTTTCCTCCAACAACCGACTGAAACACTGTCACAGTCAGTTGATCCATTAGCTGCGAAGATGGCTGCATGTACAGATTCACTTGTAATGTCCCACCTGTAGCCATCATGAACTTGTATGATGCTATACAGCTCGAGCCAATAGGCGGCGCGATGAAACTCGTACTTTTTGGATGGGGACTCGAAATATCCACAGACGAGTATTGCTGGATATCCCACACGGCCACACCAACGCACACTCCTTGATTATTAGTGAAGTTTTCTTCGAAGTTGTTCTCGAAATCTTCGGTCAAACAGTCGTCAAAAGGCTCTTCGGTGGAAGCTGTAGTTGGTGCTTCGGATGAAATTGTAGTTGATGCTTCGGGGGTAGTTGTAGTCGATTCTTCGGGGGTATTTGTAGTTGATGCTTCGGTGTTAGTTATAGTCGATAGTTCGGGGGATGTTATAGTTGACGCTACGGTGGTAGTTTCAGTTGGTTGTTCCGGGGTAGTTGTAGTTGATGTTTCGGTGGTAATTCTAGTTGATTGTTCGGGGGAAGTTGTAGTTGATGCTTCGGTGATAGTTGTAGTCGATAGTCCGGGGGAAGTTGTAGTTGACGCTTCGGTGGTAGTTTCAGTTGATTGTTCTGGGGTAGTTGTAGTTGATGTTTCGGTGGTAATTCTAGTTGATTGTTCGGGGGAAGTTGTAGTTGATGCTTCGGTGATAGTCGTAGTTGATGTTATGGGGGTTTGAGTTGTAGTTGATTCATTTTCATATATCAAACATGAATCCATGGTCATTGATGGTCCAATGTAACGATATGAGTCAATCCAAATAATTGGAAAAGACGAAAACGATAATGCCTGAAACGTTAGCTGAAAAAAAAAATATGATTGAATTAAATAATGTTCATTATATTGAAAGATATGTAACTATTAGTATTTTAGAGTAGTGCTACATACATGCTAGTATCATTAAAGTGCAATGACGTAAAGTAGTGAGGAATTAATGATTGTGTTTCGGTTTAAATGGAATTGTTGCTGACGATATTGCTTTACCTCAAGAACTGATAACTCACGAGTACAGTGCAACATATGACATAGCAATTCTTGGGATGCAATGCATCCAAAGTAGGTTAAAGTCGCTGGGTAAAGGTCCTAAAATGGAGTTTAATAGTTTAATAGTAGACCCTTAATATTACAACAATGGTACGTTAAAATCACTTACATAACCTAGAAATCTGTCAGGTTCGTCGATGTTTATGTTTAATATTTGCCAACCGTTGACAAAACCGGAGCTCATTGCATTCAAAAATACTCTACTTCTGGGAATATCTTTACCTTCAACAATTGACTGAAAGACTGTTACAGTCAGTTGATCAACCGGTGACTTTATCACCATGTATACATTTACTTGTATCTTACTCCCCGCGGTTATTTTAAACTTGTTTGATGCTACACAGCTGGTACCAGAACTTGGCTTTATGAAACTCGTACTTCCTGGGTGCGGGCGTGAGATATTCACAGACAAATACTTCTGGATATTCCACATGGAAAACCCAGCGCACACCCCATGATTATTTGTGAAGTTGTCTTCGAAGTTGTTCTCAAAATCCTCAGTCAAACAATCTTCATTAGGTGTTTCGGTAGTAGCCATAGTTGTAGTCGGAGTAACAACATTAGTGGTTTGACTTTCTTCATATATTACACATGAGTCCATGTCTAGTGATGGTCCAATGTAACGAAATGAATCTATCCAAATAAATGGATTTGTCGAAAATGTTAATGCTTGGAATGTAACCTAAAAAATACAAAATCTATAATGCCAGACTCATTTTTACCTGACGCAAATTGTGAAATAGTCACAGCTCTGCCCGCGTCTAGTACGGTTTTATCTATCCCGTGCAAACTATGGCTTATTTCAGAATTTTAAACAACCTAGTAGTAGTACGAATAAACGTATGTGTGTTGATTTATAATTTCTTAATTCTAAAAATACTTGTAGCGTGAAGGAGCTACAAACATAAACTACTAACTTACACGTTTACTAACTTTCACCTATATACTGCATATATATGTGAGATTTATTAACTTACGTAGCCCTCAAATGTATCAAATGTATCTGGTCTGTCCATTGTCACGTTTAATATCTGCCAACCATCAATGAAACCTGGGGTCATCGCATTAAGGAATATTCTACTGATGGGAACGTCATCTCCTTGAAGAACTGACTGAAATACTGTAATAGTCAGTTGATCAACCGGTGATGTTGGCACCATATATACATTCACTTGTATCGCACCCCCTGCTGAGATCGTGAACTTGTATGATGCTACACAACTAGAACCAAAACGTGGTGTAATAAAACTAGCACTTCCTGGATGAGGACTTGAGATGTTCACAGACGAATATTGCTGGATATCCCACGCGGAGAACCCAACACATATCCCGTAGTTGTTAGTAAAGTTATCTTCAAAGCTGTTCTCAAAATGTTCAGTTAAACAATCCTCAACAGGTTCTTCGGGAGTAGTTGAAGATGATGCTGCTATGGTAGTTCTGGTGAATGTCGAAGTTTGAGTAATAATCTGACCTTCTTCATATATCACACATGAATCCATGTCCAATGAAGGTCCTATATAACGAAATGAGTCTATCCAAATAATTGTATTTGTTGAAAACTTTAAAGCCTGAAATGTAACCTGAAAAAGATTGGAGATATTATACAGAGTACGCTTAAATAACCACACCGATTCCACATCTTCAGACTCATGATGAGTGGGTCATTTCCCTATAGACACCACAGGAATTTACTTACGTAGCCTTCAAATGTGTCAGATCTATAGATATTGATATTTAAGTTCTGCCAACCGTCGACATAACCTGGGGTCATCACGTTAAGGAATGCTCTCCCAATAGGAACGTTATTTCCTTTAAACACAGTAACAGTTAATTGATCAACTGGTGACGTTGACACCATGTATACGTTCACTTGTATCATGCCCCCAATAGTCATATGAAACTTATAAGATGCTACACAGCTTGAGCCATAAAGCGGCATTATGAATGTAGCACTCATTGGATGAGGACTAGAGATATTCACAGACGAGTATTGCTGAAGATGCCACTTGGAAAATCCAACACAGGTTCCATGACTATTGGTGAAGTTGTCCTCGAAGTCGTTTTCAAAATCCTCTGTTAAACAATCCTCATTAGATGCCTCGGGGGAAGTTGTAGTTGATACTACAGCGGTAGAAGATGTTTTGGCAGTAGTTAATTCCTCGGTGGTAGTTGATAATTCGGTGACTGTTGATGTTTTGGGGGTAGTTGATGTTTCGGTGGTAGTTGTTACTTCTGTTATAGGACTGGTAGTATTTAGACCTGTGTTTGTAGTAATATCGTCAGTGATTTCTTTAGTTACAGAAGTATATTGAGCTGTGGTAATTTCTTCGTCATATATTAAACATGAATCCTTGTCAAAACTTGGTCCAATGTAACGAAATGAGTCAATCCAAATAATTGGATTTGGTGATATTGCAAATGCTTGAAATGTTATCTGTAAAGAGAATCTGTATTTATAAAAAGACATTAACTGACTGGCTGCTTGTGCTATTATCGCCTAGTTTCAACTGCTGAACTGATATGGCTGAAAAGGAAATTAAATGGCGCAGAAATGCCCAACTATATCCTTTTGTCGGAAAAAAACCAATGTATTTTATGCATACAGATACCTTTTGTGACATAACATCTCATCTATAAGAAAGATGTTTTGATCACTAAGGCGGTAAAATAAAGGACACGTGAGCGAAACCCAGTAGGAAAATAGATGGTCTGAGATTTACCATACAAATGTTTAATATGTTAACCAATTTTATTCTTGAATCGTATTAAAACTATTTTCCTCTAAAGCAATCGTGTTTTGTTTATTATTTATAACAAGGTTAACAAGGTTTTGATTACGGCTTCGCCTTTATGGATTCCTGTATGAATTACATTTTTCTGTATAAATCTTCCATCATACTTTTAAGTAAGATTGCAATAGTATCGTTTGTAGCCTTAAAATCTTGCGGGAACCGTAGATTTCCTATAATAATTTAAAATTTCCGCCAATTTTTTTCAGTACTTTCGGAGTTATTTAGTAAAAACGTCAAGATCTACAAATTTTCATAAAAAGATTTACTCACATAACCCTCAAAGCTACCATATCCATTGATATTCATGCGTATAGTATCCCAAGCGGGAACCGAATTAGAGATGTAGATTCCTGTACCAATAAGAATATCGTCTTCGCCAACTATAGATTTGAAAACTCTGACAGTTAATTGATCAAATATGGATACTTGATGGTAATACACATTCACTTCTAACGACCCTCCTGCAGTCATAGTGAATTTGTGTGATGAAATGCATCTCATTCCTGATTCCGCTAAAATAAACTTTGTACTTTTTGAATGAGGTCCTTCAACGTCCATAGAAGAATACTCCTCAAGCTTCCACGTGAAGAAATCTTGACAAACACCAGAAGTCGTGAAGTGGTCTATACCATTTTCAAAATCCTCTGTCACACAATCCTGACAAATAACACTGGTGAAAACTAGAAACAAATATAAACAGTAACGATACATCTCTAATATTAACTTATTTAGTCACTGTTCCCAAACTAATGTTGTGACATGAACTCAATAATCGTTATATTTAATATCAAAATGATTACAGTTCATAATCAGATAAAATTGTGGATAAGATATGGATTCTAGAATGCGAATTGCATCCGAATCATCGTAAAAGTAATCCTCACATCTGTTATAAACTGGAATTATTTTGTTCTGTATTCAAACAGATTACACATCTGAACATGTAAAAATGTATCAGTTTATAGTGATAATTGGAAGTCTTAAAACTAAGGTTACGGGGGTTTCAGTGTAGTCTGACCTAAGAAGAGCCAACAAAAAATTCAGCATGGTGACGGTAATCATATCAGTTAAACGTCTTCAAACCTGTCAAACCTCGGGAACTCTGGCTCAAGTACTACGCACCGAGGTGTGAATTGCAAACTTTTTTAAGTGTTGACTTAGTGATCCATGTCTTAAATATATTGTTGCAATTTCGTCTATACAGACTGACATTAGAGATTTTATCATTTTATTATATCCCAGTAATTTTAATGTAAATTATATTTGGAATCGTGAGGAAATAATAATATTTCGTAAACTTGATGGTGACAAATATAAGTTTTTGACTTCATTTTTGGAATTGAAATTCAATGTCTCTGATGAAACCCGTAGTAAGCAGATTTTGAAGTTCAAAATCGTTACTGCTGTTAAAATTTCGATGATGCTTCTGACACTGATGATGATGGTTTCATGGCAGACGATATTTCTGTTACGGAACCACACGTCCTCTCAGAATAAGTTGAGACTCAACTCATTGCGTGACTCAGATTATTTCCGAAAGAGGAATGCTATTCTATGCTGATAATGATAAAGGTTTCGGAAATCAATCAAAAGGCTATCGTAGACCCTCATCCATGGGCATATTCAAAGATTAATTAAACACAACGTAAAATTAAACTGTCTTCTGTCTTGATTAGTGACTCTAAGCCAAAGATTAAAACTATCCGGACGGTCGAGACATGCTAATATACAGTTTCATTAATCCGTGAGCCAAAATCATTTTAGGTTCGGGGGGAATTAATTACAGGCCTGTCCCAGATCTCTGTTATCTTGAAATTTGAGGATTCGGTACGATAGTAGATATATGCCTACTAATACTTTGAATTTAAGTTTAGATAAACTTAAAAAGTTCTAGAAAAGTTTAAAGATGAGGTTTAGTTTTTTAAGCAAATTAGTGCTTGGAAGGTCCAATAAAATATGTTAGGTGGATTAATGAATCTGTGTTTGGCAACTGGCTATGAATTAAATAATAAAAAGTAAAATATGCCGAGACAAAGCAAAGATTTAGTTATTGGAAAAAATCTTGCGCTTGCTACTCTCGCGTTTAAAGAGGTTGTTTTGAGCAACAATCACGTATCTTTTGTTTCGTATGTCAATGATTTAGAGCTGAGAGCTTTGAATTCTCTTAACCCACGTCTCCATAAAACTTACCTTAACATGTACCAACGTAAAACGAATTTAATAGTGACTGAGAAACTCGTGCACGCAATTTTCAACCTCGTGTCTTTTGAGACAAGGTTTATTTTAATATTCTCTCACCATTTTTACCTTGTAACGGGTTAACGTATAGAACAAGGGTCTAATGAAAGGAAAGTCCTGTATAGTTAAAGAGGTCACCTTTGTAAACCGACCTAGGTACCTTCATACTGGAATTTTATTGTCCCATTACAACCCGCCCAAACAACGTTTGGCTAAATTCAGGACGAAGATTTGATTTATTAAGCTCATCGCGTAAAACCTTAAGGATATTATTTCAAAAATACATTGTACTAAGTTCCAAATGTAATTTAGGTAGGGTAACTTAAGTGTCGAATAATTATAGAAAAATGTAATGGGATAGCCCATTAGATTTTTTATTAAAAAAAATTGAATCTTCGAAATCGAAAATATTTTTTCGATGTCAAAAAATATCGATTTTTACGATTTAATCACAAATATCATTCAGATTTTTCCGGTTGTATGTACAGTACAGTATGTACTTATTGTTTTTTTTTCACAGCTTCAAGGGGACTGTAGACCAGGGGTCTAATTGCGTAAGAAAAACGATTACGATAACTATGAATCCGTTTTTCTTACACAGTCCAGGGGCAGTTTTAATTTCAACTCGCATTCGATGCCTCCAAGCGTTGCTGGTTTTACGAACAAAAATTGAAGAACGATGGTAAATACATCACGTGGATAAACCATAAAACGATCTGAATTCGGATAAAACAGCATTCAACAATTTAATCAGCTTTATCGAGGCAAGCGCGACTTTTGACACTCGTAAAGGGATTTCACCAAGTCATAACCTACATTTAACGGTCGCCCCTCGGCCTATTCTCAGTAAATTATAGAGGAATAAAATATCGGTGACAAGAAAGAAAAGTTACGGCCACTAAAGGGGCCAAGGGACAGTCGGCGGACACACAAGATTTTATTACACGATACACAAAGGACGAGGCCCTCCCACGTTATTCTTTGGGGACAAACAAAAAATTGCAGGCAAGAGAAAATATGTCAACAGCAGACAGGATATTTCTCTTGTTGTTTTGTTTTGGGAAATGATACAAATGCGAAAGTCTGTTTGTTGCGTTTATTAATGGAATAATGCAGCAACGTACCAACGGATAAGAGTAATTTTTTAATACCTAATATCTAGACTATAAGTTAGGTACCACGTAAATTACCGTCTATTTGGCAATAGGATATGTGTTGTTGAAGTTCCCAGGCCAGACCTGAGCCGATTCTAGTTACCACAGATTTAAGTAGCATGGCTAATTCTAAATAATTTTTTAAGGAATAATAATAATAATCAAGATAAAAAATTAAATAGTAACCTGTGGCTTTTGTTTTACTCGACTTGTCATCTAGGTTAAAGCTATGGACATACTTGGTCTGCAACGTATGGGACGCAACGCGGAAGACCGGTTTGCTCACTTGTCTCAAGTATGTATGGGCATTAGACTACAGACCACAGAACCAGAGACATCATACGCTGTTGTGATTTCTCAGAGGATGCACGAGTAGCTCTGCAGGTCATGTTTTCTGATTCTGATAGAAAGTTTCAGAATGATTTATTGAGATCATAATATTTTTAACTGCGTCAATAAACAAAAGTTAAGAAAAAAGAAATTATTTGGTTCATGACATATATAAACACGTGATGTGCTACGCGTAAATTCAAGAAACACACTGGTGACACGCGTTACATAGCCAAAAATCGCCTCTACCTTCTCTTTGCCGCTCTGGATATTATCGCAGTTCGACGTTGCGAGGAAGGCTGCGTGCGTACGGTAAGCGTGTAGGTATTTTGCGTAGGTTTTTTATGTCAAATTTGGATTCCAGTGCGTGGCGTACGTGGGCTCAAAGTGTCTCTAGCTTCAATAGCCCTCCGCTAGGTAGAGTCAGGTGCTATTAGGTATTTTGTAGTAGAGATCAGAAACTCATGCTACACTAGCGACCTTTGCGGCGTATTCAGGCACATACCTGATAGCCTCCATTTAGAAATTCTACACTGTTAAACGAACCTGGGCCGAAAATTTATTCTTATTTTTGTTATTTCTCAACAGTTCATCATAAAAAATAATTTCCTTCTTCAAATTCAAATAAATGCTATAATTTATTTATTTTATAAATAATATACTTCTGCCATGTGTTATAAATAATAACGTTATTGAATAGATCATAATTTATTTGGGCCGACGATTTAGCAGAAATCTCGATGAAAGATCGAAACAGTTTAATGACAAATAGGCATGAACTAATTAATAAAAGCTTGATAAATTGGTCCTATTAATTATAACTGTTTGCTATTTTGCGCGGATAATTTTGAATTATTGATCAATTAATTCATATTTGTCTCAATGAGGGTTTTCACGAAAATGCGCGCCACCAGTTGGCGCTATATTGACGAAAGGTTGTGAGGTACTTTTGGTTGAAAGGGACCTTTGTAGGAAAATAGCATACAAAGAGGAAGTTTTCTTAAGTTTCAACAATTATAAACATTTACCCTGGACAGGGCGGACGGCGCGAAAAAATGTTGCTAGTTCATCGGTGTCAAAAATGCTTGTTGTGCCACGATGCAGTTCGCTCAGCGGCCACCTATAGAATTCTGCCAGATGGCGATACTGTTTGCTTGTACGAAAAAAGTTTAAGTAAAACGTTCGAATGTCCATATCATGAGTTTTATATCAGTGGTTTAAACTCAAGAAAATTCCATTTGGGGGCTTGATTTCCCGGGTAGGTTGCGACTTGCGAGACTAGTTCGGGACGTATATATAGTTATGAGTAATATTATATCTTCGTACCTAAGTTAATAAATCAACTCATATCACTTGGTGACAATGCAGCACAAAAATATGACATGCACTACGTTGTAAGAGGTACCTGTAGTATAAACCCTATGTAATTAAGAAGTAAATAGATAGTTAAATCACAAAAGACACGTAGAGATAAACTAGCTGACCCGGCAAACGTTGTTTTGCCCTATAAATTGTTTCTCTCAGGCTATGAAAAATAGTTTCGATTTTATTTTCGGACCTAATAAATACCAAAAAATTTATTAAAGCCGTTTCGAAGGAAATTTGTTACAAATACTGTAACAACTTATTTTGGAAAATGATCACTTCGGCAATTTTCACCTATTATAGTCTGAGAGGCACCACACGAACTATCTGCTGTTACACCAACGAGATTTTAAGTCAGTGCGAATGAAGGTAGACACTAGGCATAGAGTATTCCACCATCAGTTGTGGAAAGACTGACTTTTCAATAAATTTCCTTAACAGATTTTGGTAGGAGGGGGGTTTTGATGTGAATCGTACTAAATACTCGTTGTACCTATATTTGATGCGTACCTACTACCTCAATGTCAAATACCATAGAACATATTTTCCCTTTCGCTGGCTGAGTACTTAATGAACATAGAGTAGGTAATACACCTCAACGTCAGGCGGTGGCATTATTCATGAGGCTATTTATTTGTATTGCTTACTTACCTTTTCTCTTTTAGGATTCTGTAGACGCTGGAAAGGAACAATGATCTCTATAAACATAGCTGTTTTGAGGCTCGGTATTAAAAGTGATAAAAATAACACTTCTATATGTCTGTCAGTCTTTCTACTACTCTACGATTTCGCATTGTGAAGTCAACATCTCCTGAGGATGTCCCGGTGTCGGGACGAAACGTGCGGCGAGGAAAGTGTTGGAAAATTGTGTGTGGTGTTTCATGTGGGCATAGTGTTCCCGCATATTGTACCATACAGAATCTTTTCATGTAGCGGATTATAGCCAAACAAATTAATCTGTCCTGTCTGTCTGACCTCAGTTTATATTTATTTACGGAACCTGTTGTAGCTATTCAGATCTAAATTGAAATATAGGTCTGCCACAATAATAAAATATATTAATATAGTGGTGTAGTGAAGTTTTAGGCTATAATAATTTATCGTATACATTTTTTCGGATTGGGATATGTATGCACTTTGAAATCGACTGCCTTACCTATATTATAATTCAAGCATTACATACGGAACAGATGAGTTGGTCGAAGATTCTGTCTTAACTACATTTTGTTTTCGTTTGGCTGCGTCACTTCACTATAAAAGGTAACCCTCTGTATCGCGGCGTCGTTGGTAGGAAAACGAGACAGCACATTTAGAATGACTCCAATTACTTATCTAGTGAAGAATATTCCTAAACACTTTTTAGCGCCAACCCGACATCCATAGTATTATATAGTAATGTATTTTAATTAAGGCCTAGTAATATCCTGAAACCCGAAATACAGCAATGCTTCGCATTTGTAACTTTGCGATTGTATTTTATCTTTTTGGTGTAGTGTATCACACACTTTTTTTTATTTAAGATTGTAACATCGTACACCGCAGTGGACCATTTTCATGCATTTTTGAATTTCATTCCACTTTCATCTTTTTAGCGTATTACTGAATGCCATAATATGGCTAGAGGTGCCGGAGACGATTGCACTAGTCTCCTTCGTAAAAGATATACCTATTGTTTTCCCTTAAAAAGTTTCCCCTATAACGAGTTACTAGAATACCTTTCTAATACCTTTGTGGTTAAGGTTATGATAATTGAGTCAGTAAAAAGTATTTAGTTCAATAAACATTCTTCAGATTGTTCAAACCATCCCCAAGATCTTTTCATTTGATATCACACCGGAGGTTTTATACAAGTCTGTTTTGAGATCAAGATTGAAAATTCTTCAATGCTCCGAATAAAAGCTCCACTGATTGCGAGCATCTCAATTAACCCCGAGCTATCACACCACTGAGCCTGAAGTGCTGGTTAGAAGAAGCCACTGTGATTCACCTCAAATTGAATTATTTCTTGTGATGGGATCAGAACGCACTACAGGAAACGTCGGGCGGTTCAATCCGCAGTATTTTGGGATGCTAATGTAAGACAATGATGTTTAGTGCTCAGGAACTCTACAATCTTGTATCTCCTTTATCTTTCTACCACTGAACTACAAGAACCCAGAGGCGCGGAATCCTTACGTGATTGATCCGGCGTACTAGTCTGGTGATAAATGTTCGCCAATTTTAAGCAATAGGTACGATGGTTATGTTCGCGTCCCATTTCTTCCTAACTCCTTATGAATAGCATATACGAAATTTTAAAGAAGTAAGGCGCGTCTTCGTTGGGTGAACTACCTATACAGTGCGCCTTTCTCTGAGAAGAGCTCACAAATTAAGAAAAATGAGCATTCTTATTATGATTTGTCATGTATATGTGTACTTAAAACGACTTTTGAGATAAACAAAAAATGAAATTTTAAGCAATCAAAACTCACAGGCTAAATTTTGCTATTATAATTCGTTCGTTCGTTCAGCGTTGCTTTATGCTTAACATTAGAAGAGCGTATTCCGTCTTTCCGACGTAAATCTCTAATATATAAAATTCTCGTGTTCAAGTGTTTGTAACCTTCAAAACGTTTCAACCGATTTCTTTGGCACTTTTTGTCTACCTTTGGTGATTCGTAAACCTCATACCTCAAATTTAGAAATGGCAAAACAATGTTAGCCCCGTGAGTAAGGCAAAGGTAGTGCGGCGTCGGTATCATTTACGTCAATAAACCGTAGTGCGTTTGCAGGACTACTAAGGTCTCACAAAGTTCTCAATGTTCTGAAATGAGTAATTTTAATATGAATAGCGCGTGATTTAAGCGCACGTCTCGTTCAATACACCCAAGACGCCTGTTTGACGCTCACAAACCTTTGGTGTTCGAAACTGTTATGAAGTGCACTTGATATTCAAATAGAGAATTAGGTATCGGTACACACTTATGTAAATTATTCAGTTGGCAATGTAAATAGAACGCGAATTGAATATTATTATTCCCTTTATTTTACATCACAATAAAATTAATCTCTCTCGTGTTTGTAACCAAATTCCTCCAAAAAGATTATAGATTGATTTTCAAGATTTTATTTGTATACATTTGGAAGGTCTGTCAGGTCGTAAGCTATTTTTTATACTCTTAAATGACAAGATCGTTTGCCGATAGCAACGTCCCTCATATCGACCCTTAGGCTTACGTATTAGAAAATTTCGACGCTTTTATATTCCAAACCTCCAAGATAACGCAAAATTCACCACGGCATTGTAATTAATTCCCAACGAACTTAAGATTTATATTTTAGGGCTCACCCTCGGGATAGTGAATCTATAAATTAGCATGTCATGTTCGCTTAGATAGTTTAATCTTTAATATTAAAATTGCAGATGAAGCAGTGATAATATTACAATGGTTCAGAGGGTCAGGGCTCTGACTGACTTTTCCGAGTGATGCGCATTTGGAAAAACTACTATTTTATAGGTACAGTAGTTTAGAGATGTTTAACCTTAAGAAATAAATAAATTTAATCATGGTTTTAAGCTCTAGTAATAAGTATTAAGTAACAATAAACCAAATACATAATTATAAACAATTGTTTCTCTTATAGTAAATACCTGAAAGGAAATCAATAATAATTATTACCTAAAGAATTTTTGTATTTTAATGAGCAAGATCGATACAGATAATTTTGGTCTTTGCGTAGAAGAGCCTGGTGTTGATATCGTGGTTGAACGTTGCGTAGTCGGTTTTTCAGGACTAGGCGAAGTTGGGTTTTCAGCAGGAATTGTAGTAAATTGTTCAGGAGACATCGTCGTTAGTATATCTGGAGTTATTTGAGTTGGTTTTTCTGGAGCAATTGGAGTTGGTCTATCAGGACCAAGTGAAGTTGGGTTTTCAGCAGGTATTGTAGTAAATTGTTCAGAAGATATTGTCGTTAGTATATCTGGAGTTATTTGAGTTGGTTTTTCTGGAGCTATTGAAGTTGGTCTATCAGGACCGAGAGAAGTTGGTATTTCAGCAGGTATTGTAGAAAATTGTTCAGAAGATATCGTCGTTAGTAAATCTGGTGTTATTTGAGTTGGTTTTTCTGGAGCAATTGGAGTTGGTCTATCAGGACCAAGTGTAGTTGGGTTTTCAGCAGGTATTGTAGTAAATTGTTCAGAAGATATTGTCGTTAGTATATCTGGAGTTATTTGAGTTGGTTTTTCTGGAGCTATTGAAGTTGGTCTATCAGGACCGAGAGAAGTTGGTATTTCAGCAGGTATTGTAGTAAATTGTTCAGAAGATATCGTCGTTAGTATATCTGGAGTTATGTGAGTTGGTTTTTCTGGAGCTATTGGAGTTGGTCTATCAGGACCGAGAGAAGTTGGTATTTCAGCAGGTATTGTAGAAAATTGTTCAGAAGATATCGTCGTTAGTATATCTGGAGTTATGTGAGTTGGTTTTTCTGGAGCTATTGGAGTTGGTTTATCAGGACCGAGAGAAGTTGGTATTTCAGCAGGTATTGTAGAAAATTGTTCAGAAGATATCGTCGTTAGTATATCTGGAGTTATTTGAGTTGGTTTTTCTGGAGCAATTGAAGTTGGTCTATCAGGACCAAGTGTAGTTGGGTTTTCAGCAGGTATTGTAGTAAATTGTTCAGAAGATATTGTCGTTAGTATATCTGGAGTTATTTGAGTTGGTTTTTCTGGAGCTATTGAAGTTGGTCTATCAGGACCGAGAGAAGTTGGTATTTCAGCAGGTATTGTAGTAAATTGTTCAGAAGATATCGTCGTTAGTATATCTGGAGTTATGTGAGTTGGTTTTTCTGGAGCTATTGGAGTTGGTCTATCAGGACCGAGAGAAGTTGGTATTTCAGCAGGTATTGTAGAAAATTGTTCAGAAGATATCGTCGTTAGTATATCTGGAGTTATTTGAGTTGGTTTTTCTGGAGCAATTGAAGTTGGTCTATCAGGACCAAGTGTAGTTGGGTTTTCAGCAGGTATTGTAGTAAATTGTTCAGGAGATATCGTCGTTAGTAAATCTGGTGTTATTTGAGTTGGGTTTTCTGGAGCGATTGGAGTTGGTCTATCAGGACCGAGTGAAGTTGGTTTTTCAGGAGGTATTGTAGTAAATGGTTCAGAAGATAACGTTGTTAGTATATCTGGAGTTATTTGAGTTGGTTTTTCTGGAGCAATTGGAGTTGGTCTATCAGGACCAAGTGAAGTTGGGTTTTCAGCAGGTATTGTAGTAAATTGTTCGGGAGATATTGTTGTTAGTATATCTGGAGTTATTTCAGTTGGTTTTTCTGGAGCTATTGGAGTTGGTCTATCAGGACCAAGAGAAGTTGGTATTTCAGCAGGTATTGTAGTAAATTGTTCAGGAGATATTGTTGTTAGTATATCTGGAGTTATTTGAGTCGGTTTTTCTGGAATAATTGGAGTTGGTCTATCAGGACTGAGAGAAGTTGGTTTTTCAGGAGGTATTGTAGTAAATTGTTCAGGAGAGAACGTCGTTAATATATCTGGAGTTATTTGAGTTGGTTTTGCTATTGTAGTTGGGTTTTCGGTTAAATCTACTGTTACTTCTGTAGTTGCTGCAGCTTCTTGATATATTACACAGGATTTTTTATCGTAATTTGGTGCGACATAACGGAATGAGTCAATTAATACTGTTGATTTTTCTGATGCCATACCAAGAAGCGTTATCTGAAATGACAGTTTATTTTCGTTAGTACATAGTTACAAATAAAAGAAAACAAACAATAGAAAACAGATAACAATATTCTCTTGTTTTTACTAAAATAGTTGTTGATAAGAAATATTAGTAACCGTAAAAATACTGTACTTATGATGACCCTAACAGCTTAAACAAAGGTCAACGATCTCCATCAGGAATCATATTATGGCTAAGATGTGCAGGTGTTGTTCGTCTCATTAGTCTTTGCTATTATAAAATAAAAAAAAACTTACGTAGCCTTCATGTGTGCCGATGCCAATAATGTTAACCCTCAAGGTTTGCCAGCCCGGCACAAAGTTGTCGGTATTCCGAGACAACACGGCGTTACCAACCGTAGCATCATTAGCGTCGGGAAGTGATTGAAACACCAGCAGGGTTATCTGATCTGTGTTAGCAGTTGGTTCCATATACAAATTAACTTCCAATATTCCCAAACCAGTTATTGTAAACTTGAAAGACGATATGCAGCTCAAAGTAGTCTTCGGCTTTATAAAAAAGCTGCTTAGTCTATTAGGACTTTCTTTAGCAATCCGTGCATATTCTCCAACTTCCCAGGTACTCATCCCAATACAGATTCCATAGGTATTCGTGAAATTTGCTTTCTCGTTTTCTTCAAAATTATATGTCACACATTCTTCCGAAATACGGGTACACATCACATCGTAAGAAAGAAATAAGAGTAAGAAATAGTAATTGTATGTGATAGAAAACATTTTCATGCTTTGGATTTTAATGATATCAAAACTTTTTCACATTTTTGTCATTCATTGTTTCGAGATATCGCCGAAATGAAAACGCTAATCGGATCTAATTTTCAGAAATATGGTTAATCAAGGGTTAATCAATAATTATTATCGGATAATGACGCGGTCTACTGAAATTACTGTTAAGGAGGATATAGTTCAGTGTAGATAATATGATTGTGAAAATAAATTATTGTGTAAAGTAAGTACGCATCATACTCGCATCAAGTCTCATGATTTTAGTGGAAGTAAAATGATACGTTATAACCTAATGCACCTTAATAAATAATAAGATTAAAAAAGGATTAAGATAAAATAAAAAAAAAAACATTATTCATTTTTTATACGTATCGTATAGGTATACGTATAGGTATATTTTGACTGTATAAGTTGTTTGATTCTTTACAAATCTTGATAGTACCTATTTGTATATCCCTAAATATTTTTCAAACTTATAGAATAATTTCCTAAGTAAAATATCAGTATCTGCAATATTAGAGAATGCATCTCTTTAAATTATCTTAAGTAGAGCTTCCCGAATCCCGATTCAACTATAATAATCTTTATTCATCGTATCCCGAACTGTTAATTTCTTAAACGAAATCGAACGTACATCGGATTTTTTGTCATTAAAACCATAGCTTCCATTAGGAAGATGTCTGAGGGTTTGGTGACTGGTTCCACGCGGTACTTCCGAAGCAAACCTGACAGCAACATTTTCATCTCAAGCATTGCGAATTTTTGACCTAAAATAAATACCAAACTATTTAAATGTAAATACACGGATGTTGTAAAAAACAGGATTTAAGCCCAAGTGACTTTTAATAGTAAACTTGTGGTGGGTTTATGTATCTTGTGTTAGGATTGGCTTGATATGGTTTTATTTAAAGCATGATATTAAAATAGAAATTTATAAAATTTTAAATAACTTCAATTTTAATAAAGATTACAATCCATAGCACCTCTTGGTAAAACTTGGATATTTTCATTTCAAAAATAGAAACATAGTTAATAAAGAATAAATGAGAATGATGTTAAAAACAATAATAGATCGTAAGTCTCAAAAGATAGAAGTAAATGTAAAAAAATGTTATGTCAAAAGATAGAAGTAAAGTACATAAACTATGTACATGCACGATGTGTATATTTTCAAAACTTGTAGTGCTAGTTCCTGTTTTGATACCTATAGCTATAGTTTTGCCAAAATAATATAATGACTGTCCAGCCGTACAATAATCACAATAATTATTATCGAATAGAATATGACCCATACCTATACAATTTCGGGGACCAGCACTGAAAGGTACGTAAGAGTACATTTTTCGGTTCTGGCTGTTCTCTGGAAGAAATCTATCTGGATCGAAGCGGTCCGGATCGGGGAATAACTCAGGTCGTCTATGTAGGTCAAAAAGTAATAAGAAACACGACGTGTTCGCAGGTACCGTATAACCACCTGAAATTAAATTTAGCAGTGGCACTGCAAATCAAGTTTTTCAATAGAAACAATTTTACGTTTTCATGTCCCTCGAGAACGAGATCTGTGGATTTTTCTTAGGATAAAAGATTAAAATAGATTTTTACTATTTATCAATTCAATAGCTACAGCGTGATTAACTTAAATCATCAAATATTATAAACTAAGAAAATTTTCACATTTACAAATTGACTACCTAATATGATTACCGCTTCAAGCTTGATGATCCTTTATTTTCGTGGCAAGTGATGGTGCAAGTACCGTAACACTCATTACTGAGACTTCTAATGTTAAACGCACCGCTAGGCCGTAGATCTTCTGATTTCCAATCATCCGGCCAATGCTTGACTGGTGGGTATTTATTATCTTCAACTTAATTTGTATAATCATTTTTATGAGATACTATGTAAAATTAACAATATAAACGTTACTGCGTCGTCGCTGGTTTGAGTAATGAGCATCGGGTAGCTGGCAGAGTGAAGATGCTATTATAAATATTCTGCTTAACTCATATTGTGTGATATGACAACTTACTCAGTACAGTCTCCTTTGTCAGTTTTCTGGCTATCACCGGGACGCTCGGGTAAAGACGCAATGACTCTTTGATACAACATTCCAAATATTTCATTTCGTTCAGCTGCTCCATAGTTGGCAACTCCTCATTCTTTCCCAAAATGAGCAGCAGTTCTTCGTAAATTTTATCCTGAATAATTTATTTAGAATAATTTGTACTAATTATAATATAATCAGAAAATCAACCAGGTTGTTGGCTAAGATAATTATTGTGGTTTTTTTCATCTAGAAATACTAGTTATTCAATCTGTGTTGGACTATGGTCGGATTCTACTAGATATCTGGTCCAACCGTTTATAATTATTGTTATTACATCATTTTCAGCTATTTACTTTTATTAATGCTAGCTTACTTTTAGAATTACAGAATTTTCAAATACGGTTATATATTATTATGTCTTTCTTTTTATTATTTATTCCATGAAGTTCTATGATGATAATATACTTGAATAAATTTATTAACATAGCTAGTTTTTACTGAAGAATTTAGGAATTTACTATAAAAGTAGCAAGAAAGAATACCAAAAACATTTTTCTCTGTTTCAACTTACTTGTACAGCAGGCTCATTAGCAATTGCCATTAAGAAAAATGATAATGTCACATGCGTAGTATCAAAGCCCTGAAATGAAATGTTAATTTAACCGAAGTTGGTTAGTTTATAAAAAAAAACAAAAACTTTAAGAATTTTTAGAGAGATCATTGTTAAGTAAAATGTTTACCGCAAACATAAATGTATCAACTTCTTCTCGAATGCCTTCCTCATCTATCAGTCCAGCTTTTTCATTTTCTAAGAGCAAATCTAGAAATACCATTTTTTCATTACCCTCATCCGAAACTGATGTATTTTCATTTTTAAAATCTTTTTTCGATAGCATTCGGCGTTTATTTTTAATCATATTTTCAGAGAATGCATGTAAATGAGTCAGAACGCGTTTTTGTGTTTTGGAAGTCGATGTTAGATTGAAGAAAATTTCGTTGTGAAGTAGGAAATTAGTCATTCTTGTCACAAAACAATGTCCAATAGTCACGATCGAGTTGAAATATTTTTTGAATGCAACTTCGTCTTCGCCGAGAGAAATGCCCATTGATGTGTCTGAAATTGCCAAAAAATATTGTGTTTTACAACTGAGGGACAGGATATTGTGTGTGGGAAACATTAAAACTGTGGAAAAGGATGAAATTTCTAGTCTAATTTAAAATTTCTTGGCCTTCTCTTTTCTTCTCTGACGTAACGTGGGAGTGTCAGAGGTCTGGATTTTATCGTTACATTAACTTTACACTGCAAAAAATATTTTAAATGTGCGATTTAATTTTGCATACAAAAAGTGACTTTCTTTTCAATGCACATTTCCTGTCGTACAGATTTTATTAAGAGGCACAACGTGTTCCTTTTTCTTCAATTGGAATCCGGATGTTATTTAAAAAAAAAAATTGTAGGAGTTAATGTGCAGACGGTAATCTTTAAAAAATAAAGTTTGGATTTGAGTCAGCTTGGTTCTGGACTCCATACATAATCTCAGGACCTACTAATATTTTTATGAACGCAAAAGTTGTAAGGTCTATTCGCTTAAAATTGGTCGGTAAAAGAACATGCGCTCGGTCGGCGTCGTTTCATGTCCTTTGAGAATACCGACGCCGCAACCAGCCTCACGACAAAATGAAAGCGAACGGACACAAAAATGACTTTAAAACGCATGTACCGCAGATGATGCGTAGAGTGGCAGGGCTCAGTAAAGCCGTGAGATCGGTCTTGTCTTTCAAAACTTCCTTCTCCATTTGTTTCACGAAGTGTTCGGTCTCCTGCTTGAACGACACCACGAACTTCTTTAAGATTGTGAAGTGAAACGCTTTTGTGAGAAGTTTTCTTCGCTGGTGCCATTTTTGGCCTGAAAATAAAAATGAAAATAAAGATTTTTCACATAGGCCTAAATATTCGATTCAGATCAGATTCTATTATTCAGGCCAGATTCGTAAAGCAGGTTTGCATTGAGAAGAACTGGCAAGAAACTCGGTCCTAGCTCTTAGTCATACTTAATGTACAAGTTTTTTATAGTATGAAATAATATTACATATTTTAAGATATCTCGTGGGGAGATGGAAGCAAATCTCCATTGTTCCAAGAATTCTCGTCATTTAAAAATTCTTCAATAGTCTTGATTTAGTAAATGTTTTTGTACAGTGACCTGTGCAAAGGTAGGGTCGATGTGCCGGTTCGCCGGCCACCTTCAGTTCTCGGCCTTTACGCGTACACGATGCCGTAAAATTGAGAAAATATCACTTAGAAATACTATTTCCAAGTAAAATCTTTATCCAGATATTTGAAAATGTTTGCTTTCTAAATGAAAACATTTTTGGTCAGAAAACACCTTCGAGTGATTTTACAGAATTTGTTCATTTTGGAGGCGGCGATAAGAGGTAACGCAAACTGCAGAAATTAAAAAAAAAATAGTGCCGTGCGTTTCATTCCAAAGTAAACTTTGTGTAGTTATTCTAAATCGTCGTTTCAGCCGATGGACGTCCACTGCTGGACATAGGCCTCCTGAAATGACCGCCAAACACCACGATCTTGCGCCGCCTGGCGCCAGCGACTCCCCGCGACCCTCTTAATGTCGTCCGTCCACCTGGTGGGGGGTCGACCGACACTGCGCTTCCCGGTGCGTGGCCGCCATTCCAGCACCTTGGGTCCCCAACGTCCATCGGTCCTGCGAGCTATGTGCCCCGCCCATTGCCACTTCAGCTTTGCGACACGTTGAGCTATGTCGGTTACTTTGGTTCTTTTGCGGATCTCCTCATTTCTGATTCGATCGCGCAAAGATACTCCGAGCATAGCTCTTTCCATCGCTCGCTGAGTGACCCTGAGCCTTCTTATGAGGCCCATAGTTAGCGACCATGTCTCTGCTCCATAGGTCATCACTGGCAACACGCACTGTTCGAAGACTTCAGGCACTGAGGGATGTTGGACGAGAAGACATCGCGGAGTTTCCCGAACGCTGCCCAGCCGAGTTGGATTCGGCGGTTCACCTCTTTCTCGAAATTGGACCTACCTAATTGTATTGTATGTCCAAGGTATATGTACTCGTCAACAATTTCGAGTGCAGAGTTTTCAACCACCACTGGCTGGAGCGAAACATGAGTATTCGACATAATCTTTGTCTTGCTCATGTTCATTTTGAGTCCAACCTGTTGAGAAACCCTGCTGAGGTCGTTGAGCATTGTGTTGAGATCCCCCAGGGTCTCTGCCATGACGACTATATCGTCGGCAAATCGCAAGTGTGTGATGTACTCGCCGTTGATGTTGATGCCACATCCGTTCCAATCCAGTAGCTTAAAGACGTCCTCCAACGCCGCGGTAAACAACTTTGGGGAGATGACATCCCCCTGTCGCACTCCTCGCTGCAGTTGGATTGGTCTCGTAGCTTGGTCTTGGATACGGACTGACATAGTGGCGTTTTCATACAAACACTTCAACACTTGGATATACCGGTAGTCGATTCGGCATCTCTGCAGAGATCTCAACACAGCCCATGTCTCCACCGAATCGAAGGCCTTCTCATAGTCCACAAACGCTAGGCAAAGTGGCTGGTTATACTCTTCAGTCTTCTGTATAACCTGCCGCAGCGTATGAATGTGGTCTATGGTACTAAAGCCTTTTCGGAATCCGGCTTGTTCGGGAGGCTGGAAGTCGTCAAACCTATTAGCGAGACGATTCGTAATGACCCTCGAGAACAGTTTGTAGACATGGCTCAGCAGCGAGATGGGTCTGTAATTCTTCAGCAAAGTGTTGTCACCTTTTTTGAAGAACAGAACCACCACGCTCCTGTTCCACGCCTTGGGCGTTACTCCTTCGTGAATAACGGAATTGAACATTCGCTGAAAGACCTTCAAAATCGGTTTTCCACCCGCTTTCAGCAGTTCAGCTGTGATTCCGTCATCTCCCGGTGCCTTGTTGTTCTTCAACTGCTTGAGAGCCATTCTAATCTCGTATAGGCTGACGTCCGGAATATCTTCGGTATAGTGCCGGGTTAATTTGGCTCTAGGGTCTCTAGCCAAATCATGGACAGGCTTCTGGACTGAGGTGTACAAGCTTCCGTAGAAATTTTCGACCTCCCTCAAGATCTCAGGTTTCGAGGAGATAAGACTGCCGTTATCGGTCTTCAGACGCGTCAGCTGACTCTTCCCGATAGACAGATCCCTGGCGAACACTTTCGAGCCCCTGTTCTGCTCTATGGTGTCTTTGATGCGCTCGGTATTATGAGCACGTAGGTCGCGCGTTTGTAATTTTGAGATCTGTCTATTGATCCGCTGGTATTCAGATACGTCTATAGAAGACTGGAGTCTCATCTCGTTCCTCTCGTTCATGAGTTTGAGGGTCTGGTCTGAAAACTTTTTGGGTCTCTTTGGGCTGTAAGTTTTACAAAACTTAGACCCAACGGTACGGACAGCTTCCACCAGCCTGTCATTTAAATCGTCCACAGATACGCAATCCTCCAGGCAATCGAAGCGATTTTGAAGCTCGAGTTGGAAAGCCTCGGGGTTTTGGATAAGCACAGCAGTGGGGCGGAGCGTTGACTTCACCAGTCGAGCTCTTTCCAGCTTTATTTTGATATTCAATGTGCCTCTTACCATTCGGTGATCACTCCCGGTCTTAACGCTATTGATCACAGAGACATCATTGAATATGTGCCGCTTAGTTGACATGATGAAGTCAATCTCATTCCTCGTGGAACCATCCGGACTCACCCACGTCCACTTCCGGTGAGGCGACTTCCTGAAGAAGGAGTTCATCATGAAGAGGTCCTCCTTCTCCATGAAGTCCGCCAACAACTGCCCCTGATGGTTCCGCTGCCCATACCCAAAATTACCCACTCTCACCTCACCAACGCTTCGCTTGCCCAGTTTTGCGTTAAAATCCCCCATCACAACACTGTAGTGGGTATTCGAGGCATGCATGGCTCTGGAGATGTCCTCATACATAGCCTCGATCTCCTCATCGGGATGTGCCGACGTCGGTGCATACACCTGTATGACCTTCAACGAATACCTTTCGGAAATTCTGAGTATCAGGTACGCTACCCTACTCGACACACTTTCGATTTGGACAATGTTGTTTACGAGAGATTTGTGGACGATAAACCCGACACCACCTTGGGACTGCTGGTCGCCCTCCCGGTAGTAGAGCAAGTTGCCGGATTGGAGAATAACAGAGTCCTCCCCCTCTCTTCGGACCTCTGATAATCCTATAATATCCCACCGTAACTTGCTCACAGCTTCTTCCAGCTCGATGATCTTCTCGTCGGTCCTCAAAGTGCGTGCGTTATAAGTTGCCAGGTCCAGTCGTCGGGGTTGGCAGCGGAATCTCTGCTGGAGATTCTTAGCACCCCCTGCCCCGCCGTTACCCGTACCGCTGCCAGAGCCGGGGCTAGCGGGGCTGCCAGGGACTAGGGGCCGTGGACTATTTCGGCTAATCATCTAGGGTTTATGCCCAATAGACGACCACGCTGGGCAGACGGGTTGGTCGTCCGCAGGGCCAGACTGGTCGCGCCGGTGTCGCTGCTGCCCGACACCGACCTGCTCTATTTTTCAGCCTAGCCAGTTGAAAAACGGTTATCCCGCCGTTTGTCGGTTCGCCATTTCCTCGTTCGTCGATCAGCAGGGGCACCACGGGCAGGTGAGGCTGGCAGTTGGGGTGCCGAGATGGAAGTGCACCCCCTTACCCCTATTCTAAATAAATGGTATTAATAAGTATATAATGCACTTCAAAAATAACTTGGTAACATATTCCTAATATAACTTTTGGGATATTTTGTATAAAACAACAATAATGATGGGGGCCGGGAACTAGCATTTAAATTTTTTCAAAACTTTAGTTTTCGGCCTAGGGGCCGAGATCTGAAATATCAAGTCTTCCACACTTTCATGTCTTTTCTACAAATGGTGAAATATTTTTTCTCACGATTCTTTCTTTTAATAATGTACTTAATGCGAAGACTCACGCCATTAGTTTTCGGCCGTCAGTTTATGTCGTAATCATTAAAAATATGGATAAACGGGGAAGACCATTTTGGGGTGGCCGAAAATTAAAAGGTAGATGAAACGGTACTTCAGTTTTCGGCATAAGTTAAAATTGTATGAAAAGCATGGGGCCAAAAATTAAATATCACCTTAGATTTCGGTCATCATACGCCAAAGTTATAATTTATAAATTTTTAGAGCTATTTTATTTAACATACGATGTATAAAGTTATAAGTAAGTAATTTAAACGTGTGTCTTTAACTATGTCTATTTGTAAAATCACAACCAACTCCCAAAAGAATGGGCCGAATCAACGTTTACAAGCTGATATAAGCTAAAATAATTCTTACTTCTTAGCTATAATGATTTTCAAGCGTTCAAGCGTCCGAAGATCATCAACTCATTTACTACTTGGCAATTGTACCTTCTTTATTTTCTTTCACTTGTCCGATCGATTAATTGAAGTAAAGCCTAACACATAGGCTACTTTTTATCCTGTAAATAGCCATGTTTTCCGCGAGGTTTGTGAAAATCCAAAATTCACGCGCGGGAATTAATTCTTCAGGCACAATTACGGAACTGATTCGACTGTTTGGATTGGAGATAGATTGTATTAACACAAAGGCTACTTTTGTTCCCAAAAAATCCATGGTTCACGTGAGATATGTGAAAAACCGCGGGGAAATACTCCTTCACGCCGCAACTACAGAACCGATTTGGTAGAAATATAGCATGGAGTTAGATTATGTTCCGGCTAACACATAGGCTAATTTTTATCCCGGAAAATCCAAGACAAAATTCACGTATGGGAAATACCTACTACTTCACACCGCAACTACTGAACCGACTTGGCTGAAATGTGAAATAAAGTTAGAGCGTATTCTGAATTTATTGGTATTAGAGATTTGTGGAAAGTCGAAATCACGCCGGAGAAATAGTTCTTCATGCCGCAATTACTGAACTGATTTGGCAGAAATTTGGAATGGAAATAGATTATATCCTAGATAAACACAAAGGCAACTTTTTAAAGGACTTCTAAAACGGAGGAGGCTTACAATTCGTCCGAATCTTTTTTTTTATCTATGTTCCCCGATTACTCAAAGACGCCTGAACTGATTTGGAAAACTATTTTTTTGTTTGAAAGGGTATACTTACCAAATGGTCTCATGTTCATCAAGTCAGGATCTGATGATGGGATCCTGAAGAAATTGAGGGAATTCTTTAAGAATTGAGAGAATTTTATAAGCTCACTTGATGCGATTTGGGTATTATTTGAAAGAGTATGCTTTCCAGGTTGTTATATGGTCATTAGGTCACAATCTGATCGTGGAATCTTGGTGAAATCGAGGGAACTCTTCAAATTTTACAAATACTTTTGAAAGGATTTGGGTATTTTTAGTGGCATTTGCTTGCAGATGCTAACTTAATGGCAATAGGCATGAAGTCTGATGGGATCTCGGGGAAATTGATTGAACTCTTCAGTTGCAATAAGCGCACTTCCAGCGATTTGGGTATTTTTTTACATTGACTTGTGCATTTGCTTCCAGAAAGCAATATTTACACCGATTTCATAAAGGAGGTGGTTCTAAATTCATCAAAATTTAATTTATACGTTTATGCTAGTCTCTTGGAAGTAAAAAAATTCAAGTCTGAGTACAGACTTAAGCTACAGAGGTGCTTTTTAAGAAGATAGAAATAAAATAGAAAATTCTTTTCAAAAAATCAACTCCAAATGCCACTACAAAGTGTGAAATAATGAAAGTCGGGCAATGTTTCGTAAAATCTTAGTTCTTCGTAATACCTATTCGATGTGCGAAAAACTACGATAATATCATAGACAATCACCCGATTTCGAATTGGTGTACATTAAAATTATGACTCCAAAAGTCGTTTTTTTTTAAAGAATTTTCTATTTTTTCCCGGAAGAATCCATGGATCCCGTGAGATTTGCAAAAAAACGGAACTCACGCGGAAGAAATATTTCTTCACTGCCTTGTTGGTAATGACGTATTTCTGGTTTTTTGTTTATTTAAGATTACTGTATTATGTTGATTGTCATTTTAATTATATTTGGATATACTATGAAAATAATGATTAAGTTTTCATATCATTTCATATAATTTTAAACTTACCAATTCATTTTAAATCCATCGCAATGCAGTGGCCGAAAATTGAAATACCCCTTGCCGAAAACTAAAATTTGTGGCCGAAAACTGAATTTTTAGCTTTTTTCCAGATTAAATTAAAAATAAAAATAATTAATAACTTCCAGCATAAAACAGTTTTTTTTAAAATAAAATTGATTATACTGGCTTTCATATAAGATAGTGAGTGCAACTATAATATGTCTGCAACATTTTTTTCTGATGTCCTGAAGTTGATAGGAGCACTAAAAGGCCGAAATCCGGCACATCGACCCTAAGTCCAAGACAGACTTCGGGATCATATTGTAGAAGCGTACACTCATTGAAAGAAAAGAATTAGTATACGTCATAAGTACATTGAAGGGGAGTAAATTATTATTATTACTTATTAGCTTTATTAAAAATTGTCCTAACGTTCCGTCCTTCAAATGAGATATACGAATTTCTATGGTCCATTGTGAGCATAAACAGTTTTTAAACGTTTACGTGAAATAGGTACGCCAGCTAATAACTCTATGATCAGTATCACCAAAATCATAAGTGAAGGCCATTTATGTTCTTTAAGGAAACTTCAAACCGGAACTTTCCGTTATTATATAGAATCATGTTTGACGAACCAAACTAATTTTCACAGGTAGGTAGTTGTAGTTATGTTATGACCTCTAATTATAAATTTAAATTCATGAGTAATACTATTTTATTGTTTTATTGTAAGGAGCTCTTAATATAACGCGCAAGCTCGTCTCCCATTTGACCGGTTTTTTATTCAATGACATGAAGTAAGCTGACGCACTGTAAAGCGAGTGACAATGCAAACCGATTTCCACACTTATATTGAACCTTCATCACACTGGGAAGCTATTCACGTAATGTTTTCACACACTGAGTGATGTGAAACAAGAAAAAAGAAAAAAAAATGAACACTGACAAATTCACTTTATCTTGTATTGGTTTAGAGTGTAAAATTCACGTTGCGTTTAGTACGTTTAGTTTTACGCTTTTTTGCTCTATGTCAATAGCCGTAAAAATAATTTTTGAGTATTCCCAAAAAATGTTTTGATTTCAATATCGTCTGCTTACAAGTATATTTCGTAAATGCCATCACCTATTTAAACATTTCACATCATGAAATGTAGCCGATGCGTGACGCGAATAGCCCCCAATGTACTAGGTACCTGTAGCATAGCTATTAAAATACAAAAAAAAATACTGACCATTGCTTGTAATTAAACCACCTCTGAGCCACGGCGCTCCAAACTGGTATTCGTCAGATTTAGTAATATATTCGTTCATTACTATCTGTAATGTGAGAAAATAGTATATCAGAACATATAAATAAAATATTAGTAACGATAGTGTAGATCATGGTCAAATGTGATAATTAATGACGTAACGAATAATGAGTACAGTTCCATTGATAGAGATTTGTAGCCGATGGCATACAACAATCTATATTTCACTGATCTTTATTCTAAGGATTAAACATTCTATACAGTTGACATTTTTTGTGCCGATTTGAAGCACCCCCTCGAAGGTGCACGGCACTAAATTGATATTTGTTGGTAGAGACAATAGACATATGCTCTGGATAGGGCGGACGGCGCTAAAAATTTCGCCTGTTTGTCGGTGCCAAAAATGCTTGTTTTGCCACCAACAGTAAAGCCACGCCGTAGTTCGCTCAGCAGCCACATACAGAATTTTGACAGAGTGTGCTACTGTTTGCTTGTACGAAAACGGTTTACGTAAATCGTTCGGATGCTCATATCCTGAGTTTTCTTATCAATGGTAGAGACCGTCGTTTTGATTGTTATTTGTTTTAGTTCCATGGACTCTCACGCTAAGTCACGCAACAATCAGCGCCACAATGGCGAAAATCAAGTGTCTTCATTTTTATTACGTTGACAGTCTTAGATCCATAGAATAGAGATCAACGCTATATTTTCAGCAGGAAAGATTAATTTGTTTTGTTATAATCCGCTACTTGAAAAGATTCTGTATGGTGCAATACATGCAGGAAAACTGCCCACATGAAACACCACACACAAATATTCCAAAACTTTCTTCGACGCACGTTTCGTCCCGACACCGGGACATCCTCAGGAGATGTTGACTTCACAATTCGAAATCGTAGAGTGACTCGTGTCAGCAACGCGTAAGAACGCGTATACCCTTTCTAATGACTCACCCCACTGTTCGCCCCACTCACTTCGGCTAGTTTCGTACCCCCCGAAAAACATTTTCACTTACTTCCATATCTTCAGGGTTGCTGACGTTTACAATTCGCACGTTCATTGCATGTATTTGAGTGAGGGTTCCATACTTCTTTTGAAGGTACTGCTGAGTTAGAAAAATCAGCTCTGAAAAGAAAATAGAGAAATTTTTAGTTACAAACGTCAAGCAAAATTCGTGCAAATGGAGAGGCCTTAGTCCAGCAGTGGACTGAAATGGGCTGATGATGATGAATGAACGATTTGATCGATTAATAGCGAAAAAAAAATTGGTTGCCTGTAAAGTTAGTTTACTGACGCTAGTTCATCTTTGTCGCCCGTTCCGCGCTCGCGAGGTAACGCCGGTAACGCCGCATGAGCGAGGTAACGCCGGTAACGCCGGATGAGTCATGTTTTTTCGTGCGTGCAACCGGCTCTATCGATTTATAAGACGTTGTCACGTCAAAAAATATATCGGTTGCCATATATTTTTTACGACATGACCCATTAGACCGTAGCGTCGTCGCACGCGACAATTCAACGGATCGACGGACGAGAGACGAAGCGGGAGGGAGGGTGATGCGCTGCGTTGTCGGAGCTCCGCTGTGTTAGTGCTATCAAAGGAGATATCCAGAATATTCTATGGTATCTACGTTTATTTCGGCGGTGGCGTAATAAAAGCAAGAAAAGAACACGTTTGTATCTATCCATTGCGAAGGCTGAACTGAGACGCAGCCAGTGTTGCTGCGACGCTCTTGCGCTGCGATATCGTGCGTCGTCGCAACGCAGGTGTGGCATACAATGCGCTGTTCGGTTGCGACGACGCGACGCAACGCACTATTGGGGCCTCGCTCAACAGCGAAATGCCGCGCTCAACGCGGAGCTCCACGCCGCGCTACGTTGCTTACTGCAACTGTTGAGCTCCGCACTCCACTCATAAAAAGTGGAAGAATAATAGTTTCTACCTAAAAAAGCTGTTTGTGATACGGTCTAATGACTGGGTATACTGAAAACTAAACATTAACACAATAAAAAAGAAATAAAACGTTCTTTTAAACTCATTCTCATAAATGAGCCTCATTAAAACCATAATTAAATACGTTAAATTATATGTTAATTTTTTTATATATAATATTAATAAGCCTTGTGTCGTAGGTGGTCAAGGACGACAATCTACATTACATTAAATTAATGAATTAAATTTTAAATAACAGGAAAAATCAAGTTTTTCACGTTTTACTGCAGTGGATTTAGGTACTTAATAATATTATCATTATGTACAATTGTACACCTTCAGTTATTGGCACTTGATTGGCCCTGAGTAGCTCAAGTATAAAGTAATTTTGACACCATTATATACATACCAAACACCAGTATATACATACCAACCGAAGCCGGATTCGATAAAAGTGTTGATAATCAAATGTATGAAGAAAATCGCGATTGTGCATAATATGTAGTAAATAATGTTATTAAAGCAACAAACACAAATCAGCGAAAGATCAAATTTAACCAGAGTAAAAAATCAAATATCTGCTGCCCTTTCGAAAAAACCAAAAATACAAAGCGCCATCTATGAGTTCATTTTACGGTTTTTTCTAAGTACATCATAAACCCACCGCGGGTGAAGTCACATTTAAATTTGGTCCAGCTCTGATAATGGGAACTAATAGAAAACCGTATAAGTCTTAATTACGCAATTATTTGCAATAAATATGTGCGAGATAAACGCGCAAATAAAAAAAGAGTCATCGAAATCAGTTGACGTGAGTAAATAATTAATTTTTGTCACTGTTATGGTGACAAAAAAAATAATTATTATTGGACCTCAAATAATGTTTTATTTGGGTTCCTTACCAAAATGGTAAAAATTTAGATCGTCCAAGGTAAAAATGGAACCCTTATAGTGAGACTTTCCATCAGTCCGTCCGTCTGCCACACTCGATTATTTCTGTAACTTTTAAAGCTATCGACTTGAAATTTGGAATTGTTTTAGGCAATAGCGACCCAACGTCATTGCAATCATAAAAATTTGAAAATCGTATTTTATTATAAAAACCTGGGTGTTGAAATTTAAAAATGAAATATCAATATTGAAAACGTACCGTTCCCCCCTGTTCATTTGAAGTTTACCAGTTTATCGTTCAAAAAATCTGAAATAATAATGGTCAATAGGAATAAACGCATATTTTACAGGAAAAATAAAAACAAATCTCTAACTACCTACTTAGTAACATTTTTTTGATAATAGCAATAAAGCGCCAAAACAAAGTTAGGTAGGTATGCGGTTCGCCAACATACCTATGTACCTACGTGTAAATTATACTTCGTTTTACTTCTTTTATAGTACGGAACCCTCGGTGCAAGAGTCCCTCTCGCACTTGTTTTTTTTAATGTTGTTATTTTATATTAGAGACCAATACCTACTAGAAAAAAAGAGATAAGCAAATTCTTTGTGGCTGATTTAGGCTTTAGCTAAATACAAAACTTTTAAATTTTGTTCCATAGTCAAGAAAACATCAGATAGGTACCTATTAAATGTTTTTTAATGTTATTATTTTATATTAGAGACCAATACCTACTAGAAAAAAAGAGATAAGTAAATTCTATGTGGCTGATTTAGGCTTTAGCTATATGCAAAACTTTTAAATTTTGTTCCTTAATCAAGAAAACATCAGATACCTATTAAATGTTTTTTTAATGTTGTTATTTTATATTAGAGACCAATACCTACTAGAAAAAAAGAGATAAGCAAATTCTTTGTGGCTGATTTAGGCTTTAGCTAAATACAAAACTTTTAAATTTTGTTCCATAGTCAAGAAAACATCAGATAGGTACCTATTAAATGTTTTTTAATGTTGTTATTTTATATTACAGACCAATACCTACTAGAAAAAAAGAGATAAGTAAATTCTATGTGGCTGATTTAGGCTTTAGCTATATGCAAAACTTTTAAATTTTGTTCCTTAATCAAGAAAACATCAGATACCTATTAAATGTTTTTTTAATGTTGTTATTTTATATTAGAGACCAATACCTACTATAAAAAAAGAAATAAGTAAACTCTTTGTGGCTAATTTAGGCTTTAGCTATATGCAAAACTTTTAAATTTTGTTTCAGAGTCAAGAAAACATCAGATACCTATTAAATGTTTTTTTAATGTTGTTATTTTCTATAAGAGACCAATACCTAATAGAAAAATAGAGATAAGTAAAATTATTTGTGGCTGATTTAGGCTTTAGCTATATGCAAAACTTTTAAATTTTGTTCCATAGTCAAGAAAACATCAGATTCCTATTAAATGTTTTTTTAACGTTGTTATTTTATATTACAGACCAATACCTACTAGAAAAAAAGAGATAAGTAAATTCTTTGTGGCTGATTTAGGCTTTAGCTATTTGCAAAACTTTTAAATTTTGTTCCAGAGTCAAGAAAACATCAGATACCTATTAAATGTTTTTTTAATGTTGTAATTTTATATAAGAGACCAATACCTAATAGAAAAATAGAGATAAGTAAAATTATTTGTGGCTGATTTAGGCTTTAGCTATATGCAAAACTTTTAAATTTTGTTCCATAGTCAAGAAAACATCAGATATAAAATGTTTTTTTCTTCGGTTTTATAAGTATAGGCGTAAGAACTTACCAGGTGAAACGAAATAGTGAAGAGAATTGCCAATAATTGGCCACGCTTTTGGTCCTGGTATTTTTCGCATTAATCTAGCATTTGGACTAAACCAATCGCACGCCGCTACAACAATAATAACGGCCAAAATTAACACTAAATAAAACAACATTCTCGTTTCTTAAACAAGTTCAAACTGAGACTGTGTAATAAATCTGTTAGGACTTCGGCACAGAAAAAACTTGATAATGGAGCTAATTTTGGCTTGCGACTTCGCTTCATTATGTAATTCATAGTTTTTAAAACGACGAGATAGGTACTAAATTTAGTACCTAGTGTGTCTTTCGTCTGTGTATGTTAAAGATAGATAGATAGATAAATACTATTGCACACCACAGAATAAAAATAAGAAGAAAGAAATAATTTAAACACAAACTTAGGAGTACAATTTGGCGGCCTTATCGCTACATAACTATTTATATATCAGTAACAAGTCGAATAAGCTCTCGTTTTTGTAAATATTGCGTTAGAGATTGAAAGAAAAATGGACTTTATTGTACAAATTAATCAGAGAACTACTGAGCCGATTTTGAAGAAACTAACACTGTTCCAAGTTAAAAGTTGAATTAAAATATTTTAGCCAAATTAAAAGAATGATTACAATCTGGAGAAATTTTGTAAGTACATAATCTAATTTCGTCTAAGTGTATGTAGGTATATCTGTTTCGAATCTCTTGTGAAATTAGGTACTATTATTATAAAAAGCGAATACCTATATTACGGTTCCTCATAACTAAAGCCGCGTGGGACCTTTTGATTTGCATATTTGCAAACGCTATTTGTAACTAATTGGTCAAGTGCGTTAGTAGTAAGCCGACCGCAGTAGTGTTTAAAGAATGTATGCCTCCAAGGATTACTACACAAGAGTCTGCACGCACGTTTCCATGGAAACAGTTTCCGCCAAATTGTGGCGTTATTAGTGGGAAATTTTGAATCTTGTACGAAGAAAATATGCATAAAATGTTCTGTAGGGTTAGTCAGGTTTTTGTACGAATTTCGAGTCGCATCGCCAGGAGGAATTCGATTCGTTTGGGCGATGCGAGTACACTCGAAATTCGTTAAAAACCTGTACTAATCTAATCCCTCTGATGGCCATATCCTCAGGTTCCTTATCGCTGAGATCAATGTTATAGTCTGACTAATGACAACTCTAATTCTGCGTCAAACTGCATCTAGTATTATTTCATTACCCACGACGGAACGGAGTACGGGTATATGCGTTTAGGGTGAGAGACCATTTGTACATTACTCTATTAAAACATTTTTATGTTTGTTTGTATGTTAAATTGTTCACAAAAACCAATAATGCAAAAATATTTTTGTTTGTTTGTTTGTTTGTGCACATCGATGTTCCCATTTATTTCAAAAACGGCTTGACCGATTTAGATGCGGTTTTCTGTGTAATGTTTGGTGTTCAGCGGCAGCAGCGTGGTCTTCTCCGAAGGGAACGAGTCTCTTCGGGGGTACGGGCCTCGAGGCTTGCCTCCTTACCCGGGCGATGTGTCGCGGAGGCGCAGCGCGCCCCCGGTGTCGTTCTTCTAGCCCCGGTAAGGGGCTAAGGCCTCGCCGTCCTGGCTTGTGGCCTGTGGGTCTTGATTAGCTGGTGACCCCGCGCGGTCAGCGGTCATGTCGCTGCCCTGCGCGGGGATGTCGGGGTCCAGTTGAGTGAACCTCGCGTCGTCATCATCGTCTCCATCGCCGTCTACGCGCAACCGCGCGGGGGACGGAGACCGCAGGAGCTCGCGAGGTAGCGGACGCCCGTTTGGTGGTCGATCGAGGAGTGGTGCGATCCCGTGGAGATGCGCGCACGGCCCGTAGTCCGCGCGAGCGAACAGGCGTTGTGCGAGGGTGCGGACAAATTCCTCCACGGTGGGCGTCCTGGTGTCCCGGTGTATCACGTCATTCCTGACGTACCTCGGGGCTCCTACAATCAGGCGCAAGCACTTGTTTTGTTGTACCTGCAGCCGGCGCGTCTGGGTGGCTGAACATAGGGCATACCAAGCAGGTGCCGCATACGTCAGACGAGAACGGATATACGCCCCGTAGATGCGGAGCTTGGTCTTCGGTGTTAGGCTGGAGGCTAGGACCTGGCTCAGCATCGACACGGCAGCCTTCGCCTGGTTCACGGCGTGATTTACCGTGAGTACCATGCTTAGGTTCCGGTCGATGCGGCACCCCAGGTAGCACACCGAAGTCTGCCACTGTAGGTCCTGTCCTCGGAGACGCAGCTGACGCAGCGGTTTCCACCTGCCGAACATGATGGCGGCCGTCTTGCCCACGTTGACGGCCATCCTCCATCTGTCCAGCCACTCCGGCAGCAGGTCCAGCAAACGCTGCATGCGGTTGACGGAGACGATCTGGTGGTGTGACGACGCGAGGTACGCACTGTCGTCGGCGTACAGCGACAACAGCACGTCATCCTCACCCTCGCGCAGGTGGCCAGTAAGGGTGGGGATGTCGTTTGTGTAGACTGCATATAGGCACGGCGATAGGCAGCTGCCTTGAGGTACTCCGGCACGTATTGGACGCGGCTGGGAGTCAGCGCCCTCCATGGAAACGTAGAAGGACCGGCCTTCCAGGAATGATGCCACCAGCCGCACGATCGCGGGTGGCAAGGTAGTTGGTAGGAGCTTCGCCAGGAGTATGGTGTGCCACACACGGTCAAAAGCCTTCTCGATATCTAGGAAGACCCCAACCGTGCAGTGGCCCTTGTTCTTCTCACTGGCGATGTGGTGTAGACCTCTTGCCAGCTGGAGCGTCGTTGAGTGGTTGCTGCGAAACCCGAACTGCTCATCACGCAGTTGGATGTGGGGGGCGAGTCTTCGCAGCAACAGACGCTCAAACAGCTTTGCGAGGTGCGACAAGAGGGTGATGGGACGGTAACTTCCTGGCAGGCGGCGGTCCTTGCCTGGCTTGGGGAGGGTGATCACCTTCCCCTGTTTCCAGGACTCCGGGAAGTGGCCGGTGCGGAGTATCCCATTGAAGAGCCTCGTTAGTGCTATGAGGGCTCTCCTAGGCAGCTGCTGAATTGCGGCGATCGGTATCCCGTCGGGACCTGGCGCCTTCCGTTTGGGGAGTCGGAAGACGGCCTTCCTCAGCTCAGACGGGGAGATAAAATCTTCTCCCCGGAGTGGAGGTGTTGGGGCCGACAGGAACTCTTCCACCTGTTGGTGGATCGCCGCGTGGTGCCTGGTGGTCGTGGCATCTGTAGCCGGTGAGTTGGGAGTAAATTGGCCTTGCATATACTCCGCCATTATCTCTGCGCGTTCGCTGGCGGAGTATCTTCGCCTACCCTCGCTGTCTAGTAGTGGGTAGACGGGTGTGGTCGTTCCGGTGAGGGTCTTGCACAGGTGGTACAGCGAGGTCTCGGACTCAGACGCCTCGTCGATGGTCCGCTCCCAGTCCAGATCCTCGCAGGCGTCGAGTGCTTGTGATACCTCCTGTGCAAGACGGTTGAGGTCACGCTTGACCCTCGGACAGCGAGTACGCGCCCATAGTTTTCGTAGGGCGCGCTTCCTCTGTAGCATGTCCCGGAGCGAGCTCGGTAGCAGGTCCCGTCGGCCAGCGTGAGGCAGTTCGGTGGTAGCGTTAGTTTTCGCTTGTTTGATAGCTGCCGTTATCTTCTCGGCGGTCCTGTCCACATCAGTAGAGGTGTAAATGGGACCCGCGAGCTCGAGCTCCGACAGCGCGATTGAGTACTTCTCCCAGTTTGTTCTTGTTCTGGGAGTGCGTGGTATGGTGAAGTCGCGCTGGAGGTTCAGCGTGACAAGTATTGGCAGGTGTTCCGTGTCGAGGTCATATATTACCTCGACACTGATAGGGTGGTCTATTCTGTGATGCAGCACGATGTCCAAAACATCGGGCTGATGGTGTGGATTGGACGGGACGTGGGTCGGCGCGCTCGGACCCACAACTCCGTATCCATGGCGCTCGCTGTCCTCGTGCAGCTGCCTTCCAGTCGTGTTGTTGACCCGCGAGCCCCAGGCTTGGTGCTTCGCGTTAAGGTCACCCACGACTAGTGTGGGGCCTTGCCACTCGAGGAGGGTCAGGACATCAGTGCTGCAGAAGTCGCTCGCTGGTGGTTTATAGGCGGCATAGATGTTGAGCTCCTGGTCTCCACTTTGGACACGTACTCCCTGCGTACGAAGAGACGTGTAAGGTGCGTGCTCCAGCTCCTCGTGCACTAGGTCCCGCCGCACCAGGGCGGCCGTACCCCTGTAGGCGTAGCCCCGGGGCGAGACCTCGTCGCGCCGGTACACGAAGAAGTTGGGAACTCGGAGCTCCACGTTGTCCGTGAGCTTAGTCTCACCCAGGAGGATAATGTGGACATCCTGCGACTGGGCGAGTGTGGTTAGCTCCCGGACGTGTCCTCTAATGCCACCCGGGTTCCAGTAAAGCACCCTCAGTGTGTGAGGGCGCGTGTGAGCACGGCCATCCCGGCCGCGATCGCCGGCATTAGCCCCTGGCCCTGTAAGTACGCCGCCAGGCTGGCCATCACCGCCTCCATCACAACCCGGACTAGGGCCATAGCGTCCGGGCTGCTCTGTCCTTCCCCCTGGATGTTATGGGGAGGAGCGACGTTGGTGGGCTGAGCGGTTGTTGGTGTATGCTGACGCGCGGCGTTCCGGGCGGGCACCCGGGCATCCTCCGAGAAGAAAGCTTGGGCGGGTACCCGTATTGCTGCACATTCAGGCAGGCGGGCGGGTGGTGCAAGTGGGCGGGGCGGTTTTGTGAGCGCTACTTGCGGCACCTGAGTTGACGTATGGGCGGGCGCCCGAACGGGTATTTGGGCGGATGCCTGAGCTGGTGCTTGGGCGGGCGCCTGAATTGGTATTAGGGCGGGCGCCGGAGCCGGCGTTTGGGTAGGCGTCAAAATCGGTGATTGTGCGGACGCCTGAGCTGGTGTTTGGGCAGGTGCCAGAGCTATTGTTTGAGCAGGCGCCTGATCAGATATTTGGACCGGCGCAGTCATCCGTGCGATCACACAGGTGGGCATATCAGTTTGTGGCTGGAATTGTTCTCCATCCGGCACGTGAGATGGGCCCCGCGAATGAGGCGTGGAGGCTGCGGTAGGCTCAGAGCGAGGTAAGCGGGCAGCTTTTCTGTTCTTCCTTCGGCCCGACCTCGTAGCCCGGCCGCGTTCGGTAGGCGGGTTAGCTGGCGGCGCGAGGGTCGTAGGTGCGTCCACAGTCTGCAGCGCGACCGCTCGTTGCGTCTGGGGAGCGCCTTGCGCCTGAGAAACTCCAGGCGTGGGTGTTGAAGCGGCGCCAATGGCGGCGGTTGTGAGCCTCGCGGTGCGTGGCTCGGCGCCTCCAGTGGGCGCTGGCGGTGCGCGGGGGCGGGGGGGTTGGACGTTGATGCCCCGTTTCCTGGCTTCCCGTCTGAGGTAAGGGCACCGATGATCGTTGGCGGCGTGCCCCTGGCCGCAGTTGGCGCACGTTGGTGCGTCTGTGCGAGGCCGGGGACAATTGCGCACCAGGTGTTCTCCAGCGCACCTTATGCACCTGGTCGGTCGGTGGCAGTTGGTGGACGCGTGCCCGACAAGCTGGCAGCGGTGACACTGGGGTGGCCGGCTTCCGCCTCGCCATGCCTCCACAGTGACACCCGGCATGCACAGAATCTCAGTCGTTGCGTAGAGTGCCGCCAACAGCTCCTGCGACATATGGGCCAGCTGTACAAAGTATAGGCAGCCGTGTTTGCCCTTGGCTGGCGGCAGCGCCCGCGCGGACTCAGCCGGAAACCCCAGGCGTTGGAGAGCCGCAACCACCTCTTCAACTGGAGTCTCGTAGGGGAGCCCGCGAATGGCTACCTTGGTGGGACGTTCTGAGTCTATGCTGTAGCAATAAAACGAGATCGCCTTATCTCGTTCTGCTTCCTCGGTGAGGTACCGTTGTACAGCCCGGAACTCCTCTTCAGTCTGGGGTAGAAAACGCACACCTCTGCCCAGTGGGCGGGCGCTGGGAGCGTGACCTAATACCCGTCTTAAGTTCTCGAAATGTCTCATCCAATTTGGGAGGCATTCGACCACCAAGGGCGGGTACTTGCGTGGTGCTGTCACGGTGGCACCAGTAGCGGTGGCGGCAACAGCAGCGGCGGCGGCGGAGGCAGCGGATGATATGATGGGCGTGGGGGCCGGTGGCGGGGTATGGCGTGCGGCCTGTGACAAAGCAGCGACTGCAGCATAAGATGTGCTAGGCTGCGGGTCAGACACATCCATGTGTATGCCTCGATGGGTAGGCGATGCAAGTCCTGCGTAGCTAGTCGAATCTTTCGGCCAGGTAGCAAACTCGCAGTGCGCCGTGGAGTGCGCGGACGGCTGCAAGGACGGCGATGGTGGCAGCGGCGTGGTTGCGCTAGGCTCGACAGTAAGGGAGTGCGCCGGGCTACTCGGAGCTAACGAGCTTGTGGAGTGCGTGGTTTTGGGCGTCGGCGACGTAGAGAGTGCGGTTGCCCCGGCTTCACAGTCATTGGATGATGGTGGTCGCGGCAACGGGGAAACTGGTGTAGGCTGCAGCGGCGGTATCGATAGCAGCAGCGATTGCATTTGCGGTGCCAGTGGCGGCATCAGCGACTGCGGCGGCTGTGATCTTGATTCCAGCAGCGGTTGCGTAGGCGGAGGCATCGCATATGGTGGCGGCCGTGGTGTTGGTGGTTGTTGCGACGACGATGGCGGCGTCTGCGGCGATGGCGGGGACGGAAGCGCCTGATATTTCATTGGCGGGCGTCTCTCGTCTGTTTGTGCCGGTGAATCCGGCGAGGAATCCTCGGGCCGAGGACGCTTCGCTGTTTCTGCGCCAGGTGTAAGCTCAGTTACACCGGCTGCGAAGTCTGCGCCAGCGTTCTCAAGAGGAGTGACGGTCTCGGTGGGTTGCGCCACTTGTTTGACGCGAACTCGCGACCGAGATCGAACTAACTCAGTCCGCGGTAAGGTCGATGCATTATCCCGGCGAGAGGTGGATTGTGGGATACCAGTCCGAGTACCCTGTCTTCTCCGGCGTTGTTGTAAGGGAGGTTGTTCCCTGTCGTCGGACATATCGGTGGCTATGTCACTGCTTCCCTGAATGTAGGTACGGGCTGAAGTCCCCTCGGCGCGTGCAACCACACCAGGCGAGACCCTGACGGGAGACCCAGCGAGGCGCCCGCGAGCGGGGACACAGTTCCGCACCTACAGGTGTTAGTGAGGGCTTAGGCAGTATTGTGTGGATTCTATACGTTTTTACGACGAAAAACGTGAAGGAATTCCGCGCGGATTTCAATCGGCGGGTAGCAGGCGCTCGCGCGCAACGCGTCGACCGGTTCCTCAAGCCGCACGGCGCGGGCCGCGGCGAGTACAACACGACGGGGCGCGGGGAGCGGGGGGCGCGTGGACCGATAAGAGCTCCGCGTGTTCACTGACACGACCGCTTGTGACGGCGGCCGTGCACTGAATTTTTATTAGTTTCTTGGATTTGTTATTATACTGATAGGTTCTTAGTTCTTACTTTCCTTTAGTCGGGGAGTTTCAAAAAAATTATTTAATCCTTTTTCAATTACAAGTCTGCAATAGTCGTGGGTGTTTTAAAATTTTTTAATTTTCCACTTGTCACTTATTGATTTTGGGATGTGTATATTATACATGTATGTTAAATAAAGATCAAGAGGGTTTTAGTTACATAGTGTATATTACATGTTAAACAATGATGAAGTACGCTACGTTAAATTAATAACCTCCTGTTTGAAGTCGGTTAAAAATAAATCCGGTACGCTGCGAATTTTCCTCTAATGTTTGGGCCAAGCGAATCTTTTAAAATACCTACTGAGGTAGGTATAGCTAATTTGTTGTAGTGGTTAACCTTCTTGAATTATATTAAGAATGGCTTTAATATTTCCTGCTACTTTGCCAGTACACACCGTTTCACTGATATAATAACCACAGATAAGTAAGTTTATGACGCTAAAACGCTAAAACGGTTTCTTTGCGCATAGTTAATAACAACTGAAAGACAAAAACAAACAAACAAACGAACAAATACACCTTCGTGGTTATAATGCGAATTTTATTTATGTTTTATAATATTATCATTACTTTATTATGATATCGGGTTAAATTTGGTTGGGTTCAAGGCGAAAAATTTAACAATACATATTTTATACCTACCTACCTACATATTTGGTATTGTAATGTTTACAAACTGGGTGTTTTTTTTTGTTAATAATTTTGGGTGATAGTAGAAGAAAATCTGAAAAGATAATAGTTAATCAGTATTCTACACACAAATATTAAAATAAATTTCTATCGATGTGTAAGTACGCGTATCTTGATCACACGATGAAAATCTCGTGAAAGCGGAGAAGGAAAAATTATACATTGGTATTAAGGGGATTTATTGAATTTATTTTTGTCTTTCTCACTCTTACGTACATACGTTGGTAGGTGCGCTCTTTCCGTAATCTGTGTGCGACATGCAGCGCCGCGGAAGAATAACAGAAAAACGACCTTTTACCTAATTACGCAAAAACTAAGCCAGTTATCAAAAATCTATTTCTAAGCGTTTTTGGATATTATTATTACCGACACTTTAAAACAAAAATTACAATTACATCCAATGTAGTTTCCGATATGTAGATTCGAAAAACTGAGATTTTGGAGCAACTTTTGGGAGAACTTTATATCGAGAAAATTTTATCCAATTGTGTTTCTGCTTCTAACGATCTAAGATTAAAAACCTAAAATACATGACGTGTAAATTTTAAAGTAATTGTCTTTATAGTTTTTAAATAAAACGAAATGAAAAATCGCTGAATTTAATATAATATTATGATCTAACAATAACAAAAGTAAGTACCTACCTACTAGAATGTGATGGCCACCTAAGTCGCCGCTGTCGAGACTAAATAACGACGATTCTGGAGCAATGAGGCCCTTCGAAGGGCCCCAGATAACGTAGCAACGAGTTCGAATTTCAACCTCTGATTTTTTGTCATTAGAGCTGCTGTTTTCAGCCAGGCTTTGAGATCCAGCCAGCGTCGGCATGTACAGTCGCGGAATGATAAGGTTCGCCACCTTAGTGTCGATTTTCCCTTGCACGATAGTACTGCAAGTGTCCATAATGTCAACATACTAAAACAATCGACTAGTGCAAACGAATCAATTTGAAAATTGACGAACCTTTTCATTCCGCGACTGTACGAGTCCTTTGTAGAGTCACCAACTTTATTTTTCCGTTATTGCGGGTTGCGGGTTGTGGATGTGAACCACTTCGAACCAAATCTCAAGAAGCTCTTAGATCAAGGGCAGCATACAGAAGCAGTAGTTACAGAACTAGTAGGTGGTATGCATTGTGTGGAACCTCCTCACTCTGAAGTCCAGTAAACGTATTCTGTAACTCGGTATAGGCATCAAAGAATGATAGCCACAGGCATATATTTTGTTTTTGACGTGATAACGTTTAATAAATTGATGAACACCAGCAACACACATGAAAAATAGTAACGTTCCGCTTAACGTTCCATCTGAGCCTGTGCGTGCAAGCGAGAGCGCGCAACAAGCGATAGAGAGGCACGGTAAAACAAACGATAGAGAGGCCAATTATGACGTTATCACGTAAATCTATCGTCCGTTAACCGACCTTACAGACAACCAATTTTTATTTCATGGCAAATGGTTATCCATCGACGGTTTGCCATGAAATAAAAATAACATTTACGTTGGAAACCTTCAATCGATACAAAATATATAGCAGTGGCTAACATTCTATGATAAGCACCGAGTTACAGAATACGTGTGCCGGTCATCGCCTATGGCCAGTGGCCAATTTCTATAATAAAACTAGCTGACCCAGCAAACGTTGTTTTGCCATATAATTTTTTTTTCTCACTTAGGGGCGTAAAAAATAGATAACAACCTGCTCCCAGACCTAGTGATCACACACTGAAAGTTTCATAACGATGGGTCCAGCCGTTTCGGAGGAGTTTGGTATTAAAGAAAAGCGAGAGAATTTTATATATTAGAGATAAAAGTGTTTTTGTTCTTTAGAAGAACACTGACTGATAAATAAATGAGCGAAGTGAAATCCAAATTTACTAAAAAATATCTGCCAGTCACGAAGGTCAAGTAGTTCTTATCACTGACCTTTAGTATCCGATTTTGTGATGTCAATTACAACGTGAATGGGAACAAAAGAACGATATTTTTCGGATGAAGCCAAATATAGTTGACTTGACTTTATCGTTGTTTCGTTAATTACTTAGCAGCAATTTACCCGCAAAACAAAAAAAAACGCAACCTAGACTTGCTTTCTTGTGCATTTGTCTGGCATTTCAACGCATTTCCAGGAGCGAGTAGAGGCTAAAGTTGATAAAAGGCCCAGCCCGTAATAAATATAAGGCCTCCCAAGTTAATCCAATCAAAAATTTAGGCAATTGATATCGTTACTCAAATTCACAGCTCGCAAATCCCAAACCATTGATGTACCCGTACTTTGATTTACCCTAGAACCATGTAATATGCCAAGAGCTAAGGTCTCTTAACACACCAAGAAAAAGTGTGATATTGGGGATTCACTGTCATTGAATATCACTTAAAAAGACGTCGACAACGCTATTGGTAGCTATTCCATACAAATTGTTCAATCTCGTTATGATTGACTGATCCATCCAGTGCCAGCCAATCAACCAACCTGTCTGAGTTACCTATGTGACAGTTTATACTATAGATAGTAGGCATATGTGAACGAAAGAAATGCTTTTATGCCGTATTCATTTCCTGTTGCTATCTATTTAAGTTTCAAAAACTGACAAGTTAAATCCATGTAAAATAAATCCATACCGATCTTTATTCCCCGCAATTCGTGTTCAGCAAAGATTAGCATTTGTGATCGATCGAAAATAAAGCCTTGTTATAATTAAATTAATATTTTTCAATTATAATTTGCATTTGGCTTTACTTGAAATTTTTGTAGCACATCGAATTCACAGAAGCTTTGATTCAAACCTTCTTATTAACATACAGTTGGACTTCCATAAACTTCAGTAATGTAACACCTAACGTTTATCTCAATAATCTAGCTATAAAAGAATCCAGTTAATAATATAGCTTCAAGTTTGAACTTACTAAGCAATAATAAGCACGTACTTATTTTGCTGTACCATTTAGTATTGTCTACCATTTCTAATCCATCTAATGGTTTGAATGGGATCAGAACGCACAATGCTTAATCTTTTATAAATACAGACATACATAATGCATTTTTAAAGTTATATATTAAATCCAAATCTGTCCTGATATTCTGCATGACTAAGATTTATATACGAGCATTATAGTTAGGGAGTATGTGAATATTTTTGAAAGACCGTTTTTTATTTAATCACAAGTTGAGTACAGTCACGGAATGAAGAGATTCGTCAATTTTTAAATTGATTCGTGTGCACTATTCGATTGTTTTGGTATGTTGAAGAACCTTTTCATTCCGCGACTATACTTGACTGCAACTTCATTTGTGCCCCTAGCATTGGCGGCGAATTAAAATTGCATCCCTAAATTTTGTCCTCCCGCAGGGACCAAATTCGGAGATGAACCACGGGGATAAAACTATTTTATCCCCATGGTTGAACTGAATATTATTCCCCCACGTGGATACAAAACATAGAGCTGGCAATGTTTTGGATTATGAGTGCATACATCTATTAGGCCGGGATTAACCTTTTGTCCTTTGCCTGTGTTAAAATCTCCCATGCTGGAGATAGTAAAGCGGAAAAAATCATGAACATCGTCTGAACTACTTTTACAGCCCATACAAAACGGACTCGGTTCTCTTCTCCGAATGAGAAGAGTTTGGTCGAAGCCCATCACGTCAGTTTAGTTCGGGTTGGCAGAGGCGATGTATTATTAAAATGAACTTTTTCGCATTATTTCGTGAATGAAAACTATTCCTCATTAGAACATGCCTACTGTTTCTGTATACGTATTCATTGTCTTAAGATAATGGCGGTGACGTCATTTCAGAAGTTTTGTTGTAGATAAGGTTTTCTTAGTGTTTTTTTGCTTGCCAATGGTTTTTTTACTTACCATCGCAACCGACGCGTCGATTATATTCTTTTATTTATTATATTTGATTTTAATATTTTTATTCACATGAACAAGACGACAAAGAAAGAAAAAGAAGAAAGAAAAGAACAACAATACAAAAAGTGAGAATTTATATGAGAAAAAATTCAAACATGAAAAAAAAATGGACACGGAAAACATTAAAATTCAAAGCCACTTTTAAATAATACAACTGTAAAACCTCGATTAACCGGACTTATAATTGTTGTCGCAGGCGTTCGGATAATCGAAAATCTGGATAATCGAATTTATGAAAAAAAGTGGGTTCAAAAACAACAAATGGATTTCAACAACACAATACAATAGATTAGAACAATTTTCATCGAAAATCAATGTTTACTAAGAAATAGATACATTTTCCAACATATTTTATGCGTTGTATGCATATAATATGTATAAGTAAAGTTATACTTGTATAAATTTATATACAAGTACATTTGTACTTGTTGTATATATAAGTACATTTATACATAAATTGCATATATAAGTAAATTTATACTTACATAAATTCGAGCTGTAGGTTTTTATATTTGTCGCAGTTGATAGTCCGGATAATTCTGATTTCGGATAAATGAGGGCCGGATAACGTAGGTTCTACTGTTATCATCACCAGCTCTTCATCTATCGTGTCAAAGAAGATAGGTACGAGTATAAATATTGAAGTTGAAACAGTAAAACTGGATATTATTGTTTATTGTGATAGGTACCTAAACATTCATTTGAAAATGTATCTTTTTTGTTTTTCGCTTCTCTTTTTTTGCAATGTTGTACTTGGTGAAGATTGTGTGACCGAAAATTTCGAAAATGGCATCGATGCGTTCACAAACTGCGATACCAATGTCAGGATGGTGCTTGCGGAGTATAGCGCTTTTAATATGATTAGTCCTCATCCAAGAAGTACTAAATTCATTATGCCCCAGGTACAGACCAGTGGATTGCCTTGCTTGAGATCGCCTATCTTTACAGTGACCAGAGGGGGAATTTTAGAAGTCAACAGATACACCACGTCAAAAAACAATAGTGACTATTTATATGTTGATGTTGCGATGGCGAATTTGACGACTGTTATTAGAGGTATTATCAGTCCCAGCCAAGCGCACTTCGTACCAGGTTGGGATACCTTCAGGGTGATGGTTCCTGGATCTGGTACCTTTAGAGGCCTTGTGAGTATAAAAATATTAAAAAAAAAATACTTTTATTCAACACTTTGTTAGGGTTCCATACCAAAATGGTAAAAATGGAACCCTTAAGGTCAGACTTTCTCCGTCCATCTGTCCGTCCATCCATCTGTCACACTCGATAATTTCAGTAACTATTAGAGCTATTGGCTTGAAATTTTGAATAGTTTTAGGTAATAGTGACCCAACATCATTGAAATCATAAAAAATTTAAAATCGTTTTTATTTCTATTTAAAAGGAGGAAAAAGCGGGGCGTTAAAATTTCAAAATTAAATAACAATATTGAGTGGGGTATCATAAGGGCGCTACTTGTATATTCTAAAACAGATTTTTATTTATTTTTATACTTAATAGTTTTTCATTTATTGGGCAAACTGTCAAAAACCGTTCCCTCTTAACAAAAAAATTACCCCCCTTATTTCCGAAGTTTATCGTTCAAAAATCTGGAATAATCATGGTCAATAGGAATAAACGTATATTTCACAGGAAAATAAACTCAACTCTATAACTAGTATACTTTTTTTGATAATAACAATAAAGCGCCTAAAACAAAGTTAGGTTTGCGGTTTGCCAACTAAAGAACCTACGTGTAAATTATACTCGTAAATTCTTGATCAAAAGTGATTTTTTTAACGTTTTACTTCTTTTATAGTATGGAACATTCGGTGCGCGTGAGTCGCACTTGGCCGGTTTGTTTTTTATTTTGGTGGCCTCAAAAAACACTGTTGCGAATTGTGAACATTCTGACTTTGTTGGTTTGATTGCTTCATTTTTACTTTTGTTTTAAATGACATCTCAACAGTAACAAGGAAAGTTTTCTTAAAAGATTTCTTAATTTTTTACAGATAAGGATTCAAGGAAAAGATCCAGGTTCAATTATCTTGATTGACTCGTACCGATTCATTTCACCTACGTACAACAGGGATTTATGCAATATATATGAAGATGAAACCACGTCTACTACGACAACAACAAAGGAACCACAAACAACAACAACGCAGCGCGTTACGGAATCCCCAACAACAGCAACAGCGGCTACGGAATCCCCAACAACAGCAACAGCGGCGACGCCCACTGCCGGTCCAAGCACGTCAACACAAGCACCGCGCCTCTCTATATCATTGCAAAATAAAATTAAAGAGTTTAAGCTTAGCATAAAGAAGTTTTTTAAATAGATATACAGGTTTGCTGAACTATTAAATATTATAAAAAATATTTTTGTAAAGTGATTTCTATATAATTATCATGTAATCAAATTAAAGTTAAGAAATAAAGGTAATCCTTTTCAAGGAATATTTTGCAAAATTTGTAGACCATGGGATTTTCCGGGAAATAATAATATTAATTATTATCCTCTTATCCTCTTACCAAAGGTTGCCTGGAAGAGATTGCTCCAGCAATAAGGCTGCCTTTGCGCTCAATGTATTCCATTGTATTTTGTTTCTCTATTTGTGTTTTTCTGTATTTGTGTGCAATATATCTATATATATAAAAGAGTGAGGCATTTTTGTTGGTCCATGGATTCCGCCAAAACTATAAGTCGTAGAGATCTGCTAGGTTTTTTTTTTATTATGTTACAAAAAACTTATTACTAGCTTATTCTAATTACTATACAAGTCTTGCCCGCGTGGAATGGTGGCAAGAATACTGGCTGCATTTCCGCGTTGAACAGCTAGGCTGATACGTTGCGCAAAAAATGAACCAGCCCTTCTGTCACCAGTTGAAGTTATTAAACGCGGGGAAAGCTCTCGAACGAATTTTTTGGCACTATGACTCCATGGCCCCAGGGTCTCCACGGCAAACGGGACAAATATGTAACTCTCTAATAGAGAGGCATATTTGCGACGCTTACCTGATTCAGCAGTTTCAGCTGCGGCTCCCGGCTTTATTCTGTCTCCCTGATATGAATCGAAGCCAACGTGTCAACGCATGTTGCGTCCCACATCAGCGCCCGACCCCGTTCCCAGGGAACCAGCGTCAATCCATCAGGTTTCTTGCCATCATCACGACTAATTCCTGCTGGCTCCAATAGGGCAGGAATATCAATGGTGGCAAGAGCCCTTTTTATAACGTCGTTGAGGGAACCATGCCGAAAAAGCCTACCGGCACTCCTGTGGCAAGAGAGTCCGTGAATTCCAAACTTATCTACCTCTTTTCCACACGGACACCTGTGCTCGTGGCACAGTGGTGCACCCAACCTGAGTCCTACAGCTACACGGAAACTTTCGTTTTCGAGAAGAGTGCCGAGATTCCTGGATGGCAGGGCGTGGAGCCAATAGCCAGATTCTTTTTCAGACAAAGCTATAAACCTTGCACGATCTCGATTCTCGAGCACTTGTAAGATTTTGTTCTAAGGTTGTGTGTGTCAGCCGAACCAACGGCACATCCCAAAGTTTTTGTGTAGTACGTTCCTCCGGGATGTCCCACACAAAAACGGGACACCTGACCTTCCAACTCTCTAAGGCCTCTGTGGCATAGGTTAAAGAAACCGAATTGGAACCGAGACTTTGAGAACTGAGCTCATGTATACTATGCACAGAGGATAGAAAAGCCGGAAGAGCAACACTGGAAATTTTTCTCACGCCGATGCCACCATATTTGACCGGTAAATATTAGTAAAAAATCTGCTAGGTTGATATTAGGTCATGAATTCGTACTAAGACGGCGCTTCCAGAAATTCAAACTTTAAGGGGTAAAAATCATACATTTAAGGGATTTTCCCATAGAAAAATGAAATTTTTGCGTTGATCCAGGGATTCCGGTGAAACTAATAGTCGTAGAGATCTGAAATTTGGTACCTAGGTTGACATTGGGTCATGAATTCGTACTAAGACGGCGCTTTCAGAAATTTAAATTTTAAGTAGTAAAAATCGTACATTTAAAAGATTTTCCCATACTAAAATGTAATTTTTTTCATTGTTCCAGGAATTCCCGAAAAAATAAAAGTCGTAGAGATCCGAAATTTGGTACCTAGGTTGACATTAGGTCATTAATTCGCACTGAGACGGCGCTTCCAGAAATTTAAATTTTAAGGGGTAAAAATCGTACATTTATGGGATTTTCCAATACAAAAGTGTAACTTTTGTGTTGTTCCAGGGATTCCGGCGAAACTAATAGTCGTAGAGATCTGGTACCTAGGATTTCTGGATTGGTACCTTGGTTGATATTAGGTCTTGAATTCGTTTAATAGCTATCGGTTCAATAGCTGTTATCGAACGGGTGGCGGAGTATTCAGAAACGCATGAAGACATAAACTACGGTCAACCTTTACATAACTTTATTCAATAAATAGAGTTATAATGAGAATTAAAGCATAATTAATGAGAACATAACTGGCGCTTTCAGAAACCGGCCATGAGTTACGAGTACCTATGTGACAGTTTATATCTACTATATGTAGTAGGCATATTTGAACGAAAGAAATGCTTTTATGCCGAATTCATTTCCTGTTGCTATCTATCTAGGTTTCAAAAACTGACAAGTTAAATCCATGTAAAATAAATCCATACCGGTCTTTATTCCCGCAATTTGTGTTCAGAAAATATTAGCATTTGTGATCGATACTTGAAATTTTTGTAACACATCGAATTCACAGAAGCTTTGATTCAAACCTTCTTATTAACATACAGTTGGACTTCCATAAACTTCAGTAATGTAACACCTAACGTTTATCTCAATAATCTAGCTATGAAAGAATCCAGTTAATAATATTGCTTCAAGTTTGAACTTACTAAGCAATAATAAGCACGTACTTATTTTGCTGTACCATTTAGTTTTGTGTACCATTTCTAATCCATCTAATGGTTTTGGATGGGATCAGAACGCGCAATGCTTAATCTATCTATATATATAAAACAGAGTTACCACTCACTCACTCACTCACTCACTCATCACGATATCTCAGGAAGTATAAAGCCTACAAACTTGAAATTTGAAAGGTAGGTTCTTGGTAATAGGTAGGTGTCAGCTAAGAAACGATTTTGAGAAACTACCCCTCTAAGGGGGTGAAATAGGGGTTGGAAGTTTATATGAAAGTCCCGTGTTTTTGAAGTTAGAGACGTGAAAATCGTCATTTAGGTTATCAGCTTCAGATATTAAAAATTTGTATAAGTCGTTTTGGAAAATTCCCCTTTAAGGGTGGTAAAATAGGGGATGAAAGTTTTTATGTGAAAATTTTAATATTGTTACTGTTGACTTGAAATTTGAAAGGTAGGTTCTTTGTAATGGGTAGGTGTCAGCTAAGAAACGATTTTGAGAAACTACCCCTCTAAGGGGGTGAAATAGGGGTTGGAAGTTTATATGAAAGTCCCGTGTTTTTGAAGTTAGAGACGTGAAAATCGTCATTTAGGTTATCAGCTTCAGATATTAAAAATTTGTATAAGTCGTTTTGGAAAATTCCCCTTTAAGGGTGGTAAAATAGGGGATGAAAGTTTTTATGTGAAAATTTTAATATTGTTACTGTTGACTTGAAATTTGAAAGGTAGGTTCTTTGTAATGGGTAGGTGTCAGCTAAGAAACGATTTTGAGAAACTACCCCTCTAAGGGGGTGAAATAGGGGTTGGAATGTTTGTCTGTTACTCCTTCACGCTGCAACTACGAATCCGATTTAGCTGAAATTTGGAATGGAGATGGATTATTACCTGGATTAACACATAATGGTACTTTTTATCCCGGAAAAAGCGATGGTTCCCGCAGAAGTAGTGAAAAACCTAAATTCACGCGAGCGGAGCCGCGGGCAACAGCTAGTCTTTTATAAATACAGACATACATGATGCATTTTTTAATATTATATATTAAATCCAAATCTGTCCTAATATTCTGCATAACTAAGATTTATATACGAGCAATTATAGTTAGGGAGTATGTGAATATTTTTGAAAGACCGTTTTTTATTTAATCACAAGTTAAGTACAGTCACGGAATGAAGAGATTCGTCAATTTTTAAATTGATTCGTTTGGTATGTTGAAGAACCTTTTCATTCCGCGACTATACTTGACTGCAATTTCATTTGTGCCCCTAGCATTGGCGGCGAATTAAAATTGCATCCCCAAATTTGTCCTCCCGCAGGGACCAAATTCGGGGATGAACCACGGGGATAAAACTATTTTATCCCCATGGTTGAACTGAATATTATTCCCCCACGTGGATACAAAACATAGAGCTGGCAATGTTTTGGATCATGAGTGCCACGTGCATACATCTATTAGGCCGGGACTAAACTTTTGTCCTTTACCTGTGTCAAAATGGTTCCCTGCCCATGCTAGGGGGGGATAGTAAAGTTGGAAAAATCATGAACATTGTCTGAACTACTTTTACAGCCCATTTTACAGCCCATAGATTCGGGTCTCTTCTCCGAAGAGTCTGGCCGAAGCCCATCACGTCAGCTTAGTTCGGGTTGGCAGAGGCGATGTATTATCAAAAAATGGGTAAATGAACGTTTTCGCATTATTTCGTGAATGAAAAATATTTCTCATTAGAACATGCCTACTGTATTTGAATTCGTATTCATTGTCTTAAGATAATGACGGTGACGTTGTTTCAGAAGTTGATTAAAATATTATTGTTTTATTATTATATTTAAACTAAGTTTAACGATTTGGATGTAGATAAGGTTTTCTTAGTGTTTTTTTTTGCTTGCCAATGGTTTTTTTACTTACCATCGCAAGCGATGCGCCAATTATATCCTTTTAAAAATATATATAAAATATATTTTTTTAAACGTTTTTATTAACATGAACAAGGCGGCCATAGTAATAATACAAAAAGTGAGAATTTATATGAGAACAAATTCAAACATGCAAAAAATTGACTTTTAAATAATACAGCTGTAGAACCTCCATTAACCGGACTAATAATTGTTGTCGGTAGGCATTCGGATAATCGAAAATCTGGATAATCGAATTTATGAAGAAAAGTGGGTTCAAAAACAACAAATGGATTTCAACAACACAATACAATAGATTAGAACAATTTTCATCGAAAATCAATGTTTACTAAGAAATAGATATATTTTCCAACATATTTTATACGTTGTATGCATATAATATGTATAAGTAAAGTTATACTTGTATAAATTTATATATAAGTACATTTGTACTTGTTGTATATTTAAGTACATTTATACTTGTGTTGTGTGTTATAGTACAAATTCGAGCTGTAGGTTTTTATGTCTGTCGCAGTCACAGATTACGGAAAGAGCTTCCGTAATCTATGGTCGCAATTGATAGTCCGGATAATTCTGATTTCGGATAAATGAGGGCCGGATAACGTAGGTTCTACTGTTATCATCACCAGCTCTTCATCTATCGTGTCAAAGAAGATAGGTACAAGTATAAATATTGAAGTTAAAACAGTAAAACTGGATATTATTGTTTAGTGTGATAAGTACCTAAACATTCATTTGAAAATGTATCTTTATTGTTTTTCGCTTCTCTTTTTTTGCAATGTTGTACTTGGTGAAGATTGTGTAACCGAAAATTTCGAAAATGGCATCGATGCGTTCACAAACTGCGATACCAATGTCAGGATGGTGCTTGCGGAGTATAGCGCTTTTAATATGATTAGTCCTCATCCAAGAAGTACTAAGTTCATAATGCCCCAGGTACAGACCAGTGGAGTGCCTTGCTTGAGATCGCCTATCTTTACAGTGACCAGAGGGGGAATTTTAGAAGTCAACAGATACACCACGTCGAAAAACAATACTGACTATTTATATGTTGATGTTGCGATGGCGAATTTGACGACTGTTATTAGAGGTATTATCAGTCCCAGCCAAGCGCACTTCGTACCAGGTTGGGATACCTTCAGGGTGATGGTTCCTGGATCTGGTACCTTTAGAGGCCTTGTGAGTATAAAAATATTAAAAAAAATACTTTTATTCAACACTTTGTTAGGGTTCCATACCAAAATGGTAAAAATGGAACCCTTATGGTCAGACTTTCTCCGTCCGTCTGTCACACTCGATCATTTCAGTAACTATTAGAGCTATTGGCTTGAAATTTAGAATAGTTTTAGGTAATAGTGACCCAACATCATTGCAATCATAAAAATTTTAAAATCGTTTTTATTTCTATTTAAAAGGCGGAAAAAGCGGGGCGTTAAAATTTCAAAATTAAATAACAATATTGAGTGGGGTATCATAAGGGCGCTACTTGTATATTCTAAAACAGATTTTTATTTATTTTTATACTTGATAGTTTTTCATTTATTGGGCAAACTGTCAAAAACCGTTCCCTCTTAACAAAATAATTACCCCTCTTATTTCCGAAGTTTATCGTTCAAAAATCTGGAATAATCATGGTCAATAGGAATAAACGTATATTTCACAGGAAAATAAACTCAACTCTATAAACTAGTATACTTTTTTTTGATAATAACAATAAAGCGCCTAAAACAAAGTTAGGTTTGCGGTTTGCCAATTAAAGAACCTACGTGTAAATTATACTCGTAAATTCTTGAACAAAAGTGATTTTTTTAACGTTTTACTTCTTTCATAGTATGGAACATTCGGTGCGCGCGAGTCGCACTTGGCCGGTTTGTTTTTTATTTTCGTGGCCTCAAAAAACACTGTTGCGAATTGTGAAAATTCTGACTTTGTTGGTTTGATTGCTTCATTTTTACTTTTGTTTTAAATGACATCTCAACAGTAACAAGGAAAGTTTTCTTAAAAGATTTCTTAATTTGTTACAGATAAGGATTCAAGGAAAAGATCCAGGTTCAATTATCTTGGTTGACTCGTACCGATTCATTTCACCTACGTACAACAGGGATTTATGCATGATATATGAAGATGAAACCACGTCTACTACGACAACAACAAAGGAACCACAAACAACAACAACGCAGCGCGTTACGGAATCCCCAACAACAGCAACAGCGGCGACGCCCACTGCCAGTCCAAGCACGTCAACACAAGCACCCCGCCTCTCTATATCATTGCAAAATAAAATTAAAGAGTTTAAGCTTAGCATAAAGAAGTTTTTTAAATAGATATACAGTTTTAACTATTAAATATTATAAAAAATATTTTTGTAAAGTGATTTCTATTAACTATCATGTAATCAAATTAAAATTAAGAAATATAGATAATCCTTTTTCAAGGAATATTTTGCAAAATTTGTAGACCATGGGATTTTCCGGGAATTAATAATATTAATTATTATCCTCTTATCCTCTTACCAAAGGTTGCCTGGAAGAGATTGCTCTAGCAATAAGGCTGCCTTTGCGCTCACTGTGTTCCGTTGTATTTGTGTGCGATATATAAATAAAAAAAAATTATAATGAATACGAGCAAACGCGCAAGTAAGCCTGCTGCTAAGCGACCACCGCTGCCCATGGACATTTGCTTCACCAGAGGATTTGTAAAGGAGTTGTCACCTTTAAGGAGTTTGATTATAAAAATATTACCCGATGTTGTACTGTGCTTTGAGGGAGCAATTGACCATCCAGGATAAATCTAGCTCTATTCCATATTTTCTCTTCATCTTGAATATTTCTTCTTGAAAAGTATCTTTGTTCACGAATCTGAAAAACGCAAGATTTTATAAATACAGAAATTGAATACCTATAATCGATGATTTTGTCCAACTAAAATTGATAAACAACATTTAATTCTTTAACACGAGCATAAATAAATTTCTGAAACTGAAAAAATGTTGATTATAGTATTATTATGTTAGTAAATAATAACAAAATATGTTGTTGTTGTTCTCGCGATCAAGAGAAGTTTGAAAATTAAATTAAACGAATGATTTTCTTTTGTTTTTAGTTACTCATTTGTTGCAATGTTGCGCTTTGCCAGGATTGTGTGACTGAAAATTTCGGAAATGGTATCGAGAGGATTTCACAGCTTGTTTCACTCAGTCCAAGATTCATCTTCGAACATGATAAATTATTTATTGACAAAAATATGACCATTATGGCACAGATAATACTAACTTAAATTAAAAATTAAAACTAGTTATAAAATTAAACTATATCTACATTAAAATCTACGTATAAAACTAAATATATAAATGAATTAAGAACTAAAAAATATATATCACCTTAAAAATATTATAAAATATTAAATATCGAACATGATTAGTTCATATCCAAGAAGTACCAAATTCGTGACTCCAGGGTCTATCAGGTCGACGTATTCATGCTTGGTATCACCTTCAGGGGGAACTTTGGAAGTGGTACAGCATGAGCACATCGCAAAATTGTACTGACATTACAACTGTTGATGTAGTTATCCCTTGTTATCCGCGTTGGAAATAATATACCATTAATTTTGTCCTAGATTATTTCAGTTCCAGGTCGAACTTTATCCAAGGTTGGGACACCTTCAGAATGGTTGTTTCTGTCTCTGGGACCGTTCAAGCATATGTAAGTTTATTATAATGTTGTTCGCCTTGTAGTACCGTAGCTGCAAAGACGAAAGTCATAAAAAATTACAGCAAAATATTTGTTATGACTATGGTATCGTTTTATTCTTAATTTAAATTCTTAAAATAATAATTATAATGTAAGTACATCTTTGATCTGTGCTTGCTTTGCTTGGTACTCACGCTATATGAACGTGACGGCCAGTTTGCGTATATCCTAGATTTAGCCCCGGTGAGCTTGCGAGAACCATGTGGGTAAACTACATGGTAAGAAAAACTGAATTTCATGAAGGCGAAGTTGGTGGAAAAAGCTAGTTAAGCAGGTATACTTTTACAAACATCTTCAAATTACTAACAAAATTGGATAAATTAATTTTTGAGGCAGATTCTTGATCAACGGTTACTTTTCATCTAGAGTGTTATTATGTATCTGAAACAGTTTACAGTTTACAGTGTAGTGAACAGGGTTTAGGTGATGTTTAGTTGTTTAGATTTAATGAAGGAACTTGTCAGTGGATCACACATCACTAATAATTGCTATTATATCTGTATGTCTATTTTGTACTACATGCTTCACTAAAATTAACTCATTATTTGAATGTATTTTAATTTTGTCCGCACACCTCACGAATTCTGCATTATATTCGTAATATTATTATATAATTGTCACAATGAATTGGTTCTTCGCAGAAAGCTTAATAAGTGAGACATAATTAATAAGGCAAAACAACGTTTGCCGGGTCAGCTAGTAATATATAAAACAGAACTGTAATGTACGTTTAAAGATTACATGATAAATCATGAATAAAGCCTATGCACAAATAATTTACCTCACAATACACAGAGTAAGTAGACTGCAGAGCCTATTTAAGTCGGCTTATCGCAAATCACTTCCTGGGGCTGTATTGGCCAGACAATAACATTAATTGATTTCCATTCGGCGCACCTGGGCCCGCTGTCGTTAAGCTACTCTACGATATTATACCACGAATATTTTTAGTAGCAATTACATATGGATTTACCTGCATGAAAGCGGTCATATTATAAGAGTAAAATATCAGCAAAAATCAATTAATTTCGACAAATATTATTTTATAAGTACTTCTTTCTTTCTTCCTTGCCTTTTCCCACTTTATGTGGGGTCGGCACAACATGTCTTCTCCTTCCATTCGCTCCTATCATCCGTCAACTCGCAATCCACTCCTTTCACACGCAATCCATCCATCTCTTCTTCGGTCTCCCTCGACTTTTTCGTCCCTGCACATGCATACTCATCGTTCTTTTAGTGACATGACTTTCATCCCTCCGCATAACATGTCCATACCACGCTAACCTTTTACTCCTCATCTTTTCTGTTATTGGCGCAACTTTAATTTTTTTTATAAGTACTTAATGAAATAAAAATATAAAGAGCGTTTGTCATCTAAAGACATTAATGAATATGTTTTATCCGTTGAGATATTAATTACTAACATACTTGTACATTACTAACACATCTTACGTACGTTTAATTACCATTTTAAAACATACTGACATTTTATTATTCATGCAACAGTAGCAACAAAAATAGAAAACATAAAAAAATATACGGAGGATAGCTTACCTATGTAAAATAAAAGAGATTTCTTCCTAAGTGTGTGTAAGGTGAAAATAAAAGTATACAGAGAGCATATGCAGGCGACCGAGTAGTTTTAAACATAGCACCTAGGTAGGAATATAACAAGAAAAAAATATACAGTTAATCTTTCGACATTTCTATCAGCGATCCCTGGATTTTGAGTCCTTAAAATTGCTATGATTGTCAAATCCCGGGGCTCAGGGTAAGATTGATTGATATAATTTTATTTGGATTTTCAGTAATCTATGCCGACATTCCGTATGACGAAGAATGAAGACTATAGTAAGGGAGCTTGTGACATTTTATTCATGGGTATTAATATTAATTTTTGGTCGTGGTAGAGTTTTAGTTGCAAATTCTTATGATATCACTTTTTTTGGCTCTATTTATTGTTTGGTTTTTGGATCTTATTAATTGGTTAATTGGTTGATTCTAAGATTCTTAATTACAATAAGTTATAACAGTTAATTTAACTAATTTCAACATTCGTGATATTAATGAAAACGTTTTCTATGAAATTTTTTCGCATTCTTCGTATTTTTTTAAACTAGGTTTAGGTAGTAAGTACTTCACTGCGATCTTAATTGAAGTGATGAAACCTTATGCTCTAAGTAGTACGATTATATATGTAATCGCAATGTTATATAGGTTATCCTTTTTTACGTGTGGAAATCCATTATGGATACCAGTGTGCAACGGGGAGGCACTTTGGTTTTATCGAAGTCGCACCGACTAAAACTGTACGGTTTTCACCTCGTCGCCTAGTGAAATGCAACCAGATATTATTATATAAGTGAAATTTATAAATCATGTTTATAATCGTCTTGAAATAAGTAGCAGAAGACTATTTGAGTACTAAAATCATTATTTTTTTGGCCGCCAGCTCTTAAAACTGGTTTTTGAGATATAAATATTGAAACTGAAGTAATAAATACTAATTTTAATTGCGATACAAGCGAAGGATGTTCGGCTATTACTTTTTGTTGTTAATTTTTTGCAACGCCGTGTTATGTCAGGATTGTGTGACTGAGAATTTTGAAAATGGCATCGCCGCCTTCAGTACCTGTGGCCAACGTGAGAAGATGATGCTTGGGGAATATGCGGCTTTGAATATGATTAGTCCTCACCCGCTGAGTACTAAGTTCGTCACGCCACAGTCTTCTAACACCACAGCGTTAAAATGCTTGGAATCGACTAATCTCACATTAACTAGAGGAGGGACTTTGGAAGTTAATAGATATACAACCTCAAAAAATGCCACTGATATAATGACAGTCGAAATAGCTGACAATCAGACCGGAACCGTTGTTGCCACCGGTTTTTTTAGTCCAAGTCAAACTCACTTCGTCCAGGGTTGGGAAACCTTTAGAATGATAATTCCAGGATCTGGAACCTTTCAAGGGGTTGTAAGTAAACGTCTCTAGAATATTTATCATTTTTCATAATAAGGCTCTTACTTGCATCTATTATTATTATTATATTATCAGTCATAAATATTGAAATGTATGAATAATGTGTTGCTGCTACTACTGTATTCGTTTCAAGTGATAAAATTACCTGTCAATTTTGTTCCAGATCCGGTTCATTGGAAGGGATCCAGGAGCAATTGTTTTTATTGATTCATACCGATTCATTTCACCGACGTTTAACAAGGAGGCGTGCAAGATATATGACAACACTACTACTACTACTACTTCTACTACAACTACAACTACTACACGGGAACCACAAACAACAACTACCCAGCGCCCTACGGAATCAACAACAACTGCGACATCAACAACAACAACATCAACATCAACAACTAGCGATAAATCCACTGCAACTACTGCGACGTCTACTACCACAACAACTGCGACGGCAACGACGGCAACTTCAGCACCGAGCAGTTCAACCCAAGCACCGCGCCTCTCTATATCATTGCAAAACAGAGTTAAGGAGCTCAAACTTGATATAAAGAAATTTAAGTAGATACAATCGTTGATATTTAGCTGAAAAATATGTGCTACAAAATGAATTCAGAATACTTTTAGAAGAAAAAAAACAGAAAAATAAAAATAATTACTAGTAATTACTGATTTAAACTTATTAATATTTTTTTAACCTAACTCGTCCCTGTATTGCATGGATGACCTAGTAGAGATTTCTTTATCTGTGACGATTTTAACTACAGATATTTCGACTCAGTTGCACAGGTCGTGATCTCGTGTCTGTGCTGTGCTACTATCTCTGATAAAAAAACGCAGGATATGGGCATTCGAACGATTTAAGTAAACCTTTTTCGTACAAGCAAACAGTAGCGCCATCTGTCAACATTCTATAGGTGGCTGCTGAGCAAACTATAGCGTGACCTTTCTGTTGATGTATTTGGCATCAATAAACTTGTCGCCAGTTTATCGGTGCCAATTATATTTTCACGCCGCGCGTCCGCCTTGTCCAGGGTATATACCCTGGACATATTATGTCTATTGCTCTGCTACTAAATCTGTGCTACTTTACTTAATATTATGTATGTAAACACGTTGTATGCAGATTAGGTACTGGCATTCCCTGTTTATCACTTCGGTTTAGTTACTTCATAGTACCTTAATCCATTTTGATCTTTGCAATTCTTACTCCTTACTAATTTGTACTATCATATTATATTAAAGTGTAAATACATAGTATAAATGAAAATGTAATTTTGTTACACTTAGACTTGACGCATTTTTCATTGAACCAATTTTGATGAAATTTGACATATACTTATTGAGGTAGAATGGAGTTTAGGAAATTACATGGGTTACTTTTAATTCCGGAGAAATTCACAGTTCCTGTGGTATATTTAAAAATAAAAACTGGTAAAATGGTTAAATATTTATTGTTAACTTGGTTTATGATGCGACTTTGTCCGCGTGGATTTTGTATTTCCGAAATCCTGAGTAGTAATTAATTAACAATACCTGTTAATTCCTGTACTCACTTCCGTTCCCCTTTCCCAATCTTCTCTAAAAGAAGTTTGCTAAGCAATACACAGGTATAGCTATAGATTGCTATATATATTGCTATTTCCGTGCAAAGCTTTCGTGTTGCCTCATGGAAAGCAATTTTAAGTAAGTTGGGATCGATGAATCTTTTTCTCTATTCAAATTCTTAAAATTGGAATTTTGTGACTCCTAACAATATTTACAAACCTCCTGATAATGACGACGAGAAACGTACGTATGGAAATTTTTTAGGATGAATTTTGTGACACAGTGAGGTTATACTCGTATTATTAAGAAAAATCCAAACTACTACTGAATAAATACTCGTACAGTAAAAAAAATTGTCAATCGATTACTCTGCACTTCCGCAAATTAGCACCTGCATCAATCGAGCGTCTAAGTTTGAGCGAGCTTGCTTAGAAAATGCCAATTCAATGTAGAACGTGGAATCAATAAGGGCGCCTCCAAATTTGCCGCAAAGTGCCGCGCGGTAGCAGCACGTCTGCAGCGCTGCAGCCACTCGCTGTTGAAGATTTGAGAATCGTAGTGTAAGTAAAGTGCCGCGCGGTAGCAGCACGTCTGCAGCGCTGCAGCCACTCGCTGTTGAAGATTTGAGAATCGTAGTGTAAGTAAAGTGCCGCGCGGTAGCAGTACGTCTGCAGCGCTGCAGCCACTCGCTGTTGAAGATTTGAGAATCGTAGTGTAAGTAAAGTGCCGCGCGGTAGCAGCACGTCTGCAGCGCTGCAGCCACTCGCTGTTGAAGATTTGAGAATCGTAGTGTAAGTAAAGTGCCGCGCGGTAGCAGCACGTCTGCAGCGCTGCAGCCACTCGCTGTTGAAGATTTGAGAATCGTAGTGTAAGTAAAGTGCCGCGCGGTAGCAGCACGTCTGCAGCGCTGCAGCCACTCGCTGTTGAAGATTTGAGAATCGTAGTGTAAGTAAAGTGCCGCGCGGTAGCAGCACGTCTGCAGCGCTGCAGCCACTCGCTGTTGAAGATTTGAGAATCGTAGTGTAAGTAAAGTGCCGCGCGGTAGCAGCACATCTGCAGCGCTGCAGCCACTCGCTGTTGAAGATTTGAGAATCGTAGTGTAAGTAAAGTGCCGCGCGGTAACAGCACGTCTGCAGCGCTGCAGCCACTCGCTGTTGAAGATTTGAGAATCGTAGTGTAAGTAAAGACATAGTTTTACGATGGACTTGAAGAAAAATCCAAACTACTACTGAATAAATACTCGTACAGTAAAAAAAATTGTCAATCGATTACTCTGCACTTCCGCAAATTAGCACCTGCATCAATCGAGCGTCTAAGTTTGAGCGAGCTTGCTTAGAAAATGCCAATTCAATGTAGAACGTGGAATCAATAAGGGCGCCTCCAAATTTGCCGCAAAGTGCCGCGCGGTAGCAGCACGTCTGCAGCGCTGCAGCCACTCGCTGTTGAAGATTTGAGAATCGTAGTGTAAGTAAAGAGCCGCGCGGTAGAAGCACGTCTGCAGCGCTGCAGCCACTCGCTGTTGAAGATTTGAGAATCGTAGTGTAAGTAAAGTGCCGCGCGGTAGCAGTACGTCTGCAGCGCTGCAGCCACTCGCTGTTGAAGAAGTAGTGTAAGTAAAGACATAGTTTCACGATGGACTTGATGTTTAGACTTGTACAAATAAAATACGTGCGCGCAGACACTAGTCGATCGATGAAATGCGTGGCCGCAGCGCGTATGTAGCTATGCAACCGCGCGTTTTTTATTTACGTAGATTTGCAAAGCAGCGCGGCTGCAGCGCTACAGACACGCTACCACCACGCGGCACTTTGCGACAAATTTAAAGGCGCCCTAAGGCCGTTCACTCTTGGGCAGTTCTCAATATGTAAATCAGAAGCGTGAGTTTTGTCTCGTAGGATGGATTTCACCTACATGATGTCGGTCGCCATTGGATCAAAAGTTGTTTCTTAAGCGCAGTCATGAAAGGCTCCATTTTTTGAAGAATAGCATATTTTTGGCAGCTCTTTCAAAATAATTTTAATGCATTTCCTGAAACTGAGATCGCATGGCATACAATGCTACCGATTGTGATATGATAGTCACCAAAGAAAATTTGCAAACCTCTCTCGGGTAACTTCAAGATGCAAAAAGTGAAAGAATAGAAAATTTCAATTGTAAACCTTCTAACCTTATTGCACAGTATAAAATAGAAATATTCTGGAATTAGAAAGTTAATACCATAAAAAGCTAAAAAGACTGAAGACATGCCAACCGAATAAAGCCTAGATACTCGTACACCTTATCACTAATGACATCTCTTTCATCAGCCCCCGAGTTTATGTCTGTCAAGTTTTTAATATCATCAAATCCAGGGGCTCCTGAAAGATTGATCGATAATATCATTTTACTTGGAACCGCAGCAATCTAAAGCGACATTCCGAAAGCCAAAGAATTAGGACTATAGTTTGAGAGTTTGTGATAATTTTTCATACGAATTTCATTTTACGTATGGAGAACATAATTAAGTTTAGTGAACATCATGTTCGGCTGTTTTAGTTTAGTGAACATCATGGTCATCAATTTTTAACATTCTACTGCTGAGACAGGTCTTCTAATATCCACTGCTGGATATTGAATTCATTAATGAATCATCAGCAACTCTCCATGACTTAGGGTCATGGAGAGTTGCTGATGAGGGTCAAAAATACAATACTGATACAAGGTATGATTTTACCTCCTTCAGATCTCGAACTGTGAACCTTGCCCATTGCCTTATCAGTGAGAAGACGCGTCATGATTTGACTTGTAGTATCTAAAGTTATTGAGCTCATCTTCTTCTTCCTTGCCTTTTCCCACTTTATGTGGGGTCGGCACAACATGTCTTCTCCTTCCATTCGCTCCTATCAGCCGTCAACTCACAATCCACTCCTTTCACACGCATATCTTCTTTCACGCAATCCATCCATCTCTTCTTCGGTCTCCCTCGACTTTTTCGTCCCTGCACATGCATACTCATCGTTCTTTTAGTGACATGACTTTCATCCCTCCGCATAACATGTCCATACCACGCTAACCTTTTACTCCTCATCTTTTCTGTTATTGGCGCAATTTTCAAACTTCCCCTTATGTACTCGTTCCTTATCCTATCCATTCTCGTCACACCACACATCCATCTCAACATTCGCATTTCGGTCGCATGCACTCTTCTTTCATCTGTTCCTTTTACCGCCCAACACTCTGATCCATACAACACGACAGGTCTGACGACCGTCTTATAAATTTTCCCCTTAACTTTAAGAGGCATTCCTGGATCGCATATGACACCTGAGACCTGTCGCCATTTCATCCATCCCGCATTCATTCTATTGTTTACATCTCGGTTGATATTGCCATCGCTTTGGAAGAGCGAACCGAGGTACCGAAAATCGGAACAGACAGGTAGGGTTTCACCATCTAATGAAATTTTGGAGTAGCTGGAGGTACCGCCAAAATCACAAAATAGATGTTCGGTCTTAGTTCGGCTGATCCTTAAGCCAACGTTCTCTAATTTCTCCCGCCATAACTCTAGCCTGCTCTGGACCTCGGACGCTTCTTCACCGACAAGCACAATGTCATCGGCAAATAGCATACACCAGGGTGCCTGCTCCTGAATGTCGGCTGTCAATGCATCCATTACCACCAAAAATAAATAAGGGCTTAAAGCTGACCCCTGGTGTAAGCCTACCTCGACATTGAAATTGTCCGTTACGCCAGCTTCTGACCGGACACTCGTGCTCGCTTTTACATACATAGCTTTCACAAGATTTACATACTTTTCAGGCACTCTCTTCACTCGCATAGCCCACCACAAAACCTCTCGGGGAACTCTGTCGTATGCCTTCTCTAAGTCAATAAAGACTAAGTGCAGGTTTTTATGTGCACTCCTGTATTTCTCGCACAATTGTCGAAGTGCGAATATTGCGTCCGTTGTTCCACGACCTGGCATAAACCCAAACTGGTTTTGTGATACCTCACTCTCCTCTCTCATTCTTCTTTCTATTATTCTCTCCCAAATTTTCATACTATGTGACATGAGCTTTATTCCTCGATAGTTGTTACAGTCCTGTACATCTCCTTTGTTTTTATAGATGGGCACCAGAAAACTTTTGCACCATTCTTCAGGTATTCTCTCCTCTCGTAACAACTTATTGAAGAATAAAGTCAGCCATCTCCATCCATCTGCTTTAAGAGCCTTCCATACTTCAGCTGGTATTCTATCCGGACCTGTTGCTTTTCCATCCTTCATACCCCGCACTGCCCCCTTCACCTCATCCATACTCACCTCTTTCACTTCACCTGTGCTACCCCGCACACTTCTTAACTTTCCATTCCAAGCACTCTCTTCATTCATTAATTTTTTAAAATATTCTTTCCATCGGCCCTCCATTTCTTCGTCATTTGTTAAAACATTTCCTTGAGCATCCCTCACACACTTAATATGGACAACATCCCTTGCATTCTTTTCTCTTGATTTCGCCAGTCGATACAAATCTTTTTGCCCTTGCGGGCTTTCAAGAGATTTATATAATTTCTCTTGCATTCCTCCCCCTGCCATAGCTACCACCCTCTTGGCCCTCCTTTTACTCTCTGTATATATTCTCCCTTTAGCTTCCTTCAAAGTGGTGTTATTATCACTTACATTCTTCAAATCTTTGAAAGCGTCCTTCTTTTCTTTTAGAACCCCCTGGACATCCCCACTCCACCACCAAGTATCTTTCTCTATTCCTCTTTTGCTCTTCGTCTCTCCAAAAGTATCCCTCGCTACACTCCTTATACACGAAGCCATTTCATTCCAGCACTCGTTTACTGATTTTGATTTTAAATCATTCATACCAATCATTTTATCCACCACTCGTCTTTGAAACACTTTCATGCACTCCTCTTTTTCCATCATGTACCACTCTATTTGGGAGAGGGCCCTTGGCTCCGACCCAGCACCCTGAACCTTTATTTTAATTTCCATCAGTATTAATCGGTGTTGGGATACTAATGGCTCACCAGGTATTACTTTACAGTCTTTGATTGCGCTAACCTTGTCTCTTCTGGTGAGAAAGTAGTCAATTTGTGTGTTATTATTGCCACTTTTGTATGTTATAAGGTGCTTGTCCTGTTTTTCAAAGAATGTATTCACTATAGCCATATCGAAGGCAACCGCCGTTTCTAATAATGAAATTCCTTCTCTATTGCGATTCCCAAAGCCCCACCCCCCATGCACTCTCTCAAAATTCACATTTTCCCTTCCTACATGACCGTTGAAATCTCCTCCTACATATATATCTTCACTATCTGGGATGCTCATCATTACCGTATCAAAATCCTCCCAAAATTTCTCTTTCATGCTGTCATCACATCCTACTTGGGGCGCATATACGCTCATAATGTTGACTACTAAGTTGTCTATAACGAGCTTAACAACTATAATTCGGTCATTCACTCTTTTTACATCCGTCACACATTTTTTCAGCTCTTCATCCAATACAACTCCCACTCCATTCCTTTTGCCGTCACTACCAGTATAGAAAAACTTATATCCCATCCCAATTTCCCTCGCTTTTGTACCTTTCCACCTCGTTTCTTGCAGACAAGCAGCATTTACTCTTCTCCTTTCTAAGACATCCGCTAGCTCTCTTCCTCTTCCAGTCATGGTTCCTACATTCCAGCTTACCATCCTCATTCTTACTTCCCGGACTCGCTTCTTACGTTGCACCCGTCCCTGATGCAACAACCCTAGTCCATTTCTCACAGGCGCCGGGTGCTGCCCCTGCGCGTCGCCTCGGGGGTACGCCCTAGCCCTATCAGAACATCCTTTTATTTTGTCAGACATGTTGTTGGGTTTTGGCAGTATTTTATGACCGGCCGCCTGCCTGACGTCAACCCTCCTTGGGAATGCTATTGTTTAGTGGGCATTTCTATGACTTCTATAGATAGTGGTATAATGCGCGATGATCCCTTAGTCGCCTTTTACGACACCCACGGGCAGAGATGGGGTGGCAATATTCTAATCTGCCGTTGCCCCACGGCCATCTGCCGTTGCCACACGGCCAAAGTTATTGAGCTCATAAACATTAAAAAACTATAAGCATTTTTTTTTACTCTATACAAGTTAGTACTTGACTACAATCTCACTTGATGATAATTGACGATGCAGCCTAAGATTTTATCGTACTAACTTGGTAGGGTAAGTAAATTTACCCCAACGGTTTCTACAAGCATCGCACCGGAACTCTAAATCGCTTGGCGGTGCGTCTTTGCTGGTAGGGTGCTAACTAGCCACGGCCGAGGCATCCCACCAGGCCAGACCTGAGCCAATTTAGAAATTATAAAGTTCCAAACCAAAGAATCGAACCTGTGACCTCCCGCTCGAATTCGAGTGGCGGTCAAAACATACTCACAATTTCAAATATTAATTGATGGTAAAAAATTTAAACAGCAAATTCATTTCAATTATTTTCCACCGGCTCTTGCATAAACTATTTTAATATAAATATAAAATCTGAAATGGTACATTATTGTTATCCACAATATATAACAGGAAGATGTACATCTTTTGTTTCTTGTTGCTCACTTGTAGCTGTGTTGTATTTGGTCAGAATTGTGTGACTGGTAATTTCGAAAATGCCATCAATAACTATCGCGTGTGCACTTCAGGTGCAGCTTCTAGTACGAGACTGACACAATTGACATACGCAGCATCTAATATGATTAGTCCTCATCCAGCCAGTACGAGGTTCGTAACTCCAGCGTCATCGGCGTATAGGTGCATGCAGTTGACCACACCATTCACGGTGACTAGAGGAGGAACTTTGGAGGTTAATAGGTACACCACATCAAAAAATATCAACGATATAATGTTTGTTGAAATTAGGGATACTTCTGGTTCATCAACTTTTGGGACGTTGGTTGTTTCTGGTTCTTTTAGTCCCAGTCAATCATTCTTTACTCCTGGTTGGGAAACTTTTAGAATGATCGTTCCAGGAACGGGTACCTTTCCGGGAACTGTAAGTATACCTACTCATTATATCAAATTTAATTTTTATATACGCTCACAGCTTAAAATTCAAATTATTAAATCAAAATGAGGCATAATATATTGACCTACTTTATTCACATATATCTATAATAATATTTAAAAAAATATAGCATTTTATTGTTTAATCATGAAAATATCGTAAGATAATTATGCAAAATATTTTTTTTAATTACGATACAGTGGACTCTGGGTTCCTGTCTTTTTATGTGAGGTCATATTTTTGACAATATGTGCGTATACTATAATTTGTATTCTTAATATTATGTGGTAATGTTAACTTCTATTTTTTATACAAGAACTGCATGTGATTTGTCAACGAGCTACGCGTGCATTTTGTACAGCTACCATAATAGACCATACGACGATAGACATTACCTGACGGTGCATGCACATGCGCAGTTGACAATTTAATTTTGGCGCTCTAATACTTACATTTTTAATTTATTATTTTTAGTTATAGTCAAATATTTGCACGAAAAAATGTCTAGCAGTGACACTTACTGAAGAAATGAAAGAAAACTCAACACACTACGAGTATTTGTTTAACTGTTTCACAACCAACACTTATGCGAAATGAAAATTGCGTAACTGGGAAGTGGGAACCCCAGTCCTCACTCAAGATCAATATTCAGTACATTAGTACTATATAGATATTTCAGTCCACAACGGCGCGCCCCACTCTGTCAAACTCCATATAAATCGAATGAAATATAAGCGATTTTGACAGAGTGGGGCGCGACGTCGTGGATTGAAATATCTATAATTAATTTGACACTCACATTTTCTTTCTAACAGTTTAACGATTTAGAGCCGATTTTTCAATCACCACATAAACTACTCGTATCTGAGGTATAAATTTGAAACATATGCCATACAAAATCTGTCAAAACGTCATATTAATTTCTTAGTTAACGTTTATTTGGCGATTGAAAAATCGGCCTTTAACTACGTAGATAGTGGTCAAAGACAAATAATATAGGATAAAATTCTAAGAAACAAAAGGATTTTCAATCATTAATCCAAGAGCACGAAGAGTAAAAAATGCTTCAGGACTGAGTACCAAATTATTGTTTTCTTTTAGGTAAGATTTCAAGGAAGAGATCCAGGTGCAGTTCTAGCGATTGATTCATGGAGATTTATGTCACCAACACAAAATAAGGATTTGTGTAACATATACAACACCACGATTACAACTAAGACTTCTACTACAAGTACTACAACAACAACTTCTACAACTAAGGAACCACAAACAACAACTACCCAACGCCCTTCGGAATCCCCAACAACAACAGCAACAAGCGACAAATCAACTGCAACTACTGAGACATCTACGACCACTACATCTACAGCCATTACGCCCGCTGCAGGACCGATGACCTCGGTCCAAGCACCGCACCTCTCTATATCATTGCGTAACAAAGTTAAAGAGCTTCTACTGAATATTAAGAAATATAAATAAGCCTAATTTTTCATGACCTTGAGAGTAGTTTATTACACAAATAAAACAAAAATCCAAAAATAATGAAAATCATGAATTAAAAAATGAAAACAAAAAAAATGTTTTTCATTTACTTCCCAGATGTTATTAATATTGTACATGTGAAAGTTTTTATAGTTGTGAGTATTGATGCTTGTTATTCAATCACACCGCAACTACGGAACTGAACCGATTTGGCTGAAATTATAATGTAGATAAATTATGTTATTAACACTTTGTTTACATGTTACCCGGACAAATTTATCAGAATTTTAAGTAGAACATAAGTACAAAGATTAGAAAAAGAGGCAATAACGGAATGCAAGCACTTTTTTACTGGGAAAGTTTTCGATTTCCGTTATATTTCTGTCAATATTTACAAGATGTACTTCACTTGAGAGAGTGTGCTCAAAACCTTTTTAATTAGTTCTCTTCCTTGTTTCAAATACATGTGCATTTGGAAACATTAAGAAAACATTCATGACAAATTCTTTACTACCCTATTTAATAAAATGATGGCTTCCCTGGTCATGGACACTTATTAATATGACGAGATTTCTCCGATACGTTCCTAATGTTACTGAGTCGTTAATTTGCTGGTAGGTCATTTAGTATCACGAATAAAGTCGAGGACATGATTAATCCGAGCAATGTGATTAATCCTTGCTAATCCATATTGACTGCTATAATCTCTAAATATGTGTAAGCTGCGCGTTTTAAGATTGCCACTCATGATAGATTGAGAATTATTGTAATCCGCAGTCTAGATTCACATATAGTTTGTTCATCCGACTATCCTAGGCCTGTATAATTTAAACGGGCAATAAAAAATATTATTGATTTTCTGTTAACTCAACGCGGAAATGCAGTCAGTATTCTTGCCACCATTCCACGCGGGCAAGACTTTTATAGTAATTAGAATAAGCTAATGATAAGTTAAAAAATTTTTTTTTATTATTTATTAAGTTAACACGTTAAACGCCGTGGGGGACAACATATGGGCCTCACTTGTATACTAAAAGGAGCCAGGTTAAAAATGCCCGATTGTTTAGTGTTTCGTATAAGTTTTTATTGCTTTAGGGGCTAGAAAATGTGCCAAATCACATGAAATAAATCGAAGAAAAGTAATTTGTGACTTTATTTTACCGAAATACTACTGTCACTCAACAGTTGCCCCCCATGGCCCACGCGGAAATAAATCGCGTTGTTCGTTGGCGGGGGCCGCGGGGGTCGGGGTGTCGGTCATCCCCGCTCAAGCCCTGCCGGCCACCGGCCGTCTCGATACGCGATTCCCGCGCAGTGACCGTTTGGACTACCTAGCTACCTACATTGATTACGTAACGATTCGAGAATTTTCGGTTTATTTGTTTACGTAAATTAAATTGTTGTTTATTGCATTTCATTCATTGCTTTATTATAATGGATGAGTTCGAAGATTTCGAAATAAATCAGAAGATTTATCACAAATAGAAGAATTAGAAATCACCTTGTTGAATAATAGTTTCCATGTAAGCTCTGAAGAAGAAGACATAAATATCCATCCAATTACTCGTAAGCGTCGTCGAATTATGGTGATAGACAGTGAAGAGAGTGATGCGGAAGATCATGCAGTTCCAGATACATCGGGAAACACTCCGCCGTTTACACGCACATGGACACTACCAACTGGTAACCAGCGTCGAATTATACCTTTCACAGAAAATCCTGGTTTGCCTACTAATTTGCGATTAGCAATGACTTATAAATCGCCGGCTGATTTTTACTCTCTTTTAGTTCCCGATGATGTTTTTATGCAGATAGTAGAAGATACAAATCAGTTTGCTATTGATAGAATCACCGGGCGCGTGGCTTCAAAAGCAGCAAGAATCCGTAACTGGTCTCCTTCTAACTTGAATGAGATGAAGGGCTTTTTTGCATTGATTATTTTTATGGGTTTGGTAAAACTTCCTAAGCTTTCTGATTATTGGTCAAAAGATGAAATAACAGGTCACCCGTTTGCAGCAACAATTATGTCCCGTAATCGCTTTGAACTGCTTCTTCAAATGCTTCATTTTTCCCGGCTTGACAATGCTCACAAGTCTGATAGGTTACATCGCGTCAGAAAGTTACTGGAGGTCATGAACACTAATTTTTCAAGGCATTATACTCCTGCTGAAGATATATGCATTGACGAAAGCGTTGTGCCATTCCGCGGCAGAATCATTTTCCGTCAATATAATAAACAGAAACGGCATAAATATGGCATAAAAGAGTTTAAATTATGCACTCTACCGGGGTATACATATAAAATCAATATTTATGCTGGAAAAGAAAACGATCAAGTGAATACTACGCCGACAAACGTTGTAATGTCACTTTGCAGTGGCTTGCTGAACAAGGGTCACACGTTGTATACCGACAATTGGTATACGAGTATTGATTTAGCAAGGAATCTGTTGGAAAATGAAACACATCTAGTGGGTACTATTAGAAAAAATAGAAGGAATATACCAAAAGAGGTTGCGAATGCTAAACTGAAGACAGGTGAATATATAGCTAGAGAGAGCGAAGATGGAATTACAATCATGAAGTGGAAAGATAAAAGAGACGTACTTGTTCTTTCGACCAAACACTCCGACCGTTTCCAGACAATTACAAAGCGAGGAAGAGCGGTATCGAAGCCAAAAATCGTGCTAGACTATAATAGAGCAAAAGGAGCGGTCGATTTGTCCGACCAAATGGCGGCTTATTCCACGCCATTAAGGAAATCCGTAAAATGGTACAAAAAAGTTGCCATAAACTTGCTGCTGAACACTGCAGTTATCAATGCACTAGTATTATATCAAGCAGTAACCGGGACGAAAATCCAAACTGTTGAATTTAGGAAACAGGTGTTGAAGGGCCTGTTATTGAGAAGTGAAACCTCAAGTGATTTCAAGACCAATAAAAATGAAGCATAAGCTGGCGAAGAAAGACGGCACAAGCAAAAATAGTCGCCGAACATGTCAGCAGTGCTACAAAGACAATGTTAAAGTCATGGGACGAGTATTAGCTAAAAACAAGACGAAAAAAGTTGTAACTTTTTGTGAAACCTGCCCTAACAAACCATTCCTTTGTTTTGATTGTTTCCATAAAATTCATTAAAATAATAGGTGTAGTAACGTTGACATTGATCTCAGTCTGACTTAATTTTGTTTTATTTAAAAACTGTTATAAATAAGAACTTTAATGAATAATTATTATATTTCTGATTTACAAACATGTAGTTTAATTCATCAAACTATCACCGAAAAATTAAACCCTAACAGTGTAGTACAACTTTATAAGATTTTAACTACGTAAGTAAATAGTGACATTATACAGTAATTATTTAACAACACATTATAAATACTTAGTTATTTAATGGAAAAATATAAAATAACACATTATCATACACACTTTTTCCTTAGACTTTTAAACAAGTCTTGTCCCGAAATTATTAGTCATATTTTTCTAAGTCATATTTTTTACTAAAAACCAAATACAATCTGTTTGTCTGCAGGGCCGTGGGGGTCACGTCAAATACATATTATCTTCATATCTGTGCCCGACGGCCCGGCAGAGACGCTTAAAATCGCCTCTGACTCGCGGTCATATGTTGTCCCCCGCGGCCCCAACGGAACTATTGTATGTCGACCACACGGTGTCCCCCACGGCCCAAACAGCAAAACTAAAAAATTATAGCGGCGTTCAACGTGTTAAAAAAAAAAACTCTTTCGGAATGTATCCTTCTCTACATTAATGGAAGACAACTTACAGTAGTTGTCTTTCATTTTCATTTCACAACATGATGCTAATGACTACTTGATGGTTACAGAACCATCAAGTAGTCATTAGCATCATGTTGTGGCGCGTGAATCATTTTGTAGATGTTGCCCTCATCTACAACATCGGCTCATAAACTCCCTTCAATATTCAATGTATTTGCTTACCCTTTCTACTAAGTTCTTCTCTTATAATATTTCGTGATTTTTATGCGATTCTAGTATCCGGCATCCGGGTAAGGTTACTGATCTCAATTGTTTGGACAACGGCCTAAAGACATATCAGAGCTCAAAGTTTAAGGGCGTGCGCAATGTACTGTGCTCGTTGTTGAACAACTTTGCATTATAAACTACAATTCATTTCAATAACAGAAACTATAATTTATTTCAATCACAACCGCCTTATGTTTGTAAACCTGGGTACATGTCCAAAATATTTTGCGGTTGTAATTTACAGCAAGCTTCATGATTTGCCGTTAAATTAAGAAGTTACCTGTTTCTGCCAAATTTTTCTGTATTAATAATATGGATCTGACAGTAATATGGATTAAAATTTGTCGTTTGTATTACTTTATTTAAATACTGATATGCTCAATTTCTATCCACACATTATAGCTAAGGAGCTTGTTGAGATTTTATATTCTCAACTGACGAAAAAATGGAGTAGTTTCTAGTTTGTTCAACACTTTTATGTATGTATATTATATTTTCACTAAGTCTGGCCTCCTCCTATTTGGGTCGGATGTCGCACACCCACAGAAGGTTGAAGGGACCCTAGATGGTTTTAGAAAAACCCCCTGATTACTTTCCCAATTTAAAGCGCCACGATTACGTGCCTAAGAGATGAAGTAACCAGTTGTAAATCATCAGTCAGTACAGCAATGACTCTGTTATTTGTCAGCATTAGTGTTGCCGTCTTACACAGGAGTAATGCATCATTTCAGGTAATGAAACTCGCATCATCTTCGTCGTCTCAATCGCCATCTCTCATGGTCACCAAAAGGAATGCCAAAAAATAGAGAGATTTTGAGTTGTAATGCTCTGCAATGTTGCAATGTAACGAAATGTTTCAAATTATTTACTTCTTGCTCTTCAACTAAAATATGGCTACACAACGGATATAAATACTGAAAACGGAATGATTTCTATTACCTGTAATCTAGAGCTAAAGTCAGTTTGACAATTAATTAATTTGGTGATGTATCGTTTTGGTTTTGTGCTGGTCCTTTTTTGCAATGCCGTGTTTTGTCAGGATTGTGTAACTGAAAATTTTGAAAATGGCATCTCAGACTTCAGGAGTTGCTATTCACATCCTAAGATGGTACTCAGGGAATATTCGGCTTTTAATATGATAAGTCCACATCCAAGAAGTACTAAGTTTGTTACTCCAGCATCAAAATCATCAGGATTTACTTGTTTGCAATCAACTAAACCTTTCACAGTAATAAGAGGGGGAACTTTAGAAGTCAACAGATATACCACATCAAAAAATATCACTGATCGAATGATTGTTCGTATTGTAACTAACGTCACTGAACCCAATGGAAGTGGTACCTTTGTTGTATCGGATACTTTTGGCCCTGGTCAATCAAACTTCGTCCCCGGTTGGGAAACATTTATAATGACTGTTCCAGGATCTGGCACAATTGAAGGCTTTGTAAGTTTTAATTTATCTTACTTATCTTATTTAATATGAAAAATAAAGGCAAATATGAAATTACCAATATTTTTTTTGTATTCCATAGAATAGTTATAAATAGTTACATAGTCCTTATACGTTATTGTTGTTCTAGTATAAGTTCATAGGGAGGTAGATACCACAAAATTACAACTAGCGTAGCTGTTATGGCTCAAGATCTCACAAGGTTCAGCTTATAAGGTAAAGTCAGGTTTGAAATAATTCTCACTACAATCAAGAAACTGTTTCCCGGACATCAGTCAATATCGCAAACAATAATTGAAAATTTTTAAAATCACGCATACAAATTGCAATATATTTCCATTATCATTAATCATGGCTCAGTTTTAATACGTATAATAACAGAAATATTAACTTGAATTTGTTTCAGGTAAGATTTGCAGGAATGGATCCAGGATCGATGATTGTGATTGATTCATTCAGGTTCATTTCACCAACGTACAACAAGGAATTATGCAAGATATATGACGATCTAACAACTACGACTTCTACTAAGGAACCACAAACAACATCAACCACCCAGCGCGCTACGGAATCTCCAACAACAGAAACAACCAGCGACAAATCAACTGCAACTATTACAACATCCACGGTTACAGCAGCACCCAGCACGTCAACTTTAGCACCGCGCCTTTCTATATCATTTCAAAACAGAGTTAAGGAATTTAAACTTAATATAAAGAAATTTTTCAAATAAGGCTTTATTCTTAACGATACAACAAAAATAAAAATCTCTTTTATATTATATATTGTGTCATAATTATACATGCTAGTTACTGTTCTAATAGGAAAGCTAATTAAGTCCAGTAATTCATCTTTTCAATCTTCAACGAGGGACTTTGATAGCTCCTATTTTGAGGTAAAATAGTTACTAAATAAAAAAGTTTTGAGCTTTATTTATATTCCAAAAACACAAGCAAAGCTAAATAAATATTTTTCCACAAATTTGCTTTTATCATTTTTAGCGCCTCCTCTAATATCGATTTTACGCCGACGGTATGCAATTATAAATATTATTATTGGTGAATTTGAAGTAATTATGTTATTTATTTCACGGGTAACAAACTGTTTTTTTTCATATTGTATTTCACTACGAAGTTAATTGATTTTTTTGGCGTTGTTATCATAATAGTGACACTTGAAAGTATTTGTTGATTTATTTTAGGACATGACTTAAAATTAGAATGTAAATTACTTGCAAAGTTTTCTATGCAAAGCTCTATTCAACGATATGTCAATCAAAACCTTTGCCAAGCTAAAATATATTGCTTCTAAAATATTTTTTTTTGTTTTTACCGGCTTTAGTAATATTTTCTGCTTTTGTAGTAGGTAAATACATTTATTAAATCAGAGGTTATTAGGCTCTGACAGACGGTCAAGTAAAAATCCATTCAACGAAAAAAATCCAGAAATATCAAAATCTAAGACCTAGTTTTACTCGTTCACTAAGAGTTTATACTACGATGAACGACGAATAGAATAGAGTAATTTGCCACTTGCTCCTAAGCTATTCAGCTACTAAATCTATGAATATAAATACTGAAAACTGGATATTTTTATTATTTAGTTAAGAGCGGGTATTAACTGAATATGTCAGTTCAAGATTTCATTTTTACAGTAGTAAATCAAGTCTCAACTGCCTGAAATAAAACACACGAATATAACATCATATTGTCGAGAAACTGTAAAAGTGAAAACATAAAAGGATAATTTTTTGTCGATAAAAAAAATTCCCGAAGTTGCGTCCAATTTTTTACTATTTTCAATTTATTATCAAAGTTATACGTACTAGAGAGCCAAGGTTTAGGATTATAATTCCAATAAATATAACGAAGTGCGTATCTTATCGTTTTCTTTCTAAATCATGTATTTTAAAAGTTATTACAGTAAACTATAAATGGCGCTTACTACATTCTTATTTCGCGTAATGCGCCATGCTCTTTTGTACCAGAACGATGTTTTGCGCATGACAATCAGTCACAATTGCTCCATTGAGACGAGAAGACTGTATTTCTGTGCTCCAGGCCAAAAAAATAGTTCTTTGTATCCTTAATATATAAATTATGAATTATAAATTATTGTGTGTGTATTTATAAATGATTTGGTGGCGTTAATAATATAATTGTAAATATGGGGAGCAAAAACTACGAAATAAAAGTATATTAAAGCAAAAGCCTTTCTGTCAAATATCGACCTTCACTCTTTACTTTTAAAGCACACAATTAACGAGCACTGAATTCCCTCAAGCATGACATGTCAATGGCGGTGGGAGTAGTATATGTAAAAAAGGACGATCCCAATCAATTTTGAGAGAGAGGAATAAAGAGTGCTCCTGTATGTGCGCACTTTGTGCAACATGTTCACTATTTTGACACTTCAGTGTGCAAATATTAGATATAATATCATGCTAACATTCATAAAACTACTAAATGTTACTATGTTAATTAGTTACTACGTAAATATAGTTCAAGAGATAATGTGCAATAATAAATTAAATAAAATTTCAAATTTATTGCGATACAATAAATAAATAGGAAATATTTTGTAATGAATTCTGTAAGAGGGTAAAATGAATTTGTGCACAGCTAATGAAACAGACTCCGCTTAAATATTTTTTTTGCCTTATTTTTAGGATTCCGTACCCAAAGTGTAAAAACCGGGACCTATTACGAAGACTCCGCTAGTCGTCTGTTCGTCCGTCCGTCCATCCGCCCGTCTGTCGCCAGGCTGTATTTCTTGAATCATGATAATTAGACTCTTAAAATATACTTAATAAATAAATAAATACTCTTTATTTGCACCACACAAGAAATTGCACAAAACAGAAATACATATTAAAATAGTTTTAGGCACAAAAGGCGGCCTTATCGCTTAGCAGCGATCTCTGTCAGGCAACCTTGCACAAAATCACAGTGTACTTAAAAAACCACCCCTAGCTTTAACTAATCTCTTTTTGATTAGTGCTTTACACACTTACGAGTAGGATATAATTCCTATAAGCAGGACAGATTCTGTATGGTACAATATGCAGGAAAACTGACCACATGAAACACCACATACAATTTTCCAACACTTTCTTCAACGCACGTTTCGTCCCGACACCGGGACATCCTCAGGAAATGTTAACCTTCCGATGCGAAATTGTAGACTCTACGGCAGAATCTTTTCAAGTAGTGGATTATAGCAAAACAAATTAATCTGTCCTTATAATTATGGATTTCCGCAAAATAACGATTCAATAATTCCTATCAAAATTTCACTCGTAGCGGATTTGAACCCGCTTCCCCCAGCTATCGCGGCTGGGTGCTCTTATCGCTGAGTTATTAGCTTTTCCCCGGCCAAAAGTGCCCATCAGACTAGCCTAATACACACCTAAATAAATGCCTTAAAATTTAATTTCAATTGATTTATTAATATATACCAAATATGTATTGTATTAGTGTTTTCTTCTTTTAATTTCTGGTTAAGCATGCATTTCTTTTATTCTACATTTACACGTAGATTGTTATGTCGTATTTTAAATTTTGATCCATTTTTTCCATTATAACAAAGACTTAGACTCTTTGGAACATGAATATATCTGGGAAGTAAAGCATGTTTAGGGTGTTCGTGGTGACCCTAACCCAACCTATCCAACAAGGTGACCCAAGTTGTTTTCAGCAGCCATCGAAATGATCTTCAGAAAAGCAAGCAGGCTAAAGCAGGTGAGGCAAGTTTTGGAGCACAATGGATACAGTTGGCGCCAAAGTGTGCGGGTTGCCCATAATACCTCTAGACCGAAATCTATGGCCGTTGTACGTTCGCCAGCCTATCTTACTTATATCAAGGGGGTAACGGATCAGATAAGTCATCTTCTGAGACGCAAATATGACATAGGCACTAGGTTCCGTCCATCCGGAAAAATTCGAGATATTTTGCGTTCCCCCAAAGATAGTGATCCCTTGAGCGTACCTGGCGTATACAAGATTCCTTGTGACTGCGGGAAGAGCTACATTGGCGAGACTCGTCGTAACATCCAGACAAGGATTTTGGAACATATACGCAGTGTAAAGAAAGTGGACACAAATGGGTCAGCAATAGCGGAACATGTCCAGAATTCGGATGTTTCTCACTACATTCGCTTTCACAAGGCCTCCGTGTTGTCCAGGGAAAAATTTGTAGTACCTCGTAAGATTCGTGAGGCCATTGAGATTCATAGACATCCGAATTTTAATCGGGACACCGGTTGGGCGTTGCACCCGGCGTGGAAACCACTTATTCAGTGCAAGACTGCAACATCTATGGGTCACGAGATAGACACCATTAGTTCGGCGTGTATGAACTTTCAAGATTGTGATGCACAAGATCTTCAGGAGTCAGAGGCGGGTGGGGTGTCACCTCCCCGCGCGCCACAGCCACCGCCTTTGCAGCGCGCGTTGCGTGCAGCGCGCCGTGCCGGTCGCATTCCAGCAGTATAACTCGGGCGTTCCGCGCGTGCACTATGCCCCTGAAGAAGGACCCCTGATGGGTCCGAAACTGGTCGGGCGATCCTGACCAAGTGAGAGTGAGTTGAAGCCGTTGTTTTAGTATTATTATGTCCACTCACGGAAGTCTTAATTCTAATAAAGATTGACAGATATAAAAAGTAGAACTACATTTACAGAGGCAGAAAAAGTATGCAAGAAGCTGAAATAGAAATGATTAGGTCCGACAGTACAAATGGACCAAGCTTTATTGCTGTCGCAATAAAGGCTTTGAACTGTCAATTATTTCTGTCAAAAACTTCAGATTAAAATTACTACTTGTTCTAATCTGTCCAATATTTTTTATGGTTAACAAGATCAACCGCCATAAGACATGTCAAGAAATAGAACAGTTAGTTAGTAGAGTTTCCATTATTTAGCATTTCTTAAATTATTAAGTTCAAACATGGCATTTGGGTTAGACTTATTTTTCCCAAATCCATATTGAGCATTTGTAAGTGCCGATTTTTCAATCGCCAGATCTGAAAATAAACTTGAAATATATTATGGCATACAAAATCTGTCAATACGTCACATTTATTCCCCAGGTAACGTTTATCTGACGATTGAATAATCATATAAGATTAAATGTTCCGAAAAGTTGTTTATTCTGTTGAATAAGGTTCATCTTATATCATAACAAAATTGTGGTAAATTTTAAAATTCCAAAAATGTGTACCCTTACAATTTCCAAATAAAATTTCAAGAAATCTTTTGCCTACAACTAAGTGGTCCGAAATGCACTTAGCTGAATTTATCTGATTATCTTACCGGTTTTGTTGACATTACGTGGCAGTCGACGTTGCGAATTGTGACACGATCTGATTTTTTTCTAGCTTACAGCCCACTCTTAATTGTGAGTCAGGGTTAAAGTCATATTGACATATAATTGTAATGTATAGTTTCTGGTTTTTGCTTGTTCTTTTTAGTAATATCGTGTTTTGTCAGGATTGTATAACTGAAAATTTTGAAAATGGCCTCACAGACTTCAGAACTTGCCATTCAAACCTTAAGATGGTGCTTAGGGAATATTCTTCTTTTAATATGATTAGTCCACATCCAAGAAGTACTAAGTTCGTTACTCCAGCATCAAACTCGTCAAGGTTAACATGTCTGCAATCGTCTAAACCTTTCACATTAACTGGAGGAGGAATTCTGGAAGTTAACAGATACACCACGTCGAAAAATACCACTGACATAATGAATGTTCGTATTGTCGATGGCGGTGGGAACATTTTTGTGACAGATGCTTTCGGCCCCCGTCAATCCAACTTTGTTCCGGGTTGGGAAACCTTTAAAATGACTATCCCAGGATCTAGTACCGTTCAAGGCTTTGTAAGTTTTCTATTAATAAAATTAATTTACTTTTTAATAATGAAAGTTCTGTTGTGTATAACTACTTCCATTAACATAATGTTACTAGAAATAGTTATATTTTACAATTGTACCGTACATAAGTAAGCATTATGAAATTAAAACTACCTTCACTTTATGGCTCACTAGATTCAGCCTCCGTGGTAAGTTCAATTAAAAGGGATTCCAGCTGCGGTAAAAACTGTTCTTGCAGACATCAGTCAATACTGTAAACAGTAAATTAATTATTTTACGTACAAGCACACATAAAAATTGCAAAAGATTTTTATAAGCATTCTGTTTTTATAGTACTAACGAAATTATTAACTTCGTTTCAGATAAGATTTGCAGGAATGGATCCAGGATCGATGATTGTGATCGATTCATTTCGATTCATCGCACCGACATACAATAAAGACTTATGCAAGATATATGAAGATCCGACAACTACTTCTACTACCAAGGAACCACAAACAACAACAACTACTTCTACTACCAAAGAACCTCAAACTACAACAATTACCGAGAGCGCTACGGCGTCCGCGACAACAACAACTACTATCGACAAATCAACTGCAACAACTATGACGTCCACAACCACTGCAGAACCGAGCACGTCGACGAAAGCACCGCGCCTCTCTATATCATTGCAAAAAAAAGTTGAGGAGTTTAAGTTTAGTGTAAAGAATTTTTTTAAATAGTCCTCACGGCTACATAAGCTGACTTAAAAACAAAAATTAAAAAGTCCTTTCACGTATGATTATAATCCAACTTTTAATGCAGTAAAATGTCGTTTCGTATTTTCTGAACTCCATTAATCATCCTTTATTTCACCAAAATAACTTAAAACATTATTTAAGTAGGGAGTGACTTTTAAAAGAAAATAATATATGTGAAATACTTTGATTATTATTTTTACCCACGACGGAACGGAGTACGGGTATATGAGTTTAGGGTGAGAGACCATTTGTACATTACTCTATTAAAAAGATTTTATGTTTGTTTGTATGTTAAATTGTTCACAAAGACCAATAATGGAAAATATTTTTGTTTGTTTGTTTGTTTGTGCACATCGATGTTCCCATTTATTTCAAAAACGGCTTGACCGATTAAGATGCGGTTTTCTGTATGATGTTTGGTGTTCAGCGGCAATGGTTCTTAGATAGTTGTTACGAACATCGATCACCAGGGGGCGCCATAAAATACATTTATATTGCAAACGAATGTTCCCATTTATTTCAAAAACGGCTTGACCGATTTAGATGCAGTTTTCTGTATAATGTTTGGTATTTATTGGCAATGGTTCTTAGATAGTTGTTACGAACATCGATCACCAGGGGGCGCCATAAAAAACACTTACAGTGCAAACGAATGTTCTCAATTATTACAAAAACGACTGAACCAATTTGGATACAGTTTTGTATAAAATATTAGTGAGTCATTGGCAATGGTTCGTAGATAATTGTTCTTGTGATTGAACAGCAGGGGGCGCCACAATAAACGTCTCTTTATGACTTGGAAGGGATGATGCCTTCAATCGCTGCTAGAGGAGCTAATGGCTAGTTTGAAGATAAATTTTCATTTTTTAATAATAATATTATTTAAATTACATTTATATATTAATCGAAAAACTATAAAACAAGTGGAAAATTAAAAAATTTTAAAACACCCACGACTTTTGCAGACTTGTAATTGAAAAAGGATTAAATAATTTTTTTGAAACTCCTCGACTGAAGGAAAGTAAGAACTAAGAACCTATCAGTATAATTACAAATCCAAGAAAATCCGTCGGAGCTGCCATTGCTATTTTCGTTTCCAATATCAATTAATGTAATTAGTAAGTATTGATAAACTGCCGGTATATGAGAAGTATCAAGAAATTGAATTAGTCATCAACTGGTAAACAGCACCATCAACACCGTCATAGGCAAAACACAGCAGCTCCGGCGGATTTTCTTGGATCTGTAATTATACTGATAGGTTCTTAGTTCTTACTTTCCTTCAGTCGAGGAGTTTCAAAAAAATTATTTAATCCTTTTTCAATTACAAGTCTGCAAAAGTCGTGGGTGTTTTAAAATTTTTTAATTTTCCACTTGTGTTTATTTAATTTACCAAATGACAGTTAAAAATGTCAGAATACTGCATCGAATTAAAAGTCGGAGTTTACATACACTAAAGTAAAAGTTTTATGAATTAGTTGAACAATTCTAAGAGGGAAACCATAGTCCAGAAATTCATGTTTTTGAACTGAGCACGAGTAATAAAACAATCGAAAAGCATCCACCTACTGAAAGATCGAAACTGAAGGTTCTAAAGAATCTAAACATATTAAAGTTTTATTATTTTCTAACATTATGTCAACTAATAAAGAGAAAAGGTGTGACTAAGCCATCCGACACTCATGAGAAACTGGTGAAACAGGCCTTTAGATTTACAGGCAATAAGTTACACTATGATAGATGGATGACTGGAAAAATGAAAATAATGACCATGTTATTATAGCAAACGAGTTAGAAGATTTTATGTAGGTTAATACTTAATAGGTATTTTTTCATATATTATATTTATGTATATTAATATGTATGTAGGTATATATTTTATGAGTTATCTAGTACCCATAATACGGCGTTTTCAAAACTTATAAGTACCTTTTTGTAGATGACTGCGAGACAGACAGACCGACGAGAGCATATTATCCACCCATGAATTAACTCGGAGTCGTCGCTTCGCTTGATCCATACTTATTAATATCTCAAATTCACCGATGTGAATAATTGAACCCTGGACTTCCCGCTGAAACGTGGCCACCAGCGATATCGTCAATGGTGTGGTGGGTCAATTACTGTTGACAATATGTTCTTAAATTAAGTGCCTGATTGATTTACCTCCTCGATTCGTACCTGGCTTTCAAAACATTATAACAGACAAACAATTTCATTTATATTTATACCTATAGGAATTAAAATAAAATGAAATGTATTTTTTTTAAATATTTTAATCTGAACTCTATCTATTGACATAATAATGAATTATAATAAATATTGTTACATTATTATAGGAAAAGAGCTAGAAGATCCTCGCTATACAGCCTTGCATTATTTGCTTGTCGAATGAAACTTTTATTTTGAGTGCATTGACAAAGAGCCCGCAAAAAACTGAGATGGGTATTCTCTTTTGATTGTCACCATTTCACAACGTCCCTTTTGATTTGAAATTATTTGAATCTGCCTAAATTGTAAAATTACAGTAAATATTTACTGTAACTTCCAAGAATGTTCGATTATTTTTTATGATAAGTAGGTAAGTTTGTGTTTTCATTATTTCTACTTTTTGTTATATTTTATTCTGTGGTGTGCAATAAAGTATTTATCTATCTATCTATCTATCTATCTATGTTGTATCATTTTCCGTGTAATTATTGACTATCTCAATAAAGTTATCATAACAAGCATTCGAAAATTTTATCAAACTAACTTGGATATAAAAACTTCAATTGGCTACAACCAAGATCATAAGATCGCTCGGAAACGCTAAATTGTTGCGACTGTAACACATCTTTATCTCCCACCAGTTTGGATTTGAGATATTTTGGAAATTACATGCTTAATCTCAACTTGTCTCATGCCCAAGAATGAAACCGGAATATAGTGTTCATATTTCATACCGACTGAACGGCAAAAAAGCATGGCCATCTTAACTATGTTAATTATGAAAATGATCTTTTACAATGTACTATTTATTTATTATAACTTATATTTATTATAACTTATATAATAAATAAATAGTACATTACACAGTAAGATGACCATGCTTATTTGTCGTTCAGTCCGTATGAAATATAAATACTATATTCCGGTTTATTATTATTTTTACGGTAATAATTATGGTACAATCGACCTATTTTGACACTGTGACTGTGTTTTTTAATTTATTAAATATGTCATCAAAATAATACCTCAAGTGCACGTTCCTAAGTACTCACGATAGAGGCTAAATCAAAGTACTCGTAATTTCTGGGGGGCTGGCCAAGCAACCTCCACGAGTGCCCCAGTGCTACGGTGCCTCTCTGTAGCGCACGGGCCGGTGCTCCCTGGTAACGTCGGTTAATAACCGACGGCTAGTGGCTTGGCCTTGTGGATAGGTCACGTTTCTTGCCGTGTCCCTCTGCTGGCACACCTCTCTGGGGTAGGTACCCCGGAGAAGGAAGAAAACCTCATTAAAAATTACAGGCGGGGGCGGAAACGCCCACAAGTCCCTTCGGGGCACTACGGGGAAGACAACCTCGTAAAAAAATCACCGAAGTGGGAGGGAACGCTCGTCGAGAGGGACAAATACGGTGGCACATCCCTCTCGCAGGGGATGCACCGGTAGCTGGAGGACGAACATCTTTCTTCGGCTTCCGGGTGCGCCGGCCTGCGGGTGACGGACGTAAGTAAAAAACTACTAGCCACAAATTAACTGCAACTACTACGACGTCTACGACCATTATTACAACTACGGCAGCGACGATGACAACTGCAGCTCCGAGCATGTTGACCCGAGCACCGCGCATCTCTATATCATTGCAAAATAGAGTTAAAGAGTTCAAGCTTAGTATACAGATCTTTTTAAATAGGATATTATATCCAATCTATTGGTGAGTTAAAATCAAATTGATATGTAGCTTTGTTAAATATGTATAAAATTACTGTATATTTTAATTTAATATTAAACCCTGTCTGAACCGAAAATGGAGCAAAGTTATCAGAATAGCTTTGCAGAAAAACACTCATTTGTATGAAAAAATATATTCAGCAAAATGTAAAAGTTAAAAGTAAAGATGCTAAAATTTTAAAAGGGAAGATTTTAATAAGAAAAATATTTACCACTTGCTCTTTCAGTACTACTTAAGGTATAAATACTGAAGTTAAAATAATAGATGTATATTATACTCGCCATTTAAGGAAGTAGTCATTTAATTATTTCAGCGATGTACCGTTTGTATTTTTTGTTGCTACCTACTGTATGCAATATTGTGCTTGCTCAAGATTGTGTGACTGAAAATTTCGAGAATGGTATCGCATCGTTCCGACAATGCCTAACAACACACGCCAATCTGGTGCTCAGAAGATATTCGGCATTAAACATGATCAGTCCTCATCCAAGGAGTACCAAATTCATCACTCCGCAGTCGACATCAATAGAATATAGTTGCATAATGTCCTCTAATTTCACAATAACTAGAGGAGGGACTTTAGAGGTCAACAGATACACGTCATCAAAAAATATTACAGATACAATGTGGGTTCATGTTCGAACTGCCGCGGCCACTGGAATAGGGACTGGTGTTATTTCTGCATTTTTCAGCCCCAGTCAACCTCACTTCGTCCCAGGTTGGGAAACGTTTAAAATGATCGTCCCGGGAACTGGAACATTTGAAGGGACTGTAAGTATACATTATATATATTAACTGTATAAAATATACATTGGTTGGATGTCTGTTTGTATTCATACATAAAACTCAAATGAACAAACTGTTAGTTTTTTTTTTGTTACCATTTATAGTAACTGCACCTTCTTACAATGAATTTAAAATATGGATAGCCTTGAAGGCACGGAAAAATATTTAAAATATTTCAGCTTTAATCTGTTTTTTGACTCATAACTTGAAACAACGATTCCTAAGAATTGATTCATGCTCATTCACTCACCAAGTCATGTGTACTACAACACTATTTACCTAATTTTAATTCAGGTATTGTTCGATGGAAGAGATCCAGGGTCAATGATTGCAATTGATTCGTACAGATTTGTTTCACCGACGTACAATAAGGACTTGTGCAAGATATATGACGATCCGATCACTTCTACGACCACAACTACTGCGCCATCTACAACCACTACAACTACTGCAGTGACGACGACAACTGCAGCAGCGAGCACGTCGACTCAAGCACCGCGCCTCTCTATATCATTACAAAAGGAGTTTAAACTTACTATACAGAAATTTTTTAAATAGTACATTACGAGTATATCCTGTTTAAATCAATTTGATACGTAGCTTTCTCAGAATAATATGTATAATAAAATAAATATATCTCAGAATAAAATCATTCTATTTTATTTTATACATGTACACTTGTACAATGTACATTGTACAGTAGTTTTTTTAACGAATTCTTATTTTGTTAAAACAACTACTGTTTTGTTTTTGTTTGTTTTGTTTAGCTTTGCATTCGACACATTTCAAAATTTCTATGCCCAGAACTTTAAATCTCACACATTAAATATGTATGTATTTTTATTCATAAAATAGAAATATTATTTATTCATCAGTAGATGTTTCATCAATTTTATCAAAATATTTAATAATCAATTCAAGAAATCAGCGGTGTGATTTTTGAAAATATAAAATTGTACAGCGGCCAACCATCGAAGGTAACCATAGCAACGCAGCCATCAGCAGCCAATCGTCGCCTTGGCTGCATAACTGACGCAAACATACACCAATCAGCGCATAGATGTCAGCTCGTCGCTATGTTAGGTATTTTTGCAGAATAGCATGGCAGGTCAAGTGGGTCAAGTCTTTTTGATACAGTACGTCTTTGCTGGTAGAGTGGTAACCAGAGCAAATTACTAAGTGCAAGCTATAGATTTTTAAAATTTTGCTTTCTGCATTCGTTCTCCGTACAAACGTAACTGTTCTAATTATATTATCTTTACGTGCATATTTTCAATTTTTTGTTTTCTTTTCATTTCATTTTATGGATGAGCAACGATTTCTAGAAAGCTTGAATGAGATTATGTTCACCTAATTACAAGATTATTGTATTCACTATTCTTTTTGTGTAGGCGGCAGACAAGAATCAAATTAGTCAGCAAAAAGTAATACAATTGTTACACTTTACGTGTTTATCAGATCCTCGTTTCTAATCATGGCGATTTACGTCTTTAGATATTGCCACGTCCGTTAACCGAATTGAGCTTAAACGTAATCTTACACCGCTTGAACATACCGACTCCCAGTAGAACACTCGATGTTGTTGTCATGGAAAATCCTTTTCTCATGCGTATTTTTAGTAACGGGGAGATTTATAATAAATTTTATGCAACATCCTAGGGAGATGACAAGTTACGTAAGATTGATCTTTGGTGGACAAAACTCTGCCCATTTAGGGATCACATATAATCTCTTTGAACTCAATACACACATGAACTGGGAGCATTATAGAATAAACATATATGGCACGATACAAAATCATCTGCGATTCGCAAACGATTTAGTACTTGTTGAGGACAACCCCAACACACTCCAGATAATGCTACAGGAGCTGTCAGACAACAGCAAGATAGTGCGTTTAACTATGAACAGATCAAAAACTAAAAAAATGACCAACGGTAGTCCCGTCGCACTATTGATAGAGGGCGAGCAGTTAGAATATGTCACGTCTTCTCTAATCGAATGGATCAAGAGGTCAATAGAAGAATAACAAACGCCTGGCGTAAGTATTGGACAAGGAGATCATGAAAAATCCCCAATTTCCTATGTCTTCAAAAAGAAAGCTATTTAACCTATGTATCCTTCCTTGTCTCATATATGGCTGCCAAACGTGGTCACAGATTTAAGAAAAATAACAAAATTGGAGGATGTGATTCTGCAGAAGAAGAAACGCAAGTGGCGATGGACGGGACTTAAGCTAAGGGAGATAACTATAAAGTGGACTAGGTTAATCACAAAATGGGTAGTAAGGGACGGCTCAAAACGCATAAAGCGAGACAAAGAATGCGCTGGGCAGATGACATCAGGAGGACTGCTGGACCATTATGGTGGAGGATCGCGCAGGATAGGCAACTATGGAAGTACCTGGAGGAGGCCTATGCGTCCGAAGACGCGCTGACTACTACGGCATCCAAAGTGCAAGATTCTTATAATTTGATGTACCTAAACTGTTTGTATCTTAGTTTAATTATAGTATGTCAGCAATAAAGGCTATTTTATTTTATTTTAATTTATAATCTCTTTAGAATGTATTGATCAGTGGTACCTAATAAAAAGATTAAAAAATATAATCTACATATCCGAGCTAAACAGATAAGCTTCTAAGTATAATCCGTATTAACTGCAATTATCAGTCCGTTTATAGATTGGCACTTTTGATAGGCTGTGATTTATTATTTATTAATACACAGACTAGGTACCATGTACAGTGAAGAGCCTATAAAACCGGTGTAAGGCAAGTTGAACAAAACTGAACCAAATATTATTATGAAGATCTTTTGTATATTATTCTTTTAGGTTTTATCACAAGTTAACCTGTCTCTCAATAAGCTCAAAGTTTTTGTCAAGCTTAAATTCTTACAAGGCTTACTAATAATAATTATTAAAGGTCCTTGAGGGTAAAACTCCAATCTTATTATTTAAAATCGATTCACGTCATCTTACACTCTTATTTTAGCATTGAAGTCCCTTATACCGATGAGTGAATGAAATACTACATAACGGGAAATAAATAAATACCGAATTTGAACTTGTAAAAAAATATTGTCAGTCTCCATTTAGGTAAGTGGTAAATTATGACCATCATAATTTTGATGATGTACCGTTCATTTTTATTGTAGACTTTTTGTTTGTTTTTGTAGACGGGATTATGTGACTGCGAATTCTGAGACTGGCATCGGAGTATTTAGAAGTTTAGACCATGCACCAGTTTTACGTTTCCAGTGATAGCACCCAGTTTTACACTATTCCGCTTTCAATATGATTCCAAAAGTACTAAATTCAGCACTCCGCAGGCAAAATGGTGAGGGTAGTGTTGAAAGATTTCCCCTAGTCCCATGTAAATCGAGAATCCACCTATGTTAACTAGGAACCCTTTTTTTGCTTGGTTTGGATTAGTACCTTAAATGTAAGTGCGGAAAGTTTGTCATTTCTTTACGAGTCACGGTTTGTTGACTCACGCCTTCGCCTTGGGTCGACAAACCGACTATAGGGACGAGTAGAAATGACAATTCCGCACGTGCATTCAATGACGTTTTTTAGTATATTTGCGAAAATAAAATTGGTTTTACGTGTTTGCCTGCTCCATGTTTGCGTGCAGTGCTACGGTGCCGGCTGCGGTGCCGGCTCCGGTGGCACATCCTGGTGTGCCCGCTCCTGTGCCGCGCTAGAGGAAAACAAATTACGCAATAGTGCGGAAAAGAATAACTTTCCGCGCGCAAAACACACATGTCTACGTTTTGAGCAAATGTATTAAAACTCATATAAACCTCAAACTGATCCCAGTCAAAAATTGAACTATCGACGTTCCACTCGAATAAAACAGCGTATCAGCTGAACCATAGCTGTCGTAAATTACTGCAGAAATTATGTTCTTAAATTAAGTAGGTAATAAATAAATAAGTAGGTATCTTCTCAGTGTGCATCTAGCGCACAAAACATTGTATCACACAAAATACTTTTATAAATATTTGTACATCTATAACTATAAAAGGCTTTGTCCTGAGTGACTGACTGACAGACAAGCTACAGCCCAAACGGCTGAACGTAGGAACTTGAAATTTTCAGGGAAGATTCTTTGTGAACCCAAACCGCTCGCTAAGAAAGGGTTTTCTGAAATTCTACCCCTAAGGGGGTTGAATAAGGGATTTAGGTTTGTATGAAAGTCAAGTCATTTTTCAAGTTAGATTCATGAAAATAGGTATATAGACTTTCGAATAAAAATAAGAGAATGGGTGTCCGAGGGATTTTGGAAATTTTACCCCTAACTCTCTAAAAAGGGGGTTGAAACTAGAAAACGCTAGGTCCCGGCTGGCTGGCTTTTGGACAAGCTACTGCCCAAACGGTTGAACTTAGAAACATGAAATTTTCAGGGAATATTCTTTTAACACCATAGATGTGTACTAAGAAAGGATTTTTTGAAATTCTACCGCTAAGGGTGTTAAATAAGGAATTTTATTTTACATACCTACATGGAAATCCGTCATGTTCATTAAAATCGGTAAGTAGGCTTTTGGATAAAAATAACAAAGTTCCTCGATTTTTTGATTCCACCCCTACTAACGAGACTACCTCCTAGGGGGTGAAACGGGGGTCCAAATATATTACAAAGAAATGCTCCTTCACGCCGCAGTTACTGATCGGAATTGGCTGAAATTTGAACAAGAGTTAAATTATATTCTGGATTAATAAATAGACTAATTTTTATCCCACAAAAATCTATGGTTCCCGCGAAATTTGTAAAAAATAGAAATACGCGCGGGGGAAATACGTTACTTCACGTCTCAATTTCTGAATCGATTTGTCTGAAATTTGGGATAGAGGTAGATTGTATCCCGGTTTAATACATTGTTTATTAATTAAATTTATTACTTTTGATTCCGAAAAAATCCGTGATCTCGCGGGAAGTGTGAAAACCCAAAATTCCTGCGGGAGAAAAACTCCCTTACGCCACAACTACTGAAACAATTAGGCTTAAATTTGAATTAGAGGTACACTATATAATGATCTAGCACTAAGGTTACTTTTTATCTCAGAAAATTACACGGTTTTTGCGGGATATTTGAAAAATCGAATTCCAAGCCAGATTAAAATAGTTTACGCCGTAATTACTGAACCGACTTGACTGAAATTTAGAAAGGATATAGATTATGTTTTGGATTAATGAATAGGCTACTTTTTATCCCGAAAAAATCAATGGTTTCTGCGAGATGTGTGAAAAACCAAAATTCACGCGGGAGAAAAACTCTTTTACGCCGTAACTACTGAAGCAATTTGACAAAAATTTGGATCAGAGGTAAATTATGTAATGATTTAGAACTAAGGTTATTTTTCATCCCGGAAAAATCCATGGTTTAACGGGATTTTTGAAAAATCGATTTCCACGCAGGAGAAAAATCCTTTACGCTGCGATTACTGAACCGGCTTGGCTGAAATTTGAAATGGAGATAGATTACATCGTGCATTAATCTTAAGGCTACTTTTATCCCGGAAATATCCATAGATTCTGAGAAATATGTGAAAAACCGTAATTTTCGCGGTAGAAATACCTTTATGCTGTAACTACAGAAACGATTTAGTTGAAATATGGAGAGAAGATAGACGATATCCTGGATTATCATACAGCTTATCTTTTATTCTGGAAAATCCGTGTTTATCGCAAAATTTGTGTAAAAACGAAGTTCACGCAAGAGAAGTACTACTGCTCCACGCCATAACTACTGAACCGATTTGGCTGGAAATTTAAGTGGTGAAAGATTGTTACTTGGATTAATACCAAGGCTACTTTTTGTCCTGGAAATGATTGGCTGAAATTTGGAATGAAGATAGACGATATCCTATAATTACCACATAAGCTACTTTCTAGAAAGTAAGTGTAAAGGTTAAGGTTGATAAGGAAATTTAGGTTTTTGAAAAATCTGAATCTCTGGGTATGTGAAAAATGTCTACGTTTTGAGCAAATGTATTAAAAACCTCAAACTGATCCAAGTCAAAATTGAACTATCGACGTTCCACTCGAATAAAACAGCGTATCAGCTGAACCATAGCTGTCGTAAATTACTGCAGAGATTATGTTCTTAAATTAAGTGGGTACCTTCTCAGTGTGCACCTAGCGCACAAAACATTATATCACGCAAAATACTTTTATAAATATTTGTACCTATGTTATAAAATGGATAGCAATCTTTTTTTTATATTTTATCTGGAAACCGATACGCCTGAAGTCAATCAATTATTATTAATATTATAATGTTATAGGAAAAGAGCTAGCGGATCTTTGCTATTCAATTGCATTGTTTGTAATAAACCTCATTGAAATTTGGAATTCACATAGATTAATAAAAAAAAATCGGCTACTTTCAACCCCAGAAAAACTTCCAATTTATTCTTAAATAATGGAAAGTATCTATAATGGACAGTATTAGTCAAAATTTATTTCTTTTCTAATTATCAAAAGTTGTTTAAGTTAATTAACGATTTTTCAATCGAAATATTTTCCTGATATCATTTAAAGGAAAAAACTTGATGAATTAAACTTTTAGGCAAATTCAACACACTTATCTTAAAATCTAAAGTATAGTGAACATAAGTAATAAAATAAGAAATCATTAACACATAAAACTGAAATTCTGACAGTATTATGTGAATGTGCCTTAATATATTACTGGCATACATTGCACAATGTATATGTTTGTAAGCATGTTGCCAGGTTAAAAACTTACATTTGCGTAAACCTTCTTTTAAGTTATTTGGTTGTTCAGCACATAATTTCCGCTTGGATGGATCAATTTTCTGAGAATAAGATATTCATCTGCTACTAAAACTAATCGTATTTAATGTATGAGAAAAAGTCGACTTGTGGTCTGTCAGACCGCTGTCGAAGTTTAAATCAAATTAACTTATCAAATTTGTAGCCAGCGACAATGTTTCATCCCAGCAGTCGTTTCGGACCTGAATTCGAAGCTACTGGCCACCTCAGGCATGAGGTGACAAGTATGGGGAAAGAGGTGAACACGAAAATTGCAAACTATGCTATCTGTCTATCTGTGAGACCGCGCGTTACAGGTAAAGGTTAATTGATTTGCCAAAAAGTACTCATGTGTATGAAAAACAAGAGTAAATTTAGAAAAGTTAAAAATTTGAAAGGCACGTTTTTAGTAAAAACAAGAAAATATATTTACCACATACTCTTTCGGTTCCACTTTAAATATAAAGGCTGAAGTGGAAATAATAGATGTATATTGTCACTCGCCATTAAGAGAAGTGGTAATATAATTATTTTGACAATGTACCGTTTGTATTTTTTGCTGTTACCTATAGTATGCAATATTGTGCTTGCTCAAGATTGTGTGACTGAAAATTTTGAGAATGGTATCGCATCTTTCCGACTATGTCACGTATCAAATCGCAGGATGGTGCTAAGAGAATATTCGGCTTTGAATATGATCAGTCCTCATCCGAGAAGTACCAAATTCATCACTCCGCAGTCGACATCGTTAGTGACGAGTTGTATAGTATCCCCTAATTTCACAGTAACTAGAGGAGGGACTTTGGAGGTCAACAGATACACGACATCAAAAAATAATTCAGATGCAATGGTGATTTCTATTTCCGTCGCGGCCACTGGAACTGGGACTTGGGTTGTTCAAGATTTTTTTGGCCCCAGCCAATCCAACTTCGTCCCGGGTTGGGAAACGTTTAGAATGATCGTCCCAGGAAATGGTACATTTGAAGGGACTGTAAGTATAAACTATATTTACTATGTGTATTAGATATCTATTGTTTCGATATCTATTTTTAGGTTTGTTTATTTGTTACCGGTTTCGGTTTGTTTGATTATTATTACATTTGATTTAGCTTAACATTGTTTCAATGAATTTAAAATACGCATAGCCTTAACAGCACGTTAAACAGGTACAATTTATTTATTTAATGCTGTTAAAATGTTATATACCTATTTAGCAGTTTTAATAGCGTCAGAATCTGTTTTTGACTCATAACTTAAAACAGTGGTTTCTTAATAATTAAGTGAATTTTTAATCCATCAAATCACTGTATTAACTATTAAGTTGTGGGTACTACAGCACTATTTATCTGCTAACTTTAATTCAGGTACAATTCGATGGAAGAGATCCAGGGTCAATGATTGCAATTGATTCGTATAGATTTATTTCACCGACGTACAATAAGGACTTGTGCAAGATATATGACGATCCGACCACTTCTACGACTTCTACTTCAACAACAAAGGAACCACAAACAACAACTACCCAGCGCGCTACGGAATCCCCGACAACAACAACTAGCGACAAATCAACTGCAACTACTGCGACATCTACAACCACTACAACTACTGCAGCGACGACGACAACTGCAGCACCGAGCACGTCGACCCAAGCACCGCGCCTCTCTATATCATTGCAAAATAGAGTCCAGGACTTTAAGCTTAGTATACAGAAGTTTTTTAAGTAGGGTGGTTCCCCAGATTAATTATCTGTTATAAAAATGTTAAACTATAACAATTTGGTGCAATTCCCGTCCTTATCTCCCATACCTTAAAGTACCTACGCTAAAGCGAGACAACGCGTCATGTGAAACTTCAAATCATGAAGTTAGTTGGCAATCGAACACTGCGCGCATCGCATATCGCCCTTGCGAATAATGTGAATTCAAACATATTAACGGTCGTGTGAACTTAAAATAACCTAATTTGAGATATCTCATAAATACTACAAATAAACGATGTTATAACGGGACAATTTGCCCACATACTTATATAAAAATTAAAGTGAAGTGTTTATGTGTCGCGCTGACTGACGAAGCTGGTGTGTACGGGAAACGTGAGTAGTTAGGTACTTTCCTGATTTCTACTTAATTCCTTTCTTCTATTGGTTAGGTAGCACCAATTTTTAAGCTTCTTATAAACCTAGATCTACAGTCCACGAAAATATAAAAAAATTGTAACATAAATTAACCTGGCGCGACCATAGGGTAATATTTTTTTAATATCTAAAACTTTCTGAGTTTATATCAAATTGACGGGTAGCTTTTTCCTAATAAGTTTATTTTTATTTAATATTAAACGTGTATTCTTTCATCAACAAGTTCTTATTTTTGTCTTGCCCAGCTTTAAATGCAACACAATTTCGAAGTTTCCTTGCCCAAAACTTTAAAACTCCTAGATGTATGTACCTATTATGTATTTCTTCAGTGTAACCAACTGAGTCAGGTGTGTTCTATAAAAATTTTGACACCTCTAATACAAGAGGTGATGATCTTCATGTACCTACATGACACATGGCTTTTGTATTAATTTTATGGTTAAAACTGCATCTGGTGTTGGTTGGTTGGAAATAGGATCACGCTTTATAGGATAATGGAGGCCAGCATTTCCATCACGTGTTGCATGGTGCATGTAGCTAAGTAGAGACAAAACCGAATGGCTGCTGTTTTTTTTGGAAATTATCCTAATTCGCTATAACAGATAGTCCACATTGCCTCTCTTTTGAATTCACTCAGAGCAAAACAGAACAGCGGGGCTAGACAAAGTCACAGTCGTTTGGCGTTAACGCTAGTCGACAAAAATGTATGTACAAAACAAATGACTGTAGAAAAACCACGATAATAATGAACTAAACACGCTGTTTTGGATAATTAACTACGCTAACTTGAACGCTCGCTGGCGTTCTCGCGGACCTTGTAGATAACTTTAGCGTACTTCGCTTGACAATTGACGGCCGACAGTATCAAACACAGCGTGTTTAGTTCATTATTATCGTGGTTTTTCTACAGTCATTTGTTTTGTCCATACATTTTTGTCGACTAGCGTTAACGCCAAACGACTGTGACTTTGTCTAGCCCCGCTGCGGAGATAAACAAAGTAACAGTCGTTTGGCGTTAACGACAGTAGACAAAAATGTATGGACAAACCACGTGACTGTAGAAAAACCACGAGACCGAATAGAGGGAAACACGCTGTGTTTGATAATCGACTACGACAATTTGATCGCTCCCTGGTGTTCTCGCAGACGTTGTAGATAACAAGGCTGTCAATTGTCATGCGTACTTCGCATGACAATTCACAGCCGACAGCAAACAACGCTAAGCATAAAGTAGATTCTGCTTTCATTTGTTTTCATTCGTCACGCGGTTTGCCCATACATTTTTATCTACTGTCGTGAACGCTATACGACTGTTACTTTGTCTAGCCCCGCAGGTCCGATGTCTCCGCTATGACGTTCAGGGTGCGAAGCGCGTGCGTCAGCGGCGCCTTGCTAAGCAGATTGGTGCGCCTCACTGGCACCGCCAGCAGCGGCGGTCTGCGACTCCGACACACGTACCCGTCCGGGGACAGGAATTTGATTTGTTCTAATACGTCCGTGTTATGTAGTGCACCTCTTAATACTTTAAAAATACACGTCACAAGTGCTAGGGCCCTTCTAACCCATAGCTCATTGCACCCGACCTGATGTGGTGATGTAGCTACTCAAAGATATTCTAAAGATACGTTACGTTCATACTTAGCGACGTTCAGTTCTGTTGCGCACTGACACACGCCAGACGCGTAACCTCATTCTCCGTTGCTCGCGGACTGAACGAAAATTACACTGATTAGGGTAATTTGTCGGCAACAAATACCGCGCGTATGTACGATATCTACCTCTTTATTATATAGAATAACTTTGTAGTTACTATAGTAGCAACCCGAACTATAAACAAAGCTGTGTTCCTATTAACAGAAGTCCCAGGTGTCTCTTAAATTCAAGTCTCAAATAGACCTCTATTAAATAAATCGCAATAATTATATCCAAGTGGACCAATCAATTTGATTGGCGTCCAGTTACTTCGAATGTTCTGATAATGTTCGTTTAGTGGCGAATCGATCGATGGTCTCCCCAATGTAAACTAACTGTTCAGTTAAATGGATCATTTGTTATTCATCAAATTTTCAAGCTAATCACACAGTCGACTTATGACAGTAAAATTGTGCGGGAATTGTAGGAGGTATAATCTTCATATTAAGTTGGTATAAAATTGGTTGTCTGTAAAGTCGGTTTACTGACGATAGTTGAACGTGACAACGTCTTCTTTGTCGCTCGTTCCGCGCTCGCGAGGTAACGCCGGTAACGCCGCATGAGCGAGGTAACGCCGGATGAGTCATGTTTTTGACGTGACAACGTCTTATAAATCGATGGAGCCGGTTGCACGCACGAAAAAACATGACTCATCCGGCGTTACCTCGCTCATGCGGCGTTACCGGCGTTACCTCGCGAGCGCGGAACGAGCGACAAAGAAGACGTTGTCACGTTCAACTATCGTCAGTAAACCGACTTTACAGGCAACCAATTTTTTCGTGCGTGCAACCGGTTCTATCGAATTATAAGACGTTGTCACGTCAAAAAAATATTAACACGCACGAAAAAACATGACTCATCCGGCGTTACCTCGCTCATGCGGCGTTACCGGCGTTACCTCGCGAGCGCGGAACGAGCGACAAAGAAGACGTTGTCACGTTCAACTATCGTCAGTAAACCGACTTTACAGGCAACCAATTTTCTATTGGATTCTAAAGTAAATAACAAAAAAAAATTGGTTGTCTGTAAAATCGGTTTACTGACGATAGTTGAACGTGACAACGTCTTCATTGTCGCTCGTTCCGCGCTCGCGAGGTAACGCCGGTAACGCCGTATGCGCGAGGTAACGACGGATGAGTCATGTTTTTTCGTCCGTGCAACCGGCTCTATCGATTTATAAGACGTTGTCACGTCAATAATCAAATACTTATACTGTGAACATTTGAATCATCTACCTTTTAACGTTATTAAGATCGAGCAAAAACAAGCAAAAAAATCACCTTTGTTGGTTGCCCCCATGGGGCAGCTTTAAATATTTATAATTTATTCTATTTTTTAGTATTCGTTATTATAGCGGCAACAGATATTTATTATCATCTGTGAAAATTTCAAGTCCGTAGCTATCACGGTTCAAGAGATATAGCCTGGTGATAGACGGATGGACGGACGGACAGCGAAGTCTCGCTATAGGGTTCCTTTTTTACCTTTTGGGTACAAAACCCTAACGTACGACGTTTTATAGTGGCAAGTTCAATAGAGGCAGGCATCATTATGCGGAAATCCATAATGAGCAGGAAGGATTGATTTGTGTTGCTATAATCCGCTACTTGAAAATAATCTGTAGGTATGGTACAACATGTAGGAACAAGCCAAGCACCATCCACTCTTCCACTCAAGTACGGAAACAAAGTTCTCAAGCAAGCAATGCCAGCACCACCCACATGCAATACCACACACAACACTTTCGACGCACGTTTGGTCCCGACATCGGGACATTTAGAATTTTTAATCAACTACACAAAACAAATCAATCTTTGCTGCAAAGAGTTTGTGTTCTATTTGCAAGTGAGTTTACAACCAATTGAAAAAATATCTCTTAGTCCAAAGATGATACCTAAGGGCTGATTTTTCAATCGTCAGATAAACTATCTGAGGAATAAATTTAAAACATAATATATACCATACCATACAAAATCTGCCAAAACGTCATATTTATTCCTTAGTTAATCTTTATCTGGCGATTGAAAAATCAGTCCTTGGTCATTAGGTAAATACGTTAGTATCAATTATCATACGTATTACAACATAGTTACAGAGTAGGTATACTGTCCAGTCCATAAATCGAATACCACTACTACATCAATTTACATGTTATAATTGTATTTCGGAGTAAAACACCTGGGTTAGGTATTCCACATGGGAAATATTATTGACAATTAATTACGAGGCATATTTTAATTAAATGCAGCTGTCAAGGATAGGTTTTCAAAAGATTATTGCTTTTAAATTCTGTAAACAATATTATGGTTCATTAAATTATTTATAAACTATGTAGGTAATACTGTATAAAAGATTTACGGTATTATAGAGAGTACGTTAAGACTTAAAGAAGGTTTGAGAAAATTCATTTTCTTGTCGAATAACGGTTGTTCATTAAACCCTTATTTTCCGTTACATATTTTTTCTGTAAGGATTCGATGATCAGTTATTTAAACAATTTGACTTAAACATCATAAAAAAGAGCCAGTTTGCCATCTCTTCAATTCTTAAGCCTGGTCCTAAACAGTTAGTTACTAGCACTATAAGCCTACTTATATTTAAGGAGTGAGCGAACAAAAGGTTTCTTTTCCAGTTTAGAAAACTTTAGGGAAATGAACAAAAAAAATAAAAGGTTTTAATGAGGGTTTTAATGTGGTATATACCTATTGGAAATATCAGGTTTTGAGAGAACTGGGCGATATAAATATTTTTTTTTCAAAGGAAAATTTTACGTTTAGAAATTCAAAAGTGAGTTTATTTGATGCGATTTAGTGTTTTAAAAATGAAAAAAGAAACTACTTAGGTACGTAAAAGTGAAATTGTCACGTTTTTTCGCTCACTCTTCATTTCAAACAGTATGAAGGGTATAAGTTCTCCCTCCCTCTTAAATCGAATTATTTGTTAGGGCTTCAATTTTGAAACTTTTACCCAAGTGCCATAACGAATACATTAATGCCAGTGTAGAAAATTGCAAATCCGAAATGGTATACATTAAACTATCGTATAGGGATTGCACGTCCTAAACTCACACCCGAAGTATGGTAATAAAACATCGTTGTCTCGAATATTGCTCCGTAATGCCCGTCTTCTTAATTTATGCCGTTGCTAAGTCATAAAGTAGGACAAGGCAAAGGATGGATAAAGTAATTCTAGATGTGACACTTACAAAGAAACGGTATATTGGATAATATGTTATCGGTGATAGTATGTTAGAGCGTCCGGTCAGGTACCACAATACTATCAGCTAATCTAACGTGAAACAGACTGTCTTACTGTGTGTGTGTCGTGTCTTACTGTGTTTCGATTTAAAAGGCACTGTACACCATGATTAGGATGGTAAGTACAGTGCAGCGTGTCGTATGATATTGCAATGTCATTGGGACGCACTGCATCTAACATGGGCAGGCGTATCACCTCAGGTATCATTATTCTATTTTATAAAAAAAAATTTGTCACAACCCAGAGTGCGGTCTATCTTGAAACTTAAAGTAGTCAAGCGGCCGTGACTGCTATAAATTGTGGTAAGTATCTTATTTCTATGAAAATATAGAAAAAAATTCCATCTGGGCACTTTTCCAGCTGACACCGATTTGGAGGAATACTTTGACGCTTAAAATTCCATTTTTTTGTGTCACCTCTTTAGATTATATATATTAGTTAAGATTTTATTTTAAGTTTTATTTATATATAATGTTACCGATATTATTAGGAATAAAGTGAATATTATTTCTTAACTAGCTTTTGCCCGCGGCTCCGCCCGCGTTAAATTCGATTTTTTACTAATCTTGAGAAAAAATTTAATTTCCTTTTCAATGACCTTTACACCTACTTTCAGGACAGATTGTCAAAGTAATCTACAAAAAAAATTTGGGTTTTTTAAATATCCCATGGGAATTATGGATTTTCCCGGGACAAAAAGTAGCCTATGTTCTAATCCGGGTTATAAGCTATCTATGTTGCAAATTTCAGCCAAATCGGTTCAGTAGTTGTGGCGTGAAGGAGTAACAAACATACACACTTACATACACACACTCACACACACACACACACACACACACACACACACACACAAACTTTCGCTTTTATAATATTAGTGTGATCATAAAAAATGAAAGTTATTTTAGTGTATTATTCAAACTCATCTGTACTGCGCTCATCACTCTGAGACGTTAGTTCTTAGGCCTCATTTTCCTAGTAATCACGTCGACTTCTGTGCCTTTCAAACCAAAAGGCAGTAGGTAATGTAAATTAGGTACAGCTTTACGGTGGAATAAGTAGCAGCATGGTGGTACAAAGAAGATGCATGTTGCTGCATGATGGGCCGTATCCACCACTATACAATTGGCAAGGCAGATCTTTCCCGTCAGTTATACTTTGAGCAATCACAGATTTAGTCACATCCAGAACACTTTTACAGCAGCGGCCGTCGACTGCCAAGAAGCGGGGAAACTTGGCGATTTATTATCATACTCCTTTCTTAAAGTTTTATCTTAAACGTTAGGCGGTAAGCTGACACGTCGCTCGGCGGATGTTCCAAACTATTATCACTTTATTTTGCCATTTAAATTTTCGGGAAGTACGAAGATTTATGGCCCGTTTTCTTTCACGTGTTTACGGAGTGTGGACAATCTCTGCTGTAATGCGGTGAATGTTAATATCCTGTCACATTAGATCATACGACATTTATATCAATTTTTCCCATGCCTTTTTTACGGAACACTAGTCGATATTGTCTTCATAATGGCTTCGTTGAACTAGTTTCCATCAATGCGAGTCGAATGAGGATCAATCAAGATGATTGTTGTATAACTGGATGCACATATGAATAGCAATGTTCATTCGTTTTGGCCGACGTAGGTACGTCCGCTGCCGGACAATGGCCTTCTGCAATGATTTACAGTCCACACGGCCATACGCCACTTGCATCCAGCGACTCCCCGCGACTCGCTTAAAGTAGTCAGTCCATCTGGTTTTAGGTCCGCTAACACTACGCTTTCCCGTGCGGGGCCGCCACTCCAGCACTCAATCCCCAACGTCCGTCGGCCCTACGAACTATGTGCCCTGCCCATTGCCACTTTAACTTCACGATACGTTGAGCTACCGCCGTTGATTTTGATCACTTAAAAATACTCCGAGCATAGCTCCTCTCCATCACCCACTGAATGGATCTGCGGTGCTAGACAAAGTCACAAGCGTTTGGCGTTAACGCTAGTCGACAAAAATGTATGGGCAAAACAAATGACTGTAGAAAAACCACGATAATAATTACTAAACACGCTGTGTTTGAATAATTAACTACGCTAACTTGAACGCTTGCTGGCGTTCTCGCGGACCTTGTAGATAACTTTAGCGTACTTCGCTTGACAATTGACGGCCGACAGTATCAAGCACAGCGTGTTTAGTAATTATTATCGTGGTTTTTCTACAGTCATTTGTTTTGTCCATACATTTTTGTCGACTAGCGTTAACGCCAAACGCTTGTGACTTTGTCTAGCCCCGCAGAGCCTTCTTCCGAGACCCATAGTTGTTGACCATGTCTCGAATGACATACGGATCCGAGCTTTGGTCAATAGTAATAAAGCATACTCGTAAGATAAATCTCGTTGCAAGCATTCGTCATTTCAGTCGATGGACGTCCACTGCTGGACTTAACATAACCACTAAATAAACACCACGATATTATGCTGCCTGAAGCCAGCAACTCCTCGCAACTCTATTGATGTCGTCCGTACACCTAATAGAAGATTTACACTTCAACTTTGTGACAAGGTAATAGCAAAAATAATTAGTAACACTGATTTTACTTTAGCTACTGGGACACAATACATCATACAGCTTAATAATTAGCCTACGCAATACTAATGCTCAAGTTTCAACTACGTTTGAGATGTGATGTTCAATAATAATTAACCTCTATCCCTAATTGATTTCATGCGGGACCCGGTTAGTTTGACAAGCTCCAAACTACATTAATTAAATCCGATTACGAACAATGCGATACAATTGTATAATTACATTTATATTAAGATCTACGTCGCAATGGAGAAGTTATGGATGTTATTGTTTATCGTACAAACTGTCACTTCCGTATAACATCAAGCCTGATAGAATGGAAATATTTTTATACAGGTAGACATTTTCATCGACAAACCCCTAAGGTTTGAAAGGTCATAGCCCCGGTAAGCGAAGGCCTCGCCTTACCTTAAGTACCGTAGCGGTCTTCAAAAATGCCAATAGATGACAAAACCAGTGCAATAGCACACACTGACGGAGTTTTCGACTAAAATAAATTCTATAAATATAACTTCTGACGTCAGAGCTCGTACCACCAGCGGTCCAGATCCAATAGTCTAGGCTAGTAATATCATCTACCTGGAGGGAAATTTCCCTATCACCTCAGAACCGGCAAAGGCTGAAGTGTACCAGCCGTTAAAAAGCTACCCTGGCTCAGGACGAATTTAGAGCAAGGTCCTAATAAGACGAAGATGTGGTTATCCCGAGCGAAGGTTGTAAAGTGTCCCGTACGTAGGGGAGCCAGATAAATCAAGTTCGTAATCTCAATTCAGTTAGCAAAGGAGCTAGTGACCATATAACTTTTTATTTATTTATTTTATACAAGTTAGTACTTGACTTGATCTCACCTGATGATAAGTGGTGATGCAGCCTAAGGCGTTATCGTACTAACATGGAAGTGTAAGTAAATTAACCCGAACGGTTTCTACAAGCATCGCACCGGAACGCTAAATCGCTTGGCGGCGCGTCTTCGCTGGTGGTCCCACCAGACCAGACCTGAGCCAATTTAGAAATTACAAAGTTCCAAAGTGGCCCGTGGCGGGAATCGAACCCGCGGCCTCCCACTCGAATCCGAGCACGCTGCCACTGCGCAAGGGAGGTCATCGAAATACTACCTATAGAGCAGTTTTTATGTGTGCTCTAGGCGCTAGTCGACTACATTATGTTAAAGTAGTAAAGAAATGATAAGTAAAACATCTTGATCTCCATGTTCATGATTTAATGTGGGCCCAATTTGAAATTGCATATTAACAATTTTTACTTCATAAACATAATAAAGGAAGAAATATGACCCACTGAGGTCTTATAGTTGTCTCTGAACTACATCATAATTCCTTTACAGTACTTAATTCCTTTACAGTTAAACACTGACTGGTAATTGAATAAAAAATACGAAGTGATTAGAATCAATGCTACTCCTGTCCGTTTATTTAGTGAATCTGGCAAGTGCAAATCCATTAATAGGTTGGAGTGCCATAGCAGTATCACTAATAATTGTATTAGGTACTTAAAAATAAAGATTTTTCCCAAAATGTCACTAGCTCTTTGGTTATAAAGTGTATAGAATCGAATCTTTTGCTTGCTGACCCGTATCGAGGGGATCACGTCCTGTATTTGTTTAACATTCTATACTGATACTAATAACTGCCAGAAATTTTTATTCTATGGCTTGAAATATAGCCATTTTCGGAGTTATGCTAATGACAATGATAGACAGGCGGTTTGAATAACAATAGATGATCATCATTCTTTTGTATCACCATCATCTCTGCCCGCGGACGTTCTGCACTGTTGGATATAGACTAGATATTTAAATCCACGAAGATACGCCCCACTCTGTCAAAATCGCTTATGTTTCATTCAATTCGCATGGAGTTCGACAGAGTGGGCGCTTCATGGTGGATTGAAATATCTATACAGGGTAATTTTTTTTTTAGTGCCCAAATTTTTTCTAGTAGTTCTGAATCGTTAATAGAACATAACTTCATAAGAATTTTTTTTTTCTTTAAATTTTTTTTTCTACCATAATTTTGTCCTTAAAAAAAGAAAATCAAATACACTATTACCACGGAATACCTAATCTATTACAAAAAAATCGCGCGCCAAACGACATCATCGCTAGGCACCTAGTACCTACGTTTGTATTTTGCCGACATAGACTCGCCGCGCTCGCGCCGCCTGTTTTTGCCTTTGTTGTTTGCCGACATAGACATGCGACACGCCGCGTGTTATTGTCGAATTCGAAACCGCCGTTGCAGGGACGCCCCGCGTACTCGCATGCCACCCGCACCAGGTTAGCATTAAGCAAATAGCCATTCCAGTCTTTTTGAGTTTGTCATTTGCGTAACATCGTCCGCAATACTTTTCGTTCACAATGCCCGAGGTCGTGGTGGACTGGTTCAATGGCCTGCTCGATCTCCAGATCTTACCCCCTGCGATTTTTATCTCTGGGGTGAGGTGAAACGCCGAGTGTACGTGTAAGAAGCCCAAAGCCTGGAGGACTTAAAGTCCAAAATAATAGACGCATTTCGCGATGTGAAAAGTGACACTCGAGTACTAGACAAATTAACTGACAATGTTATCAAACGTGCACGTTTATGCCTTCAAAGAGATGGACTTCATTTTGAACAATTGTTAAAATACAGTGATTAGGTGTGCCGTGTGTGTCTGTCTAGCGGATTTAAGCGATGAAATTACGTAAGTTATGCTAATAATGCTATTAAAATTTTGTAGTTATGTGCGTTTTCAGCTAAGTACCTAAATATCAATTGCTAAATGCTTCGTAAAAGGGTCCCATTGGCACCCTTCACGGAACCCTAAAAATTAGGTACCTAGAGGTCAGCGAGCGCTGCCATGCGCGCCGTCAGGTATTGTATTGCCTAAACAGCTGATAGGCTTTAACTAGTAGGGTGACCATAATTATCTGTGGAAAAGTAAATATCTATGAAAAACTATAACTTTGGTATTTTTAGGTAAAACTAAAAAATAAAAAATACGTGTTTATTAAATTTCAATAATCTATAACATATTAAAATTTGGGCACTAAAAAAAATTTTTTCCTGTATAGTACCTTATTATCTACTAATGATATAAGGTTTTCCTCGTGGTGGGAACCAGCCTTATTAAGGCTTGTGCGCGGTCAGGCTTAAGCCTTTTTAAGGCTCCTGCGCACTCACTGACGGACCTTGAGCTTTGGAGCTTATTTAAAAATATCCATATTTTACTAAGTCCTTGTGGTGGGTCATGTCCATACAGTTTATATACTCAATGATCTGAACACAGAAGCTCTTTGTTCTCAATGCCAAGGACCACTTTAGAAAAAAATGTTTACATGAGGCCCACTTGAAGTTGGTGGTTTTTGTACCTAGTCTAAAACAAGTATTGTGAGAATATAATCTATGAAGACGTATTATGTTTCTTTGGTTTATTATTCATCTCAGTTATTCATAATGTTACAGAGTATAAATAAAACAAAACAGTATGGTGTTCGGTGGTTTTAATAAGATGTAGTAAATAAAATAGTATCATAAATTATACATTTTTTTCTTATTTTTTTTTATTTTTATTTTTTTAATTTTTCTTATTGTATTAATGAAGCTCAAATTCACAGGAATAAAGGTCTATTTAATAAAAATTAAGAGTTTGCTTAAACATATACAACAACCTGAATAGAAACTGTTTAATATGAAATATAAACGCGCGTGACCTTGACAAAAACCCTAAGTGCGCAGCAGCCTTATTAAGGCTGCGCACTTAGGGTATCTGTCAAATTGGCATGCGCACTTGAGTGGTTTAATGTTTTCTACGGGTACATACCTACCTACCACGAATTATTTATGAACCAGGCACTGGATTGAGCTACATAACCCCAGCGTTTTATCCACGGACCGTCATTATATACCTAGGCTGGTCCGTGAAGCGATTGAAATTCAAAAACACCGGAATTTCAATAGTGAAGACGTGTTTAAATTAGCCAATACGTGGAATCCGGTTGTAAAACTGCGTAACTGTAAACCGAAGAAAAAACGCAGTAAATCTGAGGTGAAAAATGAGTGTGTGTTTTGCCGGACAACCCGCGACGATCCGTCAAAAAGATCCAGGACGAGAGTAGGCCGATACGATCTATGACAGCTCTAGCTTCGCGTCGCGCCACACTGCAGTTCTGCCGCGACCACGGCTTATGCAATTAGGTCGAAATTTCGTGGTATGTGCCCGTAGAAATCAATAAATGATGTCTATATACCTTTTTAGTCAGCCTAACCTAGCCTTAATTGTTAAGCCGCTTGTATAAAATGCAAGACAAGAATTGAATCATTGCTGATGGGTACTTACTAGTGTTGTTATGGATATCCATATCCGTAACCGAAACTATCGGATATCCGAAATAAAAAAATATCCGTAACCGTAACCGAATCCGTAATAAAAGTTTTGGATAGTTTCGGATAGGGCGGAGTCTAACTAAATACTACACTCGTACGAATTAACTGTGCACTCCGCTGGAATGCGACACCTCTCCCGCTACCTAATAACATCACAGCGCGAGGTGCACAGCTAATTCGTACGGGTTATACTTTATAAGTTTATAGTAAATATGACATGTCGTGACAAGTTTTTGTTTTTGCCCGGCCGGCAGAGTGCAGACCACCGCGCGCCCGTTTAGTCGTAACTCGTAACTTTATAGTAGTGTTGTTATGGATATCCATATCCGTAACCGAAACTATCGGATAATCCGAAAAAATTTAATATCCATAACCGTAACCGAAACCGATATAATTTTTTACCAATATCCTCCATATCCGGATCCGAAATTATATATCCATAACATCCCTAGTACTTACTACTAATGAATGTCAAGGGCCACCACCTCACCCCTTGCCGCATGAGACGCTCGGGTGGGCATATCATTGGCGGAAGAATGGCGCTCGGCGGTTATATTTGCATAACAGCCAATCAGCTCACCCATTCCGTCAGGGTGAGTATGTTGTTATCATGGAAATTTTCACGCGTGGGGGGCGGTGTTTAAGACTATCGTCTACTTCGACTAATATCGGCTCCTCAACATATTATTACCTAACAAGAAAGGAAAAAAATATTTGCTATAATCCGCCAACAGAAAAAATTCTGTATGGTCACACATGCAACTACAAGCTAAGCACCGCTTACCTTCCCACCAAAGCATGAAAACCAAGTTACCCAGCAAGCAATGCCACCACCACCACTCACATGCACTACCACACAAAAATTTATTTTTTATTTTACTCTCGACGCACGTTTCGCCCCGAAACCGGAGCATCATCAGGAGATTTCGACTTCACAATTCAAGATTGTCTAGTTGTCTAGTACTGTTGGCGGATTATAGCAAATAATTTTTTCCTTTCTTGTTAATCATGAACTTCCGCAAAGTAACGCCTGCTTCTATGCAATATTATTACCTACTTACTATTTTATTCAAATACTAGCTGACCCGGCAAACGTTGTTTTTCTGTTAGGGATATTATAAAAACAGTTTACCAACCTAAAGTAAGTCCTACAAAATGTAGACAAAAAAAATCATACAAATCGGTCAAGATGTTTTGGAGGATTTCGGTTAATTTAGCATTATGACAAGAAAATTGTATGTATAAGAAAAGTAGCTGACTCGGCAAATGTTGTTTTGCCATAATTATATGCACATAATTATAAAATCGGACACGAAAATTTTCAATATTAGCTAGAACATAATGCGAATTTTCTTAGAGCGCCCTCTATCGCAGAGTAAGTTAAAACCAGACGTATTCAGTAGCGTACTCTACTTGTTGGACCTAAAACTACTTTCTTAATGGTGGTTTTCAAACGCATGTAGGTAGTTTGCCTGGCTTCATAATGATGCTTACATAAGAAATTTATATAAACATACAATTTTTTTGTGTACAGTATAATTAAATAACTTAATTCAGTAAATAAAGCGTAGCGATTGAGCATGAGTTTTTTTATTTGATGATTTCAAGAAAATTTTAAGCGCTAAAATTTTCAAAAGAGGGCAAATTCTCTACAGTAGTATTGTGCGGTCGTGGGGTAAGGTAGCCCCTGTGACCTTTTCGCATTATGAATCGTTTATTCTTAATTGGCTTCATATTTGTGTCGGATAGTCAACTATGCGTGGCCGTATTAGACCGGCACGGCCACTTTGCCGGTACCCTATGTAGAGACGGCCCTCCAATCTGAGATCGATGGAACTCGTATATATACTCCACGGCGTAGAAAACTTCGATAGCGAGATGTAGACCTTTTACCCATAACTGTTGAAATGTTGAATATTTCACAACTGAAATTCTTTTAGAAAAATTAAAACGTGACTTAGGTTAAACCAGGGATCGTACTAATCTCTTATAGCAGTATTATTGTAATATTGTTTTAAAATTTTCATACTGACATTGTATGAAAATGAGATTTTCATACAATGAAAATGACATTGTTATACACTGTCAGTATGAAAATTTTAAAACAATATTACAATAATACTGCTATAAGAGATAGTGGTACGGCCTCAGGTCAATCCACGTGAATTTTGGTTTTGCAGGAATTGCCGAAGAAATTTTAAATTTTCGACAGAAGTCAAAACTTCATTGAGAATTGATGTGTGTAATATCCAAAAAAAAGTTATATATCTCAAACTGAGGACGTGTTGGTAACGGTAACGGGTGGGTAACGGTATCGCGAATTAAATTTTTTTTCTTCATCTAAAAAAATGCATAAATCCCATAAAGAGGTTTTTACTTCAAAAACTATGAATTTAAACAAATGGTACTCAATTTTGACTAATATATGCAAGTTTGTAACAATTTAATTATTATATTTATTGCACAACTTGGTAATATAAATACGCCTTGCAAAATAATAGGTAGTTAGTTATAATAATAACTCATCTTACACCTATTTAATATACGTACAGGAGAAATAAAATGCAGTGACCTTTAATTGTTAACAAAATCATAATATCTAATGACGCCTTCTCGTTATAATATAGGTACTTAAAATAATTTATAGTTAACCGTTTTATTTTAATCTTACAGTTAAAGTATAGGTGTAGTATATATTTTTTACAAGTTTATACAATTGCCGAGTTACTTGCCCGTTCTTCTCGGTGCAATACTGCTTTCTGAACGTGGCGTGGCCTGACATTTCGCAAGTGCCTGTATCTAAGTTAGTCCTATGTGAAAGAATGAACAATTTGATACTTAATGTACCTAATTAATTTTGTATTATAAATAATTCATTTTCTTATGTAGAACACGGTGAAAAACGTGAAGTAAAATTCTAAAGTGAACTTTTCGGCTTTCATGAGAAATAGAACGCTTAGATTTCTAAATTAGAGCTTTAAGGTACAAGTTGGTAGCCGACTGCAGACAGCAGCAGCAGACGACGTGTCGTCGCTTCATGTCGTCGCGACACGTCGTCGCGTCATGTCGCTGCAGTCATGATTTCGAACCCGACTGCAGACGACAACAGCAGATGGCATCCAGTTGATTGGATTGGCTCGAACGCGGTCGTTGCTCCAGCGTCAGCGGCACTACTGAACTTGGATTGGCTCGAACGCGGTCGTTGCTCCAGCGTCAGCGACACTACTGATCTGCGGTCGGATGACACTGGCGTCTGCCGCTCGACGACACGTCGCTAGCTTCATGTCGCTAGCTACGGAGGGAATTTCATAGAAATACATAGAAACCAGTAGTGTCGCCGCGACACGTCGCCTGCTGCTGCTGCGTGCAGTCGGCTACCAACTTATACCTTTAGAAACTAAAAAAGATCTACACGTCGTTCCATTGAAAACCATTTCGATTAGCGTCAAATTCACTTCGATAGTAGTTACCTATTCGTAGTATGAATACGATATAGTGTGATACCATCGGATCGTTATTTTCCAATTCTTGTAATAGCCAATCAAATGTAACGGCGCCCACGAGCGAAATGCCAATAAAGCTTACGTCCTTTTTATTAAATAGCGTTTGCCGGCGACTTAGTTTGCGGTGTTTTGATGGTTTTTTTTTAATAAAAAATAGAAACTAAAAAATTGGTTGTCTGTAAAGTTGGTTTACGGACGATAGATTTACGTGATAACGTCATAATCATTTTTTTATGTAATACAATTTGTTTTATCATGCCTCTCTATTGCTTGTTGCGCGCTCTCGCTTGCACGCACAGGCTCAGATGGAACGTTACGCGGAACGTTACTATTTTTCATGCGTGTTGCAGGTGTTCATCAATTTATAAGACGTTATCACGTCAAAAATGTTATAGTTTTCGATTGAAATCACTGTGTCGTATTTATATTAGTTAAAAAACATACATACAAAATTATAATTAATCACTTGCTTTGCTACTATTTACCTAATTAATGGTCATGAGAAGGAAAAAGCTGACCAAGTATTTGACAAGTGACGGTAGTCATTTTAAAAATAGGTTTAAAAACTGAACAAACGTGTATTTGTCATTAAACAACCTAATGAGCCTAAATAAAAAACCTGTCAAGTGCGAGTCGGACTCGCGCACTGAGGGTTCCGTACTACAACCGGAGGAATAAAACCCTAAAAACCACTTTTCTTATCGAACCGCAAAACTAACATTGTTTTTAGAGGTTTTATGTAAATATCAAAAAAACTACTTATTAGATCTCGTTCAAACCAATTTTCGGTGGAAGTTTGCATGGTAATGTACATCATATATTTTTTTTAGTTTTATCATACTCTTATTTTAGAAGTTACAGGGGGGGGGGACACACATTTTACCACTTTGGAAGTGTCTCTCGCGCAAGCTATTCATTTTAGAAAAAAATGATATTAGAAACCTTAGTATCATTTTTGAAGACCTATCCATAGATACCCCACACATATGGGTTTGATGAAAAAAAAATTTTTGAGTTTCAGTTCTAAGTATGGGGCACCCCCAAAATTTACTACTTTTTTTTAAATTTTGTGTGAAGAGAAGATGCGGTTCACAGAATACATCTACTTACCAAGTTTCAACAGTATAGCTCTTATAGTTTCGGAAAAAAGTGGCTGTGACATACGGACGGACAGACGGACAGACGGACAGACGGACAGCCGGACAGACGGACAGACGGACAGACGGACAGACAGACATGACGAATTTATAAGGGTTCCGTTTTTTGCCATTCGGCTACGGAACCCTAAAAAGGTTTACTAACATCACCTACCTATTCAATAGTTAAAAGCCAAACATACTTCAAGATGTGAAGAAGCTCACAACAAACTCAGCCGGGTATTCTTTTATGTTACCACCATTTAACAACAGTGAGTTATTAATACTAAATAGGCTACTAAGTTAAGAGCAATTCACTATCACTCCTAAGGGCTTGTGCTAGCTAATATAGTCCTTTATATTATAGTATGCCTTATTAATGAGTTTAGGCCTTGCCCTTTTTACTCCGCCTCTACATGACAGTGTCTGTAAATAACTATGTAATTCACGCAAAGTAATAAAAAAGATAAACAAGAAATATATGCAGTTTCAACGGGCAAAGCTTCCGTATGGACAGTATACATTTATCGAACAGCAAATAACATGGATCTAAAAACCGGGCTATTTAGATACGAGTAGATCACTCATTCGATGTCATTTTCCGGTCCACCAAACTAGCTATTGTAAAATACGAGTTGTACATGGGTTATTTTTGGAGAAAACAAGATTTTATAATATTTTTTAATATTTTTTTGGTATATTCCCACACATTGTTTCCCTGAAAATACAAAGAAACGACATTTAAAGTTCACTAATATCGCTTCCTCAATCGTATCCTTCGATAAGTTTTTATAAGAATAATATGCACAAAATAATCTAAGCGTCATCCGACTTTGAATCATAGTTCACAGATAACATAAATACGCGAAGCGCGGCAAATTCAAATTAATGAAATGTCACTTATTTCATTACAGGTTACAGGTATATATATTACATATTATGTGCAAAATTTCAGCTTTATAGGATCAAAGTAGATAATTACGCGTTGGTTTAGCAATAAAGCCATATGACATATTGTGATACGATAGTATATGGAATGGAAATAGAATACAATTTAAAAAAGTTATGAGAAAGATCGCTGATTTGATCATGTGCATTTTTACCGGGAAATGAATCCGGTAGGTACCCTTGCACATCCAGTTAAGACCACTTCAGTAAGTCACTAGGAAAAATAAATTCCAAATATCTCTGATTTCTTTTGTCTCCGGAGGTCACAAATAAAGGGCGAGGGTTGAGAGTGATTTACTGCAGAATCTTTTCCTTTCCTTATAAAAATCCGTAAACAATCTCTTCTTAACCCTTGTCAGTGTGATTGTACGGTGTAGGGACTTGGATAAGTATGAAATTCCCACTGCACAAAATTTTACGGTGTAGGGTTTTAGACCAGTATGGCTTTCTCACTGCATGAAATTGCACAGTGCAGGGTCTTAAATTGCACGATGCGTTCTTAGATCATGTGATCAGTCTGATGTTCTCACAGCGTAAAATTGCATTGTGCAGGGTTTTAGATCCGTATGACTTTCTCAAAAATTGCACGGTGCAGAGTCTTAGATCAGTATGAATTTCTCACGGCGCAAAATTGCATTGTGCAATGTGCAGGGTCTTGATCAGTATGACTTTGTCACAGCGCAAACATGCACGGTGCAGGGTTTCAGATCAGTATGACTTTTTCACAGCGCAAGATTGCAATGTGCAGGGTCTTGCATCAGTATGACTTTGTCACAGCGCAAAATTGCACGGTGCAGGGTTTCAGATCAGTATGACTTTGTCACAGCGCAAAATTGCACGGTGCAGGGTCTTAGCTCAGTAAGATTTTCTCACTTCGCAACATTGCACAGTGCAGGGTCTTAGATCAGTATGATTTTTTCACTGCGCATAATTGCACGGTGCAGGGTCTTAGATCAGTATCTTTCTCATTGGGTTGAATTGCACAATGCAGAAGTCTCAGCTATTCTGGTTTTACCATGATCTTTTCTTTCATCAACATACAAATGATAATTACATCTCACTCATATTATATAAAGCCCGAAAAGTTAGAGATCCGTATATACTCGTAACTAGAACTCCCAACCGCCAAACAGGAGGCAGATGTTTGATCTACTGGAAGCTATCACTGTTTAGCCTATTTTATCTGCACAGTTATATTATCTTACATATTACCTACTCTAAATACAAACTTGCTTACTCTAAGACACTAGGTAAGTACTTCTAAAAGGACAGCCTTTCCGTAGTTCCGTACTCAAGCAACCTCAAACACATAATATAAATAAATTAACTTTTAGAACTGCAAGACTATTCCTCTCTTTAATAGCACAATTTGTCTTATTACCTGAGCTAAGTTGGGATGGTTAAGTTATCCTTGCTCCTAGTTAAGTGAAGTAACAGTAGTTAAGTAAGCATTTATTGCGCTACAAACAATGTTATAAGCAATGGCATTTGCAACACTAAGTACTTGTGCAACAGGAGGGAAAATCGTGACCATGTATGAGACTCATGAGGATTATCCACAGAAACCATCCTACCAAAGACGCATTGCCAAGCGATTAAGCGTTCTTGAGTGATGTTACTTACCCTTCCCAAGTCAGTACGATAAAATCTTCGACTGAAAATGAAAATGAAAATGAAAAATCTTTATTTTCGCATAGGCCCAATTAATAGGCTCTTATGAAAAGTCAAAACTCTACCGACTGTATTATCACTTACCATCAATATGCTGATTCAGTTTTTTTTTTATATTATGTTTACTGACTCGATTGTGACGATTTGTATTGGAACAGTTTGCAAATGTTGTCAATAGATGTCGTTTCAACCAATATGAAAGTCATTCCTTGCTCTGAGGGATTATCATTTCATTAAAAGTGTTTTCCGTATCTACCAGAAGACTTTTCGCCTAATAAGAATTAGTGCTTAGGTCCTTGTAACTAGAAACTAGTATAGTAAATAGCGATTCGTGTTTAAAATTTATTTTATATGTGGAAAGGGATTTATTGTTTTTAGATATAACGGTATCCCTTTCCATGCATGCCGTTGTGTAAGTGATAAAAACTTGAGAGGTGTCAAGGGACACCCGGATGGAACGAAGTATATCTGGCTTGCTTTCTTTAAGAGAGAGAGAGACAAACAGAGAAACATGCGCACGCCGCGCGACTTACAATAGCTTACTATAGCAAAAAGTGTCGTTACAACTTTTCGTCTTAATTTTTTCCATCTAGCCCCTTTCGCAACGCGCGATAAGGAACTTCGTTCCAATAATTAAAATTTAGAGATTCCACCGTTGTTAAAACTTGCTATAATTGATAAATACTCATCAGTGCTGAGTAGGTTAGTGATGATTTGTGGTGAAACTGATAAAACGAACTGCGGGAGAACTATATCTACTTAAATACTTCAATAAAAAAAAAAAACGTCGTCGCATATTATCGTATGGCCAGGAAACGATAGCGATCGGTCATAGATAAGCCTTATAACTGTTTCCCATTTGTGAAGACTAACATCAACTCTATCTAAGATCACGTTATTGTACTCGCTAGAGTTAAAACAGTAAAAAATTAAAAGTAGGTGAATTGACAAGATGACGCTAAAGGAGGCATAGCATAGCTACCTACGCATCACTGTAACTTGACTAAACTGTATCAAATGTCAAGCTCGGGCGACAGAACTATCGAATGACGGAGTTTTTCTAACAAGTAAAGTTGTAACAAGCGGGCTTCAAAGGGCAGGAGGCGTCGTCGTTATCTTTAAGTCGAGTTTTATAACTGAGGCTTCATAAAGAGTAACTTTATCTTTGTGTGGCGACGGCGGATACTTAACGGGCGAACGTTAACTATTCCTGTAGGTTTGATAATAATAGATATCGTCAACACTGTGAACGGGTCTCTGGATGAAACAGAATAATATTAAAGTTGGGGTTTCTGAGTCTATTCAAAGTAATGGTAAACGACTTTGTCAATAGATGGCGTTGTACCCAGTCCCATGCAAATCAGCGTTTCCTTTTTTAATAATTTCCCACTTATAATTTTATTTCGGGGATGATCATTATATTGTTATCATCTTCTTTGTATTGGTTTAAATTGGCTTTAAACAAGTAAAGGTACCCAATATCTTAAAATTTGATCATAATATTGTTATCATCTTTTTTGTATTGGTTTAAATTGGGTTTAAACAAGTAAAGGTACCCAGTATCTTAAAATTTGATCATAATATTGTTATCATCTTTTTTGTATTGGTTTAAATTGGGTTTAAACAAGTAAAGGTACCCAGTATCTAAAAATTTGATCATATTATTGTTATCATCTTCTTTGTATTGGTTTAAATTTGGTTTAAACAAGTAAAGGTACCCAGTATCTTAAAATTTGATCATAATATTGTTATCATCTTCTTTGTATTGGTTCAAATTGGGTTTAAACAAGTAAAGGTACCCAGTATCTTAAACCTACCTAGTATCTTAAAATTCTTAGATAAGCCGAAACATAGAAAACTTTAGATGGCCACAAGTGTACGTCAATAAAGCTTTATTGTGGTTTAAGATAAGAATGGAAAGACGCAAAATATACTTTTTATTGGAATTCGCATCCCTGAAAGTGTGGCGAAATACTTTTATCGTATTGTTTGTGTGTTGCGCATATAATTTTTATCCTTCTGTCGTGGAGTTAAATGATAACGATATTTGTACCTATATGAGAATTTCTTTCCATATTCGTTCACTGAATATTTATATGTAAAATGTATTTGCAGTTTTTACTAATGTGACTTTTTTCTAGTAATAAACAAACTTCTAGTAGTTACTAAAGATACAAATTTGACATGGGTAAGTAATGTTTATTTATATATATATATATACTTCAAGTGTAATCTTCATGAGCTTCATATTATGTAATGAATGAAACTTTTTACAAAACGTTACTAAATTATGAAAGAAGGGAAGGTATTTTAATTTCTTACTATGCCACACATTACAATGTACATAGTTATTGTAACGTATTGAAACAACAGATCCCGATAGCAGACTGCTTTATTTCTACTTTTCTATGACTACCTACAACTATACACATCATCATCCTCCTCTAATTCACAAATACATAAACATTAGAAACTTACTAAATAACTAAATAATTAAACTATAGAAATTTACTAAATAGTATGTTTTAGGTATAAGACACACGATAAGAAATTAGGTATAACTAGCTATTGGTACTTATGGCATATTTTACAATTTTATATTTTTCCTCGTTGTTTTATTTTTTGAACACATTGTAGTGCCGCTTCCCGACGCGGGCGCATATTTTCTTCGTTTTGAATATTAGGTACATTTTGAGGAACATTACGAAAGCTATCCTCGACCTGTGCACCGTCCTCAATATCAGCTCGACAGTCCTCCCATTGTTCAGTCTCTTGAGTGTCGCTATTATTTGAGTTACGAGCGTCTTCGGTCTCGCCTTTAACCGGAGACACCAACGCTAAAGAGTGACGAGACTTACGTTTGTTTGTGACTATTTGAATAATTTGACGTTTCTGTATACGACCATCCTTAGCTTGTACGACGTAAGTCACCGGACTTTTACGTTCTACTACCTCACCTTCGACCCATTTCGAACTATTCCTCGCATAATCGCGTAACAAGACCGCGTCCCCGGGGCGCACCTCGCGCAGCGCGTGCGGCGGCGCAGCGCGCTCCGCGGCCGCCTGCTGCGCGGTGCGAACGCGCTCGGCCGCGTCGGGCCGCAGCAGGTCGAGGCGCCCGCGCAGCCGCCGCCCGAACATGGCCACCGCCGGCTCCCGCCCCGTGGTGCTGTGCTCCGTATTGCGATACGTAAAAAGAAATCTGCTCAGCGCTGTTAAATCGTCTACTTTTTCGATAACGGCTTTCTTCAACACCCGCTTGATTGTACGCACTGCGTTTTCGGCGGCACCGTTACTGCTCGGATGGTACGGAGCTATCAGAGTGTGCTTGATACCGTTCTTTTCTAAATACGACCCGAACTCGGCCGAGGAAAAAGGCGGCCCGCCGTCGCTTATGATCATCTTCGGCAGGCCGAATCTGGAGAACGTATGTCTCAAACGACCGATCACATTGGTAGCCGTTATACTCGTAAGCTTTTCAACTTCGATCCACTTCGAATGTGCGTCTACGATTACTAGGTAGTACGCGTTATTAAATGGCCCTAAGAAATCAACGTTCAACCGAGCCCACGGCTCCGCGGGCCACGGCCACGAGTGCAGCGGCGCGGCTGGCGGCGCGGCGCGCTGCGACACGCACGCCGCGCACTGCGCCGACACGCGCTCGATGTCCGCGTCCAAGCCCTCCCAGAAAACATAATTGCGCGCGATCTGCTTCATTTTAACTATCCCCGGATGTCCGTCGTGTATTTCTCTCAATACCATCTCGCGTAGTGCTTTCGGAACTATCACCCTGTAACCCCAAATTAAACAACCTTGATCTATATGAATGTTGTCTTTTCTAATAAAATACGGTTTTTCATCTTCAGTCACTACTTTACTCGGCCAACCGAACATAACGTAACCATAAATTTTACTCAGTAAAGGATCCTTCGCGATTTCAGATTTAACTTCTTTGAAACTGACCGGAAAATTTTCTTGAATAAAACTTAAGTAGCTGCATTTTTTAGCCTCGCTCCTACCTCGGCCGCCAGTCGAGTTCAGTGGAAGCCGTGAGAGCGCATCGGCCTGACAATTTGCTGCGGACCTGACAAATTCCATTTCAAAATCGTAAGCACTGAGTTTTATCGCGTATCTTTGTAACCGACTGGCCGCGGTCAACGGAATTCCCCGTTTTTCACCAAATATGTAACTGAGAGCGCGGTGATCACTACGGAGAATGAAATGTCGCCCGTATAAATATTGGTGATGTTTCGTTACACCGAATACGATAGCGAGCGCCTCTTTATCGACTTGGGAAAAAGAAGATTCGCTAGACGAAAGAGTTCTGGAGGCACAGCACACCAAACGCTCCACGCCGTCTTCGTATCGCTGCAAAAGCGCTGAACCTAAGCCGTAGCCACTACTGTCGACTGCTAATATGAGCGGGAGGCTCGGGTCGTAATGCGCCAGCACCGGGGAACTGCTCAGCACCTTTTTAATTCTATTAAATGCCTTCGAACAGTTTTCATCCCATTTCCATTTAACATTTTTCTTCAAAAGATTATACATGGGTTTCAAAATATCACTCATATTGATACAGAATTTTGAGTAAAAGTTTACTAAACCCATAAAGCTTCTCAACTGCGTTACATTCGTGGGAGGCGGTGCGGCAACTATCGCTTCGATTTTCTTATCATCAGTATGCAATCCGTGTTTATCTATTTTATATCCCAAGTATGTAAAGCTGTCTTTAAAAAATTGACATTTTGACCAATTGATTCTGAGACCGTTCTCTTTTAATCTCTGCAATACCGCTCTTAAGTTACTTAAATGGGTACTTTTGTCTTTCCCCGTGACGCAAATATCATCTGCAAACACGGCCGTTGAGGGCAACCCGCTCAAGGTTTCTTCCATAATCTTCTGAAAATTTTCAGGGATGCATTTAATTCCGAAAGGAACGCGCCTATATACAAAAGTACCTATGTGAGTAGTGATTGCCGTCATCGGTTGTGAATCTTTTTCTAAAACACACTGTTGAAAAGCATTAGACAGGTCGAGTTTCGTGTACTGCTCGCCCCCGCGCAGGGCGGCGAACAGCTCCTCGATGCGCGGCAGCGGGTAGTGAAAGTCTTTGAGAATCGGGTTTATAGTGATTTTATAATCGCCACAGATGCGAATCGACCCGTTAGACTTGACGACAGGTACTATAGGAGTTCCGTAGTCCGATCGGTCGACTTTATAAATAACTCCTTCCCGCTGTAAGCGATCGAGCTCGCGCTCGACTGGTTCGCGAAGTGCAAGCGGCAGCGAACGGGCCTTCACGAACACGGGCGTACTGTCTTTTAAATGTAAACGAATTCGCGACTTAAACGTGCCGAGCCCCTCCGCGAACACTTCGGGAAATTCCTCCTTTAAAATATTTTCACTACACACACGAGTATTATAACATTGTATGACGGATAGTTTTAGTTCTTTCAGCCAAATTCGACCCATGAGAGGCGGCCATTCTCGATTACGTACAATTTTAATGAATTTGCCGATTTAGATCCACAGGCGACATTAACCAAAATATACCCCATAGTCTGAATGATGTCACCGGTATAAGATTTTAAAATTAAAGACTTCTTTTCCATAGGATATTTACTAAAAAATTTGTCATGATACGATTTAGATATTGCCGAAATCCTACTGCCGGTGTCAATCTCAAACTTGTGGTCTATATTATCTATTTTTAAATTCGCGTAATAGGGGCCATCATCTCCGCCGCTTATCATATTAAAAAAATGGCAATCACTATCACTGTCTGTATCAGAGTTATTAAAATAGATCTGACCTTTCTTTTGTTGCCTCGTACCGACACTCGCATCACTTTTGCTTTTCACCTTTTCACAAACACTTTTTAAATGGCCTTTTAAACCACAAAAATCACAAGAATAATACTTATATCTGCACCTGCCCGGGTGTACCCGGCCGCACGCATCACAAGTCCGTCGCGCGCCGCCGCCGCTCACCCCGCTCGACCCCGCGCTCGCGTCGCTCGGCCCCGCAGAGCCGCCCGCGCCGCGCCCGCTCGCCGGCCGCGCGCCGCGCACCGCGCCTACCCGGTGTAACCCGTCGTCACCCTGTGCGCCTGCCGTGGGGGTCTGCACGCTCGGGGCGCTCGTCGCGCACGCCGTGGACGCATGCCGTTCCGCCGCCTCGAGCGCGAGGGCGAGCTCGACTGCACGCCGATAGTCGATATTCTTTTCGGCAAAAAGCCTCGAACGCATCTCGTCGCTGATGAGTCCCGACACGAACTGATCTCGCAGATTCACCTCGAGTTGAGTTCCGAAACAGCACGTCTTAGCGAGATGTTTTAAGTTTTGTAGGTAAACTTTGATGCATTCGCCATGTTGTTGCTTTCTTTGCCGAAATATATGCCGCTCTGCTATCTCCGATCTCTCCGGTTCCAAGTGATCTTTCACCACCTTCACCAGCTGTTCGAACGTTTTGTCTTCGGGTTGCACGGGTGAACACAAATCACACATCAACGCGTAACAATCTGCGCCGACGAGAGTGACCAGCGTGGCCACGTGTAGGTTAGGTTCGATGTTATTTAGCGCGATAAACTGTTTAACGCGCCGCACGTACGCGTCCCAATCCTGTGTCCCGACGTTAAAACTTTCCACTTTACCGAGTGGCATTATTATTTTTTGTATTCAACTCGAATAAATATTTTATTTAAGAACTCGTCGCCAATGTAACGTATTGAAACAACAGATCCCGATAGCAGACTGCTTTATTTCTACTTTTCTATGACTACCTACAACTATACACATCAGTTATGTACTAGAAGATACCCCACCTGAGCAATCAAAACCAGTTATGGCCCCGGGGACGATAGCACTAGACACCGCTTGTCTTGTGTGGCACACCCAGAAATGGGCCTCAAATCAGCATGATGCTGAGTTGAAACCCATACGCATGAGAGAAAACAGCGCTGATTTTAAGTCGAGGCCCTTAACCGAGTGACGCCAGAAACAAAAAAATAGCATGCGCCTTGAACATTCAATCTTTGGAAACCAAAACTTGAGCGTAAATTCTTAAAAAACACGTTCAAAAAATGTAACCAAAAAAATGTTGCTCACCACTGCCTGCGCGAGCCAATAAAACGCGCGTAATTGAATTCGGTCGGGATCGTCCCACTCGAGAGTCGCGCGTTGATTGGCTGATATTCAAATTTTCTCGTAATAAGATCTTGCACGACGCGTGAACTGATGACGTTTCGGTGGCTAATATTTTGCCCTGCCTCGCCCGAGGGTTCGTGTGACGTAATGGACCGCGAAATTGAAGGAGTGAGTTTTGGGGGCCTCGTTTTTGAGTTGAAATATTTTAGTTATTTTTTTGGGACGCAAAAAATTTGCGCGATATTCTTAGTTTTTGTTCCTTTAAGACTGCATCTCATATATAAATTGTTTTCAGTTTTAATTTCTATACACTACAACTTTGTACTCGCGAGCATACGAACTCATCTGATGGTAAGAGATGATGCAGCCGTAGATGTTATATATTGTAGTCGATTCTGTTGTGCAAAATCTCTAAACTAAACCAATTTTAAGTAGTGCTATCCTTTTCAAACTGCTCCGTATGGAAAAGAATAACACTATTTGAAATTAGTTTAGTTTAGAGATTTTGTTATTCCTTGCTCTGTGTTTTGTACCTCAGAATTTGTCATGCCACCGCTAAAGCCGCGGCTAAAGGCTCTTACCAGAAAATAGTACATTTCAATATAAGTGCGGAAAGTAGGTATGTCATTTCTTTACGTGTCTCGGTTTATTGACACAAGCCGTAGGCGCGTGTCAACAATAGAGACGAGTGGAAATGACAATTCCGCACGTGCATTGAACGACATTTTTTAACACATTTGCGAAAATACATAAAGTTGGGGCCAAAAATAAAAATTACATAATAGTAGTTTAAGGTATTTAATTTACCATGAATGCAGACCACTCACGCACAAAAAAAATAAACAAAAAAGTGGACAAGAATTGTCTATGTTCAAATGATGCACTCTGTGACCGGGGTCAGAATCCGGAAGTTAAGAAAGTCCTAATATTTTACAAGAAAGTAACTCGGAAACAAATAACAATGAAACTTGTTGAAAAATTATATTTTTATTTTAGATTTAACAATTTAAAAAGTTAGGTCCTTTAATTCAAGGATATTAATAGTGTTTACGCTATAAAATAGTCATTTAATACAAACATTTTGTACTACAAACTTTTTGATTAAAACCTCCATGCAGAAGGAAAACAAAAAGTAGGTACTAGTGCGGAAAAGAATAAATTTGCGCACGCTAAACATACATGGAAAAGTCCACTATTTTAGCAAATGTGTTAAAAAGTTATTTTTTAGAAAAATTTAGTTTGTTAGAATTTCGTATTCCACAACTGTTGGATTAATATTAGAATTAGTTATTAAAAAATCGTAAAGAGTATTATGTAACTCCTTTGTATGGCCAACTTCTGTACATGGGTCTTCAATCATTTTGCCCTAAAAGACACTAGTAAAGTGCGGGTTGGCAGGATTCCCATGAGAACATAATAAACAGTGATTTCCTCACGATGATTTCCATCACCACTACAAGCAAGATGTGTTATATAGCTTCCGACACAAGTTTGAAGATTTGACCAAGCAAGAAACCAATTTTAGTTATATTTTTTTTGTAAAAATTATTTTCTGTAAAAATAATTGGGGCTAAAACAATTAATTGCGTAAACATTTTGAAAGACTTATATTAACTGTCGTATTGAATAGACATTTTGTGATTCGCAAATGTATATAACACCAATACAAAGATATTACAATATTTGGTTATATTCATGTGAAATTGCTCCTATTTAGTTTTTATTAATTACAGACTAGGTTTTGTTAGTTATAATTGGATATTAGTAATAGGCAATTTTCTGATAAAAATAGAGAATTTTAATCACTTATTAAAAATTTAATACAATAAGTGGGGCAGCTATAGTTTGTTGTGATCTCCTTTTCTGCCCTCCCTAAACCACACATATCACAAAATCCACTTATAAACACATAAAATCGAGTTAAAAGTTTTATTTTTCGAAGCTTATTCTGAGACCCAATATTCGTATAACAAAACTTATATTACGTCTTCTGGCGAATCCCTTGGCGACCTCTAAAGCCTCTGACACTTTCGCTCGGTAAACGCAATGACATGGCCTTTTTCTGGTCAATTTAAAGTCCGTAGGTTTAATGGCAGCATTTATATGGCAGTTTTATGGCGCAATAAAGTTGTCTAAGAAGGAAACGAGGCCGTCAATCTTGGTGAGGAGTAAAATGACCGAAATTACATGGTTGCGGATTAAAATGCTGTTTGAATTGAAGATTTTTTTGTCTATGATCCAATTACATCAAGCATTTAACGGCCGTTTAGTGAAACATTGCAATGCAGTGGCTTTTTGGCAGATTATTATTAAAATCTGGGTGATCGAGCTTTGCTCGGTAGTATTACAGCTACTCACCAATAGATGGCAGCAGAAGTTTACTTTTACTTTATCGCCAATAGATGTCAGGTATATATTTTTTTGGTAAATATGACATTTTCTTAACAATGAATCCTAGCTAGATCAATTTATCGCCCCCAAAACCTCTTGTATACTAAATTTCATGAAAATCCTTCGAGCCGTTTCCGAGATTCAGATTATATAGAAATATATATATATACAAGAATTGCTCGTTTAAAAGTATAGGATAGGAGATTTTCACAAAGGAAGAATTTCTCCTAATGATACAGGCACTTAAAATGAGGCCAACAATATAAAAGCATTGATGGCCGAATAGCGCGGAGAGTAGTGGCAATTTGGACTCATTTTAACTAAGAAAAACGTTTATTGTATGAAACATTGTAAATTGTAATTGATAATTTAGTAAGAAGCGGTAATTCAGTAGACGTTACTGTTGTAGACTATGCATAAGTTTGTTGTCATTACTTCTGTGGTGGTTCTGGATGTGGTTGGTGTTTTAGTCGTAGTAGTTGTTGCAGTTGAAGCTTCAATAACTGGTGTCGATGCAAACGATACTTCAGAAGGCACTGGTTCTTCAGTAGTAGTTATTATTGTAGTCTTGAGTAGTTTTAGTAGTAGATAATGCAGTCACCGTAGTTCTTCTTAATATACAACACATGAATTCTCGTCTACCGATGGTGGAATATACCGGAACGAGTCAATAAAACCAACTGGTCGATTTGACGGTCCCATTGTCTCAAACAATACCTGTAACATACCAAGAGGTATAATACTTAGTAGTAATAAATAAATATGGAGGTACTTGACGAAAGGCAAACAAATTTTTTAGAAAATGGCCCATTTTAAGGTTGTGAATAAGTTTTTGTAAAACACAAAAAGATTTCAGAAGTGGGATAGTAATCCACCCAAGCATTTCCACAATTCTATTGGTGTTTATGAATAATCGAAAAACTGTGGGTTAAACCTAGTAAAGTAAAAAAAAACATTTCAATAAAACTATTATAAATAGTAATAATTTAAAAATACTTACGAAGCCTGAAAAAGTAGCTGATCCTGGGATAGTAATTTTTGTGGGTTCCCAAACTGAACTCCATCTCGGCAATCTCGTCGCACGCAGAATATTATTGTAACCTGCGCCATATATATCAGCCCATATAGCTGATTCAGCGTTGGCATATGTATATCCATTCACTTCTATTGTCCCGCCTCCGGTCATAGTGAAATTAAAGGACTTTATGCAGGACTGTGTAAATCGCGGTTCTATGAATCTAATACTCCTTGGATGAGGACTGTTCATATTCCTAGATGAATATCGTTCGACATTGAAAGTACCCGCATTCAAAATTATGCACCGCTCAAAATTGTTAGTAAAGTTTTGTATGCCATTTTCAAAATCCACTGTCACACAGCGCTCACAGAAAATGCTGTTGCAGAGGAGAAGCAACAAAAAACAGCGAAAATAATGCATTATGAATTAAAAGTTAGTTCCTTTTTGAAAATATTATGGCGTAAGAATGTAAATATAGTATTGTTGAGTGCTACTTTTATATTTAATCATTAGATTCGATCTTTGAAAGATCTGATGATAACAGTTTTTTAGATAAGGAGCTTTTTGGTCAATAATTTTGATTACCAGTTATTGAATATCAAAAGCATATTGGTCAAGTGTGAATCAGATCAGCTCACGAAGAGTTCTGTATAACTGTAGGGTTTAAGAGATAAAGCGATTGTTAAAATCGAGCATTTCATACCCGCTGACAGAGATACGTACCGACGACGGATGGACAGATGGCGAATGCTTATTAGAAGGATCCTATTAAAAAATAAATAAAAATAAAATAATATTAATAGACTTAGGATGCTGAACCCTAGAAAAATAAAGTGTTCTTCAAATAACATAGTGTTATCAGTAATCATATTTTCTTTACGTTTTAGTGTCCCCTACCAAAATGGTAAAAATGAAACCCTTTAGGAGCGACTTCATCCGTTCGTCCGTTTGTCTGTCTGTAGTGGCCCAAGAGCCCATGACAGCCAGATCTTCGTTATTTTATAAAAGCTGAAAGTTTCTCTGTACATGTCCCCTATACAGGTAAGAACGACCAGCGACTGTGGAGTTTGGGTTGTGGTTACTTGGCCAGGTAACATGTAGTAAAGGTACTTTCTAAAGGTATCCCGAAGAAAATATAAAAAAATTGAGTAATTTTAGGTAATGTTTTATACACCTTTACTACATGTTACCTGGCCAAGTAATAAAAACCCAAACTCTACAGTCGCTGGTTGTTCTTATCTGTATGGGGGACATGTACAGAGAAACTTTCCGTTTTTATAAAATAACGAAAGTCTGGCCTTTATAGGCTATTGCTCTATAGGTACTGACAATTATTAAGCCAATCATAAATCTCATTTGTTTTGTTCACAGCGCAGGTGTCGTAAAAGAAAACCACGCCATAGAACACTTTATAGTACAAGTACAGAAGGCTTACTCCGCACGATGATTTAAAAAAATAGCGACTCTAGCGCTGACACAAAAAGTGCAATTCAGTTCGCAATAGCGCCTGACCCAGCCCTCAAAATCGACACGCAACAAACGCAATGTTGTGGTCTCTTTCTATCGCCTAACTTTATCTCTTACGACGTACTAGGGCTGCCGTAGTCAGACGGCGCGTAAAATAGACCGTACAGAACTAGTGCATGCAACTCGGCCCGCGAGCGGCAACCATCTGAAATATTGGCGTCCGGACCCCTACTTGTAGCCGGGACGGTCACGTGATAAGTGAGACTGGCCTGACCACGCGCCTATCGTTGAAAAAGTTATGCGCGACGCGAATATTGATTTCTCCCGAGTTTAAGTTTTTTTCCTACAAATTAAGCCCGAAGTTATTTATGATGTGTCTGAGTGCAAAAAAGAGTAATGATTATTAAATAATAATTAGTGTTTTAAAACTGAAATATCCCTTATGTGTCCTTTTAGCGTCCTTTTAGGTATCACTGCCGTTACAAACGCTTGACGGTCTGCGAAACCCTCCGTGCGCGAGTCTTACTCGCACTTGCCCGGATCTCTTTTATCATTTAAGTAGATGATATAAGATTAAGGTGTTTCTTGTAAGCAAGGTGTTGACTCATAGTAATTATATAAAAATAATAGTTACGATTATTACGGAAAATCGATTAACATGATTCATAGAGTAGATATAGACATGAGATCAAAAAAATTTTGGAACAAATAAATAAATTTAAAATTTATTTATTAAATAAATATAATCAATCGACTTATAATTTCTCACTTAATTAATGGCATATCGGTAATTAAAGCGATTTTTAGTGAGGTTATTCACATAACTTTTTCACACACTGAGTGAATTCAATTATGGCGCAGTGACACCACTATATTAATAGATTAGAAAATACTTACGAGATACTTACGAGTTACGTCATCATCGCTCCGGCCAGCCGTCGTCCAGTATATTACCTTACCGTATTAGAATAACCACCGTACCAGACCTGATTACCTGATCACGGGACACCAGGAATAGGAAGGAACAAGGAAAATAAAACAACACCATAATATTTTATTGAAGAACATCAGAGATAAATGAAACTACGCACCGAGAACAGAATATTTATTTTCCTACCTTACTGGTTGTTGTTTCGATAGCTATATGGTTGGTTGCACTGATTATTGGTATCGTTACGATAGCATTACGAGCACTATAATTTGATGGTTGCCTGATACTGATATCGCAATATGAGGATGCACTTGAACACTGAAAAGAAAGAGCACTGCAGCCACACCGAGTCGGAGATCTTCTACACCACAACGTATTTCTCACTGCACGTCCGTTCACCACCGCGCGCGCGTCGACTGAAACCGAGCGCAGACGTTCCAGCGAGTTTTATCAACAGCGCGGACGCCGCGTCGCCGTGGGCCACGCCTCTTGTCCCGAATTTGCGCACGCGCACTGCACTCGTACTTTGTCATCTCTTTCTTGCAAACACTCTTAATTCTATTGTATCTTTCTTACATTCTATTGGCCGTCACTAACCTTTCACTCGTTTCAATTTACTAACACAGATGATATGACTTGTAAATAAATTAGGTTAAGGAATTCACAATAAACGAGTAGCGAGTAGCTACAATATGAAAAACCGAGAGTTTCACTCCAACTGCTCCCACTATAGTTAGCAACCCGCTACAGTGGTGACCGCCGACAAAAGAACACGCGAAACCTGCAAGACCTGAGCGAAGACATGGAAACTGAAGCTGACTCGAGGATCGCCGACCTTGCAGCCATCTCGGTCCAGTCGAGGCTACTTCCATTTTGGCGCGCCGTGCCCAGAGCGTGGTTCGTTCAATTTGAAGCTGTCGTCGAACCCCTGAAGACATCGGACGATCAGAAGTTTCGCTACGTCCTACAGAAACTCGAACCGACGGACCTACAACATGTCACCGATCTCCTATACAATCCACCCGAAGTCGGGAAGTACGAAGCTATCAAAACGCGCTTGCTCACCGTTTACGAGAAGTCAAACGTGGAAAACTTCCAGAAACTCGTCAGCGGACTCGAGCTCGGCGACCAGAAACCGAGCGTGCTACTCCGAAGAATGAGGGAGCTGAACAACGGTCTCATCACCGAAGAAGGCCTGAAGATAGAGTGACTCAACCACCTGTCACCCCAATCTCGCTGCGTGCTTTCCATCAACAACGAATCCTCGCTCGATACGCTCGCTGCAATGGCCGACAGAATGATGGAGTTCTCCGGGAGCACGTCCACGAGCAACATAGCCGCAGTAGCAACGCCTTCGGCCACTACCACCTGCGACGGGAATCATTCCGAACTGATAGCGAAGCTAGAAAAGCTCACGCTTGAAATAGCCGAGCTACGGGAACGTGGTCGACCTACACATCGCGGATACCGAGGTTCATCCCGCGCACGATTCCGTTCTCGCTCCCAATCGCGCAGAAGAACGTACAACGGGCAATGCTATTACCATCACAAGTTCGGGGACAACGCGCGAAGATGCAACTCACCGTGTTCGAGACGAAATAAGACTTCGGAAAACTAACTCCGACACCGACCGTGGCGGACGTCGGTGTCACTAAAAACAGCAATCGCCTCTGCATATACGATCGCAACAACAACGAGCGCCTCTTGGTAGACACGGGCGCCGAGATCTCCGTCTGGGCTGCCACCCCAAAGATGAAGAGAAACGCTGCCAGTACCTACAAACTATACGCAGCAAACAACTCACCAATACAGACCTACGGCGAGAAAACTGTCAAGCTCGACCTAGGGCTTCGGCGCAGTTTCCCGTGGACCTTTGTCATCGCCGATGTTAAGACATCAATCCTGGGGGCAGATTTTCTACGGCACTACCACCTACTAGTCGACCTTCACAAGAAGAAACTGATAGACGACGTGACCAAACTTGCCGTCAACGCAGTTCAAGTCACAACATCCGTCGAATCCATCCGCGTCATAGCCACCGATCAAGATTATCACGACATCTTGAAACAATACCCCGACGTCCTACGACCAATGTCACTGAAGGAGCCAGCCAAACACGACGTAGTGCATCACATTGAAACCACCGGCCCGCCTATCTACGCCCGCGCTCGCCCTCTGCCACCAGACAAATACCGCGCCGCAAAAGCCGAATTTGATCGCATGGTGGAGTTGGGCATTTGCCATCCATCGAAAAGCCCATGGGCAAGTCCATTGCACGTGGTCAAGAAGAAGGACGGTGGACTACGCGTATGCGGCGACTACAGGAGACTAAATGCCGTAACACAACCCGATCGCTACCCCATACCACGCATTCAAGACTTCAACTACGCGCTGCACAAGAAAACAATCTTCTCCAAACTCGACCTAAAGATGGCGTACTATTGGATTCCGATGGCCAGCCCGGAAGACGCACAAAAGACTGCTATCATCACACCGTTCGGCCTGTACGAATTCACATGCATGACGTTCGGACTCCGGAACGCAAGCCAAACGTTTCAACGCTTCATGCATCAAGTTCTCCGAGGTATAGAAGACTGCTTCTGCTTCGTTGATGACATTCTTTTATTCTCTGAAGACGAAGAGCAGCATCGAAAACTGCTACATCAAGTCTTAGAACGCCTAGACAAATACGGTGTAACACTCAACGTCGAAAAATGCCAGTTCGGAGTCAAGACAATCAACTTTCTGGGTTACGAAGTCTCAGCCAGCGGCATCAAACCAACGGAAGATCGCATCGAAGTCATCGCTAAATATCCAAAGCCTAAGACAGTCGTCGAATTACGTCGTTTCCTAGGCATGTTAAACTTTTACCGAGACTGCCTACCTCATCAAGCAGATCATCAATACGAGCTAAATAAATTCCTGCACAACAAAAAGAAAAACGACAAGACGCCGATCGAATGGACTCCCGAGGCTAACGAAGCTTTTGAGAAATGCCGACAAAGCATCACAGAAGCTACAACATTAAGCCATCCAGTACCAGGGTCACAACTTGCAATCATGACCGACGCGTCAGACCATAGTTTGGGGGCTTCAGTTCAACAATGGGTGCAAAACGCATGGAAGCCACTAGCATTCTTCTCCAAGTCCATGAGCCCTACACAACGTCGCTACAGCGTGTACGATCGCGAGTTACTTGCTATGTACGCAGCTGTGAAACACTTCAGAAGGCTCATCGAAGGTTGTGAAGTCACAATATACACCGACCACAAGCCTTTGTCATTCGCGCTGAGCAAACCGGCTAGCAGCAGCGACACTCCACGTCGAGAACGCCAACTACATTTCATCAGTCAGTTTTGCACGGGTATCAAGTACTACAAGACCCAACTACCACTTCTTACTACAGTCGTATCACTGGATAGACTCAAGCCCGCTTACATACTCAATGAAGAGGACCTGAGTACCAACGACGCAAATAAGAAATCGACGCCGATATCGACGAGTCCCAAACCGAAAACTACAACGGCAAAGAACACGCCGATACCTACGCCGTCATCTAAACCAGCGCCTGCGCCCGTTCCCCACGTCACGAGAAGCGGCCGTGTCGTAAAAAAGGTGGTACGCTTCGCTTGAAGGGGGGTACTATGGCGCAGTGACACCACTATATTAATAGATTAGAAAATACTTACGAGATACTTACGAGTTACGTCATCATCGCTCCGGCCAGCCGTCGTCCAGTATATTACCTTACCGTATTAGAATAACCACCGTACCAGACCTGATTACCTGATCACGGGACACCAGGAATAGGAAGGAACAAGGAAAATAAAACAACACCATAATATTTTATTGAAGAACATCAGAGATAAATGAAACTACGCACCGAGAACAGAATATTTATTTTCCTACCTTACTGGTTGTTGTTTCGATAGCTATATGGTTGGTTGCACTGATTATTGGTATCGTTACGATAGCATTACGAGCACTATAATTTGATGGTTGCCTGATACTGATATCGCAATACGAGGATGCACTTGAACACTGAAAAGAAAGAGCACTGCAGCCACACCGAGTCGGAGATCTTCTACACCACAACGTATTTCTCACTGCACGTCCGTTCACCACCGCGCGCGCGTCGACTGAAACCGAGCGCAGACGTTCCAGCGAGTTTTATCAACAGCGCGGACGCCGCGTCGCCGTGGGCCACGCCTCTTGTCCCGAATTTGCGCACGCGCACTGCACTCGTACTTTGTCATCTCTTTCTTGCAAACACTCTTAATTCTATTGTATCTTTCTTACATTCTATTGGCCGTCACTAACCTTTCACTCGTTTCAATTTACTAACACAGATGATATGACTTGTAAATAAATTAGGTTAAGGAATTCACAATAAACGAGTAGCGAGTAGCTACAATATGAAAAACCGAGAGTTTCACTCCAACTGCTCCCACTATAGTTAGCAACCCGCTACACAATCAAGAAATAAAATATAAATTAACGCAGAATAATTAACTCCCAGACTACATTAAATAAAGGAATTAACTTTACGGCTTTATAACGCAGGAAATACAATCTTTTAATCTTATCAAGAAAAACAAATTAAATTTCACGATTGTCGACCTTGTCGCGTTTTGAACTACATTCAATTCTACGCTCTATGTCAATAATCGTAAAAATAATTTCTCAGTGTTGGCAATTTTTTTTATTATTTTAATATCGTCTTATATACTAGATCGTTCAATAAGTCCCGAGACTAACCTGGAAATGGCGCATATATTAAAAACTCTTTTGATTTTTAAAAAATACTGAATATCAATACAAGAATGTGTCAAATTTTTAAAAATGGAACAATAAAATTATTGATTTTGAAACATTTAAGTGACGCTACGGTTGTAATTTCGATACAATGGAAAAAACGAGTTTCGCGTGTTGATAAAACATTGTTTTTTAATGGGAAAAAATACCGTTGAAGCACAGCAATGGTTTATAAAATGTTATGCAGGATCAGCTCCCTCTAAAGCAACCATTTGTCGGTGGTATGCCGACTTCAAACGCGGTCGCATGGACACCAATGATGGGGAACGCTCAGGTCGTCCAAATGAAGCAGTGACTCAACAAAATATTAACCAAGTCCTCAAAATCGTATTGGAAGATCGGAAGGTAAAAGTGCGAGAGATAGCCGAGATAGTGAAGATTACAGCTGGTAGTGTTTTTACTATTTTACATAAAAATTTGGCCATGAAAAAGCTTTTTTTCTAAGTGGGTGCCGCGTTTGCTTACAACTGATCAAAAGGAACATCGTATCAATGATACAGAGCGATGCTTGGCGCTGATGAATCATAATAAAAAGGATTTTGTACGTCGGTATGTAACAATGGATGAAACCTGTCACAAGTCTGTGAGAACGATGGCCAAAATTAACGAATTGGGCTTCGAATTGCTTCCTCATCCCCCTTATTCGCCAGACTTGGCCCCCAGCGATTACTGGCTGTTTGCAGACCTCAAAAAAATGCTTCAGGGTAAGAAATTTGACTCAAATAGTGAAGTTATCGCAGCAACGGAGGCTTATTTTGAAGCCAAAGACAAATCGTTCTACACACATGGGATAGAAAAGTTAGAAAAGCGTTGGAGGGACGGTATCGCTCTTGGAGGAGACTATGTTGATGAATAAAAATTAATTTAATAAAAAAGACCTTTTTTAGTACTTAGTCTCGGGACTTATTGAACCACGTGTTACGTTTATGCTATGACCGTTTTAAACATTTCACTTCACAAAATTATGTAGCCGAGGCGTTACGTGAATAGCTCCTCTGCAGTGTAAAAACTTTCAAATTTAAATGCCATGTATTTTGGGTCTTTAAATAAATAAATAAATAAAAATAAAAATCATTTATTTCAACCTTTTGATCATAATATGTTGTAATTAATACATATAAACACCAGTCTAATGCTAGTAAACTTAAAACTATCCTAATCTAAACCTAATGTATAAGACATTCCTGATTTGTCAGCACGTGAACCATAATTATGAAAATGGTTCAGGTAAACTGATAAATGATAATATCTTGTTTTTGCTTTATTCTTTACTGTTTTGTTTGAACTGTGAAAGAAGATGAGTGATGATTTAAGGTGGATTTAAGGGAGTGAAGTTATTGCAGAGTATAACATTTGCAGAGTTACTAAAAACAATTCATCTATAATAACATACTCGCAATGCAAAGTGTTCTAGTAATTTTCCTCGCTGTGGTGAGATGGAAAATTGTGTGTTATGTACGGCCGCAATTTTTTTTCGGTCTCGTGTCTTTGAATGCCTCGTTAAGCTGAGGATTCTATTCTATGAACCCCTCGCTGCACTCAGGGTTCAACTCAGCATTCAAATTTGGCAATTGGCCAAAAATCTATTTTGCGGCCTTGCATAACAATAGTTATTTGTTATGCAAGGCCGCAAAGACTTCGACTGTGTATAAGTGTGTTGTTGTTATGCAGTCATTGCTTCTGTGGTTGTTCATGATGTGGTTGGTGTTGTAGTCGTAGTAGTTGTTACAGTTGAAGCTTCAGTAACTGTTGCCGATGCAGTCGATGCTTCAGAAGGCGCTAGTTCTTCAGTAGTAGTTGTTATTGTAGTCAGAGCTTGAGTAGTTGTTGTAGTAGATGCAGTCACTGTAGTTCTTCTTAATATACAACACATGAATTCTCGTCTACCGATGGTGGAATATACCGGAACGAGTCAACAAAACCAACTGGTCGATTTGGCGGTCCATGTGTCTCGAATAACACCTGTTACGTACCAAGAAGTAAAATATTTAGAATTAATATACCATTACCGTAAAAGAACCTTAAGATAATTAAAATTTTTACAAATAGGTCTATTTCGAGGCTATTATTAAGGAAACCCTAATGATTTCAGAAGTGGGATGGTAATCCTTATCATACAGAAGTAACTTGCAATTCCATGATTCTGTCGGGATTTGTGAATAATCTAAAGGCAACGGGCTAAACCTGGTAAAATAAAATGAAAATATTACAATAAAACTATGATATATAGCAACAACAATACTTACGTATCCTGAAAAAGTAGGATATGCTGGGATAGTAATTTTTATGGGTTCCCAAACTAAATTCCATTTTGGCAGTCTTGTCGCCCGCAGCAAATGGTTGTCACGTGCGTCAAATATATTGACCCATATAGATATTTCAGAATTGGTAAATGTATATCCATTCACTTCTAATGTCCCCCCTCCGGACATTGTGAAATTAAAGGACTTTAAGCACGACTGTATCGCTCGGGGTTCTATGAATTTAGTACTCCTTGGATGAGGACTGTTCATATTCCTAGATGAATATCGTTCGACATTGAAAGAATCCGTATTCAAAATTATGCACCGTTGAAAATTGTTAGTGAAGCCTTCCAAACCATTTTCAAAATCCACAGTCACACAACGCTCACAGAAGATGCTATTGCAGAAAAAGAGTAACAAAAAACCGTAATAATAATGCATTATGAATCAAAACTTAGGCCTTTGTCAATATATTAAGGTGTAAGAATATTAATATAATATTGTTGACTTCTACTTTTATATGTAATCACTACGTTCGATCTCTGATAGATTTGATGATAAAGATTTAATAAGATAAAGAGCGAATGGTCAAATATCAAAAACATATTGGTCAAATGCGAATCGGATTAGCACACGAAGAGTTCCGTATAACTACAGGGTTTAAAAGATAAATAAAAATAATTATAAATATACCAGAGAGGACGTTACAGACATCGCAATCTAGCCCCAAAGTTAGCGATAGCTTTGTTATGGGAACTAGATAACTAATCAATATTTTTAAAAATTTGACGACCGATTGGCATAGCGGTAGCGATTTTGCCATTTGCGCCAGAGGTCGTGAGTTCGATTCCCACAACTGGAAAATGTTGTGTGATGAACATGAAAGTTTTCAGGTGTCTGGGTGTTCTCAATATAGATATTATATTTTTGTATATAAAATATTTTGACGACCTCCCTGGCGCAGTGGCGGCGCGCTCGGATTCGAGTGGGTGGTCGCGGGTACGATTCCCGCCACGGGCCACTTTGGAAATTTATAATTTCTAAATTGGCTCAGGTCTGGTCTGGTGGGAGGCTTTGGCCCTGGCTAGTTACCACCCTACCAGTAAATACGCACCGCCAAGCGATTTAACGGTCCGTCTTGTAGAAACCATTGGGGTAAATTCACTTACCCTTCCAAGCTAGTACGATAACATCTTAGGCTGCATCATCACTTACCACCAGGTGAGATCGCAGTCAAGTACACTTGTATAGAGTTAAAAAAAATGTATATTTATCAGTTATCTAGTACCCGTGACACAAGCTAACAAAGTACATTATACTTAAATACAATATATTGAAAAACATTCATGCTCATCACACAAACATTTACCAGTAGTGGGAATCGAACCCACGACCTCCGACGCAGACGGCAGGTTCGCTACCGCTACGCCATTCAGTCGTCAACAATGGCTCTTATTGAACGCTTCGTCGAGATCCCAATTAATCGTTGACTACTCACCGCTTTAAGATGTTAATACCTACTAATTAACTGCACATGGGAATTGGGCTGCTTCATTGAATCTAATTAATTGACGTCCGGGAAACTGCGTAGCGCGTGCGATGAATTGACGACTAGTAGAGACCATTTAGTTGAAAAATGAACGACCCCCACTACATTTTTCTTTCAACGTGTGAGCGTAAACATGTGGAAGGACGTTCAAACTAGATTGGGAGATCTATAAACTGCTATTTTCCGCAAGCATGGATTTTGGAAACAACCATGGATTTTGCATAAAAAGATAGGTTAACCCAATTTTTACAAAATCATTCAAGAAGTAGTTATAAGCTATAATGATTAGACATGACATATTATATGCGCCACCTAGGTACAGAAAAATAAAAAAATAATAATTTTACAATTACTAGGTTTGGCCCCGTACTTTCTTTCCGTGATTTTTGCGAATCCCGCAAAAACGTTGTTATTTTTTTGGTGACATATACTCGGTAGTTATTTTAAAAATAAATGACTTCAATGCAATTGAAACTAAATATAGAAATTATTAAGTTTTTTAAGAGGGTTTCGCAAGCACAAACTCCTTAAATTTATACAAAAACCAGAAATAGGTATAAAAGTAGGTAGTAAATTATGTACTAATTGTATTTATTTTCACGGATTTAACAAACTTTTGCCCCGTATCAAACTGACTATGTGCCTATGGGGAGTCAGTTGTTTTGCTTAAACAGTGAAATATATCCGCAAGGGGGAACTATAATGTGCAAAAAGTGGTTTTTGGACGAAATGTTTTTTCCCTATTAGTAGAGGAGCTGCTTTCTCAAAGTTCCTTTTCAGTATTTTTGTATGATCCTACTAGGTTTCTACCTACTATTATGGTATTTTGTGCTACTACATAAATAATATTGACGTTCTTTTCGAGAGGAAGTTCGGAACCACTGCCTGTGTTTCAATCAAGGTTATAATCTTCCTCCTTTCCGAATTTCGGACAAGTCGATCTAGTACCTAGAGTAACAAACTGACCCACACACACACACACACACACACACACACACACACACACAAACTTTCGCCTTTATGTGACGTGATGTGATCATATTGTATATTTATCAGTTATCCAGTAACCATAACACAACCGTGTAATATATATTAATTATTATTTTATGTAATATATATTAATTATAATTATTATTTTATTTCTGACTAACCGCTAAATTCAGGCATTTTTTCAAAACTTCATCATACTCGGAGCAGCACTTACACTTAAAATATCAAAGACTGTCAAATTAATTTTCGATTGTCTCCTCTTGGAGCATCTTTTCCGCTGAAATCTATTCTTATAGTTCTAAATAATTTAAATAAATGCGATTTCAAATCACGAAAATAAACATTATAATATAGGTCTTATAACATATCATAGCATTCGTTAATGGCCCCCATTCAAGTTAACAATACATTTACTTCTGCAAAGCCCGTTCATTCAAGGAGGTGCCTTATTCAGTAGATCTGGGAATAAAATGAGAAAGGCCTCATCGCAATTCATTATAATACGATTCAGATCAATCTATTGTATGCCTGATCTATTATACTAGTCTCATTTGCCCGAAATCAGGTAACAACCATTGTCACATTTCATTCTTAAATGTTAAATCTACTTAACATTAGATCCGAAAAAAAATCTATTAATACGATATTATACAATTAGTATAATAAATGAGAAAGTTTGTGAGTTTAGATGTTTGTTAGTTAAGGGGATTCATTGAATTTATTTTTGTATTTTTCAATTTCACGGATACGTTGGTAGGTGCGACATGCAGCGTCGCCGAAGAATATAACAGAAAAACGACGTTTAACCTAATTACTCAAAAACTAAGCCAGTTATCAAAATTCGTTTTCCAAGAGTTATTACCGACACATTAAAATAAAAATTACAGTTACATCCATTGTAGTTTTCGATAAAAAACAGGAAATTTTGGAGCAACTTTTGGGAGAACTTTCTATCAAGAAAATGTTATCCAATCGTGTTTCTGCTTCTAAGCGATTTAAGATAAAAGACCCAAAATACATGACGTTTAAATTTGAAAGTAATTATCTTTATAGTTTTTACGTAAAACTTCATTCAAAATCAGTGAAATATGGCTTGTACGCCGTTAAGGGGAATGGGTACGATCCGGGCCCGAAAACTCAAATTTAATTTGTTTTACGCTATAATAATTAATAGTAAGCTAATTATACATCGTAAGCTTATGGAAATGAGTTTTACGGGCACGAAAATTTACGCATCTACATGTTTTTAGTAAAAACTCTGCTCAAAAATACTTATTTACTTCTTATTGGTTCCCGATAGCTCGAAATCTGGGAAACTTCAAAAAAATACTTTTCGAGAACCATTATAATTTCGAGCAAAGTTTATATTAAAAACATATAGATGCATAAATATTATGCTCGCAAAATTCATTGCCATAAACCTATAATGTGTAATTAGTATAATATTTGCGAGAAACTAAATAAAATTTGAATTTCAAGGGCTGGTAAGGCCGTAACACCTTAATCTTGCCACACTGGAAAAATCCACGTTAAGTTTTGGAGAAAAACTAGAAATGAATACAAAGTTATTTGAAATAAGGATAACTCACAGAATAATAATCGATTAACAATGTAATTAGGTACATGGATATCAAAAATGATCGAAGAAATCAAGGTGTAGTTTGCCATATTTTGTTAGTAAATTCGTTTGTTTTCCATTCGAATTTTGTATCCATTTACCTTAGATGTATGACTAAGGATGACGGGTCAGCGCTAAAAAGTGTCCGAACAGAAAGAGAGATAAAACGCGAAAAGGGAGCGAAACGCACTATTGCGAGCTAGTTGCAAGTAAAATTAGGCTGTATAATAATGGTCTAAGACATAAATTACAATGTTTTAGTTTGTTTATAAAATACACATACCCTCGTTTATACCTATATATAGGTTTTCTCGGGACACTTTTTTCGTGAATTTTGTATTACACCCGGGGTCCTTAGAATGTAAGTCAATGCCATTTATGCTACAATTGTACACCATCATTACTCGTTTATATACAAGGTTTTGCGATCTTAACTTTGCGCAAATAATAATATGGATTATTACCGACTTAAAAGTCTCTAGTATATTTTCTTTAGGTACGAAAACTGTGCATTTCATAATTTTTTTCGACTTTCACAATATTGTCGAAAATAATAATAATCCTCATTTTTGGTGTCGGTTAAATTAATTCGATAAGATATGTGTCGAAGTTGATATCATAATAAATATTCAAATAAGTATAATGATATTAATTTTATTAGAAAAACCAATATCAATCCAGAATCTGATCTAATTTATCAATTACTCAGAACTTTACACTGTAAAATAATTAATTATTCACCTCAATTAGTCGATAACAAAATGAATAATAGCTAGTGAGATAGTGGATATAACATGCTTCTTTTTACATATTTTCAATTTGATAATAAAATTAGTAACAGTTCGGGTAATTTTTCCATTCTTGGAAATCATAGAAATGCTAGGTATAGAAATTTAATAGAATCACTTGATTTTCAAATGCAAAGAAATTTAAGCGGTTCTTGTTGGTTGATAAAAAACATAGCAACATAGCACATCTTTGGTGGACAACCTACCCAAATTTTTGTTTTTCTATCGTGCAACATAACGATATGCAATCTGAACACTGCCCGTAAACAAATAAAAATAACTTGAATATTTAATTGACACATTGGAATCCTAGAAAGTTGTAATTATGCACAGAGAACGTTGGGATTTAAAAAGGAATTTCGGAAATTTTATTAAACTCTCACAAGAGTACTTTCCTCCCACTACCTCATTGACTACTTGAAAAATTACTGTTTCAATATAAATACTGGAGTATTATAGTGGTAGTTTAGTGTTAAGGACGCTTGGCAATAGGCATTTTGAAGATGTTCCGTTATTACTTTCTGTTGTGCATCGTTATCAATGTTGCGTTCTGTCAAGATTGTGTAACTGAGGATTTCGAAAATGACGTCGAGGCCAATTTCACTGTGTCGCTCTGTCCTCGTGCTACATACAGACACGTTATGTGGGAGACCAAGGAGTATTCTTCTGCAAATATAAAGAGCCCTCATCCAAAAAGCACTCGTTTCGTGTCACCAGTCCGATTTTTTCCATCGTGCATGACCTCTTACAAATTCAGGATGACTGGAGGAGGGATTGTGGAAGTGCGCGGAATTGCTACCACTGAACTCGATATTGGTGGGAGATTTTCCGTAGATATATGGAAGTATGACGAATTTTGGGGCTCATACACTTCTTTTACTGGAACCGGCCTAAGTCTCAGGAAGGGAGATAAGTTTGGAGAGATACTTTTAAGACTCCGTATCCCTGGATCTGATTCTTTTGTAGGCGTTGTAAGTGTTTATTTTATTTCTTTAGTTCTTACTGAAAATCGTTGAATCTATCAAATATTTTGCATCCTTCTTCTTCTTCTCTTGATCACGGCTTCAGGTTCCTATAGTTCCTGGTGTTCCGTTGACCGTTTCCAATCTATTGTGACGCCGCCATCTACAGTTCCGCTTGTTGCCGCCAAGAACAGCAGCAACTTCTTGGCTGAAAGAATTTTAGGATTATTAGGGTCCAATTTGAATTTCCTAAGGAGGTTGCTACGCTTGTGCATCAGTGCTGGGCAGGAACATATCATATGCATTGCGTTTCCGCCGCCTCATTAGAGAGTCTGCACATGTCTGTATCAAGTTGTTCATATGTCGAATCAGCCCTCAGTGATCTGTAGAAATTTTAATTATGTATTCTTACCAATTTTACAAACGCGAAAGTTTGTGTGGTTGTATGAAATGGAATGAATATTTACGTCACCATACGTATACCGTTTTAGAATAGTTTTGGAGATCCTGGAGTAAGTTTATATAAAACCGAACGCGAACTCAGTGTTGCATGGAATAGAGTTTAGGATGCATAGATGTTGTTCATATATCATGCAAAACGATTTCGCTGAAATTTGAACATAAATAGCTCAAGTCATAAAATAACAAATAAGCTACATTTATCCTGGAAAAGTCCATGGTTCCTGCAAAATTAGCGAAAACCCGAAATGCATGCGGACGGAGCCGCGGGCGTCCGCTAGTTCATGTAATAATGGAATCCATACTAATGTAATATTTTAAATGTAAGTTTGTTGATTTGTTGTCCTTCAATAGCACGACAACAGAAAGATCAATATGATTTTTGCATAGACATTGTTGATAGAAGGACATTGTTGATACTCGTAGCATGGAGAGTGACATAGGCTACTTTTTAATGGGGAAAATCAATAATTCCCACGGGATTTGTAAGAAACAGAAATTCACACGTGCGAAGCCACGGATCACAACTAGTATAATATTATAATACAAACATATATTTTATAGCTATTATATCTTGGCATATCGTTGGATGTTATCCTGTATTTTTTGCACAGGTATTAATGAAAACCGTCAATAACCCTAAAATGTATTTAATTTTGTTTCAGTTAAACTTCGTGGCAGTGGCCCTACAAGATACTGTCATTTTGATGGATTCGTTCAGATACATTGCGCCAACAGCAGATAAAGACTCTTGTGTAGTATATAAATAGAGAGCAAAGTCCAATGGAGTCTACTAATACTATACTGTTTCGGATTTTATAACAATTCTACTGCTCTGGAACTGAAAAGAAAGACTTTTACACCCTTCTTATTAGGATTGTGTAAATAGAATCCAAAGTATTGCATTCTAACTATATATACCTATTTCAATCCACTCTGACGCGCCCCACTCTGACAAAATCGCTTATGTTTCGTTCGATTCGCATGGAGTTTGACAGAGTGGGGCGCGTCATCGTGGACTGAAATATCTATAAACGGAAATAACAATGGATTGCGATTCGCGACTGATTTTTTATTATTTTTTATTAGCACCACAGAATACCGTAATAGCATGTACACGCATTTGCCCTTCCAAGTTATTAAGATAGCAACTTCGATTGCATGATCAATAACCATCGGATAAGATTGCAGCCAAGCACCTATTGAGTCATAAATAATTGAAAAATTCGTTAAAAATGTTTTGCAAGTAAGTATTGAAAATAAATGAATAATATAAAATAAAAATAAAAAATGGAAAAAGACTTTTACTTTCCTAATTAACAAATATCATTATTATTATTTTAATTGGCGTCGTGAAGTGTTAATTCTAAGCAGTACCCTCTATAAATAAGACAACTGTCATTTAAAACCTGTCTTTTTGGAAACTGGGTAAACTTAAGCACCCATGGCTCATGAAGGAATCTAGGAATCTAGATCCTTTGAGATCCCAGTTATACTCGTACAGTTTTCAATGTATTTAGTAAGTTGCAAAACAGTTTTGATAATGAGCGATGAACCAGCCAGTGGACTTTAGTATATTACTAGCTGATCCGGCCACGCGTTGCTGTGGCTAAAGTTTTTGTTATAATAATAAATTAAAATTGCGACTATAATTTGAGATTTAAACTATCCTATCTCTCAAGTTGGATCGAACTGCACATGGTGTGCGAATTTTATTATAATCGGTTCAGTAGTTTAGAAGTCCATCGCGGACAAACATTGTGACACGAGATTTATATATATTAAGATAAGATAAAAGAAGGATTAATGAAAATAATAGGTACCTATATCTTATTGAATATTCAATAAGATATAGGTATTATTTTCATTAATCCGAGGATCCGAGGCATAATTCTGCGAAAATATTAGAAAAAAAAATACTACAAGAGTCAGTGGTATTTCAATTGGTATATTTAATCCTATTTATAGTAGCAGAATGTCAAAACTTTGTCAAAATATGTTCCACCAACTATCTTCAAATATGTCAAAGATTACCAAAAAAAATTGTGCTGTCGATGTAGGAGCAACCAAACTTGTAGATTAATAGGTAGGTACTCAAAAAAGTAAATATAATAACACAAATCTAACGCCAAACATAATATTCGTACTCAAGACTGTAAGTAGGTACGAATAGTTTCAAATTATTTCATAATTTTTTCTGTTACATATTATATTCGCATGTTTTAGAAAGACATGGCCAAAGTAACAGTTTATTCAGATTAATTAGTAAAGGCGATTTTCAAAATTAAATAAAAATAAATTTTAAAATTAAAAATAAGAATTGGCACCAGATCGTTTACTATAGTGATAACAGCGAAATAATATAGATACTGAAATAATGTACTATATTTCGGGGAAGAACCGAAGTTTTTAATACAATGTTTTATGATTTTATATAATATATTTATTACTGTTCCTTAAAAATAATTATCTTTAAATCCAATAGATCATGTCAGTTTGTAACAGAAACCTAGTTGCAGAAAATATAATAAACATGAGTGTTTGTAATTAGTAGTTAATAGTTACCCTACCCACATTGCATTAAAGCAATTAGGTACTATGGTAACTTCCAAAGTTCCTACTCAACTCATAACTTGGCAGATGACATCTGACGCACTGGGATTTAATGATCATTAAACTAAATTGAAATATTAATGATATTTAGTTGCACTCGAAAAGTTACACGTAGCTTCCACTACCTCAGTGCATTTTTATTTTCTTTTTCATAAGTTTACCGTTTATGTAACTTCGTAAAAAAATGGATCAATCTTTAATGCAAATAAAGATGTACCCTGCCATGAATTCCTCTTTTTTAAAAACATCCCTATATTTAATTCCACGTTTTTATTACTTTACATTGAAAAATATTAAAATTTTAATATGACAAGGAAATTATGCAGTTACAATTATTTGAACTTTCGGATAAGGTATCCCGAAAAAAAAATCGTGCTATTTTATTCTATTATAGTATGGCTTTACAAAAGCGATAACATCACATTCTTCTTAGGTTACCTCTGAAATATAAAAATACTTGTTACTATTTAGTTATTTGATCGATTTCAAAAGTTATTTCAAAATTTTAATTTTATTTTTAGTTTCAAGAGTGAATTTCGTAAATAAATATTTTATTTTGGTAAAATACCCAATTGTGGATTTTGAGAGCGGCTTGGTAGGTTACTGGCTGATGTTCAAACAAAGTTCATCTTCCAATATTGACAGTGCACACCCAGAGAATATTAGTTTTTACTTTTTAGAGTTTCGTGCCTCAAAAGAGAAAAATGGAGCGCTTATAATATTACTTTGTTGTCCGTCTCTCCGCCACTTTCGAACCTTTTTCTCAGGAATCATGTTGAAATTTCTACAAAAATAACAATCTATTTGCCGGGGGTTTGTGTTGACCATTAAATGTACATTATATTCGTTATATAATAATAATATTATTTGCATAGATGTCCAAGAAGCCGCACGCGACTTCAAAAGTACCGTAATAAATACTTTGTCAAAGTGCGCATACTCAAGCCGCCGCTACACAATTTTTCACGGACACTAGTATCCGTGCACCATATACAAATTTCAAATTGACACACACTACAAGAAAAGTTGCCGTACTCACGGACCTATCGTTGTTAGGTTGGGCTCTATCTAGTCGGAGTCCTACTATAAATCTATGATTATTTGCTACCAACGTTACTGAAAATTAATATATTATCAATACAATGATCATGGTAGGTACAAGTATATCCTATTACCCAGAAAAATTCAGTGTTTCGCGGGGATTGGTGTATATACCTGCCTATTGTATATACCTACTTGAAAAACGAGAACTTCTAAGCTAAAATTATTACTCTTGTGTTTAGCAACTTTTAAATTGAATATGTTCCCACACTGTCCTACTCTGTCACTGTCCTCTGTAAAGATGGCGTTGATAAGTTTAATTAATCTAGCACTTTAAAATGTTATTCAAGCAAATGAATCTAGAAGGCCGCATAACCATTTTTAACGGCCAGATAAGTTTTCAAGTCGAGATATTCAAATGCCTTGTTTGTTCTAGAACTTTCCAGCTTTAAGTGGCGAGGTTGAAGTTGATGTTACGGGCAAAGTTTGCAAGCTGTGCAAAAAATGATACTGGCCAAATACAAGTAGATTTATTTCAGTCATATGCACAAACCAACTGTTGTATTTCAGTCAACTGAAGCTGACTATCTGACTGAATTGAGCTATCTTAAAAAAAAATGTCTGAAGAGATAAATTTCTGGTCCTTAGATGATAGGATGATACATGAAAGTGTTTAAATTATTTGCTAAAAAAGTAGGAAAGTTCTTTTTTCCGCTCTACTGAATACTTTTTTTTTTGGAGAATTTTAATCAAAAGTTCTGCAAAATTTTATGTAGTTACTGTTTTACAGCGTAAATACTATTAATAAATAAATTAAATCTAATAAAACAAATTTAATTTTAATTACATTACTTCCGTTGCTTTATTTTTTCTTCACAAAAGTTTCAATTTAAAACTGGAAAAAACGACTGGAAATTTGTCCAGTCGTTTCTTTTGTTGAAGGAGTAAAACCGGGACTCATGAAGAAATGAAATACTTTCCGTACTTGTATTGGATGTATTCTGAAACCAAAAAAAACTTCATATGAAGAATTACATTTTATTTAAGCCGGAAAGGGACTTAAGAAATAACTGATAATGCAGTTTATGATAAAATACTTTGATAGGCTGATTAATTATATCTTTAAAATTTATATTGCTTGATAAATTTTTATGGCTGGATTCAGAGTAAATGCAAACTAAACTTTATCAGTTTTCAGTTTTAATTGCGGCCATAATATACATATAACTTAAGAGCTAATGCTTAAAATATTCTTCATTATATTTTTAACAATAATAATGATTAGTAGGTATAGGAATCATTTAGTTCTTAACTACCTACAGAAGGGCTGGCTCATTTTTTGCGCAACGAATCAGTCAAGCTAGCGCGGAAATGCAGCCAGTATTCTTGACATTCCACGTGATTACGTACATTGAATATTCCACGTGGGCAAGACTTGTACAATAATAATTAGAATAGGCTAGTGATAAGTTTCATTGTAACATTTAGTTAAATAAATGAAAGAAAATATTGAAAGAATATTAAATAAAGGGTTTTCATTTTATAAAAAGTTTATTTAATAAGCAAACCACTTACATAAATACTTACTATTTGTGATGTGCTATCATTACTGAAACTTTAGTTGTTTTTAGGGTTCTGTAGTTTTCTTTGAACGCCACTCTTCGTTTCCTGATCCGGTACACACTTTTTTAAGATTTAATACTTTTATTTTGTAATTCAATACCTTCGTCCACTAGCTCCTAAACCAATGGTCAGATATAAAAGCAGAAGTCAACAATATGCTAATATATACTTCTTATCCTAATATTGTGAAAATAACTAAGTTTACTTTCATGATGCACCTTTATTATTGTTTTTTATTTCTAATTCTTTGCAACATTTGTTTTGTTTTCTGTGAGCGCTGTGTGACTGTGGATTTTGAAAATGGCTTAGAAGGCTTTACGAACAAATTAGGGTGGTGCGCTAGGTTGAATATGGAAAAATTTAATACCGATCTATATTTGACCAGGAATATGGTTAGTCCTCATCCAAGAAGTACTAGATTCATCGAACCGCGATTCGCACGGTCCTGTGTAACGTCGTTTAATTTTACGATGACTGGTGGTGGGACGTTAGAAGTGAATGGATATACGTTTGAAAATACCCTAACATCATTATGGGCAGATATATATGACGCACGAAATAATAGTCGCCTGAGAGTGACATCGTTGCCGATATGGAATTCAGTTTGGCGACCCACAAAAATCATTATCCCCGGATCTATTACTTTTCCAGGCTACGTAAGTGTCGTTAATTTATTTCTTTAAAGGATTTTTGCCAGTGGCATCGTAAGCGTAGATTTCAGTATGATTTATTAATAAAAACTAAGTGTTTCACTTTCCTGTTGTTTCAGGTACTATTTGAGACAACAAGAGCTTTAAACGAATCAGCTGGTTTCATTGACTCTTTCCGGTATATTCCACCGTCTGTAGACAAGAACTCATGTGTGATATATAAAGAAGACACGACGACAACTACATCTACTACTACTACTACTACAACTACTCAAGCTCCGACTACAATAATAACTACTACTGAAGAGACTACTGAAGTACCGACTGCCTCAACATCAGTTACTGAAGCTTCGACAACAACAACTACAGAATTACCAACTACGACAACACCAGTTACTGAAGTTTCGACTACAACAACCACTGAAGTACCGACTGCAACAACGGCAGCAACAATAACCACGACTGAATTGCAATCCACAACAAAAACTACATCCACTGAAGCGCCACCGCGTCTTACTAAATTGTCTATTACAAAGTTTCTAAAAATAGACAAATATTTTAGTTAGGATGCTTCCATACTTTTTAGTGATTTTAATAACATTTTTAGTGATTACCCTCAAAGGAGAAAAATAAATTAGTTTCATTATTTGTGAGAATAATATATTTATTTTCGGCTGAACTTTAATTATTTAGATAACTAATGCCGAGCTGTACGACAAAAAATTCAAGTTGTACTTAAACTAATTTAATCGCAATCAATGTAAAAAAATGAATACTGGAATTATTAATCGGATTTATACATGTGATTTGAAAAACCTTATTTTACCCGCAGTTGCGGGAAAAAGTTTATTCCATTTAATTTAAATTGTCCGTTTCATTGTATTTTTCGTGGAAAACTGATTAAATAATTTCATAAAGCAAGTTTATCTATATTAAGATTTACCAAGTGCAAAAATAATAAATTTATTTATAGCGGTGGCTTACAAAACATACAATACGATAATTTGCCAAAATTCAGAATTTAATACTCTGATAAACGAATTTAATTATCTAACTACGTCTGTAGTCTTTCTGCCATAATCAAATTTTATTTGGTTTTCCTTATTTATATGCAAATTACCATTGTATGATTCATCATCATCATCATCAAACCTCGGAAAACCTTAGTATCGACGGTTTTGGGATTCTGTACCAAATTGAAAATTCCTTACATAATATATTAAGGAAAAAACCTCTGTGTTACATACAGTATTTGTATTAGTTTAATTATTCGTTGTTAAAATATCCTTGCAACATGGGACGTGGTACAAAATATACAAAATGATCAAAGTTCTGATGTTTCATTTTTTGACATAATATCGTAAAAAATCCTAAATTGGGCTATTTACGAGTACATCCGCCGTATTATTTTAAATTACCAAGCTATAGAGCTCATTATAATAGGTTGGAGAAAAAGTTTCTTCGCATTTTTTTAGAAAATTCAAAACATTTTTAGTATAGTTTATTTACATTTAACTAAAGTATGTAGATACCATTTTGTTCAATAACTTTTTGCCATCTTGTAGGTAGAGACATGATCCCATTGCTATAGAAATTTTGGGACTTCTGATTAAAATACCGCGACAAGTGGTTTTGGCAGTCCTCTAGACTGCCTAAAAAATTCTGAAGAGACCGAAACAGGTGGAAATCTGAAGAAGCAAGGTCAGGACTATACGGCGGATGCATTAAAACCTCCCAACCAAACTCTCTTAATTTTTGCTGAGTGGCTAAAGATGTGTGAGGTCTAGCGTTATCATGAAGAAAAACCACACCCCTTCTGTTGATTAATTCCGACCGCTTTCTCTCAATTTCATGCTTTAATCTCATCAGTTGTTCGCAGTAGAGTTCAGAATCGATGGCCCTGCCTGGTGATAGCAGCTCTTAATGAATAATGCCCTTCCAATCTCACCACATATACAACATCAACTTGTTGCAAGTTAACCCGGGTTTTGCCACAGTCTGTGAAGCCTGACCGGCCTTTGACCACGACCTTTTTCGCACATTCTTGTCGTACGTGATCCATTTTACATCACTAGTTATCAGCTTCTTCAAAAATGGTTCGGTTTCATTACGTCGTAATAAAGAATCACAAATGAGTACACGGTTCATTAGGTTTCTTTCAGTGAGCTCGTGAGGTACCCAAATATCGAGTTATTTTGTGTACCCAGTTTTGTTCAAATGAGCAAAAACTAGTTTGTGGTCAATTCCCAGTTCTTCAGTTACGTCGTAACTACTGATATGCCGATCTTGCTCCACTTTTTCAGAAATGGCATCCATTTTATCCGTAATAGGGCGACCAGAACGACGTGCTCCTTTGACATCAAAATTTCCAGATTGAAAACGCTTAAACCAAATTTGTGCTACTCTCACAGACACTGCACTAGGTCGTACGTACACATCGCAAATTTTTTTCTCGGCTTGCGTTGCATTTTTACCTTTTTTTGTAGTAAAATTTTAAAATGTATCAAATTTCTTCATTAGATTCACTCAACTTGACGGTAATGAAAATCACACATTTTCCTAATTTGAATTTGGAATTATGTTCTTTAAAATTTAAGCTGTCAATTATGCCAAAACCAGCCAGATACAAATAGTATAGCCAAAGAGATTTTATTACAAGTTCATACATACTAACTATATAATGCGAAAAGACTTTTTCCCCAACCTAAGCGGGTAAGTATGACATTTGATCTAGAAGCCCGTTAATTTAGAGAAAGAAGTGGACATTATATGAACGAAGTAGTGAGCAACATTGAGGTTCCTCAGTCTTTATGCCCTAACTCTAAATATGAACAAAAGAATATAATTTCTACATTTCAAGGTCTTTTTAACTGACTCACTTAATTTATATTAAAGTTTACGATAAAATCCGATTAAAATTATATATATCTTTAAGATTTATAATGCTTTAATTAAAAAACAAATCTTTTAATTTAGTGTATTAGGGTTTATACCAAAGGAATTTGTTTTATCTTTTTTCGGTTTTATTAACGAAATTATAAGAACAACGTATAACTTGAGAGCTACTGGTTAAAAGGTGCTACATTTTTAATATTCCAGTTTTTGTTTGTAAACATCATCCCGTTTCCTTCGTTTAAAGAGAGAAAAAGTGAATAATGAGGTCTAGAGTCGAGTGCGCTTGCCTAAAAAATTCCTGCTCACTGTTCTTACGTAGGCATTTAGATTGTATCTGGTCAGGAACACAGAATCTTGAAAGGAATTCAACTCCGATTATAGTAGTGTGATTATCTCGCTGCAGACTCATTCATAAATCATCCGAGTGATTCGCTTTTGTATTTCACTGCTGAGCTTCACTGCTGCTTTTGTATTTTAGTGAACAACAAAAGCGAAGGATTTATGGCCGAGTCTGCAGCGAGATAAGAACACTACTATAGTATCAAAAATGTGGAAGGGGAGTTTTGTTGGAGTTTCTTAGAGTTAACGTTTTACCCTGGATTATTACATAGGCTATTATTATAGCCCAAAAAAATCCCCAATCCCTCGCATTTGTAAAAATTAAATTCATATGGATTTGCTTAGAAAAACCTAGTTAGTGGTTATTAAAATTTAAGAAGAAAAACATAATTTTTTCGAATCATTCATGTTTTTAAAAATCATTTATTGTTTTAAACGTAAGCTCTTTAACTAATATCAAGATATAAAAGCAGATGTCAAGAAGAAAAAAATTATATCAGAATAATATTTTATTGAGAAAGGAATTAATATTTTTATGATGTACTATTATTACTGTTTTTGCTTGTTTCTCTTTATCAATCATGTTACCAGTGAAGATTGTGTGATTGTAGATTTTCAAAATCGCTTTGGTCCGGGAAGCCTAACGAATGCTCTTACGTGCTCTGGACGTTCCGGGTTTATATACTCCCGATATATTGACAGGAATATGATGAGTCCTCACCCAAGCAGCACTACCTTCATCGAACCGCAACATACAGTGTCCTGTATAAGATCGGGTAGTAATTTTGTAATAAGAGGAGGGGGAATTCTGGAAGTTAATGGATGGCGATACGGCGGTATGCCTCTGTTTGCTAGAGTGTTCGCGCAAAACAATACCCAAATTGTTTGGGCTAACTTAGGACGATGGAATACTTTATGGCAACCTACGAGAATTATTATCCCTGGATCTGTTAGTTTTAATGGCCACGTAAGTGTTTTTTATATTACCTATCTATTACTTTACTAAATATTTCCTAACTATGTCATAGTTTATGCAAATGTTCAAATCTGGTCGATAGCTGGTCCGTAGGATTTTGAAGAGCTTCGTTGCTATAATATCAACAATCATAATCAATAACTATAAAAGGCTTTGTCCTCAGTGACTGAGTGAGAGATAAGCTACAGCCCAAACCGTTAAACTTAGGAACTTAACATTTTCTGGGAAGATTCTTTGTAAACCCTAAACGCTTGTTAAAGCGGTTATTTTTAAATTTTACAGTTAAGGGGATTTATTGAATTTATTTTTGTCTTTCTCACTCTCACGGCGATTTGGTAGGTGCGACATGCAGCGTCGCGGAAGAATATAACAGAAAAACGACTTTTTACCTAATTACTCAAAAACTAAGCTGGTTATCAAAAATCTGTTTGTAAGCGTTTTTGGATATTATTATTACCGACACTTTAAAACAAAAATTACAATTACATCCAATGTAGTGTCCGATAAAAACTAGAAAAATTTAGATTTTGGAGCGACTTTTAGGAGAACTTTCTATCGAGAAAATTTTATGCAATCGTGTTTCTGCTTCTTAGCGATTTTAGATTAAAGACCCAGAATACAAGACTTTTAAATTTGTAAGTAATTGTAAAAATTCTTTACAGTAGTAGCTGCCTACGCCTTAACAAAAAGTACAGCTCTCGTGTGCCCACCTTTTGTATTGGTTGCAGTCTGTTCAATCTTCGATAGGCCAACAGCACTAACAATTTATTTTTGAACTTCTGACCCTTTCTCGCAAAACGAAAATTTATTAAGAGCTACTAGGTTTGGCATTACAAACAGTGACGCCACTATCCAATATGTAACAATTTAAGGCAGACTTCGTAATTTTAATTAAGATTTAAAATACGTATTTATATTTATGTTACAGATATTATTTGACTCAGAAAGGGTTTCGTTTGGATCAGTAGGTTTTATTGACTCCTTCCGGTATATTTCACCATCAGTCAACGAGAATTCATGTGTGATATATAAACAAGCACCTACAACTACAACTACTCGAGCTCCGACAACAACAACTACTACTACCAAAGCACCCACTACAACTACAACTACTCGAGCTCCGACAACAACAACTACTACTACCAAAGCACCCACTACAACTACAACTACTCGAGCTCCGACTACAACAACAACTACTACCAAAGCACCCACTACAACTACAACTACTCGAGCTCCGACAACAACAACTACTACTACCAAAGCACCCACTACAACTACAACTACTCGAGCTCCGACTACAACAACAACTACTACCAAAGCACCCACTACAACTACAACTACTCGAGCTCCGACAACAACAACTACTACTACCAAAGCACCCACTACAACTACAACTACTCGAGCTCCGACAACAACAACTACTACTACCAAAGCACCCACTACAACTACAACTACTCGAGCTCCGACTACAACAACAACTACTATCAAAGCACCCACTACAACTACAACAACTCAAGCTCCGACAACAACTACTACTACTACCAAAGCACCCACTACAACTACAACTACTCGAGCTCCGACTACAACAACAACTGCTACCAAAGCACCCACTACAACTTCAAGTACTACTGCAGCACCAAATACAACATCAACTACTACCAAAGCATCAACAACAACCGCAAGTACTACAGAAGAACCAACTACAATAATAAGCTCTACCGACGCGTCAACGATAAGTTCTACTGAAGGGCCAACAACAACATCAACTGATACCGAAGCGCTAACTACGACATCAACTACTACCGCAGCATCTATTACAACAAATACACCTGAAGCACCATTAACAACTGGAAGTGGACAGCCAACTACAACAACAGCATCTACTGAAGCACCACGCCTTACTAAATTATCTATAATAAAGTTTCTTAAAATTGATAAAATATTTAGTTAGTAGCGTTCATATCGCAGAATAAACATCAATATTATCTATCTATGTATATCTAAGTATTGAATAAACAATTTAAAAACTCCAGTGTTCTGTGAATAAAATATTTTTTCGATGCAGCTCCTTTAAATTACGGACTTTCAAAACAAAAGGAAGAGGTTTTCAATTTGCCGCGTGTGTTGCCGTGCGAGAAAAATAAAACTAAATAAAATAAGATACTTTTTTTTTAAATTAAGTTTTTTTTTTACACCTTTTACGTCCTACTGAAGGGCACCTTAGAATGTTGATCATATTTTGACATAAGGATAAAAACGGCGGCATACTAGATGTGGGGTTTTTGGGTGAAGGTGGTATCCCCAATTCCTTTTCTATGATCAGAAGGTTAGCGAAAGAAAGCAGCTCCGACTATTAAATTTTTATTACGCACGCAGAAAACTTATAATTAATTCGCGGTAAGTAAGTTGTACAATGCAATATGATCGGGCGTGTAGGTAGCGACTGGCGATGCCGGCATTGTGCAATGTGCATAGAGCGCACTCAGCAAATTTCGGTAGGTCACTCGCCTCGCGGCACGACCGTGAGCTAATACTACGGTTTCACCCGAGTATGCTTGTAAATTATATATATAAAAATGTGTATGTATGTTTATGGTGCGAATGTGATTTTGTATTCTGTTTGTGTTTGTGTGCAGAATGATGGTTGTGTGTGCGTGAGTAGCCTACACTAGATGCCACAGTGGCGTCTAGTATGCCGCCGTTTATATATATACGCATGAGATTAAATCCTTCGTTCTTTTTTAGTTCGTGGCGTCACCCAGTCCAAGGCTCCGACTGAAAATCAGCGCTGTGTGCTCCCATGCTTATATGGGGCACACAGCACCATGCTGAGTTGGGGCCTTTTTCCGGGTTGTGCCACATGTGACAGGCGGTGTCTGGTGCTTCCGCCACTTGGGCAATTATTGGTTTTTGTTGCCCGAGTTGGAGGAACCTCCAGGCATCGTTTAAGTACGTAAGATACATTTTTGTTACATGTGGCATTTTCTTGAAATAAAGTTTTTTTCTTTCTTCTTCTTCTTTCTTTCTTTCTTCGTTGAGCCTACGTTTATGGCCCTTGATAATATTACCATCTTCATCATTATCATCACATTAGCTAATATGAACGTCCACTGCTTGGTACAGGCCTTTTCTAGCGTGTGCCGTCACAATCTGTCCTCAGCGTTCCTCATCCAGCCACTTCCCACCACCCGTGCCATGTCGTCGGTCCAACGAACTGGAAGGTGCTTACTTATACGTCGCCCTGGTCGACTCTTGGACTTTTAGGCTCCACGAGATATCGTCCCTATGTCATGCGTGACCTGACCACTGCCACTTCATCTTATTAAGGGTTTGTTTGCTTGCAGACCAAAGAGGGTGCTAGTGTATACGTTTTTAACCACTACGAAATTAGCCATAGTAAATTCCTATTTAGTAGATAGTACAAGTTTTCCTGTGCTTTGTAAACTGTGGAAGACCGTAACTAATTTAGTATTCTCGTCAATTGGTGGCACAAAACACGAGTTACTCAAAGAAAGGGCGCCAAGAACAGCGCATGCGTCCACCAAATAGAGGGAAGAGAAGATATCCAGTCACGAGGAGCATCCAGTCGACTCGCGGACGTCACGCCGTCCAGACGTGTCCCTCGCTGTCGAGGGGATAAATTACGCGAGTGCAAATTAAAAATAAATTACGTAATGAGGGTCGGTATGAGAGTTCGCAAGCGGTAATGCGATGAGCGGCGTGCGTGATGCCAGCTATTTACTTGGTCGTGCTATTGGCAGTGCTGGACTTCTGTGTGCCCCTGTACCACGATCAGTTCGCGCTGCTCGTGCCCGATGGCCGGGCGGATGAGTTGGCGCACAGGCACGGCTTTGTGAACCATGGACAAGTAAGTATCATCGCACACTACAACACTCGGATCCCAGCCAGGCATGGATGGCAATCGTTGAAAAGATTCCAGAAATGTTGCTCTTCGAATTGTGTCTACTCCCCTAGTTTTTGGGAGTTAAGGTAGTTGGCGCGCTGTTGCTTAAAGATCGTGGTCGTGGGTTCGATTTCTGCACGGGTCAATTTAGGATTTTGTAATTTTTAAATAACCTCGGATCTGGTCTGGTCAGAATCTGGCGTAGTTGATTAAATCACCAAGGAAGACTTCTGGCGTAGTTGATTAAAAATTCCAATGGGACGCTTTGTAACTGAAGGGTAATAAAATCTCTTCAAAGTTGGAATGATCGCATCAACGGCTGATCTGCACCATTCATCGTTTACCATCAGGTGTGATTGCAGTGAAGTACGAAGTTGTAATTTAATTTACCTGATCCCAGAAATGTATGGAAATTTTAGCAAAGATTCCAAACAAGCTATTCTTCCGATATTTAAATTTGTTCGAAAATAAGTAGATATTTTTGCAACGATTTTTATTTACCCAATAGGCAACAGTTTTGTCAAACACAATACAACTCAATAATCAGTTTGTTCGTTTTAACTGTGAAATGGGCATTGAGTAGGCGTAACACTTAATATGTGGTGAAAGTTTTCCACATCTCGTAATCTAATACTTTTCCCAATTAATTATCAATTCAATTTAATATTCTTTTGATTCAACTAGATTGATAAAATTTATAGGCAAGAACATTCAAAGTGTGATGGTAGACTTTAGTTCAAAATATTATAGATACGCAAAATCATTCAATAATGAAAAATGAGAAAAACGACCCAGGTACCACATTTTCAACATCGTATCTACTCTGACGGCTTTTATGCCTGTTAAACTAATACGTTATCCCGAGGCAAGGCAAACTATTTTACTAATACGTTTTTGGTTTTTAACCGACTTCAAGAAAAAGGAGGAGGTTCTCAATTCGTCGGAATCTTTTTTTTTTTTATGTATGTTCCCCGATTACTCGAAGATGCGTGGATCAATTTCGAAAATTCTTTTTTTGTTTGATAGGGTATAGTTCACAGATGGTCCCATAGTCATCAAGTCAGGATCTGATGATGGGATCCTGGAGAAATCGAGGGAACTCTTCAAATTTTATAAGCACACTTGAAGTGATTTGGTTATTGTTTGATAGAGTAATTTTTTCCAGGTAGTCTTATGGTCATCAGGTCGGGATCTGATGATGGGATCTTGGTAAAATCGAGGGAACTCTTCAAAGTTTGCTAGTATACTTGAAGCGATTTAGGTATTTTTTATAGTTACTATTGCATTTCCTTGCAGTCATCAAGTAATGACTGTATTCATCAAGTCAAGATCTGATGATGAGATCCTGGAGAAATTGAGGGAACTCTTCAGATTTTAGAAGCATACTTCAAGCGACGTGGGCATTTTATCCAATGCCTTGCGCATTAGTTGTTTTCCACTAAAAAGTATAAAATAAAATGGAAAATTCTTTCCAAAAAACCAACTTCAAATGCCACTACAAAGAATTAAATAATTTTTAATGTACACCAATTCGAAGTCGGGCAATGTTTCGTTCATTAGAACACATCTGATTCATAATATAACATGTATTTATAACAAAGCTCCTCAAAATGGCTTGACTGATTTTTATGAAGTCGTTTGTGTGTTTTCGTTAGATCCGTAGGTCCAAGAATATACAATTACACTAATTTTCATACCCCTAAGTGAGAAATAATTTATTTATTCACAAATTCCGGGAGCGAAACATGAATTTTCTGTTCCCTTTTCCAATGCCCATTTCTACCCAGCATCCAACAATCTACCCAGGTATATAGCTGTCACTTATAGGTTACTGTAAAATAATTGGGTTTCTTAAATATCTCACGGGAACTATGATTTCTCTTTCTTTAAATAAAATGTAGCTTATGTGTCAATACAAGTTACCTATAAGCTATATCTATGTTTCAAAATTCAGCGAAATTGGTTTAGCAAACATACACATTTACACTTTTGCTTTTATAATAATATTATTGTAACGTGATAAAGAAACCCACATATAGTTTTTATATTTATATTTATACAGACATAAACTCTGAAAACATTAGGAGAACTCTACACTTCCCATGTCAAATGCAGTGCGTTGCAGTATTTTCCATCCCAAAGTCACACGACGCACTGCATAATTCATCCCATCAGCCCCATCATGCCCTGCAATTTCATAGGCTACAGAGCCCTTCAAACTGAACCAGAGTAATGCAATTGCTGCTTCTCGGCAGAGAATCTGATACAGCGGTTTCTACTCAACCGATGTTATTCTTAAGCCCCTTCGCACACGGATCGTTATATCTCTTCGCATACGAGCTTATACCTCGTATGCGAAGAGTTGTAACGATACGCTTATGATACGACTACACCATCAAACGACTCGTCGCGTAGACGTATAATGAGTATAAGGTAAGGACGTATAATGAGTATAAGCATCGCCAGACGAGTCAAACGAAGCGCGAGGGCAATAATGTCTTGGCCGTTTCGCTACCGTCACATGGGCGACAATCAGAAAAATGTTTTTGGTAAGTATATAAATTTTTCACTTTACGCCCATGTGACGGTAGCGAAACGGCCAAGACATTATTATAATTAAAGTGTAGAGTTTATGAAGTAAGAGCTTGTATTTTAGGGTGTACAGAGTAAGAAGCCTTGCCCTACATGAGATCTGATACCTTTTTGACAGAGTGAGCCATATGCTCGTCTGGCCACATTTTACATGAAAATGATTTTGTTGGGATAAATATTACAAGGCTAGTCTTCAACCAGTTTGATGAATTCAATTATTTTTTAGTCATGTGGAAAGTTAAAAGTCATGAGAAATTGAACTTCAGTTAAATTCAGGTGATTTTTGAAGAAAATAATGAAAACATAAATTTTTGTACATGTGTTTATACGCCAGTGCGCTACGACTATCGTAATGATAATACCCACCTCCTTGTCTCCTACGATCCGTATGCGGACTTATTAGAACATGTTCGCGCTCGTATTCTTCTCGTCGTACGCGTGGATTACGATACGCTTATGCTACGACGCCGTGTGCGAAGGGGCTAACTCATTGAGATGGGCAGTAAAATCAGAGCTCTAAAATCTATGCAGAAAAACCGTGGGTTATAGCATGTATGTTCTACGAAATGACTTCAAATCGGTTTAAAAGCTACTCGCTGACATGTCCTCTGGGGAAATTCGACTGCGCATATTAATGGCAAGCCTTAACAGTTTACCTACCTGTCTCTGATATTGATAGAATAGTTTATTGGAACATGTAGGTATTGACAATAAAAAAATATTATCACAGTTTAAAGATATTCTGTGAAATTGTTTTTAGACTAGTCTATACATGCATCGGATTGAACTGATGACTTGATAAATCAGTAAGTCACGATTTCCTCATTAGTTTTTAGATTCAACTTGTTGACCCGGTAAACGTTGTTTTGCCATTAGGGATATAAAATGGCTTACGGCCGTCTCTCACACTTACCGAACATACATAGAAAGTTTATAATCGGTCGAACGGTTTTGGTGGAGTTTGGTAACAAAAATTGGCACGAGAATTTTATAATTAGAAAAAGAAGAAGATTTTGTCACATAATTTTAATATTACTTTAATAAATTATCATTATTGCCGAAGCCTCCTATCAAACCTAAGCCTATGTAGAAATGCTTGCGCTGTAACCATGTTACTTTATGTATTAACAAGCTGTTGCCGGTGGTTTCATTCAAAAATTTCGATTTTTACATATCCCGTCATAATGAGTGAAATGAGTGAAACTTTATATATTAGACATGTGGTGTTGCAAGCTTTTTGTTTTACATATTTTAAAGGAGAAAAATTGCGTCATCCATAACGTTTGTTTTGTTGTGCGTAACTTTAACCGCTTACGCAGCACAAGCAACGGAAGCTCCCCAATTCTGGCGTTTGTCACCCGAATTCCACCGACAGGATGAGGTGATGGCGCGACCTATTCGAGACGCGCCTCCCAGCAGGGTCGGCAGCGGCCAGGCTGCCGGCAGAAGCGACGGGACCTGCCGCTTTGGTGGCGGGTCGAGGCCTGGCGGGAGCGCGGTGAATACGCAAGTGAATCCCGTACTCCCGCCAACGTGGTCCGTCGTGGCACAGCACAGATTTTAGTGGGTGCAAGCCCCACATAACCTCTCCGTGTCCCCTGACGGAGGGGTATGCGTCAGGCATTTCCTGTGGGTAAAAAAAAGGAATTATTTCTTCCGTTTCACCAGTGTTCATTGATGTTATGTATGATGTTATGACGTACCCTATAGCTTTCCTCGATAAATAGACTATATAACACAAGAATAATTTTTCAATTCTGGCCAGGAGTTCCCGAGATTATTGAAACAAACAAACAAACAATCTCTTCAGCTTTATAATATCAGCATCAGCATAGATTATAAATCAACGATTGCTTTAAAGTCAACAAATTTATGAGGATTATACATTCGTTCCATATACTTATGGAAGGAGCGATCGACATATTGTATCTATGAAGATCGTAGATAATTCATCAGGTTTAGGCTACTGATATTCATCACTTGAGAAAGGCAATTAATAGTCGTCTAATTTTAGTAAATTGACTTAGCTATTTCCAAACGCTACTTGCCTATCTGTCATCCTCAAATATTCAAGTCTTGAGGGACGCGTAACAAATTGATAGTTCCCGACTTCGAGCATTTCCGATACGTGGCCTATAAATTTCTTAGACTACGGGCTACGGCCGAGGCAAAGTTTGGTAGCGAAATGTTGGTAGTAAATAAAGAAATCGCCTATATATCGCGGGGACCGAATATTCTTTTTTGTTTTTGGCAGCCGATCCATAGAACTAGAACTATAATAAAAGTATTTGTGACATTATTATAAGACCAAATAGCTGTCTCGGCAAACGTTTTTTTGCCATTAGGGATACAAAAAATAGCTTACAACCTACTCACAAACCTACCAAATATACACAGAAAATTTCATAACAATCGGTCGAGCCGTTTCGGAGGAGTTTGGTAACAAAAGTTATTTAAAAATCTATAAATCTTGTTTAAATTGTTTTACAATATTTATGGTACTTCCCCTCCATGTGTTGCATCGTCCTGGGACGTCCTGTATAATATAATAAATCACTATGCATGATTTATTTTCAACAACTCAGGGTATGTAAAGAATTTTAATATAACTTCTGCAGCAAACTATACCGAACCAAACGGATGGAAGCCAAATGTGATTTTTTCCAAGAAACTTTGCATCCGGGTTGTCATAGCGAATCTCCATCGCAGCCCAGTCGCAAAGTTCCTCCCAGTTTTTACGCAAATTAACCGCCAACTCCGACGCATCGCGAATTTGTTTTAAAACTTTCCCTTTGAACCTAGAACTCTTCATATTCATATCGGAATGGTGAATGTGATAAAAAATTCGAATTTATTTTATGGAGAGATGTCGTTTAATATGGTAAGTATATGGAATTTTTAGCAAATTTAATTTTCAGCGGGCAGAATTTGTAAGCGATTACGATAATAACTTATACGTTTTATAACACAATCTAGGCTTTGTTTTTAGAGGTTAATTGTTATTTTATTATTTCTGTAAAATATACGTTAACCCTTATTGACCATAATTATATTATTGATTTTTAAGGTGGGGCTTTCATTATACGATACCCCGCACGATATAAGTATCCAACTTTGAAATTTCAAGTTTCCGATTTCCCCCCTCTATATATACCTAAAAATAAGTTTGATTGATTTGTTTTGGTATAATCCGCTACTTGAGAAGATTCTGTATGGTACAATATGCAGGAACTGCACTGCCCACATGAAACACCACACACAATTTTCCAACACATTCTTCGACGCACGTTCGCACGCACACCGGGACATTCTCAGGACATTCTCAGGAGATGTTGACTGCACAATGCGTTGTGTGTGGTGTTTCATGTAGGTAGTGTTCCTGCATAACTTGATCCATACAGAATCTTTTCAAGTAGCGGATTGTAGCAAAATAAACCAATCTGTCTTACTAATTATGGATTCCGCAAAATAACGCCTGCTTCCATTTAATATAAAAAATCTGATTGAACAACGTTGAGCCATTATTACCTACAATTTTACCAATTCCTGTCGATAGCTTTAATAATCACCTACTGAAAAGGTATAGTAGTAATTAACAGATAGCTTAGGTCTCAGGTCTGGTCTGGTGGGAGGCTTTAGCCGTGGCTAGTTACCACCCTACCAGCAATAACGCACCGCCAAGCGATTTAGCGTTCCTGAGCGATGCCTGTAGAAACCGTTGGGGTAAATTTACTAACCCTTCCAAGTTAGTAAGATAACATCTTAGGCCGCATCATCACTTACCATCAGGTGAGATCGCAGTCAAGAACTAACTTGTATAGAGAAAAAAAAAAGATAGATATACATCCAGACAGCAAATTGATCCTATAAGGGTTCCGTTTTTTGAGGTACGGACCCCTAAATATATTAAAAGTAGAACATCGCAGTCAGCCCACGGGAATCTGAAAATAATGAATCAATAGGCCTTTACCTGCCTCCGCCCTGTATCACTTCGACCTGGAAAATTGAGGGCGCCTTGCCTTGAGTTGACAGTACCTACCATTGACCCCCTTTTCACTTCCCCTCCCTTTCACCCTTCTAGCTCTTAATAACTAGTTACGGTTCGTGATGCTTTGTTGATATTGTAGAGCCTAATCTAAGTGTGTTTTCTTCATGTATTTTGTATTCACTATATTCCAGCTATGTAGGTAATTTGTCACATCTATACAATCATAAGAAAGAAGATAATCTGTATGTCTTTGTTTAAATTAGTTGAATCGTCACAAAGTTTCCAGAGACTTAAAATTTCTTTGTATAAGCTTTTTAATAATATTATCTAAAAAGCTCTGATGGAGTCAAAAATATTGTGTGTGTATAGGCCATTTCGCAGAAGATGATTTCAAGACTAGTCTACTCGTAGTGAAATAATCATTATTGTAATAGATAATTGAAATAATTAATTATTGTTACAGTATACATTAGTCTATATGCGTGTTACAAGGCCCATGAAATAAACGATTGAATTTATTTTTTTAGGATATAACGAAGCCATGATCTTATTGCAGCACATACAGAAATGGTAATATGTATAATTATTATATACTCGTACATGAAAGGTCGTTTAAAAAACTTATTTATTTATTTTCTACCAATAAAGATGTTTAAAAATAGGTAAGATAGTTGTTTGTACAAGGATGCATTAGAGATTTCTGCCTGTGACCCTAGTTAGTGGGAGAGGTGACGAAGAAAGCTAAAAATCCTGTAAGTTTTATTGAAAAATATAATCCAATTAATATTACAAATAAACTTACTTTTTGAAGTAGGTTAAGATTGTTTGAAAAGCAACGCACACACTCCGGTCCAGTAATATAAGGCATCTGTACTTTAGTAATATCTGTACCCTAATAATTATCCCTTAGGCCCGATAGCTGCAGCACAGTTAACTTAATTTAAACTTAAGATTAACTTGCGAAGTAAGTTGGGGGCGGAAATTAATTGGATTAAATTATCCCCTCGGTTTCTCGGACCTTTTTTGATGTTGATGTTTTAAAGAGGAATTCAGAGTAGTTAGCTTAAATTACTACTGGCCGAATTTCAGTTGTACGCTTCTCCACGTGTTTACGCTTACAAGTTGAAAGAAAATGAAGTGAAGGGGTGTTCAGTTTTAAATTAGACGATCCCTACCTATTTAAGCAAGGGATCCCGGATTGCGAGTACATTTCCAGTACCAGCGTACTAAAATCCGCTAAACAAATTGCATTTGAAAATATACTAATGTTAATATTGCAATATTGGTATTAAAATATTACGATTTAAATAAAACTAACGATTATTATTTTTGCTACCCATTGGCTATAGGAACTGTCGCACCCTTAAAACATATAACTTTTGCGTTCCACGCTGGATTGCGGATTTCTTCTCTAGCGATAAGCTGTGCAGCTGTTTGTCCAGTGTCACAAATGAAAGGTGGTAGGCTTCACACAAATTTGAGAGTATTACGGAGAAACATCGCAAAAGACACAACAGCACATGACCCCAGAAAGTTAGAGATGTTAGAAAACTAAGGATTCGAGTCCATGGCAGCCGATTGAGACAAACGCAGATTCACACAAAGTTACTTTTGATATGACATACTAACATCAATATTAATATGAAATACATACTAACTTTAGTACATACGAAAATAATATAAGATTACTGAGTCCCTTAGAGGTTTCCCGAACTTTGCGGTCGTTATTTAACTTGGGGACTAGCGTCGGTAAATAAATCAATGTATTGTACACACTACTGGTTTATTTACTTTCGCGGGACACGTGTATCGTTTTCCACCCGACTTGTACATCAAAGGGGAATTATTATGACTTCAGCAGCAGCGGTCCCTTTGTATTTCCCATATTTCGCAACTGCCTATGTATTGTATTTCCGTTTTTCTTTTAACGGACGTCCACTGCAGCCTTTCTATTCGAAAGAAAGAAAAAATGTGTATTCAGAACCACAAAACACTATAAGTCCGACAAAATACATAATACGTGGTATGAAATTTCATGCGATTCCAAAATGGAGTCCACTCATTTTCATATTCGGTTGGTCTGAGGGTCGTAAACGTTTTTCATACCCCTAAGTGAGAAATAATATATGAGGCAAAACAACGTATGCTGGGTCAACTGGTATATTATGATAAAGTTTCTGCAGTAAACATTAATTTTATTCACTAACTAGAGGACCTTTACTACATTTACAAGTTGAATTTTTCGAAAAACCTTTCCTAGCGTATGGTAACGTTTTGATAAAAAGAAAGGCAAATTGGCACGTTTCAAGCCAAATGAACAAACTCTCCAGATTTATACTATTGGTAAAGATAGGAGTCATGAAACGAAGTTGTAACCATTCCCTATACCTACTGTATTTTCACTGTCTATAAGTACCTACATAGTTATACCCTCTATTTCCCCGTCCTTGGTCTTTCAATTTTCCGCTTCCCGACGAAATGGAAGGACACGAAGATGAGAAATCGACGAAAAAAGTAATTAATGATTGCAGCTCGAACTTGATATTAAGAGCAAGAGATGAGCGCGGCTTTTTCGCGTCCCCCTTTGTTCCCATCTCGTCTGGATAATAGGTCATTAGGAGAACTCTTCAACTGTTTTTACGAAGTGATTTGAGAAGTATCGTAAAACAGAATAGTTTATTTTGTTGTACCCCAGTTGTTCACAGGCGCGGTCCGAAGGAGGGTCACAGGGGGCATTACCCGTCCCCCAAATCGTACCTTCACGTCAAATTGAAAAATCTAAATATTTATTTAAATCCAGACGTCTGAAACAATACCTATTCCGTGATGAAAATTGATTACTTCAACTTGTTTCATAATAATAATGTCCTCCAGACACCAGCGGTCATACTCTGCGGAGATTTTCCAACAGCGCAGGAGTCAGAATACATTATAGTGGACAAGTGTTGTGCGCGAACATATTTGCATTCTTTATTCCCTAACTCTCATAATGCATTGGGACGACAGCTCCGAGACGACCAGAGAGAAGCGAAGGACCGACGACTTAACGTGCTCTCCGAGGCACACGGGTGAAACACTGCGTATTTCTATACTCCGGGCTGGTACTAATTTTTTTCATATTGTTAAAACTTAATGACTCGACCCGGGGATCGAACCGCGGACCTGGTGATTTGTAGTCGAAGTCGAACTTACAACTATGGTTTAGTATGAGGCAGTTTATAGATACCTAGTGAGTAACAGAGTTATATTGTGAAACAAATTCTAATTTAGTGGGTAACCCCCCTTAATTTAAGGTTTCGATCACTTCTAGTTGTTCTAAAGTCAGAAAAGAAACTTAGCTTAAGCACCATGTTTGTCATCCTAAATGCAAAATTTCATCTCAATGTGTTGAGGAGAACTACTTTCAAATTCAGTTGCTAGTTGTGCTCCATATAGGTACATAATACACAAACATTTCAATTTAAATAAAATATAAAAAACAAAACATTTTTACTTAGGGCTTACCTTCAAATGTTTCACTCCGCACTGGACCGAGTTTAAAATGTTCGTACTTCTTTATTAAAAAACAATGTCCCGCAAAAACTCGCACCCAATTTTATCTCTGTGTCACCGGAATTGTGGTGGGAAATAAATTATTCTTTAATAAAAAATGCCCGTAATCCACCTGCAACCGCCGGCTCTGCAATGCAGGCCCGTTGATAAATAACACCGCCAATTAATGTGAAATGAGGAATTAAAACCACCTTTTCTGATATCTGTAAGTATCTGGGTTTTTCAGGTATTGTCTGACATTTCATGCCTCTTAAGGTGACAGGATGAACATTAAAACCTTCCCCGGCCTTTAGCCTGTGTCAACGAACAGGGACACATAAAGAAATTACATTCTTTCCGCATAATAAATGTCGAAATAAAATATTTTTTAATTTTATAAGTACAAAAGAAAGAGACGGAGATACAGTATTTTTCAAAGGTCAGACCCTAAGGGTAATAGAGAGTGATGTAACTACATCTTTACGTATGATTTAAATAAAACCGGTCAAGTACGAGTGATTTTATTTTACCCATATATATTAATCCCTATTAATCGCGACTAGTTTGAATTTCGCAACTATTTTGAATTTTTTTATTGGTAATTAAACTTCGGAGATAAGGAGGATCGGTATTTTTTTCGACAATTGATTTGAGATTTTGTCTCAATAAATCAAAAACTATTGGCCATAAAAATAAATATAATATAAATCGGTTTTAGACTACACAAGTAACGCCCTTTCATATGAAACGCCCCGGATTCCCCTCTTTTTAAATAAAAATTAAAAACAATTTTAATTTTTTTATGATGCAATAACATCGGGCCATTATTACCTACAACTGTTCCATAATTCATGTCGATAAAATCTTTAATAATTACTGAAGTAAAGGGTCGTGGCAGACAGACAGACAGACAGAAATGGTTGCGTTTTTTTTTCTTTTGAGACACTGAACCCTAAAAACAACGCAGTTACTGACCAGAAATGCACCGGGGATATAGATTTTTCAAACTAAACTAGTTATTCTTTGTACGTCTATTGCCGATTTCCGGAACCCGGTGCTTCGGAAGCGATATCTTTTGTGTCAAAGTTGAAACCTAGACATGCATCTTGTTTGCCCCCCACTGCTAAGTTTACGTAAGGCTTTGGTCTACGTGGAAAGCTATTAGCGGATACTACATAAAAATTAAGTAACTAACTCCAATAAACCCTTAGACCTAGAAGGCTGAGATTGTGTACACAGGTTCTCTTTATAATGTAGATAAGGGATAATGTAGACATTTTTTATTCCGACTGTATTTTTCGTGCGAAGCAAGGGCGAGTAAGGGTGACGGGTGTGCGAGTTAGGGCTGATTTTTCAATCGCCATATAAACTATCTGAGGAATTGAAACATATACCATACAAAACGTCATATTTATTCCCTAAGTAACTTTTTAATCTGGCGATCAAAAAATCGGCCCTTAGTATATTTTTAATTTGCAGCTTTTGAACCATTGTTTACTTATTTGTAGATTATTATAATGTCACTAATAGCTCATTTCTACTATATTATGAATTTATTGGCATGAAAACATTAAATTGGTATGCTTATTCTGATAGTTACCAGAACTGGGCAACTATGTCTTACTTTAGTTGTGCAGGTTGGGAGGAAATATGTAGGTTAGTTAGATGACAAGTTTAGTGACGAGATTTGATGCAAACATGGGTAATTTTACTGGGTATTCTGCGCCATAACGCACAATCACATGCAGTATTTTTAGCTAGTGACTCATTGCCTCGTTACTGTAGGAACAACCCTCCACCACCCATGGCCCAATCAACCTCGCGGTTATGGGGGCCGAAACGCGGGAGGGCGCCCGTTCGGTACTTGCTTTTGGCGTGTTCCCGGGGCGCTTTCTTGACTCTCTACAAGTTGTTTCCTCTCGCTCCTAATCCCTATGGGCTCACTCTTCCCATTCTGGGGCAGGACGATACAAATGACTGACTCGCCGCGCCGTCGCTGTCCGCAGCATAAATTCTCTGTGTCACTCCAAGCCGCTTCGCCTCTTATGCCACGCGTGCGCGAACTCCCGTAGCTTTCCGAAGTTGGCCGCCGAACCCACGAGATCCTGATAATAAACTGGGCCAGAATCTCACTGCCTCGTTACTTTCGTGGTGAACATGTTCAATTGTAGATCGTCATCGTCTGCCGTCCCATCGGACTATGAGAGAGAAAGGGAATAGAGCGTGCTCTTGTGTTTGCGCTTACACTTGCGTACTATTATAAATGTCCCGCGCTAATCGGAAATCTCGTCAGAGATTCACCGCCTTATCTGTCTGGAGGACATTATTATTTCTAGCTTCATCGACCCGTGCCGCCCATCACTTAGGCCACTCTTCGTGCTTAGCTTGCACCGAGCAGTAGATCAAAGCACTATCGATTCCCACAACACTGCTTAGCTGAGGTACGTAGGGGCTTGTTGATATAAGGTTTCAAAACAAGAGTTCAGACTTCAGAGTAGAAAATTAACTCCCGCTTTACTGCATCGATACAATTATTCTCAGCCTGTGAAAATCCGCAACACATCTATCATATTACTTATATTGATTTATAAGCTGTTGCGCGCGGTTTCGTTCATATGCATTTCGGTTTTAACATATTATCCCGTTATAACAAGTCAACCTTGAAGTACAGACGTGATTGCAGGGGCCGTACCACCATCTCAATGTTGCAGTATTGTTTTGACATTTTCGAGTGGGAGGACGCAGGTTCGATTCCCGCCATGAGCTACTTTAGAATTTTATACTTAATTTCGAAATTGGCTCAGGTCTGGTATGGTGGCAGCCTACGGCCGCGGCTAGTTACCACTCTACCAGCAAAGCAATTTAGCGTTCCGGCGCGTTGCAATGTGAAACCGTTAAGGGTGAGTTTTCTTACCCCTTACAAGTTGGTACGATAACATTTTTTTCTTCAGAAGATTCGGCTAAGTACTACGTACATAAAGTTACTTCTGTGATCTGTGACTTACTTAATCGTGAGATTGCAGTAAAATAATAACTTTTAGAGTGTAAAAAAACCCCTGGGAATATAAAAGTAACCTATTAATAAGTCCCGGTGGTAGGTCTTAGAAAAAGACGAAAACTATTGTTCACCCACCTAAGAGAGAAATAGTTTATAGGTAGGTACGGAAAAACAACGTTTGGCAGGTCAACTATTCTTAAAATAAAGAAAGCAGCCACAAAGTAACGTTTTGTTCATTTACAAGCGAACGGCGAATGTCTGAACCACTTACAAATCTTTATCGGAAACGCTTTCAGAGACGTGACCCGGGTGGTAACGGCAGCTGCTTCATATTGATCACCACACACTTACCATTTTTACTAGCCCTTGACAAAGTTTCGTGATGGAGCCCTATTGCTTTAATCTCGCTGTCCGTTTTAGATCACTCATGGTTGTTAGGTTTACGGTTTAGAGTCAGAGGTTCGAACTTCTTACAAAAAGAAACTTAGAGTTTTTAGGTCACTTACGGTGTTTTGGATTCCTTGACAAAACATATTATAGAGCCTGAATAACTTAGTCTCAAGTCTCAACATCCGTTTTCTGTTTTTAAATATCATTATCATAAGCCCTATTTTGTGCTTTAGATTCCTTGTCGAAATAGTCAGACACATCCCTATGCTTAAATTTTGTTTTAAGCTTACGGATTTTTAACATTTACGCGACTTAGGTCTCAAAAATAGCGCGATTGAGTTCGTTTGATTTCTTGCAATAGTTCAACTTTCAAAATTTTAATGTTCATCAAAAGAAAACAAAGAAAATTTCTTGGTTGTTCACGGATAGTTTGGTTGTTTCGTATGGATAAAGGTAGGCGAAACAAAGCTTTTAGCGACATAAAGGATCTATTTTGGCGTTCTATAAAACCCATTAAAGCACACAAAACTCCATTTTTAAATGCAATTAATCATCAGCTGAATTCGCACACAACGGAAACCTGTACAGAAAGCATTATTTCTGTTAATAGTTTGTCTATTTTACATGCTTTTATTTCGGTTCTATTTTAGTTTCACAAAGGTTGTATTTATGTAGATCAAATCTAATGATTGAGTACTAAACCAGTTTCATCGTTCGATTTAGCCATGCATATTGCTGTACTTTTGTAATTTGGGTAGTAGTCCAATCAATAAAGGAGTTGTAGAATGCATGAGAGGGGACCTAAGTGATTTCTTCTGAAACTTGTTCAGGATACTTAGGAAGTTAACATGCTAAAAGTCCTGACGTCTCGGAGGTGAGCCGGAGTGGGGAGGGGGGGGTCAAGGTGCCACTTTTGGGTTTTTCACTAATATCTCAGAAACGGTGCGTCATAGAAAAAAAAATCTTCTAATAAATTAAAGCTCATAAAATTATCTAAAACTTTGGTCTTATTCAATTTTGCCGTATTCCTAACCGTTTCCGAGCCACACGCTCCGGAAAAGTTAATACTACAAAAAAAAATCTTATATAATAATCCGGTCAAGTTAGACATAAAAATAGTGGTCAAATAACAAAACTGACAGAGCCAAATCTTCGTAGAGACGTTATGTTTACCAGAAGGAATAAAGTGTCAGAAGTCCCCATTAATCCTATGTGTGCAACAAAAGTTATTCGGGGTCAAATATCAAAATTTGAGGTTTTTTGGATTTTTCTCGAAAACGGTAAGTTTTCTCAAAAATAAATTCAGGCCAAAGTTGTAGGTCTTAAAATTATCTACAAAAATGGTCCTTATGATTTTTCCCTAAGAGTTAACATTCCTGAGATATCGCGATTCTAAGAGTCACATTATACATGATATGCACATATATATACATAATCAGGCAATTACAATTGTAGTTGCTGAAGATATTGATTTCTTTGTAGTTACTACTTACTGCACGGACTCCAATGGATAAAATAGTTTATTTTCTATAACTTCCTAACATTAACCGTTTACGCAGCGTACGCAACGGAAACTCTCGATATGGAACAAATTTTCCCATTTTTGCAACATTTTTCATTGATGCTCCTATTGAATTGGTCGTAGCGTGATTTTATATAGCCCATAGCCTTCCTCAATAAATGGACTATCCAACACAAGAATAATTTTTCAATCAGGACACGTAATTTCTAAAAAACAAACACGTTGATCCGCTCCTTCGTTTCAGCGAAATGGCGATTGCCATAATAACTGTTGCGTACGCTGCGTAAACGGCTAAAGTCTCGCAAAAATCATGTATTGCGGTGTTGATATCCTTTAATAGTTCTAAAAAATAATCCACAACAGCAAATACCTATCTCTAAGTTTGACTCGCTATAATTTTTTTATTATGGCAATTGCCATTTCGCTGAAACGAAGGAGCGGATCAACGTGTTTGTTTTTTAGAAATTACGGGTCCTGATTGAAAAATTATTCTTGTGTTGGATAGTCCATTTATCAAGGAAGACTATGGGCTACATAACATCACGCTACGACCAATACAATAGGAGCATCAATGAAAAATGTTGCAAAAATGGGAAAATTTGTTCCATATCGAGAGTTTCCGTTGCGTACGCTGCGTAAACGGTTAATGTTAGGAAGTTATAGAAAATAAACTATTTTATCCATTGGAGTCCTTGCAGTAAGTAGTAACTACAAAGAAATCAATATCTTCAGCAACTACAATTGTAATTGCCTGATTATGTATATATATGTGCATTCATGTATAATGTGACTCTTAGAATCGCGATATCTCAGGAATGTTAACTCTTAGGAAAAAATCATAAGGACCATTTTTGTAGATAATTTTAAGACCTACAACTTTGGCCTGAATTTATTTTTGAGAAAACTTACCGTTTTCGAGAAAAATCCAAAAAACCTCAAATTTTGATATTTGACCCCGAATAACTTTTGTTGCACACATAGGATTAATGGGGACTTCTGACACTTTATTCCTTCTGGTAAACATAACGTCTCTACGAAGATTTGGCTCTGTCGGAATTATTGTTATTTGACCACTATTTTTATGTCTAACTTGACCGGATTTGGATATACAAATACAATTTTGTCTCGTCTTATCACTACTAAAGAGACGAAATCCTTCCAGATGCTAGGTGTGGGAAAAAATCACATCAAGACTGCAAAGTAGACAAAAAATGAGACTGGCAAAAACTAAATATTCATAGCTTTACTACATTACACTAATGAATAATTATCATAGTTGTGTGGTTTTTTTGAAAGTAAGATAATTTATAAGATAATTTATACTCACTCACAATGTATGAGAAAATAAATTGTCATGGTCAAGACAACTAAACTATGTTGGACAATCTCCAAACCACATTATCAGTTTTATTGTTTATAGTTTTTCATCGCCATGGATACAAAAAACGGATATTCATTTCAAGAGGAAACCATTAAATAATTTATTAGATCATAAAGTATACTTACGATTATTATTGTAAGTAAATGAATCAACTCTACCGGGTTCAATTTTCGTTAAAACAGAGCCCACTTTTACAATGTCTGCAGACCTAATTTTCGTGAGTCACGAATACTCTAGTGATGTACGTGTAACAAGGAGTTAGTGAAATGGTTATGCGTTGTCGAAATTTGACCCATACTACAGAATACCAAATAGCAACTATACTTTGGCTTTTAATTCGATGCAGTAAACTGACGTTTCGTATTTTTCTAAACGCCAGTAAATCTGCTATATTTAACTTTTAAAATATTATAAAATAAGCTAAGTAACTTTTTAAACAAAATTATATTTGTGTGAAATAATTGGACAATTGTGTTTTAATTCGTTTAATTAACTAAATGATATTTAGAAACGTCATTTTACTGCATCGAATTAAATGTCGGAGTATAAGCACCTTTGTGGGCTTGAAAGTTATTATCGAAGTTTAACCCTACGTTTGGTACAATGAACTTGATTCTCTACGATATTTGATATTTTTCTGATATAATTATGTATTGTCCATGTTACTCTTGACTAAAATTGCCTTTTCTCCTCCAACTAACTTTTGCACGAAAATACTTAATCGAGAGGAATTTATTTTTTAACTTTTTTTTAATTGTACTTTGCATTCGGAAAATTTTGGGAACTGTGAGTTTTTACAAGTTTTTGTATAAACGACTCGAATTTCCAATGTCATCAAATTTGAACACTATTATATCTTGTACTTTCCCCTACGCTATAATCTTTTGTGATTTTTAATAAGTTAGTTTAAATGAAGTTTGCTTTAAAAATTTTAATAAATTGGAAGCTTTTACTGATCCTCAGATTTTGTAGCCTGTCAAAGTGTGGGTGTAGAAAATTAGCGTAAAGCTTTGTTGTAGATACGTTCACATATGTTTATTTGTATTTTTAACACGAGTGGTGTGATAAAATTACTGTGGATGTAGATTAAAAGTATAGATGTAGATAATAAGTAAATGTAACACCAATCTGTATCTCCCGATTTAATATCATCAGTTTACGTAACAGCTTTCCATTTATAAAAAAAAAACTTATATTCACGTAAAAATAACTCAGTTATTTATAGTCGAGAAAATTTTACGTCCGACATCACTAGAGTGCTCCGTACGTATGCTACAATTATGGGAAATTTACCAAGAAACTTGGCCATGGTCTCACAATAGGTGCTTAGTAGAACAGTAACTTTAATACTAGCAATTGTTGAAAACTTTCTGCGGAAATTACTATTATTTTTGTCCTTGCAACAAGATTTATGGTAATGGAAAACGTAATGGGTTTCAGGCCATTCATGTTGAACCGTGAGCTATTTACAGATTATGCCGATACCTATATTTTCTCTTAAGATATTCTCACAGTTTTGTAGAGAGTGGTTCCGCTAAGGTGTGGAATACCCTTCCAGCTTCCGTGTTCCCAGCCAAATACTATCTGGGTGCCTTCAAGAGAAGAGTGAATAGGCATTTTCTAGGCAAGCGCGCTCCATCCTAGACCTCATCATTTCTTTTCATCAGACTTGATTGTAGTCAAGCGCAAGCCTATCAATTATAAAAAAAAGAAAAGATCCCGGGTTCTATTTCAAAAACAGCTCAAATAAACGAAGTGAACATTAATTAATTCATGGATCACATACATTTAAGGAAACCAGCCAAGTTCGATTCAAACTTCCGCACCGAGGGTTCTATACTACAAAAGAAATGAAACTTAAAACTAATCATTTTTGTTCATTGAACTAAATAATATTAAGTACTTGTACTATATGTATAATGTACATGTTCTTTTGATAACGAACCGTAAACCTAACATTGTTTTTAGAGGTTTATTGTTAATATAAAAAAAAAATATTTAGAGAGTTGTTTTTTTCTGTAAAATATACGTTAACTCCTATTGATCATAATTATTTCAGACTTTAAGATCGATAAACTTCGGTGATAAAGGCGGATGGCATGGATGGGATGCAATGGATTAACATACTTATTGATAGTCTCTTTAAATAACACAGAATTATCAGTAATAAGATGGGCAAGACGTTCATCTAACGTTAAGTGATACGAATGCCCTATCGCCTTTGTGCCGCTGCTGTGCGGTTGTTATAGCTTAAGACTGCTGGCATTGTTCCTCGCGTGTCTCTAAATCTGCATTTAGACTGCGCAACATACTCTGGATCAACGCAATAGCCATTAAGCAACCTCTGTATGACTTTAATTATTCCGCGTATTAAACAGAGATTAACCACAAAACAGAGCTTACAGTTCCATCAGAATCATCTACAATTACGTCCTCGCACGCGCCTTACCCGCCTGAAGGGAATATAAAGCATGCATCGCATTAATTAAGAACACGCCTCGAAGCTGGGTTTCAATTTTCCGCTTTTGTTTTCACACTTCGGGGCCCCATTGTCGCCTCTTAATATTTTCATTTATCTGCGCCGTTAAATTAATTCTCTCATGTCAATGTATTGTCCCACGAGGATCCCGCGGAAGGTACATTTTATGTGCATCATCGTTCTCCTTTGTGATCCCGGAAGCTTTTGTTTTGTATCCATTTGAAATTGTACCCTCAGTAAGACATTTTGCAGTGTCCCTATTTTAACATTAATTAACATTATTTACTTGTTTTTCTTTCTAAAAATTTTCTGGGAGGCCTATGTGTTAAGCCATGTGATTTTCGTCCTAGTTTTGGAAAGCTAATATATGGAAAGCTTTTTCAGCTTCCTTGTCCTATTCAAATTGGTTTTTTTAAACGACATTGGCTAGCGCTTGACTATGATCACACATGATGGAAGGCCTAGGGCCTTCAAATCAAGTGTGAATAGGTATTTTGTCGGAGTTGGGAAATACAGGGTGACTTCAAGAGAAAGAATAATAATTAATTAATGCCTGCAATAATAACTCTAGTCCTAGAAAAACATGCTCAAAAATGGACCATTTGTATTACTGCTTTATATTATACATGATTGTAGTCAAGCACAAGTATGTCTGTTAACCACATAAGAAAATAAGTTGCACACCTATCTCTGTTCCCAGCTTTTGTTGACGTGGTGTGAAAGAAAAGTAGCAATTTTAAATCGATCTTAATACTAAATTAGCTATCTTCAAGCATAAGTGAATGGGTAAAGATTATATTATACTTGAAGGCTCAAGGAAAAAGAAGAAAAATGAACCCAAGACCTGTCACTATAGTAGCCTACGCACAACTGAGCCAGAAGCTAATAACAATAAAGCAATTTGCAAATTGTGTTTATATCAAAATTGGAGCGCTTGAAGGAGAAAATAAACTTTTTTTATTATGAAAAAGGACGCGATGTAACAGCTGAACGGTATCAAATATTTACACTGCGGTTTGAGAGGTCTCAAGTTAAATGAGATTAGACTGTTTTTAATATTAAGGTTCTATGCAAAAAAAAAAAATACGCTTTTTTAAGGACGCTATACGGTTATGACCACAGAGCAAGGAATAACTTTATATTGACTAACGTGACCAATACGTTGCAATTCGCTATTGAGATGATTTCACAAAACTTCCGTCCGTTTGAGCTTTGTGTTGATAAAATCGGGATGACGAATCGTATTAAGCTTTATGAAATCGCAATCCGCCATGCGGGGCTAGACAAAGTCACCGTCGTTTGGCGTTAACGCTAGTCGACAAAAATGTATGTAACAAAACAAATGACTGTAGAAAAACCACGATAATAATTACTAAACACGCTGTGTTTGATACTGTCGGCTGTCAATTGTCAAGCGAAGTACGCTAAAGTTATCTACAAGGTCCGCGAGAACGCCAGCGAGCGTTCAAGTTGTCGTAGTCAATTATTAAAAACAGCGTGTTTAGTACTATTATTATCGTGGTTTTTCTACCGTCATTTGTTTTGTCCATACATTTTTGTCGACTAGCGTTAACGCCAAACGACTGTGACTTTGTCTAGCCCCGCAGGTATTCATACAGCCAGTTACTTTTACCTTTATAATATATATACGTATACAGACTATTATGTTAAACCGCAGACCAAGGGATAACTTTATATTGTGTGTTAAACCGCATTCAATTCTTTGTGAATGCAATTTGAAAAATTCTAGACATTCTACTTATATTTTGACACTGAATCACCTCGTCGCAGAAAACAAAGCTGAATTACATACGTGAAGTAATACATCTCAGTTAGTATCATTCCGCGAAATTGCTTAAATTGGCTCACTGCGCTCAAAAATTCCACCCAGCCCGTCCCAGTTTCTTTAAACGCGCACACGTTTTGACAAATTGCAATTGCCCCTTGATTGCAATTCGCCATTTAGACAATTTCACGAAACTTGCTATGCGGGCTTGTTAATATTGAATGCTACAACCGAGCCAAAAACTCTGCGTGCGTTGCCAGAACGGCTTCTGTTCACTACGTATGGCTTGAATTAAAACGTCTAAACGTAAATAAACGGCCTGGTCATTACGTCGGCTTTTAGGTGGTAATTATACAACATTAAATGTGTTTTTTTTCTCCAAATGCTTTTACAACGAAATTTTCACTAGAATCCTGTAAATGTTATATTTATGTAAAAGTTTGGATGTCAAAACATACGTTTATATCAAATAAACGTATGTTTTGATATTAACGTGTATTTATTTGGGTGTTTGGAATAATGATTTCAGAAATTAGTAATGCTAATATCTGATTAGTGTTTCTTTATAGGACTTACGTCCCAAATGTGTAAAACAGTAATCAAAAAGATAATTAAGTAGTAAAAAATAGCAAGTTGACATCTCTCGTTGGAAGCTTGGTCCGTTCGAAATTAAAAAATAATTTGGCCCTTCGAAAAATTAGTATGAAACTCTAAAGTTCCGTAATAGATGGCGCCAGTTATGCCTAAGAACTCCAACATTGCGAATCTAAATTTCATCGCGGAGGGTATAGCTCAGCGTTAAGAGCACCCAGCCTCGATAGCTGGAGGACGCGGGTTTAAATCCCTCTGCGAGTGAAATTTTGATTCGTATTAAAATTTATAAATATCGCTTTTATCGCAAGGCTATTATTAAATGAAAATACACAAAAGACTCTTTTAATCTGAATACTTAATTAGGAATTTGAAAGAGGGTATTGGAATTTAAAATAGGTAATGGCGACATTAAATTTGTTGATGTGTTAATTAGTGCTGGAGAAATTATTCCTAGATGTTTTCAATACCAGCAGCCATTTTAATTAGTGATCAATAATGAGTTTCTACGAAGGCAAACATAAAGTACTGAAATTATTTTTAACGACTATACAATATCGGTAATTAGGCCACTTTTCTAAGCTGCTAACGTTAGGCAGGAGTTCAGCCTAGACGCCTAGGAGAGACGCCAGTGACCAGTGGTACGGTGAGCGCGTCGGGGCGTCAAAGTGCATGCTTTCGCGATCCTTTGGTGCCCCATCTGGGACGCAGGCGGCTCCGCTGGGTTTTAGTGGGTATTCTGACTCAGTCAGCGAGTCCCACATACCCGGCCGGAGACTGCGCGGTTTTGACCCGCTCAGTCTACGGACGGGATGCGTAAAAAAAAAAGGAGTTCAGCCTCAAAGGAAAAGGACCATGGATGAATGGAAGCCCGTACCAAGCAGATTCAAATCGAAACTTTATTTTTTATTGACTATGGTCTCCACATTAACTCCTACATTTTTTTTTAAAATAAATCCGGATAACATACGGATTCCGAAGCTATACCTGCCTAGGTATAGCTTTGGAGGTAATAAACAAGTTGTACTTCTCAATAAAATCTGTATGACAGGAAATGTGCATTGAAAAGAAAGTTATTGTATCCAAAATTAAATTCCGGATGTAAAAAACAAATTCCTAGTGCCAATGGTTTATAAAAACACTATTTTATTTTCCTAGAATATTTTGGTTTTGGTTCATGAGAAAACGTTTGATCAATCTTGTTTCTAAGGAGTTTTTATTTTAAATAATTTCATGTATTTTAAGACTCTTTAAAAACTTCTAAATGGTAATAATTTATAATGTATCTAATTAATATATATTTCTATTGTTACAGATTGGAGAACTGAAAAACTATTATTTATTTTCACATCCACACATAAGTAAGAGATCTGTAAATGCTAGTAGAGAATATGAAAATCGACTCAAAAATGATCCCCAGGTAAGTTTATTTTTGCCTATTACTTTTAATAAATTGCACTGGTTTTGAGTTCGTTTTTATTTCTCAAAACTTTTATACACGTTATTTCAAAATCATTCTACAAACAAAAATAATTACTACAAAAACAGCTTACCAAAAGTTTTGTAATTTTTAGATTGTGTTGTGACTTACCAGGTGAGATTTTAGTCGAGAACTTAATTGTGATTGAAATAAAAAGGTTCCTTTTACTTCGAAACCATTACAAAAGAAGCAGATTTTAACTACATAAAATATTTACAAAAATATTTCATTCCAAAAACGTCCGTACAGAAAAGCAGGATAGGTTATAAATATATCAGCACGTTACATTCATTGCATGTTTGCATAATTTCTGTGATTGCAATCTAGCCCCAAAATGAACGACAGTTTATGATATAATAAATAATAGATAACTGATGATTAAATGTAAAAACTATATATATACCGAAAAACATCCAAACACTTTTTTTTTAATATATACGTGACATTGGACACATCGCAATCTAGCCTCAAAGTAAGCGATAGCTTGTGTTATGGGTATTACTAGATGACTGATTATACATACATACTAATATACATAAATATAATATATTGAAAAATACCCAGACACTGGAAAATATTCATGCTCATCATACAAACATTTACCAGTTGTGGGAATCGAACCCACGACCTCCAGCGCAGACAGCAGGTTCGCTACCACTACGCCATTCAGTCGTCAACCAACACTGGACAACTCTCATGCCCATCACACAAAGTTTTTCCAGTTGTGTTAATTGAACCCAAGACCTCTGACTCAGAGGGCAGTATTACTGCTGCGCCATTCGATAATGGACCGTATCTCTTTGAATATAGCACCGAATGTAACTACCACCGAACTAACGGTTACAGTTAGATCCAATTGAATTTCAGTCTAATAACTCTCCCAAGAAACAATACTTGACGTTTCGCGTTTTTATAGCGCGACGCCCTAAAATAAGAACCTAATAAATGTTTACAGCTCAAAGTTGTAAAATATTATTACTGGACCAAGATGTTATAGACGCTTTTTGCGATATTACGAGCGAGAACTTAGACATAATCTTTATTAGATTTTCTTTTTGGTGAGTAGTAAAAATAATATTTCTTATATCATTTTTAGCACTAGAAACAATTTTGTAAATTTAATCTTTACAGTTGATGGAGGATTAAATTGGGGGTTATTTCAAGCTTAGGAAAAAGTCGGGAAAACAAATTGTAATTCAGACCCTAAGTGATGCCACCGACAGTGAATTTTGTCAAGGGGATATACAAATTCGTGAATTATTGTTATATCAGCTGTATAAGTATTCGTTGAGTGAATGAATGTGCAAATTAATTGAATATCAAGTATTGTTTTGAATAATAACGTGACCAATAAACATTTATACTGTTTCATTCTGCATGTTTTAACACCGAAGCTATTTAGTTTCATTTTGGTCAAGAAGGCTATAGCAGCTAGTTTAAGATTTAGGACACTACTTACAGATTAGCAAGTTGAAGCGGGCTATATCCGTCGTAGAATCGAAGGTCATTATGGCAGACGTGTACCGGAGTAGAGCTTGCGTACCGGTAAGCGCAGTGTAGGACGACCGCTTGTCCACTGTACCAACTACCTGAAAAAAGCCCCTGGTAAGCAGGTGGTGAGGAAGGCATGTGTGTGGTGCCGCGCTCTCGGGAACGCCTATATTCAATAAGGGACGTCCATAAGCCGATAAAGTAAACAAGCCTAAGGGTACATGCACGCGGGTGGTGCCCATATCATTAATAAAAAGAAATGTTTTTTGATAGAAGTGTTTAAAATACGATTCTTGCGTCTAGTAAAATATTTATAAGTAGATACCTACTGAATTTGTAAGCGTATTCCAAATTTAATCAAACACTTCAATTTTGTAGAGGGTTTACTCGATGCAATAAACTTGATTCGACATTCTTGATGTCGGTTCAAGAGTTGAATGTACGCTTTAGCTTTTAGGGTTAGCTTAGCATCATTCATATCACGACGCGCGATAGCTTTATTCGTCATTTTGACGCGATAAAAATCCTATTAAATTCCAATTCAAAATATCTTTATTAGACGTAGGCCTCTACAGGCTCTTGTAAAAGGTCAATATGATATTAATTGTGATTTGTATTTTCTATTTAATTGTAAATCAGTCGTGATAAAATTCTCTAAATGCTGTTTAAAAATTTAAATTACAAATAAATTATCAGAAAGCAAACAGAACTTTTTAGCCAACGAAGTTCAGTTTTCTTTTTATCAACTCATCAGAATGGGTACTCTTTTCTTTCATGGAAAGAAGTTATGATGTAACGAATAATTTCTCTTTACAGGATATGTAATGGGAATGTAAAGGGGATGTTCGTTTATCGAAGTCATTTAATGACTGAAGTTATAGGTACGAATTCGATACAAATAAATAAATAAAACAAAAGGTTATTATGCTATACTTGATCCCGTTCCCGAAGGCACAATTGTGAACACAAGATCTCTTGTGAAGCACTTGGGAGGTTGTTGCACTTTTGTTTCTTACTTCTCGACACTTGAGCTAATTTCACGTGCTTTGACATGTTTGAGGCCTATGTTTGCCGTTTATCCCACTAGTTTCGCTAGTGTGTGTGGAGACCTGTCAAAGTGATAAACTATTTTTTTACTGTTTGCCGTTTATCCCACTAGTTTCGCTAGTGTGTTTGGAGACCTGTCAAAGTGATAAACAATTTTTTTATATAGAAATCCTTTCAAAAAACAGTATTTGACATTATTGGTCTGAGATTTGACAGGTCTACACGCAAAGTGGCGCTGCCCAATCGGGTAACAGCCGAACTACTCAGATTTGACCTCATTGCAAATCACCTTGGATGTTGAACAAATACTATGTATGAGGCTGAGACTTTTACATCTTGATTGATATAATATGTCGGAGATTATTTATTTCTCTAATATATAAATCTCGTGTCTCAGTGTTTGGTAGCAAAACTTCTTCGAAACTACTTGACCGATTTTTATGATTTTTGTTTGTGTTAGTATTGTAAGTATATGATAGGTCTAAGAATAGGACAAAAACCCCTAAGTGACAATAATTTATATAATTAACAAAACAACGTTTGCTGGGCTAGCTAGTATAATGGTTATAAAGTTTTCATCTGTATAGTTCTGCAGTAACTTTTGACAGCCGAGTAAGATTTCTGCTTCGAATTCAGAGTTCGGGGGTTCGAATTTAACGCACGCACCTTCGACTTCAACTAAATATATTTTTTACGAGGGGAAGGGGGGGGGGGGGGGGGGGGGGGGAATTGCATGCCTGAGAGTTCTCCAAATTGTACTCAAGGGTATGTGAAGCCTTCAAACCTCGACTTGGCGAGAGTAGTGGGCTACGGCCAAACTCTACTGATTCTGAAAAGGGACCCTAACTCAGTAGTGGCAAGTAAAGAAGAATTGAGCTTGAGATCAAAATGATTACACTTAGAAATTCTTTATGTCAATAAAATTCAAAGACCTGACTGATTGACTTGTACTATATCAACGGACTGTTTAATCCACTGATTCTGGTGATGATGGCCGGCCTGATGAAAGGTTTGTTCTAATTTGCTCGAAATTCCACCCCTAATAGTTAAATGGGGGTTGGAAGTTTAAATGAAAGTCCTATATTTTGAAGGAACAAATATTTTACTCTTTGTCTCCTTTCTACGACAGGTATTTTCTCACGAAAACTCGTACCTTATCAGAAATCACGTGACTCCAATGCACGTTTGGAAGTCGCAACACATAGAATAAAATATTTTATTACTACATTACATTAACATAGAAATAGTGTGCTCAGTGTTCCCCGTTCGAGTAACGATGTTCACATATCTAGTGTATCGTAAACTTTAGTTTCTACTACTTGATGGTTTTAAGCATATATTTTCGTTGTTTGGTCCTTTATTTATACAAATACCTATATTGAATTTCACTACATTAATAAACAACCAGTTGTACTACAGTGAGCGACCGGGCTCTACTTATAAACCTATGCGGACTAGAATTATTGATATATACTCGTAATAGCCTTGGCCTGCTTATTAATAGTCTTTAGATAGATTGAGAAAAAATTGCGTAGAGCGTAGGCTATGACGAAACCTTGCAAGTGTACTTACTTGGCAGATTACACAAAACATTGACAGAAATGCAGTTATACTCGCATTATATAAGTTTTTCGCCGTTTCAAACGATACAGTAGTGAGGGAAAATAGTGTGTGTCACTCGATGTGTAAATATTTTTACTCTCGGGCTTTTTATGTTTTAAGTCATTGTTTTTTTTAGTTAACTTGTGCTTGGAATAGGCATATACACTAGACAGGATAGACGGCGCAAAAAAAACGTCACCTGCAGATTATCGGTCTCAAAAATGCTTGTTTGTCACCAGCAGTAAGTTCACTCAGCAGTCATCTATAGAATTTTGACGCATAGTGCTACTGTTTGCTTTTACGAAATAGGTTCACTTAAATCGTTCGGATGCCCATATCCTCAAGTTCCTTATCGGTGGTGCAATACCAACACTTTGGCCCCTTGTATTCAATCAATGTTTATTAGTTCTTTGTAGTTTATACTGTACATTAATTAAATCAATCAATTGAAATAGCTACTCAGATCCATATGGTGCAAGAGTTCTGCATTAAGCACTTATCGATTGCTTCCTATAGACTATTTATGCAAATCATTCCGGGCGTTTGCGATTGCAGTTCCATATTAAGGCTATTTACATTACAGCTCAGAGCGGAAGTCTGAAACTATTAAATAACTCAAACTATAGTATACGTTGCTGGACTTTAAGTCCTATTCGGTGTCAAACTTCATGGTTACTTGCGGAAGAAATATAAGTTAAATCATTGTTATGTTGAAATTTAGATTACATTTCCACGCTGCTCATTAGTCCACATTAGGTTTTGCTACAATGGAAAACTAAATCATATCCAATAAAAAAGCAGAAAATTCTATCATGTGAATGGCCGAAAAAAAATAACAGTACACTAAACTTGCAGATGCATTAATATCTACATACAATTTATAACAAATTCAATAAGCAAAGCATACTAGAATTAAATATAGGTATACAACGTTAAATTAGATTCTCAGTGTAACTAAGTGCACCAGTGGGTGCACGTAGTCGGTACATCCTGCCATCTGTGTCTGGGTTCGTGGGTTCGATTTTCAGAAAAGAAATTATTGTGTAATAAGCAGAAATGGTTTCCGGTGATACGTATAGTACTAATGTTCTCTGGTACCCATTCCATAACATTATTTGTTGCTTTCTTTGGGGCTAGATTGCAACTATTGATTTTTTTTTATACTATATAGGCTAGCGCTTGACTGTGATCACACCTGATGGAAAGTGATGATACAGTCTAAGGTGGAACGCGCTTGCCTAGAAGATGCATAATCACTCTTGGTTTGAAGGCACCCGGGTTGTAAGTGGCAGGAAAGACACTGCCTGGGCCTGGTATTCCAGGCCTTTGCAGTGCGTATCAGGAACGAGGAATCAAACCGCTTCGTACGCGTCATTGGTACGTCAACTATGTATGGATGGAAGCCTTTACGATGCCTTGCCGTTCTATGGTAGAGAGGTGACGGGGGAACCAAATTAAAAAGTTCCTGAGCACACTCTCCGAAATATATTCTATAGAATACCGACAGACAGGCAACCTTACGACGATGTTCAAGGCTTTGGAGTTTTTTGTGGACCAATGTCGGGTTGCCGATGAGTCTTCTAGCACGGCGATCCACCGAATCCAAAGCATCAAGCTGGTACTTGGCAGAGCCATCCCACAAGTGGCTGCAGTACTACAGTGATTTGTGGTTATTCTTCGTAGGTGAGATGGGTGATGCAGCAACGAGAGCTGAGGAGGACAAAACGGGACCACAAACCTCGGCACGTCATGAGGCAATCCGGTGCCCCGTCGTTTCCAGACCCCCTGTTCAAGGAGCAGTGGTATTTGGTACGTATCATCATCATCTCAGCCTGCGGACGTCCACTGTTGGACATAGGCTTTCCAAAGCGAGCGCCTCTAAACCTAGATCTCTAGCCATATGACATTGCGATCCGATAGATAGACTGGAAATGAAGCGAATTAATGGTTGAAAATTTAATGAAATGGAATGTAATTAAGAAGATACCTACACTGAATTTATTTTTGTCTTATTCACTCTTACGAATACCCCATAGTGAATGCGACATGCTGCGTCGCAGAAGAATATAACAGAAAAATGACTTTTTAACTAATTACTCAAAAACTAAGCAATTATCAAAACCCCGTTTCTGAGCTTTTTAGGATATTATTGTAACTGACACATTAAAACAAAAATTATTCAATTACATCTATTGTAGTTTCCGATAAAAATTTGAAAAATGTATAGATTTTGGAGCAACTTTTGGGAAAAATTTCTATCGAGAAAATTTTATCCAAATAATAAAAAATTAGCTAAAGGAAGATTAATTATTGTCTTAGGAATTTTTCAACACAACAAAAAATTGTTTTTTATTAAGTATTCGAACAATTTCTATTTTGTAGTAATTTTACTTTGATTTGCGTTCTTATTTCAAAGGCTTATTTCAAAACATAGAATACGTAATAATATAACAAACATAATAATATCAGAACAGCCTGTATATTCTCGGTCACTGATAAGGATAATTTGTTCGAATCGCTTGCGCACTGCACTACACGTGCAACCAATGTGGTTTGTGTTCGGTGTTTTGCGTGTCCTACCGACAGTTTTTCGTTCTGTGTTTGTTAATTTTTGTAACCTACTTTCTAGTTTGAGTTTTTAGTTATAATTTAACCTTAGTGCTATATATAGTATGAGTTCTACGTATTAATGTAAAATTTTAAGGAGAAATGTGCAGCGCCCCGACATGCCGCCGAGGCTCAGGGGTGCTAAGCAAACAGTGAAAATATGTATTTTTATTTGATTAAATAAATAAAAAAAAAACTGCAAATCTGAGAGCTCACCATAATGTTTCCGAAGATATGTGAAGCCTGCAAAGCCGCATGAGCCTGGCTGTGGGAATTAAAGGGGTTCACGATTTGATGACATACACAGATAAGCTCTGGAAACCCTACCCTGTTTTAGACAGTCCTAGTCGCGATGAAAAAATGTCTTACGATGAGGGATGAGAGGAAAATTTTCAGCACAAGGGCCTAAAGAAGGAAAATAATAATATGATTTCCTGCGGGAATATTCCTAAATCAGATTTTATATAAATGTATTTTAGACCGGACCAACTTGAATTTGCGATGTCCTCGTAAAAGTCCATGTTGTTAAACTTTAGACTCATATCTCGGTATTAACTCTCAGAAAATGTGGGCTGGTCATAAAGTGGTTTATTTCAACCATAAAATTGACAGCGATGAAAGTTATTTTCATTATTCGGATTTTTATCTTCCGATAGAATGTTTTTTTGGCGACCTCTCTGTAGCAGTGGCGGCGCGCTCGGGTTCGAGTGAGAGGTCGCGGGTTCGATTCCCGCCACGAGCCTCTTTGGAATTTCATAATTTCCAAATTGGCTCAGGTCTGGTCTGGTGGGAGGCTTCGGCCGTGGCTAGTTACCACTCTACCTGCAAAGACGCACCGCCAAGCGATTTAACGTTCCGATGCGATGCTTGTAGAAACCATTAGGGTAAATTTACTTACCCTTCCAAGTTAGTACGATAACATCTTAGGCTGCATCATCACTTACCATCAGGTGAGATCGCAGTCAAGTACTAACTTGTATCGAGTAAAAAAATCTTTCCCTTTTATAAAATTGGCCTCGTTAGTGCAAATGACAATGAAAATCTTTAGTTTTCCATAGGCTTAAATAATAGGCTATTGGCTCTTGTGAAAAGTGAAGCCTTGGTTGGTGGTGTGTAAAAGACGCGTTAGATCACGTCTGACGTGACGCGATACGCGGCCTAAGAATGCTTACTATGTAAATTTACCTCGTCTTTTACACACCACCGCCTTAGGTGCCCACCAGTATATCACCAGTATCTAATATATAAAATTCTCTTGATTTTCTTTGTAACCAAACTCCTCCTAAACGGCTGAACCGATCGTTATGAAAATTTCAGGGTATGATCTCTGGGTCCGGGAGCGGGTTGTGATCTATATTTGATGTCCCTAAACGGCAAAACGAAGTTTGCCCGGTCAGGTAGTAATATTATAATGATCTTTCTGCCATGGAGAGTGTGGTAGCATTGCTGAGGGCTAATTAAGATCATATTGCAGAACGGAGGCGCCGCAGATGGGCTGGACATGAACGTGGGATACGCTTGGAGGAAAGGTTACACAGGGAAAGGCGTCGTCATCACGATACTGGATGACGGGATACAACCCAACCACCCGGATCTGCTCCAGAATTACGTATGTTAATTTTTCATAAGTATTTTTTCGAAACGACATTTCTAAAGACAAATAAAATGGAAAATTCTTTCCAAAAAACCAACTTCAAATGCCACTACAAAGAATGAAATAATTTTTAATGTACACCAATTCGAAGTCGGGCAATGTTTTGTTCAATCATTAATAGTCCTTCTTATTATAAAACTTGATGTGCAAAGAAACCACAAAATTATCGACAATACCAAGGACTATTATTGAATGAACGAAACATTTCCCGACTTCGAATTGGTGTACATTAAAAATTATTTCATTCTTTGTAGTGGCATTTGAAGTTGGTTTTTTGGAAAGAATTTTCCATTTTATTTTATACTTTTTAGTGGAAAACAACTAATGCGCAAGGCATTGGAAAAAATGCCCACATCGCTTGAAGTATGCTTCTAAAATCTGAAGAGTTCCCTCAATTTCTCCAAGATCCTATCATCAGATCCTGACTTGATGAATACAGTCATTACTTGATGACTGCAAGGAAATGCAATCGTAACTATAAAAAATACCTAAATCGCTTCAAGTATACTAGCAAAATTTGAAGAGTTCCCTCGATTTTACCAAGATCCCATCATCAGATCCCGACGTGATGACCATAAGACTACCTGGAAAAAATTACTCTTTCAAACAATACCCAAATCACTTCAAGTGTGCCTATAAAATTTGAAGAGTTCCCTCGATTTCTCCAGGATCCAATCATCAGATCCTGACTTGATGACAATGGGACCATCTGTGAACTATACCCTATCAAACAAAAAAAAAATTTTCGAAATTGGTTCACGCATCTTCGAGTAATCGGGGAACATACATAAAAAAAAAAAAATAAAAAAAAAAAAAAAGATTCCGACGAATTGAGAACCTCCTCCTTTTTTTGAAGTCGGTTAATAAGCGCAAGATAACAATCCTCGCGAAGTAGCGAGGTAGTAAACAGGTTTATCCATTATCAATATCCTTCGCTAGGTAGGTACGTACGTAATCAATGTGATTTTTTTTTATTTATTTATTTATAATGTGAGAATATGAAAATAGGACTACTTCAAAGTACCTGTCTTGTGTCTAATTTAATTCAGTTTTGAGAAGACGAAGAAGAATGCCCTAATTAACTGACTGCGGTGGTACCTACACTGACAAATAAGCAAGAAGAGTCCTTCCTAAGAGCTAATAAAATACTTTAAATTAAATAGCACTTCATGTGAAATATATTGTAATTTTTCCAACGAAAAATAAACGTAGGATAACTCTACGATTTCGCATTGTGAAGTCAACATCTCCTGAGGATGTCCCGGTTCGGGACGAAACGTGCGTCGAAGAAAGTGTTGGAAAATTGTGTGTGGTGTTTCATGTGGGCAGTGTTCCTGCATATTGTACCATACAGAATCTTTTCAAGTAGCGGATTACAGCAAAACAAATTAATCTGTCCTGCTAAACCTTGCGAAGTAACGAGGTAGTAAACAGGTTTATCCATTATCAATATCCTTCGCTAGGTAGGTACGTACGTAAACAATGTGAAAATATGAAAATAGGACTACTTCAAAGTACCTGTCTAGTGTCTAATTTAATTCAGTTTTGAGAAGACGAAGTAGAATGTCCTAATTAACTGACACCGCGGTGGTACCTACTTACACTGACAGACTACGCAAGAAAAATCCTTCCTAAGAGCTATTAAAATACTTTAAATTAAATAGCACTTCATGTGAAATATATTGTAATTTTTCCAAAGAAAAATAAACGTAGGTTAACAAACTTTGCGAAGTAGCGAGGTAGTGAACAGGTTTGTCCATTATCAATTTCCTTCGCTAGGTAGGTACGTACGTAAACAATGTGAAAATATGAAAATAGGACTACTTCAAAGTACCTGTCTTGTGTCTAATTTAATTCAGTTTTGAGAAGAAGACGAAGAAGAATGCCCTAATTAACTGACACCGCAGTGGTACCTACACTGACAAACTCCACAAGAAAAGTCCTCCCTAAGAGCTATTTAAAATACTTTTAATTAAATTGCACTTAGTGCAAAAATATTATATTGTAATTTTTCAAACAATCCTCCTGCGCATTTTGTTGTAGTTATATTACTCTCAAGTATCGGCGATTAAGACGATTCAGTGGTTTCTTCAGAATACACTCAAGGGTCAGGTTATTGCACCTTTGTACCCCCTTGTGCTAAAGTTTCATTGCCTTCCAGGGATATCTAGTAGGAGTAGAGTTGCGGTTTCAATATCTATTACAATGTGAGATTATTGTAACGTTTATTGTTTGTATCCTATTGATATTTGCGTTTGAACAAATAAAGATCTTCATTAGTATAAGGTTAACGGTCGACAAGTTCAGTATAAGCCTGGAAGGTCAAGTAATTTATAGGGTTTGGGTTATGGCAAGAAGGGGATAAGGAGAGTACTTCTTTCACACAGAGTTGTTCATATCCTGAATACAAGGAATGTAATCATGATAGCTGATAATTTTTAACTGCTGCAAATTTTATTTTTGCATGAGTTATATAACATTTTTATACTCAAAACTTCGTGTCTACTAAAACAAAATTAAATGATTTAATAAGTTAATAAATACGGTTATCTATTTTACAACATGTATTTTTGATTGATCCTTTTAGTAACTCAATAAAGGAAAAAAAAATGTGTATTTTAAATGCAATATTTTGGAAATAAAAGTTAATAAAACCCGTACATCGTACCATCCCGAAAAATTATATGTCGTTCATAAATATTGATGTACCTACTAGTAGAAACGCTGAATGCGTATTTTTATACGGAATGCAAATATTAAAAAATAATATGTATTGCAGCAAAAATATTAACCAAACTATAAGCACACGCTAACCAACTCTCATTTATTTTATATATTTAAATTAAAAGTATAATTAAGACTAGTTCGCCACAATAAGATAAAAAAATCCTATAAAAATTCATTCTAGTTTTTATTCCTTTGAAAATAATAATTTTGCGGTAATATTGTTCAGGATCCAGCGGCTTCAACGGACATAAATGGCAACGATACGGATCCGACGCCGCAGGACAATGGAGATAATAAACATGGCACCCGATGTGCAGGAGAAGTCGCTGCTGTGGCTTACAACAAATATTGCGGCGTGGGTATAGCGTACAATGCCAGCATAGGAGGCATAAGAATGCTGGATGGCCTAGTTAACGACGCAGTGGAAGCTAAAGCGCTCGGCTTCAATACACACCACATAGACATCTATAGCGCTTCCTGGGGGCCCGAGGACGACGGGAAAACTGTCGACGGACCCGGCCCCTTAGCTAGAAGGTATTGTCTAAATACTATTATAAGAGGTAAATAGAGATAGCCGCCGGCGAGCTCATTAAAAACAGCTTTTTTTTCCAGGGCCTTTATAAATGGCGTAACAAATGGCAGAGGGGGGAAAGGGTCTATTTTTATATGGGCATCGGGAAACGGCGGGCGGCATACCGATTCCTGCAACTGTGATGGCTATGCAAATAGCATATTTACTATATCGATTTCTAGTGCTACTCAAGGAGGTTATAAACCTTGGTATTTAGAAGAATGTTCCTCGACTTTAGCCTCGACGTATAGTTCAGGCACGCCTGGTAGAGATAAGAGTGTGGCGACCGTTGACATGGATGTTCAGTTACGGCCGGACCATATTTGTACAGTAGATCATACGGGCACCTCTGCATCAGCGCCCTTAGCAGCCGGTATATGCGCTTTAGCGTTAGAAGCAAACTCGCTATTGACTTGGAGGGACATGCAACATCTCATAGTGATGACGTCCAGGTCACAGCCGCTAGAAAAAGAGGAAGGCTGGATTGTTAACGGCGTGATGAGAAAAGTGAGTCATAAATTCGGTTACGGACTCATGGACGCTGGTCAAATGGTCTCCCTGGCCGAACAATGGATTAGTGTACCGCCCCAACACATTTGTAAGTCTCAAGAAATAAACGAGGACAGGTCGATAGAGACTTCCTTCGGCTACACGATTTCCGTTCACATGGACGTAAATGGCTGTAGTGGTACGTTAAACGAGGTCAGATTTTTGGAACACGTTCAATGTAAAATTTCGTTGAGTTTTTTTCCTAGAGGCAACTTACGGATACTGCTTACGTCGCCAATGGGCACGACGTCGACCCTTTTGTTGGAAAGGACGCACGACGCCACCAGTTCGAACTTCGACGATTGGCCATTTCTGAGCGTCCATTTCTGGGGTGAAAACGCGGAGGGTCGGTGGACACTCCAAATAATAAATGCCGGAAACAATCACGTGACCCAACCAGGAGTATTGAAAAAATGGCAGCTTATTTTCTACGGCACAGCTATAAATCCAATACGACTGAGAAATAAAAGTTATTTCAACTCCAATAACGCTCAACAAGAGGCGAAGCCGTATCACATTAACGACGTATATGACGCATCAGAATATTCCCAGTTTCTCAATGAAATCGAACTCGGCATTTCGGATAGGCGCAGTTACCAGAACAACATTCCGTCGGCTCAGAGGAAAAATGTTTTGGCCGATGCCAACGATAAGCAGGTGCAAAGGCTGTGCGATCCAGAGTGTGACTCCCAGGGTTGTTATGGGAAAGGACCGACGCAGTGTGTCGCTTGTAAGCACTATCGCTTGGATAATTCTTGTGTATCGCGATGTCCGCCGAGGAGCTTCGTCAATCAAGGCGGAGTTTGCTGGCCATGCCATGAGTCTTGCGAAACCTGTGCTGGGGCGGGGCAAGACTCCTGCCTCACGTGCGCTCCTGCTCATCTTCTCGTGGTTGATCTAGCCGTGTGCCTGCAGCAATGCCCGGACGGCTACTACGAAGATCAGGATGCGAACGCGTGTTTTCCATGCGCGGAACATTGCGACACGTGTTCTGATAAAGCCGATATGTGTTCCTCTTGTGTCCACAGCTACGTTCTTTACAATGGGTCGTGTTTGGCGACCTGTCCCCCGGGCACGTTTCAAAAAGACGATTTAGGTTGTCTGCAGTGCCATGAATCTTGCGAGTCGTGTAGCGGCCCGAGTGAAACAGAGTGTGTTTCGTGTCGGATTGGTGATTACGCATTTAAAGGACGCTGCGTGGCTAAATGCCCCGCCGGGAGTTATGCGGACGCGCAAAAAAGGGAATGTATACGGTAAGTAGTAAACCAGATTTATGAGCCGGGCCCACTGGAAATACGCCATTTCACTCCATCCCACACCACAGGTGTTGATTTAAATAAATTGTGACTTTTCCTATTACATAACGAGGCATATTTATCTCGTGCGAAACACATTTGAACTTGTTTTGTGAACCAGAATTGAAGAGGTCTGTAAAATTAGGATAAGTGTCAACAAACTATGAATGAACTACCAGGCATGACCTAGGACAAACAACAAAATAAAACAAAACTAAATGGATGTGTTATAAAAGATACGTAGGAAATCCTAGCGACTTTCTAGTTTTTATACGTATCAGATTTTCGGTGATTTACATCTCTTAAATATATGAGAATTAACGCTAAACCGATCACATTTTACCGTTTAGCGTTAATTCTCGTATATTTTTTGAATTTAGATCCATTTATCATTCATCGCAATAAGAAAGATGTCAAAGTATCGACAATGATTCCTTTTGCTGGTCAAAAATAAAGGATTAGAATAAAGTGGTTCAAATCATAGGTTCACACCACATGCACGTTTTCAAATTATATTTTAAATCAACTAGCTTATTCTGTAGCGTGGCAGGTGGGTTGTACATAGAAATGGGTTAACATAAAATTTTCCCTATCCAATGATATGTGGGCTCGGCTTTACAAGTGTTGTTCCAGATTTACCCTAGTTTTGATCCAACTATTCGAAAAAAAAATGTTGATGTATTTTTAGATGCCCGATTGGATGTTCGATTTGTACATATTCAGTGTGTTCAGTTTGCAAAGAGAAGTGGATGCTGGATAAACGGGGAAACTGTCAGCCGGACGGGAATGAAAAATGTGATACCAGTGAGTTTGTTTTTTATTAGCGTTAATAGTTTTTATTTTTTCAACTCAACTCAACTCTTCTTTGTGCGCGGGGTTATTGTTAGTGAAGTATACCTAATCCTTACGCGAACTAAATTTTTTTATCTGGAAACTCTCAAACATAAATAGGGTTCTACGTATCAAGAAGAAAACTGTGTTAAAATTACCTTTTCCTTTAAGGTTGAACTAACGGAAACCTTAGACTTTAGAGTTATTTTGGAAGTATTAAACTCCGACTCGTTGGTAATAAACTTAAATATTAATATTTATGTTTAATGTTTTAACAGTCTAGAATTATATGCTAACAATAATATCTGTCACTTTGCAAGAAACTGTATGAAAGCCGGCCGACACAAAGGGGCACAAAGCATTTGTATAACAACGCAAAAAGCGTTGAAAAATGTCAATTTAAACATACCGTAGCTTTTACGCGTCGCTGGCACAGCCCTTTGTTTTGAAAACTTTTTAATACTTTACCATGCAATGCAAAGAACTGTGGAAAAGTGTTTTTAACAATCATTCAATAAACCTATTAATCGTACATTATGCTACAAATATGCGAAGTTAATAGTTTTGTGTCTGACGGTACCAATAGAAATTGTTTGATTTTCATTTGATTTCATCATAGCTTATAAAACTCAAAGCGACTCGATAGGTGTTTTGACACAAAAATAACATAATTCTGGACAAACTTTTCTACTGGGAACATTACTGTCACTATTCACTACATCGTATAAAACATAGTCGCTTTCCGCTGTCTGTCCCTATGTAATAAATGTTCCTGATCTTTAAAACTACGCAACGGATTTTGATGCGGTTTCTTTTAATAGATAGAATAATTCAAGAAGGTTTATATTACATTATACGCAGACGAAGCTACGGACGACTGCAAGTAGTAAATATAATACAAAATATAAAACGCTGACTTTAATGCTCTTACCCCAAACGCATAGACCAACCACCATTCTGTCACACACCGTGGGTAAAAAGCTGGCACAATTCTAATGTAATCTTTTTGTTTGCAGACGAGTATTACGAGGGGGGACGATGTAAAAACTGCCATTCGACTTGTGAGAAATGTAGCGGATCCAATGAGTGGGACTGTTTATCTTGCTCCACTCCGTTGTTATTGCAGGGGTCGAGGTGAGAACGCTTTATTTCCTCGGACCCTTCTACATATTATACTGTCTACTCAATACCCTTTACACGTCTTATAAGAGACGAGTGGATCCTGTCATCTATCATCGCATTTTTTTGCATGGGAGTAAGGAAAAACTTTTAATCCCAATATTTTGGTGCTGCCACGTTAAAACTTGTACGGTTCCCTACGTTAACGTTACGTATGTAAACTTAAGGAACATTACAAGTAAACATACGTAATCTCAATTGAATTACGTGGGCATGCAAAGAAATATACATAAATGTTATGAAAAGCACCCTTTTTTTCACAAAATTAAACCAACTATGGTGTATTAAGAAAAGTTTCGTTTCAGGTGCGTAGCAGAATGCGGACAAGGGTATTATCAAATTGCGGGTAGCTGTTCCGCTTGCCCTCACACTTGCACCAACTGTGTATCAAGACTGAATTGCACATCCTGCGCTGGAGCTTTAAGGCTTCAGTCTGGAACTTGCAGAGCTACTTGCGCCCCAGGGTACTACCCTGATGAAGGCATCTGTTCCAAATGCTACTTATCCTGCGAGACTTGCACTGGCCCTAGAAGAGATCAGTGCGCGTCTTGTCCCCCGGACTGGAGGTTGGCTGCAGGGGAATGCAGGCCGGAATGTCCTCAGAACTTTTTCACGTGGGGTGACAGCTGTCGGAGATGCCATCACTACTGCCAGGACTGTCACGGCGCGGGGCCGCAGCGGTGTACGTCGTGCCCGCCGCACTTCTCTCTGGAGAGTGGGTTATGTGTGGAGTGCCTTAGCTCGCAGTATTATGAGCCTAGAACCAGGACTTGCCGTCCGTGTCACGACTCTTGCAGGTCCTGCTCGGGATCCGGGCCTACTAGTTGTGTGACGTGTGCTCATCCTTTACGTTTGGACAGGTAAGAAATACATGATATTGGTTTACTGATTATTATCATTTTTTATAACGATGAATCTTACGAGTATCTGACAGCTAACACATCTGCACTAGGTAATTCTTGCGCAATAGGTCTAGATGAGTACCCAACTACTACCGTAGTGTCAGAAATTCTACTGTAAAGTAGAAGTATTTAGTGTGTTTTGCTCGTTCAAGAATGTAGGTAACTGAAAAATGAAGAGTTATAGTTGGGTAGTTCATTGAAATCAAAATATTGAATTTTTCATTTACTTTAAAACTTGGAATTATTAACAAATAGAATGGTAAAAAAACTGAATTACTTGAGCTAATAACAAAAAAGTTATAAGCATTTTAATATTTCTGATTTGACAAAGACAACTGCATTAAACTATGACGTTAAAGTGTAGTCATGCCCTAGTAGCTCTACACAAATTTCCATTTTGCGATAAAGGGATAGAAAACCCTAACTCCAAGTTAAAATTCCTATAACTTAATTACACACCTTATAAATGAACGTAATCTGATTAAAAATGATGAAATGCATGAGCAATAAATTAATGTAGGAATAAAATGTCGTTGAATTTTATTAATCCATTCGGAAATGAGACATTTTATAAATGCATCGTTCATCACATTTTAAATCATTGACATATTTTCGTTACATCAGCAGTGGGGCTACCGTAAAGACGTTATATAACGCTTTATTTCAAGGATTATATCGACTTAAGTTTTAACGAACAAAATATTATTATACATGTTGTGTAAAACTATGATCTATCCTGAAATCTAACAAAATGTAGTTACGTTTATTAAAGTTTATTAAGGTGAAAAAAAAAACGTGATGATTTTAGTCCTTAAAACATTTTAACTTGTTTACCTAACTATTTTACCAAATTGTAATTCAATATTAACGTTAGAAGTAAGTTTATAGAAATTTTATCGTGATCTTGTTCTGAAAGCTCTTTTACCAGTAGGCGCTTTACCTATATATCAACCAAATCCCTGAGTGCTACAGTGTTATTTAATTTTTTTATTTTTCGGGAAACAGCCACTCACAGTTCGTAGGAATGAAATGTATTAATGTAGTGGTGTAATAATGAAAAAGAAACAACTAAAGTGCCATGATTTTTCCGATAAATAGAGTTTCGCTATAAATAATTCACATATCATTTACAATGCAAACCCGATATAATCCGCGAGATACCTTTCTTATGCTCAACCGATATAAAACGTTCCGTTTGAAGCGTTATTAAAATTTCTTCCACTTCAACGGAGAGGAAAAGTTTTAACGTCAACCGTTCGAATGGTCCACTGTTTTACTGAAACCTTTTATTTCAGAGTGAATCACAAATGCTTGCCATGTTGTACGGAGAGCATGGTCTCGTTGTATTTGAGTACCAATCAGTCGACGGATTGCTGTCATTGTGACAGAGATGTAGGTAAGTGAACTTAAATTGTCTACGACATAGTTTTTGTCACGGAGTACCTCAACGCATATTTCACATTCCTACTAGGCTGAAATAAGTAGGTATAGACTTCAACCGATTCGGAGTTTGAAGATTCTGTATCCAGATAATTCAAATAGATCCTTTTTTTATACTATATAGGCTAAGCGATTGACTGTGATCACACCTGATGAAAAGTGATGATACAGTCTAAGGTGGAACGCGCTTGCCTAGAAGATGCCTATTCACTCTTGATTTGAAGGCACCCGGGTTGTAAGTGGCAGGAAAGACACTGCCTGGGAGGGTATTCCAGGCCTTTGCAGTGCGTATCAGGAACGAGGAATCAAACCGCTTCGTACGCGTCATTGGTACGTCGACTATGTATGGGTGGAAGCCTTTACGATGCCTTGCCGTTCTATGGTAGGAAGGTGACGGGGGATCCAAATTAAAAAGTTCCTGAGCACACTCTCCGAAATATATTCTATAGAATACCGACAGACAGGCAACCTTACGACGATGTTCAAGGCTTTGGAGTTTTTTGTGGACCAATGTCGGACTTTTAGTTAGCCTATGCTGTCCATTCGTCAATTTGACGGCGAACTATCACGTCTCATTAATCGTGATAGGAAGACCAATAAAGTTTGCATTGGATATGTATTTCCATTGCCGCTATAAGATACGGGTAGAATGGCTTCCTTGTATTGTTATAGGTAACGGGAGTTTGTTTGTTTTATATAATACGTTATGCATATAATGATTCGGTAACTAACTTATTGATTGACTGGCTGAGTGACCGATCAAACACACACACAGTTTAAACAACTAGAAGGTACAACAGATGAGCTATTGTGACTTTTTAAAAATAAGATCTTAGCGGATCTACAAAATTATTTTTGAAACTTTATGGGCTGCGGATGTTTTCTATAAAATTTATGGGAAAAGTTTTTTGTCCTGATATTTTTAGTAGGTACTCACCAAACCCTAGATACTAAGATTGACGGCAAAAGAGCTATTGTAAATGTCGCCCGTTTTTTTGGCAACCCTACATTTTTCGAAATTGCTAATGCAAGTCAAAACATCTCTGAAAAATTAAAAACAGGCTTCGAAGCCCGTAACTACAACGTTTAAATCAGCTCACACTGTTGCCCTTTCTCAAAAATAGATATACCTAACCCTGTGTCAGGGAATCCTTTAATGTTTCAGCTACGTAGGTATTACGTTACGGATATAACCCGCAGGTCATTATTAACATATCACGTTGCACGGCTCACTTCACAGGCCTCGCCTGAGTTATGGCGCGGTATAGTCTGGATGTAGTTCACGTTTGAACTTTTAGTTCAGAAAAGCGAGCGCTTTGGGGAACAAAATGGCTTAGTTACACGAAATATTTTCTAGTCGATACCTTCCTATCATAGATATTATGTAAAATATATGTGCTGTTAATATTTTCTTGTGGTTTCTAGTGACTGACTCTGGTTTTAATAAAGAAATATTATGTTGAACTTTTTTCAACTTTCACGTAAAAGATGTTCTTTATTTCGTGCTTAGAAGTTGCGATTTATTTTTTAACTGTATTTTGTTATGAGAAAATTAGATAGGCTTTCAGGTTGCTACTATACCTACTAATATGATTTTTTTTTGTCATTTTGTAACCAAACTCCTCTGAAACTACTTGCACGATTTTTATAAAATTTTTAGTTTACATTTTGGTAGGTTTGAGAATAGGTCGTAAACTTTTTTAATATACCCCTGTAGGTATGGCAAAACAAAGTTTGCTGCGACATATAGTACGTACTCGTTTATAGAAGACACTCAAAATTAAACTTTACTTTGGTAATGTTATGGTATTCTGTGCTTTTGCTAATGACAAATTCATAAAAATGCACAGAAAGCATAGATTTTTATGAACGATTTTTTCAAAGCTAGAAACCCCATTTATCCCATATTTTTCGTGTTCCTCAGAGATAGGGAGTGAGTAATATTATGTAATTGTAGGGTAATTAGATGCTTGGAAACGGGCAACCCTCATATACGAGTGTTTAAATTAGGGAACTATATTTTCTATCACCAAAATTTATATTTGTCATCAAGTTGTATCACCTAATAAATAGATCTATCGCCACGAAATATTTTCGTTCTCAGATAAACAAAAATTGTTCCCAGGTATGAATTATCAAATTAATGTTAATATATGTGTAAAATATAAGAGATCGATAACCAATAAAATTATATTGCATTACATGAATATAAACTTCGTTCTTATAATAACAGTTTTGTACTTAAATAATAGCTCTGTGCTCAGAATGGTAGATCTGTCACCAAATAAATCGATTATCGATCCCTGACTGCGACTCCGTCGACATGCTCTTGGAGGGGAAGAGGGTGACGGCTAAGGAGTTTTCCTAGGTCCCATGTGCACCTATAGGTAAATAGGTTAAGGTTATTTTCCTTTTTTGACCACCCAGAAATAGGAGCCCCGCGAAGCGGGGCTCCGTCGACATGCTCTTGGAGGGGAAGAGGGTGACGGCTAAGGAGTTTTCCTAGATTCCCCACTTTTTCTTAGGCTATAATCGTAAATTCTTATATAAAGTTAACATATAACCTCAAAAAATAAAAAAATTATAAACATAATATGATTTATTGGTGATCTCTTTAAATTAGTTTGCTTAAATACTTATTAGGACACACCTATTATAATACATACAAAAACATTTATTTGGTACTAGACCTTATATCTCAGGATTTTAGGTGATTTATTGTGAAACTGATTTTGCATTGTTTGGTGACTACATTTTGGTGACAGATCTACTATTTTGAGAACAAACCCTATTATTTAAGAAACACAAAACTAATTAAATTGGTGATAGCTTAAATGATACCCTTTAATTTACCAGTGTATTAAATGTGCAAGTCGCTGAAATGGTATAAACTAGAAATTCCACTATCATCAAAAACCACGGCTGGTTAGTCAAATACAAATAAGTAACTAATTATGAAATAATTACTTTTACACTAAATACTTAAACAGTAATTACTGAGCTAGTTAATCATTAAAACATTTTTAATCAAATAATATTTAAAATGTATTTTCCTCCAAGAAATTATGCTCACTGTAATGAAATATTTTCTATTGCTAATATAAAATATTATATCGAAGAGAAGAAAGCTATTTAATGTTGGCAATTAATTAATTTAATAAAATTACCTTTTATATTAAACACTTACTTAACTACCATCCATAATTAAGTGGAAAAAACTTAACGCCGATTCAGGGTTATTTTAAAAGTAGATTATTGTGTTTCTTAGAAATTAAGGTTTTAATTTTCAAACGTGTTTTAAGGTACAATTTAAAAGATTTTTTTATTATGTAATTAGGTACGTTCCCTATTTTACGCTTTTGGAGAGGAATTTGAAAAAATGCTTTTTATATTGAATCCTCAACCCAAGTACCATGAAAATCACTGTAAAAATAACAAATTTCCACAGATTTTTTCAACTTGATTCGTTCATTCGTTCGTTTCAGCCGACGGACGTCCACTGCTGGACAAAGGCCTCCTGCAAATGATTTCCAGCCCGCAAGCATTTTTAAAAACCCTAAAACCTATTCCGTTATTTTTGCAAGCCAATCAATTCTTTACTAAAACGACCGACTACAAGTGACAGATTTTATACAAATTTAAATCTATTATTTAACCCCGTTAGAGGCAGAAATTTCAAAATCTTTTCTTAGCACACCTCTTCGCCAGCACAATAATTAATATTGCTTGAAAATTTCAAGTTTCTACGTTCAGCGGTTTCAGCGGTTTAGGCAACCTGACAGTCATTCATGACAAGGCTTAATCTGCTTTTCTACCAGAGATGTGCTATGCTACATAGCTATGGACGCGTTTGATATCCAATCATATTCATTTGTGCACATAGCATAACACTGGTGGAAACGGATTCAAATACGATGTTTTATATGGAAGGATGCGTGCAATGTATGCCTGCTATGGGCCGTCGTGAGTGGTGCAGCTATGTGCAGAGCAGAGCACCTACAGTGTACTCGTACAGCTACGTAGCTTAGTATTGGTGGAAACAGTCATATATTTTCGTAGCGTAGATTTCACATCTTCGCAGCATAGCTGCATAGCACATCTCTGGTGGGAAGGTACCCTTATTATGGATATTAATAATCCAATCGTCTTACTTTTTCGCAGGAGGTTGCCTAAACGGTTCATCAGCGGGCAAGAGAAGAATTTCCGAAAACATCGGCACGCGTATGACGGCATCGTTTTTTGTCGACAACGCTACCGACCGCCGGAGTATCTGGGACCGTGATTTATTGATAGCACTGAGTGCGGCGGGAGCGGCCGTGGTGATAACCGTCGCTATGGTAGTACTTAGGGTGAGTCTTTATTGCGCAGGGATGTGGAAAAGATAGCTGATGTTATGTATGAGGAAAGCTCCCTCTTAGGCTTATGTCATAAGCCTGTGAGAATATGTAAAAAGGAGGCTGCGTATGGGATTTGTGAACGGTTTTTAAATATAGTTAATCCTTCAAAACTATAGGTTTATGAGTTAGGTATATAAAAATCATTTATTTTTCCGTAATTATGATATTGTACTTATTGGAATACTGGGAGAAACTCGTTCTTTTTTTTAATAACATGTAAATAATTCCCATATTTTTAATTTGGCAACATTTGAAGGGTGAACAAATTATATTATAATAAGAAATATATTTAAAGTAATTTGATTGGTAGAACTGCTAAATTCTTTTTTTATGCAAGGATATTTAACGGCCATAATTTATAAAGTTTTTTCATAAAATCACTATGTACACAGTACAGTATAGATAATTACTGTGGTAAAAATGTCTAAGCCATATTCAGTTTTATTAATTTATATCCGTAAAAGCAAGCAAGTGTTATTTACACCACAAATACATAACGTTAAAATTCAGATGTGTGTAAAATAACTCTATATTGAATGGTTAATACATTACTCAGTCACTTAGTAAAATTATATCATTTAAAGTAATATTTTGTATGTTTTACTAAACAGAAATATGGATACATAACATCCTTTGTAAAACGCCACTTTTTGTCTCGCAATAAAACGTAAAAGTTATAAGCGCCGGAGGCGGTACTCAAAGAAATTATTCCTCAGTTTTATTTGCGCTCCGTATTGAAGCTCTGCGATATTATTCTTTTTTGTCGTCTGTAAAACTTTATATCTAATCGTCAAGCTTTAGTACAGATGCTTCGAATAGGCTGAGTTATTTTTTTTTAATTTCGTTTCAAGGACTTAAAGAATTGGATATAGTGTAAGGAATTAAAAAGAACAAGTGAGTTTCACGTTCCCATTCGTATCTTAGGTACAGCGTTTTGATATGGAAATTGGAATATCCCAAAAATCATTCCTAAATCTAACCTAAAAAATCATTTTTAATCGAATACAAATATTTATAACAAAACTGAGAATATAGAAAATTGAGAAACGGTATGATATGATACTGTGTAGCAACCGTTAGGGGTTACTAACATCTTCCAATTTTCAATCGACTGCATCGTTACATCGGGAGTGATTGATATCAAGTAGGTAATAACTAATGCCGTGTAAAACAATCACTAGTGCTCTACTCTATCCATACGTTTATTTTCTCTTTGACACATGAAAAAGATATAGCAATACCGAGGGACCAGAGAGATAAAAGTAAAGTGGTCTCTTTCTGGTCCCTCGCTATTGTTATATCTGTTTCATGTGTCAAAGAGAAAATAAACGAATGGAAAGAGTTTATATATAAAAAAGAAAGGATTATATATATAAAAGAAAGAATTTATTTGACTCTCTAGTGACATTTATTGAAAAAAAAAATACTTTAAGATCCCAACCCCTCTTATCTTTTTTGCTACCATTTTCCGTATTTACACTTTAGGTGATGTGCCTCCACGTATATTGTATTTGCAGTTCAGATCAAAAAGACGTAAGCGCCTAACGCCGTTTCCCAGAACGGTTTACTCTCAGCTCAACTCAATAGATGAAGATTTCACCACTACGGGTTTATCATCAAACACGGCTTTGAGGGTGAAAGTTAATGGAATAGACAGTACGCACGAAGAACCAACATAGCAATTTAAACTGTAAGTCAATACAATTAGAATAAATTTTACACTGCAGACTGATATGTAGATGTTTCTATAGGTACAGTTTATTCGGCATTTGTTGCGACTCAAATCCGAGGTGTAACTTTGATGGTTATCAAAATTAAAGGATTAAGACATAAATGTTAGAAATTAACTAATAAAATATTTTAGAAGTTTTGTCAAAAAGCTCTTTAATATAGCGAAGTACTAAATAGAAAACACCTATAAAAATTATACTATACTTTTTAAAATCTTACCAAACAACATAAACCAAGCCTATCTAGTACTTTACCACGCGAATCCACGCCCAACCATCAACTCTACTATTTAGTGTTATTTTCTTGTGACGGGACCTATGTCAAAGAATTGATCTATTCAGTATAATATAGACGGAAAATTCATGAAGTAGTAGTTTTTCGAATATTGGGGAAAAATTGTGTTAAAATTTATTTCTCCTGTGATAGAGAAGCACAAGGGGAAGAGAACTAAATTTCAACGTGTTCTAAACTTTATACAAATCCTATTTCTACTTTTGTAAAAAAATTGGAATAATTAGGATTTTATGTTTTACTTTCAATGAAACGATCGGTCACAACTTGTTATATTTATTATACCTATAGTCAATTTTAGAGATCAATATACAGTTTAAAAGTTAAAATGGTGTGCAAGAACTATATCAACCTTAATAAGGCAAAGGCATTAGTTTCAAAATTTTGTAATACATACATGAAAGGAATCCTGTTTGCATATACTTTTGACGTAACTGTACATCTTTACGTACTTACATTTCGGATTTGAATCGTAAAATACATGTAAATTAATAATGAATGTTTTGTAAAACAGCGGTTTCCTTGAGGCCATAAATGTTTTTGTGTATTGGTTTTCACCGACCATGTAAATTAGATAAAGTTAACTAAAGTATTGAACAAACTAAACTTAACAAAATTGGAAAGTAATTATTATTATATTTGGGAATTATATTATAGTACTTAAAGATCTCACGCCTGTAAATTTTAAGTCAAGTTTAATTGAAAGATCTTTATGAAATAAAGATTTTAAATATATTTATTTCTTTTAATTATGTTTTGTAATTAATTTTGTATATTGTTAAGTTTTTGTTTTCAAAGATTGTTGCAAAAAATATTATAAACCACCTTATTCATAAACGTGAAATAACAGTGGTACTTAAAGTTATTCTCTGTTTTTACTTCGAATGTCAAATTACCGTTGACTATAAAGACAAAACAAATATATAACTATTCCACTGCTATCAACTTACGTTTATGAATAGGGGTGTTAGTTTTAAATCTACTAAATAAAACTCAGAATTTTCGAAAAACAAGTCGATATAAATATTAGGTATTCAGAAGTTGATTAGTAAATAATAATTAGAAAATAATTAAGTGTGTTTTCATTGTCTGCTTTTCATACTTATACAAAAGAAAAATAAAGCCATAAAGTTTATTATTAAATATTTCATTATTTTTAATTATGCACCCAGTCTGATGAATATAAAAATTTAATACTGTACCGTCCGCCACAGTAGTTCACGCTCTAAAGGGCGATTTACACACGTCAAGTACAGAAATCTGTGGAAAGTATAGTTTAAGAAATATTTTACACAAAATTGCTAAAAACTGATTCACTTTAATCAGTTTACCTAATAGAGTACACGGCTAACTTCTTGGGTATATGACCTTGATTTGCGCACAAGCGATTTTGGATTCTTATGGTGATAATTGCGGGGCGCGTCGGCGGAGAGTCGCGTGCACTAACTTGTCCCCACTACGATACTTCGTGCTCAAGAAGTTTTCAGGCACCTGTACCTACTAATGCTTGTAACATTAAATTAGTGTCTCCGTCACAGAAATAGTAATAGTGGTCTCCGTTGTGTGTATTGAAGTCAATACAGCGCATGTTGTCATAGTGTATTTATTGTCTACTGATGTAGAATATGAAAATATTGATTGAAGCCAGTTTCGTGTTACTAGCGACACCACTAACGAGCCTGTTGAGTCGGCTATAGGCTATTGAGTCGCTAGTGACCTATCAGTTTACGTTACTTTTCTAGCTTGCTGTACTTAACACCTGTTTCGTGTGAATTGGACTTAAGGACCGGTTTCATTATTTGCTGATTAGGCAATAAGAAAGATCCTGACCTATTCATTCACGAACTCTTAATCTTAGAGCCAAAACCATCCAATCTAGAAAGTTAAAATTTTGCATATCACTTGCCTTTGTGATGGGATTAAACAAGGGATAAGAAAAAAAATATTTTTTTTAGTTCCCACGGGATCAGCCAAGTGAGATACTTGAGTCATCTAGTTTCAAATATTTTATCAAACGTTATTCACATAAACCCCACAATGCTATCCCGTCTATAAAATAAATTTTTGTTGGTAAAACAACGTAACAGTTTATCTAATATACAAAACGATGTAACTCAATTTCATGTAATACATTCAATAAAATTCATGGTAACTATTCCCTATTTTATTTCAATGTTAATTGTATTTTATCTATTTGATGATTTAATTCAATTAACTGTGTGTAATGCTCGAAAAACTATTTAGCGTGAATATTCAATTATACTTGTATGGAAATGGTGATTTCGTTTTGTACATTTTAATTTATACTAATACTTTTAATAACTAAAAGCTAATAAACACAATTAACCACCACAAAATTTACATAATTAACTAAATTGAAGTCCATTTTTCAAAAAACAAGAGTAAGTTCCAACAAAGTAGGCAACAGTATAAGAGGCGCTAATATTTTCTTCGCTGATTACTAATGCTGAAACTTCGTGTTAGCGACTTTGACTAACGATCGAGGGTCTTATGAATTATGATAGTGGAAAACTTTATGGTGATTTCTTTTCTTATTTTTGTTCAGTTACATTTGTTTCAGATAGGAAATCTTTTTTTCTTTTACACAGGCAAAAAAAAAACATTGATAAATCAGTCAAGTGCGCTCTCTCTTTCTTTCGCTTTTTCTCTGATAACCATTTGGTAACGGAATATTTCGTATGTGGGACCGATTTGCACTTATAATTTAGGTAGACTAGTCCTTAGCTGATATCAGACCTGTTGAAATGTGATGATGAGGAATAATGATACAGTTTTCTCTACTTTTTTAAAGTTTTATTTAATAGTTTCACCCAAGTGGAAGAACTTAACTGCAGGCAGGCGGGATTGTTACCACCACTGTTAATAATATGTTCTGTAGTTATCGTTCGAAGCATTCATTTGTTGTGTATCCGTTTGAAGGGCGTAGCGAGAATTAAACAACTCATGACCTTGGATGCACTGAATCTGAAATGGGCGACGTATCACTTAACATCAGGTGATCATTTTGCTTTTCGCGCCATTTTTAGTAGTTTAAAATGAAGTAGTTTAGAAGGTGAAAGTACCAGGCGCTCTAATGCGATGATTTGATTATTATGAAAAGATCGAATTTTAGTCAAAGTTTTAGTAAAAGTTGAGGCTTGTTTTTCATAAATTCTATTGTATGTGGAATATTCTTTCTTTATTTAAAGAATCATGTAGGATATTGACCATTTTGTGTGTATAAAAATATAATATTACGAAGGAGCTTGTAAACGTGCTATGTTTTGAGCATTTTTTAAGTATTATATCTAGCTGCAAAAACCTTATCTTACCGCGTACTTCGATGTTTGCAGTTTCTTTATTAAAGTTGTCAAGATCAAAAAGCAATTTACGTAGCCCGTTTATGAATTAGTAATTACCTTTGATTTTAATAATAAGCTTGGAGATTTTTTGTTGTAACTACTAAATATTTAAGTAAATTAAAGTTATTTATTAATGTGATTTTGATATTAAGCACTGTTGTAGTATTTAAGGGTTATAATTTAAACTTTTGTAATGAAATATAATATTATTTAATGTTGTAAATAAAAATAAATCAATTAAAACATAAATGTAACATGTAATGTAAACTTTAGTTGGCGTTGTGTAAATATGTAAATAACTGTGTAAATATATTGATGGTTTTTATGACGGGCATCTCTTGTTTTATTTACTTATCTTCTATGATATTATTTTATTTACCTACAAACATTCTTAGAGTTTATATCAAAATGGTATAAATGTAAACGGAACACTATTTTTCTAGGAAACTTTTAGATACCTGAACTAAACCTTTCTTACTGGATTTTCTACGTAGATCTGTTTGGTATCATCGGCACGCATCTCTGATATTCCCAGTGATATGCTTTTATGGACATTAAAAATCACTTGCTGAGTTATGAAAAAAACATCGTTAGGACACCTGTATTCCTTAGAATTAACCTCAATTTTCTCAACGTTTTTAAAGCTCTGGACACTGCACTTGGCAATTATTTTTACCTCGTAAACTGAGTTTTAACTCGACTTGTAGTTATCACCACACACATATGCGACAAATATCATATTGATGTTATACAAGAGCCTTACGTTTGGCCTATTTTATTATATTTTGAGTTTGAGTTTGAGACGAGACCCGTGTCCAGCGGTGGAACAAACATAAAAGAGTTGACAAACAGTAAGTAAGAACCCTGGATAACATAATTCAATAATATGGGTAGGCATCATATAGAAAAGACAAAAAAGCCTGTTGGTTTAAATATTTGTAATGGAACCATTCCATTCATTTCAAATATTTTTTTACTCTCTATAAGTAAGTGTAAGTGGTGATGCAGCCCATTATGTTATCATACATAACTTGAAAGAGCAAGTAAACTCGGCTCTTATGGTTTTCACACAGCATTACGCCGGAACGCTAAATTGCTTGGCGTTGTGTTGCTGGTAGTGTGGTAATCACGGCCAAAGCCTCCCATTAGATCACCAACTGAGCCAATTTCGAAATTATAATAGTCCAAAGAACGCAGTCCGTAAAAATAGGTGATCACAGAAGTGGGTCTCTATATCTGTTACGTATGGCGTACACCAAGGATGAATTTTAGGCCCTACTCTCTTTCTGGTATAATATATCAATCAGTTATGTAACATGAATTTAGAAAACAGAACAGTTATTGCATTTGCTGATAGGGTTCTGTTATGGCATGCAATAAAATATCTAGGTATTAAGTATAAAGTAAATATGGCAATATAAATTTTTATTTAATGTAGGTGTATTAAGTAAGACAACAACGGTAAAGGAAGGAGCTCTGATGCCTATAACACGAGTTATTTTATACCCATCTTAGGCATCTAACGCTCAATCTAAAATGAGATGTAAAGCATTAGAACAATAAATATTTTATTAATTTATTTTAAGAGGCACGTGCGGAAACCAAACCCGGAAACTCCCACTTGAATCGATTGCCACTGCACCGGGAAGGACGTCAAAACACATAAGTACTTAGTGTCAGTCAGTTAACCTTGTCTACCAAGAAATGTTGCCTTTAGGAATACTCTCGTCTGTGAAGTTGTGAACTAGGTCAGAACTCGCGGTCTCCAAAGGTGTCAGCGCAAAACTCTAGGTATGCTGCCAACTAATTAGCTTAGTTAAAGACACGAGAACTTCAGAGGCTTCTAGATTCTTATGTGTCACGCGAGGTTTTATTAAATAGGTCCCCTACTTAACTCACTTGCTGTGTTTTGCTTTCATTTGTACTAAAAAAAGGTTTGTCAAGGATGCATTTTACTGTCCTGTTCATCATGTTCATCATGTCCTGGTGATCAGTAGGTATAATAATAAACATGTAGAATAGAACTAAAAGGTAAGTAATTGAGTGCACGATGCCCAAAATTGTTTGTTCATCACGTAACTTATCGAAACTGTCATTTGTGTCACTTTGAATTTCGTTCTGCAGGTAAGTCTAAGTATAATTATGAATACCATGTAATCCCGAAAAACGATGTATTGCCATTAGGGATATTAAAATTTGCTTACGACGTATTCTCAGACCTACCGAACATACACAGAAAATTTCATAACAATCGGTCGTGCGGCGTAACGTTTCGGAGGAGTTTTATGTATTAGAAAATTATTAAGTTAAAATTATCATTAGACACTTTGACTTCATCTCAAACTTGAGACAACCGCAAACAACAGCTGGTTCGTACTTCCGACAAGCGGCTGATGACTGGTCCTCGACGACGAACAAATGATGTTCCCGGAGATAAATGAAGGAGCGGGGTTCGAAGTTATGGCGATAGGTAGCCAGCTTGCGAATCTGAATAACATCTGTTTGTTATGAGATGGTAATTAATTGTACTTCTTTCTTTACCCGGCTGAGTTTCTTGTGGGCTTCTTCTCAGTTCAGGGCGCGTTTGAGCCCTCGTAAACTTAGTTTTTAAGTCGTAAAATATTTATCACTAATAACAATAAGGCCTATATGAAATAAATAAATCATTTGAGTTTCACTTCTTTGGTTGTTCTCCAGATAACCTAAAAATAACGAAACGTGCAAGACGTTCATCTGCCGTCGGATGTATCTAATGCATCTTTGCTTTATATCTTTCTTTCTTCCTGGCCTTTTCCCACGTTATGTGGGGTCGGCACAACATGTCTTCTCTACTGTCTAAGTTGACATACCCGAGCCGTCGCTACACAATTTTTCACGCACACTAGCATCCGCGCACCTTACAAATTGAATTGATACACACATACACACACACTACAATAAAATGTTGGCACACTCCCGGGACTGTTATTGATATGTAGGACTCTATCTATAGTAGGTAGTAAATATGTATAGGACATCCCTTGACTGACAAATAAAGAAACTCCACCCTACATTTCGGATTTTTTATTTAAATAATTATAATCTTGATTTTTCATCCCAGTGCGTAGGCATGTAATGGTATTCATTACTGTACATAATAATACCTGTGGGTAGGCGTTTAAAAATGACGTCATTAGAACCGCTACAATAAAAACAGATTACCACCCCTGACGTTTCGCAACTCACGATACACACAGGTATAAATTTTGTCGTGCACCTGTAAAATTGCATGACTATCGCAGGAGCGGTATGTCACAGGTTTTTTCAAATTTCTAAAATTTTATTCTTTTTTAGCATTTAATAGTGAAACTATCAGATATATTACGTAACTAAACTACAGCTGGTAAGAGAAAAAACCGTCGACGGTTTTAGGCGATACAAGATCGTGGCAGTTGGCGTGATAGGCCTTATTAAGTGACATACCATTATGTTCAGTATAAACATCTATTAGCTGAAATATTGACCAGGATGAAACAATTATTAGTTTTAGGAGGATACTTCATAACTAAGGAGTTAAATTGACAAGAGTAGTCGAACAAATACGATATTAATTCTTAACACAAAATTTTACAACACACACAGACGTTACGTTAGTAAAGTAATCGGTTTTTTATTGGGTTGGTATCCGACTGGGACAAACTTGAAACAAGCTTAAAGAATGACAGAAAATATAACGTTTTTCCTCCCAAAAGTTTGTTCCCCGTTGCGTTGATGCGAAGGCGGGAGACTTATACCATTTAATATTCATTACAAAACATAATAATACAGGTTGGCACTTAAAAATGACGCCATTAGAGCCGCGACAATAAAAACAGATTACCGCCACCCCTTACAATTCGTAACTCATGATACACATGGTCGTAAAGTTTGTCACGTAAGTAGATACGACCTGGATGACAGATAATACTCGATCTAAATTAAAAATAAGAATACTCATCAGCACCATCTCAAAAAAAACTGAGGTAACAGTTTACTATTGGATGTCAAATTATAACAATAAAAGTAGCTACTACAGAAATTGACAATCAAATGAGTAAATTTTAAAAATGGCGCTGTAACATTATATTTTGCATTATTATTTTTTTACTTTTTAAATTGCTTTTTCAAAATAAAAATAAAATAACTATAGAGGTGAACTTACAAAAATACATACCTATTACATATTCAAAATAGAAAATGTCATCAAAATCGTTAAAGCGTGCTTAAGACTACAACGTTCCATAACCGTACACGTGTGTGTGTATAGAAAACATACTTTCTATATCCTTCTTCTTTTAGAGAAAGAGCTATATCCTTCGGCTATCATGTTCAACAATGAGGGCAATAATCGTCCGAAAAAGATAAAAAAAGTTGGCTGCTCATTTGGCCCATGTATCTCGTTTGTAAGTCGAGATAAACAGTGTCGCATCCAAAAACACATCCTTTGGACGGGAACAAATGCCGGGAAGCGGAAATAGGCCTGTGCTTCTGGAAGCGATGAATGAATCACATTATGAAGTCGGAATCCTAGCGATGAGAAATGATCTGCCTGTTAAAATTACACTCTATTACAATTACTCTAATGGCTAGATTACGCTGTCTCTTTTAGGCTTCTCATTCACTAGCGACAAAGATTGTCACGTGTTTAATCGTCTGTGACCGGCGGTAATCACCATGAGCATTGTGCAACCATCTACATCATCATGCCCATGTAGACTGTCGCCGGTGAATGTATTATTTATTATTGGTGCAATCATACACGAAATACGTGCCCCAAAAACCGCGACGTCCGCGATCGTCTACTATCACTGACGATTATTATATAATATGATCATTGGCGATTACAGAGAGGCCACTTTTACTACTCTATCGTATCTGAAGGGGCCCTATTACGTTACGTTGATAAATATGGTATGAATTACATTTAGGACTTACCACTTTACCATATACTTTCTGTCTCAACATCAAGGGACAAAAGTCTGTTTTCGTCTCTTCTTAAACAGTAAAATTTAAGTAATTTATTTCGAGGTGGTGAACTACCGAATGCAGCTTGACTGTGCAGCGTTCAGGACGCTTCGCTATGTATTTTGATCATATGCTAATGATAACTTTGAGCTGATGTTTTTGAGTAAAGATATAAGTAGTTGATAAAATAATGGGTTTCATAAGATCGGAGTTACAAGACTACGCAATACCTTACCATTTATCAAACTTCGGTAGCTACAGTCGCGCTGTGCGAGTCTGCAAAGATACATCATCATCTTATAGCATCGAGGAAATTACGTCTTGATATGGTTGCATCTATTGAGCAGCGTAGGCACCGATTGGCTGTGTGGTTGCATTGCTATAATTACCTGCGATGTTTGGGCGATGTAAAATTTTTACAATCAACTATCTGTCTCTTTGAAGATTCTTCGAAGAAACCTCAAACGGCGCTTCTTTTGAGTACCGGCATGAGCACGTTTCCAGTGACTCGGAGACAAGTGGAGGTGAGTGGATCCGAGCTGTGAAAATAGGCAGGTGTTTCCCTTGAAGCGTAAACGAGTGCATCTGTAAAACCACTCGTGTATCCCCCTCCTTTTCATCGCAATTCGTCCCAAGCTTACTGTAAATGTCTCACAAATCGATAAAATTCTCCTCGTTTTGGCTACCATGCCCAAAGACGCAATTCCCGCATTACTGTTGCTGTGCCGCGCTGGGAATCGAATCTGGGACCTTCTGCTTAAAGATCACTGTGTATTAGGACTAGGTGCAGGACTAGGCAGAAAGAAGTAGGTGCTTATATATGCGTAAAGGCTGGGATGGTAACCCTGCTCGGGAAAGCGCAGTATTGTCAGACCTCGATCGGATGGCGAAGTGGGCGTATGACATCAAGAGAGTCCCCGGAAGCTTCCTTTGTCCAGCAGTGCATGCCTGTATCCTGTAGGCTGAAACAATAATGAACGATGCATTAGTGGGTATGTAAATCTCGAATAAAAATACAGTGGTTAAATCTGAATGATATTTCTCGATAATTTTCACAACAATAAAATATATTCGCTGGTCTATATTTTCAAAGGATTTTAGCTGGTCTTCCTATTCAATAATTATGGGTTATAAAATAAATTTGTTATAATGATCATGATTTTTGGGTAATACCGAAAGCAAACCCGTACTAAGCTCAAAACAAAACCCAGCATCAATCTTCGTGAGTGTTCTAATATTTGTTTCATGATATTATTATTTTTGTAGCACACATTTACGGCAATCTGGAAAAACGGAATTGTAGGTACAAATGAATCTCGGAGATTTATTTCGAGCGTACAAATAAACTCCGGAGGTTTTCGTCCCCTTTTTATAATTTAGCACGGCTTTATGTAAGGGCTTAAGGGAAGGTTCAAAATGCTATTACAGAGCATGTTTGCGAGGCCTTTATCATCCCGAATCAAAATTAAAACTTTGTAAAATTCTGTTTTAATGAATCGCATTAATGAAAATCCTGTAACTTGCTATAGTCATAATAATTATATCAAACTTTTACACATTAACAATTCACAACTCAAAGGGATACACGATGTAAAAACGATACACATAACAAGACTCCACCTTCCGTCTGTCCGTGTGTCGTGACCTCGTGACCCGTGATAGTAAGACAATTGGAATTTTCACAGATTATGTCAACACCTCGGGGTAGAAAGGTCGTATGAACCATTTTACCGAAAATGAGTTATGAATGCAGTTTTATTCAGAATTTCCCGCTCTATCGATTGGTCTTTGTGACGCTTTCAAATTCGCAAAATAACGGTTTTTACGGCCCAGATGACTTCAAAGTTTCAACACAGTTTTTGTGGAATTTATGATGTAAGAACCAAAAAAATATTAATTTAGAAGTTCAGGGTGTAAAAGACAGTAGATTTGAGCCAAGTATGGTGTAATACTAAAGTAACAAAATGCGCTTGGTTGTAAAAACCAATGATAAGTACAATTTAGTTTTTACACCCTGAACTCAAGTTGGTCAACTGACGATAAAGTATCTTCACCCATTCGGAATACATTCGTGAAGTGCAAATTGGCTTTTACATCCCTAAACAAATAACTTGAAAAGAAATTACGTTCGAAAAAATACATTTAAAAAAAATACCTACATCGTCGGCGACTCGTCATAATGTATTTTTGTTGCTACTATATAAATAGATGCCAAAAAAAACAGTAAAAAAATATTTGGGGGCTATCACACACACGATCTATTATTTATGCTTTTTTGAATTTGGCGGGCAGAGTTGTCTATCTTCAGTAATATTAAGAATTGTTTTTTTTTTATACTATATAGGCTAGCGCTTGACTGTGATCACACCTGATGGAAAGTGATGATACAGTCTAAGGTGGAACGCGCTTGCCTAGAAGATGCCTATTCACTCTTGATTTTAAGGCACCCGGGTTGTAAGTCGCAGGAAAAGGAGTACGGAACCGTTTATGCGTGAGCCCGACTCGCACTTAAAATATTTTTGTATTTAGTATTTGACTACAATTTCTCCTGATTCCATAACCTAGCGTAGTGTGTGCGTAACCTAGCACGTATTCAATTTTGCATAAGATAAATGAGCAAGTTATAAGTGTTTCTTGGTTAAGCATCGCGGTATTTAGCATAAGCAGCATTAGCATCCTTACTACCTTTTCCCTATTCTACTGTTAATGGCTATACGCGTCTAGCTTTAACGAATTTGGGTTACCGCGCTAGATGCGCGTCTACTGAATTACAAACACGCCGATATTCGTAAAAGTTTTAACGCTATCCCATGCAAATACACTATTTATTCGCAAATAACATCGTCGCGCGCGCATCGCGGTATTGAGCATAAAAAACTGCAGATTATCCTTGCAAATAAGTCAAGTCATTAAGAACTGGTTACTAGAGTATTTAGCCCTAGATCCTTCTTAATGAGGCTTCAGACAGTGCGTGCCCGTCTCAAGTATTACTTAACTTGTACACCTCTCTAAATCTACACTTTAAACTTATATTTTACAACATTAAATATTAAGTACTACGTTAAAAAACACAACCAGTAACTATAGGTATGAAGTTAAAATTTGGCGTATTTGTTCAATGCTAGTCTCGTGCCACACTATGCCCAATATGCTCATAATTACTCAACTTATCTGACACTAACCAAAATTGTCTTACCGACAGTGTCAAGGCAGTAGTAAGACCTATAGATTCAATATTAGAGTAGCCAGCTCATTAAACCGAGCGGGTGGCTGAAAGTGGCACTCGGGTAGGTCTAAGTCCAACCGTGGCCATCCGCAGGATGGTAGAATAATGTTGATTAAATCTATAGTTCTATCGTATATCGAGAGAGCACTCCGGGAACATACGAACAACAAATAACAAACTCTATATACCGTTGAATAAACTTTTAACTAATTTCATGTTATTTTCGTATAGCTACCAAGTCTGCTAATTCAGCTTTGTTTTGCACAGCTGACCTACTTACTCAAATTTTACCATCCCACTAACGCCACTTAATTTCTGCGGCTGACACCGTCGGTGTATGCTCGCACACCTAAGTGGCGACTTCCGCACGGACAAACATTTGTCAAAACTTTAGCTTGACATATTTTTATTTCGTTTATGTATACAATATCTGTAGCTGGATGTTATGAGATGGCACAAAGACAACTAACTACTCAGCATAGATTTGGTACTCAGCGTAGTTGGTCGGTTGATAAAGGTATCTTTGAGTGTTCATTGAATTTAGAATCCACCGTAACACATTGCACTCTTGACTGACTATAGCTGTTTATCGTTTGTTTTCAAGAGTAAAACGTACCTGGTACATAAATATAGTCTATGTACGAATAATGTAGTCGTTTCAGAACCACGTAGAGAACATGAGATAAAAAATTAAGCATTTTTCCAGAACAAGATTGTCCATGATATTAAACGATCTCTGTTAAAGTATGAAAATATGGTAAACCTTACTTACACGTAAATTAGCTTTAATAATAATATAATAATAATATGCTTATTTACTCCAAAAACAACATTAATCGTCTTAATTATAATACTAAGTATACTAAAGTTACTTGTCCCAGAGATAGTGCTTCTGAAGCTGAACTAGGGGTTTGCTGTGCTTCAGCTTCAGTGCCTTTTCCCTTACGCTGTTACATAATATCTATTTTATATAAAAAGAATTAACAATAAAACATAAAATTAATTGACAATTTAATAATATAACCTTTAATTTATACATAAATATGAATAAACGCGGGCAAAGTTAAGCACACTTATAACATAAGAATTGTAGGAACTGTAAATAAAGTAAATAGGTAATGACACAGATCTCAATAAAAAGTAAACAGGCATCCGAACCATTAATTCCATTCCATGAATTCTAACAACTAAAAAGATAATACAAATTGATTTTATTTCAAGTTCAGCTATTCTTGGAATCTTTGGGGCGGGTGTCGAAAATTCGAGGCCCAAAACAACACTCTCGTACACGGTAGAATATATTTTGTTCTACTAAATGGAGTTATCTATAAACAACAGCAGAAAATAGGTTTAGGTTGAATTTACCATCGCTACGCCATATCGAATTCAGTATCAAAAATTACGAAACCGTATGTTCTGAAATTCTGAATGCTTATTTACGTGCAAATTGCATGACACCATTATTATACTCGTTTAATTAATTGTACCTTATCATTAGATTTTCACTTTCATAAATAAGATTCAATTAACACAATTTATATATTTGTTCTGTAGTATATAAACTTAAAAGTAAACATAAACATAGATAAAGAGGCGCACAACTGCACTACGATAATAACTTATCACAACGAATGAATGGAAATCTAGATGTAATTTTTATTATTTAATGTTTTTGGTACCGGTAATGCCTGAAAAAATATATATATATATGTTCTTAGGATAAGTATGTAATGATAAGCCAATTAGAGAAAAGTTTAAGACACTTTAAGCGGTACAGTTAGAGTTACAGTTTTCAAAGGAAGTATATAATTCCTAAACTGTGTTTGGAAATGAATTTCGGGATTAGCTATGAGCAAGTATAAACATCCTCTTAATAGTTGCACTTGTAATTAAACAAGTAACAGCTTTGATTTCAAATGTTCTTATCAACTTTTAAACATTGCACATTTAAATCGATGCCAAACAATAGTTTGGATAGACTTGATAATTTGATGATACATTGAGTACATTTTGAGTGTTCCAATAACTTAGTGATAAGGGTCTTATCCAGGAGGTAGGGAACAAAATTTTTCAATATTCTACCGACAAACCTATCTAGTTCTCATTTGGTTTATTTTAACGAAACAGGAATGTAGGGTGTTACGTGAAAGAAGGATAACATATAAATGTTACAAAATATTTTGGTGCGCCTGTAGCTCAGAAATCGAAATTCACCAATCGAATTGCTAATTCCGAAGTACCCCAGGTTTAATCGTCAATCTTAGAGCAGGCAAATGGCCTGTTTTATCTCAGGCCACCGTTGTCTCTAATGAAGTCTATTGTTTGTACAAAGAAACGAGTCAAATTTAAAAGGATTATTCATTTCTCGGAGCGTCAGAAGGCCGGCTTTTAAAGATGCGAATCCTTGTTTGATGACTCTTAATAAATTCGTTTGAAGTGCGCTGTTTTGTGATGGAAATAAATGGGGCATTTTTAATGCTTTGCTTTGTACTCGAAATAGATTTCGAGTTGATTGGGGGAGCGATATCAAAGGCGTAGAGGTGACTTGTATTCACATTATCTCCCCGCTAGATATGTCCTCGTAGTGGAGACAACGAGATATTTGCTTAGCATTGAATCCATCACGGGGACACGAAATTAATAACCAATCATATCTAGACCTATTCACTAGGGGGGCTATTCACGTGACGCGTCGGCTACATTTCGTGAAGTGAAATGCTTAAAAAGGTCATAGCATTTACGAATATAAGCAAACGATATTGAATAATATATTTTTGTGAATAATATATGTGTGTGATACATAAATTTTACCAATATTGACATAGAGCGTAAATTTGAATGTAGTTCAAAACACAACATGGTCGACAATCTTGAAATTAAATTTTCTTTCCACGATTAGGTTAAGAGATTGTATATACCTAATATATCCTTTGTTGAATTCATTCAATTTTACACTCTTAATCAATAGAAATAAAGTTCATTCAGTGTTAATTTTTTATTTTATTTCTTGATTCACATCACTTAGTGTGTGAAAACGTTACGTGAATAGCCCCCTGTCTGAGATCGGAATTTGACGCGACCTACCTAGTAGATACGATAATAAGTAAAGAATCGGTTATTTATTTCAGCAAAATTGATACAATCCGATACATCATAAGATTTTCATGTTCCTTGATTCTTTAATTATGAGTGACACAGGCACTATAATAATTATTATCATCATCATCTTTAATTTTGTCATCACTAACCCTTTTACATGTCTCGTCTCAAAATGACAAAGTATTGCAAAAGAAATAGATTGCATTACCATCCAATTTTGATTCACTATGAGTAAAACTCAATAATTCATTCCATATTTAACAAGCAGGAGCGAAAGCGAGTAAATAAAAACTTAAAAAAAAAACCTCCGTAACGTGATGAAAACTTTTATAGATTTTTATCGTTGAAGGATTTTAAAACGGACTGCAGAAAATCTTTAACGGATAGCGTGTGTTTTAAAAGGGTTCCGCTCTAAAAACATCCTGTAGGTATATTGTATAGCCTTCATAAAACAGTCATATCAAAAATATAAAACAGGGGTCCATTTTTACGACCCCTACCGTCACGTTGAGCTGTGCACCGTTTAGAGGACTTTACGATTTCAATTAAGATAGAAAGATGGATCGGATGAATCGAAATATCAAAGGCTTTACCCCCGACAGCCCAGCTAAAGGGGTTCGTGACATATTTCAAAAGGTTCTATAGGTACTTGCATTTTATGATGTAAAAATGGCGCTTTCTTTTGCAAATGCCGAAATATTTACAGCTCTTCTGTATTCTGCAATATTTTAATGCTTCAGTCACATGAAATAAGATGAGATTAACGATATAGACTCAAAAGATAAAAGTACAATAGACCAAAAAAAACAAGAAAACGCTTGAATGAACCAAAATATTATGTTACTTCATTTTTCCAAGTTAATACCTAATTTAATAAATCAAAATTCTACAAATTTTCCCGCTGCGAGTGAAAAATTTTGATTCGTATTTAAATTTATACAAAATTCTACAATTGCAAAATTAATAAAATGGCACTTCCAGAATAATCAGATGAGTTAAGGTATAAATATTATGAGAAGTGGACAATATCAACTCATCCATTTGTATGGAACCGCAGTTTAGCTATATAATATTTCTTACTGTATTTACTAATCCGTTTTGAATGGATTTATAAGTACTAAAAAATAAATAAAAATAAAATAGCCATTTATTTCATAGTGCGTCCATGATAACAAAAATAGGTACATTGATCTTTCCTTTAGATAACTAATTTATTACAATAATATGTCAACAAAAATATTTAAATTTAGTTTTATGTCAGATTTTGATTCAGAGTCATAGATGTCTTTTCTGAGTACTACTAGGTTTTATAAGTACTACTAGGTACAAAAGAAGCTATTTTTATGGGATAGGCCAACAGCAGTTTCGCGACCTCTACGATTATTTTCCTTAACAAGTTTTCGGCTTATAAAACAAACGTAAAAGTGAATTGGTGTTATGATACAAAAAGTATCGTCTGCGGCGTATGCGGCCACAATAAACGCAGACCCGGCTCGTAAACATTTGGAATAGTTGCTATAAAGATATTAGCGGTGGCGTTTGGGCCGGCGAATATTGCAACCGGTTATAGGTTCATTGGACGCACGGGAAAGACAATAAGGCCGAATGGTTTCTTAGTATAACGCTTGAAATATACGGGTAGTGACTAGGATGAAGCTTTATATGACCCGGTAAATGTTGTTTTGCCATTTAGGGGTATGAAAAACAGCTTACAACCGAATGTGGACAAAAATTGGTTGCCTGTAAAGTCGGTTTACTGACGATAGTTGAACGTGAAAACGTCTTCTTTGTCGCTCGTTCCGCGCTCGCGAGGTAACGCCGGTAACGCCGCATGAGCGAGGTAACGCCGGATGAGTCATGTTTTTTCGTGCGTGCAACCGCCTCTATCGATTTATAAGACGTTGTCACGTCAAAAGTCGTAAACATTTTTAATAGTTGCTATCAAGATATTAGCGGTGGCGTTTGGGCCGGCGAATATTGCAACGGGTATAGGTTCATTGGACGCACGGGATAGACAATAAGGCCGAATGGTTTCTTAGTATAACGCTTGAAATATACGGTTAGTGACTAGGATGAAATTTTATATGACCGAGCACACGTTGTTCTGCCATTTAGGCGTATGAAAAACAGCTTACAACCGAATGTGGACAAAAAATCGTAAACATTTTTAATAGTTGCTATCCAGATATTAGCGGTGACGTTTGGGCCGACGAATATTGCTACCTCGCTATAGGTTTGAGCTGTCATACCTAGATCTGTGCGTTTACGGATCTAGGTAGGTATGTCAGTCAGTAGTCCTTAGTCACTTTCCCCTATTTTACTATTAATGGCTATACGCGTCTAGCTTTAACGAGTTTGGGTTACCGCGCTAGATGCGCGTCTAGTGAATAACAAACACGCCGATATTCGTAAAAGTTTTAACGCTATCCCATGCAAATACACTATTTATTCGCAAATAACATCGTCGGGACCGATCCTCTTTTGACAAGGGTCAAATATCATTTCCCGTTCATATTTCGACGCGGTTTTTTTCGACGAGTCCTCTTTTTTGGCCTGAGGCCCCCATATATTACACGGTCCGAGCTCGTAAAGGGTTCATTCCGTAATGAACCGCCCGTCAAGGTGTGATAAATTGACGCCTAGGTGTCCCCATCTTCGTGAGTTTGACGTGACGGAAATGATTATTGACAGGGCGGGCTTAATGTAAGGTTTGTGGGAGCACTTTTGGAATATTGACGCCTTGAATGGCACAGCTATGTACTAGTGGTACTTTATTAGTAATTTCCGGATATGATTCTTTAGAAATTATACGGTGCGTGCACTTTCAAGGTTAGGTGTCCCAATATTCGTGAGTTTGACAGGACGGTAATGAGTTTATAGACAGGGTGGGCTTAATATTGGGATTGTGGGAACAATTGGAAAATCGACGACTTGAATGGCACAATCCTTAGTTACAAAAATAAATAGATTGCTATAGTACTTCCTTGAAAGTAAGTACAAAGGTTGAGAAAGGGAGTAAGAGCGGGAACGGAAATCCACGATTAACTCGGAATTTGTAAAAAAACTGAAATTCACGACGGTGAAGCCACGAGCGAAACCTAATATTATAAAATATCATTAGTTAATATTATGTTCGATCTATTCTTCGTATAACCCTCCGAAAATAATCTATCCAAAAACAGGCAAACTTAAGTATAATAATTAACTAAATCAAAACAACTCGAATCAAGTTTATTAGGGGAAGAAAAACAAGCGCAAAGCAGGCGCAAATTATTCCAAACTTCAAAAATACAAATGGTATATATAGAGCCGAATAAACTCTTTTGTAAGCTCAAAAGTTGTCCGCCCCACTCGATCGCAATTAAATTCGTTTTCACATTTTACTGAATGCGGTGTTAGAAGGTTATAGTTAATGGTAGGTTTCCATTGCCTTTTCGTAAAAAAAGTCGGCTAAGAAGTTATGAGGTAGCGAAAGAAAACTTTTAATGGCCTCTCCAGGTGATTCAAGTTTCTAGATAAATAATTCATATTGTAGTAAGCAACTAAACAATAAGCACTAAAACTTAACTAACTGGCGAAACGTAACACTAAGCGATTTGACATTCCGGTGCGAGACTGTGTAGCAATACATTTTCCACTTGTAACATCTCTACTTACGATGAGATAAGACTGCAGTCCTCACTCATTAGATAATAATAGTTACTATTGTTGTAGCAATGGCTTGCTGCACGCGGTGTAATAAAATGGAGATATACGCCACCTGTTGCGCTCTCTGTTGCACTTACGAGCTCTAAGATAGGCCTGCAAGACAACGGGCGCCATCCATCCTCTTACCTTGTTGTGCAACAAGGTATCTCTTTATTATTTTTTTAAAAACAGTCATTTGCACAAATTAGGTACATAACTCAGTTTATTATATAAGACTAAACATTGCGTTTGTATTGCATTGCCTATTGCTATCTAGTATTCTTTGTAACAAACAAATATTGTGTTTAGTTACCATCAACAGCATTATTTACATCCGTCAAATTTGCCGTTGCGGCGTTCTCGTGGAAAAGAGTCGCGAATTTCTGGATAATAAAATTTAAAAGGGCAAACTTCGCCAGGCACGGGACGGAATGAAAAGTGATTTGCCTAATCCACTTCTCAATTTTCCACCCCACTGGGCGATAGGATTTAAAGTCGCTGCCCACCTAACTCAGTGGCACTTCTGTTGGTGTTTCTTTTTGTACGGGTACAAACGTCATACAAAATTTGAAACGAATGGTAGTAATAACTAGACTTATTGATTATTTATTCGGGTATCCCTGACCACCAAGAAACATTTTTCTGTTTGAAAGAGGTTTCTCCTAGTTTTGTTTTGTCTCTCTTTCGATGTTTTTGTATCTTTTAGCCATGGTGAATGAAAATGGTTAATACTAAGAGAAGATACAATAACAACAGTATATCTGCAATAGAGTTTGTACTTACAATTTTACGCATTCCAGCTAACAATTTCGCGGGAAACATAGGTAATTAACAAACTTAAATTTTTTGTCTAGGAAATATTATCTGAGGTTGCTCATGCGATTACTGTTGCGTGATATGTGGACTAGACTAGTCGTTTCACTGTCTTATATCGAGAAGCTTTGACCAACATATCAAGAGGGTGGTGTCAATTATTATCTTTGACTGTTGCAGTATACAGAAGGCAGTAGTAGATGAAACGGATTGTAAAGATGTTCCTCATTCTAGAACTATGATCACAAGTAGTTTGGGCCCAAAGCCCTGCTTCGATGGTACCGATTTTTTTAAGTCAAGTTGTTTTCTTTTTTCTAAAAGACACATTGTTAAAAATAATATCAAAATGGTAATGTATAAATGAGAGAATAATTCTTTCTCTTTCACAACATAACCACTGCTCGTAAACATAAATCACGAAATCGCCAAATAAACATATCAAAGGAAATGGACACAAATAGGACTTATAGTTGTTGGACAACGTTAGCAAAAATACTTGGCTGCGGTCCTTGGAAGTAAGTGCTAAGTAAATAAGCAATGAATATTAACACGATCTACAAGTAGACTTTTATATGTAAATAAATTAATTCCTACTTTTTGTTATATTTTGATGTAATGGTTCGCTATTGTATAGGTTTTTATTCCCAGTGCAGGATAGTTTATAATTTCATATATTTTTTTAACGTAACGAAAGATTTGGTTTGGTTTTGTTTTTTTTTTTGGTTTCCATCCGAATAGACAATACGATCTGTCACCCTTAGAAAGATACCATAGGTATAATCATTGAGTTCTATAGCACGTGTTTCTACTTCTTCTGCATATTTTATTGTGTGTAATAAAGTATTTTCTATCTATTTATCTACCACTTGACCCTAGTTTCCAATGACTAAATATAAACACGAACCACGTTCAAAACTCTATTTTTCAGGCCGAAAACAGAGTTCTCCACATGTTTCAAGTTTATTACAAGTTAGTGCAAAATCATCTTCACTGTCTGCATCATCAGTTAGAATTAAAGGAGAGAGTAGAGTAGAAAATTTAGATAAGTAATTAAAATTAAAAAAATATATAAATAAATAAATAAATAAAATAAACAAAATAAGCCTTTATTGACTGAGTTAAATTTTACAGTTATACAAAAAATAAATAAATATTATGTTTTTAAGTCGGTAGCCGTTTTTTTTCCTCAGTATGTCTTCCGACATAGGCCTCCTCCATTTCCTTCCAGATTTTTCTATCTCTGGCCATCCTTTGCCACAAAAAAAAATATATATCAGCTTAAATAAGAATACTGGGGTAAGTTGTCGGATAAATTACTCGAATTTTTCAACTTGGTTTCAAAGTGAAATTAATATACGGACAGTAACCGAAAAGGCGAAAACTCATAAAGCTATTCTTAGCTATCGATTTCTTAGAGCTGTTTCGTATGTCCGATCTGAATCCGATCCGGACCTGTGAAAACACGGTCCAGAGTAGTTGTAGGACTATTTCTATGATCATTTTCGCACTAAATCCGAATTTTAAAACGTAGATTTTGATCCAAAATTTCTGGATACGTATTTATCACGGGTGAAGATTGGATTCGAATCGGACGTAGTGCGAAACCGCTCTATTTTGCACCTAGTACCCCCTAGCAAAGCAAAATCTTCGTAACTGCTACATTATTAACGGCGTACAAGCCGTATTTAAGTGATTTTGAATGAAGTTTTACGTAAAAACTCTAAAGACAATTACTTTCAAATTTAAACGTCATGTATTTTGGGTCTTTAATCTAAAATCGCTAAGAAGCAGAAACACGATTGGATAAAATTTTCTCGATAGAAAGTTCTCCCAAAAGTTCCTCCAAAATCTCAGTTTTAATGTTTTTTTATCGGAAACTACAATGGATGTAATTGTAATTTTTGTTTTAATGTGTCGGTAATAACAACATCCAAAAACGCTTAGAAACCGATTTTTGACTGGCTTAGTTTTTGAATAATTAGGTAAAAAGTCGTTTTTCTGTTATATTCTTCCGCGACACTGCATGTCGCACCTACCAACGTATCCGTAAGGGTGAGAAAGACAAAATAAATTCAATAAATCCCCTTAACTTACCTAATATTTTACCGGTAAACGAATGATCCAGTTCGTAGATACCTCAACGCGATAACATCATGCCATCCTTTGTCGCTACAATCTTTATATTAATTACAACATAAAAATGATTAATGGCAGCAAAATGGCGGTCATCTCGCAACAATACGGGGATTCCGAATTTATTGGATGACCGCAGTATTTGTCAGCGCGACAAATTACGCGCTTTGTTCTTACATTTTTGTCATTTCGCTTTAACTTTGCGAGAAACGAGACATTTTTTTTCAAAACTAACTGTTCGTCGTTGCTTTGTACGCAATGATTTCATTTGTTTGCAAAATTCTGCATAATATATGTATTAGAGAAATGAAAGACATTATATGGGTATTCACAGTGAGTTTTACCATTAAATAAACTAGGTATATATGGAGCTGATAAGTTTGAAGAAACTATAAACAGAAATATCCACAAGACCTAGCTTTTTAGAAGTTACCAATACTACTCTGTTTAATTTTAGATATGATACTTATTACTTGCCTGATTTAAATAGGATAGTTTTCCTCTATTCAAAAGACGTCAGCTCAAGTAATACCTGAAAAGGCCATACAAATGGCAATGCCCTTTAAAAGATCTCTCTCTGAAAGGTTCATTGTAAGCATAAAATCCCCTTTACTTACCGGAATGATTTAAAACTGATCTCGGGCGATGCTTCATTGCAATTTGGCAGACGTCCATACTTTTAAGATGCTCAGATGTCCTCTAGTTTCATTTTTGAACATGATAAATTACAAAGTAGCGCGTCATTTCAAACTTTGTTTTAATATTTTTATGGATTATGGTATTAACTCAATATTGTTTTTATTATTTTATTGTAAACTAGAATAGAAATAATGAATATATTCAAAATAAAATCCTAATCCGACAAAATAATAATGAAGAATTAATAAATATAATAATAATTAAATAATAATTACTTTTTCTGTACAATAATTATATCCGACAAACAAATATGAAGTTTCAAAATATAAATAAGCATTATGTTTTTTTTTAAATCTTTTACAAAATTCCTGATTTATTTTATTTATTCTCTGGTTTTATAAACAAACTAAAAAATTGTAATTTATGTCTACAAATAAATTAAGACTAAAAATATTTACAAAATGTACACACCGTCCAAATGCTCGCTTAATGGCATGGTGCCCAAAACACTGGCGCTATTGCCTCGCTGTATAGCTAGGCTTAGCCGTTGGGCTAAGTAAGCGCCAGCTCTTTGGTCACCTTTTATCACCTCATTCAATAAGCATTTGAATTTTTGGAGTGCCTTCTTTCCCATTTACGTAAAAAAAAATCGTAGGGAGTTGCTAAGGCTTTACAATAGGACAACATTACATTCTTCTTAGATTATCTCTGTCTGATCAGAAATATCCTTAACTGAAGGAAACTATTTCATTCCTTGATTGAATTCATAATTTTTTCATAAAAATTCTATTCATTATTGAATATACTTTTAGAATAGTAAATTAAACATGGCTAAATGTTTATAAACATTGCAATTCATATAATATTTTTTTCGCAAATTTATTAAAAAAACGTCGTTCAATGCACGTGCGGAATTGTCATATTTTTTCCTCCTCTCCTTTTTCTTGACCCGCGCCTTCAGCTTCGGTCAACAGACTCGCAAAGAAATGACAAACTTTCCGCACTTATATCGAAATGTACTATTAAAATCACGAACCTGAGACCTCCTGCGCCGAATACGCCGGAGGTTTTCTCCAATACGTACAGAATTAGAAGGCAATCTAAAATCTCAGAGTAACGGATAAATGAAGGATTTATTTTGTTCACAAAACTTCAGACTACCGATACCGTTCGCAGCGTGACTTGAGCGGGGAAATTCCGAACAATGCTCCAGGGTTATTACAGGTTTTTGTACGAATTTCGAGTCCTCTCGCATCGCACAAACGAATCGTATTCCTCCATACATTTGCGGCTAGTGCCATCTATGGACAGTCTCTGACATGCGGCTGTTAGTAGCTGGCGCTGGCTGTAAGTGTATGGAGGAATTCGATTCGATTGTGCGATGCGAGTCGATTCGAAATTCGTACAAAAACCTGAACTAACCCTTCAGGAATGCCGAATTTTTGAGGGCCCCAGGCTCCAGACGTTGATTAATGGAGGAACTGGGGGACTTGTACAGGATAAGCCTGAAAGGGAAAGCGGTGAAGGTCGAGTAGTTGATTTTAAGGACGATTCCATTCCGAGTCAGCTGTTGAAGATTTAATACCTAATCAATTCTTACTCGAGGTTAATTGAGGATTTGGTTTGATTTTAAGGTAAATACTACTTCAGCGGGTAGACATTGTTTTGCGTTTAGGGCGCAGACCTACCAAATGTAGACGAAAAATTTCATAAAAACCGGCCGAGCCGTTTCAATGGAGTTTGGTTATAAACACTGTCACACGAGAATGTTATATATTAGAACATTTCCTCCAGGTACCTGCTACATATTTAGTTATTTATTGCTTCGAATCATAAATAATGCGCGAAAAAAATTATAGTAAAGTTTTGGACGGACCATCCGATTAATATTATCTAAGTCCGCGGCTCCGCCCGTCTGTCTTCGAGTTTTTACCAATTCATCGTGGTTGTTTTCTGAACAAAAGTATCATTTATCGAAGGTATAATCTATTTCCATTACATTAAAAATTTTACCCATTTATATTCAATAAATAGCTCCAGCGTGAAGAAGTTAACAAATTTGCACACACATACACATTGTCGCCATTAAAATACTAGTGCAGTAATGCTATTATTGTAGCGTTTTGACTGAAATTTCCTTAAAGAAAAATGTGTCTAGTATAAAAAATGTACCTGTTAAATTTTATTTGTTTTTAAAACATAAATCTCGTCAGAATTTTTATACTTGAATCCGCTAGCCTAATATTACGATGTCCTAAATTAGGAAGATCGGAATCGAATTCTCCCTTTTAAAAGTTCAAATGGTTTCCCAATTCGGGGTCAGATAAGGGCAGATAAGCAATTTTTCACTTGAACGTGAATTTTCTTATTCTTGGTTTTATTAGTATTCCTTATCTATAAGAGAGAGGCAGCGTTAAAGTGTTAATTTTGAAACTTAGGATCGGAGTATTCATTACCACCATCCTCTCATTACTGTACATAATGTACTGTATAATTACATTACCTACTACTATATAAGGTTAGAAAGAGACAAAGCTTTGGGTCCATTGCCCCAGAAAATATTAGGTCCTTACATATGAAATTGGCGTTTTGTATGGGAGGAACATAAAGTCGATTTTTTTTTAATATAATATATATATTTAATCAAAGTATGTACCATTGCTATCTATGCACTTTTGCCACCTTATAGGTAGTTCATTGATCCCTTTACTAAAAAAGCCATTCGGACGGGAGTCAATAAAATCTTTGAAAGCGCTTTGGACTGCCTCATCGGAGTTAATTTTTTTCCCTTGTAAGAAGTTATCCAAATTTTGAAAAAAACGGTAATCTGTTGAAGCAAGATCCGGGGAGTAAGGTGGATGTCTTAGGCATTCCAATTGAAGCTCCTCTAATTTGGTAGCCGTCTGTTGTGCAGTGTGTGGTCTAGCGTTGTCCTGAAGCAGCAGTGGCCTAGAACGATTGACCAGCCTCGGTTGTTTAGCAGCTATCTTTTCCGTCATGGATTGCAGTTGCTGACAATAGATATCCGCCGTAATCGTCTGGCCAGATTTAAGAAAGCTGTAGTAAACGACGCCGACGCTAGTCCACCAAACGCTCACAAGTAATTTTTTTTGAGTCAATTTTCGTTTGGGGCAGGATTTGGCTGGTTCGCCAGGGTTCAACCATTGCGATGAGCGTTTCCGATTATCATACAGGATCCATTTTTCATCACAGGTAATGATTCGATTCAAAATCCCTTCATTACTGTGCCGGTTGAGTAATGTAACACAGCAGTCTACGCGCGTTTGTCGGTTCGCTGCACTCAATTCATGAGGTACCCACCTTTCAAGCTTTTTCACCTTCCCAATTTGCTTCAAGTGAACTGAAACAGTTTTATCACTAACACCGCAGCCTGCAGCTAGCTCGGACGTGGTTTGCGATGGATCCGCTTCCACAATAACCTTCAATTCTTCATTGTCAACTTTGGTCTCCGGCCGTCCACGGGGCTTGTTCTGCAGGTCGAAATTTCCAGAACGAAAACGTTGGAACCAAAAACGCACTGTGTTTTCTTTTGCGACACCCTCGCCGTACACATCATTAATCCTTCGAGCCGTTTCTGCAACACTGGTGCCACGATGGAACTCGTACTCGTAAATAACGCGATATTTCAAGTTTTCCATTTTGTAAACAGAGTGGCGCAAAAAAAAAAACCAAAAGAGAAAAAACAAATGAATTACGATTTTCAAAACACAAAAGCATGAGTAAATAGCTGTATAAATTTGAATTTGGAATTTCTAACCAAAGAAGAGATATTTGAGATCAAAGTGGCCTGTACGATAAAACGCCAATTTCATATGTAAGCACCTAATATAACAATATTATAGAAAATGATATTTATGTAGACCTTGAAAAAAGGCTTAAGCAAAAAAAGAGCGAGCAAGAAACTCGGCACTTGCTCTTTTATATGAATATCTTAAATGTTGTGTGTAATAGATGTGACGCAGGTATATTATTTAACTTATGTTTTGTAGTGAATAGACAACAGTAAAAAAATTACAACTCAAATAAATTACCCAAGTACTTGGTAGTTTGTATGTGTCTATGTGTGGGTGTGTGTGTCTGTGTATTTGCGTGTGTGTCTCTCTGTGTATGTGTGTCTCTCTGTATCTGTTTTTGTGTGTGTGTGTGTGTAAGTATATGTGTCCATGTGTGTGAGTGTGTGTCTGTATATGTCTGTCTGCGTGTCTGTTACCCAGTGTTTCTTAGTAACCGGGGCAGATGGGAAATATTTGTGAGAAAAATTCCCATCCGGCCCGGCAAACGACAGCACGGCGCATAACGGGCCAGATGGGAGTTACCGAGCCAAGATCAACCCATATTTCACACCTTCAAAATAAACCATATTCAATCGTTTATAAGGAGGCCTGTAGAAGTTATTTTTCGACAATTTTTGATAGTAATAGCTCAGTTAAGGCTTCAGAATGGAAAACCGCCTGTTCACAATGCTTCCTATTGTATTTCAAGCCTTTTGTTAAGCGAGAGGGCGAAATAAAACACTTCGGACCTCAAGGCGTTCTAATTTCACGTACTGCCTTTGAGAGGTACCTATCTTATAAGGGTTAAGGTAATTTTGGATATGTTATTATCATCATTTAAGATATAACGTGATGTTTTTGCTATTTAAATAGTTTGGCGCAGTTAGTCGAAGTTTGTGGGTTCGATTCCTATAACTGCATAATAAATAAACATATCAGGAATAAATAAATATGTCCCGAAGTAAACGATAGCTTGTGTTATAGGTACAAGATTAATGTTAATATACATAACTAGCAAACGCCCGCGGCTTCGCTCACGTTGATCTTCTGCTTTACTCCCTCAGGCGTTAAGTTTCCAAAATTCTTGTATTAACCGTCATTTAATTTAATTTTGACCACTAAATATTTCCTAATGCTTGCTGGTTATAGTCAGACGTCGATCTTCAAAGCAATCGGCCCAGTAACAAAAAAGTTCAAAATGGCGGCCACTTTTATAAATTTTGACCACAAATTCCTTCTCTATGCCAGCTGCCATAGTCAAATATCGATTTTCAAAGCAATCGGTCAAGTAACAAAAAAAGTTCAAAATGGCGGCCACTTTTTTAAATTTTGACCACAAATTCCTTCTCTATGCCAGCTGCGATAGTCAGATATCTATTTTCAAAGCAATCGGCCCAGTAACAAAAAAGTTCAAAATGGCGGCCACTTTTATAAATTTTGACCACAAATTCCTTCTCTATGCCAGCTGCCATAGTCAAATATCGATTTTCAAAGCAATCGGTCCAGTAACAAAAAAAGTTCAAAATGGCGGCCACTTTTTTAAATTTTGACCACAAATTCCTTTTTTATGCCAGCTGCCATAGTCAAATATCGATTTTCAAAGCGATCGGTCCAGTAACAAAAAAGTTCAAAATGGCGGCTACTTATTTAAATTTTGACCACAAATTCCTTTTCTATGCTTGCTGTCATAGTCAAATATCGATTTTCAAAGCAATCAGTCCAGTAACAAAAAAGTTCAAAATAGCGGCCACTTTATCAAAATTTTGACCACAAATTCCTTCTCTTTGCCAGCTGCCATAGTCAAATATCGATTTCCAAAGCAATCGGCCCAGTAACAAAAAAGTTCAAAATGGCGGCCACTTTTTTAAATTTTGACCACAAATTCCTTCTCTATGCTTGCTGCCATAGTCAAATATCGATTTTCAAAGCGATCGGTCCAGTAACAAAAAAAGTTCAAAATGGCGGCCACTTTTTTAAATTTTGACCACAAATTCCTTTTGTATGCTTGCTGCCATAGTCAAATATCGATTTTCAAAGCAATCGGCCCAGAAACAATAAAGTTCAAAATGGCGGTCACTTTTTTTAAATTTTGACCAAAAATTCCTTCTCTATGCTTGCTGCCATAGTCAGATATCTATTTCCAAAGCAATCGGTCCAGTAACAAAAAAGTTCAAAATGGCGGCCACTTTTTTAAATTTTGACCAAAAATTCCTTCTCTATGCTTGCTGCCATAGTCAAATATCGATTTTCAAAGCGATCGGTCCAGTAACAAAAAAGATCAAAATGGCGGCCACTTTTTTAAATTTTGACCACAAATTCCTTCTCTATGCCAGCTGCCATAGTCAAATATCGATTTTCAAAGCGATCGGTCCAGTAAAAAAAAAGTTCAAAATGGCGGCCACTTTTTTAAATTTTGACCACAAATTCCTTCTCTATGCTTGCTGCCATAGTCAAATATCGATTTTCAAAGCGATCGGTCCAGTAACAAAAAAGTTCAAAATGGCGGTCACTTTTTTAAATTTTGACCAAAAATTCCTTCTCTATGCTTGCTGCCATAGTCAGATATCGATTTCCAAAGCAATCGGTCCAGTAACAAAAAAGTTCAAAATGGCGGCCACTTTTTTTTTAATTTTGACCAAAAATTCCTTCTCTATGCTTGCTGCAATAGTCAAATATCGATTTTCAAAGCGATCGGTCCAGTAACAAAAAAGTTCAAAATGGCGGCCACTTTTTTTAAATTTTGACCACAAATTCCTTCTCTACGCTTATCGCCATAGTCAAAAGTCGATTTTCAAAGCAATCGGCCCAGTAACAAAAAAGTTCAAAATGGCGGCCAAAACGTTCAAAATTTTTCCTCCTCAAAATTTGGATCTCGAAAATCCCTTTCTGAATACGAATTCATGATATAATTCCAACCTAGGTACCAAATTTCAGATCTCTACGACTTGTAGCTTTTCGGGAATTCCTGGAACAACGAAAAAAATTACACTTTTGTATGGAGAAATCCATAAAACCAACGGTTTTCACCCCTTAAAATTTGAATTTCTGGAATCCCCGTCTTAGTACGAATTCATGACCTAATATCATCAACCTAGGTAATAAATTTCAGATCTCTACGACTTGTAGCTTTTCGGGAATTCCTGGAACAACGAAAAAAATTACACTTTTGTATGGAGAAATCCATAAAACCAACGGTTTTCACCCCTTAAAATTTGAATTTCTGGAATCCCCGTCTTAGTACGAATTCATGACCTAATATCAACCTAGGTACTAAATTTCAGATCTCTACGACTTGTAGCTTTTCGGGAATTCCTGGAACAACGAAAAAAATTACACTTTTGTATGGAGAAATCCATAAAACCAACGGTTTTCACCCCTTAAAATTTGAATTTCTGGAATCCCCGTCTTAGTACGAATTCATGACCTAATATCAACCTAGGTACTAAATTTCAGATTTCTACGACTTGTAGCTTTTCGGGAATTCCTGGAACAACGAAAAAAAATTCACTTTTGTATGGGGAAATCCATAAAACCAACGGTTTTTACCCCTTAAAATTTGAATTTCTGGAATCCCCGTCTTAGTACGAATTCATGACCTAATATCTACCTAGGTACCAAATTTCAGATCTCTACGACTTGTAGCTTTTCGGGAATTCCTGGAACAACGAAAAAAATTTCACTTTTGTATGGGGAAATCCAAAAAACCAACGGTTTTTACCCCTTAAAATTTGAATATCTGGAATCCCCGTCTTAGTACGAATTCATGACCTAATATCAACCTAGGTACCAAATTTCAGATCCCTACGACTTGTAGCTTTTTGGGAATTCCTGGAACAACGAAAAAAAATTCACTTTTGTATGGGGAAATCCATAAAACCAACGGTTTTTACCCCTTAAAATTTGAATTTCTGGAATCCCCGTCTTAGTACGAATTTATGACCTAATATCTACCTAGGTACCAAATTTCAGATCTCTACGACCTTTGGTTTTGGCGGAATCCGTGGAACAACCAAAATCACCAAAATGCCTCATTCTTTTATATATATAGATACTGATATACATAAATATCATATATTGAAAAACACCCAGCCACTTGAAACATTTATGCTCATCACACAAGCGTTTTCCAGTTCCAAGCAATGTTCAAAAGTAAAAGCAACGAACGCTCTCCATCGTTTTCAATGCAAATACATCAAGTTCAAGAAAAACGAAATGCAGTGGAAGATAGTCTAGAATTTTATGATGTTAAGAAGTGTCTGTAATTTTATTTAAGTTTTGGTTTGTTTATTTAAGTTGTGCTGATCAAAATGTTGTCATCAACGGGGCTGACATTCTGCTTTAATAGCAGAGAAGCCCTTTGTTAATAAATTAGAATTTAAAAAAAAAAAAAAACGAAGAGTGGGAATCAAACCCACGACCTCCGAAGCAGACGGCAGGATCGCTACCTCTATACGCCATTCGGTCGTCAATTGTGTGGCATGTTTTTATTCTATATTCTTATTCCCCTGGCAATAAAATATCTAAAATGTTTTTATTGCTCGGCCACAGAAGGATGGCAAGCAAAAACTGATGTGGAGTCAACCACGGCTAGATTTCCCATGAGTTAGCGAGTGACCGACCGTTTGTTGAATAAAGTTACGCAAATATTAAACTGGTATGTAGAAATATAACAGGTGACTTTTTTATTGCTGAGAGGTAATTTTTTCTGTCTGTTATTTTAACTCCCTCTAATAAACGAATTAAAAAAATTTTCTATCTATCTATAAACAGCTTTTTACTTACCTATATACAACGAGTTTTTGTATGCCGAAATTATATTAGATTAAACGCATATATTTACTCAGAGTTTATTTGCATATTTTCTATTCCTGAGATTATGTTTAAAAATATAATTGAAAAGTAGTAGAAAATTTCAAGTTCAATCTTCTTTTCAAATGGAGATAGCTTTAAACACCTTGCCGACATCTTATTTCAATAGGCCTATTGTTAAACCAACAAAAGGAAAGTATGTACCTATTTATGTGTGTGGGTTTATATATATGTTTGTATGTGACTTTGGTAGTCAATCAAAGCTGTGAAAACAACATATTTTTTGGTAATGAATGAAAACATCGCAAGGAAATCTGCGTGCCTGAAAGTTCTCCATAATGTTCCTAAAAGTGTGTGAAGATTACCAGTTTGCACTTGGCCAGATAGCCGCACTTATTCTTCGAAAAAACATATAAAAACAAAAAATGATTACAAAAAATGATTATGAAAATAGATACCTATGATGATGATACATAAGTACCTATGTTACAAAAGAACTTATAGGTCATGAGACGAACCAAAATATTTCATAAATAAGTAGCCATAAATTAGAACTCCATTCGTCAGAATTTTCCACATTTTCTATTCGCAACAAGTCAGAGTTGCTTTTTGTTTGACACATACATTTGCATTCAGGCCTCGGCGGATATATGATTCAAAACTCACAGATTTAATTTTCTTTTATCTATGACAACATCATTGACAAATATCTGTGATGATCGCCGTAGTTACCTATCAATCACTCTATCCATAATTGTATGGAATGAAATTTAAAAAAATGTAGAGAATTACCGCTGGCTTTGATAACTCACGTGATCAGTTTGTAAATCGGATAAATGTAATTCCCATACATTTATTGAACGTCATACTGTTTAGGTATGGAAAGAGCCTTCGAAAGGTTTCTATGACAATCGTAGATAAGTTATATTATGACTACTCTTAAGATCTACTACTACTTATTAGTATTAGATCTTACGAGTAGATACGTGCTAGTTATTTAAAGCTAGTGCGTGCTAGTTAACTAATTTATAATTTAAGGCTTAAACATCGTTTTGCTATCTCAATATACCTGTCGATTCGCAACAAGTCAAAAGTTGGGTTTTAGTATGACAGATACGTTTGCATACATGCGGCGGCAGATGTGTTATTGTTACTTTCGCTGCGTTTGAGTAATACAAGGTTTATGGGCACTGAATTTTAAATAAACCACCATGGTAGTTTAGGGCTTTTTAGTTTGAACTAGTCTATTATCTCGTCGTACTAATGTAGTATGTATACTTGTTTATATAATGTCTTTATTTTAAGATATTTATGATAAGCTGAGGACCCCAGATCCTGTCAAATCAAGTAGCATCCTTGTAACATTCGTTCTAATTGATTTCAAGGCTTAAGCTTTGTTTTGGCAGCGATTAATCCACTCACACATTTCGATTCGCAACAAGTCAAAGTTGGTTTTTGTTTGACGGATACATTTGCATACAGGCCGCGGCGGATGTGTGATTAATGTGTTTACTTTCAACGCACGTCCTGATCGCAGCGTCTGATTGATTGATACGAGGCTTTATAGGCCTTTAAATGGAAAACATTTTATTAATGAACGGTTATTGAATTTTAAATGAACCATCGCGGCTGGTCTTGATGAAGAAAATTATATGATGCGTTCAAATATGTATAGGTACTCGATTTTGATTAAATTTCAAGTAAAATTAATGATGTTCTTTTATTAATGACATATTATTATTTATTAAAAACTGCGGTATTTATATACCAACAACAATAATTATGGGTAGGGTATTTTACCACGGAAAAGCATATTCACGCATAAATAAGTAACTTTTTAAATGTTTTACGTGTATGTTTGTTATGACTCTGGCATTTGGAAGTTGTGTGCGTTTGTGGAAACTGAATATTGATTGTTTAGTGGTGAAGTTACTTGAAACAACATAAGGAAACATGTATGTCTGAGAGCTCACCAATGTTCACCAAAGTGTTTGAAGCCTGCCTTAAAACATAAAGTCGACTACTCGTATGTCACACAAGTAAAAATTTCACAATTCTAGACCATATTGCGTTTTGAAGTGCATTCAGTTTTACGCTCTCTGCCAATATCCGTAAAGATAATTTTTCAATGTTCTCAGAAAATGTTTTGGTATGAATCTAGTCTGTTTATTTATCCATGACATACTTAAGTGCCATGATGTTTTTATTCATTTCACTGTTTATCTACCGTTTCGTTTTGTGAATACCCTGGACAGCGTTATGAGCTGTGGCCGAATGCCTCTTATTCTGGGACCCATGGAGCATGTATTAACGGCCTACAAGCCGTATTTAGGTGATTTTGAATGAAGTTTTATGCAAAAACTATAAAGAAAATTACTTTCAAATTTACACGTCATGTATTTTGGGTCTTTAATCTAAAATCGCTAAGAAGCAGAAACACGATTGGATAAAATTTTCTCGATAGAAAGTTCTCCCAAAAGTTGCTCCAAAATCTCAGTTTTTCTATATTTTATCGGAAACTACAATGGATGTAATTGTAATTTTTGATTTAATGTATAGGTAATAATAATATCCTAAAACGCTTAAAACAGATTTTTGATAACTGGCTTAGTTTTTGAGTAATTAGGTAAAACGTCATTTTTCTGCTATATTCTTCCGCGACGCTGCATGTCGCACCTACCAAATCTCCGTGAGAGTGAGAAAGACAAAAATAAATTCAATCAATCCCCTTAACCTACAATTTTGCTCACAAATACGCTTAAAACTATACGAGTACCTCTGCGGTATGTGCCAAGCAAATGTAAAGGTTTTCAGGCAAAATTCTGTTCGCGTGCAGTGTTCGGTTTAAGGTGAACTCTAATTTAATTTAAAAGCGTAACATTCTCGACTGATTACGGCAGTTGTTCTGATAAGAAACAATTTACTCACTCGGTAATTGCTCGTTAGAGTTTGTAAAAAGTCTTCGCATGTCTGGAGGTAACACAAGCTGTTTTGTGTCGTGTAATGCTTCAAGCTGTGATTAATGTACCTACGGCTAAGCCAACGACATTTAAACTTATATTTGAGTTTTCAGAACATGCAGTCAACGTAACGTTACGTTAGAATAAATTATGTGCATGAGCAAAACGTCAAAACGGCAAAATATAAATTAACATGATCCTAAAAACAGTCTTAATTTCAACTTTGACAAAAAAATAAATGATATTCTTGTTTATAAGAACAGCATCATGTTTTGAAATACGAATTTAGCAAATCCTTATTTATTTTGAAGTAAGTAGTGTAAAATAATTTGGATTATACTTCAAAGTGTTTGGTTGGTATTGAATGTACGGTTTCAACCTCTGACCGAATACTACATGTAACACCAACAAAGCACCGGCTCCTGAAAAGTTGTGGCTACTAAAAGTTACGCAGTTGTATAGATAGATGCATTAGAAACGCATACAGAAGACGACAAAAATAACATTTTTACTCTATATCACAAAAGCATTTGTTCTATAAAACCATGTTTCTCGTACAATGCCTGTTCATGTCACTAGTAATAAAGAAGCCAGATACTTAATGCGAATTCCTCCAGTAATTGCCCAGTGAAGGTTTCAGAAATAAGATGTCCGCGTACAATAGCGCAGGTCCTTTGTTATTTAGTCTTTTGTTCTAGTTATAAGACGGAGTGAAAGCCTGCATCCAGCTGTTAACAGACCGGGTGACTTCCAGTTGCCTACTGGATCTGAAAATAATTATAGCCTGTAGACGACTGCGCCGAACAATTTAAGTTTCTATTAGAGGTAAGGTCGGGGGACAGCGATATAGGGTACAATAGAAAAATTATTTTTGTTGTGTCTGAATTTCTGACGTAATATCAATAAAATTAAAGAAATCTGAAACTTCAACTCACTTTTGCTTTGAAAGAAACACTACTGTGCCCTTTTTACGTTTATGATTTGTCCTCACGTTATATTTTGTATTTTTGTTCGTGGACAGCGATTAAGTAAAGACAAGACAACTAAAGTAGAAGATACGCAAATTAACAATACGCAGTAGTAATAAATTACCCTATTTACGTGTCCCAAATTCTTTCTCAGATAAGCATGTCAATTATCATAAAGCTTGTTTAAAGGATTTAACGAATTTGTTTTCGGCAATTTAACCCTCTTACCTAAATACCAGTGGGGACGGTGCCAAAACATAGTTAACGCTACAAGTTACAACTCGATACCGTGTTAAAAGTTAAAAAAGATTCTACTAACATCTTTTATGGGCAATTCCCGTTCATATAGCAGCCAAGTACGTTCAACTGAAGTGCTGAGTTATATCCTTGCATCCTCCGGGGTGTAGTTGTTTTTAACAGCTGTAACGCGGCACATCTCAACTCAGCATCCTTTTAAACACATATTCTTTAATCATTATCGTTATTTGCCTGTCAAGCGGTTTGTGAATTGTCCATAATTGTCCAATTAGTGAAGTCTCCATAGTAGGGTTCCTTTTTTACCCTTCGGGTACGGAACCCTAAAAAAGCAAAGAGGTATGTAGATTTCAACATAAGGTATCCAGACAGACTCGTACTTTCTACATATAGAAAAACGTCACGTAGCAGGAATTGTCATATTGTGTCCATTCAAATTTATAACAAGATTTATAACAAGATACCTCAAACAATTAAAAAAATATTTTAAATGAAAGTAGGGTAAACTCATAACTTTGAATCGAATCATAATTCGAGATGTCGTTTACGTAAAAGAAATCGCTCCAGTTTTACTAACAATTTGAAATAATAAACGGCTACATGGTGAAATTATCAATTCAAGACCGAGTACTGAATACAGCCATTACATAAAATGATCGGGCAATTGATGGATGACCAAATTATTAGTTCTGACTACGACACCAAGGCAACCAGATATTTATAAAAATTGCAATAAAAAGTTAAAAGGAATAAATTAAAAAGTAATGTAATTAAAAAAAAACAATAATTAATTAGCCTAAAAACTCCCGGTATAAAGTAAATTTAAACAAAATTAATATTGCAACCATCACAGAGCATGCCAACGTTGAAATGGAGTAAGATAACAAGAAAAATTCTCACGAAAAAATTCAAATTCTATTTCCCAGGAATGTTAACTAAAATGAAAAGTGCTCGAAAGAAAATTACGTAGAACCTCCACTAACAGTTCGGGCGACTTTGAAAACTTGTTTAATCTAACTTGTGGCAATGCCGCTTTTTTGCTACAATGCTACTTTGGTTTGCGGAATGGTTTGTACGGAATGTTTAGGGTTGTTCTTTTGAAAGGTTTCGTGTACAGATATTTATCTCACTTCACTGTCTGTCTGTAATTCCCAGATTATAAATAGTAGATATAGTGGATTACCTTTTTTATATACAGGACCTCGGCCTCCAGGGGAAATGGGAATCGGATGTGGGGCTTACATCCACAAAAACTGTCTTTTTCCTAGTTCAATCCGATGGTGGGAATAAGTAGAAGATAATTTTTATAAATAAATTAAATTAAATAACATTTTGATCTTCATGGTAATGATTTATTGATAGGTTAAAAACTGAATTCTGTGTAGAAAGTAAATAAGTTTAAACTATAATGACCATAGAGATTTTCTGTGTAAAATATTATTATAATTCCCTAATAGTTAATACTTATACTGAAGAGTTAAATTTATTAACAGTGAATAATTTAATATTATGATTATGACAACGTCCTGAGTCACTCATTTATTGGCTCGGACCAACCTCTCGGTCCTAAAAGCGCTTTGCTTTATCCCATTTATCATATAGACTTAAGATAACTAAGGTTTTTTAGAATGTATTTTAGAAGGATTCTGATGGGAATTAAAAAAATCCAACCTGGCCAAAAATCGAAGCTAGTTTATACTAAACGTAATGTAAGAAAAGACGTGGTTTAGTTCACATTGTCACATTATCAAGCCTAGCACCTATTGACCAAGATAATTAATTTTTGCATAGTTTCCCTGTACCTGAAACGTCAATTTTCTTCATGTTTTCCTGCACAATGGACATAAATGTTAATGTTTACTGTGGCTACCTATTCAAGTGTATACTGTATAGTATGTGAGTGTATATAGTACATCTCGTTCCAGCCGTCCAGTGTACATGCATTGCTCATGGGAAATCTAGCCACTGTTGATTCAATAGATTTTTTCGCTTTCCATCCCTTTGTGTAAACAATGAAAATACCGAGAACAATGAGATTAGACAGATGGTAGAGCGGCGGTAACATTATTAATATAAAGGCGGAATTTTGTATGTTTGAGAGTATATGTTTGTTACTTCATAACGTCACACGTCACAACTGCTGTTTTGATATGGCTGAAATTTGGAATGGAGGCAAATAAGAACCTGAATTGATACAAATTTCTTTAGATTCTATAAATTCCAATAGCATAACAAATGTATCTTTTGTATAGACTTTAATAATTGGACATAATAATTACATAACCAACTTGATTTTGTCCGGAAAATATAAAATTTATTGCCCTAACACAAATATTTGTTTGTAGGTACTGAAAACTAAATATTAGTATTAGGGTAATAAAATGTATGTAGATATTTCAAAATATACGTTCCGTTTTAGTATGTCATTTAATTGGTATCAAATGAAAAGTTCAAATTACAGATATAGGAATCAAGCAAGGCAAAAACAATCATTTTACTGTGTAGGTAGTAACAAATAGTTAAATTAAAATGAAATAAAAATTAACGAAACTCCACCACCAGTTTTGGCTCGTTCTTATTGAATTTGGTGGGCTCTTTTATATAAATACAAGTAGGGCGCGTGGAGGTGCGGGCCACATGTGGCCCGCGTGCTCTCTTCCCGCCCATAAAAAATCCCTTCAACATTCGACATACATTTTTCTATGAAAAAATAAATTCCGCCATTTTGAATTTTTTTCTGTCCGTCAAATAGACCTTCGGGTCCTGATCACTTCTTGTCAAGAAACCACTTTTCCGTCTTTTATACTTTCCGAGATATCGACAAAATTCGTTTGGCGGCCATTTTGAATCCGCCATTTTGATATTTTTTTCAGCTAACTGCCAATTGGATGACGTCTCGAATGACATTTGGTCGAGCACCCTCCACCTATCTGCAATACCCTTGGCTGTGCTCTTCACCCGTCTTCGAAATCCTCAATCATCAGCTCTCTCCATATTTTTGTTCTTAATCATTTTTCCCTTCTATACGAAATGGTTATTGAAAAAAAATTTTTTCATACAAAATTGTTCAGGAGAGGTGATCAATCAGTCAGTCAATCAGTCAGTGAATCAGCACAAGCAGCTATATATATATTAATCTCAAAAAATCACGCTGACCCGTTGCTCCGTTGTGGCGTGATTAAAGGAAAAACAAACTAACAAACTCAGTTTCACATTTATATAATAAGATTTGATAGGATTAGAATTTTCTGTATACATTTTTCATGACTGATTTATGAGTTGTTAATATTGAACATAATCTTTGTAGTTACATATTCGGTTTTTTTTATCGGACTTAAAAAAAACTTTGCAGTAGTTTAATTTTAAAAACTGTAGATGGGTATGGTTTTAATTTTAAAAACTGTAGATGGGTATGGTTAAATTTGCATATCTGGCTCAGCGCCAAGGTTTTGTATAGCTCACTTCGCTTCACATTTTCAATTCGAGACAAGACTGAAGTTGACAATGATATACCAAAATACGATTTTACTTAGTTTTTCCAAACTTTATCGTCAAATAAAGTTTTTAAACCTTAGAAGAAAGCCTGGAGTAGAGCCCCTTCAACCAATTGTTACTAATTTTGACATTAAAACAAGGAAAGCCCCCTACTTCCCACTCTACCACAAATTTCAATGTTTGTCATATTTTTGGCAATTATAGTAATAAAAAATGATAATAAGTAGCAAGATGCTTAAGCCAATTTGTACTAGAGGTGATACAAATATACTTGAAGCTTTTGGGTATTAGACTTTCAGGACAAATTCCGTCACAGATTAAATCCTTAAAATAAGATGTCAAAATATATAATTAATATACACAAATACATAATTTCTTCCCAATTTTATTGCCTATCCTGTAGGTGCCATATCAAAGGCAAGAATTGAACCTAAAGGTATTCAAATGAAAGACGATTGAATCTATGACCTTACCAATTTTAGTTCATTCATTATGCACTATTGACGTTAACATTTTAACTGGTATTACTTTTTGATAGATCTTTTCTTTTGAGCGCCATGTGTGTATCTTTGGCCTATACCTATATCAACGATAAATAATCGTTATTGCGTTTGACACAAACATTTGCATACAGTTCGCGAGTGTGATTTATTGTTTTACTTGTGAACACGGGGCGTATTAATTGCTGTTTTTAATTGTTTAGACAGCGTCGTTCTCACTTTAATTGGCTTTAACGGCGTACAAGCCGTATTTAAGTGATTTTGAATAATATAATATATAATATAATAATAATCTCTTTATTTGCAAAAATTACATACTTGATTACAAAAAAAAATATTATGGCCTCTAACTCCCAAAAAAGTATAAACTGTGGTATGGGAGTTAGTGACTTCACAATTACATATAGTTGTTTTATTTATTTTGCATCTAAAGGCATTGTTTGCATACAATAATGTGCCAACTTATAATTATAAAAAACATAGTTGTGTCATGTGTCATATTATGTGCATTTATGAATGTCTGTGCGTATGTAAGTACATTTATAGATATGTGTGTGCATGTGTGTTTGTGATGTGTGTGTGTGTGTTTGTGTGTGTGTGTGTGTGTGTGTGTGTGTGTGTGTGTGTGTGTGTGTGTGTGTGTGTATGTAAGCTAGTGTTATGCGCAGATATTTTGGTCCATTTGTATGTGCTAACATAATATTAGATAAATAATATTAGATAAATAATATTAGATAAATAAATAGAGGATTTTAAACATCTGTATAATATGGAATCTATGTAATATGTTTACTAATGTTTTACAAAATCTATTGTACTAATTCATCACAATAATACAAAAGTATTTCATAGAAAGTTACTTTAATACAAGAAGATTTTAAGTTTAATGGATATATCCATAGCTCAACTGATACGTTTTAATAAGTTTTCTGTCTCATCGTAACTTAGCCTTTGTAAATACTTAGTGACAGTATTTTTGCAATTAAACCTATTCATTTCATATATCGAAAGTGTTTTATTTAGATTATTGTATAACGTCTTCCCCAAATAGCATTGGAATCGTTGTGCGAAACGTGTGCGGAAATGCCGAATATTGAAAATTTTAAATTTACGTCGCTTATTATGTCTGTCAGCTACTAGTTGTTCTAATGAGCCATGTTGGTTTAGTATTACACGTAGAATATACAACTGTCGGACCGTCAGGACTTGGGCTTCAGTATATAAATCCGATGTTGGAAATAGCTTAGGTAGTTTTAACATGACTTTCAACACAGCACGTTGAGCCCTCTCTAGTGGTAGCAGATTTGTTTTAGCAATCCCTCCCCATGTTTCAATGCAGTACAACGTAATAGACTGACAGAGTGCCATATACATGACTTTCAAGATTTTGGGATTAGCTATGTGACGGACATTTTTAAAAATTGCAGTCAGTTTTCTAACACGATTTGCTATTACATCTATATGTGACGCAAAAGAAAGTTGGTTATCTATCACGACTCCAAGGTATTTGATTTCTGCTGGTCTATCAAGCGATGTGCAGGAGCAATTGTCAGTTCTTTTCAGGTTTAAGCAGCCGTAGGTGTGCGAAGTAAGTTTGTACAGGGCGGTGGAGGGTTGCGAACTTTTTAGCATCGAAAAAGTGACATATTTAGTTTTACCCGAATTCAGAATAAGACGATTCCGTCCTAATCCCTGTGAAATTAGATTTAAGCCCTGCTGTGCATAATGGAAGGTCTGGTCCCAACTCTGACCCCTAAACACCAATGCTGTATCATCAGCAAATGAGAAAACTTTACCATTTTTTAGGTTCATATTGCATATGTCATTGATAAAAATAAGGAAGAGGGTTGGTCCAAGAACACTACCCTGGGGAACTCCGTGTTTGATAGGAAGCGGATCACTAATGTATTTACCTATTTTAATACTTTGATATCTGTCACTAAGGTAATCTTGAAACAACTGGTGCTGAGTGCCCCGAATTCCTATGTTATTCAGCTTACGCAGCAAAAGAGGAATAGACACGGTATCAAATGCCTTGGTTAGATCTAGAAATATGCCAATACAATTGTCACCACTGTCTAGACTTTTAACTATTTCCTCCGTAAGAGCCGCTACCGCATCACCAGTACACTTTGATTTGCGAAAACCGAATTGGTTATAAGATAGCAATTTATTAGATTCTAAGAAATTCATGAGCCTTTTGTTCATAATTTTTTCTAGAACTTTGGATAATGAGGGAAGTATTGATATGGGCCTATAGTTAGTAACAAGATTTTTTGGGCCTTGCTTGTGAATGGGTGTTACAATAGAATGTTTAAGAATTTTAGGAAAAACACCTGTGTTAATTGCTAGATTACAGATATGAAGGATAGGCCCGCTGAGAAGTTCTATGTTACCTTTGAGTATTCTGTTTGAGATTTGGTCAATACCTGGGGCTGAATCAGATTTTAGTGATTTAATAATTCCCACTATTTCTGAAAGATCAGTTTCATTTAAAACAAAAGAGTATGATGGAGAAGGTAAATTTAGCGGTAGGGAGGTGTTATCCACACTTTGATTAGTTACAGAGTCAGCTATGCAGGCACCTATAGATACAAAATATTCGTTAACACTGTTTACGGTTGCCATAGGATTCTCATTTTCATTTAGAAGATTGATTGAGGACGTTTTTTCTTTTTTAAAATGTGTAATTGAGTTTACAACTTTCCAAGTTTGTTTAATCCCTTCAGAACATGCTTTTTCCAGTTCAGAACTTTCATACTGCTTTTTAAGTTTTTTAAGTAAATTATTACAAAAATTTCGATAGCGCGTATACGCAACTTTGTGCATAAGATTTAAAGGTTCCTTTTTAAATTTTTTGTACAACTTGTCTCTATTCCTCATACATTTTAGTAGACCTGGTGTAATCCAGGGTTTTAGTGGTGTTTTGCGCCGTGAAAGTATTTTTTCAGCAGTGTTGTTCTTGACAACTGAAGATAAGATGTCTATAAAAAGTTCTGTCGCTTTGTTACAGTCGTGGATGTTTAAAACAGCAGTTAATAAGGTTTTACGTAAAAACTATAAAGACAATAAGACAAGTAATAAGACAAACCTTTAAATTTAAACTTAATGTAAGTATTTTGGGTCTTTAATCTAAAATTGCTTAGAGCAAAAACACGATTGGATAAAATTTTCTCGACAGAAAGTTCTCCCAAAAGTTGCTCAAAAATCTCAGTTTTCCTGTTTTATATCGGAAACTACAATGGATGTAATTGTAATTTTTGTTTTAATGTGTTGGTAATAACAATATCCAAAAACACTTAAAACCGATTTTTGATAACTGGCTTAGTTTTTGAGTAATTAGGTAAAATGTTGTTTTTCTGTTATATTCTTCTGCGACGCTGCATGTCGCACCTACCAACGTATCCGTGAGAGTGAGAAAGACAAAAATAAATTCAATAAATCCCCTTAAGCGGCGGCGAAATTAATTTATGATCAACGCCAAATTAATTTTGTTGTACAAGAATATTAGAAAAAATACCTATGCCTCACCTTTTTATCCATTCTCTCAACTGAGTCTGACGATGTGAGAAGTTTGGGTATCCCACCGTGCAAGCCAATTGCGCGTTGGCAGTCATGTCACACATTTGAGAACACACAGGTACATTTAATTATCATCAGTTTTAATTGCCTCCCAGCTATAAATAATAATTATTTAAATTTTTAACAAACAATACCGTCTTCAATTCTGATAGAACTACCCCTGAAATAGTACATCCTTTGCAATAAAAAAAGAATAATGGAAAGCGGTTGGCATGATATTGTGTTATTCTTCCATTTTTCAAGCACATACTTCGCTTCTTATGGATGCCACTGTCAGAATTGGATCATTTTGAAATGTGAAAGCGTCAGCAAAATCAGTTCACTTGGTCGAAAGTTACAAACATAAAAATCACAGTCGTATCGCAAACTTCCTCCTTTTTTGAAATCGGTTGAAACAAATGTCAACCAAGAAAGAAAAATGATTAAGGAAGTAATATTATCGCTTAGCACTTCTGCGCAAGAAGCGAGAAAAATTCCCAAAAATTAATTATCCCCTCACACAAAATACCATTTCCTCTCTGAGTCGCTCCGCGGTAAATCACGACGTATGAAGGAGGTACATTGAAGGCTGGAGATTAAGCCCGAGTTATTAATCCCTACTAGGACGCGCTCATACCTGGCTGTCTAGCTTACAGGCCAAGAGACAGCTGCTTGAATATAGCACCTATAGATAAACTAATTTTTTATGTTTATTGCACAATAACTTACAAAAATCTATTCGGTCGTAATAATTTTTGTAAGTTATTGTGCAATACATATAAAGAATTTGTTTATCTATAGTTGCTATATTCAAGCAACATAGCGGTAGCGATCCTGCCGTCTGCGTCAAAGGTCGTGGGTTCGATTCCTGCAACTGGAAAAAGTTTGTGAGATGAACATGAATATTTCTCAATATATTTACTGTATATCAAATATTAAGTACATTTATTTACCCGTCATCTAGTACCCATAACACAAGCTAAGTGTAAAATATCCTGATAATTATGTATTTATTTATTTAACAAAAAGGCGGACATAATAAAGTCCGCATTAAGGACCAGGTGACCTCAGGGCGTGTGAAAAAAGTACATTTTGGTTCATTAGTGAGATTGTGTTTGTTTTTACGGTTTCAGTTTTTAACAAATCCTACCTAAAAAAACCTAAGTGTTAATCCAGGTGTTATATTAGTATTTTCATTCCAAATTCAAACCAAATGATTCCGAAATCAATCCTGAACGTGGAACAAATACAGACTCACATACAAACTTTTGCCTTTGTTAGTACTAATATTTAGTGTGACTGGCTCACTGGCCCCTACTTCAACCGAGTGATACGATAAAATAAAAAAAATTTCATCGCAAGAACAATAAGTTTTTTCTGAACAAATAGAGTAACACTGCAATATTATACCAATCTACTCGAACTAGATCAAACAATTTGCGAAATTAATATTCGCAATTTACAAATAGTGTAGAATTTTCAAATATTATTGATAGTAGATTTGTTAATAAAGTCGTATTTTGTTTTGTATAAACTGTTATGGATTAGCTCCTGTTGCCTCTAATAGTATAAACCGGTATCATTACGTGCTAGAAGACTTGACATGTTTTATATATCATTCATTAAAATATAAGACTCACTGCGAAGTAATAAGCAAAGAGTATGATTTTAATATAAAAAATACGTGAAATGAAATTTCTATCTTCACATGCTACGTAATTTTGAAAAATTTTGTATGGGAAAGTTTAACAAATTAGAAGGGGAAATAGAGCAAAAATTCTGGTCAATATCCATCTTTATTCAGTTTCATGTCTTTGAATTTAATAATTTAACTAGTACATATTATTATTTTAATTAATCATTGGCAAAAGCTAGATTATGATTTAGTTAAGTATATTTACGTTAGTCATTGAAATTGTACAATATATTTCATTATTCGTTCTCTATACGTTTCTAAGCCATTAATCAGATTGTGATGAAACTGTGGTATTATGTTTTGAGGATGGCCATAAAGATTCAGAGCCAAAAATCTATTTAACACTTAGTGAGTCTATATACTTCGCAGCGATTATATTATAGGATTCTAGCGGTGTTCGGTAGATGCCGATAGATGGCAAACCCGCGCAATAGCACACATTGACAGAGTTTTCGACGAGCTTTCTATAAAAACAAACACCTACGTCATACGCTCGGACCCCCAGCGGTCCCCAGGCATAACACCTGCTGGTGAAAAATTTCTCTTATGCTCTCAGAACCGGCAAAGGTGATTGTGAAAAATATTGGTGTTGAGTTTTATTCAATGCTTTTACGCGAAAGACGCTGTTATCAATGCAAGTTACTTCTGAATGCCTTCACATGTTTCAAAAATCAATTAGTAGGAGAGCCATCGGTCCATCATCAGATACGAATTGTGATTTTATGGTGCCAACTTTGCACAGCTAAGGTTAGTAGCCTGAAATGAAGTAGACGTTTCTGAGGGGGTGTTATGGAGTGATCAAAGTTGAAATCTTCTACCTTTTGGTTGCTTTATTTATTGCAAGTTAAAGTTCATGCTAGTGGGTAGCAGAATTGCAAAATAAATTTTTTATAGTTTAAAATTTTCAGCAGGAAATATTATTTGAAACTATTTTTTTTGTAATAATGTTTACAGCTTATTAGGCGATGTATCACAGAAGATGAAAATAACTACAAAATCTAAAAGTTTTATATGTATTAAGAAGCAAACAATGCTGTTACTACATAAAAAATATGATGTAAAAAAAATATGATGTACAAACATGTGACACTACAAATCGCAGTCCATAAGTTCAATTCTAAACTCCCCCTCAAATTTTCCATTCCCGCTCGACAGTTTAATTGGAGAACGCTTAATGGATTATTCGATTTCCTCACATTGAATATTCAGTTCGTGATAATTTTGCTTTTGGAGGGAACATTTCAAATTGTTAATCCCGTTATTGTAGAATTATGAAAAACGGCTTCTTTCAGTTCAATGTTTCTGTCTATTTTCAAACTTTTTAACTTTATCCGCTTGTCACTGAAAACTTAATTTAACCAACTTACTATTATCAGGCCAGTCTCACTTATCACGTGGCCGTCTCGGCTACTAGTAGGGGTCCGGTTATTAATTTTCTAAATATGTCATTGTTATAAGTTTGTGTTAAGAAACTTGCAAATATCTTGCATCTGCATAGAGCTTCCACCGCTAAGTGAATAATAAGCCTTTACAAGAACCTTTCTAATGAGAAAGTTATATACATATTTACAAATATTTTTGAGACAAAAACTAGATTATGAAATGCCAAATAATATGATGGCAATTATCTTATCAATAATTGAACACATGGCACTTTTATGTTACGTTTATTGACAATTTTGACTCTAGCATCATTCCAACGCATGAACGGTCTTAAGATATTGATCGCAACTTTTCTCTGTATCAGACCATTAACTGAAACAATTATTATATAAACATGATGCCATCCATGAATTTTGAACTCCACGGCGTAGCAGCGCTACGCCATTAGCTCTATGTTTATTTAAGCGTACTAATAGCCGATTTTAGCAATCGCTCATAAACGTCTATTTGCCTATTTACCTTGACTGCTAGAATTACCGGCGTGAGCTAATTTTAAGCGGATAAATGATTCGCTTGGATCCCCAAATTGCGGCATCGATCCTCTTTAAGCGGTAATCCCGGGCGATACGCTCTTTGCTGCCGTGATCTGGGCGATTAAGACGAATTAATTATACATACTTAATGGCCATTTATTATTCAAATGAGAGGGAAATTTATAGCTCCTTCAGGATAACAAAGTGATTTTAAAGGTAAATAATAGAGAGGATTTTCACGTAAGACTGACTACTGGTATAAGGAAAAAGCTTACGCTTCGTTAATAAACAAGAAGCCGCCAAAGGTTTCAAAAGTTTCTATACCTTTTACCGTAACAGATAAGTTACTACGTTGCACATTGGTAACAATATACAACACAGGCGTGTTTGTTCACTGCTAAAAAGAGCCCCTTCACCTTGGCTCCTACTTTCCAAAGTATATCCGTTCCGATTGGCGATTACATCGAGCTTCTGGGTATCACCATCTCACCCAATCTCAATTTTGGGAAATGCATCGAAGCTAAAGCAAAAACAGCTGCTAAAAAACTAGGAATCCTCAACAAGGTTAAGCGGTACTTCACGCCCAAACAGCTTCTGACGCTATATGAGGCTCAGGTGCGTTCCGGCATGGAGTACTGTAGTCACCTTTGGGATGGTTCTGCCAAGTATCAGCTCGATGCATTGGACTCAGTTGATCGCCGCGCTCGCAGAATAATCGGCAAGGAATCGCTAACGCGGGCAAAACTGCTCAGCTTACAACATCGGCGCAACGTTGCCTGTTTAGCGGTTTTTTACAGGATATACTTTGGTGAGCGTGCTCAGGAACTACATAACCTTGTACCTCCTTCACCTTTCTACCATAGGACTGCAAGACGCCGAGAGCGGTGGCATCCTTATGTGGTTGACGTCCAACAAACTCGCACGAAACGTTTTTCCTCCACGTTTCTGATACGAACCGCTAAGGTGTGGAACGCCCTTCCAGCCTCCGTGTTTCCAGCCAAGTACAATCTAGGTGCCTTCAAGAGAAGAGTGAATAGGCATTTTCTAGGCAAGCGCGCTCCATCCTAGACCTCATCATTGCTTTCCATCAGGCATGATTGTCGTCAAGCGCAAGCCTATCTACAATAAAAAAAAAATATATTGCAAATAGAACAGAGAAACGCACATAGCACTATACATACAACAAATAAAGTGATGAGCAAAAAGCCATTATTGCATTATTGCCATAGACAATCCAACAGACCAGAAACTAACTTTATTATATTGACAAACAATCCCTTCCAGTAAACTTTTCTTTTAGGTTCAAACGATAAAATTAAATTATCAGATTCAGCAGTTTTCAAATAGGTATACTTACCTATTATATTCTTGCCACCGAACAGCATTTAAATATATTTTTTGAAGTTGTCTTTGACACACTTTTGCCACTATTTATATTTAATATTCTGTGTAAATTATGTTATACATATTAGGTCCTTACATATGAAATTGGCGTTTTGTATGGGAGGAACATAAAGTCGATTTTTTTTAAATATAATATATATATTTAATCAAAGTATGTACCATTGCTATCTATGCACTTTTGCCACCTTATAGGTAGTTCATTGATCCCTTTACTAAAAAAGCCATTCGGACGGGAATCAATAAAATCTTTGAAAGCGCTTTGGACTGCCTCATCGGAGTTAAATTTTTTCCCTTGTAAGAAGTTATCCAAATTTCGAAAAAAATGGTAATCTGTTGGAGCAAGGTCCGGGGAGTAAGGTGGATGTCTTAGGCATTCCAATTGAAGCTCCTCTAATTTGGTAGCCGTCTGTTGTGCAGTGTGTGGTCTAGCGTTGTCCTGAAGCAGCAGTGGCCTAGAACGATTGACCAGCCTCGGTTGTTTAGCAGCTAGCTTTTCCATCATGGATTGCAGTTGCTGACAATAGATATCCGCCGTAATCGTCTGGCCAGATTTAAGAAACCTGTAGTGAACGACGCCGGCGCTAGTCCACCAAACGCTCACAAGTAATTTTTTTTGAGTCAATTTTCGTTTGGGGCAGGATTTGGCTGGTTTGCCAGGGTTCAACCATTGCGATGAGCGTTTCCGATTATCATACAGGATCCATTTTCCATCACAGGTAATGATTCGATTTGAAATCCCTTCATTACTGTGCCGGTTGAGTAATGTAACACAGCAGTCTACGCGCGTTTGTCGGTTTGCTGCACTCAATTCATGAGGTACCCACCTTTCAAGCTTTTTCACCTTCCCAATTTGCTTCAAGTGAACTAAAACAGTTTTATCACTAACACCGCAGCCTGCAGCTAGCTCGGACGTGGTTTGCGATGGATCCGCTTCCACAATAACCTTCAATTCTTCATTGTCAACTTTGGTCTCCGGCCGTCCACGGGGCTTGTTCCGCAGGTCGAAATTTCCAGAACGAAAACGTTGGAACCAAAAACGCACTGTGTTTTCTTTTGCGACACCCTCGCCGTACACATCATTAATCCTTCGAGCCGTTTCTGCAGCACTGGTGCCACGATGGAACTCGTACTCGTAAATAACGCGATATTTCAAGTTTTCCATTTTGTAAACAGAGTGGCGCAAAAAAAAAACCAAAAGAGAAAAAAACAAATGAATTACGATTTTCAAAACACAAAAGCATGAGTAAATAGCTGTATAAATTTGAAATTGGAATTTCTAACCAAAGAAGAGATATTTGAGATCAAAGTGGCCAGTACGACAAAACGCCAATTTCATATGTAAGGACCTAATATATACCAAGGCTAATGCTTTTAAATATTCAACATCAACTATTTTAAACCCGCGGTGAGTCTAAAATCTCAACGTCATAAGGTTTCATAGGATCCAGATTCGCTATTCAAAATACTGACGTTATATATTTCTCAACAATTTTCATGAAAAGCGCATTATATTCTAACATCGCGATCGTAGAAGGCAGTGACATTTTTGCGACGTCACATATTGCTTGATATATTGTGTGCCAAGCTTAAATTTTACTAAGCTGTTACTCGTGATTCCGTCCACGTTTTCGTTTTTTTTTTTTCATATTGGAGACTCCAAATTTTCCATGAGCATTTGGTGGATAGGAGCCTTTTACGTAAGTGAAACTCTTTTGTTAAGATACGAAGAGTGACCTATGTTACTCTTCTTGAAAGAGTATCTTTCACATCGAACCAAAACATGTAAACAAAACACAGCGTCATTAGTATCTTTTTTAGGGTTTCATACCAAAATCTTGAAAATAGAAAACTTTGGGTGAGACTTATTACTGTGAAAAATTGAAGGTATTTAATGTTTAATAAAAGTATAGGGTACTCCATATATTTTTTGAATACATTCGAACCACCCTAAACAAGTTAAAGCACGGACATTTCAAGGGAAAACCGTAGGGAGTTCCTTAATATTTTTATCAGAACATTTTGAGGCACATTTCGTCCCGACATTAGATCCTCAGGAGATTTTGACTTTACAATGTAAAATAAATTAATCTGCAAAAAAAAACGCCTGCTTCAATTCAATATTTAATATTTTTATTTCGTATGTACGCGATATCATTTCCGAAACTTATAAAAGGTTATAACATTTTCTATTAACTTACAGAAATTATTCAATACCGCACGCAGCGGGCGTCATAATTTTATGGGTAAATAAAAAACCCCGGGGGAATAGGGTTCATTTATCACGGCTCGGGTTCCGCACATTAGCCCGTCCCATTTGGCAGCATTGGCTCTCGACGCATTTGCATGAATTTGGCCTGCACACAGATGTTTAAACGTTACTTCACCAACAGATAGGACTGTGACGTCATATATACTAATCGTATTTTAGATCGTGTAATCTCAAAATGGACGCCTCTCCACGTGTTAACGCTTACACATTGAAAGAATAATGTAGTTGAGAGGCGCTCAGTTTTAAATAAGACGATGTCTGCCATTGTAGCAAATAATAATCTGAAGTTCTCATCAAAGTTATCAAACGCGCGAACTAGAAACGATTAAACTCTAATTGGACAAAATAAAGGCAGAATAAAACTACAAGTGAAGTTGAAGTACATAATATAAGAAACGTAGATCATAAACATTTACACTAAATTAGAGAGTCCGTTGATTCTCTCCCGATGACGCGATGACGTTTAGATAAAAAATCAACTTTGTTAAATTAACATTAATTTAGATTATATAATTTATTACTTTTTAGAAACTTTTTGGGTCAGAGATATTTTTAAACTTTAAGAACAAAAATACTTTTAGTTTCAAAAATATCTGCTCTGCTTTGTAAATATATCTCTTCGGGCCTGAATATGAAAACTTACGACGAAAATAGGAGTGATTTCCATAATGAATTTCACTTCTGTAAAACATTTTTGTTCTTGAGTTCCAACTGGAAAAGACATTTTTACAAGTTTTACGACTACGATATCTTCATTTGCATCATCACTTATCATCAGGTGGGGTAAAGTGATTTGCCAAAATTATATTTAAGAAAAAAATCTTTACTATTTTTTTTAACAACGATTTAGTAATATCATGGAATTCCAAATAATTGTATAATTAAACTGAATGACCGGGAAAACGTTGTTTTGCCAAATAGGGGTATGAAAAATACCTTACAACCTATTCTACCAAATGTAGTTTAATTTCATAAAATCGGTCAAGCCGTTTCGGATGAGATTATCAGAACTAGACTAAATTGAAATGGGACCACACGATTCACCCAGTCACAAGTTATGAGTAAACATAAATAAACATACAGTCGAATTGAGAACCTCCTCCTTTTTTGAAGTCGGTTGAAAACGTTTACGTAAATCGTTTGGATGCCCATAGCCCTGAATTTTCTTATCAGTGATTACAAATGAAGTGTCCAATGCATTTATAAATAACACAACACCAACAACCACGTCAACATAAAAAAATTGGTTAGGGTTAAAATAGCTGTATCCTAAACAGCTGTATTGAAATAAGTCCCAACACAAACGCGCCTAACGCTATTTATTACATAGCGTCAAAAGCACCCCACTTACCTGCGAATAGTTTTCGTTCGGGAAATGGAAAATTTCATTTGGCAACATCTCGTATCGACACAATTTTCTTGTCTCCACTCAAATTCGACAACGCCCTTACGCATCACGAACCTTTTATCCGAAAAGAGCAAGCGGACAATTTGGAAGACATGTTTGGTTAGCTTTCTTTATACTCCAATGGATAGAAATACCCTTAAAAGACTGAAAGAAAGGACCTATGTTTCATGGACGTCTATAGGGAGATAGTTGTGACTACACCGAGTCTTGTCTGGGGGGCTATTCACGTAACGTTTTCGCACACTGGGTGATGTTAAAAAATGAACACTGAAAATTGACTTTACGTCTATTGGTTTAGGGTGCGAAGTTGAATGTATTTCAACAAAGGAAATACAATCTTTCAACTTTATCGTGCAAAGTAGAAAAAATTGTAATATCACGATTGTCGACCATGTTGCGTTTTGAACTACAATCGATTTTACGATCTATATTAAAAGTCACATACACAGATAAATGTAATAATTGTTGCATGTGCTTTTTGCATCTTCATGGAAATTCGCCGATAACCAAGCCATGAGAATAATACGCGTGTAAACGTCTCTTAACCCTTTTTTTCGGTACAGGAACATATTTTTTTCAAGTTATTTACATCCAAAAACATCCCACTGGCTCTTTTACTATCTGTTATGCTCCTACGCCAATATCCGATATGATAAAGGAAATGCGTTTACCTTTGCGTTTTACGTTTATTGTAAAAGATAATGGGTTATAGAGCCAAACGGTTACGTAAAAAGCTTTGCTATTATCTTTTATAATCTGTTTCAATTTTATACTTCCCTTTACCTTGAAGCTTCCTTAGGATCTGATAACCACCTTTTGATTAGTGTCAAAAAACTTAGGCACAAGTGTCAAGTTTTTGGATGTGAAATATTTTTTTCTTTTACTCTATACAAGTTAGTACTTGACTGCGATCTCATCTGATGGTAAGTGATGATGCAGTCTAAAATGTTATCGTACTAACTTGGAAGGGTACGTAAATTTACCCCAACGGTTTCTACAAGCATCGCACCGGAACGCTAAATCGCTTGGCGGTGCGTCTTTGCTGTTAGGGTGGTATGAATGAATGAATGAATATTCTTTTATTGCACACCACAAAGAAATAAAAGGACATCACAAAACAACAAAAAAACAAGATAATAGGTACACTATTTGGCGGCCTTATCGCTAACTAGCGATCTCTTCCAGGTACGGTAACTAGCTACGGCCGAAGCCTCCCACCAGACTAGACTTGAGCCAATTTAGAAATTATAAAATCCAAAGTGGCCCATGGCGGATATTGAACCCGCTACCTCCCACTGGCCAGGAAGGTCGTCGCTCAGTCTTAAAAAACAATACCTACTTACAAAAGGAATTTTGTAGGTATTGTTTTTTAAGAATGAGCGTTGTCCCAATAGGTATAATCTAAAAGTTTTTGTCCGATGCATTTCATCCCAGGACAGTGCATTGCAATGCATACCATGCACTGTATTGCGATCTTCATCCTGAGACATCAGATACAGTGCTTTTGAAACTTTAACACAGCTTTACTGTTTCACAACAGTATAACATCTGACACTGCGGTGGTAACTGCAAGCGCCAAGACTACCAATAAATCTTTATTACCTGATGGTACCTTTTCCAATGGCGTATTTCAATAGTACATTTCGATACAAGTGCGGAAAGTGTCATTTCTTTACGAGTCCCGGGTTGTTGACCCAAGCCGAAGGCGCGGGTCAACTATAGGGACGAGTGAAATGACAATTCCGCACGTGCATCGAACGACGTTTTTTAATACATTTGCGAAAAAATAAAAGGAAAAATCATTGAAAAATAGTTTAATTATTACTTATTGGACATATAATAATTGACATTACAATTGGCACAATTGTTCTAAGTAATTTTAAACGTGTTGTCCGGCAAATTTAATGTATTTTAACACCATAATTATCGTAGATGGCTGATATTTATTGGATAATTCCAAAAAATAAGCCATTATAACATTCTCCGACATCGAATTCACTTTATTTTTGCTCTTCCAATCCATAAATTGCTCGTACACATGTACATATTTTTCTTGAGATTTTCCCGGTAAAAGCGACTCGGCGGCAATTTTAGCTTTGTCATATATATCTGGCGGTGTTAATTCCATATTAAATTCATCACAATAACTATTTGAGCTCATTTTTTCACATTTCAATCGTAAAGAATTGTAAAAATGGCGCGGGCAAGTTTTTTTTTTAGGGACAAGACTTTTTTGTTTTGGTAGGGTAATGGCTCTTGTGAAATGAGCCATAAATGGCAATAATTTATCGAAATTCAATTTAATTTTAATTGTGTTATTAATTTATACTCTACGTATATATTATAAGAATAAATTTATTTTAAATTTAATTCATTTATTAATAGATTTAAGCTGTAAAATATTCATTTCGAGCAATAATTTTGCATATAAAACTTTTTTGATTAAAAACCTCCATGCATTTGATATTCTGTGGTTATAATGGTATTCTGTGGTTGTATCTACCTATGCAGGAGGAAAACAAAAAAGTACTAGTGCGTAAAAGAATAACTTTGCGCACGCTAAACATACATGGAAATGACAACTTTTTGAGCAAATGTGTTAAAAAATAATAATCGGTCATGTTCCGTACTATCAAAACCTTCCCACCAAAACCTCTGCCCACTAGATTCAAAAACGAAAAAAAACCCCACGTTTGTTGTATAGGACCCCCCTCAATTTATTACTATTTAAAAACTAAAACTTAAAAAAAATTACATAATATTTAATTCTTTTAAGTGTCTACCTGTTGGCTTTTATCAATATCGAGCAAAATATTTATTTTATTCTATTTTTTTATATCAACAAAAATACATATTCATTCATATATAAAAAGCAGCAACAAAAATACATATTCACAAATTTCACAAATTTTCACAAATTTCAGGAGTTATAACTATCACGGTTCAAGAGATACAACCGTGTGATAGACGAACGAACTGATGGACGGCCGGCGAGGTCTTAATAATAGGGTCCTTTTTATTGGGTACGAAATCATAGAAACGAAGAGGAATTAGCTTAATTTCTACTACACGCAGTGGCGGTATGAAACCTTCATTGTAAGTAAGACTTAGTACCTAGTACTTGGCCCATTTGAATATGGAACCTTGAGATATCTACTACACGCAGTGGCGGAATGGAACCTTCATTATCAGAGTAAGACTTAGTAGGTACTTAGTACTTGGCCCATTTGAATATGGAACCTTGAGATATCTACTACACGCAGTGGCGGAATGGAACCTTCATTATCAGAGTAAGACTTAGTAGGTACTTAGTACTTGGCCCATTTGAATATGGAACCTTGAGATATCTACTACACGCAGTGGCGGTATGAAACCTTCATTGTAAGTAAGACTTAGTACCTAGTACTTGGCCCATTTGAATATGGAACCTTGAGATATCTACTACACGCAGTGGCGGAATGGAACCTTCATTATCAGAGTAAGACTTAGTAGGTACTTAGTACTTGGCCCATTTGAATATGGAACCTTGAGATATCTACTACACGCAGTGGCGGAATGGAACCTTCATTATCAGAGTAAGACTTAGTAGGTACTTAGTACTTGGCCCATTTGAATATGGAACCTTGAGATATCTACTACACGCAGTGGCGGAATGGAACCTTCATTATCAGAGTAAGACTTAGTAGGTACTTAGTACTTGGCCCATTTGAATATGGAACCTTGAGATATCTACTACACGCAGTGGCGGAATGGAACCTTCATTATCAGAGTAAGACTTAGTACTTAATACTTGGTCCATTTGAATATGGAACCTTGAGACAATGAGCTCGGTCGAACGGCTGCGGGTAAAACGTTTTCCCGATCCCCTGAAAGTTATTTGCATGCTTGAGAATTCTCGAACGCCCGTCTTTCGGACTGACGTTTATAAGTTTCCCGGGGAAATAAAACGAAAACTTTTTTCAAGTGTTCATCGTCCTAGTTGTACTATAGCTTAGTATCTGTTTAAGAGCGTTGATCTCGATTGAAATGGGAACTGGGATTTGCAACTTCGTAACTGACAAACACAAAAAATCTAGTTTTTTTAAAAAATATGATCAGAGTAGTGGAAGCTTGCTTCTTTTGTTATATGACGTCGTCAAGAAGTGTTTTAAGGGGTGTTCAGTTTCAAAACTGAAGTTAATTATTAACTTCATAATATAGGCTAACGCACTACCTATACCCTTCTCCTTCCCGCATCTTTCTTCTTGAGATTATCTATCTCACCTACATTTCTATAAACCAACAATTCTTTCCCGCTTCAGTTAGTTACCGCCAGGTACTACCTACTTATCGCACACATCTAATTTGTGTTGCATTCCTCTCCAACCCCTCAATAAATTCGCGAAAATCAATACGCCGAACAATTTGATATACTTCATATCATCGAACTGTATATATTCGTTATAAAGGCTGCCGGCCGGCTAATAAAAGTGTGTGTATATGTGCTGACTCAGTGGACACGCAGAAATTGAGACGTTACATCAAGTAAGTGAATTTACATCCTTATTGCCTAATCATTTTTCCTATATTTCTGTGTGGTTAGCCTATATAATAATAAAATATTGGAGGAATACATTGAACCAGTTGTCGAAGGTTAAATTTCGTTACGCTAACGGAATGTGGTGTGAGTAAAAACCTCCTAATAAAAAATCTTTATCCACCACATTTTTTGGCCACTTCGAGCCGTATATATTATTAATTATTAATAACTCATGGTCCTTCTTAATATAAAATCATTAATATTATATTGATCTGTGTGCATCATTACGATTATAGTAGGTGTTACTAACTACCTAATTCTTATTGTTAGTGTCGAATTTTAGGTAATTGAAATAATAGATTTTTATTATTACGTTTCCCGCACTATTATTTCAATATTATTATAACCCGCAACCTAAGATTTAGCATTAACGACGATCACAAATAACATTCTGCGCGCATAGATCTCATACTACCTGCATTTATAAAGGTATAACTAAAAGTTACGTATCGCTGGTCACGTACGCCACTCTGTTCAAATTCACTTCGGCGCATTGTAAACTACTACGCAAAACAACCTTATTTATCTACTATTTTACCACTCGCAAAAATAAAGAGGTTGTGTTTGCTCAAACAGTTTTTCAGCTGTTATCGCTTATTATTCTACGCATTATACTGCAGTTAAATTAGACTCAGTATAACTTAATTTTATTAACCGCTCGCGAACAAAGAAGGGTTGTGTATGTTTCGTATAGGTAATTATCATATCGCATTATTTTTATTATAACTTAGTTACACGACGCATTGCTTATATGCAATTATACTATTATAAATTATACTTAAGTGTAATTTTGTACTAATTAACCGCTTAAAAATAAAAAGGGATTGTGTGTTTTCTTATTATTATCTACGCATTATAAATCATATAATTATTGTTTCGTTTTACGCAAGTACTCTGTTTTGAATCTATCTCCGTAGTATTTTTGTACCTACGCAAATTCGCTTTAAAAATGCATAGACCAGAGACTTCTCCCAAACCTTATAATAAGGACGAATGTCAAATATTATTATTAGAAAGCAAACGCGATGTGCAGTTTGCGCGCATACAAAGATTGTATGACTTAGCTCAACAGGTCGAAGAGGATTCTTCTAAACTTTCTTCTTTATTGTCTCAGGCTTCTAATATTGACACTTTACGCAAAGAATTCGAACGAATTTTGGATTCTTATAATGAAGCCCAGTTTAGATTAAATCCTAAATACATAATTAATTATCAATCGTGGACATCTTTTGAGGAAATGTTTTGCTACGTAAAACAAATATTAGAATTAAATTCTAACAAGTGTACAAGGTCGGATGGTGACAATACGCGATCTATTTCTAATTTTCCTAAATTAAAATCCCATCTTCCACCTATAGAATTAATGGAATTTGATGGCGATATAACTAAATTTCCTTTATTTTACCAACAGTTCCGAAGTATGATCCATGATAATCCGAATTTAAGTAATAACGAAAAGGTGTTTTATTTAGTTGGTCGACTTAAGGGTACCGCAGCTTCAGTGTGTTCTGGTTTGCCCGCAACTGCTGATAACTATCCTATAATATGGGAAGCCCTGAAGCAAAAATATGACGACCCTCGTTCGATAGCCTCCGCCTACCTGAACCAAATATTACAATTTAAACAAATTACTAATACCAATGCCAATTCGTTAGATCATTTCTTAAATACATTCAATTCCGCAGTGGAAGCTCTCAAACAATTAGAGATAGATTTAACAGATTTTATTTTCCTTCATTTAGCCTCGCTTAAATTAGACTCTGAAACAATTAAAATGTTTGAAATTATTAGTCGAAAACAAAAAATCCCTACATATAAAAGTCTTATCGAATTTGTAAAGGATCAAAATAAAACGATGTCGCGATCTATCCACAAAGGATTAGAACCTCAACAAAATAAAAATATTAAAAAGAGCAATTCGCATCCGAAGCCCTCAACCAAAAGTTTTGTAAATACAGAACCTACCAGTGCATCGGAAAACTCAAAGTGCAGTTTATGTAATGGCAATAAACACATTCATATGTACTCTTGTTCCACCTTTATGAAACTGTCACCTCATGAGAGACATTCTTATGTAAAAAATAACATGTTTTGTAACCGGTGCCTTTCTACCGTCCACAGAACGACTAATTGCTCTTCTCAACGCTTTTGCTGTTACTGCCGCGACCAATTCCATAATTCTTTATTGTGTTTTAATAATAAAGAATTAAAAAAGTCCGAAAATAAGGTACCCATCTCGCAACCCGTCACAGAAGCGACGGATACGCCCCAGACATCTTCACTTAGTACTACATGCAACGTATCGTATGATCAATCGCATCGCATCGCTACGACCACTCTATTAGGGACCGCGAAAATACAATTATATGATAATCATAATAAGCCGCATCTAGTCCGCGCTTTGATAGATCCCGCATCCCAAGAAAGCTACATCTCAATAGAATGTTGTAAAAAATATTCATTGCCTATTAATTCTCAAAATCTTTACTCTGAAGTTCAAGGCATCGGCGAAATTTCACAAAAAATATATGGCATTTCTGAATTTAAATTTAAATCACGCTTTAATAACGGACGAGAATACTCATTGCGCCCTCTGGTTGTAGAGAAAATAACTTCACAACTACCTAACTCGCAAGTGGACATCACAGCCTTAAAAGGTCTTATTAAAAATTTACCTCTAGCTGATGATACCTTTGCCGAACCAGGCCCTATAGATATTTTGTTAGGAGTAAATATTTATTGTAAAATAGTGAAGAACAAGAAAATATCCGACGGTGGAAATACTCTTTTTGCGTTTTCTTCTTCATTGGGATATCTTATTCTTGGAGACGCGCCTATATTGCCCAATAAACCTCTCAAATCCCGCCCCTTGTGCTTTTTCACAAGTAAACCTTTTAATAATTTAACAGAGAAGTTTTGGACAATAGAAGAAGATCCTTCACGCAAATTCTTAAGTCCTGATAAACAAAAATGTACGTCTACAATTCGCAATCAGGACAGCTCATATTCAGTTAACCTCCCCTTTAAGGTAGAACCTGATATATTAGGTAACTCATACTTAGTCGCAAATAAACGCTTTCGCAATCTAGAAAGAAGATTCAAACGAGATCATGAACTTCACTCTAGATATAATGATGTCAATAATGACAACCTTAAAAAAGGTATACTCGCACGCTTACCACCTGGTGAACCTGCTATGCCAGGCTATTACCTTTCGCATTCCCCAGGGGTACGCGAGGACAAGAAGACACGTTTAAGAATTATCTTAGACAAATCTCGTCCTATTAACTCCGCACCCTCTCATTCGGAAGAATTTTCTCCCGAAATTAAATTATCATTAAATGATATATTTCGCGCAGGTTGTAATTTACAAACTGATATATTTAACGCTCTTTTGAATTTCCGCATTTTTCACATTACATTTTTTGCCGATGTCAGGCAGATGTACTTGTGTATTAATTTTAACTCACCGCACCGCAAGGATCAGCGCATTATTTACAAATTCTCACCAAAGGACGATCGTAAAACCTTTAAGTTTACGCGAGTTACCTTTGGGCGCTCCTTGCCATTTTTAGCTTCACGCACGTTACGCCAGCTCGCAAGCGATGAGTGCCTAAAACTGCCTCTCGCTGCTCCTGTCATCGAGAGAGACGTTTATATGGATAATTTAGCTTCTTGTGCTGCTTCTCTCGACGAAGCAGTCAAGATAGCACACGTGTTGATCTTACTCTTTAAAACTGGTCGATTTGATTTACTGAGATGGACCAGCAACTCTCCTGAGTTGTTGGAAAACATTCCCACTTCTCATCGCCAATCTGAATCAATCTCTCTCGATACAGACTGCATATTTAAAAATTTACGCTTACACTGGCAACCCGCATCTGATTATTTTTATTTCACAGTATCGCAACCGCAAATAGCTTTTACAAAACGAGCTATTCTCTCTACTATCGCACTATTATTATTCTGTTTATTCTACTATTACATCGTTTATCTCATAATTTCATTCGCAAAATTAATCATAAAAGAGTTATGGCTTCTGAATTTAGGATGTAGTGATACTCATTTTAAATATGTTACATTTAAGTGGCAGAAATAATATGTTTCTGAGCTGCCAATTATTTCGCAACTTAAATTCCCGCACAGTATGTATGTTAAGACAAATTCCCACGTAACATTGTTGGCTTTACAATTTTTATCATCGCATCTTAATGTCGATTGTCACCATAACGCAAGAATTCGAAATTCTTCGGATTGTATATCTCGCGACCTTATGACTTCTCAACTTGTAGAACACGCTCTTTGGTTCCAAGAACCTTCTTGGACCTCGTTACCACCAAAAGATTGGCATATTACAAAAATTTTACCGCACTATACATCCTCTTTACTAGGCGTTAAGACACTTCTTTTTCTACTTCCGCTTACCGTTCTCGGTCAGATTGAGACGGTCATAATAATTTATAGTTGTATATTTTATGTTCTTGAATCAGATCTTTCTGAACATGCCGCATTAACGCCATCGCATTTTCTTTCTACCATGCCTTTGGAGTCAGTTCCTGCTCGCGCGCGCTATTCTTGCGCTAATCTCCTTCCTAAATTTTCTCTTTTAAATTCAATTATCTGGTCTTTTTGGCAAGGTTTTAAAACTGAGTATTTGCATAACTTGCTTCTTCGTAAAAAATGGAAAACTCCTATCATTGTGTTAATTATTGTTGTAACGATGGTAGAAAGCGCACTACCCTTACAATGGCCTATTGGCATGATTATAAGGATTATGCTTGGTGAAGATAAAAGTAGTTGGCATCGCATAAGTTCAATCTAAATCAGAGACTTATGAGAGACCTGTAGTAAAACTGTCCATTACCAACGCAATAAGTTTAACTCTACTAACGCATTAACATTTATAGTTTTTTTTTGTTATTTGTACTAACTTTTATATAGGTTTTACTTAGTTTAGTCATTGTAATGATGCACACACATTATCAATATAAGAATTTTTATTTAACGCAACAATTTATTTGTATTTTGTTTATGAAGCCGAAGCCTTCATGGAGAGGGGTGTGTTCAGTTTCAAAACTGAAGTTAATTATTAACTTCATAATATAGGCTAACGCACTACCTATACCCTTCTCCTTCCCGCATCTTTCTTCTTGAGATTATCTATCTCACCTACATTTCTATAAACCAACAATTCTTTCCCGCTTCAGTTAGTTACCGCCAGGTACTACCTACTTATCGCACACATCTAATTTGTGTTGCATTCCTCTCCAACCCCTCAATAAATTCGCGAAAATCAATACGCCGAACAATTTGATATACTTCATATCATCGAACTGTATATATTCGTTATAAAGGCTGCCGGCCGGCTAATAAAAGTGTGTGTATATGTGCTGACTTAGTGGACACGCAGAAATTGAGACGTTACATCAAGTAAGTGAATTTACATCCTTATTGCCTAATCATTTTTCCTATATTTCTGTGTGGTTAGCCTATATAATAATAAAATATTGGAGGAATACATTGAACCAGTTGTCGAAGGTTAAATTTCGTTACGCTAACGGAATGTGGTGTGAGTAAAAACCTCCTAATAAAAAATCTTTATCCACCAAGGGGATTTATTGAATTTATTTTTGTCTTTCTCACTCTCACGGAGATTTGGTAAGTGCGACATGCAGTGTCGCGGAAGAATATAGCAGAAAAACGACGTTTTACCTAATTACTCAAAAACTAAGCCAGTTATCAAAAATCTGTTCTAAGCGTTTTAGGATATTATTATTACCGATACATTAAAACAAAAATTACAATTACATCCATTGCAGTTTCCGATAAAACATAGAAAAACTGAGATTTTGGAGCAACTTTTGGGAGAACTTTCTATCGGGAAAATTTTATCCAATCGTGTTTCTGCTTCTAAGTGATTTTAGATTAAAGACCCAAAATTCATGACGTGTAATTTTGAAAGTAATTGTCTTTATAGTTTTTGCATAAAACTTCATTCAAAATCACCTAAATACGGCTTGTAGGCCGTTAATACTGTAATTGATATTTTTAGATAAATTAAAAAGGGTTTGTCAAGCCTCAACTCAATCATAACACAAGTCTTTGGGAGTGATAGTGAATTGCTCTAATTTTACTAACCTGTTAAAACTAGCTTGCAAGTATTTATTAACAGGCAGGAATTTATTGTTGGTGAATATTGGTAACATTATGAATACCTGGCTGAGTTTGTTGTGGGCTTCTTCACAGTGGTATGGCGCGTTAGATCTTTCGTAAACTTAGTTTTTAGGTGTGAAATAGTTATCACCAGTTTTCGAGATGTGGTGCTGGAGAAGGATGCTCCAGATCCCATGGACAGCACATAGAACCAACGCATCGATCTTGAGTCAACTCAGAATAACAAAAAGGCTATCAACCACCTGCCTACAGAGGATTCTAGAGTACTTCGGTCACATTGCCCGAAGGGAAGGTGGCAACATGGAGAAGTTGGTTGTCACCGGCAAAGTGGAAGGAAAGAGACCTCGAGGACGGAGCCCGTTGCGTTGGTCGGATCAAATCCGCACCGCACTCGACACGAACTTCCACGATGCTCTACACGTCGCAGCGAACAGGGCAACATGGCGCGACATCGTGTTAAAGAAAGTCGTCGGTGGAAGGGGTCACGACCCTCAGTAATGATGAATACGACGGAGAGAGAGGGAGTTATCACCATGAAAAATTGAACAACTCGTTATAAGTGCATGTAAGATTATTGTCTATCCATCAAAATACATGACTTTATGATATTTTATTATAACAGTTACTGGTTGTGATGCCGAGAGTATATTGAGATGGGGAGCCCCATCTGTTTGAGGGACTGACGTTTATAACTTTCCTACTAAAATAAAGTGGAAACTTCATATAATTTTTTCAAACAAATTCACCAAAGCGTTATTAGTGTGTAAGTTCGGAAACTTGGCGTTCGTGTGGGGAAATTTATTAAGTTTTCTCATACATCAAAATATATGATGTTATGAATTCGAAAGGTACAAATTGTTTTTGAAAACAAATAGACTTTGCCAAGTGCGGTCGGACTTTATTTCGCTACAGGTCTACAAAAACTTTGAAAAGAAAAGAAATTTTGCCTTTTTACAAAACCCGCGAGGTAAACTTTAGAACGAATTATTTCAATCTCATTCATTACGAACGGTAAACAAGTACCTATCTGGGTTTTATATTGTATTTTATACGTACACTAATTCCGTGACACTAGACTTAGAGAGAGGTCTGACAGTTTTATTAAAGTGAATGTGTTGTAGCTATGCAGGTCTTCACTTACTTCACTGGAGGAGTGCCCAGCTTGGGCGCAGCAGCGCCGTGTGGTCGATGCAGCAGTCGGTGGCCTCTCGCTCCCAAACATCGTTCAGGTGATGGTTCGGAGCGAGACAGCGTGGAATGCCGTCGCCACCTTTTGCGAGGAGGTGATGTCAGCAAAGGAGGCGGCGGAGCGAGAGAGGGAAAATCAGGCAGACCATCCCTCTCGCAGGAGACGCACCGGGCGCCGGAGGGTAAATGACCTCCGGCCTCCATGAGTTGCCGGCCTGCGAGTGACGGGCGATAGGGGCCGCCCGTCGCCCAAAACATAGACAGGCCAGGAGGTGAGGTGAGGCCAGATAAAGGCACACCTATGAGATGGTTTCGGCAGCAGCCAGGCTGCCGACAAAGATGTGACTCGCTGCTGCGGTGGCTAGTCGAGACCTGGCTGAAGCGCGGTGAATACGAGAGTGAATCCCGTACTTCCGCCAGCGGGTCCGTCGTGGAAACAGACAATTTTTAGTGGGTGCAAGCCCCACATAACCCTTCCGTTTCCCCTGCCGGAGGGGTATGCGTTAGGCATTTTCTGTCTATTAAAAAAAAAAGGTCTTCACTTACTTAAGTCGCTATAAAAAAGTAAACAAATTGCTTCAAGTGTGTTAATAATTTTTAAATTTGTCTTCATTTCACCAGCAAACCACCGTTATCTGATTACCATAGAACTATCTGCAAAGTGTACACTTTCAACCAAAAAGTAATATCCAAATTGGTCTAGACGTCTTTGACTAATAGAAAAAAAACATACATAAAAAGATTTCAGCGAAATAAGACCCTCCTTTTTAAAGACGCTTGAAGAGATCAACATCTGAAAGGAAGCGACCTAGAAATTGGTACATAAAGCAAACAAAAGGGACTTTAAATTGAGGCTTAATTTGAGCCCTAAGATTTTAACATGATTGATGAACTCGCGAAACCCCGCGAATTTCTTAAGGATAGCCGCACATTGGATTTAAACTGAATCCGTTAACTAGATCGATGATGACTGTTCATAGAAATCTTCACCGGAAGAGCTGCTCAGAAGTTGCGAGTCTCTTCAACTATGTAAAACTTCAACACATAATATAAAAAAATTGTAAATATTTCACGTTCTCGCTTTGTACTGTAAGTTATGAAAAAGTTGATGATAATATTACCTATTAGATTTCTTATTACTTACTTCAAATTTGCAATTACATTATCTTACGGTCAAAATTCATTTTGATGAACCACGGCATGACCTGTTGCACGAAAAGTTTTTGAAAATTATACTGTATCTATTTTGGAGTTCATATAGTACACCTAATAAATGCATTATATGACTGCCTATTATAATCAACCTAATTAAAATGTTTTTTTTTTCAGGAACTGGGGGCCTACCACCAACGCTTAAAGTAATATTACTGTAATATTGTTTTGACATTTTCATACAATGTCAGTATGGAAATTTTAAAACAATATTACAATAATATTACTTTAAGCGTTGGTGGTAGGCCCCCTAATCACCTAATCACCCTAACCAAAATGCTTCGCACGCAATTGACTAAGGCAATTTGCGGGCAGCGTAAGCGAGATCATAATTCATCGAGGACAAATTGTCCTAACAAGCCTCTACAACAATCGAAGTTTTTAACGGACATCCATCGCCCCATTAATCAATCTCTCAAACCTTTCCTTCAACCGCTTGCAATGTAATTTCATACTTGCACAGCCGGCTATCAGGCTATCAATCATGGGAGGGCTTGGTATAAAAATCAATCATTTCGTAAGAATATCTCAAAGTGCATGTTACAATGCGAAGCCGATTTAAAGAATAGGCCACATAAATGACAACCTCTTTTACACACGACGCGAATGTCAAAGAATGGTAATATATTTTTAGGAATATACGTAGGTGCGTATGCAATAAAAGTTAAAGCAACAAGTAATCATTTATTTGTCGTAGTCGTCGTTGTTTCAGCCGATGGACGTCCACTGCAGCGGGACAAAGTCTCCTGAAATGATCGCCATACACCACGCTCTTGCGCCGCCTGACACCACTGACTCCCCGCGACCCTCTTTATGTCGTCTGTCCACCTGGTGGGGCGCCCACCGGCACTGCGCCTCCCGGTGCGTGGGTGCCATTCTAGCGCCTTGGGTTCCCAACGTCCAGCGGTCAAACAAGCTATCTGCCCCACCTATTGCCACTTCTGTTTTGCGGCACGTTGAGCTATGTCAGTCACTTTATTCGTATTCTTCTCTAAACCACACCCTGGTTATCATCTAGTAACAATGTACTCGTCAAGATGCATCGAACGAGTCCAAACTCGATGAGGTTATGTCTTTTAACTACTGACTTCCTATGGTAACCTTCTCGTTCCATAATCAAATCAGCTCCATGTCATGAAAATTTTGCACCTTCATCCTTTAACATAGATACTCGTAGCTCCGAAAAGTGAGAAGTTCGAATCCCGAAATGATGATATTAAATCCCAACTTAATATCATCATTTTTAATTTTTAGAAAGGGTATAAAGAACGCGTTGCTGACACGAGAGTCACTCTACGATTTCAAATTGTGAAGTCAACATCTCCTGAGGATGTCCCGGTGTCGGGACGAAACGTGCGTCGAAGAACGTGTTGGAAAATTCTGTGTGGTGTTTCATGTGGGCAGTGTTCCTGCATATTATACCATACAGAATCTTTTCAAGTAGCGGATTATAGTAAAACAAATTAATCTGTCCTGCTAATCATTTTACAGGTCAAAGGTAGATATATATTAGTATCAATTTCGCCGAGAGTCTGGTTTCGAAACATTTTCGACAAAGTTTGAGGGTTTGTTATAAATTTTAATCTGTTCAATTAATTGGAGGGAGGTTGGCTAATGAATATCTTGATGTTAGCACTATGATGTAGGTATAACGTTATTCGAAATTGAAAATCAGCGGAAAATTTAGTTTAGTAGGGTTGATTGTTAAAGCGTACCTAAATTTTTCACGATTTTCGGGGATACATATGACAGTTAAATCTTGTGACTGAGTTTTTAACCACGACCATATCTCGATTGTGTTGACCCACTTAAGCTTGTCGTCCCTAAGAGAACGACCTCTAAGAAAGTTCAGTTGTAGTTTTTGTCAACGGCTTCACAAGAGTTTACTAACCTGCGTTAAATTATGGTAACAAAAACGAATACCCAGCTGAGTTTTTTGTGGCAAAGCACGTTGGAACTCTCGTTTTAAGTAAGTTAAGCCTGTAAGTTAGGCCAATATGGGATTAAGGTTTTTTTAAAATATAGGTATAATTTATTATATATATTTTGAAGTTTGGAGTTTATTTCCGTATTTTCGGGAATCTTCTGGAACCGTGTATTTTTCCGGTGAAAAAGTATAAACATAAGTGAAAGAGTAGGCCACATGCATACTTTTCATCTTTATAACTTTAGTCTAAAAAGTAATGATACAAACGATACCTAGTATAAGTTTCGTTCCCAAGGCTATACGAAAAGTGTAGCCTGGCTTAAATACCCCTTCTCTTCCCCTCCTCAATAAAACTAACCTGTAACAAAAATCCTGAACGAAAAACTTCACATTACGAGGAATACCCTATTGGATTAAACCAAATAAAAATGAAACTAAAAGTTTTTGTGTTGCGTTACCAAATAAAAATGAATCCGAAACTTTTTGCAACGACATGCCTGCTCCGAGTCGTATGCTGCGGTAACTTTTATTGACTTTACTTTTTCTCTATCAGACTTTTCCGCAGATCTGTAGGGCTTTGTGTGAATTGTCCGAGTTTGAATTGTTGGTAGTTATCTTATTTAACGTAAGTTCCGATTTGAACGATTTCGTGCAATAAAACTTTGCTTCAACTCGATATTGACACAATAAAATATTATCATGGGATAGATTTAATAAATAAATCTTTATTTATTTGTTAAATAAATAAATCAATCATACAAAATAAATCAAACAATAAAATTTATTTATTTATTTAAGAAGGATTTTTTACGCTATACAATTTAGTACTTGACTGCGATTGCACCTGATCGTAAGTGATGATGCATCCGAAGATGTTAAAGTGCTAACTGGATAGGGGTAAGTAAACTCAACTCTAACGGTTTCTACGCAGCATCGTACCGGAAAGCTAAATCGCTTTGCGAGTGAGTCTTTGCTGGTAGAAAACTTTCTATAAACTAACCTAAAAATTATGAATATTCATTTCTACATCATGCAATAAAGAAAAAAGAAGAAGAATGTGGTATTCACAATCCAGTGAATTTTCTTTCGAGTAACTGTATGATATAAACTATAATTAAGAAAGATTAGCAATACTGACAAAAAATATGTATTGTATGATTAAAGTATCGGCCAGACATTTTGTGATTAGCATTCATTTTTAAATTTCGACGCGACATCGGTTTTTATACAATAGAAACAGAATAATAAAACAATAATAATATCGGCTAATGGAATCTACAGAATGTAAAATAATCCTTACTAACCTATAAGTCTAATATTTACGAAATATTTCTACAGAATGCAGAATATTTCTACGACATAATGTTAGCAACACTCAGTCCAGAGCACTCGATATTATTATTGGAACATAATGAGGGCGAGGGAGGTCAAACTCAAACATTAAGTATTAAACCACGATGATATGATGTGGTCTCTACTTATCTATTAAAAAGTCTGCCAAGTACTAGTAGTACTCAATTAAGTGTTTATGACCAATAATACACTATTTGACCAATATGAAAAGCAGTTATACCAGTTTAAGCAGATGCATAGGCACCTTTTCCGCTCCTGAGTTGAGTACTCAGTTCACTCAATTAGAACACAGTTCGCTACAATTAATGATCCGTCTGATGTGATATATTCCAATATTGAATCGTGTCGTTTTATATATTTTTAGACTATATCGAGGCTATAATATGTAGGCTTTATAACAAGAGCGTATAAATTAATATATTCTTTCTTTTTTTGCTACAAGAGAAGCTGCAAAAATCAAAATACGTATTTTGTATTTTTATAGGACTTGGCGTAGTGGCGTGCGCTCAGATTCGACTGAGAGGACGCGGGTTCAATTCTCAGAATCAAGTTACTCAGAAACAGAAAAAATACTGACAATATTTTAGAATAAATATAATTTTGTACAGTACACACACACAGATGCACACACACACACACACACACACACACACACACACACACACACACGCGCGCGCGCGCGCGCACACACACACACACACATACACACACGCGCGCGCTATGTATATTTATGTATCATTATGGAAGGGTGTGATCTCCACAGCACAGGGGATCCTAGTGTGGAAATCAGAGGCTTCAATTTTTGTGCTTATTTTGTACCTATTAAAAAAAACTCATGAATCGTGATAAATGGAGTGAAGTTGACCATTATTGGCACACATTATTCAGATAAAACGGCGTGTAACATAAAACTATGCGAACGGAAGAAATTAACGCCGCAAATGGCCAATTTACTGCTATTTTGGCAAATATAATTGGCGAACGGAGGCGCGAGGCAGGTCTTTTTCGCAGTTTCGAAGATTAATATGCGGATTAACCCGTCAATTTGGCGGAATTTCTGGCAGTGTGCTCGTATTGTGCTGTTTATAAAACATTATTGTTATAAATATGTAGGTATGTAAATAAGAAGCTGATACCTTCAAGAGATTCGTACCCAATGAGTGTACGTCGACTGTGACGTGAGAAACCCACAAAATATTTTTTTAATACATTTGCTCAAAAAGTAGACATTTCCATGCGTGTTTTGCGTGCGGAAAGCTATTCTTTTCCGCACTAGTGGTACATTTCAATATAAGTGCGGAAAGTTTGTCATTCCTTTACGAGTCCCGGTTTGTTGACCCAAGCAGAAGGCCCGGTTCAACTATAGGGACGAGTAGAAATGACAATTCCGCACGTGCATTGAACGACGTTTTTAATACATTTGCCACAAAAAATATTGGTTTTACGTGTTTGCCTGTTCCGTATTTGGGTTCCGTGCTCGTGTTCGTGCACGGCTTGGTGCGCCCGCTCCGGTGCCTGCCGCGCAGGAGGAAAACAATAAAGCACTAGTGCGGAAAAGAATTACTTTGCGCACGCTAAACACACATGGAAATACCACCTTTTTGGGCAAATGTATTAATAAATATTTTTTCATACATTTGCTCAAAAAGTAAACCTTTTCATGCGTGTTTTGCGTGCGGAAAGTTATTCTTCACCGCACTAGTGCATTTTTGTTTTCCTCTTGCGTGGCACCGGAGCGGACGCATCAGGTCGCGCCACCGCAACCGGCACCGGAGCTGGCACCGGAGCACAGCACGCAAACACGGAGCAGGCAAATATGTAAAACCAATTTTTTTTCGCAAATGTTTAAAAAAACGTCGTTCAATGCTCGTGCGGAATTGTCTACTCGTCCCTATAGTTGAGCCGTGCCTTCGGCTTGAGTCGACAAACCGGGACTCGTTAAGAAATGTACTATTTTTTGGATTAATTTTTAAAACGGGATTAAAGCAATTCTTTTTTAGGGTTCTCTAACTCAAAATGAAAAAAAATGGTACCCTTATATTACCTATATCATTTTTCGGATCTGATAGATCGGTGTGTCTGTCCCCCTCGACTCTTTATTTCAGTAACTATTAAAGTTATCTGAATGAAAATTTTATTGTTATGGTTTTCCTTTTTCTGTAGTACGGAACCCTCGGTCCGCGAGTCCGACTCGTACTTGGCCTATTTTTTAAATAATTAACATGTAAAGTAAAGACACTTTCAGAACCCACTTCCATAGTTTTAGTGCCGTAAACTTACGAATAGATAAATACAAATAGAATTTGAATTTGGTGGAGCGATCATGCAATTAAATGCAATATTAAACGAATTGAAAATATTTATCTCAGTATATTTTGAGATTTTCTAACAAAACTGGGCATTGGAAACCCGTTGATTTAGTTTTAACACTTATGTACGATTTTCCTTTCATCAAAAAATCAACGCTGCGGAGTAAAAAAATAACGTATCCTATATTGCGCATAGTGTATAATTAATGCAGAGAGTCGAGTACACTTGTCACGTTTTATGTTAGATATTCATTAAAAATATGGATGTCGCATTTATAAAACTCCTATTTGAGTAGAATTATTATGAAACTATATCGGATTATAATATGTTATGGAATTCTCAATGTTCTCACGTAGCGACTTGGCGTGGAATACGAATTGTAAATCCCCACTAGGTGGACTGACGACATTTATAGTATTCCAGGGTATTGCTGAATATCAATAGCGTGAAACTATGGTCGCTGAGTATGAGGTCATTTGAGGTGTTCCATGTTCATTGGTTGAGACGAGGACGACCCATCCAGCAAAGTCATTTCCAACCGCAGCCGTAGTCATGTGACATATTATAGTCCGGTCGCGGAGCACGAAGAATTTCGTGCATTAACCTGTTACTACCTGTGTCTGTCACTCCCGCGTCAAAATAATGCGGTCACGCTCGCACAGGACGGGGTCATTGCATCTGTGCGAGCGTGACCGCATTATTTTGACGCGGGAGTGCTCCGCGACCGTGCTTTAGCTGACTCGGCAAACGTTGTTTTGTCCTGTACATTTTTTTCTCATGTAGGCATGGGTACGAAAATAGCTTACATCCTACCGGACACACACAGAAAATTTCACAACAATCAGTCTAGCCATTTCGGAGGAGTTCTGTAAAAAAAATTACATAGGAATTGCATGTATTACAGAGAGAAAGATATTTAAAATCGTCAAAATCCTGCCGATCGCTCAAATGAGCTGTCGATCGCTCAAATGATCTGTCGGTCGTTCAAATGAGCCGTCGGTCGCTTAAATGAGCTGTAGATCGCTCAAATGCGCAATTAATCGCTCAAATGGAACAAAATTAAAAAATGTATTAAAGTAAATAAATCAGGCGCTTCCACATCTTTTAAATTCTACCCTACCTACCTCTCCATTCCAAATTTGATTTCATCTGTCCACTTGGATAGGGTTCTTTCAGCACTAGGATAGGATTTTCAATATGGATACTTAACCTTATTTCTCAATTTTGTTTTTCGCACAGGTTCAGGATGGCAAATTATGTGTTTTTCTAACAGGCTGATTAGTTTGTCAAACGGCGTTTGGAAAATGATAGGGAACCGGTGAAAAGTTATTATATAACGTATAAGCGAGCATGAGTAATGTATATAATTTTATAACATGAATAAAGGAAGATATGAAACATTGATTCTGCGAAATGAAACCAATATACGAGTGCTAGTTATTCACAGCCTGCGTTCATTAATTTGATTCGCTTCGGCTTCATTAATTAAAAACACTACGGTCTGGTTGTCTTCGATCCCTCTGATATTGACACTGTTGTTTTTGTTTCTCTATTTCATTATTATATGACGTAAAGAATACGTGTAGGTACTGCATACGAAATAATTAATTAAGCGTCTTGTACTCGTATCTCCTCACTCAACCTCTTTTTGGAGCTATTGCTTGGTATTATAAGTCTATCTACAAAATGGAAAAGGGTTACCATATATTTTGGCAGTCTTCACTTGCCAAGTGTCTCTTGCGTATGTCTCAAAATGAGAACCACTCTGTATACCCTGGCAAAGCGTAGTTTGGCAGGCTACTCATATCTATCTTAAACGCTTTTAACTCTTTGGTACAGCGTGCGGTCCAATTAATTCTCGTATCTCCTCTCCCAGCCTCTTCTTGGAGCAATTACTTGGTATTATGAGTCTACCTACCAAACGAAAAGGTTTGTCATATATTTTGACAGTCTTCACTTGCCAAGTGTCTTTTTCGTGAGCGTCGAATTAAAAACCTCCCTGTTTAATCAACCACCCTGGAAATGTGTAGTTCGGCAGGCTACTGATACCTGTTTTAAACGCTTACAGCGTACAGCGTGCGGTCTCGTTACAGAATGAGGAGTGTTTTGGCCGTAGTTCACCACGCTCGCAAAGTGCAGTTCGGCAGGTTACTCATATCTGGCTTCAACGATATTTACGGCTAGCTACAGCGTACGTTCTCTTTTTAGAATAAGGAGGGTTTTGGCCATAGTCTACCATGTTCGCAAAGTACAGTTCGGCATGTTACTCATATCTGGCTTCAACGATATTTACGGCTAGCTACAGCGTACGGTCTTTTTTTAGAATGAGGAGTGTTTTGGCCATAGTCTACCATTCTCGCAACGTGCAGTTAGGTAGGTAAATCATGTCTTGCCTAAACGATATTTACGTTTAGCTACAGCGTACGGTTTCGTTTCAGAATGAGGAGTGTTTTGGCCATAGTCTACCATGCTCGCAGTGTGCAGTTTGGCAGGCTACTTATATCTGTCTTCAACGATATTTACGGCTAGCTACAGCATACGGTCTTTTTTTAGAATGAGGAGTGTTTTGGCCATAGTCTACCATGCTCGGAATGTGCAGTTTGGCAGGCTACTTATATCTGTCTTCAACGATATTTACGGCTAGCTGCAGCGTACGGTCTTTTTTTAGAATGAGGAGTGTTTTGGCCATAGTCTACCATGCTCGCAAAGTTCAATTAGGTAGGTTACTCATATCTGGCTTAAACAATATTTACGTTTAGCTATAGCGTACGGTCTCTTTTCAGAATGAGGAGTGTTTTGGCCATATAGTACACCACGCTAGCAAAGTGCAGTTTACCAGGCTACTCATAAATATCTGGTTTCAAGTTTGCAAAGTCCCATTTGGAAGGATTTTATACCTGTTATATAGCCAGCTACAGGGTCCGGTTTTCCACTAAGAATTGAAAAGGTTTACCACAGTTCATTAATAGAAGCACTTTTATGGCTCTAGTCATGTAGGTACCTACCCTTTTGTCACGTGACCTTACCTTTAGTTGCAATGCCTTAAAATTTTGGCTAGAACCGAGCATTATTATCGTGGGTCGAAACTCGTGGGTTAAATACTACCAGGACATGCAGCACTTGATTAATTCTAAAACAAGCTATTGATGCTCACCCTAGTGGTATACACAAAAAATAACACAAAGAAGATAAACGCATTCCCTATTTCATATTCGATATTGACTGTAGGTAACAGCGTTTGTGAAGCGTGAGGGCGTTATACATTAAATACTCAGGCAAACAGAGCGGAATAGATGAAACTTTCCATCTGCCAATTGGATTACACTGATAAGCATACACGTTATATAATATTGAGTTGTTTGCCATTCGTCACGTTCGGGCACAACAGTGCCCGAACGTGACGAAGACTTTTCGTCAGTAAATACAGATAGGAAATCTTTACCTTTTCCGTTCGCTAGGTACTTAACGGCGTTATCGAATTTGAGTGGAGATAAGAAATTGTATCTACATCTCGCAGTCAAATGAAATTTTCCATTTTACGACCAAAAACTATTCAATAGTGACAAAATATATTCAGTAGGTATTGCTAATGGAGGACGGGGAGGCTATTCACGTTACGTGTCGGCTACATTTCGTGATGTGATATGTTTAAAAAGGTGATGGTATTTACGTAATAAGCAGACGATATTGAATTCAAAACATTTTTTGCGAACACTGAAAAATTAATTTTAAAACTATTGACATAGAGCGTAAAATTGAATGTAGTTCAAAACGCCATATTGGTCGACAGTTCCGAGATTAAAATTACTTATGCGCGTCAAAGTCGAGCATTCTATTTCCTATGATGACATTCAATTTTATATTCTAAGTCAATAGGTGTAAAGTTCATTTTTCATTGTTAATATTTTTTTCTCTTTCTTGTTTCACATCACTGATTGTGTGAAAACGTTACGAGAATGTCATAGCAGTAAACAGGATGATAAAGGTGTTCATTTCAGGTTCAGTCAGGGTGCGTGACGCTGTTAGTTTCTTTTTTTGCACTAGCTACATATTTACCCCGTATGAAAAATACTAAATCTTGATCGAAGATGACTCGGCATATAAATTATTTCTCACTTGAAATATGAAAAATAGTTTACGTTCTATTCTCAGACCTATCAAATATACAAAAAAAAATCATAAAAATCGGTCCACTCGTTTTAGAGGAATTTTGTTAGAAACACTGTGACACGAGAATTTTATGTATTAAAATTTACATAACGTATTTTTATACCCACAACGAGATGGGAGCAATGCCTTTAAAACTCAATTCAGCAGGAAGCAGACTGGAAATTCCTGTGTAGTAACACTAACCCTAGACTAAACTTTGTCACAATACGCCATTAGCTTCATAGAGAGGAGCTGTATTCAAAGCGCAAAAGTTGGCCAAACTTGCGGGAGTTAAGTACCGAAAACAAACGCCAGGATCGCTAAGAACTGTGGAGCTAGTACAGGTCTCTGTACAAAGGAGATTGACCAAAGGCGGTATCAAGTTTATCAACCAAAACCAGAATAGTCGAGAAAAATAAAATAGCGTATTTTAAGGCACTAGGAATTTGTTTTTCATATCCGGAATTTTATTTTGCTTACAAAACGTTACTTTCTTTTCTATGCACATTTCGTGTCATACTGATTTAACTAAGAAGTACAGCTTGTTTGCTTGTGTATAACTTTAGAATCTCGTCACATGTCGAGCGCGCCACGTATGCGCTCCAAAGATTTCAGGCCACAGTGTCGCGAGCGCCACGTATGCGCGTATGTAAAACAGTAATAATTGTAGGATTTAATGTGGAGACCGTAGTCTATAAACATAAAGTTTGGATTTGATTCAGCTTGATACGGGATTCCATACATCCATGGACATTATCATTTCGAGTCAACTCGCTTGATAAACGGATTTCTCCATACATCTACAGTCAGCATCCCAAGTGGAAACATTGTGAACTAAGCTTTCAGCGGTTGTCTGCTTGAGATGCTGGCTGAAAATGCATGGAGAAATAATGTTCCGTTTATTGGAAGCGAGTCGAATTAACAGTTGAACAAAAACCAGTACTAACTCTACTGGCTATTTCACACCAAGAGCCAAGCCCGCCAAGTTACAAGCATTCTTGCTAGTTGAAAAGAAGCCGACCACTAAAATATTATTACGCTGTTTTAAATTAAATAACGTTCTGTTTTCTTATTTAGGGTTCCATACCTTAACACCATAAACCTATTTTATAAATTATCACTTTTCCTTTTACGGCCCTTTCATTTCAAGAATGGGTATCACCCGGGCATTAAGTTCAAATTAATACCTAAAATATATTATGCTTACTAATTGGAGTTGGTTTTCACAAGTAATGGATAATACCCAAAAATTGTAATATTGAAATATATTCTAAACATTTCAAAGTTATTTCTTGTGAACCGTAGCTTATTTAAAAATGAAAAATAGCTGTTTACGTCATATAACTCTCAAACTTACCGAATAACATACAGAAAAATCATAAAAATTGGCCAAACCATTTTGGAGGAGTTTTGTTACAAACACTCTGTGCTATGAGAATTTTATATAAAAAATAAAATAGATCAGTAATTGTTAAAAATAAAAATGGATCTGGGACAAAAAATGCCTTATAGCGGTCTTGGAAGGCAAAGACCCTAAAAATAACCAAACTCTTGGATTTTTCATCGAAATTGATGTGAAATTAAATATTGAAGGCAGCCATAATATTGAAACGAAAATATCTAGCCTAACAGAATCCCATGAATATTATGATATTGGCAGATGAACGTTAACGAATCGTATAGGGGAAGTGTCCATAACATTTATGGATAACATAACTTTTACAAGGCTCTTTATCGGCAGGATTTTGTATTATTCCTATAAAGTTTTAATGTACGGTTATACGTGGACAGAGAAGTGTTATGTTGCAAGATAAGAAATGACCTCTTTAGCTCTACCTATTCTTTAAGACTAAAACGTGGGCAAACGGAAATAATTTTCGATAGAGGAATTTATATTTTGATTTCCAATTTATTCTTCTTATATTAATTAAGTGGTTTCGAAATCTATATTACGTTATATTTTTCATGTAAAGATTAGTTTTTTTACTATTTAGTTATTTTTTTATAATATCATAAATGAAAAAATTATTGTATTCCTTAATTAGAATATTTGTACCTTTGTTACTAAATCGTGCCTGAACAACTACATCAAATAGGCTTAAAGGATGATTTTTATTGTATATTTAAGTACATTTTAAACCCCTAGTTCGTATTAATAAATCATTATTAATAAATGAGATTTAAACTGTAATATCCAAGATAATACAATCATTCAATTATATTAATGTGTATATTTGTTTAATCAACCTTCAGAAGTTCCTACATCTAAACGAGTAAAGCTGTGGTAAAAGCTAGCAAAACCCTGTCGTTATACCCACTTATTTACCCCATAAATCCCATCTTTATAGCCGTAACTCATACAAATTCGTCAAATAAAACGTTTCAACATAAAGCATTTGTTTTTTATTTTTATAGCCATGAATGGCATCGCAACAAAGACATCACAATAACAACTATTGGGGATCATAAATCCATCATAGTATGTGTGTGACATGTCACGTTCGCTTCAACGTGAGTCCTGAACGCTTCTGCCACAGTTTTACGAGACACCTTGCTCCGTAAAAGTATTTGTATGGTACAAGCTATAAGCGTGTAGCGATGATCGATAGCTGACGATAGATGGCGTAACCAGAGCAATAGCACACTGAGCTTTTGACGAGCGTTCTTATAGAAGTTCTGACGTCATACGCTCGGATCACAAGCGGTCCCCAAGCATAATACCTGTCTGGAGGGAAATTTCAAAATGGCTGCACAACCGGCAAAAGCGAAAAGCAAGAACTGGCGGAATTTATGATATAACGAAAGTGTGACTAACTGCCCTATCTATGAAAACACAGCTTTCACCTGTATAGATCGGGCTGAAATTTGGCAAAAGCGGATAGTAAGAACTGGCGGAATTTATGATATAAGGAAAGTGTAACTAACTGCCCTATTTATCAAAACACAGCTTTCACAGTATAGATCGTGCTGAAATTTGGCATATAGTTATTAAGGCGTAATTATCTACAAAAAAAATATCGAAAATCCAATCTTGGTGAAACAGGGTGTCATGTCAGAGAAGCCGCGGGTAAAAAATATTGGACCTTTTCTCCACCTACAAATCACGTGCTCGTGCTAAAATGTACGTCAGTCCCACAATGGCCCTAACGGGTCAACTATGTTTTTTTTTGTAAACTTTGTTCTACATTATTGGTTGTCTTTGTCAATATTTTCCATTGTGATCGAAGTCTGTCTAAAACACATATCCTTAGTAAACAGTATGGTAAACAAACTATTCGCATTAATTCTTTAAAAAAATTGGTTGTCTGTAAAGTCGGTTTACGGACGATAGATTTACGTGATAACGTCATAATTGGCCTCTCTATCGTTTGTTTTATCGTGCCTCTCTATCGCTTGTAGCGCGCTCTCGCTTGCACGCTCAGGCTCAGGTGGAACGTTATGCGGAACGTTACTATTTTTCATGTGCGTTGCTGGTGTTCATCAATTTATTAAACGTTATCACGTCAAAAACTGCCTGAAAATAATGCAAAAGTTTATATCTTGGAGCAGCCCCTTAATGCCTTCAACGAGGCGTATCGAGGGACCTTGTGCCAGCTCACGTCTAACGTATGTTTGTATGACTCTCAAAATATCTTAGTTACGACCACCCATTCAGCCATTGTGGGATGGATGTAGAGCTGCAAGACTAACCGAAAATATAGATGGAGCTCTCGAAAAGAACGTCTATATTATACTTTAAGAGCAAGCACATAAGGCTTATGAACGAAACTAAAATTTTACATTCACACATTTTGTTTCACACAGTTGAAATATATTTATAAAATACATATATTTTTTTATAATTTGTTTGTTGTTGATCATGTTCGAATGAAATACTTGTATTTTTTTTGTTCATGGCTAGGTATTGTAGGAGATCACTAGTTGGTTACATTTTTCAGTACTCAACTAAGAGTGTGATCTTTGTATAATTGCTATTTTTTATGGACAAAAGAGCTTACGTACAGTTCGTTTGTAACGAATCGAGGTAGGTCTTCCATTTATATTTTTAAGAAGTTGGATTTCACGTAAGTTTTATTGCAATTCAACGTAGATAAATTCAGTACATAAATACACATTGTCGCATAACATAAAACTTAAATAGAGTAATTACGAGAAGGCTGTAGGAATTGTAATATTTCCTTTGTATTATTAAATTGTTATTAATTCAGTCTATATTTTTCTATAGTCAGTGCCGGAGGGTTAGGCGTTCATCTTGTGTATATTGCAAGGATCCGGTTGTACAGAGATTGTAAAAGGCCCGGAACGCGTGCCAAGTGTATTTTTAGAAGGGTTAACTCGCATAATATTATTATGAGTGGAAAATGGAGTTATGAGAGAGATACAGCCAGTTAAGACCTAAAGGAAAACAATGTGCATTATTTTTGAGTTGAATCGTAAAATCAGTCAAATGTTAATCACACGATTAATTTATTTACGTGGGTTGCGTCGCTTTTAACCCTTTACCGCACAACAGAATTTCTCCTAAGGGATCAACTTCTCCCGTTTTGGCAACATCCTTCATTGATGTTCCGCTTCATGCTTCCTCGATAGATAATAAGACTACTTATCCAAAACAAAAAGATTTTTCAACCAGATTAGCGCATTCAAACAAACAAACTATTTAGCTATAATATTAGTATAATCTATGCCAATCGACTATTTTTTTGGTTGGTTAAAAATGCACTATTTGTATTGAATGGAAGCAGGCGTTATTTTGCGGAAATCCATAATTAGCTGGACAGATTAATTTGTTTTGCTGTAATCCGCTACTTGAAAAGATTCTGTATGGTGCAATATGCAGGAAACTGCCCACATGAAACACCACACACAAATTTTCCAAAACTTTCTTCGACGCACGTTTCGTCCCAACACCGGGACATCCTCAGGAGATGTTGACTTGACAATTTGAAATCGTAGATTCTCTACGATTTCTAATTGTGAAGTCAAAGTAGAGATAAAACTCACCTCCGATACAAAGAAAGTCTTGTTTAAAGAGACAACTATTAAACTAATTAAAAGTGTTTTGACATGTATACAAGCAATGTTACTTTGAAATCTACGCAGCATCCAATTAAATTAAGTATCTAAGAACAGAGTAAATAACAATATTCAAAGCACAAAAACGCTTAACGACTGCAATATCAAACTATCATTTGCTTGCGAGTTCAAATATCTATGATTGCATATAAATACAGGCCAGGACCCCGAACAATGGAATTCAATTGTCTATAAAATATATTGCATTCCATTGTCTATGTATTTATTAACTACAAAGAGATCGTACATGGTTGGAAAACAGTCGATTGAACTGAAATAGATATATAGACTGTTCCTTTCTTTTTTTAATTTTCCTTTGTTGACCCCCGACGCAAAAACAACGAGGTGTTATAAGTTTGACGTGTTTGTGTGTCTCTTTTTCTGACATCGTAGCTCCCGAACGGTTGAACCGAATTTGATTGTTTTTTTTTGGATCGAAAGTTGTAATTAGTCGGGAGTGTCCTTAGCTATGTTTAATGAAAATCGGCCCAAGATGGCGCCGCCACAAAATTGCGGATTAGGTACAAATTTTTTACAATAATGCTATCAAATGGAAGGGCTGGACTAGTAGAGTTTCAAACCTAACCCAATTTCAACTAAATTTCAAAAATGGTGAATTGTGACGTCGAGGGCTATTTAAATTTTAATTCATTCAGGTTGTTAAATTAATTCATACAGGTTAAAAAATAAAGTATTGTAACATTATTTTTTAACAAATAAGGGACTTCATTTTTCTGGTTCCCAGTTTACTTCTGTTTTTCCCAATCATATTTAATTCTAGGTTACACGTAACAACAAAAACGGGACCAAGCAATTTTTTATTCAGTTGTGCATCAGTTAGAACTGAATACATCGATGCCACCGATGGATAATCCCTGGCTAATAGAATGTGTCGATAACTTTATTAAAAAGGGTCCCGGAGACACGTCCCAGCAAATTAACTGGTGATCAGATTTCCCGTCGCAGAGAACTCCTGCAGACCATCGCAATGCCAATTGAGGGGTGTTTTCCCGCCCTGTAAATTAGATACCATTTGCATATAGAACACCCCTTAGCTGTGAAGCTATTTAGTGGGTGAAAGGGTAGTTTTTTTAATATACTTAATAGCTGTGCACTATGTGTGTGTATTATGCACTTTTGTACGAAAATTGGAAGAATGTTTTTATTTCTTTAATAACGTATTATTCAACAATAAAAAAATATTTAGTGATTTCAAAATAACTAAATATTTGTTAAATACTTGTCTTAATACTGCATTCGATGACTTCACATCCAATTTTTAAAGAATACTCACCAAGGCTATTTTTAAAGACTGCGCTCACACAATACAATGTAGAGAAACAAATTCTCTGAAATTCTGTGCCAAATAAATTGTCTGCCTTACACCAGAAAATAGAAAAAAAATTAAACAGACACAGGCTGTTTACAATTCCAGATGTAGATATTCCCGTTTCGCATATCAATATATTCTATCACAAAACTTCCGCTTCATAAAATGCGGATGGTCCCCAAAGTAGTATTCGACCCCTGAAGTAGCAAAGTAGTGTTGTGCCCTTAGGTGGTGTTCTCGGTCCGCTAAGCGGTTTTTGATGTCGCCCTGCCCACTGAGGCGTCGTAAACATGTCGCCAGATGGCCTGAGTGTTGCCGTGTTTGTAACACTGGGAATAGCGGTGTGAACAAAATAATTTAGGCTACTTTTATCACAAGGAGTTGAAAATTGACCAGAGGCTTTCGTCGCATGTACAATTGTGAATCCTCAAGTTTTTTGGCCATATATCAAGAAGGGTAGATACCATCGAACATCTGGTGGTTCAAGGGCGAGTGGAAGGTACGCGTCCACGTGGTCGATCCCCAACGAGGTGGACAGATCTGATCCGGAGTGCTACAGGTTCCTCTATTATTGAGTGCTCTCGCAATGCCGCCAACAGGAGCCGTTGGAGAACTATCGCCAAAGCAGCAGTGGCTCATCGTTGCACATCGTAAAAGTATAACCACGACCACTCTGTCAAGAGTGAACGACTAAGAAGAAGAAGACTTTTATCACAAATAAGCGCGAGACATTTTCTACGGGGAGATGATTCCTCTTATGTAAACATAGGTGAGGCGAAGCTACTGACACCTTTGCTGAAAATTAAACCGAAAAGGCCTATTTTAATGTTTGCAAATCCTTTTGGATATACTCTTCTAGTTTTGGTTGGTGGTAGCTCCAGTTATTCTACCGTGAAGCAGTAATTTTCTGGGCAAAATGAGACCTAAAAACTGATGTTTCAGGATGAGCACAATGCAGTATGTCTTACGTCATTGCAATACAACATTGTGGGACGCACTGCATAATATGATTACTATGCGAAATTCTTGCTCGTCCATCATTATTTGCTATGAAAAAAATGACGTGGCACTCTGGGAGTGCCGACTGAAGTAATGGCTAGATTTCTATTGTTTGAATTAAAGTAATTTGATCCAGACTCCAGAGGTTCGGTTATCATGCAAAAGTTTGAAAACAAATGCTAGTCTGTATAGTGAATATAAAAAGCTCTCCCACCTCGTTATTTTCACCGTAATTTAATCTCGCCCAGTCTTGAGATAGGCGCTATCTAATTTAATAACTTTTCGTAATAATCAAGCAGTTTTTCTGCCGCCCTTCTCTTCGCAAGCTCGATAAAGGCGCTGTTGATAAAACTCGAATGGTGGAAGAGGCAATTTTAATTTATCGTATCTGAAGGCTATGTTATTAGTTTTAGCCTTGCCTTTGTAATCTTTGGATATAATAAAAACAATATTTCACTTACAACAACGTAATGCTCTTTAAAACTTATTGGTTTTAGCTAAACGTAGGCTGACTAAAGTTCATCACTTAGCCTCTAGGGACCACACTTCAGGTTTTTTTGTTGACGTGACAACGTCTTATAAATCGATAGAGCCGGCTGCACGCACAAAAAACATGACTCATCCGGCGTTACCTCGCTCATGCGGCGTTACCTCGCTCGCGTTACCTCGCTCTGAGGCGTTCCATGTAAGGCTTGAAGTGCAAGCGAGAGTTGTCACGTTCAACTATCGTCAGTAAACCGACTTTACAGACAACCAATTTTTTATTATTTTGGCATTATTGTCACAAACTAGATAATTGAGACGAATCTTTTTAAAAAACTGGGTTTTCGATGTTCAATTTATTAAATTTTTTACCAGGTATATGGCTTCGAGCACGAATGAGTGGTTTTGAGCCTATCCTCAAATCATAAATTCCTAAACTGGCGCTAGCCAAAATTCAAAATCAGACATTTATACGTCAACTGCATCAGAAATTTCATCATGTAAAGAGAAAATAATAAGTCTATTTACGACCTACCTGGTGCAGTCTGGATTTGATTTGGAGGTCGTGGGTTCGATTCTCACCACGGGCCACTTTAAAACTTTAAAATTTCTAAGTTAGCCTTAGTCTTGTCTGGTGAGAGGCTTCAGCCGTAGCTAGTTACTAACCTACCAGCAAAGACGCACCGCTAAGCGATTTAGCATTCCAGCGCGATGCTGTGTACAAACCCTTGGGGATTTCTCACCCCTTCCAAATTAGTTTACAACAATATCTGCACCTGATAGGCTGCATCGTCACTTACAATCAGGTGAGATCGCAGTCAACTTGTTAAAAAATCAGAACTTCCCAAACTGGTTCGAGCCGGAAATAAACCCAGAATCAAAGTACGTCAGCTGCATTAGAAATTTCATCAATCAAAGAGAAAGAAAGAGAAGAGAGAGAGAGAATTTGAAGGAGCTTTACGCAAACCTGAAAATGTTTCTAATTTGTTAACTTTTGATACGATCAATATCCACCATTAGTGATTTTGCTCGCTAGTACTAAACTACAGCTTAATATTGTCACGATGCCTTACAAAAGGTACCTGTATTATGCATAATCATGACAGCCCTAATTGCGTCATCATGCAGTTAAATGAACACACAGCGTTCCGCCATTTAATTGCGTCATTGCATTAAGTATCCATCAGACGGACACAAAGAGGCGAATTGTAATGTCCTTATTACTATAATCAAGGCATTTTTTTATTGAAAATGTTAAACTTATTACTAACTTATTCTTATTACTTACTGTGCAAATGTTGCCACGTGGAATGATGTCAAGAACATACTGACTGTAAGTCCGCGTTGAACAGCTAAGCTGATTCGTTGCGCAAAGAAAGAAGTAATTAAGTAAAAGTTTTCATATTATAATATGTATTTTTGCCTTCGTGCCACAACTACTGAACGGGTCACAATTTTGAATGGAGGTATATTGTACTCAAAAATAACCACACATAGTTAAGTTACCTACTTGCTTTGTTTTTCTTCCTTGTAAATAGTCGAAAATATGGGCGAAGTTTTATAATTAACAAGTTATTCAGTGGACTGCGATATCACCTGGTAAGTAATAATGGAACAGAAGATGTTATTGTACTAACTTGAACGGGTAAGTAAATTTACCCCGAACGGTTTCTACACAGCATTGCGCCGGAACGATAAATCTGGTGTAGGTAAGTAGCCACGGCTTCTCCGACCAGCCGACCACCGATTTAATTTGAAATTATTTGAGGTCTTCAAAAACCTAATATCATTTACAAAGATTTTAGGTTTCTGAAGGTTTGCTTATTTCAGAGAAAGGTCACTCGCATGACGACGCGCCCCACTCTGTCAAACTCCATACGAATCGAATGAAACATAAGCCATTTGACAGAGTATAGGGCGCGTCTTTGTGGATTGAAATATCTTTCAACTGTTTTAGTTGTGTACCATTAAGTATACTCTGTCTGTCAATAAAATTAATAATTTTGGCAGTAAGGTAAGCTTGATTTATGCTCTCCTGTAGGTAGAGTACTGAACGCGAAATTTAAATGCAGTGAAAATATACTGAGTGGTGGAAACCACGACAATGTAGCTGTGATAATTGGGTTCTTTGATCCCGCACTGCCTTTACCAGTTGTGGATACCAATCAAGTGTAAACTTTATCATCGATATTGGAAAACTGTTATTAAGGGTATATATTACATCTAAGCAGTTGCTCTCTTCACTTTAACAAACCATTGTGTGGATCCGACGAGGTTGATTGCGCGAAAATTTAACAAAAATAAACTATAATAAATCTGAGCCTACAAAAATAACTTTCTAACCAGTTTTTTTCTAAATAGTGTTATTGTCTCTAGAGCAATTTAGATTAAAAACCCATGTTTAAATTTTAAGTAACTGTATAGGTTTTAATACTCATGTCACTAAAAATAGCACTCTTTGAGCCCATAAAAAGCCGTGACAAAGCCTTTCTCTAAATAAAACCGTACAAAAGTACACAGGACAATGTACCTATACCTCCTCGTTTTAATTTTAACTTTTATTAAAGCGTTTCGCTCACTAGAGCATAACGGGTATAAAGTTTACTCGACCGAATCAACGGACAGTGCCATTTGATATATAAACACTTTTGGCAATACAAGAGCCTCACTTTTCGCCATGCAGTGGCCACAGTTTATTCACTGTAATAGAAAGATTATGCCGCGGTATCTTTATGGAGAAGCACACAATGAAATGTTGCATAAAAGATAACAATAAAACGCCGACGGGCTAACTGCATTGCTTCTATTTGAAATGTTTTTAGGGTTCCGTATCACAATTGAATCAGAGACGATGAGATCCGCAAAAGAACCATATTGACCAACATAGTGTCGCAAAGATGAAGTGACAATGAGTGGAACACATACTTAGCTCTCAGGATCGATGAATGTTGGGGACTAAACTTGCAGGTACATTATTTTGAGCTGTAGGAACTGAACTTTTTTCGTAAATTTTGTATTACACCCGGGCCCTATTCATCAAAAGTTACAAGCCTTGTATTACAAGCGATTCTCTTGTAAATTTACAAGAGAATCGCTTGTAATACAAGGCTTGTAACTTTTGATGAATAGGGCCCTGGGGTCCTTAGATAGGAAGTCAATGACTCTTACTTACATTCCGAAATCCTATAGAATTATGAAATTCGTCAAAAATCAAGGTCAGATAAAACAAATAAAGGACTTCTCTTTAAAGTTGTATTTATATGTAGAAAACGATTTTTAGTTTGTATATCATTTGTAAAGCCATCACGGAACCCTTGACGTGATTCTTTCTGGTACTTGACCGATTTTATCACACCCACCCAACACTATTCGCAAACAGACCGAATAACGAAATAGCTACAATAATGAACGTATTAATTTATTTTTCTCAATTTCACAGTCGGGTTCACACGCAAGCGCCATAAATTACGGAACTACCGCAAGCCATTTTGGGCATGTATCGATCAAGTATATCCGTGGAAAGATCTGTTTTTATCCGGGACACATCCGATCGGTTTTACACTGAACGATACGATTAGTCTTGGCTTCGTCGTCGTCTCAATCGACCTCTATATGCTAGGCGTGGGACTACTCTAATTTTCATTAAAATATGCTTTATATAGCCTTCCCTCTTTCTATAGATGAAAAAAGAGTTTTTTCAAAAAAAAAATGTGAATTTTTTTTTTCATGTGTGAAATGAAATATTTTTGGTAAGTGTGAAATTTGTTTGGTATGTGTGAATTGAGTCGCGGGAAGGCGCTGGATACAAATAGCGCAGGACCTTGCGGACTGGAAAGCATTGCAGGAGGCCTTTGTCCAGCAGTGGACGTCCGTCGGCTGAAACGAACGAACGAACGTGAAATTTGACTGCGATCTCACTGAATAACTTACGAAGTCTACTAGATTCTAAGGGATAAATAACCCTAAACCGTTACTAAATGGCATCGCATTGAGACGTAAAGTTGCATGAAGATAGGTAAGTGTTAGCGTCTGTCACGCTAACACTTACCTATCTTCATGCAACTTGCAACCATTACCATTCACCTGACAATACCTGATCTAATTTAGAAACTATAAAATTCCAAACTTGGGTAGTACAAGATACAATTACTTTAAGATACATTTTGTTAAAATTTCCGCAAATAGATTGTTTCTATGACGAAACCAAATCAAGTTCTACTACTTAAAATTGATTTAAATATGAAATATGAAAATATCGTCATTATAATATATATCGTATTTTTTGAACCACCTGCCTAGTACAAAGACAATTGTCTACTCTATTTTCCTTATCATTGAAATTGTGCATAAGAGAGAAGAACCCTATACATACCTTTCAAAAAACATGAGTAGAAGTATGAAAGAAATTGTATGCGGTCGTCCAGTGTAAAATCGTGCATTGTGTTAATTTCCCTGGAGCGTCGGTCTATCAATCAACGTCAGTGTCGTTGCGCGCCTGCGATCCTGATTTGGGCTTCATTTTTGCCAATCGCGCAAACTATTTCTGGTTCGGCCTTTGATGGTTGACTAAACTTAATATAACTTTGTCATTCAGTGATAATATTAGAATCTTGGTTTAATGTTCTAGCAATTAGATGAACTTTACGCGACTAACCATTTTTACACATTCAAAAAAAAAAATTCAATATATATTTATTTCACATAGACCTAACTTACAAGGCTCTTGTAAAACGTCAACAATATTTGTTACATAATATTATGTACGGTGATAACTACAAGTCGACTTAAAACTAAGTTTACGAGGGTTCCAACGCGCCCTGCATTGTATGGATCCATTATATGGACCTCTCTTTTTTGAAAATCGCACTCGTAATTTTTCAAAAAGAGAATACCAGACGAAACTTATACACCACGCTCGGTGCATTTTTCGCCTCTACAACGTAGCATCTGCAGGAGTTTGTTGACTTTACAATGTAGGATTGGACGTTGGTGGTGTTGGCATGTCCTGCCGGGGGGGTTTGGATTCCTTGCTTGGTTGGTGATTGTTACAAAACCAGGCCTTTTTTATCGCATAGTTAAAAACCTACATTGCATTTATTCCACAGAGAATTATTTCTATTTTGATGGGTCAGCGAAAAAATGCTTTCTTGCTGGTATAAGTGATTATAATGAATCTTGGATTATAGAAGCACTCATTTATTTGGGGGTTACTTGTAAGTTTTTAATCCGTTTACAATTACCAGGCTAGTAATTATTAACAAAAAAAGTTCAACGTTTATCTTAAAACTTTCCGAAAGCGACAAATCAAGTCATTGTATTAATTACGTTAATTCGAGGGGACATTTGACTAACGAAGTAACTCCGGTCTTTCGTTTATGATTGAATAAAACTCGAGCGATTTAATAAAAATTCAAATATTCCTGCAATTTAATTAAGCACCCTTGATAAGAAAGTTTCTGCTCTCATAAAATGTCACATTCCAGAATTCCGAGAGAAAAGTTAAAGCGCAAGATTCATTGCGTTTTTTTGTTAGTTTTTGAGACTTTTTTCTTGTTTTCTTTTTCTTACGGACAGATCTGATTAATTTTAAGATTATATTTGATACAAATTACGAAAGGATTCGTGCGCTGATGTGCTCTCCAGTACAATAAAAAATTTTATTGTTTCTTTCCAGCACTTATAAAATGATCGTAGATATAATAGTCGCTAAAATAGTAGTTAATATTGTCCAATGCAGCTACCAGAGATGTTTCAATTTCCATTTGGTTTGTCGCTCTAGAGACCGGACGTAGGGAGAAAAATGAAAAATTAATCCAGGAAAAGACCTAATCAAACCATTTGCCAGCCATAAAGGCAATTTCCCACGATCACTATTCGCAAATTAGTATTTCGCACGGATCCGTAGCGAAAAATTCAATTAGTACAGAACCGACCGGCATCGGCCGTACATCAAAATCTTTCGATGAGCCACCGGGTTTCACGGGGAATTCAATTTTCTCCCTTTTGAACTAAAATTTAACGCCACTGTTTTTCCGACACTACCCGCCACTCTTTCCAAATTGGATTAATTAAATTGGGGATCTGCGTATCAAGTTTTTAAATGAACATTCTTGGGAAGTTAACGTGTTAACTATTTTGAGGGTTTCGTAGATAGATAGATAGATAAACACTTTATTGCACACCACAGAATAAAAATATAAAAAAGAAGAAATAAAGAAAACACAAACTTAGGAGTACAACTTGGCGGCCTTATCGCTACATAGCAATTTCTTCCAGGCAACCAATGGCATGAAGGAATATTTTACATTGGATACGAGGTAGGTGATGCCAGAATAAATAAATATATTAATCTACTTACAATAAATACTTATACTAAATTTAACAACGATGAAAATACAACAAAAAAATTAAATATACTTGTACATATCTATAATATACATTAATATAAATAATAATATATAAATAATACATAAACAATAAAAATAATCCTCAAAATCAAAAGAAAGAAGTTTCGTACCAAAATGGTAAAATAAATCCCTTATCTATGTTCGCCTATTTTTTTACAACCTGGATCAGTATAATTTAGCGACCTCTCCTGGTTTCCCTGTCCTATCTCCAAAGTTGGGTGACGATTTAGGATCAACCACCATAATCGATTGATTGGCAATGTGCCAAGTTTTTGCGAGGACATCCGTAGGAGAGCCAAGGTTACCGACATAGCCCAACGGATTAGCAACCTGAAGTGGCATTGGGCGGGCCATATGTGTCGCAGAACCGACGGCCGTTGGGGCAGACGTGTTCTGGAGTGGAGACCGCGTACCGGTAAGCGCAGCATAGGACGACCTCCTGACCTAAAGAAGGTCGCTGGTAGCGGGTGGATGAAGAAGGCGGAGGACCGTGTGTGGTGGCGCGCTCTCAGAAAGGCCTATGTCCAGCATTGGATGTATATAGGCTGATTAAGTAAGTAAGTGCAAAGTTTTTCTATATACAAACTCGAACTTTTAATGTTAGTGCGTAAGTTATCTAAAAAACTTTTAATGTTAGTCTCGATGGACTTAGGTAACGCCAAAGTTCTAAACTATGATTGATTTATCTTGCTAATGTTAAATTCAATGATCAATTTTTATTTACGTCTAAAATGTTACCTAAAATATACATAAACAATGTAAAAGTATATCCATCATGTAATATAATATTATTTATCCATAATTCTAGATATAGAACATTTTTCAAAGTGTCGGTATAGATACCATGGCAGTGAATTTTCTCGTGTACCTAAAACACAATTACATTTTCGGATAACTTTAGTTGTGTTATTAATTTCTTGGAAAGTCCTAGGGGCCTTGCCACCACCTCTTAAAGTAGTAGTATTTTAATATTTTTTTTCAAATTTTCTTATCATATCAGTATGAAAATGTTAATACTATTTTAAGAGGTGGTGGTAAGACCGCTGGACTTTCCAAGAGGATATTAACACAATTGAGAGCTCTGTAAAATTTCTGTAACATAGATATAATCACAAAAATTTAAACTAAAATTATTGTACTACGGTTATTTTACTTTTAGGTTTAATGTACCCCTAAACCTTGGTATGTATTCAACTGGTTGTGAATATGTGAGGATGCTTTTAGAATATTGGCATACGTGCCTGCGTTCCGGTGAGTACTTGCTAGGAAGTGTTCCCACTTTGGTCCCATTTTGTATGGAAATAGATGTAGCCAAATAGCTCAGCAGTGTAAAATGTTTCAACTCACTCAGCATGGCTTTGTAAATAAAATAAAACTCACAAACCAAGGGATCCGTACTTACTATAGAAAAGTAAAACCATAAGAATCACTTTTCTTACTGAACCGCAAACTTAACTTTGTTGAGATTAATTGATGATATACCAAGAAGTATAAAAGATACCAAGTTGACTTAATTTTTTTCGTAAAATATATTTTAATCCCTATTGATCATAGTTATTTTTGATTTTTCGTTTGATAAACTTCTAAAATAAGGGGAATGGATGGTATTAATACTCTTTAATATCATCCAATAAATAAATGTAAAGCTGAAAGTTTGGATGTAAGTGTGTATGGTTGTTAACTTACGAACTACTTCATACATATTATAAGCTTTCATAATCAACAGAGTGATAAGACGCTGGAGCAAATTGCCTGAGGATATCGCTCAACCAATTTAAGAACAAACTTGATAAACACCTGAGCAAGCAACAGTGAGTTGACATAGGCGCATCGGCGAACGCTTGGTCTATTACCAAACAATAATAATAACTACTGAACCGATTTGGCCGAAATTTGGTAAACAGAAAACCCATAAACCGGATTAACTTATAATCTACTCTTTATCCCGAAACAACCCATGGTTCCTACGGTATTTGTGAATACTCGACATATACGTGGGCAGAAAAGCGAGCAACAGCAAAATAGTATAATAGTTATTTGTTATACAAGGCCGCAAAATGGATTTTTGAACAGAGTGTCTTTGAATGCTGAACGGCGAAGGATTCTAGGGTTGAATGCAATATGAGATTACGTCAAGTTCGAATTTAGAAATGCTTTGCAGCCCTAGGCCGAGAAAGGATTTTCATACTGTTTTCTTGCCCTAAGGAGAAATTAAAATTCTTTTGGGTCCTAGGGAATATAATAGCATTTCCCTCCCGCATTTTGGGCATTAAAGACCTTCTTTTCGAGCGGGTGAGATGAAAAATAATTATCTAGATATCTAATTCTAAGCCTGAAGCGTATTTTTCTGCCGCCTGTGCTGTCAAAACGACGGGCTGGGATAACATCCGTTGCATCATCTATCTTCCGCGACGTGTGTAAGATAGGCGGCGGTAATGGAAACTCGTTTACGCGATCCATCTACATATTATCCCCTCATATTCCCCTTCAAATTGCTTCCAATCCTTTTGTAGCTCTTTTATTATAAGGTTCATTAACCCTAGACACCTAACCTTTGAATATATCCCTTTTAACCTAACCATTCGTCGATTTGACGAACAGTTTTTGGCGCCGTGTAATTTTATATAAATATGTATTTGTTCGGTAGTTTTAATAGTTAAATAAGTAAATGATACATTATTTTAGTAAAATAAAAAAAAATATTTGTAGTTTGGTAAGAAAATATTTATTTTATACTAAAGTTACAAAACACTAGACTTTTTGAGATCAATTATAAAGACACTTACTTATATATAAAATTTTAAAAAAACAACAAAAATAGCCTTCTTTTCTTTGGCAAACATAAATAATAATAGTCTTATTACTTTGTAAAACACAAAAGAACTAATTATTTTGAAGCGCACTGTACACAAAAATCAACTTTATGCTCACCACAAATTGCGGTATTGCATTTTGAGCAGTAACATTTTGTCATGCGTCTTTTCTTGTATGAACATAGGCCACAGATTTTTCTTTTTCTGTTCGCAGCCTCGACTGGCTGAAGATCATTATTAGATGATGATGGCTGACCTTGACCTTCCTCGATGGACACTCCTAACACATTTTTTATCTTGTCCTTCACGTGTCTTGGCATAGTAGGAATTTCCAGTCGGATTTTTAGCCACGATTCTACCAGTTGCATATGCAGCTTCTTCATAAAATCACGTCGAGTCATTACTTTTTGTCCTATTACACAAGTATTATGGCAGTAAATTATATAGCTGTTAATACATGATATGTTCAACATACCGTAGAAAACACACAATGGCCACCGATTAGTTTTTCTGCTGCAAGACATTACTGAGCACATTTGGTCAAACGTATCCACGCCACCTTTTGTGCTATTATAAAATTGAACCATGTGGGGCTTCTTTGTGTGAGGGTCAACTGTGCCGTCCTCATCACACGAAGAAAGTAAGTAAACCATTTTTGATGGTTTTACCTTGTAAGAAAGAAGCGTAAGGGGACCATCGTAACAGAACATCGATGTATTGACGGCTCTTGATCGATTGTTCTTCATTTCTTCAGGGATTTCCTTTTTATTGGCTCGTAGAGTCCCCACAAGCGTCATTTTATAAGGTTGCTGGAGTAACTGCTTCGCCAATGGTACTGATGTGAACCAGTTATCCATGGTTACATTCCGGTTTGTACCATGAATACTGCGAGTAAGTTCTTTTACAAAATACTCCCCCAATGGCATACCTCTAGTATTGGTTCCTTTCCCGAGATATGGTGTACTATCAATCATATATCTTGTGCCGCTATCACAAAGCATCTCTAACTTGACCCCATATTTCGCAGGTTTATTCGGAATATACATTCTGAACTTACATCTCCCACGGAAAGCCAATAGCTGCTCATCAATGGTGACATTTGTTCCAGGCACATAATTTTGGCGGCATTGAACCATAAGCATCTCCCATAGGTCTCGTATAGGTGTAAAGGGATCGTCCTTTTGTCGTTGCAAGCGGAATGTCTTGTCATCGAAACGCAGACATCGTAGGAGGAAATCGCATCTTTCTTTACTCATGCATGACACATACCTTGAGCCAGAAAACTCGGTGTTGAACAATTCATCTAGAGACAGATGATTGTCTTTGAGAGCTGCAGATAAGACAAGAATACCTATGAGAGCTCTAATCTCTTCTTTGGTTGTATCATTCTGAGTTGATGTATTTTGGTCATAGTTTTGCCTTTTTATTGTAATTTCAGCGTTTGTCCATTTTACAATATCGTCTTGTATCTGATTAGTTATAAAATGTTCAAACAACAGCAAAGGATCCCCTATACCCCTTAGACCACGAGTAGGTCCTCTGGCAACACGCACTATATTTATTGCAGCTGCTCTACTCGAAGTACGACCTTTGCTCGTAGTCCAAATATGACGGGACCGACTTCGAATATTTCGTTGGGGTAAGGTCAAGATAACTGAATTATTACCTGAGCCTTCTTCAGATAGAGTCGGAGGTATTTCTGGCTCCGGTACATTGTCGTGCAGGTCAAGCGACGAAATATTTTCATGGTCGGAAACCTCATCTTGAGCGTCACTTTGTGCATCATCCACCTCTAAATAATCTTCTGTTTCGCTGTTCGATGACTCCTCTAACGCACTGGGATCTTCCCAGTCCTCTTCCTCATCCATTAACAGACGCGTTATATTTTCCTCAGTCAACAATCGTTTGGAAGCCATGGTAAAAACTGCAAAAAAGAGCAAGCACTATGAACAAACAAAAGCAAACACTATAAAAATATTATACACAAACCATAACCATTCGTCAAAACGACGACTATTTTCGTAATATTTCGAAAAGAGAAGTACTTACCCGCCAGGCGCGGTCGCCACCCGGAAGAGCTCGGCGAACACTGAATTGACAAGTGAAGACTCGGTGATCGGCGCGCGTGCCGAAAAAATATAGCGATATTAATGCGGCGTACTCGTCGATTCGACGAAGGTTAGGTGTCTAGGGTTAAATGAGAGAGCTTGCTAATTTACTCGTATTTATTCACTGAAGGGATGCTTGCTTCGCTCGCGTTACCTCTATTTTACCACCTAGGGATTCAATGTTTAAAAATCCTTCTTAGCGATGCGCAATTGGTATGGCTCCAACAGCCTCCTAAAAATGTATACTAGCAGAGTGGGCTGCAGATAGATATTTAATATTAATTGTAGATTCACGGCTGCGCTTTTTCAATTCGATTAAGGGGGAAGTGATTCACATCTATAGGTAATATTTTTTTAAATATATTTGCTCAAAAAGACTTTTCCATGTGTTTCGAGTGAGGAAAGATATTCGTGTGAGTTTCTTTTCGAAGAGTATGGCACAGGGGGCTAGGCGTAAGAAAAGGGATTTTTTGCGTAACAAAAATTCCATCACGACGAAAGTTTTTTTTACTAGTCAACAGAATGAGCACTTATACAATTTCGTATATATAGAAGGTATGTATTTGATATTAAACTAGGTAGCGCGAGCTAACTGAAGGCAACGATTTTATCGAGCGATGGGTGAATCTTTGTTTTTACTGAGTGTCCCACGACATTTACATCTTTTTTTAGTTTACCTCCTGCATAAAATATCCAAATGCATGAAGGAGGTTTTTAATCAAAAGTTTTCTGTACAAAGTTTTCTGAAGCGGTGGATAGGAAGCCAGCCGTGAGCAGCAAGAAATAATCTAGTTTTGTACCCTGTTTCTTTTGGAAAATGGTATTTATTGATGATAGGAACTATACTTAAATCAAAAGTGACAATATCAATAGAAAGTAGGCGAAAGTAGTAACGTCACAGACCACTTTCAGTCGCGATGAGAAGTAATCCTTAAAGTATGATTGATTCCTCCACATAAGGCGATATGTCACAGGGTTCATCAATCTTGATTTACTAACAAAGGCGAAATGTTAGGACACGGAAAGGAATAAGGGATGCCAAAAAAAGATTTTTTTGTTTCTTTTGGAGTTATTTTATATTTTATTTGTAGCTCTTTTTATTAAATCTTTGAATTACTTAATATACTAGTCGAAAAAGAGTCACACTTATAATTTGCACTTATAAATGCGCTTATGCAATTGGTTAAAAAATACTTTTTAATTCAAATACACAAATTACGATAAACTATATAATCTACAGCATCTCACTGATATTTGTTAAAAAATATTATTTTACAGAAAATTCATATTTTTATCATATAAATTACTACAACAATTATTTAGTATTTGTACACAGATATGCAGAATAAAGCTGAGGTATCACGTGATATCACGCAAACGAGTTTCAAGCACATCTTATCTCACACATTGTGGAGGCAAATCCTCGCGTCGTTTAAAGAGGCTTTAAGTGCCTCAGGGAAATGCGCTATTTTCGCATGTCATTATTACCTCTTTTTCAAATATCATTAGATACAGATGTGATACGAAAACATTTTTTTAACCTCTGTTAGTTTTACGAGTTAGTGATTTTCGTAAATAAATTGTATATCGGCCAAACATCGCCGGTAAACATAGCAACGCAATCATCAATAGCCAATCGGTGCCTTGGTTGCACGACCGATGCAACCATTAACCAATAGTTCCTACGGCACGTGGCTCGAACGATGTAATAATTGACCAATCAGTGTCCAAGATGTAACTTCGTCGATGCAATAAGTATTTTTGCAGAATTATAAGTACAGCCTTTCTTTGACAAATACGGCGAGGTATATTATAAGTTTGAGATTTAGGGTACATTATCAGCTCAGCCATTAAAATTTTCTAAGCTAAGCTGGGGGGATATTCACGTTACGTGTCGGCTACATTTCGTGATGTGAAATATTTAAAAAGATGATGGCATTTACGTATATAAGCAGACGATATTATAGAAATCCAAACATTTTTTGCGAATACGCGAGCACTGAAAAATTAATTTTAAGACTATTGGCATAGAGTGTAGAATTGAATGTAGTTCAAAACGCCATGTTGGTCGACAATACCGAGAATGAAATTACTTAAGCGCGTCAAAGTCGAGCATTGTATTTCCTGTGTTGAAATACATTCAATTTGACACTCTAAATCAATAGACGTAAAGTTAATATTGCCGTGTTAATTTTTTTTTCTTTTGATTGTTTCACATCACCAAGTGTGTGAAAACGTTATAAAAATGTCATAGCTGTGTCATATTGTGCAGCAAAAGATAAGGGAGTAAAGTTCCAAGTAAGGGTAACTAATTTTTACCTGGTTTTCACATACTGAGTGATGGGACTCAAAAAATAAAATAAAAAATTAACACTGAAAAATTAACTTTTAAGTAAAGAGTGAAAAATAAATTTAATGTTATGATTCTCGACCGTGCTGCTTTTTGAACTACATTCAATTACTCTCTATGTGAATAGGCGTAAAATTAATTTTTAAGTGCTTGGAAAAATGTTTTGTTTTCAAATCGTCTCCTTATAAACGTAAATTCTATGACCATTTTAAATAAAGGTGAATCTTCTGCCTGCATCGTCACTTACCACTATATAATTTAGAAAAAAAGACTTTTAAACAAAGTAAGAGTTTTTTCGATTTGATTTTCCCGCCAATTCCGATATTCTGCTGTAAACAATAATTTTGAAGCAATACCTACTGTTTTTGTTTGAAAACTAATGTAGAAGTATTGTTATTGGTCATAATGAGACTTAGAAACTGATATTTCGTAAGAAATATAAGCTTAAAAAAATTGTTTTATTACACTTCCTATCTGAGCACTTCTGTGCACTTCCTCGTGGGCCCCCAAATATTTTTGAAGACAAGTTCTCTTGCAAAACTCACACAAATTCACGTGTATGTGATTTCACTACGTAGCCCTAAAAATGTAATTAGCGTACCAAACGTCTACCATACATCAAATTCTTCGCCGAGCTGCCGGCCGGGCTATCGGAAAATTCAATTTTGCCAGGATGCCAGCCTTTGAACTAGACCTCAACGTCACTTTTTGACACGGCACTGCATGCGCAGACATAAATCCGTGTGAAAATAATTAAATTGAGCCCATAAAAACATTTTCCACAAAATGAAATTTAAAATTGGCTGAATCTAGATGTAAATCTTCAAATTAACATTGTTAAACGTACCGATACAAATATAAAATTTAAATTAATATATATAGCCTTACTAGCTTTTCCTTGCGACTTCGCCCGAATAAAAAAAGTTCGGGTTTTCAACAATCCATCCCACGGAAACCGTCGATATATTTTTTTTTTATATATAAATATATATGTGACATATTTTGACACATCGCAATCTAGCCCCAAAGTAAGCGATAGCTTGTGTTATGGGTACTAGATAACTGATAATATACATACATACTAATATACATAAATATAATATATTGAAAAAAACCCAGACACTGGAAAATATTCATGCTCATCACACAAACATTTACCAGTAGTGGGAATCGAACCCACGACCTCCGGCGCAGACGGCAGGTTCGCTACCACTACGCCATTCGGTCGTCACATATCCATAGCCTTTGTATTGATCCATGATAATAATCTACATCCATTTCAAATTTCAGCCAAATCAATACAGCTGTCGTGGTTTTACCATATTCACACTAAGTCATCGATAATTACTATATTTTTGGAACGAAAAACAAGGGAAGAGTTATGCGTTTTCCTGTTGGCGGTGAAACAAGTGCCATAGGGTACTTGGACTTTTGATTTCTGAGATCATCCGTCATAGGTCAGTCGGAGGAACCAAGCTATTAATCTGCAGACAATACTCGTTTTACTGGCAAAAGACTGTAAGTACCTACCTACCTACAGTGTTTTCAGAATGCGAGTGCGGTGGAACACTATTTGTTATATCTGGTTCGCGGGATTGATTTATGGTTTTGCTTGACCACTGCTGACATACCTTCGGTCAAAGAAAATAGCGCTAGATTCTTTTGGATAAATATATTTTTAAGAATCAGTACAAGATTTTCTTGATACAAAACTGCTGAAGTTTCGCATTGTTTCGCATATAATATGTGTCTGTATAGTTTGTTCAAATAGAGTTGAGTTATTTTTCAACATCTTTGACGTCAGGTTAAATCATCTCATCTGCTATTCGACCAATGATGGTCTAAAGAAAATGTCGTTTTTCGATTCTTCCATCGCTACATACTCTTTCCATTCATTTGGAAGTGGAGCCCGTATAGCCGTATCGCACTTAATTGATTCGCTATTTACTTAAATTAATTTGCATACTGAATCTTCTGTATGCGTAAGGTTCTATTTGGTATTTCGTGATATTATGTACATTGTAGATGTGTCTTTTTAAAAAAAAATTAAATTTTTATAATCTTTTACTGTAATATTTATAATTATAATCTTTTCTGAATAAAAATAAAATAAAACTACCTTTAATATAAATGGTGGTACAGAACCACTCGCACTTGGCTAAAAAAAATTAAAGAGAAAAAAAACATTTTATTTTTGGTGAAATATAAATCGAGAAATCTATTCCTATTTATTCGTTTAGTTTTATTTCATTACAGTGCGTGTCAGGATATATTTTCGCAACCGGCCCCCGGGACGGTCATGTCCAGTGTCGTGATGTTTTCCATTAAATATACAGTGACGTGTATCTCGCCTTTGGTGTATTCCAGGATTATTACTAGTTATCAAGGAATTATTTTATGACTGGTTGTTGAGAACGAATTCGTGGCCGTGCGCTCGGATCTTGAAAGCGCTGGAGAACAATTTTAATGTTATTTCTATTATTATTTTAAGTAAGCACCTATGTCCTTAGGATGTCCTGTCCTGCCTGAGGACCCAATAATACGAATCGAAAATTTCACCGCAGGGGGATATGGCTCGTATAGCTCAGCGGTCAGAGCACCCAGCCGCGAAAGCTGGGGGACGCGGGTTCAAATCCCGCTGCGAGTGAAAAATATTGATTCGTATTTAAATTTATAGGTACTTACTTTTGAACTCCCAAACTAGGAAATCCGTAACTTCGATCCGTCGGACTTAAAATTAAAAAAAAAAAACATTGAAACCGACAATCTCAAAGAAAATTCTTGAACGTTAAAAAATAAGACATCCATTAAGCATTGAGGCTGAATTGCAAGCGGCGCCGGCGTCAACTGCACAGCAGTGGACAATTGAGGAAATGCATTATGCATGGCGATGAACAGGTTCTCGATTCCGACTCGACAACATTTATACGAGTAGGTACTACAGTGGCGGGAATGAGTGTTTTGTGTTCCTTTTCTTCTGGTAACACCCTGGAAGTGATTATGATACGTCTGAGTGAAACACGGCTTCATACTCAGAGTCTATTTCAAAATCCATATCCATACAACCCCGCGGTAGTAACACACACATCTATAGCTAAATAATATATCACAGACACGAGTCATCTCTGCAGTTTTCATCTTAAGAAGTCACTTTTTGCGCCATCTAAAGAAGGCACCAAAACTATGTCCATCTAAACTGGGGATAGGGCATTTTTCAGATGGCAGGGCTATTTTTGCTTCGTCCATCTTTATTGTAATAAGAGTCACCGCAGTGACAGATATTCTGTCGTAAAGTGAATGTTCCGTGTTTCACATTAATTAGTTGTAGCTGGTGAAATTACCTACTGGGCATAATAAAAAAATAATATATAAATAGATAATTATCAGGACATTACACACATCGCAATCTTGTCCAAAAGTAAGCAATAGCTTGTGTTATGGGTACTAGATAACTGATAAATATACATACATAATATTATTATGACTATATACTCGTACATAAATATAATATTCGAAAAACACCCAGACACTGGAAAACATTCATGCTCATCACACAAGCATTTTCCAGTAGTAGGATTCGAACCCACGACCCCCGACGCAGACGGCAGGTTCGCTACCGCTACGCCATTCGGTCGTCGTCGAATAATAGTCACCTGAAATTTTGATATCATCATCATTTAGTACCCATTAAGAAAATAAGCGTCATCTTTGCATAGACCATCCAATCTATGTTTTTTCTTTAATGGTCTAAGGTTCGAGCTTACATCGCCCTCATCGAGCTGCTAATAGAATCTTCCTTACTATAACTGATACAAATCGGCGAACATTCCCCTGACCTCGGCCAAGCTAGCCTAAGCACTTGAACACAGTTGTGAACTCAATCTAACTTTAAAATAGTTTAGTTGCGTCCACGCGCAAAACTGTAGAAAACAAACCAAATGAAAATACTTGAAAGTTGTCACTATTTTATATTACTCGTAGTTTTTGTTGCCTAAAAGTTGATGATATTTAAATCAAAAACTTTACTAGCTGTGTAGGAACTTTTGATAACGAATCGCAAATCTAACTTTGTTATATGATACCCCATACGATACAATTTCATCACACTTTGAAATTTCTAATCAACGATTTCCCACCATTTTTCAATAAAAATAAAAAAGATTTTCAATTTTCTTTTATTGCTACTAATATTAAAAATTTCATGGATGATGGATGGATGGATGGAGAAAGTCTCACCATAAGGGTTCTCACCATTTTTACCATTTTGGTATGGAACCTTAATAAGCTGAAATAAGATTATTTGTTTTGTTACCTACTTTCACGGCTACTAAATAAGGTTTCACTTTCAATAAATAAGTCTGTGACCTCAAATTCAATTTGAACCTCAACTTTAACAACAAGACAATATTATTAATACTTCAAGTTTACACGTGAGAAAACTTTATAACACCTCCGACCTGTAACGGAGGAAAGTTTGTAGAAATTTCTTTTAATATTGTTTTTATGAAATAGGAGCGTTTTCAGAACGGTAATCCCTGAAGTTCAAACTTGAGAGTTTACTTTTCATAATTCCCGCACTCCAGTCCGTCCCTAGTATCCGCTTCTTTGCTAAGATAAAACATCTTCTTCATAAGCTGGTGTTCTTGCAAACTAACAAGAATTTATTAAAAGAATAAGGTGGAAAGATGGTTGCCCCATAAATGCTGCTCTTTGTTTGACTTGACGGCGTAACCAGTTATTTTAAGCGACTCTTAGTGCAGTTTAAAATCTATAAAGACTTAGAAAGAAGATTACTTTCAAATTCATTTCTTCGTCATGGTCTTGAACGGCGTAGAAGCCGTATTTAATCGATTTTGAAAAGAAGATTACTTTCAAATTCATTTCTTTAATTCAGAGTCAATTTAGAAATTATAAAATTCCCAAGTGGCCCTAGGCGGGAATCGAACCCGCGACCTCCCACTCAAATCCTAGCGCGCGCCACTGCGCCAGGGAGGGAATAAAATATATAAATAAACGTGCGAGTCGGACTCGTAAAAGTTAGGATGACAGATGATGCTAAGTTATAACCAGCTTAAAAAGAGACCAGATATCAACCGTTTTAAAAGTAGTTAATCGCCAATTCGTAGGAGCAACACGTGCTGTCTGAAAAATGCAATAACCCTTTTGCTTTGCCACTTTTAATTCAATTTTTCCGGACAATGCTGGTGTTGCATATTTGAAACAAGGTTTTAGAGTCCGTGTGTAAAAATGGAAAGACGATGTGAGAATTTTCAATGTTTTATATTTGTGTTTTGTTTACAAATACTGAATAGCGTTTGTTTAATTTATAAATATTTTAAAAACATTAATTTACTTCAATTTAATAAGTTCTTTATGCAGACTAGGTACTACTACTCTGCTTTGATCAGCTAGATCGAAATGATATATCCGATCGCTAATATATCACGTGACATCTGCGCAGACAATTGTCATTTATACATATTTTTGCATTTCGTTCATTCGTTTCCAAATGCGTTCCGATAAAGTTGCGGCAGCCATACGGATCTAAACGTTTGATAGTAAGTCTGAGGAGTAATCCCGTATTACTAGTAAATATAAACAGATGTAGTTAGTAATAATTCTCGTAAAGATTCCTTGTATAATCCAAACCTATGTAATCTGACAAATTCCTCAAAAACATAAGCTCTTATAATTTTATTTCTCTTATAAAAATACATCACCGTTTCTGTTACGGCACAAACACGCAACCTTTTGCCCCGTAAGGGTGTAAACCTTGACATTTAGGTGTAAGGGAAATGTGCCCATATCCGGAAGGCATACTAATAAAAGTGCCACCATAATATTTGTATACATCATTATTCTTCTGAAAGGGATGAAAAATACGTTACCTTGTAAGAGTTTGCTGCGATATAAGAAGAAACCTTGCGATGAAAACATCAATACAAGCATCTATACATTCAATGGTATTGTTCAATACATCTTGGTATCCATTTTCACATTTTAACATTGACATATAAATCTATGGACCCCGAGTGTAATACAAAATTCACGAAAAAAGCGTCCCGAAAAAACCTATTTAAACAAGTGTACATTAACAAACTAAAACGTTGTAATTTATGTAAAATATTAACCGACCAAGTGCAACCGGCCAAGTAAAAGTTCGGGTAGTTTTTATCACACCGAGACTGAAGTGCGATTGGAAACCTTTTCGCGTTTTGGCTCTCTTTCGGACACTTTTAGCGCTGACCCGAAATCCATATTATAATATATCAATGCATTTTAATGAAAACCTTAACACCCACTTGCGTGAACCTGGGTTGGCGTGAGCAACTAAGTAGCAGTAAGAGTTACGCAGTAATTCTAGCTTCAGTTATATCAATCATTTCTAATGATAACTCTTGTTTAAAAATGTAAATGGTCGACCGTTAATTGGCGCAAGTACTAAGGCCTAACTGATAATAATAGATACCCTAATCAAATACGTACTAATTAGAAAGCGCCTATTAAGGAAAGAACGATTCGATATAATTCTAAGAGACTCTACTTATGTTATTTTACTTGTGTTACTTGCTATGAGCTTATTAAATTAAATATAATACACACTTAGATAATATATTAATTACTAACTGACCCGGCAAACGTTGTTTTGCCCTTATGGATATAAAAAAAATATAGATAACAACTTGCTCCCAGACCCAGAGAATATACACTGACGATCGGTCCAGCCGTTTTGAGTTTGGTAACAAAGAAAAGCGAGAGAAATTTATATATTAGATTTATAGGTATGCACCTACCTCAAATTATTATTACTACTGATTTGAAAAGCACGAAAATGTTTACTAGAGCCTAAGAAATCTAATAAGACACTAAATTCGCGCTATGTACTATACTGACATGGATAGGAGTAAAACTTTTGAGCCTTGAGCAAAAAGGCGGAACAAGTTTCACGAAATTGTACTTGTCAAATCGCGCGTACAAAGTAAAAGTTGTAGAAACTTTGTTGACGTATAAAAATGTACTGGAATATTTATCGTCTAATATTATATTTCATTTTTACCTACATGGAAAGGGTATTTTATCTAATATAATATATATAATTCTCGTGTAACAGTCTTTGTAACTAAACTCCTTCGAAACGGCTCGATCGATTTTTATGAAACTTTTGCATACATTAGATAGATCTGAAAAATGGTCGTAAGCTATTTTTCATACCCCTATATGGCAAAACAACATCGCGTCAGCTAAAATAAAAATTCGGCCAAGTAAGAGTCGGTGGTATTCGTGCACTTAAGGGGATTTATTGAATTTATTTTTAACTATATATATTAAGTTGCTAGGTAATGATTAAAGCAACACACAAGCGAGTTTATAAAAATTAACGACATTAATAATAACGACTATAATATGTTTGGTAAGTTTTGATTGGCGAAAGCTTTGTAAAAATCTGAGTTTTCACTCAGAAATTTCAAATACGTACCTATCAACTACAGTTTTGTAAAGATCGAACCAACAACGGTTAACCCACGGTAGATTGCTAGAATATGGCGTATACCAGACTTTCTGCTCTTAGACAAAATCTCGAAGAAGGCCGAGATATTTTTAAGGTTAATATCCATTTTGCATATAAAAGGGCCGGGAGGAGATGAGGCGTAAATATATTATTTCTACCTACATTTTACGGGAGAGGTAAATAAATTTTGTTTACAAAACTCTGTTTACTTGGCCCAAGCCTGCTTACTTTACTTTCTTTTTTATTATTTAACACGGATTTTTTTAACAGGAGATTTTTAAATGCAATTTAATATATGTATACTTATTGCTTAGCTATTTTATTCAGGCCGCTATCAGTCTCCTAATTAATTAAACAATATAAAAAGTTGTAAAGTACCTAAAAATAAACTAAACGGCCTTGCCCGCCAAATTAAGAATTAATTTAGTTTTTCATAATTTAAAAACTAATACGACAAAGAAGGCTTTTGATATTAAAATTATGGAAATGGAAGTTGGTATAATCTTCACATTTTAAAATTTTTGCTTATGTGTTAATTTTAAGAAATAAGTCATTGTCAATACTCTATTTTCCTCAATTTGATACTCTCAAGCATAGATTTATTACTATGTCGTCGCTTGGTATCCTAAAGTTAAGACAGACAGACAGACAGACAGACCAACAGATAGATGAACAACGACGGCATCGTTCTTTCATTTCAGGTATTAAGGTCCCAAAAATAGTACACAACAGCTTAAAAACATGTACATAGTAGGTATAGAGCGAAATTTCAAAGGCAGCATTCAAAAGGGTTTAATAAAAATGTCGACTCAAAAATTCTGTTTCTCTCACAGTACCCCTGATAGTCGGCAAATGGACAATTAGCCGCTTTTCGCGACGAAATAAAGGCATTGTTTACCAACCTACTTCAGTTTGGATTTTTCCGTGAAAACATTGTTTTACACAGTGTCCATTTTAAATGCTATTTTAGAACAATTCTCGATTTTTAACTATCACTTGGCCCCGTTTACGAGACTTCTAACCACAATATTCTAATACCATACTACAATATTTAAAGTTATTAATTACTAGTTGACCGGCCAAACGGTGTTTTGCCATTATGAAAAATACCTTACTACCTATTCTTAGACTAACTAAATGAAGACAAAAAACATCATAAAAATCGGTCAAGCTGTTTTGGATGAGTTTGGTTATAACCACTGGCACGAGAATGTCATGAATTAGTCGTCACAAAAACACACACAATACACAAAATATTTCATAAAAATCGGTGTAGCCGTTTCGGAGGAGTTTGGTGTAATACAAACACAAACACTGTGACGCATGAACTTAATATTTTAAAAATATAGTAAATCAATTAATAATTAAAATTGCACCACGAACATTTCTCAAGCAAAATTGATAGCAAAGAGTTGAAAGCTCATAGCCCCTTTTCAGGCATGTGTTCAAAAATCACTTTGATCCGTATGGAGCAAATTCCACATAGATTTGCACTTTTGCGTCTTGCCTACAACTGAAATTAAGCTTGTGAAGAATGAAGAGTAGAGAAAAGCATGCGCTGAATTTTAAATGGTACGTGTACACTTAACATAATATTACTAGAGAACTGAAATGCATAATGCATGCAACCGAGTGCAATGATCTTCGTATAGTTACTGCTCTTGCTGGATTGGGAAAATGTTATCATTAATCGTATGTATATTATGGTTATCATTTTTTCATGGAATAAAATGGCAAGACGTGGAAACACTGTTAACGACTTCATAAACCATTGCACAAAAGATTATTTTTGCTCCAGAGATAAAATGTTTCAATCCCTTTTATATATCCCGCAGCTAGGAATGGGGTGAGAGGGTCCAAACTCCCACCTGATGTCTAAATCTGCGTGCACCCGCAGCCGTATCTACGATTGTCATAGAAAGCTGTCAACCGCTAAGTCGTATGGCTAAGGCTGCTGAATGGGTTATAACTGCTTTGTGCTTTGTGTTATGACAGGCCTTGTTCACTTATCACGTGATCACAAATCTACAAGTAGCCGTCTCGACGTACTGATTTCAGACGGCCGCCGTGCGCCGGCTAGGTCGCACGCGTTAGTTCTTGTACAATCTATTGCATGCGCCGCGTGCGCCCAATTACGAGGCAACCCTTGTACGTCGAAAGAGATAAAGTTACGCGATAGAAAGAGACCATGACTTTAGGTGCATAGCGGAGGCGGAGCCTGGCGTTATTGCGAACTGAATTGCACTTTTTTGTTTCAGTGCTAGGGGCGCTATTTCTTTAAATCATCTTGCGTAGTGAACCTTCTGTACCGTTAGGTACTATTATGTACTCCGTGGTTATGAAGCTGAAAGCGACGCGGACAAAGCCACGAGCAACAGCCAGTATCAACATAAATACTTCTCCGATTGCGCCTGGCATGAGCTATTTATCCGCGGAATTGAATGAAGGGGCGCGCCAGTCGAATAATTTATCAACAAAATGTGTTACATAACATTGCTTTTGTAAAAAATTGCACCGTTTGCTTGTGGCGGAGATTTTTCATTTAAATAGACTGTTGAATCAATCATTTGTGTGAATATAAATCGGTTTGGTTAACGTAAAAACGAGGCCGAGCATAACGATTCTGTAAACGGGCTTGTTTATTTTGTATTGTATAGCGTACATAGGTACCATATCACCGAATGATAGTGATAAAAAATAGACATAACCCGGCGGACCAGTTTTGACACCAACGGCATCTACTGTAGTATTGAGCCGACTGCTGTATCGTTTATGGACCGCGATACACGCCCCAGATTACTCATCACTATGTTTTAGTCCACACGCGGGTTTCCACAGGGCGGTTTTTTCCGTGATGTAACTTTTGTAAGAGCGCTACTTTTTTCTTATATGAAGAAATTTAACGGTAAAACGTTCATATGAGGTCATGCTTGAGTTCATATTGGTTGGTAATAATCATATTTAGGCTGCTTGGGTTTGATCCTCTCCATTTTAGATTTTTGGGCACACACTCACACACATTCACACTCGCTTAGAAGTCGAGAAAATTATCATGATCACAATGTTTTCAAACCATTCTTTATACAGCCAGCGTAGCCAATGCCAAAAATCCATTAGAGATGTAACCTCATTCACTGAGAGGTTGTGTCGACCATAAAGTCCCCATATACTAACGTACGGAACTGCCTCATCTTTGATGATATACTCTATAGATGGAGCATTCGGGGCACAAAAGCGTCGAAAAAAATAGGCGAGAACTGTTCACGCCTAAAGTGCTCGCCGCTCCTCAGTGTCGATTCTCACTTCAAGAGACACGCACGCAGGGCTTTACTTTTGATTTGACTTATTTTAGTATTAAAATGGCAAGTTGTGCAATAAAAATCTGTAGAAACTACAGAGGACGCTTACGAACAATTAATAAAATCGCTTACCATCGGTTAGTAACTCAAAACAAATAGTAAATAATAAAAACAAAAATAATTATAACGTTATATTTTTTCCACATAACCGACGCGTCGTGTTAAGGTGTTGCCATTTACCCGAATTTAGGATTGCGAATTTTCCCGTATGGTGCAATAGTAATTATTGTATTTTTAAAGCTGATCAAGATACTATGTATGGAGTATGTTTCCAAAACGAAACTGATGTCAAAATTAAAACAAAGAGATGCCATTTTGTTTTATTTGTTTGTTAATTGATCGAATTCTTTCACATTCGGTATCAGAGCTCACTTTGATAATTCGATATCAAAATCATTCGATTCGATTGCAAAATCGATGGGGTTCCCTATGAGGCTATGATCATAAAAAAGGAAACTGATGTCAAAATAAAAATAAATGGACGCCATTTTGAATTTTTTTGTTAATGGACCGAATTCTTTCAAATTCAATATATGGGGTTACCTTTGATGATAAAAAAGGAAACTGATGTCAAAATAAAAATAAATGGACGCCATTTTGAATTTTTTTGTTAATGGACCGAATTCTTTCAAATTCAATATATGGGGTTCCCTTTGATCATAAAAAAGGAAACTGATGTCAAAATAAAAATAAATGGACGCCATTTTGAATTTTTTTGCTAATGGACCGATTTCTTTCAAATTCGATATATGGGGTTCCCTATGATCATAAAAAAGGAAACTGATGTCAAAATAAAAATAAATGGAACATAGTGAACCCCATATATCGATTTTGACACAATTCGGTCCACTAACAAAAAAATTCAAAATGCCGTCCATTTATTTTTATTTTGACATCAGTTTCCTTTTTTATGATCATAATGAACCCCATATATCGAATTTGAAAGAATTCGGTCAATTAACAAAAAAATTCAAAATGGCGTCCATTTATTTTTATTTTGACATCAGTTTCCTTTTTTTCGGTTGCTGAAAAGGTCAGATATCGATTTTGAAAGAATTCGGTCCAATAACAAAAAAGTTCAAAATGGCGGCCAATTGTTAAATTTTGAACACGTTCTTTCTCTATGCTTACTGCAAATGTTCGAAAATTTTCTATCCTAATCTTAATGCAAAGACCGTCACTCAGCGCCGAAAGAAGTTACCGTCTTCAAAGCAGTTTCAGCGTTTCAATACGATGCTGTGTAGCAGACAATACAAGTTCAAATGAAATTATAATTTATGATGATTTTATTAAAATTATGAAATCATTTTACAGATTTTCCCCATTTTGTAGGGATGGATACATTAGCTGGTAACTCCCAAATGCAAATGGCGCTGACGTAAGACATAGGCTATGCTATGCATGTGTGCGTGACTCACGCACACACGCTCATAAATACTGGCCACTTTTTGATGCATCGCTTATTACGTGACGCGGTATCTATAGAGTATATCATCAAAGTGCCTCATAATATTAACTCATTGCTAAAAATCTCGTAATGCCAAATGGCCACATAAGAATTTTTCATTCTTCAACCAATTAAGGGCTTTATAGGTTTCAATTTAAAAAGCTTCTCGTTAACGTTAAAGTACAGTCAGCAAAGACACAAATAAAAGGGAAACACAGAGTAAAAACAAATAAAAAGTATGAAGCTACCCACAAATGTCCCTCTACATTCCTTACTCTCTATACAGAGAGTATAGGAAATTAATGTCTTTTGTCCTCTTTCTGTTCTACAGACAACTCGCCAGCAAAACGTTGTGTGTAATGTGTATCATTGAAATGCAATGGCGAGATTTTACGAAAAAGTGTTAAATTAAACTAGTGGCCGAGCTAGTAGCGAATTAGCGGATGAGTAAAATTCGTACAACGTTTAAGGGTTTTTTTTGTATATTTACATTTTGCATAGAATTTTTAGAAAATATAATTAATTTAGTGTAGTGTTTTAATCAGTTTACATTTTTTATTATTAATGAATTATGTTTTTTGTAGAGAAGCATTTTTTTTAGAGAAGCATTTTGCAAGAAGCAGTATAGTTAGCCAATTATTTTTTTGCCACAGTATGTTTGTAATATCAAACATTGCTCTTATAATATACACGGGTACACAATGGTTATTAAATTACTATCATATTCATTTACGATTACATATATCAGTAATATTAGTCGTAATATAGATAAAACACTATAATTTGTTATAACAGTTTATCTTTACAATAATTTACGCTATTACCGACACCGATTTAAAGTGTATTACTACTCATTTATACAATCTTTAAAAACGTATTCACCGTTATCGTAATCGTACACAAATTCTGACCGCTGATTGGCCAAATCTGCTGTTTACATTTTTCCAGCCAATGAGCGGGCTGAATTTGTTCACGATTACGATAGCGATAAGTAGGTTCTTACACAATCGCCGGTCTTGTTACAATCTTTATACGGATATAGGAATTTTATACGCGGTTCGAGAAGCTTTCCGCAATGCATACCTATGAATTATCTCCGTAAAAAAAGCTTCAATTATAAAAATTAACTAATTAAAATCGACTCATCCGGGAACTTAAAAAAAAAAAACATGAAATTTAATTATATTATTTTCATAATTTTATCCTTTTTAGCGTTTACCTACACCACTATCGCTTATGTTTCCTCAAAAGAGGAATTTCATAATTTCCATTTCCCACTTTTAAAACATTTACGAGCGCAGAGCAAAGTAAAATATACACAAGTAAGATGAAAATTATATTTTTTCCGCGCAAATATTTAGCGAGTCTGGTATCGGAAGCGCCGGCTTGCTCGGTTGCATGCATTATGCATAGTTTCAATTGTCTACTGCTGTACACTTGCAACTTAAAATTCAGTCGGCACCTTCTTTAAAGGTAGTTTTTATCTCTTTTTGAAGTAACTTCTGAGATCTAAAGCCTTTTTGAAGCGCAGTTTTATTTTTAAGAGGGGTTTTTTAGGATTCCCGCTGCTTATTTTTTTCATTCGAATGTTTAGTCGTTTCTGTCAATGAACTATCTACCCGTGTTCTTAGGTTGCTTAGGTTTTTAGGTCCTCCAAGCAAGTTGCAGCTCGTTTTAGCTTTATCTATATCTGCCGTATCTTTATCTGCCGTTTCAAAAATATTATCAAATATTTTTAATAAAGAATTATATTTACAAATATTAGATAGGTACGCAAAGAAATTGAATAAATATTTCTTGGGATCCTGCTTGTAATATCAACTCTTGAGAACTTAATAAATACATATATAAGAGAAATATATTATTTATTTAAAAGCTTTCTACGTAAGATTTATCTACGTTGATTTTAAGAAAGCACGTAGGTATATATTTATTTTCATTTGAGAACAGATCAATTTCAGTACTATCGAAATAATGTTATTATATTTGATAATATCAATAGATAGATCTAATATTATTTTAAGCATTACCTTTTGTTTTCAATAAGAAATACAATTTTCAAACTACAAAACTAAAAAATACTCTTTTTAGGGTTCCATACATTTGGTAAAAAAAATTAACCTTTATGGTGAGACTTTCTCCGTCCGACTGTCCTCCTGTTACACTCAATTATTTTTATATGACATAATAATATAATTCATATCCAAATAATATTATCACCGAGCAATTTACCTTAATTGAGGTAAACCATAACATTTATTGTATTTCTCATTTCTCTGTAACATTTGTTGTAATTTTAATGAAAAATATTATTAATTAGCTTGTAATTATGCTTTTAGCACAGTAGAAAATGTATAGACTGGACGTAAACATGGTGTTAATTCAAATTTCGTGTAGAACGTTTTCACCAATACCTATTGGTAAATAATAACTGCAAATTTATAAATTAAGAATATCCGTAATGGATTTATTAAAATCTCGTAATTATCATTAAAATAAAATCAAAATATCTGTTAGTTATTTAAAAAATATCAACTCATTTAAGGAATACCGTCACGTGCAGTTAAAACTAAAAGTAGATGCTTAAAATTGAAAGATTCATGAAGATCATTTGGTTCAAGATTCGAGAGCTTAGCAAATAGCGCGCTTTTCAATAGTGGCAGTGTTGAAATATGAAAATGAAAAGATCTCTGATTTAAATTAGAAGTGTTTAAGAGGAAGAGAAGATTTTTTGTTTCATTTAAAAATTTTATTCTGAGAATATTTGAGTTATTATAATATGTAACGAAGTAGATACGTTACATGAAACGAAATTGATAATAGCATCGAATGAGAATCAATGTCAGATCTTCACTATTTGAAAAAGCGCGCGAACTCCATTACGTAGTTGGTACCTATGAGTTTGCACACGCCGCGCGTGTCCTTGCGCTGCCCTTCAAAAACCGGCAACCACGGCACGCGGCTCGGCGATTGGCCCAAGCGCCCCGCATTCTGCTAGCCGCCTCTGAACGGTTTAGACAGGTAATCGTTCCAGTGACATTTTTCTTCAAAAGTGAAAAATATAAGTGTTATGTAAGCCCCGTGTACCTATATCGGGTGAGTGTTGATTATTACCGCATAGGATACTTATTTAGGCTCGTATTATCTATCTAATGTGCATATTTTTCTGTTCAAATTTAGCACCGGTACCTAGGTACTTGCTTTGTTATTCGACCTTCATTGACCGCCGCTCATATTCTCATTCTGCAAGCTTGTTATTCTAAATTCTCTGATATTCTGTTGTAACTTAATTATATTGATTCTCAATTTACTGTATTCCCTATCATTTGTGTACTTAACTCCGTCTGATTGCCGACCAACGCAGCACCACTTGATTGTTTCCCGCTTGCTTAGTGCGTAGGTAGGCGTTGGTCGCATTCAGACGAACCGCTGTGGAACGGAGCCTCACACGGCCGGAATGTGCGTTCCAGGGTTCACCTTCAGGCTTCACCTACTGGCTTCACCTGCTGGCTTCACTCCCGCTTATCTTCGAGCTACGTGCGCGTCCCGCGTGCGCGAACTACGGGCGCGTCCCCCGGCACGCGGCAGCCGGCCACCTTCGGCCTGCCACTACTGCTGGTCGAAGAAGTCGGAGCGCGCGTACGGCCTGCCACTTCTGCAGGCCACGCGTACCGCGCCCTGCCTGCGTGCTGCCTGCGCGTGCGTCCTGCCACTTCTGCAGGCCACGCGCACCGCGCGCACCCGCGGCCCACCTGCTCGGCCGCTGGCCTTGCCAGCGCGGCCGGTCTCGCCTGCGCGACTCCTGCGCGGGCCGCCTGCTGGTCGCGGCGCCCCGCACGTGTCCGTTACCTGCCTGCGCGGCCGACGTCCTGCCTGCGCGGCCCACCTGCAAGCAGGGAAGTCTTGTCCCCGCCAAACTGGGAAGCAATTTAATGACGGCCTTGACCCACGCCCTGTAACCCCGCTCTCTTGAGTTAACTACTATAACCATGTTCCTTGAATTGATTTACTGTAAATAAAGTTGTTGACGTGTAGCAGTGTTCTCTTTTCTCTCTCCACTACCTGTACCGTCACAAATAATGTTCACATTTATTCACAAACTCTGGAAATGTGGCTAAAACTGAAGTGGCAAAATAAAATCAGGCTATAAAACCAGATAATTACGTCGTTATCGTATTCAGAAGATTACACACTCATTGTTTAAACATAGTATACAACTAGATAGATGAGCCAGTAATATTCCCATCCTTCAATAAATAATATATTGCCGTCGATTCCGGCGGATAAACACAAAATACCAGCCCCAATAATGTGACAGACATCAATAAAGGAAGGGGCCGACCCACACCACTTATGTTATGCGATTGATATTACCACATATATTGCTGTTCAGGAGAAAATTGAGTGCCCCGTCTATTCCTATAAGCCTACGAATTTGCGTAAAGACTTTGAAAGAAACGTCCAACGGTATCCTACATGCGTGTTGCCAACTAGATAGAGCTGAAATTGCCTTGGCGGAAAGTTAAGCTAAAATAACACTGGATGCCCCGGAGCGATTCCACGATGGTGCATGGAATCGTTTTCTTCCATCACATGATATCGTTATTTGCATACTTTTAGACTATTTTTAAAACGTGATAGGTATTTCAGAATTTCCAATTCGCTTTTTGCCTTCAATATTTTCATAGAGTTAAAAGTGTTTACGTTAGGGAGTATATTATGGCCTTTTTAATTCCTATGAACTTAAACGTCCTATGTCCGTCTGTCACCAGGGTGTATCTCTTAAACCGTGATAGTAATGATACGGAACCCTGCCTACGCGAGTCCGACTCGTACTTTACGATTTTATTACTCTCTTTTCCTATCGCTGTCGCTGTAGTAACTACACTCTTAATTCCATTACCCAAATTCGTTTACAAAGGTCATACCTAGTACAAAACAAACTTCCGAACTAAAGTGGCAACAGTAATCAAGGGTCATCAAGGGTCAAATGGTTTTTACACGCCACCATGTCGGAAAGTGTCGCACAAAATACGGGTCACGGCCGACAGCGGGGCGTGACCATTAACTAGCTGCCTACGCGACAGAAATTACAATGGAACCACTAAAACCTCTAAGTGGTTTGGAAAAATCGATGGAAATACGACTTAAAATATCCAGCGATATTTCGATTTTCTTCTGATAAATATTCGAAAGTTTATAATGTAAGTTTTGTCACTTTCTTACGTCAAGTCTATTGAGAAATATAAGTTGTGCCATTTTATATCAGGTGACAAAAACAAAAGTTGCTAACAAGCTATATGACACTTAGGCTGGGTTCCTTGACTTAAAAATGGCAACCTGACTCTTATGTCTTTCGAAATAAGGGCCAGACCGCCATATTTAACTATAACGTTTCAGTTAAAGTCAAATCAAGCAACTGAGCCTTATCAGAAGGTTGTGAAACAGGCCCTGAGTAGACAAAAAAACAAAAGTCTCAGGGGCCACTTATCCACACAATTTATAGAGAAGTCGGCTATGTACGAGTGTACGAAAGGGGCTAATTGTCCATTTGCGCACAGACGCGTGAAAAACAACTTTTTTTTTCCGGTCGCCATTTTTAATTCAATTCTTTCGAACAACGCTGATGTCGCAGTTTTCGTTGCACACTACGTATTTTGTTGTTAGCGTGCAATTTTTAGAAATTGGAATAGTTTTTGAACTATCTTGAGCAAAAATGTGGTAGCCGCCACGCTGGTAAAATTTCGTAAAGTGTGGAGTTTGAAAATTGTGAGTGGAGTAAACTTTAATCTGTAAGAAAATTTAGATTCCTGAACTGCTACGTTTCACTAGATTTTAGGCGAGTGATGTAAAGTGGTACGCCTGTTTATGTCAGACGCAGAGTATTCCAAGACATTGCAAGGCATTTGCTCATTGCAATGTACGATGTAGCACTGCGCCGTGTACTTCCTAAGATATAAGTTTTTATATGTCTTTATACAGGCTACAGTATCTCTAAACCGAAACAGTAATATTTCGCAAACACTAGCAGTTTTACGGCAAAATATTTGAGTGCTATCCAACCGGACGGAGTATGCAAGAAGAGTACTACCACTGCCACCTAATTGGTTGAAAAGAATGAGACGTTTTCTATGCAATCAACCTACATTTTTCCCATCAACTTCTATGCCAAAGAGATTCTTAAAAACTTGGCTTACACTGCAAACTCATTCACATTTTCATATTAAGGCTAAATCCAAATAATTTAAAAGACAATAATTTATGTGCCAGTTTTATAGCCAATAACCATAAAATTTCCCCCAAACCTTTCATTTAAATTAATGTATTCGTACCACTAACGTAATTTTTATTTTCGACGACTATGGTCTCTTTAATTTATTGGTCCATTATTTAAATGCATCTCGCTTGTATGAATTTAATAATATTACTATATTAATGAAATTATTTACGTCATTAACATTACTAACAAATGTTATTTACATTACCTATTTCATGAAAAAAAAAATCATTATTTACCAAATAATTAATAATTACAATTTTGATACTAAATCACTACATTTTTGTGTGACAATTGTATTTCGAATACCTACAAAGTCTAAATATGTTTTAATAACCTAGTTAGATCACTGAGTCTCAGATAACTTAGTTAAGTGTGACCCAGTTTCAATTTTTCCAAAACAAGTTTAAACGAAGTCTCTAACTCTAGACAGAAAACAAATCCCAACTCCAAATGTGTAGCCTAAAAGGAGCAATACTAATGTACCAACTTCCACAATCTTAAATCAACCACATTCTAATCTGTCTCCCAACAATTCCAATTGCATTCCGGTGAATATAAACCGGAAAGGCACGCTAAGAATTCAGAAACTTTTAGCACGAGCTTCACACCTTTAGGATATTAATTGCAAAAGATGGCTTATCGAAAATTCATTTCAGTTTCAAATTACACAAATTTTCATGACTCCCTGACAGAGTGATGATGTTTTTAGTAATAAGAATGTTTAAGTTTCACTCTGTAAATGCACACTTTTCAGTAAAATTACTTAAAAATAATAATCATCGGCTAAGTGTTCTATACCATTGTACAAGATTTAATACAGTGATGTGAAACAAGAAATGAAACAAAAAATAGAATAGCTAAATCAATCGCCTGATAAGAAAAATTAAATTGAATAAACGCTTTTAAAATGAAGGTTGCTCTTTAATTTTTCCGTACCATAAGATATGGGTAAAATATGAAACACCCTACTGGCAAACATAAATGATGATAGATTTTATTGAAAAGACCCTACTGGAACTGGCATACATAAATTAATGACGATAGATTTTGTTGAATAGTGTCCTGTAAATACCTCTGTTGTATTGTACAAAAGATGTCCTACACTGGGTGTGTATTTTTTTTTAGTTTATACAGTTATACAAAGGCTCAAAAGTTCAATCGGCGTTTTGCACAAACATAGCTAACGAACGTGCAAGATTGCCAACAGTGAGCTGTAAAAGCTAATTGTTTGGTTGCGTCCGCCTTTTCCAGTCCATCTATACCCGATACTGACCGTCGCACGGTAGCCAACAGCCGGTGCTAACTGCCTCGTCGATACTCGGAAATACCGTACACGTCTTCATAAACGATACCGAGAATACTCCTTTTATTGAGAACACAGTATACCTACGTGCAACAAGGGAGCAATTTGTTCTAGTTTGTGTTTTCATCACCAACCAAAAATCTTCGTAATATCTTCAATGGAAATCATCTACTGATATCTTATGAAGGGAGCTATTCACTTAATGCGTCGTCTACATTTTGTGAAGTGAAATAAAGGTCACGGCATTTACGTATATAAGCAGACGATATTGAAATCAAAACATTTTTCGTAAACACTGAAAAATTAATTTTACTACTGTTGACATAGAGCGTAAAATTTATTGTAGTTGAAAACGCAACAAAGGATACGTGAAATTAAATTTACTCTGTGCGATAAGGTTGAATTATATGAAGGATTATATTTCCTGTGTTGTTGTTATACCTTCAGTTTAACACTCTAAACCAATAGACGTAAAGTTAATTTATCACTGTTAATTTTTTATTTTATTTCTTGATTCACATCACTCAGTGTGTAAAAACGTTACGTGAATAGCTCCCCAGAGTCGTACTGCACAATACTAATGTACCAACTTCCACAATCTTAAATCAACCACATTCTAATCTGTCTCCCAACAATTCCAATTGCATTCCGGTGAATATAAACCGGAAAGGAACGCTAAGAATTCAGAAACTTTTAGCACGAGCTTCACACCTTTAGGATATTAATTGCAAAAGATGGCTTATCGAAAATTCATTTCAGTTTCAAATTACACAAATTTTCATGACTCCCTGACAGAGTGATGATGTTTTTAGTAATAAGAATGTTTAAGTTTCACTCTGTAAATGCACACTTTTCAGTAAAATTACTTAAAAATAATAATCATCGGCTAAGTGTTCTATACCATTGTACAAGATTTAATACAGTGATGTGAAACAACTTGTTGTTATACCTTCAGTTTAACACTCTAAACCAATAGACGTAAAGTTAATTTATCACTGTTAATTTTTTATTTTATTTCTTGATTCACATCACTTAGTGTGTAAAAACGTTACGTGAATAGCTCCCCAGAGTCGTACTGCACGGGACGCGCCTCCCAGGAGGGTCGGCAGCGGCCAGGCTGCCGGCAGCAGCGGCGGGACCTGCCGCTTCGGTGGCGGGTCGAGGCCTGGCGGGAGCGCGGTGAATACGCAAGTGAATCCCGTACTCCCGCCAACGAGGTCCGTCGTGGCAAAGCACAAGTTTTAGTGGGTGCAAGCCCCACATAACCCCTCCGTGTCCCCTGACGGAGGGGTATGCGTCAGGCATTTCCTGTAAGTAAAAAAAAAAGAGTCGTACTGCAGAACAATTGAAGATTCACTGCATTTGACAGTGATTCATCATCAGAAGAACTTATTCGATGTACTTTTCTATAAAAATTCAGAAGGCGAGAATAATATCATCTTATGCCAATTACACATAAACAGTCACACACATTCCAACATTCGTATTAATGTTAGCCATAAATATGCCTTGCGGATATGAGAACATATTCCCCTTCAACTTCAGGTCAAGGATCGTGCCCTGTAGGAAAATGGGCAATACAATACAGTAATGGTATATCCTCGGTACGTTGCTTTTATGTTGCATACCTAGTACCTACTATGTCAAAATTATTCTTCACTTCACACATGCTCGTAAATTGTAACCTTTTTAGAACGTAAGGTTTTTTGTAAGCAGAATTTGTGATGAACAAACAACTAACTTCAATAAGCTTGTTATTAGCCTAGACGTGCGAATAATATGTGACCACCAAACTCAAATTTTATTTCGTAAATATGTAAGCAATCTATATATCTATACTTATAATAAAACTGTAACGGGTCAAATTCTGTACATTGAAGATATTTTGAAAATTTTTGTTGGAGGGCATTCCTTAGTCGATACTGAAGCCAAAACTGTAATTTGTTTTATTTTTGTCTGTCGGTCTGTCTGTTTCACGGCCGCGCACCATGGCTAATCCGCTGGATGGGTTTAAATGAAACTTGGCATGACTTCAGATCATATTCCGAGGTAGGACAGAAGATACTTAAATAAATACTTAATAAAGATATTTAAATAAATACTTTTTATTCCGAAATTCAGCATGGTGTCAGTCAGATAGAAGACGGCTTCAAAGTCAAAATGTGTATCTAGTAATAAATAATTGCGCTTTTATGACTTAACAGTTTTCAGAATATGACTTAGATATGGTTTGCAAAAATCGTAACTACATTATATGCTTTCATGTGATATCATGTTTTCCCTGTACATTATAATTCATAGTTTTATTACTACTATATTAAAGTGGGCGCACTTATAAAGCTGGCCAAACCTTTGACCTACCAACTTAATGAGGCTATCACTTCCTGCCTGTTGAAGGTCGAGTGTTTCCACCTAATACCGGCATTAATCTTCATACAGCAAGTAATTCCCCATGAATACACTTGCATACATGAATACGGTGAGCACGCATTTGTCACACAGATCTGCATTATTGACGTAATGAGAGACGTAACCACTGGACACGGTTGAGTGCATAAATTAATTTGCTATGGTTCACGGACCATAAATCTTGCCTGAATATCCGTGTTCGTAGTACAAAGTGCTATATGACCGGCTGGAGCCATTTGACTCGCCTACGTGATTGGTTTAGTACATTAAGGCTTTTCCAGCTTATTCCCCTTCATTAAATCCTCGTATTATCCTCAGCTTTATGTTCGCCTGGTAGGTGGTTCGACATTCAGAGAAGGACAAAAGTATGCCTAAATTAATAAAGTAAAGGCAGGTAGGTACGAGGTATTTTGTTTAGCCTCGTGTTTTAGTACATGATAATACTTTGCTGTAGCTCGCAAATATGTTTGTTTTTCTGAGATTAAAGTAATTTGCAACAGATCTAAATGGCTTTGTCTTTTTTTCCTCCTCAATATTTGCATTTATATTATTTGCATTTATTTCTTTAACAACGTCTGACGATGCTTTATGTCGGCTTACTACTACTACTTTAGAGCCTAAAATTTAATACCAATGCCATTTATTAGCCCATGATGGATGCAAAGCGAATGTTTGGCTATAAAAATGCTTACCTATTATGCTATTACCACATTGGATAAGCATTTTCAGCAGCAGCTCTCAATTACATACGAGCTTATATCATCTGATCCAATCCGTTGCGTGTGACCTCAAAGCAAAAGTCACGGCAAAGCTGTGATTTCTAAACAAGTTAAATAAATACTAAGAAAAAGCTCGTGGGGTTAGGTGTTAGGGTTAAAGTTCAAAATATAGGTACGTAAGCCACACCTATCCATTCATTGTCCTTAATGATAAACAATCCAGTAGACTGATCAGTGCCATTAAATTCCAGAGTTATTTGATTTATTCATATTGAAAAAATATTTTCCTGTTTTCCCCCAAAGACCGGAGTAGTCATCTCACCTGTTTACTTACGCAAATCAATTTATCAATTTTCCTCAAATTGAGCATTAAATTATTCCTTTCATGTAACAAAGTAAATAAAATATATGCTATTCATATAAATATCCAATAACAAGGAAAACGTATACACATTTATTTTATCTCAAACACGAATATCTCAGATATGTACGCGAGAGAATTTACGTATTGGGCCAAAATATACTGAAATAATGGAATAAAGGTTTGTACAATACGTAAAAAAATTTTAATGTGTAGTACTTAAATATATTCAGACACTCAAATATCACATTTAAAAACAAAGAGGTAAGGACAAATTTTGCATGTTTTGAAATTAATGGTCCTCAGTGTTTTGTGATCATCTACTCGTAGTTTAACCTTGGGAGATAACTTGGGCAAGTATGTAATTTGATTTAGGTCCGTCCCAAAGGACAAACGTTTAATTATCAGGACTCGAATTCAGTCCTGCCTAATCACTGGAGCCTGCATTATAAAATTAACAAAAGTCCCAAACATTAGTCGTATCGAATAAACCCAGCCGCCATTTGAACTTAATGAAGGTTTATATTTTGGTATCCAGTTTTACTACAATTTAACTTTATCTTGATTACTTTATTATTGTTTTAATTTAAGGAGGATCCCTGTGGTTTATTATCTCTGATTATTCTAATATTAACATCATAGGGACCGTTTTAAAACAAACTGCAGATCACTATGCTCTGGGTTTGATCCCCGAATCAGGATATGGATTTATTTGATGAGGAACTTCTCGTTACCAGTTCAAATTTTTAAAGGTGGCAGATTCTCAACCACGTGTTTCGGAGATCACGTTAAGTCGCCTTTCTTTCAGTTAATCTCACTCCGATAGTGTCAGAGCAGCCGCTGCAATGGAATATAATGACCTTGCAAAAACAGAGTATTTTATTGTGCAATAATACTTCAACAATTCCAGCGCAGTTGGTAAATCTCTGTAAAGATTGACTTCCATAATAATATTATCATATCTATACATTACTACGTTTTCTAAATAAAACGTCTCTGGTTCGATCCTTATCTTAGAGACTAATACGCAGCTGAAGGAAAACGGAAAAAATTTGTCACGTTACACGTCACCTAAATTCTAAAGGGCCATTCTAAGGTGAAAATTACCCTAATAATAAGGTAATCACCAACCTTCACAATGACGCACACCACGAGGTTACTAAACATGGGTTAATTCCATTGTTATTCATTTTAGACAAACAACTTTAACCAAAATTAAAATATCCCATTCCACGCAATTCGTGAAAGACCCCAAAACTATTTCCACAAATTCTCCTGTATTCAGTATTCTCCCTTTAAGGTAATTTGATCGCAAATAATGCTTTAATTTCCAGGCCAGGGTAATGCAATTTACCGCTCCAGCGGTGACAGTCCCCTGGTCTCTAAACAATTAGTAAGGCTACATTCATTTTTGTTCTGATATTCCTCGCGCTTTGCTAGGCGACCTTTGATGACTGCTAGTTTTGTTATTAACACAACCCAGCTTCTTTTTTTATTACTGGGCTGACTGTTGTCACTCTGGATTTTCCGGTTTTGAAAAATTTTGTGGAAATCATTGACTTTATCTCCGGGGCTTCAAATATGTATGTACAGTCGGGATCAAAAATGCATACACATTTATTACCGTAAACAGACTATCAATCTTAAGACAACAGCGTTAGGTTCAAAATATTACTATGTAATATTATACTATGCATACTGATTGGCCGAGTGAACGCAAGGGATTTTGTTTGCGAATTCTATACTTGTGCACAGAAAAACAAAAAAAAATAATTTTTGTTTTCTCTATTACTTAATGCTTCTGTTCACTACTTTTTAAGTTGAAGAACGATTTTTCAAAAAATGCAACAGTACAAACTAAAAAGTACAATTACTTTTGGAGGAAGTTGAACTTATTTTAAGAAATAACATTACAGAATTGAATACCAAAATAGAATTTCATATATATCTCGGACTAAACAGTTGTTCATCGTAACACAATTTCCCACTACAGGGGTTGCGAACCCTCAGTCTCTGAACAATTATTACTACGGCGTCTCTCATTTTTGTGTCATCCCCGATTCCCATTTCACTTGACATCCCTCGAGCGAACACTGGATGTGTTTTCCTTGATACAACACCGAATATTTCCCAATTACATACGAAAATGATTAGTTTCTGTAAACGGCCAGCAGTGGGACAAGCGTCGGAAATGTTACTAATTTTAACAAGCTTTTATTTAACTCGCACTGATTGTTCGGGTGTAACTATGAAACTCAACTGTGTTATGTTATTCTAAATCCAACATCCATAATAATGAGGATTAATTTTATAAATATTTTCTGAACATTAACTATCTTCTGTTTTATTACGTAGTACTTAAGACAATACTTTTTTAACTACAGAAAATGCTTAACGCATACCCCCTCCTTTAGGCAAAACAGAAGGTTTAGTGGGCTTTGCACCAACTAAAAACCTAAATGTTTTTCACAAAAGGCCTGCTGGAGGTAGTACGGGATTCATATCGTATTCGACGGGTTCTATCCATTATCTGAGAAGCTGGTCTCGTCGTCATCGGCAACCTAGCCACTACCAAATCAAAAAATAGAAACGCTATACCTTCTCGCCTAATTCGGACAAAACCCCTAACTCATGGATGCCGGAGTAAGTAGGTCATTTGATCTCCGGAGATTTGAGATTTGATGTTGTATCTACTTAAATAAAAAATTATGCGTATAAAATACGGTGTGCATTCGGTAGAAAAACAACTAAATAATTCCCACTTTGGTTTAAGAATTCAACGGGCGACCATGATATTTCCGATTTATAATTCAAAACTACCATTTACTTTACTATTCATGGCAATCGCGTTACGTTGCGTTCTCGACCCCTTACAATGGGAATACAAAAACAATATCGGTTTTCGTGTATTATTTCCCATTTTCACCACTATTTTTCACCAATTACACGAACATTAACATCTCGCGAGATTTTTTCTCTTTTTCGTATTAAGACATCAGTCTAAGGAATAGTAAAGCCATTTGGCTCGAGTCCAAGCAAAAACAATAAAACTAAAGCCTTCGTGAAAATAAAGGGAAGTTCGAAAATTCATTTGGACCCCTCAGTGCTCGGTGTTTGTTCAACACTTAGTTATTATTTGGATTGTCGATTTTATTATGACAGAGATTATTGTCCATGAAAATGGTACTGGGAATTGTGGGGAACAGAAAGCTTATTAAAATATTGTGATGGCACTTTGTGAGATTTGTATTCCAATTAAACATGTTCTATTTAGTGTCGAGTACTTCTTTTCTAGGTAGGTACCACTTAAATATATTTTCGTAATTAAGTACTTAGACACATTACTTTTTTATTCTAAAGGTTTATTTATCATATTATTAGCATGCAAGAGGAAAAAATGCCTGAAAAACAACGTTTGCTCGGTTATCAAGCAATTACATATAATAAACTTATGAATTTCACGGTCTTATTCTGATTAAGTGGTTTCCACGTCGCAATTGAAAACTGAAATGTCCTATAACATTTGCTAGGAGAAAGCATTAAAAGTGCTTATAAGCAACTCAATAACTTTATGTTATGTATCGTATTTCTCGATAAGCAGCACCTAATCTTAAATCTTAATCAAGATTTCCAATAAGGCGATGTCGAACCCACTCCGGCAGATAAACTGGCGTGTAAGTTCGCCGCCTCGCGCACTCCAGAACGAGGTGCCGAAGTTGTAATGAATCGGGGAAGTTTTCTCCTCTTAAAGACATTTGCGCAATCTTATGTTAGATTGGGGTCATGCTACACATGATCGCGGTTTAGGTTCACGGGACGCGCGAGCAGGCACCGTGATAGAGGTGACCGAATGAGGAGATTTGTCCACCTTACACACGGCGGTCAAACGTCGGCACCATAATATGCATTTAAAAACACGATAACGACAAAGAATTAAATGGGTACCGGTAATTCAATTGTCTATGTCAGTGACGTCGTTACATCGAACATTTTTAATCTTTTTGGCCTTATTCTGCAACTACTTATAATTGTAAAAAATTAATGTAACGCTGTTGATTACTTTTCGAATAAATAAATAAACATAACATACTTCTAGTACTGTTTGAAAATTATAAACAATACACCGTCCGATACGGTTTGGTGGACAATGTCGATCATGGATTGTCAGTTTCTCAAGTTGTTCTTACTACAGAGCATAAATAGAGATTCAAACGTAATTTATCAAGTATCATGCTTTGAGGCATGCAGTCTCAAAATAAAACACTTTACCCTTACAACTGCACTTTTATACCTTTAGTTGCAGTGTGTCTTCTTGGGAAATCATTGTTTTCTTGAAAACATCCTAGATTAATATAAATTGTACTGCCTTACAAATACATATTTATAGATAATACCAATTTTCTAGCCAAAATAGTTACAACCTTAGCTTCATAATTGCTGTCCATTAGACAAATTTTTTTCCCCAAATGGATTCTTATCTTAAGGACGTGCTCCCAAAATAGATAGGTATCAAATCGGACTAAATACATACGCACGGCCTACACTCACACAAAGCTGCCTCGAAATGAGTGAATCAACGCGATTTTGATACTTTGAGATAAAATTTTATATTTTGTCATTTAGGTATTTTATTATAACGAAATAACTTCGTTCTAAGCTTATTTATTATCTCGCTGCAGACTCGGTCATAAATCATTCGAGTGTCTCGCTCACCGACATCGTGCCGGCCGACGAGCGCAGCGGCGTGTGCAACATATGCGGGGAGGTGAGAGGCTGCCAACTTTAGTAGTGTTATTATCTCGCTGCAGACTCGGTCATAAATCATTCGAGTGTCTCGCTCACCGACATCGTGCCGGCCGACGAGCGCAGCCGCGTGTGTAACATATGCGGGGAGGTGAGAGGCTGCCAACTATAGTAGTGTTATTATCTCGCTGCAGACTCGGTCATAAATCATTCGAGTGTCTCGCTCACCGACATCGTGCCGGCCGACGAGCGCAGCCGCGTGTGCAACATATGCGGAGAGGTGAGAGGCTGCCAACTTTAGTAGTGTTATTATCTCGCTGCAGACTCGGTCATAAATCATTCGAGTGTCTCGCTCACCGACATCGTGCCGGCCGACGAGCGCAGCCGCGTGTGCAACATATGCGGGGAGGTGAGAGGCTGCACCACTATAGAAGTGTAATTATCTCGCTGCAGACTCGGTCATAAATCATTCGAGTGTCTCGCTCACTGACATCGTGCCGGCCGACGAGCGCAGCCGCGTGTGCAACATATGCGCGGAGGTGAGAGGCTGCCAACTATAGTAGTGTTATTATCTCGCTGCAGATTCGGTCATAAATCATTCGAGTGTCTCGCTCACCGACATCGTGCCGGCCAACGAGCGCAGCCGCGTGTGCAACATATGCGGGGAGGTCAGAGGCTGCCAACTATAGTAGTGTTATTATCTCGCTGCAGACTCGGTCATAAATCATTCGAGTGTCTCGCTCACCGACATCGTGCCGGCCGGCACACGCGGCTGCGCTCGTCGTCCGGCACGATGTCGGTGAGCGAGACACTCGAATGATTTATGACCGAATCTGCAGCGAGATTATAAAACAACTATAGTTGGCAGCCTCTCACCTCCCCGCATATGGTGCACACGCGGCTGCGCTCGTCGGCCGGCACGATGTCAGTGAGCGAGGCACTCGAATGATTTATGACCGAGTCTGCAGCGAGATAATTACACTTCTATAGTGGTGCAGCCTCTCACCTCCCCGCATATGTTGCACCCGCGGCTGCGCTCGTCGGCCGGCACGATGTCGGTGAGCGAGACACTCGAATGATTTATGACCGAGTCTGCAGCGAGATAATAACCCTACTATAGTTGGCAGCCTCTTACCTCCCCTCATATGTTGCACACGCGGCTGCGCTCGTCGGCCGGCACGATGTCGGTGAGCGAGACACTCGAAAGATTTATGACCGAGTCTGCAGCGAGATAATAACACTACTAAAGTTGGCAGCCTCTCACCTCTCCGCATATGTTGCACACGCGGCTGCGCTCGTCGGCCGGCACGATGTCGGTGAGCGAGACACTCGAATGATTTATGACCGAGTCTGCAGCGAGATAATAACACTACTAAAGTTGGCAGCCTCTCACCTCCCCGCATATGTTGCACACGCCGCTGCGCTCGTCGGCCGGCACGATGTCGGTGAGCGAGACACTCGAATGATTTATGACCGAGTCTGCAGCGAGATAATAACACTACTAAAGTTGGCAGCCTCTTACCTCCCCTCATATGTTGCACACGCGGCTGCGCTCGTCGGCCGGCACGATGTCGGTGAGCGAGACACTCGAATGATTTATGACCGAGTCTGCAGCGAGATAATAACACTACTATAGTGGTGCAGCCTCTCACCTCCCCGCATATGTTGCACACGCGGCTGCGCTCGTCGGCCGGCACGATGTCTGTGAGCGAGACACTCGAATGATTTATGACCGAGTCTGCAGCGAGATAATAACACTACTATAGTTGGCAGCCTCTCACCTCCCCGCATATGTTGCATACGGAGGCTGCACCACTATAGTAGTGTAATTATCTCGCTGCAGACTCGGTCATAAATCATTCAGCTAGCTAGAGGCTAGCTCTATACGTTTTGGAGATCCAGTAGTAGTCTTCGAAGTATACCTTCAGGTCACTCAACCAAGTCAAGTGGAAAGGTCTTTTCATAACTAACAAAACGAGCCCAAACTCGGCACGGCTAGCTCTATACGTCTAGGAGATCCAGTAGTAGTCTTCGAAGTATACCTTCAGGTCACTCCACCAAGTCAAGTGGAAAGGTCTTGTCATAACTAACAAAACGAGCCCAAACTCGGCACGGCTAGCTCTATACGTCTAGGAGATCCAGTAGTAGTCTTCGAAGTATACCTTCAGGTCACTCAACCAAGTCAAGTGGAAAGGGTTTGTCATAACTAACAAAACGAGCCCAAACTCGACACGGCTAGCTCTATACGTCTAGGAGATCCAGTAGTAGTCTTCGAAGTATACCTTCAGGTCACTCCACCAAGTCAAGTGGTAAGGTCTTTTCATAACTTACAAAACGAGCCCAAACTCGGCACGGCTAGCTCTATACGTCTAGGAGATCCAGTAGTAGTCTTCTAAGTATACCTTCAGGTCACTAGTACGCTTGGGGAACAAATAAAATAAATAGAATAAAATAAATAAACTCAATTCTAGCTAATTATAATAAAATATAATATTGTAGGTACTGTAGGTGCTTACCTTTTCAAAAATATGTCCGGACAGTATTACGTAAAGTATCAAGATAGTTATTGCCAAATATCCGTGTACGTACAGCGATGTTTTTCAATCAGCAACTGCTCGCAAACGACGTGCAGTCCCACTCGCGAAGGCAGCCAAAGGCTGACTGATTGATATTTGAATTTTGAAATAGTAGAAACCTGTGACCGAGTAAAATAAAATAACCCTTATTGTAACCTCTTTAAGATTTACGCTTGTAAGCAAAATATGTGAAAACAATGCACGCGAACTTCATTTTTTTTCATTTACTGTTTGTCCTTTTTTTGTTATTTTTTCTACCACCGTGTATAGATGAACATATCTACTGTCAGTTTATATTTTTAAAAGACATAAAATCGGTATATTTTTACAGAAAAATGTACCGAAACTCACTCCTAAATCGCCAATTTTGTGAGAAGAGATGATTTAAACTATTTTTATAGTACTAAAAGTAAAGATTTTTAACCAATTTTTCTACCACGAATTGTAGATAAAAGACCAATCTTTGTGTTGTTATTTTTAGTTCCATTATATTTTGTTTATTCTAGTCACAATATGTACCGAAAACTCCACGAAAACTGCAATGTCCGTAAACGCACCCTTAATAAAAATAAAAAATAAACCACACGTATTAGTGTAACACTTCCCTCGCTGCAACGGTTACAATTCAGCGTTGTTATATAGTACGACGTGTATTATTGTTTTGTTAAAACTTTCATTCTGTGGGAAAGGCGGAATTAAATTGTAGGATACATTTCAGTCTCACAACTTTGGTTCACTTAAGTTATTCATTTTATAAACTAGGTAAAATATTTCGCTGTACGACGTAGTTGCACTGTTTAAAAACTTAAATTCGATGTGGCTGTCAGTGCTTGTGCCAACTTGAGGCGTTAACGGCTTTGTTTTCGGTAGGAACATATTGAAGTCCCCATGTAGTTATGAGGCTTCCAGGTTTTGTAAAACGGTACTCATTTCTTCGACACAAATTTTTTGGGTAGGTACTGTTTTCTTTATCTGTGGTCACATCATTTGATCATACGATGTTTAACTGTTGCCACTGTTTCTTGTCTGAAAACCAAAAACAAAATTGAACACTTAGAGAACAAGTATAAAATAGTAAATAATTATATTATTTAGTAACTAGCGGACCGGGCAGGCGTTGTTTTGCCACTTAGAGGTATGTAAAATAGACCTATTCTCAGACCTACTAAACAATTAACTACTAACAAACTACAAAATTTCATCGGCCAAGCCGTTACGGGGGAGTTTGGTTACTAAACTAGTATATTAGATTAAAATAGAAATTAAAATTATTAATTGATTAACAACGTTATTCTCTTAATTAACAAGAACACAGGCGTACATACGTTGTCTGGTACCTGTAATTAAGATCTAATATAAGACATATTCGAGGATCCGGGTTTAGAACCCCTCTGACATTTAGTGTGTGAAGTCTACCAACCCGCAATCAACATGCGTGTTAATTGAGCTGTGGTCATTATTGGGTCATAGAAAAGGTATAAACTATGCGGACTCTATTTCTGATATTACACTAGCTGACCCGGAAAACGTTGTTTCATTTTCATTTCATATTTTTTTTCACCGAACTTACCTACGCAGAAAATTTCATAAAATTCGGTTGAGATGTTTGGGAGGAGATTGGTAACAAACATGTGACACGAGAATTTTATATATTACAGGCATAATATGCATGTAAGTTATCTTCGGCCACAAATATGGAATACTATAAATGACTAGCACAGTCCCCGGCTAGCTGATAGGAGCTTTAATATTCATAGTCAAATAAGTCTTAGGAAGTGGTAGTCGATAAGGTTAACCCTTCAAGATCATTTGTGAAGGGATAAGCTGATCAAGTTTGAAGTTGCCCGAGGGTGACCATTCCGTTAATTGAACAGTTCCATTCATTTTCAATTTTAATTAAAATTAACTAAAACGTTATTAAGGCCTAGAGATTTTTTTTGCTTTTTTGTGTGCAATAGGTAGGTACCTACTAGCAAAACTTTAAAACAAAAAACAACTTGTTAAATTATTTATAGTTATGACGAGAAAATGTGAAAAGAACTAAAATGTATTTTAGCTCTTTTACGAAGAATTATAATCTCTATTTAGAATCTCTATGCACCACCACGCACTGTTATGCATTCTGGCAACACCTGCAGTTTTAAATATTCCTTTACGTCATTGGTTGTCTGGAAAAAATCGCTATGTAGCGTAAGGTCGCCAAATTGTCCTCTTATTTTCGTTTGTATTTTGTTTATTTGATTTTTATATTTTTATTCTGTGGTGTGCAATAAAGAGTACCTATATCTATCTATCTATCTATATCTATCTATCTATATATATATATATATCCATGGCATACGAGTAGCAGTTTTAAGATTATAATATATTATGATATTACACTAGCTGACCCGGAAAACGTTGTTTCATTTTCATTTCATATTTTTTTTCACCGAACTTACCTACGCAGAAAATTTCATAAAATTCGGTTGAGATGTTTGGGAGGAGATTGGTAACAAACATGTGACACGAGAATTTTATATATTACAGGCATAATATGCATGTAAGTTATCTTCGGCCACAAATACGGAATACTATAAATGACTAGCACAGTCCCCGGCTAGCTGATAGGAGCTTTAATATTCATAGTCAAATAAGTCTTAGGAAGTGGTAGTCGATAAGGTTAACCCTTCAAGATCATTTGTGAAGGGATAAGCTGATCAAGTTTGAAGTTGCCCGAGGGTGACCATTCCGTTAATTGAACAGTTCCATTCATTTTCAATTTTAATTAAAATTAACTAAAACGTTATTAAGGCCTAGAGATTTTTTTTGCTTTTTTGTGTGCAATAGGTAGGTACCTACTAGCAAAACTTTAAAACAAAAAACAACTTGTTAATGTTTTCCCCCAAAGACCGGAGTAGTCATCTCACCTGTTTACTTACGCAAATCAATTTATCAATTTTCCTCAAATTGAGCATTAAATTATTCCTTTCATGTAACAAAGTAAATAAAATATATGCTATTCATATAAATATCCAATAACAAGGAAAACGTATACACATTTATTTTATCTCAAACACGAATATCTCAGATATGTACGCGAGAGAATTTACGTATTGGGCCAAAATATACTGAAATAATGGAATAAAGGTTTGTACAATACGTAAAAAAATTTTAATGTGTAGTACTTAAATATATTCAGACACTCAAATATCACATTTAAAAACAAAGAGGTAAGGACAAATTTTGCATGTTTTGAAATTAATGGTCCTCAGTGTTTTGTGATCATCTACTCGTAGTTTAACCTTGGGAGATAACTTGGGCAAGTATGTAATTTGATTTAGGTCCGTCCCAAAGGACAAACGTTTAATTATCAGGACTCGAATTCAGTCCTGCCTAATCACTGGAGCCTGCATTATAAAATTAACAAAAGTCCCAAACATTAGTCGTATCGAATAAACCCAGCCGCCATTTGAACTTAATGAAGGTTTATATTTTGGTATCCAGTTTTACTACAATTTAACTTTATCTTGATTACTTTATTATTGTTTTAATTTAAGGAGGATCCCTGTGGTTTATTATCTCTGATTATTCTAATATTAACATCATAGGGACCGTTTTAAAACAAACTGCAGATCACTATGCTCTGGGTTTGATCCCCGAATCAGGATATGGATTTATTTGATGAGGAACTTCTCGTTACCAGTTCAAATTTTTAAAGGTGGCAGATTCTCAACCACGTGTTTCGGAGATCACGTTAAGTCGCCTTTCTTTCAGTTAATCTCACTCCGATAGTGTCAGAGCAGCCGCTGCAATGGAATATAATGACCTTGCAAAAACAGAGTATTTTATTGTGCAATAATACTTCAACAATTCCAGCGCAGTTGGTAAATCTCTGTAAAGATTGACTTCCATAATAATATTATCATATCTATACATTACTACGTTTTCTAAATAAAACGTCTCTGGTTCGATCCTTATCTTAGAGACTAATACGCAGCTGAAGGAAAACGGAAAAAATTTGTCACGTTACACGTCACCTAAATTCTAAAGGGCCATTCTAAGGTGAAAATTACCCTAATAATAAGGTAATCACCAACCTTCACAATGACGCACACCACGAGGTTACTAAACATGGGTTAATTCCATTGTTATTCATTTTAGACAAACAACTTTAACCAAAATTAAAATATCCCATTCCACGCAATTCGTGAAAGACCCCAAAACTATTTCCACAAATTCTCCTGTATTCAGTATTCTCCCTTTAAGGTAATTTGATCGCAAATAATGCTTTAATTTCCAGGCCAGGGTAATGCAATTTACCGCTCCAGCGGTGACAGTCCCCTGGTCTCTAAACAATTAGTAAGGCTACATTCATTTTTGTTCTGATATTCCTCGCGCTTTGCTAGGCGACCTTTGATGACTGCTAGTTTTGTTATTAACACAACCCAGCTTCTTTTTTTATTACTGGGCTGACTGTTGTCACTCTGGATTTTCCGGTTTTGAAAAATTTTGTGGAAATCATTGACTTTATCTCCGGGGCTTCAAATATGTATGTACAGTCGGGATCAAAAATGCATACACATTTATTACCGTAAACAGACTATCAATCTTAAGACAACAGCGTTAGGTTCAAAATATTACTATGTAATATTATACTATGCATACTGATTGGCCGAGTGAACGCAAGGGATTTTGTTTGCGAATTCTATACTTGTGCACAGAAAAACAAAAAAAAATAATTTTTGTTTTCTCTATTACTTAATGCTTCTGTTCACTACTTTTTAAGTTGAAGAACGATTTTTCAAAAAATGCAACAGTACAAACTAAAAAGTACAATTACTTTTGGAGGAAGTTGAACTTATTTTAAGAAATAACATTACAGAATTGAATACCAAAATAGAATTTCATATATATCTCGGACTAAACAGTTGTTCATCGTAACACAATTTCCCACTACAGGGGTTGCGAACCCTCAGTCTCTGAACAATTATTACTACGGCGTCTCTCATTTTTGTGTCATCCCCGATTCCCATTTCACTTGACATCCCTCGAGCGAACACTGGATGTGTTTTCCTTGATACAACACCGAATATTTCCCAATTACATACGAAAATGATTAGTTTCTGTAAACGGCCAGCAGTGGGACAAGCGTCGGAAATGTTACTAATTTTAACAAGCTTTTATTTAACTCGCACTGATTGTTCGGGTGTAACTATGAAACTCAACTGTGTTATGTTATTCTAAATCCAACATCCATAATAATGAGGATTAATTTTATAAATATTTTCTGAACATTAACTATCTTCTGTTTTATTACGTAGTACTTAAGACAATACTTTTTTAACTACAGAAAATGCTTAACGCATACCCCCTCCTTTAGGCAAAACAGAAGGTTTAGTGGGCTTTGCACCAACTAAAAACCTAAATGTTTTTCACAAAAGGCCTGCTGGAGGTAGTACGGGATTCATATCGTATTCGACGGGTTCTATCCATTATCTGAGAAGCTGGTCTCGTCGTCATCGGCAACCTAGCCACTACCAAATCAAAAAATAGAAACGCTATACCTTCTCGCCTAATTCGGACAAAACCCCTAACTCATGGATGCCGGAGTAAGTAGGTCATTTGATCTCCGGAGATTTGAGATTTGATGTTGTATCTACTTAAATAAAAAATTATGCGTATAAAATACGGTGTGCATTCGGTAGAAAAACAACTAAATAATTCCCACTTTGGTTTAAGAATTCAACGGGCGACCATGATATTTCCGATTTATAATTCAAAACTACCATTTACTTTACTATTCATGGCAATCGCGTTACGTTGCGTTCTCGACCCCTTACAATGGGAATACAAAAACAATATCGGTTTTCGTGTATTATTTCCCATTTTCACCACTATTTTTCACCAATTACACGAACATTAACATCTCGCGAGATTTTTTCTCTTTTTCGTATTAAGACATCAGTCTAAGGAATAGTAAAGCCATTTGGCTCGAGTCCAAGCAAAAACAATAAAACTAAAGCCTTCGTGAAAATAAAGGGAAGTTCGAAAATTCATTTGGACCCCTCAGTGCTCGGTGTTTGTTCAACACTTAGTTATTATTTGGATTGTCGATTTTATTATGACAGAGATTATTGTCCATGAAAATGGTACTGGGAATTGTGGGGAACAGAAAGCTTATTAAAATATTGTGATGGCACTTTGTGAGATTTGTATTCCAATTAAACATGTTCTATTTAGTGTCGAGTACTTCTTTTCTAGGTAGGTACCACTTAAATATATTCTCGTAATTAAGTACTTAGACACATTACTTTTTTATTCTAAAGGTTTATTTATCATATTATTAGCATGCAAGAGGAAAAAATGCCTGAAAAACAACGTTTGCTCGGTTATCAAGCAATTACATATAATAAACTTATGAATTTCACGGTCTTATTCTGATTAAGTGGTTTCCACGTCGCAATTGAAAACTGAAATGTCCTATAACATTTGCTAGGAGAAAGCATTAAAAGTGCTTATAAGCAACTCAATAACTTTATGTTATGTATCGTATTTCTCGATAAGCAGCACCTAATCTTAAATCTTAATCAAGATTTCCAATAAGGCGATGTCGAACCCACTCCGGCAGATAAACTGGCGTGTAAGTTCGCCGCCTCGCGCACTCCAGAACGAGGTGCCGAAGTTGTAATGAATCGGGGAAGTTTTCTCCTCTTAAAGACATTTGCGCAATCTTATGTTAGATTGGGGTCATGCTACACATGATCGCGGTTTAGGTTCACGGGACGCGCGAGCAGGCACCGTGATAGAGGTGACCGAATGAGGAGATTTGTCCACCTTACACACGGCGGTCAAACGTCGGCACCATAATATGCATTTAAAAACACGATAACGACAAAGAATTAAATGGGTACCGGTAATTCAATTGTCTATGTCAGTGACGTCGTTACATCGAACATTTTTAATCTTTTTGGCCTTATTCTGCAACTACTTATAATTGTAAAAAATTAATGTAACGCTGTTGATTACTTTTCGAATAAATAAATAAACATAACATACTTCTAGTACTGTTTGAAAATTATAAACAATACACCGTCCGATACGGTTTGGTGGACAATGTCGATCATGGATTGTCAGTTTCTCAAGTTGTTCTTACTACAGAGCATAAATAGAGATTCAAACGTAATTTATCAAGTATCATGCTTTGAGGCATGCAGTCTCAAAATAAAACACTTTACCCTTACAACTGCACTTTTATACCTTTAGTTGCAGTGTGTCTTCTTGGGAAATCATTGTTTTCTTGAAAACATCCTAGATTAATATAAATTGTACTGCCTTACAAATACATATTTATAGATAATACCAATTTTCTAGCCAAAATAGTTACAACCTTAGCTTCATAATTGCTGTCCATTAGACAAATTTTTTTCCCCAAATGGATTCTTATCTTAATAAAAATAAAAAATAAACCACACGTATTAGTGTAACACTTCCCTCGCTGCAACGGTTACAATTCAGCGTTGTTATATAGTACGACGTGTATTATTGTTTTGTTAAAACTTTCATTCTGTGGGAAAGGCGGAATTAAATTGTAGGATACATTTCAGTCTCACAACTTTGGTTCACTTAAGTTATTCATTTTATAAACTAGGTAAAATATTTCGCTGTACGACGTAGTTGCACTGTTTAAAAACTTAAATTCGATGTGGCTGTCAGTGCTTGTGCCAACTTGAGGCGTTAACGGCTTTGTTTTCGGTAGGAACATATTGAAGTCCCCATGTAGTTATGAGGCTTCCAGGTTTTGTAAAACGGTACTCATTTCTTCGACACAAATTTTTTGGGTAGGTACTGTTTTCTTTATCTGTGGTCACATCATTTGATCATACGATGTTTAACTGTTGCCACTGTTTCTTGTCTGAAAACCAAAAACAAAATTGAACACTTAGAGAACAAGTATAAAATAGTAAATAATTATATTATTTAGTAACTAGCGGACCGGGCAGGCGTTGTTTTGCCACTTAGAGGTATGTAAAATAGACCTATTCTCAGACCTACTAAACAATTAACTACTAACAAACTACAAAATTTCATCGGCCAAGCCGTTACGGGGGAGTTTGGTTACTAAACTAGTATATTAGATTAAAATAGAAATTAAAATTATTAATTGATTAACAACGTTATTCTCTTAATTAACAAGAACACAGGCGTACATACGTTGTCTGGTACCTGTAATTAAGATCTAATATAAGACATATTCGAGGATCCGGGTTTAGAACCCCTCTGACATTTAGTGTGTGAAGTCTACCAACCCGCAATCAACATGCGTGTTAATTGAGCTGTGGTCATTATTGGGTCATAGAAAAGGTATAAACTATGCGGACTCTATTTCTGATATTACACTAGCTGACCCGGAAAACGTTGTTTCATTTTCATTTCATATTTTTTTTCACCGAACTTACCTACGCAGAAAATTTCATAAAATTCGGTTGAGATGTTTGGGAGGAGATTGGTAACAAACATGTGACACGAGAATTTTATATATTACAGGCATAATATGCATGTAAGTTATCTTCGGCCACAAATATGGAATACTATAAATGACTAGCACAGTCCCCGGCTAGCTGATAGGAGCTTTAATATTCATAGTCAAATAAGTCTTAGGAAGTGGTAGTCGATAAGGTTAACCCTTCAAGATCATTTGTGAAGGGATAAGCTGATCAAGTTTGAAGTTGCCCGAGGGTGACCATTCCGTTAATTGAACAGTTCCATTCATTTTCAATTTTAATTAAAATTAACTAAAACGTTATTAAGGCCTAGAGATTTTTTTTGCTTTTTTGTGTGCAATAGGTAGGTACCTACTAGCAAAACTTTAAAACAAAAAACAACTTGTTAAATTATTTATAGTTATGACGAGAAAATGTGAAAAGAACTAAAATGTATTTTAGCTCTTTTACGAAGAATTATAATCTCTATTTAGAATCTCTATGCACCACCACGCACTGTTATGCATTCTGGCAACACCTGCAGTTTTAAATATTCCTTTACGTCATTGGTTGTCTGGAAAAAATCGCTATGTAGCGTAAGGTCGCCAAATTGTCCTCTTATTTTCGTTTGTATTTTGTTTATTTGATTTTTATATTTTTATTCTGTGGTGTGCAATAAAGAGTACCTATATCTATCTATCTATCTATATCTATCTATCTATATATATATATATATATCCATGGCATACGAGTAGCAGTTTTAAGATTATAATATATTATGATATTACACTAGCTGACCCGGAAAACGTTGTTTCATTTTCATTTCATATTTTTTTTCACCGAACTTACCTACGCAGAAAATTTCATAAAATTCGGTTGAGATGTTTGGGAGGAGATTGGTAACAAACATGTGACACGAGAATTTTATATATTACAGGCATAATATGCATGTAAGTTATCTTCGGCCACAAATACGGAATACTATAAATGACTAGCACAGTCCCCGGCTAGCTGATAGGAGCTTTAATATTCATAGTCAAATAAGTCTTAGGAAGTGGTAGTCGATAAGGTTAACCCTTCAAGATCATTTGTGAAGGGATAAGCTGATCAAGTTTGAAGTTGCCCGAGGGTGACCATTCCGTTAATTGAACAGTTCCATTCATTTTCAATTTTAATTAAAATTAACTAAAACGTTATTAAGGCCTAGAGATTTTTTTTGCTTTTTTGTGTGCAATAGGTAGGTACCTACTAGCAAAACTTTAAAACAAAAAACAACTTGTTAAATTATTTATAGTTATGACGAGAAAATGTGAAAAGAACTAAAATGTATTTTAGCTCTTTTACGAAGAATTATAATCTCTATTTAGAATCTCTATGCACCACCACGCACTGTTATGCATTCTGGCAACACCTGCAGTTTTAAATATTCCTTTACGTCATTGGTTGTCTGGAAAAAATCTAGGAATTAATGGGAAAAGGCAAAAACAGCGGCCAAAAAACTTGGCATCCTGAACAAGGTTAAGCGGTACTTCAAGCCCGAACAGCTTTTGACGCTATATGAAGCTCAAGTTCGCTCCGGCATGGAGTACTGCAGTCACCTATGGGATGGATCTGCCAAATACCAGCTCGATGCATTGGACTCGGTTGATCGCCGCGCACGCAGAATAATCGGCAAGGAATCGCTAACACGGGCGAAACTGCTCAGTTTAGAACACCGACGCAGTGTTGCCTGTTTAGCGGTTTTTTACAGGATATATTTTGGAGAGTGTGCTCAAGAACTCCACAACCTTGTGCCACCTTCACCTTTCTACCATAGAACCGCGAGACGTCGACAGAATTGGCATCCTTATGTGGTTGATGTCCAGCGTACTCGGACGAAACGCTTTTCTTCTACGTTTCTGATTCGAACCGCTAAGGTGTGGAACACCCTTCCAGCTTCCGTGTTCCCAGCCAAATACAATCTGGGTGCCTTCAAGAGAAGAGTGAATAGGCATTTTCTAGGCAAGCGCGCTCCATCCTAGACCTCATCATTTCTGTACATCGGACTTGATTGTAGTCAAGCGCAAGCCTATCAATTATAAAAAAAAAAAAAAAAAATTAATCAACTTTGAAGTTTTATGCTTCAAAGGTAAAGCGGCAGGATTTAAATGCTTATTTTCAATAGATAATCATGAAACTACTGTATCAATGAAGAAACATTTTTTCGTATTTAGAAAATTTCAATATCAGTAAGTAAGCTGGGATCGACAGCTGTTATAGTGTCGAAATTGGATAGGAAATTCGTTATTAAGAAAGTTTACAAAATCATCATAAAATATGATTTTCCTCGTTAACCAGAAGTTAAGTTTTTACATTTTATCCTATGGATAACCTTAGTATGGTCACACCAGCAAACCAATCGCCTCTAATCGAAGGGTCCAGATTCTAAGTCTATTTGTCACAAGGAATTAGTGAGTTAATTTTGTGCTTAGTTTAACAGGGATAACTTTAGGCCTCCATAATTTAGCGCATTAGCCTTCGGGATAAGCGATTCTTGAATATTAATTGATCGGAAAAATTGGGATTTAGTGTAATTAGGCCGGTTTTGTTATTGTCTTTCGTTAAGTACAAAGTGATTAAGAAGAAATTAAAAATCACCTTTTTTTTACTTATCACTCTTAGTAAAAGAGTAAGATTGTTTGTATATATTTGGTACGTATGACTGTGTGTATGTTTGTTACTCGTTTAACTAGAACAAATGACGATCACTTACATTCTCTATTAACACATATACAACTTTCCATTGATATGTGTAAAAAAATCTAAGCAGTATAATATATGAGGGGGCCGTAGTTTTTAACCGTACCACACCATTCCAAATTCTACCACACACTCACACACCACAGTAATTATAAATTTCCGTAAAGTAACGCCTGTTTCAATGCTTTACCTATCAATAGTTCAAATAAGCGTCTCTAACTTTCTATAAATTTTTACGAATCAAAATTTCAACTCGCAGCGGGACTCGAACCCGCGTCCCCTGGATTTCGCGCCCAGGTGCCTTATCGCTTGGCCATACGAGTCTTGTCCCACCTAATTACATACCGAAATGTATAAATAACTATTACTTATTTATACATTTAAAAAAAGAACTATATTAAAAACGTGGACGTAATTAGTTTCCTTTTGACCTTTGCACATCAAACGATCTATGGTGGTAAATTAATTCCCGAGGAACAAAAGGAAGACAAGAGAATGCCATTTATTTTAAGCCACAGAAATAACAGTGGAAATACTTTCTAACGGGCTGCGCGAGACGATTACATATTATAAGCAGTTATATAAAGTTCTGGATGTACGATCGTAATAATTTATTATTTTAACTAAAATCAAGTAGTCTGATAGAATAACCAAAACGAATCCCGAATTATGGATAAGAAAGAAAGTAATTAATGATTGATTTATTTGAAACAGGATATAAAATTCTTAAGTGAAACTAGGCATGTAAGTAGGTATTCGGTAAGAAACTAATTTTTTAACTAAAATTTGGACAGAATTATGAGAGTTCTCTTTCAAACAAAAACCAATGAATCACTCTTTAGTTTACACACGTGACTATAATAATTTTATTAAAAAATCCAAGTGAACTTGTTTTGTAGCAATGTGCGATAATATACAATAATTATTAATAGTAATTACTCCTATAATACATGACATAGGTCGACCCATGTTTGATTAATATTGTATTTCATGTTATTATTCCAATCGTGCTATTATATTACCATTATTTCACGTGTATTATTGTTTCAGTCAGCCCAAAATCAAGTAATAATAATAATGTTTCTTTATTAAAGGTAAAACACCCAATTGTACAATAAGTTGCAAATAAATAATCATAGACACTAAATACAGTCTTACGGGTAGGTACACTAATAAAAAGAATCTACAACTAAATACTTAAAACTTAACTAGTAAATATACTTACACCTAACTGAAATGGTCAAAAGACTCATTTCAGATGTCAAGGATACGGGTTGGAACTACTTTCTATTTTTGGCCTGATGAACAGACAGCCAATAGTCAAAGATCTGACTGGGCATCCCCTCGCACACGACCCTAAGTATAGCATTGTTAGAACTGCGAAGCCTTTCCCAAAAGGACGCTATGCGAGCTCTAACAATGCCATAGAAATCGGCCACCCTCGACTCGGCAAACATGGTGGAAGCACTGCAATAGCGTGGCAGGCCCATGAGGGCGCGGAAGGCGTTTTTGTACTGCACACGTATTGCAGTGTATGATTTTCTCAGAAAGTTAGTCCATAGCTGGCACGTATAAAAGCATTGGCAGTAGGCATTAAAAAGAGTAATTTTAACTTCCTTACTGCACTTGCTGAATCTACGCGCCAGCATGTTACACCGAATCGAGAGAGCCCGTCTTTCTCTCTCGATGTCGTTGTCGTCTTTGAGATGCTCAGTCAGGATGTGCCCGAGGTACTTAAATTGCTGCACAACCCGAACTGCTTTGCCATTTAGCGTGATTTCTGGGAACCTTTCCGGACCTTTGCCTGACCTAAAGACTAGCATCTCCGTCTTGTCTAAATTATATTTTAGACCGTGAGCATTGGCATAATGCTCACACACAGAGAGCAGAGTTCTGAGTCCTTTAATAGAGGGACTGAGAAGCACCATGTCATCAGCGTAGCTAATACTGTTTATACAAATTCCGTTGATATGGCATCCGACATTTGTGTCTCTCAGTTCCTCTATTAATTTATTTACGTACATATTAAATAAGTCCGGCGAGGTAATCCCACCCTGGCGTACACCGCAATCTAATTTGTAACAATTAGAAGTCGCGTCGCCCCACTTCACAGTATTTGTTTGGTTTCCGTACCAGTACCTCAGCAGACCCACGACCTCGTTGGGGACCTGAGACCGGTATAATTTCTCCCAGAGAATATCATAATTAACTAGGTCGAAAGCCCGACTCAGATCAAGAAAACATGCATACACAGAGGTGTCACGACTGGTGTAGTATTTTACTGTGTGTTTTAAACTGAGAATTGCTAAATCTGTCGAGAGACCGGGACGAAAACCAAACTGCGCGTCTTCAATAACTACATTCTTAAGCAGTTCGGGCTGCAGCAGGCGTTCCAGAACCTTTCCTAGGACTGTGCCCAAAGAAATAGGACGGTAATTACCTGCCGACCCCAAGTCCCCAGTTTTATTTTTGACGATAGGCACGACTATGGTCTTCATCAAATTTTGGGGCAGGTAGGAGTATTTAATGCAAAGGTTAAATAGACTGCAAAGCTTTTCATGTAAAGGCCTACCCCCGTATAAAACGTGTTCAATACTTAGTTCGTCATAGCCGGGGCTTTTTCCTCTATCCATGTCTTTAACGACTTTTGTCACCTCATCGGTCACAAATTGTACTATGCTAGGATTGGGGCCGGCCGGTGAATCGCCGGTCCTATGCCTATTACTTTTCATTTGTGTTTCCACGGGTAGTGGTTGCACTTTAAACCTATCTGCAAACATATTGGCTATCTGTTCATGACTCTGCAAGCCGCCCACTGATATAGGTACACTCTGTTTACCATTAAATGCCTTGGTTTCTTTCCAAAATTTCATAAAATTTTTCTGTTTTCGATGCATAGCCAAAATATCTAATTTAATAGATTCTTCATTTCGCTGGCACCACTTTAACTTATTTTTGAATTTTTTACGAGAACTAATCATATTGTCAAATAATGTACCAGTGGAAGGCTTGCCCGCCAATACCCAGGTCTCAAAGTCTAGTCTATACATGCTATGACTTTGTTGAACATGGTGTTTCCAGCCCGTAACCTGTTTGTGCTTACTTTTTACAGTCTTGCACCTTTTCGATGTGCGTTTCGCACCTGACTGCATAATGTCAATAATATTATTATACAAGTTACCAATAAATAAATAATGACGGTCTAAATTATTACAACTATTACTATCACAGTTTTTACAAATCAGGTGTTCATTAAGTTTATCTAGCCTATTCTTACAATAAGAAAAATATGCATCGATTTGGGTGGCATCTCTAATGCCCCAGCGAATACCCGTTTTGGCAGCGACACTTTTATTCGTGGTTACACCCTCTGTTTTTACCGTATTACACACTACGCGTAATGGAAAGTGATCGGACCATGAGACATCATACATGATGTCTACGCTCGTCACTGTTTCCCACGCTGCTTGAGTGGTGAGGCAGTGATCCAGCCACCTGCGGCTGCCGTGGGCTTCGCTTATAAAAGTAAACGTGTCAGAATAAAGGCCCAGCTTCGTAATATCCGCACAAATAATAAGTAATGAATACACGTTAAACAAGACACCATCAAGCAAATTGTAATGTTAAATACATTTTGCGAGGCAACAATCGATCTTTACCCTTGCGATGTTAATGTTGTATTTACGTTGAAAATTCGGTCTATGTAGACCGAATTTTCAACGTAATTCAATTTCAGTAGGTAGACAATAAAGACAATTCCGACTGTAGCTAAATTGTTGAGTTGCACAAACTATACATGTTTTTCAACCTAGCAACACATTATATTATACTTCGATCAAATTAAAAAACAATGATGAAAAATATACCTACTTACAAGCAATAAAAATTTCATATTAATCATCAGACCTACTAAAAATTGAGTATGATCATTGATCATTGACGAGGCAGTGACCACGGAATAAAATATCGTTATGAATATGACATCTATATATATAAAAGAATGAGGCATTTTGGTGATTTTGGTTGTTCCAAGGATTCCGCCAAAACTATAGGTCCTAGAGATCTGAAATTTGGTACCTAGGTAGATATTAGGTCATGAATTCGTACTAAGACGGGGATTCCAGAAATTCAAATTTTAAGGGGTAAAAACCGTTGGTTTTTTGGATTTTTCCATACAAAAGTGAAATTTTTTTCGTTGTTCCAGGAATTCCCGAAAAGCTACAAGTCGTAGGGATCTGAAATTTGGTACCTAGGTAGATATTAGGTCATGAATTCGTACTAAGACGGGAATTCCAGAAATTCAAATTTTAAGGGGTAAAAACCGTTGGTTTTTTGGATTTCCCCATACAAAAGTGAAATTTTTTTCGTTGTTCCAGGAATTCCCGAAAAGCTACAAGTCGTAGAGATCTGAAATTTGGTACCTAGGTAGATATTAGGTCATGAATTCGTACTAAGACGGGGATTCCAGAAATTCAAATTTTAAGGGGTAAAAACCGTTGGTTTTTTGGATTTCCCCATACAAAAGTGAAATTTTTTTCGTTGTTCCAGGAATTCCCGAAAAGCTACAAGTCGTAGGGATCTGAAATTTGGTACCTAGGTAGATATTAGGTCATGAATTCGTACTAAGACGGGAATTCCAGAAATTCAAATTTTAAGGGGTAAAAACCGTTGGTTTTTTGGATTTCCCCATACAAAAGTGAATTTTTTTTCGTTGTTCCAGGAATTCCCGAAAAGCTACAAGTCGTAGAGGTTTGAAATTTGGTACCTAGGTTGATATTAGGTCATGAATTCGTACTAAGACGGGGATTCCAGAAATTCAAGTTTTAAGGGGTAAAAACCGTTGGTTTTTTGGATTTCCCCATACAAAAGTGAATTTTTTTTCGTTGTTCCAGGAATTCCCGAAAAGCTACAAGTCGTAGGGATCTGAAATTTGGTAACTAGGTTGATATTAGGTCATGAATTCGTACTAAGACGGGGATTCCAGAAATTCAAATTTTAAGGGGTAAAAACCGTTGGTTTTATGGATTTCCCCATACAAAAGGGAAATTTTTTTCGTTGTTCCAGGAATTCCAGAAAAGCTACAAGTCGCAGAGATCTGAAATTTAGTACCTAGGTTGGTGTTATATCATGAATTCGTATTCAGAAAGGGATTTTCGAGATCCAAATTTTGAGGAGGAAAAGGTTTGAACTTTTTGGCCGCCATTTTGAACTTTTTTGTTACTGGGCCGATTGCTTTGAAAATCGACTTTTGACTATGGCAGCAAGCATAGAGAAGGAATTTGTTGCCAAAATTAAAAAAAAGTGGCCGCCATTTTGAACTTTTTTGTTAATGGGTCGATTGCTTTGAAAATCGATATTTGACTATGGCAGCACACATAGAGAAGGAATTTGTGGCCAAAATTTAAAAAAGTGGCCGCCATTTTGAACTTTTTTGTAAATGGGTCGATTGCTTTGAAAAACGATATTTGACTATGGCAGCAAGCATAGAGAAGGAATTTGTGGTCAAAATTTTAAAAAGTGACCGCCATTTTGAACTTTTTTGTTACTGGGCCGATTGCTTTGGAAATCGATATCTGACTATGGCAGTAAGCATAGAGAAGGAATTTGTGGTCAAAATTTAAAAAAGTGGCCGCCATTTTGAACTTTTTTGTTACTGGACCGATTGCTTTAAAAATCGATATTTGACTATGGCAGCAAGCATAGAGAAGGAATTTGTGGTCAAATTTAAAAAAGTGGCCGCCATTTCGAACTTTTTGTTACTGGGCCGATTGCTTTGAAAATCGATATTTGACTATGGCAGCAAGCATAGAGAAGGAATTTGTGGTGAAAATTTAAAAAAGTGGCCGCCATTTTGAACTTTTTTGTTACTGGACCGATTCCTTTGAAAATCGATATTTGACTATGGCAGCTGGCATAGAGAAGGAATTTGTGATCAAAATTTAAAAAAAAGTGGCCGCCATTTTGAAATTTTTTGTTACTGGACCGATTGCTTTGAAAATCGATATTTGACTATCACAGTAAGCATAGAAAAGGAATTTGTGGTCAAAATTTAAAAAAGTGGCCGCCATTTTGAACTTTTTTGTTACTGGACCGATTGCTTTGAAAATCGATATTTGACTATAGCAGCTAGCTTAGAGAAGGAATTTTTGGTCAAAATTTAAAAAAGTGGCCGCCATTTTGAACTTTTTTGTTACTGGACCGATTACTTCGAAAATCGATATTTGACTATGGCAGCAAGCATAGAGAAGGAATTTGTGGTCAAAATTTAAAAAAAGTGGCCGCCATTTTGAATTTTTTTGTCAGTGGGCCGATTGCTTTGAAAATCGACGTCTGACTATGGCAGCAAGCATAGAGAAGGAATTTGTGGTCAGAATTAAAAAGTGGCCGCCATTTTGAATTTTTTTGTCAGTGGGCCGATCGCTTTGAAAATCGACGTCTGACTATGGCAGCGAGCATAGAGAAGGAATTCGTGGTCAGAATTAAAAAAAAGTGGCCGCCATTTTGAATTTTTTTGTCAGTGGGCCGATTGCTTTGAAAATCGACGTCTGACTATGGCAGCAAGCATAGAGAAGGAATTCGTGGTCAGAATTAAAAAAGTGGCCGCCATTTTGAACTTTTTTGTTACTGGACCGATTGCTTTGAAAATCGATATTTGACTATGACAGTAAGCATAGAAAAGGAATTTGTGGTCAAAATTTAAAAAAGTGGCCGCCATTTTGAACTTTTTTGTTACTGGACCGATTGCTTTGAAAATCGATATTTGACTATAGCAGCTAGCTTAGAGAAGGAATTTGTGGTCAAAATTTAAAAAAGTGGCCGCCATTTTGAACTTTTTTGTTACTGGACCGATTGCTTCGAAAATCGATATTTGTGTATGGCAGCAAGCATAGAGAAGGAATTTGTGGTCAAAATTTTAAAAAAGTGGCCGCCATTTTGAATTTCTTTGTCAGTGGCCCGATTGCTTTGAAAATCGACGTCTGACTATGGCAGCAAGCATAGAGAAGGAATTCGTGGTCAGAATTAAAAAAGTGGCCGCCATTTTGAACTTTTTTGTTCCTGGGGCGATTGCTTTAAAAATCGATATCTGACTATGGCACCAAGCATAGAGAAGGAATTTGTGGTGAAAATTTAAAAAATTTGACCTTTTTGGCCGCCATTTTGAACTTTTTTGTTACTGGGCCGATTGCTTTGAAAATCGATATCTGACTATCGCAGCTAGCTTAGAGAAGGAATTTGTGGTCAAAATTTAAAAAAGTGGCCGCCATTTTGAACTTTTTTGTTACTGGACCGATTGCTTCGAAAATCGATATTTGTGTATGGCAGCAAGCATAGAGAAGGAATTTATGGTCAAAATATTAAAAAAGTGGCCGCCATTTTGAATTTTTTTGTCAGTGGCCCGATTGCTTTGAAAATCGACGTCTGACTATGGCAGCAAGCATAGAGAAGGAATTCGTGGTCAGAATTAAAAAAGTGGCCGCCATTTTGAACTTTTTTGTTACTGGGCCGATTGCTTTAAAAATCGATATCTGACTATGGCACCAAGCATAGAGAAGGAATTTGTGGTGAAAATTTAAAAAATTATGAACTTTTTGGCTGCAATTTTGAACTTTTTTGTTACTGGGCCGATTGCTTTGAAAAACGATATCTGACTATGGCACCAAGCATAGAGAAGGAATTTGTGGTGAAAATTCAAAAAATTTGACCTTTTTGGCCGCCATTTTGAACTTTTTTGTTACTGGGCCGATTGCTTTGAAAATCGATATCTGACTATCGCAGCAAGCGTAGAGAAGGAATTTGCGGTCAAGATAAAAAAATGATGAAATTTTTGGCTGCCATTTTGAACTTTTTTGTTACTGGGCCGATTGCTTTGAAAATCGACGTCTGACTATAACCAGCAAGCATTAGGAAATATTTAGTGGTCAAAATTAAATTAAATGACGGTTAATACAAGAATTTTGGAAACTTAACGCCTGAGGGAGTAAAGCAAAAGATCAACGTGAGCGAAGCCGCGGGCGTTTGCTAGTTCTAAATATAATTTCACCGTACCATTTAATGTAGAGTATTTTAGCTTATCCTTTCAAAGAATATTATGATAAAAATACAGGAACAAATATGCGAGCACGTTCGACCAACATGTTCGTAGACGAAGCCTTGAGACGAGTTTATGTTGAAGCTCCATCATTATCAGAAGATAAAGAACATACGATTAGGCTTTTTACTACAACTTTCATGAACTAGAACGTTGTAAAATGGGTGATGTGTATGTATGTAATTTAAGTTTTCAACCTGAAATAGAGAAAATTAGAATATTTCGGCCATGTGATGCTTAATACCAAGAAATATGAGCTCCTTCAATTAATCATGCAAGGGAAGGTGGCAGGTAGGAGGAGGCCTGGCCGCAGAAGAATATCTTGGCTTCGAAACTTACGCCATTGGTTTGGGAAGAGCACCCGTAGCCTATTCAGAGCAGCGGTATCCAAGGTTCAAATCGCTATGATGGTTGCCAACCTTCGATAGGAGACGGCACTATAAGAAGAAGAACCTGAAATACTGTCAGTATTGGACGTTCAAAACTTCAATGAACTTAAAAGAGCATGTTCGCCCATGGAGACCGAGCGTAAAATTGTCTAGGAAATCAGTACATTTATATTCAAATGATTATTGTGGATCCCGCGATTACATTTATTTTTGCTACTATGGTATCGTCGGTTAGGATGGCCATTCGGGCGGAGTCTGCATAATATAGTAATGACATTAAAACAGAATATGGCGTGACGCTTGACCGTTGTTTCTTATTTTGTCGGGACTATTCTTGCGAAATGTATGAGTAGATAAAATAGAATTGACCTTGTATATACATATATACAAGTAGAAATAATAGATATAGGTACCTGGTACATTATGTATATACAAGTAGAAATAATAGATAGGTACCTGGTACATTATACAATGATAAATAATATTCATTACACTGCATAGTTAAAAAAGAAAAAGATGACGGACAGGCCGAACCAATTGACCACCGAGACATCCACCGAGAAAAGAGTTTTCGGCATTTATGGGGGAAAAATAAGAGTAGGTAAGCGAAGCCGCGTTTACTCTACTAAGTCCACTATACTCTTTCCATACGTTTATTTTCTCTTTGATACATGAAACAGATATAGCAATAGCAAGGGGCCAGAAAGAGACCACTTTACTTTTATCTCTTTCTGGTCCCTCGCTATTGCTATATCTGTTTAATGTGTCAAAGAGAAAACAAACGAATGGAAAGAGTATAGTTACTTATAAGAACATACATAAAAAAAAAGAATTGAGAACCTCCTCCTTTTCCTTGAAGTCGATTAATAAATAATAATTAGCAACATTATAGTTGATTAAATGTCAATATTGGATTCCAAAGCCAAAAGTGCTATACAAAAACTTACCAGGCAGAGGAGTCCTAATTTGGGTAGACCGATTTTATTAAAAAAGTAGCCTGGCTCCATTCCAGAATTTAAATAAGTAGGTAATATTATGTATAAATATCGTTAGACAGCATTTCGTATGAATGTCTTTCGCAAAATGAAATTTCAGCGCCTGCTCGTTCAGAAGCCTGAAGGTTAGATAAGAATACTTTCTTTCCTTGAAAAGAAATAATTTTCTTAAAAATTCTAGTGTAGAGCTCAGAAAGGAGTTATTTTTGTTGGCTAAGTGACTTGACCCTGCTTCACTCAACTGTTATTAATGCTTAGTACTAATGTTATACACGGTGAAAAATTAATGGTTTTTGATGTTAAGCAGGGTGAATCGCTATTCGCAGTACTTTAAATTTTTGCAATTTATTTTGACCCCAGTCGTAAAATAAATTTTTTTTTTTTCGAGAAATTTTGTTTTCAAAAATTCGCAAACTAGTAGTAGTGGTACCGCAAGCCGCGCTCGCCTACGTACCTACTACTCTACAGCGCCGGCCGCCCGCGCCGGCGCTGTAGAGAAGCGCGGCGCGGCGCGGCAATCAGCTGTGTACCTACGCTACGGTCATTCAACTAAACGTAATGATTCGAAAACGGTGTTCAAACTTACCACAAATTTTAAGCACACGTAATATCACTGTACACGAAGTTCATTATTTACAATTTACTCGTAAAAACTAAAAGCTTTGAGTCACACTCCACTTACGAGTATGTAGGTATTTATTATTTACGATGTACAGTTAAGTTATAGCAGCTGTTCAAAATGCAAACCGTTTCTTTGAATGCAAATTTGAGCTCGTTTCACACAATTGTCTTTTAGTTTTAATAGTGTCTCTATCACTTCTCACTACATTAAAAGCGTCTATTATCACAGCCTTTAACTGGCCGGGCCGTGGAACTGGTCCCCCGTTCGGCTTCTAATGCGCTAAATCCAGCAACAGCGTACAGTTGCACCATACGTAGATATTCCAAATTTGAATATTCATAGTGCCGATTCATTTTCGCGCGTTTTCGCACGTGCGACGTGCGCGTGCATCATACTACGGTACGGTGGCAACTGAAATCGGCGGGGGCGCAGTGTTGCCAAAATGTTAAATGAACTCCCCCACCAGACTCGACATCTAAAACATCAGAAAACCACTAACGAAAACGGCTTCAAATCCGCAAAATTTACCACTAAACAATTTTATACCGACTTATTGAAAGAAAAAGGTATTGTGATTGAGAAGTGAGAACCTTCTTCGTTAAGTTATTATTAACTAACGAAACAAATCAACATACAAATAGCACAAGTCAAGATCAGGAACATAAAAAAACAATTGTTATCACGTCATTTTGCAGGATCAGTATTGCCTACCTCTAAGTGCAGACTTCGAAGGCACATGAAGTTAAAAAAATAAGCTAATTTATTAATTTTATTCATTTAAATGTGTAAATGTCGTCCATTATTTATGAAACTGGAAATTCTACTAGTGGTGTACTAGAAAACTCCTCTAGCTACTTCTTCCATTAAAAAGAAACGAAACCACCAGTGTTAGTGGTAAATCCACTAAGTTGGCAACACTACGCGGGCGATGAGGCGGCGCGGGCGGCGGCTTGCGGCCGGCGGCGGCTAATCTCAAAGGACTATGCGGGAATTCCCCGCGATTGGCGCGGTTTCGGTCGGCATTTTGTCAGAGATTGTGTCATGTGTACCTCCACCTACCGCGTAGTCACTACTATTGGTTATCACATTTTCGAGTTTATCTCGATTATTTTTTTTGCAATAAAAATAAAAATGCTTACTTTTCCGAAACAGTGTAGGTAATTCGATAGTACTGCTGATACTGATTCACCCTGCTTAACATTGAAAACCATTAATTTTTCACCTTGTATATGCCAAAGTATTTTTTGTTTCTTTAACTCACTGTTAAAAACAATTTTTATTTGCGTCTTAATTACAAATTCTTGGCATAAAGTACCCTGGAATGAATGGCAAAATTAAGGGTAATATGCCTAGCAGAAATAGCCTAGTTTTTTACGATTATGAAAAGTTAAATATTCACTCCTGTTAATCATTTTAGTTATCTACCTAGCTGACCTAGGCCAGACCTACCGAACATACACAGAAAATTTCATTATAATCGGTCAAACCGTCTCGGAGGAGTTTGGTAACAAAAATTAGAACGAGAATTTTTTATATTAGATTCTGCGATTAGATTAGAGATTCAGCAATGTTTAAAAAATCGACGCCTTGAGAAAATGTAGTCATTGGAATTGTAAAAATTATTAAAAGTGCGTACTTACAGATTGAAAACATTTTAATAATGTTGTACTCATATTAAGAGTTTCCATATTTTTTTATTACCAAACATTTCAATTCAGGGCATGACCACCAGGGAGTGTGTTAAGAGCGAAAGCAACTCCGTCGAAAAATGTTCGTGAGAAATACCTAAAATGAGATTACTGCTATGACCTGAATCACGTTAATATTTCATTTGAAATAATAGTTGAAATGTCGGAGAGGAGAGTGAATCTGAATTTTGTAAACTACTAGTATTACGCAGTATAGAATTTTGTTATTATTAAAATAAATATAAACTCTCAATTTTTAGATTCCTTTATTAGTGTTACATTCTAGTAAACCTAGGCTTTCATTCTAGTAAAACGGAACTTACGGCTACCATAGGGCTGTCATAATTTCTACGATGGACGTCCACAACTAGAAACAGTTCTCCTGAAATTACCGCCAAATACCACGATTTTGTACCTACCATCTAAAGCCAGCAACTCCCCGCGACTCTCTCGATATCGTACGTCCATGTTTCATAAAGTACCATGAAAACCAAAGATATTCTAAAGATACGTTACGTTCATACTAAGCGACGCGACGTTCAGTTCTGTTGCGCGTAGACACACGCCAGACACGCGTACCCTCATTCTCCGTTGCTCGCGGACTGAACAAAATCACACTGATTAGGGTAATTTTTCGGCAACAAATACCGAGCGTATGTGCGATATCTACCTCTTTTTACATAGAATATCTTTGATGAAAACCTATGAACCATAACTAACGGGTAGATTACTCTGTATATATTATAGGCTGACGACATAATTGTTGCAATTTCAGCCGCCTTTGCGTGTTGATAATTTCAACGTAAGTATTTACACTTAACTTGCCTAAGTACATTTTAACGACGTTTGTATTCTTCACTTTCACGCTTTCAAAACTTACTAGTTTCCCCGCAACTACCTATATCCGCAAAAATTTCAGCTCTTAAAAATCTTTAGGCATAGATATAGTATCAAGCCTGTTATAGATATTTCAATCCAAGACGGCGCGCCCCACTCTGTCAAACTCCGTACGAATCCAAAGAAACATAAGCGATTTTAACAGAGTGGGGCGTGACGTCGTGGATTGAAATATCTATATAGCCAAATCGGTTACGTATTGGTAGTATGATAACACATACTTTTCTCATATCTGTCCGTCTGTCTCTCCATCCGCGATTTAAGCACAGAAGCTATTCGTATAAGAAAGCAGTTACTTAGCATGGATAGGAATTTCAAACACGCCAACGAAGTGGAAAAATCAAATTTTGGATAACGATTTTTAGGGTACACATTAGAGTTGCCACGAATAGTGATTTAGCCGAATACCGAATACCAAATATTCTGCAACGCTATATCGGCTGAAGCGCCGAATATTCGGCACTAAATACATGCTTGTCAATGATGATGAATCTAGTAGTGCTGATGAAGATTCTTCTCCATTTCGTAAGAAAAGAAACTTAAATGAAAATGATAACACATTTGAAATACAAGACAGTTTCTGGAACTGCTTTGAGGAAGTCACTACTGATAATATGCGAAATAGTAATGATGAGGAGAACATGGAGAAGACTACTGTGGCAAATGAGATAGATTTTTTATTTGAAAACTACTAGCCTAGTTATGTAAGCTGATCCTTACAAGTGGTGGTCAGCAAATGAAAAGCAATACCCGGACCTTTCAAAATTTGCTAAAGTTTATTTTTCTTCTCCCAGGAGTAGCGTGTATAGTGAGAGGTTGTTTTCTGAAGCTGGTATCATTTACGATGAAAAGCGTAATAGTTTGCTACCATCAAATGCTGAAAAGCTTGTTTTTATCCATCACAACTTACCGCTGATTAATTTTACTTATTAAAATATTTTAATTTGGTAATAAATACAAATCTTGAGTAATAAGATATGTCTTTTTTGTCCACGATTAATACCAAATCGTGGACAAAAAAGACATATTATCTTATTACTATTATTCGGTATGTATACATAGAGCTGCTTTCACCGCAAAAAAGCGGTCCTTCTACTAAAAAGTATCAACATAGTACTGCTATATACATTGGTCAAGGATTTTAAACTAAAGTGAACTGAATGAAAACGAAAAACGATGTTGGTGTTGGTATACAAAAATAACAATTTTACAATATAATAAATGTACCTAAGTCAACAAATATTAAAAAACTAACCTACTCATAACTAGAAATATAAATAAGTTATAAATATAAAACCTAAACTATAGAATATTACCTAGAATAAGAAAACACTGTAGAAGGAAATTAAAGCTATTTTTTTTTATTATTTTTTTTTTATTATTCGGTAATCGGCCGAATAATAAGTACTATTTGGCCGAATACTGAATACCAAAAAAAGTGGCCGAATAGGCCGAATACCGAATAGTAGCCGAATATTCGAGGCATCTCTAGTACACATTTAAATACTTCCGCTACATGTAAGGTGAAGTAGTTTTTTTTTCACCTCAAACCTATGATGTGGGGTACTTAGGTTTTACTAATATACTGTGAGTGTGGAAATATAATTATTGATTTAGAGTTTTCTAAATATTGTAAGCTTTTAAGAGCTAAATTTTGCCCGAGTCAGCTGGCAGTGGCAGCCTCTTTTAGCTGGCAGTCTCCTGCCTGCATCGTAATTGGTATTTTTCGCTTTTTATAAATATAATCCCTTGAAGTAGAATAAATCGTAATTTCAATCAAATCGGTATAATATAAACGTGGTGTAGAGTGGTCAAAGTCAAAGTCTAAATATCTTTGTTTCACATTGGCCAGACGTACAAGGCTCTTGTAAAACGTCTATATGATATGTCGCATATGTATGGTGATAACTACAAGTCGACTTAAAACTACGTTTACGAGGGTTCAAACGCGCTCTGCAATGAGAAGAAGCCCACAACAAACTCAGCCGGGTTTTTTATTTTCTGTTCCACTTCACAATTTAGTATAATTACAGCAGTTCATACACTCCCAAGGACTTTATTCGTGTAAATAATCCTTAATACTATAGTAAGCTTTCGTGGATATCATAGTAGGCACTGAAAAGACTATAGTAGTGTTATTATCTCGCTGCAGACTCGGTCATAAATCATTCGAGTGTTTCGCTTTTGTTGTTCTGCAGTAATGCACAACTCAACAAAGAACAACAAAAGCGAAACACTCGAATAATGCATGACCGAGTCTGCAGCGAGATAATAACACTACTATAACTAACTCTTTAGACACAATAAATGAAGTACATTATTAACGTTGTCTTTTCATTCCAGCGTCGCGTAGGCACTGGCTTCACATCGCAAGTTATTATGTCCCGGGAGAGAGAAGCTGTCTTTTCCCGCCTCGGGGATTACTGTGTTTTAATCTTTTACCTCATCCATGGTTAGAGCACAAGAGGATATTCACCTGACGCTTAATTGGAACTGCAATTAAATATTACTATGATACCAGACACCTATTCAGTTAATCCTGTTAATATATTAATGACAAGAGTCTGTGTGTTTGTGTATTTAATTATTCTTCCTGTCACAACTACTGAAAACTATAAAGCTACATCTATTGGATTTCGAAAATAGAGATTCAGACAAAATCTAGGAATATATTGTGATTTCTGGCATTTCTAATATAGATTAGCAAGCCTTATACAAGATTCAATAATGTTGAGAATTCGATATTGTTGTTCGTTTTCGGTTACTCCCCAGTTATAAATTGTATGGAGGAATCGTTTCGAGATTCGAATACAAAATCCAACAAACAAACCCGAATCATTTTGTACCTACTAAGCCAAAACAAAACTACTACAAAAACAAAATTATCTCAAAAAGGTCATTTATTTCTTTTTTTCCAAAGTCTGTGAGAATTTCTCAGAAGGTTTAAGACCGTTTTATTATAGCTAGTAGCTACAACCCTCTGAAAAATACATAATTTAGCGATTTTAAGTAAATCGACACACACTTCAAGAAAATAAAAAAAGACAAGAAAGAAGATAAGTACCTACTCTACAAAAAACATCTAAAGTGGTTTACCGTTATACCGCATTCTTCATTGAAAAGCCTTTATTCAAGAAAGTACAAGATACCCAGGCATGCCGCTGCCACGTGACATGCTCTTTATAATAGCGTCTCTCACAATAATTCTTCCTCTTATCCACTCTTAAGATTATGATCTTTTATCCACTAGCGAAATTAAAAAGTGCATTATAAAGAGCTTTTCTTTTACCTAGAGAGTATTTACAATGGATGTATTTTTAGACATGCTCAAAGAGCGGGAGGGTCTGCTCTAGCGTAGATGTTGTTACTAAGTCACCTTGTTAGATTCCAGTGCTAGTCAGTCAGTCAGTCAGTCAGGGTATCCGCCCATACAGGATCGTAAAGATCCTCCGATCTCACGATCCCCATGTAAAGCGTCTCGCTTAGGACGCTTTTGGACCGAAAATATTGGGCAGCAACTATAGTGGTCCAACCCGTCCAGATGTGTATCTGGACGGGTTGGACCACTCGAAAAAATGTCGCCGGTTCATAGTTGCCAAAAATGCTTGTTTTGCCAACAACAGTAAGGTTTCGCTGTAGTTCGCTTAGCAGCCACCTATAGAATTTGGACCGATGGCGCTACTGTTTGTTTATACAAAAAAGGTTTATATAAATCGTTCGGATATCCATATCCTGAGTTTTCTTGGCAGTGGCAACAAACGAGCAAGCGCTCCCGCAGCCCCCAGCAATTTAGAGAGACGGCGCCTCTGAGTCAAGGAAGAGTCCTAGATACTTCATCTTCGACTCGAGGCCGATGGGAATGCCTCCTACAAGTAATAATAATTATTATCAAATCTTGTGATTAAGGCATTTTGCAAGCATGCCCCCAAAACCCTCAAAACTATAACATGGTATAAACACATTTCTTAACAGCCGGCAACGCATTTTCAGTTCGCCTGGTGCTGCGAAGTCATGGGCGGCGGTGCTCGCTTAACATCAGGTGACCGCTCGCTCGATTGCTCGCGATGATTATAAAAAAAACGACAATCCAGACTTCCAGAAAAAGAGTCATTTTATTAATTTATTTTTATTTAAAGCTAATTTTAACATATTTACCCGTTAAAGTTTATTTTTTATCTATCTGAAATATCAACATGATTATAAACCAGGTCATGCCCATGATATTAAGCCATTAATTTAGCGAAAGTCATTCCAATTTATATCCCTCGCACTAAAAGCTACTTTTTTAATATTTGAAATGCAGGTATCATTAAAACACGACAGCATGAAATACCGGCAAAGGTTCATTCAAAATGTTTGCCTTGACTGTTTGCTGCGTTTTCAATACTTAGGTTCAATACGCGTGATGCGTTGAAAAAGAAAAGATAACCCAGCTGAATTTGTTGTGATCTTCGGTCGTGTTGGAAGTTGGAACCCTCGTAAACTTAGTTTTAAGTCGACTCAGTAATTTTATCATCAAAAATATATATCACGAATATCGTATTGACCTTTCATAAGTGCCTGTAAGTTATAAACCTATATGAAATAAAAATATCTTAAGTGTAAGAAAGAGAACAGTCCAATCTCAGAGTCTAAAACATCCTAATACAGTACGCGCGGCGAAAGTTTGGCTTTGACCGTTATTGCGCAGAAATCAGAAATTGGGTATCAACCAATCAGAGAAATCAGAAATTGGGTATCAACCAATCAGAATTTGGGTACCCATGCGCAGTAATCCCCTCCACCCGAAGGTCAAAGCCAAACTCTCGCCGCGCGTACTGTAACAGACTAAGCAAGCGAATTACTGCAGATTTTGATGGCACTGTTAGCGAAAGAATATTCCAGTTTGGGATTTTAAATAATCTCACTAAGCATTTCTGAATTATCTCAGGTCTAGGGCCTCATTGCGTATGAAAAAACGTATTTTTCGTTATCGTAACCGTTGAGAAATTCTGGCCCGGATTGGCTGACGTAAACCAGGGAACCAATCAGCGGGCAGAACTTGTAAACGATTACGATAACGATGAATACACAATCTAGGGGCTGGTCTGGTGAGACGCTTCGGCTGTGGCTGGTTATCACCCTACCGACAAAAGCCAAGCCATTTATGGTTCTGATACGATGCTGTGTAGCAACTGTAAGGGGGTTATAAGCGAAAATTATATTTCCAAGAGTTTCAGATACAAAAAGCAATATTTTAGGCATTTCTGCAAACAATGTTACACAATTCTGGCTGCAGACCTTACACTAACGCGCCAGTTGTAGTTTTCAGTGCCCGTGAAACAGCGCACAAAACGTCTGAAGCAGTGTATTCAATACATTCAGAACAGGCCTTTCGCGACTTGTTCTTTAGAGTACGGCGCCTAGAAAACGTCTCAATCGCCCATTGTGTTTTAAGCCTTAGTGTTGCTTTTAATCTCTTGCGAAATATGAAGATTTTTCACGCGCAGTTGCTTTTTCAAAATGGGGAACGTGAAAATCATTCATTCATTTTAGTATTAGCAGAGATCGCATGATAGCGTACTTATCTTTAAAAAAATATCGTTTTAATATTATATTTCTCAGTATTTATGTAGTTCAGGCGATCTGCCTCGTTAGCCTAGTGGTAGACTGGAGATCACGATTCACGAGGTCTTGAGTTCGATTCCTGAGTCAGGCAAATACAATTTTTGTTTAGTTTTTCTATTAGAAAATTCTTAGTCCCACTAGCTCGGAGTTTGGAAATTGTCGTTATTTTACTCCCGTGCCTCAGAGAGCACGTATAGCGATCATTCCTGCGCTTTATCTCTCACCGATTGTGTCGTCGTATCGGTTTATGATTGAGAGGGAATAGAGAGTACACAGTTGTGCACTTATTATGTCCCACGCTTGACCACCGTGGCCAGATCGGTCAGAATATTATTTATTTAGTTAGTTGTTCAGAAATATTTTTTAACCCAAAAAATGTGTTGGTTACTTCGTAAAATGCGCGTCATAAAATGTTTCACCGTAGAAAACTATTTCAGTTCCCACTTTGTTACATTTAAATAAAACCGGGTTAAGATGGGTTTTTGTGAAACTACTCCAGTTAGTTGGAGCTGAGATCTCAAAGTACAGCGGGTGTCTGCGGCAATTAGTGTAAACAGTGTCGACCGTCAACTGTCAGAGAGCCCTCTAGAGAACTGGCAGTGTGTCGCGACACTAAAAGATGCTCCGAGTAACGACTTTACTGTGTTTAACTTGAATGTAGTTTAGAAGGTTTCTAGTAATGAACGCTCGCTGTATAATACTTTTAATTTTACCGGCGAAATAACGGAGGTAGTTCTCAAGTCGATGCGTATATTTATTTTTACACGACTGTCCAAAAAAGGAGTGTAATGATTTTAAGGTTAATGTATGTGGTTTCTTCATTCCATTATAACTTCTGAACGACTGAACAGATTTGGACATATGGGGTCGTTACTCACATCATTCCGAGTAACATGGGCTTTTTGGGAACAAGTCGTTTTCACAGGGCAGTCATGTTTTTTAATTATAAATTAATTGTTTGTTTTAAGTAATTAATTATTTTTAAGTATTTGCTTGTTTTATGTGTGACCACGCATAATTATTTACAAAGAAATTGGTTTATTGGACCTCAAAATTAGTCCCATACAAATTAGGAAAAAACCCTACCCTAAGAAAGGGGTGATTTCCTGTTCACTCACAGATTTTATTGTTGAGTTGAGAATAACAATAAAATTACCTCACTCTGAATGAGTCATCAATAAGTAAGCATGCAGTAATTTGGAGATTATTGTCACAAAAAATATAAAATTACAAAAAAATTACCTAAATTGAATTGAATTTTTGCGAAGGTTGAATTTTTTTGTTATTTCAAATTCGAGCAAAAATTAAAACTCATGGGGTTCTCTCATTTGATCAACGAAACCCTAATAGAGTTAATGCCACCCATTAGTAAATGTCTAGAATATACTTATCAATTCATGTCGTTCACAGTTAAATATTTTCTCAGTAAAAAAAATAACATTTTATAATGTAGATCGGAGCGTTTTTGCACTATTCATTTTAATTAACTATTTTTATTCATTATTTTGTATGAATAAAGCATTTGTATCTGCAAGTCTTTCCAATACTCCATCCTATTACATTATGGATAGGGTATTCAAAACTGCATCAGCATTGTTAGCGATTTTCCCTATAGTTCCAGTCAGTATCTATTGAGGAATGATTTTTTATTTTTTATTATTAATAATTATTAAACAGATACCATCTTTTGTCTGAACATTATACGCTTCCATTGACATCCACAGAGTCAGTAAACACTGTAATTAATTGTATCCACTCTGATTGTATCGACATTGCCTGACAATGGCAAGTGCAAACATAATTGGAAAATGCAGTCTTTTTCAATACTGAATATAGTCGGAGAGATGGTGTGATTTTTGAGGCATTATAAAACACTATTTATTTCTTATCTATTATCTTTCTTATTACTCAATAAAAATTATAAAATTGTCGTTAAAATGGTCAGATAAGAATTAAATTAAGAATAAAATATGTATTTGTCTTGTTAAAATGAACAATTTTTTTATAAATCTTAAAAAAGTCCTAATTCTCCAGCTCAAAATCTTGGTCCAAAGAAGCTCTAATTATTTAGAAAAGTTCCTGTGGAAGGTGAAGGAAGCGGCTAAACGTTAAAAGTGTTACAAACGTTTTGAACAAATTTTCGTGAATTCAGTGCACTTAATCGTATATCACGATCATAATTAATAGACCTATATCCTGGACGTGGCGGACGGCGAGAAAAAGTGTAGCTAGTTTACCGGTACCAAAGGTTTTGACACCGTCAGCGTGAGTAGTAAGCCGACAGCAGTATTATTTATATTCTACCTTGTCAGTAGTTTGTACGCACGTTTTCATGAAGACGGTTTCTGCCATATTGTGGGTTGTGAGAAATTTTTAAATACGTCTCTACTATTTTCTTGTATGGTTTGCCTCAGAAATGTTCAGATGACCATATCCTCAGGTCTATTAACGGTGGCCACATTACAAATTCTCCGTTAATCAAGTGACGCCTGTTTTTTCACGCAAGCTTTCTGACTACTTTTCCGCACTCAATACGTTTATTGTGCAAATTAATGAATCCTTATAGACGTCAGTTCACGTTCAATCTTTTCGGAAAAAATATGAAATTTAATTGCGTGCTCAACGTGAAACATTCTGAATGATGCTATTGTTATGGTTTTTTTTTCATTGTGTATATTGTTATTTTTTTTTTCATATTCTTTAAAAAATATATTATGTAATACTTAATTGTAGTTTTTAATTTAAAAAAATTGAATATTCTATACGACTAAATTACCTACATTATACCTAAAACGATCCTTCAAAATCAATAAAGGGTGGATTACTTAATTCTTGGACTAAACCCAAAAAGTTCGTTGTCCACACAGATTAGTAAAAGAGCGTTGTCGACACAGATTACTTTTACTAATCTGTGGTTGTCCATCTGGCTTTGAACTATAGCACCGAAAAGCTCCATCGTTTTCTTCCAAAGATGTTTATTCTATCCTCACCTTTACATGGAACACGTCAAATCATCCCCCTTCCTTCCTTGTAGCTCCTATCATAAAACTTTAAAACTAATAATTTTTGTTCTACAACTTTTCAGAATGCCGTATTACTTAATTTATTTCATACCAAACAACATGTAACTTCCGTAAAGTGACATTACACTGTGAAATCGTATACATGTGATGTCGAAATGATAGAAAAGATACATTTAAAATAAAATTTGGAATAAAGAAATGATTTTGATAAATTTGATTTTTCACAAAATATCGTATTAAATAAAAAGTCGTACATAAAACATAAGTTGTTATTTTTAATGATAGAAATTACAAGGTTGAGAGCTTTTTGGTATTTTTTATTTAACCCTGTATAACATCTGCTTCCTGCTTACTCCTATTCCCTTCAAGTAAAAGTTTTATTAACTACGAAAAATCAAATAATAATGTTTACCCTATTACATTAGATATTGATGTTTACGGTAAGTAATATTCTTATTCAAGTATGAAATTTATTACAACCATATCATGTTTATTATAAAAAAGTATTACGAAATATTTGATCATTGAATAAACAGTCAATAAACGTTAAAAGGGATTATTCCAGGAATGTTCTGTTGCCGGAGTGAATATCTACTGTAAAATCATAAAAATCCGAAGGGAGATGATTGCACCGTTTACTGGAAAGTACCTACCTTACCTACACCCTCTTTATAACAATTTTAAGCATTTTTTTAAACACGTTCCAACTTCAGGAACATTTTTTTTGAAGTCGAAAAACCCGCAACGAGAGAAATTGCGTATCTTATACCGTAAATCCAACTTAGAGATGCTACACGCATTTCGATTCCCAAAATATTATCTAATCTTATATTATGTACTTTATGGAGGGCTTAAAAGAATAAAAGAAATAGATGTCAGAGAAGACAGACGATAGGTAAGACAAAGTCTTATCCGGCAGGTACATCATTGCTTTGAGATAGGAGGGGTTTTTTTGTCGGTAAGAGTCCGGCACAGCGTCCATGAGGATTTTTCTCCTCCTTCGAGAAAAAAAATGTGAAATTCTCGTGTCACAGTATTTGTAAACAAATTCCTTTGAAAGGGCTAGACCGATTTTTGTACACATATATTAGGTTTGAGAATAGGTCTTAAGCTAGTTTTCATAAACATCTAAACGTCAAAAAACCGTTCGTCCAGTCAGTTAGTAAGTATTAAAAATTCTAGTGTCACAGTTTTTATATCTAACCAAACAGACAATTATTATGAAATGAACGGCTTGACCGATTTTTATGAAATTTTTAGTTTACATTCGTCGTTCTACAGTCGGAGAAATGGTTGTTATTTATTTTTCATACAGCTAACGGGCAAAACAACGTTCGACCGATCAGCTTATATTATATCATTTGCTTGTTTTACAATGTAAACCGGCAAATCCATTAAAAAAAGAATCACTCAAACACTGAGATAAATGAGTTTATTAGACCGTAGGCACGAAATAATTCGGAGCTCTCAAATAATCATTTCAGAAACCTTGAAGAAATAGATTGTACAAACGTAAAAATACGTAAGTTCTTTGTGAAGTTAATTGAAATCCTAACAGCATTTCTAGGTTCATTGAAAGCTATTATTCGTTAGTATAATTCCTCGTTCATGATAAAGTGTAAGCAATTTTCGGCATCGATTTCGAATTTACGTTTGTAAATTGTTGTTTGACTGTAATAAAAGCGTCAAAATTACACTCTTACACACGCAATTCGAAAGTGCCTATTAAACCAATTACTGAAAGAAGTTTACGTAACCTACAGTATACGGCTGGCGAGAAATTTGAGTTCACCCTAAGTTTTATTTATTTATTCATACGTTTCTAATTTGTGAAATAATATAAAATGTGTTATATTATAATTTATTGTTAAATAATATATTAAGGAATGTGAAGCTCCCATTTGTTGTATGGAACATGTAATTTTATCTCAAATTTTGTAATGAACAATTCAAGACAAATGTACTTATATTGCTTGATTGCGTCTTGTTTCATATAAAAAACGGTACTTACACTTTCATTAGTTACCTAAAAATTAGACCAAGATTGTAATTATGAACATTCAAACTTAAATTTTTGCCCGGTAGCATGTTCCAAATATTTATATAGCTTTTATGAATTTCTGATCTTCCTACATGAAAAAAACACCGCACGCAATTCTATTTTGGACCCAGTACTTTAATATGATCCAGAGCTATGTTACAGCAATTAGTGTTAGCTCTCTTGACCTAAAGTCGGAGAGCTCTCCGCTATAGAGGCTCTCCCAAAGGCTCTTATAAAAGAGCTGTCATTTACAAAGTTGCTATGAAAATTGTAAAATGAAAAATATCAGTGTGTAAAAGAATAGATAAACTAGATTAGTGCGAGTTGGGCTCGCGCACAATGGGATCCGTACTCCCGAGACCAATTCTAAATAATACGTAAGTATTCATTTCGCCGTGTGTGTATCTTCCGGATGTGTGTTTGAGTCTATTTATTTTTTATGATAACAAGTGCTTTCGGATTTACTCCTGGTCCTATGCTACGATTGATAATTGCCAGAAGTAAGGTCATATTATATTACAGGATCAGGAAAAGTCGAGAATTTTTGTTATTATGAAAATTAAAGGTAGTTTTCAAGTTTTGAAAACGTAACTTATGATTGGGTTGACTTTCACATCCAAGAAATCACTGATTATTTTGTATGAATTTCAACTAGCTTTACCAGTTCCTGAGAAAAGGGTCAAAAGTAGCCCACAGACGGACAGATGAACAACATTTTCATTTTAACTCCGGAACGCTAAAAGCGCTTATTATTATTAGCAAATACTAAGACAATACCAGTCCATCACAGAATAAGAATATTAATATGACAAAAACAAAGATAAGCTCGACGTAGTTTAATAAACAAAAAAGTTTTTTATCTCAATTAATAGATAAAAAATCTAACAATAAGCTTCATTACAATGCAGCTTTTAATTTCGCTAGCAGATAAAAGATAGCATCTTATAAGCGGGTAAAAAAACGGAGACAATTATGAAAAGCGCTTTTAAAAAGAACTTTTTAAAAGAACTTGGCAGGTGACAACCGCACGCTCGTATTTTTATAAGATACTAGCGGACGCCCGCGGCATCGCCTCGTACCTTCAAATATTCCTTCTCAGAAGTGGAAAAATCTTGCGCTGGGCCGTTCGTTTCAGTTGACGGACGTCCACTGCTGGAAAATGGCCTCCTGCAATGATTCCCAGCGCGCGGTCCTGCGCCACTTGTATCCAGCGCCTTCCCACGACTTTTTTAATGTCTTCAGTCCATCTGGTCGCAGGTCAGCCAACACTGCAATTACCCGTGTGGGGTCAGCATTCCAGCACTTTGGGTCCCCAAAGTCCGTCGCTACTACGAGCTATGTGTCCATTGCCACTACAGCTTTGCGATCCGTTGAGCTATGTCGGTGACTCTGGTTCGTGTACGGATCTCCTCATATCTGATTTGATCATGTAGAGAAACTACGAGCATAGTTCTCTCCATCGCCCGCTGAGTAACTCTGAGCCTTCTTAAGAGGCCCATTGTACAAACCATGTCTCGGATCCGTATGTGATCACTGGAAACACACACTGTTCGAAGATTTTAGTCTGCCTTAGTCAGGCACTGAGGGATATTGGACTAAAAGACATCACGAAGCTTCCCGAACGCTGCCCAACCAAGCTGCATTCCGGCGGGTCACGTCTTTCTCGGAATTGGACCTACCGACCTGTCAGCTACATGTCAGCGACTGTCCATAGATGGCGCTGGCTGTTAATGTATGGAAGAATTCGATTCGTTTGTGTGATGCGAGTCGATTCGAAATTTCGTACAAAATCCAGTACTAACCCCTCTGGGTCGTAATGTCCCAGGTGTATTCATCTGTATGTATTCATCTACAATTTTGAGTGCAGAGTTCTCAATTACTGCTGGGTGGAGCGGAACATGAGAATTTGACATGAAAAATTGTTTAGCGGATACTTGTTACAAGACAAAAATTGAGCTGCACGTCGATACAGTAGTTCCTTTTATTCAATACAGATTACTTTACTTTTTATTTCCTTGTGCGTACACACTTTTATTGCCTCCACACTCTATATGAGGTGTGTTAAAATAAAGTAACTTTTTACGATCGTAAAGAACCGAAGGTACACTCTTTTGTTTCGTTTTTTCGTTGTTTTAATGGTTCATAAAAACAGTACTGAAATTATAATTCTGAAGTAAACGTGCCTGTTTCACTTTTGATTACATTTCTACGTTTGTTTGGCATTCCGTAATCGTAAATTTGAAAATGGGTCTGTTTGAATTTATATATATTTTTAGTGCCTCTATATTACTACCCTCCATTTTTGCTTACTTTTTATTCTTTCCGAAAACTTTGTCTGGAAATTGCATTATATACTTAAAATGTTATTTATAACCAAAAAATATCATCATTTATTTTAAAAATAACACTAAACTTTATATTGTTACAATTAAAGTATTGAATCAAATAATTTAATAAATTAAAGACAAATTTCCAGTTAAAAAAATTATATAGTAGGTACCAGAGCCACAGGTTGTTTCTAGGGTACTAGGATACTAGCATTTTTGGCAAACCAAATATGCCAGGAGTCTCTTTTCTGACAGGTCCCGTGGATCTAGAGTATTCTACATTTTTTTTGTCAAAGCGAACATGGTAAAACTATAGGTGATTTTGCTAAGGTAAACAGGTTTTATAACTCTCAGCTTTAGTAGCTCTTCCAAGTAGGCAATCGCAGTGTCAATTTGCAGTGGAGACATCGCCCGGTAGCCGTAAAAGCGTTCCTCTGTCTAGCTGCTAAGTTGTCTAACAAACTAAACGCCAGGTAAAACTTTATACTCAGACTTCCCGCTCGCCGCGTCACTTTGAATGGAGAGATCGGAAGTTCCCTTGGACGGATCGTCTAGAAGAAAGTTAGTTTCCTTTGATTCTTGTTCTAACCTTTATGAACTTAGCAATATTTACCGGCTACAGTCGTTAGCTAGCTAAAAGTTACTTAAACCAGCGGCTATTGCATTTTTAGAGTTCCATACCAAAATAGGAAAAATGGAAACTTGTGTGAGGCTTAATTTATTGGGCAAAAAGAAAATACCGCTTAATTTTGTTTTGGATTTTCAATACCGAATTTGACGACTGAATGGCGTAGCGGCAGCGAACCTGCCGTCTGCGTCGGAGGTCGTGTGTTCGATTCCCACTACTGGTCAATGTTTGTGTGATGAGCATGAATGTTTTCCAGTGTCTGGGTGTTTTTCAATATATAATATTTAAGTATATTAGTATGTAGTGAAAAACAAAAATAGAACTCTTATTCTATACAAATTAATATCTTCTAATTTATTCCTTAGTTAACTGCTCTAAAAAATATACATATATTAAACTAAAAAAAAAAAAAAAAAAAAAAAAAAAAAAAAAAAAAATGTTAAAACAAATTAATCTAGTAGACCGCTGTCAGAGGGAATTGTTCCCAAAATGCTAGCCCCATTGCCTCGTTGTATCGCGATACTAATTCGCTGGGCAAAGTAGAGGCCAGCATTTTGGTCACGCGTTGCATCGACCAGGCGTAAAGAAATTTCTTTAAAAACTTTCTTTGCTCCCGGTCCCCACGGTCCCATAGTTTCGACCCCAATAGGCTCAAATATGTACCCACTGTCCAGGGATACATATTTGCGCCTCTTGAGGTTTTCAGCGGATTCAGCCGCTGCACCAGCCCTAATTTGGGTTCCAGGAAGATGGGACGGTGCAAGTGTGTCAACACAAGTCGCATCCCACACTAAAGGCCTTCCCATCTTCCATGGAATCAGGGTCATTCCGTCCGGTCTCTTACCATCGCTACGCACTAGACCGCTCGGTTCAAGAACGGCCGCACAGTTAGCGGTGGTAAGGGCACGGCGGATGATATCGTTAAGGCTGGCGTGTCGGGGAATCCTACCTGCGCTCCTCGCACAGGAAAGACCGTGGTGACCGAGTTGGTCGACGACAACACCACAGTGACAGCGGTGTGGTGCACAACAAGATGCGCCCAAACGAAGGGCGACGCCTATCCGAAAAGTGGACGAATCAATAAGCGTGCCAGTGTTGGGAGAAGGGAGAGCCCGCAACCACAAACCAGATTCCCACTGGGCAACGGCTAAGAGACGAGCACGATCTGCAGAGCTTGAGCACGTATTTATGAGACGGTTCCGTACTTGCTCACAGATCGGCCCATCCCACAGCCGCTGAGAAGATGGAATTAATGGGAAATCTGAGTTTGGGCATGCCGCTCTCCAAGCGTCCCTGGCTTCGTTCATATAGCTTATTTCTGAGGTTTCTGGACTATTCGAAAGAATTTTATTTATTAAGACTTCGTTGCTATGAATCGAAGACAGAAACGCAGGGAGAGCAACACTAGAGGCGGAGCGTATCCCTAAACCTCCAAAACGTACAGGTAAAGAAGCCTGTAACCACTCTCGATCACTTAAATTTACATTTAAAATTAAAGCCAAAGTGTTTTTTATTATGTTGTCTAAATTCAGTAATAAGTCAGTATGCTTCCACAACTGACAGCATCTGACTAAATAAGTAAATTTTGGAACAAAAAGACAAAAACGAACGATTGTAAAAGCCATGTGAATATTAATTTTGGTTAGGCGATCCGAAACTTGTTGAAAATTTTGAATTTTTTCATCAATGAAAGGAGGGAATGATTCATTCAGGACAGGTGAGCCCAATAATTGGAGAGTTCTTTTGTTTATAATTTTTATATTAGGAGCTAAAGTGTTAAATTTTTGTATGATTAAATCTTTTTCCGGGTGTATATCAGGAATCATAAGTTCACATTTTGAAAAATTTAAATCTAAACCAATTGTTTTGAATTCTGATATCAAAAATTGTAGGTCACTGTATAAGCTACTAGCGTCACCACCTAAAGTCCCATCATCCAAATACCAAACATTAAGTTTTGATTTAAGGCGTTGGATGATTGGGTGAATTGCTAATGAAAATAGAGCAGGGCCAAGAGGGTCACCTTGTTGACAACCTACAGCGGAAATAATTTCATTGCCACGAAAAGTTAATTTAGAAGATGAACCATAACATTGCCAAAGGAAGCTAAATAAATTTGGAATTTTGCTCTTGACTTGTGTTAGTAGGGCGCCCCTGTCAACTGAATTGAAAGCATTTTTAACATCCACCTTCAGCAGCAGATCTTTAGAATTTTGAGACAAAAAAGATCTGACTGAATGGACGGCGGCTTCACAGCCACCTCGCGAACCAAAACCTAATTGCAATGGTTGAAACAGGTTAGTTAGAACCGGTGCAACCTTCTTGCAACATATTTTAGCCGCAAGGCGCCGATATGTCATTCCAACGGCAATCGGTCTTATACCACCGTCCTTTTTTTTTAAAGCGCATAAATTGGCGCCATATAGAATATTAATGATGTCATTGTTTACCCGCCCTGAAAGCATTAGATTAATCAAAGCCGTCAGGTCCTTCAGTAGAGTCTCGCCGGCTTCGCCACTTGTACCAGACAACAAATCCTTTAGATGTTGTGGTGTCAAGGCATCTAAACCACCGGCGGACCCATTTTGGAAAGACGTGACGGCCGCTGAAATCTCCAATGCTGTCACCTCAATGACTTCATCACTATCCAACGGCGCTGCAGGCAATGTTAGGTCTGTTGCTGCAGATGGATGTTTCTCCTCTAGGATCGAGAGAGTTTCCAGGCTCACTGGCGCCATTGTATCACTGGAAAAGAGGATACGTGCTGCACCTTTTACGTCACCATCACTGAGTCTGTTTTCCACTAGCCTATAGAGAGCAGACTCAGAAGATTGCCTTGTATTAATAAATTTTGAATTTTTTTTGTAGTCCAAGAAATTATTCGAAAAAGAAGATACCCCTTCGAGTGCCCTGTATTTAACACAATTTTCTTTTATAAGAGTTGTTAAAGATTTTTTATTGTCTGGGTAAACGTGAAGTACGGCACTCGGAAAGAAAAGTAAATGTTCCCAGGATCGCTTTGTGTTGTTTGTCACCACAGCTTTGATGGCGTGTGACAAAGCTGCGGCAACTGAAATGCGAGCACCTCTGGGGATACGCTTGACGACCGGCTTAGTTGATTTCAGTATCGTTAATAGCTCCCAGAAGTGACGAGAAGGCAGGGGTGCGTCATCAGTATCCAATACCCCACCAGGATTAGGATCTGGCGAGGTATTGGGAATTTGAATTGTTTTATGGCATTTACCTTTATGTATTTTTAAACCTCTCTCACCTTTAAAAAAGCGTTCCTGGGAACATTCTAAGCATCGCACCTTATCCTCCTGAGATACAATCCCTTGATTGGCTTCGTCCACTTGAGCACACCTTGTCGCCCCAATGAAATTTTTACTACTAGACTGCATATGTTTTAAAAGAAAATAACATATTATAAATAGGTATAAAAACAAACAAAGTGAAAATAAAAGCATAAAAAGTCCACAAGCGTTGATTGCACCCTTTCAACTTCGGAGGAAAGCTGCAACTTCGGATTTGAAGTCGATTCACAACCAGAAGACAACCTCGCAGCTGTAGGAGGAAATGTATCCTCCAGCCATTCTAGTGTAGGGCCCAGTGGAGGCCCATACCTTCCGATCCAATACACGTAAAAGAGCCACTGAGTATGAAATTTTTATCAATCACTTATTATCACAATTTACTCCTTTATAATAAGGCACATTTCAGCGACCTTACATTGGTTTAAATATTAAATAAAAAATATTTTATTTTCCAAGAAAATATTGCTTGTTATTTTGTCAGATGTCCTGACTGATCCTCTTCCAGATTGTGTTTCCAACCATGTATAAAATGTAGGACTTTTTGAATCCAGTGCTACAACACATAAGTTATATAAACTAATCTGCCTCGAATAGTAGGCATCTTGCATGGGGGTTTTCGGTATTAGTATGTATATATTTATCAGTTATCTAGTACCCATAACACAAGCTATCGCTTACTTTGGGGCTAGATTGCAAGGTGTATAATGTCCTGATAAAAAAAAATATAAGTATATATTGTGATATTTGAATTATATGAGAGAGCCAATAATATGGTGGGGGTTCAAAACCAAACTATTTTAAATCACACAGCATTTTACTTATGTTAGGTAGTCGGACAGACAAATTGACAAATGAACAACAAAGTGGTCCTAAAGGAGGTTCCTTTCAAAGTATGGAACCATAAAAATCTAGAAAAAGGAGTGGTCTTGTCGAGAAGATGAACATTCTGGAAAAGTGTGCTAGTGTAAATAGCGGACATGGTCTAGGAGACAAAGGAAACGATAAATTTCCTGTATCGATGGCCAATGCGGACTGGTTTTATGCCCGTTTTCCTACAAAATTCTTCTTACAAATCGCTTCCAATTTAGTGTGAGAACTGGTGAACAAATTTTAAGCAATAACTGGACGTTTAGTCATGGGGTTTCAACGTCTTCTCTGTCTTTCATACCTGCTCGTGGAAAACACGAGTAGAGCTGAGGTACATTTTGTCAAAGTAAACGAGATGGAAGGCTTTTACCGCCACAGGCGGTCCTTACACTTGAACAGAACTTACCATACTCATACAAAATATATATATATACATACTTATATCATTTTTTCATTTCCAGCTTAAATAAGAATAGACAATAAGTACATCTATATACATATTAGATACATAATATGTAAAAACAAACACTTACATGTTTAGAATAAGTTTAGAGTTAAGCTAGTACTATTAATTTATTATAAAAATATATACAATAATGTAAATATAAATAGTACCTAGGTGTAAGGAATGAAATAAAAGCTTATTTATTTATTATTTATTTATTTTTAAACGCGAAAATCCTTAAGAAGATAATTATACTGATTTTATTTTTGTCTTTCTCACTCTTACAAATACGTTGGTGGACGCGAAATGCAGCGTTGCGGAGAAAATAGCTGAAATACGACGTTTTACCTAATTACAAAATTAAGTCAGTTATCAAAAATCTGTTTCTGAGCGTTTTTTGGATATTATTAATACTGGATATTATTATTATTATACTGACACATTACTATAACATCCATTGTAGTTTCCGATAAAAATTAGAAAAATGGATACATTGATGAACTTTTTTGAGAACTTTCTATCGAGAAAATTTTGTCTAATCGTGTTTGTGCTTCACAGTGAATATCCAAAATACATGAAGTTTAAATTTGAAAGTAATTGTCATAATAGTTTATATGCTGCAAGTCATTGAAATCGCTTAAAATGACCGTTTAGACAATTAATTTAGAAATAGCTTTCTGGGTTGATCTCTACTTTGCATTTTCAAATATTTTGACGTGATAACGTATAATAAATTGATGAACACCAGCAACGCACATGAAAAATAGTAACGTTCCGCGTAACGTTCCACCTGAGCCTGTGCGTGCAAGCGAGAACGCGCAACAAGCGATAGAGAGGCACGATAAAACAAACGATAGAGAGGCCAATTATGACGTTATCACGTAAATCTATCGTCCGTAAACCGACTTTACAGACAACCAATTTTTTATATTGAACAGTGGACAGATATTTTTTAATAACTAATGCAGGGTTGTATTGATTTGGTAAATTCGTTAGCCAGCTCCTAGAGTATAGCCTGTCTAACGCCGGATCAAGGCATTTTACTAAGAGACATAGTTTATCGGGCTATTCGTTTGAACCCACTCTCAAAGATGGATGCCGGTAAATTTATGCAAAGAAAGGCATAGCAAGATTCTGTTTAATGCACGATTTTTATTCGTATTTTCTTAGAAATCTAGCGTTTACCAGTTTTCTAGAAAAAATAAAACATTAAAGCTAAATTTATGCTTAACCTGGCAATATGTTTACTAGATTTTAGCTTTCTTAAACCAAGTATGAGGCCAATAGCGGTCACTTTTCTTTTAGCAAGGGTATAACTAACATGAGAGGATATACTCGTAATTCCGCATTTCAGACACATGCGACATTAGCCAGGCTACCGATAGAAGCTAGACTCGCCGCTCAAGTGACGAGTGATGTCCTCGCCGGAGTGAATCCCGTACTCCAACCACCAACATGTTGAGGGACAAACACAGATTTTAGTAGTTATAGCAATCCCCACGTTGCCTATCCCCAGATATTTTTTTCTACAAGTACAACAATCAATACTAGTAAAAGCACATACCAAATAGATATTCTTCCTAATTTTGCTAATCCTTCCAAAGTAACTTGTATTTATATAAGGAAGAATTCACGTTCAAAGGTATCCAAAAGAGGTAACTAATTCTACCGTTCTAAGTTCACCCGTGAAGTTTACAGATCCTGCGGTTGCGAGTGTACTTTAAAGTTCATTGAAATTATTAGGTATTCCGTAACTTCACACTGACTTACGATGTTTCCGCTTACTGAGCAATTCTAAATGTTTTTATTTCTTACGCAATTTGCATACTTTTGCTTATAATGAGTAAAAGTTTTGGGTGTTCTTAATTTGTTGTTTTTCTTGTAATCTTTGGGCAATATTTAATGTAAGTACACAGGGAAAGTTATTTAAGTTGGCGTTTTACGACCTCAAGGGCAGAGTTGAGTGGTACACGTTAGTATTTATATAAGAGGTCTCGAATTTGATGCCTGACATGATGATAATTGATATTTCTAAATTGGCTCATTTGAGTAATTTGGAACTTAGCCCTTAGAGTTTGCCCTCCAATTTGATCTCAGACCATTTATTGTGGAGATTTTTAAGCTTCAAAAAAGCTATATAGACTCTTGGCTTGCTTTTACATTACGTTTTGGCTAAGATCTAATATCTAAAATTCTCGTGCCATTCTCTTTTACCAAACTCCACCGAAACGGCTCGACCGATTGTTATGAAATTTTCAGTGTATAGTCACTAGGTCTGAGAGCAGGTTGTTATCTATTTTTTTTAAATCCCTAATGGCAAAACAACGTTTGCCGAGTTAACAAGTAATAATATATTACTAGGCAGATGAAATCGCAGTCTACTAACATTCTCAGTAAAAACAGTCCTCAAATCCATAATTTACTGGATTCATATTTGTGAACACACTTAATTATTTACAGCTTGACAAAATAAAACTTTAACGCGTTTTTGCATACTAAATAACCATCCACTTCGCCAAAGCCAACTCAAAGTCTAGACTAGACAGATTAAATCCACAATTACCACTGCACTTACCATAAACCGTTGTAGAAAAAACAGAAGGCAAAGCTTGCCAGCGCTTTAAGCAAGCGTTTTTAGAGACCATTTACACTTAGCCGTCTAACGTCTTGCTAAAAAGATAAGCATTTTATTTTATTTCATTTAAAACGATCCCGAATAGTAGCATCGCAAAGAACGCATTATTTGCACCTAGCATCGCTGTTACTTGATGAGAAGACATCTATTCAATGATGCTGCCATACAGCTACTTTGTGACTTTACTGAGGGCGTAAAATGACTAATATTGTACATATCTCATCGCTCTAGCGATCTCCAAACGCCTTCTTCTTCAAACCAGGATTACTATCTCAGATTTTAGCCGGCAACACATTTGCAGTTCCTCTGGTGCTGCAAATGTCCATGGGCGGCGGAGATCGCTTACCATCAAGTGACTCGCCCGCTCGTTTGCTCGCGTTGTCTATAAAAAAAATATTTGAAGTATTCGACTCAGCTTGCCTTAAAAGCTAAAGAAAACCTCATTTCACTATCAAATAATAATATTAAGGGAATCATAAAATGAACATAGTTAAAACTCTATACATCGCTTACCGCATGGCTGAATTTCATGCAAACATTGCCAGTCTCGTGCGGTCGTTTAACGATCAAGTGTAAATGGGCCCTGGGAGCACTCGCTTGATTAGACTGGGGCGAATTATGCGAATTAGCAATTGCGTTCTCGCATTCGTCTTCTCACATACAACGGAGTGAATTGGGTCGTACCATAGGGTAGAGTTTACAGTATGATCGCTAATATGACCGTTACTGCGACAGAATATTAAGCTGTTTTCTATCTGAAAGTGACGGTAGAGTTTAAAGTTTTCATAAGTGTCGTCACAAAAGACCTATGTGAAAAATGAATATTTTAATTATTAATATAGAAGATGTTATCCCATAAGTGAGTTTCTTCAACCCATAATTACCTATACCTACGTACCTACCCAAAAATATATTATATCGGCATCGGACATAATCGGTGCCCACAGGACACCCAGGCTGAGTTAGTAGTAGTGCCCGATGAGTAATAACTGCGAATAAACTCTAAATTGGACACTAATAATCACAAACCCTAGTAAGAATATGTCTTACAACAGTTTAAAGTGTATAATGCACCTACTGATATTTCTGCTCTATACACTAGATGACTAGAGTCTAAGATGCCGTAAGCACTTATAATACCGCTCAGCGGGAATCTAACTGATTACCCACTTCAGGAATTTCAACCTATTTTTATAACCACTCTGAAATAAAGCAGAAAGTTTTGATTTATTAAGACGGACCGATTAATTCCTAAATATGTAAATATTTAAACACAATAAAAAGATTAATTAATACTAACTATGAATCTGAGAATCTGACGAAATTCATACCCGGAGGCATAGATATAAATAATACTAACATACTAAGGATGACGGGTCGGCGCTAAAAAGTGTCCGAACCGAAAGAGAGATAAAACGCGAAAAGGGAGACAATCGCACTATAGCTAGTTGCAAGTAAAATTAGGCTGTTTAATAATGGTTAAAGACATAAATTACAATGTTTTAGTTTGTTTATAAAAATACACATACCCTCGTTTATATATAGGTTTTCTCGTGACACTTTTTTCGTGAATTTTGTATTAGGTACTCCCGGGGTCCTTATATTGTAAGTAAATGTCAGGAGGTAACTAAATTTTGTCAGATTTTCAGATTCATCCCGAGGTTTTTGTGCGTTGATACTTGATCAGGGCCCTTATTCTGTATCTTAGTGATGATCACTCAGTGACCTTCAACGAGCTTATTTGATATAAGTTTTTTATCCATTGAATGTTTGCCACTAAATCTTATTTTCATTTCACATAATAAAGCAGCAATGTATAACGAAGCATAGACAACAGTGAACATCACTGCATTTGTCAAAGATGTGGAAATATAATATCAGTTAGTCGGTCAGCTTTGCCTTTCATATAAAAAAATACACAAACAATGCTAATGAAGTTCCAAGTTGTATTATTGTTTCCTCTTATCTATCGAATAATAACAATAACATTTCCATCATATCCTTTGAAAACAACTTTGGTCCCAAAGTCTCGGAGTGTGCAAAGACTGAGAGGGAATTTTCACAACAAATTACCGCTTTGAAGTAAGCCTCCAATTGGAAGCTGAAGCTTTTGCCTCCACCGCCGGTTCACTAGACTGCTTTTATTAGTTTAATTCAGGCATCTATAGGCTCTAATAAACTGAATCACTGGTTAGTGATCATTCAAGAAAATAAACAATTTTGCGGGACTGAATTCATGAGTTATCTAAATATCTAAATAGTAAGTTTGTACTCAGAATTTGCAAATTGGTTTCAAAAAGTGGCATCTACTTGATAGGATATTTTTTACTAAAACCTTTGCCATATTTTGAAACCTATTTCAATTTCTAGATTACAAATTTGTGGCTAAGCAAAATACAATAAGTAATATTGTGTTATGTCACAGTCTCAGAGAAGCTGGCAGCCTTGTAGATGTCATGAAATAAATTGATCAAGTGCGAGTCAGGTTCGCGCACTGAGAGCACTGAACATCAAAATCATTTCTCAATAATACCGACTAACAGAATATCTTTAAACTGTGAATACGAAAGTCAATTCAAATATGACCAAACAAATAACGTTTTTGTATGGGAGCTCCCTTAAATATTATTTATTTTATTCTACTTTTTAATATTTGTTGTTATGGCGGCAACAGTTATCTGTGAAAATTTCAACTCTCTATAACTAACTATCACGGTTCATGATATTACAGCCTGGTGACAGTTAGACCAGAATCATAGTAATAGGGTCGTCCTGTTTTACCTTTTAGGTACCTACGGAAACCTAAAAACATTCAACAAAATAAACAAGAATATATTTTATTAGTAGAGTAACAAAAAATTACATACCGCAATAAAATTTGATTACCAACAACCTATCGAATTCAATCGTCTCTGACGATGACACCACTTGTGTTTAAATCAAATAATTAATTTTAAACACATTTACAAGCATTGTGGCAAGGTGTGTTTAAGGGAATTTATTGAATTTATTTTTGTCTTTCTCACTCTCACGGAGATTTGGTAGGTACGACATGCAGCGTCGCGGAAGAATATAGCAGAAAAACGACATTTTACCTAATTACTCAAAAATTAAGCCAGTTATCAAAAATCTGTTTTAAGCGTTTTAGGATATTATTATTACCGATACATTACAATTACATCCATTGTAGTTTCCGATAAAACATAGAAAAACTGAGATTTTGGAGCAACTTTTGGGAGAACTTTCTATCGAGAAAATTTTATCCAATCGCGTTTCTGCTTCTAAGCGATTTTAGATTACAGACCCAAAATACATGACGTGTAAATTTGAAAGTAATTGTCTTTATAGTTTTTGCATAAAACTTCATTCAAAATCACCTAAATACGGCTTGTAGGCCGTTAATTTTTCTCTCTCTCCAGTCGTTCCTTCATTACTGAAGATCGTGGTCCTGGGGATTTTGCAACCTCGAGCGGATTAAATTCTTCCACCGGGTTCTATCGGAGGCCAGTCTTGCAATAGTGTGAAATTTGCACTTGGAGTCCCTCAACTGGTCTGACCATCTGGTTGGTGAGCGGCCTCTCGGTCTTTTGCCCTCGGTGTTGCCCGTCACAATAGGCCGTTAATTTGGATGGTATTAATTTAGAAACAAAATACCCTTAAAAATAATCTTTATCGTAAGTTTTCTCCCGATTATTAATGGCAGGGTCGGGAATTGAACTTTTGAATGATCGTCCCCCCGATTGTTAGGATGCAAACAAAAGGCGCTATGGAATACGGAAATACCCTACGCGTATTGTTGAAGAAGAAAATTAATAGGCTCCTTTTAAAAAACATTCCTACTAATAATAATATCGGAGGCTCGTGTTGAAATTGTTTACTTCGACGCTAACTTGTATGGAATCTTAATCAAGGAGTTTCTACTTAAGGAGGAAATTGTAATAAGACATACTATTACTACCTTTCAACTTCCATATCAAACAAATACAAGTTGTACTCCTAAGTTGTACCGTATATTATGTACAAGTTATACTCCTAAGTTTGTGTTTTGATAATTTCTTCTTTTTTATATTTTTATTCTGTGGTGTGCAAAAAAGTGTTTATCTATCTATTTAGCTACCGATTTCAATAAGCTCTTTGAAAAATCTGCAAATCCGCTAGAAACAGGTAAATATAAGCATTGTACAATAATAAATTAGTAGAATTTAGTAACCATCAGCAGCAGAAATTAACTATACAAATGTTTGCTAAAGGGTTTCTATCGACACATTAACCTACAACCTAAAAGTAACGAGCAATTGATTCCACGTAAACTAAGAAGAGCCACCCAAAGCCCCTGTTAGTAGCTCGAACACGATTTGCATACCTGCCGTAGTTTTAATTAATTCAGTGTAATTAGTGAGCTTTGCGCGACTGGCCCGCTGCTGAATGCGCGTAATGGACCCGACCGGTGGCTGTTTGAGGTAGGTGCTCAACAAATTGGTTTTGATAGAATTTTCATTCATTCTCCTACTCTTCACCACACTCCACACCTTCTATATCGAGCTGAGTTCTTGTATAAATCGCTCTATTAATGCATAGAATTTATTCTTCTGCGGGGCTAGACAAAGTCACAAGCGTTTGGCGTTACCGCTAGTCGACAAAAATGTATGGACAAAACAAATGACCGTAGAAAAACCACGATAATAATTACTAAACACGCTGTGTTTGATACTGTCGGCTGTCAATTGTCAAGCGAAGTACACTAAAGTTATCTACAAGGTCCGCGAGAACGTCTCAAGCGAACGCGAACGTCGAAAGTCACAAGCGTTTGGCGTTAAAACGCTTGTGACTTTGTCTAGCCCCGCTGATCATTACTTACTCCATAAAATATGTCTTTCGACAATAGACATATATCCTGGACAGGACGGATGGCGCGAAAAAATGTCGCCAGTTTATTGGTGCCAAAAATGCTTGTTTTGTCACCCACGCAGTAAGGCCACGCTATAGTTCGCTCAGCCAGCCACATATAGTATTTTGACAGATGGCGCTACGGTTGCTTGTACGAAAAAGGTTTACGTAAATCTTTCTGATGCCCAAATCCTGAGTTTTCTCACCACGTCTTTGGTGAGAAAACTCAGGATTTGGGCATCGACCTATAATTAGGAAATCCGAAAAATATTTTAGGGTAGGTTAATAAAATGGAATACAATGTACGAGTATGCTCTCAAAAAGATAAATCACAAAGAAAATATAATGGGGTGTGCACAGATTACCCCGGGGTGTGTTATGCAGTCTCAAATGCAAATGAAGTACCTACCCAAAAGTTCTGAAAAGTAAAGTAGGTACATGAAACCCGAACGATCTGCCGGCAATTTGTTTTTGTTTAACCTAATTTTATGATAAACATTACGCGAATATTTGCGAATTTTTGTACCCCTGCATTTCTAAATTGACCGTAGTATGGTCCTCGGCTTTGCCCTCGTGAACATTGGTTTTTCACTGATTCTGCTAGAATTCCAGGATAAAATATAGATGCTCATGCAGCGTATGTTCTATATCCATTCCTAGCCACCGGTCATAGATAATACATAATATATACTTGGCCACCGGTTTATATTTGTAGCGCAAAGGAGTAACACACATAGCACATTCACTTTTACCTTTATATTATAAACTTTTTATGATAAAAATGTCCTCAACGTAAAAATAAAATCACATCAAATTAAATATTGCAAAATAACCAATGACACCTTTTACCGTAATAAACGACGGAGAAAAGTGGTCAACAATTTTCACGGTTAAGTCCGTCGACATTTTTACGCCGATGTACGATTTATTATAATTTTTTAATGTATTCATCGAAATTATCAGGTCTCTCGCCTCAATGGGTCGCTACAGTGAGCGAGCCTCCAATCGACCGTGCCCTACCAATTATAGAGTCATGAGATGAGATATTAATTTTCGGTCACACGCAGATTTTTAACATTTATAGAACAAAACAAGCTACTATTACGTACTTATGTAACATTATTTTAATTGCATAGTATACTGTTTTTCCCCACATGGTCTCAGCGGTCAATGTCTGCAGAGATTTACAATCTGCGCGAAAGATTTTGTAGAGCATACGTATGCGTACATATATACAGAGGCGCATTGGGCGAGAAATTGTATTTACATTTGTACATGTATTTCTCTGAATTTAAGAACTAAAAAAAAATACTTACATGATGCCTTTTTTTCGGGTGACCATATTATTTTGAAGCCATATTTAAAAGAAACATTTCTAATAAGTCGATCACTTACTGTTTCATTTGCTGTGATAAATCCCCGAATACATAATATTATTACTAATGTAGTTAGGTGCTCGAAACTAAAAGTCTATCCCTAACGTATGATATTTCGTGAGCCCCAACAGTTTCTGCGGAGTCATTATTTTGTTGGAGCCATATTCTCATGAAGCCAGCACAAAATTGAATTGAATTTGTATGAACTAGCTTTGGTTATTTGGACGGGGGATTTATTTTACTAATTAAAAGCGAAACCGGCTTACGCGGGGTGTGATGATAATTAAAATAATGTAGGGATTTTAATAAATTACAGTATACAGTTACAAACAATTATTTTGTACGTGGAGTTTAACTAAAATATTATGATACTAGGTTTGCCTGTTGTTATATCATTTTATACCCAGCTGACCCTTATCAACGCGAAGCATGTTGGAACCTGTAATATAACCTTAATTGTAATTAGACAACTATTAAGAGGATACACTGAGTTTATTTTTGTCCTTCTTACGAGTACATACGCGACATGCAGCGTTGCGGAAGAATATGAAAGAAAAACGACGTTTTACCTAATTAATAAAAAAAACTAATATAGTTAAGTATTACCTCTAATTCAATGTCCGATGCACATTTTCTGCAAGTAAGTATAGCATATTATTCTTATTTTTGGTAGACATAGAGTCAATTACGATATAGTTATCAAAAATCCGTTTCTGAACATTTTTGGATATTATTATTATCGACACATTAAAAAACAAAAATTACAATAACATTTTAATTTCCGTTAGAAATCAGAAAACTTGCGATTTTGGAGCATTGAACATTCTTTATCGAGAAAATTTTATCTAATCGCGTTTCTGCTTGTCAGCGAATTTAGATTAAGAGCCCAAAATAAATGAAGTTTAAATTTGAAAGTAATTGTCTTGGATGGATACACCATCAGTAAATATTGATATGACAAAAATTACTTGTAAAGTCTAAATACAGGACTTATTTTCAGATAAATGCGATCAACATCGCTTTAATTTTTACCGGAAATACGTATCTGTCTAAGAGGCCTAGCCATATGTCATTGCGATCCGATAGTTAGAATGGAAATGACACTTAATTAAAATAACCTGTCAAGTGCGAGTCGGACTCGCGCACTGAGGGTTCCGTACTACAACCGGAGGAATAAAACCATAAAAACCACTTTTCTTATCGAACCGCAAAACTAACTTTGTTTTTAGAGGTTTATTGTAAATATCAAAAAAACTACTTATTAAATATCGTTCAAACCAATTTTCGGTGGAAGTTTGCATGGTAATGTACATCATATATTTTTTTTTAGTTTTATCATACTCTTATTTTAGAAGTTACAGGGGGGGGGACACACATTTTACCACTTTGGAAGTGTCTCTCGCGCTAGCTATTCATTTTAGAAAAAAATGATATTAGAAACCTTAGTATCATTTTTGAAGACCTATCCATAGATACCCCACACATATGGGTTTGATGAAAAAAAAAAATTTGAGTTTCAGTTCTAAGTATGGGGCACCCCTAAAATTTATTACTTTTTTTAAATTTTGTGTAAAAACCTTAATGCGGTTCACAGAATACATCTACTTACCAAGTTTCAACAGTATAGCTCTTATAGTTTCGGAAAAAAGTGGCTGTGACATACGGACGGACAGACGGAAAGACGGACAGACGGACAGACGGACAGACAGACATGACGAATTTATAAGGGTTCCGTTTTTTGCCATTCGGCTACGGAACCCTAAAAAGGTGTAAGAATGCGTGGAAGTCACGTGATCAATCATTTTTAACCTTTTTTTTGGATTTCGTTCTATTTCCATTCGATCTATCGTATCGCTGTATATGAACTGTTGAGTATATTATAAACATTGACGCTATAAATCACCACAATCAAAACCACTGGAGTAGCGTCGTGAGTCTAAGTACTTTTATACACTTTAGGGCTTTAATTTTGTAACTCGTAATACTAATAGCCAGTATGAAACTCAAGGTGGTGACAAAATTAAACCGCTGCGGCTACAACATCGCCCAACTCCGAACAACAAGTACTTAGTACGTTCAGTTACGGAGTAGTTGCATTCAACGCTTTACTTTATAGTATGGTTGAACTTTACGCTGCATACAATAAACATTTCGAAGGTCATTTTTTAGGGTTCTGTACCTCAAAAGAAAAAAATGGAACCCCTATATGATAACTTTATTGTCTTTCTATCTGCCTGTCTGTCACGACCGGCGACCCTTCATATTTTTCATAACTATTAAATAACTTTCAGTAACTATTAAATATATCAAAATGTTTGTCATAGTTGTAGGTAATAATGGCGAGACGTCATTGCAATCATAAATTAATATTGAAAATCGTTAAAAAGGTGGGAAACCCGAATCGTCGCTATTAAAACTTAATAAAAAAAATATCCAACCCTTGAGTAATTGGGTTAAATTGGGTACCAAAATGAAGGAAATTAAAAGGAAATTCCAAAAAACTATATTATGTTTAAGTAAATGTAATTATTATTTATTTATAACTTGTTGATATTTTTTCGGAAATTTTGGATTTTTTAATTATTAGTTAGTAGTTTTCCATTAGGGTAGTCATCAAATAGGGAGTCTTTCCAATGAGCTATAATATTTTCTATTGCTAAAAGCGTAAGCGTGTACCAGTAGCTCAATGGACCGGTCACAGTTCAATGGGGTCGGTCACAATGGAGAGTTCTTGTGGCTAAGTCGTGCCGATTCAAGCGCTGACCCGCGGGGTGTATCGCCCCGATCTTACAATACACATACAAATGTATAGAAAAACGGTGGACTGAATGTGTAGCTCTCAAAGAAATAATGGCGTAATATCTCTAAACTAAAGAAGAATGCCCAAAGCACTGATTAATCTTATGTATTTAAGGCTAAGGTAATATAGAGACCTTGGGGGGCTGGCCAAGCAACCTCCACGAGTGCCTCTCTGTAGCGCACGGGCCGGTGCTCCCTGGTAACGTCGGTTGATAACCGACGGCTAATAGCTTGGCCCGGCGGATAGGTGACGTTTCTTCGCCTGTCCCTCTGGGCCCCAGCAGAGGGCACAGTGTCGAAACGTCTACACCTACCCCGAAGGAGGAAGAAAACCTCATTAAAAAATTACAGGCGGGGGCGGAAACGCCCACAAGTCCCTTCGGGGCACTACGAGGAAGACAACCTCGTAAAAAATCACCGAAGTGGGCGGGAACGCTCCTCGAGAGGGACAATTACGTTGGTACATCCCTCTCGCAGGAGACGCACCGGTTGCTGGAGGACGAACATCTTTCTTCGGCTTCCGGGTGCGCCGGCCTGCGGGTGACGGACGTACCCGCAGGCCGGCGCACCGCGGGGCTACGGCGTCCGTTACCCGAACTCCATCAACAGGCCGAGGAGGTGGCGCGCCCTGGTCAGGACGCGCCTCCCAGGAGGAGTCGGCGGCGGTCAGGCTGCCGGCAGCAGCGACGAGACCTGCCGCTCAGGAGGCGGGTCGGGGCATGGCGGGAGCGCGGTGAATACGCAAGTGAATCCCGTACTCCCGCCAACGAGGTCCGTCGTGGCAAGGGACAGGTTTTAGTGGGTGCAAGCCCCACATAACCCCTCCGTTTCCCCTGACGGAGGGGTATGCGTTAGGCATTTCCTGTCGATAAAAAAAAAGGCTAAGGTAAAATAGAAAAGAGATAATAATTATGATCGAACAGGGGAAAGCTATTATAATAATCGATAATTATTTATTTTTGATCTGCGGTTTTTTGTATGTTCACTCATTAACAGTACTGTAAGAAAATAATTTCTTCAAGCACAATCACGATATTAGCACTTCCAACTACTAAACTTTCTAATAATACTAAAATTTTAATTAGAAATAATATATTTTTGTACACAAACACAAGAAGCAAAAACTTCGAAAACCTTATCAATACAATCTTAGTTCTGCATACATATATTAATAGCCTTATGAAGGGTAAGCATAATATTGCACTGTCATTAAACACAAAGAAACGCCACGTAATAAAAAAATCAAATTATTATACTATTTGTACCAACCGTTTTTCTGTTAGTTAATTTTGCCTTGCAAATTAAATTTTCTCTTTCTGCTTATACCTGCATGGAATTTTAATACAAGTTTCATTACTAAAAGTTCCCAAGTAAGCAATACAATTGTGTGTTATTTTAGGGCTTAAGAAATTGTGAATAATAAAACATTCAACTCGAGCTAAAATGTGCACAAAATTTGAAATACTCATCTAGGTACTAATAATCTACTAGTCAAAGTATCATAAATTGAAAAAGCTTTGATAAAGCACTAAAAAACTTTGATATTGAATACAATATTTATTGCAAAACTGTAACTTTTATAAAGAAGATTCACATTATAGTTAGGTATATTCACATCTACAACAAAAACTGCATTTCTAGTGCCGTTGACGACCCATCATACGACTCCACCTGATATTTATCACACAATTTGCAGCCAAGGCCGCTACATTTGCAGATGTAAATGCGATATATTCCTTGAGATGGCCTCCTTATGCTAGCCCTTCTGGAAGTTTCCAAGCATCTGTCGCCTCAGGATGGTTTCATGCATAATGCAAACGCCTGATTGTGCCATAGGTCCGCAGTTCTTTCCACAAATACACGACTGTATTTACTTGGCCGCGTTTCTCTGTACGTTCCTCCATTTGTATACATATTTTGCTTTCTTGCGACGTAATACGTATTCCATATGGGAATGATTCATTTAGTTTCCCTAACGCTGGGGAATATTAGATGAGGCATTTACACGGAAGAAATAAGAGCATCATTAGAAATACTCGTATCCAATATTAGTTTCATCGTTGATATTTCTAGCAAAACTCATCGCTTAACTGAGCTTGAGTTTCCCTCAACCATAGCCAACGTATATTAAAAAAAAATGCCTACAGTCTACACTATTAAAGCAAGTGATTAAAACACACATCTTCTTCAAACACTGAAATATTGTCACTAATGTTTCGTATCCTTATTGATAACAGACATGCTACAATTAATAATATTCCTACCAATTCATTCATACATCTCTTTACAGACGTCTAAGAATTCACAAGTAGTACGTGTTTCTATTTACTGTTTTTGCATTCACACAAGCGCGCGAGCTGAAGAAAAAGAATGCCAATCGACGCTGTCGGAAGAAATTCTGTGAAGAATTCTTAACTTTGCTTAGACCTTAGCTTTTCATACTTCGATCAACATTATTAATGGCACGTATAGTACGCGGCAATTAAGTAACCCTAAAATGGCGGCCGCCGGCACAGGTTCCTCACCTTACGCGCTTCCCCTCGCAGCGCTCAAATACCGCACCATGTTTGACACCCGAAAATGTGTTCTGTATAGGGGTCAACTTATAACCAGCCTACACGATCCTGCCTTATGTTTAAATATCGTTTTCTTCACATTATCGATATCCTATGAATCAAATTTAGCTGTGTTAATCACCGAAACGCTAGATCGCTTGGTGCTACATCTTTGATAGTAAAGAGTAACGAGCAGCAACCGAAGCCTCCCATCTAGCCAGATATGAACCAATGCAGAAATTATAAAACCCCCAAATCATGGCCTGGGGGCTATTCACGTTACGTGTCGGCTACATTTCGCGATGTGAAATGTTTAAAAAGGGTGATGGCATTTACGAACATAAGCAGACGATATTGAATTCAAAACATTTTTTGCCAACACTGAAAAAATAATTTTAATACAATTGACATAGAGGGTAAAATTGAATGTAGTTCAAAACACCATGTTGGTCGACAGTTCGGAGATTGAAATTACTTAGAGCATTGTTTTTCCTATGATGAAATACATTCAAGTTTACACTCTAAGGCAATAGGTTTAAAGTTCATTTTTCAGTGTTAATATTTTTTCCTTTTTCTTGTTTCACATCACTGAGTGTGTGAAAACGTTACGAGAATGTTAAAGCTGTGTTCTAAAAAGAACCCGGGACTTCCTACGCTAGGAAGGTCGTTAAAAAAGCTCAAACTGATCCTGCAACGGTCAAAGTTACATACAAATTATAGTATTATGTTCTGTTCCGATTCCGATTGAAATCACAATCCTGAAAATACGTCAGTCTGTGAAAGCACTCGTTATAGAGAGTATCTCTTTGCAATAAAATCAGATATGGAAGAAGCAGTGACCAATATGGCTTAACTTAAATTGATTTTGCTAAAATGATACTATAATAATTTATGTTTTTGTTACAGTGTTTCACACACTAGGTATTTTTTATAAATTAAGGATTTATAGTGTATCAAAATTATCGCTGCCAACGGACTTGAACCCGTATCCCCCGCTTATCGCGACTGGGTGCTATGATCCTTTAATTATCAGTGAATAATGATCAGTGAAAATAATTTTATTAATTTACTTGTACTCGCTATGTCCGAATGAACGCACTCGGTAAACATAATAATTTCTAGGTAATTCATGTATTTTGAGCCTCAAATTAATTATCTGCAATAATTATTATGTTTAACATTCAGCTTTTAATCATTAAAATTGTATGCAAGTGTATTATGTTTGCGATTTGTATGAAATATGTTAGTGTTTTAATGAAATATTAGTACAAAAAATGTATGGTATGTACGTACTGCGTACCAATTAATAAACAGAAATACAAAAATCACAAAATCTTAATTCCTTTAAAATGGGAGGAGAGGAAAGGAGAGGAGGCTATGACTAAACCCTTTTCATTCAGAAAGTAAAAACGTTATGGTGGGTTGAGCTTGAAATATTTTATAAGATACATATCAGTTTGTTTCGTCAATATGTTTTTCCAGAGAATACCCCAGTGTTGCAGAAAATGTACTTAGAGAAATAGTTTTTGGGGAATTTGTGTGGATCTATAGATTCAAATATTGAAAGAAATGAATGATTGAATGGAAGTAGGCGTTATATTATTGCAGAAATCCTTGGACAGATTAATTTGCTTTAAAAGAATTTGTATGGAAAAATATGCAGGAACACCGACCATATGAAACACCACACACAATTATTCCAAAAATTTTTTCGTCGCATGTTTTGTCCCGACACCTGGGCATCCTTAGATGTTGACTTCACAATGCAAAATCGTAGAGTCAATCGTAAGTCTTTACGTAATTTCAGAGTTAAGCTGGGATACACTTAATCTCACATATTATATATGCAAACGTATCACTTAACACCAAGCGAACTTCTTGCTCGACCCTGCATTCTTTGCTATAAATAAGGTTGTTACGATTCCATTCGGTCGCATTAATTTAAAGTGGTTTCCAAGTTTTCCCGGAAGTCTATTTAAGATAATAAGATGAAAATTCCTCAAAGGATAATATGCTTCAGTTGATAGGAACGCTTCCTTCTTTTATCCTCAAAGATCCTATTTCAAATATCGACTCCGGATACAAAAGCCTTATTGTAAAGCTACGCGCATACTGGGGCAGCCCGCGCCGCAACGCAGTGCATAAAAAAATCATCCTCAGTAGTTTGGTGTTTTCTTTAATGAGAAGAGAATACACCTGTTTTTGTCTACTTACACTTGACCGCGATCTCACTTGATAGCAATCTACATAGCGGCAATACGAACATCATCAAGGATTGTATTTTTAGCCTGTTTATTATTTCTACTCAGCTATTCAGTTTTAGAGTCTCTCAATCAAACGCGTCTAATTTACAAGTACTGTAATTTCACAACGGTACTTTTCAGTGCAAAGAGGTAACAGCAGTTTTTGAAAAGGGATAGCATCAGTAATTTTAGACACACTAAACTTAGATACTCTTAACTAAATCGTTTCCAATATAATATTATGTCCATTAACGACTTGGGTTCATAACAATTGTAAAATAATTTCAAAAATTGCTACACTTCTAGCCACATGGCATTTTGCGGTATTCTTCAAAGATATCCCGCCGTTCTTATGTACGTTTACCTTTATTTATCTATAGAAAATGTCAAGAGAGTACAATAGCTTATTATAATAAGCCATTATTAAAGAGGACTAGATGTCTTCTTGCATCATTAGTACACTAAAGTACCTACGTACTAAGTACTGAAATTATAGAGGCTTTGCCTTGTTAAGCAAAATAAAGATTAAGTTTATTTAAGTAGGCACTCATTTGTTGTACAAGGTTTAATCACAGATAACTGGTTTAATGATATTTTTATACAGAGGCGCGACTTTGTTTTGCAAGTGAGCTAATATGCTTGAGAACGAAAATATATTTTAAGGCGTTGTTAGTCTTGATCAAACTGTCTCGCCGAGGGTTCCAACTAAAGTGATATAGTTCCAAGTTTTAAACATCTATTATTTTAGATCTGTCGAATGGTGAATTTCGCAGATAAATCAATACTATCAATAAGCTCTCATACATATCAATTTTTGCTGTTAAAATTTCGTGCCAGTAATTTTAATATATGGAACCCTAAATATAGTCAAGTTTTCTACTTTAGGCAGGTATAAGGCATCAACTTGGCTGCATGTAAATTATTGCTCGCGATATTTTTTCGTCATGTCCATGCTAATATCCATTAGCTGAATTTATTGTACAAAGTGCCCTCTCTCAGATTTAATGAAAAACGTGCGCGGAAAATTTTCCTTCGATTACTTGCAGGTTACAAATGAGGGCGGGGAATACATTTTCATTTTCTTCTGTGACTTCAGTAGTCAAACAACAGATAATAAACAAACTGTTAATCAGTTTGGCGAGATATTAGTTTTTTAGAAACAATTATTGTGCTTTAATTGATATTAATAAAAAAAAATGTTCTTCAGACTGATTTCTCCCATGGTTAATCCACTTAGATTTAGGTACAGACCAATTACCTACGTGTGGAGATATGTAATTATAGCGCATAATTACAAGTAGTGTGTGCGCAAACAGGTACGCTCTATATTTTCTCTCTCTCAGTCCGAAGTGCTCAAAACCCCACAGTAACTGAGAGAGAAGACCGACGGCTTAACGTGCTTGACAAGGCACGAGGGACGAATCTTGCCACTGAGCCCGTGAGCCAATAGAAAAAGACGTGAGTGTCTTGGGACACTCGGTAAAAACAAACAAACACACCTAAAATAAAACAACATTTTATATTTTCATGTGTGATTTCGCCCATCGCTCGATAGATGACGCTGTGTTTAGTTAGCTCGCGCAAACGAGTTCTATACCAATTCTTTATACGTGATTGCGTGCGTGCCCATTCTGTGGACTAGTAAGAGAAACTTTCACTTTATATTTTCGAAGTTTTTCGTACATTTACTTCGTGACGGGATATTCGTCATGCAAAAAAAAAAACATTTTCTTACACCTAGTCCCCTGCACGATACCCTCCGAAAATAAACTTTGTTTCAAAAGGAAAACAGACATCTTGTTGCGGATTCTTTCCCTTTTACTGGCTTTACGGCGACGACGTCCTTACTCCTTCTTCATTTTAATGCCCCGCGAGCAGTGACTTAATAAAAAATAATGAAAGAAAACCCGTGCGTGCGCACGTAGTAAACAATCTTACTTATCGTTTCATCTTTCTCCGACAGTGATCAAGAAGATTTGCGCGTGTATTTATTTAATAAACCCGACTTCATCGCGAGTCCGTTTCGGGGAATCGTTATGACTAAATTATGCTTCACTTTGGCGAACATCTGGCTTTTATAGCGGCCGTAAGTTTTAGGTGTTGCTTGAATCTCATTATGTGAACGCGGGCTTAATAAAGCATTAAGCACACGGGAGACGGGCGGGAACAGTCGGGAGGAAATACTAGCATTTTCCTCTATTAATTATCCACTTCTCGGCACATGCCTATTCTCTCTTCTATGTCCGAATTTCTTGCCCGTTATTCTTGGTGCAAAACAGCTTTCCGAACGTAGCAATATAGTCTTACATTTCATAAGAGCCTGTAAAATAGGCCTAAGTTTCAAAAGAAATTATTGTGTTTAGAATTACATCAAATAAATTACATCAATTACAACTAATATATAAGGGGCTGTCAAATTATCTGCCACCGGTCCAGGAGGCGAATGGCACCATACGTATACACTTAAATAGTGAAGAAATCTCAGTCCCCAGGCTCAATTTTTTTTATTTTACGTCACAACCCAAGGTCAACGCTATCACGCCGCGCCCAAACAGCTGATTTCCGTTACGAGGCGATAACTGTACTAAATATGTACTCAAGTTTGACTGATGGACGTGTTTATGCAACATGATGCGATATGTTAATAATGTTGAATTGAAAGAAAATTGAGCCCGGGGGCTGAGATTTCTTCACTATTGAAGTGTATATGTATGGCACATTCAGCTCCTAGAATGGTGGCAGATAATTTAACAACACCTTATATTTGGAAATTTGGAAATCAAACATCTCTTTTCTGAGCGGGTGAGATGAAATATTCATTTTATATTGTATAGTAACCCTGACTTACAAAATGTTTTTGACAGAATGTTTGAATATTCTCAAATGTGCAAAAAACGTTTAAAAGAAAATGATCTAGAAAATGATCACCCGATCATAATCTGGACGTGCGTATGACTTACGACCTTCATAATTCGCATTTCCGTGTAACCCACTGTGTAATGGGCAGTACTAAATTCTCAAAGTACAAAACTGGCCATTGGTCAGTCACGTATAAGACATAAACATCTCTTAACAGCTTCCCTAGCTCTTAATGCTTTAAACCTCCAGTTAACGTCGCCTAGGGACTGTTATTGCGAATTATTAGGATTTTATTCGAAGCTGTGTGTCCTATTGAGCTTTAATGATAACAAATACACAATCACACACTACACACATTGTAATATAGCCAAAAGTAAGCAATAGCTTGTATTATGCTTAATACGTTTTACTGTAGAACTGATTATAATTAATACGTTTAAAAGATACATGAACATGCCGCGTCATGCCGTGGCATAATTTTGAAGCATAACAGTTTGTGTCGTATTTCTATGACAACACATTGGTAAAAACTTGAATTCTCTAGCAATACCGTGACCAGTATGCGAAAGCCCTAAGTGGGTAAAACACTAGATAAGATTACGTAAACAAAGTCGTAGGTGTCCGCTAGTCCTTAATAATTAGGGAAAAATTATTGGCCAATGTCAGAGCTTCCACTTACATACATAACATACATATCAATATTGTACCTCTTTTGTATGTCAATTATTAGAATATGTAACCTAACCAATCCAGCAAATGAAAACGGTCCAAAATAGCAATCACACAACAGATCCGACGCGTCATCAAAGCGAATCAATCAGTGGATAAAATTAATTACCCATCTAATCACGAAAGCGATCGCGCCCAGTGTTTACTCGCCTTTATTTGACGGGGCAAATTAATCTAACGGCATACAGCTGCATACTGATGGATAGCCGGCTAACTGCGACAGTTCTCTATCATCAAAGAATACTACTAACGCCACTCATAATATGTAACTTCTAATTTTTTCAATGAAAACCTCTTTAGCCACGTCAAGCCATGTACACTTATCACGTGATCTAAGAAGCAACAGGTAGCCGTCTTGACTTACTGATTTCAGATGACCGCCGCGCGCCGGCTAGGTTGCACGCATTAGTTCTTGTACGGGCTATTTCACGCGCTGTGTGCGCCCGATTACGAGGCAACCTTAGCACGTCAAAAGAAATAAAGTTACGCGATAGAAAGAGAACCTTGCGAAGGGAACCTTGTGTACCGTTAGGTACTATTATGTATTCCTAGGCCAAGTTAAAAGATTTTTTGTAAGGGGAATAAGGGTTTGCACCACCAATGTCACTATTGCACAGCGTTGTACTTGTACGACTTTTGGCATTTAAAAATAACTAATATTATCAGTCGAATATTAACTTGTAATTATTCAGACATATACGTGAAGAAAGAATATACCTAAATTCTTCTCATATTATTCATGATTTATACTAAAAGTTACATTTTCTTTCATAAAATTTCTCTAGTCGCCAAGCGCGTCGTCTAACAAGTTGGAGCGTGTTTACAAGATAATTTTGTTACTTTCAACTTTTACTTATCAAATTTTCATATAAACTTCTGAATACTTCGGGAGCCTTACACATCAAATAAGCCGCAGAAATATTAATAATTTTGTAGAAGTTTCCAAACATCTGTCGTTTGAGGCTTTCAGGGTGGTTTCATGCATAATGCAAACCCCTGATTGTGCTACGATCCGTAGGTCTTTGAGCAAACACACAATATCTTTACATTTTACTAGTCGGACTGCATACGAAAGCTGTATGTTATTTTATATTCTTGTTTCTTTGCTTTCTTTCTACCTGTTTCGTCTTGTTTTTGTTGTTGCAAAGTCAATGTTGTTACTTCACCTCTATCACAGTTTATTCGGAGGATTTTAAAATTTTTCTTTGGCTCAAGTTCGTGTCATCCCCTCCTTCGGCTACATTTTGACTTTAAAAAAGAAGGGTCCAGACCAAATCATTCAATCAATCACTGTCTCATCGTCTCCCAGCTCGTATAATATGCTATCTGAGATTATAGAAAAAAAAAGCCTGAAATGTAGACAAGGGACAAGAAAGATTTTCCCTTATTTATACGGAATCACTCGAGTAAAGGCTAGTTATAGAAAATATCGATTTATTTGATTTTATTTCTGTTCATTATAGCTTTTATTCACCAGCCTTTCTGAGTAATTTGATTATAATGAAGCAACCTTTTTGTGGAAAGTGTAGAAGAATTTTCAATGTAACAGCGGCGCAGGTTGTTATTGGGGGAACATTTTTATTGCATTAGCTAATAGCGTTCGTGTTCGGCATCTCTACTTGCGGACACAATGCCGAGATCCGGCGCCGTGCCGAGACTACCTTAGCACTGCGTCTCCCACTACTAGATTATACAGTATTTTTTTTAACTGGATATAGGGAATATCCGATCCATATACCGGGTTATATAAAAATACCATATTGCACTCGACCTGTTTTTTACTTGTATAGAGGAAAACTCAATCACAAATCTGAATTTCATGATAAATTTGTCAATCAAATTCATTAATTCAATCAAATCATTTTGTTGGAATCATTTTGTTGTAAAAACAACTTTTAGCATATTTAATTTTTTGGCCGGTCTTCACTCGCAAAGTAGGTAATGTACAAAGGCTATAAGTACATAGTGCCGACCGCTAAGCAGTTTTATTAGTACCCTCAGAACCCTGGTAGCGCGCCGGAAAGAGATAGAGGGGAGATAAACTAATGCCACAGAAAGAGAGCACAATGTTTAGGTTTATAAGGCGCTGCTATTGCGAACTGGGTGAGTAATTTCACTATAATTATTAGATCATTTTGCCCCAAAATTAGACAATGGTGGTATCTTTTTTAAAATAGTTTGGTATCTCTTTATAGAAAGGAATAAAACTATTTTTAACGCGTGAATTAGTTTAGTTTAAATTTTTTGCAAATTTGAATTTGCAAAATTGACCCTAAAACTTTAAAAATATATTATAGACACTTATGAGAAGTTTAATATACTACTAAATTTTTTAGTTAGCATTTATATTCTAAGCCATGTAATGTACAGTACAGTAACACGTAATGGTACGTACTCGTACCGATGTCCAAATAAAGTGCGTGCGAGCTCGTGAGGAATTCGCACTAAACTGTCCGGGACACTAAGCGGTGATTTAAAGCATTAAGAGCCTACTGGAAGCAGTTAGGCTTTGTATATTCGTTGTACGTGACCGTATAAGCACTATTTTTGTGTTTCGTTATTTTATTACTTGAGATTCTATTAGCGGTTAATAGGGTTGGTTTCACATTTTGAAATATGGGTAACCTTTTTCTATAAAATGTTATACAGATGAGCAAGGAGTTCACTTGATGTTAAGTCATACGCCTGCCCACGTATATCTATATTCTTTGCCCATGTTAGATGCAGAAAGACCCACGGCTTTGCGTTGCAATAGCATTCAACGCATGCTGTGATAGTAGTCTCGTTTCGTTCAGTAATGACGTCAGTCATAATGTATAGGCCCACTTCAAAATATACATTGTGCAGGTTCACAATCAAGTTATTTTAAATCTCAGTAGGATACGAGTAGGTTTTCTTCCTGTTTTTCATATATCACAAAAATCTCAGACTAACTATGAACAATGAAGTATGCTGGGAGTCAGGGGAAGAGACAAAATCACGAGCTCAGATATCAGAGAAAGGACCAGGGTAACAGAAACCAGCTGAAGTGGAGATGGACCGGGCATATGCTCCGGCATCCTCTAAGAAAAAGGAGTACCCTAGTGTCGCAATGGTACCTACGAGAGGGTAAAAAAGGGCGACTTTGGGGGACGAAACAAAGTTTACGGCTGGCTCTCTTCGGATAAGGGGGCACAGTACCGCACACACTAGAGGGAGCTGGCCTTTGCCTGAGTGCCAAGGGATCTACTATAATCAGTACTAGTAGTTATAAAATAAGGGCTATATTCTACTTTGTAAACTGTACTCTAATTTCAATTAACATTCCAAAGAAGATAGTAGTATCAGCTATAATCACCACCGAGTTCCTAGTTGGCTCTGAGCTATTTCATTGTCTCTGAGCTATTTCATAATTCCTTTACATTAGCTGAAAGAATATTCCATTTCCGCAATCGACTAATTCGTTTCGCTATCTTAAATCATGTTCCAAGTGCTGTCTGTCTCTGAATTAAAATGGAATTTTCTTTATACTGCAGCGACCGACACAAAAAAGGCACGCCGAGAGTTTTCCATTGTTAAATTTTCCTATCTCAGCTCGCGTGTTAGCGATGCTTCAGCGAATCGTTTCAAATTTTCTTTTACTTTAAAAATTCCAATGTCTGTCAGTCCGTCTGTTCATAACGTCTTCAGATCGGACATGATCTCGAGTCAACCCAGTTCACAATGAGAATCGCTTTACTTATTGACAGTTTTATCAAAAACGTTTTTTTGTAGCTTTGTTACGTTCTGATTTCGTGATGATTTTATCTGATCTAGATAACGAGACAACGAGCTGTTTAAAAGTAGGTTGATTTTTTTGTGTATACCTATTCGGTACTTCTGCAAATAGAACGTAAACTATTTTTCATACCCCTTAGTGAGACACAATTTATGTGGCAAAACAACGTTTGCCGGGTCTGCTAGTAAAAACATAATTTTGTCCATACATATAAAATAAGACAGTTATTTTTACGTAGCTTTAAAAAAGGTGCGTAGAACTAATTTTAAATTCGTAGTTCAAATTTTCAACACAAGTTACGTCGTTAAAAGCTAGCTGAAAGGAATTTAACGATATTTGCCACAACAATCGTCAATCAGTCTACGCCGCTTGTGGGCCGCAAAGCCGCAAAAAGTGACATGGTGATGTCGCCTGTGTTACAGCGGCTTTACATTACCCGACCCGGGTCATGCGGTTGGGTGTGAGTTGACCGGTTCATGTTGAATTATGAGAATGGTCACTGATACAGCTTCGGTATGAGACAAAAACCGTTATGCAAATCACATTATGAATACCACAACTCTTGTAAGATAAAGGGATTTTGTTTAATTTTAATCGCTACAACAGGCGAAGTGTATCAACAATTTTTATATCTTTTCTTATCGATTAAGAGGATAAATGAAACTCTTAGTATAATAATAATAGTCCATAAAATTAAGTGCAGTTAAAAAGTTTTTACCGATTAATCTTTTTATCTTCAAATTATAATATTACATTTTGTTAGTTAATTAAATATGTGACTATGATAAAGTGCATTCTTTAGCATATGCTAAACATTCTATAATTTTAATTATTATAGATATATTTGGTCATAAGCACAACATTTCGCCTTTACAGTTACGAAGTTTTAAATTATTAAGTATCCAATGACTGGATTTCAATATTCCTGTTACATAAATAGATTTTTTTCAATAAAAATTGGCAAGTGTATATCGTCCATTTCACCGCATGGCGATTTGATTTCCACACTCGTATGGAATCCAATTAAGAGTGGTTTTGTTGGCTTGATATCACACGATAGCAAGAATCGATTGTCATTACGACGCTTTCAGCTACAGTTTATATTCAAAGTTAATAACAATCTATTTCGTACACCATAAATTGTATCCTGAAATTCTCCTTATTATCATAGCCCTTATTTCCCACATTATTTATATGTATAAAATGAAATTTATTTCAAGAATGAAAGAGTTTGTGAGTTTAGGTGATACGTGAAAATTCCATTCTTGATATCGATTGTAGTAATTATTTTTCCTATCAACTTGAAATATCATGGTTGTTTTTGTTTGTAAAGAGGCAATGATTGCCTGCAAAAGATGAAGAACTGTTCTCACAGTCTCAGATGTCCAGGGTTTCATTTTAGGGCTTTAACAAATTTGAAACTTAAGGAAAAATGTGTTAAGAAGATTTTAAAATAATGTTCCCTAAAACATGTTAAAGAGCACCAATCCAACGTAGTTGAGTCAAAACAGGAAGCCAAAGCCCTCCTCATTGAGTCCATTATGGATTGAGGCTAAGATAATGATAATATCTAAATTGAGTGTTTCGCATTACTATAACACAATTCAAAGTACAAGTAATAGACAGTTAACCCCCTAACTATTTAATTACAAGTTTAATAGTCCAACCGAGTGAAATTATCGCAAAGTTTACATTCAAGAACATGGAGCGAAACCACAAGTTAATAATAAGTAATAATATTATTAAACTGGTCCATTCGGCATAGTTTTATGTACTCGCTGCGGTCGGACGTTGGACCGAATTTAATTAACCGCTTGCAGTTGGTAGCGGGCCGGACCTGTCCATCGGGACGTGTGTGGTGCAATTTATAGGATTACGTAGGGTGTGGAACACCCTTCCAGATTCCGTGTTCCCAGCCAAGTACAATCTGGGTGCCTTCAAGAGAAGAGTGAATAGGCATTTTCTAGGCAAGCGCGCTCTATCCTAGACCTCATCATTTCTGTCAATCAGACATGGTAGGAGTCAAGCGCAAGCCTATCAATTATAAAAAAATAAGGTTCCGTACCATTTTTTAGGATTCCGTACCCAAAGAGTAAATTATGACACACTATTAGGTACTAAGACTCTGCCATCTGTCCGTCTGTCACTAAGCTGTATCACTTGAACCGTGAAAATTAAACAGTTGAAATTCATAGAGGATTATTTCTGTTGCCGCTATTAGGTACAACATATTATACTAAAAAACAGAATGAAAACAAGCAATAATGAATATTCAAGGGTAAGGTATGATGATGTTAACAAAATAATCACCTATTGATTGCATCTAATGATAAGTTTCATTTCAGATACAATGCATCTGAGGACTTTGCATTTCAAATACAATGAACTGCACTGAGCTTGTTGATAAAAAGTGTTAATTCAGGTTAAAAGCTTTCTACATTTCAAATATCATCCAAATCAGTTCCGCAGTGGCGGTGTGTTTAAATAACAAACATCCAAACATATAAAAAACTAAAGTTTGTGTGTATATGTTTATTAGTCCTTCACGCTGCAAACACTGAACCCATTTGGCTGAAATTAGGTAAAGAGATAAATTAATATATAAGCTACTATTTCAGGCATTTCTGAAAAAATCCATGGTTTCCACGGGAATAACGAAAAACCGAAATCACGCAAGCGGAGCCGCGGGTTACTAATTTAAAATATTAATAAGATACTTTAACTCTTGTAACCTTTTTTTTTTCCTGTAGGAGAAAAATCTCATGGATGCCATACGACATGCCCGACTTCGCTGAGAGAGGTGGTATACCCAGCGACCTACGGACTTTAAACCTCCTACGCTCTGGCCACCCTTCCTGGAACCGCACGAAGCATTACTTCAGCAAGAGGGCTGTCTGGCAGTGCTACTCTTGGTTTGCTCTTTGCCTGTCCATTTCATCCTTTACTCTCCTTTCCATGATTGTACGTAACTCTTGTAACCTGGACCACAAAAGTCCGCACAATACTCCGGCACTCACTCTCCCTACATAAGTTATTTCTCCCTCGTAGTTAAGTTACAACTTGGATTGTGGGTCAGCAACTCAGCAGCGTCTTGGGGATAAATATTATAAGGGAAACGGGAAATTTTATTGTTTACACCCCGAATATTGCATTGTGTATTAATGGGGTAATTTTCTTGTACCTAGGTGCTACGGGAGAGATTTATTTCTTACGGCCTATTTTTCAATCGCCAGATAAACGTTAACTAAGGAATAAATATGACGTTTTGACAGATATTACATATGTTTCAGATTTATTCCTCAGATAGTCTATCTGGCATTTTTATCGTAAAAACTACGGTAGTTAGCATAATAAAAATTGGAAGAAGTGGGTTTACTAAACATTTTATGAATTTTTAATGCGTCCAGTTCACGCTAATTTCAAAGAGTACCTGTACTTATCTCCTAATCAATTGCTACACGGCATCGCATTGAAATGATAAATCGCTTTGGTTCTTTGACGGTAGGATGCAGGCAAAGTGTGGTAGGTAGGTAAACAGATTTAAGAGTAATAAGGTACCTAGTTATTGCTTCAGAATCGATTTGCGTTATTCCATCCTCTTTTAAAGTTTTAAGTTTGGCTTTAAAAAATATATTGTTGTAGAGTATTTGGCTATTGTTGTTCGATATTCTAAATTATTAGGCCAGAGACATTAGGAACTTTATGCAAATATATTATATCTACTGAAGCATTTTATAACTTTATGTATTTTAATATAAAACTAAGAGTCTGTGGCCCCACCGCGCGTTAAGGTGTAATAAAGGCAGCTTATAAATAATCCCACGGTTTAAGCTTTCTAATCTGCCCGTGAAATTCTCGTTATCTCGCAGCGAAGATTGATGTAACTAAAGAAAGCTTACCTATAGCTCAGCATCTTCGCTTTCATTTGCTTTTGCCTTGCAAAATCTCTCGGCATTACGTAGCTTGACTCATCTATCCCGCTTCATGCAATCTTAACGGCGTAGAAGCGATATTTAAGTGATTTTGAATGAAATTTAACGTAAAAACTATAAAGACAATAATTATTTTCAAATTTAAACGTCATGTATTTTTCGTCTTTAATCCAAAATCGCTTAGAAGCAGAAACACGATTGGAATTGGATAAAAATTTCTCGATAGAAAGTTCTCCCAAAAGTTGCTCCAAAATCTCAGTTTTCCTGTTTGTTATCGGAAACTACAATGGCTGTAATTGTAATTTTTGTTTTAATGTGTCGGTAATAACAATATCCAAAAACGCTGAGAAACCGATTTTTGATAACTGGCTTAGTTTTTGAGTAATTAGGTAAAAGGTAGTTTTTCTGTTATATTCTTCAGCGACGCTGCATGTCGCACCTACCAACGTATCCGTGAGAGTGAGAAAGACAAAAATTAATTCAATAAATCCCCTTAACCTCTTTTTTCCCCACTACTGGAAATAAGAACCTTCTCTGAATTTAGAAGATTACAAAGATTGGGCATAAGCCTATCGTATATGTCTTAGAACATTATAAACTTTTAGTAAATATCTCTGATAAAAAACTCAGGATATGGGCATCCGAACAATTTACGTAAACCTTTTTCGTACAAGCAAACAGTAGCGCCATCTGTCTAAATTCTATACGTGGCTTCTAAGCGAACAGCGTGGCCTTACTATTGGTATTATTGGCACCGATAAACTAGCGACATTTTTTCACTCGGTCCACCCATTTCAGGATAGATGTCCAAGAAAGTATGCAGGTTTCTTAGCTATGTTTTCCTTTTTCCCCAAAGCGAGTCACAATTGATTGAGAAATTGTTTATCTGAGAAAGACAGATAAGACTCGAAAAAGATTGAAACTTGAACTCCGGACTATCGGTGACATAAGACCAGCGGACGTAGCGATATGGCAATGGGCAGCTTTCTGTAGCATTCGTTAATAATGACATAATGTGGCTAAATCTGTAGAGCAGGGCTTTACCTGAAACGTGAAAATCATACGACTACATCTGTCAAACATGAAAACATTGTAGAAAAGCAAGTTGCAGTGAAAAACTATAGGTTTATATAAAAATCAGCAGCCCTTTTATACAAAAAAGCTACACCTACTAAAATTACCGCGAAGAAGTAATTTAAATTATCACAACGACATAAAAAGTGGTACTTACCGCTTTACACTGTAATTTTGTACGAGCGAAGCCTACCTACCGAACACGCGAGCGCGGCAGTAATTCACATTTACTGCTGTTAATAGCAAAATCAATGAACTGATGACCTTATTTCTTACGTGTAGGGTTGAAGTAGTTGTGGTATTAAACATCTACTAACTGTGCGTACTACTATTATGACCAAAATGATGGCCTCTACTTTGCCCAAAGAATTAGTATCGCGATACAACGAGGCAATGGGGCTACTAGCATTTTGGGAACAATTCCCTTTGACAGCGGTCTACTAGATTTTTTTTTTAACATAGGTATGTAGTTTTTATTTTAGATATGTAGTTTTTAATTTAGATATAGCTTAATTTTATAGCTAGTTTTTAATTTTTAATTTAAGCTTTTTAAGTTGACCTAATTAACTACTATTATTGTTCTGAAACGATATTTTTGTACCTTGATGTAATTATAGTTTCGAATGCGTCTTTCTCTCTGTTGTAATTTTTTAATTATAGAGTGAACAAGCCATATAGTTTGGTTAACTGGCAACCCCTTCCAAGGTAGGTATAGATATTTCACTATGTCAAAATCGCTTATGTTTCATTCGATTCGTATGGAGTTTGACAGAGTGGGGCGCGTCATCGTAGTTTTAAATATCTATAATAATATGTATGATAACATATTCAGTTGCATCGTCACAGATAGCAGTCCATTGCTATGTGTCAACTACCTTGTAATGTGTAAAAAAGGACAAGGCTTTTTCTGGCCTTAAGTATATCTATGCAGCTTTTTAGCAATAGAGAAGTATTAAAATATCCCTTTTTCGATGATGAAGTTCGTACTTTTTTAAATTCTTAATAACATTAGTGCTGCCCAAAAAACAATTTCAAACCTCGATGTTAGTACTTCTCTTCCATTGGTCTGTCTCATCTTATTAAAATATTTTTTATAACTGTTAAATATTTACTGCATGGAGTCCTTTTGAAACGTAAGTCTGCCTCTTTGTAGTTGCGTATGACCACGTTATTTACCAAGAAGAACTAGCAGGGAGCTCAGCCAATTTTCAATCAGAACTCGTGTCGTTCAAAAAGCGAGAAAATTTTACAACACCATTGTGTGCTTTTATATTTAAAAACTTCATCAACTCGGCTTTAAAAAGGGGATCAACGCGGTGCAAAATGTGTTCCTATTTTAAAATTACAAATTAATTGACATCACCTTGTTTAACGGAATTAATTATGCGCACGTCGGCTCAACTGACGCCAGGGCAAATAACAGAGAAATGCAATATGTTGCTAAAAGTGCACACGAATATTGCTGGCCATGTGTATACGTTACTTTTGCTTTTGGGATGGAAACGTAGAATTTAATTTAATTACCTACTTTTGCTTTTGCCATTTACCCAGTTTAAAAAAAAGCCAGTAATTTAATATATTCCTGCTAACTGACCCGGCAAACGTTGTCTTGCCATAGAAATTTCTTACTTAGGCGTATGGAAAATAGTTTACGTCTTATTCTCAGACCTCAGTACTTTTTAGTGTATTTAATGTATGTGTTTTTGTATAAGATTAGTACTTTGACTTTAATAAATAAAACAACACCTACAGCATACTCGTATATACAAAAAACCATAAAAAGCAGTATAGCCTTTTCGGAGGAGACTTGTTACAAACACACACAAGGGAATTTTTATATACTTCACAATATCAGCAGATTAATATACTTACGTGCTGAAAATGTTTATGATCGATTAATCACTTAAAATCAGGCTTACTCGCAATTTTTATAAACAAAAACTCCTTAGCAATGATCGAAAACAACCAAAAAAGCTTTCAAACCCTTTGTAGTTTTAATTTTATCAAATGTTGGGAAACAAGATAAAACAGAAGAATGCGAGTTTATAAGATATTCATAAGTTCCTAGCTTTTTAAATTTAAAACCAAATATCTATGGTCAAAAGTGAAGGACAAAAAAGCAGCATCAACTTTATATTACAAGAATACCTAGGAAGCAGGAATAGCAATATATTTGAACGAATACCGCCACAGATTCCAATCGAGCGTAGCTTGCCAGAAGTATGCATCATTTATACAGGCAATACAAAATTCTTATCAGATATAGCTCTATTTAATCGATGTATTTTTGCCAACAAACTTTGTATGTAAAAAAATGAGAAGTTGGTAAGTATGCGCATTAAATATTTCCGTGCAATATTAAATGTTTAATTATCGGATTTCGTTTGATTAAAGTTACGAAAACAATGTTTAAAAGCCTGATTATAAAGCCCGACTGTTTCAGTAGTAACTGAATACCTGAAATACTATGAATTAAAAAGCTTGTCTGAAAATTTTTACTCACGCACCAACAGCTACTGGACCATATTTGGCTGAAATTTGGAATCGAAATAGCTTAATTACGGGTTTATCCCGGATTTACAAGAACATAAGCCACTTCTGCTCGTCTCCTTTTCATCAAGGACGGTTCTAGCTGAAATTTTGCTAAAATAAAAAATTGTACGATTCCAATATATTATATTCAAGTACTTATATTAATATGTATGTAGGTATATTTATCAGTATATTCTAAAAAATTGTACGATTTCAATATGTTATATTTAAGTATATTAATATACAGTATGTATATTTATCAGTATTCTAGTACCCATAACACAAGCTATCGCTAACTTTGGGGCTAGGTTGTGATGTGTGTTGTGTCCTGAGATTTATTTATATTGAGTATAAGGTAAATAACCTACGCAAAGAAAATTACTCATTTAAAAATTATTATGAGCAAACGCAATAAAATAATAGAAATTATGAGTACGAAAAAAATGTTCATTTCAGTTATTTCATTTTTACCCACGACGGAACGGAGTACGGGTATATGAGTTTAGGGTGAGAGACCGTTTGTACATTACTCTATTAAAAAGATTTTATGTTTGTTTGTATGTTAAATTGTTCACAAAAACCAATAATGCAAAAATATTTTTGTTTGTTTGTTTGTTTGTTTGTTTGTTTGTTTGTTTGTGCACATCAATGTACCCATTTATTTCAAAAACGGCTTGACCGATTTAGATGCGGTTTTCTGTATAATGTTTGGTGTTCAGCGGCAATGGTTCTTAGATATTTGTTACGAACATCGATCACCAGGGGGCGCCATTAAATACATTTACATTACAAACGAATGTTCCCATTTATTTCAAAAACGGCTTGACCGATTTAGATGCAGTTTTCTGTATAATGTTTGGTATTCATTGGCGATGGTTCTTAGATAGTAGTTACGAACATCGATCACCAGGGGGCGCCATTAAAAACATTTACAGTGCAAACGAATGTTCTCAATTATTACAAAAACGACTGAACCGATTTGGATACAGTTTTGTATAAAATATTAGTGAGTCATTGGTAATGGTTCGTAGATAATTGTTCTTGTGATTGAACAGCAGGGGGCGCCACAATAAACGTCTCTTTATGACTTGGAAGGGATGATGCCTTCAAACGCTGCTAGAGGAGCTAATGGCTAGTTTGAAGATTAATTTTCATTTTTTAATAATAATAATATAATTTAAATTACATTAATATATTAATCGAGAAACTATAAAACAAGTGGAAATTTAAAAAATTTAAAAACACCCACGACTTTTGCAGACTTGTAATTGAAAAAGGATTAAATAAGTTTTTTGAAACTCCCCGACTAAAGGAAAGTAAGAACTAAGAACCTATCAGTATAATTACAAATCCAAGAAAATCCGTCGGAGCTGCCATTGCTATTTTCGTTTCCAATATCAATTAATGTAATTAGTAAGTATTGATAAACTGCCGGTATATGAGAAGTATACAGAAATTGAATTAGTCATCAACTGGTAAACAGCACCATCAACACTAGGCAAAACACAGCAGCTCCGGCGGATTTTCTTGGATTTGTAATTATACTGATAGGTTCTTAGTTCTTACTTTCCTTTAGTCGGGGAGTTTCAAAAAACTTATTTAATCCTTTTTCAATTACAAGTCTGCAAAAGTCGTGGGTGTTTAAATATTGTTTTTCGTATAAGATGTATAAATAAAACATAGTTTTCACAACGAACTAACTTCATTTAATAACTTTATCATTTTCAGAAAATTATGTACCTACATGAGTAACAACAAAAAGTAAGAGACAATTTCATTCGTAGCAAAAGCAAAAGTCATTGTACTGACATATGGGGTTGCCAAATAATCTTTTTTTTTTTTTTACAATTCGGACTCTGGTATTTTTAGACATTCCGCCCACCAAGGACTTGTCCTTTATGAAATTATTAATTAATAACAAGTGAAATAAAAGCAGAACAATTTAAACAATGTTACAAAACAATCTATGTGAAATGATACTCTACATTGTACAAACAAAAACAGGTAAAAGTCTTCTGACTTCTTAAAGTGTAAGTGTTAGTATTTACAGAACATTTGGTTCAAACAAAATAAAGGAAAAGTTAGTATTACAAGTATGAAACTACAAATTAAACTTAGCTTAGAGAAAAGTGATACTTAAATACTGTACCGCCCACCGTGACAATATATCACTTAGTGAGAACACAAATTTTATTAATAGGGCGTTTAAAACAACCATTTTTGCATTTAACTGTAACAACCCGTGTTAGATTGTCACGACCTGGGTGTTTTGCTACAATTCTACCTAAGAGCCATTTACATGGTGGCAAAGAATCCTCTCTTAAAACTACTACATCATTAATTTCAGGTTCTGGTCTTAGAGAATTCCATTTATATCTACGTCCCAAAGTGAGCAAATATTCTTTAGACCATTGTTTCCAAAAAGAGTTAACCATTTTTTGCACCATTCTCCATCTATCTAAATCATTTATATTTGTATCTAAGCTACTAACATCATTGACATTTAACAAAGACTCGCCTACTAAAAAATGACCTGGTGTCAAGGGCAGTGGGTCGGTTGGATCGTCACTAAGAATGGACAGCGGACGTGAATTTAGACAAGCTTCGATTTGCGTCAGTGCTGTAGACAACTCCTCATAAGTCAAAGTGCTGTCACCTATCGTTTTCTTTAAATGTGTCTTAACTGACCTTACACCAGCTTCCCAAAGTCCTCCGTGATTTGGCATTTGAGGGGGTATTCTGTGCCAACGTGTATGCTCTACAGTCAATAATTGTGCGATTTCATCTGGCAAATTAGGTTTGGAAGTAGCCATTGCTTGTAGTTCTTTATTAGCTTTTACAAAATTTGTAGCGTTGTCACTGTACAAATCCTGACAATGACCGCGTCTCGATGTAAAACGACGAAATGCTGCAATAAAACCCTTTGCACTCAAATCCGTAACGGCTTCTAAATGTATGGCACGAGTCACCATACACACGAATAAACAAATATATCCTTTGTACGATTTGGAACCGCGTCCGGGTGAAAATCGTATGTTAATCGGTCCTGCGTAGTCAACGCCGGCAGATTTAAAAGGTTTACTTGGCTTAAGTCGTACTTCTGGAAGTTGACCCATCAATTGATTCGTTGCTGCTGAATGTCTTAGACACACTACGCATGCTCGAAAATGTTTTTTTACTTGATCTCTGGCTCTAATAATCCAATATTTGGCGCGTAAAAAATTCAACATAATTTGTGGCCCACCATGCAATGTTTTAATGTGAGCATCTGCAATTAATAACTTAGTAAGATGACTCTTACTAGGCATAATTATTGGGTGTCTCTCATCAAAACTTGCACTGGAATGTTCTATTCTTCCTCCAACTCGTACGACACCATTTTTGTCCAAAAATGGGTGTAGAGTGTAAATTGAACTCCCTTTTTGCAGCTGCTTTCCTGTATTTAAATTTTTGATTTCATCTCTAAATTCCAAACTTTGCACCTGCTTAATGCATGTGAGTAGTGTTGTTTCCATTTCTTGAATGAGTATATATTTTGGCATTGTAGGACGTTGTGAGCTTCTTAATCTGAAGTTTAACAGTCGTCTACAATATGAAATTATTCTGAGCATCTTACCCAAACTTGAATATTTAGTCCATATTAAATCTGCTTCTGTTTGAGTTAAAGCCGTTAGAACATTGACTCTTTCTTCTTCGTGTGTTTCTTGTATGTCAATGGTTTCTATATTAAAAGTTGAATCTGACAACCATTGTGGTCCGTTCCACCATAGTGAATGTTTCTTCAATTCATCAGGCTTAAGACCTCTTGAAGCACAATCTGCGGGATTCATATCTGTTGATACATAACTCCATTGTTTAAAGTCAGTCATAGTTAAAATCTGAGAAACTCTATTACTGACAAAAGTAGCCCAGCGATTTGGTGATCCTTTTATCCAAGCAAGAACAACCATTGAGTCCGTCCATGCATGCAGATTTTCTTTAGGTATGTTTATAACTAATGAGACTTCATGTAACAATTTGGCTGCGAGGACGGCTCCACATAATTCCAGCCTTGGTATAGATAATTCTTTTTCTATTGGTGCAACTTTTGTTTTTGCTGTTACTAAATTGACTTTAATATTGTTTTTCTCATCTGTGACTCGAACGTATACTGTTGCGGCGTAAGCAGATTGAGATGCATCCGAAAAGGCGTGTAGCTCCATTTTACATCCACCAATGCTTTGTATCCATCTCGGGATTAATATATGTTTGATGTTCACTAAATCTTCTCTGTATTTCCTCCATTCAGTTAATAACTCTTCTGTTAAGTCATCATCCCACTCTAGTTTCGATTTCCACAACTTTTGTATAAATATTTTGGCTGTTATCACCACAGGCGATATCCATCCGATGGGATCATACAGTTTGGCAATATCGGATAGCACTTGTCGTTTTGTAATTGGTGATTTTGACTCGGGTAAGTTAACTGTGTATTCAAAACTATCTGACTCTCTATTCCAACCTATACCTAAAACTTTCACCATGTTGTCTACTTTGATTGGGACGAGTTGATTAGTTCTGTGTTTGTCTTTGTCTATATAGTTTAACAGTCGATTGTCATTAGAACTCCATTTTTGCAATTGAAATCCACCAGACTTCATTAATTGATTCATTTCTTCATAAATCTTTACAGCTTCTTCAAAACTGTCGCACCCTGTCATGAGATCATCAACGTAAAAATCATGTTTGGTAATTTCAGATGCAATGGGGTAGTTAGCTTTTTCTACCTCTGCTAATTTCATTAGCGTTTTCACAACTAAGTAGGGTGCACATGCCGTGCCAAATGTTAGAGTTAATAATTTGTAATGTTGCATGACCTCCTCAGGACTATTTCTCCATAGTATTCGTTGAAAATTTGTGTCTGAATCAGAAACTCTTACTTGTCTGTACATTTTGACTAGGTCAGCTATGATGCAAATTGGATATTTTCTCCATCTCATTAAAAGATGTCTCAAATCTTGTTGAAGTTTAGGTCCAACCATTAGATCATCATTCAGTGAAATATTATTTACCCCTTTTAAAGATGCATTGTACACGACACGAACTTTTGTCGTGTCTTTGTCGTCACGTACTACCGCGAGATGACAAAGATATACTGATCTAGGGTTGTCAATATCATCCTCGTTGACGAGTGACATGTGATTTAATGTTATATATTCTTGCATAACCTTTTTGTATTCTGAATAAAGTTTCTGATCTTTCATTAATCTCTTTTCTAAATTTATCAATTTTCGTGCTGCTATTTCTTTACTTTTTCCAAATTGGCCTTGAGGTTCTTCGTCTCTGAATGGCAATTTAACTACGAATCTTCCATCTTTGTTTCTTGTTGTCGTTCTCTCATAAAGTTCTTCACACTTGAGTTCTTCCTCTGTAAATCTCTTTTCTAGGTTGTCCGGTTCATTCTCTATTTCCCAGAATTGTTTTAAAAACTCATCTTCTCTAACGTTGATGTGCATGCTCATAATTTCTTTTCTTGCTGAAGTTGTGCTTTGTTTCACTCTTCCTGATATAACCCACCCTAGAATTGTGTTCTGTGCAATAAGGCTTCCTTTAGGATGTTTAATCAAGTCGTTGAGCAATACCTCTCCATATACCTCAGCTCCTAGCAAAATATCAATTTTGCCGGGTGTGGTGAATCCTGGATCAGCTAGTGTAAGGTTCTCTATTTCTAACCAATCAGGTGTGCTTATTTGATTTGTTGGCAACAGTGACGCCAGTGAACTCATAATGTATGCATTTACCTGGATTATGTTTTGTGGATTGTGAAACGACTCTATGACTAACGAAGTCTTGTATCTAATTCTCACCTGACCGTTCCCTATCCCTGACACCAAACCATTTATAGGCTCTCGTTTTAACCCTAGTGATTGTACTGTATCTTCAGTTACAAAAGATGCTTGTGAACCTTGGTCAAGCAAAGATCTAAAAACTAATTTAGTTCCATATTTTGTAGTACACTTAACCATGGCAGTAGCTAATAACACCTGACACTGTAATTCTCTAGCAAAATTAGCAACTAATCCGTTTTCTTGTGAAGTTGTACTTAGTGGTTGTGACCTTTTCCCTTCTTGTGTGATAGTACTCAATGGTCGTGGTTTTATCTCCTTGTGTGAGATAGTACTCAGTGGTTGTGATTTTATCTCCTCTTGTTTTATTCCTGAATTGTGTGATGTACTGTGTGTGTCAGAATGGCTATGTTCCTCTTTATCTATGTGGATTAGTGAATGATGGTTGCGTCTACAGAGGCGGCAGGATTTATGTAATTGTTTACAATTTTTCAAAATGTGCGTACTTGAAAGACAATTAAAGCACAGGCGTTTCTCTTGAACATATTGCTGTCTTTCACTAGGCCTTTTCTGTATAAATTCTTTGCAGTGAAAAATAAAGTGAGGTCCGCTACATAGTACGCAAAGTGGCTGTTTCTCGTTTGTCAGTGCAGCATGAAATGTCTTTGGTTTGTTAACCACAGCTTTATTATGATAGTTTTGCTTACCTGCATCCATCATCTCAAGGCTCCTTCTACGAGTTGACTCCACGTTGGTAGGTCTTCTCCAGTAACACTCTGCTTTTGTTCCCATAACTTGCGTGACTCTGTATCTAATCGAGACACAACGAAGTGTATTATAATTATATCCCAGTTACTTACGTCAACTCCAATATTACTCAAGCTTTTCAAACATGATGTGGTAGTGTCTAATAATTGCCTTAGAGCTGCAGGTGATTCATTGGTGATTGGTTTCTGCGCATAGAAATTCTTTAGGATTGCACTGCAGTTGTACTTTTTGTTGTTGTATCGTTTAGTCAGCTGCTTCCACGCTTCCTCATAGTTTTGCTCTGTTGTGGGGAAATTACTAATCAATTTTGCAGGTTCACCAGTTAAGCTTGTCTTTAAATAATGCAATTTTTCTACATTTGACAAATTTTTGTTGTTGTTGATCACAGAATTGAACAAATCAAAGTAGGTTTCCCACTCATGGTACTGGCCACTAAAACTGGGGAGGGAAATTCGTGGGAGCTTCACCTCAGAGTTGTTGTTTGACTTTGTTATCGCACTCACTGAATCACTTGAGCCTGGTTTTGATATTGTAGTTGTTGGGTGAGTGAGTGAAATATACTCCTTTAGAAGTGCTTTATAGTTTATGAACGATTCCTGAAAACTATCCTGCATGTCATCACGAAAATACGGTAAGGTTAGTGACTGCTCCGTTGAAACTTTTGATACAATTTCTAAATGATTTTGATTGAAAGCCTCCTCCAATTTGTCTAACGCTTCTAGTCTGGCAGTTAAATAACTGGACTTTGACCTCATTTCTTGGTTAGCCTTCTTCAGATTGCGCTCCGCTTTTCGTAGTTGTTCGAATAACTCTTGTTGACCTTTGATCAGGCTTGCGATCTCCATTTTGAGTTTTTACTTTGTACGTACTATTGTGATTTGTCACTGTGAATTCACTTCGATTTACACTTGGTTTTGTTCATCCCGGGTTTCGGCACCATGTTTAAATATTGTTTTTCGTATAAGATGTATAAATAAAACATAGTTTTCACAACGAACTAACTTCATTTAATAACTTTATCATTTTCAGAAAATTATGTACCTACATGAGTAACAACAAAAAGTAAGAGACAATTTCATTCGTAGCAAAAGCAAAAGTCATTGTACTGACATATGGGGTTGCCAAATAATCTTTTTTTTTTTTTTACAATTCGGACTCTGGTATTTTTAGACAGTGGGTGTTTTTAAATTTTTTAAATTTCCCCTTGTTCATAACGTAGATGAGTCATGTCAAAAAGAATTCGCAAATGAATTTCAGTGTGTAAGGAATAATAATAAGGAATAATAATGATTACGTATACATAATTAATTATAATAACATACATTTATAAAGTATCTTACACAATTCAAAAGTTGTTTATAACTCTAACAATCTTATAGATATAAGACCAGTATGTTTGTTAATTTTCATGAAGGCTACATGAAAGTTTATTAAATTAACTAGCAGACGTATTGCCATTAGTAGACCGTACAAGAAATAACGTCGAGACAGCTACCTGTACTTTCTTCGATCACGTGATAAGTAAAGCCTCCCCCACACAGCTGCGTTTTTATCGCGCGATAATAACGCGCAGACAGACGCAGCGTCCCGCGTTATTATCGCGCGATAATATCGCAAGCGTTATTGCGATATCTGTTTTCAGTAGGTACATTTTGTACGCCGCAATGGAAGTAGGACGCTGCGTCCGTCGTCCCACACAGGCGCGTTATTATCGCGCGTTATTATTGCGCGTTATTATCGCGCGTTATTATCAGAGCAGTGTGTAACTACTTGATCATCCTAACACAAAATGTACTGAAAACAGATATCGCAATAACGCTTGCGATAATATCGACCGATATACTTCCATTGCGGCGCTATTATCGCAGCAGTGTTTTACTACATGACCATCTTAATACAAAATGTACTGAAAACAGATATCGCAATAACGCTTGCGATATTATCGCGCGATAATAACGCGCCTGTGTGGGGGAGGCTTAAACCTGGCGGCCAAATGCAAGTATCTCGTACACCAAGGGTTTCATACTACAGAAGTACCTATAGCAGTAGTATCTACGGTGTTTAGGGTTCCATGTCCAAAAAACGATACCCTATTACTAAAACTCCGTCGTCCGTCAGATGCGGGATGAAAGTTACCCTAAAATCATGTATGAAGGAATTTTCTCCTTCAAATGTTCTAAAAAAAGTCCGAGACACCAGAAGTCAATTCATTATAACAGCCCCATAGATTGTGTAAGAAAAACTTATTCATCGTTATCGTAATCATTTACAAATTCTGCCCGCTGATTGGATCCGTGATTTACGTCAGCCAATCGGGGGGCAGAACTCGCTAACGATTACGATAACGATGAATATGTGTCAGTCCCCTAGCCTGCTCATATGTAGGTACATCTACGAGTACAAAATACGTACAACACGTTACCCATATAAAATGTAATTAGTACATGGTGTAATTACGGGCCGGCAGAGGCTGGTGAATCGGAGATCTTGGCCTGGCTGTTGCAATTAAAGCCGGCTTTACCCGTGGCCGGCGGCGTTCTATCCAATTATGGTGGGGCGGTCCAATTTACAAGTGTCCATCGGATTTTTACAGGAATGGTGAATGAAATTCATACGTATCCAACTTATATACAGTTGTGAAAGTGTTGTGAACTTGACTGCGATCTCATCTGATAGTAAATGACGATGGAGCCCAATATAAGGAGTAACTACTATTAACGCGTCACTGCGGGATAAAGTCATATCTGCATAGATTCAGGCTGTCTGGAAGTCCGGCTTGTCCATGCGATGGAATAAGCGAGGAAACTATTTTCCACATTTTGGTAATGTGTCCTCGCTTCAGTATACATCGCATGGACTGTGAGATCAAGTTGGGCTTCCAACTGACCAGTGACAATCTACGCATAGCGATTGGAGATGACAGCTCTCACTTGCTTGCTTTTGGAGAAAAAGCACTTCGGATTGCAGCTAAAGCAAACGGAGCAAATGCGATTTAAGATTTGTAATTTTGTAATATCTTGGTCAAAATGATTAAAAATTCATTGTGTAAATGGGCGGAGATTCTTGTAATATCTTTTATTATTTGTTATTTAATGCATGTTATTACTTTTATTATAACTTTTATTAATATTTTTATTAATCAATCTTATTAATTTAATTTTTATATGACTTATAAATCAATAATAATTAAAAAATGTAATAATAATTATATGTATGTATAAGTTTTATAACAATCTAGGCATACAAATTATTGACGCATTTGTATTTAATTTAATAGTGAAAGTTACCTACGTTATTTGTCATTGGAGATTCTACAACTTTTGTTTTGGAGTTTAGTGTCGCCTCACTGAAAGAGACAATATGTAGCCTTGTTTATTAAATAAAAAAAATATATATTATGTAAGGAGTAAGTAACCTCTAACGGTTTCTACTCAGCATCGCGCAGGGACGCTAAATCACTTGGTGCGTCTTTGCTAATTGAGTGGTAACTAGTCACCACTGAAGCCTTCCACCAGACCAGACCTGAGCCAAATTATAAAATTCTAAAGACGCCCGTAGCGGGAATCGAACGTCCGATCTCACCCCCGAATCCGAGTGCTCGTTAGTGTAGCGGGGAGGTTGTCAATTCTGAATTTATTTATTTACAAAAAAAGCTTATTTTAAAGATTCTGCATTCGTATACGTGTACATAATATTTTCCTGTAACCAAGTCGACTATTTCCCTGCGTGGTTTAATCAACCCAACAAACAAACACGCTAATAGCTTGCGCTATGAAAAACACTATCTTAGTTTTGCATTATTACTGCAAAATAATGTAACACGGCGATTATTATAAGCCCTATTTTATAAGTATTTGTGGGTAATTTATTAATTTTAACGCTCTAATAACGTTAAAAACCCCATAAAATAACGACCATGGAAACAATTTAATCAAATTCTTCATGACACTACTAAAGGCATTAACGTGTAATGCATGCTACTAGGGGAAAACGACTTCAATTTCGTTCAGCGTAATGTATCAAGAAATTACAGCGCAATTATTATTGTACAAGACAATTTTTAATGACACCTTAACATGCAAACATTTGAAGTGAATTAGAGGGAAATGTACAAGTTATAAGCGAGAGCGTTATAAGAGAGAGAGAGAGAAGAATAGTTATTTGTTATGCAAGGCCGCAAAATTGATTTTTGGGCCAAGTGTCAAATTTGAATGCTGAGCGGCGAAGGATTCTAGGGTTGCGAGGGGTTCAAAGAATAGAATCCTGAGCATGATACTCTTATTCTCACAAAATGAATTTCATAAGCCTACTTTGTTGGATTAGTTAAATAATTGCGAAAAACAAAATAAAATTTGAATTTCGCGGGCAGAGTCTCGCAGGCTTAGTCTTGTTCTTGCTCAAATCTTGCACAGCCAGTCTTGTTCTTGGTCTTGCTAAAATTAGGCAATCTTGGTCTTGGTCTTGGTCTTGCAAAAATGCAAGAATAAGACCAAGACTGCAAGACCAAGACTGATTTTGGACAACACTACCTATAAGTATTCCGTTTTTGCTTTTATGCTACGGAGCACTAAAATTAAACATAATGCAATGAAGTGTAGCATTGCTAACTTACTTCTGATTCGATTCCAACCTTTTAAATTCAGGTCAAAAATATTAACATGACTTATTTTGTCAAAGAACTACTATACTCCTATAGCATCTAAATTGAAATTAGAAATAATTTTCACTAAACTCTGTCCAGTGACCTTAAAACCAAAATGGAGGTGGACACCACATAAATTACCAAAAAGCATTTCGGTTATTGCTGTCCTTAAAACAAACTGAAAGCTTTTGTCATCCACAGATATCATTGCCAAACGTTAAGCAATCCCGTTAAAAGTTGGCAGCCGAAACGGCTTAGAGTGCCGGAGGAGAGTCGCGCGACATAATGTTGCGGTATTCCGGCGAGATAAACATCGTAACACATTGTCGAGACGTCCCATGACACAATACCAGTAGTGTGGTAATACCATGATAGCGAAACTTTCTTGGCGCGAAAACTAATCCGCTGGTATGGATTTGTCAAGCGATTTTAATAAGCATTTTTGTTTATCGACCCACCGCACCACTGCGACACTAAAGTAGTGTTATTATCTCGCTGCAGACTCGGTCATAAATCATTCGAGTGTTTCGCTTTTGTTGTTCTGCAGTAATGCACAACTCAACAAAGAGAAAGAACAACAAAAGCGAAACACTCGAATGATTTATGACCGAGTCTGCAGCGAGATAATAACACTACTATAGTCGTATAGAGTAAGAATGACTTCAATAAAACTTAAATAATTAATCAGCCAAGTGCGAGTCGGACTCGCGCACGGAGGGTTCCGTACCATTATCTTAATAACGTAGCGAAATGATGATGTAGTAGCCAGAAGGCCCAATTACCTAACTATTAAAAGTTGTAGGTAATTGGCTATTGTGGATGTTCGACCAAAAACAAGCAAAAAATCACGTTTGTTGTAGCCTCCTTTAATATTTATTTTATTCTATTTTTTAGTGTATGTTGTTCTGGCAGCAATAGAAATAAATCACCTGTGAAAATTTTCAAGTGTCTATCACGGTTCTAAAGATATAGCTTGACAGACGGACAGACGGACGGACGGACGGACGGCGAAGTCTTAGTAATAGGGTCCCGTTATTACTATTGTTATCTAATCTATGGTTCTAAATATCACGCCGAGGTCATAAAAAATATGGACAATTTTTTGCTCATTTCTTGATGGTATCAAGATGCCGCTTTATATTAATCTTCGTGCCATATTTTTGTAGAACTTTGGTACAATAAAGTTATCAAAAATAAACTGTTATAAATTAGGTAGGACCGGCGATGGCCGCAGATGGGACTTGGTGGGAGCTATGCTTTGTATAATTTTTATATTTCTATTTTACAAGATATAATACTACAATACAATATGAGGTAAACTTTTAAGCAAAACCATATCTATAACCAATATTTCTCCAAATCGTCAATGGTAATTCCGAGATTCGGGAAATAATAATGTATTCTTAGATATTTTTATTATTTATTTACGAGTCTTTAATAAAAATAGCGAACATATATAAAATACAAAATATATTATTTCCTAATCAACATTACGTCATGACAGATATTAAAATAGCGCCCTCATCATATAATATTCATAACATGAAAGAGACGTCATAATTGGGTACCTACCTACGCACAATATTCGTAATTTCACTCAAAAGGTTCTTGATCAAGTTTAGAACGAGCTTACAGGATCTAAATCGAATAATTTGATCAGAAGTTTGAAGTGAAACAAAAACTGCTTCAAGTGGGTGTGAATACGTTTGAATCTGTAATCAAGCGTTCATTCATTAAATCGGTTCTCGTATCATGAACTTAATTACACTTAAACTTAATGCATGGTTGAGTTTGCTTACTTGTTCCTGTAAAGCTTTTTTCGGAAAAGCGTTAAGTAAAACCACTTAACTGATTTTAATAAAATGTTACGAAGCTATACTTTACAATCAGTACCAAGAAAGGCAACATTTTATACTATAAATACAGTTGTTACTGTTACGTGCTGGGTTCGACTATTTGGAGTAAAACACCTGCTGATCCTTGATGAGACTTTATTCGGTACTTCCAGTATCCAATATCCCCGGTCTTCCTCGTAGTTCGCTTCCTCTTCGCTCTTGATCGCTTGTTGACTGACTCTGTCGGCACGCTGCCCGCTTTTTATAGACATCTGAACGAGTCTTGAATGTTCCACCCTCGTTGTTTATCAGAAGGGTAGATAGTTCGAGAAGTCGGAACTACCAGAAATCCATTGTTTATAGAAAGTTCATTGACTCCTCAAGTTGTTTACAACTTACGAGTAGTATTACGGCAGTGCGATTATAAACCTTTTAGCGTTTATCATAGGGTTCATTCGTAACAATACATACAACTCTCATGACATATAAATAACTCTATTTACCTTGTAATAAAATCAAAAAATAATAAACAAGTAACTTAAACTTATGCTATTGTGACAAAATAATTATTATATCACCTAAGTTGGTAACTTGAACAAAATGTGTATAACACAATATTTTCGTACAAAACGGTCGTCTCTCACACACGTATCGTATCGTCGTATAATTTCAAAATAAATTTCAACTTTAGCAGCATTAATTCCGCTTTGAATACGACACGTTGCAGAATCTTTAAAAGGATATTCCGAGCGCGGGATGGAAACTAAAATGGACATGATATTAACTCTGTCACATCGTGTTGTGCCATCAAAGAAATTGGATATGAAGAAGGTATGTTAATGGTCGATTATTTCAACAAATTGTTGGAGGCGCAATTCACTTACTTATTGTTTACTTTTGTGGGGTGATTTTATGGCTTGATTCATAAGGTTTAGATAGATCGTTTACGGGATGAATAGAGATGTATGAACAAACCTACCTATTTTAATAAATTCTAAGTTCTCACACGTTAATTTGTCATCCGCATTTATGATAGTAACCGATAAAATGATAAAACACCCTTCAACTATCAGTGTACGAGTACCTTCAATGTTATGCCGGCCTTACATCGTCCTTCCTATCGTCCAATGGGTAGGTATAACGCTGCCGATTAGACAATAGGTGCGATGATATTTGGCCGATAATATGGTTGCATTCTTAGAAGTTTTATTCGAGAATCTTGCCAATTATAAAATTTCTAAATTGGCTCAGGTCTGGTCCGGTGGGGGGTTTTGCCGCAGTTAGTTACCATCCTACCGGCAAAAAAACAAAGCTATTTATCGTTCCGGGGTGATATTGTGTAGTAACAGTTAGGAGTAGTTTCCGCCTTCCAAATTAGTAAGATAATTATATCCAGGTACGTCGTTGCTACGGTACGGTAAAAACGCACTCAATTTCTAACTTGTGTAAAAAATAAAACTGTCGCTATACGCAAGCTTATCTAGCACTAAGCAGAAAATGCGTCATCCAATTTCATTATGATAATAAATTCATAAGCACTGGCAACATACTTAAGATATGAAAAATTATATTAAACGAAACAAGACCTCGTGCCATTGACCTGCAGTAATATAATTAGTAAGTTTACGTAGAGTAGGTGCTTACGTAAACTTCGTATACGCGAGGGAACTCTAAATTTTCTTCTTGAAGGCACGCCTGACGCCGTATGTGGAAAATTTCCTTCCAATGAATATATGGGAATCTAGTCCACTGGGAATTCATGCCGAAATGCGGAGCATGTTTTCCAGTCGGCCATACTGTGATATATAAGAGCGTTTATTGCTCTGTGGCCGGATGATATTAAAAACAGCTTAGCCGTGTAGGGAAAAATATCGCAGTACTATTTCAGTGGGCCGTGGTGAAAGAGCAATTTGGTCTGTGTTTTAAGTAGCAGGGCAAATTACTTTTGATAAACTTTACTTAGGTATATGATATCCAACATTTGGGCTTTCTAGGCACCTCGTTAGTCGTTAGTAGTCGTCGTTGTAGATATACGTAGCTAATATAGCTATCCCTCGGAACGAAATTAGGTAGGAATGTGAAAATAAAATATAACAAACTGCTTCCCTCGTCTTGGCCTAAGGAGATAAACGTTTTGGGTAAAATGGCTTGTTTTATGCCCAAGTTGTACAATTTTCTATGAATTCTTCCTTGGAAATATGATTACTTCTATTTCATAAGCAGAAAATGTTATGCACCTAATGATTAATGGGTCACTCAGCGAGCGTTGGAGAGAGCTCTCCTCAGAGTATCTTTGCGAGAGATCAGACATGAGAACATCCGCAAAAGAACCAAAGTGATGGTCATAGGTCTACGTGTCGCAAAACTGAAGTGGCAATAGGTGCAGCTCATAGCTAGGACCAATGGACGTAGGGACCCAAGGTGCTGGAATGGCGGCCACGCACCGGGAAGTGTAGTGTCGGCGGACCCCCCCCACCAGGTGGACAGACGAGATAAAAAAACCGCGGGGCTAATAATTAATGGGTCACTCAGCGAGCGATGGAGAGAGCTATGTTTCAGAGTATCTTTGCCAGAGATCACAAATGAGAACATCCGCAAAACAACCAAAGTGACCGTCATAGGTCTACGTGTCGCAAAACTGAAGTGGCAACAGGTGCAGCTCATAGCTCGTAAGACCGATAGACGTTAGGGACCCAAGGTGCTGGAATGGCGGCCACGCACCGGGAAACGTAGTGTTGGCAGACCCCCCCCCCCCACCAGGTGGACGGACGAGATAAAGGAAATCGCGGAGAGTCGCTGGCGCCTTCGTGCTCTTTGGCGGTCATATTTACCTACTGAAAAACCCCAATAAATATTCTAAAACCCCAGAACACGGAACACTAACTGTGCCATTCATTTTCAAAATCCGTTTTTTGGGAAAAAGGGAATATAAAGTGCATTTGTATACACAATGATAGCTCATTATCTTCAGTATTTTCAGCCAAATACTACATCCTTGGAAATATGATTACTCATATTTTTATTGTACCAAAAAGCTTACAATTTTTCTTTCGCTCGAAACGATAGTAACACAGGTCGTTAGTACGTTACAAAAGATAACAAGAACTAAAAGTCGGTACACTTCACAAAGACTCCATTGTGTCGGAGTTGCGAAGAATTCAAAGGGATATTAATCACGTGAACGGACGATAGATCTACCAACCAATGCGTAAAGTAGAATCTAGATTCGGAATTCACGGAACACTGAATTTTAATATTGAACCGGATCTTGGTTTAAAACCGAGAACTCGGGTGATATTCATCTGTAAACCGACTTTTTAGTACCAATATAAAATACTAACTCTTTTCATTAAAATTCAATCCTGAATAATAATATGTAAAACTATCAGCAAACACAGGATAAGATTAAGGAATAACGTACCTACTTAAAATATGCTTGAACCATACCTATCATAATATAATATTATATTATGAAAAAACTGTACGGTACATCCTAAAATAGTTTTTATAATATTACTAGCTGAACCGACAAACGTTGTTTTGCCATTAGAAATATTAAAAAAATAGAAAACAACCTGCTGTCTGGGAGCAGGTTGTTTTCTATTTTTTTTTAATATTTATATATATACACTGAAAATATCATAACAATCGGTCCAGCAGTTTCGGAGGAGTGAAGTTGAAGAGAAGGAGAGAAGGAATGAGTTTCGGAAAGCGAGAGAATTTTATGTAGATGTATTTTTATGGAAGATAGTTTTTTATTTATCATGAAAACTGCCGATTCAATATGTTAAACACCTACTCATTAGATGCCGTTTCTTATTTTAGCTACCCAATATATGCTTAAGTTATAAATTATAGTTAATTATTCATGTCTATGTGTAGTAAAACGTCCTAAATTATGCTGTTTTGAAATTGTGTTACTAAATCACAGGCATCTGTTGTATATTGCTCCTAAATTGTTATTTGCGACTGAGAGTCGGCGTAAATGGAAAATATTGCTAACGGTTTCGGAGAAATTATAAAGTTTTAATTGAATATTAGCAGCCAAACGACGCGAAGACCTGAAGTTACTTTAACCAAGGTGCAAGTTACACCTAGGTATCTAGGTGTAACTTGCACCTTGGTCTACTCTCGAGGACTACTTTTTGCATTTAAATATTAATAATAAATAGCATTTATTAAAATTATCTTCATAAAAACTGTTATTTAAAGCCATGTTCGTTATGGTCTAATAAAATTTCAATAAAACTACTTGGTACGTGCTATAGGTACTAATTACTAAGTAGAGTTTTTAACAGGATTTTATTAGCTTCACCTGTATGTTTGTATGTTTGTAACCGACTCCTTTGAGCTCGATTTTGTCCTACTTTGAACGATCAGATTTAATTCAAACTTTGCACACCGGTCAAAGACCGATGACAATGCAATAATTCGATTAAAATATCCAATTATCTTAATTAGATTCGCCAGGATTAATTAATTTCTTTCCGCATCCTTTGCATGCGAGTAAGAGAGATACAGCGTGTTTTTTTTAGTTTTTTAAACTATTATTATTTTATTTTGAAACAAAGGTTATTTTCGGACAGAAACAAAGTTTCACTTCAAAAAAACATAAGAAAATACATTTAGATAAAATTATCGAATGAGTGTAATTTAAACTAGATAATTATAATGTAAAGTGACATTATTTTTATTAAGTATATTAATAATATTATTATGCAAATTATTACCATGTTGCGATATTTGAGGTCAGTTTTCCAAACAGAATTTTCCTTTCGGTTGATCCAATTTTCTGAGCGTTGTTACAAAAATATTTTTCCAGGAGCTGCAACAACAACTACGGTAAAAGTGATGATACTGCCGTAAACACTAGCTACTTCCACTTTTCCACTACATGTTGTTTTCGGCTAGATACCTAAGCCTGCAAAAGCTGGCTACACTGAACTTAACGCTACAAAGTTTGAACTCTGAAGATGGTTACTTTGAAGCCATTCAGCTGGCTAATATTCAATTAAAACTTTATTGTTTCTCTCGAAGTCTCGAATGTTTAGCAATTAATATTTTCTAGAAACCGGATACCTTACCTGTCTATACTTTGTTTGATGAGGGCAAAGCCGTTGCTACTATTTCTACGATACTTGCGAGTTTCGACCCTAGCGAGAGCTTTCAGCATAAATTATTATGTACAGTCGCGGAATGAAAAGGTTCCCAATTTTCAAAGTGATTGGCTCGCACTAGTCGATTGTTTTAGTATGTTGACATTATGGACTCTTGCAGTACTAGTACAAGGGAAAATCGACACTAAGGTGGCGAACCTTTGCATTCTGCGACTGTACATTATGTACACGTAGGGTGTTTTGTAGTTTGTTGAATGATCGCATCCAGTGTAAAAAGCTATACTTAAAATATAATAGCATCTTTTTTGTAAATATATAAAACGGGATTATAAGTTTTGTTCTCCTTTTGTTACCTAAATCTCCCAGGCAGCTTGATTTTTTCGACGCTGACTATAGTTTCGTCTCTATATTTCAACCATTTTACACAAAAACTTTGACAAATTATATACGTACCTACATCTTCTTATTGAATTACCCTAAAAATCTTTGGAAGGCGCATGAAAATGCGTTCAGTAGTTTTTAAGTTTACACCGAACAGACAGACAGACGTACAGAAGCGGCGGGGGAAATTTTTAGGGTTCCATACCAAAATGGTAAAAATGGAACCCTTATTCAATATGAGATATTTAAAGATAAATAATGATACTGGGAAACTAAGCTAATTTTTTAGCCTAAGGGAGGCTGTTTGCCACCCCAGTGTCTCAAACCGCTTGACGCCGTCTTTCGGCTGATTTCTCTCTCTAGTCGTGTCGAAATCTGAAATTCCTGTGGACCACCATACATGGTAAGTGCACTATTATTTACTGATAAAGAAGTCTATGTCATAAATCTTGCGGTGCTATAATGTTTTATTTATTTATTTTTATCCTATACAAGTTAGTACTTGACTGCGATCTCACCTGATGGTAAGTGATGATGCAGTCGAAGATGTTATCGTACTTAATTGGAAGGGTAAGTAAATTTACCCCAGCGGTTTCTACACAGCATCGCACCGGAACGCTAAATCGCTTGGCGGTGCGTTTTTGCTGGTAGGGTGGTAACCAACCGGCCGAAGCCTCTCACCAGACCAAACCTGAACCAATTTAGAAATTATAAAATTCCAAAGTGGCCCGTGGCGGGAATCAAACTCGCGACCTCCCGCACTCGAATCCGAGTGCGCGCCACTGGGCCAGGGAGTTCGTCAAAGACTCTCCTCTTATATAATTTATCAAGATGATGTCACTTGAAAGTTACCCTTCTGTTCATAAAAATTAAGCAATCCGATCAAACTCAATATAGTAACTTTTTCGCGAAAGTTCTTTTGAAAAAAAAAAAGAAAAAAGCAATCACAAAGGAAAAGAGAAGAGGATCAATTTTACTAAATTAATTCATCGACTACGGCGTCTCAATTTTTTCCCTTCGTTACAAGTTTTCTTAATTAGTTAGCTTTGGGAAGTTTCTTTCAAGTAGAGAGGAACGGGTACCTACCTACTGGCGCTTTAAAATGTTTCCGTAATTATTAAGAACCTTTAATACTTGTTGACCTTTCATTTTGTACCTTTTTTGTTAGAAGCTTCATCATTCAATTAAGATTATAATATGAGAGAAGTATTTTCTTTGAAGTTTAAAAAGTTTGATTGTTTTGTGTTCGGTTTTAAGGACTTTTAACACTATAGATAAATAATAATACCTACGCAATTATTAATTTTTAATTTTCCAAAGTTCTTCTTCATGTTTCTGTTCTTTCTGTTCTTCACATCTTCTTACATCAACTTCATTAGTTTTCTACCTCGAAGACTACCTGCCTCTTCGACGTAGTCTATTCATCATAATACGCAATTTAAAAATGTGATTTGTGACACACTTTTATATAAAACTAGCTTTTGCCCGCGGCTCCGCCCGCGTTAAATTCGATTTTTTACTAATCTTGAGAAAAAATTGAATTTCCTTTTCAATGACCTTTACACCTACTTTCAGGACAGATTGTCAAAGTAATCTACCTATAGCTGTAGCTATAGATTACTGTTGAAAGTAAGGGTTTTTTAAATTTACCATACAAATTATGGATTTTCCCGGGACAAAAGTGCCTATGTTTTAATCCGGGTTATAAGCTATCTATGTTCCAAATTTCAGCCAAATCGGTTCAGTAGTTGCGGCGTGACGGAGTAACAAACATACACACTTACACACACACACACACACACACTTACACACAAACTTTCGCCTTTATAATATTATTAGTGAAGTGATATGATATAATATTAGTGATAGTGAAGTGAAGTGATAGTGATTAGTGAGACAACCATGACCATATTATGTACACACGCTACTTTACATAGATTATATAAAGTGATTTTCAGACTTTGAAGGAGATAGTATAGAAAAGGCAAAGTAGACACAGAATTTTAACTAGAACTTGCTGATATGCGATACACTATTATATATTGCAATGGTATTTGCGTAGTAGGTATAAACTAGGTCCTAGCTAAGCACAGTATGATAATAAGCAAAACTTTCATACAAACGCTATAAACTAAACTGAAGTAAGTGTATTAGTAACAGTCGTAACTAGCAATTAAACTACAGCCGAGACGGGTTATTAATCCGAATTTTAACTATAAATTGCAGTCACTTCGTTTGTGGAACTTTAGTTTAAATCAACCTTATAACCTTAGCTTAATATATTATAGATTTAAGTCTTAACCAGAACAAGGTTATCTTTAATGATTTAGGACATATTTCGCGGTTTATACCTATACTCAATATTATCTTGCAACTCATAGTTACATAAAAATGTAAATATTTTCTCTAATATATACATTTCTGGAGTCTCGTGTTTGTTACCAAACTCCTCTGAAACGGCTCGATTGATTGTTATAAAATTTTCTGTGTATGTTGGGCAGGTCATTAGCAATTTTTATATCTCTAATCGCAAAACAACGTTTGCCGGGTCAGCTAGTACTTCTTTAATAATTATGATGATATTAGAAGGAGGAATCAAACCTAAAGGTTCTGTGTTGCATCTATACAAAGATAATGAATCCATCATTAAAGGTATACCAAAATATTTTTCATTCCCTAACGTCTCACTTTCTTAGCTTCAAATGTGCAAATGAAAGAGAATTCCGCACTCGGCGATAAATTCCCCAGATAACTGTATCCACTAAGTTAGAACCGGTCTAAGTTATTGCGCTGTTTTCGCTGACCGTAAACGTTAGCCCGGACAAATAAAGTTTTAAATTCAGTTAAACTTAGAATGTCTTCGAGCGCTGTGGTGGCGTAAATATTTAAAACTACAACGGAGAGAACAGTATTTATTTAAGAACTGTGACCGATATAGCTCAACGCGTCACGAAGCTGTTGTGGCGAATATTGGTGGGATACCATGTACAATGTACGGTCGGTGTCAAAAGTGCATATAGAATTAGCAAACAAAATCCCTTGCACGCACTATGCAGTCAGTATATACAGAGTATAATATTATTACATAGAAATATTCTAAACCTATAACGCTGTTCTAGTTTGTTACGGTAATATCCGGATACTTGCATATGCTTTTTAGCCTTTAAGCTATACGCATGCAAAGTTGATTATACATGCCTAGAACCGATGGACTTTGGAGATCCATCATCCAAGGTAGAATAGAGACCACGCGCCATGAAATACAGTTTGATAGACCAGGAAATTAGTCTAATCAAAAGAGCCTCGAAGAGCCTCTTTTCTGGTGGCAATAGCCAATACCTAAATGTAAGTGATTGGTGATCCTTTCATGAGACCTAAACCCAGACATCATCGGCTGAAAATAATAACGATGACTGTAATAACTCGATGTTGCAGACATTGTTCTAGCTTCTCTGATACACTATCACCCCAAAACTAAGAAAAAATCTGAAGTTTCCACTAAATACCTGTTCTCAAAAAATCAAACATCAAACACAATTCTTCAGCTTGCACTTAGAGGACTGATGAATATTGGACTAAATAAATCCGCAAGTTGGGGACTGTATTATGATAAAGGTATCCTAGAAATACCTAGACTATAACCTACCTGCCAGGTAGGATAACACTTTCTCGAGCACAATACCTTGGTACCTACCTACTCTAAAGTCGTAAGCCTATTGAAACGCTTACATAAAATATGCAACAAACTACATTTACGTTTACAGTATAAAGTTCGTAGCTATATCACTTATAGGTTACAGTCGTAGGACTGATGCTTACAAAGAAAAGGAATTTGATGTAAAGGGCACCGTATGGTAGGTAATTGGATATGCAGACACGCAAAGGCCACCGCATAGTCGTATTACGTACAGATACTAGAACATAGTAAGTGTACAAGTAACATTAGTTTTGTTGAAGATTGTCGACAGCGAAAATGACTATGTCATTACAATATTAGTTAGTTTAAAAATTGCTTGACTCTGATTTTATGTAACGTTGATTATTTACAATTTTACCTATGTTAAGACAAATAAATCTTATAAGTTCCGTGTTTTTTATTACCTATAGTTAGGGCTTACAGTAATTTAAGATTCCTAACGTTATTAGATGTGTATTTTAGGCTAAAGAGCTTATATTGGTAAAATTATTACCCTAGACTATGTAAATAACTACTGATTTAATCTTAATTATAAGTAGCTATAATTTATGCTTATTTTATGTACTAAAATCACTTGTATTAATCATTTAACTACAAATATACCAAATAATCATTGTAAATTAGCACAAAATAATGTACATTAAAGTACTGCATATCACGGGTATACAACCCCTCTCGCTTTAACACATAAGTGCATCCTTGTCGAACTAGTCTATAACCCGTTTCACTTTACTTGTATACCTGTCTCTATTACTTGTTACGCCCACACTTGCTATCTCTGTCTAATACATAAGTGCGTCTCTTTCATGTATAGCTGCACTACTTTAAGCGCCTATTGCTATCTTTGTTACTCATTGATTTTATCTACTCAATAAAGAATGCGAGACTGCGCCTACTCAGGTAGCCGATAAATACACACAAAATTCAGCCAGCCGGCACACTTCACTTCGAGGCTCCTCAGAGGTCGCATCTCTGCGGTACAATAAGACCGAGTGTTTTATTTACCGTCTACAACCTGCGTGCTCCCTGCACGTTCCTCTCTGTGGCGGCCATCCAAAATCCGCCACAGTGTTTGGTCCATCGAGCGAGATATCTACGAGCCGGCAACCCTGCTCTCCAGTGTCAACATCAAGCTCGACCGAAGAAGAGCCGCCGAAGATCGTCTGCGAATAGCAAGATTGAAGAAAGAAGCCCATCACCGCGGAACGGATTCCGCTGGCGGGAAGAAGCTTCAAGTCCGGCTGCAGATCGGAAGTTGTCAAAGAAGTCTGCTTAGCAAGATTGAAGACTACCTTTTGCCACGGGTGCATTGAAGCGAAGCTCAGTAGTAGCTGCCGAAGACCGTGAAGCCAGGGGAAGAGCACTCATCGCGCTACAGGCCACATCTCTACGTCGCTTGAAAAGGCGTCAACTCATCGCTGCGGGTGCATTGAGGCGAAGCTCCGTAGTAGCTGCTGAAGACCGCAAGGCTGTTGGGAAGATCGTTTCAACGCGCCGAAGACCACAAGAAGACGTTCCCAAACCCGAAGAGGAAACCACCATCGCTGCGGGTGCATTGAGGCGAAGCTCTGAGTAGCTGCTGAAGACCGCAAGGCTGTTGGGAAGATCCTTTCACCGGGTGGAAGACACACTAAGCGGTTTAACCGCTCTCGGCTGTTCACCACCTAACGGTGCCAAACGGTGAACAGTTCGGGTCAACGCCTAACGGCGGGAGTAGTATACCAGACGATACTACCAGCTTGCCTTAACCGGCTATAAGTCTGTACAGTCTGATCGCGCCGATACGGTTTGCGAGAGAAAGGGGCGTCCTCCTGGAAGGCACTGCCGACGACATCGAGCGTTCCTCTCGATGCACGTGCACCCTGGACTCACGTAAACCCTCTGTCGGGCGATTCCCACCTTACCCAACCCTTTTTTCCATCCCTGCGAGAGCGTGTTCTTCGGGACCACTCTAACAGGATTGTTAGGGACGATAGGGCAGTAGGGAAAGTAGGGAAAATAGGGACAACAGAGAAGAGTAAGGAGAAAAACTCAAGATGAGTACCATCGAGACACGAAGCAAGAAGTCTCAACTCAAAGGAAAGGAACTTACCAGTGAAGAGTCAGCCAGTTCATCGGGACAATGTACTGCCACCGAACAATCAACGAGTACGGAACAAACCAGCAGTACAGAAAGAACCATCACAGGGTCAGAACGACCGGCCAGTATATCAAAGGAAGACACTTCAAGAGAAAAATCGGATTCGAATGTTCTTCAAAATAAACGCGCACAGATAAGAGCCCGCATGGAGCTACTTAGAAGAAAGAAAGAACAGGCGGACGCCGCAGCTGAACTAGCTCAAACCCAACTAGAGATGCTGCAGCTCGATGAACACTCCGTCCACGAAGAAGATATCGAAAGAGTCGAAATAGTCAATGAATGGATGGACAAAACCCCGGTTCAACAAACACAAGAATCTGAAGTGACCCGAGGAGTCAATATAATCTCGGACTTACTATCAAAAGCAATAAGGAAGTCCAACTTAGAAGAGGCTCCGAGGAAAGCACCTGCTTATATGAGCGAACTCTGCGCATTCGACGGAGATCCAATAAATTGGATACCTTTTATCAGTCACTACAACGACACATCGTCATACTTCAGTCACGTCGAGAATATCGCAAGAATACGTAAATCTTTAAGAGGCCAAGCAAGAGAAGCCGTCAAATCACTACTCTACACATGTTCATCACCAGATGTTATACTGAGAGAGCTGAAAAGAAAATTTGGACAGCCTGCATACATAGTGAAGAGTGAAATAGCGGAGCTAGACAAATTACCGCGCATGCCAGAAGATGTGCAAAGCATCGGAACGTTCGCTAGCGCCGTTTTCAACACAGTCAACACGATCAAACAACTAAATCGTGTTGAATATTTATATTCTACGGACATAGCCGATCGAATCGTTGCAAAAATGAACTTAATGATACGATTCAAGTGGCAGGAATACAAGGCGACCAGACCAAATGAGCCCGTGTTAAATGTACTATCTGAGTTCCTGTCTACGATTGCCGATCAATTCGATGAACCGAACCTCAGACTAAAACCGAAAATCAAATCAGAAGCCAGATCACAACGCTCGCATCCACTGAGAAAACAAGTGAACGTAACAAATGAAACTCGCGAAGAGAATGACTCCGACTCCGAATACGATAGCGAGTTCGAAGAAGAGATGAGGATAGTCCTCGCCGCATCTACACCGGAAGAAGAAAAATGCCCCTTATGCGAGAGAACACATAATATAACTAAATGCGATCGTTTCATCGGTCAAACTACCAAAGAACGCTGGGAAACTGTGAAAAAATTAAAAATGTGTTTTCGGTGCCTCAAGACAAATCACCGCCACCTCACATGTAAAGCGAAACCCTGCAACAAAGAGGGTTGTACGCGCAAACATCATGAGCTTCTGCACCAAGAAAGACAGAAACCAGAACCAAGCAAAATAGTTTCAGTCAACCACATAGGCACGACGAGATCATACCTCAAGATTGTGCCTGTAGAACTACTGGGACCTCAAGGCAAAGAAACAGTCTTAGCTCTACTCGACGAGGGCTCCACCGTGACATTATTAGTCGACAAAGTCGCCGAACATATCGGAGCGGTAGGACCACAACGAAGCCTGGTCATTGAAGGCATCAGCGGCCACCAAATGACTCAAGAATCAAAAACAGTCAAAATCAAAATAAAAGGATTATACTCTCGAGAATATATGGACTTGAAAGCTCATACAATCGAGCAACTCAACTTAAGACCGCAAGCAATAACTAAAGAAGACCTCGAAGATTGCCCTCACCTCGACAGTATATCTGATCAACTGATGTACGAGGGCCGCCCCCCAGCTTTACTAATCGGGCAAGATAATTGGCATCTTATAGTAACAAGAGAAATCAAAGCTGGCAACCCTAACAAACCCGTTGCCTCTCTTACTCGTCTGGGATGGATCTTACATGGTTGCCAAACGGAATCTCCAAAACCCGTACAATTCATCAATCATGCTCGAGAAAGCAAAACCGAAGACATCGATGAATTAATCAAGAACCATTTTAGCTTGGATTCACTGGGAATATCCAAGAGAAAACCTACAAACGATCCGGAGGAAAGAGCAATCGCCATCTTACAAAAAACAACTCGCCGATTACCAGAAGGCAGATTCGAATGCGGCATGTTATGGCGATCCGACAACGAAACAATGCCCGTAAACAAAAACAATGCTCTACGTCGTTTAGAGGGTATAGAACGAAAGTTCAAGAAAAACGAGGAATTTAAATTTAAATACAGCGAACAAATTAAAAACCTGCTGAATAGTGGATACGCTGAACCAGCTACAAACGAACCCACATCACCAAGAACGTGGTACCTACCTCATTTCGCCGTAGTACACCCACAGAAGGGGAAGCTCAGAGTCGTTTTTGACGCCGCAGAAAAAACCAACGGAAAAAGCCTGAACGACGCCTTATTATCGGGACCCGACCTACTGCAGTCTCTGTTCGGTGTCCTCGTCAGATTCCGACAAGGACCCGTGGCCGTAGCGGCCGATATAAAAGAAATGTTTCTAAGAATTACTATCCGAGAAGAAGACAGAGACAGCCTACGTTTTCTATGGCGGGAAAACGAGACGGACTCACATCCGAAAGAATACAGAATGAAATCTCTCATATTCGGAGCTACATCGTCACCGTGCACTGCTATCTTCGTAAAAAATTGCAACGCTCAAGATTTCAAAGAAATATACCCGGAAGCAGTAAATGCTATCAAAAGATGCCACTATATGGATGATTATTTACAAAGTTTCGCAACGGCCGAAGAAGCCAACAAAATAAGTCGCGAAGTCGACTTCATCCACAAAAGCGGTGGTTTCGAGCTACGAGGATGGACTTCCAACAACCCATCCGCTATAAAAGAGCTTGAATCAGAGCACCCCGATCATATCGACCTCGGAGATCACGATATCTACGGCAAGACCCTGGGAATGACATGGCACATAAACAGTGACGCCTTCCGTTTCGCACTAAATCTTCGAAACACACCAGAGGAAGTTTTAGAAGAACAAAGGCCGCCGACTAAGAGAGAAGTCGCGAGCGCCGTAATGTCAGTGTTCGATCCTTTAGGACTAGCCACTCCAGTCCTGATTCAAGGAAAGACACTTATACAACAACTTTGGAGAACAGGAATAAACTGGGATGATCATATACCCAAAACACTTCTAGAACCGTGGTCAAATTGGCTACACAGCTTACAGTGCCTACAAGACCTCAACATACCACGATGCACAAACTCACAAGAAGAAGGAGAACTCCATACGTTCGTGGACGCTAGCGAAAACGTTTACGCCGCCGCAACATATTGGAGAACGACCAAGAACGACCGAGTCGAAGTTAAACTAATAGCAGCAAAAGCCAAAGTGGCTCCGTTGAAACCCACTTCGATACCACGCCTCGAGCTGCAAGCCGCACTACTAGGATGCCGCCTAGCTGCAAACGTTGAAAAGGAAATGGACACCACCATAAAACGCAAATATTATTGGAGTGATTCAAGAACTGTATTGGCCTGGATTAAATCCGACCCACGCACCTTCAAAACCTTCGTGGCACACAGATTGGCTGAAATAGAAGAGCTAACAACAACCTCAGAATGGCGTTATGTACCATCCAAACACAACGTCGCAGACGATGCAACAAAAACACCCCCTCGAAACTTCGACAGTAACCACCGATGGTTCCACGGACCTGAATTTCTGACGCACAACCACAACGATTGGCCAAAAGACTGCAGTGAGCACCCGCAACCAGCCACAGGAGAAGAAAGAACCAAAATCATCGCTGCAACTCATGGCATAGAAACCCAAACACCTATGCCAAACGCCAAACGATTTTCGTCATGGACCCGGTACCTTCGAGCCACAGCACGTTTTCTTCAAAGTATAGACTGCTTCAAAAGCCTATTAAGAAAACCCGAAAACGTAGCAGTAACCAAACGCATAGTAAAAGATAAAACCTGGAAGCCATTCAACAAGAAGGTAGCCCAACACCCCATCGGACAACTGCAGCAAGCTATTGAAAATAAATCGAAGCCCATACCTCTGCAAAAACAATACCTGAGGAAAGCTGAGAAAATAATAGCCATGAAGATACAAAACGACAGCTTCAAAACAGAGATTCAAAACTTGAAAGAAAAGAAACCATTGAGCAAATCATCACGCCTAAGAAGACTCACCGTTGTCATGCTGAACAATGTCATGCACCTAGAAACTCGTTTGACGGCCGCTAAAGACATAGCTATCACCTACAAGAAACCGATCGTATTGGACGGAAGACATGAACTCACCCGTCTGCTCATACATCACTACCACAAAGAGTACAATCATGCAAACCACAACACGATAATGAACGAGCTACGCCAGAAATACTACATAACAGCTCTTCGAAGCACTGTAAAATTGATATCAAGAAACTGCCAATGGTGCAAAGTCCACAAAGCAATCCCGATGACAACACCATTGGGAGACTTGCCAGCTGAACGACTACAGCAAAGAAGACACCCATTCACCTGCACAGCCGTAGATTATTTTGGTCCCATCACCATAGTGATCGGGAGAAGAACGGAGAAACGTTGGGTAGCACTCTACACCTGCTTAACTACACGCGCTGTGCACCTAGAAATCGCCGCCTCATTATCAGCTGACAGTATGATACTTACCCTGAAGAGGATGATAGCGCGCAGAGGAACCCCCGAAGTCATCTACAGCGACAATGGAACAAATTTTGTCGGGGCAAATAAGGAACTACAAACAGAATTTGAAAAAAATGGCCGAAAAATTCGAAACAAAAGGAATCACTTGGAAATTTATACCTCCTGGGGCTCCACACATGGGAGGCTCTTGGGAAAGACTCGTGAGGTCCGTCAAAACAGCACTCAGTTCTACCATCAACACCAGACACCTCCGAGAAGACATGCTGCACACACTGCTGCTAGAAGCCGAACATCTCATCAACTCGAGACCACTAACCGACGTCTCACTCGACCCAGACGATCAAGAAGGCCTCACACCAAACCATTTCTTAATCGGAAGATCGAGCGGCGTCTACCGCATGGGAGATTTCGACAACGACGAGCTCATTGGACGTCCAACTTGGAAGACGGTGCAACGCCTCGCAGATCATTTCTGGAAACGTTGGCTGGTAGAATATCTACCCACCATAACACCAAGATACAATACCAACCACAAAGATTTCGTCAACCCATCAATCGGCGACATCGTCATAATAATAGACAATTCATTGCCGCGAGGCACTTGGCCAAAAGGCGAAATAGTCAAAACCTACCCCGGCCCAGATGGAAGAATCCGCATAGTCGACGTTCGTACCACGGCCGGCACCCTGAAGAGACCTGTTTCCCGTCTGATCAAGATCGACCAATCTTCCGCCTAAAAATGGTGCTGCCGATTGCTTCATCTTCGCACGAGGGGGAGACTGTTGAAGATTGTCGACAGCGAAAATGACTATGTCATTACAATATTAGTTAGTTTAAAAATTGCTTGACTCTGATTTTATGTAACGTTGATTATTTACAATTTTACCTATGTTAAGACAAATAAATCTTATAAGTTCCGTGTTTTTTATTACCTATAGTTAGGGCTTACAGTAATTTAAGATTCCTAACGTTATTAGATGTGTATTTTAGGCTAAAGAGCTTATATTGGTAAAATTATTACCCTAGACTATGTAAATAACTACTGATTTAATCTTAATTATAAGTAGCTATAATTTATGCTTATTTTATGTACTAAAATCACTTGTATTAATCATTTAACTACAAATATACCAAATAATCATTGTAAATTAGCACAAAATAATGTACATTAAAGTACTGCATATCACGGGTATACAACCCCTCTCGCTTTAACACATAAGTGCATCCTTGTCGAACTAGTCTATAACCCGTTTCACTTTACTTGTATACCTGTCTCTATTACTTGTTACGCCCACACTTGCTATCTCTGTCTAATACATAAGTGCGTCTCTTTCATGTATAGCTGCACTACTTTAAGCGCCTATTGCTATCTTTGTTACTCATTGATTTTATCTACTCAATAAAGAATGCGAGACTGCGCCTACTCAGGTAGCCGATAAATACACACAAAATTCAGCCAGCCGGCACACTTCACTTCGAGGCTCCTCAGAGGTCGCATCTCTGCGGTACAATAAGACCGAGTGTTTTATTTACCGTCTACAACCTGCGTGCTCCCTGCACGTTCCTCTCTGTGGCGGCCATCCAAAATCCGCCACAAGTTTTGTTATTTCTAGACATTAAAATAGACACTTTATGAGGTTATAACTATAGAAAGCTAAAGTTCCTTTTATAATGCAGACAAGGGATAAGGAATTTTTTTTTCGAAATATCTACGGATCGCAGACAAGGTCACCCAGAGCCTACTTATACGGGTTAGTTATCAAAATCAGCTTAAAAGATAGTAATCAAAATTGTTGCAAGCCCACTTTCATGCATCACGTCTTCTTAAACCAGCAAGCTTAATGGACATGACAAAAATGTATACAGCAGCAACATACGGCGGCGCATTATTGTGTTTTATCACAGTTGCCGCGCTTTGCTGCAGTCATCTATCTCCCGTGCACATGTTTATGGCGTGCACTTTGCGACGCCACACTTAGATAATGGTCACTTTTGTATTATACCCAGTGTCCCCGTTAATAGGGGATTATAAACTGCACATGCGATAGTTTGCTAGTTTATTGGATGAAGAGTACAAATAAGTATATTCTTGTATTTAAATTCTTGAAACATGCAGTGGGTAGAAACGGATAGGGATGCTGTTTTGAATGAAAATATATGAAGACCTTGAATGTGACGTGACACAGGTAACTTTTATCAAGAAAAAACAAAATATTAAAGACAAATTTACGGGTGGATCTAAATAAGCCAATGTATTAGGATGTTTTTATCAAAGTTGCCGCGCTTTGCTGCAGTCATCTATCTCCCGTGCACATGTTTATGGCGTGCACTTTGCGACGCCACACTTAGATAATGGTCACTTTTGTATTATACCCACTACCCAGTGTCCCCGTTAATAGGGGATTATAAACTGCACACGCGATAGTTTGCTAGTTTGTTGGATGAAGAGTACAAATAAGTGTATACTTGTATTTAAATTCTTGAATCATGCAGTGGGTAGAAACGGATAGGGATGCTGTTTTGAATGAAAATATATATAGACCTTGAATGTGACACGAAACAGGTAACTTTTATCAAGAAAAAACAAAATATTAAAGATAAAGTTACGGGTGGATCTAAATAAACCAATGTATTAGGATGTTTTTATCATAGTTGCCGCGCTTTGCTACAGTCATCTATCTCCCGTGCACATGTTTATGGCGTGCACTTTGCGACGCCACACTTAGATAATGGTCACTCTTGTATTATACCCAGTGTCGTGACAAATTAGTGCACAGTAATAATACTATTAAAGTCTTGAACCATGCAGTGGTAGAAACGGTGCAAAAGTTGTAAATGCAAAGGTTGAAGACCCGCAGTGATAAAGGCAACTTTTCTCGCGAAAATGAGTTAGTTAGATAGTTAGATGAGGATTTTAATCATGACGCTATTAGCAGGTTTGCAGAACTTCATGATGCCAGATTCAAATACACTTTGTTGAGTCGGTATCTCCTGAATATGCTCCGGTGTCTGAGCGAAACGTGCAAAGAAAACGATTTGGAAGATTTGTATGTGGCTGCCGCATACAAAATAATTTTCATAGGATTTGATGTGTCACAGATTTTTCAAATACAAATTCTTATTTTACGTTTCTTTGAAGTTACTGATTAAAATAATTAATCAAGTTTATTTCTATAGAAAACATCCATTTGTTTCTCTTAGCCAATTATTTCTTATTATTTTAGAAGCCCTGCGAACCTTCTTAGAATGAGCCAAAGTTCTGTGAGGCATATAAAATTCATTCGGGTCTCGGAAAGCTATTTCAGTCAGTCTTGCCTGTAACCTATATCACGCAAGCATACTAGTAATTTAGTTGAATTATTGACAACTTACTGTTACTTGACCTACAATGTGAATAAATAGAAATTTTGCACCACATTTTTAGATGCGTCAAATTAGTTAAGTTAAGAGATTTCGTACAAAAGAATTGGTACCACTATTACTAGATAATAAGAAAGCAAAACTTTAAATAAAATAATACTACTATAACGGGTAAATGCCAAAGGAGAAGGCCTGTGCAGCCAATAATTGGAATTCTTCCACAGCACTAGAGATTTAATTTCCTCTCCATTGCAATATCACTGCGAGTTTAAAATATGAATTTACAATTTTTAAAAACGTGTCAGTCACTTTTCTAACCGTCGCTGGCAAAGTTCTTAAATTATCTTGAAACTGTATTTTATGAAAGATTGCGAAATTTATATGTATTTTTAAAAATCATGCTCGGAATTTTGAATTAACTGAACATGATCTCGCCAGTTTAATTTATATTTTAGCAGTCAACAGTTAGACGCAAGTCAAGCTCTTTTTCTTTTTTAATTTAAATCGTCGTATAGGTATGCTAGCTTTACGAAAGCTCAAGCGGTTGAAATGGTGACTACTAACTGCCTAGTGGTAACCTTTTTTTTTTATACACAGAAAATGCCTAACGCATACCCCTCGGGCAGGGGGAAACGGAAGGGTTATGTGGGGCTTGCACCCACTAAAAACTGTCTTTTTCCACGACGGACCCGCTGGTGGAAGTACGGGATTCACTGTCGTTTTCACCGCGCTTCCGCCAGGTCTCGACTAGCCACCGCAGCAGCGAGTCACATCATTGTCGGCAGCCTGGCTGCTGCCGAAACCATCTTATAGGTGTGCCTTTATCTGGCCTCACCTTACCTCCTGGCCTGTCTATGTTATGTATTTTAGAGTAGTCAGTCCACGTCATAAAGTATAGATATACAGGCACGTGTTAGGGGTAAAGGTGATGACAGCTGGACATACAATATAACATGAGTTACCAATACAATATAACATTATATATTATACAATATAACATTAGTTACTCCTATTTGATATACAATGTGAACATTATACACCTACCTCTACCTACATTAGTTCAATAATCCAATAATGTTGTTTTAACGTAACACAATCTAGATATTATTGGGTAACAATGTTAGAGTTATTTAGTTTTGCCAACGTAGCGCTATTCGGCTATTGTTTGCTTTAATTAACTTTACCGATACAAGTGTTTAAATTTATATAATTATTGCAACGCTATACGGGCACCATAAATTTTTAGGTACTGATTTCAATAAGAGTCTTCAAATTGTTTATTTGATGTAATCATCCGAAGGTTTGTGTAGCTTTCTTTCACAGGTGAAATAGCTTTTTAGAATTTGTACCTAATATTGTCAGTTTTTCAGGTATGCCCGATTTTTTCGGACTAGTCCAAAGTCCTTAACTAGTCGGATCTAAGTAAATAATTCCTTTGAAAAGGACTGTTTATGTGGTTGATATCCAACGAACTCGAACCACACGTTTTACTTTAGGTACATGTTTTTGATACGAACCGCTAAGGTGTGGAATGTCCTTCCAGCTTCCATGTTCCCGGCCAATTATGATCTGTGTGCCTTCAAGAAAATAGTGAATAGAGATTTTCTAGGCAAGCGCATTCTTCTGTAGACAATATCTTCATTGTTTTCGTCTTGAGGCATGATTGTTGTCAAGCGCAAGCCTTTATAACAAAATGTGCAAGTGTAGCTGTATCCAAAAATGGTTATGAGATAAAATACCTACTTATGCCTTCAATGCCATTTCTCTTCTAAAATTATAATTAGTTTTTTTAAAAGATAATTTGAAAATATTTCAATTAGGATAAATATATCAGAGCATCTCAACAAATACTTCGATTTAGACGTCTAAAAACAAAACGAAAATCCAGCTGAGCGAACATAAGTCGTATATTTCCACGAGTACACTCTCATTCATTCACAAGTGAATGGATGTTCATTCAGACATTCATTAAAATCCACGGTTGCAGTTTTCAGTTGATCTGATAGGTATTACCTGCTGAAAAGACTGCCAATTGGCACAAAATAGAGGTGGAGTGGGATTTCATTTATGTTATTTTATTAATAAGGTCACGGCCAGCCAATAACAGTAAGTTTTAATTTTTTGCTATTTGTGATAAATTGCAAAACTAAGTGACCCTTCCCTGTTTTCCTCAAATGATCAGTAAGTAATAAAAAATCTTATTCCTTGTCTTTTTAATAGATAAAATATGACTCCACACATCAACATCCACTGAGGATGTCCCGTTGTCGGGACGAAACGTGTGACGAAGAAAAAACTGCGTGTGGTGTTCATGTGGATATTAGTTCTTTTGAAGTAGCAGATTATAGCAGATCAAATTAATCTATCCTGCTGATAAAATATTATATTAATTTAGTGCAAAAATTCAGCTTTATAGATTAATATTATTAGGCTAAACGTAGATGAGTCATTCAGTCTAGACTTCTCATTTGTACATACTTACCTACTAGCTAACGTGGCAAACTTTGTTTTGCCATATAGGGGTATTAAATAATAATAATAAAAAAAATAATAATACATAGCTTCAAACCATATCAAATGTAGACAAAAAAATCATAAAAACCACTATGACACGATAATTTTATAAATTAGAGCTTATCACTATAGGTAAGTAGGTATAAACTTTAAAATATGATGAAAATAATGTTTAAATTAAATTAGTGATTTGTATTTTAACAAGCGTAAAAAACAGCTTTATTTGCAGGTAACGGTATTTCAATTTTAAATTAATTAATTGTCTTGGTCTCTATTTTTACGAGTTTTCTTTTTTAATTAGTTACGTAGTTAAGAACTCCTGAGGGTCTTTTCTGCGATGAGGAGACCAGTGTTTCAAATTGCTTTCACCGACTGCTTTTAAGTATGTTGATCTTTCATCTTTAGACCTTTGAGCAATCGGCTTTGCATTTTATACTTCTTATCTTAGTCGACTGAGCATTTTTCTTATAGGTACCTAAGTGCCTTTTAGCCTGATCTTAGGCATCCGATTTTTTTAAGCTCTCAAATCTGCACTCACTGCGTTAACTTTTTCGAATAACTAATCGAACAATTAGATGAAACCTGTCATTTAAACCAAACATTGCAGGACGGGATATAGCATTATTTTGATGCAGCGATATTACGGAAAAGAAAAAAAAACCGGCTAAGTGGAAGTCAGATAAAATTGATTTTCAAATTTTTATGATTGCAATGACGTTGGGTCACTATAACCTATGACCACAGAGCAAGGAATACCATTTCAAATTTCATGTCGATAGATTTAATACCTAGTTACTGAAATAATCGAGAGGGACGGACGGACGGAGAAAGTCTTACCATAAGGGTTCCACCATTTGGGTATGGAACCCTAAAAAGCATTTATTCGGAACCACAACACAGTATAATATAGACCGACTTAGAAAATATATAGGACAGGCCTGATCCCAAATGAACTCACTCAGCATTTGCTACGACAGTGGAGCAAACCTCCGCATTACCACAGTGTTAAAAGATATAGGATGCCCTATAGAATGTAGGGGATTTATTGAATTTATTTTTGTCTTTCTCACTTTCACGGAAACGTTCGTAGGTGCGACATGCAGCGTCGCGGAAGAATATAACAGAAAAACGACCTTTTGCGGTTTACCCAATTAAGTACTCAAAAACTAAGCCAATCAAAAATCGGTTTCTAAGCGTTTTTGGCTATTATTATTACCGACACGTTAAAATAAAAATTACAATTACATCCAGTGTAGTTTCCAATAAAAAAAAAAAACAGGAAACTGAGATTTAGGAGCAACTTTTGGGAGAACTTTCTATCGGGAAAATTTTATCCAGTAGTGTTTCTGCTTCTAAGCGATTTTAGATTAAAGACCCAAAATACATGACTATTAAATTTGAAATTAATTGTCTTTATAGTTTTTACGTAAAAATTCATTCTTTACTTATGCACAGCATAGCGCTTGTCTTCCGTGTTGACTGGTGATGATAATCAAAACCATAGAACAAACGTACGGTTTATGTATTCCTAAACGTTACTCATGGATTACATCGGTGTGAAGTTCAATGAACCGGTGGATTTGCACCCGATGTACTCGTATCTCTGAACCGATCGGTAACCGCACGTCTCGTTGGGTTCACTTTCGATCCGCTTTGAACCTCTGTATTTTTAACGGAATGTTACAAGAACCTTGTTTACATTCGATCAGTTCGCCCGCTTTTGTGTTAATCGTAACATTCCTTTAAACTACTTCAATCGTTCGCTTAATTTGTAACAAACAGGTTAGTTAGCATCAGCAGCATTTTCATCTCAACTAATGGGCACGATGATCTATTTATTGTTGATGGTCAACTACTGAGCTCTGAGGTGCAATTGCGCAAGAAAACGTATTCATTGCTATCGTAATCGGAAGCAAAAATCTGCCTGATTACCGCTGGTAGGTACGTAATTTGTTCCAACTTCCAGCCAATCAGAATTTGTGTACGATTACGATAGCGATGAATACATTTTTCTTACACAATCGTCTAGGTCTATACAGTGACTACTTAAGTGAGGATTGGGAGTGTGGAGAAGCAATGGTGATAAAACTAGTCAGGAATTCTCTTGAAGTCCTACCCAAACAAATAATTATGTTATCAGAAGTTATATGTTTTGAGGTTGTCAGACGTCACCGTACTTACAATGTAGATATCAATATGTTATCGTAGGTACTGAAACTAACCATAATGTTCAAACTTCAATAGCTAGTGATTGTAAATTGTGGTGCTGTCAAATAAGCTCATACAAATCGACGGCTCTCTAACAGACCATACCTACTACGGTACTACCATAGATCTGCGGTTGTGTCTATAACTACGTAGGTACCTACTGTGTGATTGACATCAAAGACAACCACACATACACAAATACATACCTGTTAGGTAACCACTAGCACCAATACTGCATTCATTGTTCGTAAATCATTACATGGCTTTTCAAATTGATATCAAATTCAAAAATATTATATCATACATACTAGCTGACCCGGCAAAGGTTGTTTTGCCATTAGGAATATAAAAATAGATTACGACCTACTCTCAGACCTAACGAACATACACAGAAAATTTCATAGCAATCGGTCGAGCCGCTTCGGAGCCGCTTGGGCATTTTTTCCAATGCCTTGCGCATTACTTAGTTGTTTTCCACTAAAAAGTAAAAAAATAAAATGAAAAATTCTTTCCAAAAACCAACTTCAAATGCCACTACAAAGAGTGAAACAATTTTTAATGTACACCAATTCGAAGTCGGGCAATGTTTCGTTCAATCACTAATAAGTACCTAGTCCTTCGTATTGTCGATATTTTTGTCGTTTCTTTGCACATCAAGTTTTATAATATGGATGGAGAATGGAGATCTTGATTTTCTAAGCGCCATAGGAAACTACATACAGCGTTCGCTAATTGGCATTTTCTTTTTGACGTGATAACGTTTAATAAATTGATGCACACCAGCAACGCACATGAAAAATTGTATCTAACGTTCCGCGTAACGTTCCACCTGAGCCTGTGCGTGCAAGCGAGAGCGCGCAAAAGCGATACAGAGGCACGATAAAACAAACGATAGAGAGGCCAATTATGACGTTAACACGTAAATCTATCGTCCGTAAACCGACTATACAGACAACATGCGCCTGCATGACATGTGCCTAGTCGAGAGTGGCGAGTGCTTCTGCGGACTGGCGGAGGAGAACCTCCACCATGTCTTGTGGGAGTGCTCCTTATACGAGGATCTCCGGTGCTTGCTGCTGGACGGGATCGTTCGCGAAGTTTCTGGCCCAGTTTATTATCAGGATCTCGTGGGTTCGGCGGCCAACTTCGGAAAGCTACGGGAGTTCGCGCACGCGTGGCATAAGAGGCGAAGCGGCTTGGAGTGACACAGAGAATTTATGCTGTGGACAGCGACGGCGCGGCGAGTTCGTATTTTGTATCGTCCTGCCCCAGAATGGGGAGAGTGAGTTCATAAGGACAAGGAGCGAGAGAAAACAACTTGTAGGGAGTCAAGAAGGCGCCCCGGGAACACGCCAAGAGCAAGTACCGAACGGGCGCCCTCCCGCGTTTCGGCCCCCCTAAAACCGCGAGGTTGATTGGGCCATGGGTGGTGGAGGGTTGTCCCTATACAGACAACAATTTTTTTTTATTAAGTGAACCGTAGCAATGTGCGTATGATGAAACAGAACTGAAAAACGAATATATACATAAGTATACGTAGAAAAAATATCAAATTACGCTCAATTTCGCACGAATATTCCAAGAATAGCATTGTTATCGTATTCCTTTTGATCGCGGTCCCGCTTGAAACAAGATGTTTTTATTGCGTTTCTCTCGTATCATTAATCACGCAGACATTGACCTATTGCCTTATCTCGAGACCCCCCGGGACACGCGTCACGACCGCGCCCACAAGTACCTACGTGTACGAACAGCATTCAACAATCAAGTGTAAGGTTTCTGCTTTCCGAACGTTTTTCATCCAAGCAAAATGTTTTTTGCGAAATACAGTGGAACCTCAGTACATACTTAAGTGAGAACTGGGCTAGCGAGAAAACTCACTTAATGATAATACAACGTGTACATAACGAAAAGTTGAAATAATATTTAAGGATACTTAGTGTACCTACCTAGTTGATAATGAATCATGCTTATTTTGTTTTTCCACATCATGGAAAAATAAATACTATAGGTACCTACCTACTATACCATTGAAGAATTTCTTAACGACAGAGATTCTTGGAATGATAAAAATATGCTTCCATCTCCTCACGAGATATATCTAAAAAATATGTTATAATTTTTAATACTTACTAAAGAAATCTTGTAATAAAACAATGACATTTTTGAAAAGAGTAAGTGCCGAGTTTCTTGCCAGTTCTTATCGGTGCAAACCTGCTTTCCGAACCTGGCGGTAGGGTTTTGACTTTTCATAAGAGCCTATTATTTAGGCCTATGTGAAAATAAATATTTCCATTTTCATTTTCAAATACTTATCTATGCTTATTTCAACTTAAATTTTGTACAGGGTGATTCCTTAACAAGTAAGTACACGTTGTATATTTGCCAGATCTCGTCATTGTGCCGTCCTAACTCTCAAGTCTGAAACTCGAGTTAGTGAGAAACCTCTTGAGAAAAAGAGATCTCGGTCCCTTGAGCTCTCACACAACCTACAGGCTTGACTGTAGGTTATTGTTATACCTAGTCACCTTGAAGGCTTGAGCATCACAGGAAACTGTTAGGAACACGTTAAATTCAGAACATATACTTAAAGATCAAAAAAAAAAATGATTGCGAACGCCTACAGCTACGGTGTCATATCGCGATCATTAATAACAAAGTAGGTAGGTACCTACCTAGATACCTACCCCATGAGAGCCAAAGATGCCAAAGAGCCCCTCCTAAGTAGTTTGATATAGGTAGGCTGTGAGTTGTGACTAGTGACCACAGAGCAAGGAATAACTTTATATTGACTTTGTGACAGACAAACAGTTGGACGGATGAAGTCGCAACTCGCGCCTTATGTAAAACATTTTGCCCATTTTGATAAGGAACCCTAAAAAGATAAAATACAAACTAAGTAAGTAAGTAGGTATGCATCTACCTGCAATAAAAGTATATTCGTTGAGAATCTTGGAATTATATTTTATTAGGCACCTATTATTTCAGTAAACACTGGTACCAAAATTTTTACATCAATCATGATAATGAAAATCAACTTTATTGTATTTTGGTTGTTCTGTTAATCCATTCGTCCCTTTCGGGGCAGGCAAAGGTCGGAGACCATACAGCCTATTCCACATTCGTGTGTATTTTCTTGTATTTTGGTTTCGCGCGATTTTTTTTTACCGGAAATAGGAAAAGGCATCTCGGGAATCGCATTCGTTTAAAATTTTTTTTTGCTTGTAAAAATAATTGGCAAAAGTTTTGGACTTTTAAATAAATTAATAAAATTATTTGTGCCAGATACTGATTAAAGCCATACTTATTATCTATACAATAATTATCTATTTTTGGCATAACAACAGCTTTTATCAACGTTACTAAAAAAAAAATATTTGCGGTGAACGTTCTAAAATATTCCAAAGGTTCATGTGACAGAGCAAGTGTCAAATGTCAACACGATTTCTGACGTTTATCAAAACGTCATTTCGTTGGTGTCCTGTGGTGACGTTTTGCTTTACAAAATTTGTAAATTTTGATGATACAATAATTCTAGATTTATTTCATGAAATTAAGTTAAAGTGATTACGCAATATAAAAATCAACGTAAGTTTTTACCATAACATCGTATTTTTATCTCATTAAATCGCCTTGCGTTGTACGTTGAGGTTATCTCCGGATTAATATAGGTAGTTAAAATTATTCAAACGTTTATTTACAGTATAGCCTAACTATAGTTATTTCAAGCTTCAAAATTGCGCTAAAGGTTGCTGCTTACTACTTGACCATCAAGGACTTACCACTGAGTGGTTTCGCATGCAGTAATGATGTGTAGCAAGTTTTAGGTACAATTTATACCTTCGAAGTTCGAAGTACCATAACATCTTCACAACGAAGCAAAAGCAACATCATATAGCTCAAATACAGTATTGGCATTTGGCATAAGCTCGTTCCTATCCCACAAAACAAACTTATCGATTTCAAAAACTTGTAAAGCAATAGCAATTTCATGTGAAATAAATGAATTTAACCTCACTTTTGAATTATTTTGTAGAACAGTACCTAAGTATTGGTTATTTTAGGTTTAACCAGACCTGAGCCAGCTTAGATATTATAAAATCTGTAACTAGCCCAGACTAGGAAATAAACTTGTGACCTTCAATTTAAATCTTACAGAGCCCATTGTGCGAGAGATAGTCAAAATGTGAATTTGCAAACTTCACACTACTTTTATGTCAACTGTCAAGAATAGATACTGGAAAACTTTCAAGCACACACTATCTTAGTTCTTAATTGCTACAAATGTACATAACTTTGCAGTAAAGGTCTATGTAGCGGCTACGAACATCCATAACTGTAAAGAGTACAGTGGGCTTGAACCCATTATGTTTAACATGTATAGGATTCATACAATTTATGATGTTGTCACATGGATGACAATCTCACTGCAATTTCACTCACACTTATGCATACAGACGTACATGTTATCAATAACATACAAAAATGTTTACAATTAGGTCATTGAATTGAAGCCGTCTGCATAACTATGCCGCTTAAATCTATAGCATGTTCAAAGCAGTTCTCACCGGTACATACAGATGTGTTTGGTGATTACTGCCTTTAAACTGACTACTTGACACTATTTTGATAACCTTTCCCATTTAACTGCGTTTCTTAAATACCCTTAACTGCTAAAAAGCAGATTAAACTGAATATAAATCAAACAACAAAGTTTGTACCTGCTTGTACTAAATATTGTGATTATTGGTTTGTATATAACTAAACTTTCTATTTACGATTATTTTTGGTATAGTGATGGTCTCAGACGGGGCATAGCTAACTCCTTTTTTTGTATCTCACGTTTTTAGCATGGATTATGAGCCGTGGGTGTTCATTATTATGTTAAATTAAATTTATTTTATATGAATCTGTTGTCACAGCCAATAATATATTTTTTTTATCAACCAACAAAAAAAGAGGAGGTTCTCAATTTGTCGGAATCTTTTTTTTTACACCCAGATTTGCCCTATACTAAATGAAATTACATAAGGTCCGTACAAGTTATAGCTGTGTGTGGATTAGATAAGATTGAGTTATTAATTAGGAATATGATTTTTATTTAATGATGTTAAAATAAGAGAACCAAAATCAGAAATAATTAAACTCTTTTTATGGCACGTGTTCTATTTATGAAAGATATTTTCCCCCTTGATATTAAATCTACAAATTAGCATTATGACAATAAGCCAATGGGTTAGGCTTGAACCTAATACCTTTAATTTTCAGCCCATCCCTACACCCTTCAGTGATGTATTGATGCTTCAAAAATTGATAAATTTTAGAATTATAGAAATCATGTACCTACAAAGTATGAAGTAACTTATTACGTTTTATTAATTATTTTTTGATACTTGTTGTTCCCATCTAATCAACTTTTGTCTGGTTATCATGACGATGTGAACTAATGACCTGTGTACGTCAACAGTAGGCGATGAGGCATAGAGTATGCTTGCGTATTGTCAGTACAGTTCTGAATACCAAAATGAGAAGTCACACATACCTAGATACTCTGGGCTCAGCCAGGTAAAAAATAATTAACAAGTAATGCTAGGCTTTTGTGTGTTTGTTTGTAATTTTAAAAGTTTTTCTTGGTTTTAATAATAGTTTTTATTTTCACTCTCAAATATTTTTTAACTGCACTTTCTAATAACATTTTACATTTTACATTTTAAACAATTAAGAAATGATGCTTGTGTTAAACCTTTATGATAATTTAAAAATGTAAGGTTGTTTTAGTGGTTTGTCTTTTTCTAAATGTTGGTTGTGGAAATTCAGCAGCGCATACTTTTACATAACATAAATGATGAAATATGTTTTTTTTTTGAAATTTATGTTTAACAAAAAAACAATTTGTCCACTATTTTTTAGCAGTTTTCTGGCTTTAGTTGTGCTAATTATTTATATATTTTCCGTTTTTTTATTTGTATATAATTTTCATTTTTCTTTTCTAATAGTATAATGGCACGAGCCCTCGACGGTAAAGCCCTGGCAAAGGAAATAAAAGATGAACTAAAAATAAAAATCAACGACTGGATAAGTGCGGGTCACAGAGCTCCATCTCTCCGTTGCATTATCGTCGGTGAAGACCCAGCTAGTCATACTTACGTTAAAAACAAAATCACAGCTGCTCTCAACATTGGAATTGAAGCACAGACTATTAAATACGATGAGAATTTAAATGAGGATGCGTTAATAAATGCTATTGAGTTGCTAAATCAGGATAAAGATGTTGATGGTATATTAGTCCAATTACCATTACCAAACAGTATAGATGAAAGGAGAGTGTGCAATGCAGTGGCCCCGGAGAAGGATGTGGATGGTTTTCATATAACTAATGTCGGACAACTGTGTTTGGATATGCCTACTATTGTTCCTGCTACTGCACTCGCTGCAATTGAAATGCTGAAAAGGTAAGTTTTTAAGTCCTATGTATCTTTATTAATTAGTTAATAACTAACATTAGCTAAGTACTTAGTATAGTTTTTATTTTTGTCTTTTACAGTATACTTTATAGAGTTTATAAAATTTATCAATTTTACCGAAAATAGCATCATTAATCAATTAAAAACAACAAACGTATAACTATTTAGGGTCTGATGACTTTGATGTTAGTGATTTTATTGTAAATGACTTTTTTATGAGATTTTGATTTTTTTTTCTGTATAAAAGCCTGATAGAATACATTCCAGTATATAAACTATACTCTTTAATATTCTGGATTCACTCCCGAATTCCAGCCATGCGCCAATGTAATACATTCCAGTATATAAACTATTCTCTATAATATTCTGGATTCACTCTCGAATTCCAGCCATGCACCAATGTTCCAGTTCGACCAGAATTTTATAGTTTCTGAACTGACTTCGGCTGCGGCTAGTTACCATACTGCGAACAAAGTCGCACCGAACAAGTGTTTAGCGTTCCGGCGCGATGCTGTGTAAAAACCGTTAGGGGCTACCCCTTCCAAATTAGTATGATGACATCTTCAGCTGCATCATCACTTACCATCTGATGAGATTGCACTAAAACTTAAATTGAAGAGTATAAAGGTGCTTAATCCAGAATCTGTCCAGAGTCGTCTCTGGACAAATTCTATAAAGATGTCAATAGAAAGTTCAAAAGTTACTACTAAGTTACTTATTACTTCCGTACAGTAGACATAAATATAAACCCTATTACTCATTTGCAATGAATTCAGGGACTTTGGTTATTATACTATTACTCATTTGCAATGAATTCAGGGACTTTGGTTATTATAAACATAATTAATTAATTTGCCTTGACTTATTTGTAAACATTATGTAATATTAATGCGTAATTGCTTGTTAATTGTTCAAGTGCATTCATTTCTCGGTTCAGTGTTAAAGATAAGGCCGCTTATTATATTATACTGATAGTGATATACTGTCTCTACCCTTTTTTAAGGCCTACTCTACTCTCTCTATTTGATCACTTTTTCAAATTATTTTTAACAGACTTTACAATATCTTCAATACAATCTAGATACTTACAATTTTTGCGGAGTAATTAATACTAGCTTCTATGGCTATAATCAATAAATAATAATTAAAAATAAAAAATTAAAAAGTCGACTAACATTTATTTATTTTTGCTCGATCCTACGGAACCCTTCGTATGTGTCCCAACAGTACAAGTTTAATCAAAATCTGTTCAGGAAATCTCATGATTTTAAGGGCTGTTAAGGCGTTAAAGGCTTCTTAATTTTCGACATGCTGTCAATTGTTTGTCACTTGTTTAGTTTTTTCCATCACCTAGGTTCAAGATCGAGACGTTCGGTCGGAACGCAGTAGTGGTGGGCCGGTCGAAGAACGTGGGTCTACCCATAGCGATGATGTTGCACAGCGACAGGAACCACGACAGCGGACTCGGCATGGACGCGACCGTGACGATATGTCACAGGTACACGCCGCCCGAGCAATTGGCGGTGCACTGCCGCAACGCAGACATTATCGTCACTGCTACAGGTTTGTTATGATTCTTATTACATGGAATACCCAAAAAAGAAGTAGATATAGATTTCAAGATCAAGACGTTCGGTTGGAACGCAGAAGTTGTGGGCCGGTCGAAGAACGTGGGTCTACCCATAGCGATGATGTTGCACAGCGACAGGAACCACGACAGCGGGCTCGGCATGGACGCGACCGTGACGATATGTCACAGGTACACGCCGCCCGAGCAATTGGCGGTGCACTGCCGCAACGCAGACATTATCGTCACGGCTACAGGTTTGTTTTTTTCTTATCACATGGAATACCCAAAAAAGAAGTACTTAGATATTAAAGATCGAAAGTTCGGTCGGAACGCAGTAGTGGTGGGCTGTCGAAGAACGTGGGTCTACCCATAGGGATGATATTGCACAGCGACAGGAACCAAGACAGCGGGTTTATTGTGTTTCTTATTATGCGACTGTTCAAATAGTCGTTCAAGTTCCGTATCTAATAACGTAGCGAGATGATGAAGAAGCCAGCGGGACTTGACAAAGTAACGGTCGTTTGGCGTTAACGCCAGTAGACAAAAATGTATGGGGCAAACCACGTGACTGTAGAAAAACCACGACAGAATGTTTGACACGACACTGTGTTTGATACTGTCAGCTGTCAATTGTCAAGCGAAGTACGCTAAAGTTATCTACAAGGTCTGCGAGAACGCCAGGGAGCGTTCAAGTTGTCGTAATCGATTATTATTTATCAAACACAGCGTGTTTAGTACCATTCTGTAGTGGTTTTTCTACAGTCACGTGGTTTGTCCCATACATTTTTGTCTACTAGCGTTAACGCCAAACGACTGTTACTTTGTCTAGCCCCGCAGAGGGTCCATTTACCTACTACTACTACTATACAAGTAGATGATTAATGGAACTACAGCTGTACATGCTAATATTATAAAGGCGAAAGTTGTGGAAGGGGGTTGTCCAGGAACTACTGGTTTCAAATGAAAAATTATTTTTGTGTTGGATCTTTTATCCATTTATTTATGAAGGCAAACGACAAATAGCAGCGGAGCGTCAATCATTGAAATCATACACCTATAAAGTGTTATTAATACTTAGTTGACTGTTTGTATTGTGTTCATGTATTGAAGTTTTGTGTTATTTGGTAGGTGTACCTAAGCTCATAAAGGCGGGTATGGTGAAGCCGGGAGCTACTGTCATCGACGTGGGCATCACAAGGGTCACCGATGAAAACGGCAAGACCAAGCTAGTGGGCGACGTGGACTATGATGGTAAGCAATGTTTATGTACTGAATTTTTACCTTTGTAGATGCAGAAAAACCGTCTTGGGAGACTGTCTGCCTGTTACCGGGACTTTTTGGATCTATCTCGAAAGCATGATGAATTATTATTTTCACGAAACCTTCTTTTGGTGTCAATCGATCCTGTTTGTTATGATAATCAACAGCTTGAGATACGTTCGATAGGTCGTATTAGGCTATTTTTCATACTACTACATGGCAAAACAACGTTAGCCCGGTTAGGTACGAATAGTATAAATGATTCTACGTGGTATGAAAGAGAATTAGCTTTTTTATTGTCTTACCAGCAAAGACGCACCGCCAATCGATTCAGCGTTCTGGTGCGATGCTGTGTAGAAACCGTTGGGGGTAAATTTACTTACCCTTTCAAGTTAGTACGATAACATCTGAGACTGCATCATCACTTACCATAAGATGGGATCGCAGTCAAGTACTAACTTGTATTTTTTTTTCGCAATCTAGCCCCAAAGTAGTATAGAATATATAAAAAAAATTAATGTTATATCTTGTTCTCTCAGAGGTAATCAAAGTGGCGGGTGCTGTGACCCCAGTTCCCGGGGGAGTAGGCCCCATGACAGTGGCCATGCTTATGCACAACACCTTCCAAGCAGCACAGAAGATGGCAACAGTAGTGTTAAAATAGGAGCAAAAACGTGTGCGGTTGATTCTCGTAAATAAAATTGTACATCGCTCAAACATCGCCAGTGAAGATAGCAACGCAACCATCACCAGCCAGTCAAAGCCTTGGCTGCGTAACCGATGCTAATATTAACCAATCAAAGCCCTCGCGAATCGACCGATGCAAGCATTAACCAATCAGTGCCCAAAATATAACTTTGTCGATTCTAAAAGTATTTTTGCAGAATCACTCAACAGGAATTTTAACCTTAGAAGTATAATGGTAAAGTTAATAATCCTTCGGTCGTAACGCTTTATCTTTTAGTTCACATTTGTTCAACAGGTGTACAAGTGAAAATCAACTCTAATAGTCTGGTTCTAAGGTTAAAATTAGTATAACATTAACAGTGTCGCTACATAACGATTTCTACCTGACAAAGATTCAATGACAATTTAGTTTTCAGAAAGAATTATGAAGTTATTTGTAATGTAAATGCTTAATTCACAGACCTTAGTAGAATTTAGATAGGAATCTCGTACAATTCGACGTTAGTCAGGTTAGGTAACGAACTCGTATAAAAGTGCCTCATATTTATTAATTTTATAGAAAGGGAATAACTACGAATTTGTAAAAGTGATCGAGTGATGTATCTCAGAACATTATTATTAACAAAAATCTTTAGAAATCCTTTTCAATATTATAAGTTGTGTAAGGCCCGGTTTCCACCAAAGCGGAGCGGATCGGAGAATGTGTTTGAGTAACCAATCAGATTTCGTCATTTTGACATCTCCGAAATTGAGGGGAGAGGAGATGTCGAAATAGCAACATCTGCGGGGCTAGACAAAGTAACAGTCGTTTAGCGTTGACGACAGTAGATAAAAATGTATGGACAAACCAAGTGACTGTAGAAAAATCACGTGACCGAATGAAAACAAATAAAAGCAGAATCTACTTTATGCTTAGCGTTGTTCACTGTCGGCTGTTAATTGTCATGCGAAGTACGCTAAAGTTATCTACAAGGTCCGCGACAACGCCAGGGAGCGTTCAAATTATAGTAGTCGATTATCAAACACAGCGTGTTTTCCTCTATTCGGTCACGTGGTTTTTCTACGGTCACTTGGTTTGTCCATACATTTTTGTCTACTGTCGTTAACGCCAAACGACTGTTACTTTGTCTAGCCCCACTGATTGGTTACTCAAACACAGCTCCGCTCCGCTTATAAGGAAACCGGGACTTAATGTAGCATATTATCAGTTTGCAAAGTGCAATCAACTTTTTTTTGTTTATAGGTTGTAAGTAAAAGAAGTATTATTAAGGTACCTCTAGATAAGTTATGTTCTTATGATGACGTTTGACGTTGTTAAATTATTATTGATACATACATATTTTATATTTTATATAATAATCTTGCCTTAAATTATATTACAATTAATCACTTCGAAATTAAGTAAGTACTAAGTAAGTAAGTATTAAGTAAGTACTGATCTGATTTCGATAACATTGCAATGGGACCAAATCTATTTTATTTTGTTTTTATCTATTGTCCTGTCTACTAGATATGTAGGTTTATTAATTTTAGGTTATGTTACTTTAGTGGAGTTTGATTAATGCATTTTCCCTGTAATTGTTTACATTATGTATTTTTTATTTGTAACTTAATAATTATCTAATGTTATACTTATAATTTTTGTATACCGCTCTTAGTTTCTAAGGTATCCGTCAAAATGACAAAATAAAGAAAAAAATAGAAACTAATTATATAAAGCTTGTGTTTTACTTACCTGCCATCGTAATTAATGCTTAATGAGTATGAATTTTCCGGAAAATTGGACAGAAATTCCGGTATCCTGTTTTAAGGATACCGGCCGTAAAAACCTTAAAGCGTACAAGTAGGGACGATCCGAGTCCCAAAATAACGTAATTATTTTGTTAGTAAATGCGACCACGTACGGTCCCTTCATTTAGGGCCTTATACGTGTAACGTGCCGTCCCGACTTTAATAAGATTCTGTACATTACTTCTGGATTTATTTGTGTGTATTAAGGCCCTAGACGGTTTTTACTATTGAAAATGAAAATGAAAAATCTTTATTTTCACATAGGCCCAATTAATAAGCTCTTATGAAAAGTCAAAACTCTACCGCCAGGTTCGGAAAGCAGGTTTGCACCGAGAAGAACTGGCAAGAAACTCGGCACTTGCTCTTTTCAAAAAAAATGTCATTATATACAATTTCTTAAATAATATCAATAATTAATACATAATTTTTAAGATATCTCGTGAAGAGATGGAAATATATCCCTATCATTCCAACAATTCTTGTCATTAAAAAATTCTTCAATAGTATAGTAACCCCGACTTATTAGATGTTTTTTGACAGTGACTTTAAACCTGTGTAAAGGTAAGTCCAAAACAGACCTCGCTCCTCGCTCTTACGGATACCATGGTGGGTGCGACAGGCAGCATTGCCAAAAAATATCACAGAAAACGACGTTTTACCTAATTATTTACTACCAAAAAACTAAGTCGGTTGTAAAAAAATTGTTGTCAATACAAATTAAGAAAGTACATGTATATTATATCCATTTCGATATAAATTAAAAAAAAATTGGAGCTCCTTTTGGAAAAACTTTCGATTATCGAGAAAATTTCTTCCAATATCGCGTTTATGTTCCTATGCGAATTTAAACTAAAGATCCCAAATACAATAATGACGTAAAAATTTAAAATAATTGTCAGTATAGTTTTAACTTGCACTAAAAGTTGCTTAAAACCCCGTTTAGTCCGTTAATAAGATCTTGTTCATTAGTTCTGGATTTATTAGTGTGTAACAACCCTAACATTTTCTTGTCTGGCCCTAATAACCTAGGCTAATTATTGTATATGTGTTGTTATTCAATTAAGTATAGGTACAAGTTATAGAGAGAATCTCACTTGGAGCTTGCATCAAGTCCGGAAGTTATAGTGGAAACCTAATAAAGTTGCCGCTATCTAACTTAAGTAACTTACGAGTAGGTAATATAACGGGTAGCAGGCGATATTAACTTAAGTAGTTGCCTCTCCAACTCAAACGCATATGAAAAATCGAAAATGAAAATGAAAAATCTTTTTTTTCACATAGGCCCAATTAATAGGCTCTATTGAAAAGTCAAAACTCTACCGCCAGGTTCGGAAAGCAGGTTTGCACCTATACTTACCTAATGGAAAAGTCAATACTACATATACCTACTTACCTAATAGAAAAGTCAAAAATCGGGATCGAACCTGGAATTGAAATTGAAAGCCGAATTCTTTATACCACAGGCACTGATATCTATTATTCTAGTACGCTGGATCAAAGTACATTCTTTGTAATTGACAGTTCATTTTTGTTTTTGGTTGGATGCGCCCTCTAAAAGGTCCACGGTACTATATTGGCATTTGTTGCAAGTGACCGTCGTTTTGAATGTAATTTATTTTAGTTCCTTGGACGTACACACGTTACGCAACAATCAGCGCCAAAATGGCGAAAATCAAGTGTCTTCATTTTTATAACGTTGACAGTCTGAGGTCCAGCGTATGTACTATTGGAACGAAGTTCCTTATCGCGCGTTGCGAAAGGGGGCTAGACGGAAAAAATCAAGACGAAAAGTTGTAACGACACTTTTTGCTATTAAGCTATTGTAAGTTGTGCGGCGTGCGCATGTTTCTCTGTCTGTCTCTCTCTCTCTTTTATATTCCTTCACTTATTAATCGAAAGGAACTTCGTTCCATCCGGGTGTCCCTTGACACCTCTCAAGTTTTTTTATATTAAAAGGTAGGTATTATACTAATAATAGAGGTCAGTGACCACAAGGCATCATTGCTTTTTAATCGTACTTGAAAGGAGTAAAGTGAACTCAACTCTATCAGTTTCTACACGGCAACTCACTGGAACGCTACATCGCTTAGCGTTGCCTTTTGACGTGACAACGTCTTATAAATCGATAGAGCCGGCTGCACGCACAAAAAAACATGACTCATCCGGCGTTACCTCGCTCATGCGGCGTTACCTCGCTCTGAGGCGTTCCATGTAAGGCTTGAAGTGCAAGCGAGAGTTGTCACGTTCAACTATCGTCAGTAGGTAAACCGACTTTACAGACAACCAATTTTTTGATGGTAGGGTGGTAACAAGCCAAGGCCGAAACTCCCACCAGATCAGATCAGAGCCAATATAGAAATTATGCCGCCGGTGGGTATCGAACCCGCGACCACCCATCGAACCAGTGTTATATTCTAACTATTTTAATCTCCGAAGCAAAGTTATTGCTGAATTTATTAAGACGTCTGGCCTGTTGGATGCTTTTTGCTCACAATTGGCAAGTAAAACGGGCTAACTACCTAGCAAGTAAAACGTGCTAAAGGCTAAACATTATATCCTGTTAAGTAAGTAATATATTCTAGAATAATCTCCCATGTCATCGCCGCTTGTCCAGCCCGTGAATTTAATATTATCTCTCCTAACACGTCACACTCTAATGGCATCTTCATACTGACATTTTTCCAAGCCTGGTTTTCTATACAAATGTTGTAATTATTATTATTAGCATTATACGCGTTGATTTATTAAGTAACTAGACCAGTACCTACTAGTGTTAGTACTACTGTAAGATATGTTAGGTATACTGAAGTGATTAAGTATGTGCTTCGACAAAATTAGGCTTCTTTATAAAACTGTCAGTAACATGATTATGAATAAGAATTGAACCCAAAAGACAGTTTTCATTCATCTGCAGTTTAAAAAGACGAGAAGGGACATAGTGCTTACACCTGTCCACGCTTATCTGAGTAGGTATCTCTGTAGATAATTCATTACAGAATCCGGTTATTTCTAAGACTTGAGAAACCGAAAAATACGAACCAGAGACCTAAATTATTCGTCACTTTTTATAGCTAATGGCCAGCTCATACAAAAAGTCATGCAGCGACATTGACTACTAAGTAGGTACCTACTTAACTATTTAACATCGTATGACTCGTTAAGAAGCCTCTATAAGCTGCATCTCTAAAAGATTTTTCCTGATGATCATGTGCGCTCGGTTTTCAAATCAAACAGCTCTATTCCGAAGTTTTGATTTTTTGGTTTTAGTTCTCTTATTCCTTACTTATTATTGATACTTAGTTCCTAACGTTATACCTACCTACTCTGTGTGCGGTGGTATATATGTACCTACATAGGTACTTGAGCGTTCCCGCTGCCAGTGTGAAGCGTCACATTGTCGCAGCCCGCGCCGACAGCAAGATTGATAGCTTCTTCCATTGCAAACTGTTTTAGCGCTTTTAGCTAAACCAATATTTGAGCTGTACTGCCCATTATATCTACCTAGTGCACTGCATAGCTGCCTACATCGCAGTCTTGAAGATGGTAATTAGTTGTACACGTACCAGGGTATAATTAGTAGGTACATTTCGATACAACTTTTTTTTTAGAAGATAGGCTTGCGCTTGACGACAATCATACCTGATGGAAAGCAATGATGAGGTCTAAGTTGGCGCGCTTGCCTAGAAAATGCCTATTCACTCTTCTCTGGAAGGCACCCAGATTGTACTTGGTTGGAAACACGAAGGCTGGAAGGACGTTCCACACCTTAGCGGTTCGTATCAGAAACGTGGAAGAAAAATGTTTCCTGCGAATTTGTTGAAAGTATGTCATTTTTCACGAGTTTGCTTATTCAAACCGAAGGCGCGGGCCAACAGTAGAGATCACAGACCAGGGAATATCTTATTATTGTCTGTTTTTCTGTGGTAGAGATGAGTGGAGATGACAATTCTGCACGTGCAATGAAATACATTAAAAAACATAAACACAAAAAAAATACAACGAAGGGTAATCATTTAAACTAACTTAATTTTAAATTGAATTGATGAAGATATTAATAGGATTTACGCTGTATATGAATCATTTCATAAAAATGTATATTTTACATTGGTTGCCTGGAAGAAATCGCTATGTAGAGATTAGGCCGCCAAGTTCTACTTCTACTCCTAAATTTGTGTTTTCATTATTTCATCATTTTTATATTTTTATTCTGTGGTGTGCAATAAAGTGTTTATTTAACTATCTATGTTGAATGCAGAAGGAAAACATAAACGCACTAAGTAGTAGATACTCGTAGAACGCGTATAAGGCCCGGTTGCCACTAAAGCGGAGCTGTGTTTGAGTGACCAATCAGATCTCGTCATTTCGACATCTCTCGCCTCAGTTTCGGAGATGTCAAAATGATGAAATCTGATTGATTACTCAAACACAGCTTCGCTCCGCTCCGCTTTGGTGGAAACCATGTAAACAAATTCTGCCACCTGATAGTCTGGAAAGAATGTACTTAAACTCTGATATTTATTTAAGCGGGCAGCATTTGTTGTGGATAAGCACATGAGGCACAGCGATGAAAACGTTTTTCTTACTCAATCAATCAATCAATCAGTTTATTTGCGTAAAAACATGTCAAATACAGATGTTATTACAATTATAATAAGCGTATCAATATTTCTACCTTTTTAACGCATGCAAAAGTTACAAAAGTTCCTTATAAAGTAATCTATATTAAGTTTTATAAATATAATTAATTTGCCGATATTAATTTAACATAAAAAACTATAAATGAATTATTAAACTCCTATGAAATAGGTTAATCGCTAAATTAGATTAAATATTCTTCAATGGCCCCCAAAACGTATGCTCACATTAAAAAAAAAAAGGTAACCCCTACCTAACACAAAAGTTCAGGAACTAAATGCAAAGTATTCGTTCCCAATGCCAATGAGGCGGCTTGCGGCGACCGCCTACGGAGAAAATCAACGTGTTTACGAGGAATCCACCATCCCTCCCTCATTTCGTATTCACCCACGTATCCACACGTTACCCGCAACACTGGGAACGAAAAACTGGGCGGAAAAAAGAAAACTAGTAATGCACTTAATCGTCGGCTAAACGTTGTTCCAAATTTGCATCTGCTTATTACGGAAAGTACGTTTGTGGCTGCACGAATATTCAGTAGTTATTAGTTATTCACAGTGGTTATTTAGTATTTACCCTATTGCTCGAGGGTGAATGCCTAGGGCGGCAATCTGAGTGGGGCGGCTAAAGCTAGAGAGTTATAGATATTTTTAACTTTTAATAATTAACGTAAATTATGCAATGCACATTGCACAAAAGTACCCATGCTTGAAGCACAACTTGAAGTATGTTTTCGTCTATGTATACCATGCAGCAGAATCCTGCGACTCCCAATTTGGTGAGTGTGCTCAGGAACTACGTAACCTTGTGTCTCCTTCACCTTTCTACCATAGGACTGCAAGACGCCGAGAGCGGTGGCATCCTTATGTGGTTGACATCCAACCAACTCGAACCGCTAAGGTGTGGAACGCCCTTCCAGCCTCCGTGTTTCCAGCCAAGTACAATCTACAATCGGGGTGCCTTCAAGAGAAGAATGAATAGGCATTTGCTTTCCATCATGCATAACTGTTGTCATATTTAGCAAAACGGCTAATTTTTTTATCCAGCCTATAAATCTATCTCCGTTCCCAGTCAAATTATAATATTAGTTGATGCCATAATATAATCAGTGATCATATAAGTGCCTACTAGCAAAATCTATGGTAACATTGTAAAAGCGTTATTCGAGAAAAAAGGTACCCGAAAGGTTTTCGCTTTCCGAATGGGTTTTACGAATAAATTCGGTATTCGTGACGAATACGGAATACTGATGGACGCGTGTAGCTTTTTTAACGCACATCAATTCCCGTGTCAGCACAAAGGAAGGTGTTCGAACATCCGGAATGTGGGCCCAACGTCCAACGCTCGGCGCCCGCTGGTGAAAATGGAAAAAGCTTCCAGCAACAGCTTTTAAGGGCATGAAAAATGTATAGCAGAGTTGTTGGGAGCGTTAATATTTGTCCGGGTAGCTAAAACAAGAATGATTGAAGAGTGTCTACAACTGAAAACTCGTTTACTGAGTTTAAAATGTAAAAATATACATGATAATTAATATTACGAGTAACAACAGACCAGAATGAACCAGGAATGCCTTAGGTTAGGTTTCCGGTATTTTGCGAAACTCATTCCTATACCATTTTCCATTACGTTATGATTACAATAAATTACTTTTTTTGTCACTACACACGTTTTTTTGTGTTTAATAAAATACATATTTATTTAACTCGATTAACGGTGTATTTAAGCGATTTTTAGTGACCTGCAGTTTTATGACTATAAAGAAAATTACTTTCTGACGTCATGTATTTTGGCTTTTTAATCTAAATTCTCTGTGAAGCAGAAGTAACTTCAAAATTGTGTGAGAAGTAGCTTCAAAATCTCCAATTTTCAAATATTTATCGGAAACTACAATTTATGTAATTGTAATTAAAGTGTTTTAATGTGTCGGTAGTAAAAATATTCAAAAACTCTCAGAACGGTTTTTTGATAACTGGCTTAGTTTGTTAGTAATTATGTAAACCGTCGTTTTTCTGTTATATTCTTCCGCAACGCTGCATGTTGCACCCACCAACGTATTTGTAAGCTTAAGAAGGACAAAAATAAAGATTCCGACGAATTGAGAACCTCCTCCGTTTTTTGAAGTCGGTTAAAAATAAATTCAGTAAATCGTCTTAAACACCTTTTTATACACCTTAACTTACATAAAACCTACTCGGTTAACGTTTACAACCTACCTCAACTATCACTTACCGGTAAAAGCCGTCAGCTTTCATAATTTTCTTACCAACGTGCCTCCGCGTTTCAACCGTCAAGCCCAACTGACTGCCAACGGATATTGCGAGCGACGCCAACGGACAGCTACAAGAACTTAGAAAGACATAATGCAATACGCCTTGTAAATCGTTGGACGAGACATCCTCGACAGCTGTCTCCGGCAAGCGACTAGCATACCCAGTGTCTAGGAATAGACATATACCTTGGATATGGCGGACGGCACGAAAAAAATGTCGCCAGTTAATCGGTGCCAAAAACATTTGTTTTGCCACCAAAAGTAAGGCCACGCCGTAGTTCGCTCAGCGGCCACCTATAGAGTTTTGGCAGATAGCGCTACTGTTTGCTTGTACAAAAAAGGTTTACCTAAATCGTTCGGATGCCCATATCCTGACTTTTTTATCGGTGGTTTAGGTACCTACACTAAATTAGTTTTAGCTGAAGCAAAACCTAGTAGAATAAAGGTATGTCCTAGGTTATGCACTGCGTTCTAATCGCTTTAAAATAATATGCACTGCGTTCTTAATCTTTTTAAAATAAATAAGTAAAATATTTTTCCTAGATGAACTGCCACTTGAATATTGGTTTTCCCAACCATTCCCGTAGGAACCATTGGATTTATCCGGTATAAAAAGTAGCACATATTTAATCCAGGGTATAACCTATCTCCAATCTTAATTTCAGGCAAATTGGTTCAGTACTTGCGATGTGAATGAATAAAAAACACACATACACACAAACTTTCGCCTTTATGATAATTATTAAAATTCTCACTTAGGGATATGAAAATTGTTTACGTCCTCTTCTCAGACCTACTGTATTAACGAAAAAATTATAAAAATCATTCAAGCCGTTTTGGAGGAAATTTAATTCTCGTCTCACATGATATTATCACAGATTAGTAAAATCATTTCTCGTGTCACATGAGATTTTTTTCTTTTGAATTGCCTTGCCTTTTAAACTAAATCGCATTAATAATTATTATTACACTCGCACAAATTCAGTAGTGTAGTTGAATCATGTAATTTGCTGTATTAACACCTTATCTACCTTACTCTTAGATATATTCAAATATCTTTAAAAGCTAAAGATATTCTTCTCGTCTGCCCGTGCAATTTATACAAAATCCAATCCAGTGCAGCCCATAAATTAGATGGGTTCCCGTGAGTAAATAAATGAAGTAAATGTATATTAGGGCACAGATGGATGGGTGCAGAGCGGCGACAATTGCAGTCTGCCCTGATACGGAGCGGTATTGTGTAGTATTGCCTCGGGGATATATTGTATGAGTGGGCGTAAGGCATAAGAGGAAGCGATATTCAATAAAAGATCATTTTGGCCCGCATACATGGATGCAGAATGGCGACAATTGCAGCCTGCCCTGATACGGAGCGGCATTGTCTCGGGGATATAATGTATGAGTGGAGCGTAAGGCATAAGAGGAAGCGATATGCAATAAAAGATCATTTTGGTCCACATAAATGGATGTAGAGGGATGACAATTGCAGAATGTTCTGATAAGAAATTGTGTTAATATTGCAGTGGGGATATAATATTGTATGAGTTGGGTGTAAACTCAGAGTATACTGTGATGATTAAACTGCTCCTAGAGGTCTTGACCGCAACATAGCCGGTCCTAAGCCCGGATAAATGTTTATCGTTGGGCTAACCACTCGACATAAGAAAAAATTCAAATTGATGTGAATTCGGACACAGAAAAAAATACCGGACCGCTTTTAACCCGACGACTCCAGCAAAGGAAAAAGGGTAAACGATTTTGCAGACCAAAAAAGCGTTGGGCCGATGGCGTGGAAGAAGACTTAAGGAGCATGGGTAAATACACAAACTGGGCGCAGGGAGTTGAAGGACCGCGACAAGTGGTGGAATATTGTGGAGGAGGCCAGGGCCCACAAGGGGTTGTAGCGCCACAGGATAGATTAGTTGCGTGTGAGTCAGGAAGTGACAAAATATTAATTGAATGGTTCCAATAAGTACGTAAAGTACCTACCTAAATTAGGGGACATAATGGATGACACTGCGAATAGCGACGAAGCGATGTAGTTAATATTTTAGTAGGATGCATAGGTATTTTGAGAAAGTTATATTGAACTTTGCATAATATAGCGAGACAGCTGCGTGAGTTATTGCCCGTGTCACTGCGACTTATATGATAAACAAATTGCATAAAGGCAAAACTTTTGTTTCAAACTATTTTCTTGCGAACAGCCAGAGTACATCAGTTAGAACAACAACGATGACAATATTATCAACGTTACTATAACAGTAACTGCAATTGTCATTTATCTCAAACGCTTCTGGTCCGGACACGTAACAATGCATTCGAGCCTAAATTGGACCAGCCCTGATATGTAGTGAAGCTGATAGCTAACAAGCATTACGAACGCAATAAGCTACCAAACAATATGTACCGATGGCAACAGTGTTTAAATTGAGAAAAGTGCCAGCGGATACGTTTTTCACATCAGTTTCAGTACCCTTAGTAAAGACTTGCATAGTTGCAGATATCGAAACTTTCAAGTTTTTGAATATCGAAAATTTTATTTTTAATTTGGTCCAGTATGTATAAAAAGAAAAGTGACTGTCTGACTGCCAGATATATCAACGCCTAGCTCATATTGTGATCTATACCCTGAGAAAATATTTTTTTAATTAACTCATGGGGGTACGGTAAGGGTTACGCAAGCAAAGTAAGGGAGTGCCCTCAAGTTTTCAATAAATATGTACAGGATAAAGAGAAAAGTGTTTGAATAACAAAAAAAAGAATAAAAAGCTTTTCAGTTCAACCATACTCCGTAAAAAACTGCATTTACGCAATAAGTAATATTCCTAGGTATTGTATATGGATGTTTGTAAATAGTTATAAAAACATCCCAGAGTCGAGCAGAATTTAAAGTTTCGTAGCTAAAGTTACGTAGCAGTTACGTAGCAGTTGCGTAGCAGTAACGTAGCTGTTGCGTAGCTAATACTGCATGATACATTAAAGAACCTCCTTTTTCTTGAGGTCGGTTAAAAAGGAGAAGAATTGGTGCTATCACTCTATCTTTCGATGCACGAAAACGAATTTATGGTACCTGTGTCAACATGTGCTAGGGGTTTAGTTACCTACCCTGATTTAGTGGGGTTCGTTTGAACGAATAAACTAGTATTTTTATACGGAGGCAGCGAAACTTTTTGTAAAACGAATTGACCTGGCAATCCTGTGCGGAAATGCAACTTGAATTTTTGATACTGGAAATACGCAGAACTTTTTGATTGCAAATGTTTCAATAGGGACAAGTCACGACCAAGTACATTACTGTAATAGTATCATTAAGTACACACTGCTTCATTGTGATTTCTGATAGCAATTGATTATGAAATACACGTTTGCTACGTTTTTGTACAAACAAACGGAAATACTCGTACTTATACGTGTTTTAACCACAACCGACTTCAAAAAAAGGAGGAGGTTCTCAATTCGTCGGAATCTTTTTAGGGTTCCGTACCAAAATGGTAAAATGGAACCCTTATGGTGCGACTTTCTCCGTCTGTCTGTCCGTCTGTCTGTCCGTCTGTCTGTCCGTCACACTCGATTATTTCAGTAACTACCGGAGCTATCGATATGAAATTTGGAATAGTTGTGTATATTAGTGGCCCAATGACACTGGAATTAAAAAAAAAATGGAAATTATTTTTGTGCTTATTTAAAAAGGGGGGAAAATCGGAGGGTTGAAATTTAAAAGTGAGATAACTGTACTGTGTGGGGTATCATATGAAAGGGTTTACTTTGTACATTCTAAAACCGATATTTAATTATTTTTAGTCATGATAGTTTTTGATTTATCGGGGAAAATGTCTAAAAAAATACCGTTCCCCCCCCTTATCTCCGGAGTTTACCAATCGAAAAATCTCAAATAATTATGGTCAATAGGAACTTACGTATATTTTACAGGAAAACTATAGCCAATGCTCTAACTAGCATAGTTTTTTTGATATTGACAATAAACCTCTACAAACAAAGTTAGTTTTGCGGTTCATTAACAAAGGTAATTATTACCGTTTTACATCTTTGGTCGTTACAGTTTTGGTCGTGTTACATCTACATTGAGTACGGAACCCTCGGTGCGCGAGTCCGACTCGCACTTGGCCGGTTTTTTTTTAATAATATGCATGAAGGGGATAAAGCTCTACTTCTATACTGGACTTGAGACTGTCAACGTAAAAATGAAGACAATTGATTTTCGCCATATTGGCGCTGATTGTTGCGTAGCCTGGCGTGAGCGTCCATGGAACTAAAATAAAATGATATTCAACAAGACGGTCACTAACAAATATCAATTTAGTAACGTGTGCTTCAAATCGGCACAAAAAAATGAACTGTCAATTGTATAGAATGTTTGATCCAGCGTACTATAGTAGTGTTGTTAACTCGCTGCAGACTGGGTCATAAATCATTCGAGTGTTTCGCTTTTGTTGTTTTGCAGTAATGCACAACTCAACAAAGAACAATTATAGGGATCAGTGGTATAAATTTAACAAATGAAAACTTTTACAATAATAAACAGAACAAAAACATGACAAGTATTCAGTTGATAAAAACTTTTTGCATTTAAAATTATTAACTTCCATTTCTAAAATGACAATGAAATTTTATTCCAATAGCTTGTCTTGCATGCCAACTATGAAAATTTTAAAATCGACATTGTATTTTCAGGAAACAATGGAACTTGAAGCTTGTGAACTAAAACGAGACAATAAGTTCCATGTTCCGAGCGGGATGGGATAGATATCTTATTGACTCAATTCAAACTGGCGCAGTCAGTTCCACCGATAGTTTGCGCTTTGTGAAGATAACCCTGAACTCTTGTACAACTTCGAAAGAGATTTTTAAGTCATTTGTTATTTTGACGTTGCAATAAATTTTGATATAGCGTAGAACTTTTCATTTACAATTATTAAGTGGTATTAGATAATTGAATCATAAGAGTGTACTGCTTTCAGGATTAATGTGTTTAGCTATTTTTGCGAGTGGATTTGATTATTTCACTAAGTTAGTAAATTTCATTATATCACTGTAGTAAGTAAGTTTCATTGTTTTACTATAGTAAGAAGGTGCCGCGGCTTCGCTCACGTTATCTCTATTTTACAGGGTGTACGGGGTACAATTAGGAGTAAAATACTATTTATTGGCATCCACGTTATATAATTATATCAATATCATCTTATACTACAAAGACTTGGCGAATCATCGTTTTGTTAAAAGGCAGTCTTTATATATAAAACTAAAACATTCACCACAGTTAAAATAATAATTATTCTTGATACAAAATAATACATTAATTTCAATGACATGAAAGACCTAAATTGTGGGCAATATACTCAAAATAAACAACAAAAATAATCGATCATAGAGCTTAATTACATCCACCATAAATTAACACCAAAGTAGCAACACAACATTTGATGTCAATATAATAAATAATAATTTGTCATATTCCTCCAATAACAAACGCGGCTTATGTAACATTTCGGGGGATAACAGACCTATTATTCAACAGCGCAACAATAAAGCAACCCCTTTGAATAAATCACCATTGATAACCCGAATAGTAACTAACAATATAATTGGCCAAACATAATCGACTCAAGGATGTCATCCGATACTATCCATATCACCATATCCTATAATCTCGAGTGTAATAATTGATGGCATAATTACATACACAGGATTCGGTCATGAGTAATTAGGGGTGTACGAAAACAATAAAGAATTAGTACCGAGTATCGATGTTTTGGTATGATCCGAATCTTTAATTGATTTCCATAATGTATGAAAATATGGATATGTTGATTTTTTTCATTGGAAAAATAAATATGCTAATTTTTATTTAATATTTTTATAGGGTGAATCGTTATCAAGTACACTTATGAACCCTTGAATATGATTTTAACGTTACACGCTATATATTTTTTAACAATATAGGCTAGCGCTTGACTTGATCACACCTGATGGAAAACGATAATGATTTATTTTTGATTTGAAGGCGCTCATGTTGTAGGAGTTGGGAAAGACAGTGCTTGAGAGTGTGTTCCAGATCTTTGGAGCGCGAATCAGGAACGAAGAATCAAACCGGAATCAATCAACTATTTTAAAAACAAGAATACAAGAAATAAATCTTAGTTAATAGTTCTGCATCAAAAACCTGAATCCCTAAATCTTAAGATTAATCACATGTATTTCTTCTAAACTGGAAACCAACCCACAGTTTTGGTTTGTAGTTTGTAAATGTACTAGAATATAATATCTTTAAACTGTGGCCAAATTCAGTAATTCATCTTTTTCAACTTTCTATTTTACAAAATATTAAAATATCGCTGGATACGATTTTATCGATACCAAGAGTTACTTCATCTATTCATGTATCTCTATCATAAATAGCATAGAGCCAGAGTCATTATTAATGTAAATAGATTATGTCTATGCTAGATTATAATTATTGATCAAAAGAAATAAAATAAAATAACTGAGACCGATCGACGGTTTCACCTTTCCAGAGATGAGATCAACGGGATGGTTCTGTACCTGCAGAGTGGCTCCCAAATTTAGGAGATTCTTAACTGGAAAACCCAAGTGCTTTTAGCTTACCCGTGATTCAATTCCAGGGTATTATTCGATTCATTCGACACACTGAGTGATGTGAATCAAGAATTAAAATAAAAAATTAACACTGAAAATTAACTCTACTTTTATTAGATTAGAGTGTAAAATTGAATGTATTTCAACATAGGAAATACAATTATTCCTCTAACTTATTGAGCAAATTCAATTTAATTTCACGTTTCTCGACCATGATACGTTTGAACTATGTTCAATTTTACGCTCTTTGTCAATAGTCGTAAAAAAATTGTTTTTCTGCGTATATACGTAAATCCCAATTTAAAGTTATTCCTTGCTCTGTGGGTGTTTCTTGGTGACTTTTCTCCCATTACCTTTTTACTCCACGAAATGTTGCAGACGTGTTATAGGGAAGCTTAAACTGTAATCTTGACACTTACCTACAGTGATGATTGCTGTTATCTATGGTTATTTATACATTGCTGTTTTAATAAGTTAAACGAAAAAAATATTTTTAAATAACTCTCATTGGATTGAAAATTGTATGTCAATCTCAAAAAGCCCTGAATTACAACATAGGAATCCTGGACCACCTTAGCCATTAACTAACCCCGTTTAACAGTTGCTCCTGTTTATTTGAAATCCCATCCTTCTAGAGAAGATTTAACACAGCCCTACCCAAGCTTTAAATCGAATGGATTCAAACGAACAAAAGTAATTTAAAGGAAAGGTGTTGATAATGCAAAACCGAGACTCGAGTAAAAATCCTGCAATCTTGCTAGCGGATTGCCTTTGATCCCGCCCGACCCGGGATAGTTACAAATTGCTGTCGGGGATGTAACCGGGGCAACCGGGGATAGTGTTCAAACACAGACAACCTGGAAATCTGAGATTTGTGTCGGAGAGGACGAAGCGTCGCTTAGACATTGGAATGGTGAAATTAGATAGAAATAGGTTCGTTTTGAAACAATTTAAACTCGATATTCATCGTATGATATGAACTAAAACTTAGTTTTCCTTGCTGTCTGAGATATATTTTGTCACATTAAAAACTAGTATATTCCTCCTTTAGCTTAATATGTTCATAAGAGCGCATCTATGCTCCTATTTTCTTTCACCTATACAATCTTTGGTTTGTCTTTCTCTCCCTTACATTCTCGAATTTCCTTTATTGTTGTATTGATATTTATATTATATTTCTGCGTCTGTTATCTATTATTCTAATAGTAAAATAAAACTTTTTTTTAATGCATTGGAAGATCTGAAAACTTATAAAGAATGAACACCATATTTTATTAATGGCATTCGTCATGGTTTTTATACGCATAACTAGCTGACCTAGCAAATGTTGTTTGCCATATAAATTATTTTCACTTAGGGGTATGACAGATATAGTTTACGCCCTATTGTCAGACCTACCGAACACACAAAAAAAATTGGTTGCCTGTAAAGTCGGTTTACTGACGATAGTTGAACGTGACAACGTCTTCTTTGTCACTCGTTCCACGCTCGCGAGGTAACGCCGGTAACGCCGCATGAGCGAGGTAACGCCGGATGACTCATGTTTTTTTCGTGCGTGCAACCGGCTCTATCGATTTATAAGACGTTGTCACGTCAAAAATTTCATAAAAATATCAGTCAAGCCGTTCCGGAGGAGTTTTGTTATAAACACTTGACACGAGAATTTTATATATTTGATAAAACAATTATTATAAATCTTGGCACTTACCTGCGTCCAATCAATGATTGGCCTGTCAATACTAATATATATTTTTCTGAAACCAGTCGGAACAAAGTTCGTTTACCACTGCTCTACCAAACAAATCTCCAGTCACAGTAATTAGGGCAAACCACTCTTACTCATTCGTTGACTGTCATAAAAAGTTACTCACAGAAAGTACGCTCTTACCTCTGAGCATAAACTTGACATACGTTACGACATAAAAAAACCGAGAAAAATATATCACATTGGTAGTTTTGTCGCATGTTTTGTCAACACACACAAATAATATTTAAGCAATATTTTGTTCCAAAAAGAAATATTTACGCTAAAAAAATATACTTTCTTGATAATCCAGTCCGTAAACAATAAACATAATATTTTTAATTACTAAATTGCTCGTGGCAATAAAGCCCCTTAAACCTACTCGTACCGTTTAATCTTTTGTTCATTAATTAATAGCTGCCTTTTATTCTTTTTGTTTTAGGACAGATCTCAATTTAACATTAAGACCTTTAATAAAAAAAATCGACTATAAGAAGGTAGGCAATTTGCCTCTACATGTCGACATAATCCGTGAGATAAATAAGAATAAGCATCTCATGCTAGCGTTGCTGCTCATAAAATTGCTGTCGCAGCACATTATTGCGTTTTGCTTTCACGAAGTTAAATGTAGAAAGCGTAAGGACATGGACCTTAATGACTTTTATTGTTGACTTTTCTCTCGAGGGATAAAAAAAGGGAAAAATAAAAGCTAAACAATGATGGATGAAGTATTGTAGCATTATAACGGACGTCAGGCTTTTAATAGTGAAACTTAGAAAAAGAGTTTTGTACTCTTTGTTACTAAGATGTAAGATTTTAAAGTAAATCGTTAACATAATTAAATATCTAACAGAATCTTTGTAAAGTTTAATAAAGTTATTACAGTGAGTGTTAAAATTTTACTAACCTTAAAAACAATTTTGTTCTACTAAAAGCCTGTCAGTTTTGAGATAACGATCATAACATTACATATTATAATACCACAATTCTTCCACCAAATAATAAAGATCGCTTCAAAAATTGGATTAAGGAATATACGTCTTCTCCTTAAAATCTAGAGCTAGAAACATCCGAATGTTCGAACTTACTACATTTTATGGTAACAAGATTAAGTTGCTGAAAGTATGAGCTTTGAAATACTTCACCAAAACTAATTTTGTTGGAGGTCTACAAATTGGTTTTATAAACGAACATGGTTATTTTGTCCATGCAACTCCTTCGATCTATGTACGTAGAACTGAAAGAGCGTACTCTAGGAGCAACAGTAATAGGTCTTCTTGTGCCCTCTGTACAGAGCCTGCGTGGAGGAGGATGAAACACCGGCACTCGTGCTACTAAGATGCACTGGAGTGTCGGACCAACGCGAGATTTACCTGGGATCCTCAGAAACACTCCAAGATATCCTGTACGACTTTGGAGACCTCTTCGGCTTTTGGAGTGGGGTCGGCAGGCTGGAGTGATCAGGCGAGGATCCACATATGCGAATCCACGGACAACGGGTGAAATGATCGTACAAAAAGTCCCTGGAAAGAGAAGAGAGAAGAAGAGAAGAATAGTTCTTCTTCTTAGAGTCACAGCGGTTTAGGCCTCATTTGCTCCTGTAGCACGTTGGCCGCCTCCAATCTATTGTGCTCACCGCTGTCTTAATCCTCTTGCACCAAGGAACAAAAGCATCTTCATGGCATACTTGACTTCCTGAAGGCAGAGAGAGCTTTCCCAGCGTCATCCTCTTTCGTCTTCTCATATGTACTAAAGCAAACACAGTATGTACAAAAGAGTTCCTCCGCCTTGCTACAGAGTCAGCAAACACATGACTGTGTCTAAGCTACTAACTAAGCTTGAGGTTAAATCACCGATTACTAACCTCAGTCCTCAGGATATGGGCATCCGAACGATTTACGTAAACCTTTTTCATACGAGCAAACAGTAACACCGTCTGTCAAAATTCTATAGGTGGCCGCTGAGCGAACTGCAGCGTGGCCTTATTCTGTTGGCTTATTGGCACCGATAAACTGGCGTCATTTTTTCGCGCAGTCCGCCCTGTCCAGGGATGTCAATTGGTTGAACATGATACGTTTGCTCAATCCACAATGCCCCGTCAGTGCCTATGTTGATTTTCACATGCTTGATTTTATTAAGACATAACTACGACTCACCTCCTTCGACGTTTGATGTATTTCCAACGTGTAAAAGCTTCTTTACAGTCCCGCGAAAGACGAGTTTTATTCTTGAAATCTAGACTTCACGAGTCTGTAAGGTTTTATTGGACGAATGAAAAATTTTACTGCAAGTGAGGAACCTCTATCCGGACGCCATTCTGTTTGCGCAGCATTAAGTAAACGCTACGGGATGAGCAGCAAAATACATCTTTAAATCCCAGTATAGGGGTGTCTGATATTAAGTTCGACAGAAATTGGATTGCTTGGATTGTTGGCAATCCACAACCACCCGGTATGCCAGATCCTTATTCATCGCCCATGTAAACTATGAAACAGCTACCAACAGAAGAGTCCCTAAAATTGAGTTATCAAGAGGCCGATAACAATACTCTTTAAGAGCCGTAAACTATAGGGACTTTAATATAATCTGGTGCTGCTGTCTTTGGGTAGCGGTGAAGACTTAACATCGGGTGAACAACCTGCTCTTTTTTTCGCGTTTATTATGAAAAAAAGAATAATGAGACGATACATTTACCTGATGCAACGCGACACATATCAGATGCCGTCGTCAGTTCATCCCACACCTTTGCAATATCATATGAGACACTTAACTCCGCTCATGATTCTACATTGAACCGGTCTTAAGTCTCATTTCTCCCACTAATCTCGTCGGCAAACAATGCCCTACTTGACTGATAAATACTTGTAATTTAATGTTGGCTTATTAATCATTAGTATTTATTAGAGAAAAATATGGTATCTTTTAATTAATAAAATACAAATAGATCCGCCATCCCTGTCTTAGATATTTATAAAATGAGAATTTATAGCATCGCGTTTCGTTTCATATTTACAGATACCGTAGGTATTTACTATTTGCTTGTTGACACAGCGTGAGTTTTGTTTAATTTTCTTGTACAAGCTTGTTATGAATGTAAATATTCTGTAAAAGGAAAAATGGTTACTCTACATTTTACCCATTGCTTATAGAGTTAATACAAGTAGTGTTTAAGGTAGATATAATAAGAGAATTCTGAGATAGCACTGAAATAACTGTGTGGGTTAGTAAGTTTTCTTATTAGATTTTCAATAAAGAAAAATTACTTATACTTAATTTATATTTTTGTTACAGTGTTTCACACACGAGGTATCTTTTATAAATTAAGCATTTATAGTGTATCAAAATTATCGCTGCCAACGGGACTTGAACCCGTATCCCCCAGCTATCGCGGCTGGGTGCTCTGCCAATTGAGCTATGGGAGCAACTACCGCTCACATGATAAATTCGATACACATTGTTTTCAGTCATAAGCAAACTTTCATATTTACCAAAATATCTGTACAAACTGGACTAGGTAAATTTTTTAGGAGCAGGTATATGCTGCCAAAAGTACCGACTACCTAATTATTAATGTTCTGATGCTGAATGGCATCCCACAAGTGGTTATATGTAGGTATACGTATTACCTACATATTTCAAGTTGCAAAACCATGTGGCGGAGTTGCAGTCCATCAAGTACTTTATAAAGTAAATTGTAAATAATATTCAAACAACGACGAAATAGGAAATATAAGTTGAACATTTTTCACCCCAAACTTTAAAGCGGCGGCCAACAGCAGTTCTTAATACAAAGCGTTACTTCCACACATGCCATGAAATTTGAATCAGGCCACCGAGTACCAATAGAAACATCGAACAATGGAACAACTTTGTAGTGGAAACATTTTGAGTTTACTGCCACGCGACTATTAGTTCCAAAATATTACCCGAATCCGATGGAGGATCTGAATTCCGAACTGCCAAAAAACTGCCGAATTTTCCTACAACCGACTGTTTTTTTTCATAACAAACTTTCCGAGTTATAGCAACGGAAAAACCGGGGATGCAAAATGGGCGCGTCTAGGTACAACTTCTGTTTTACCAATTCTGAAGCGCTTTCCAAAATTGTTACTGCTAAGTGCATCGGACTACGTCGCCAATTCAGTTGCGTTTCAATTAATTTTGGTTTTTTAGCTACCCGATACCAGTTGTTCTTGTTACGATTTAGCCAGTTTGTTGCCTGATAAATGAACTGTAACTTGTAGTATTTAAGGCCACTTTAAGACATTTACGTGGAAATATACGTAACGATAATTTGCAACGAAAAGGAGAGTTACGGACTATACGGAGTGTCAATGGCGCGAACACGTATTTGGATGGTTGTCTTGAGGAGATATCTTAAAAAACATAAGGTAGGCAATCACAAATAAAATATCTCTCAGATTAGTTCTTTGTTTTGGCGACTGATTATGTGGTAATGAAGTTCTGATGCTAGTACTCTTGCAGATACCGCGCCACAATTGTGTAAGATATTGCAAATAGGCACTGTAGTCATCGTGTCCTGCTATTTTTTGGTATAATAGAGTTTTAAATAAAGATCAGCATGATGTACTATGGCCAAAACCTTGATAGTGACATGGTTGGTTGCACGAAATGCATAATTATTCGTATACCACCATATATTTTGTAGATACGAGATGCGTATCATTTGATCTCTGAATTGTAAGTTCCCGTATTGCTTCGATGTAATTGTATACCAGGTACAAGTGCGGAGTGAGCTAAAAAGGACGTATTAATGGATTTCTCGTGTCCAGCTATTGCAAGGTACAGGAAATAGAGCATGTAGTCTATTGGGGCCGTCCGTTTCGGAATACGTGGTTAAGTGGTTCTTGAATCTAGTTAGATTTTTTTTGGCATGTGATTTTTTTTAGGAAAACTGATTAGACGTATCATACAGGATATTACAAGCTGTAGCCCTATATGACTTCAATATCTAAAATTGCTTTTGGTGCGCTTATGGAACAAAATTTAAATAATATTAATTGATAATTTTAATGCACATAAAAATGTATAGCTGAAATCGTAATTTTCCGAGATAAAAAGTAGCTTATGTATTCTAGGGTACTAATAAACTATCTACGTTCTAGGTTTCAGCCAAATCAGTTGATGGCTGTGTTGTAATTGAGTAATAAACATCTAAACTTTCAAAGATCAGAAGTCCTTGATATGTGTGCGAAGTTTCAATTTATATAATAATCCGACGCTTTGAAGTGGATTAAAATAACGTTCAAAGATATCGTTACTTAAGTAGATACATAGATACAGACCAAGCTGATAAAAGCGTGTTAAAATGTATGGGAGTGTGGTTCATGAGCCTTTCTTTACACATTTTACATTAAAACATAGAGGTACCAGTACAATCTGTTTGTGATCACTTTTATTTCAGAATATTTGTAAATAATAAATATTACACTTTACACTGCAACTTCACGGATGCAACTCTAGGATGGAGGTTCGTCGGCACGGAACGGCTGTGTCCTGCCAAATACACGACACATATTCGACAAAAAGGGGCTTTAATGGATTTTCCGTGTCCGAAGGTAGGGGAAAATAGACCAAAAACCGATGGCGATCGGTGTACTATTTCCCCGAATCGCTTAATTGGCATAACGGATTTTGGTTAGACTTTTATTTCATTCAAGAATTACGACCGACGAGGAACTTTTTATTGAAACACAAAATCTTCTGAGTGGATCCTTCATTGCTACTGTTTGAGATTGTACACTTATGCGTAAAGCGACATGCGTTGAAAAGTCTACGTAAAATTAGTTTCGTTTATTAAACTCGATCAAAGACAGTGCTTGATAGCCAAAACACAAAACCACGGATTCCCGGCCACTTTGGTGATTTTTAAACCAGGTTATTTTCCTCATATAGCTTTATTTTGTTGCAATAAAGATAAAACAAATCAGTGAGTACAAAATCTATATACTCCTTTTTTTTAAATTCAGGTAATGATTTTTGCATGTCTTACAATCAGCCACACATCTTACTATTCGAAAAGCATGTACTTATATGAATAATTTCCAGGCCTCTTTCCATACAAGCATTTGAAACACTCGCAAAATAATTCCCCGGAACTCTCACATTTATTTCTAACAAATTTCAAACAATGTCTATCTACATCCAATGTTGTACAAGTTGGACACTCGACGCCTACTTTCGAGTGTTCGCAAACTTCTTGACGTGGCCTTATCATTTCAACTTGGGCGATTGTGCACTGCTTCATATCTGGCTCCGACTCGACACTGTCCGAAAAGGCGTACTTATACTCTTTCTATACCTATCAGTCATAGAAAACACATGTTATTGATGGTGTACCCTAACAACATAAGAATAATATTGCTAATTTGGATTTGTATTTTGGATTTAAACTTTTGAAAAAATCCTTCCATAAAGTTAAGTAACTTTCTGGATCAAATGTTACATTTAGTTACTTCGACGATGTATTAAAATCGAACCTTATCCAAGCTAATTGAATAAACGTTTTCACTTCCAATAATTTAGGGAACGAAATAAACAATGTAGATGTTATCGCACATGCTGCGAAACTATCTACACTTACACCATAGAACTCACACGGCCACTCTGACCTGCGCACGCCCTCATGCACCTATTAAGCTCTTAATTCTAATACTAATCCAAAATAAAACAAAACTTACTATTCACTTCTATGGTAATACACTAAATTTAAATTATTTCAAACAACCTTGAATTGCATTTTATACTAGCTTGGAACTTTTGTAATAATAGGTCACCAACAAATTACTAAAAACAATTGTTTTTTTTTTCGTTTCCTGATTTCGGTCGGATCTGGTGCACAAGCGATCAGAGGCTCGAGTTCTGTTTCGCAGGAAACAGTAATTGCCAGCGAAGTGATTTATTAGAAGCAACGCCGATAGTGCCAACTTGACGACCGTACTTTGAAGTGAGTGTAAACTACATTTTAATGTGGAAATCTTGAACGCTTCACTTCTGTACCGCTTCGCTTTATTGCTGATTCGGAGTTGGCAACTGTGGAAACTTTTCCTGATTTATTTGAAAGCCTGAAAGTGACTTTGATTTAAGTATCCTCTTTTTATTTCATTGAAGACCAAGTCCTTCCGACCGTATTTCAAACCTACTTGTTAAGATCAATGCGGCTGAAATTGAGCTTGCAAACCTACATTAGTTCCTAGGCTATATTTCCAGATCAAGCCTATTAAGGTACCTAGTACTTATCCCTAATATTTTTAGAAGTTAAGACTTTTTTAGACGCGTTGGGCATTTTTAAGTTGAGTAAAAACTATTGAACTTGCACCACTGTTACCGTAACTGACACCTTTGTTTGAGTTATCACTTCTGTCGGCACTTTTGACGTGACAACGTCTTATAAATCGATAGAGCCGGCTGCACGCACAAAAAAACATGACTCATCCGGCGTTACCTCGCTCGCGTTACCTCGCTCTGAGGCGTTCCATGTTAGGCTTGAAGTGCAAGCGAGAGTTGTCACGTTCAACTATCGTCAGTAAACCGACTTTACAGACAACCAATTTTTGACGTGATAACGTCTTATAATTTGATAGAGCCGGCTGCACGCACAAAAAAACATGACTCATGCGGCGTTACCGGCGTTACCTCGCTCATGCGCCGTTACCTCGCTCTGAGGCGTTCCATGTAAGGCTTGAAGTGCAAGCGAGAGCGCGGAACGAGCGACAAAGAAACACAATCGTGACGTTGTCACGTTCAACTATCGTCAGTAAACCGACTTTACAGACAACCATTTTTTTTTTTATTATTGTCTTCATGCATATTGGCTCAGACGAACCATAAAGTTATCCTATAAAGTTTTCGTGTTTTAATACGAACCTCTGAAATTGCATGATAATTCAGCTAGGTTCGAATTGAACACCCGCAGCTTAATCTACGATGTTCTTCCCCTAATCCCACCGCGTTGGTCTCACAATTTGTTACCCATTGGGGTCAATCGATAGGAATCTCTATTTCCGAAAAAGTTCAATGCTGTTAAAAGATTTACCATCTAGAGATATTTTATTTCCTTTACGAGTTATTCCGTAGTTATTCGCCTTTTTACAATATATATTATTTACATTACCTTTACATACCTATATATTTACATACGTATATATTAACCTTTTTTTAAATGTAGCTACTGAGCAGTCACAACTTCAATTGGGTATTTGACTTCAATTTTTTTATCACTGTATTATAAAATGGGATAAAAATAATGACAAAACCTGAAAAACTAATTAAATCGATCAAATAACAAAAAAGTTATAAGCATTTAAATATTTCTGATTAGAAATAGATAGCGCAATTAAATTGTGACATCACTCCTCACGAATGTCATAGTAGCTTTTATTTTTTTTTATTTTATTTTAAAAATAATTACACATGTACAATTTACAATTTTACAAATTTCGCACAGTGTCACAAAAACCTTATGGTTTATCCGTACACTGGCCTTCCACGTTTACCGCTCGATTATACCTAAAACTAATAATCCCTACTAATATATAAATGTGAATGTGAGTTTGTTGGTTTGTTGGTTTGTTGGTTTGTTGGTTTGTTGGTTTGTTGGTTTGTTTGTCCCTCAATCACGTCGCAGCCACGCAACGGATCGATCTGATTTTTTTTCACAGATATAGTTCAAGACCCGGAGAGTGACATAGGCTACTTTTTATCCCCGAAAAACAAGCCTATTCCTGTGGGATTGCATTAAAAGTGTAATTTTTCACTGTTTCACAACATACGTATACGTAACTTTACTCACAATATATATTGAACCCTAGACTCCATACACTCGAAACGGCAATCCCTACTAATATATAAATGTGAATGTGAGTTTGTTGGTTTGTTGGTTTGTTGGTTTGTTGGTTTGTTGGTTTGTTGGTTTGTTTGTCCCTCAATCACGTCGCAGCCACGCAACGGATCGATCTGATTTTTTTTCACAGATATAGTTCAAGACCCGGAGAGTGACATAGGCTACTTTTTATCCCCGAAAAACAAGCCTATTCCTGTGGGATTGCATTAAAAGTGTAATTTTTCACTGTTTCACAACATACGTATACGTAACTTTACTCACAATATATATTGAACCCTAGACTCCATACACTCGAAACGGCAATCCCTACTAATATATAAATGTGAATGTGAGTTTGTTGGTTTGTTGGTTTGTTGGTTTGTTGGTTTGTTGGTTTGTTTGTCCCTCAATCACGTCGCAGCCACGCAACGGATCGATCTGATTTTTTTTCACAGATATAGTTCAAGACCCGGAGAGTGACATAGGCTACTTTTTATCCCCGAAAAACAAGCCTATTCCTGTGGGATTGCATTAAAAGTGTAATTTTTCACTGTTTCACAACATACGTATACGTAACTTTACTCACAATATATATTGAACCCTAGACTCCATACACTCGAAACGGCAATCCCTACTAATATATAAATGTGAATGTGAGTTTGTTGGTTTGTTGGTTTGTTGGTTTGTTGGTTTGTTGGTTTGTTGGTTTGTTTGTCCCTCAATCACGTCGCAGCCACGCAACGGATCGATCTGATTTTTTTTCACAGATATAGTTCAAGACCCGGAGAGTGACATAGGCTACTTTTTATCCCCGAAAAACAAGCCTATTCCTGTGGGATTGCATTAAAAGTGTAATTTTTCACTGTTTCACAACATACGTATACGTAACTTTACTCACAATATATATTGAACCCTAGACTCCATACACTCGAAACGGCAAATCCCTACTAATATATAAATGTGAATGTGAGTTTGTTGGTTTGTTGGTTTGTTGGTTTGTTGGTTTGTTGGTTTGTTGGTTTGTTTGTCCCTCAATCACGTCGCAGCCACGCAACGGATCGATCTGATTTTTTTTCACAGATATAGTTCAAGACCCGGAGAGTGACATAGGCTACTTTTTATCCCCGAAAAACAAGCCTATTCCTGTGGGATTGCATTAAAAGTGTAATTTTTCACTGTTTCACAACATACGTATACGTAACTTTACTCACAATATATATTGAACCCTAGACTCCATACACTCGAAACGGCAATCCCTACTAATATATAAATGTGAATGTGAGTTTGTTGGTTTGTTGGTTTGTTGGTTTGTTGGTTTGTTGGTTTGTTGGTTTGTTTGTCCCTCAATCACGTCGCAGCCACGCAACGGATCGATCTGATTTTTTTTCACAGATATAGTTCAAGACCCGGAGAGTGACATAGGCTACTTTTTATCCCCGAAAAACAAGCCTATTCCTGTGGGATTGCATTAAAAGTGTAATTTTTCACTGTTTCACAACATACGTATACGTAACTTTACTCACAATATATATTGAACCCTAGACTCCATACACTCGAAACGGCAATCCCTACTAATATATAAATGTGAATGTGAGTTTGTTGGTTTGTTGGTTTGTTGGTTTGTTGGTTTGTTGGTTTGTTGGTTTGTTTGTCCCTCAATCACGTCGCAGCCACGCAACGGATCGATCTGATTTTTTTTCACAGATATAGTTCAAGACCCGGAGAGTGACATAGGCTACTTTTTATCCCCGAAAAACAAGCCTATTCCTGTGGGATTGCATTAAAAGTGTAATTTTTCACTGTTTCACAACATACGTATACGTAACTTTACTCACAATATATATTGAACCCTAGACTCCATACACTCGAAACGGCAAATAGGTTATAAATATTCAAAACTCCATACATAGCTCTCAAAACCGTAAATAGGTCATAAATACTTAAGCCTCAATAGAAGGTCAATACCGACACTCAAAACTGAAATAGGTTGTAAATACTCAAAACTCCATACATAGCTCTCAAAACCGTCATAGCTCTAAATACCGTCAATCTGTTATCTGTAAATTTGTAATCTGTAATATGTAAATAGATCATAAATACTCGAGACTCTATCGACACTGAAAAGTGTAATCGACACTGAAATGTGTAAATAGGTCATAAAAAAGTTCCAATACTCACACTGTTTTCGCCTGAATGAATGTTTTTAGACAATTTGGAGTTTGGACAGAATATACTCAGTTCTGTAAAGGGGTCATAAAATGCTAATATTTTTTGACAGATTATTAGCAAGTATTCTGTATCTGTAAAAGACCACTCTTTTTAATTTCGCGTTCACAGGTTGCTTGCCATATAATATGGTACTCATAAATTGTCAGGGTCTTTAACAATTTTTACGTCTATCGTTTTTAATCCAGCGCAGTTTAGTTTTTCAATATTTATCTTTTCCTTATATGACGCGGGCGAAGCCGCGGGTATAAGCTAGTAATTATTATAAAAAACAAAACATATTTCAGATAAAACACAATACATACGAAGATTATACATAAAATGTGGGTAGTTTGGAATTAATGCGATTGTCTCAGCGTGAGTAACCAAGTACAAAACTATGACGATACAGTACGCAAAAAACTTTACAAACCTGTTTTATATACGGGTTGCTCCATTTTTAGCTTACTATTTAATTAATTATTGTATAAAGTAATTTTTAAGTTTTTGTTTTATGTTTTTCACGGTGATCTCTTGTTTTAAATTGTACGGCAGGCTGTTTATAAGCGTAGGAACTAGACATTCTAACGTCTGTCTGCCGTACAAGTTGTTACTTCGTGGGATGACTAGTTTTCGTCGTGTTACATTGCGTGTTAATTTGAAGGGATCTCTTAATTTTTGTATATTGGCATTAAAAAAGTTCTCAATAAGTAGTAGATATTTAATTCTCTGGTGTATAGGCATTATTTTACAATAATTGAAGAGTTTATGGTACTCATCTTTAAACTGATTTCTAATTTTGTATGGTACTATTGTTTTAAGCAAACGTATTTGCAATTTATATATACTATCCAAGTGAGATTTACATGTTCTTCCATAGCTACTGAGGCCATAAGATATTGTGGACTCTGCAAGAGCTTTATACAGCATCAACCGGGTTGCGTATGGAATTTTATTTTTAATTAGAGAAAATTTTGCCAGAATTGAACGTAATTTATCAGTTACTTTGTTTATGTGGTCTTTCCACTTGATGCGATCGTCAATGATAAGGCCCAGATACTTATGACTATTAACTAGGTCCACTGCTGCACATGTACATGAGTTTAGATTCGCGTGTAAACATGCGTGGTTATGAGCTATCAATTTAGGAATGACAGGACTTCTATTTTGACTCGAACTGATGTACATGAGCTTAGTTTTACTAGCGTTTAGTACTAGGCCTGCATCATGTGACCATTTGGCTAATAATGTAAAATCGGTTTGTAACTTTAATAATGCTGTATGAATACTAGCGTCTGCTGCTATTAGGCACGTGTCGTCGGCGAACTGATAAATTTCGCAGTTTTTGATCAGGTTAGTAACATCATTAGCATATGTAATATAGTGCAAAGGGCCAAGCACTGATCCCTGAGCTGTTCCTTCACTGACCTGCACTATGTTACTATAGTCATTATTAATCCTAACCTGGTACGCTCGATCCTCTAGATATCCTTTACACCATTTTTTAAGGGGTCCTCTTATTCCGCAGTCGTCTAACTTGTCTACTAGTACATCATGCCGCAATGTGTCAAATGCTTTGCTGTAGTCAATGAACACGATAAGTACATGATTTTTTATATTAAGGTGTTTATAAATCGTATTCGTGAACTTAGTGAGAAGCTGAGTTGTACTTTTATGAGCTTGAAACCCATATTGTGTGTTTTTTATTATATCGTGCTTTTCGTAAAATTTAGAGATTTGGTTACCAATGTATTTTTCAATAATTTTATCTAACGTCGGTAGAATTGTTATAGGTCTATAATTATCATAATCTTTTCGACTACCCATTTTGTGTATGGGTCTTACTATACCGGTTTTTAATTTTGCTGGGTATTCTCCTGTTTGTATAGACGTATTTATCAATGATGACACTACTGAAGAAATTTTGTGATTAATAAATTTCAGATCTTTGGCTCTTATACTGTCTATACCCGGCGCTTTATCAGACCTTAACGATTTAATAATTTTTGACACCGCGGCAGATGTTGCTTTCTGAAAGCGTAAGGAGACTGTAGATGGTAATGTATAGGTAGATTTAGGTAATAATTCAGTATTACAATATGGTATGATATTTTTGACATTTTCGCGAAATTTAACTGCAAAATTATTAGCAATATTTTTTGTGTTAGTATGATTATTTTGTAATGCATTTATTATGATATTATCCAATGAATTCTTTATTCTACCTGTGATTCCATTAAGTATTTGCCAGAGTATTTTAGGGTTCTTTTTATTTTTGATGATATTTGTCTTTATTTGATTATCTTTATTTTTTTGAATTATTTTATTTGCATAGTTCCTAGATTTATTGTATTTTAGTTTTATGATTTTATTTCCCGTGTCTTTAAGCCATTCCATGAAGAGATGGTCTCTGTGAGCACATGCTTTTCTAATTTTATCGTTAGTAAATAGGTCTCTAAAACGCGTTTGGTTATTAGGTATTTTGATTTTAACTTCCGAACATTTGTAGCAAAATTGTAGATTTTTTACTATGATTTGATATATCTTATGTGGGCAAACAATGTTCTCAGTTTCCCGCCAGTCAATTTCTTCTAGTAATTTACTTAATTTCTGCTTGTCGTATATAGTTCTGTACTTGGTGACACCCTGTGTAGCCGGTGGGCCGATGCATGCGAGTGCTATCGCGCGGTGGTCCGCCAGTGTAGTTCCAAGCGCTGCTGTGTACACGTCGTGTGCGCGGGATCGTGCGAATATGTGATCAATACACGACTTACTTATTTTATTATTATATAATTCTATTCGAGTAAACTCTGTGATCCCGCACACAAGCCCGTGATTGTACATAACAGTGCTGTATTTATGTTTTACAGGAATATTGCTCTTTAAATCTATATTGATGTCTCCTAATATAAACATATCATAACTGTAATCAATTTTGCTAAGGAATTTGTCTAGTTCATCAACAAATAAGTGTTTACTATAGTTCGGTGGTCTGTATATAGCACACAAAGTGGCGGAATAGCCCAGAGGAGTGGTGATTTGTCCGTAAAGTAGCTCAAAGTGTTGCGGTTTGTAAAGTTTGGTCTTGAATTTATTTCTATTCTGAATGTAAATAATAATACCTCCTCCTCTGCGCCCACTCCGTAACTCTGTGTACATCTCGTATCCTTGCAAGTTGTATAGACTACTTAGCTGAGCAGATATATTAGCTTCTGTGACAATTATTACATCGGGAGCTACAGAGCAGCTTTGAATGCATTGTTCCAGCGATGAGAAATTTTTTATAATGGATCTTATATTAAAATGAACACATAATAACTTTGGTTTAGTTGGTAAGCAATCAATAAAGTTTTGGAGATTCGCACAGTTTAATACTTCAGAAATATCGTCGTCGTTAAAATAATAATTTTGACTCATGGTAAGACGATATTTAACAATGTGCAGTAAGTATCTATAGGAATAAGTAATTGATAAAAAGTAACAAAATTAAGCACACTCTTTTAAGTTATTTACATCCTCTAACGATCGAATTATCACTGGTCTTTCTTTTTCACCATCTTTGCGTACCCGAATCACTCCTTTTTTTACCCAGATGTATTTATATATGTGGCTCAATCTGGGGACACGGTAGTGTCCCCGCCAGACGAGTCAAGCGAAGCGCGAGGGCACTACCTATCTTTTCTCGAAGTGTTTCGCCGTATTTTTAAACCCTTATAACTTAGGCCAGAATTATTCCAGATAATCAAAATTCTCGGGAAATGATGTCGCCGGTGAACTTATTAAACGTATAAAGTTTCAATATCACAGGTCTTATACTTTAGATTTTATTGACATCTGAAAAACCCAGATTTCGTCACTGACTGACTGACTGACTGACTGACTCACTGATGATCATCAAAATTCCTAGGTACTTCCTGAAGTCCTAGAAAGCTGAAATTTGGTATGTAAGCTAGAATTAGTACACAACCAACAAAAAAATTCCAAAAGTTGGGAATTTAACCCCCCAACCCCTTAAAATAGGGGATGGAAGTTTGTATGAAACTACGGCAAATATTGATGCTAGAGGTCTCAAAATTGATGTAGGGACTCTTCGTAATAAACAATTAAATACGTGTTTCAGGATTTTTAGTAAATCACCCCACATCCATCAAATTAGGGGGTTGGAAGTTCGTATGGGGGGATGGAAGTTTGTATGAAACTACAGCAAATATTGATGCTAGAAGTCTCAAAATTGATATAGGGACTCTTCGTAATAAAAAAATAAATACGTGTTTCAGGATTTTTAGTAAATCACCCCACAACCATCAAAATAGGGGGTTGAAAGTTCGTATAGGGGGATGGAAGTTTGTATGAAACTACGGCAAATATTGATGCTAGAGGTCTCATAATTGATATAGGGACTCTTTGTAATAAACAATTAAATACGCGTTTCAGGATTTTTAGTAACTCACCCCACATCCATCAAATTAGGGGGTTGGAATTTCGTATGGGGTTTCCCATACGTATATAGATAGGTACATACTTAATTTCATGTTAGATATCTGCTAGTATACATCTGGAAAAACACGTAATTTTTTTTGGTAATTATAAGCGCGATTCCAGTGCCCAAGTGGCCAAGCGCCCAAGTGCCCAGTGCCCCGTGCCCAGTAATATCGCACGTTTCAAGCCCAAGTTCCATGCATGTCATGTTTAACAAGCCGAGTTTCACTGCATATCGAGTGACCAGGTTCCAGCGCTCAATGACAAGAACCCACATTGAACCGAGTGCCTAGTGCCCAGCTGAGCTGTCGAATGTGCCAAGCGTCAAATCTGTCTGATTTTGAAGAGCGTTTAGCGCATAAATACCTGCTCAGTGCCCAAACGGACGCGTCAAGCCCAAGTTACATACAGGCCCCGTCCAACGAGCCCAGCTCTCAGTTCCCAGTGCCCAGGGTGAGATGAGTGCCCAAGGCCCAGTGCCCAGTACCCACAGTTAGCCGTCGGGCATGCCAAGCGTAAATTATGTGGATTTTAACAGCGCCCCAACGTCAGTGTGCCCAGTACCATAGTACACGCGGCAAACCCGAATTCCCGTACCGAGCTCCGCGTGTTCATTGCCCAGAGTCCAGTGCTCTGTGACCAAAATGAGTTGTCAAGCGTGTCAAGCGTCAAATTTGAATTTCAAGAGCGCCTCAGCGCCCAACGAAAATAATGACTAAGTATAAATAAAACAATAGTTAAAAACTAATAAACACACGAATCTCACCGATACCTTCCGTAGATTTGTAATGGATAACAAGTAGTCTGTGTTAATCCAGGATATAATCAGTCTACATTTTAAATTTCAACCAAATCAGTTCAGTGGTTGTGTTGTGATTGAACAAACATCCAAACTTTCATTTGTATCTGACTTTGTGTTTTAATAGGTAAAATTTGAAGTTAGAAAATGAAATTTGGATCTATACATTACGTTTAATTATCATTTTATCTTGATAAATGTAAAATTAGTTTCACTTTCGGTAGGCCAAAACTACTAACTTTAAATCCACTATAAGTTTTTTAAATTTTCAGAATATACTTCTAAGCAAAGTATGTATCTACTCGTAATACAAACATATTAGAGAGTGGGCTGTGAAAAGAGGCGCACTTGAAGTGCAAGAAATACACAAAAAAATTGGTTGCCTGTAAAGTCGGTTTACTGACGATAGTTGAACGTGACAACGTCTTCATTGTCGCTCGTTCCGCGCTCGCTCGCTCGTTCCGCGCTCGCGAGGTAACGCCGGTAACGCCGCATGAGCGAGGTAACGCCGGATGAGTCATGTTTTTTCGTGCGTGCGACCGGCTTTATCGATTTATAAGACGTTGTCACGTTAAAAAAAAAAGAAAAATTAAGTAAGTAAAAAACATTGTTTTAAAAAACTTACAAAAAGAAATGAAATCCCAACAAAAACATTATCATGTATAATGTTGCCAGACGAGCATATGGCTCACACTGTCAAAAAGTTATCAGATCTCATGTAGGGCAAGACTTCTGACTTTATACACCCTTAAATACAAGCTGTAACTTTACAAACTCTACACTTTAGTTACAATAATGTCTTGACCGTTTGGCTACCGTTACATTGGGCGTAAAATCAAAAATTTATTCACTTTTCAGTATTCTGTAAGTTCTGTTAAATCAAAATTTGAAACCAGGAAAATGATTTTGGTGGGATACATTTTTCACTCCCATCCCAACAAAAACATTATCATTATACATGATAATGTTTTTGTTGGGATTCCTTTTTATAAGACCAGAGAAGGTGTTTGTTGTTTGGTGTAAGGGATTCTCTGAGGTAAACTGGCTTTACCGCTTCAACTAGACTAGAGGTTTCAGGCATAATATCTCTTACTTTGATTAGATATTCGCTTTTTTTCGAAGCTGTTAGCCACGTACTTTGCAGCTGCTCCGTCTTTAGTTCCACCCGTATGGGTCCCGGTCTGTCGTTCTTTCCGGGCAGACGGGTTGCTCTTACGACATCTTCGGGTTTTTGATTCAGTTTTGTTGCTATTTGTTGCACAATTAGGGCAGCATTTTCATCATTGACTTGCGGGACATTACATATTTCGACTAGGTTTGATAAATCGCGCTGCTCCTTCTCCTGTAAGCGCTGCTCCAAGGCTCCTACCCTCACTTCCAGGTTCTTATTTTTATTAGAAAGTTCAATATTTTTTCGTTTTAGTTCGTTGATGGTACCTTGGCAGGCTTCCAGTGCTGTAATAACTTCGTCCATCTTCTCGCTATGAAACTGAAGTGAGTTACTTAGTTCCTTCATCTCCCGTTTTATGGTCTTCTCCATTTCCTTCGATATATCGCTGAGAAGTTGCTTTATATCAATCTTTAGCTCAGGAACACCGCTGAGTTTCTCGTCATCCTCGTCTTCATCGTCGGGGACTACGATCGTGTGTCGTTTTGGCGAGATTTCGTGGCACTCGCGACAGGTAAACTCCAAGTTCTCCGCAGCACGAACTTCGTGCGGCTTCATACAAATTTTTGTTTTACGAGAAGGGATCGAAGACACTGCAAATTTAAAATGCCTGTAAATCTTTGTTGGATTTTGATTTGTTTTTCAGCGTACATCATTATTTTTATCCTAGTTTATAATAAAGTAATAATAGTCAAATTCAAAAGTAGGAAAATACCCAATTTCTCAATAGGTGTTTTTGTTACCCGCGTTATACAAAGTTATGCATGGATTTCAATCCAATTCAATCCATTTAGTTGTCTGTCTCTATAGCTTCAACTACATTACTGTAAGAACCTCAAAATTCTTTTCTTAATTTATTCTTGGCATGAAAGTCTCTAAGATCTCGGCAAGAATGCTTTAAACACAAGCCTCTCTATAGAATATATTTGTCAGAATTCTTTTATCTTAGAATTAATATTCTCAATTGAAGTAGAAAAATGTTTAAGACATCTGCTTGAAATTACAAGAATCTTGACAGTGACCTTGAGCTTTTTCTAAACGCTGAGTGAGGTCGTAAAGGCCTAAAAGGTTTTCTAACTATTACAGCTCAATAGACACTTATCATATTTCATATTATTATTATTTTTTCCTACGATACCTACACGAATTAGAAGTATAGGTAAGTAGACAGTTTGAAATTGGCGCAGATAGGTATAGCTCCGTGACTCAGAGAGCACATCAATCCTGCCGTTTTTCCACATTTTTCAGTGTTTGTTTTTTATTTTACTTTTTGATTAACATCACTCAGTGTGTGAAAAACGTTACGTGAATAGTCCCCCTGATGGAAAATGTCAGCAGACATTGATCGCACACCGTCGTCAGATCGGTCTTAATGATATTATTAATATGAGCCGAGGACATTATGACATTTCAAATATGAGCCTTACAAAATAATAGGGTGAGATGATGCAACTTAAATATAACATCGTGGAAATAGTCAGTAGAATACCCAAACTCCCACAGCTTTTATGCCGTATCGACTTACATGCAGGCACATAAGTCACTTCAGTGGTAACCTGAAAAACCACTTAAGCGTGGCCCGGTGGGGTGCCTGAGGAAAATGCTCCCTAAATAGACTAATATACAGGACCCGGCGGATTGCGCGAAAAAATGTCGCCAGTTTACTGGTGTCAAAAATGTTTGTTTTGACACCAACTATAGACCGCAGACCATGCCACAAATCATTAAACTTGTTATTAGTCTGCACGCAAGTATCCATAGGATTAGTTTCCATAGATTTTCGCCATGTTGCGGCGTTTTAGCAGAAATTTTGACAAATGCCGCTACTTTTTTTTGTATGAAGAATGTTGACGTAAAATGTTCCGATGGGCTAATGACGAAATACGCTAAGAGGACGGAAAATATGTGACGTATATTGAAGCCAAAAAAAATTCTCAAATATGGCGTCGCGCGTCGTTACCGCCTGCAACATTTCGGTACAGCACATAGCGCTGTCGGTCGCTTACATTAGCGCCATTTTACAGTTTTGACAAATTAAAAAATATGCTTCAGGGCGGAGCCTAAAAATACATGCTTGACGTCACTAAGTGCTGATCCTTTGTATGTTTAATTAATGCAATGGGCTCATCCCCAGTTTTATATCGGTGACTCCGTAACAATAAAAAACTGCTTAGTGGATGTCCCCCGCTGGTGAGTTTTGCTATTTGTTAAGATTTATATCAGAAAAGCACCCGTGGCTTTTATTTCCTCATGAAAACTCGATTTTACTACCGTAACTAATTACATATCTTTTTAATTAAGTGGCAGCAGTGGCCCAGTAGTTTAGATGACTGCCTAATAATTGATCGTCCGACGTTCGAATCCCAGGAAAGCAACTTATTTTATAAGAGCATCCAATTGTTGTTCCTAAAAATCCTGCGATCAGCCTTTATTTTTGTAGTCTGTACAAACTGCTTCCATCGAGGTTTACGCCAGAAGTTTTCAAAAATAAGCAGTGGCTTCCACTTTTCTGATATAACCCACTGACGTGGAATTTCTTCACGCCTTTGTGTTCCCATCCAAGTACAATATGAATGCCTTCAAGAGAAGAGTGAATAGGCATTTTCTAGACAAGCGCGCTCCAACCTAGAATCCTTGCTTTCCATCAGGCACGATGGTTCTCAACCACAAGCTTATTTAAAAAAAAATGGGGGTAAGAACCCTATTTTTTCAGAAGTTTCTCATGCCTAGTCAGAAGATGTCTATACCCATCACACGCTATCTTTATAGTCTGTACCCCTAATTCGAGGTGCTTCATTAAAATACCTGAGTTATAGCGGCGCGCGGCTACAATTTGTCAAGCAGATAAAATGCTACGTGAGATGAATTGTCCTTAATGTCGCTCCTCTTTCCTGAATAATTACACTCACACCCGCTCTGAGCTAAACAGAGTGGCCGTTTGCCTTTATACACATAAATAAAACCCGATTACATTTGCGCTGCAGGACCGACGTAACTCAACGTGTCGCTAAGTGAAGGAAAATAGAACCGACGGATCTTTAGAACCCAAGGTACTGAAATGGAGATCTATACTGGGAAACACCAAGTTGGCAGACCTGCAATTAAGTAGGCTGATGACATTAAAAGAGTCATAGAGAGCCGTTGAATCCGAGATGGTACAAAGCCATGCGTACAAGCCAAGTACAGTGTTGGGGATCTTTGCAGGAGGTTAGTATATGATCAGCCGTGAACGTTCATCTGTCGGAACGAACGAAGATGTATAAACTATCAAAATTTAAATGACAGAAATGCAGAAAGTTAAATGTTGATCGCAGTTTTTATTTCAATACATTATATCACATAATAGGTACATCGAATTATACGGGTAGGAGCGAAGAGCTTGGTTATATTTTGAATTTGAATGAATTTTCAATTTTTTTTAAACATTTCTATATCTTCTTTTTATTTCTACTTTAATTTTTGTTGATTGTTCCTTGGGTGCACAATAAAAGAATATATATACATACATACATTTGTGTAACATTTTGTATTAAATGTGTTAAAACTTTGATATGATACCAAAAAGAAATTCCAACTAACCCTTTAACTTGCAAGATTCGTCCCAAAAAAAGAAAGTTTAGAAAAAGATTCCCATCCTTGTCCACTCTCAGAATATTACTCAAAAGAGACGCACAGTTCATAATCCCTGGGAAGTTTTATTCCATGATCAATCTCTATCAAATTGTTTTATTCGAAGGTAGCTTCGAGAAATAGCAAAATGTAGCCCAGACTCTTGCCGGAACGATAAAGTTTGAATGGGATTGTATTGGCTACCTACCAAGTTGAGAACTAAATCTGATGAGTTCTACTTTAGTTCGCAAATAGTTCTATGATTGGCAAACTATTACCATTTTTGCGGAAGTTTTAAAAATATATACCTACTTATCATGGCAGATTAATTTGCTTGCACCGGGACATCCTCAGATGTTGACTTCACAATGCGATTTCTCATTGTGAAGTCAACACCTCCTGAGGATGTCCCGGTGTCGGGACGAAACGTGCGTCGAAGAAAGTGTTGGAAAATTCTGTGTGGTGTTTCATGTGTTCAGTATTCCTGCATATTGTACCATACAAAATCAAGTAGCGGTTTATAGCAAAAAAAAAATCTGTCCTGGTAATTAGGTATGGATTTCCACAAAATAACGCCTGCTTCCATTCAATATATATACTTACATTCTTATTTATTTACATAGGTACTGCGTTGTAACTTTGTAAGTACTTGTCATCTCATAAAACATACGAATACCCATGGCTATTTCATCCCACGTATCATAATTTCCTTATCTATTTTAAAATAATTAAAATAAATCACCTTTTTCATATTTTAATATTACGAGGTATCAGGGAGCGTTATTGCGTTAGTTCTTTAACGTTAATGTAAATTGTTTCAACAGCATAATATCTTATTAATGTCATTTATTTGACCCTATTTATAAGGCGCAGGAGTGGCGACCACGCACGGGAAAACGCAGTGTTGGCGTATCTCCGATCAGATGGACTGACAACATCGAGCTAGTCGCGGGAAGGTGCTGGATCCAAGTAGCGCAGGACCGTATGAGCTTGAAATCATTGTAGGTGATCTTTGTCCAGCTGTGGATGTTTGTCGATTAAAACAATACCTGACTAATACTGTAGTATAGATTTTAAGCCGACAACTGACAGTTTACGAGTATTTCTTAAGGTAAGATAAGTTGACAAGACCCTACAAAGGATCATACTCCGATGGAAATTCAGAAAGTTTATCCCTTTATTCGTATATTATATTAATTATATAGCAAAAAATATACACTATCCAAGTGATCATTTATGGGCATAGTGCCCAAGACGCTAGCGCTGTTTCCTCTTTGTATGGCTAAACTTAGCCGTTGAGCTAAATAAGCACCAGCTCTCGGGTCACCAGACGCTTGGACCAATTTTTGGGATACTATATTGATGAATTTTTTAGTATCCGATGACCATGGGAATATATAGCAACCATCCAGAATTCATAATATTTTACAAGAACCTTACAATAAATACGTCGTAACTGGATTGATGCTCCAACAGTTTCAAATCTACTCGTGTGAGTAATCACTCTGGTACAAGCTGAAGACAAACAGTCGCACTGCGAACGCAAACACTCGCGTTTATCCTCAGCGAGTGATGTTTATTCAGTACACTAACTTACCTAAACGTATTGCATAATACTAATATTAATATTATGCAGCTCACGATATACACTCGTAAGAAATGAATTACGTAATAGGCATATTTTGATATAAATGCGGAAAATATGTTGTTTCTTCACGGTATGTTTAATAATATGGAAGAGTTCACGTCAATTCCGCACGTACTTGCATTGAACGACGTTTTTAAATACATTTACAAAAAATACATGAATACAGTTGCGAATAAAAACCAGCGGAAGAAGATCATGGAAAATAAATTTATTTTAAGTTTATTATCAATTTCCTTATAAAACAGTAATTTTATACAAAAACTTATAGGTACCGATAATTTTCTGACTAAGAATTTTCGAACTTCGTGCATTTGGATGACATTTGCACAAGGAAATCATAAAAACCACTAACCAAGTGCGGAACAGAATACTTTTCCGCACACGATGAAAGCACTACTTTTTAAAATAGAGTCTACTGTTACAATTTACGACACTTGCGTGATTATACTCGTGGTGTAATGGGTTGACACCTCAGCCGTGACAGTGCTCTATAATAAGGTTCTATATTTAAACGTAGTCAAAAAAAATACAGAAACTACAAACAAGTTAGCCCAATATGTTATATCAATACCAAAGTACGTCCAATTTCCATTCCATCATTTACACACTCAAACAATGGCGGTGTTTTCATTGCATTATATTACGTGTCCCATTTAACCGCTCAAACTGCCAACAGCTCTGTTTGTTGTGAGGATTATTGCTGTCGCCGGCAAACGCGATGATTGGTTAAATTCGCGAGATATTGTTTGACGTGGTCGGGCAGTGGACGCGCGTTGGGCGAAATATGGTTTCACGATAACCAACAAAGGGATCCTTTAATGGTATACGAGTAGCTGTTACACCATTGTTGGCCACCCGACACCCACACACACACACACGCAAACACAACATAATTCCATCACACGAACGCACACACAACATAATATCATAACTTCAACAAACAAACACCACATACAAAATCACACAAGTAAAGTCGGATGATTCCGGTTGCCCCGGTTGGTGCCAGACGACCCGATTTTGGCGGGACGTCCCGTTTTTTAGTGCAAAATTAAATGTGCCGCGCAGGACAGGCCTAGTCCCGCTTTTCAGGGATAACTCGATCGTTCATACAGTGTTTAATCTTCAGCTATCACATCACAATGTCTGCTTACATCTTCTTTCTAACTTATAAAAATTTTGTGTCTCGCGTTTGTAACAAAACTACTCCGAATCGGTTGATTGTTATTAAATTTTCTGAGTACATTCAGTAGGTCGTAAGCTAATTTTTTTATCTCTAATGACAAAAAAGCGTTTGCCCGGTCAGCTTGTTATTACATGGAATAAAGCTGAGGAATAAAGCAACTGTTTGTGGCCACCAAAATCTACATAACAATAAAAATAGTTCAAATGTAAGAAAAAGGGAAAACTACGTCCAAACAAAGAGCCTGTGTAAAGAGAAGGTTAATCAAATAATGGGGGATAATAAACTCGCGGCGGCTCCCGCACCCGCAATCCCTTTAGCGCCTATAAACTAATTCTGACCCGACGAACTTGCGGCAAGGAACTTCTCGCCTGTACCTACGTACCTACAAATACATTTAGTTTGGATAAATATAAACCACGATCTCTAACAGACAAAACAATATTATTGAATAGAAACCCCCATTCAAGGACGACAGCCAAGCCCCAAAACGACCAATGCCACCACCACATACGTAATGACCATGGATGTATGGAATTCCGTACCAAGCTCAATCCAATCCAAATTTTATTTTCTATAGACTACGGCCTCCACAACAAATCCTAATTTTTTTTAAGTTAACATCTGAATTAAAATTTTATTTAGTTTCTCGCAAATAGTAGAATAACTACAAATTGTACTTAGTCTACTATTTGCGAGCATAACATTTATACATCTACATTTTTTTTATAAAACCTTGCACAAAATTTTCCATTCACCTCATATTGGTTATTGGTTCCCGAAATTCTTCTGCTCCCAGTAGGTATAATTAGCCCACTATATTTTGCGAAAAACTGAATAAAATTTTAACTTTCGTGCCCGAATGTTACCTACCCATCCACCAGGTGTAAAGTCTGGATAAAATTTTATATTTCCTTGGTCTACTATACTCTTTCCATTCGTTTATCTTCTCTTTGACACATGAAACAGATTTCTTTATCTCTCTCTGGTCCCTCGCTATTGCTATATCTGTTTCATGTGCCAAAGAGAATATTAACGAAGAGTATAGGTATAGTAGATCACCTGTCTCCTCCAATGTTAATCTGCATTGGAGTCCACTAACTTTTCATATTATTATACAAAGTCCCGTTAATTGCAAGCTATCGCGCGGCGTAATCCACTCGCAAAAATTGTGCCAAATTACACAAATTGAGAAACAGCTTGCATTCATGGCGGCATTTAAAAGTTAAACTCGTTTTCAGTTTCATTAACGGTCATACCTCGGATTAACGGCGTAATTATGCACGCAATTTGGCTCCGGGTTTCAAACGACGTGTTATTTAAGATTTGTTTTTAGTGGGGTTGTTTGAATGGATGCAGTTTGCATTGCATGTTGAACGCCGGGCGGACCCTAGCTTTTCATAAAAACAGTGTCAATTATGTTTTTATCACCAGACAAAGTTGATACTTAATCTACTTGGTAGAACTGTTTAAACCTGTCTTGGGTTTTATTGAAGAGGTGACATTTGGAGTAAAAAACCAGCCAAGAGGTTTCATACCATACTACAAAAGAAGTGAAACTTTAACAGAATCACTTTTGTTCATTGTCTCACTTATGTTTTGCTTGAAAGAATAACAAACAAACACGGACAAACATACATACTAATTTCCGCTGTAAAACTTCTATTGTTAATAAGATATTAATATAATACCTCTTATAAAGTAGTCAGTTATTTTAATCCAGGCGCGTATACAGTAGCTAGATTAAAGAATAATTACACCTCACCACGTTTTCCCTAAGAGAGTATGGAGTAATTTAAGAGCAGCACTAGCTTTTTTTGCTCTCAGAATTAACTAAGTGATTCAAGACGGGGATGCAGTTCGCATTCTTAGTACCATTTCATGCGGGAACGACTTGCATACTAACGCTTTGTAAATTAACTAGTTAAGATTCAGCTAGTATATTTTAGGTGGGTATATTGAAATTAAGACGTTTACTTCGAAACGTGCTGTAAATACAATTATTATATTAGATACGTACCAGTTATTTTTTATTGAAGCGAAACCGGAACGAATTTCAAAATTAATAACAAGTAGAGAAACAGTCGACGTCATAGTTATACGACAATCTTAAATGATATAAATAGCTAATGGTCCAGACATTAACTATTCAATGGCTCTTGTTAATTTCAAATGTTGCCTTCCGTAGTCGCCAGATAGGTACCTATGTCATATGACCCTGAGCTCTAGCCATATGACATATTACGATAAATGAAAAGATAGAAATGGAGCGAAATTCAAAAAAAGTATGAGAATGACACTTGTCATCTATAAATTGTATCAATTTGGCGATTGAATATGTACACATTAACTGCATTTTATCCCGAAAAATCTACGGCTCTAAACTATTATAGTTTTTTTCAATCATCTTTTGATGGGTGTACCCATATCAAATTAAAAGCCCCATTAAAAACCTCACGAACAAACACGATTGATATAAAACTCTAATATACCGATAAACGCTAGGTTTAAACAAAGCAATACCAAGTTTCGGAAATCTATTTCATAATTTGCATCGCCCCCCGGGACGCTTACAAACTCGGAGCAATTGTAGTAACGAACTTCGGAAATTTATTCATTGCCTCCTTCCAGGAAATATGCAAGATCTAGACCACTGCGGTTTCTATAATATTTGCGGTTTCTATTTATAGAGATCTCGCTTGTTTGTACTGTGGGTACTCACGCCGAGTTAGAACACGTAGGTACTAGGTAGGTGCTTTTGCTTACAATCACTGAGCGTAAGAGATCGACGTATGCATTTTGCTGACAAAGTTTGCTTACATTCACTGAGCGTAAGAGATCAACGTATGTATTTTGCTAACAAAGCCATTTGCCGCAATTGCATTTCAAGTGTTCAGTTCCCCACACTCGAACAAATATTATGTGTACTAGCGACACGGCAAACGTTGTTTTGCCACTATGGATAAATTCAAATTCAACTATCTTTATTTCACATAGGCCTAACGTACAGGCTCTTGTAAAACGTTAATATATGTATGGTGATAACTATAAGTCGAATTAAAACTAAGTTTACGAGGGTTCCACTTCACAAAGGCTCTTAAAAACTACATGAGCTAGTATAATTACAGCAGTCAATTCACTCCCAAGGATTTAATTCATGTAAATAATCCTTAATACTCTAGTAAGCTTTTTTCATAAGCTTTCGTTGCGCGATAAGTTTAATATTTCATTAGGGCGTTTGTTGTAAAAGCGTATCCCATTGCCTTTAAATCATTTATTTATTTTCTCAAGTCTCGTTTTATGCACTATAAGTTTGTTTTTACTTTGAGTTTAATACCATGGAGATCGCTTTTTGTAACAAAATTAATATATAAAATTAATATTTAAGATATAAAAATAGATAACAACTTGCTATGAGCTCTAGTGATCATACATTGAAAATTTCATAACAATCGGTACAACCGTTTCGGAGGAGTTTGGTAACAAAAACTTTGACTAGAATTTCATATATTAGAAAATAGAGAATTAGCTGACACAGCAAACGTTGTTTTGCCATATAAGAATTTATTTGAAAAACTTTTTATCCATCTTATTTAATGGTCAGCTTACAATCTACTCTCAGACCTACGGAACATACAAAGAAAATTTCATTACTTTTTATCCATCTTATTTAATGGTCTTTTAATCTCTGTAAGGGTATTTCGGGAATAAATCCCATTAACATTGTTCGCAGCTGTAAACCAAGTGTTATTTCTTTATCAAAGCCCGCCTTGGGGGTGGGTACTTCATTAAAATACCTGAGTTATAGCGACGCGCGGCCACAATTTGTCAAGCAGATAAAACGCTACGTGGGATGAAATATCTTAAACGCTTCCTCGTTCCTGAATAGAGCTCCTTTGTTTTAGATAATTGTGAGGTTAGGTCCTTATTTATATTATTCATTGAAGAGTATAATCTTGACTGTGGTCTAGCATACTTGAAAATAAGTTTGGTTTCCAAAACTTGAAGACTGATAGCATCCGGCTTGAGGAATAATAGGGTGAACAACAGACCTGGACAGGGCGGACGGCGCAAAAAATGTCGCCTGTTTATCGGTGCCAAAAATGCTTGTTTAATCACCAACAGTAAGGCCACGCTGTTTGCTCAGCAGCCACGTATAGAATTTTAACAGATGGCGCTACTGTTTGCTTGAACAAAAACGGTTTACGTAAATCGTTCGGGTGCGATTTTTTGTCGCCTTAGGTTTTTTATCGGTTGAGTGAGTTCTATATTATTCTTAAAGAGTTTAATTTCAGAATATTAGCAAACGCCTAGATCATTTCTGCTGTGTACCTTTCAGCTATGTCTGTCCAGTAATTTGAGCTATGGCCTAACAAATCAGTTAGTCAGTTAGCTTTTTCTTTTGTATATAGAGACTAGCTGTTGCCCGCGGCTCCGCCCGCGTGAAGTACGGTTTTTTTGCAAATCCCGTGGGATTCCTTGATTTTTTGCGGGGTAAATGAGCGAAAGTTCCCTGGTTCGAAAGGCCAACAATGCAGTCTTCGCTATATATATAGCGGCCCGTCCCGGCTTCGCACGGGTATAAGACATGAATAGGTACAGATATTTAAGTTATAAGCATGCTAATTAAAACGACCATGAATCACTAAATTAGAAAAAAAATTGTATGCTTTTTTTAAAGCCTCCCTGTACACAACGTTGGCTGTGGTATTTGTTGGTGGCAACAAAACGTATTGATTTTCAGGAGATCCTATTCGAGAAAGTGCCACATACAATTGCCCGTGGGAAAAGCACTCTTTCCTTAAGTCGATACCAACTATGGAAAGAATTTGTCCCTGGGATTTATTTATTGTTAGGGCAAAGGATATTTTTAAAGGGAACTGTAACCTTTTAAAAGATATGGTCAAATCAGTTGGTATCATCGGGATCCGCGGAACATGTGCGAGCTGACTGGCCGCGGGACCCCCGCCGGCACGTATTTTTATTTTAATTTCATGATATCTTTTGAATGGAATGTCTGATTTCAATAATTCAAAAAGTAATCATCAGGTATTGAGACAGTCTTGAATATTAAATTATTTGTTTGGATAAAAATAAATAAATGGTATGGATAACACGGTCTGATTTTGATCGGCATTTCTATCAATTTGTTAAATGTAAAAAAGTAGTTATAGTGACGTAACTACAATAATTAGACACATGGTCTCGCGAAGTTTTTTGTAGATATTGATATATTCTATAATATTGTCGAACATTTTTTTGTCCTATCATTAATACTCTTCGCAGCGTATGCGATGAAAGACATTTTATGGCTAATTTTTTTACACCTTCGGTTGGTTTTAATAGGAATTTCTAAAGATTTCTATAGTAATCTAGTACTTAATATAGCCTATGTTACTCAGTGATAATGTAGCTTTCTAATGAAAAAAGAATTATTAAAATCGGTCCAGTACTTTTTGAGTTTATTCGTTACATACAAAAATCCAAAAATACAAATCTTTCCTCTTTATAATATTAGTGTAGATTAGGCGTTCATTTTTAGCCAGACCCTTTTGGCTCTGGCTAAAAATGAAGAAATAAATCTAGTCCAACTGAGGCGGCTAGTACTCTGAGAGTGTTGTCAATTGTTCCTCGGAAGTGTATTGGAAGGGTTTTCTAACCATGGCCAAGACTTTCCAACAGACCAAGTTATCCGAAAATGAGCTCATAATGGTACTTAGATCCGGGATCTTTTTTTAATACTCAACGCGAGAAAACGAGCGGGCCTTGGCTCTTACCTGAGGGTAAGAGATCACCACCGCCTATGGACATTTGCAGCACCAGAGAAACTGCAAATGCGTTGCCGGCTCTTGAGATATTTGCTTATCCGCCCCTTAAATAACCCCATGTTATAGTAATACCTCTATAATTATCACAGCACCAATATAATTAAAATTTGTATCCAAATAATCACAAAGTTCAGTCATTAATGACGTACCACCCCGAACAAAGGTAGGTTGATTGTAATTTCGGCGATAATTCCCGCCCCGGAAACGGAAACCAGTCAGATATTTCATGCGGTCGAGTTTAATATGGCCACAATCGAAAACAATGGGTCGGTACGGTCGGTATTGTTCGGTACATTTATAACGTGGCAAAGCATTTTTATGGGCCGTGAAGCGGTTGTATGAGAGATTGATCCTCCGCGATTACAACGCACGGTTTTTTTTCCACTCTCCCGTTTCCATTGTTGTGCTGCGAGCGATGTATTATCCGGATACGTGTTGCTTTGCCCGTTGATTTGTATATGGGGGGTGAAATGAGAGTGTTATTGGACGTTTCTAATAATAACGATTTCGCCAAATTTTTCGAGTGGGAAGTCCTGCCATGGATTATTACCACCCTATTAGCAAAGACGCACTACCAAGCTTTCTACCGCAATGGCGTTAGGGGTAGCTTACCCTCTTTCAAGTTAGTAGGTACTAAAATTCCTTCGACTGCATCCTCACTTACCATGAGGTGTGATATCAGTCAAGTGCTAACTTGTAGTTCGTAAAAAACCTTTATGTAAAGCAAGCCCGTTTTACTTCAGGCTGTATCATCAGTTTCTACCAAGTATGATAACAATCAAGTGCTTTTGACATAATGACAACTTTTTACCTACGTACTGGAAAACCAGAGACTACTAGTAACTTAAATTTTTTAGAAAAGATTCGTTCCGAAACTGTTGCGGCTACGCTGAACTAATTTGGCTTGTTGAATAGATGAATTTAGAATTTAATGTAATTAAACCTTAACTATGAGAGGCTATGGTTTAAACCAATGCTTCTTTTAAATTAAAAAAGTAATGTGTATAATTATATTTTACAAATGAAGCACAGAAATGTGCAATCATTAAAACGGTTCACATGAACGTGAGGATATTTTTAGATGTAGGAAAGAAAGATAGATCCGTTCGTTGTTTATTGTTATTGGCAGGTATACTGCTCGTATCGAGATCCAAGTTTCTAGAAGGTTTCACATCAACTTGTCAATTACGTCCCGCAGCAGCGAGTGATATACCGAGAAGTCTTCCCTCCAGCTTGGAAACGTTGATGAAATTTATACGGAAAATCTCAGATTACATAGCGGGAAAAGCTCCTTTTAACTGAAAGTAATATTTTCTTAAAATATGTTGTATGTAAACTTAATAGTTACCCGCTTAGTCGTTACCTGATGTACATTTTTAAATAGTTTTCTCATTAGTTTCTTAGTGTAAAGAACTTGTTAATAATTTTTATTTAAGTTAAGTTATTTTCTGTTAAAATAAAATTCAAAAAATTTGTAGTTTGAATTAAAATGTTGTTAAAAACTATAAAGACAATTACTTTCAAATTTAAACGTCACCGGGTCTTTAATCTAAAATAGATTTGAAGCTGAAACACGATTGGATAAAATTTTCTCGTTAGAAAGTTCTCCCAAAAGTTGCTCAGTTTTTCAAATTTTTATCTGAAACTACATTGGATGTAATTGAAATTTTTGTTTTAATGTGTCGGTAATAATAATATCCAAAAACGCTTAGAAACAAATTTTTGATAACTGGCTTAGTTTTCGAGTAATTAGGTAGTAGTATAAAAGGTAGTTTTTTTTTTTATAATTGATAGGCTTGCGCTTGACCACAATCAAGTCTGATGAACAGAAATGATGAGGTCTAGGATGGAGCGCGCTTGCCTAGAAAATGCCTATTCACTCTTCTCTTGAAGGCACCCAGATATTTGATAGTTTATCTGTTATATTTTTCCGCGACGCTGCATGTCACACCTACCAACGTATCCGTGAGAGTGAGAAAGACAAAAATAAATTCAATAAATCCTCTTAAACAAAATTAACATTTGTATACGGAAATTGGGCATTGGCGCAATATTCTGCATTCCGCGAACGATAATAATAAAATAGGCTATTTGCTGTACATCGCGCGTTCAGTTAATGACGTCCGATGCAAACGACGTTGTTGCCAATAATCGCAAATCATTACCATTTCATATTCCCAAATTGAATGTTTACTGTACAAGCGTTATTTTAGGATATGGTTATTGCTTCCGCTGGAATTGCTAATAAACTGCGAGAGATTGTATTAATTTTATGTTATTTTTGTTCTAATCTACCGTCGTCGGTCATCGTCGTCGTCGCAGCATCGCATCGGAACGTTAAATCACTTTGTAGTGCGTCTGTGACAGTAAGGTGGTAACCAACCGCGGCTGACACCTAAGTCAATTTAGAAATGAAATTACAGAGAAATCATAAAATTCCAAACAAACAACTGCTACAGAAAGGTCATCCAATGTGACGATTTTTTAGAGTGCCCAATCCAGTAGGGTAAAAAACGGAACCCTGTTACTGACACTTTGCCGTCCGTCCGTCCGTCCGCTCGTCCGTCTATCACCAGGCTGTTTAACCGGCTCTTGAACCGTGATTTGAAAATTTTCACAGATGGTGTATTTTCGTTACCGCTTTAACAATAAACACAAAAAATAGAATAAAACAAGACGTATTAAAGGAGGCCTTCCATACAACAAAAGTGATTTTAAGCTCGTATTTGGTTGATGATCCATGAACACCCAATATTAGTCTACTTATATATTCGTAGTAGTAGGGTATAATAAAAGACTTCTGGCTTCTGCGTCATAAGCTCGCTACGTCATACCTATAGATAATGGTACGGAACCCTCGCGAGTCCAACTCGCACTTGACTGATTATTTTTTAACATAGGCTAGTGCTTGACTGTGATTACACCTGATGGAAAGCGCTGATAGTCTTCTTGTAAGGCGGAGCACGTTTGTCTAGGAAATGCCTGTTCACTCTATTTAATCAATGATGGTCTTTCCAAAAAGTAAGCGTATGATCACTTATAAGAAAATTCAGGACATGGACGTCCGAACGATTTACGTAATTTTTTAGAACAAGCAAACAAAATTCAAATTTGTCAAAATTATATAGGTGGCCACTGAGCAAACTACAGCATGACCGTAAGGCGTTGGTGTTGGTGGCAAAACAAGCATTTTTGGCACCGATAAACTGGTGACATTTTTTTTGCGCCGTCCACCCTGGACGTAATAAAATAAAATAAAAAATTCAGGTATATCACTATTGGTATGATCTATTCAAGTGCGCGATCAAACGATGGATTAGGAACCTACTCTCACGGCTACACAGTTATTGCATTAAATATTTATTAGCTCGGCCTTTTAATATCAAAAGCCCCTCGAATAAGAGGGAACTCGGCTTTTATTTATAGCCTTGTGTTTCAAATTCCCGATGTAAAAGGAATTGGGTGCGATCGCGCGTATAGAAAGTGGCTCAATTTATAGGTCGCGTCAAAATTTGTAGGTTGGTCAAAATCCGACCGTAATTCGTTTATTTTGGCTCCTTCTCTACGCTTTGACAAATTGGAAGAATTTTTAAGTGAAAAGTTTAGAGAAGACATATTTTTGCCATCCCCTGTGTCAGCGAGATGATTCTCGTAAATAAAATTGTACATCGCCCAAACATCGCTGGTCATAGCAACGCAAGCATCAACAGCTAATTGGTGCCTAAGCTGGCCAACCGATGCAAACATTAACCTATCAGTGCCCAAGAATTTATTTTTTGTCTTTCTCACTCTCACGGATACTTAGGTAGGTGCGACATGCAGCGTTGCGGAAGAATATAACAGAAAAACGGCCTTTTTACCTTATTACTCAAGAACTAAGCCAGTTATCAAAAATCTGTTTACTAGCGTTTTACGATATTATTATTACCGACACATTAAAACAAAAATTACAATTACATCCATTGTAGTTTCCGATGAAAATTAGAAAAACTGAGATTTTGGAGCAACTTTTGGGAGAACTTTCTGTCGAGAAATTTTTTTCCATGTGTCTGCTTCTAAGCGATTTTAGATTAAAGACCCGAAATACATGACTTTTAAATTTGAAAGTAATTGTCTTTATAGTTTTTATATAAAACTTCATTCAAAATCGCTTAAATTCGGCTTGTACGCCGTTAAGTAAATATATTTTCTGTGCCGTTTACATGCACGATAGCTATCTAATATTATAAACGTGGACTTGTGAAAAACCGAATTTCAAACGGGCGAAGCCGCAGGCAAAAGTTACTGCTTCTATGGTATCTTAAAATTGTAGTAACCTGTGTAAGTAACATACCTACTCGTCACTCATTCGTTCCACGTATCTTCAATTCACGTTTTCTAGGATGTCTCATCCAATTTCTTATGTTTTCATGCTACAATGATCTACCTACACCAAGATGCGAAGAGCGTCGAAGAAATATGAATTAGAAATGTTTTTTTTTTTTAATTATAATACTGTATTTATTAAATTAAAAATACAATAACATTACATAATAATTAAAAAAAAATAAGCTTAAATTAAAAATTAAAACTAGGTATAAAATTAAACTATATCTAAATTAAAAACTACATACTTATCTAAAATAAAAACTACAAATTAAACTAAAATGTTAAAACAAATTAATCTAGTAGACCGCTGTCAGAGGGAATTGTTCCCAAAATGCTAGCCCCGTTGCCTCGTTGTATCGCGATACTAATTCGCTGGGCAAAGTAGAGGCCAGCATTTTGGTCACGCGTTGCATCGACCAGGCGTAAAGAAATTTCTTTAAAAACTTTCTTTGCTCCCGGTCCCCACGGTCCCATAGTTTCGACCCCAATAGGCTCAAATATGTACCCACTGTCTAGGGATACATATTTGCGCCTTTTGAGGTTTTCAGCGGATTCAGCCGCTGCACCAGCCCTAACTTTGGTTCCAGGAAGATGGGACGGTGCAAGTGTGTCGACACAAGTCGCATCCCACACTAAAGGCCTTCCCATCTTCCATGGAATCAGGGTCATTCCGTCCGGTCTCTTACCATCGCTACGCACTAGACCGCTCGGTTCAAGAACGGCCGCACAGTTAGCGGTGGTAAGGGCACGGCGGATGATATCGTTAAGGCTGGCGTGTCGGGGAATCCTACCTGCGCTCCTCGCACAGGAAAGACCGTGGTGACCGAGTTGGTCGACGACAACACCACAGTGACAGCGGTGTGGTGCACAACAAGATGCGCCCAAACGAAGGGCGACGCCTATCCGAAAAGTGGACGAATCAATAAGCGTGCCAGTGTTGGGAGAAGGGAGAGCCCGCAACCACAAACCAGATTCCCACTGGGCAACGGCTAAGAGACGAGCACGATCTGCAGAGCTTGAGCACGCATTTATGAGACGGTTCCGTACTTGCTCACAGATCGTCCCATCCCACAGCCGCTGAGAAGATGGAATTGTTGGGAAGTCTGAGTTTGGGCATGCCGCTCTCCAAGCGTCCCTGGCTTCGTTCATATAGCTTATTTCTGATGTTTCTGGACAATTCGAAAGAATTTTATTTATTAAGACTTCGTTGCTATGAATCGAAGACAGAAACGCAGGGAGAGCAACACTAGAGGCGGAGCGTATCCCTAAACCTCCAAAACGTACAGGTAAAGAAGCCTGTAACCACTCTCGATCACTTAAATTTACATTTAAAATTAAAGCCAAAGAATTGTTAATTAGAAATGTTGAATATTATATGTTTGTTTTATCAAATATTTAAGAAGTTACTAATTTCCCCTCTTTTTCTATCCAATTCACGATATATTTTAGTAGTTTATGTCAATAGTTCTATCATAACGATTATGATTGAACGTTGAGACCACAGAGCAAGGAATGACTTTTTATATTGGTTGAGACCGCTTCACACTACCTACTATACTCGACGCAATATCTCGCTGCTCGCGGTGAAATAAAATGGTGAAACAGGCTGCCTGTTGCGCTCTCTGTCGCACTTAGGTACAGGCTTTACCAGCTTGCGGCAACAGGTGCCGCACCGTCCTGTTCCCTCATTTTATTGCACCACCAGCAACGAGATAATACGAGAATCGTAGAAGGAAAAGTAAAGAATGCTAGGTCAGGGTTCAAACTTGCGTCCATATTCTACAAGATATGTTAGATACTGCGTATCTTTATATCAATGTTATCTTTCAAGTTTTATCAAACTACGCCTAATACATCATATATGTTTCCTACTTACCAGCAATCGAACGAAAATCTCTTACTGTTCCTGAAATTATTTACCTAATATCAACAAGCAATATCCTCTTCACGAAGAGAAGAGTATATGAATCTATCTAAATAAAAATGGGCCACCCGGCCTAACATTTTTCTAGATTATTTAAGTGATTTTTACACTATATTTCTTTCATTTCTAAATGTCGTCTAGCTTATAAAGCTTCATTTGAATTTCTAAAGCTTTCGATTTGTAGCTCTGCTCATTTTCTTATTTTAATTTAGTAAGTAGAAAGAAGAAGTATAAAGTTTGCCAGTTTTATCTCACAATTCCTTTACAGTTTACACCAAATATATGAGAATGGGGATATGTCTAGAAGTGCTTGATACTATAAAGAAGAGAAAACTAGAATATTTCGCCCATATGATGCGTAACACCCAGAAATATGAGCTCCTTCAATTAATAATGCAAGGTAGGAGGAGGCCTGGCCGCAGAAGAATATGGTGGCTTCGAAACTTACGCCAATGGTTTAGAAAAAACACCTGTACCCTCTTCAGAGCAGCGGTATCCAAGGTTCAAATCGCTATCTATGATAGTTGCCAACTTTCGATAGGAGACGGCACTCTAAAAAGGAATGTAGGAAGGTACTATACTGTCCCAGACGTGTCACTCATTGACCTAATATAGTTTCCACTACATTCTGGTCACGTAAAGGGAAAAGATCAGGCCTAAAACACTTCGCTCTAACAAAATTACATCGGCCCGAGGGCTATCTCCCACGCTTATCATGCGAATCGGTGCTTAGAGAACTGTATTGAGTTGTTGTTGTACGTGGGAAAATGAAAATATCGTTCTATATACTGGTAGGCATGTAATGAAGACAATTTTCCTTTTTTCTAAGAAACAGGGAGATTATGTCAAATTGTAGTATCTATCCAGATTTATCGTAATAAGTTAAAATATGATTTTGAAGACATTTTTTTAATAATCTGTTAAGTATTCCCGTGACGGTTTCTTTTCAGTTTCGACGAAACTTATGAAACATGTTGAAATATCTATTTTCAGTCTATGTTTTATTGGAAAAGATGTAGAAAAAAATAGAGTTTTCATACATATTTCATGCTGAAATCTGCTCATCTTCAACAAAAGGGCATAGCATGGGAGAAATACCTACCTAGTAGTAGGTACCTAATACCAGAAGAAAAGAGACTATCTACCTATTAGTAGCTACTATAAGTTTAGGTATGCGAGTTTTAGATAGCGAGGTATGCTATAAATGAATACTTAATTATATTTTATTAATATTATTAAAAAGAAAGATGTTATGATTTTTTGTTGGATATACCATTTATCGAGAAGGGCTATAGGCTATTATAACATCATGCTATTACAGAAATTCATGCGGATGAAGCCGCGTGCAACAAGTAATAAGGAATATAATTGAAACGATCATGTCCCCAATGGAATTTCAGTTCCATACCAAATGTGATCACTTCAAATAATTATGTCAGTCCCAGATCAAATTTGCGATGATATTGTTATATTATTACCAGAACCTACAGTTAATTGCATACGTAAATATTCATTATTGATGTACAGGTAAGTACATTGTTGCGTTTGAATTGATTAATTGGAATAATCGATAATCCAACGGAATTAATTAATTTAGTTGAAGTATGGTAACTAAACATTTAATAAACGCTAGATTAGTAGAGATAAACAAGTAGATTTTAGGATTAGTTAGTTTTGACATAATTTTATTAATTTATGTATCTGAATACTAAATGAAATAAAATTGAAATAATGGAAAATTAAAAGAAAATATTGAAAATTCTAAAAATATCTATAGTTAGAATTTTCAGTATTTTTTTTTAGTCTCTAGTCTAATCACATCAATATTTGTAATAAAAAATTCGTTTGAGTGATCTTAGATAAAAAAAACTACGTGGATTGGTATATTCGTTACTCCTTCACGCTGCAGGTATAGAAGCAATGTGGCTGAGAGATAAGATAACGCGGATTAAGATAGTATAGTCTGTATTTTTGTACATCTATGGTTGCTGCGTTGCTATTGAAATTTCCTCTGTCGAATTAAGGTCCTAAAATACATCACTAATTTTGTTAGATATACCACAGAATACGAGACGAGTAGTAATACTATTTTAAATTTTTCCGTGACATAAAAGCTTTTTCAATATACTCGAACGAATGCGCATGGAATGAGTATAAATAATACAAATACTAGATAGATAGATAGATAAACACTTTATTGCACACCACAGAATAAAAATATGAAAAAGAAGAAATAATGAAAACACAAACTTAGGAGTACAACTTGGCGGCCTTATCGCTACGTAGCGATTTCTTCCAGGCAACCAATGGCATGAACAAATATAGGTAGTAAGGCGCTCTACCCACTGAAGACGCGTCCCGCCGCGGTGCGCGGAGCGACAGATAACGCGCGCGGTGACGGAGGCGCAGATCTGTCTTACTTAGCGGTGTAATCTGCTCCCCCGCGCGGTGATGCAGATTACGACGGCCTCGCGCTAAATAAACTCGTATGTTCACTGTGTTGTCGATCGTCGTGGAGAATGGACGAACTTTTTCAATTTCAAGATGTTGTAGTTATATTGTCATTTTAAGGTTTTTGTATACAAGAATTAAAAGACACTGCGTCCATAGAAGATTTTGGACAGTATCAAATCACGCCCGGGACTGCGGAGCCGGTGTGTCATACCCCGCGGCATGCTGCGCAACTGCGCGCGGCCGCCTTCCCGCGCGTTTTCGCGTCGCCAGTGTTTTATGCTAGGCGTGATTTCTATACAATTGATATACTTGCATACAATAGTAAAATCTGCCATACCGCGCTACGCGACGGGGCGCGGTGCAGTGGGTAGAGCGCCTAATGGAAGATTGCACGATAGGTACCTTATCTCAATAAATATCTGGTCGGTGAGCAAGGATTGGCTCCCGTGACGGGACTACTAATGCTTGGATTGAGTCGCCAATGTTACTTTACTGTACCCGCTTTCCACTAGATAGAGAATAAAACTCATTTCTACATTATTTGAATATGAAGTTAATTCTGAATAGAAAATGAAAGAAAGTTCGGATTTTGTTTTTACCCATTCAAATACCTACACTGTATGTTACTTGACTCCTTTATTTAGGGTTTCGTATCCAAAAGGGTAAGAAGAAGACCCAATTACTAAGACTTCGGCGTCTGTCCGTCCGTCCGTCTGTCACCAGGCTGTATTTCTTGAACCTTGATAAGAATATAAATAGGTTGGGGTGCTCGACCAAACGTCACTCGAAACGTCATCTAATTGGCTGACATGATCAAGTTAGCTGATAAAAAATCTAAATGGCGAATTCAAAATGGCCGCAATACGAATTTCGTCGGTAACTCGAAAAGAATAGATGATGGAAGAAAGGTTTCTTGACAAGAGATGATCAGGACCGAAGGTCTATCCAATGTATAAAAAAAAATTCAAAATGCCGGAATTTATGGTTGAAGAAACTGCAAGTTGTGGAAATTTAAAGGCTGTCAGCGATGATGCTTTTATAAGCGGGAAGACTACTACTACTATAATACTACTACTATTTTAGTATTTATGGTGGCAACAGAAATACATCATCAGGTGAAAATTTCAAGTGACTAACTATTACGGTTCTAAAAATACAGCCTGGTGCCAAACGGACGGACTGACAATCGTTGAAGTCTTAGAAATTGGGTCCCGTTCTTACCCTTTGGGGTAAGAACCCCCTAAAAAAGGAGTCGAGTAACACACAGTGTAGCTATTTTTGATGGACGGACATCGAAGTCTTAGTCTTAAAAGGGTAACGGTTTTTATCCTTTGGGTACGGAACCCTAAAAGTAACAACGGTGCACTAGAAATGTCATTAACAAACACATCGGAGTTAGATTACTAGTGTGCTCCGAACAATAGCCCGTTGATTGTAACCTCGGTAATGTCGTCAGGAAAGGAAAACCGCGCACATGTTTCATGTTATTGTGGTCACATTTCCTTTCCACGGCCTCTCTCTATACGGTACATGCTCGGTGAGTATTCCAAATTATTCGAAAGACAGAGAGTAAACGCGAATTTGTATAGGGTTGTTGTCACGACATCTGCAAACTGTTCCAATACAAATCAATCGAGTCAGTAACATAATATTTAAAAAAAACTCAGAGTCAGCAATCAGCATATTGATGTTAAGTGATAATACAGTTGAAGATGTTATCATACTTACTAACTTGGAAGGAATAGTTTCTACACAGCATCGTTCCGTAACGCTAAATTATTTACCAGTGCATCTTTGCTGGTAACTAGTCACGGCCGAAGCCTCCTACCAGACCAGACTTGAGCCAAATTAGAAATTATAAAATTCTAAAGAGGCGCGTGGCGGGAATCGAACTCACGACCACACTCACTCTAATCTGAGCGCGCGCCACTGCGCCAGTGAGGTTGTCATAAGTCGTGATCGATATTCGTACCTGGCTAAATAAAAAAGGTTTAATTCAACTGTGTTACATAACAGAACGTGTGCGTTAATAACTCACAAATAAATCCAATAATATCGACAATTGTAACATAATGAAAATCGCCGTAAATTGACTGTGCTCTGCACTCATTAATTATAGGGCTGTCAGCTGCTGAAATATTACTGAATGAGATTTAAGCTGCAGCTAATAAAAATTTAAAACTTCATATAACAGACGTAGGTACAGAGCGTAGAACCAAATTTCAGTTTCGAAAATCGAGAGTTTGGGATTTTTTTATAGTAATTATGGAATAAAAAAATTAACTAATGAATGGATGATTGATATTGATCCAATTTACCAATTTAAGAAAAGTGAAGAAAATTCAAAAATATACTTAAAAGATTAAAATTATTGATATTTTTCTCTCCAGTTTATTATGCTCAGTGAAGTTCAAAATGGAATACAAGATAAAGGAATCATGGAAAAGGCAAGTAAAGTAACGTACAGGTAGGTAAGAACAACAAAATTCCGTAAAACGAGAGCAGAAAGGTTATTTTCGATTGTGCCAACCCTGAAAGTTATCAGATTTATTACTGAACAATATTGTATATCGGTTTTAGAGATCCGCACAAGAAAATTGGAAACTCCCAAATTGAGTTGCAAAGTTAGCAAGTTCCCGACAATCGATCTTTGTTAAGCGCAGTTTAAAATTATTACCCACTCTCTGATTATTATGATATACAGTTGATTGGTTTTATTTACTACAAGCTGTTTCACGCGATTTTGTCCATCTAATTTTCAGGTTTCTTTGATTGATTTAATTGATAAATTACTTATCTATTTTAGCAGATGAAATATATAAATATTAAAATAGAACAATAAACTCCATATTGATAACAACAGATAAATCTGATTTATCTTTAAACAGTGCTCTGTAAATTAATTTTCTTAAATTTTGTGTTTTTCTTCGGAACATTTTTACAATTTTACGACGTAGGTAATGCAATTTAGGCACCGAAAAAAAATTCAATAACCTCAAAGTTATTGCTTTTAATAACGCGATTGTTCGTAAGTACTTACGATATTTTTATCTGGCAATATATTTCTCGTGGTAATATATTATGCGGGTACATAATGTAAATAGCCGAAACAGGAGTGCCTCGCTCATTACCGACCGCGCGCCGACTCGGCGACCGTAAAGAATAATAACCGCTCGTTATTCCTACTACATAATTAGACATCCAGTCGGATACAATATCTTTGTGTATTACAGAATATAATATCCACAAATTAAATATTTAAAAAAACCCAGTTTAACCAAATTTTCAATAAATCGGACATAATAATAATTTCATTTCATATAATCATTTCGACCTCCCTGGCGTAGTGTTGCACTTTGGAATTTTATAATTTCTAAATTGGCTCAGGTGTCGACTGGTGGGAGGCTTCGGCTTACCACCCTACCAGCAAAGACGCACCGCCAAGCGATTTAGCGTTCCGAAGCGATGCTTGTAGGTACCGTTGGGGTAAATTTACTTACCCTTCCAAGTTAGTACAATAACATCTTAGGGTGCATCATCACTTACCATCAGGTGAGATCGCAGTCAAGTACTAACTTGTATACTTAGATCAAAAATAAAACATAAGAAAGTTAGTCAGATCCTCTCATCCTCATCCAATCGTGTTTCTGCTTCACAGCGAATTTAGATTAAAGACACAGATTACTAATTAAAGACCCAATTATATGACGTTTAAATTTGAAAGTAAATTGTTTTTATATTTTTTAAACTGCAGGTCACTAAAAAAACTTAAATACGTCGTCTACGCCGTTAAATAGTAGAAGTGTAAAGTATTTGCGCTGGGCAGCTTATGAAGTCATAGAAATACTTATCACCCGTATACAGTCTGACCTGGGTGGCTCTCCGACCGACTATAGCCCCCAAAGACCCCCTCTATTGGGGGTGTGTGAAATAAATCTCTTTTTGTGGGGAATCATCCCGACACATGACAGAATCGGCGGCGCGCACTCCGCGTGCTCCGCTTTTCTGTTGTAAATTCCCTAATATTTACGATAGAATAAGTACACAATATACATACAGGCGTTATACTGGTAGTAGACCTCTTTTGTAGACTAGGTACCTTCTTTTTTGACGTGATAACGTTTAAAAAATTGATGAACGCCAGCAACACACATGAAAAATAGTAACAAGTGGTAGAGAGCGGGCAACAAGCGATAGAGAGGTACGATAAAACAAACGATAGAGAGGCCAATTATGACGTTATCACGTAAATCTATCGTCCGTAAACCGACTTTACAGACAACCAATTTTTTTGTTACGGTGGAAATCTCCTCATGAGATACCCGGCTTCCTGTGGAAGGCACGAGTTATGTGGGATTTTTATCCACTAAAATCCCCTCGATGGCCTATCTCTGTGCACTTTGAGACCACCAGGACTCGTCTCGGGTCCTTTCGTCAGGACTATGATGTAACGGGTGACTGAGGGACGGCGGTGGTGGCGGCAATAGTAGAGTAGGTACCTACGTCTGGGTAGGTACCACCGCAGTGTCAGCTCGCCCCTACACACACGGCTCGTAAGCGTAAGCGTAGGGCAAGCATAGCGTAATCCTCGCGTACGACGAGAGCAATACGAGCACGAACATTTTCAAACATGTCCGCAGGCGAAGCGTTGTTGCAGCGAATCGTAGGAGGCGTAATTGTCATATTGTTATTTGTAGCGTCATAACGATACGCCTACGCTACGCATACGCTTACGAGCCTTGTGCGAAAGGCATGACCGTGAAGCAGTTATGTATTACTGTGTTTAGGTTTGAAAGGCACTGTATGGCGAAGACGTTACTTGGCAAATGAACTAACGTCTCAGGATATTGAGCGCAAGCATTGCGTCTTACGATATTACAACGATAATTGCATCTGCTGGCGTATATCTTTACACCAAGTAAACTTTCTACTCGTCTCGTCATTCATTTGTATAAAAAATTGAAAAACTTTGATCAAAAACACCTACACATTTAGTTCATATTGGTTCTACCGATAACTACAAATTTGGGAAAATGCAAAAAAAAATATTTCGGGAACCATAATGATGAGCGGTACCGTCCGAAAAGAAACTTCAATAATCATGATTAAAGGCCACAACTAAGATCATCACCATGCAGAGTCCATTTAAAACGTATTTTCAAGTAAACTCGAGTAGGCCTGTACGTCAACTACAGACCTAAATTAAGTCCAAATAAGCCGTGAGTGACATATTTATCTTAAAGAGGACAAGGTCCCTATTGTTGTGCTCCATGCTCTTTGTTCCATGACTCTTAAGGGGCACAAACTACGATGAATAGGTAGAATATAGTTTTCCATTGATATACAGGTGCAAAGATAATCTTGTAAAAGCTAACCTTTCAGTGTAGACGTGAAATTTTTTATCCATTCCTCATGCAACACACAAAAATACACACGTGGAAGCAGGCTATGTCTAGATTTTTAGAAGTATCGTATAGGAGATAGATTATATTCTTCAATTCATCACTGTATTTTATACTTTTTGTGAAATCAGTAAATATCCTGACAATGCTGGAGTAAAAATATTGAAATGCTGAAGTAAATATGTATATTGAAAAAGTTGTGGATAGATTTATAGGTAAGTATAGGTACTTACATATTATTGTTATCGTAATCGTAATCAAAGAAAAACGTTTTCATCGTTATCGAATCGATAGCGACGAATACGTTTTTCTTACACAATCTAGGGGTTGATTGAACACTGCGTCGTCGTAGTCACACCTAGACATAGACTTCCTGAAGCCTCGATCCACCACTTCGCTGCTTTAAAAATAAATGACGTTTGCTGTATGGGAGCCTCCTTTAAATATTTATTTTATTTTAATTTTTTAAATATTTGTTGTTTCACCGGCAAAAGAAATACCTCACCTGTGAAAAATTCAAATATCTACAGTCACGGTTCAAAAGATTCAGCCTGGTGACAAACGGACGGACGAACGGCGAACGGCGGCATCTTAGGAATAGGATCCCATTTTTACCCTTTGGGTACGGTACCCTAAAAAAATAGATAGATAGCGAGATAAACACTCTATTGCACACCACAGAATAAAAATATAAAAAAGAAGAATGAAAACACAAACTTAGGAGTACAACTTGGCGGCCTTATCGCTACATAGCGATTTCGAAAATACCACCTGCACCATTCCAAAATACAAACAATCTTTCGTTCAAGTACTTCTCGGGTATTTGTATATCAAAGTAGGTGAGCCAGAACGCGGTATTCATTACTGGGACCTGTAGTGTGTTACGTACGGGTCACGTCTTATACCGCTCTAAATTATTTAAACGTGCCAAGCAGCAGCAGTAGAGCGTGATGTACCTAGGAACGAGGGTAACGGGTAACCGAATACCTTTCGTACTATTATATCTGAAGGCATACAAGGCGTTTGGCATTTACGTTTTCATGGAATACCTACATTACACGTTGATTAAACAAGAACTGGAATTGTATTAAGTGTGTCCTAAGGTTAATTGTGTTCTGTATATATCCCCTTGACAATTTACTCTGAATTTTACTTGATCTAGTTTATCCCAGGTTGTATAAAATTGTGTTAAATAACTATTTTTTTTACTTACTACTAGTACCTACGTAACTGCGATCTCACCTGATGGAAAGGAACGATGTGGCCGAAGATGTTGACTAACTTGGAAAGGCAACCCCTTACGATGTCATGAAAGCATCGCCCATAACGCTAAATCACTTGGCGGTACGTCTTTGCCAGTAGGGTAAAGGGTAGTGAAAAAATATGTATGCGATTTGACGTTCAGTGACGCTCAGCTGAGCGTCACCAAGTGTCAAAAAACGATAGTTCGAATGAGGTTCGAATACATTTTTTTTGTTTTGCCATTTAGGGGTATACGAAAAATAGCTTACAACCTGTGTGAGTTTCTATTCAAAAACCCATTAAACAAAAAAAAATCATAATAAAAAGCAATCAAGTCGTTTCGGAGCAGTTCGTTTACAAACACACGAGAATTTCACACGAGAATTTCATAATGATAAGGTACCATCATAAGGTATACTTCAATCATCTTTAACATGCCATTTATGTGATACCGCTGCACTGTAAAGAATAATTCACTAAACTATGAAGTTTGGAGCATTGGGTTAGTTTTTATTTCCAAATAAAACACTTTTACGTTGTTACGTTACGTAAGCTGTGGTTAACAAACTATAGGAATGGATGGGTACTGTTTCCAATGCTCTACTATTTCCGAAAAATATGCAGTGAGTTATTTTGCAGAAATATTTGCGTTCAACATTTTATTACTTTTTGATTTTTTTTTGGAAATAATAGAGAATTACAAAACGCCAGAGTTCATAGACATCTTATCGCTACAAATGAGGATCTCTTCCAGATGACCTTTGTGGGAATGATTAAAACATGATATGCAAAGTAGACCTAAGAAAAAGAAAAACTACTAACTTAAATACAAATAGAATAAATAAGAATGCAGATTCTAATTTTAGTTAGAATACAAATGAAAAAGTTTCTCATATTTTACATAATACTCAAACAACACTCTAATCAAGTAAGGCTATTACCACAGAGTTATTAGATGCCTCTGTGGTATCTCATAATTCACTTTCAGTAGTTACCTACGTAATTTTAAGTTGTAGATAACTGTAACTAAAATTTTCACACGTAGATACCAACTTAGCTACTTGTTCCGAGTTCTAACGGAGGCTTTAAGTTATGGCGCCAAGTTAACTACAATTACGATGTGTGCAGTTGAAGCTTGATATCTCGACTCTTGCGTGAAATACACCGTTTCAGTAAGCTTACCGAAATTACACTTAACTTTAAGTATGTCTCTTTATTAGTTAGTAGCATATTCGTCCCATTTTCTGTGGAATTTATATTTAGTCATAGTGTTATTAGCCTCATCTAGTGATAAAAAGGGCCATTTTTTGCGCAACGAATCAGCCTAGCTGTTCAGCACGGAATTGCAGCCAGTATTCTTGGCACCATTCGCGCGGGCAAGGCTTGTATAGTATCTGAATAAGTTAGCTAAATAATAAGATGCACATATTTTAAATGAAAACAAATATTGAAAGTTACTCACCTAAAACACTATTGTTTTTATACTTACGTGGCAGTCTAGCAAGTTAAGATCGCGTTTATTATCATTTATATCACTACAATAACGGCATGTTCTGAAGACCTTTTTGACATGACGTGTTATTCGAATAGCCTTGCTTCAGTCTGTCTCACTCCAGTCCTTCACTATTGCTATACATTTCTCATCTGCCAAAATGGTCTTGAAAGTGTTTACTTACTCGAAACCCAAAAGCCTTCATTTTGATTTTTATATCGCGAAAAATATCAAATTTTTCGAAATGAAGTGTAATCTTATGAGTTGACCCAGGTATTATCAGAGATCCAAATCCTAAATTTCAACCATATGGGTTTAATAGTTTCAACGTGATTGAGGCACAAAAATAAATATACTGTTATAATAATTATATTAGCAATATTCATGACATAAGTATCACACGGGTGAACAATATTACATAGTTAACGAATCGATTGTTCATACGTCCTGAATGTTAATACATTGTGAACTTTACTACGTAGACTACACCGCTTATCTACTTGACATCTGACAGTATTCCCTTGTGCTTTCCATACGCTAATCTCTTTGACAGCCCTCAGAGACAGCATGACAGAGTCATAGGGGGGTGAGCGTGAGTAGCGCCGCGATCTTACGCGATAGATACCATTGTTCTACCCGCAGGCAAGCTACTAGTTGAAATTATAGTTCTACGTTATAAAGGCTCCCCCACACATGCGTTATTATTGGTCGATAATATCGCAAGCGTTATTGTGATATCTGTTTTCAGTACATTTTGTATTAGGATGGTCATGTTCACACACTGCTGCGATAATAACGCCGCAATGGAAGTAGGAGTAATTATCGCAATAACGCATGCGATATTATCGGCCGATAATAACGCGCCTGTGTGGGAGAGCCTTTATGTTCGTTTAAGGTAGTAATTGAATTTGAAAGTAATTGTCTTTATAGTTTTGAACCTTTAGTTTGGGTACTAAAAATCGCTTAAATAACAGTTAAACAGTTAAAAAGTTTTTATTGAGCTTCTAGGCATCACTCTGTCTTCTAAACTCAACTTCGGCCGATGCATCGAATCCAAAGCAAAAATAGCTGGTAAAAAACTCGGCATTTTAAATAAAGTTAAACAGTACTTCACCTCGGAACAGCTCTTAATCTTATACCAGGCACAGGTTCGCTCATGCATGGAGTACTGTAGCCACTTATGGGATGGCTCTGCCAAGTACCAGCTTGATGCTTTGGATTCGGTGGATCGCCGTGCTAGAAGACTCATCGGCAACCCGACACTGGTTCACAAAAAACTCCAAAGCCTTGAGCATCGTCGTAAGGTTCCTGTCTATCGGTATTCTATAGAATATATTTCGGAGAGTGTGCTCAGGAACTTTTTAATTTGGTTCCCCGTCACCTTTCTATCATAGAACGGCAAGGCATCGAAAAGGCTTCCACCCATGTATGGGTCTCGACGTACCAAAGCCGCGTACGAAGCGGTTTGACTCCTCTTCCTGATACGCACTGCAAGGGCCTGGAATTACCTCCCAGGCAGTGTCTTTCCTGTCACTTACAACCCGGGTGCCTCCAAATCAAGATTGAATAGGCATCTTCTAGGCAAGCGCGTTTCACCTTAGACTGTATCATCACTTTCCATCAGGTGTGATCACAGTCAAGCGCTAGCCTATATAGTATAAAAAAGTTAAACCTCGTATAGACTTTTGCGAGCTACTAAATACCTCCCAATTTAGCCAAATATATAAATAAATATACTATAATAATATATTATATTCTCAATGTAAGTGATTATTAATTATTGTCATCCTAATTCACAGCTTACTTTACCTAATTTACTTTTTTCGGCTAGTAAAAAAATTGAGAAATTGTAAAAATATTCGGCAGTGTGGTCGACAAATTACTATTTCGTAGAACAGCACTTTGGCAATTTCAGCTAAATTAAAGCTATATTCTACGAAATACTACGGGCTACGGCGTAGAGCTTTATATTGTTACATCGTCGGATATGAAAATATATGCGAAGCAAAAAAAATAGCAAAAAATACATTATTGTTCCTAAACATCTTATTAAACTTTTTGATGACAGACGGAGAAATTCAACTTCAGACAAAAAAACTTATTCCAGCCGAAACTGGCACGAAATCTATTTCAATTTCGCAATGAACCCTCTCGCGTTTGAGATAAGAACCTTTCCTCAAATAAGAGGGTACTTGACAAGTTTAATTGCAAACAGTTACTTTTTATCGGGTGTCGACGTTGAAACTGAGAGGGGATCCCAACGTTCTATGCTAATATCCTTAGTTTGCAACGCCCTAATAGCTCAAATTTTAAGGAGCTAATTTACATCCGAATAGTCATAGATTCGAAACACACTCATTGTCCGATAACAGGCACCTACTACGCCAAACCTAATCGTTTACTTTTATTTAATCGTTTACATAATCGTAAACTTCGACTTTATAATTTTTTATAGTTCTTCTTAATAGTACATTTCAATATAAGTGCGGAAAGTTTGTCATTTCTTTACGAGTCCCGGTTTGTTGACCCAAGCTGAAGGCGAGGGTCAACTATAAGGACGAGTAAAAATGACAATTCCGCACGTGCATTGAACGACGTTTTTTAATACATTTGCAAAAAAAAAATATTGGTTTCACGTGTTTGCCTGCTCCGTGTTTGCATGCAGTGTTCGTGTTCATGCGCTCCTGGTACGCCCGCTCCGGTGCCGCGTAGGAGGAAAACACAAAAGCACTAGTGCGGAAAAGAATAACTTTGCGCACGCTAAAAACACATGGGAATGTAAACTTTTTGAGCAAATGTATTAAAAAAGTTTTTTACCGCCAAAATAACGTATTTTTATAAACTCGGTAAGGTCTCTTGAAAAAGTTGTTATTTTCAATTTTGCAAAAAACCAGGATAGAAGCGGAACCACTGGCTTCCACAACTTAGCTTATATAATTACTTGGATAATATTAGGAAAAGCTTACAAGTATAAGAACGGAAACCATTATAATTGGTATAAGGCAGACATATGCTTTATCTAGATTAATATTTCAAAGGCATCTTAACTCAAATAAGTTTAGGTTTTTTTTTTTATTATTATTTGGGTCGCAAAACTGGTTACAATCTTATAGCATAACAGGGCTTATGGCTAATTTAGGTGTCGAGACTGCAACCTACTTGATGCAACCACAACATGCGTTAGAGACAGTAATTGAAGTTGACAATACAATAATTAATAAAAATATAAACTTGCAGAACAATAAATATAAATAAAAACCTACAATAGATGCTCTATTAAGTGTTATTTAAGTGTTTAGTGTTAAAAAAAAAAGAAATTTAGAAAATGATTACTGCTTAAACAGACACTGTTTGCATGCTTTTTTAAAAGAGGTCAAAGAGCTACAGAAAACGTCGCAGCTATTTAATAATTAATAATTATTTGATTAATAATTATTTGAGTTAAGACGCCTCTGTAGTACCAAAATCGAACTATAACTACTGTTCTACTTAATCGGAATTAAACAAGCAGTCTAGTACAAGTTATATTATAATAATGATAAGAGTTCGATAGAGTTGTATATAGAGAGTGTGGTAACTGATGACACTATTCTTAAGATGGTGTATGACGGGAATCGGTGTCTAGTAGCATATTTACATACCAACTATTGCTCTACAGAAATAATAGTAAAAAATAACTGTGCTGTCCGTCTGTTAAAATTCTATAGATGGCTGCTGAGTGAACTATAGCGTGGCCTTATGACAAACTGGCGACATTTTTTCGCGCCGTCAGCCCTGTCCGGAGTATATGTCTATTGATTTATTAATACCAGTGGGGCCTGAAAGCCAAAAACCTATAAGGTTTTCAGTCTCAAGATAATTTTAATGTCTAAAAACCTTACGCTACATTGTGAACAGTCCTCTGGTGTAATTTCGATGTGGTTTAGATGAGTTTAAGCCATACCGTTCCGTTCGGGGACAGTTTCTTAAGAGACTCGCGAATTGTTGGAGATAAGGGAACCACAGAGGGTTCATTTGAATTAAATTTAGCGAGTTTATGAGAATCCGCCTGGTAGATTACGTGAGTACGCCGTGTAATGTGGATATTTAATTTTCATCTGGTTTTTATATTTTATTTTTATGTTAAGGCTTATAAAATAACACGAATTTAATTGAGAATCAAATAACTTTATTATAAACGCGAAAGTGTGTATTTATTGCGTATTTGTATGTGTGTACTCTGCTTACGCTTTTTTCAGACGATATGTGAACAAAAGAACAACGGTGGCGCTAGGCAATATGGGTAAAATTTAATAAAAATATGCAGTGGAAAATTAATGAGGTATCTCGACATAATTGGGTATTTAACTCCAATTTTTTCATTACTTAACTATAAACTTGGATAAAAATAGTTTATATCTTTATAAATATGTTTATTAGAACGGAAATTTAATGTAGAATATTTTACTCTTTACAGTTTAAACAAATATCTTCAAAGATATTAGCAATATAAAAAAGTGCGGTGGGCGACGCCGCATTATATAGGCAGTATCCATAGGATTGCGTCGCGTCCAGCGCTGTTGTAGAAGTAATACTTTTTTTTTAAACTATATAGGCTAGCGCTTGACTGTGATCACACCTGATGGAAAGTGATGATACAGTCTAAGGTGGAACGCGCTTGCCTAGAAGATGCCTATTCACTCTTGATTTGAAGGCATCCGGGTTGTAAGTGGCAGGAAAGACACTGCCTGGGAGTGTATTCCAGGCCTTTGCAGTGCGTATCAGGAACGAGGAATCAAACCGCTTCGTACGCGTCTTTGGTACGTCGACCATGTATGGGTGGAAGCCTTTACGATGCCTTGCCGTTCTATGGTAGAAAGGTGACGGGGGAACCAAATTAAAAAGTTCCTGTGCACACTCTCCGAAATATAACACGAAGTAATACGCATGTGACGCGTGTTGGTACAATAATATTTCTAACGCGGAACGGAGTCCGCAGGCACTGCCAGTTTTTAATAATTCTGTAAAAAAAAACCTAGCAACAATTCTATTTCCAACATGCTTCTGGAACGCCGAATGAATATCTAAATAAGATGGACCCCTTTTAATACTGCTGAGCTAGGTCGCTGCTGTTGTCAGTTACAAACTTCTGCATACCTCGTAATTTTGCTAAACTACTCTTTATATTTCTAGCGATAAAGACTAGATTAGTAGTAAATATAAGTTGGGAATGAACTACCTTGCAAAGAACATTCTGTTTGAGGCTTTATAGTAGGAATGCCGTATTTTGTTTGTAAGAATGCGGCAGTACCTGAAGGTATTTGCGTCTTACCTTTGACAGTAAATAAGCTTTCCACTCCACACCAGAACTGCCGGTAGACAATGAAAAACTTTTTCTTCATTAAAATGAAATCTTCTTTAGTTTTGATGAAGAATTTTTGACTAAGTATTGATTATATTAAAAAAAAAAAACAAATTTATCAGAAAATCGAAAGAACTTAAAGAAGAATAAATCGTATAACTTTTGTTCAGTATTTTGTTATTGTTCAGGTTTACTGAATTTTATTTAGTTAGTATTTAGCAGTTTAGTTTAGGATGGCCATTGGTCTAACTTTCCAATTGATTTGCTTCTAATAATAATAATACTTTGTTGATCACCTAAATATCTCCGTGACTCGATGACTATGTTAAGCTGCCGATTACTAAATCTTCTTGAATGACTGGTAAGTCTAGGAATTCGCATTGATGCATCATAATCGTAGGTTTTTTTTGTTACTATGACGTAGTATGTACATTGTTTGACGTTAAAGTAACTCTATTATAAGTTAGTATTTAAACTGGATCTTTGGGCTTGAGCGTCCAGAGGTTTACATAAGCGTACAAGCTTTAATATTCGTTTAAATGCAAAATAAAAGAACTACTTCATTGCTTCGCTAGGATGATTTTGTGAGAATTTTTGAGAGATCCTTCCTTATCCCTTTTCTACATTGTGAAGATAACTTCAGCCTACCTTTCTAGCTCCAAGAGTTTCAGCTAGGAATGATGTATCGGTGAGTGGACGAATGAAATAATGAGTCGTGACTTGAGTTTTTATTTTTTTACGAGTTTTTATTTATACAAATAGATTAAATGGCATTTTCAATAGCTAGTATACGGTAATTACGTAGGAATGGCAATAATTTATCTTTTATGTGAAATATACAATCTACGAGTGCGGGGGCGGCCGAACAATGAATGTTCCGTTGTTATTGAAATATTACCTGCTCATTTTCGAGAGTAATAATATAGGAACATTACGTTTATTAAAGTATTACGTGTTTGTACCAGCAGTTGTTCATTATAATAAGTAATATTAAGCTTACAGTTTACACTGTACAAATAAGGTTACAAGACATTCCAGATTTGGTTAAAGTTTGTAGACGTTTATTTTCTTGTAATCAAGTATCAAGTATGTGTATTCATTGACGACGACAATTTTTCTGACAAATACGTTCGTACAAACCACGTCGAATTACAAATATAAAGAAAAAAAACTTGTTAAATGGGTTGCCGTTCTAATACATATTGCGTTCGGTACTTGATTTTCTTTATTAAATCTTCTTTAATAAAGAAAAACATTCCTACAGGGCTAGGATGTGAGCGTAGAGATATGTCTCTATACTTTCGTCGCTCTTTTTTCTCTTTCTAATCCATATAGATAGACAGAGATAAGTGATCAACAAAAGTAGATAAACATATCTCTATTTGCGCATGCTGCATAGGCTAGAAACACCAACAAAGAACATCACAAAAGACAGGATAATTAAAGTATTACAAGTATTACACAGTTCATTATATATAAATGACGACATTAGTATGCATACAAATCTTATTCGATAATGGTAAATCTTGACGACTGGCATGACTTAGTTATAGTTTGTTCAGGAATGGGGCGATGGAGCCAAAGTCTTCGCACTCAGGGATCAGTTTTCCTTTGAACTTGATGCAGGATTCCACACACAGAGGGCCCTCAAACCATGCGCCTAGCATCTTCTTGCATTGGGCACAGTTTTCAATACAGAGCTCGAAGGGATTATAGGCGGTGGCAATGGCGGGATCGGCTTTAGTGTACTGATTCAACAACGAAAGTACTACGATGAATACGGCGATAGTAATTTTTCCGGCCATTGTAAAGTTTATGATTAAAAATCTGAATTGGTGAAAAAGTTGGATAATTTTCCAGTCTTATTGAAATACTTCTACTGTGGTTAGAATGGGAATGTGATAAGCGTATATTCTACGGGCATTTTTATACTGAACCTGTTACTATTCCTTCAAATGAACCGTGTCTAGTGTCCCTAGGTGGTAAGACTTATCCATTATTGAAATGCGTTTTGCTAATTAGATTAAGGAAGCTCTTATTTATGCTGAGATCTGTCTGTCTGGGTGAAAACAATTGTCATTTATTTTTATTATATTCTTAACAACGGCTTAATTCACTCTTGCTTTGGGTGGTGATGAAAAATATCTTTTTCATTCAAAGAGCATACCTGCCGAGAAGGTGATTGTAAGGTACGTTGGTCCATCATCTAATTTTAACCACGTTTATGTAAACGTGTACGTAAATAAAAATAGGTAGTATTTGTTTATCTATGTTAATAAATCTGAGCTTTTTTTGTAATATATTTCTATTGACAGTCCAAAAAATACATAAACATCTTTTGTAGTTACTGATAAAAAAAACTTTTCGGAGCGACTTTTGTGAAAACTTTCCAACGAGAAAACTTCTTTCAATCGCCTTTCAGCTTCTGATTTAATTTAGATTTCTACAAGACGTTTAAATTTCGTAAGTTTTCGTACATAGATTTATTCGTCTCCGTAGTCTTTAATAAACATCGTTTAAATAACCATTAAGCCTGTTTAAGTTTAAATTGAGGAAACGATAGAGCTGGCATAATATTTAAAACAAAAGCCTTTCATATTTTAGAATACTTGAAAAACGAGGTCGTGTTTCAATGAATACGAAATATTAGAGCTAGTAACTGCGTCAGGGAGCTCGTCGGTTCTTTAATATCCGAAATTCAACGACAAAAATAATTACACCTCAGTATAACATAATAATAATACAATATCAGCTCAAAGCCCACCTCCGCACGTGAAATATATGAAAATTTTCCAATTAACACACTCGCGTATTCACTTCAAAGGCTTAGCCGCCTAATTTCACCGCCTTTATACGCGCCTTTCTGCCAAATTAATGCATTTTCACCGTTTCCCAGCAACACCTTTCGCCGCGTTTAATATTAGTCAAATTAATTATAATTTGCGCGACACAATTTAAAGGCACCTTATTTAATTCATAATTTGCGAGTATTGAGTATAATATTAGATCCTGTGAACTCTGATTTCAGTTTTGGTGAAAGTTGTGAAATATTTTTTTTCTACCTAAATGATTAATCGGCCAAGTGTAAGTCAGACTCGCGCACGAAGGGTTCCGTGCCATTATCTATATAACGTAGCGAGATGATGATGCAAAACCCAGAACTCTCAATCATACCCTACTAATACTACTAATATACAAGTAGAGTAAATATTGGGAGTTTCGGATCATCGACCCAAAACGATTAAAAATTCACGTTTATTGTATGGGAGACCCCTTTAATCTTCATTTTATTATATTTTTAGTATTTGTTGTTACAGCAGCAACGGAAATACATCAACATCTGTTAAAATTTCAAGTGTGTTTCACGGTTCAAAAGATACAGCCTGGCGACAGACGGACGGACGGACAGCGAAGTCTCAGTGATAGGGTCCCGTTTTATACCCTTTGGGTATGAAATCCTTAAAGTAATCCTTTTGGTTTAAGACAGCAGAATGCCTCTTAACATCTAAAAATGGTAACAAAAAGTTTTCGATACAATAATTCAGTATTTTACTTTCACATCTGAGTCTGACATTACGTATTGGATATAATATGTGGAATATTGTAAACGTGAGGTAGAGATATAAATATTTTATTGCTCCATACACTCCCGTTCCGCTTTGAATATCCTTTATAATGGCGATAAGAAGCTTCTTACATTTACTCGTAATATGGATAATGGATATAAATTATTCTCGTTACATTAATAGAAAATTCTTTCATTTAAATAATGTGTGATTGAATAGATGTGTAGAGAATGTAGCTAAATAAATATATTTAATTCATTTTGCATCACACAGATTGTTATTTACTTCAAGAAAATGTGATTACAATGTTTATTTTTTAAGGGAAAACTCCTTTTGCATTTCCCTTTTTTGAGAAGGAAAAATCATTGAACTCGCGACACCGCTGCCGTTACCGACACCTCTGCAACCAGATAACTGTCAAAAAAAATGTCTTTCATATAGGCCTCCTAATCTTGTAAAACGTCAATATTATAATATTTGTCACATGTATATTATGGTGATAACTACAAGTCTACTTAAAACAAAGCTTACGAGGGTTTAAACGCGCCCTGCACTGAGAAGAAGCCCACAGCAAACTCAGCCGGCAGCTTTTTCTGTTTTTATAGTCGAATGTAAAAATACTTACTTAATGTTCTTTTCTGGCAAGAGATACCGAAGAATAGCACGACGCACATTTGCTCTTAAAAAAATACCTCACTAGTCAATTACCTCACTTATGGCTCACTGTGTTACTCGTATTTAACGACAGGTCCCGGGTACAATTCTCAGCCTGGTAAGGAAGGCTTAAACTATAGGACTTGTGGTTACAACCAAACTAGCAAAAACGTGCTACCAGAGGGGGTAGGATGTGTGAGTAGAGATAATCTTGTGTACTTTTGTCGTTCTCTTTTCTCTTTCTAAGCCATAAAGATAAACGAAGAAAAGAGGTCGGCAAAAGTAGACAAAATTATCACTACGTGTACTGGATATGGACGGTCTTTTATCAGCAAGTTAAATTAATTCAAGTAAAATCCTTTATTTATTGATTTATTTTAAATTCTACTCTCGCATCTTAAACGCCCAATCATCGCATCTCGCCTTTTAAACGTTCTTGAAATATATAAATTACAGAGTGTACAAGTTAAAAACAGTTACAGAATATCTGAGAGTAAGAGCTCGATATTCATCATGAAAATTATACTTTCCGTGCAAAGCGTTGTTTCATTATTCACACAACTTGGTCCGCGATTATCATTAGCTTCAACATAATACAGCCAGGGACGGTAATGTCTCCAGACGTTTTGCTGCCTTCTAATGGCTGGATTAGGCAGTAGGCTACGGTGTGCGGTGTTTCTTTACCTACTCGTAATAACTTTGTGTTGTGAAACATTACATCATAAATGTTTTCATCATTTTAGTATTAGTATTATGTACTTACAAACTATGTGCTTGTGCTCTTTTTATGGTATATCTTCCGAGGAAGAGGGCTGGCTATCCTAAACACAGATCCATAAAATCTAGCTAGGATAGTCTGTTCTTGATCTTAACTTCATGATTTTAATTTATACAATGAGCACCTACTATATAATGTAAAAGATCAAGCTTATAATAATGTAAAAACTTGATGGTGAAAAATAAAGGATTTATTTATTTATTTATTTATAAAAAAATAGAATGAAGTAATGAATAAATAATCAATTCTATTCAATATATCTTGTTTGTATGATAGTTGTTATAATTCTGTTTTACATTTCTATATATTTAGGTCTATTGAGCAAAGGTTCAGATTTTTTTTTCGAACTATCCTTTAAAGGTAAAAAGGTTCGAAGGTCGTCCTCCCACTTATCTAGTAGCAAGTACGGCGGCGCGAGGGGGGTATGGGTTAAGGCGGTACTCTTATTTATCCGTCACGTATTTTTGGCCAAATGTATTTATCCAACTATTTCTCCACTTTTTAAAGTGAAAGCCAGCCTAAGAAAGTCCTAAAAATGATACGATTGGATAACAACATAACTTTTCTATATTTGGCTAATAGATTAATTAATGTTATATTATGTTGTCGGCACAGAACATAGGTAGTGTCAAAGGTAAGGTCCAAGGTTAAAAGCGTTTTTGTTGTGCGACACGTAGTCAATTTCCCGCGAGTGTGGCGTGGGGGGGCGAGGCGGACGGGGGCGGCGAGAAACTCTCATCTATCATATTCATTTTGACACGCACATGTGTTCTGCGAATTGAACACTTTCTCTTCAACGCCTATCTCGGGAGTGTGGCCCAAGGCAAAGCAGTAAACGTTTTGCAAGCTGTTGCCGTTTCATAGACACATGTCTCCGTATTCGTAGTTGACGTCGATTAGTTGAACCATTTCATTCAACCAATCGACATCTACTACGGGTACGAATACATTCCTTTATCCCAGAAAAGTGGTTTGACTGACCCCTAACCTTTTCAAACCATTTTCTGGGTTCTATATCCAGTATTTCGCCCGGTTCAATGTTGCCTTGAGTTTATACAGAGAAGAATAAAACAGCGGGGCTAGACAAAGTCACAGTCGTTTGGCGTTAACGCTAGTTGACAAAAATGTATGGACAAAACAAATGATGGTAGAAAAACCTCGATAATAATAGTACTAAACACGCTGTTTTTGATAATTAACTACGACAACTTGAACGCTCCCTGGCGTTCTCGCGGACCTTGTTGATAACTTTAGCGTACTTCGCTTGACAATTGACAGCCGACAGTATCAAACACAGCGTGTTTAGTTTTTTGTTGTTTGTTGACGTTTTTTTTATTTAGCTGGTTCCTTTTTCAATAAGAAACATTTTCGTACTTATTATGTTGGGGCGCTGTAAATACTACTTTTTAATTCATCTTGTCCATGTATCTTCGCAAAATATATTTATAGTATGTTCTTCTCTGAGGGAAGCGACTGCCTGTTTTTGACATCAATAGGTCTTAAAAGTTTTTATGAAGCAGTACAGAAAATTGATGATAACAAAAAAATCGTGGATACGATTTATTGATGCAGCTCCATAAGTACATTCCAAATCGACACTATTCAATTACTAAAGGATCATAGAATTCATTCATAGAATACCGAGCTATTTTTGTTTATGGTGCAATAAAGAGGCTGTCGCTCACTAGTTTCACTTGGACCATACTCCTAAATCTGGTGCGGTTTGTTTGACGGTAATCTTTCATGACGGGTGACAGGACTCAGGTTTAAAATATGGACCTTTTTATTTTATTTCCTTTAGCCATTCTTCATGAATGTTTTTCATAAAAGCGGTATTTTACCTTAATATAATTTTAAATAAACAGTGAACACTCTTCAGAGAAATTGTTTGAAATAAAACAACACGTAATCATTATTAAACAACTCTCTTGCCTTAATAGTAGTTTATGAAACTGTTGCATTATGGGGGGCCTAAAAACTGAGTGTTAGTTTAATATCACACGAGTGTTTTAATACCTAATTATGTAGAGTTTCATACACTACTTTATACGCTACTACGCTCATATTATTATCATAAATCCAAACTATAAAATCTTGCTAACGTTTGTCGTAAATCATTCACTTGTTTCATTTTTGTGGCAACTACTAAAATGTCAGGTGGAGTTAAATTTTCTTTATTAGGTTTCACTGCTAGACATTTTCAGCGCAAAGTTTTGACTAAGTAACAAAAATAACACATTAAAATGTTAAAAATTAGTATGTATGGCGCCAAAATTCTGCAAATGTGGCGCAGAACCATAGACAATAGACATTGCTGTTGTTGTCTATGGTCAATCATGGCCCATCCATACTCTCGGCAATGACTAACAACTATATGTTGTCTGTGGATTCACTTAAAAATATTACATAATAAAAAATATTACCCCAGATAAAAATACAGAAACCCAGAGCCGCGTATCGTAATGGAAATTATACAACTTTCTTGAAATATTTCCATAGTAGATCGATGTTATAATGAATAACTTATAAGTAATTTTTTTTTTAAACCTTCCTTATTAAAGTCCTATAGTTAAACTTTAAAGCGGCTTAATAAAATGATAATCATGGTGTTGCCACAAAGATATTCATGACGTAATGATATGATGCGGTGTCGCCGGTCACGTTTTAGTAATGGGCTTTTAAACTTCGTTACAATTAAACTGAAATTTGTTAGTATAACAACCCTCTCTAATCACTTGTTTCAAGCAATTTGCGAGTACTTTATTGAATGGAAGCAGGCGTTATTTTGCGGAAATCCATAATTAGCAGGACTGATTAATTTGTTTTGCTGTAATCCGCTACTTGAAAAGATTCTGTATGGTACAATATGCAGGAACACTGCCCACATGAAATACCACACACAATTTTCCAACACTTTCTTCGACGCACGTTTCGTCCCGAACCGGGACATCCTCAGGAGATGTTGACTTCACAATGCGAAATCGTAGAGTGACTCTCGTGTCAGCAACGCGTTCAGCAATGGCAGAGGCTAATGGATATAGCACCAATATAGTCAATAATATAATTAGGAAACAACAATTATTGCAGATCAGGAAGGATCTATATTCATCATCTCCTGAGAGAATCAATAAATACAAATCAAGTCTAACTTACTTTGGACCAGTATCACAGCAAATTGCTAGGAAACTAAGAACACATGATATACATGTTGCTTTTAAAACAAACAATACCTTAAGAAATATATGTAATGGTAAAGATAAATTAGATAATAAACAAAAATCGGGCATTTATAAACTAGAATGTTCAGAATGTAATGGTGTATATATTGGTCAAACAGGCCGTAAATTTGATACACGATACAAAGAACATATAGCCGCAGTTAGAAACAAACAACCCCAAAAGTCTCATTTCGCAAAACATCTTCTAGACAGTGGACACAAATTAGCACTCGATCATTCGTATAAAATCCTACATACTTGTGATAAAGGGCTTTATCTGAGCATGCTGGAACAATTAGAAATAATAAAATTTAGCAATAATAATCAGTTTCAATTACTTATCGAACAAATTAACGTATCATCTTCGCCACTGCTTCGTTTGTTTTCGGGGGTACGAGACCAGCCGAAGTGAGTGGGGCGAACAATAATAAGAACGCGTTGCTGACACGAGAGTCACTCTACGATTTCGCATTGTGAAGTCAACATCTCCTGAGGATGTCCCGGTTCGGGACGAAACGTGCGTCGAAGAAAGTGTTGGAAAATTGTGTGTGGTGTTTCATGTGGGCAGTGTTCCTGCATATTGTACCATACAGAATCTTTTCAAGTAGCGGATTACAGCAAAACAAATTAATCAGTCCTGCTAGTACTTCATTGAGTATTGATTATACAAAAAGTTCTAATGATTGTTAGTAAATTGGTTATTCTTAGTATATGTTACAAATGTTAAGCCTCCCTCACACAGGCGCGATAATATCGCAAGCGTTATTGCGATAATGCGTCCCGATTCCTTGCACACAGCTGCGTTTTTATCGCGCGATAATAACGCGCAGACGGACGCAGCGTCCCGCGTTATTATCGCGCGACCATCTTAATACAAAATGTAGTGAAAACAGATATCGCAATAACGCTTGCGATATTATCGCGCGATAATAACGCGCCTGTGTGGGGGAGGCTTTAAAATCGGGTCAAACTCACATCACTGACTGAGCAAAATACAGGTCTAAATAAAATAGAGACTAATATAAACTGCCAAAACGAAAGCCACGTTCTTTGTATAAACTCAACAATTTTAGTTAGCTCCAGCACTTAAACATTCAATACGAGACGCAAATACCTTCGAGATGCACAAAATACCGGAGCTTTTCTTAAGATAAAACCACAAACAGAATATTCTTCAGGGAAAATACAAGGAAGCTTATACCCAATTTAGGTTTTACAGCTCTCAAGTCTGTATACCTGCAGAAATAAAATTGTAAGTTGCATGCACGGGGGTTAAATGTTTGTTTGTAAGTGACTGCACCAGTGACGTAGCTCTTAAGCGGTCTTAAAAGGGATCAGTCTTATATTCATACCGCGTCCCACAGCATCTTGGAAGTGGATTCGTTTCCCGTCTTATTAAAAGTTTTGATGAGTGTAAGTAATATAATAACAAAAAATCCCGACTAAACGATTTAATTACTGAAAAGTGAGAAGGGATTATTAATTACTTTCTGTTATTTTTTGTTCTTTAAAGTAGATTTCATTTAATTCTTCCAATGACTTTTGCCATATTTAGGGTCCGCCTGTCTGTAACGGCCGTTTATTTTGTATTAAAGCTGTCGACATTAGGTAGATCTTGAAAGGAACTGAACCGATTCTACTTAAACATTTCAAATTTTAAAACGGTGTAGCTATTACCCTTAAAATTTGAAAAATACTAAAAAAAACAGTACACATTGCTATTGAAATCCCACGAAAAAATTGCTGCTCTTTTTCCGCAACCCAACTTGAAACCACTGTATTTCTAGTATTAAATCGTTATTTTGACTGAAAATATACACATAATTTTGGCACAAGCTGTCTTGTGTTTTCTGAGAGCATTTAGCTTGTAGTTTTATCTCGGGAAACGCGGCGCTGTTTCTAGCTGCGAGTAGCTTCAGGTATTTGCATCTTCCGCGAGTGTTAAATATTACCTGCAAGATTCCTAAGATGAGGTAGGTACCTACTGCATATAGTGTATTCTCAAACGTAAATTATGTTTGTAATTTGAACATGTGTTATTGCGTCGTCTACAACTAACTAGAAAAGGTGTGGGATTTTTTTTACAAGTTAGTAAAGTAGCACATTGTAAAAAAATCGGGTCTAAAAAATGTACTGTATTACTACCAGTTCGCAGAAGCTTTACCGGTGACTTCCCCTCCCACTTCCTACGACCGCCACCCGCGCGAACCTGATATCAGACGAGCGCGGGTTGCGGTCGTATGATGTGGGAGGGGAAGTCATCGGCAAAGCCTCTGCGAACGGGTTATAATTAAGTACTTAGATGAGATAAGAACTATTCTGATAGTAAGTAATCATGCTGCCGAAGTTGTTATCGTAGGTACTAACTTGGAAGGGGGAAGTAAACTCACTCCTATCGGTTTCTACACCGCATTGTGCCCGAAAGCTAATTTGCAAGGTAAGAATTGGTAGGGTAAGGTAGAATTTGCGCGAGCTAGCTTGATATAGGAATTATTTCGATCAAATTAAAATAATTTCAAAGTTGGGCTATGTAAAACGGGAAATTAACGTCGGAGCTAGGGAAATAAATTCCCAATTCTGGCTTCGGAAATAACAATAACTTATAACTTTCTTAATGGCTTTAAAGCGTAAATAAACAGTTCAATGTCCCGAAATTCCAGCGAAGTAATACCAGTAATTGCGTTAAAAAGTTATTATAAGCATCTGGAATATTACGAAACATTCTGGAATATTCCAGCCGGGCGCTATTCGCTAACGATGCCCGAGGGAAGTGAGGGGTTATTATAACAAACTGTAATTCACGGAATGTGACACTAAGTTGTTCCGGGGTCAGCCGTGAAGTTCGTAATGAAATGCGATGGGTGTCCGAGGTCGAATGACCGTAAATATTTGAGTAACAAGTTTGCACTACCGACGCCGCGGGCCACTGCGCGCGAAACCGGCTTTTTATTTATTCCCGTACTCGTGCATACAAAATAACTCAGATAACAGCACGCTCAGATCTGATCGGGAAATCCCGGGTTCGATATCCGCCGCTGGCTATTTTAAATTTATACTTTCGAACGTCTGGGTTAGCTTGAACTCTACCGACAAAGCCGCAACGCCATTTGTTTTAGCGTTCCGGTGCGATGTTGTGTAGCAACACTTAGGGGTTACTTACCCTGTCCAAGTTACTTCAGCTGGAACGCAACTTAACATCACTTGAGATGTCACTACTCTATGATGAGTAAGATTCCAGTTTAAATTATGCGAGAGTAACCTGTTGAAATGCCGAAAATATGACTTTTCTCATAGTTTTTGTTTTATTAAAGTATGTTATTTTCTGAAAACTTTAACTATCCTCGTAGGTTATGTAACCTATTACAATTAAAAAGATGGAGCCGATAGACCGACGGTCAGAAGTCGGACGGCGTAGGGTAACTAACACCTAGGGGTAAAAACTACCAATACTACTTATATAACATTAGACACATTAATATTAGGTCCTTACATATGAAATTGGCGTTTTGTCGTACTGGCCACTTTGATCTCAAATATCTCTTCTTTGGTTAGAAATTCCAATTTCAAATTTATACAGCTATTTACTCAGGCTTTTGTGTTTTGAAAATCGTAATTCATTTGTTTTTTTCTCTTTTGGTTTTTTTTTGCGCCACTCTGTTTACAAAATGGAAAACTTGAAATATCGCGTTATTTACGAGTATGAGTTCCATCGTGGCACCAGTGCTGCAGAAACGGCTCGAAGGATTAATGATGTGTACGGCGAGTGTGTCGCAAAAGAAAACACAGTGCGTTTTTGGTTCCAACGTTTTCGTTCTGGAAATTTCGACCTGCAGAACAAGCCCCGTGGACGGCCGGAGACCAAAGTTGACAATGAAGAATTGAAGGTTATTGTGGAAGCGGATCCATCGCAAACCACGTCCGAGCTAGCTGCAGGCTGCGGTGTTAGTGATAAAACTGTTTTAGTTCACTTGAAGCAAATTGGGAAGGTGAAAAAGCTTGAAAGGTGGGTACCTCATGAATTGAGTGCAGCAAACCGACAAACGCGCGTAGACTGCTGTGTTACATTACTCAACCGGCACAGTAATGAAGGGATTTTAAATCGAATCATTACCTGTGATGAAAAGTGGATCCTGTATGATAATCGGAAACGCTCATCGCAATGGTTGAACCCTAGCGAACCAGCCAAATCCTGCCCCAAACGAAAATTGACTCAAAAAAAATTACTTGTGAGCGTTTGGTGGACTAGCGCCGGCGTCGTACACTACAGCTTTCTTAAATCCAGCCAGACAATTACGGCGGATATCTATTGTCAGCAACTGCAATCCATGATGGAAAAGCTAGCTGCTAAACAACCGAGGCTGGTCAATCGTTCTAGGCCACTGCTGCTTCAGGACAACGCTTATAGACCACACACTGCACAACAGACGGTTACCAAATTAGAGGAGCTTCAATTGGAATACCTAAGACATCCACCTTACTCCCCGGACCTTGCTCCAACAGATTACCATTTTTTTCGGAATTTGGATTACTTCTTACAAGGGAAAAAATTTAACTCCGATGAGGCAGTCCAAAGCGCTTTCAAAGATTTTATTGATTCCCGTCCGAATGGCTTTTTTAGTAAAGGGATCAATGAACTACCTATAAGGTGGCAAAAGTGCATAGATAGCAATGGTACATACTTTGATTAAATATATATATTATATTTAAAAAAATCGACTTTATGTTCCTCCCATACAAAACGCCAATTTCATATGTAATAAGGACCTAATAATAAGAAGGTATAAAATCGTTTATTAATTAAAAAGGTGCCTATTTGGATTCAGAACATAGCTAAACTTAATAAAGTTGTGGCGTCTAAAAATAGTGCAATCACACATCAATAGAAATTATTTTACTTTTTTTCGAACACACTTATTTTTGGATCCAACATCTTTTATCTCTTCCTTCTTGGGGCATTCCTCAGGCTTCACACACTTGCTGCTGACGATGGGCGGAACGCAGAAGTACGCGGAGTAGTCGCAAATCATACCATCCTTGTCCAAAACGGGGTTGGGGTCATCGCAGGTCGCATTTTGCAGAATGTCGGTCCTGATCGGGAGGTCCCGTGTTCTATTCTCGGCAATGGCCAGTTTAAATTTATACATTCTAAAATGGTACGGGTCTGGTCTAGCATCTACCCTACCGGCAAAGACGCACTGCCAATTGTTTTAGCGTTCCGGTGCGATGCTGTGTAGCACGGTTAGGGGCTACTCACCCTTTCCAAGTTAGTGTATCTTCAACTACAGATGTCACTACATAAGATTCGCCGACACATTCTGACCCAGTTTTATTTATATTTACCTGTTGAAATGCCGAAAATATAACATTTCTCGTATTTACCTTTTTGTGTATAAAACTATTAAAACAATCATATACTTTTTACATAGATATCGTTTATTTAAAAAGGTGCTTCCGTATTCAGAAAATATCTAGACTTAATTAATTTGACCTGTCTAAAATTAGCGCAATCGTATTCCGAGGAGAAGATTTTACTATTTTTCAGAAACACTAATGTTTCGATTCAATTTCTTTTATCTCTTCCTTCTTGGGGCAGTCCTCAGGCTTCACACACTTGCCGCTGACGATGTCGCGCAGGGTGGGCGGGTCGCAGTAGCACGCGGAGTAGTCACAGATCATACCACCCTTGTCCAAAATAGGGTTGGGCTCGTCGCAGGTCGCTTCGGGCATCTTGTAGCCGCATGCGGTTGCGTACGCGTGGGTCCCCTCCTCACACTCACGGTAACCTGTAAGAAGGGATATTACACGTCTTTATTACCCACCGCTGGGCAAGAGTCTCCTTTCATGTTCATTATTCATTATCATTCATTTCTTCATGGGTCATTTCTGAGTTGTGCCACACATAACAAGCGGGGTCTGGGGCTTCCGTCACTTGGCAATAATCTTTTATTTGTTACCCAGATGGTGGAAGCTTCAGTCATAGTTTTAGTACATACATACAATGTTTTATGTGTGGCATAATGTGAAATAAATATATTTTTCTTTCTTTCTTTCTTTCTTTCTTTCAAAAACAATTATGATAGGGATAAGTGTAGGGTACGCGTGGCATGGGCTATGGTATCCCAGTTCCTAAGTCCAACGAATGGCCTAGAGGTAGCGATCTTGCCGTCTGCGTCGGACGTCGTGGGTTCGATTTCCACACCGGAAGATGTTTGACTGATGTTCCGTACCATCATAATATTATAAACTTGAGAACTAATTTTGACGTGACAACGTCTTATAAATTGGTTTGCCGGGTGACACTTTAAGAAACTGCGTTACGCTCCGCTCACGTTATGCGCTCACAATGAGAGCGAGTGAGAGGCACGCGTCCCTTCCACTCGGGCATGGTTAGCCCGCCTAAGAGCGAGAGAGACAGACATTGTCACGTAAAACTTTCGCCCGTATACCGACTTTACAGGCAACCAATTTTTTGGTTTCAATTTTAATCTGTTGTTCAGGTACTTCAGGATCGATTATATAAAATCTCTCCCAGTTCCTATTATTACAATAACAATACACAATATCACAATTACGTTATTGTTGTTAATTACAATAACATTAGCCTTATTACATCATCGAGTTTTAATAAAACCTAATAACAAACTATTAAGATATAATATAATTTTAATGATCGTATTCGAGCGTTCCTGTAGTGGTTTTTATTTTGACGTTGATATTTTTATCAATGACAAAATATGGCTTCTTCACCTCATTTTTTGTAATTGTTTACTAAAAACCACACGAAAATTTCAGATTATATTCATCACTTTTGGCTACAAGTTATACTCCAGAATACCGCGTCCCGACCTCGTCTCACGTCTGATCGGTATGCCGAGCCAGATGAGCGCAGGACGCGGTCATCTGATGTGGGAGGGGACGACTGATGTGTGGGGGGCAAAGCTTCTGCGAACGGTTCACTCAACTTAACTATGAAAACGCCTATACTTCGTCTTCAATTTGAACTAAGTTTATGTTTTCTTGATACGATGATGTGGAGAACTATAGCACAACATTTTAAGGATTTTTTTGTTAAAATAACATGTATTTTTTTCAATTGTGAACCAACGAGATAACACTTTTTAGAAAAATACTTATATCTTTATAGCTCTGACCTTTCGTAGTAACTGACTATGTATATACATATAACCTTACTCTATGAAATATCTCAGTCAGTTAAACAAAACCACATAAAATATTTACTCACAATCTCCCAAAATATAAATGCATCCTCTAGGATAAGTTTTCGTCCCGGCCATTGATAATCCGACTAAAGAAATGAAGCACAAAACTAAAAACAGCTTCATGATTACAGAGATGTTTTTAAATTGGACAGTATAATACAATAGCTCTGTATGAAATCCAGAGACGCACTGGTCACTTGCTACGTCGGTAAGTATACTTAAGGATGTAAATAGCCTTACTGATGCGGTCATGACATTTTGCTTTAATCATTAATATAATATTGTTATAAGCTAGAAGCTAGTCAACATCTTAATATCGACGTTGTCGTCATAATGGCTCTTTTTTTTTAAATATATACAGGACATTACACACATCGCAATCTAGCCCCATTGTAAGCGATAGCTTGTGTTATAGGTACTAGATAATTGATAAATAAATATACATACTTAAAAATTATATATTGAAAAACACCCAGACACTGGAAAACATTCATGCTCAGCACACAAACATTTACCAGTAGGGGGAATCGAAACCACGACCTCCGACGCAGACGGCAGGTTCGCTGCCGCTGCGCCATTCTAGTCTTTGGCCTAGTGGTCAGAAAATACAGATTACTCGATCATGAGGTTGTGTGTTTGCTAATAAATTAACCGATTTGGATGAAATTTGGAATATGCCACTTATGCCGGATTGTTGCCGTGAGATTTTGAATAAACTGACATATTTTTCTATAGCTATTACAGCAATAGTTATAGCAACATTTTTTTAAGTAGGTTGGGAAAGGGAGCGGGAACGATTACAGGTATGGTAGGTACATACTCGTTTATGAATACGATTATCGTATTGGACTTACTTAATTGTTAATACCTTGGATATCGTAGTGGACAACCCTGCGAGATTTATTTAATATTTACCTACTGAAATCCATGGGCGAAGGCATTGGCAAAACCTAGTAGATTATTATCCAATGTGAAAGTCTGGGAGTAACAATACTATAATAGTAGTTTATGTAACGGTTACATAATGGGGGGTATTAAAACACGAGTGCGAGTTTAAAAAACGAGCCGCAGGCGAGTTTTTTAATAGTATCACACGAGTGTTTTAATACCTAATTATGTAGAGTTTCATACACTACTTTATCTACGCTCATATTATTATCATAAATCCAAATCATAAAATCTTGCTAACGTTTGTCGTAAATCATTGCAACTACTAAGATGTCAGGTGGAGTGAAATTTTCTTTAGTAGGTTTCACTGCTAGACATTTTTAAGCGCAAAGTTTTGACTAAGTAACAAAAAAAATTGGTTGTCTGTAAAGTCGGTTTACGGACGATAGATTTACGAGATAATGTCATAATCGTAATCGTAATCGTAATCGTAATCGTAGTCGTAATCGTAGTCGTAATCGTAGTAAAATTGGTTGTCTGTAAAGTCGGTTTACGGACGATAGATTTACGAGATAATGTCATAATCGTAATCGTAATCATAATCGTAATCGTAATCGTAATCGTAGTCGTAGTCGTAATCGTAGTCGTAATCGTAATCGTAATCGTAATCATAAATACAGGCCCAGGTGGAACGTTACGCGGAACGTTAGACATTGTGTTGTTGTCTATGGTCAATCATGGCCCATCCATACTCTCGGCAATGACTACCAACTATATGTTGTCTGTGGATTCACTTAAAAAAATATTACATAAAAAATATTACCCCAGATACAAATACAGGAATCCTGAGCCGTGTATCGTTATAGATTTTATACAACTTTCTTTAAATGTTTCCATAGTAGAGCGATGTTATTATGAATAACTTTTTAATAATTATAGAAGTCTGTGAATAAAGTAGGTAATTATTTGACACATTTCGATTTCATAATTCGAACTTTAAGCAATGAGCGTAGATAATAGTAGTTTATGTAACGGTTACATAATGGGGGGTATTAAAACACGAGTGTGAGTTTAAAAAACGAGCCGCAGGCGAGTTTTTTAATAGTATCACACGAGTGTTTTAATACCTAATTATGTAGAGTTTCATACACTACTTTATCTACGCTCATATTATTACCCAAATCATAAAATCTTGCTAACGTTTGTCGTTAATCATTGCAACTACTAAGATGTCAGGTGGAGTGAAATTTTCTTTAGTAGGTTTCACTGCTAGACATTTTTCAGCGCAAAGTTTTGACTAAGTAACAAAAAAAATTGGTTGTCTGTAAAATCGGTTTACGGACGATAGATTTACGAGATAACGTCATAATCGTAATCGTTATCGTAATCGTAATCGTAATCGTAATCATAATCGTTATCGTAATCGTAATCGTAATCGTAGTCGTAATCGTAATCGTAATCGTAATCATAATCACAGGCCCAGGTGGAACGTTACGCGGAACGTTAGACATTGTGTTGTTGTCTATGGTCAATCATGGCCCATCCATACTCTCGGCAATGACTACCAACTATAAGTTGTCTGTGGATTCACTTAAAAAAATATTACATAAAAATATTACCCCATAGACATTGTGTTGTTGTCTATGGTCAATCATGGCCCATCCATACTCTCGGCAATGACTACCAACTATAAGTTGTCTGTGGATTCACTTAAAAAAATATTACATAAAAAATATTACCCCATAGACATTGTGTTGTTGTCTATGGTCAATCATGGCCCATCCATACTCTCGGCAATGACTACCAACTATAAGTTGTCTGTGGATTCACTTAAAAAATATTACATAAAAAATATTACCCCAGATACAAATACAGGAGTCCAGAGCCGTGTATCGTTATGGATTTTATACAACTTTCTTTAAATATTTCCATAGTAGAGCGATGTTATTATGAATAACTTTTTAATAATTATAGAAGCCTGAATAAAGTAGGTAATTATTTGACACATTTCGATTTCATAATTCGAACTTTAAGCAATGAGCGTAGATAAACATTATTATATTCTGTTTTTTGAAATCTTTAAAGATAGAAATAAATTGTAAAGTTCCTGCACTTCGCACTATCGTACAATTGGTATGTAACAACAAAGTAAACCAAATCGTTCCAGATTTATTTATTTATTTCGTTGATTTAATGTATCGTCGTTCCAGGTCACATTCTTCATTCTTCCTTCTTGGGACAGTCCTCCAGCTTCACGCATTTTTTGGTGGTGGTGTCGCGTACGGTGGGCGCGTCGCAGTAGCAAGCGGAGAAATCGCAGAGGATCACGCTCTCATCCTTCTGAGGGTTGGGGTTGTCGCAAGTCGCTTCCAACGTCGGATGGTCGCAATCGATTGCGTATGAATGGGTTCCTTCCTCGCATTCCTTGACGCCTGTGATATAACATAAAAGCTCTATGACCAGCGGGGCTAGGATGTGCGCGCAGAGATATTTTTTGTCAATCTCCATTCTCTTTCTATTACATTATAGATATACGGACAAATGAGATTGACAAAAGTAGACACAAGTAAATATTAGGTCCTTACATATGAAATTGGCGTTTTGTCGTACTGGCCACTTTGATCTCAAATATCTCTTCTTTGGTTAGAAATTCCAATTTCAAATTTATACAGCTGTTTACTCATGCTTTTGTGTTTTGAAAATCGTAATTCATTTGTTTTTTTCTCTTTTGGTTTTTTTTTGCGCCACTCTGTTTACAAAATGGAAAACTTGAAATATCGCGTTATTTACGAGTACGAGTTCCATCGTGGCACCAGAGCTGCAGAAACGGCTCGAAGGATTAATGATGTGTACGGCGAGAGTGTCGCAAAAGAAAACACAGTGCGTTTTTGGTCCACCGTTTTCGTTCTGGAAATTTCGACCTGCAGAACAAGCCCCGTGGACGGCCGGAGACCAAAGTTGACAATGAAGAATTGAAGGTTATTGTGGAAGCGGATCCATCGCAAACCACGCCCGAGCTAGCTGCAGGCTGCGGTGTTAGTGATAAAACTGTTTTAGTTCACTTGAAGCAAATTGGGAAGGTGAAAAAGCTTGAAAGGTGGGTACCTCATGAATTGAGTGCAGCAAACCGACAAACGCGCGTAGACTGTTGTGTTACATTACTCAACCGGCACAGTAATGAAGGGATTTTAAATCGAATCATTACCTGTGATGAACAATGGATCCTGTATGATAATCGGAAACGCTCATCGCAATGGTTGAACCCTGGCGAACCAGCCAAATCCTGCCCCAAACGAAAATTGACTCAAAAAAAATTACTTGTGAGCGTTTGGTGGACTAGCGCCGGCGTCGTTCACTACAGCTTTCTTAAATCTGGCCAGACGATTACGGCGGATATCTATTGTCAGCAACTGCAATCCATGATGGAAAAGCTAGCTGCTAAACAACCGAGGCTGGTCAATCGTTCTAGGCCACTGCTGCTTCAGGACAACGCTAGACCACACACTGCACAACAGACGGCTACCAAATTAGAGGAGCTTCAATTGGAATGCCTAAGACATCCACCTTACTCCCCGGACCTTGCTCCAACAGATTACCATTTTTTTCGAAATTTGGATAACTTCTTACAAGGGAAAAAATTTAACTCCGATGAGGCAGTCCAAAGCGCTTTCAAAGATTTTATTGATTCCCGTCCGAATGGCTTTTTTAGTAAAGCGATCAATGAACTACCTATAAGGTGGCAAAAGTGCATAGATAGCAATGGTACATACTTTGATTAAATATATATATTATATTTAAAAAAAATCGACTTTATGTTCCTCCCATACAAAACGCCAATTTCATATGTAAGGACCTAATAATTAAAAATTAAATAACACAACTACCCAGTGGTACTTCTTCCAAAAAATATAAGCCTACTTGGATAAGCCTACTTGTTACTCGGAATGATGTAAGGATTCTAACAATACCCCATATGTCCAAACTTGTCCAGCCGTTCAGAAGTTATGGTGGAATAAAGAAACTCACATACATACATACATATCTACATGAACCCTTATAACATTACACTCCTTTTTTGGGCACTCGTGTAAAAAGTATCTCTATACATGCACACTGCACTTACTTCATGGGCAGTATATGCAGTAGGAGGTGTTAGCACTTTTTGGCAGATTCCACCCGGATGTGTACCATTGAAATGTCAGAAATTCTGTACCCTATAGCAGTAAGTATTTACAAAGCATTATTGTGTTTCAATTTGAAGGGACTAATTAATATGTAGCCGTCCTTATTAATCTCTAGGTGACGAGCGCAGTGCAGTGTGTCTTATGGCACTGCAATTCAGTCTTATGACACATTGCATCTGACATGGGCAATTTCAATTTATTGGGTTTGTTTTGCTGGACCTCCAATGTTTCATTTCATAGTTTCTGGATGGGTCTACATGTTTTTTTTTCTATCGATAGAGGTGTAAGATATATATAACTAAATTGGTTCAGTATTTTCTATTTTCATATCTTTAAAAATTGGAGGAAATCCAAAAGTGCAAAAAGGCTGAAAGCCCCACTTCTAAAACCTAGTAAAACGCGAATTGAGATTTTCATAGAACTACAACGTAGGTACCTATCTACTTGTTTATAAGAAGCCTTTAAAATGAAGAAAATTCTGTGTGAATATCGATTCTATAAATAAAATTAATTATTACTCACATTCTCCCAAATTATAAATACACCCTCGATTCGTCTCGGCCATTGATAGGCCGACTGAAGCAACGATACACAAAACAACCAACAACTTCATGATTTTTATTTAATGTGAATATATTTATTTATTTAATGGCTTTTAACGGCTTTTAACACAAGAGCGTTGTATGTAGTCGAGGAATGCACTGGTCACGAAACTAGTTGAGCTTAAATAGTTAACCTTGATAATGATGTGACGATATTTTGCCCTTATCATAGTAATTATATCAACATCTACTTCGTCTCCAATTTTTATTTTTATTTGTCTGTATTGCGCTTCATGCAAACCTACTTAGGTACTTGAAGATTGGAATTAAAAAATGCCCCATAAATTTTGCAACTGAAGAAAGTCGTGTGACTTTATAAAGACCCTACTGACAAACATTCTATGATTTTTTGGGGTAGAGAGTCCTTACAAAATTCCATGGTCCTTTGTCATTTATATTGTACAATACTTACGTAATATGACCTATGTCATTAATAACCAAACAAAAACATTTTACTTCTCTTCTAAAATAAGTAATAAGTTCCCACTCAGCGTCATCAATCCCACAGAGCAAGGAATGACTTTTATATTGTCAATACCAAGCTCTTATGTTCTTTAAGATATAGCTACCTATGAGATGAGGCAGGATTTTATTATTCCCACGAAAAAAAAGCTGGACAAAGCAGGGATGGATGAGCTAGCAACAAAATAGATATTACAATCCTGTCTAATGCGAAAACGATTAATTTATCGACGCTTTATTTCGATATTAAAACCAAATAATTTTAATGACACTGTTCATTAAAATCAAATTCAATAATTAGGTTTTAATGACACAATTATAGGTAGGTGTATTTTAGTGGAAAAGTACTGATAAGATATTTACTATAGTCAATTATACGCACTTTATTGTACACAACAAAAATAGTGGACAAATTTTAAGAATGTCACCGCGAAACTCTGAAAACGGAACAAAAAGGTATTGAATAATTAATACTATGTTTTATTTACTTTTTTCAAGAATGAAACTTTTTTAATTTCTGCACATATTTATAACTCGTTCGCTTTCATTTTGTCGCGCGGCCGGTTGCGGTGTCGGTATTCTCAAAGGATATCAAACGGCGCCGACCGTGCGCATGTACTTGTAACGACATATTCTAAACGAGTATAAATATAAACTAATAATAATATAGACTATAAATATAATGCTTCACAAACCGACTGTTCAAGATGCTAATCCGATGTTGTATAGCGAGTACAGCTTATACGCTTCCGAGACAAAACCAGGTGAAATCAACGAGCCTGTCCGCGAAATTCAATCGTGGTTTTTTGCAATTTGTACGTTAATTAGACGTAATAGGCTTCGAATTGCGGGAATGACAATATTATGTTTACATGCTGATCCAAAGGCGGGCAGTACAACTTGTTGACGACCCCAGTCTCAGTATCAAGCTGGAACCGTTAAAACACCGTAGAGACGTCACTTCTCTATGTGTGTTCCTGCATCGGTTGTTCAATGGGGAGTGCTTTGAAATCTCCATGGGCTGCGGTGACTGCTTACCATCAGGCGACCCGCCCGCTCGTTTGCTCGCGCTTGGATATAAAAAAGAAACATGCAAAAACATAATTTTGCCGAAAAGGTAAAGTTATGCCAAGAAAGTAGGTCTTAGGTAGGCAGGTACAGAACTAAATTTGAGTCGCAGATTTAAACCACTTTAATTGTACGACCGAAGCAAAACTTAAGCCTTTACAAGTACGAGCAGAAGAGCTTCCAAGTGGAACAAGTTAGAGCGACACGTGTGAGAATTCGTGACTTAGCCGGGCGAAGTTCTTGACGTAATGAATACTGGGTGCATTTCTGAACCGGGCATGTTTAATTCATTGTTGTCGTTTCACTAATTAACGTCCTAGTAACATAGTAACATAGTGATGTTATATTATAGTCTGTGTAATGTAAAATTCACGTGTAACAGTGTTTGTAACCAAACTCCTCCGAAACGGCTTGTACTGATTATTATGAAATTTTTTGTCTACATTTGGTAAGTCTGAGAATAGGTCGTTAGCTATTTTTCATGGATATGGTAAAACAACGTTTGCCGTGTCAGCTAATAGTCTGTTTAATGTTCTCAACCTAAGTATATTTGACACTTAGGGTTTGTTTCACAACCGCTTATAAACTTTTAACGAATAAACTTGACAATTTGACAGATTCCGAATACAAAAATTGTAACAATGCCAAATATACTGGCAAGACAAAGTTTATCTGGTGATTGTGAAACAGGCCCTTAGATTAACTTACTGTTCCCTATATTTTGAACTAATACACTTGCTAATGAGATGATCAGGTTAGTTGCATTTTCGCCAATAAGGCCAAAATATCCTGGCTTGGAGATGTGTGTTTTGCAGGTAGGGTAATAATGAGTCGCCGCCGAAGCTCCTCACTGGATCAACCCTGAGCAACTTATAAAACTAGAAATTAAACAATTCCAAAGTAGCCCGTGGCAGGAATCAAACCCGTGATCTCCCACTCGATTCCAAAGTTGGCGCTCATCAACTGTACCAGGGACGTCTTCAAAATGCATCGAAATTACTAATTTATGGCTGAGTACGGCAAAATACCTATATAACAAAATGAAAATTCTCGCCATCTTAAAAGTACGTTTCTTCATAATATGGACAGAAAACGTCCGAATTCGAACCTCCAAAGACCTCCATGAAAAATATTTAAAGCGATTTCGGCCAATCGAAAAACAATAGAATTAACATTTATATGAGATGTGTTTTAATTTTCTTTGACCCTGTATTTTAGCAGCGGGATTTTTCCCAAACGACCCCATTAACTTGGTCGTTTCTGCAAAACAAAATATAAATGAAACCCTTTAAACGAAATGAATTTTAAACGTTAGAAATGTAAAAATGAAGAGTGATTATTTCGTTAAATTATAATGGTAAGTGGTAGCTCTTGTAAAATTTGAAAAAGGCGTATCTAAAAGTGTTCTATTCGTCCTTTAACCTATTTAATTTCATTTAATATAATCCCATTATCGTAATATGTGATAGGGTGTATGTAATTTGAAAGGTGAACAAACAAAGTATCGAAGCCATCGCTACTTTCAAATTGTTTTTTAAGATTGGTACCAGACCAGTCACTTGTTGGAATTTGCAAATATCGCATGATTATTATAGTTCCGTGCATCATTCAAGTGGTCCAAGCAGCACTGAGCCTCTAATCAGATTAGACTTATTCGTACGTAGGACTGTTTTTACTACTACTACTAGAGGGATGTTTTGTATCGCCACAATTTTTTGAGCTCAAGATACTTTATGTTTCACTGGCCTTTACTATTTATAGCTAGTTTATCTTTTATTCTTCATAATAATATTTGTCACTAATAGGATTGATAACTACCTACTTGTTACACCAAAATGTTGTAAATAGGACGCGACAAGTCTTGACATATTGGCCTCGGCTCATATCAGGGAGACAGAATTAAGGTCAGGGGCCGTAACAGAGATTGCTGAATCTGGTAAGCACTAAGCATTGTCATATTTTAATATTATATCAGAAAAAAAAATGGTTTCTAATAATAAACATTGGTTTCTAATAATACCCTGGACAGGGTGGACAGCGTGAAAAAATTTAGCCAGTTTATCGGTGCCAAAATTGCTTCTTTTGCCACCAACAGAAAGGTCACGCTTTAGTTCGCTCAGAGCCACCTATAGAATTTTGACGAATGGCGCTACTGTTTGCTTGTACGAAAAAGGTTTACGTTATAGAAATTTCACAGATAGCGCTACTATGTTTGCTTGTACGAAAAAGTTTTACGTTAATCGTTCGGATGCCCATATCCTGAGTTTTCTTATTAGACTTTCTATACTTAATAAGATTTTGCGGGTTTCTATTTCCATTCTTTAATATCGAAAAAAAATTTTTTTTCATTAGTATGCGGGTAAATTGTGAATTCCGGCTAGACCTACAGGTGGATGACCAAAGAAGGTATCAAAATGAGGTAATTTAATAAAGTACAATGAATTCAAAATGATCTCCAAATAAGGTAGGGTCCCAACGAAGATCAGTTACTTACCAACGACGGACCCGACAAAAAGGCCCTAATTTATCTTTGGAATGTCGCAAAAATAAACAAAGAACAAGTTGGAAGCTACTTTTTTGGAACCTCTCTATATGGTAATGACGACCGCTTCTTTCAAAAGAATCGAATACGAAGCCTATCCAATATTTTTAATATTATTATGGAGACTACTTTAACAGTTAATGGCGACCTTTATGGCGGAATTGGCGGACTCCTGGCTGTGTGCGAAAGGTCCAAAGGATCTATTTTATCAACTTTGGCCAGTTGGAATTGCATAAATTTTAAATGGCTCTGGACCAGAGTCCAGTTTGGTGGGAGGCTTTTACCTCGGCTGGTTAGGCTGATAGAGTGGCTATCGGCAAAGGTAACCCGTCAGGCGATTAAAAGCATACTTTGCTAAGGTGCGATCGGCGACTCTATTATGCAACTGTTAAGGATTATTTACTCCTCCTAAGATATCTTCGGGTCTTCTATTTAAAACCTTGAACTGTATCTTTAGGCGATACTGAAAATATAACTACTTGTTATACCTACTTACCTATATGATTTGTTGTGAACAACATAACAAGTAAGTAATAGACGTTTGAGGCTTTACCAAAGAGAACATTATCTAATGAAAAATGAAAATGAAAAATCATTATTTCACATAGGCCCCATTAATAGGCTCTGAAAAGTCAAAACTCTACCGCCAGGTTCGGAAAGCAGGTTCGGAAAGCAGGTTTGCATCGAGAAGAACTGGCAAGAAACTCGGCACTCGGTTAAGTAGGTTGGCAGTACCTATAGTAGGCCACATTTCAAAAATCATCCTCTTATCACTTTTCTTCTAAATGCTTCAGCAAAGTTGGATTTTATTATTGGCAGTGGAAAATTAGATAGTTTTATTTCTGGATATTGTAGGTATTTCCTTACCACCCTTATGGTGTATCCCAATTCTCAGTGCATTTGTCGTGACCGAATTGTCGCGTTGTCGACAGATAATATAAAAGTAGCCAATAATGTAATAACACCACCAGTAGATTATGTATAAAAACGTTTATATAAATAAAAAAGTTTCTCTCATAACATTATTTCATGCTACAAACATAATTTGCATCGCATGGAATAATACAGGCTTTGCAGGCTTTTAAAAGCTTGGCAAGTAATTGAATATCGATGCTATCAATTTGTTGTTGCAGCTCCATGGAGCTAGATTATATGGAGTTGCCAGAAAGCATACCAAATTGAAGCCAATTTCTAAATGCCATTTCTGGAGCTTTAGCAATCACTGAGAGTTAGGTACGTACCTACTATAATCAATATCAATTCTCAATACCTAGCATTTAAGTAAATTAAACACCTCTGTCCGCCGAATTCAAAATCATCAAAAAATTCCGTTGGTTGAGCTTCCTTAAATTTTTTCTTTTTTTTGTATTTGTTCCTATAGCGGCAGCCGTATGATTTCAACTGTCTAACTAATTACGGTTCATAAAATACAACCTGGTGCCAAACCTACAGACTGACAGATAGATAGACAGATAGACTGTCAGACGGACGGACAACGAAATCAGCGGAATTCCATATTACTATTTGAGTATGAAAATTAATTATTTCTACGTTAAAAACATTTTAACAATTCTAAAAATTTAAATAAAATATTTTTCCTCAATGTTTACATACATGTTTAGGCACTGTTGTTTTATGCCTCAAATCCGGATCATGTTTCGGATAACATATCTTTGGATTTAATATCTGTGTGCAGCTCTAACAAATGGGTATGGTATAAAAAGTTAAACTAGCATTTAGTTCGGCAATAAACGCTTCAATACAGATTGGAATTTTTTCATCAAAGCTGTCCCATTTAGAATTTAGTTGAACTTTTTTTTTATTAAAAGTGTATTTGTTACGAAACGAATTCGTATTCGATGATTGATGGATGGGTTTCAGTGTTCCTCGTATTGTGTACACTGTACACATTTTACATAGATACGCATAAATGAAAATATTTATTTTTCACATAGGCCTAAATAACAGGCTCTTTCTCTAATCACATGTATAGTGAATGCACCTAAACAGTATGGAAGCTGCTTTTTTATACTATACATATAGGCTAGCGCTTGACTGTGATCACACCTGATGGAAAGTAATGATGCTATTTCTTACAACTCTTTCACTGGAGTAGCTCTCTTCTTGTCTCCTGTAATGTAATTGGGGGAACGAGGGGGGGGGGGGGGGGGGCGACGACTCTTGACTTGCAACTTCTCTCTATAAGGGCATAGATAGATTCATTTTTGAAAATACTTACGGAAACGGTGTGGCACTATATATTCAACTTAATACGTCCTCCACTTCTAATTGGACGGTTAATTATGCGTTAGTTATCCGTTGCCTCTAAATACTAATATTTTGACGTACAAAGAGTAAGCAAGTGTAAAATATGTAGGTATTGAGATAGCACTGTATATTTTGTTGGCTAATAATTATTTTTCCCTTAAATATTCCCTAACGCTACCAGCTTTCCCTGGTCTACCTTTTGTGCAAAATTTTGAATTAAGTACTGGATACTGATACCGCCAAAAGCCACCGAAATAAGGTCGGTTGCGATTTTAATCCAATAACCTAGCCAGCCTTATTAATCTAAAACAGATTACACGCTACAAAACTGGATACATGTTTGTCTGGCGCGTTTAATACTGAAAAGCTTTTACAAGCTCTCGCTGGGACGCAAACATTGATTGACGATGTTATCAATTTGATTGCACAACAGCTAATAAATTGGTTTGTTGCGGTCTAAAATAAGTATTCAGCGTACTCGTACCATGAGATGATGCTATGCAAAGCTGAACGAATAACCTGTACTTCAGACGACCGCGTCCAGCGTTCGTCTGGCCAGTACGATGAGAGGGGAAAGTCATCGGCAACGCGTTTGCGAAAAGGTTTATCGAAGTAAAAATTCGAACACGGCGTATTGAATTTTGAGTTTTGACCTAAGGAAATAATTATAATTAAAATGTTTTGGTAAATCTTTTACGTATCACAACCAAAATTTTATACAATTAGATACACTATATAGGTACCTATACCTATTACATAGTTTACATTGCAGAGTCACACCCAGAGAACTAGATTTTTCAATTTTCAGTGTTTCCTTCCCAATTCACCATTATATTTTTGTTAGTTCTACCAAACATGAGGAAAGACTGATAAAAATCTACCAACTATAGCGCGACCACTTAACTCGCGTATCGCCTGTGCGGTAGGAGGGGAGCGGGGGGAGATGTTGGCGGGTGGGTGAGAGGTGTGCGCGGAGCAAAGAGCTTACGTCAAATCCTCCGCGCACACCTCTCACCCACCCGCCAACATCTCCCCCCGCTCCCCTCCTACCGCGCAGGCGATACGCGAGTCGCGTTATAACACACAAACACTCACAAACACACATACGCGCGTAGAGCACGTAAGCCAAGGTCGTATTGTTGGCAAAGTCCGACTCCTTTTCGTAAGCCCTTTTAAAAATCAAACAGCAAAATTCACGGTACCCAATTCCAATTCCCTTCGTATCGGATCCCGCAAACAGTCCCTTATTATGAGGGCAATATCAGTGGGATTGTATTTGCATAGTATTGTCCTGCATTAACATTTAGAGAATCGGCGCCGGCCGCCGCGCAATATTGTGTTTTAATGGAGTTTGGACAATATTCTGTTTTGGGGTTACTTCGCCGTCTTTTGGGGGCTTATATCGGATTTTCTATGATATCGAACAAATTGAGCGAAATGTGTTTGCGGTCGATTGCCTTTGCTCGGGAAATGCGAACCGAACGTATGGCGAAAATTCGCAGTGGTGATAAATCGCAGTGCACGTCGTATTATTTAAAAAAAATATGGTGATATTTAAGCATGCATGAAATAATTTGTTGAGGTAGTGCCATTTATGCTACTAAAGCCATGGAATTTATATTTATTTACATGGATCAACTCTAGGTCGTGCGAAATGGTTCTGCTATTATTTTAGGAACTTGGTGGTAAAAGACTAGCAAAATCGTAAATCTTTACAATAGACATATACCTACCATGGAAAGGGAGAATGGCGCAAAAAAATGTCGCCAGTTTACCGGTGTCAAAAATGCTTATTTTGTCACCAACAGTATGGCCACACCACCAACAGTATGGTGTAGTTCGCTAAGCAGAATTGCTACTGTTTGCTTGTGAGAAAAAGGTCTACGTAAATCGTTCGGAAGCCAGTATCCTCAGGTTTTTTATCGGTGAGCCTATAACTAAAGTGCTGATAGGGTGGAAATAAAAATCAACAGTATATTTTACACAGAATTGCTTTTATTATAAATATTAATTGCACATAAGAATATTCCATACAAAAATACAATTTAAAATAAAAATAGTTTCGACTAAAACAAACTATAAAATAACTATACAGACAGAGTGATCAAAACACGAGTAAATAATAAAAAATAATATATTTTGCTAAAAATAATTCATTTCTAATTATGCATAGGTAAGTATTGTGATACTTGATTTATAACAACCGAATCAGATGTCAAGGATTATACGCGGTTGCATCATTGGCGAATAAGTCGCGAATATGCTTGTTTGAAAGCGTACGAGTTACGACTCGAGCCGAGCCAATGGGTAAGTATCCCATTACAGACGACCGCGTCCAGCGCTTGTCTAGTTCGTCATACCGACCAGACGCGGTCATCTGAAATAGGAGATAGGGACAACCCTCCACCACCCATGGCCCTATCAACCTCGCGGTTATGGGGGCCGAAACGCGGGAGGGCGCCCGTTCGGTACTTGCTCTTGGCGTCTTCCCGGGGCGCCTTCTTGACTCCCTACAAGTTGTTTCCTCTGAAATAGGAGAGGAAGATCGGCAAAACTATTGCGGAGGGTTTATAAATATCGTAACATAATGCACATTCACGACATATTCACCAACGTAAATACATCCTAAGGCTAAGTACAAGACAAATAAAAAACATTGATTATAAATACAACAATACGATGTAAAAAATTAATAAATAAAAATAAACACAGTAGTACAATTTTTTAATTTAATTGACGAATTCCAGTAAAGGATAATTATGCATTTTTATATTTGTGACATTACGTAGTACTTTGTATTAATGTGATATTTGAATAGAATTTTTGTAATTTATTTTATTAAAAAGATTTTCATTTAAATAAAAGTTTCAGCGTTCATATAACGCATGCTGTGTTATGTTCAAAATAATGAAAACATATTTGTGATATACTATAATAAAATGCTTGAAATCAATATTCGAGTAAAGAATAAGAAGTCATTTTTGGGGGACCTAGAAATTAAGTGATGTTTTACAATAATGTTGTTGTTAATTGTTAATTAAATGCGTATGAATAAGGAATGTCATTATTTTCAAATTTCGGACAAAATTATTGCCAATTTATTTAATCAATGACAAGTATTTATTTATTATATTATAGTTAATTTTATTTATTTATACAATTCAACAATCTATCTATGTATTTACAATTTATGATATTATTGGTAACATTTCTTTAGTTATTGACAGTTTTTCTTTTATAATCTGCCTCTACTTGATATTAAAGACTAAAATTTTCTTTTAATTAATTTCAAAAAATATTCATGCGACTATTACAACATTAAAAATAATTTAGAGTTGCTTGTTAACTCTTTTGCGACTTTACTTTTATGTTGAAATAAAATTGTTTCTATAATTTTTTAAATAATAACTAGTACATTTAAACTAAGAAAAACTAAAACTAAAAACAATTTTTCCGTAGGATATATTTTGTTTCTTTTTAAAATGTTATGTAATTATACTTTTTAGTTACATAAATTTTAAATTAGTCGGAAGTAAGAACTCTTGTCAAATGATGAAATACGAAAACTAAAACAAAATATATCTCACAGAAACGATTGTAAGAAATAAACCTAATAATTATTAAATTATTATTTTGTGATAACGAGTTTAGATATCATAAATCCTGTTTTAACTAAAAATACAAGGTTATCAATAAAACTACGATTGAAAATGGTAAGAATCGTCAATTGAATTCAATGCCGATGGTTTTCATTATCATATTTAAAGGACGTTTGCGACTGTTTTTATGTGATGCATTTATTTCATTTTTATAAAAAAATACGACTGTGGCATTAGGTCAAGAAAGAGTATTCAAGTGCAAAGGTTTCTTAATTATACGTCTGAGACACATTAAAGAAAGTGATAATAATTTTATTATTATATGGTATGTATTTACCTAAATTGGTAACTCTTAAGCCTGAGAATATTATATTTATTTTATTACTTACTGATATAATTATATTAAGACGTCGTAAATCATAATGTTATGATATAATAATTTTATTACATTATGGCGATTATTTATAAATTCTTTTAACATAAACATTTTGAAAAAATATTTTGTTTTTCTTTCAAATGTGTACTAAATGCATTGTTTATTGTTACAATATTATGCAAATCAAATTACAGTCATTCCTATTATGCTAAAACATTTTAATTGACCGACCAATATTTTTCCAAATTAATGTGTCTGAGGTTGTCTGGAAGAAATCGCTAGTTAGCGATACGTCCGCCTCATTGTTACCAGTATCTTCTTTTTATTTCTACTTTAATTTTTGTTAATTGTTTCTTGGGTGCACAACATATTTTTAACCGACTGCAAATAAAGGAGGAGGTGAACAATTCGTCCGAAACTTTTTTCTCAACTTAATAAAACTAAGTAGGTATCCCATACAGTTCGTGTATGCAAATATCAATTAAAACTTGTAGGCCCAGTGTGTTCAGAAATTGCAAACTTGGCCGGGTCGGCCCCTGCGAGCGGCCCCACGTGAGGCGCTATTGAATCCTTGCGCAAACTAAACCTAACTAACTTATGCTGAGGCTTCAATGTTTAACTATTGACTTTGCAGGGGACAGAGCTCGGTAAGCGGATTCCTAACAAGACAATTGCGAAGATTTACAGTCTTATAGGGGACCGTAAGCAAAATTTTCCTTTTAGTATGTAAACAACGGGCTAATAAGGGTTTGCTATTTGACCGGGCAAATCCTTGACCGGGCTCCGGTCTCGGGTTTTTCAAGATGTAAAAAACATGAGACCTTAAATCCGATCATGTTGTTAAAATACTCATTCCACGAATTCTCAATTTTTTTTTCAATTTTAAATACATGGTCGATAACTCTTACTAGATCAAAATCGAAAATAAATTGTTTGATTAGCAATAGCTTTTGTCAATTTCTTTGCTATTGCTTTTTGAACCAGGAGTGGTTCAAAAATTTCTAAAAGGTTAAGGACTTTTAATAGCTCCAAGTATTTTTTATTTATTTCATGTATGTTTGGTGTGCTTGGATAAAATTTAACAACTGAATTGAAATCAATAATGCCATTTATTATCGCTGAAAAATTTGACTTCAGGAGTTTTGTACATTAATTAAAATCATTGTGTAAAGTCGAAAAGACACTACACCTAATCGATGTTTAGTTATTTTATTAGGGTTTAATCACACTTGCAACACCTACAACACGACAAAGACATTTCAGAGAAATCAAAGCAGTTTCAGTTTTTTGAAACTTTTACCTAAAGTAGGATGGACAAAGTTTTGCAGACAAACATGAAATAAATTTCAGGAAATTGATAAGAAAATAACTAATTGACATATGGAGTTATTTATTTATGATACTCGCAATTAATATGAGAATATATTGTAACATGTTGTAACAATAAACAATGCCTATATTTTATACAGAACTAATTCCATTATCACAATGCATACGGCACTGGGCCCATTACAAGCCCGGTAGAACATTTTGTTCAATTTTATATTTACACCTATCTATATTATGATAAAAGAGATAATAGGTTATAAACACGCAGAAAATACATTAAACATTTGTCACTTTAATGTCGAGAGCTCAGGAGAAAACTAATAGTGATTTAAAAATTTGTATGCTACTGACGTCTGTCTTTGTTTGCTTTGTGATGACTTCTTATTTAAGAAATTAATAAAAACATATAAACATATACATATGTACAACAGTTTTAATTATAAAATTGTAATACATCAAATTTTATTATAAGAATATTATAAAATAACAAAAGATAGAGTTGAAGAATTTTCGTAGGGAAACTCAAATCATCAATCATTATTAATTTTTCTCCTGAGGTATATGAAATCCTATAGGTACAGTTATTTATTCTGGTCCTCTGAATAACTATTTATTAACTAAATCTTGCGACTATTGCATAACATAATTTATTTTGTGATTTTATTTTTATTTTTACGGTACATAAATACCATTTTACCATGGATTTTAACAACACAGATTTCATCTGATTATTTATCTTATCCATATTAATTTTATTGGTGACATATGTATATTTAGGTATACCCATATTCATGTCAAGGGAACCCAAAATATGACAAGTTTACATTAAAAATAAGTATATAACTCTTAGGTTCTATTAGGACATTGCTAGTTTTAGATGTTAATGTTTGTCATACAATAGTATAAGAAAACCAGCGCATGTTTTGAACTATTCCAATAGTCTCTTACACAACGAAATGCGGACTATTAGGGCAGGCACACAGGAGCGTGTTTAATCGACCAATAAAAAAAATCTAGTGTTTGTGAAAGTCGCTAGAATAGACAAAAGTTGTTCGTGTGTATGCGCCTTTTGAGTGAGCCTGCACGGCGGAATATCAACAAAATTCTAAGATAGGCGAATTATAAATAACACGTACGACTACATGATCGTAAGGTTTCTCTACTTCTTACAGAAATTACAAAAATACTAATAAATTATTTAAAGTTGATACCTGTGACAGTGTAAGTGCCTACGCATTAAGCGAAATTGAAAAATCCTGTGAAGTAGATATTTGAACCTGGTATTAATTTTACTTCAAAAATACGATCAAAAATATTTTAGTATAACGTTATATATAATGACACTTATTTCATGTCTCACACTTGTAAAATAAACAATATTTTAATTATGATTAACACTAGTCTGTTAATAAATAAAATTCATATTATATTTTTGTTATAGTGTTTCACACACTTTTTTATAAATAATTTAAAGTGTATTAAACTTATCGCTGCCAACAGGTCTTCAGCCCGTAGGTACCCCCAGCTATCGCGGCTGGGTGCTCTGTCAATTGAGCTATGGGAGCAACTACCGCTGACACTATAAATAAGTCTGTTAATATTGAGTATTGCCCTAGCAAGTATAATTTGAAGAATTTAGTGTTTGTGTACTTTATGCTGTAACTATTACAGGATTTTTAAGCTACTTCTTTTGAAATATTGGATTTCGTCCGGTAACATTCCGCAGTGCGTGCTCCAATCACAAAGTATACGAAAAGACGCTCTTTGAAACATTTACGTTAAGCTTACGTCAAGGTCACTTACGCCTAGCATCACAGAGTGCTACGTGGATTGCTCGAGCAGCGGCTCGTGCTCGCTACGCTCGGGCTCGCCGTCGCTCGCGAGGAACGTTGTTCGCGAGCCGAGCACCGCGGCGTCGCCTTCGTCGTTGCACGCGAGTGGCGAGTATATGGCGCCATTTGAGCGTGCTTGCGGCCGCTGACGCGATCTTCGCAGCTGTAATTGAAGGTAACTTTAGTGATACCAAACGCACACCAAACTAACTAACACGTACTAAGTAACACTAGTACCAATTTGTCCAACTGATTTACACCGATTTAAAGAGGACAATGTGTTTCTTTCGAAAGCAAAACTTTTGATTAACTAAACAATTGCTGAACAACATTTTAATTCAAGATCATTATTATCCCGCAACTTCGCGTCCACTCGTCCGACATAAAACATAGTCTATGTTGAACATGGTTAATGTAGCTTTGTGGAATTAACGAAATTTTTAAATAGATACAGTAGTTTCAGAGACAAGCTAGGTGTATATTTTCGGAGATTTTTATATATTTTATATACTTCCGGAGACACGAGTGTAGCCGAGTAGCTCGTTGGGTCAAAAGTAAATCATTTCACTTTCATGGAACAGCGACATAAAAAAATATCCTAGCTACCTTCACCGTCATAACTGACAGCACAACCAGCGCGACGACGCCGGCCGCAATCACAAGGTTGAGGAACGAGGACGGCGCTTGCTCGTTCGCCACGGTGTAAGGGGCGGCCGACTCGGAGTTACGACGCTTGCCAGCCGACGACATACATTCGCCTGGAAATAATTCTATGTTTTAGTACAAGAACCTAAGCCCTAGTTTACAAGATCACAATATCGAAGGCTTTTAGCACAATGAAAATTACAGGTATTTCCAATCGTCAAACGCAAAATTTAGTTTGGAGTGCGATGATACTCGTAACACTGCAGCCTCAGTTTGGTTAGGTTCAAACAATGCACGAAAGTAGACAGAATTACCTCAGTTGTTTGCTACCTATTTTTCGAACGCACTAGACTGATTAGAGTAGCATGGTGAAGGTATCTATTGATACTAAAACTACTGCAGTATGTCGGCCCAATTTGTGTGCGGCAAACATGGACTGGGTTGAACAGAGACCACGCGAGTACGGTAGCAGTTCAGCGCTGATCTGAATGATTTTATTCGTTACCTGTATTTGGGTGACAGTGACAGCAGTCAGGTGTTGAAGTGGAGTTCGAAGACACGCCGAGCTCCGAACAACACCGCACGCACTGGTTGTTCACTCTGTTGACAAGACAATAATATTAAAAATTACGATGACAATGATGAATCGGGATATGATGTCCGCACACTATGTAGGCAAACGAAATGGTTTTACCCCCAAGGCGCTCTTAGGTTGTTTCTTCACTGCAGGTGACTTACTTATCAAGCTTCAAAGGCCTAGAACATCCAGTGCAGCTATTCCGACCAGGCCCGGAGCACGTTCGGCACGACGCATCGCAAGCTTTGCAGGATCCATTGCTGGCATCCAAGTACTGAGAACCGAGGCACTCCATACAGAGCCCGCCGTCTAACATGAACCGCGGAGGACACGACGTGCAGTGTAGAGGGCCGGAACCGTTGCACTCGCGACAGTAGTGGTGGCAATGACGGCAGCCGTCTGCGGTTAGGTAGAAACCTGGCCAATAAAATTCACGATTTCACTGACGCATTCAATTAGTAAAATTAAGTAAAAAAAAAATTAAAAAGGTCCTAGACACTGATTTCGGTGCTCATGCGCTCACAATTATTGACTGATCAATTTGGTAACAGGAAACTGATATCTTTCAGAAATGAAAGAAAACGAAAGATCGATTTATTATGATCACACTTTTAAAAAACTAACAAAGAATGACGAGGCGCAGTACAGAGTGGCCGTGTTATTATTGAGTGCCGAAATGAGTCAGTATAATGGTACACACGGTATAAGGTACTCGCATGATTGTAATCGGCACGTTACCTTGAGGACACTCCGGATGGCACTCCCCAGCGGCCAGCTTCCACCCGCTTGGGCACGAGGCGCACTGGTCGCGGCGCGGGCCGATGCACGTGCGACACGAGATGTAGCATTTAGTGCACGTGTTGCGATCGGCGTAGTACCTGATGAGAGATGAGTTTTAGTCGACCATTTTTGTTTAGAATACCAGTAACATCATATCATGCGGCACACTCCTAAATTATATAGGATTAAATCTATAATTCATATTTATGTTATAGTTGAGCTAACAATCATACTGTAATGTTTGCAATAAAACACGGTTGACGGTTAGCTCAAGACTGGTCTTTATTCATTTACCACGTCAAGTCTATAGATCTATTTTATAACTACCCTACATACATTACACGCCCCTTCTAATAAATAAAAAAAAAAAAAAAACAATATTTTTTTTTGCGTATTTTGCTAGGTAGTTGTGGTGTAATTATTGTACAAAATGGTTACTACTACTTTATGATGCTGTGTGCATAAAAAGCCATTTACACAATCCAAAGTTATACATATAATGATATACAATTTTGCTTAACACACATGCATCTACTCTGAATACAATTATAATGTTTTCTTTTTGTTTTAATTTGTAGTTTTAAATCCAGGAACCTAAGGTAGAAAAAATATCCATTTTGCCAAATTTACATGGTGCCATTTGTTTATTGATTTAATTCTATAACAGCTTAATTTATATTTGAGCTAAAACAAAATCCTTAAAATATACATCAGGCTGTTAGTTAACTTGTTATCTCTTTCGACTAAAGTTTATAGAAACACTAAGTCTAAAGCGTCAATAGACTTGTACCTTATATTATTGTTAAACTTTTCATTGTTTACTTTATCTCCATAATTATTTTATAACATCTTTGAACAAAAACTCATATTTATAGACCACAAATCTATACCAGAAAATACGGCCATACCTTATCATGTAAATTAATTAGTTCTTCCTATAACTATAATTCGCTCTTATAACATAAACGTCAGATTTTTTTAATTGGAGCTAAATCCTAAAAGTAATAAATATTTTAATATTAACACATTTAACTTTTCCCTTTTCTTTATTTGATTCGACTATGAGTATGCACTAAATTGCAATATAGGTACTTCACTTTCTTGTGTTTATATCACTGTTTATTAACCTCTCTTATTATACATTTATATATTTTTTTTATTACGTTTTGATAGGACTATACATATGCAATTACTATAAATAACGATACTTGATGCAAAAAGAACCTGGAAAGCCGTAAACCTTTCGAGAGCTTGTTCTTTTTACTAGGTATAATCAGCTATTTATTTATTCTGAAAAGAGCGAACTACTGAAAAGAGAGAACAATACTTATAAGCATCTGCATGTTATCAACACACATAAATTCCCTTTGTACCGGTTATGACTTATTTCCTTTAATCCATACGTTACCATATACATCCATAACCGTAATAGTTCTACATTCATCAATCGTATTAGTAAGTACGATCTATATCACTATCATATTTTTTTTTACTTAGTTTATCCCCGACAGTACACATAATAATCTCCAGTATGAACAATCTCCTCTTCCTTCACTTTTTGTATAAAAATTTAAATCAAACATGTTGCCGGGTCAAACCCTACCAACAAAACCATCAATGCCACTCAACACACGCTTTTTGATGTTTCTATTTTTCTAGTATTATTTACATCATGTATCAGCCCTATTCAGTGAGTGCACGAAGTCATTGCAGTTATTTGTTTATACCCTGCCATCAATACATTTACCAAAAATGACATGTAGGTCGATAGGTACCTATCGCTTATAAAATGATTGTATAAGTTTAACCGTGTGACATAGAATTCATCAGGTAGGTATATAAACATAATTTATCGATAGGTACCTTTTTTTGCCATATAACTTTACAAATATCACTTCATACCTCAAATTCTAGGATACCTACCGATCATTCTATGTACCTACTTAACAATTATCACAATATGTTATTTAAATAAGATTACTAATACTTAAAGGCACGCTAATACACATAGTTCTCCGTATGTAGGTACCTACTCGTATAACAACATATTGTCATCAAACTCCATCCATTACTCCAGCTATTATAGTTTTCAAATATATTTAGGTACATAATATTATTTGGCAAGTAATACACATAACATATTCATAATTTGCTTATTAAGGTTTAACCACGATTTTATTTCTTTGCCGGTACAAATATACTGTAGATACCTACTTAATAACGATACAAATAACTGGCCATACATCTCACCAATATCGAGTTATGAGCTGAGTAACTACTGAGTGACCAATATTTTTCTACGTAATTACATATTACAATTAAGTATATTAAAATTATCAGCTGGCAAGCTTGTACAGCCCAATATTCTTACGGGTGCATTTTTAATTCATTTATAAACCCATATTATCCATTTATAATAATTATTCTCATTAGGCCATTAACACCACGATTTCTCAGTTTAATTTCACCGATTTAATACATTTTTAGATAGGTAGGTATATGCTTTAATTTCTTAGTTGCGTAAGCATAGAATAGCATAAAGTACTTTTATTTAAAATACTGTTACATCCATTTAGGTAGGTTAACTTGTTACAAACTTGGCGAGTCGCTCGCATTCGACTGTGGGTACCTGCGTACTACATAATCAGTATCCGCTATCGACTGTGTCTTTTATCCATCTTTTTATCAAGCCTGATATAAGAACCTACACAGCTTCATTGTTATTGTGCTATTTACGTAGGTACCTAGTTGGTATTTTCTTTTTGAGTGATAAATTATTTATTTAAAACACGTCTTGTAAACTTAGGTGTTCATGCCCTTTAGGATGATACTATACTATCTAGACCATATACGTACCTACATATAAAATACAATTAATAGCTAATTAGTAGGTAATACACAGCCAATATTTTACCCAAAATACGCATACATACTTACATCTATTGTATGCAAACAATATTTCACTAAGATTATATTATTTAGTTAACCTACACTTATTTACCGTAAGCAGATACCTATTATGTTTTCACTTCTCACTTGTTAGCCTTTATCACAGGCCTTAATATTGATTTTGCAATTTTTGCACTGCACTTCTATTATTACACTATTGGGGACACTCACAATAATATCGTGCACATTTTATGCAATCGGCGAGCTGCTGTAGCCCAACTTGGCCATACCTTCTGGAAGCGCAGTCATCCGCCCTCGCTTGCCGCCAGTAACCATTACTGTTGCCCCGCGACGCAGACCGCATCCTGCCTTCCCGTTTGTACTGTGATTGGAAGGGACGTCCGCCAGATCGCGCGCTGCCCGTGGTACTCTCCACCACAGCTGCCCCGCGACGCAGACCGTATCCTGCCTTCCCGTTTGCCCTGTGGATTGGAAGCGACGTCCGCCAGATCGCGCGCTGCCCGTGGTACTCGACACCACAGCTGCCCCGCGACGCAGACCGTATCCTGCCTTCCCGTTTGCCCTGTGGATTGGAAGCGACGTCCGCCAGATCGCGCGCTGCCCGTGGTACTCGACACCACAGCTGCCCCGCGACGCAGACCGTATTCTGCCTTCCCTTCTGCACTGTAGTCAGAACTGACATCCGCCGAATCACGCGCTGGCTGTGGTAATCGCCACACCAGCTCCTCGCGTCGCAGACCGTCTCCCATGGAAGCGACGTCGTCCGCCGAGTCGCGCGTTGCCCGTGGTACTTTCGCGCACGGCAACTGTCTCGCCTCGCAGACCGTTTCCGTCTTCCCCGACTCTTTTTCCACAGTAGCTATCGTCAGCCCTCGCCCGTGTGCCGTGTCCATCTGTGCGCTGGTGGACCTCTGCCCTCGCGTGCAGCCGACGGTCCCAGCCGTCGCCGCCGTGCGACGCAAAGCGTCTTCACCCCGCCTGAGTCCTGAGCCACCTGAGCCCGGTGTTCCGCAGCCCGCGATGCCCCTTCCCGTCGCCTCCCGCGCGAGCACCGACTCTGCCGTGTTATTGCCCACGTGCATAGGTTCGTCGCATAGGCCGGCACGTGTCTCCATGCCGCATTTACGATACGTACCTGCCATGTACTCATGACTCGCTAATCGCAATGATTCGAGTTTCGTTTTTATTACTGCGATTGAATGCATGGTGTGACATATTGAGATCGCACCACTCGATTTATGCGAAATGACACGAACTTCTTTGTCCAACATGGCCGCCTTCAACACACGCCTTATTTTAAGTAGCGAAATGATTGTTTCCACGAGCCGCCTATATGCATACGCTTCGCATTGCCATGATTATCGCCATTATTAACGTTTTTACACGACATTACGAGAATTTCAATAGTTTTTCCAAACCGACTGCGCCACTGTAATGTTTGCAATAAAACACGGTTGACGGTTAGCTCAAGACTGGTCTTTATTCATTTACCACGTCAAGTCTATAGATCTATTTTATAACTACCCTACATACATTACACATACGTGCCGAAAACATGATTCAATAAAAATCCTTTATAGAATAAATGAAAAAGTGAATGTGAAATTGGCGCGTTATGCACCCATACTAATTGTTCCTAAGAGTAGTGAGAAGAACAGTTTCAGATAGTACGGGCTCACAATAAAAGAACATAAAAGTAGTGTTATAGGAACTAACCCATCAGCACAAGCCGCTCTGCACGCTCCAGACTGTAGCCTCAAAGAGTCCGCGCAAGAGGTGCAGTTGAGCCGTGACACGCACGACGCGCAGCCGTGCATGCAACGCGTGCATCTGCCCGCCTCCGAGTAGTACCCGCGGCTACACTCAGACACGCATCTAGGGGAGATAGGAAATAATTGTTGATCAATGAAACAATTATGGCGGTTCCCCATATTCTATCTATCCATGGTTTACTAGAGATAGAAATTTGACATAACTTGTATGGATTTTATGTCACATTGATATCTGTAGTAGGACAAATAGAAGATAGATGGAATATTGGGAAACGGCTTTAAGGTATGGCCATAATTGGCCACGGACGCAACGTATTCGATGTAACGTGGGAGATCGGTGTGCCTGTGCGTGTGCACTCTAGTCTCATGTATTCAACGAAATTGGCATAGAAGATGTAATTTCTCAGAGCGTGCGTCTACATGATATATTTTCTGATTCCGATAGCGAGTTTAAGGATGGTTTATTAAGGTTAGTATTGAAATGAATGAATGAAAATTAAATGAATATTCCGCCCAAAAAAATAAAAGTTAAGAACAGAAGAAAATATTGGGTTCATAAGTTATTTTATCTCATGAACCCAATACTTTATTACGTGACTTACTACGTGTAAGTTCAAGAAATATACAGGTCATACGCGTGACATAGCAAAAGAATCCCTTCTACCTTCTCTGTGCCGATCTAGATATCGCAGGTCGACGTTGCTTGGGAGGCGAGTGATTGCATTGCATACGATAAGTGTGTTTCTATTGCTGATTGTGTGTAGTTTTTCATATTAAATCAAGAGTAGATATCATAATGCGTTGTATATGTTGCGTACGTAAGCTTCGCCTGGCTCCAGCTTTTCTCGTTCATATGTTGATAAACCACTTTAGTGCTTGTGATACATTGTGGTTATAGTCGGTATCCACTTTAATTTTTAACTCAGGATTACGAGTAAACACTTACTTATAATTCTGCAGCAGGTTTGGAGATGGACAAGTGAGGCAATTGGCCTCAGTTTCACCGTAGCACGACTCACAGTCATCGTGGCAGGTGTTGCAATGGCCGCCATCCGAGAACTCTGCAGCACTGCACTGGTCGCTACCAGCGGCCACGCATTTACCCTTCTTGTTAAGCTCCCAATTAGAGTTGCACGACAAACAGAACGTGGCCAAACATGTTGCGCATCCGATTGGACATCTGAAAATTGAATAATTTGTGACTATTCCAATATTCCCTCCATCAAAAAGTCGACAACCTTGAAGGATATATACCTGTTTTAAAGCTCAAAGCTAGCTTGCCGCCTACTTCTGACTATTGTTTCAAATCTATCTGGGCTCATCGAATGTACTAGCGCCTTGAACTCCAAATGAGTCAGACAGAAGTCGTGCGTACTACTTCAACAAAACTGAGAATACCTAAATACCATGCCCATACACTTCATACGAAATTGTATTAGAGTTTTTCTTTCTTTTGGACTTTAAGTGATCCACAATGAATACATAAAAGAAATCGGTACCATAAAATGGACAAGAATAAATTTATATGCACTTACTTCATGCACTCTTTCCGTTTCTTGTCTGCATAATATCCACTAGGACACGCATTCACGCAGGTGCCGTCCAATATGTAGCTGGCAGCATGGCACGTGACACACTGGTTCTCGCCGGGTCCACTGCAAGTGTCACACGACGGGTGACACTTCGCACAAGTGTAATCATCAGTCTCGTAAGTGGTAGGAGGGCAAGCCGCTGAACAAGTTCCGTTATAAAGCAGCAGGTGATGATCACAAGACGTGCAGATGTGAGCTCGTTCGGAACATGTGGAACAGTGCGAGGCACACGGATGGCAAGCTGAAGATTCGGTATCCTCCCAGTAACCATCAGGACACTGCTGGGTGCACACGCCTAAATCCGCCACTAATAAGTACGCTGGAGCACAAGTCAAACATGAATCTTGTCCGGCACCGACACAAGTTCCACAATACTCGTGGCAAGGCCAGCACAGCCCACCCTGGTTCGCGTAACTCCTTGGAGGACAACGCGATACACAAGTATCGTCGAGCCTGAAGTTTTTGCAGGAGATACACTGCGTGGGTCCACTTCCGTAGCATCCTTGGGAATCGCATTCAGGGTCACAGTCATGTATGACGCGTTTATCATTACTATCGGCGAGCACATTCTCCCCATGCGGTGAAGGGATGTTGTGTCCGTCGAGGCGGGCTATCGCCTTCTCCGGATCGGATCCGGCGGCGAATAAAGTAGGAAAGTTCTGGTAATTGGTAAACGCGTCAGTATTGTAAAAAGAATCCCCGACAGCATCGTAGGCGTCAGCGGCGGTCGGGAAACCGAACGGTGGCGAAAGAGGGGATGGTCGTTTAGAGCGTAATCTGATAGGGTCAGTTGCAGTGCCATAGAATATTAATTGCCATTTCTTAAGGATACCAGGTTGATTCACGTGTCGGTTGCCAGCGTTGACGATCTGTAAAGTCCACCTCCCCTCCGCTCGCTCACCCCAGAAGTGAACGCTCAAGAAGGGCCAGTCGTCAAAGTTCGAACTGACAACGTCTCGAGGCCTCTCAAACAGTAAAGAAGATGTCGTTTGCATAGGGGAAGTTAGTAGAATTCGAAGGTTTCCTCTCGGGAAGAATCTTAAAGATATTTTACACTGTACATGTTCTAAATAACGCACTTCATTGACAGTTCCACTGCATCCATTAACATCCATGTGAACACTTAGCGTATAACCATAGGACGGATCTATGTGCTTATCTTCGTTGATTTCTTGAGACTTACAAATATGTTGGGGAGGTACTGTTACCCATTGTTCGGCTAAATTAACCATCTCTGAAGCATCCATCAAACCGTAACCGAACTTGTGACTGACTTTTCTTTTAACGCCATTCACTATCCAGCCGCTTTCTTTTTCTAACGGTTGCGGGCGTGAAGTTAATACTACTAAATATTGCATATCTCTCCAAGTTAAATCTGGATTTGCTTCTAATGCCAGTGCACAAATACCTGCTGCTAATGGCGCGGACGCGGATGTCCCCGTGTGTTCTACTGTACAAATATGATCTGCTCTTAACCTTCCATCCATATCAACAGTAGCAACGCTCTTGTCGTGTCCAGGAGTACCCGAACTATACGTGCTAGCCAAAGTAGAAGAACATTCTTCCAGATACCATGGCTTATATCCTCCTTGTGTGGCGCTCGATATTGATAGAGTAAATATACTGTTTGTATATCCATCACAATTACATGAATCTGTATGTCTCCCGCCGTTTCCTGATGCCCAAACAAATATACTGCCTTTTCCGCGTCTGCCACTCGTGACGCCGTATATAAAAGCCCTATAGCAAAAGACGATAAAAGTTAGGTCAATTAAATAACATTAATCGATCAAAATGGAAACGGCATAAAAAACAAAGGCAATACTTACCTTCTTGCTAATGGTCCTGGTCCGTCAACTGTTTTGCCGTCATCCTCTGGTCCCCACGAGGCACTGTATATGTCAATGTGGTCAGGGTTGAGACCCAGGGCTCTAGCTTCAACAGCGTCATTCACAACTCCATCCAACATTCTTACACCACCTATACTAGCATTATAAGCTACTCCAACGCCACAATACTGGTTGTAAGCAACGGCAGCCACCTCTCCGGCGCACCGTGTTCCGTGTTTGTTGTCACCATTATCTTGAGGCATCGGATCGTCATCATTACCGTTTATGTCAGTGGATGCTAGCGGATCCTAGGAAAAATATAGCAACATAATATATTTGTTTGTCGTTGAATTTCAAATGATGATGGGTTTGACTAAGGGTTCATTTTGATATTTACTTACATAGTTCTGTGCAAGGTCAGGATGGTTTGTTTGAATACCATCGTCGAGAATTGATACAACAACGCCTTTGCCAGTATATCCCTTTTGCCACGCTGGGGATACATTCATATCGAGCCCATCTTTAGCGCCACCATTCTGTTTAACAAAACAAAATACTCGCACGTTATTTCATTCAACTAATCTTGCCAGCACGTGGATAGGAAATTAAGCATGATATTCAAATAATTATTCTTTACTAGCGGGAAACATACTGTCAATGTGCGAGACAATTTAAACCCAAGATCTACAACTCCAATGCAACAGTAGAATTTGAAACTTTTTAAAGAGAGAAAATACAGACAAGTTAGTCAGAAAATTAACAAGCATGCTACAAGCAATCTCTTAATCAACAACAAGAAAACATAGAAGATTATCAGAAATTTAACAGCATACTGCAAGCAATCTTTAACCTCAACCGGCAATAGGTGGAAGAGAATAAATAAAACAAACAGATCCACTCACACGTACCAAATACCATTGCTCCTTATACAACGGGTCGGGGAAGAAAGGCGAGGGGGTGATGGCGCGATGACGCGTCCTGTGCGGAGCCAGCCGCCGGGATATCTGCGACAGCAGCGAGTCTTGGCTGTAGTCACGCTTCACTCTACGCTTCTCACGCTGCTGCTCGAACCATTTGACCTGGGAACAAAAGTACAATTAATATTACATACATGCCAGTAACTACTATCATCAAAATAACAGCCATCATTTCCGGACAAAGGCCTTGCCTTACTATAAGTAATTGAATCCACTCCCCACATAAGGAGTTGGGAAGGAGTGGGGCGCGTCTTCGTGGATTGAACTACCTATATTCCAGGTGTTTCGTCAACCCCTTTGTACCTATGATGAGATGTCAACATCTAAAGTCGTTATGAAGGGAAAAGGAGAATAAACAACGATCACAAGCGCAACTATGGATAGCTTTACTCCTACGCCACAATACTGAACGCAAAGAAAAATTGGTCATTGAGACAGAATACTATCTGCAAGCAGCAAAAGTTTCGTGTGAATCATTTAACAAACACTTTATATTAGGATGGTATAAAAATACCTTTAATACGAACTCCGTGAATAAAGTACAATACACTTTAAAATTTTCGGAACAAAAATAAAAATCAATATTCGAGATAAAATTTTAGCGGCACTTAGGACGCTACGAGTATGTGCTGTGTGCAGTTCAATGGTACATTTCTTAGCACCGAACAAGACAACGTCGCGCTGTTTAGCACGAGTGGAGCAATTGGGTATTACACTACTTTTGAATTTGATAAAAATTATTACTTTATTATAAACTACGATAAAAATCATGGCGTACCGACGCTGAAAAAAATATTAAAATCCAACAAAGTTTTATCAATTATACAGGCATTTTAATTCTGGAGTCTTCTATCCCTTTCTCGCAAAACGAAAATTTGTACGAAGCCACACGAAGCTACTATGGCATTAGTAAGGTGTGACGTCACAATTTATTGTCGCTATCTCTGTATAATCAGAAATTTTTAAATGCTTATAACTTTTTTGTTATTTGATCGACTTAATTAGTTTTTTTGGTGAACGCCATTATTTTTATCCTAGTTTATCTATATATATAAAAGAATGAGGCATTTTGGTTGTTCCACGGATTCCGCCAAAACTATAGGTCGTAGAGATCTGAAATTTGGTACCTAGTTAGATATTAGGTCATGAATTCGTACTAAGACGGGGATTCCAGAAATTCCATGTTTAAGGGGTAAAAATCGTACATTTAAAGGATTTTCCCATACAAAAGTGTATTTGTTTCGTTGTTCCAGGAATTCCCGAAAAAGTAAAAGTCGTAGAGATCTGAAATTTGGCACCTAGGTAGATATTAGGTCATGAATTCGTACTAAGACGGGGATTCCAGAAATTCCATGTTTAAGGGGTAAAAATCGTACATTTAAAGGATTTTCCCATACAAAAGTGTATTTGTTTCGTTGTTCCAGGAATTCCCGAAAAAGTAAAAGTCGTAGAGATCTGAAATTTGGTACCTAGGTAGATATTAGGTCATGAATTCGTACTAAGACGGGGATTCCAGAAATTCCATGTTTAAGGGGTAAAAACCGTTGGTTTTCGGGATTTCTCCATACAAAAGTGTAAATTTTTTCGTTGTTCCAGGGATTCCCGAAAAACTAAAAGTCGTAGATATCTCAAAGTTGGTACCTAGGTAGATGTTAGGTCATGAATTCGTACTAAGACGGGGATTCCAGAAATTCCATGTTTAAGGGGTAAAAACCGTTGGTTTTCGGGATTTCTCCATACAAAAGTGTACATTTTTTCGTTGTTCCAGGGATTCCCGAAAAACTAAAAGTCGTAGATATCTCAAATTTGGTACCTAGGTACATATTAGGTCATGAATTCGTACTAAGACGGGGATTCCAGAAATTCCATGTTTAAGGGGTAAAAACCGTTGGTTTTCGGGATTTCTCCATACAAAAGTGTAAATTTTTTCGTTGTTCCAGGGATTCCCGAAAAACTAAAAGTCGTAGATATCTCAAATTTGGTACCTAGGTAGATATTAGGTCATGAATTCGTACTAAGACGGGGATTCCAGAAATTCCATGTTTTAGGGGTAAAAACCGTTGGTTTTCGGGATTTCTCCATACAAAAGTGTAAATTTTTTTGTTGTTCCAGGGATTCCCGAAAAACTAAAAGTCCTAGATATCTCATTTTTGGTACCTAGGTAGATATTAGGTCATGAATTCGTACTAAGACGGGGATTCCAGAAATTCCATGTTTAAGGGGTAAAAACCGTTGGTTTTAGGGATTTCTCCATACAAAAGTGTAATTTTTTCGATTCCGACAAAACTTTGATTCGTACTAATCAGGGTACCTAGGTTGTTGAATTTGGACTGCGACGGGGATATTCGAATTTCAAATTTAAGGATGGGAACATTTGCGAAATTCTTTGATTTTGGAATAAATTTTTTCATTCTTTTTCTCATATGACACCAAGCGTAGAAAAGGAATCTGTGGTCAAAATTAAAAAATTGGACGCCATTTTAAACTTTTTCGTTATTGGACCGATTTCTTTCAAAATTAATATCCAACCGTTGCAGCGAGCATAGAAAAAGAATATGTACTCAAAATTTAAAAAAATGGCCGCCATTTTGAACTTTTTCGTTATTGGACCGAATTCTTTCAAAATGGATATCTGACCATTGCAGCAAGCATATAGAAGGAATTTGTGGCCAAAATTTAAAAAAGTGGCCGCCATTTTGAACTTTTTTGTTACTGGGTCGATTTCTTTGAAAATCGATATTTGACTATGGCAGCAAGCATAGAGAAGGAATTTGTGGTCAAAATTTAAAAAAGTGGCCGCCATTTTGGACTTTTTTGTTACTGGACCGATTGCTTTGAAAATCGATATTTGACTATGGCAGCTAGCTTAGAGAAGGAATTTGTGGTCGAATTTTAAAAAAAGTGGCCGCCATTTTGAACTTTTTTGTGACTGGGCCGATTGCTTTGCAAATCGATATTTGACTATGGCAGCAAGCATAGAGAAGGAATTTGTGGCCAAAATTTAAAAAAGTGGCCGCCATTTTGAACTTTTTTGTTACTGGACCGATTGCTTTGAAAATCGATATTTGACTATGGCAGCTGGCATAGAGAAGGAATTTGTGGTCAAAATTTAAAAAAGTGGCCGCCATTTTGAACTTTTTTGTTACTGGACTGATTGCTTTGGAAATCGATATTTGACTATGGCAGTTGGCATAGAGAAGGAATTTGTGGTCAAAATTTAAAATAGTGGCCGCCATTTTGAACTTTTTTGTTACTGGACCGATAGCTTTGAAAATTGATATCTGACTATCGCAGCAAGCATAGAGAAGGAATTTGTGGTCAAGATAAAAAAATGATTGAACTTTTTGGCCGCCATTTTGAACTTTTTTGTTACTGGGCCAATTGCTTTGCAAGTCGACGTCTGACTATAACCAGCAAGCATTAGGAAATATTTAGTGGTCAAAATTAAATTAAATGACGGTTAATACAAGAATTTTGGAAACTTAACGCCTGAGGGAGTAAAGCAGAAGGTCAACGTGAGCGAAGCCGCGGGCGTTTGCTAGTTTATAATAAAGTTATGATTTTTTGTCAAATTCAAAAGTAGTGTAATACCCAATTGTGGAACGAATGGAGGGCGACAGGGAGGAAATAGCACCGAGTCTCTATTTACATGAAAATGGTCCGTCCATTTTCATGTAAATATTTTCGTTCGAGTTCCATTATTTTTCGCGATGCTGTAAAATTTTTAACAGCAATCTCTTAAAGCGAATACTAGTGTTTTCTCCAGATTTAACTTACGAGAAAAGTGTTCTAACATTTTATTTGAATTAGGCGTTCCATGATTCTTTTTGTTTAAATAGAAAGATTATATGTATATTCTATGACAAAATGGTATTATTTTGTTCTTTAGAGTTATGATTAAAAGATATAATCAATTAAATAGATTATTTTCGAATCTGTGGCAAAACACGAGGACTGTGGTAATAGCGTTCTGACAGCGGATGTGTTTTCGGGCTCAGTTTTTGAATTGTACTTATAGTAAGACTTATGAGGAACCGGATGTTGGCAAAGTGTGACGTCACAGATATAGACATTTGGGGTGTTTTGAAACCACGTTACATTTTTAAAATATTTAATTTTCTAAGATTTTCAATATTTTTTGATAAAAGTCGTCGATCATCCGACACTATTGATCGTGCAGTTTTAAAATAACGAATCCGAAATGCAAAATTTTTTTGGAAAGCCTAATTAGATCATTTTGCGTTCATTGTATTTCATGACTTATTTAAATGAAATACCTACTTGCTAATCTTTTGCGAAACGTACGTTGCTTTTCGAGTTCATGTGTGCATTGCAAACATGTATTTCATAAAGGCACTGTTTGAGTTTGGTTGGTTCTGTTTGAAGGCTGTAACGCGATAAAAACTTGATCTTGACTGCTCGGGTCGGTTTCTGTCCCCTTTGTGCGACCAACTTCATAATATGGTGCTCTTTGAAATGTGAATTCAGTTCATTTCGCCGCAAAAATCTCGCTCAGCTTTGAGATGTTAATTTGCTTTCATATTTAGCTTTTTACGAGTAATTTGATTTTTATTTATATTTATTTTCATTAAACTTTGTGAAATAACTTTTCCACTAATCATAAACGGAAAGTATCTTACCCGTGTATAAAATTAAATATTAAAGATTAGAAAGAGAAAGAGAAGATTCTAATTTAAAATGAATGCTCCTCCATTCATCAATTATTCCATTCCATCATCATCCATTCATCATTTTTTTAACGTGTAAGCGTACAAAATCTCTAACCTAAACTAATTTAAAATTGTGCTATCCTTTTCAAACTGTTCCCTATGGAAAAGGATAGCATAGATATTTTAAATTTGTTTAATTTAAAGGGGAATGTACTAATGAATAAGTAATGTAGCTGTATATTTTAAAGTTTTAATTAATTTGCTAAGCATATCTAAAAAGCATATTAGGTACATACCAAAAGATACAACACGTCTTTTGTAGATACGCTAAAACCAACCACCGCTTCCTGCTAGAAAAATATCCCTCTTTCACACAGAAAACTTGCATGCTAATAACATTTCGCACCCATGGGTGAAATTTATTAAAAATTATTCACATAAATTCAACAAGGATACCTAGACGCAGGCACTGACTCGCGAGATTCCTAAATATGCAGACCCATATCAAGAGAAAACGTTATAATTCTCTCTGTTGTTCTAAATTTTACGTTACATCCAAATTGCAAGTGTTAAATTTTCCACGGAGCAACGACTGATGTAAATTGGTATTCCACGCATAATAGAGAAATTTCCAAATTTTAGCGCCGTGTAGGTATTTTATAAAAATTCTCCCAAAAGTTTACGTCGTCATTTTAAGAGGGAAAACCAGCGTATTTGTAAGAGTGAAAAGGACTAAAATAAAATCAGTGTATCCTCTTAATCAGTGGCCAGCGAATAAATAATATAACTATGCTGTGGCTGTAACAGACAGCATCAACAAAAAAAATGTTTTCCCATCCCCCCAAAAACATTTTCCTGATTTTGAATTTCGATTTTACAGGTGTTGCTACTTCGTGTCTAATATTGAAAATTATTACAATACTTAGACTACTAATCACTGTGGCCAGCGAATATTACTATGCTGTGGCTGTAACAGACACCATCAACAAAAAAAATGTTTTCCGCGCGTCCCCGGCGTATTTACGCCTTGATAAATTCGCTGAGTGTGTTTTACGCCGTGAAATAACTATGTCGATGTTTGCTCAGCGGAGCGCGCGCGGACTAACAAGCGCTTAAAACAATACCGAGGCGTTTGTTTGCTCGCAAAAAGTGATTTTATCAACGTTCGTAGGATTTAGAGAAATATATTTTTTATTTATTTATTTATTTTTGACGTGACAACGTTTAATAAATTGATGAACACCAGCAGCACTTATGGAAAATAGTAACGTTCCTCGATATCTGTGGTTCCGCGTAACGTTCCGCGTAACTTTCCACCAAAGCCTGTGCGTGCAAGCGAGAGCGCGCAACAAGCGATAGAGAGGCACGATAAAACAAACGATAGAGAGATGAAATGAAATTAAATGAAATGAAATGAGCAAGAGATTATGACGTTATCACGTAAATCTATCGTCCGTAATTTTTTTTATACATGTTCGTAGGTTCGGCTCGGTCTAACGCAACTAAAGTTTATTGCGCGCTTGTGAAACCATCTATCTGCAAAGCACGTAACGGCAAATTCTGATGTGGATTTAAGACACTGTAGTTACCTACTTATAAGGATTTTCATCTCGGTTCTCTTCGGTGGGCTGGACCGACGACCTGAAAAAGATCGCTGGTAGCGGGTGGATGAGGAAGGCGTAGTGGCGCGCTCTCGGAAAGGACTATGTTGATCTGTGGAAGTCTATGAGCTGATTGAGTTAAGGATTTTGATAAAATCCAATAACTTCACGTATCTACTGACACTGATATAATAACATACAATAGAATACTTGACAGATAGAATATTTTAGTGGTAAGGGCAGATTCTTGCCCTTGATCACTAAAATATTCTATCTGTCGCTAAATTCTATTGTCTGGTATTTCATTACATATTTCTTAATTTAAAGGAAACTCGTTAACATTATAGCTCTTAAATTACTGTGTAAGGTGTAGGACGACACAGTGCATGTTGGTAAAACTGTTTTTAGTTTTGGGCCTATAGACTTAAGCCAAGGGCCATAGCCTTTGTTTATCACCGCGTCTTATACATAACACGCCCTTGAGTATTCAAAGACCCCAACAAAAACGAACACAACTGCACATACAGGGTTAGCTCTTAATAAAGCCTCTTTGTGCTCATGCACGGTAACGTAATAGGGTCCTAAACTAATAAAGCGAAGGTCCTGCGGCCGGGTAGGAAAGGGTTAAACAGATTTACGTACAAAAAAGTCACACCGCCTCGGGGGCTCGCTTGTGGGGTTAACAAACACTGGAATATTGACGAATCCTTTGCGTTTAGGCTTATACGACAGTCGCAATAGCTCAAGGATTTAAGGCAAAAAAAAACTTAACTCAGCGTATGCTGTGGTGATTACAACTGCTCCAGATGCCTTGCCGGTCCCAAGCCCGGATAAATGAGGAGGGTTCATCGTTGGGCTGACCACTCGACATGACAAAAAATTCAAATGGTTGTGAATTCCGACACAGAAGCAAATACCGGACTATTGTGGAGGAGGCCAGGGCCCTTAAGAAGCTGTAGCGCCACAGGATAGATAGGTTTAGGGCAAAAACAGCATGCTTTTTTAATCAAAAAATGTGCTCATTACATACGTATCCGCGCAAAATACGATACACGTAATATACGGCTATATGACTTAACACTCCGTACACTTGACTTCATGATGTAATATTCAGGTAAAAACTGTAAAAGTTTTTTTTTAGAAAGAATATCTATTACAAATTTTGGACCGAAGATCATTTTCGGACGGTACAGCTTAGGGAGCTAGGCGAAAGGAAATGGACTTTTTCCGTCACGAAAATCCCGACACGAAAAAAAATCCACAAAAAGCCCACCTTTTACGCATTTAATTTTTCTTGTAACCAGCACATTCAATTAGCAAACATAACATTTATGTGTCATTTTTAAGTAATTAATACTTCGAAAATTTGTGCCTGGAGCTCGAATCGCTACACCATCGAACTAACGAAAACCATTTCAAAATACGTGTTACTCGTATAACTATGCTAAGAAAGAAACTTCATTCCAACCGACTGTTCCACAACACTCACGCATTCTTTTTTTAATTATGTACGAGCATAAACCGGATTCAAATGCCCAAGTGATGTATGTTCCACAAAGAAAAGAAATGAAAGTTAACCCCAGGTCAGGGCGGTTCATTATGAAGCGGTAAGCGGCGTAACGGGGTTAACAGGCGCTGTTTATGATGTAGGAGGTCGCTGATCAACATGAGAGAGGACGCGGCACGCCCCTAGGTTTTATTAGCTCCCGTAAGGCGTTCTGGAGACGAGGAAAAAGAAAATTGGTAATATGGACACTAAAAAAATGTTCTGTAAGAAACCAAGACACTGCAGACTATTAAGCAGTTTCACCAAGCGGTTGAAAATCTAATAAATAAGAAGAAAAGTCATGACGAACACTCATAATGGATCATCATCGCCTGTAGGTGGATCTATTATCGCATCACGATGTAGATAATATAAGAACGGATTCCTTTTCGGACGGTACAGCGCTAGGGAAATTCCGGAGAAATCCCAAGAAAATTCCATAGTTATTAGTTAAAACTCTCGTAAATCGATTATTGTACCCACATATTAAAAGTCTTCGCCGATACAAGGATGCTATCAGCTATATGATAATATCATATTTTGATACTGAACGCGATAGCGCGAGCTAGCTCGATACACCGTCATCTATTGAGCGCGAACAGTGGGTGATTGTTCGTTCCAACCGACACCATGATTTTTTTTTACCAAAGCAGATCGGACTATCGAATAACAGACGGATGGAGTTCACTTTTTTGATTTTCCAAGTCTATGTAGTGCGACACGGAACTTTGTTCTAACAAAACGTTTTTCTGTTCTGTTAAACAACTAATTCCATTAGGGGGAAGTCCCGTAACGCCGGACGGCACCTAGCGCCGGACAGTGGTAATATCCAAGAAAGTATAAACCTGTTTGATTCGAACTACTAGTGAAAGGGGTGCGGGGGGTACATAGCTACAGAATCACGCGCCGCAGCTCGCTAGGGTCGCGCAAGGCCGCAGCGGGAGAGGATGAATGTAGTTCTTGGCGGGAACGTGCGGCGTCACGTAAGATCGACGTAAGTAGTTCTGGCACATTTATGCATTTATATTTTAATGGTAGTCGATAATTGAAGTAGCATTTGATTGTTATCGGTAAACCGACAGAATTTTATTTGATTTTTGAAACCATTTTGGTAGGTACTACCTAATGTACGATATTGCCTGTCCCTTAGTACCGGACACTAAGCCGTCCCCTAGCACCGGACAATGTTTTTTTATTATTTCTTGTAGCAATCTACGTTATTTAATTAATTAATTTAATTTTCTTTTAAAGTATAGACAAAAGAAGAGAAACGAAATGGAAGACAAGAAAATGAAAGGATCGTTGGAGACACAGAGCTTGCAAACAGCTATTTGTTCAAGGAAATTAGTGTAAGATAAGCCGCAATGGTTCATCAAGTTCTTAAAAGCACTTTACATGCTTACTGCAGCTCGAAAAAGGTAATGTGACCGAAGTGAGATTTTAACGTCATCACCAAATAAAAAAGTAGTAGAAGAAAAAGAAAACGAAAAAGGAAATATCGTAAAAAAGAGGGAAATAGGATCTAAGTTTAAAGTGGCGGTTGAAAGCAATGTAAAACAAACCAAAAGAAAGAGCTCAGAGAAAAGAAAACAATCTAAAGTCGTGAAGTCTAAAAGAAAAAATAGAGATAAAGCTAAAAAGTAGAACTACAAGAACAAACATCTAACACAGACACAACAATTTGTGTAGTTTGCTTATAAAATTATATCGAAGACTGGATCCAATGCTCATCGTGTCTTGGGTGTGCACATGAAGCATGTGCAGACGTTCCAGAGTGTGGAGATGGCTACATAATATGCGATTGATGCAGACTCTTCTGAAATATCCAGTGCTAGGGATATGATATGGCACAAACACCCGTCCGGTACTAGGTGCCACATTTTAAAATTGTATTTTTTGTTACCCAAGTTTGATTCGTGGTATTAATTACGTTTTTAGCAGAGGTTGCTTTTTTTTAGTTTGGTGTGATTTCTATGTTTGTTACCTACTGTAAATCATAAATAAATATATATTCCTAAATATATTTTTTATTTTATTCATAAAAAACCTTAGGTGTCCGCCACTAGGGGACTTCCCCCTAGCCCAGAAAGCTGGAAACATTAGCAAAGTCATCAGCGCCACATCGAGTAGTTACAACTTTACTCTATTCGGATTATGGGCTTTTCCTTTTGGACACGGACCGTGATTCGGAACAAATAACAGAGCGTAATATCTACTCGTACCTAGGTACAAATATTTAACACTCACTAGTTTCATTTACTAGCACACGATATCGCGTGATTTAACACGTGCAAATATTTAACACTTACTAGCTTTATTGACGAACACGCGATATCGCGTGATTTTAAAAATGCCTGCAACGCGATATCGCGTGATCGCCTCATACAATGTTGCCGTCCCTGCTTTCTTTCCCAACACCCAAGTATTTTAGAATTTTCCATAGTAGCAACATAATTGCTACACATGTTTGACACGCCGCGACTCGATGCGGTCGGATTTAGTTTAAAACGATGCGCCGAAATTTTTGGCCGCGATTTTTTAATACCGAATGTTTTTAAACTGCAATTATTTGAAAAAAAAAAGTGTCAAACTGTCCAAAGCAGTGTGTGAATTCGAAATAGTGACAGGGATACCGTGAATATGATTAAAATAATTTAACGTTTTTACCAGCCTATTTCTTCTATATTCCTATAGCTTTCTCGCTAGAAATTTTTGCTCATCTAATACTTAGTAAACGATCTTATATTCTATCTAATTTTCTGTCAGTTTATCAAGACGGAAAACTTTACGTAAAATATTAGGTCCTTACATATGAAATTGGCGTTTTGTATGGGAGGAACATAAAGTCGATTTTTTTTAAATATAATATATATATTTAATCAAAGTATGTACCATTGCTATCTATGCACTTTTGCCACCTTATAGGTAGTTCATTGATCCCTTTACTAAAAAAGCCATTCGGACGGGAGTCAATAAAATCTTTGAAAGCGCTTTGGACTGCCTCATCGGAGTTAAATTTTTTCCCTTGTAAGAAGTTATCCAAATTTCGAAAAAAACTGTAATCTGTTGGAGCAAGGTCCGGGGAGTAAGGTGGATGTCTCAGGCATTCCGATTGGAGCTCCTCTAATTTGGTAGCCGTCTGTTGTGCAGTGTGTGGTCTAGCGTTGTCCTGAAGCAGCGGTGGCCTAGAACGATTGACCAGCCTCGGTTGTTTAGCAGCTAGCTTTTCCATCATGGATTGCAGTTGCTGACAATAGATATCCGCCGTAATCGTCTGGCCAGATTTAAGAAAGCTGTAGTGAACGACGCCGGCGCTAGTCCACCAAACGCTCACAAGTAATTTTTTTTGAGTCAATTTTCGTTTGGGGCAGGATTTGGCTGGTTCGCCAGGGTTCAACCATTGCGATGAGCGTTTCCGATTATCATACAGGATCCATTTTTCATCACAGGTAATGATTCGATTTAAAATCCCTTCATTACTGTGCCGGTTGAGTAATGTAACACAGCAGTCTACGCGCGTTTGTCGGTTTGCTGCACTCAATTCATGTGGTACCCACCTTTCAAGCTTTTTCACCTTCCCAATTTGCTTCAAGTGAACTAAAACAGTTTTATCACTAACACCGCAGCCTGCAGCTAGATAGGACGTGGTTTGCGATGGATCCGCTTCCACAATAACCTTCAATTCTTCATTGTCAACTTTGGTCTCCGGCCGTCCACGGGGCTTGTTCTGCAGGTCGAAATTTCCAGAACGAAAACGTTGGAACCAAAAACGCACTGTGTTTTCTTTTGTGACACCCTCGCTGTACACGTCATTAATCCTTCGAGCCGTTTCTGCAGCACTGGTGCCACGATGGAACTCGTACTCGTAAATAACGCGATATTTCAAGTTTTCCATTTTGTAAACAGAGTGGCGCAAAAAAAAACCAAAAGAGAAAAAAACAAATGAATTACGATTTTCAAAACACAAAAGCATGAGTAAATAGCTGTATAAATTTGAAATTGGAATTTCTAACCAAAGAAGAGATATTTGAGATCAAAGTGGCCAGTACGACAAAACGCCAATTTCATATGTAAGGACCTAATAGTTAAAAATTGATGCCATTTTGTCATAAAATTTGTGTTTGTTCTTCTTAGGTAATGCAAATTTTCAATAATTGCATTGCAGTACTACTGTAACTGATACTATTAAATGGAAGTGCAAAAACTTGGAAAAGAAAACTGAGTATGTGTTAAAGATTGGATGTACCTAAGTTCATTAACGCCGCAACTACCGATTCAGCTGAGAAATGGTTCCTTTAACTCTATTACATTAACATAAGAAAAACTGAGTCGCTATATTAAATCTGGACACTATTATAAGAAAACAATGCCCTCCCCAATAATAAATAATCGGCCAAGTGTGAGTTGGACTCGCACACGATGGGTTCCGTACTATTATCTATAAAACGTAGCGAGATGACGATGCAGAAGCCAGAAGGTCCATTCACCTACTACTACTACTATACAAGTAGAGTTATATTGGGTCTTCAAATCAAATCAAAATATCTTTATTTCACATAGGCCTAATGTACAGGCTTTTGTAAAACATCAATATGATATTTGTCGCATATGTATCATCGACCAAAAACGAGCAAAAATTACGTTTGTTGTATGAGAGCCCACTTTAATCTTCATTTTATTCTATTTTTTAACAGAGTTCAAAAAAAAGAGGAGGTTCTCAATTCGTTGGAATCTTTTTTTTTTTAGTATTTATTGTTATAGCGGCAACGCAAAATACTGATAGTTATACATAGGTACTTGAAATTTTCACAGATGATCTGTGAAAATTTCAAGTATGTATAACTATCACGGCTCAAGAGATTACAGCCTGGTGACGGACAGATAGGCGGACAGTAAAGTCTTAGTAATAGGGTCCCGTTTTTTACTCTATGAGTACGGGACCCTAAAAAAAGAGGCGTTGAAGAAAAATATCACAATAAACACAACCCGACCCATGTCCGTCGTGATAGGGAGGGATGGCCTCGTAGTAAACTTTGCTTTCTCATGGCCGCTTTTAATAAAGACAACAAAAGGGTTCCACTATTTTTGCGTCCTCTGATTTGTTTGTTCTGTTATGAAATCGGATGAGAGTTTCTGGGCACGGACAGAATCAATATGTACGATTTAGGTATTCTATTAAGCTTTCTAGATGAAAATACGGTTCTTTGTTTTCCAGCTTAGCATTTAATGTAGACAATTTATTGACATTTGGACTGATTTAGGGCTGATTTTTCAATCGCCAGATAAACTATCTGAGGGATTAATTTAAAATATCTGCATGAAAAATCGGCCCTTAGTCTATATTATTATTATTATTTATTAAAGGTCAACCAACAGACTATCAATTTTACATACACAAAGTTAAAGTTAAATGAATACATGGTAAATGTATGCCTAATTATAGGCTGACACAACTAGTCTATAAAACAAAATCAGCGTAATGAAAAAAGCAAATCACCACATAGTATAAAACAAGTAGTTTCCCGCTGTCTGTTCCTATGTACGCTTAGCTCTTTAAAACTATACGCAACGGATTTCGATGCGGTTTCTTTTAATGATTCAAAAGTAAGGTTTGTGTGCATAATAAATTACACGCGGGCGAAACTGCGGGCGTATGCTAGTAATATATGCGTTAGGGACAAACTAACCACCTTCCAACGACTCAACCTTGCAGTTATGGACCCTCGGAGCGCCCTCTTGACTTCCTACAAATTGTAAAACTGCAAATAACATTTGTAGATATCAAGTACAAATAGTCCCCTGTATTTTGAAACCGACCAAGTCATATCCCTGGAAAATTAAAATCTAATATATAAAAATCTCTCGCTTTTCTTTATAGTGTAGATCACTGGGTCTGAGAGTAGGGTTTTTTTTTATATCCCTAATGGCAAAACAACGTTTGCTGGGTCAGCTAGTAAGTAATATAATTTATGAGCATCATTTAACATTCGAATATTTAGAAACGCCTCACTAGTATGACAGTCATTATGAAAGTAGACCAAACGGAAACTGAAAAGAAACAAGTATAATATGGAGGCATTGAAGTTTTTATCGCGCCAGCAAACAAATAAAAGTTATCCTTCAATGCAAAATAATATTTTATTGAAGAGTATAAGAAACCGTTTAACAATAGAGCGCGGGACGCCCAAGTTGTACCAATACCGCATCGCCTACGCTTCCCGATCCGTTCTTACGTTAACTTACTTCTGTTTGCACAAAAGAATACTGTCATTGTTGGTACAAAGTTGGGAGTTGTGTGCATTAAACTGTGTAAGAGGACATTGTGTCCGAGCTCCACAATGGTCGCAATAATATATGAGTTCAGAACTTCAGAAACCCCAACTTCTGTATTCCTACCAGTATGAAAATGAAATAAAAGCGTAGGATTTGGCATATGAGTCGTAGCTCCAATAATTGACGTATCGTTCTGGTTCGGTTGTTGTATAAAGTTTAAAGTACGTGCTTCTACATCCTAAACCAATACTATACTCATTGTTCGGCTTTGTACAATTGATATTCGGTTTAAACTTTGTCTTGAATTACTAAAAATGATATATAATGGAAATGGCGTTACTTACAGATTGATCATTATTAAAAAAAAATAACGTGACCTTACCGTGATCTGACACGAACTCAAGGACTGGTCTGATAGGAACTGATCGACGGATTTCAAGGATGTTGTCAAGTAAATACTTCGCAAAATAACACAAATTTTAAAAGTACACAGACATTTACACTGGAAGCGGCGAACCGAGCAAAAAAATGTCACCAGTTTACTGTTTGTACAAAAAATGTCTGTTTTGACGCCAGTAATAAGGACACCATGTAGTTCACAGCAGCACAGCAGTCACGTATAGAATTTCGACAAATGGCACTACTGTTAAGAAAGGCTTTAAAATGACCGTAACCTCACGTTCACATCGGTAATTAGGACCTATTAAGAGAGTGCCGAATATGAAATTAATTAGTATTTTCAAAACAGAAAAGCGATAACTATCTAACAATATAAATATTATCAACAAAATCAGTCGTAACAGTCATGGAAATATCTAGACAGTTGTTCTCAAGCACCCACTTGTACCACTTCCTTTAGGTTTGCCAACGATACGCCGTAACTATTGAATAGTAATCAAGTGTCTCATTTTCATATGGAAGGCTCTCAATCGCGGTTTTATAGTCTTTTGTTACTATTGATTGTGTTATGTTACTATTGTTGAGTTCTATTAGGATATACTAATCGTTCTCACATATAAAGAATATAAATAATTACGTTCTTAATGACCATGTACATTGTACACGTTCAGAATTTGCCAAATTGACTGGCAACAGAAAGAGACTTGATAAAGTTAACAAATGGAAAATAATTTGCCGGGCTAACAAGGGTAACATGACCTTTACTTTACTTTAGATTTTAAAGTCAGGGCACAATACCTATCATAAAATACGATAGGGTAAAGTTGTTATGTACACATCTAAAGTATATGGCTTTACTAGCAAACGTTTAAAGCTAAAAAAACCTGTCAAGTGCGAGTCGGACTCGCGCACTGAGGGTTCCGTACTACAACCGGAGGAATAAAACCATAAAAACCACTTTTCCTATCGAACCGCAAAACTAACTTTGTTTTTAGAGGTTTTATTGTAAATATCAAAAAAACTACTTATTAGATCTCGTTCAAACCAATTTTCGGTGGAAGTGTGCATGGTAATGTAAATCATATATATTTTTTTAGTTTTATCATACTCTTATTTTAGAAGTTACAGGGGGGGGGGGGACACACATTTTACCACTTTGGAAGTGTCTCTCGCGCAAACTATTCATTTTAGAAAAAAATGATATTAGAAACCTTAGTATCATTTTTGAAGACCTATTCATAGATACCCCACACATACGGGTTTGATGAAAAAAAAATTTTTGAGTTTCAGTTCTAAGTATGGGGCACCCCCAAAATTTATTACTTTTTTAAAATTTTGTGTGAAAACCTTAATGCGGTTCACAGAATACATCTACTTACCAAGTTTCAACAGTATAGCTCTTATAGTTTCGGAAAAAAGTGGCTGTGACATACGGACGGACAGACGGACAGACGGACAGACAGACATGACGAATTTATAAGGGTTCCGTTTTTTGCCATTCGGCTACGGAACCCTAAAAAAGCTTTCAATCTATTCTTAGACATACCGAACGTAAACAGAAAATTTCATAACAATTGGTCAAGGCGTCTCGGAGGAGTTTGGTAACAAACACGAGAATTTAATATAGCTTTATGAACCTTGACTGTCTAATGTGCTAAATGCCTGTAGGTATTTAGTTAAAAGTGGAGTTAGTTAAATCGTGTTAAAAAGGATTCTAATTGTAGACATCCGGCTCGCAATTTACACGTGGATGTTTATTTACCCCTCGGAGAGTATCTAGATACACTCGTGAGAAAAGCTGAATCAAACAGCTCAATAATTTGCTTCCGCCTCAGTTAGCTGGGAACGTCCCGATGTTCTCTATTTAAACGGAGCTATTTGCGATTTACTCGAATATAATGCTGGGATCTTAGCTGTGTAAACATTAGGTACCGTCTGCAAAGCAATTGATTGAGCACCTTAAATGGATGTCTTGTTTGTGTGGACTGTAGACTCAGTCAGTATTGACTCAGTCTATACTCTTGGTCACGGTGGCTTGTATAGCCGTGACAAGTGGCGGCCGCGCTAGGTGTGTTAAATCAATACTACAATATAATCATATTTAATACATGAGCCGTATATGTACTGGTTTGTAAAAATATTATTGTGTTATTACTATGTGTGTACATTATGAGATTTGGCATACGTTTACAATGAGAAATAGTGCAGAAAGCTAAAATTAATGAACAAGGGTCAAATGGCTACCAATGGAGTATGTTATAAATCTTCTAATATATAAACTTCTCATCCCAATTCTTGTTACCAAAGTCTTCCGAAGCGGCTCGACCGATTGTTATGAAATTTCCTGTGTATGTTTGGTAGGTCTGGAAGTAGGTCGTAACCTATATATATATGTATAGCGTCAAATATTATTTACTATTCTAAACTATAGGTATGCGATCAATCATAACAACATAATGTTTCGACTAACAGTTAGATTTTAATTCATAAAAAAATCGCGGCCTAAATATTCGGCGCATCGTTTTAAACTAAATCCGGCCGCACCGGGTCGTGGCGTGTCAGACACGTGTCGCAATTACACTTAGCTATTAGTATTACGGACTGTTATCAAATATCTCGTCGCGCTAACACTAAGCTTCGTCCCGCCGCTATTTGATATACGAGTAGATTACGCTCTGTTATTTTGTTCCGAATCACGCCGACGTGTCAAAGGGAAAAGCCTATAATCCGGATAGAGTCAAGTTAGGTATACCCGATGTGGCGCTGATGACTTTGCTAGTGTTTATGGTCTTTTGGGCTGATGGAATTAGGTGGTCAATAAAACCGGATCGCTTTATTTTTACGTACAACAATAATTAGATCGTCAAATTGAGGCAGTCAATTATAAATGAAGAATTTTTTTTGAAAGAATGGACGTTAAATTGAGTAGGTAGTAGTATTGTGGTGTTTACAAATTAATTCTTGCTTGTTACTTGTGGATTTTGGAGTAACATAAACTAAGGAGCCATAGACCATCCATTCTATCGTCCAATCGGTATGACGCTACCAGATCATATCGAACTGACCGTGTGTCATGACAGTTATAGCTAGGTTCAATCCACGAAGACGCGCCCCACTCCTTTCAACTCCTTAGGAATCGCATGAAACATGAGCGATTGGGAGTGGTGCGCGTCTTAGTGAATTGAACTGCCTTTATACTTTTCATACCAAACTGAAATTACGCTCACATACGGTCAGTTCTATGTGATCCAATCGGTAGCATAGTTCTATCTGATCCAATTGGGTTTGCGTTTGCGTAAGGTACAGTGGTCATTTGTGGGGTTGAGTGTACGCTTCTACAATATGATCACGAAGTATGTTTTGGACTTACCTTTGCACTGGTTTAAAGATACTGTCAAAAACATTTAATTAATCATGGTTACTATACCATTAAAGAATTTCTTCTTGGAATGATAGAAATATGCTTCCATCTCCCCACGAGATATCTTAAAAATACGTTATAATTTTTCATAGTTTATAAGAAATCTTGTATTATAACAATGACATTTTTGAAAAGAGCAAGTGCCGAGTTTCTTGCCAGTTCTTCTCGGTGCAAACCTGCTTTCCGAACCTGGCGGTAGAGTTTTAACTTTTCATAAGAGCCAATTGTTTAGGCCTTTGTGAAAATAAATATTTTCATTTTCATTTTCATTTTCATCAAGCCGATTGGATGATAAAAAGGATGGTGTATGGCTGGCACTAGGTTTACTGACACATTATATTACCTGATAAATATATTAGCAAGAAATAGATAAAATGTATTCAACTCTCGAAGGAAATGTAACTGCTACATTGCGCCCGCGTCCTAATATTAAATTCTTTTGAACTTAAAAATTCTATATTCGACACAAAGAAACCGCAACGCACGTAATACATAATGTATTATCCCACCTATGGATAAAATGCATGCTTATGAATATATGAAAGGGAGTTCCTCCTGCAAGTGCAACGGGTGTTGAATAAAAAGAGACTCGGAAAGTCGGCCAAGGGAGTAAGGCGCACTGCAAGCAACTACCCTCTAAATTCAATTTTTATTTGGCGTTTTCGTAATCCGTCAAGTTATAATATAATTACTTAATATCTGGGTATTTTTTTTTTCGTTAATACGACATTTTCTAAAAGTAAATGTTAGCTAGATCGATTTATCGCCCCCGAAACCCCTGTATCCTGATTTCATGAAAATTGTTCGAGCCGTTTCCGACATTCAGATTGTATAGATATATACAATAATTGCTCGTTTAAAGGTATAAGATATTATAATTCCTAATAAAATTTTAAAACTCATGATCTTTCTTTTATTTCCGATCCTATGTTATTTAGCAAAAAAAGATCCTTGTGATAAATAAAATCTTTCGATCGGTATAGTTTTATTATATCATTCAGGATTTATTTTTATCTTAGTTTCAGTCCTGGTTCAATCAGGCAATAATTGTAAAATTTATGAATGCAGTTCAAATTGTTTTTGAACTAAAAATTAAGTCTCCTTCCAATAAAATGCCTATTTCCTATGCCTATTCCTATTATATTAATATTTGAGGTACTTACTTCCCCTCTAAGTGGCATCGCCATGGGACACCCTGTATTGTAAGTAGTCAGTATTTGTAGAGTCGCCTTAAAATCGTGTCCGTTTTCGAAAATTAACCCGAGAAATATCCGATGTGACTAACTCATTCATACTTGATTCTCGGAATTCTCATATGGCAAAACAACGTTTGCTGGGTAAGCAAATTCTGTTAATCTGTTTCATAACCTTGTTATAATCAACATCTAAGACGTAGAAATGGCATAGGCGTCACTTTGCGGAAATTCATAAATAATTATTTTGCTTTCAGAAATAACAAAATATCTTGAAATTGTGTTTTTTTGACGTGACAACGTCTTATAAATCGATAGAGCCGGTTGCACGCACGAAAAAACATGACTCATCCGGCGTTACCTCGCTCATGCGGCGTTACCGGCGTTACCTCGCGAGCGCGGAACGAGCGACAAAGAAGACGTTGTCACGTTCAACTATCGTCAGTAAACCGACTTTACAGGCAACCAATTTTTTGACGTGACAACGTCTTATAAATCGATAGAGCCGGTTGCACGCACGAAAAAACATGACTCATCCGGCGTTACCGGCGTTACCTCGCGAGCGCGGAACGAGCGACAAAGAAGACGTTGTCACGTTCAACTATCGTCAGTAAACCGACTTTACAGGCAACCAATTTTTTTTTGAGAAACTTTTTAGTAAATTTTATTAATTTTCTAAATATGTCATTGTTATAAGTTTGTGTTACGAAACATGGCAAATATCTTGCATCAAAATAGAGCTTCCACCGCTAAGTGAGTAATTAGCCTTTACCTTCTAATGAGAAAGTTATACACATACTTATTTTCAAATATTTTTGAGACAAAAACTAGATTATGAAATGCCAAATAATATGATGGCAATTATCTAATCAATAATTGAACACATGACACTCTTATGTTACGTCGAAAATTGACAATTTTGACTCAAGCATAATTCCAACGCATGAATGGTCTTAATCCACTACCTGAAAATAATCTATATGATCCAACAAGTAGGAACAAGTCAAGTACCACCTGCCCTCCCACTCAAGTACAAAAGCCAAGTTCCTGAGCTCTACAAGACGTGGTACGACAAGTAGATTCCTATATAATTATTGTACTTGGTGCCTTTGCTTTATTGAAAACCTTTAAGCTTAAATTACTTGAGTATTAGGTAATCTCAGCAATTTATCAAGTGCCTATTGACTAAATTCTGCTGAACGCTATGCTTTGTATAATTTGAGCTGACTTGCTAAAGTGTAAATCTTAGTCGTAAGTAAGTTGCTATTAGAACATATTATTATGTATTGATAGATAGATAGATTAGTTATTCATTCTACAGATATATCAATTTGTTATATTCTGTAAATAAACAAATTGTTACATTCAAAATTGCTAAATCAACTTTGATGATTTGATTGATCGTTGGACCCCCAGAATTGAACTCGGGACTTTCTTTTGGATTAACAAAGTGTATCCGAAACCGGTATTCGGTAACCGGTACCAGTAAAATGTAACCGGTATTCGGTACGAGTAGACAGTAGACGCATCGAGGAGTGCATTCGGTAAAAACTTTAGTAATCAGGCTCCGACCGACGACATAAAGCCTCGTGAAAAGAGATGAGGCAGTGAAACTGATCTGTAGCCATTAATATTTTATTAGAATGAGGAGCGGCTCTATACTTTTTGTATGAAAGCCTGTCTCTTACAAAATGTCTTTCGAGAATAGAGCTGACACATATTGTAACATTTTAATAGTAAAAGTTGCACGATTTTAGTACTGTACTACCCGTTCGCAGAAGGTTTGCCGATGACTTTCCCTCCCACTTCATACTACCGAAACCAAAGATATTCTATATTCAAAAGAGGTAGATATCGCACATACGCGCGGTATTTGTTGCCGACAAATTACCCTGATCAGTGTAATTTTCGTTCAGTCCACGACCAACGGAGAATGAGGTTACGCTTGTCTGGCGTGTGTCAGCGCGCAACAGAACTGAACGTCGCGTAGTATGAACGTAACGTATCTTTAGAATATCTTTGACCCCCAACCCGCAGATGTCTAACAGACGAGTCCGGGTTGCGGTAGTGTGAAGTGAGAGTGGAAGTCATTGGTAAAGCTTTTGCGAACGGATTATAAGTTACGCTTATCGTGATTGTTCAGTTTCAGACGGGTACCGGATTGAGTTGCACGTGAGACATTTCATACCGTTGTGTTTCTTTTGACGCCGAAATTGAGCGCACGCAATAAGTACTATTTCTCTTTTTCTATTAAAGAGGATGCAACTGTGACACGGAAGTCGTCATATAGAATTACTAGCTTTTGCGCGCGGCTTTGCCCGCGTTAATTTCGATTTTTCACAAACCCAGAGATTAAGATTTTTCAAAAACCTGAATTTCCTTATCAAACTTAACCTTTATACCTACTTTCAAGAAACTAGCTGACGGTATCCCTCGCATGAACTTCGTTTTTACATAATTTTTGCGGTAAACACGGAATTTCCAGAATAAAAGATAAGCTTTATGATAATCCAGGATATCGTTTATCTTAACTCCAAATTTCAACTAAATCATTTGTGTAGTTACAGCATAAAGGTATTTCTACCGCGAAAATAACGGTTTTTCACATATTTCTCGGAATCCATGGATATTTCCGGGATAAAAAGTAGCCTATGTATTAATACACGATGTAATCTATCTCCATTCCAAATTTCAGCCAAGTCGGATCAGTAATCGCAGCGTAAAGGATTTTTCTCCTGCGTGGAAATCGATTTTTCAAAAATCCCGTAAAACTATGGATTTTTCCGGGATGAAAAGTAACCTTAGTTCTAAATCATTACATAATTTACCTCTCATCCAAATTTTTGTCAAATCGTTTCAGTAGTTAGGCCTAAAAGGGTTTTCCTCCCGCGTGAATTTTGGTTTTTCACATATACCGCGGAAACCATGGATTTTTTCAGAATAAAAAGTAAGCTATGTATTAAACCGAAACATAATCTACCTCTACTCCAAATATCAGTCAAGTCGGTTCAGTGATTGCGGCGTAAACGATTTTACTCCGGCGTGGAATTCGACTTTTCAAATATCCCGCAAAAACCATGTAATTTTCCAGGATAAAAAGTAACCTAAGTGCTAGATCATTATCTAATCTGCCTCTAATCCAAATTTCATCCTGATCGTTTCAGTAGTTGCGGCGTAAAGAAGTTTTTCTTCCGCAGGAATTTTGGTTTTTCACACATCCCTCAGAAACCATGGATTTTTTCGGGATAAAAATTAGCCTATGTATTAAACCGGGATATAATCTACCTCTATTCTAAATTATAGACAAATCGATTCAGAAATTGCGATGTGAAGGAGCATTTCCCCCGCGCGTATTTCTATTTTTTACAAATGTCGCGGGAACCATAGATTTTTGTGGGATAAAAAGTAGTCTATTTATTAAACCAGAATATGATTTAACACTTTTTTAAATTTCAACCAATTCCGATCAGTAACTGCGGCGTGAAGGAGCATTTCTTCGTAATATCTTTGGACCCCCGTTTCACCTCCCTAGGAGGTAGTCTCATAAGTAGGGGTGGAATTAAAAAATCGAGGAACTTTGTTATTTTTATCCAAAAGCCTACTTACCGATTTTAATGAACACAACTTGAAAATTGACGGATTTCCATATATGTTAAATAAAATTCCTTATTTAACACCCTTACCGGTAGAATTTCAAAAATTCCTTTCTTAGTACACATCTAGGGTGTTAAAAGAATATTCCCTGAAAATTTCATGTTTATACGTTCAACCGTTTGGGCAGTAGCTTGTCCAAAAGCCAGCCAGCCAGGATCAAGCGTTTTCTAGTTTCAACCCCCCTTTTTAGAAAAATTTCCAAAATCCCTCGGACACCCATTCTCTTATTTTTATTCGAAAGTCTATATACCAATTTTCATGAATCTAACTTGAAAAATGAGGGACTTTCATACAAACCTAAATCCCTTATTTAACCCCCTTAGGGGTAGAATTTCAAAAAACCCTTTCTTAGCGAGCGGTTTGGGTTCACAAAGAATCTTCCCTGAAAATTTCAAGTTCTTACGTTCAGCCGTTTGGGCTGTAGCTTGTCTGTCAGTCAGTCACTCAGGACAAAGCCTTTTATAGTTATAGATCAAAAAACTGGATAACGAGAAAATCTTGTTACAACCCGCTAACCTAACATCTTCAGCTATGCAGTCTCGTATTAAACTGAAAAATGACACCATCAGTTGTGAGGGCAAAGGGGTCGGGATTTAGATAACTCGCTTCAAATGAGAGCGCATACGTTATGATGAGATGAAAACAAAACAACTGGGCTTGGGATATACGTAATATGATGATGAAAAGATTCATAGAAATGATTCCAGCCGTGAAATTAGAAGATTGGTTCAGCAGTTGAGCCACGGAGATATAACTAAAATATTTTCTTTGAAACAACCCTAAGTTTTACTTAGATTTAATTAAAATCAAAATATATTTGGCACTTATGAAAGATCAAATACCAATTTGTGATATATGATAATGAATCTTATACGATTGACATAAAATTCTCATCATCATCAACGGCGCTACAGCCCTTTGTGAGCCCGGGCCTGCTGACATTAAATTCTATGTAAGAAATAACCGGACAAGTGCGAGTCGGACTCGCGCACTGAGGGTTCCGTACCTACTACTACCGGACGAATAAAAGCATAAATACCACTTTTCTTGAACCGCATAACCAACTTATTCAACATTAAACAACTTCACCGCGAGTTAAATACGTGCAACGCCATCTGTCGTCATCAAAGTTAAACAAAATATTAGACTTGTTGAATATCAATTCAACACGTATTAAAAAAAAATTACTCACTAGATCTCGTTCAAACCAATTTTCGGTGGAAGTTTGCATAATGTACATCATATATTTTTTTTAGTTTTATCATACTCTTATTTTAGAAGTTACAGGGACACATTTTACAGACATACATTTTACCACTTTGGAAGTGTCTCTCGCGCAAGCTATTCATTTTAGAAAAAAATGATATTAAAAACCTTAGTATCATTTTTGAAGACCTATCCACACATATGGGTTTGATGAAAAAAAAATTTTTGAGTTTCAGTTCTAAGTATGGGGCACCCCCAAAATTTATTACTTTTTTAAAAATTTTGTGTGAAAACCTTAATGCGGTTCACAGAATACATCTACTTACCAAGTTTCAACAGTATAGCTCTTATAGTTTCGGAAAAAAGTGGCTGTGACATACGGACGGACAGACGGACAGACATGACGAATTTATAAGGGTTCCGTTATTTGCCATTCGGCTACGGAACCCTAAAAAGTAAAGCGCGGCGGAATGAAATGGACAAAGTCGCGTCCATTCCATTCCGCCGCAGTGTTATTTGACTTTGCAATTACTGCTTTATGACAGCAATATCTAATATGATCGTGGTACCTATCCAGGAGAAGTCTGCAAAAAATTACGTGGTTTATGGTACTAACCTCTGGTTCGTTGTTTAATTTGTGGTGGTGCTCGTGGCTTGGCTCCGTCGACCGTTTGTGCACCTTGTGGTGGGAGAGCAAGTAGAAGTCTTTGAGTGCACCGATCTGTAACAAGACAAAAAAAATTAGGGATACTTATGGTCTATGACATTAGGTATAGAGAATCTAATCTAAGAAATATCGCATTCTGGTACCTAACGGCATGACAAGGGATTTCAAGTTTTTACCAATGGACATTCAAACGAGTTGTCATAGACATACGTTTGAATATCCATTGGTAAAAACATTAAATTCTTTTGCCATGCCGTGACCAGTACGCGGTAGCCATAAAAATTAACGCCCTCCACGTTGAAACAATGATGTAGTGGAGGGGCGTGCATTTTTGAACATCTATCTTTAAATTAGACTTAGAGAGAATTAAAGAGGCCCGGAAAACACAAAAAAATATAATTTTTTAACAAAACTATAGCGGCCCGTCCCGTTCCGGCTTCCTACGGGTAGACCTGTTTTTTTTATATTTTTACCTTTTATATATTTTTTGTAGTTATTGATATGTATTGTAGAACATACTATTGTTCTATCATCAATAATTTCCGCAGCGCATGCGACGTAAGCTGTTTTATGGATTTTTTTACACCTTGGGTTACGTTACTAAAGTTTCAAGATTCATTGTTTTTTCTAGCAATAAATATACCTAGTTACTCTGGGTGAATGTAGCTTTTTGATATCGGCACAGTAGTTTTTGAGTTTATTCATTACAATATGATTGTACACACACAAATACAAATCTTTTCTCCAGTATTAGTGTAGATGAATAAACCTTCCCAGACTCTTTCAAATAAACGTGATTTCCTTGAATCTGGTAAACTTAATTTACTTGAATCAAATCGATTCACCGAATTAATAAAGTGCAGTCGAAGTCGCTCAAAGGAACTTAGTAACTAGTATATACAATTGTCTATGATTAATTAAATTCAGTCTACCTAGGTAAATAAACGAACGTCAAACGGCTGTGTTTTATCTTAATCATTAATTGCCTAGACTTCTGCAAGTGAGGAGTTGCATTTTAGCATCCAAGAGTCTCGCGCCCGGGGGAATTTGAACATGGATTAATTAAGCTTAGTCGTTTGTTTTGAAGCAAGTAAATTAAATTGTTACGTACGCTTGTGAATTTCGTTGAATTCACGTGAATTCTGGCCTCTGTTCAAACAGCACGGTAATATTTAGTTATTAATGAAAGAGGTAAAGTACATAATGTACGAATGGGCCAATTTGATATTAAATTCTGGACAACGTTTAGTTCTGAGTTTTAGTACAAATAATTTTAATATTTTAATTCTCATCTTAAATGCGGAATTTCAAATGTGAGTATGTAGTTTTTGTGACGCTTCAAATTATCTAATTACAAACTTAAATTACACATACCTACTTCCTAAAATTTTATGTAAAACTAGAATGTAATTGTTAAAGCATAATGTAACAATTAGAATCACGAATGTCGGATCCTCGTAGGTATAATTTATGCATGTACAAATTGTACGAAAAGTAGTGTCTTACAAAGATTCCTGCCCCAAGAATGAAGTCACAATGTACATTGTTTCCAAATGCAATTTTGATTAATTTAAAATATTACTTTAAGGAACTTCTGTATGAGTTTGTGCAAAAATTTTACAGAATAGAGCAAGTCATTTTTACATACTTAATTTGCTCACTCAAGTTAATGAATAAAATATATGTGTGTGTTTTACTTCAGGGAAGGATAACCTTTTATTTATAAATACGGCAATGTGTAAATAAATATACGTCAAACAAAACCCGCCGTGTGTGAACATCGATCATTTGGGAATAAGCTAATGTGCACCTTTGGGAGCAACATTTTAAACGATAAATTCGCGTAAACACTTTTCGCAGATTTATCTCAAGCGCTGTGAATTTTTTACTTCGATCTGCAGGGCAATACCGTATAGCAACACGTCGCTACAAAACTGAGGCGAGATAATCAGTTGTTCAACACAACTAAGTACTCTTCAAAGGGCCGTAATATTTTCGAAAAGATACCTGAGTTCGGAAACTGGTCTCTAGAGAAGCTATGATAATGAAAACTAACGGCCTAAAGCCGATGGTTACTTAAAAAAAATGATTGCAAAAATATTTATTTAGTTTGTGGAATATCGATGAAAAGAACTTTTACAGTAGACTAGAATAAACAATTTACTAATCAAACTATTTTATTAAAAAAAATACTTTTACGGTGTTTTCTTTTGGTACGTTGAGAAAGACTTGGATCGGGACGAAACACTAGTAAGGTAATACTAGCTGCCCCGGCAAACGTTGTTTTGCCATTAGGGATAAAAATATAGCTTACGATCTACTCTCAAACCTACCGAACATACACAGAAAATTTCATAACAACCGGTGGAGCCGTTTAGAAGGAATTTGGTAACAAAAATTGGCACGTAGATTAATATTCATAAATCTTCTCTTTTGCGTGTTGCTCGATGCACGTATACGTGTGGGGCCGTATAAATGCATAGGAATAAAATAGAGATAGTTGCTCGCTGACCTGTTAACGTTGTATCCTCTCACTCGAACCAAACTCGTTAGCGTTGCCGCGGCCTAGCGAAACGCTGAATATGTGAAAATAAAATTTTTAAAAACCCCAACTCATAATTATTTCATACTTATAATATCATTATTTTTTTTTAATTTCTGAAGCAGTTTCTCGTTTTGTTTTCCTTTTTGATACGACGCTGCGGCGGAAATTTATTTTTTCAAAGGCTTTCCGCGTCGAGATTTTGCTTGTATGAAATAATTTATGTTAGTTGAATTTAATTTAGGTTATAAAATATTATAAGGCTGTATTAATTTTCGAGGTCTATCTACGAGTATCTTTAAAATTTCCTTTTAATTATTGAATTTTATTAAAATTACGAGTAGGTATACGTAACGAATTAAAAATGATGAGCGCGTTATAGATATATGTTTTCATTTGTTTAATTCTTTAGAGCGTTTGAGTTTTTACTACTTATAGATTTTTCAAACCAGGATGACCCGGCCAACTCAGTCAAACTCCATACTTACGAAATGAGTGAAACATAAGCAATTTTGACAGAGTGGGGCGCGTCTTCGTGTACTGAAATATCTATAGAAGAATGGTAAGTACAATCATTTATTTAATTACATTAAAAAAATTACATTAATATCGAAGTACTTTTCGCTATATGGTATTTAATGTTGGGGAAACAACATTACTATTACTATTACGGTAGGAACAAAATACAGTAATACGTATTCAGTTCTCTACAATAATACCACAATTTCCAACACAATTTCAGTAAGTATTAGTGAGCCGTTACGGCGGAGTGAACTTAAACCGTGTCGAAAGTCAAAATCGAGCTTCGACTGTAGCAGAAGGCGAACTCGATATGGCCCGGTGAAGCAATATAATTTTATCTGTGTATATTATAAGCACATAGTATCTGTTACAACATATTATCGATATATCGACGCTGGCTTCTGTATATTAACGGCGTATACACTTACACAGGTATTTAAAAGATGTCCCGGTTTGGCGAAATTGGGATTTAAATACACTACTTCCATGTCATCAGTCAACTCATTATCCATTCCTTCCACTTTATATTCTTTGTCACAAAATCTATCTGCCTCTTCTTTGATCTTCCTCTAACCCTTTGTCCGTTCTGATGGATATTTAATATACAAATATAGGCAATATCCAAAAATATCCAAAGAAGCAGGCGTTATTTTGCGGAAATCCATAATTAGCAGGACAGATTGATTTGTTTTGCTATAATCCGCTAGTTGCAAATATTCTGTATGGTAGGTACAATATGCAGGAACACTGCCCACATGAAACACCACACATTTTCCAATATTTTCTTCTCGACACCGACACCGGGACATCCTCAGGAGATGTTGACTTCACAATGCGAAATCGTAGTCACTTTCTAAAACTTAATGTTAATTTATTTCACCAACCAACACAAGTGTGAACGAAACGAGCAACTCTGTGAGAGATGCTCACGTAAAGGCACTAAATTATAAATGTGAACTTGCCGAATACATGCAAGCTGGCAAAGTTCTGGTGCAAAGTAAAGATACATAGCGAACTTCCGATCGCTTTATAAGTCAGTTTGGCGGAACTAATGAAACTTTCCACTTGAATACTAAAATTTTGTTGTCTGCTCGCTTTACGGTGAAGGAAACACGTATGAAATATATAAGAATATACCTAATACAGATTCGCATAATTTTAATTGTTTCATGCTCTATCCCCTTCTTACTTCCTACTACTGGGCATACTACGAACATGCGCCCTCTTGCGTTTCAGTCTCCGTAACCTCGAGATTGAATGGGCCGTAGGTAGTGGAGGAACCTTATACCAGGCACAGGTTCGCTCATGCATGGAGTACTGTAGCCACTTATGGGATGGCTCTGCCAAGTACCAGCTTGATGCTTTGGATTCGGTGGATCGCCGTGCTAGAAGACTCATTGGCAACCCGACACTGGTCCACAAAAAACTCCAAAGCCTTGAACATCGTCGTTTTTTCTATAGAATTATATTATATTTCGGGGAGTGTGCTCAGGAACTTTTTGATTTGGTTCCCCCGTCAGCTTTCTACCATAGAACGGCAAGGCATCGTAAAGGCTTCCACCCATACATAGTCGACGTACCAAAGACGCGTACGAAGTTTTGTTTGATTCCTCGTTCCTGATACGGACTGCAAAGGCCTGGAATACCCTCCCAGGCAGTGTCTTTCCTGCCACTTACAAGCCGGGTGCCTTCAAATCAAGAGTGAATAGGCATCTTCTAGGCAAGTGCGTTCCACCTTAGACTGTATCATCACTTTCCATGTGTGATCACAGTCAAGCGCTAGCCTATATAGTATAAAAAAAAGGTTTGTCCCTACTGGCCACACTCTCAGAATCCTAAAGGTTTGGCCCTTGATCATCCATTACGCCGATCAGTTAGGATATTGGCAGACATCCCACAACTTCTAGAACACCACGGGTGTTCTCCCACCACTAAATAGAGCCAACATAGTGTCTGAAATTCTATATACAATCACTCATGAAAAGTTAAGGATATCGCGACATTTCCTCCAAAGGTTAACATTTTCCCCCATGATCATCATTTTATTCGATGTTTTCCTTTATTATGATATTTCACTTTTAGGCTCTTCTAGGCCTTCACTACTAATTTTCTATTCGTATTGTCTGAACAAAATGGTAAATGCGTTATTATGAAATATTCCTGTTTCATCTTATAAAAAAAAATACCAAGCCTCACCTTACCACAACAATTTTCAGTCACTAGTTCGACAGAAAGCCATGAAACGACGTACGTGCTTACATATTCATCTACCTAGTACCTACACACGTATATCCATAAAATGAGAATGTGCATTTTGTTCAATCTATTCGAAAATAGCGTTGAGAACTCCATGATAGATTTCCGTACGTAACGTAGTCCGGCGACGAGTACCTACGTATTCAAAAGCGAAATGGGAAAATCGTTCACAAATATACCCCGTGCCACCTGCTAACGGATCGCTCACGGAAAATTGTAGTGAGGCGGAAAACAAATGAAAAGTTAGAAAAAAATTGGAAATATACCCGTTAGTACAAAAAGTAAGTTTAGGTTTGGTTTTTAAGGTTAGGATCTTTACGACCATACGACCAATTCTCAAACCTATCGAATGTAGACAAAAATATATAAAAAGTCAAGCCGTTTCGGAGGATTTTTGTTACCAACACTGTGACACGAGAAGTTTATAAGAAAGATTTCAGGCAAAACAGAAGGAACAACCTTTTTATTACAATTTAAATGTAAATCCGGACACATTGAACTTATCTGGTAAAATTCCTTGTTTATATTAGTTTGACATAGTAGACACAAATGCCGTTGTTCATCAATTTAACTTTTTAAAGGCTAGGGCATCAATTTGACGTGTCTTTTTGTAGCAAAACGAACTCAAAAGGTTGACTTTACCTTCAAATTATAGTTACATTTACCACGTTTACATAATTAATACTATGAACATATTATTGTAATCTGATATACTGTTAGCTGATATTTTAATAACAGCTATAAAGTGTATCGGTACCTAATCGGCTTTTAGATAGTTTGCGGAATTACGGACGTTATCGCTGAACAATGTTTTATCAGGTATGAATATTTGACGTAGCCCATTAAAACTTATATTTTGCGATATATTTTCACGTGAATCTACTTTAGGTATAATAGAAAGAATGAAAATTAATTTCACCTAGGTGTCTATTTACAGAGATCTTTACTGAGGATGTTCAAAATTTCAATTAAGAAGTTATTATTCAAAAACTATTTTTAAAAACAAGCTTTTATACATTTTATCCGTATTCTTCTCAGCACCAGACCCTGGTTACTATCTTGCACCAAAGTACTCGTCGAGACAGTAATGTTAAATAATTAAAAAATTAAATTAAAAAATTAAATACAGGACCTAAGTTAATGGGGATGTGTCGTTTGACTACCGAAATCCTATGACCATCTTTTGGCTTTTTTTTTACTCTATACACTGCTACTACTACCTACTTGACTGCGATCTCACCTGTTATTATCGTACTAACTTGGAAAGGTAAGTAAATTTATCCCAACGGTTTCTACAAGCATCGCACCGGAGCGCTAAATCGCTTGGCGGTGCGTCTTTGCTGGTAGGGTGGTAACAAGCCACGGCCGAAGCCTCCCACCAGACCAGACCTGAGCCAAATGAGAAATTATAAAATTCCAAAGTGGCCCGTGGCGGGCATCGAACCCGCGACCTCCCACTCGAATCCGAGCGCGCCGCCACTGCGCCAGAGAGGTCGTCAAATCAGCTTCATCATCAGATCAGCTCCATGTCATAATAATTTTGCATTTTCATCCAATTAAGATATGCATGCAAAAGTTTAGTTCAATCGGTAACCAGGAAGGGGATCAAATTTAACTTTTAACAAAGATTTGATTACAGACAAACAAACATCGGGACAGGTGAAAAGTTTGTAAAAAGAAAGAAGTAGACGTAAAATAACCTACCATTTCGAAACATTTTCGAAATCACCATCCATTATTTCCGGTAGCAAATCCTACTCAAAACAAAATAACGAATACAAACAAGCAGTAAACTTATCGGTAACGAACTTTGGCGAGACCAATAACTCCGTCGGCTTTTCGTTACACAAACTATGATTTCAACCCTTGTCATATTATGTACCCACGTACCTTCGTCGCTTGGGAATCGATGATGTATGAGTATTAAGTTTTACTATCTCAACTCTCAGGCCCGCTGGGCTTAGGTTTCTTGTCCACCAAAGATTTGCTACGTTTCTGAACTACATTTTGCGACAAATGTATCAACAGAATAGCTTCAATTCATACGCAAGGATATCAAAGGAAAATCAAGCAATTCAAGACACAAACCGTGATAAATTAAAAAATTAAAGATCAGTCTTTCAAAGGTTTATGATAGTATTTCCCTTTTTCTTGTATATTTAGATTCGCAGTTAGACCACGGGTAATTTTTTTTTACCCATTGTTCGCCTGGAGTTGTACAAAATTTGTAAAACATTGAATATAAACTATACTATGAATATATAATTAAATCGTTGTCAGATGTGGTTTGTTAATAGACAGACAGGCAGGCACCAAAAAGATGGCAGTTGTGGTAAGTATAGAATGTTTTTAGTCCAAATTGTAAAGTGAACCTTATGAACTTTAATTTTGTGCTCAAAAAGATTTCATTAAATCACTAGAATTTAACGGCGTACAAGCCGTATTTAAGTGATTTTGAATGAAGTTTTACGTAAAACTATAAAGATAATTACTTTCAAATTTAAACGTCATGTATAGGTATTGGGTCTTTAATCTGAAATTGCTTAGAAGCAGAAACACGATTGGATTAAATTTTCTCGATAGAAAGTTCTCTCAAAAGTTGCTCCAAAATCTCAGTTTTCCTGTATTTTATCGGAAACTACAATAGATGTAATTGTAATTTTTGTTTTAATGTGTCGGTAATAACAATACCCAAAAACGATTAGAAACCGATTTTTGATAATTGCCTCAGTTTTTGAGTAATTAGGTAAAAGGTCGATTTTCTGTTATATTCTTCCGCGACGCTGCATGTCGCACCTACTAGCATATCCGTGAGAGTGGGAAAGACAAAAATATATTCAATAAATCCCCTTAACCAAGTAATGATGTTCCATGGAATATAAGTCGTTTTGTTTAGACATTATCCATTTAGATATGAACGTTCAAGCAGGTGAAACTAATCTAAAGTTTAAGATGCTAGATAGATTATACTTCGAGTGGATCGTAGAACCGTCGATATAATATATTACGTAGAACCGTTTAACCTAGAAATCTCTAAAGTCTATCTCCCTAGACGCTTGGGGGGCGATATTGATGCGGGTCGGTTATTCAATAGAGGGTCTAATGCATCACGCCGGCACACTGCACGTCGCGAGACATGATCGACGAGCCAGTGAAAATCTATACAAATTAAATGCAGCTTTGAGATATTAGATACCTAAACATTTTCCTACTAGCTGACCCATCCTTGCTTCACTCGAGGCATATTAGTATACGTTTTCTTAATGTACACCAAGCGACGAGGCTGGACGAGTGGGTGATTGAAAAAGGACTTTGATTTCATATATAAGTAATATATATAGGTTACATCAGCTAAACTCTTCGCAGACTCAATATAAGTAGAGATACTTCTCAGAAAATGTGAAAAGTAACGAAATCTGATTTAGCGGGTTTCAGTTCATTCGAAGCGGTAAGTCTTTCCAATGAGCAGGTTTCTTCGAAACACAAGCTCAACATTACAGAGGATTTTATTTTTATTATTTACAGGTTAGTAGGTACGAGTACTTAACTGTGATCTCACCTGATGATTCAGACGATATTATGTTATCGTACCAACATGGAAAGGGTAAGTAACTCACCCCTAACGGAAAACACACGCCGGAACGCTAAATTGTATTGCAGAAAAAGTGGTACTAGACACAACCCCAAAACTTCAGGGGTATCTGGGATAGGTTCGAACCCAGGATTACGAATTATCATCATCAATTTTAATATTATTAATTATTATCAATTAAAGTAAGTACAAGTAAATAAATAAACTTATTATGGCCCTGGGGTCTGATTGCTTAAGAAAAACGTAATCGTAATCGTTATTAAATTCTGCCCCCCGATTGGCTAATGTAAATGAGGGACCCAATCAGCTGGCAGAATTTGTAAACGATTACGATAGCAATAAATAAGTTTCTCTAACACATTCTACGGAGTACGGGCTGTTTGGTTAGTATGTTTGTATTATTACTTAGTATTCGCTTAGTATAGCCCGTTGACACCCTTTTAGGCTGGTCAAGAATGTGAGTTTATTTATACCCAAGTCCGCTAATCCACATGGACAGTCTTTAGCTTCACAGATTCTTATGGTATGTAAACAGTACACCTGTTGTGTTCAAATATTACCGTACACAATTACGTTTATTATCCTCTCAAAACTGAGCAAAAGTAGGAAAATTTATACGTGGAGTGTGTGTGATTTAAAGTGGCTTCTACTGAGACAGTTTGTAGATGTGCAACCACAGATTAGCAAATACACAGCGCACAGAGACAGTCAATCAACAGTCAGTTACGAGTATGTATATAACAGGGTGTAATACCCTCGTAATTCAGTTACGCTGTGGTCTACAAGTAAACACGCCGGGTAGTCTGGGTTCCTATTTCCCAAAGTCTAGTTTATTGACACGCTACCAACAATCAACACAGCACCTACTGAGTTAATGTAATAACAGTAGAGTTAATGTTGGGATCACTTTAGAGATTCTCGTCTAGGAAGGAATGCAAGAAATAACAAGCAAAGCGCGTGTCGTTGTTTTTACGCAAGCAAAGATATTCTACATAAGAAAGAGGTAGATATCGCACATCCGCGCGGTATTTGTTGCAGACAAATTACCCTAATCAGTGTAATTTTCGTTCAGTCCGTGAGCAACAGAGAATGAGGTTACGGGTGTCTGGCGTGTGTCAGCGCTCAACAAAAAGAATATCTTTGTACGCAAGGGTGAAAACGACAAATATTGAGATCAGATTATTCCTTCAGAATATTTTTTTTTTCTCCACGCAACCACAGAGGCACATAGCGGGATATTTTCAAGATAAAATCGACAATGGCAAAGGTCTCGACTTTCGACCCTGAGTTATTACTCTGGAATACAAAGTAGAGAGAGATAGATTTTTACCACCAAAAATTAACTACATATGGACCAGTAGAGATCAAATTACAAGTTTCAAATATCATGCAAGAAATTAAAAAAATGAGTGGTAAAAAATACATTCATTTAAAATGTTCTTCAAGAAAAATACTTATTCGTGGACAAAAGATCAAAACTTGAGAGTTGTCAAGGGACACCCGGATGGAACGAAGTAAATCTGACTTGCTTTCTATAAGAGAGAGAGAGACAGACAGAGAAACATGCGCACGCCGCACGACTTACAATAGCTTACTATAGCAAAAAGTGTCGTTACAACTTTTAGTCTAAATTATTTCCGTCTAGCCCCCTTTCGCAACGCGCGATAAGGAACTTCGTTCCAAAAATGTCTTCACAATCTCAGGTTGTTTATTTTTCCCTTACTCTGTTTGTTTATTCAGTAACAGACTACCTAGCAGAGATAAAAAAATCCAGAGAAAACTCTTATCACAATCACCTCCTTAGTCCTTACGGAACAAAGTTTTCAGTTCCTTCCGTCTCCGAATAAATAAAGAAGCATATTTGTTCATCTTGTTGACAGCACTTGAAGGCGAAATTTTTGTACCTACCCTCATCTCACATAGTGGGCAAAGCATGAATAACTTACGTGCAAAATCCCCTTGTTTTGTCTGACAGAACTTTGCATGCCGTTATTTAGAGACACAACGTTTACAACTACTCACAATATCCAACCAATTTGGAACCGTAAGTTTATTGCAGTAGATATCATGGTAGAACGTCTTCGGGCATGTCGCGATCTGTGCGGTCCTCTGTACACTCATGCTCTCGCGTCATAAATAAATGATGAAGTATTGCCAGTAAGCTAGGCAAAAAATTGTTACAAAGTTGTATGTACGTCATATCTTACTAAACACAAGAAACATGACAAGAACAAACAAAACTATTTTATAGACACAAAAAGAAATATAGGTAAAAATTAGGCATTAAATATAAATATTAGAACAGCAACGAAATAACTGGTTTATAACTATGAATCTAATCCGTCAGTACAATTTTTTTGTAAATAGTAGTATTTTCTGTACTTTTAAATTGTTTTCAATAATGGGTCGAAATTCAGAAAAATTATCATATCAAAAATTTGGACCCTATAAAGTTTTTAATAGAAAATAATGACTCACTAAGATTTTGCATTGCTAGAGTCTAATACGATGCATAGCGGGGTCGTCATTCAAAGGTATTAATTAGTAGGTAACTTTTATTGTCTACTAGCTTTTGCGGCCGCGGCTTCGCCCGCGTGAATTGTGGTGAAAAGGGGTAAGGTTTAGGGGTTTTTAAATATCCCATGGGAACTATGGATTTTCCGGGATAAAAAGTAGCCTGTGTTTTAATCCGGGTTATAAGCTATCTATGTTCCAAATTTCAGCCAAATCGGTTTAGTAGTTGAGGCGTGAAAGAGTAACAATCATACACACTTACACACACACACACACAAACTTTCGCTTTTATAATAATTATATAGTGTGATCAGCTACATTCAGAAAATAACCTTACTATAAATATAATGCTCCAAGAATTAATTACACGAATTCAAACAAAACATGCAACAGTATGTTTAGCTCGAATACAAATTGCGGAATTGCACAATAGAAATATCGGCAAAGTAGCATTACCAATCCAAACTAATCAGTGAGATTTTCATTTATTCTCATCCCGTGGCTCGTGTGTAGCAAATTTTAACGGAATAATACAGGAGGTTTAGCATTAAAGCCGTTGTTTTATTCCGTTCTGCGCTTTGCCAATTGGAAATTTGGAGCTTGGGGCGCCATTATCGTTTTAATTTCGCTAAGTAGCTCCGGTGCTCGAGTGTTGTAGAGCTGCAGTACAAATTTACACGCCGTAAATAAATGAGTTTCTCCGGTTTTGTTTGAGGGGCTTATCTTATCGTTTTTAAGGCTGTGCGGGATTTTCTCGAAGGCTGCTTTTTAAAGTCTTGCACGTTGGCTCACTATTAGCTTGCAACATTTTATTCCTTGTTATTTTTGATATTTATTCTTTACCATCTTATTTATTCATATTCATTTCCCTATCACGTGGCCTAGTCTTTCTCGTTTTTCCTTTTGTGGTTTTTGAACTTTGTCATTATTAACCGCGCCACAATTACTGAATCAATTTGGCTATTTGGATCAATGACTTCTATGTATCCTACTAGACAAGCTATGTGGAACAAAAAATGTGCTCCAAACCTATATAACGCCATCTAGTCTGATGAGCGGGAACTTGCTTGCAAACGTATGACGTCACGTCGATGAGTGGTCTTATGGTCAAAGATTAAAAAATAGATATTGCAATCATTGCAATCGCTTGCAATACCTACGCATCGTTTAACATTAATTTAAAGTTATGATAAATAACATTGTACGGATAAATTACCAGAATTAAAATAGTTTTTAATATTTGACATAATGAAACTTAAATAATAAATTAAAAACTGTTTTATTTCTGAGTCTTTACGATTTAGACAATAACTTCTCAGAGTTTGCTTAGTTTTTATTTTGAATGTTATAGTTATTATGAACTTAAGTCCATCAAATATGTATCTAAAACACAAAAATTATAATTAAGTACTTAATTATATACCAATCAAAATTATTTTCCTACTGGTATATACCCTTTGTCACTTAACATATCTGTTCAAATAATTCTCATAATCTTTGTCAACGTGTCGGTAGTACTGTTTGCTCTCGCGTATTTCTACTAACGAGTAAGCGTGATAGATAATCATGATGGGAGTTGTGTATTTATTTACGATAATATTTGTTTTTAGACAAAAACGAAATAAATTATACTGACTTAACTGAAATAAACTTCAAAATACGTAGAAAAACTACTTACATAAATAATATTCACTGTTTTTTTGGTCACTTCCTGTAAAAACCACGTTCACGGCTCACATAACAGTGCACCAACACTGATCGCCTCGCTAGCTCGCAGTGGACTAAACGAACTTCTGAGCCTGCACCGCTGTTCAGTAAGCAATTATTTAGTACCACACAGCGCATCTAGTATACATAGAAATCATTGATTTGGATAGATTATTATGGATTAATAAACTTACTTGTAAGTAGGCTTTTTCATTTCCGAAAAAATCTAGTTCCCGTAGGATTTAGAAAACTCGGAATTTGGTTTAAGTAATCATAGTAAACTTCCTGAAAAGTTGCCATAACTGTAGAGAAAGAGGTGAAATGGAGAACGGGAAATCCGTGATTCCTTTGGGATTTGTGAAAAACCGAAAAACATAGATGTTTTTATACGGACACGGTTTTATCCGTTTGAATTATCAAATATTTAATTCGGTAACACGTAATGTTATTTTCGTGTTGATACCGTCGGGCTCGTATGTTTCATTTTAAATTTAATTGACTGACCCGGCGTTGCAATACAGAAATAACGAAATAGGTTTTAAAACGATTATTTGTAAAAAATAATTATATGAAACCGTACCTACATCGCTATCTATGTTTATATTCAGTGGAGAAATAAAATGAGCGTAAATTAAATTTATTTCACACAAAATGTCCTTTTTGCGCGATTCTGCGCTTGTGTGTGTGTGTGTGTGTGTGTAACTTATAACACACTCGCACACATTGCAAATAGTGGTGATCGGTTTTTTGTTAAATTTATTACTTAAATATTAATAGATAAGCATACTGCATAAGATATAAATCTCAGTTTCACATGTTAAAATTATTGATGTCACTGAACCACCAATGCATAGGTAGGTAATTTATAACTATAACACCTATACAATATTGCACAATTTTCAAATTCCGATCCAACTTAGCAATACTGGATGTCGTAATGTATCTGCAAACAAAGTACATTATGAGTTAAATATTTGAAATTACGATAAAAAATTTAAGTTTAAAAGGTACCTAATTATTATGGACTAAGACGTAACTATTAAGAATAAATAGGTCAGAGTTAAAATATAATATTAGCATCAAGTAGTAATATCCACGAAAGTTCCCTGTTCACTGTTTGTTTCAAAAAGCAATAAGTCATTCTAATTAACGCGAGGTTTTATCGCGTTTAATAAAAAACTTTTTTTTCATTTATGGCCATTTAACTGAAAGGCTTAATGAATGGCCGCTTTTAATTGTGAAAGTTTAACGTGCTACATAATATTTAACGTTATTAATTTCACGGTCATTCCGGCAGTTAGTAGGCCATTAAACATTTCAACTACAGAGCAACAAACTTTGGAGTGGATATTGTCACCCAGTAAGATTTTATTATAGAAGAGTACATGGCGGATGCTTGATGAGCATTATAATTGAGCACAATATCTTCTTGACTGTTGTCACACTATACATCCCTGGAAAATAATGTTGTCAATAAATAATATTTATAAAATTCTCCTGTCACAGTTTTTGTAATCAAACTTCTCGGAAGCGTCTCGACCGATTTTAATTTTTTTTTTGTCTACATTCGGTAGGTTTGAGAATAGGTCGTAAGCTATTATTCATACGCCTAAATGGCTTCGTTTGCCCGGTCAGCTAGTTTTTGAAATAAAATATCTTGTCCTAATAGTGTACTTGATAACGGATCACCTGTAAAAATATTAAATAGAAATAAGTATATTCATTCTTCCATAATGTATGAAAAAATAAAATAAGCATATCCATTTTTCCATTGATTATGGAATAATATATATGTTTATTTCTATTTAATATTCTTATAGGGTGATTCGTTAGCTAGTACAACTTATGTACCCTTCAACATATTTCAACTTTTCGTTACACACTGTAATATCCTTCTGATATATATTTTATGGGCCCGTTGATCATGTACAATGAAAGAATTTGCCTACAACATTGCCTACAACTATTCTGCGTCTTGAAAAAAATAGTTATAGGTACTATTTGCGATAAAATAATAAAATATATTGCAGTGAAAAAGCCCCGACGGGCGTGTTTGTTTTCGATGTATGAAGCGCGTGAATAGCTATTTTTCCTTGCCTTTTTTCCTTTTATTTCAGCCCTGGACGAATGGACGATCGGATTTCGCTCAGAGCTTTAAAAATACCTAGAATTTGTTGCGTCCCACCTGGAAGTGGAATTTAAAAAAGGTTCGTAATCCCTGTGAACGAGCGCCAGGATAATCTTTATCGGTCTGTCACCGCGCTGCTTTATATATTTGTAACTAGCTATATGTATATGTATTTGTAACTAGCTACTGCCCGCAGCTTCGTACATGGGGTTTTGGCAAAGGCGAATGACCAAAGGTGGTATCAAGTTTTCTCATGAACCAAAACCAAAATAGTCTAAGAAAATAAAATATTGTTTTTTATTTTTATTTAGTTAAAGTGGAGACAGTAGTCTTTAACTGTATGCAAAATATAGTTTGGATTTGAATCAGTTTCATACGGGATTCCATACATCCATAGTCATTATAGATATTTCAATCTACGAAGACGCGCCTCATTCTGCCAAAATGCTTGTGTTTCATTTGATTTGTAAGTAGTTTGACAGAGTGGGGCGCGTCATCGTGGATTGAAATATCTATATCCTTTTATGTTTTCGATAAACTGCGATACAATTTTAAATGTTTTCCACTGAAAAGGTTTTCAACCTCTGAAAGCCACTCGAATAAACCATAATATTGTATTGAGTTGAGCATTACTTCCAAGGTTTCAGATCCGGCTAATGTCGAGGGCCCTCGTGAGGACTTTCCTTTGAAACGTCCCTCTCGGTCTGTAGTGCCTGACGCCCCCTTTGCCGGTACGAGGATCTTAAAAAGCAAATGACGTACAGTCATACGTCTAAGGCTGAGAGCAGAGAATCGCTTTTTATCGGAGACTATTTTATACAGAACATGTACCTACTTATTATTTTTTTTGAATTGTAATCGTAATACATTATCTCAATAAGAATATTGAATCGCAATTCACATTTTCACATAGCCTTTCTAAGTTTCTCTTCCTACTATTAAAGGTATCAGAATGGTGACTTTACTATGTAGATAAGTATTAAAAGATCTAGACACGCGGTAGCGTGTCAAGCCAAGTATAAATATATATCAGGACATTACACACATCGCAATCTAGCCCCAAAGTAAGCGATAGCTTGTGTTATGGGTACTAGATAACTGATAAATATAAATACATACTAATATACTTAAATATTATGTATTAATATTAAAAAAGATACGAGTCGATATTAAGTTAATGAATTTTATAATTTATGTCACACATTACAAACATATATTACGGTTATTCGAGTGGGCCTTGGAGGTTAAAAACCTTTTCGGTAGAAATCGTTTTAAAGGATCTGTTGACGATTATGAGTTTCATGGCCAAAATGACAATGAAAATCCTCACGCATTGCACGTATTTCGTCACTTCAATAAATGTGCTCATTACCTTATTATAAGAGCAATTAAAATCTAGCCCCTACTTTATTTCCATTGCGGACCTACGGTTCGACGCCTCGCTCAAGACTGTAGTAAAATTATCATACCTAAGACGGCAAAGTAGGGAGAACCCCGACTATTATAGCTTTGTAAATATAGTGAATATTTCCGTTGTAACTTTAAACTATGTTACTGTTATAAATATTTACTATATAAAGGACATTATGGTACTTTAGTGAAAAAAATCTGGTAGCTACACCGTCTGCTCTCTATAACCTATGCAAAATTATCATTTATAATGTATGCGGTACTTGCATAACAGTGTTCCATGTAACACACGCATATACATACATACACTGAAGAGTGCAGGTGTTTCAAAGGCAAGCATTTTTGCTCAAAATGTTGCATAAAAATCCACTTTTTAATTCTTCATAGCAAAATGTGCAAACTCTACACTCACGCGTTTTAACAACCCACGGAGAGTTCGTCCCGAGTTTTGCGGTTGTAAAATACTTAAACCCTTCAACGCGATCCCTTCCTGTCCTCAGGGATTTCCACTAAAAGGCAGCGTCGTCGCGCCATATTATAAGTATTACTCGTATAAATCATTCGCAAGATTTTTTTTGATTGCAGAAATCCGTACTTTACTATAGTAGTGTTATTATCTCGCTGCAGACTCGGTCATAAATCATTCGAGTGTTTCGCTTTTGTTGTTCTTTGTTGAGTTGTGCATTACTGCAGACCGAGTCTGCAGCGAGATAATAACACTACTATAAACTAAGACCGCAATGTACATCAGTTTATCAGCTCGCTACTACTAGAAGGCATGAATTTAAAGTCAAACTCCGCTATCACATTACTACAGACGGTTTGTCAGGTAGGTACCTACTCGTAAGTACAGAAAACTTTTTGAATCAGATGGCCAATTGAAGCTTCATATACCTTCTTGATTGATTCTCAATATTGTGCGTATTGTACCTATTGGATAGGTACATCTTTATTCATCACCAAAAACAAGAAAGTAACTCTTAATTATTGAACCTATACTTTTAAAACACCACCACTTTAATAAGCATTGAAGAATGAAGTAAAATGTGTTTCATGTCTGGGAGTCCACCACAATATTTTTAAAGGTGTGCGAAGGCCGCAAACCTATACTTCTTAGAGGAGACTTGTGCCCATTAGTAGGCCATAAAAACTGCCTAAGTCGAATAGATTAACTTTCTAAAAATCACAAACAATTTAATGACCCAAATATTTACAAAAACAAAAACATCCCTCAAAAAATATTTGCGCAAGGATCAAAATGTAAAAAACACGGCGGGCGAAATTGGCCTGCCAGTGACATTCGTTCCATCAGAACCCAACTCAGCCCCCTGAGCATAACCTGACACGAAAGAGCGGCGCGAAACGATCGCGGATAATAAATCGCGCCGTCAGTTCCGTTGCAACAATGTGACAAAACTTTTTTATTTCATTACGAATCGGTAGATGACTGCAAACTCACCTAATTGTAAGTGAGGATGTACCTAGAGCTAATGTTATGTCATATCACATTTTTTATCACTATCCGATCGATAAAGCATCGCACCGGAAGGTTAAATTGCTTGGCGACACGAAGTCTTACCTATTAGTAGCTACGGCCGAAGCCTCTTACTAAATTAGACCCGAGTTGATTTAGCAATTATAAAATCTCAACGTAGTCTGTGACGAATCGAAGCTGGACCCACCAGCTTTAAAAGCCGCATTGCAACAAGAAGGTTATCAAAATGGATCAAACAGATTTTTTTTAAAATACTATATAGGCTAGCGCTTGACTGTGATCGCACCTGATGGAAAGTGATGATGCAGTCTATGGTGGAACGCGCTTGCCTCGAAGATGCCTATTCACTCTTGATTTGAAGGCGCCCGGATTGTAAGTGGTAGGAAAGACACTGCCTGGGAGGGCTTTGCAGTGCGTATCAAGAACGAGGAATCAAACCGATTCGTACGCGTTGGTACGTCGACTATGTGTGGGTGGAATTAACATGGGAAAGTTATTTCAATTTGAATTCGTGGAGGTGTAAGGTTTTATCTACGACGCAAACAATTTTCTTGACTTTGCCATTAATTGAGTGTCAGTCAGAGTAAACAGAACGTATCAGTACCTATTTGCTTTACTGACGATACATATTATTTTAATCAATGATGTGTCTTATGCTAGGCCTGCAGAATTCAATAAATAATATTATGTTTTCGAACGCGGACGGCATTTCCATACGCTAATTTTCCATCAATAAAAAACTCCAGCCATTCGAGACATTCCCTCCGAGCAGATAAAAAATAAAATTAAACGAACGCAGCTGATGCTGAGCTTCAGCTTTGTGAAGTTGAATTTTGATAGCGTAAAAAACTTTAACACAATATTGTCGAAATCAATTTTTAAACTTTCATATTAAATAGAGCATCAATGAGGAGGGAAAATGAGTAGAAGGACATAAATGGAATTTTGATGCTAATGGTTAATGGTGATGATCTTGTTTTTTACTACCAATACAACCCCTCCTTATTCTGAGACCAACCCAACAGTGAGACATAGCTGAAGGGAGTTGATATCACTATTATAAATGCGAAAGTTTGTAAGTTCGTAAATGTGTACGTCGTAAGTGTGTGTATGTTTGTTACTCCTTCGCGCCACTACTACGCGGACACACCTTGATTGAACATAATTTTTATCCCGGAAAAATCCATATTCGCGAAAGCAGAAATTGCGAGATTAGTGAAATAGTTGACCCGAGTTCGGCACATAATTAAGCGTATGAGAACATAGAAGTTTCTTTCATTCGACGTACGGAACTCCGAAAAAACATCCGTAGTTACTTCACGGGGACACACATCGCCTTACCATTCCGTAAATATTTCCACAGTCCCACCACGTCTTTATAATAAAAACATCAGTGGAATCGTCTGGGCGGGTGGAAAAATAGCGGGGCATTAGGCCGCGATAAGTTCCCAACTGCGCACTATTCTGTGCACAATGTACACAGAACGAGCACAATAAATATGGGGGCGTAGAGTAGGCCGCAGGTGCTGAGGAACGTAGAGTTTTTCGGTTAGTAATAAGTTAAATGTGTACGCACACGTAAGACAAGTCGCAGGTCAGTAAAATGGCAAGAAAGTTCGAGCGTGACAGATGTCTAGTTCCTAGCCACTCAACGCTAGACACCTGTGAAATAATAAAATTTGTAGTTTAAATACGATGATGTGCCGACATAAGATATCAGCTGAGAAGAAAATTTAAAAGTATATAATTATATAGAAAATATTTATAAGGAGTGATAACTAATTAATTATAGTTTATGCTAAAACAATTCAGGTAGCAGGCCTTTTTAGGGTTCCGTACCAAAATGGTAAAATGGAACCCATATGGGTGCGACTTTCTCCGTCTGTCTGACCGTCTGTCTGTCCGTCACACTCGATTTTTTCAGTAACTACCGGAGCTATCGACTATAAATTTAAAATAGTTGTGTATATTAGTGGCCCAATGACACTGGAATAAAAAAAATGGAAATTATTTTTGTTCTTATTTAAAAAGGGGGGAAAATCGGAGGGTTGAAATTTAAAAGTGAGATAACTGTACTTTGTACATTCTAAAACCGATTTTTAATTATTTTTAGTCATGATAGTTTTTGATTTATCGGGGCAAAATGTCTAAAAAAATACCGTTCCCCCCCTATCTCCGGAGTTTACCAATCGAAAAATTTCAAATAATTATTGTCAATAGGAATTTACGTATATTTTACAGGAAAACTATAGCCAATGCTCTAACTAGCATAGTTTTTTTGATATTAACAATAAACCTATACAAACAAAGTTAGTTTTGCGGTTCATTAACAAAGGTAATTAAAACGCAAGTTCTTCTAATTACTCGTCGTCAAATAAACATATTGGTTTTTGCCTGATTGTTTTGCTTCAGTAGGTACTTCTTGAGTACGGAACCCTCAGTGCGCGAGTCCGACTCGCACTTGGCCGGTTTTTTTATTTTACAGATTCCTAAAGGTAAAAAACGCGAGGATAAGTAAGTGCAATTGAAATGCAGCGCGGGGTATAAAATTCATTAACATTAGGTGAACGTCTTGCTCGTCTCTTAGAGTCAAATTTAGGTCAGCTACAACTGTAAAAATGTGCTAGGAATACTGTAGGAATGCTTGTTTCGTGGTAAGTTTCTTATCCAAATCTGTCTCTTTCTGCCACCAATATTACTATTACTAACTCAACCGTGCCACTTAAATGAATTTCGCGATCTTTGGCATTTCACTAAGTAGGTACCACTTCTCGTGAAAAGTCTTACGTGTGCGAAGCGACCTGTCGTGAAAAACTCTTTCGCGAACAACAAAAGGGTGAGATATATCTCCGGGGCTGGCCAGGTGCGGCGTGATAATGCTGACGTCACGTTCCGCCGTGATTTAGATGTGACCCTTCAATACTATTGTATGAGATATTAACTGGGAAAGTGTGAGATTTATTCGTTGTTTTTGTCGAAACAGCACAAACGCAATAATCAGACGTAGGGAGGTTGTGACGACCTCCCTGGCACAGTGGCGGCGCGCTCGGATTCGAGTGGGAGGTCGCGGGTTCGATTCCCGCCACGGGCCGCTTAGGGATTTTATAATTTCTAAATTGGCTCAGGTCTGGTCTGGTGGGAGGCTTCGGCCGTGGCTAGTTACCACCCTACCAGCAGAGACGCACCGCCAAGCGATTTAGCGTTCCGGTGCGATGCTGTGTAGAAACCGTTGGGGTAAATTTACTTACCCTTCCAAGTTAGTACGATAACATCTTAGACTGCATCATCACTTACCATCAGGTGAAATAGCAGTGAAGTACTAACTTGTATAGAATAAAAAAAAACCACTTTCGAATCGGCGGACCCGCGAATTGCATTAACTGCGAACAGGGTTCATTACACGTCATGAGAAATTAACCAATCGAGCTTAAATAGGCTTATGTAATACGCATGAAGTGACTAAAACAAAACCAAGGAGTCAACACCTAACAATACGTAGAAATACTTACGGCCGAAATTAATATCCTATATCTAGATTTGCCCTATTCGATGTTAAATTAATTATTATTGATGATTCGTAATGCCGCTGCTGGTTAGACTTATCTTGGATATAGGAAATATTTAGGAACGGTTTTAGGTACCTAGTTGGTAGAAATATAAAAAGTGGTGCCTAATCCCGAACCGATAATAAATCCGATCTCAATCACGGTCGCCATCTTCGATGGAGATCAGTCAACTACGCAGTTGTTATAACAGTGCACAAACACAACCTATTCCATTATATTTTCATAGTCCGGTGGGAATATGAAATCGTTAATGGAATGGTTTTGCCGATGACACTTGAAAATGGCTGCTAAAAGCTCTGCTCGCTGAATGCAATGCACCTGAGCTAATTAAGTATTGGAATCAAAGAGGTTTTTAGACTTCATTCCAGAAATAGATTATCGTAATATTGAGATTAAAAGCCTTCGGTACGCAAATATGTATAATCCGAAATTCTTCAATTATACTCCTGCATGACTCGTCATAGGTGCCTATGAGCTAGGCCTATATGAGATAAAGCATATTTCATTTTTTTTTGTACCGCATTCCCGAATCGCGTCCCGAGCATGCATCTCTGAATTTTTGGAGTTATGTAACTTTTATATTAAACTAAAGTGAAAAATTCTTGAGGGGCATTCATCATAATATTCCCAAAGGTGTTCGCCCCAACGAAGAGGAGTTAGGCTTGGCCAAACCCCTCTTATTCTGAGAAGACGCCATGCTTAACAAAACGAAAATAAATAATATACGTTAGTTAATTAACAAAAATAAACCGACTTCAACTCTCATCAAACTACTGTTGAATACATCCTTTCCAATTAAAAAAGAATCATCAAAATCGATTCACCCAGTCAAAAGTTATAAGTAAGTAAGTGGTTGTAAGTAAGGTAACAACATAAAAAACATACAGACGAATTGAGAACCTCCTCCTTTTTGGAAATCGGTTGAAAAGCGGTTGAGACCTATGTTACCCATTGTACCCAAATTAAATGCAAGACGCACATTATCAACTTTTCAACCGATCGCGTCCCCACCGGGCCCGATATAGCCTTAATATGTCGTAAAGTGTCAAAGCTCATTTATTCACGTCATAAATCTAAAGTCACGTACTTATCTATACAACCAGCAACAACAAATTCTAAGGGGGTCGTAGTTCGTACATTAACTATTTACTGACACATTGCATGGCACAGCGTACAGCGGTAGTTACCTCGTCCAAGATACGTACGTGGTAACAACCATTTTTACGAGTTTTTCCTGGCTACAATCGTTAACACGAAGGAAATTGTTCCGAATGATCTACTATCGTGTATTGTGAATCTTTTACGTTATAACATTTGTTATGATAACTACTGTGCCTAAAACTATTTACCTTTCAGGAGACTTTCGTTTTAAGACTATCCCATTATGTCATATAAAACAATTTGACTGAAAAAATCATTGTTATTAACCTTACAAGATTTTAATTTGTCTTACTTGCTTTAACTAAACTAAGAGCCATAAAATAAGCAGAAAGTTAATAAAGCAAGTTAGTTACTAAGCATTTCCACACTTTTTACCTTTCAGGAGTTTTTTCGTTTTTGGATCATCCTCTATGCCTTATACCTACTAAACGATATGATTAATAACAAGTCATTGTTATTAATCTTACGAGATTTTAAGTTTTCTATCTTTCCATAACTAAGCTAAAAGCCATAAAACAAGAAGAAAGTTAAAAAATTAAGCAAATAAAGCATTTAATAAATAGTCTCAACTAATAGTTTAAACTGGCTTATTATGTTAAAATAATTCTTTCACGCATAAATTATAATGTTATACTCATATACTCAGCCGAGCTAATAATTCAAACCCAAAATTTGATCGTAATTTTACACTTGCCATTACAAATAAAGTGTTCGCAATTTTGAGGATAAATTTTAATTGAGTTACTACCGAAATTGCCGTCAATTGATTTAGGGGTGTATTCTGGATTCGTTAATTTTAAAACTTTGCCAACCGATCCCGGCACAGAGTATAATCAGAGTAACAGAGGTTTGAAATTATATTATAACGTTTTTAAATGTGATTTTGAGGCGCCTCCATTAGACCTTCACCTTAATACATTTTCATAGCTACAAAATAAATACCTCATGAGTAAACAAGCAGTGTAAGTAACCTCATGAGTAAACAAGCAGTAAAGTTTTTTCGCACTTTTTGCGATCTAATTCCGTGTATCCTATTACGATTTTACTGTTGTAAATTTTGCTCACACTACCTTTTTACGTTGGAATGCTTCAGTTTGTACCGCAGAATAAGATGATAACTGCTATCGTCGATTTATTCATGAAACATCACCGTTCACCGTCATCACCGTTTAATAAAACGCTTATTCAATCGGTCTTCTATATTTAAACTGCCCGTTAGACAAGACCATTACAATAAAACAGCTGCTATTGAAATTTGCTCTCACATTACCTTTTTACGTTGGAATGCTTCAGTTTGTAACGCAGAATAAGATAATAACTGCTATCGTCGATTTATTCATGAAACATCACCGTTCACCGTCATCACCGTTTGATAAAATGCTTATTCAATCGGTCTTCTATATTCAAACTGCCCGTTAGACAAGACCATTACAATAAAACAGCTGCTATTGAAATTTGCTTTACGCTGTTCAGTTTAGTTCGCTTTTCATGATGAGAATTCTAAGCACATTCTAGTTTGCGAGCTACAGCACAGCGTCGGGATTTCGCGCAATGCTCGGCAAAACAAGTTTTAATTGCCACAACACGAAAATTATTCTATGGAGCCAAGGTGCAGTTGCTGACAGTGTTTGGCGTGTGTTGCCCGAATGTTTCCATACAAATTCCGAAAGGAAAAGTTTGGCAACTTCGTGTTTATTTCACCACAAATTAGTAAGATTGGTGAAGTTTGTCAGAAATACTAAACTATTGAATGTTTTCTTTGACGTATGCTTTTGATCAAATCTTAGTTACAGTCTAAAATAAAGATGCAAAGAATGCATTTTTAGGCAACTATCACGCCAACTACTTAAACACTATCCACGTTCCTTTAGTTGGGTTGTATAAGCCATGACATTTTTTAATGAGGGAAAAATGAAAACCTGTTCGATAGGTTTGAGAGTAGGTCGTAAGCTATTTTTTATATCCCTAATGGCAAAACAAGTTTTCCGGGTCAGATAGTCTAATATATAAAATTATCGTGCCGATGTTTGCTATCTGACTCCTCCGATATGGCTTGACTGATAGGTCGTAGGTAGATACATTTGATAGGTCTGGGAGTAGGTCACAGGCTATTTTTTAATCCCTAAACGACAAAACAACGCTTGCCGGGTAAGCTAGTATTATAGATATGTCCAGTTATCAAATGACCTAAGGTGTGGCAAGTCGATGCCTTTAAAGTAAAATAAACACAAACCAGAAAATAGTTAAGTACATTCTGGAAAATTCTGGAACTTTGTTATCGCGAGCCTCAACCTCGAAGGCCGTATCTGACCGGAGTTTTATCGTCGGAATAAACGTTCACATGGTAATGTAACAGGGGTGTATAAGGGCTTTACTGAAAAACTTTTGTGACGGGTATTTGATAGGATCTTCTTAACTTACTGACTTTAGTACCAAAAGTGTAAAAAAATTGGGCGTCCTTTTTAACCGACTTCAAAAAAAAGGAGGAGGTTCTCAATTCGTCGGAATCTTTTTTTTTTTAATTCTTTTTTTGTTTGAAAGGGTATAGATCACAGATGGTCCCATAGTCACCAAGTCAGGATCTGATGATGGGATCCTGGAGAAATCGAGGGAACTCTTCAAATTTTATAAGCACACTTGAAGTGATTTGGGTATTGTTTAAAAGAGTAATTTTTACCAGGTTGTCTTATGGTCATCAGGTCGGGATCTGATGATGGGATCTTGGTAACATCGAGGGAACTCTTCAAATTTTGCTAGTATACTTGAAGGGATTTAGGTATTTTATATAGTTACTATTGCATTTCCTTGCAGTCATCAAGTAATGACTGTATGCATCAAGTCAAAATCTGATGATGAGATCTTGGAGAAATTAAGGGAACTCTTCAGATTTTAAAAGCATACTTCCAGCGATTTGGGCATTTTTTCCAATGCCTTGCGCATTACTTGTTTTCCACTAAAAAGTAAAAAATAAAATACGAAGGACTATTAATGATTGAACAAAACTTCGAATTGGTGTGCATTTAAAATTATTTCACTCTTTGTAGTGGCATTTGAAGTTAGTTTTTTGGAAAGAATTTTCCCTTTTATTATATCGGTCAACGCTATGGGCTTAAAAACAAGGGCTATTACGCAAAATAACGTACTTTGCACTCGTAGTTAGTCCTCGTAAATAGTAATAAAAACCTTTGTGTAGCCGCCATCAAAATAAAGGTTTTATGGCCATTCATAGTGTAGTGTTAAAGTTTAATGATACAACATTCTTGTTTATATCGGCCAAGTTTTTGTTAAGTTACCGTTTTTATGACAAAAGTAAAACAATATTAGTTTCGTTGACAAACAGTTTTGATCGGGATAAGTGAATTGCCTTCGTATAATAGACGCATTTAGATAAGTTTGATGGTCACTCATGGATACAACCTTACAAAGTTTTATAGAACGCTATTCCTTGGAATCATTAGCCTACTTTTTGAATTCTTTGTATTCTTAGAAAACACAAATAACCTATCTTTCATTTTGGAATAAGTAGGTGTTAATAGAGAAATAACGCAAAAAAAACTCCGTAGAATAAAACTTATTATAGCTCCTTGAGCCATACGCGCATACTAAAGCGTCGTATCTGACCCAAGTTTTATAGGCACAATAAACGTTTCACATGGTAATGCGACCGCCTCAGAATACTTCCAAGGAAAACTAGTCATCGATAGGGCCATCAGGAGAATAGTTTGCTATGAAGATACGGTACTGGAGTTATGTTACGCACAAACTTATAACTACCAAGTTTTTTATGTCCGAAAAATAATTTGCGTGTGAAAAGATTTCCCTTCACATGTCCTTGGGATTATTACGTTGCACTCTCTCGTAAGTCGTAAGTGACTCTCAAGTAGGGGAGCCCAAGAGGGGGATTTTGGTAGTTACTCGAGCATCCGTCGTGACGACGATGAAATAAGGTTATTTGATATTTGCTATTTCAGTGGTGGGGGAAAAAATAAATTGTGACTTTGAAATTTTTCCTCGAGGTCGTCAGATTTTTGTCAAGGGCAGGTTTTTTATTTTATTTTTTGAGAACGATTGAGTTTTCGAGTAAAGCTACCGATAGCATCATGGGCTCCCCTATTAAGGATAGGAAATACCTGTGGGAAATACGATATTTTCCCATAGTAGGTACCTCGGGATCTTTAGTTAACATTAAATGTAACCTACGTGAACAAAATATCGGTAATCGATGGCAACATGTTTATGCAAATCGATCTGGTTCGTACTTTGTTGGCACGTCACAGGCCTGTCGTTAACGTTGCGTGCTGGGTTAAGAGTTTCGGTATAGGGTTGTGCCTGATCTTGTACCATGGAAAAATTAATTACAGTTTAAATATCCAACAATCGATATTCTTTACCATTCACATAGACATATGTATAGGTAAGTTACCGGTATTTATAAAAACCCATAAATTGTATGTAGGGTCCGACAGATTCAGAATGCAGTTTGTATCGAGAAGGATTGCCGAGAATTACAAAAGACATGACACAAAGTCCAATAAGTTAGATGTTATATAGGGAAGCCAGACTATTTATTTAGAGGAAATTGTAGAACGTATGTAACACACAATTATAAAGAAAATTGAAGCAAACATTATTATTTGGCCATTTTCATCAGTTCGTCAACCAGTTCATAAATAAAACATTTGTTAAGTGCCTAATAGTAGTTACTATTCGATCGCTCGAAAAAATACTATGCCAGTGAATTGATAACCATAACGAAGAAAGTGTTGGAAGAATTGTGTGTGGTGTTTCATGTGGGTGGTGGCCTTGCATACCATACAGAATCTTTTCAAGTAGCGGATTATAGCAATATAAATTAATCTGTCCTACTATACAGATTTTCTTCAATTTTTCGATCGAACATGCGACAGCCCTAAAGTCGCTGATTGGCTTCTCATTTAGCGCGATGGTTCCCGAATACGTAATTCCCGTCACCGCCGACGTCATCAAGATAGCCCGCATACGGGCTACAGGCTACGGCCCATCATCGATTGCAAGCCGCTTCGACGGGCCGTTTTCGTGCCAAGCGAGCGCCAACTCGACCGACCAATTTGAGCCTCTTTAGTTAAATTTTCGACTTGTGAAGCAACTTTGAGGTGCATTTTGTTCAAATAATAAAGAAAGTAACTGCGGCAAACTTTATAATGGTACCTAATGCTTTAGGTTCTAAGTGTAGAGATCTTCATTGATTTAGGCACAATAGCTACAATGAAGTTAGAAGATTTTAATATGCTTCTAATTTAATCATTAGTACCAACTGACAACTTCTTATTCTTCTCTGCTCATTTTCCAGCCGAAATTATTCCAGCTGCTATGAGTATATTATCTGTTGTGGCTGCAATCTTCTATTCAGCGTATTAAGGGTTATTTGTTGATACTAAAATAATAAAGGTACCTAATCTAGTTTCATTTTGTGGTGGTTAGATTCACCAATCTCTTTATATCCTTGCTAGATTGTATATGATGTATTTTATCTGTTTCATGTTTTCGTCCTATAGTATTTATTACGCCGTTCTTACACCATAAGAACTTGTAAAGATTATTTTTTCAGCTCGGATTTTTACTTTCAAAGCAAATTCGCGGTAGCCGGCGCTATGGATTTTATGATTAAGAAGATCCTCTGGGGAAGACCTAAGACTTGCCAGCTTACGGAAGTATTCTTTGACGATTCCAGTCATGCCTCTTTGTAGTCATCATTTCCGTTATTAGGATGAGGACCCTTTTTTCTATATACCTTCATATCTACCTTCACATCTATTATCATACAGCACACGTCTTGTCCGATTATTAAAAAACATGTACATAGTGTCAACCCTTATAATACAGCCCCTGATTGGCTCATTTGGAAGCATTGTGCGAGAACACATAATGCTGTTAATAGCTCGTCATGTAGATAATCCCGCGTGCGGCGCCTATCATTGATTGGTGACCGCTCCACCGGCCTAGTACACTGGACCGACAAATTTGCTGCTCTTTATCTATGCAAAACACGGTGCCGTACATCATCGCTCGATACTTCGATTAGAGCATGAAATTGCTTACATTAGTTGACGTCGGTATATCATGCTAAACAAGTAAAGTCACACGTGCAACCGGAAACCTGCGTGGAATGCCTTATGCCACTCATTTCAATTTCTACCTTAGTACTAGATACCTACTGTTGATTCTACTAACATGCTACACAGTACACAGTCTTCTTCTTCTTCTTAATCGTGTTATTACCCCCACGACTAAGGGTAGTGATACCATCTACGGTTAGACCAGACCAGACCAGACTTGTTAGGAGATCAAGGGTCACCAGATTTCTTGAGAAATCAGAGTCTTGAGGCTTGTGGAGGGGAACTATGGATTTTCGCGCCGGTGCCCTTGCAGCACATACGAGTACATAATATAACCCATGTCTTGCGGGAGTCTGATTAGATCTCAATTCTCCAATTAAAATTAAACTAGTACTTACGTCTTACTTACCAGATGAAATCTGATCAACCAACCAATTTATTAACTTGTAATTGACTTGACTACGGTCAGTATCAGTAGGTACCTGAAAAAAAAAGAGATTTGGTTATAACACTGAAAAAATCGTCATCAGCAAAATTTTGATTAATCACATGAAAGAGCCAAGTAACTTCAGTAAGAAGTGTGTAACATCTACTTAAGTGCAGCTCTCTCTTCAAGTTTTTTTGCCATCTATGTATAATTCGATAAGGTCATCAAGCGAATGAATATCCCGCTACTACCTAATGGAGTGCTTTCATTAAGCTTACATAATGGACCGGTCTGCGAGAATAAATTATAACGCTTCTTCGGAATATGAATGAGTGCAATGTATGAAAGGAGTACATACCCGTGTTGGAGTTAAATGAACTCCAACACGGGTATGTACTCCTAGTACATTTTATTTTTATGTGAGCAATTAAAGTAATTAACCAAATATTTATTTATCAACTGACTTCAAAAAAGGAAGAGGTTCTCAATTCGACTTTATGTTTTCTTTGTTTGTTACCTCATAACTTTTGACTGGGTGAATCGATTTTGATGATTCTTTTTTTTATTGGAAAGCTGACGCTTCTCGTGTGGTCCCATTTCAATTTAGTCCAGTTCTCATAATAATATCCATGAGAAAACCATAATAGTAGTTTATGTAACGGTTACATAATGGGGGGTATTAAAATACGAGTGTGAGTTTAAAAAACGAGCCGCAGGCGAGTTTTTTAATAGTATCACACGAGTGTTTTAATACCTAATTATGTAGAGTTTCATACACTACTTTATCTACGCTCATATTATTATCATAAATCCAAATCATAAAATCTTGCTAACTTTTGTCGTAAATCATTGCAACTACTAAGATGTCAGGTGGAGTGAAATTTTCTTTAGTAGGTTTCACTACTAGACATTTTTCAGCGCAAAGTTTTGACTAAGTAACAAAAAAAATTAGTTGTCTGTAAAGTCGGTTTACGGACGATAGATTTACGAGATAACTTCATAATCGTAATCGTTATCGTAATCGTTATCGTAATCGTAATCGTAGTCGTAATCGTAATCGTAATCGTAATCGTAATCATAATCATAATCACAGGCCCAGGTGGAACGTTACGCGGAACGTTAGACATTGTGTTGTTGTCTATGGTCAATCATGGCCCATCTATACTCTCGGCAATGACTACCAACTATATGTTGTCTGTGGATTCGCTTAAAAAAATATTACATAAAAAATATTACCTACCCCAGATAATAATTGTAAACGTTAACCGTTGTATTGCCGATAGCGGTACTGTAATCAATTCCTTCAAAACCCTACACAACACAACAGATACAAATACAGGAGTCCAGAGCCGTGTATCGTTATGGATATTATACAACTTTCTTTAAATATTTCCATAGTAGAGCGATGTTATTATGAATAACTTTTTAATAATTATAGAAGTCTGTGAATAAAGTAGGTAATTATTTGACACATTTCGATTTAATAATTCGAACTTTAAGCAATGAGCGTAGATAAAAGTCTTAAATTGTTAATTGGAAAGGATGTATTCAACAGTAGTTTGATTTGACGAGAGTTGAAGTCGGTTTTTTTGTTAATTTATTATTTCACGAGTAAAAACAAATATTATCGCAGGTATCTTAATGAATTGAAATCGTCGTATGAGGATAATTGAGAAGCTTTTCAAAGTTAATACAAAAACTTGAATTATTTCAATACAATATGATTTGTAAAAAGTACATTTCACGGTCTTTGTTCCAGTTAAAACGTTGTAATTGTTATCTATGTGAACAATCAAAATTCAATACAAACAACTTATACTAATGCACGACTTCAAACATTTTATCGCATCAACTGTTTATGTTGTAGGTTTAAGGCTCTTAAGGTAAGGTAACGGGTTTTACAGTTGTTCAAATAAGCATTTCACGATAAGAGAAAGGCAAGTGGAAGACGTCACGGTATTTCGAACGGGCTCCACATGACGAGGTGGCCGAGAGGTTAAGGCGTTGGACTGCTAATCCAATGTGCTCTGCACGCGTGGGTTCGAATCCCATCCTCGTCGGTACGTTTTTGTTTATTTTCATTGTAGATTTATGAAAAAATTAATTTTGTGCAATATCTTTTAGCATCAAAATGTTTTTTCATAATTGTTTTTGTTAGTCTGTTTCACTAATTTCTCTGAACACTAGTGGGCAATGAATTTCATACAAAATATCAAGAGTTAGAAGATGATTATGTATACATTTTTTTATGTATACATTACTTTTAATAACTAAACACATGAAAAGCGCAAACATAAAAAGCATAGAATTAACATACATGCCTAATTTTTGTTTAAATAGGTACCCACTACCTACGTGTGCCTTGTTTTAGGGTTCAAAAGATATTCATGATTATTTAGCGGGTATTTAGGTACCTATGAATGTATTATGTAATTTGTGTTTTTTTTTAAATAAAACATTTATGCTAATGACATCGCGGGAAACTGCTTGTTACAAAATAATATTATTATTATACTATTTCCATTCGTTTATTTTCGATTTGACACATGAAACAGATATAGCAATAGCGAGGGACCAGAAAGGGACAACTTTACTTTTATCTCTCTGTGGTCCCTCGCTATTGCTATATCTGTTTCATGTGATTTCATGTGTCAAAGAGAAAATACAAGAATGGAAAGAGTATAGTATGTCGTTGCTCTATCTACTGTTGTCTTTAGCTGACAGTACGGTTTACCATCCGGGAATTCCCCAAGGCATCCTCTGTGCCCGACTGTTTTCATCTAGTTAACGAAGGATAACTAATATATCGTGTAGAGGTAAATATAGGAATGACCATCTTAAACTTGTGACTAAACTTGTATCTAAATTGCTTTTAATTTTATATTATTTTTAATTGTTTTTAATTTGTATGGAAGTATTGGCTGAATTTTTTGTGAAACATCAATGATCAATTTGAACGACACCTCACAAATCCACACAAATTTTCCAAAACTAAAGTGTCTTTCTAACACTAAAACCTCCTCGGAAAATGTTGACTCGACATTCTATTGTATTTTTCAACCGACTTCAAAAAAGAAGGAGGTTCCCAATTCGACTGTGTTTTTTTGTTTGTTACCTCTTATCTTTTGACTGGGTGAATCGATTTTCATGATTCTTTTTTTATTAGAAAGCTGACGCTTCCCGTGTGTTCCCATTTCAATTTAGTCCAGTTTTGATAATGGTATCCATGAGAAAACCATATAAGTCTTACAATTTTTAATTGGAAAGGATATTAATGTATTCAACAGTGAGAGTTGAAGTCGGTTTTTTTGTTAATTAATTAATGTAAGTATATTATTTTGAATACGTATCGACTAGCTATCAACTACGTACATACATCTTTTTCAGGCTAATTCATAAGACAACACATTTTCACTGTAAAAGCATCTTAAGACAGACAGGGACGGCCTTTTCAGACAAGAGTTTTCTTTAAATTAAGCCAACAAGTTGAGTTGATGTTCATTGTTTGTTTTTATTAGATTCCCGTTGTAAGAGCGCCGCCCAGGATAAATTGAGTCAGATAAGAAACCTTTCAAGTTATAAAGCCTAATTACCCCCCACCATTGAGGCTTGCGTATATAATTTTATTGTTAGAGTCCCCCCTAATGGTACGCTGAAAGTGTTGTTGTTATAATAAAGTAAATTATATTGTTAGAATTCGATAACTTGAACAAAGTTTTGTAAACCTAATGTAGCGTGAAAAAATCATAGTGTAGCATTTTTTTTTTGCAAACACAAATAAGTGCTTGACTGCAATCTGCAATCTCACCTGATGATAAGTGAAGATGCAACAAAAATCTTTATCATACAAACTTACGAGGTTAATTTAACCCTAAACGGATGCGACCAGCAGACCATACATAACGTAACTTTGAAATGACAAAATTCTATAGTGGCCTGTGGCGAGAATCGAACCCGCGATCACCTACTTGAATCTGAGCGCGCACCACTGCGCCAAGGAGATCGTCTAAAACATGTATAGAATAGGTACTTTAAAAACTTATTTTGGTCTTCTAAGACGTCTGGGGATGAAGACCATGTAGTACAAATCGCGCTAAACCTACCGGAAGAGAAATGAGGAAGGGGCCGTTCGCCTGCGACCTGGTGGTCGAATATAAAGAGAGACCTCAAGCTATCGTAGCTCAATTGCCTGAACAGACAACCAAAGACCGCACGACTTGGCGCAAAAATGTGAGGAGAGCCGACCCCAAATAACGGGAACAGGGAAAGAACAAGAAGAGAAGAAGACGTCTGGGGATATGATAACCTACTCGTACCATTCTATATACTAAGTGCGTCCAACGAGTATAATTTTCATAGATTAAGTTCGCCGCGAAGTTCGGTATCTGAACAATTAAAACTTACAGATAAAACCTGATCCGGCGCCATTACACACCGCGGTGTAATTAAGTTTGTCGGGGGAATTAAAACACGCGATATTCGCTCTAAGTTTACACGATGTAGCTACCGTACAGTTCAGAAGGGCGATCCACTTAAATCTCTAGTAGATTCCGAATATTTATTTCTATGAAACAGTTGAATACAAAGTCAGGTATTCGCAAAAAACTGAAAGAGAGAAACTCACACTCAAATTATTGTGAATTTATATAATAAGCATTTTTACAGTGCGGTACTAAACTCCGTGCTACTGCGCTGGGTCTGCAAAATCTACAATGTCAAGCAGAAGCACTCTCCGAAATTCTTTCATTTTCTTTCATAACAATATTTTCATTTTTACATTTAGGACAATTCCGTCTAACGCCAGATCGGGCACAGGTTTCGTCGTTCTCACAACTAATAATGATGATGGTGACAAAAGTAGGTGAAAAGAATATTTCAAGATTCATTTTAAATGAATTTTTCATTTAGACCGGAGTTACAAAGATGCCTGCCCATCATCTCTTATATAACAACTTTATCATATTTGCTATCCTGATAAAAAGCTGAATGACGCCTTATGAATGAATTAGTTCCTTTTTAGTCGCATTGATAAAAGTTTGATGGAATAATGATTATGATTTTCAACAGTTTCTGAACTGTATACTAGTTACTCAGTGATATTTATTGGTCGTGACAGTTTGTCGTGGGAATATTACTTATGTACACGCTACATCCACTATTTATTTACACATGCCATAGTTTTAACATGAAAATTGACGTTAGCGTTAATTTTTTAATGGCTTATAAAGCTCAATTACTATCTAGATAAGTGGATGTAATTATAATTTACGACGATTGTATTAAATGATAAGCGAACACGATTCTATAGCGTATCGATTATTACTTCCAGAAAGAAATAGATATATATGTTACATAGGTACTATATGCGTCCGTCCGTCGGTCCGTCTGTCACGGGCTGTATCTCTACAACCGTGGTCCGTGATGGATAGACACTTGAAATGTTCACAGATGACGTATTTCTAACAAATACTAAAACAACTAATAACAACGAATATTTTAGTAGGTATTCGTTGTTATTAGTATAAAATAGAATAAATATTTATACTATGGGCTCCCATACTAGAAACTTGATTATTAGCTCGTTTTTTTTTTTAATTTAGTGGAAAGGTGTGTTTTGTTTACTTTAATACAATTCAAAATTGGTCTTGACAGTATGGAACCCTCAGTGGAACGCACTTGACTTGAATTATTTTCTCTGTACATATTTGATATTTTAACATTATTATGGCACAGCCAGCGGAAATCTTTTGCAAAGAACCCCAGTTACACGATTATATCAAACCTATTTTGGTATATACTCAAACAAACCTTTACAAAATAATATCCAGAGCCTATTCACACGCAAGTTTCTCTGCGTGTACTATATTTTTGCATCTGTTAGTTCGCACGATAACCTACGCACGATGTACCTACTCTATTTATATAGACGAGAATGTACGACTGCCAGACTACTCAGACTACTACAAAGAAAAACTATTTTTTTTTCAAATACTTTCAGAGATATTTTTCGTTCACGTTTCGATCGCTGTTCATGGACTACGTACAGAAGCATTATAAGTAATAATTTATCATATATCTAAGTTATTAACGATTTGAAAATGGTGAGAATTTTTTATAGTCAATGTGGGCGAGGTTCACGTTGAGATACAGAATAAAAATTATTGCATCAAACCAAATCAAATCAATTTATTTGGCAGGACAGATTAATTTGTTTCGCTATAATCCGCTACTTGAAAATATTCTGTATGGTACAATATGCAGGAACACTGCCCACATGAAACACCACACACAATTTTCCAACATTTTTTTGACGCACGTTTCGTCCCGACACCGGGACATTCTCAGGAGATGTTGACTTCACAATGCGAAATCGTAGAGTCCATTCAATATTCAATTTATATACCTACATGTGATAGGTGTAAAGGTTAAAAAGTTAAGAAGTCCAGGTTCCAACATGTCTTTCCATACATGCGTATTCACTGAACGCAATTATTTGAAAAAATTATGGACGGTAATTTCTACACACCTTTTTATTATTATCTACCGAACGCTCGAATCAAGACTCTCTAGTAATTATTCCATATTTATATTTATTTTATTTATTGGATGGATTATAATATTATTCCAGTGTTTTGGATAGGTAGGTCTGGAGGTCGTGGAATCTTTGCCCAATACCAGTATGAATAAATAATAACACTTCCATCGGTTACCGGTATACGTGCGAATAATAGAACCGACTGAATTAAACCGTTGGAGTGTACGCGAATAATAAATTTGTTACCGAAATTCTCTTTATTTTTTTGCGCTGTACAAAAAGCATTTATTTCACGCAATCATATTTCATTACTTTTACTTGTGTTGGCTGAGACGTGAGAGGTGGTGGATTTAATTTCTTGATTGTTTAATGTGATGGTACCTTTGCGTAATAATTCAACATGAATACTAAATAGTTAATATGTTTAAAATTATTAAAAAAAGCAAGCATCGCAAAGGAATAAATAGACTTGAGAAACCCGTTCTTGCTTCTCTCGAGTACACTCATTGAAAATAAAAATAAATCATTTCTCCTCTCCCAAGTTAAAGTCTATTTCTTTGCTAAATTTCATCAAATACGATTCAGTGGTTTAGGCGATAACAGGTAACAAACTTACATTCAAATTTATAATATTACATAGTTGGGATCCAAGAGGTTTCAGACACAATTTTCAGCAAGTGTTTTACTAATTTCACAATTCATTCATCGAAACTTTAGAATTTTGTAGTAATTTTTCTAGCCAAATTGTTACTCAAATTTTCAAAGTTCATCCATGTTTGTACGTTTCTGGTACCACCTCTTAAAATAGTAATATTTTAATACTGCTTAAAAGTTACTATCAGTTCTCTACTATTTTTTACTATTACTAATTTACGAGTTTCTTAGACTGTTCAAAAAATAAAATAAAACATGATGTTGGTACGTTTCTGGTGTTATCTGAGTTTAACAGATTGATAGGCTCTTAGACTATTGGATATACGTAATAAAAAACGTTTTTGCGCGCAAAAGAAATTTATTTTCACGTTTTAATGTAACACACATATTATTATATAGAGTGCTCCTTTGAAATAATACTTTCTCGAGAAGCCTATTCGTTATACAGTTAGCATTAAATCATAATTTGGTAATAAATAATGTACTTGTACTAAAAGTAGGTATGCTCCCTTAGGATTATAAATGGCAGCTATAATAATGCTCTCGTACGAAGAAGTCAACATTTTCACATTGCCTAGCGAAGCTTTACGTTAAATGTACATATTTATGTCAAAGATGTTGGAAATATTGAATATTCAGATAGATCTAAGTTTTTTCTATATACTACTGGGCAGCGTTATATCTAATCAAGAGATGTCAATAAAACGTTAACACTTAAAATAAGATGACGAGACTATAAAACCCTGAATTTTTCCAGATCTCTTAGTGCATCGATTTCAAAGATGCACCGCTAAGCGATTTAGCGTTCCGGTGCGATTATTGTAGAAACCGTAGGGGTAAATTTACTTGCCCTTCCAACTTAGTACGATAACATCTTAGGCTGCATTATCACTTACCATCAGGTGAGATAACAGTCAATTACTAATTTGTATAGAATAAAAAAAAATCTTTTTATTCCGGAAAAATCCATGGTTCCCTCAGGATTTGAATTTGCGAAGTTCACCTGTTTAAAAAGTTATTGCAAAATATGGGTTTTCTTAAAATAATAAATCAAACAGATCCGGGGACGAGGAAGAAGCCTAGCCATCGCAGCTACGAGCAAGTAGGTCACACCAGCATCTTGAGAATTAGTTTAGAGAATATCTCGATGGAAATTGCTTCAAGTAATGCCTTGAGGCGTAATTGAAGCCGAAATTCAGTTACGACATGCGCTTGGGTAAATATTAAAGCGGGCCTAAACCAAACTGCAAAGCTTAGGCGAGACTATCTTCCAGACTAAGATCTGGATGGCGCCAGGCATATAGTACCTTGTTAGAAATCATGTTTGTTCGTTGGTTTATCCTTGAATTTCGCAGCAACAAAGCAACAAATGGACTTGATATAAAAGTAACTTTCCAGACGTTTTCATAAATAGTTGCAAAACTTAGGTTCCCACCATATTATGAGAAACCAAGACACGAATTCGAAGACAAATTTATGAAAACAATTTATAAGAATTATTTTGTCTGTTTACAGTAGTATTGTGCATTTGCAGTAACAGAGTATACATACGAATTTGTACTATGTTACTGCAAATAGTTATCAAATGTGATACCATACATATGTATATGAGACACCACATTTGATATTCATGTGATCGGCCGCCCACACTGGTGCCGACATAGGGCGGCCGATGACTCTGAAAATATGAAATAATTTCAACTAATTTCAAAAAAGTAGGCATAAGTAAGTAAGTCTGGCGTCAACAGTATCTTCGACGATCAACCGATATCGTTCCGACGACGTATAGGTTACACATTTAAGTTTGCAGTCTAGGACTTGATACTGAAATTAGGTTTTTTGACTAAAAGGAATTTTTGAGTTGAAACGGATTTCGCAATGATTCTTGATAACTGGCATACTCGTGCAACTACCGTTGAAAAGAGGATTATTGGAAGTAAATTATTACCACAAAAACAAAAACATATACATATGTATATGTTTTTGTTTTTGTTGTGGTAATAATTTTGAATGTTAAAGCAACCAGTAAACACTAAGCCATAGATCTTAAATAACATTTACATACGAATAAAATACAAAAAAAACGCACTCGAATGGAATTAACTTAAAAAAGTCGAGCAACGAGCTACTTGGAAGTTGGAATACACCAAGCTACAAGATCCGACCTTTATCTTAGTTAAATACTACAAAACACATTTTACTTCAACCCATTTTCGCCTATATAATGTGTGCCGTAAAGCTTAAAATCATCTGAATACATTTCGACTGGATAGGTACACGTGGTGGAAGAAAACGTGTAAATACATTTTGTGTCAAAAAATTGCGCAAACAAAGAGAATCCCACTTCTATCCAGCGACTTCCCGTCCACTTAATTTCCCACTTAATGTCGTCAGTCCATCTGGTCAGGGGAGCGGGAGCGGGATCGCCATTCCAACACATACCTGTGTTTGTGTTTATATGTATTTTCTATATAATTACCTAGTATATATATGTACATTACGTTTTATCAGTTCTCTCGTACCCATAACACAATCTATCATTTACTAGGTTAGATTACAACGTCAATCGTCAATAGACAATTGTCCTGATATCCTTATTCCTTATATTTATTTATATTTTGAACTCATAAAAGATTTCCGTCGGTTACTACAATAACTACAATACTGTTTGTCCCCCAATTTCCTATTACTCTTTAAAGTCCACGATTGAAACCACAAGAGGGAAAGGTCCCGGTTTCCGTCCCGCGGAGGTTTTATTGCGACTTTATTTGGCACAATGAAAATCATATTCAACCAAAACGTGTACTCATTTGATAAATGGACGACAAAGGGCAGGGTGTATTCCCTGGAACAATCTGGTTTATCACAGAGGTCTCAACTCTCAATAGACAAAACGGCATTATGCCTTTAATATAAGAAAACAAATATTCCACAAGATATTTTATAATTTAGGTAAATAGCATCAAAGGAAACAACAAGGCAATAGTATTTTTTGAAGCCTCAATATTTCAGCGGCGGACCGAAATCTTAGAGGTAGGTAACTATAGGTATTAAATTAATATGTATGTAAGTACGTCTACAAAAATATACAAAAACTCGACCTACTCACATACGTTGTCCGTCATGATCACGACTTGGCAAGACCTCGAGAGTTACCTCCTCAAGTTCTAAGGCGAGGAAACTCTATCGAACGCCTTGTCGTACAGGACAAATGGAAGGCATAAGGCCACGCGGAGGTCGCCCATGCGATGGACTGACCAAGTCAAGGCCGCTGTTAGTCCCTAGCATGGTGCACAAAAATCTCGTCTTTCTGTAGCCGCTATAACAAGAAATATATACTAAGAAACAGAAAAAAATACAGAAAAACGTTAAAATATTTACAACTAACAAGATTTTTTTGCCATTTTTATAGATAGGTACTGAAAAGTACAGATTACAAAGCCCTTCGTGCGTAATTTCGACTCACACTCGGCTGGTTTTTTTTTTTTTTTGAATATTTCTTCTTAATCATTTTAATCGTGGCATATACCATTTAAAACTTCAAAACCCCAAACATAGCCTCAACTGTCAGTGTTTCGAATACACGGAAGTTACAAATATTCGGAAAGTTAAAGTGTTCGACGGGGCTCCGCAAAGTGGCACCGGCGCGAGGTGGCGCGGCGTCGCAGGCCGTCGTCGGCGCCTCCTTTGAGACACATAATGTAATATTCCTGTGAAAGGCGGACGGTGACAGGTGCTCTCGGGTGCCGATGAAAAATGCGCCGCCTCGGGAGCTGCGAGGCGGTAATGGAGGTATGTGTCGACGGATAGAGGGATAGAGTTTTCGGATTCTTTGTGCGCTCGTAATAAGCAGCGAACGCGCCAGATGCTCTCTGACAATATACACTGTAACCCTTCACACTTCATTTGTAGCGGGAATATGGAATTATTGTACGGTGCGCAACGATACGGACGAAATGTGTAATGATGATAAATGATGTTCAGCTGAACGTATTGCGACCTATTTCACAGATACTAGCCATCCGTACGCAAGATATGTTATAGTATGTACCTAGTGCATAACGATATTCTGAAACATTTTAAGATATGTTATATAATGTACCTAGTGCATAACGATATTCTGAAAAATTAGTGCGAGAGCAAACTGCAAATACAAAATAGATTGTCTGCGACATCAGTCAGGAATTAATGGAGGTATGTGTCGACGGATAGAGGGATAGAGTTTTCGGATTCTTTGTGCGCTCGTAATAAGCAGCGAACGCGCCAGATGCTCTCTGACAATATACACTGTAACCCTTCACACTTCATTTGTGACGCGAATATGGAATTATTGTAGGGTGCGCAACGATACGGACGAAATGTGTAATGATGATAAATGATGTTCAGCTGAACGTATTGCTGCCATAGCGACCTATTTCACAGAAACTAGCCATCAGTACGCAAGATATGTTATATTATGTACCTAGTGCATAACGATATTCTGAAAAATTTGCGCGAGAGCAAACTGCAAATACAAAATAGAATTGTCTGCGACATCGTTTACGAATTAATGGAGGTATGTGTCGACGGATAGAGGGATAGAGTTTTCGGATTCTTTGTGCGCTCGTAATAATCAGCGAACGCGCCAGATGCTCTCTGACAATAAACACTGTAACCCTTCACACTTCATTTGTAGCGGGAATATGGAATTATTGTACGGGCGCGCAACGATACGGACGAAATGTGTAATGATGATAAATGATGTTCAGGTGAACGTATTGCTGCCATAGCGATCTATTTCAGATACTAGCCTACCCTACGCGAGATATGTTGTAGTATGTATCTAGTGCATAACGATATTCTGAAAAATTAGTGCGAGTGCAAACTGCAAATACAATATAGATTATCTGCGACATCGGTAATGAAGCTCCGAATTACGATTATACGTGATTCAAGAGGAACTAAGGAATTATAGTAAGCTACATAAAATAGAGACAATGTTTTCCTGTTTTCCTACATAGAAGATTTACACAATACAATACAACAATGATTACAACAATGATTACAATGATTACAATATCGAGAAACCATTAGTTGCTTACTCCTTTCAAGTTAGTAGGTAAGTAAAATAACTAAGCAAGCAAGTTATGACAAGTATCTTCGGCTGCATCATTACTTTCATCACACATCGCAATCTAGCCCCAAACTAAGCGATAGCTTATGTTATGGATACTTGATAACTGATAAATATATAAAGATATTATTATACACAAATATAATATATTGAAAAACACCCAGACACTGGAAAACATTCATGATCATCACACAAATAGTTACCAGTAGTGGGAATCGAATCCACGACCTCCGACGCACACGGCAGGTTCGCTACCGCTATGCCATTCGATCGTCGAATGTGTAGTAGGTATTGTAGACTTTTAAAAATACTATCTTACTTCATAACTACAGTGATATTCAAAAACAATAGATCGTGGTTTTTAATCGTGATTTTAGTGCACGATTTTAGATTCTGCCTATTGATACGAGACATATTATACGAGTACTTCTATGATAGCAATAACATGCCTGATAAATAATAGACTATTGTGCGTGCATGCAGCCGGAAACACGTTTCGAACTGAACAATACGCTGACAAGTGATAGTAGGGGAGCCCAAGAGGGGATTTTGGTAGTTACTCGAGCGTCGTGGGGACCTATTGGAATTTCAATATTATATGCTGAAAAATATAAGGTTAAGTATAATTATGATGTATGCTATTTCAGTGGTGGGGGATGAAAAATAATCGTGACTAAAATTTTTATCTGGTGCGCGTCAGATTTTTATACATACGCTTCATCTTGATGTGCTTGTTGTCCTGACCCCATAATCTGGTAATTATGTTGAGTAATTGTTTTAATATACCGGTTTCAAAATTTTAATTTTAACCCTGCACATTAAGGAAATTCCTCGTCATATTTGTCTGATTACGGGTCAGGACGACATGCATATCAAGAAGAAGCGTCTGTATAAAAATTTAATGAGCTCGAGTATACTTTCATGAACAAATTTTTTATTTTATTTTTGAAAACCTGTTTTAGCTTCCCCCATCACTGAAATAGCAAACTTCATAGAAACTCTTTTTCATTTTAGCACCTAATATTTGTAATGCAATACGTCCTTACGACGCTCGAATAACTACCGATTTAGCGTCGTGGGCTCCTGTACTATGACAGGTGTTTAATATTTCTCTATGCCACCTTACCTATAATGAAACAACAATGACCTACTTTGGGATGGTTTTAAATATTATAGGGGTATTATTAAAGGGGTGGCTCAAATTTGCCCGTCAAATCCAAATTTTATTTCATTTTTCGTAATTCTATTTATTAAAAATAGATGAATCGCCATAAATTGGCACCACCACATCTGCAATTTAACTGTCATAATTCAGATGGGTCTGATTAGCTCGCAAATTGCGAGAAACATTTTAATTTGCCGTGCAGACTAGTTTAGTGCTCAAATATCAGTTTCCAATTTACATACATTTAAAAACTTCTGTGTTTGTTTCATACTTTAAAAACACCGTAGGTATGTGTAAAACCACAGACATCTGACATCTATTTCATTCATTAATGGGTTTGCTACATTACTTTGCTTCTATTTCATACATTAAAGCAGCAATGTACAACGAATCTATTTGGCGTCTAGTTAGTGAGAATATGGTGAACTGCATTTTCAGTGATAAACGTAAAGGTTCTTAGTGTTAGTCTAAAACTTCAACCATAACTAACTCGATCTGTAAAGGGATCAAGAAGAACGATCCAAACATAAAAGATAATATAATGCAAAAGGGATCTTTATTGCCTCAAGCGACCTCATAAAACAACCTTTGATTAAACTTAATTCGAAAATTGTATTATCAAACCACTTTCATTTTGTTAAAAATTCGCGCTCCACATTTTTCAATCTACTAAACTAAACCACACAAAGGAAGCTTCCAGCGAAAAAATTCGATATACCTCATCCGTAAAAGTTTGTAATTAAAAATTGTGCTTTTGTTCTAAACTTTAACGACAACGAGCCACCACTAAAGCATAAAGCACACAACAAGCGGTACGGAAGCGCTTAGGGGCGAAAAGGTTTTAATTTCAGACAAATACATTACTATACTTTTACACTACATATGAAATAGTAGTTTATAAAAATATTTTGAATAAAATAATATCATTTTATTTTCATATTCAATTATGATTCACAAGTAACCACTTGGGCTCTATGTCAACTAAGGTCGCAACTCGCAATAGTTTGTAAAAAATCGTTTGCTACTTGCTACATTAAATCGGATCGAATTGAAGATGTCAGTAAGTATATACCTAAGTTTTTGGTCGCGATCGTTGTTACGTTTTAAACAAAATTTAATTAGATCTTTTATGCGTTACATAGTACGGGTATTAAATGTTAAACCCCTGAACGCCTTCGCTCTTCTTACTATGTGTTTCGTGCTTAAAAGTATTCAGAAGGCTTCCAGACCTTTATCTTACTTAGCTATAACAAAACATTGTTTTAGAACACGCAATTTCAGACTTTAAATCTAAATAGTTAAAATTCAAAGTCCCGTAAAATGTTTTGCTAGAGAGTCCCATTTACCGAATAACACGTACTGTGAAGAAGAAAATGTACAAATGTGTTTTGTTACTAGATTTAACGCAAACAAAGAAACGTCCGCTTTACATTGTTATTTATTTACTTAAAAGATGGAAGGATTATTACAAATAACACTCATTTATCAACTAACCACATAGGAGCAATTTAACTTAAATCTTTAAATTATGTGTCTTGATTTTAATTTCAACTGGGGAAAAGTTTTCAGTGTAATAGTGGTGAAATAAAAAGTTAAAAAATTTTGGAAAATCTCTATACACTATTTCTAAATTTGAATTTCAACAGTCCGCGAAGTTTTACTCATAACAGCTCAGTAAAAAGGCGTCAATATATAGGTATTTCAAATCATGAAGACGCGCCCCGCAGTGCCAAAACCGCTTATATTTCATTCGATTTGTATGGAGTTTGACAAAGTGGGGCGCGTCATCGTGGATTAAAATATAGTGTGCAATTTTGAAAATTCCTTAAGAGCGGGTAGTAACTGAAGATGTCAGTTCAAGATTTGATTTTTACAGTAGTAAATCAAGTCTCAACTAGCTGAAATAAAACACACGAATATAACATCATATTTTCGAGAAACTGTATTAGTGAAAACTAAAAAAAGGATAATGTTTTGTCGATAAAAAAAATTCCCGAAGTTGCGTCAAATTTTTTACAATTTTCAATTTATTATCAATGTTATACGTACTAGAGAGCCAAGGTTTGGGATTATAATTCCAATAAATATTACGAAGTACGTACATTATCGTTTTCTTTCTAAGTTATGTATTTTAAAAGTTATTACAGTAAACTATAAAGGGCGTGTATTACATTCTTATTGCGCGTAATACGCCGTGCTCTTTTGTACCAGAACGATGGTTTGCGCATGACAAGTTTTGCTAGCTTTCAGCCCCCTCTTAAGGGAGAATTAAAGCCACTCAGGAAACGGATTACAAAGCTTGTCAGCAATAAATCAGCAATAAAAGTCTGCATATGACGTGCCTGGATTCCGTATTTCCACGATCACATTTAAGGTGGGGCAAGACCAGGCTTTGTCCCTTCTAAAGTACGATGACCACACCCGAAGGGAAGGTCCAGGCTTCCTTCCGTCCCGAACGAACCCTTTACGGCGTCTCTATTTACCACAATAGAAATCGTTTTTAACGTCCCATACATTATGAGGTATAACAATAATGGTAATTTATGGGGCGAAAAGGGTAGATAACTTTTGGGGTAGCGCACACGTGTGGGGAAGATAGAATAACGATTTATTGGTAAGCTCAAAATAATTTCACGAAAAAAGTTCCTGAATGCGATATTAGGTACTGACAGTAGGTATTAGTGACAGTAGTCAAATAAACTGTCTAATTTGGTAAGGATTTTATTATAGCTTCTATAAGTTAAAATGACGCGCCCAGTACTTAATTAAATTAGTTGATTAGATGTTAAGTGCAAATATTGATAATAACAATTCAATGGCGCCTTGTGTGAAACAATACGTCTACTCTCTCATGGGTTCAGATCACATGTGACAGTACTATTTGATTTCCACTCGTTTATTTTCTCTTGGACACATGAAACAGATATAGTAATAGCGAGGGACCAGAGAAAGATAAAGGTAAAGCGGTCTCTTTCTGGTCCCTCGCTATTGCGTATGATTTCGCCCTATTGCTATATATATCCCTCGCTATTGATTTCATGTGTCAACGAGAAAATAAACGAATAGAAAGAGTATGATTGGACTAAAAATCCGAGAACAACGCTTCTTAGCGAGTACTGTTTGAATTATATATTAAACCAATTACAACGGCTTGATTAAGTGTATTGGGTCAATATTTTAGTATTGCTTGTGTGCGTTATCGAGGTAGTGGAGCGCGTCATTTCAGCTAAGACAAGCTCTACGTAGTTGTTGCACCTACGTAGAGCGTAGGTGCAACACAACATTACTTTTTATCAATGGTATGATAAAAACACCGATGCCGAGCGCAGTCGTGTGATATTGGAATGCAAATTATTACGATGCACACCTATGTCATGAGCAGGTGTATCACTTTATAATATCAGGGTGTACATTTATCTCGCCTCAAAATTCATAGCTATAAAATAATATATAAATAATATTCCATGGCGGGCGCTACACTCATCTAACTAGCAAGTTACTGATTAATCAACAAAGCCCAGTGCTCAGTGGCCCAATATCCAGCGAGCCTACTTAACACGAGCCTAATGGAGTACGCTAATGTACTTAACATTAAAGTAATTTGCCGACATGTTCCTGCTCGGTGTCCGCTACTCCGACTGGCCAATCACAAGCGAGCCCACGTAGTGTAGGTACCTATGTGACGTTCGCACTAACACATCAAAAGGGTAGAGGCCCAGAGGGGCTATGTTTTTTTAATGCTATACCAAAAGGACGTAATACCACCCTATAAGGATCGCTGTGTCATCGTCTTTCTAGTTAATGTCTTAAAAATATCAAAAATGAATAAAATAAAAATAACGAACAGGCAATCTAAAACCTAACGTTATCCTATTCCCCCCATTTGCGGTAGGAAAAATTGCCTAAATGTGTTTCTAATAATGCATTTATGACTTTTAGCATTTAAAAACTTGAGGGGACATTAAAAAATGCGAGAACACTACCATCGGTAAAAAGTAATTCATATGAGTAGGTACTGGATACCATGACTCGCGCTACTCGTGTGAACATGTTTGATATAGCCTGGTGAACATCCCCTAATCGGATTAATTCGACGACACCGCAACATAATTACAACGCTTTGGCAAAACCTTTGTCCTCTACGCGTAATCAGATTGTGGGACGACCGAATGGCGTAGTGGTAGCGAACCTGCTGTCTGCGCTGGAGGTCGTGGGTTCGATTCCCACTACTGGTAAATGTTTGTGTGATGAGCATGAATGTTTTCCAGTGTCTGGGTGTTTTTCAATATATTGTATTTATGTATATTAGTATGTATGTATATTTATCAGTTATCTAGTACCCATAACACAAGCTATCGCTTACTTTGGGGCTAGATTGCGATGTGTAAAATGTCCCGTATATATTTATATTTATTTATTTATTTATTTAAAATCCTCACCATGCGTAACTACGTCTATTTTCAATTCAGACCTACAAAAGAGTGCGCTACTAAACTCCTGAGCATTCTTTCCCATGATATCCTTTTTGTCAAATTCAGAATTGGGATAGACGATAGCCCATTTACCCGATGAACCGCTTGCTACTCGAATGGAGACCACGCACTGCTCGCAGGAACTTCGGCAGGCAGCTAACACGATGGTCTGACGATATTGCCAAACTTTTAGGAAAATCATGGACATGAATATACCAATATCCCAACACCACAAGAAAGTGCGTGCTTATGAGAAGGCCTACGTCCAACAATGGATGAATGAAGGCTCCTGAAGGAGATGAAGACATAGCCCATTTATGTTAACTCACGTTATAACTCAGGTTATGACGACCTCACTGGTTGATTCCTGGCCTTTTCAAAGGTCTGGTCTGGCAAGAGGCTTAGCCTTGACTGGTACCATCAGGTTTTATCGCCCAGAGATTTAACGTTATATTCCGTACCTAAAGTGCGTATATACTGTTGGGTACACAAGGCAAGTCTCACACAAGAGGGGTTAATACAGGTTTTTATACAAATTTCGAGTCGACTCGCTTCGCACAAACGAACTGAATTCCTCCATACATTTACAGCCAGCGCCATCTGTAATAACCCTACTGTTTTCAAGTTTTGTGTGCATACAGGGGACTGCCAAGAGAATAAAAGCGTGAAAAAATAAGCTTACTTTAGACACCGAAAGCTTTCAATCCTTTATCTTCCAACAAAGAGTCAGGACACACGTTGGGTTTATAAAATAATATTTTTCACAAAGAGAACACATAATGCGCTGGGAAATGTTTGAAATGTGAACCCTGAGACGCTTATTCTTATAGCAGTTACAGGAAAAGGCACTGAGCTAATTTCTCAGCTTCCGACAACATTGGATTTCAGTTAGTCTACGCTTTTATATTTGTCTACTAGAATTTGTTTTTGTAGGGGCTCGCAATTACTCGTAAAAGGTACCCTGGATAGTAAAATACTGTGCGTTTGTGTTTTGGTCATATGTTTGTACATATATGTACCTACAAATGTTGTCATAACTTTCGACTGGGTGAATCGATTTTGAGGACTTTTTTTTATTAGAAAGTTGACGCATCCCGTGTGGTCCCATTTCAATTTAGTCCAGTTCTGATAATGGCATCCATGAGAAAACCATTTCTTCTATTATTCTTCATAGTCTTTCTATGTCTTAAATTTTTAATCGGAAAGGATGCATTCAACAGTAGTTTGATGAGAGTTGAAATCGGTTTTTTTGTCAATTAATTAACGTATATTATTATTAAATACCTGGCCATGGTTGACGAAGCCGTGCCGCCTCGCGATGTCATCGACCCTCTTCGCGCCGCCGGGCACGCGCACCGCGAAGTGGTTGTGGTAGTACGTCTCGGGTACACTCGCGCACACGCCCAGCGCGGCCAGCAGCGCCAGCGCGCGCCATGACAGCACCATGACGGAGCGACGATCACAACATGAGCGCACACCGCACCGAGCACTCCGCCACTCAACTGTACCGACGCAGCGATGCTACAATCCGGAGCACTGCAGCTTTTTGCATCCCTTGGCACACCTGGAACAAGGGGAAATTCACGTTAGTGTGCTGTAAAACCACCGATATGAACCTAAGGCCCATATCCCACTGGCGTTATGCAGGCGTTAGCGTTTCTTCAAATGTATTCGCAGCGTTGAGTCTCCAATGGCGTTGAGAAACAGACTTTGGAGAAACGCCGATGCTCGCATAAAGCCCAGTAGGATAGCGGCCTAAAATTGAGCGGAGAGCTAACATCTGAGCATTTTACGTAAAGCTTTTTCATACAAGAAAAAAGTAACGCCATCTGTCAAACCCGCTACTACGCCACAATATGGCGGAACCGTCCCTGTGACGAACGCGCGTGTGGACTAATAACAAGAATAGTGATCTGTGACGTAGACAGTGATCCATAAACAATACTGCGGTTCGCTTAGTACTGACGCAGTCGATGTCAAAACATACATTTATGACACCAGTAAACCAGCGACATTTTTTGCGCGGTTCGCCGGGTCCTATATTTAGGTACGTGTCTATTTGTAAAACCGTGGTTTGATATCCGGTTATAACAGAATTCTATAGCACCTGAGTCTTACAGTTTAGGTACTCTTCTTATATTAATTATTCATATTATAGTAGCTACTCCTACGGTATAAATAATAACTAGTCCGTCAAGAATATGCTTGTTAGTGTTTGCAGGGGTTGAATGTACCCTAAATTCTAAAGGCTCTATCTACTTTTTTCTTGCCTGATTAAATAAAAAACAGTCTTACGCTTAACGCATTAATAAAACAGTTTATAATCGCTCTCAATCAAATCGCTCGCGTTGGGGATATAAAAATTTAATAAACGGGTCCCTTCGAAGCGGACTACCGCGTTTAGAGCCTCATTTTTAATGTTCGAGAGAGCCATAAATTTAAAGGGAATTTGGGTCACGATAAACATATTTGCGGGGGCAGCCTAGACGCACGCCAGGATCCAAATACAAAACGAAATAAGAAACCTGGGGAAATTCAGATAAGCCACGCAGACCAGGTTGGAAAGGCATGACCGTGAATATATCAAAAATATTCAAGGGAATTCGACATTCCCTAGTCCCTACTATAGTAGTGTTATTATCTCGCTGCAGACTCGGTCATAAATCATTCGAGTTTTCGCTTTTGTTGTTCTTTGTTGAGTTGTGCATTACTGCAGAACAACAAAAGCGAAACACTCGAATGATTTATGACCAAGTCTGCAGCGAGATAATAACACTACTATAGCGGACTGGGTTAAGCTCAGTATCCATAAACAGGGGTCTGATTGCGTAAGAAAAACGTTTTCATCGTTATCGTAATCGTTGGCGAATTCTGCGCCCCGATTGACTGACGTAAATCAGGGATCCAATCAGCGAGCAGAATTAGTAAACGATTACGATAAATACGTTTTTCTTACACAATCTAGGGTCAGATTAGCACACGCGCAATCGTATAGCCGATTTTGAGGATTGAAACACTGCGCACACAACAGATAACATCAAAGTCACATCACAGACACCAACCACCAAAATCAGAACCAAATCACATTTTTTTCAAGAGGTGCTCTTTACACAAAATTATTGTCCCGCCAATCTGATAAACCTGCAAAAAAATAAAATAAAAATAAACCGCTTTGTTGGCAGTTAGTTGTTTTACTCGTGAGGTGCAAAGATTAAATTAGCCCGCTAAAATGAAACATTTAATTTTTCGCACTTAATATAATTCTCACATTGATTCCAAATCTGGTAACTGTAATAATCGTTTGGGAATTAACATTTTTGAGCAAAGTGTTTAATAATAATAATATGTAGCTGTGATGCTGTTGTTTACGCAAATATCATTGACATAAACCCACGATGTGTAATTAGTGTACAATGTACATTGTACAATTTGCGAAACCAATATAAAATTTGGATATGGCGGGCTTATTTAACCTGCTATGACTCTGCTTACTGACATCTGAACAGAATATACCTTCAAGTTTATTATTTTGGGCTCTTAAAAACGAAAGCACGATCTTGAGACAGGCAATCAAGTAGTAAGTACTCGTAGTAACCCTATAGTTAGGTGAAGCCTTTGGGACAGTACCCTTTGTGTCGGTTCCTTTAGATGGTTTCGCTTAAAGAATCCTTATATTGTGTACAATCAAAGACTTCCTAAGAATCAATCAGAAAACGTTATAGACCCAATCTTTTGAGGTAACTATAGAGTTGTTCTATTGTAAAGGTAATAGAAATATCATTTCTCTATCTCTATATGTAAAAATTGTTTACTTCCCTTATAATATTGCTACATATTATACCTATCTAAAAATTTTATAAAATTAACTAGCCTAGCCTGGCAAATGTTTAGCCACATAAATTATTTCGCATTTAGGGTTATGACAAAATTGTTTACGTCTTATTCTCACACCAACCGAAAATACACGCAAAATTTAAATAAAAATCAGTCTAGCTGATCACAGGAGTTTTGTTTAACAAGTGACTCAAGCATTTTATTAGAAAGAAGAAAGATATCGACTCGACAAATAGAGTGACTTGCCAAGTCTTCGTAATTCAAGAGTGATAGTCCTATACTAACATCAAAAATAAAAAATAAACTATCTTGGATTCAATACGATTACTACCAAGAGAAATAACAAAAAAGGCAGTATAATAAGTACTTACGTACCAACCAAAGCATGTTTCAAATTTAATTTCATTCTCTTATCACTCATTCATTTTGCGGGACACAAAAGGACCGTGTTCCCGAATTAATTCAATGTGATCGAAGGGATAATTACATTAGGGGCCCGGGGTCTGAGGAGCCGAAATATTTATGACTTAATAACCCCACCACATATTTATTTTGGGCACGTTACAAATTTTCGCTTTCAATCTCTCAAATTCCATTTGGAAATTCAATTTTTTTTGGTGTGTGTGTGTTTTACGTTTAGCTAGATGATAAATGAATAAAATTGGTGCTGTTGTTAGAACTGACAATCAATAATTTACAGCAAGTTGGAAGATTTTTTAACGAGCAACAGATGAAACAGTTCTAAGACGCGCCAGTGACATAAAAATCAGGAATAAAAGCGTGGCACACACATGCAACGCAGAGGAATAACGTCATGTCACTAAAAGAATGATGAGTATGAATGTGGAGGAACGAAGAAGTAGAGAAAGACCTAAGAAGAGACTGATGGATTGTGTGTGAAAGGAGTGAATTGCATATGACAGCTAATAGGCGTGAATGGAATGGATTTTTTGTAATGGATTTGTTGTAAGCTCGCCTGACTGGAGTGATCCAGCGAAGACCCGCATCGGCGACTCACAACGAGCGAAAAAATCGCCCAGTCGCGGATAAGTCAAAGGAACAAGAGAAGTGAAGAAGAGAAGTGAATTGAAGAAGACGAAATTTTGTGCACATAAAATGGAAAAGGGCAGGGAAGAAGCCGAAAACTACAGAATTTTTGTAGAAAAATATAGTATATTATGGTTACGGGTAAGCAAACTTTTACCAAGCTAAAGTTATTAAATAATATGAAATTAATAATGCTCTGAGTGGAAATATTTGAAATAGAATAATTTTCTGCACATTAAACGCTAATTAACTAAATGTTATAAACGTCTTAATTTACGAAGCAATTACAAACGCTTTTAACAGAACGTTTCATAATCAATCATAATAATTTACTTTGCCTTATATTTTCCTCATGTTTAAACCCTTAATTAATTACTGTTTTAAGTGAATAGGAGGTTGGTTCTTTTGAACATAAACATAAAGCCTTTTTAGTTCCTACTAAATAAAACGCTAACGACTACGACAACTCATCCGAAAGGGTTGGTCTAGAAGTATGAATCTGTATAGCATTAACTACAAAAGGATACAATGACTGGTCTATCAATACACAAGCTAAAATCTATCAACGAATAAGCTCAAACCTTGATAACACACGCATTCGTCCAATATAACATGTATGCAGAGGTATATTACGCATCGTAAACGGTTAAACTGTTCTCCTATATAAGTTCTAAATAAAAAAGGTCCGCGACACCATATCTTTTAAGATTGACTCATTATAACGAGATATCTTAAAACCGATATGTGGGTGAAGCCATGGCGCTAGTAAGAGTTAAGGGGTTTTCCATAATATGTAGATTAGAAAACTGGAAACTGATTTTGAATGTATCAGTATTTTTAACCGTTATTTAAAGGCAATCAAAAAAGGACAGAATTTTAGTTTTTGGAATACGTCACTCTTGAAGCAAAACATAAATATTTGTTTGTCTTATAAAACAACTAAAAATATTCAGAAAACTAAAACAATTGTTATCATCATACCTATTTGGGTTATAATCAAAAACAAACCACAGTTATTATGATAGTAGCGAAACAGTAAGGGAATCCAATCTCCAGTTAAACCTAACCATAGCTTACGGCGAACGTTCCGCTAAACCTGAACGCAAGATTATATGGCGCACGAACAACGGGGCAATTTGTTGTTTAATCTAAAAACCCGGGTTTACGGCTCAGAACAACCGTGCGTTCTGTTCTGTACAGTACACGGCAAACTGCTTGGGTATATGACCTTAAGATTGCGCACAAGCGAATTTTAGATCCTTTTGGTGGTAAGTGTGTGGCGCGTCGGGGGAGAGTCGCGTGCACTAACTTGCCCCCAGTACGTCACTTCATGCTCAATACGTTGTCCGGCATATGTACTGAATGGTACTTTTAACAGTAACATGATAGACTAATTTTAAGGTGGATGTGTAACATCCAGGCGCGAAGGTTCAAATATTTAGTTTTTCGCAAATAATGGACTAATATACATCGCAGGCTTTGACAATAAGTTTTTTGAGCAAAACGTTTGTGCATCTACATGTTTTTTATAAACTTTGGTCAACAATACTTATACATATCTGTCAATATTGGTTCGTATTCCGTAGATCTTATAAATAATAAATAGGACGAAAATTACTTTCATCATCCCAAATGACAGAATGGCAAAAACGTTTGCCGGCTGTACTAGTCCATCATAAATATAAATTATAACTTCAGTGAAAAAAAAAATACAAAAGTTCATTTAAAATACATTTGAGAAAACCATATCTTACTGTCTGTCATAGAAACTAAAGACCTAATTAACTTTTAAGACAAAACATTTAAATACAGAATCACGAAAAACGAACCAAAATACAAATTTTTTACTTTAATCGAACTGTCTAAAAACGATACAATTATTTAAAGCAAAGATTATTTAATCACTGTTTAATTTTCATTTAGCGAGCCATAAATTAGATGTACCAGTTACAAAATCGCTGTTTAATTTAAACATTGAAGTCTTGGCTGGGGCGATTATCATAATTAATGCAGATTAAAGTCAGCGATGGCTCGTATATCAGAAGACACTAAACAGAGGGCTTCTTTTAGTAAGTATTGGATACACTGGATTAATAATTTGATGTACAGTATACATACTTGAGTTTACATAAAAAAAAAAACTTAGGGCCTGTTTCACAATCATCAGATAAACTTTATCTATTACATAAATTTGACATTTAGGGCCGATTTTTCAATCGCCAGATAAACGTTAACTAAGGAATAAATATGACGTTTTGACAGATTTTGTATGGCATGTGTTTCAAATTTATTCCCCAGATAGTCTATCTGGCGATTGAAAAACCCGCCCTTAATATAATCGCAATAGAAAAATTGTCACAACATCAAATAAATTTGCTAGATAAAGTTTATCTGATGATTGTGAAAGGCCCTAAAGGGTCTGGTTTTTCAGCTTATAATTATCTGTGAAATTCGTAGTAGTTTGACCTTTAAAGTCCAACCTAAAGCGCTGGAAGCCTAGCCGTTTGCCCACCGCAACCTTATCCGAATATAAAACATGCATTTTCATTTCTCACTCACTCACTGGTATATCAACGCATAGCCCAAACCGCTGGGTCTAGAGACTTCAAATTTGGCACACAGGTTACTAATGAGGTCTAGCGGTGCACTAAGAAAGGATTTTTCAAAATTCCCTCCTAAAGGGGTGTAACGGGGCTCCAAAGTTCGTATTTTACCAAGCTTCAATACTCCTTCACGCCGCAACTTTACAGAACCGATTTGGCTCGAATTTGGAATGGAGATAAATTGCATCTTGAGTTAACACATAAGCTACTTTTCATCCCGGGAAAATCCATGGTTCCCGTGGGATTAGTTAAAAACTGAAATTGACGCGGAAAAAATCTTCACTAGCCTAGCCGTTTGCCCACCGCAACCTTATTTGAAAAAACATGCATTTTCATTTCCAATAATAAAACTACCACGGTCTATCATATAATCAAAACTGAAGTCACGTCGGAGTCAAAGCGAAGTGACAGATTCAATATAGAACAGGAAACTAAAGGCTTATTTGAAGCAGCACTCGATCTTTATTTACACTACACTCGAACTTACGTTTGCATAGGATACTCCATTAGAGACTCACATGGTACTTATACACATTCGATAAGTCAATAAGGTAAAATATAATGAAGGAACTTAAATTAGAATTATTTCTTGAAAACAATTTCATTACGAACATAGTATGTATGTATAATGTAAGATGTATATTATTCACTGTGTACCTACCTCTCGAAAGTTTTAATAGGCAAGTGCATAATATTTGAACTAATTTAAAACAACGTATCACGAAAGAATCATGAAAGATCAATGCAACCAAAAAAGGCAACATTAAAAATGTTAATAATCATACATTACACAGTCTGTTTTTCAAAATGAGTTTTGTTGGATAAACAAGACGATGGATATTTGACTTTAATATATCAATATACTAGTAACATCAATATACGGACAGACTTTTTAACTAGTATATAGGCTAGCGCTTAACTGTTATCACACCTGATGGAAAATGATGATACAGTCTAAGACGAAGATATTCTATATAAAATGGTCTAAGATGATATTCCACACTTGATTTGAAGAAACCCAATTTGTAGGTTGTCAGGAAGACGAAGGCAGGGAGGGTATTCCTTGCAGACCCTTGTGCACTGCAAGTATCAGGTACGAGGAATCAAGCCACTTCGTTACCTTGCATTTACGATACCTTGCATTGTTTGAAAAGGTGTCGGGGGAACCAAATCCAATAGTTCTAAATCACACTCTCCGAAATAATCCGAATCTTAAATGATCCAATTTCAGTAATCAGTCCTAGCTGATTATAAAGCGGTATTTAACAACTACGTCAAACAGTCGATCAGATATAAATCACGCAGTGGATTAGCCGGGGAGCGGTCCCTTCTTATCCGTATACACTTCTGGACAGTTGACGTAGACAGTTAGCCAGTCACTAAATAACAGTCTTAGCGTTCAATGCTAAGTACAGTGGATGAGACAGTTGTAATCCCCGTCTCAATAAATCGTTTTACAGCCGCAATCACGGGTATATTGACAACAATTAAGTTATCAATTAAACTGTATTAATGTCTGTTATGAATACATCTCTTCAGCTATAGGAATGACGGAATATCGTAGCAGGTTTTGATAGGTTGTAGTTAATATTTGTAAATAGTCGCTGCCCGTAGGGAAACAAAATAGGAACTTTACGCCTGTCGTTATGTTATTAACCCGTGATCAGCGACTGTTTGCTAGAGTAATATTAGTATCTATCTTTACTCCTTAATTTTTTATTTAGATGCAGCGCGGATATAGTGTTAAACGTTTTTAAAATCTGTTATTAAAATATTTCATACAGTGTATATAACCTCAAAAATTATTATGCAAGTATTTTGCACAACAGTTCCGACGAATCAATTTATATGTCAACCTCTGATGATGGAATAGTTTGATTTGCATAAAAACGAAATAGATGTATGGACATTTTGGAGACAAAGCCAGTCAACAATCACTCTAACAATGCGCATAACAAACATTTTATAAAAACAATAGTATTCATATAAAATGTTTGAAAAAACGGTTGGATACGATAGGAATAAAACGAAAATGGTACAAGAAAGAAGAAGAAGAAAGGCTATTTATTTGTTTTCAAGCATACAAAAATGACATGACTTAATCTAGCTCAATTACGTACTACATCAGGCTAAATGCTTATTAAAAACAGCAAAAATGATCATGTGGTGTCTCCTGCTTCCTAAACTAGTGTTAACTGTATCTTGGAAAGCAGGGTCTTCCCTTTAATGGAAGTAGCGGGAAGGCGCTGGATACAAGTAGCAGGACCGTGTGGGCTGGAAATCATTGCATAAATAATAATCAGTTGATTATTATATACAATAAACTAAACCCTCAACCCTAGCTATAGATGTCGATGGAATCCTGGTGTACAAATCTCAACACCGAACACCTCGATAATTACTGAGCTATTCGCGGCAGCTGAACGTTACCGTATGAATAAAACATTATAGAGAACCCGTGACCAGTCTAATCTGATCTATTTATTTTGTGAATAGCAAAAACACGCGCAGTCCAGCGTAACTGGGCAAGTTAAAGGCCCTCACATTTCGAGCAGAAGACAAAAAAGACCTAGGCAAACAAACTGACGTGGTAAACATCAGATATAGGGCCTATTGAATATCAATATGCGAATTCGACTTATTTGTTTCAGGCATAGGTAAATAAAGCAAGACCAAATACAAAGATATAATAAGAATGTACTTATTAATTTAATTTACAATGACGAATCTGCTTAAACCGAAGTAATTATATCAAAAGTAGAATAAAGGCGAACTTTATAAATCATTTTTACATTCTGAAAATAAAAAACGTTAACTTTCAGAACATAGTAAAAAAATCGATTGAAAGTTATCTTCTTCACATTAATAATGAGTTTTACTAAAGGGAACGCCAATCCAAGACTGCCAACAGTTTAGTGGAAATGCAAGAAACTGAACTTCTTATAATATAAGAAGTAAAGTAAAGTGACGCATTGTAGGATTTCAACAAAGGAGTTAAAAGGAAAGCCATTATTACATTGCAATGTGTTCACTTGAGCAGAACGTGAACTAGACGACATTGGCACCGTCGAGCACTTAGAGAAAAATTATTTACGAGACTCGCAGCTTAATATCATGACAGTTAGATTTAATAAAACAAACGAAATGTATCTTAAATATTTTACGTTGCAATACGTATATATCGAGAAATCACAAAAAAGTCAGGTATTCTCAACAATAGATAAAAAGGTAATTTCGTAATACTAAGGTGATATAAAAAATCTATTTTGGAGTCGTTAATTATAATTTATTATAATTACGTTACGGCCCTTAAACCGTCATTGTCTAATAAGATAACCAAAATAAAAAGCGGCTTTTTTATTGGACGTTGATATGATTTTTTTACTCAACTAACATAGCATTTGACGAGTACGGTCAACAAACTAGCTGTTTTGCGGCATATAGAGTTCACTTCTAATGCTAGGTTGCGTTAAACGCTTCCACTGCGCAAGCAATTTTAGTTCCGTCGACTAAAAAACATAAGATAAGATAAGATAAAAAAAACATAAGATCCCGACAAAAGGTGTCGCGATGTCTGTCAGTGAAATAGTGAAAAGACACCAACTACCCTGCGAATCCTATGATGTCTTAAACACAAAAGGAATTATTAAGACGCCCTGTTACACTGACGCAGCCGACAAGGCGTCAGTCACTGTATTGTTGCAGTGCACTCCGTTCTTTTCAGTTCAATGGACAGGATTTACAGAAAAATGTGGTGTCGCTACAAAATGTTGCAAAAATTTTCGCAGCTACATTACATTGAGCTACATTAAATTTGATTAAAAGTTGTTTTCTTTCTAACGTTAGTTTTATTTCCCAGAATAAAACTTACAAAATTACGTAGTAGACTACATTTCAAAATCCATCGCTATCGAGTCATCGTATTCAAATGATGTTTCAGAGTCGAATCGAAATGTACGTAGAGTCAAAATCTTGGAAGATTTTGGGGTTCCGGGGCAAGACGTAAAAATGCGTAAAAAAGATTAAAAATATCGGTGCGGTATTGCGACTTGCGAGGTATCATTTGTCAAATTAAATCATTTTGTAATTCAATGACAAAATCGAAAATAAAGCAATACTAGCAAAGAAAGGCTATTTTCTCTATGAATTAACACATCATGGTACCGAACCAACTAAAATAAAAAGACAACTGAAAGTCGAGAAGATCATTCTCACTAGACGACAAGAAAGTTCAGGCTGCACCAATCAGAGCAGACCAAATAAACGTTAATACCAAAACGCCCTCTACTGAGTCTTTATGAACCAAACTGCATTAATTTTGAAAACAACGTTATTAAAATTTTTCAAAAATAAATAATAATGTATTCATACTCATAGGAAAGTAATAAAAACGAATAAGGCACAAATACTGGCAAAGACACTTTTGGCACGACGAAATAGATGCTTTTTTCGTTAGTCGTTATTGTGGAATTCCTTACTTAGATTTACATTTTTGTTACTTGACAAGTTCTTTTATATCGTCGCGCGTTGAAAAGATTGTGGTTGACGTTATACATTGTGTTGCGCTTATTTCAGAAACCTTACACCGGCGCCAGAGGAAGAACGAGTATTCAACATCAACCTTTATATGCAAAGAAGAAAGAGCTAGATTTGCATACGCTTCTGTGACAGATACTCTTACATTTGCTTTAGTAACAAAATCTTCTTTTATGGACGTTGTTGCATTTAAAAACTGTACAAAGATTGCAGTTAGTAAAATCTGTGGATGAAAGCTAAGACCGGCGGATTTGGGTCAACACATTAATATAATATTTTAGGTTTTTGCAATAAAACCAAATACAGGAACATTTGTAACTTTCTCTGGGCAAAAAAATTAATCATCATTCAGGTTTATTTAAAACCTCATATAAGTACTAAATTCCCCATTTAGAACAACGCATAGTTTAAAACTTTGGTTTTTATAGTCTTAACGACAGTAGTAGGTACTTTGCCAAACTGTGGAAATCTAATAAGTAGATGATGACAAAGCAGTTACTCTTGAATCAAGTTCTATGAAAAGAGAAATGCATAATACTGAACACAAAAATTTTAAAGGTAATTAAGTTTCAATTCTATTTCAATTGCTATCAATTAAGCTTGAAGAATGTAGCAAAGCATTCGATTTAACTCCCGTAAGCCTTAACAATCGTAGATTCATAATGAGATAAAGCTCTTCACCTGTCCTGAACAGAACGAGTTAATCCTGTCGCTACTCAATAACCACTTGGTGAATCGTTAACCCTTTTGTTATTGCCAGGGTAAGCAGAAAAAATAAAGGAATCTGCTCGTTTATTGTAAAGAGATCATAGAACAATGACATTTATGACAGTTTCATTTTTCTTAAGTGAAGAGAGTCACGGAAAGCCGAGTGAAATTTAGTGTTCGCAAATCCCTCGGAAGCGATCTGTGGCCATAGATTTTTCAGGGATAAAAATTAATATCTCCATTTCTTTCAGCCGAATCAGTTGCGGCGTAAAGGAGTACCAATAACAGTACAACAGTCCAGTTAATTTTTGCTTTTAAACCATGAGAGGGATAAACAAGATAAGATAATGGTACCCAACCTCACCCACCCAAACCACAGGCAAGACTGTGTAGATATTGAAAGAGCCGTTTCAAAAGAACGATACCTATTGTCAAACCGATTGTTGGAAATAGTTCTGTCGTCGCCTGAGCAAATACAAAGCAATATCGCGTCTGTCATACATCTTGTTTGCATTCTAACTAGCGTTCAGCAACCCTTATTTGCCCCCACCCTTCCCCCCATCCTTAAAAATAAAACGGAAACGAGTTTTTCGAACAACGTCAAAACGATCCGAGAAAAGGGTAAAATGTATGCGAAGCGAAAAAACTATCTCGTTCTGAAATGCATATTCAAATAAAATTTGAAACAAACCAATTATTTTATTTGTATTGACTTCAGTTTTACTTTCGCTCCTCTACAATTGCATTTCATTTGTATGCTGTATTTTTGTAGCTCGTTTAGTTACATAATAGTTATTAGTTTTATTTTTCTCGGGATATTTTTTAAAATGGTACATTTTAGGTACAAGTGGACCGGTAGATAATGGTCTCCTATTGGTCGAAATTTAACAGTAAGTATTTATATCGTTTAATTTTAATGAAATGCAGAAAGATAAAAAAAAAAATTTGTTTCTGAATATTGAAAAATTTAGTTCAAATAATTTATTACGATTCAAGACAGCAACTGTTTGAAGGTCAAGCAAAAATCCCGCGAAAAAATCATGTTTTATTTTAAAATTTATTTTATTTTTTTGGTTTTTTTTAAATGTTTAATTTTAAAATTTATTTTATTTTAATTTGTTATTGCAGCAGCTACAGAAACACGTACGTGAAAATTTCAACAGAATCTTATTAAGTATCATAAAATTCTTCACGTATTTAGATTTTGTAGAGTACAAAATTCGCAAATACATTTTTGCTTATAGATGTCATGGAACGCATTATTTCCTATATCAAAATGTTTTATAAGAGTTATATCCTCAGAGAATCAAGTTGGAGTAAAATCCTTTGTTCTGATCGTATCTCACCGGTGTTATTAAATTACGAGCAATATATAACTGCGAGTGTATGAATGTATGTAAAGTTTTCCCCCACTTCGCGTGATCTTACTTGGGGTAGCAAACAAGTTCGAAATTGTTCCACCGTTTCATTTAATACCTACGGAGCGCGTTTTATTATGAGCACCTCTTCATTACTTCTTGGTTTGACTCACAAAGTAGTATGAATTACTTAAGACACATTGTAAGACGAATCATCAATCCCGATCGATTTCTCTTGAACTAAGGAGACGAGGTTTGATGTACTTACTTCATATCTTTCCGTGGCAACATTGTAAAGGACATTTGAAGAACTAATACTCAAGAGAGGTCAAATCTTATTTGCAAAAGGTAACTTCTAACTATAAAAATATATCGGGCTACTTGTGGCTTTGCAATTTATTATTACATTTATTCACACTCTGACTTTTAATTCGATGAAGTAACTAACTTAAAATATTATAAAATAATAAAATTAATATAAAGAGCAAACCAATATTTATGTGCAATACCTTAATTATATATTTTTTTCGTTTATTTAATTTACCAAAATGACAGTTAAAAACATAATTTTACTGCATCAAGTTATAAGTCGGAGTACATATAGGTAAAATACCGATCATTTGGACTTGAGTTCAAAATTTAGTCTTTTGGTAGGACTGATGACTTGATGAGCCTTTACACTAGCATGATGCTAATTAGTAAGGGATATTTTTGGAACAAGAGCCGACCGAAATTAATTGCTAGGCTGAAATAAGATCAGCTCAAAGGATCCAAGAAGTGGATGCGGTAAAGTTAGTAAGGTCTCTGGTCCAAACTGGAAGGTGATACCAATTCAAACAGATCCTCTGAACATTCCCAATTACTGAGACAACATCCTTCAAGTTTGCAAGTTGTTTGGTATTTAGGGTCATCAACTATTTCAGCTGTCCAACTTCTCTAGAGTGTACCTATCGAAATGGGGCATCTATAAACTTTTGATTATGTTTCTCTGGGTGCAGATGGTGTATTACTTCGCTACTAGTGATTTGTGACAACAGGGTTCTAAGCGAAAATACATACATTTCATCATCATCCTTAGAATGTTTACTATGTTGTACTAAATTTAAATATGAACACGATTATTAGTTAAACCAGTACTTCCATGTGAAGCAAATCTTAGTTGAATTTAACCCTCTTGGAAAATCTGTGTCATGCACTTAGGCATATCAAAATAAGTTACCATTATAATCTTTATGTAATATCGATATAATTATATCTAGTACGCCATCTTAGGTGGTCCGCCATGTTGATTTAGAATGACGTCACACAAGTAAATAACCATGCATTGTCATCCAAAATGTGCTTTCAAAATTTCAGTTCAATCGGTTGAAGATTTTTGCTTCAAATTTGAGTTGCAAGTCTCTAATACTTTGTAATGTAAATAAAATTTTAACAGTCGAGAGACTAAACTCTCCACTCTCCCTTTTATGTGTAATTCGAGAGGTTTACAAACAGTCTCTAATACTTTGTAATGTAAATAAAATTTTAACAGTCGAGAGACTAAACTCTCCACTCTCCCTTTTATGTGTAATTCGAGAGGTTTACCAAACTCTGGACTTTTTATTTTAAGTCACCGTTAGAACCCATTCCAAATACCTGTCCCCAAAAGAATTGCTCCTAAAGTATTTTCACCCTCGCCTTAGCACGAAACGTACTCCTTACGGAGGTAACGTAATAAAAATAGCTACTTGTCCCGAATAACATGAAAGTATAATGGGGCTACAAGAAAATAAACGTATAACCCCACTCATGTCCCGAGCACAACAAAACGGATGTCTTTATTTGCGTCGTCGGTTTTGGTGAAACTCTTTAGATTTACATTTCTGAGTTGACGGTATCTTTTATGTCACCGCGTGTTGACAGTATTGTGTTGCGCTTCTTACGGGATGTGGGGTGCTTCTACACATATTCGGGTCAAGTCGGAGCGGGCGATATCCGATATTCCTAGCGAATGCTTGTTAGCGATTGAAAAAAAAAAAAAAGTGAGATATTTCGCTTTTTTACTCCAGAAACGACAGCAGTTTTTCATTATTAAAATACCAGGAAAACAGGTCTTATAAGACGCATGAAAAATTCATTAATTTCATCTAAAATTGAAGCGCAGCTGTAAGTGTAACCGACCTATTTTCAGTGGATCTTTCTCGCAAAATTTGATTTGAATAAAATAGCAAAGCAACGCATTGCTTTGCTGCATAGGTCTCAATTTCTTTTCCGAAGCACATACATAAATGCTTGATAAAAATTCGCCATAACTCTGAAAACCCTAACATATTCATCAAAACTCTTAGAGTAGAGCCTGTGCAGACCACAGAATACATTACAAGTATCTCTGATGTGTCGACGCGAACGAATGTGAAGACACCCGCGCCAGGGACATCCACGAACGTACAAAGTTGTATAATGAAAAATGACTTCAACGATTTAACTGATACGAACTAAGTTTGAACGGCGCATCTCTCGGACTAGCCGGTTTCCATTTTCTACGACACAATCTCCTTTTGAAAATAAAAATATATTGTTGAATTTGAAACGGTACAAAATGTAACAATGTTTTCACTGTTATATACTGAATACTATATTGTTTAACAACTGATTAGAAGTGTTTACGACTAACCATTGATTAAGAGATAATAGATACTTTAAGATACAAAGGTCACCAGTTTCTATAGGGGTTCTTTTCTTAACACGTAACGTATCGAAGGAGTATAGTAGTATCTACTCGTTAAGGCACCATGCACAATGCACATACACATTCTACGCAGTAGCACGTAAGCATACTAGTTTCGACCATTTGCAACTAGCATAAAAAATTGGTCAAGTGCGAGTCGGGCTCGCGCACTGAGGGTTTCGTACTATCAAGACCAATTCTGAAACACCCCTGCCCACCAAATTCAAAAACGAGCAATAAATTGCGTTTGTTGTATGGGAGACCCTCTTAAGTATTTGTTTTAAATTAAATGAACTGTTTATTTTTAAAGTATTTTGTAGTATTTGTTGTTATAGCGGCAACGGAAATACATCATCTGTGAAAATTTCAAGTCTGTAGCTATCACGGTTCAAGAGATGCAGACTAGTGACAGACGGGCGAACGGACAGCGAAGTCTTAGTAATAACAAGGTCCCGTTTTTACCTTTTAAAACTGTGTAACTATATAGACGTCTCATTACTAGTACATACTTCTGTGCTAGTTCAGTTATTAGTAGGCATAACTGAACTAGCACAGAAGTATGTACTAGTAATGATCATGTTTATTACGCATGCAAATCATTTTGAGTGCATTCTCTAACACGATGCTTTTTAGAAGCATGTGATTGTGTATCTGTACCTCAATACTGGATACCTCAATAGCACTGAGCAGACCAGACAAACTCGATAAGCGTCTTCCACGAAATACGCTACGTTTCAAGACTCCTCACTCGTGCCGCGAACGGGTCCGCAAACCACAATGTAAACAGAGGGCCCGTACTCGTAGAGTGGCCATTGTGCCCCGTACACTATACTCGACCTATTCAGGATCTATTCAGTCGGATCAGCCGAGGGGTTCGGATGATTATGTGAGCATAAGGGGAGAATCCCTTTTTATTCACTTACTTTCATGCTTGCGATTATTAGATCAACTTCAGATACTTATATTTTTTTTATCTGGAAAACTATCCGCTTTTTCTATTTATGGCTTTATTCACGCTACGCGTCGGTTACATTTCGTGAAGTGAAATGTTTAAAAAAGAGATGGCATTTACATATACTTATAAGCATACGATATTAAAAAAATTTACACTATTGACATAGACATAGAGCGTAAAATTGAATGCAGATCAAAGCGACTATAATTGTGAGATTAAATTTACTTAAGCGCATTCAATTTCACACTATAAACCAACAGACGTAAAGTTAATTATTCAGTGTTATTTTTTTTTGTATTTCTTGTTTCACATCATACAGCGTGTGAAAACGTTACTTAGGAATAGCCTCCATATAGGCCAACAGTAGTTGAGACTTACATTGTCTTTTAGGAGAATACAATGAAATACAGTTATATATAGGTACGCATATATTCAGTGTATATGGCCTCCGCGCCGTTGCTGGTACCTACCGGTAGTTTTACGGACTGGTCTGATCAGCTAGTTATAGTATACAGTAACTACAAACAAAAAAACTAGCCAATAAATCATATTTTGAATTTTGTTTTATCTAATAATCGAACCTAGGACTAAACACAGCAATAAAACATGCTCACTACTAAGTAGACCAATATGACAGTCATTAGTTATAAGACCACCATTTTAAACAACAATCTCAGTTAGACGGTTAATAAAATTTACTTCTTACAGTATTCGTTTCAATAAAATTCACAATGAATCGATAGTTACCAAGTCCTAACCACTCTTAACATCGTAACTTCGTGCTAAGAAGTAATCAAGTGGTGTTCGTAATAAAATACTCGGCGCAGTTACTACATTTAAACGGTGTAACAATTTCGAACACATTAGCTACGCAAGGCGTATCACGCGATGTGGAAAAGCTTTGTATAAGTACCTACTTCTTACGATACTCTTTTGAGGCTAACACCGTAGAAGTACGTATCAGAATAGCTGAAGACGCTTAACGAAAAGTATATAAGCTAAGTAATTAATTTAGTCATATAATTAATAACTTCATTAAAATCACTTAAAAAAACTAACAGTAAGTATAACGGCATGAACTCTATATTTTTTCGCATCTGGCTAATAAATATATCTCGGTAACGTATAGGGCCTGATCAATTATAACCAAATTATTGAGCTGCGAACACTGAAAGCAGCTTTGAGAAGAGCTGTATTTTAAACAAGCTACTCGTTATCAGGGCGAATTTGCTTTCTTTAATGGCAGTATATTTTTGACGCACTGCAATGTTGGTACTTATCTGCAATCCCATTTGTTGATAATATAAGTGACGATGCACCCGAAGATGTTCTAACTTGGTAGAGATAAATTACCCAGAGCGCTTCATTGCTTGGCAGTACATCATTGTCATTAGGTATATTGAATAGCCTGTATCCATCAAGTTAGTAAACGCCGTGCACATTTAATGGTATTAAATAATTAACCAATGGCAACCAAATCCTCCCACCAGACAACAGTTACACAACCAGAAGAAAAAAAGTTATGACGGTAGCCATAATATGCAAAACCATTGTCAGAATCAAATGTAAAGGGGTATGTTGTATTTCTAGTTAAAATTTATGAATACATGTTTAAGCTTCCATTTAGTTTAAAGTTAGTTATTAGATATAAATAGTGCAACAGTTTCCAACTCAATTGCTGCGCAAGCCAGATCACGCGATGTGGCAAAACTTTGCCTTAATTGCTGCATATCGGTCGTAATTTCATAGTCTATACTAAGCTCCGATAGCAGCAATAAATTGCTGAGTAATGTACAGGTGGGAATTTACTCATATTATGTATCGCGAACTAAGGAATTTCAGCATTAGCAAAGATACATAGGACAAATAGATTCTGTTTCCACTGACTTAAATGCTCTAGGATCCAAAATGGATCAATTCTTTCAATACTTGATAACTTTATAGAAGGTAATGGAAACTCTCAGCTAGGCAAGTCCCGTCACGAAGTTTTCCTTCACCACTGTTAAGAGTATAACCTGGTTACTAAGAATGGGTTGAATGAAAAATCCAATACCGCAACCTTAAAATATGCTGGGCCAACACTTAACAATATACTCTTGTTGTAGGAGGTGATAATATAGCAACTCCCCTGTTACGGATCCGATCTTCTGTCCTTTACTCCTGTCAAGTCGACTTCACACTTTCCTTATCATAGCTTTCTGTTTCTACGCAAACACCGGGTATATCACGAAGTATTAGAAACAAAGCCATTTGTCCACCACAGCCGTCACTGGATTCATTGGGATGTCATCCGCATGACCACTATTTCGATGGCATCTCTTAATTCTCGGTAAAGTCGCGGACGTGTGGCTGCAATAGACGAGCGGCCTAACCCCTCAATACAAGGCAAATGAGCCTTCATTTGTGCTAAATTTGGATAAAAGCAAAAACGTAACACCCGGCACATTATTGTGTACCAGATCTCATCAACGTCAACATAATTTTAACAACTTTCCCTTGACTGATGGACGTTTTTGTGCCCTTTGCCTGGTGAACGTTTTTCAATAAAGTACCTACCATACCTCAAGTGAATTAATATACGACTTCCAGCTTAGTATGCTTCTATTCCTCAGGTGATCGGTTTTATAGGACGTACCTGAAAAAGAAAATGGATAGTGTTAAAAAAATTAAAATTCCTCTTCGAGCAATAAAGGTGACTTCCCTTATGGATAGAATAAGTTTTCTTTGATGTAAGTATAGAGTAGGTCAATGATATATTATATATAGTGTAAAATATCATTGGACTAGGCATAATTTTGTTTAATAACTGCAGCCAACGTTGAATTTCCCGTACAGCCAAGTGTCTGTATTTCTGAGTGGTACTCGTAATACAAGGAACCTCGTTGAGAAGTTTTGAGCGACTCCCATTGAAAATACATTATATTTCTGTTAGTGCGAGATCGTGCCAATGTCGCCGCCTTGCAGTTCTGCTCAAATGAACACATAGTGTCAGTGTAGGAGCTGCTAGAGCTTTTTAATGCACTGTTTAATCATATAAATACCAAAGTATTCTGCAACATATAGTTCCAGAAAAATTAAAACTAACAACTAGGACATCTGGAAGAGATCCTCATTTGTAGCGATTAGATGTCCTTGTCTCTCTATGTTTGTGTGTTTTGTAATTCTCTACTTACAAAATAAATAATCCATTATTTTAACTTTTTTAAAATTCAGTATTATTTTCAATTTACAAAATAATTCGATGTCGCTAATAATTCTGTGTAACAAAACATGTACGAGCGCAAGGTTAGTAACCTTTCAACCCCTAGACAGGGTAGCGAGCGTTACAGGATAATTAATGAACAGCCGTACATCTATAGATGTCAAAATCATGACAAAAAAGATATCATGATAAATATTGTTCATTTGAATACACAAAGTACCAAGTTATAAAAATGTTACTGGTTTTAATGAACCGAGAGCATTCTGGTAGTTTTTATATAACCTTGTATAATGTATTCAGCCGGTAGCGTGCCACACCCGTCACGAAGGGTCTTTTTAGAGGGTCTTGTCAGCGGCAGACCGGTCTTAATGTCAAAGATTTTATGAAAAACTGGCACAGTCACCTACCCTGGTTAACATTAGATATTCAAGCAACCACTTGGCGCTAATAGTCCGCCTAGTGACGCTAATAATAGTCCTAAAGACCGGTCAACATATCGTATCTATTCTAGTTTTGAAGATTTTTTAAACGTTTATTGTATTCAATGTAAATTGATTATGTTTCAAATAGTTAAGTACCTACGGTAAGTGTAAAACATACTCGTAGGTACTACTTATTGTTGATCTTTGTAAGCAAGTTTATCAGGGTTTTTTTGTCTTTTATAACTCTTCATCCCATCAGCTCTTTTACTAGTATGGCGCAGTATTGGCTTTCCTCTCGAGACTTTTCTGTTGTTTTCACTCCACCCCTTTCTCTGTGTTGAAATATTTCAATACAATTCCAAGACGACTTGCTTTTATTAAATTGCATATTTACAGACTTCCGTAATATTGAATTAAATTTTCATGAAAACTGGAATTTCAGTTGCCTTAGTATTATTACTTATATCGCCTGTAATGCAAAAACAATAATAATTAGATTAATTATAGTGACTCTCTATTTGTCTACTGTTTACATAGGAGTTTTATCATCAGTCACTATGGGTACACGACAACATGCACTCCTACCTACGTAAAGAAGTTAGAAGCCTTCATGGCCAAGTGGATAGATATCTATTACTTGACATAGGCTTCTTAAAGTCATCCCTAAACAACACTACAAGAGAGCTTTACTAAAGACAAAAAATATTGTACGAACACGTGAAACGTCTATGCCTAGTTCTATTGTACGGACCTGTACCTGTACGGATTCAAACCACCACCTTGGATAAAGAAGAATGATCAGAGGTGGACATATGGACACGTCAAACTTATAACACCCCTTTTGCGTCTCTCTAACGGTCCCCCGACGATGCGACGACGCTTGAATTAAAAAATATTTGAACGTACTTAATATTATATTGTGACGATAATAATTATTATAATAGGTTTAAAATATTATTTGTTACTTTTATATTTTATTTTTTGTGTCGGGGGTTTTTAAAATTTGTATTTATACTTTTTTTTTTTTTTAAAGTAGGTAATAAGGTATTAAATATAGGGAAGGTATTAATAGTGATAAGTAAGTAACGTAGTTACTAAGTATAATATTAGTTTTCATTTACTAGATTAAGTTTTACCTTCCTACTCGTAAGTCTAGGTTAAATATTAGGTAGGTAGGTATTTGTTTTTTGCATTAGTTAAAGCAATTTATGTATGCCTATGGGAACGATAGGACATATGGAAGGTAGTCAGATCCCCTCATCAACTATTAAAGAGCTGATGATCTTCAAACGGCAAATCAGGACATGGTTACCTTACCATATACTTTCAATATCATTGAAGTAACACTGTACCAAATTTCGAATCGATAGGATATATGGAAGGTAGTCAGATCCCCTCATTAACTATTAAAGAGCTAATGATCTTCAAACGGCAAATCAGGTCATGGTTACCTTACCATATACTTTCAATGTCATTGAAGCTACACGGTACCAAATTTCGAATCGATCGGACATAAAGAAGTTAGTCAGATCCCCTCATCAACTAGAAAATAGCTGATAATCTTCAAACGGCTGAACAGATTTTCATGAAACATGGCTAAGAACACTCGGGATAAAATTATCTATGACACAAAATAAACTTCATGAAAATCGGTCCATCCGTTTGGGAGCTACGATACCACAGACAGAAACACAGATACACAGACACACAGATACACAGATACACAGACACGTTAAACTTATAACACCCCTTTTGCGTCGGGGGTTAAAAAGGCTGTAAAAAGAAAAGTATACGCCTTTACAACTTCGTAAATTCTAACTTACAAAATTTCTACCCGTATGTATAACAGTATCTTCAATTGCTAGAGTTGCTATATAACATGCGGAACGATTTTGTTGCAGCAGTTAAGGCGGTTCATGCGTTAGTATTATGCTTGAGTCAAAATTTACGATTTCCGAAGGAACTTAAAATAGTTATGTGTTCAATTATAGATTAGATAATTGAATTCATATTATTTGGCATTTCATAATCTAAAACTTGTCTCAAAAATATTTTTAAATATGTGAATAACTTTCTCACTAGAACAGTTTTTGTATAGGCTGTTTGCTAAAATAGCGGTCGACGCTCTACGCAGATGCAAGATATTTGCCATGTTTCTTAACACAAACTTATAACAATGACATATTTAGAAAATTAATAACATTTACTAAAAAGTGTCTCAAAAAAAAACACGATTTTCCTAGATTTTCATTCAAAAACCATAAACCAAAAAGTGCCATTTTTAGCATTTTTCGATAAATTAAACGTATTATTTTAGCATAAAATCCAAGATATTTTGTTATTTCTGAATTATAGTAATTTAACTCAATTAATATTCAATGTCACTGGTTATTTACTATTTTAATAAGTTGTATATTTATTTTACTATAATTTTTTTTGTAATGCCATAATCGACGCAAAATTGCGTCAGTGCGATCGAAATTCGTTTTTTGTATGGAGCGAAGCGCGATTCAAACCGTGCCGCATGAACGCTCTTAAGTTACCGCACACAAATAACAACTAGATAGGAATTCAAATGCACACGGCGGCCATAAAATTCAAATGGTTATTCGAGGCGGTCTTCAGTTAAATCTAACCAAAGCTCACGAGGAGCGTTCCGCAATAAACCAGCGCGCGCGGATTATATGGAACAACCGGGGCAATTTGTTGTTTAATCTAAAAACCGGGTTTAGGACTTAGCCGTAATGTATGTTCTGTGTTGAATTGTCCCTCCTTTAAGTGCCGCTAACTCAATTTACGTTATTGTTGCAAAATGCGGTGCTGTTTCGTTGTGGTTTTATTTTTTCAAATGGAGTAAATATAGACTAGCGCTTTAGCCATACAAGCAACTTTATTTATAAACGTTGTTCTGTTAATCACTGCTTTGTCTATATTCGTCAATATTAAGGAGTTGATATTTTTAAAGACAAGTGGAAAATTAAAAAATTTTAAAACACCCACGACTTTTGCAGACTTGTATTTGAAAAAGGATTAAATAACTTTTTTGAAACTCCCCGACTAAAGGAAAGTAAGAACTAAGAACCTATCAGTATAATTACAAATCCAAGAAAATCCGCCGGCGCTGCTGTGTTTTGCCTATGACGGTGTTGATGGTGCTGTTTATCAGTTGATGACTAATTCAATTTCTTGATACTTCTCATATACCGGCAGTTTATCAATACTTACTAATTACCTACATTAATTGATATTGGAAACGAAAATAGCAACGGCAGCTCCGACGGATTTTCTTGGATTTGTAATTATACTGATAGATTCTTAGTTCTTACTTTCCTTTAGTCGGGGAGTTTCAAAAAAGTTATTTAATCCTTTTTCAAATACAAGTCTGCAAAAGTCGTGGGTGTTTTAAACTTTTTTAATTTTCCACTTGTTTTATAGTTTTTCGATTAATATATTAATGTAATTTAAATTATATTATTATTAAAAAATGAAAATTAATCTTCAAACTAGCCATTAGCTCCTCTAGCAGCGTTTGAAGGCATCATCCCTTCCAAGTCATAAAGAGACGTTTATTGTGGCGCCCCCTGCTGTTCAATCACAAGAATAATTATCTACGGTTATCCAAATCGGTTCAGTCGTTTTTGTAATAATTGAGAACATTCGTTTGCACTGTAAATGTTTTTTATGGCGCCCCCTGGTGATCGATGTTCGTAACAACTATCTAAGAACCATCGCCAATGAATACCAAACATTATACAGGAAACTGCATCTAAATCGGTCAAGCCGTTTTTGAAATAAATGGGAACATTCGTTTGCAATATAAATGTATTTTATGGCGCCCCCTGGTGATCGATGTTCGTAACAACTATCTAAGAACCATTGCCGCTGAACACCAAACATTATACAGAAAACTGCATCTAAATCGGTCCAGCCGTTTTTGAAATAAATGGGAACATCGATGTGCACAAACGAACACACAAACAAACAAACAAACAAACAAAAATATTTTTGCATTATTGGTTTTTGTGAACAATTTAACATACAAACAAACATAAAATATTTTTAATAGAGTAATGTACAAACGGTCTCTCACCCTAAACGCATATACCCGTACTCCGTTCCGTCGTGGGTAAAAATAGCCAAGTCAAGGTCAAAGCTGTTTTATGTGGTCTGCGCAATACCCAAGTATACCGTTCATAGATCTAGCTCGGGGCTCACTATATGTATAATATATCATTGGCTCATACATTGATGAAACATCTATACTTTGAATTTTGAAAGAAGAAGACAAAGCATTGTTTTCTGCTGTGCAACGTTTATAAAGTAGAGTCTTAAGTTAAAAAAAAACAGTTAAGCATGTTTGTCTCGACGATGCATACTTATTCAATTTTAATTGAGGTACCCATTTAACACTTGTAGGAAAAAAAACAAATCATAAAAACAACTTATCGGATTCATAATCATCAAATATTTATCTAAAATATAATAAGTACCGATGATGAAGTTTGATAAAGCTATCTGTAACCAATACGCTGAAACTCACAACATGTCAACAAGCCGTGAAACAATCCCCGAGGGACTCCCGAAACTCGAAAAGCTTTTTAAAAGTTAAAGGGAGTTAGTTATTGGTATTTTATCCACACAAAGAACGAAACAACCAACCAGTTTAATATTTCAGGCAATTCGCAACTTCGATCACGTCCAAGTTTCCGATCGCAGCTCGCCTAATTGTTATCAATTTAATTACATAACTTATTTAATCAGCCTATGGACGTCCACAGCTGGACATAGGCCTTTCCGAGAGCGCGCCACCACACACGGTCCTCCGCCTTTCTCATCCACCCGCTACCAGCGACCTTAGCAGGTCGTCGGTCCAGCAGGCAGGAAGTCATCCTACGCTGCTCTTACCGGTACGTGGTCTCCACTCCAGAACACGTCTGCCCCAACGGATGTCGGTTACGCGTCAGATATAGCACGTCCACTGTCATTTCAGCTTACTAATCCGTAGGGCTATGTCGGTTACTTTTGTTTTCCTAAGGATGTCCTCGTTTCGGATTCTGTCCCTCAGAGAAAAACCCAGCATAGCCCTCTCCATAGCACACTGGGCGACTTTGAACTTGCGGATCAGGCCTATAAATGTGAGTGTCCACATTTCAACGTTATCAATTGTCCGTGTCCACGTTATAAATTCAATGAACAAATTTGAAATATCTTTGACATCTTTTTTGACATAAATTCCAATCACAATTTAAATATACGAGGGGTATTTCGGGTACTACAAATATGTGATCGCTTATTAACTCGTAAACAATTCGGCTCCTCAGCGGCGGTCCCGTAGACCCGTGCGTTAATGAATTCACCCCTTTAGGCACTTCAAATTAATTTGATTGGGTAGCGCATTTTAATTTTGACCCTCCGACGACAGTATAGATAACCCATTCAATTAAATATTTTGCTCCCCTTACTGTTTTCAATTGATTTTCCTCCATCATCACAATAGGATTTGAAGACTTGCAAGTTTTTAAGGGATTTAGAGGATGAATTAAAATTATAATAAGTTTGCCTCACCACTGAGTATTATTTGTAGTAAAACTTATACATATACCCTCGAGTCTCGTATTAGACGTTCGTGTAGCGTGGCTGTATGCTTTAAAACGCCATTAAAATTCAAAACACAGCCACCTCGTCCCGGCTCCACAGAAATATTTACTACCCACCATTTCGCGTACATTCATATGCGTTGCCCAACTTTGATTATGATATTCTCTGGAATATTGTTTTATTTCTACTTTTAAAGGATGCAAGATAAAAATATTTGAAACTACAAATGTCGAATTTTTGATACGAACCTTAGAGGCTTTTTACCTTGCTTTTACAGTCTTGCCTTCCACCTGTGAATTGATTTTATTTATTATCGTACATACCTACGCACGTTCCATTTGAAGAAGGCTGGAAGAGCATTGCAAACCTTCGTGATTCATATCAGAAACGTGGAAGAGGAACGGTTCCGTGCATTGAGTGTCGATCATATATTGTAGAGATGCCACCGCACTCTGTGTCTCAGTAGAAAGAACGAAGCAGCCACAAGGTTTTGGAGTTAAAACAAGAACATTGTCTTAGTACAGGTTTTTGTACGAATTTCGAGTAGACTCGCATCGCATAAGGGGTTAGCCCCTCTGACGTACACAGCACAGCCGAATATGGGTATAGAACAGCCGTTTAGCGAACGTTAAGCGTCATGATTGCACGTGACGGTCGTTAACGCGACGTCTGTGGTCCGCCAAATATTTACCTCTCGCTTTAAGAGCTGCACGTAAATCATACCATTCACGTCGCAACCAAGCGTCACATACGGCTTGACTGCAGATTTAATGTACCAGCACAAAGGCGCGAACGGAAACGGTTCGTATAATTTATGCAAATAAGTGTCTAAATAATAAACACATGCCCAAATACATCAGAAATTATGGAAAAGAAATAAAATTGATTAAATTACTAAAAGATCAAGACCTCGTTTCAAAAGCGTATTGTACAATTTGTGACTATTTCAAGGATGAAACGAATAAAATCTATCTGCTTACCCCTGTATAAACAGTGAACTGAACTGAAGTAAATTAGAAACTACTCTGTAGTTAAAGGTCAAATTTGTATAGGTAGTATGTGTACTTAGATATTAAAATCGTAGTAGTATAATCAACAGCAAATTCAGCCTTCTGATTGGCTTCTTCAGGATTCTGGTTCTGTGTTCACTTTTTTCACCCAATCACGGGGCAGATATCTAGCAATAGCGATTAGGATATATACGTTTTTAGTGTACAATCGGGAGCTAAACGGTTCAGAGAGCCAGCACCGGATATAAGTAAACTTACAGAAATGCGAATAGATTACATACATTAAACCAAATGACAGAATATTTTTTCAGAGACCAGTTGGATGGATTTCATATAGTAAAAGAATAAACAAATCCTGAGCTCAATTACAGACTAATCTGGTCGTTGACCCCTGTAGCTTGTAAGCGTTATATTTCGTTTGCTTACAAACAATGAGATAAGGGAGTAATATACAAGAATCCCGTCACGTTTAGAGCCGACGGCGGCGGGTTTAATTGAAATAATATTCCCGTGCCCGCGAGCCGAAAGGGATTGGGGGCGGAACGTGCGGCATTTCACTTGTTTTTTTCCTCTCTAGCGAGTGTGAGGTTTCGTTATCTTTGGGATAAATTCCTTCAACAGGTTATTACGATAGGAATATTAAATTTTTTTTTTACTCTATACAAAATAGTACTTGACCGCGATCTCACCTGATGGTAAGTCATGATGCAGCCTAAGATGTTATCGTACTAACTTGGAAGGGTATGTAACCCCCCCAACGGTTTCTACAAGCATCGCCCCGGAACGCTAAATCGCTTGGCGATGCGTCTTTGCTGGTAGGGTGGTAACTAGCCACGGCCGAAGCCTCCCACCAGACCACAACTGAGCCAATTTAAAAATTACAAAATTCCAAAATGGCCCGTGGCGGTAATCGAACCCGCGACCTCCCACTCGATACCAAGCGCGCCGCAACCGTGCCAGGGAGGTCGCCAAAACATTCGTCACCGTGATATTTAAAAGTGATGGTTAGTGGGTTTAAATGAAGCTTAAATGAGTGGGTTAGAGGCATACATACCTACCTAAGCATCAAATCTTGACTCATGACATTGTTTTGCTGCAGTAATTCACACGGATATTCTAAAGTTTGAATGAAAGTGTGCATTTGTACTCCTTCACGCCGCAACTTTTTAACCGATTTGGCTGAAAGAAGAATGGCCGAAGGCGGTATTATGTTTTCTCGTGAACCAAAACCAAAATATTCTAGGAAAATAAAATTATGTTTTTTAAGAACCTAGTGCCAATCACTATGGATTTGTTTTTCATTTGCTGAATTTAATATTGCACACAAAAAGTTACTTTCTTTTCAATGCACATTTCTTGTCATACAGATTTTATTGAAAATTACAACTTGTTTATTTGCATATTACTTTGGAATGCGGATGTTAGTTAAAAAAAACAATAACTTCAAAGTTAATGTGCAGATCGTGGTCTTTAAAAAGTTTGGATTTTTAATCAGAGTGATACGGGAATCCATACGTCCATGGTCATTAATTACCCTTTGAAATGGAGTTTGTTGTTGTTTGAAATATAAGAACCCTGAATTAAAAAAATGTTACATTTTGCCCCCGAAAAATCCATGGTTTCGGCGGGATTTGTGAAAACCCAAAATTCGCGCGGGCAAAGCCGCGGATGTCCGTTAGTAAGATGATAAAAATTTCATCCATTACACGTAAATGAAGTCATATCCTCACATGCATTCACATAAATAATACAAAACATTTAACTCGTATTGATTAATTAAGTAGCAATTTAATAACGGCGCCTTTTACAATATTACTGCGGCATTAAAACCGGCACAGAAATATTTTATCATTCTGTTTAAGGATTCACATGTTCACATGCATTAAGTACACAGAAAATAGGAGAAGATTTTTAAACCGCAGTAAGCACAAACATGTTTACTATGCTGTAACATCCCCCCTCCAACTGAATTTTGGTTATCTACCTGCTTATTTACCGTTAAACTATTGGAGATTTGTGTAATGCGGGAAACTGGGCTTACAATGGATTAATAAGACAAGTAAGATGCCAGTTGTATTTATTTAACAGAGATGTAGTTTAACACTCGTATTTTCCCCTCCTCTTTCATAAGAACTAAATGCAATATTATTATGGAATGTTTAATATCAGGCCAACATTTCCACATATAACCGTGCCCGGTTATTATTTCAATCCTGACCTGACGAACTTTTGACATGTTAAAAGCCTCTTGTTTTACAAACTTTAATGTAATTTGATGTCTGAAATGATATGGGTACCAACACATTTTGGGCACTGAATAACATTAACTAGCTCACACACTTTGGATACCTAATATATGCTTTCAAAACACTGATAAGAAAACTCAGGATAATGCCATCCGAACGGTTTACGCAAACCTTCTTCGTACAAGCAAACAAGGGCGGACGGCGCAAAAAAATGTCGCCATTTTATCAAAAATGCTTATTTTGCCACCAATAGTAAGGCCACGCTGTAGTTCGCTCAGAAGCCACCTACAGAATTTTGACAGATGGCTCTACTGCGTTTGCTGTACGAAACTGATTTACGTAAATCTTTCGCATACCCATATCCTGAGTTTTTTTATCAGTGGCGTAAAGTGAGAAATCTACGCACAAACACACACAGGTAACCTGTAACCAACACTGTGTGTTGTTGACGAAGTGATCGAGGCCAAATAATTAACGTATCAGTTTACAAAATAGTCTATGTTCTCTTTTTGAATCATGATCCTTGCGGTAGAAGACCGCAAAATAAATAATTAATTTGATCGCGCTAATACGGGGGTGAAACGTTTTGCCGGCGAGCTGGATTAGTGCGCTTAAAGCTCGCCGCCATAATGAGACACGCCGCAAGCGGTTAATTCCTCGCTCGCGCTAAATACGCTCGTGTTTCGTAGCCGCGCCGCGCTTATTTGTCGTTCATTTTGAACACTAGAATTTAAGAGGATCGAGATGAAATAAACAGCTAAGATCAAAAGCAGTCAATTGGAGACATGGATGTTTAATAATCAAGTAGACTAGGCCCTACTATATAATATAAAAAATAGCACAAATACGAAACAAAAACATTCTGCGAGCGAGCTGGATTAGTGCGCTTAAAGCTCGCCGCCATAATGAGACACGCCGCAAGCGGTTAATTCCTCGCTCGCGCTAAATACGCTCGTGTTTCCTAGCCGCGCCGCGCTTATTTGTCGTTCATTTTGAACACTAGAGTTTAAGAGGCTCGACATGAAATAAATAGCAAAGATTAAAAGTCGTCGCTTTTAATCTTTGCTATTTATTTCATGAATTTGTAAGAGCCAATAGATGTACAATATGAAACAGTTTAAACCTTGTCGTGTAATTAGCTACTGGATGCTTAAAGCTCGCTACGATAGTAAGATACGCCGCAAGCGGTCAATTCCTCGCTTACGTTAAATACGCTCATGTTTTGTCGTTTATTATGAGCTCTAGAATTTAAGAGGATCTAGATGAACTAAACAGGTACAATCAAAAGCCGTCAATGAGAGTCATGGATGTTTAAATTTAAGTAGAGTAGGCCCTGTTATGCTATATACGAACAAAACACTAATACCATAAAGTTATATGTAATGATATACTCTATGACTAATACGAAGCAAAAACATTCTGCGAGCGAACTGGATTAGTGCGCTTAAAACTCGTGCCATAATAAGACACGCCGCAAGCGGTTAATTCCTCGCTCGCGCTAATTATGCTCGTGTTTTGACGCTCATTATCGCTGTAGCTGTAGTTCTGATCCTTATGTCGTCCGAGATAAGGGTCGACCACCATATTTGCCGATAACTTTTCTGTTTAAGTAGTTTCAAGCAACCGGGCCTAAGCGTTATAAAGGTAGGGCCTAAAATAATAAACAGTTTAGACAAGCCCAAAAATAATAAACAAATTCCATGAGTCGTCCAAAAGTTCCAAAGTATGGAGTCCGCTGGTTCCTAAAGTTCATTCAATCAACGCTAATGAAAACCCGAATGCTCACAAGAGTCTATTTGAACAGCACTGTTAACAAGAGCACTTTTTGGTAATTTTAGCGACTTGATTAAACTGAATATACTAGTCGCCAATTGTGTAGCATTATTTTGGCCCAAACGTGGTGGAAATAATGGATGGAAATGTAAAGGTAAATAAATTGGCAGAGAGGTTTCGAGTGGCACGCTGCAATTTTATACCATAATGCGAAATTGTAATTAAACTGAAGTGCTTTCGAATTATGCCTACTGCTAAATGCGGCGAAAATCATCGTTCTCGTAATGAAGTGCGCTGTGCGTGTGTAATTTTTATGCATTACAATAAATATTACGAGTACCTACATTTTTAAGTATATTTAGTCGACATGAAAATTATTATGCAAATAAAAATCTTAATTTTTAGGTGTAATTTCACTCAACAGGCTCTTATGAAAACTAAAAAAATCCACTCCCAAGTTCAGAAAGCAGCTTGCACTGAGAAGAAATAGCAAGAAGCTCTGCTTTAGTTGGGGGATTCTAATGAATTAACAAACATTAGGTAGGTATATTACAGCAAACATTTTTTTCAAGCTAAAACAATGTGAAAGCACAAGAACCCTAATATATAAAATTCTCGTGCCAAATTTTGTTATCAATCTCCTCGAAACGGCTCGACCGAATATGATGAAATTTTCTGTGTATGTGCGTTAGGTCTGAGAGTAGGTCGTAAGGTACATTTTATTTCCCAAATGAGAAAACGTTTGCCGGGTCAGCTAGAAGGAAATATAAAATATATAATTATAAAACCTGCTTTTAATAAATGTAGCTTACATTTAGCATTCCCCTAGTCAGAGTCCGTACTCCGTAAAGCGAAGTTTCTAATATTCGGCCCATAAACTTGCCGATACAACTTCTGAAACACTGCCGCATTAGTGAAGTTGCGACTTGTGGCACTACATCTATTTAAATCGTAACTTCCAACTAGTTAAGGCCGATATACACGTGCATAAGTTGAAAGATCAGACCGCCAAGTCTACTCTGCTTAATCATTGACACCTATATTGATGCTTAATTATTGATTGATTTACTGATGATGAAGTAGAACTAAAGGAAAACACATCACCAGCCTCTAGATTGTGTGACGATTATGATAGCGATTAGCGATGAATACGCTGGACGATGATCATTTACTGTCAAGTTGTCAACGTAAAATAAACCCTGCTTTATGTTTCAACGAATTTAATAGTACCATTCACTTCGCCGTCTAGACTTTTCTAGTGAACAAGCGAAAATAAGTAATTAAGGATTCCGTGCTTGAGTTTGAACACCACTTAGTACATGTTATACCTACCTAGGAATATAAATGCCTAGAACAGATGGATTATATATGGACATGTTTCGAACGTACCTTTTTGGAACCAAATATAACTCGATCTATTCTTAAAATTGACATTGGTGAGAGGTGCCAGAGTATTATTATCACCGTTTTTCTCATGAACGTTATGAAGAGTTTTACCGGCTCGCTGCCGCCAAAGTATGCGCTGACTCGACATAGTGAGTGCGAGAACAGTACCGGTTAAACAGATACCCAGGAGTGGTTAAAGTGAGCAAAGCGTACTCCGCCTAGTAGAATAGCACTTAGTAAAAGAAGATAGGGTCAACACAATGATATACTAACGATAAGTAAAAGCTGGCTTATAATATGATGGAGAGGTATAGTGCGTCCTTAACGATGACAACTCGCGACCCAACTTGCGATCGAACTGTCAAGTCGGTTTCAACGTCAGCTGTCGCTGTACAATACTGTGACCGGTTCCGATAGTTCTGAGCTTGTGATTTATGTTACTATTTGAAATTCAAATAGCGTACTACGAGACCATCGTCCTAACGTTTTCAGCGCCCTCTTCTATGACTTCTGGGGAACTAACTCTCGGAGGTCTGCACCTTTTTTATCGCCACGGGCTCGCACCACTCTAAGATCGACCACCAACGGGGCTTCCGCTACCTCGCGAACTCCTGCGGTCTTCGTCCCCTGAGCGCTTGCGAGCGGGCGATAATGGAGACGAAGACGACGACGCGGCGTTTATACAATCGGAACCCATCCACTCGCAGGGCGGCGACATAATTCTGACCGCGCGGGCCCACCAGACCCCATCAGGCCACAAGCCAAAAAGGCGAGACCTTAGCCCTTAACCGGGGCTAAAAGAACAATACCGGTGGAGCGCGGCTCCCCCACGAAACAACGCCTTGGTAAGGAGGCAAGCCTCGAGGCGCGTACCCTCACGGAGAAGACTACACACAGGTTTTTGTACACACTAAAAGCAAACACTTAACCGCAATCTTACAGGATGTTAAGATACGATGCAGCCGAAGAGGTTATTGTCGTAACTTGGGAGGGAATACTAACCCCCTAGCGATGGACCTTTCCATACGTTTATTTCCTTAAGATGTTTTGCTTTCATTATGTTATGTTTACTCTGCCACACACGTATAATAGCTCCGAAATGTCAGAGGTACATAATATGCCTGTGGCCGAACCTCGTACCGACGAATATAAGGCTGCCAGTCCACCGGAGCGGAGCGAGGCAGCGGAGCCGAGAAACGGACGCGGAGCGGAGTTGGGTACTGTGTCAGTCCACCGGAGCGGAGCGAAGCTGCGGAGCGAAGCGAGAAAGTAATGCGGAGCGGAGTTGCTGTATTTTTCAATATACGGAGCTGGCAGCAAGTACGCAACGAATGATTTCGAGCTCCCGGCGGCGGGCGATTGGTTTAGTTGATTCTCCACTCCGTTTACCGGTTTTACATGAAGTTTAAAACTAGCTCGCAAGTCCCTGTCCATTTTAGAGGAGCGGAGGTTTTGTGCAATCCTACTGGTTAATATTTCTCCATTTCTCGGCTCCGCTGCCTCGCTCCGCTTCGGTGGACAGGCAGCCTAGGGCGTAAGCTATCACTGCTACATATAAATACGTATATCCTTCACAATACACACAAAAAATTCTTGGCGGTCATTGTACGAGTAGAGGCTGTTGTAACTTAACGTAATGTGTTTGCTTATAGGTTATAAATGTGGCACCTATACATTGTTTGTTCTCGCTGGTCATTTGTATGCTGAGCGGTTATAAATTCATTCCCTCTATTATCCGTAAGGGGACGCCCTTATACAACGCCCGTGTGTACAGCGTGTTCTGAACTCCATATATCAATTATTATTATTGGCACCGATATGAACCTAAGGATGAGCCCATCTGAACATTTTACCGTAAAACTTTTTCAATTCTTCATATAAGAAAAACAAACTATCTGACGATTTATAAATAGGTCGTCGCTCGCGCTCCGACTAGATAGAGCGCATCGTGAGTGGGGAAACTTTTTCTTAGTGTGAGTGTGTCGATTTGACATTTGTATGTTGCACGGATGCTTATAGTGTGTGGGAAAAATTGTGGCGCGACGGTATGCGAATTTTGACGGAGAATTTATTGCCGCACTTTTGAAGTGGCGTGCGGCCTCTTAATGCTATCTGACAAAATTCCCTTTAAAGGTAAGCGTCCACCTATCGGCATCGCACGCATCGCACGCATCGCATCATACGGATCGTAGTATTCTTTGTATAGAAAGTCAAACAAATGCGTCCACCAATCCGCATCGTACGGATCGCATAGATCAGCTTATCGGCAATGCCGACGCTCATGCTCCGAGGGGCAACTTTTGCGATGCGTGCCGATGACGTCATACGGAATGCCGATCAGTGGACGCACAGCGCGCGCGCTCGCTCCGCATCGCCGGTCGCCCGCCAGATATTATTATATTAAGTTTCCTTTTTCTAGAGTTCTTAGCTTTTTCTTCCTCTTCTTCAGCTAACAAATAAGCAATTACGATAGTTTCTTCTTCGTTTTCTTCCATTATCTCACAAACAACACGTCAACACGTACCACTAGCCACTAAAATCCGTATGAAAATGACGTCGGCAATCCGACTACTAGAGGTTGCGTCAGAAAATGCGATTGGTGCCGATACAGTGGACGCATAGTACAAAACTGGTCCGTAGGATGCGATGCGTGCGCTACGTACGATACCGAAAGGTGGACGCTTACCTTTATACGCCACAATGTGGAAAATACCGTCCCTGTGGAAATGCGCGTACGGACTAATAACAAAGTGAAGTGTGGCGTAGATCGCGCTCCATAAAAGATACTGCGGTCGGCTTACTACTGACAGCGTAGGTGTCAAAACACACTTTTTTGACACCAGGTAAACTGGCGACATTATTTCGCGCGGTCTGCGGGGTAGTGAATGCGTATTGTAATTGGACTTGTATTCGTTTTTATTTACTTTGTGAATGTAATGATCCTCTTTTTGCTTTATAGATGACGCGGAATGGATGGTTGACGATGATGATGTTTCTATATAATCTACAAGTACAATAACCTATTAGCTCATAACATTAAATTACCCCCAACGCGGTCTCTCTCTCCTGCGCTCTAACTACATCGAATATTAATTAATATTTACATAATTTTCTATTTCCCTGTTAATAACGGTAATGGCTCCGTCCCACCGATCTCTAATGCCGGACGCAATTCTTTTAAGAATAATTCTTTGTTTGCGAAAATTCCGAGAAGTCGTTTTCGCCAATAACATTGAATTACGACCTCCAGTTCGGACACAAAGGGGACGCTAATTATTCTTATTGCTATGCATAAAGAAACCTGTTTTTGTGAGAAACCATCCAACTAATTAAAGTGAACGAACGGTGGTTTTGTATAAACGAATCCGAGGAAAATTCTGTTAGGGTTCCTCAACTAGTAATAGAAAACCCTGTTTTTTTTTTTACTAAAGTCTCTTTACTAAAGATCAAGCCTAAATGCTTATTACTTAGTAACTTAATTATGACTTTCTTTATTGTATATAGACTTGCGCTTGACGACAATCATGCCTGATGGAAAGCAATGATGTCTAACTTACCACCGTACCCTTAGGTCCCCTTAAGTCAGTCTTAAATAATATAAAAACTTATATAGAAGAATCTGCCTTACTATTATACTGTTATATTGTAGGCACTTTGTTCTTGTGTCCTTGAAGATGCACTAGCATTAGCACTAAGCACAGTACTTCACATTTACTCACACTTACGGAAGTCAAGATAAGTATATAGAATGTGAATCAAATTTATAATCGATTTATTTTATCATAATTGAAGATAAGCGCGCTCTATTGAGGTTTAAGGAGCAATTTTAAACACAAGTTTGCCTTTAAGTCGTAGACATAAGTATTTATCATATTTTCGAATTCAGTTAGGAAAGTACGGAACCTTTTCAAAACGAGATTCGTTCTCGCACTCGACCGACTTTATTTATTCGTTCTCGATTCATTCTCCTTTTCATGTATTTACATTTATTTTGATTCTCTTTTGCCCAGCGGTGTAAAAATGTTGCATTTTCGAATTAAAATGGTCTGGTGCATTTGCGAGGCACAGACATAATTAATTTAGCATTTCTACCACATTCCTGTGTATCGTTTGTTTTAGTATCACATAAGGCAAGTTCAAAATCCAAGTATTTACTCTTTGCTATTAGTATTTATGCAGTGTATAGATATTTCAATCCACGAAGACGCACCCCACTCTGTCAAAATCGTTTGTTTCATTAGATTCGTATGGAGTCTGACTGCAGAGTGGGGCGCGTCATCGTGGATTGAAATATCTATAATCCTTTACCTAAATATAAGTAATAGCGATGTGACTTCTGTGTAGGATGATAAATGTTTTTGTGGTGAGCATGAATGTTTTCCAGTGTCTGGGTGTTTTCCTATATTTATGTATATGTGTCAGTTACCTAGTACCCATAACACATGCTATCGCATACTTTGTGGCTAGATTGCGATGTATGTAATGTCCTGCTATATTTATTTATTTATTTATTATAATTTTTTGAATAAGACTTTGGATCTCTAGAGCTTGTGTAGCCACATTGTAGTCTATGCGATATCTCAAAAATTAACATGGCTCTAAAGGTTATCCGAATTAACCATAATATTATAGTTACTCGTATTAATGAGGGTTTTAAAGCCTCTCGAGATACTATACACAATTTTGCTAGTAGATGAGGTGCCAAAATATAAACACCGATAAAAAAAATATCGTACATCGATAAAAATATCCTCGATACCGTTTAATTTATTTTTTATCATGCATCGCAATAAATATGTCACACTCAAACAGGACAGATCAGAAATTGATCGTCGACATTTCCAAAGATTTCCTCAAACAGCTCTCTGTGCCACACGGATCCAGGTTTGTACGTGTAAACGTTATAGGCTAGGAGCTATAGTGGGAAATGATGAGGTATTTGTAAAAAGCTTATTTGTCTGAATGTACCTGCTGACCAGTATATGTATATGTAACCTACCATCTATACCAGAAACAGTCAGTCATATCACCTGCGATAGAATTTTTAAGAACATGACTATGAACTTAACGTTTTTCTTCTACGTTTCTGATACGAACCGCTAAGGTGTGGAACACCCTTCCAGCTTCCGTGTTCCCAGCCAAATACAATCTGGTTGCCTTCAAGAGAAGAGTGAATAGGCATTTTCTAGGCACGCGCGCTCCACCCAAGATCTCATCATTTCTGTTCATCAGACTTATTGTAGTCAAGCGCAAACCTATCAATTATTATAAAGAAAAAAAATGCTAGTCAGTAGTCACGCCGTTGACGGAAACTACATGAAGTTAGTTCATTTAGAAATTTTGCACAACAAAATTGACACCTTTGAGTATCATTCAATTAATTTTTCGTTGATATTGACACATCCTGTATTCATCTAAATCTTTAAAGACATCAATTTAGTTGCAATACATAACTTACAAGTTGAGGTATTTACCAGATGAAACTTGAGTTGCGAATTTCAGCAGTCTGCTATTAACGGCGTACAAGCCGTATTAAGTGATTTTGAATGAAGTTTTACGTAAACACTATAAAGATAATTACTTTCAAATTTAAACGTAATGTATTTTGGGTCTTTAATCTAAAATCGCTTAGAAGCAGAAACACGATTGGATAAAATTTTCTCGATAGAAAGTTCTCCCAAAAATTACTCCAAAATCTCAGTTTTCCTGTTTTTTATCTGAAACTACAATGGATGTAATTGTAATTTTTGTTTTAATGTGTCGGTAATAACAATATCCAAAAACGCTTAGAAACCAATTTTTGATAACTGGCTTAGTTTTTGAGTAATTAGGTAAAAGGTCGTTTTTCTGTTATATTCTTCCGCGACGCTGCATGTCGCACCTAGCAATGTATCCGTGAGAGTGAGAAAGACAAAAATAAATTCAATATCCCCTTAACCGTCATACATTCACATTAACAATACTTTTAAGTAAAGGAGGCCGGCAGAATCCCATACATGTCTGGGCCAAAAACGTTACAGCAATGATTCTTGTGTTATTAAATAGGCAAATAACTTACATTTATGTAACAAGAAGATTTTTTTATAATTCTATGGGAATCAGGAGGAAAAAAATATTTTGATAGACTTAGGTTAGGATGAAAATAATGTACTCTGAGAACCATTACTAAGACGAAAATGTCTACATTGGCTTTCTCCACGGATTTGTTTATCTGTGGAGACACAAACGTCATATGTATAATGATGTTAAGAGTTGATACTGCAGTCAAGTAGGTAGGTACTAACTGGTTACTTAACTGGTTAGTAGCGATACCACAATTAACACAATTCATCGTCCTATCGTTGAGCGAAATCGGTGTCCAAGAAAACAAGCAGAGGTCGTTCGCAACAGAAAAGGTAATCGAAGTTCAAAAACTAAAGCCAAAGTCCTTAAAAATAGAGTACGTAAAAATCATGAAAACACATCCGTAAGCGCACGAGTACGAAAACGAATCTGTGTTGGTCTGTGAACGAATGACGTATGAATTATGAAATGTGAATGACAATTGAGAATTGACAATGACAACTGACAGTTATTTTTTAAAGATCGAAATCCATAGACACTACGCAAAATCTATAATTCATAAAATATCGTCGTTATTGTCTAAAATCGTTATTAATCTGTGCTATTTATATTACAAATAATATTTTTATGAAATTCTTATGAACATTATATCACATTAATCGCAAAAACGTTGAATTATTTATTATTTTCATTACTCTCAAAATGCCTAGAACCCAGAGCCACGAACCAAGGACAAAAAAGACTTTAGAATATGGCAATAAATAGTTTTATTTTATGCAATAGTACGAATGATTATGGATCATGATTTTAGCACATTCCCATAGAAAGTTACTAAAACTTATAGTGATATAGAATCAGAAAAAAATCTACTATTTTTTGGTATATATGGGGTTCCAGTAACAATTTGGCCCATTTTGGCCGACCTCCTTTAAGGAAGAATTATGCTAGACCGTTTGAACTTTCATCAATAACTAGTTCAAAAACCCCACTGTTCCCGCCGGCTCCGCAGCTATTGTGTGACGTCACTCCAAGGAAATGAGAAAGTTATCGGCACCTAAACCATCGGAGACGTTATCCTAATACGTATAAAATCCTTGTATAATTCAATTTCACCGAAACCGGGGGCGCAGAGTGGAAAAATTTATGGTTAAATCCCTATGGGATCATGGGCTTATTTATGGATGGATGCCGACCGAGAAAAAAGACTAAACAGTAAGTTACTTTATTCCGTGAGTTGTTGTTTCGTTTTGTAAGTTTCGTAAACTAGGTATTTAATATCTTTTATCGAAACGTACTCTAATACTTATACTCATTTGGTTAAAATAAAAATTGTGGTGTCTTTTGTTTAGGTACTTAAATCTAATTTAGGATCCGCCAAATAACTAGCGGAAATTATTTGGCAATCATACTGTACTATGCGCAACTATATTCGTACCCTGTAATTGGCAACTAGACCTACCCTGTAATTGGTAACAAAACGTACCCTGTAGCTGGCAACTATACGTACCCTGTAATTGGTAACTATACGTACCCTGTAATTGGCAACTATACGTACCCTGTAATTGGCAACTATACGCACCTTGTAGTACTCTATAATTGGCAACTACACGTACCCTGTAATTGGGAACTATACGTACCCTATAATTAGCAACTATACTTACCCGGTAAATGGCAACTGTATCTACGTACCTACCCTGTAATTGGCAACTATACGTACCCTGTAATTGGCAACTATTCGTACTGTGTAATTGGGAACTATACGTACCCTGTAATGGGCAACTACACGGACCCTGTAAATGGGAACTATACGTACCCTGTAATTGGCAACAACACGGACCCTGTAATTGGGAACTATACGTACCCTGTAATTGGCAACTACACAGACCCTGTAATTGGGAACTATACGTAAGTACCCTGTAATTGGCAAATACACGGACCCTGTAATTGGGAACTATACGTACCCTGTAATTGCGATCAATTGTATAAAGGAGGCTTAAGAGTAGTTTTTTCAATAATATAGCACGACATTATTGTTCAACCAACCCTTTCGCTAAAGCTGCCTATTTTATCTGCCTTGGAATGTTTTTCTTTACCGTGTAATATTTTTTGTAAGGGGAGGCATATGACACACGTACCTATATCGTAACAATAGCTTTTAGTCAACTACGCGTGTCGAATAAAATACATTTTTGTGAATAAATCCCTTTGATGTATAGGCCTGTGGAGAAGATATACGAGTATTTCAAAGGAAATATATTTATATTAAAATTAGGTAAATAGTTTCAAGAATATCTTTTGTATAAAAAGAAAATTCCTGCCCGATTCATCTTACCCAGACCTAAGATATAGTTACTTAGCTGAAACAATCAAAATTAAATGTTAAGAATATTATGTAAGTAAAGTTTCAATATATAAACAATGTTATTTTGTATCTTTATAAATAAATGATTACCGTCAAAGCTAGAACTTTAAAAAGATAATAAATACTGGTGCCCATGAAGACCCTTGCACGAATAAATATAGAATGAATGGGACGGAGGAATGAAACGTAGTTCATTGCGAACAGGTAACAGATATGATAAAATTTTAATTGGATTCACAACTTACAATATTGGTTTCACTGGCACTGACAAATGAGCTTGAGTACGGTCTTCAATATTATATTCAAGCATTCATTATAATTTCTATGGACTAATATTTTAGTTCAAATGGTTCGCAAATAAAGCGCACCCCTAACAAAATTAAAAGTTACTTTCAAATACAAGGAATTTTCAATAAACTGTTGTGTCCATGATTGTTTAACGTTGATGATTGAAAAATCAGCCATAAAACACCATCAGATGGAATTGCAATAATAACTTAAAAAGTGTTTAAAAAAATAATTTCGGAAGTGTTTGAATATTTTAATTACGCTATTTTAACCTCGTATTTTGGGGACAGAGAGTGGGACATAATAATGATATAGTTAGAATTGTCTGTAGGGAAAAAATGGGTTGATGTATTTTTATAGGTAAAGGTAAGATTGTTTCAACGGAAAAATAATCAGAAAATCCGTGTAGAATATTTACAATTATTCTCCATTATTACAAGCGCTACGTGAGGCATCTTATCCATTCCGCATGATGTCACGCAAACAATTCCCCATTTTACTAGAGACAGTTTAATTTGTGACTTTGCGTTAGTCAGTTACGTTCCTAGCATTGCCCGTAGTACGTACGTTACTTTCGGTATTTTTCCCTTTTCTCCCGTATCTGTCTCCTCGCGTCCGTCCCTGGGACTCGGGAGCGATTCAATTTAAAATGTCACTCCAGTCGAGACGGGAATTTTCACTATTCTCGTACATCTCCGCTGCTTTAGCCACTTGGTTACTTTTATGCTTCGTTTAGACCAAACTTATTACAAAATAGTAAACTTATTATAAAAAGGGCTAGTATAGTACGATTCACGAAAGATGACCACAAATGGCGGCCCTATTTTAGGTCTCTTTGGACTTATCTAACTAATATTATGGTCTTATTTAACTAATATATGGTAATTATTTTGGCTTAAGTCTTTTCTTCATGAGTGTACATGAAGAAAAGACCCGCCATTTGTGGTCATCTTTCGTGAATCGTACTATAAAAGTTATTAACAGAGTCGTTTTCGGTTACTTAGTATACAGATTGTATGGCAAAACTGAAGTCTGAAATTAATGAAATTACTTGTCACTGCTGATCAATTGAATTATTCGATTTAAGGACGGCCTTAGAAAAGTATGTGAAGTTTTATTAGTATGCAATTAGTATACAAAGAAGCGCCATCGCCTTGGACCTAAGGGTGTAGTTATCTAAGTCATTTAGTAATTTTAGACTTGAATCGTTAGCTTAAGTTCCAAATATTCTCAAGTCTTGACTGCTACAGTGGTGCCATCAAGTGAAAATCAAGTATTTCAAATCATGTTATTTCACGCGTTAGAACTAAATATAACATTGTTCTAACCATCATTCATGATTCATGGTTAAAACTTATGATCTTTCAAGTGTTACGTGTATAATTTGTATAACAAACTTCAAGAATTATCGCAACAACGTACCCTGAATAATACAACTGTCCCGCTAAATAACAAACTCGAGAATTCTACAGCAGTAGTAGAAAGTTAAAGTAACAAGATAATTACGAAACAGCACTTGGTGCTCGCCTCTCTAAATAAAAACGGTGATAAAACTGCCCCAGAGATAGGGGACACATTTGTGTAACTAACTCTATGAGAACTGTAAACTGTAAAAAGTAAATTTATTAGCTTTGAAGTTTGTACACAAATAAATTCTCACTGGCACCACGGCACCAAACGTTGTAAATGGATTGAATAAAAATTGGACAAAAGTGAAAAACATGAAAGCTGAGCGAACGAGTCGCATTACCACCAATGGACTTTCGTAGGTCCGCACTGGTTAATATACGTTGCCTTAAGTTAGGACTTTATGCCCCTTTGAACATTAATTTTTGAGGGAAAATAAAAATGCAAAATGGATTAGTGATACGAGAAAAACATCGCATCGCAACGCGTGATCTTCAGATCTATAGTTTATGTTCTCTAATAACTTAAAAATATTATATGAGACACAATCAAAGTTTATTCATAGACACTTCAATCACGCATCAAAAGTTTACAAATCGACTTGAACTACAAAACTGTAAGCTGTGACATTAGACGGCAACCAAAAACACGAAGAATTTTTGTATTCTCCGTCAACTGATTTCTAGGTAGAAGCTATCAGAACTGACAAAGTTTGTTAGTTTATTAACCAAAAAAGCAACAAGTCGTCTTTGTCAGCAAATTTTACCAGAAATTAACTAAGAATTTGCAGATTATTTGTAGAAGTTCAAGCAGAGGCAGTCGCAGCTGACGAATATACAAAAACATTTTATTTACTTAGTTTAGATTAACCACAGTGAACAAAGATGTGCATGTTTGTGTTAATTATAAATCTCGTTACAAACTTCGCGGACTGTGCAAACTGTAGAACGATTATGTAAGGCTGTTTTTGTATAGCTCGACAGCGCGAGTTTAGAATTCGTTATAGTCCTTCTCAGTCTGTCGAGTCTGCTTCCAGTATAACCGTCTCAACTGTTTCACCTGAGTGAAACTTCGACGTGCAGTTAGTGTTGTAAATAGCCCTGTTACAAGCTCCTAGCTAGTGGCTAGTCGTTTTATCACAGAGCTCTAACGTACCGTGAATTATTCCAACTCCCAGCGCCACTTAAACACCGGATGCTGTTTGGCTTTAACTTTATTGTTTACTTACTCAGCTTATGACAAATTTCACGAATAGTGAGTGTCATTTTGTATTCATCTTGATTTAAACCAAAATTGCCGTAACACTGAAAACTTTTTGAAGTCGCTTCGTTACACTAATATAATGGGCAATATAAGATTTTTTTTCTAAACAAAATAAATATTAATCATGCTCTCTGATTCGACAAAATATAATATTTATTACATTTTTGAAACATTCAGACATACTCTATTAATTATTATAAAGAAAAATGAGATTATAGACTGAATTCAATTATCTTTATTGTACGCGCTGCCACATGCTCCTTCAAACCTTTGGCTTACAGATTATTTACGTCTAGGATATGTTTTATACCAGTAAAAAACGAGTTCCACATGAATTTTCCATCCAAATGGACAGAATCGCAAACATCAACTGGAAAAGTATAAGTTTTCTCGCAACATATGACAAATATTAGGTACACTCGTAACTCTGCGAAGTTGCTAAAATTTCCAGAGTGCCGAATTCATTAAACTCGAACATTCCAAGCTCCACGCAGACACGGGACGGGACTTTATGACTGGTGCCGCAATTAAAAGTTAGCTTCTAGAATATACGAGTGTACGTTACGGCAACGTTTTGATTTAAAGTTTGCGGTCACACCCAACACCCGACACTGTCGCCATTTTCTTATTAGCAAAAACTGCAATTTTGCCAAGAAATATCGTCAGTGGACACTAAAGCCGTCCCTCGTGTATATTTCTTATTCATTTGAGCTAATCAGCTTGAATTAATTTGAAACCTCATTCTCCGACTTTATGATAGCACGTTCATTTAATTCCTAAGTTATCTCAACTTTATATCGAAAGTGAGTTCAAATGATATGAAAATTTACTGTGTCTTTCTGTAATATGTATCGTAGGTCAAAATTAACTATTAAATAAAATAGAATACTGGCATTAAGAAGACAACTCTATAATTTTGCGTCTACACTAAGTAGTGCCAAAATAATAATTATCCTCTACTCATTTATTTTCAGTTTCTTTCTCCCTGTAATTATTTCGGGCATAATTGCTGCTTTGGGCATCATTAAGTGTTGGGAAACTAATTAACTTACACGTGTCTTTGTGTTTATTTGAAGGACGAATTACAAAGGTCCACACCGCATTCTTTCTCAATTAACATTGCTTGTCCTTTTTGGAGCATTTTTATGTCCAGCTTTATTTCGAGAGGTAAATTCTTGTACCGTAATTGTCTTGTTAGTTTAACTCGTACTTTATTTAGACCATCATTTACCGTTTCAAAAAATTTCGGGACCTTAAGAACATGGCAGTTACGAGTATAATTATTTAAATAGAGAACTAACAATCAATTAACAACAAGGGCTGATTGAATTCTCAATTAAATTTTGAGTGATTTTTACAATAGTGACTTAAATTTCTCGATGGAAAATAAGTTATCAGATCATCCAATCTTCTATTAGAATCACCGATGCGAAACCTAGTATTGCGAAATATGAATGGCAGTTCTGTTCTCATGACCAGTTATCAGGGAGACGTGGTGCACTACAAATCATGAGGTATAAAAGATCAAGGTAATCTAGTTACAATCCGAGGGCTGTTCAAACGGCCAGTCTTGTGAGATACGCAATTTGGAATAAGACGTAAGGTGTAGGAGGCCAGGTTGGGTTGGTCAGAATCGGAGGGACAATGCATTTCGCATCAATGCGGGCGCCTTGCCTCGGTGTGTGACATACGAGGATTGCAATTTCCGAGCGCAGCGTCGTTAGATGCAGCGACGTATCTGTTCCATCAACGGTTTTAATGAATCACGGATCATACAATGCGCGTCAGTAAAATCGACAATTTAAAATACATAATTTTATCAAAAAAAAAACTGATTTCAATTCTCATCAAACTACGAGTACATTATTATTTTCAATAATAAAAGAATCACCTAAATCGGTTGGCGTGATACTGAGGTACTCTTTGGTTTCCTCATGGATGCCATTTCCAGAACTGGACCAAATTGGAATGAGACACAGGAAGCACAAGCTTTCAAATGAAAAAAAGAAACGACAAAATCGGTTCACCAAAAATAAAAAAATAGTCGAAATGAGAACCTTCTCCGTTTTTGAAGTCAAAAAATACTCTAGTTTATTACATAATGCCAATGTCATTACTAAGAACAGCATCATATTCGGAAATACAAACATGCACAATATACTTTGTTCTTGCCGATGCACAATATTAATTTTTCTGAACTTCTTAGTACCTACTGTAGTTTTAATGGTTGTTCTATTCGGGAGTCAAACTATTATAGCAAACTGTTCTTCTTCTACTTTTACTTTCTAGTACTTATTTAGTGTTAATTGTAACAGGGGATAGAAGGAAAAAGACTGATAAATTTACATTAGCATACTCCGTTTGATTTTTGTGTAAATGTTAAATTCGAGGAGTCATTTTGCGTGAACTGCCTATTTGAGATACGGGGAGGAAATTGAGCGTTTCCTTTTGTCGCGAGATGGGTGGAATTATGCTTTTTGTATCCTCTTTATATCTGTCATGTCGGAAAATCGGTAATTTAGGCGTTGCGATGGATTGGGAATCCCATTCTACTTACTTTAAAATAAGCATTACTTTTTTCTCAACTTTTATGGCCAGTTCACATTCGTCGATACTTTTGTACTAATTTATTGAACGATTTAGCGTTCCGCCATGATGCTGAGTAAAAACTGTTACTGTTGAGTTAACCTATACCTTCAAAGTACGACAAATTCGGCTGCACCATCAGTTAATCATTTACCATCAGGTGATATCGAAGGCGAATACTAACTTAGTGTAAAAATACCCTTGACAGGGTGGATGGCGTGAAAAAAATGTCGCGAGTTTATCAGTGCCAATAATACCAATATATATTAAGGGGATTGATTGAATTTATTTTTGTCTTTCTCACTCTCACGGAGATTTGGTAGGTGCGACATGCAGCGTCGCGGAAGAATATAGCAGAAAAACGACGTTTTACCTAATTACTCAAAAACTAAGCTGGTTATCAAAAATCCGTTCTAAGCGTTTTAGGATATTATTATTACCGATACATTAAAACTAAAATTACAATTACATCCATTGTAGTTTCCGATAAAATATAGAAAAACTGAGATTTTGGAGCAACTTTTGGGAAAACTTTCTATCGAGAAAATTTTATCCAATCGTGTTTCTGCTTCTTAGCGATTTTAGATTAAAGACCCAAAATACATGACGTGTAAATTTGAAAGTAATTTTCTTTATAGTTTTTGCATAAAACTTCATTCAAAATCACCTAAATACGGCTTGTAGGCCGTTAAGGCCACGCTGTAGTTCGCTCAGCGGCCACGTATAGAATTTTGAAAGATGGCGCTACTGTTGCTTGTACGCAAAAGATTTACGTAAATCTTTCGGATACCCATATCCTGAGGTTACTAATCGGTAAAAAATCCCCAATAAGTGAACTGCCTGCTATCGGAACGTATTGACACATTGTATGAAATTATATTAGATCTTGTTTCGGCTAGTTAGTGACAAAGTCAGATATTCAGTGGGTGTGCAATGCATATCGTCTTGCATCAAACGCCATTCAGCTGCCCGTGTAATGATCCAATCTCGCAACGTTGTCAATCTACATGGCTAATGCGCGAATATATTGCTGATTACTACTTGCCTATTGCAGCTCTTGAATACCTAGTTATCTAGGTATGTACTTGCATCCCAACATTGATCGATGACCAAATAGCGTAGCGGTACCGGTAGCGAACCTGCCGTCTGCGTCGGAGGTCGTGGGTTCAATTACCACTCCTCGTAAATGTTTGTGTGATGAGCATGAATGTGTTCCGGTGTCTGGTTGCTACGTACCTGAAAAAAAAAAAACAATTAAATGAGTTTACAATAAGGTAATAGAAAAAAATCACTACATACTTATGAAAGTGCAAGCACAATTTTTACATGTATGTATTTCACTTCTTCTTGTATGCCCTTTTCCCAGATTAAATGGGGTCAGTATAACACGTCTTCTTCTTCTTCCATTCACTCCTATCATCTGTCAACGTGCAATCCACTACATTCCCACGCATATCCATTTTCACAAAATCCATCCATCACTTCTTTGGTACTTCTTTTATAGTATAAATAAATAATAATAAATAAGCTTTTATTTCATTCCTTACACCTAGGTACTATTTATATTTACATTATTGTATATATTTTTATAATAAATTAATAGTACTAGCTTAACTCTAAACTTATTCTAAACATGTGTTTGTTTTTACATATTATGTATCTAATGTGTATATAGATGCACTTATTGTCTATTCTTATTTAAGCTGGAAATGAAAAAAATTTTTTTATGTATATATATATTTTTGTGTGAGTATGGTAAGTTTCTGTTCAAGTGTAAGGACCGCCTGTGGCGGTAAAAGCCTCCTCCATTGCCTTCCATCTGCACCTATCTCTTGCCAGAGTACTCCATGTTTTGCCCGCAACTTTGGCTATGTCATCCTGCCATCGCATATGTGGTCTGCCTGGTCTGCGTTTCCAATTCAGAGGATACCAGTTTGTGACAGCTTGAGTCCATCTGTCATCCTTGTATCTCTGAATGTGACCCGCCCATCTCCATTTGAGTTAAAGTATTTGTTTAATTGCGTCTCTTGCATTTGTGATTTTTCTTATATGTGAACATTTTACTCGGTCCTTTAGTTTAAACCCGACGAGGCTCCTCTCCAAACCCCTCTGGCACGTTCTTATTTTCTTAAGTACTTTTTTAGGAAGAGGCCAAGTTTGGCACGCATATGTAAGACATGGCAAAAGACACGCTTCTAAAGCTTTTATTTTAATCTTTGTTGGTAAATTACCCTTGAAGACCTCCCTCATTGACCAATATTTATTCCAAGTATTTTGAACACGTCTGTCTATTTCTTTTTCGATAGTATTTTCAAGGGAGATTAGCTGACCAAGGTATACATAGTCTTCAACATATTCTATATTGGTATCCTCTAGGAATATTTGGTTTTTTTTTAGAATTAGTCATCACCTTTGTTTTACCTTGATTTACTTGTAGGCCTACTTTTTTGCTACATGAATTGAGATCTTCTAACATGTACTGCAAGTCTTCTGGGGTTTCCGATATTAGCACAATATCGTCGGCAAATCTAAGGTGTGATAAAGTTCTTCCCTGAATGTTTATACCGACGCTGTCCCAGTTAAGCTTCCGAAATATATTTTCCAGCACTGCAATAAACAATTTGGGCGAGAGCGGGTCACCTTGTCTTACACCTCTTTCTAGTTTAAAAGGTTTTCCAACCACGTCAATACGTACACTAGATATGCTGTTTTTGTACAGCTCTTTTATGATGTCTATGTATTCCTTATTTATCCCTTGTACAGCCAATGCTTCCCAGACTTTTATAGTATTTCACTGAAAACAATTAACATAACCAGGTTCCTTAATCGGTAGAGTACCTCCAGGAGCCGGAGACATTAGTTAATCTTGTTTAAAATTAAATTCTTAGCTAGTCTGAACCAATTGCGGTCGCGACAGGCCGTTAGCGCTAACTTACGGCATGTTTAAAACCGCAGCCGGAGATAACGACTAGCTAGACTAGTTACTTAGCCAGACGCTACATTTAATTACGTTTATATAATATACGGCATTACCGTAATGGCCTATTGATTTAGAATGGTTTAGACATCTGCCCTTCCTAATCGAGTTCACAGGTTGAATCCCAGACAGGTTCCACTGAATTTTCCCCTGGTTATTCTTTATATTCTAGCTAGGCGGAGTGCCCCGCGTTTTACAAATCCCTTGGAAGCCATTGCTTTATCCGGGATAAAAAGTAGTCTAGGTCTTAATTCAGGGTTTTCAACTCCAATTCAAGCAGTTCCAAGAAGCCAAGGAAACAGTTGCTGCGTTGTCAAGGAATAACAAACATAGACACTTACAAACTTTCGCCTTAATAATATATGGACGGCTAAAACCAATGACCACCTAAAACCAATATCGACGATAGCTTTATTGGTAACACCGTCTGCTTTCTCATGACTGTTTATACTCTTCCCATTTGTTTATTTTCTCTTTGACACATGAAACAGATATAGCAATAGCGAGGGATCAGAAAGAGACAACTTTACCTTTATCTCTTTCTGATCCCTCGCTATTGCTATATCTGTTTCATGTGTCAGAGAGAAAATAAAGGAATGGAAATAGTATAATTATCATTAATCACAAAGGACAACATTTTATGCATAGTTTATGAAGTGGCGTGTGAAATGAAAATCTAGTGCTCGATGTAATGCAAGAGACGGTTCCATTCCATCGATCACTAGCACTGATTTGGAACGGGGCATTCGACATTTCAAATATCGTACCGTTTCAGTTGAAAGGCGGGAAATAGGCGTAAAGGATCGAGTTAAACTGGACACCGTCCGCGGAGCATTGCGTTCCGGCCGAATACTGCGCGGACGTTTTACATACGTACAGCCAATAAAAGCTTTTTTGGCAAATTACGACCATAATTTTATTTGGCGGACGAAAAGCCGTTTTGAATACACAAGCGGACTGTGAGAGATAATAAGCTCAATGAAATATCAAACAAAAATAAACATTTATTCATTAGAAATACGTAGATACAATTTACTCATATGTGGTTGACAAAAGTACAGCAGGTAATTATTTTAAATTCAGTCTTTTTACGTATTAATATTAACGAAAAATTAAAATAAAATAATGTACTAGCAATCAGGATCCTAATATCTGGCATGCACATTTGTGTTGCAAGGTTCAAGGCTTATTCTTACTGTAACTACAACATCGTGAGGAAGCAAAGCATGCGTAAAAGATCTCTTTAATGTTTACAAATATGGGTGAAGCCTGTCAATCTACAATAGTTTTAAAATTACCTAACATTTATCAATATTGGTCTACCCAATAAAACTCATTCTCTGATCTGTGGGTCTACCTTTACGCTGTCGCATTAATGTCATTGTGAAGCAAGGCATAGGCATAAAGGATCAGTCTAAACTGGCCAACATCCTGGGCCAATGAATTCAGTATCAATACGGATGGCTTGCCTGCTTCTGTGACATACGAGGATTGCAATTTCCGAGCGCTGTGTCGTTACCACGCAACGAGATGGGACGATGTATCTCAGTACTATCAGCTATAATAATGATATATTTGACGTAGACTGCTCGCCGAGCGAAAACAATGCGAAATACAATACTACTGTAACAGTCGATGGGAAAGAAATAAGTGAAATAGATACCAATATCATGGATATATCGTATATGTAAACAAAAGAAGGTAAGTAAAATGAAATGTTCTAGTTCAAAATTGTAAAAGCAGTTTTTATAAATTAGGATGAATAGTAGTTTGACCTAGCAGTGTTCCTAAATAAATAACAAAACTTACGAGTTCTGAAATATTTAGTGTAAAGTATAAGTAACAAGATAATTACGAAAACAACACCCGGAGAGCTCGCCGCTCTAAATAAAGATGGCGGTAAAAATAGCGCCAAAGGACACATTTGCGTTGCAAACTGTGTGGCGAGCAATAAACAGGAAACTTTATATTACTTAAGTACTTTCGGTTTGGCCATTATGTGAAACACTAATCGAGATACATGTAAAAGAATGTTAGACCTACGAGTACCGCATTTTAGTTTTAATGCCTCAAGACACATTTCCACTATACTATGACGTCTGTTCTTTTTGACGGTCGAAAACTCGGTATAACTTTAAGCGCATTGATGGATTAGAATTTGGAATGGATTGGCCTATTTTTGCTATAAGAAAAGCACAGTAATTCAGATAAGGGCACACTATTTCTCACAAACATGACTTGTGAATCAGTTATTTGAACAGAATCAAAATCAAAAATGTGTAAAACAGTTGTGAACGCCCAAAAAATGTTACTATGCGTTTATGGTGCAGGTTACTGCCATCATCTCAAACAAAATATATATGTACAACAGTCAAAAATGTTCAAAAGTTTAACCGTATTACTATTAAGATAGCAATAATTTAATAATAACGCTTTTAATAGAAATTCAGTGGTCGTGATCATATAATTCTTTCACCGAAAGTTTTGCAAATAACAGTAACAGAAACGCAATAAAAGACAAAAAAAGTCGCCGAAATTCCATAAAATTCGTGACATCGGTTGCGGTAATTGCGGTAAGCCCAAACACGGACGTCCGGCCACCGGTTTCCGTTTTCCCAGACGGCCTAGCACAATGGGAATTCGCTTTTACAACACCAGAACTACGTACAATAAATGGTCAGATACTCGCCGGACACCTAAAAAGGTAGCAAAAAGGTACAAAATAGAGCAGCAGTCAGCTAACACTAATTACGTAGAGACAAAAGGACAAAGTCACCCCAACAACTTTTGCCTGTCAAATTGTGGGCAGCTTGGGGCCGTGGGGAGAAATTTTTTCCTCATTTTCGGGTCTCACCGACATAATTGTATTCGCAAGTCTATGTAGTGAGTTAAGTTCACAGTTAATTTACTACATAGATTTTCTTATTTACTTGAGTATTGTAGTTCCAATCTTTTAACAATTGATTTGCAAGAAATTTTGGAAAGCAATTTTGCGCAATGGACATAACATTTTGGTTTTATTATTGTGAAGTCTACCCGCACTTGGTCAGCGTGGTGGGCAGTGTCTTTATTCTTTATTTTTATTAACTGCGAAACATGTCAATTATTCTAAAAAAGAGACCCATTTCAATAGACGGCCGTAAAAAGTAGAAATTATGCTTAACGGCCTACAAGCCGTATTAAGGTGATTTTGAATGAAGTTTTATGCAAAAACTATAAAGACAATTACTTTCAAATTTACACGTCATGTATTTTGGGTCTTTAATCTAAAATCGCTTAGAAGCAGAAACACGATTGGATAAAATTTTCTCGATAGAAAGTTCTCCTAAAAGTTGCTCCAAAATCTCAGTTTTTCTATATTTTATCGGAAACTACAATGGATGTAATTGTAATTTTTGTTTTAATGTATCGGTAATAATAATATCCTAAAACGCTTAGAACAGATTTTTGATAACTGGCTTAGTTTTTGAGTAATTAGGTAAAACGTCGTTTTTCTGCTATATTCTTCCGCGACGCTGCATGTCGCACCTACCAAATCTCCGTGAGAGTGAGAAAGACAAAAATAAATTACATAAATAGAAATTGAGCCAAATTGAATAGATTTCATGAAAACTTTTACTTTATCCGAAAAAGCTACAAATAAGAAAAATACTTACTACTATATCTTCTCAATTAAATTCAATTGTTGTATCACAATAATTATAATCAACGTTTGTTTCAAGAAAAAGAGAATAAAAGCAAAGATAAGAAAGCTCAGATCGGCTCAGTAACATTACTCTAATGATGAGGCCATTCCAATTATGGGACGAAAAATGTTACAAATAATAGGAGGTTCCTTTTGAAGCAATCTTTTTCAATCCATCGCACCGCCCAATTCGGCGTCGCGTTATCAGAAGGGACATCGCCGAAATCAGCTTTTCATTAATTGCACGCCACCGGCCTTATCACTTCCTACGAACTGTCAGTAGCTCCGTAGTCTCAGAGCTGATAATCCTATTAATATTATGAATGTGAATGGTTGAGTATGGATGTTTGTTACTCAATAACGCCACAACATTTCCCGGGATTTGATGTAACATGGCTTATTATATCCCTTCCCTGAGAGATAGGTACAGACCATTCTTCTTCTTCTTTAGGAGCCTTCATTCATCCATTGTTGGACATAGGCCTCCTCATAAGCACGCCATTTTTTTCGGTGTTGGGCTATTCTCGTCCATGATTTTCCCAATAGTTAGGCAATATCGTCAGACCAACGAGTCGGCTGCCTGCCGACGTTTCTGCGACCGGTACGTGGTCTCCATTCATTCAAGACCAATAAAGACCATTACTTGACTGTAAATAAATCTGACAACAAGATAATTCGCCTAAGATAGAGCGAGCCTGCATAGAAAATGCCTATACAAATAAATCTGACAAGTTAATTTGCCTAAGATAGAGCGAGCATGCACAGAAAATGCCTATACCAACTATTTTACGAAGTACAATATTTCAAATGGGTCCTCAAAGAGTCTAACTCTCTCCAACTATCCAATAGAGTTGGAAGGATATACCTACGTTGATCAGCTGCCAGATTAATTTATTAGACTCCCCAATCCCGGCGGAAAGAGGAATTGATTCAGTTATTAGTGTCATACTTTACCCTGACGCCTGTCACGCGACCCCCTTTTCCTCCCATTTAACTGTCTACTAGAAATAAAGGAGAATCTAAATCCTTTTCCAGGTCTACCTTCTTGATATCCCTGTAATAACAGGACGGGTCGAGAGAGGTAAAATGTATGAAAAGTTCAGTGTAGTGCGAAATAAGTTGCTTTTTATCTGGTGACAACATATTTAGGAAAAACTCGCTATTTCCTGCTGTTTAACAGTCTATTATAACTTGAAGAGAATCTTAGACTGTTTTTCCATAACTACTTTCTAGTTAGCTTTGTCATATACAGGTTGTGTAGAGTGATAAAATGTGTGAAATAGGTACGTTGTTTTTTATCAGGTTACAGCATGATTCGGAAAAACACGCCTTTTCCTCGCGTTTAACTGTATATTATAAATAGAGAAGAATCTGAATCCTTTTTTCTTGTCTATATTTCATAACCAGGACTAAAGAGAGATACATTTTGTGAAATTCTTCCGATTTTGGTATCATAAGTTTGCTGAATTGCTTCTTGTCATTAAAAGGTACGCGAGTTTTATAGAAGTCTGTAGTCACACCTACCTTCTCGTAGGTTACTAAGTAACGCTTTCAAAGTTATACCAAACTTTGAAAAGTTTACGTAAACTTTAGGTTTAAAACAAGCGGTATTTTCCCCTACACTGCGTTGTAAAGTGACCATGGAACGGAGGGAATACGTCGTGCGAAGTTTATGCGTGTTGACGTCACTAGAGCATAAATCTCCACAAGTGCGAGCTATGGTCGGGACAGATTCTGGCGGCGGTCCGAGCGATTAAGCGAAGAACGTTATATTTTACGCTACTAAAAATTTTTAACCCCCTTTTCTGAAATCATTTGCACGACTTCCCTAGCGCAGTTTGCTTTGCTAGGGATTCATAAAGTACTCTTAGCTAATGAAGGATATCACAATTTTTTTAAGAAATTTAGTTAGATTTTTTTGAAAAAGATAATCGCACCACTGCAATGATTTTTCTTTCAGGTGTATTATATACCTTAGGTTATAGGTATGTAGGTGTAGGTGTATACTAAGTACTAGGTGAATATTTCCATGTCAGTCATTCATAATAAAAAATTGGTTGTCTGTAAATTCGGTTTACTGACGATAGTTGAACGTGACAACGTCTTCTTTGTCGCTCGTTCCGCGCTCGCGAGGTAACGCCGCATGAGCGAGGTAACGCCGGTAACGCCGGATGAGTCATGTTTTTTCGTGCGTGCAACCGGCTGTATCGAATTATAAGACGTTGTCACGTCAAAAATTGGTTGTCTGTAAAGTCGGTTTACTGACGATAGTTGAACGTGACAACTTCTTCTTTGTCGCTCGTTCCGCGCTCGCGAGGTAACGCCAGTAACGCCGCATGAGCGAGGTAACGCCGGTAACACCGGATGAGTCTTTTGACGTGACAACGTCTTATAAATCGATAGAGCCGGTTGCACGCACGAAAAAACATGACTCATCCGGCGTTACCTAGCTCATGCGGCGTTACCGGCGTTACCTCGCGAGCGCGGAACGAGCGACAAAGAAGACGTTGTCACGTTCAACTATCGTCAGTAAACCGACTTTATAGGCAACCAATTTTTTTTTTCGTGCGTGCAACCAGTTCTATCGAATTATAAGACGTTGTCACGTCAAAATTAAAATCTCTGGTGTATAACAGACTTTGCCTTGTGTCTGGCGAGCGACGAGGGACGGCGAAGCATTAGCTTACACCTTGTAACTTCACAGAATGTCTACTCAAAGGTTTAGGAAGGCCCTTTTTTTAATTACATTCCGCAACCCGTTTATGGAATAAAGATAAATATAAAGCCGTTTCGCGTCCAGGAGGGCAAGCAGAAGCTATGTTATTTCACGGATTATGTCGCATTGCATCGACAAAAATACATTTAATATTATTTAGTAGAATTATGCTCTTGTCAACCCCATTTTATGTCCTACGGTTGGGCACGTGTCTACTTTCAGAAAAAGGGAAGAAGATACAATAATTTTCTCGTGATATTATTAATAAGTATTCTTGGATTGCATTCACTATGTGCTCAAAACAATACGAAATCAAGATAATATAATGATCTTTTTGTTGAACTAAAATGATTATTTTTCACGATACGGAAAGTAAAGATCCTGCTTGTCGCCTTAACGATCCTATTAAAAAGCCGACTGGAAAAGTAGCAATAAGCATTTTGCGATTCTTATTCGACATTTTTGGCACGTATGCAGAAGAAAGAATATTAATTTATAACTTTTTCATAGCTTCCACATTCAGCTAAAATCAATTTTTGGAACCTAGCGTATTTGAATACTCACGAGAACGTCAATGTTTGTTATTTGTAAAACATCTGACATTGCGTTTATTTTTGTATCGTTTTCGTGGCAGATCATGCTAGGATGGTCTAGGAAAGAATGCGTGTCACTTTCGGTATTGCGACGCCTTTGTCTCGGAGTAATTTAGATAGTATGTATCTGCACCGCTCCGTGGCGTAATGAGCGTGATATATTTTTGGTTTAAATGTGACTTATATTTGAAAATAGAGTGAGAAAGTCCAAGTAGACAAAGATGATTATAATGTGTATGTTTCACTCGGAGGATATTGATAAAAGCTAATGTGAAAAGTTTACCACAGATTGTTAATAATGATTGTTATTCTGAGGTAACAATTCTGTGTGTATTACATTATCGATCATTTATTTTAGTCTCTGTCTGTAAAGAAACTATTATCTTAGTTCTTGTCTGTGGTCTGTATAGATATTTCTAATTAATATTTAAAAACAAGGAGAAATAATATTTCCTAATTCTTTTAATATAAATTGTATCGCTCTATGTTTAAATCGTAATAATTAATAGTCGCTATATCTACTCTATGGTTGCCATACTCTATTCCATAGAGTCGATGGTATAGAATCTGATGTGTTGTCGTGTTGGCATTATTGACGATGATGTCAATGATGCCAACTTGAGGAAGTAGTTTTTTCAGAGTCAGCCATTATGGTTTTTCGTTTGGCGGTATAAAAATTAATCTATCGCAGTTAATTGAAGTAAAAGCTAATTAGTAGTCGATTAGTTGAAGTAAAAGTTAATTGGTAGTTGAAGTAACTCAAATCTCTTCGATTTGAGTTTTAATATGGCCGGCAAAAAGTATCGGTTGGAGCTCCGACTTGAAAGAGGCTGTTATTTACCTGTGACGAAAAAGTTAAGTTACTTACTTCTAATTACTTTCTCTCATTATTGTTTTCCTTTTATTATTATGTTGCTCCACACGTATAGTGTCTATATATTTAAAATATAAAGTCAAAGTCAAAAGCCAAAGTATAATATATATGTATTTTTATTTCACCTAATTAGTCCTAACGTACCGGCTTTTGAAAAATGTCATTGAGTACGATATTTGCCGTAGGTATATCTATGGCGATGACTACAAATCATCTTAAAACTAAGTTTACGATGGTTCAAATATATAGAGTTACTTACATAAAATTATTATTTTGTAATGTTAATAATATGTGTGTTATATCTAGACACGCGGCAGCGTGTCAAGCCAAGTTCAATGTAGAGTTACATATTATATTATAATGTTAATAATATGTGTGTTATTTTTAATATTGTATTTGTGTGTTTTGAATGATTTAAATTATTCTCATTTGTATAGATATTTCAACTTGTAACGTTATTTCACTTAGTATTGTTATTGACCTTTCTAACGTTTTTATAATTTGTAATAATGTTGCTATTTGTAAATTTATTATATTAATTGTAAATGCAAAGTTTTGAAAAGAACAAGTGCTGAGTTTCTTGCCGGTTCTTCTCAGCGTAAAACTTCCTTTCCGAACCGGTGGTAGCTTCATTCCAACAATAAGAAAAGAAAATAAATTAACGAATTGAATAAAAGTTTAAAAGTTAATAACCTCTTTTATTTTAAACACTTCTGGTGACTCCTTTAACTCAAATTTTTGTCATCAGAAGTGGGATCAGAACCAATTTTGCTAATACATTGATTATGTTTCAGAGGCTGTGGACGTGGATTTGTGATGAATCTGATGCCAGTCCGAATTTACATAGCGGCACCACATTGACAACCGACGTGTCGTTGAGGTGCTTCTGCCCCCTCTACGGAGAAGCTCTATTTTGACTGTGGACGTGGATTCGTGATGAGTCTGATGCCCGTCCGAAAACTTTACATAACCGGCACCACAATGACAATCGACGTATCGGCACGGTGTTGTTGCCCCCTCTACGGAGAAGTGAATATAGAGTATTTGATGTGTATCTTGGTGAATATAGAGTAGAGTGACGAATGTAGCCAATATCAAGATTTTTAAAGCTAATTGTGGTGGAATTTAGCTTAGCGTATCATAGAATATCTAAAAAGGATTATTATTAGGTTAACTATGTGGACTAATACTTAAGTTTTGATTTTGAAATTATACTTCATATCAAAATAATAATTTACCACTTCTAAATTAATTGATTATAATATATTTCAAATTGTATTTAGAATGTTGTCAAGGCATCCTTTAACGGGGGAGATATGTTGTGTATGAAGGATTGATTATATCAACTGATATTGTAAACGATTTTTGAGGAAATGACTATTTTAAATTTTATCATCATACAGTCAGTATTCTGAATTTATTCCAAACCAACTCTTAATAACTAGACTTAATGAAATAAAATAATTCCTGACACGCCCACTGCTAGAGTTTAAGAAAAACAATTGTTTTTTTTTTTTTGGGTAAGACATAAGGGCTCCCGTGTTTAATATCTATTACTATGACAATAAAATCGCATTATAAATAGCAACTATAGTAGATTAGCAATCGCACAAAGTACTTTTTTTTTATTATTTATTTATTTGGGAAACAAGTGGTGTTGCGGTAGATAACTCATCTTTTAAAGGAAAATAATAAAACTCAACCATTACATTACACATGGCAGATTTGACGTTGAAAGGAGGATGTATATTTTCCAGGATTATTGAAAATCTTGTATGGTATGGGTTTTTCTGGAAATTTCAAGTTTGTTTTAAATTTCTCAAACTTTGAACGATTTTTTTTTTGTTTATGATCAATAATGATAATTTTCAGGTACTGGAATATTATTTACTAAAATATATCATTTTAGATAAGTTTAAATCTATATGTTTTCTTATTCAAATTAAAACATTATTTATGAGAAGTACTCGAATCTTGTAGATATTTGCAACAAATAATAATGCAAATTTTTTTTTTTTAATCATAAAGTAATCTTCTCTTCTGGGTATAATATACATATTAAAAAAAAAACACACACACACACACACAAAATTAATATACTTTGCTATTAATTAAAAGTTATATTTGAAATACCCTTCGATTTTGCAATTTGATTTGATTTGTATTAATATATGTCAAAATAAATAAATTCTGCTGGAATAATCATAGAGTAATGATGGGTTTGTTTACCATAACATCAAAATTTTGTTGTCACCATTGGTAAATTCGTGTTTCGCTACAACCAAAATTATTTCATCTTTGTCAATAGTATATCATTAATTTTGAGGCTTGATAGATTAAGTGTTTTAATATTTATGAGCAAAATTTAGCCCTTATCGTCCATAGATAGCACCACCCGCATAGGTACCTACCCTTTCATGTAACATCTGAAAGAAAATTATTACATATTCGCTTTGGATTCCTATTTATTATAAGCTGAATAAAATAAACTCGACATCTTTCAATTTGAGGTTGACGGTTGTTAATTAAAGAGTAATCTTAAGTATAGGTAGTAATAATATAACTATAATATAGGTACTAATATTCTTTGAATCCTATTTAAAAAAAAAATGATCCTACATAAAAGTCTTGATTTTACAATAATTACGGCAAAACGCAAAAACAAAGAAAAACTGATCAGGTCCTAAACTAGAAGACAATGCATAGAAAAACTGATAACTTAACATTAAAATTCACTATAATATATTCTATATAATAATTAATAAATCATGAAATTATTTGTACCACTAATTTGAAAATCTTAAAACATGACATTCTAAATTATTTCTTCATTATATATTTACTGGATTACGCAAAACAAAAAGGATTAGTCGGATACGTGGTGCATTTGCGGTAGAGGCTTGATCTCTCTAACATGTTGTTCCTGACTATTGGCATAAGAATTTGTTTCTGACTTCCGACATAATTTCTTAATTAAATAATCTCATTTCGTGTAGTATATAATTAGTTCTACGTATCAATATCAAGGAGACGAAATGAGTAGTTCTTTCGTAAAATTGTAAAATGAGAAAATAAAGTTTTGTGATTTAAAATTGTTAGTCAGACTGGCCGAGCGATCACTTTAATGTTTATTAAAATTAAAAATAATGCGATTTAATGTTGGTTTGAAATATTTGGACTTCAAAGGCTTTAACAAAAAAAGAAATGTTTAGTAATATCAATTACTACTAGTTGACTATTATATATTTATTTTTATTTTAACGGTATAAATATATAATATATTATAAAAATTGGGTAAACATACTGGGTATAACATATTCATTTATATATTTTTTTTAATTTTTTTTTAATTTGTGTAATCTAGTGTATGTAATGTTACGTACTTACTTGAATCTAGGTATACTTATTATACTATTGTACCACCTGCAGTCCGTGGTTTATTCTTATTTTTCTAATCTGTAGGTTGCTTGGCACTATTTAGCGAAAAAGCCACCCTTTGTACCAATCACTTTCTATTCCTTATTTATTGTGTTATGTTTTGTGGCGAACAAATAAAGTGTTGAATAAATAAATAAATTTATTTTTGGTTTGGACTAAATTTGAGTAACAGGGAATACTTCTTTTTTTAAACGGATAGTAGTTAAAGGCCTAGTTTTACCTTTCGGAAGCTTTGACTTATGTTATTTAAGAGTGAGAAAATTTATGTTAAGTTGTCATAAATGACAGATATAATAATTATTCTTTTGTATTAGCAAACATCTTGTATTGACATTAGTCTATTTTATAATTTATTATATTGAAGAAACGGATTATTCATAAAATATGATGTGGTATACATAATATTACAATAATCAACATTACATAAAATTCAACGAAATATGTGGCAGTAAAAATATTTTTAAAATATTGATATTTGATCACAATGTGTTGTTTGAAATTGCTATTTGCAATGATTGTTACTGTTTACTTTGACATTACTTGACAGTGGTTTAAATACCTCTAGTGGTTGTATGTGATGTGTTTACCACTAATGAGTGGTGTATAATGATGGGAATTGCCACTGGTTGGTATGGATTCTAACTCTGACTTGACACTTACTTATAACTGGTAGAATAAAAAAAATGTAGTATTGTGATCTGATGTATCTGAATTGGAAAGTATTATGGCTTGGTGAAATATGTAATAACGTGTCCTCGACGGATTGACCGTGATATATTATTTTATTTGATTGTTGTAATGTTGATTTATGTATATTTATATATTGTTATGCTAAATATTGTAAAGATTCCTCTTTGTACATAAGGAAGCATACACATATTTAAAAATTATTGGTAAGTTTGCCATGTTCAATGGAACTTTGTACTCGCGGCCGATTTATGCTTTGGCGTCAGCGCGTGGGGTTCTGTTGAAACTGTTTACATTTTAGTCATTTCGTGGCACACTTATTATCGATAGCAGTGTTTTGGTCAGAAGTCACATTTTATAAAAAAAAAGTACAGTACGCTGGTCGACCTCCGCCCTGATACTTCACTGAATTTCACTATGCAGCGGGTGATAGGTGCTTGTATGCCAAGGCCGGAGGTCTCAAATGAAAGTTACCGCTGGTCGATCTCCGCCCTGATACTTCACTGAATTTCACGGTGCAGCGGGTGATAGGTGCTTGTATGTCAAGGCCGGAGATCTCTTATTAAAAAAAAATCTGCTAGTCGACCACTGTTCTGGTGTAGTCTTGCACTTACCACGTGTAGCAGGTGGTAGGACTTCACGTCAGTTCAGTGGTCCCGTATTAAAAAAAAGAGTGTTGTGGTACTTCGAGATCGAAGTACAGGTCAGTCTGGCCGTGATATATTTTTGGTTTAAATGTGACTTATATTTGAAAATAGAGTGAGAAAGTCCAAGTAGACAAAGATGATTATAATGTGTATGTTTCACTCGGAGGATATTGATAAAAGCTAATGTGAAAAGTTTACCACAGATTGTTAATAATGATTGTTATTCTGAGGTAACAATTCTGTGTGTATTACATTATCGATCATTTATTTTAGTCTCTGTCTGTAAAGAAACTATTATCTTAGTTCTTGTCTGTGGTCTGTATAGATATTTCTAATTAATATTTAAAAACAAGGAGAAATAATATTTCCTAATTCTTTTAATATAAATTGTATCGCTCTATGTTTAAATCGTAATAATTAATAGTCGCTATATCTACTCTATGGTTGCCATACTCTATTCCATAGAGTCGATGGTATAGAATCTGATGTGTTGTCGTGTTGGCATTATTGACGATGATGTCAATGATGCCAACTTGAGGAAGTAGTTTTTTCAGAGTCAGCCATTATGGTTTTTCGTTTGGCGGTATAAAAATTAATCTATCGCAGTTAATTGAAGTAAAAGCTAATTAGTAGTCGATTAGTTGAAGTAAAAGTTAATTGGTAGTTGAAGTAACTCAAATCTCTTCGATTTGAGTTTTAATATGGCCGGCAAAAAGTATCGGTTGGAGCTCCGACTTGAAAGAGGCTGTTATTTACCTGTGACGAAAAAGTTAAGTTACTTACTTCTAATTACTTTCTCTCATTATTGTTTTCCTTTTATTATTATGTTGCTCCACACGTATAGTGTCTATATATTTAAAATATAAAGTCAAAGTCAAAAGCCAAAGTATAATATATATTATGTATTTTTATTTCACCTAATTAGTCCTAACGTACCGGCTTTTGAAAAATGTCATTGAGTACGATATTTGCCGTAGGTATATCTATGGCGATGACTACAAATCATCTTAAAACTAAGTTTACGATGGTTCAAATATATAGAGTTACTTACATAAAATTATTATTTTGTAATGTTAATAATATGTGTGTTATATCTAGACACGCGGCAGCGTGTCAAGCCAAGTTCAATGTAGAGTTACATATTATATTATAATGTTAATAATATGTGTGTTATTTTTAATATTGTATTTGTGTGTTTTGAATGATTTAAATTATTCTCATTTGTATAGATATTTCAACTTGTAACGTTATTTCACTTAGTATTGTTATTGACCTTTCTAACGTTTTTATAATTTGTAATAATGTTGCTATTTGTAAATTTATTATATTAATTGTAAATGCAAAGTTTTGAAAAGAACAAGTGCTGAGTTTCTTGCCGGTTCTTCTCAGCGTAAAACTTCCTTTCCGAACCGGTGGTAGCTTCATTCCAACAATAAGAAAAGAAAATAAATTAACGAATTGAATAAAAGTTTAAAAGTTAATAACCTCTTTTATTTTAAACACTTCTGGTGACTCCTTTAACTCAAATTTTTGTCAAGCGCGTAAAATCCGTCCTGATGGAGCGTTTGTTGGTGCTGAAGGAGTAGACAAGGGTATGTATCACCTGGGCAAAACAATTTCAATAAAGCAATAAAGGTGGGTAGTTTTTTTATACTATATAGGCTAGCGCTTGACTGTGATCACACCTGATGGAAAGTGATGATACAGTCTAAGGTGAAACGCGCTTGCCTAGAAGATGCCTATTCACTCTTGATTTGAAGACACCCGGGTTGTAAGTGGCAGGAAAGACACTGCCTGGGAGTATATTCCAGGCCTTTGCAGTGCGTATCAGGGACGAGGAATCAAACCGCTTCGTACGCGTGTTTGGTGGTTACTAATATTTATTTTACAACTATAGCTTAGCTTGCCAATAACACAAAATTATTTGCTGTAGTTCGCGAGATTGAATGATGTTTTTGAATCTCGTGATTTTTTTTGATACTTGTGTCGGATGAAACGTATGTAGAGAGTAAAATGAAAGAATTGAGTGACAGTGAGGGGTCATACAAGTTCAGCCGATATTGCTGACCATAACAAAATAATTGTGTAGTTTATTGTCAATTCACGAATTATTAATTATGAGACTGATAGACGTTGGGGACATAAGGTGCTTGGGTGTCGACCCCGCACTAGAAAGCGCAGTGTCGGTAGCTCCTAACAAGGTGGATTGATGACAATGTAAGAGCTAGAGGTCTAACCTTTGACTGGCTTCTCCCGTTTTATTACTGACAAGTCATTTATATCCCCTCGTCAATCAATCTAGGCATAGCTTAGGACTTCTCCGATCTTATACATTCTGGCCAAGTTTTTGTGAAATGCGAATCCCGATTTAAGTGTATGAGATTCTAGGCTTTGTCTGATCCAAAGTTGGAGCACTTATCGGATTTCTAGACGCTACAAGTAGCATACGGATTAAGGTGCTACAGCCTGATTTATCCTCATTCTGTCTGTCATATTAAGTTAAAGCCTTTTAGAGTGAAAGGGGATTTCTAAACAACTAGGTTTCACCTGCGACTTAACGCGTGTGAATTTTGGGTTAAAAAACCATGATACGTGACGTAATCAATATTTTATCTAGTTTGGTTCTACCCGTATGCAAGTATAGCGCAAGACGGGATAAACTATACTCATTTTGCGCAATACATTGTTGTTTCATTTAAAAAAAGGGACTGTTATATACTTTAAATGTAAGGGTTACTGCTGACTAACGTTGACGCGGTAACCTCCATCCCCTCCTTTTCGAGATGATGTAATAAAAACCTATATAAACCCATTGCGGCATGAAGTGGCAGTTCGAGGCAGTCCGTATTCCAAATAGCACGTTTATTCCGTTGCTCGGATCCGTTAATTTGTATTTCAAAGTTATTATAATTATTGTGAATTGAAAAGTAATTAAATTTATTTGTGTGTGAAATAAATCTTTTTTTTTTAAAAAGACTAAATTCTCGGCACGCATAACATATTTTGGTGGCAGCGGTGGGATCCGGGCATTCCAGCGTAAAAATCGTCATATAAAATCAAAATAAAAACGGACTCCTCAACTCCGTGTGGCTCACGTTAAATAAATAGCCGCTGGGAACAGTGGAAAAGTGCAAAAGTGCTAAGTGAAAACTAATTTGATAAAAGAAAAACTGCTGGGAACAGCAGAAAAGTGTTTAAATCTGTGGCCGTAATTCGGCAGAAGACCCCATCAACGTGAAGTGTCTGTTAGCCCGCCCGGCGCAGACCCAGGTACATCCTGTGACCACTAAGTTGGAAATTCGGTTGGAGGTCCGGCCGTCGCCTATTGTTTTTACAAGAAATAACTCGACGATGCAACGTCGCTGCACCTGCGTGCTTATCGCCGTGTTAATGATAAACGAACAGTGAGTGTTTATACTTTTAGTTCTAAGAAGCCACACGTAAAATAAATATTTATGAACTGTATTTCCTGATGGTATACTTACTTCTAATTAATCTAATAAGATAAATTGTTTATACAATATTCAACGTTTCATTGTTTATAATATACTCGTAAAATTGAGTAAAGGTATCACCACACCGGTGTACATTCGATTAATAACTTGTGTAATTAACAACTTAATGTAATTTGATCTATAAAATTTATACTAAAATTATTAAATTGTATTGCATTCAATTAAATTAAGTTTAAAGTGTTAATTGTAATTGACAATTTAATCCTAACATTTTGGTGAATTAACAATTTAATTTTATTGGTTTATCATGCCGAAAAATTTAAATATTGAAATTCCAATCATGCCTGCTCCTGAGGGAGACTCAAAAACTCCTTCCCCTGCTGTGCGAGTCAAACCAGAAGTTGACTTAAATATTCTTTTAAAATTTATTAAACCATATGATGGTTCCAGAGAAACAATAAACTCCTTTCTTACGAACTGCAACAATGCTTATGAATTGGCGAATGATAGCCAAAGACCAATTCTTTTTAAATACATTTTAAGTCAGCTACAGGGAAAAGCAGAAGTAGCTGCATCAATCAAAGATTTCCAAAATTATGAACAATTGAAAGATTTCCTTAAACTCCAATTCAGCCAAAGGAAACATTATTCTCACCTAATAACCGATTTACAGGAATGCAAACAACAGTTAGCTGAAACAGTGGTACAATTTTCCACTCGTATTGAAACTTTATTAACACAATTGTTAACGGAAATTTCACTTAACCCTACGAAAAAACTAGAGATTGCTGGCAGAACTGCGGCTATGGAAGACCTCGCTCTCCATCACTTCCTCATGGGTTTACACCCACGTATTTCCAACATCGTGAGGTGTAAATCACCCAAAAATTTAAATGAGGCTATCGGATTTGCAATTTCAGAAGAAAAAATACAGCAAACCTTATACCGTAAACCGGAAAATTCTCAAAAGGAGAAAAAACCATTTAATAATAATAATAAATTCAGTACTTCTCAAAGACCCTTCAGGTCTCCGCAAGGGTCATCAAATAACTATAACACGAATTTCAAACCTTCTCAACCTCAGTATAACAGACCATTCCAAGGTCAAAGCCAATATATTCCACGGCAATTCCAAGGCCAACCTCATCAAATTTTTGTAAGGCCTCCTCAAGGCCCCAACAACTCATTTATTCAAAGAGGTACGACAACTCAAAATTTTAAATCAAACCCTCACCACTCTAACTTCAACAATAACAGGCAGCGAATAAATTTCGTAGAAGATAACATCCAACCTGAAGAATACTATTGCGAAACAGAAGAAACTAATTGCTCTGCACCACCTGAGCCAGAACAATCCTATGATACCGTGGACTACTATGACGAAAACGATCAAGATAATGACGACAACAATTTAAACGAGTAGGAGTCTCGTCACCGTGCCGGTCGAGACAAAATCAAAAACCCCAAAGCGGCACGAATAAAGTTTTTAATATAAAAAATAAAGACGACAGGTACTTACCTCACGTACTACTAGAAACATCTGGAAGTAGCAGACCTCTGTCACTACTCCTAGACACGGGCGCATCTATCTGTTTGGTCAAAAGATCGTCTTTAACCAATACCCTAAAGGTACACCCAGATGACGTTCTTATTAAAGGTATTGATACTAAAGAAGGTACACCAATTAAAAGTATTGGATTCGTAAATTTGAAATTAAAAATCGGGACAAAATTAATAACTCACAAATTCCATGTTTTTGAAAATTTAACACTACCCTATGATGGAATAATCGGAACAGACCTTTTCATGACCTATAATGCCCAACTAAATTATATTACAAACAGTTTTGAAATTAACGAACATAAAGCTTACCTTATTTTCAAAGAACCAAAATTAACCATCAAACCCCGATCAGAAACTGTAATTGAGTGTAGCGTAATAAATCCGGACATCAAAGAAGGTTTAATCTTAGATAGGAAAATTTCTGAAAAAGTAATTTTTGCAAATTCAATCGTGAAAGTAAAACCCAACGGTTGTGTTAACGTTACAATAGTAAATCTTTCAGAAAAACCGGTAACCATTAAACCAAATTTAAAATTAAGATTGGAAAATGTTCCCAACAACGTTACTTTAGTAAACAACAATTTCAACGAAACCTCAAAAAGAACAGAAGAAGTTCTTAAATTATTGAGAACATCTCATTTAAATGAAGAAGAAGCAGAAAGTCTCTACGAAGTCTGCTCTCAATATTCCGACATCTTCCATCTCCCTGGTGACAAATTAACATGCACCGATGCGATACAACATGAGATAATTACGACATCTTCCAATCCCATTAATACCAAATCTTACAGATTCCCTGAAGTACATAAAAAGGAAGTAAATTCCCAAATAAACAAAATGCTGGAAGATGGGATTATTAAACCATCTACATCCCCTTGGTCATCCCCAATTTGGATCGTCCCCAAGAAATTAGATGCATCTGGACAACGCAAATGGCGAGTGGTCATTGATTATCGAAAACTAAACGATATCACAATAGGTGACTCCTATCCCATTCCAAACATTTCCGAAATTCTGGATCAGTTAGGAAAATCCAAATACTTCAGTACCCTAGACCTCGCTTCTGGGTTTCATCAAATTAAAGTAGCGGAAAAGGATGCTGCTAAATCCGCATTTTCAGTCCCTCAAGGACATTTCGAATTTACCCGTATGCCATTTGGTCTAAAAAATGCCCCAGCCACATTTCAGAGATTAATGAATACTGCCCTTTCAGGTCTTCAAGGAATTCAGTGCTTCGTTTACCTTGACGACATAGTCATTTACTCATTCGACCTTAATACTCACATCAAAAACCTTTCAAATGTCTTTGACAGACTTAGATCCTTTAATTTAAAATTACAACCTGATAAGTGTGAGTTTCTACGCAAAGAAGTGTCATACTTGGGTCACATCATAACTGACGAAGGTGTGAAACCAAATCCAGAAAAGACCAAAGCAGTACAAGAATTCCCTACTCCAAAATGTCCCAAAGACGTTAAATCCTTTCTAGGACTAGTATCCTATTACAGACGTTTCATCCCGAACATATCAAAAATTGCTAAACCTCTTACAAACCTCTTAAAGAAGAATGTTGAATTTAATTGGAAAAACGAACAACAATTGGCATTTGAAAATTTAAAGAAAGCATTAACATCAGCACCTATTTTGGCCTATCCTGACTTTACCAAACCGTTTCTCCTTACCTGTGACGCTTCAAATCAAGCAATTTCAGCAATACTATCCCAAGGTCCAATAGGAAGCGACCGTCCCATCGCCTATGCATCCAGAACTTTAAATAAAGCTGAATGTAACTACAGTGTAACTGAAAAAGAATGTCTTGCAATAGTTTTTGGTACCAAAACTTTTAGACCATACCTTTATGGTAGGACTTTTACCATCATCACCGACCACAAACCCCTCCAGTGGTTATTTAACTGTAAAGACCCAGGATCCAGACTTATTAGGTGGAGATTGAAATTAGAAGAGTATAACTATGACATCAAATACAAAAAAGGCAAAATCAATTCAAACGCTGATGCGTTATCTAGATACCCAGTTAATCCAATAACAATTTATGCAAATGAAGGAACCTCATCATCACCTCAAAATCCTACTCAGATTAATCCTGAAAACATAGATAGAGATCTTGATGAACTGCTGATTTCACCACCATCTTTTAAATTAGATGATGTTATTTCCGATACAGATGATCACATTCCAATCTCTGATCCTTTAAACCAACAATTACCATCACCCAATAATCTCCCCGAATTGTTTCATGATGAACCAAACCTAGAATTAAACAATCAGCAATCCCCTGATACACCATCCACTTCAGGATCAAACAAACAAAGATCTTTTCTCGAATCACTAAGCCCGTCAACTGATGATTATTCCACTTTCCTCAAAATTATGTCAAATAAAAATAAAACATTTAACACAGAAATCTATGAGCATAATGAAAGCCTTCTAAAATCCTCAGACAAAATTATTTTGGTTCCCACATCCATCGATTTAGATGAATCAAATCCGTATGTTGAACAAATCCTAAACAGTAGACCGAATGCTCAAGAATTAATAGAATCAGAAAAACAATTACATTCCTTCCTCCAAACAGAATTAAATAATAAAACTTGTTATTTAATGTTCACAAAAGTTCATCACTTTGATCAAGCGAGTTATTCGGAAATTTTTGAAACCATAAAACACGTCAGAAACAGATTGCTAATATTTGGAGAAACAGATAAAATCAGTATTTCTGATTTCGGAAATCCATTTGAAAGACATAACTTCACAAAAATTTATAACATGTTATTGTATTTGTTCAATGATACCGGGATTAAAATAAATGTATACCATAACAGCATAATATATCCCGCACCAGCTGAAATCAAAAAGGTACTCCATGACAACCATGACATCCCCATTGCCGGACACCTAGGTTCAGTCAGAATGTATAACCGAATCAAAGATTTATATTATTGGAAGGGAATGCGCAACGACATAGAAGCTTATGTTAAAGCATGTAAATTGTGTCAAGAGAACAAAGCTCTAAGAAGAATTAACAGAGCTCCAATGCAGATAACTAGTACTTCTACAGCACCCTGGCAACGTCTCAGTCTGGATATTGTAGGACCATTACCAGAATCAGGACTAGCTAAATTAAAATACATACTAACACTTCAAGATGATTTAACCAAATTTTCAGTAGCTTACCCCATACGTAGCACAACTGCAGAAGAAACAAGTGAATGTCTTCTTCACTTTATATCTATGTTTGGAATACCAAAGATCATTTTGACAGATCAAGGAACAAATTTTACAGCCGAATTATTCCAGAAAACTTGTCAGTTCTTAAAAATCAAACAACTGTGGTCATCACCATATCATCCACAAACACAAGGTGCATTAGAAAGAAGTCATTCGACTTTAAAAGAATACTTAAAATCATTTGTCAACGAAGGGCAAACTGATTGGCCTCGTTACGTTTATACAGCAATGTTGGCCTATAACACCTCGGTCCATTGCACAACTCATTATACACCATTCGAATTGATGTTTGGACATAAACCTTATATTCCAAATTCCATATTTGAAGAATCACCTGGAGCAACATATCCTGAATATGTCAAAATGCTTCAAAATAGATTGAAATTATCCCGTGACAAAGCCCTTGTGAACATAAGACGATCTAAAACGACATCTAAAGAATATTACGACAAACACACAAGACGGCAACAATATAAAGTTGGAGATTACGTATATCTCAAAAATCATTTGAGGATGCGTAAAGCGCTCTCACCAGTATGGAAGGGACCATACAAAGTCGTAAAAATACTTGGTAACAACACCTTATCCTTGTTGATAAATAGACGTCATGTCACACACCACTATGACCAAGTTAAATTGGCTAATTCACCCGGCAGTATGCCGTGATCATTGATGATCATATTTTTTATTATTCTTTTATTTAGAGTATAAGTTTATAAAATAAGAATAGAATAGTTTACAATTGTAATTCTGTATATATTTTCAGTGTTACTGCACAAACTCATCCAGAGCTCATCCAACAAATAACCAAGAGCCCCGGAATATACTTTGATTATCTGGGTAATGTAAAAATAATTGAAGGACAACTCAATGTACTTATTCCATTAGATATATCATTTATTAAACCACATATTGATAATATTAATTCTGTAATAAACTTAGTTAAGAAATCATGTAAAGAATCTTGGGTAGATATGAATTGTTTTGATAATTTTGAACCTCTAGAATTAAGATTTAAAGAAATTGTAAAACAGTATTCTGCCATTTCTCATTTGATAGAAACAAAAACTAAAAGGAGTGCCTGGTTTGCAGGAATCGGATCAATAATGAAATATCTTTTTGGAACTTTAGACGAAAATGATGCTATTGTATTTGATAAGGCAATCGATTCAGTATTAAATAATGAAAAGAAATTGTCATCTTTAGTAAAGGAAAATATATTGGTCACGAACTCTGTAATTAATAAATTTAATGAAACTTTATTGACAATTCAACAGAATGAATATAAATTAAATGAAGCATTCGATAAATTCTCTTTAATATTAAGCAATATTACGAATACCATGGAAAGATTTCATTTACAAAATATTATAGATAATGTTTTTAATAGCCTTGAAATGTCAATAATTACACTATCTTTCCAACTAGAAGATATAATAAATTCCATAACGTTTAGTAGTATTAATAAACTGCATCCTTCTGTAATAACGCCGAATCAACTTCATAAGGAACTTATCGATAGCTTCAGACATTTACCCCAAGACCTGGAATTACCCACTCCACTAGAAATTGATATGATTCATATAATTATGGATATATCTAAAGTATCATCATATTATAGTAAAGGAAGATTAACTTTTATATTACAGATTCCATTAGTCTCCATTAAAGAATTTAATCTTTATCACAATATCCCATTACCCATACCACATAGTCTTAGCAACCCAAATACATTTAGTTTAATTATACCCAGTGCGAAATATATCGCAGTTACTATTGATAAAAGTCATTATTTTGATCTGGAGAGTTTGAACAATTGTTTAATTATTAATTATAAATATTATGTTTGTAATGTCGCAAATGTGTATACAACAGATACCAAAATTACCTGTGAAAGTGAATTACTATCAAAAATTATAAGAGAGATTCCTTCTCAATGCGAAACCAAATTTATATATGGAAAAGTAGATATATGGAAGAAATTAAAGGATAACAAATGGATATTTGTCCAAACAGAACCTGTTAAAATAACAATTGAATGTTTAAAATCAGAATCAAATGAAGAAAATTCCATAGTTGGCACTGGTATTATAAATCTACCTGAATCATGTATTGGTTATAGTAAGAACACTGTTTTGAAGAGTAAAATAAGTAAAAATCTACCCCTGCCAACCGTCGCCTTTGATTATAATTTAATTAATGATTCCTGTTGTAATACACTTAAAGCGGAGATGATAAAGAATAGTGTCTCCCCTATTGAATTAGAAAGAATAGATTTGGATAATTTGAAACCTTTAAAGGATAAATTAAATAAAAAGTTATTGAATACTAAATTAGAAGAGGAGATCCCTCATATTGTAAAATATGGGACACATTATTCAATCATTACCAATATTATATTGATCGCTATTATATGTGCGATATTATATTTTGTAATCCTAAGATTAAGATATTTTGTGAAGAAAAGCAAATTAACGGAAAACAAATCTGAAGTTAATATAGATTTATCAGAAATTGAAACCACTAACGAACAGACTGACAAGTATCCAAATTTAAAGAGAAATGTGTAATTTTGAAAAGAAAAACTTCGAAACAATCCGAAGTTTTTCTACTACCCCCGGAGGTGTTATATACTTTAAGGCGAGTCATCGGGCATAAAGCGGGGAAAGCAGTTTTTTTGAACGAATAATTTAGGTGTTTAATCGTCATTCCCGATCTTACAAAAAATACACAATACACATGAAGATATCATCTAAAGAATGTGCTAATTTGTAACACGATAGGATTTACTTTACTCGATCATAAAAAATCTTGAAATTGACTTAAATAAAATTTTTAAACGAATAATTTCATAAGAAAATTTCTAAATATGCACATAATTTTTATATAGAAATATTTGTCTTAAAATACTACAGAGAACCTGCTAAATTTTTTTGTTCAATTGAAGTCCTGTATCCAGCAAATTCAAATTTATCCCAGAACTGGAATAATAACCAGCGTTTTCAGGACATGCCGCGCCGCCCGCTACCCCGCCAGTATCAATTCGGCGCTTGCCAACGTCGGGTGTGTGTCAAATTTTGTACGCCTGATCTTTCGTTCGCACAACGGTTAAATAATTAAAAACGGGGGATAAAATAATAAAATAAGGAACAAATCAGTCTTAAAATCCAAGAGAAGTACAAGAAAATAGAACTATAAGAAAAAGTATGTAAATTACTCTCTTAGTAAAGTTATGTTGATTTGATTTCGTTATTACGTTATAACATATAGAACACAGATTAGAAAATTAAATTTGTACAGAATGACTAAACAGCTAAATCTATATGTAAGAGTACTCTCGACCGTTCAAGCGTTCGCGGTCGAGTAAGTGATAATATTGAATGATAAAAATTAAATATGTTTAACTTCTTAGGATTTGGACATTTAGGAATTTAATACAATAAACATGAGCTTATTCGAATTTTAATTCGACGCAGTAAAATGACGTTTCATATTTTACGGAACTCCATTAATCCGATGTTTCACCAAAAATACTTAAAATATTATACATCAGAAAATTGACTTTCAAAGCGATTTATGTGATGGCGGCAGTATACTCTCGTCGAGGGACCGCGAGGCTTGACGAACGCGAGAGTGTACCACTCGTTTTATCTCGCTAAGCTTCGCCTCGCCTCGTCTACTCTCCGCTCCGAGTCGGTTTTGTGCGCGAATCAAAGGACCTCGCTAACCCTCGCGAGGCGACGCGATTGCATTTCTGTACACTCTCGCGTGACGCCACCAAAAACATTTTCATGTAAAATGTTGCCAAGACGAGAGCATATGGCTCACACTGTCGAAAAGTTATCAAATTTCTTATTGAGCAAGACTTCTAACTCTATACAACCTAACATACAAGCTCTTACTTCATAAACGCTACACTTTAGTTACAATAAGGTCTTGGCCGTTTCGCTACCGTCACATGGGCGGTAAAGTGAAAAATTGATCCCACCTACAACATGTTCCTGATTTCAAATTTTGATTTTGCAGGTGCTGCTACTGCACTACTTCGTGTCTAATGTTGAAAATCATTAAAGTACTATAGCCGCCATTTTGAACTTTTTTGTTACTGGGCCGATTGCTTTCAAAATCGACATCTAACCTTGGCAGCAAGCATAGAGAAGGAATTTGTGGTAAAAAATTTAACAAAGTGGCCGCCATTTTGAACTTCTTCGTTACTGGGCCGATTACTTTGAAAATCGATATCTGACTATGGCAGCAAGCATAGAGAAGAAATTTTTGGTCAAAATTTAAAAAAGTGGCCGCCATTTTGAACTTTTTTGTTACTGGGCCGATTACTTAAGAAATGGACATCTAACCTTGGCAGCAAGCATAGAGAAGGAATTTGTGGTCAAAATTTAACAAAGTGGCCGCCATTTTGAACTTCTTTGTTACTGGGCTGATTACTTTGAGAATCGATATCTGACTATGGCAGCAAGCATAGAGAAGAAATTTTTGGTCAAAATTTAAAAAAGTGGCCGCCATTTTGAACTTTTTTGTTACTGGGCCGATTACTTAAGAAATCGACATCTAACCTTGGCCGCAAGCATAAAGAAGAAATTTGTGGTCAAAATTTAAAAAAGTGGCCGTCATTTTGAACTTTTTTGTTACTGGGCCCATTGCTTTCATTATCTGGAACAATAATCAAAATTCTCGGGACATGATGTCGACAGTCGAATTCTGGCCTAAGTTATAAGGGTTAAAAAATACGGCGAAACACTTCGAGAAAAGGTAATTCCCTCGCGCTTCGCTTAGCTCGTCTTGGCGGGGACACTACCGTGTCCCCAGATTCGTATGAGATAAATTACGTTCTGGGGGCTATTCACGTTACGTGTCGGCTACACATACCTGTGGTGACTAAAAAAAACTAAAAAGGAACTAGATGAATAGAGCTCGATGTGGCGAGTTTGGAATTGTTAGTTGCGATGAAATCTTACACAACGACTGGCTGAATTTACCTGATGGTAGACTTTGAACACTTCTACCTCGAATATCCGAAAAAGAAGATTATCAACCCGTCAGAGGGCGACGAATAGTGGATATAAATTATATTATTCTCCAATTGCAGGAAAAATCCCACCGTTGCTATTTATTTGACTGCAAAACGGGGTATTTTCAGCTGATTGGTGAAAAATGGAGCTTTAAATTTAATAATAAAAAAAATAATTAAAAAATAATAATTAATTACTATGTTTGGTTGTTTTTTTTTATATTTATAGGTAATAAACCAAAAACATCCGTATTATAAATAATCTATCGTTTACAAAAAGTTGATCATACCTACTTGAAGTTCTGAAATATTTTATTCTATGCCACAGCGCTAACATCGTGACTCACGAAACGAGAGTCGTTGCGTCTTACGTACGAAGTGTGAGACGCGCGGGGGGCACCCCACACCTCACCTCCTAAAATCTTGCTTCGCATCGAAGTGACTCGCCTTAAATGTAAGGGTTACTGCTGACTAACGTTGACGCGGTAACCTCCATCCCCTCCTTTTCGAGATGATGTAATAAAAACCTATATAAACCCATTGCGGCATGAAGTGGCAGTTCGAGGCAGTCCGTATTCCAAATAGCACGTTTATTCCGTTGCTCGGATCCGTTAATTTGTATTTCAAAGTTATTATAATTATTGTGAATTGAAAAGTAATTAAATTTATTTGTGTGTGAAATAAATCTTTTTTTTTTAAAAAGACTAAATTCTCGGCACGCATAACAGGACGTAAACTCTTGCATTTCTGATATGATCAGTAACTTAGACCACTCCTTGGGTCTGAAACATGTGACATAAACATCGAATCAAAATTCAAATGTATGAGAATTATCGATAAATTGATCACGCCACACATCAGCACAATAAACAGTAGTGAGTTTTAATTTAGCTATAATTTTCATACATTTTTCGTGCCATCCATCGAATCGAAATATAGTATATGGCTAGTGCTTTTACAACTCTTCTTCTGTCTGAATTATTAATAAATTAAATATTTTGCAAGTACAACATCCATTGGTGTTAATTTCTGAAACCTCTAAAGCGCCAGCGGAAAAGTTAGTTCCGGGCAGTATTGTGTTCCAAACGCGAGATTGTTTGCGTTTAGGTGGGAACTTTTAATGAGAGAACCTCGGAAGGTGGAACTACCCGCCGTGAACTTTTAATTATGGCACCTAACATCCGCTTAGACGATAAAGGGCTCACTGAACGCAAAATATTGCAAAGACGCTCGTAGTTTCTCGGTGTAAAGTTTAGAAGTTAAATATTAATTCTCTAAGAAAGGTAATTTAAAGAGTAGGGATTCGTTAAATTCTGGCAGTTTATAATTTGAAGTAGGGCTGACATTTCTTACACATGTTGTGTGTGTCGCAATACCTAAACATGTAACTGAATTTTGGCAACTACCAGATGGCGCTACTGTTTGCTTGTACGAAAAAGGTTTAGGTAAATCGTTCGGAGTTTTCGTATCAATGTATGTAACAAACACAGAAAACTTAATATAAAGTCATTCCTTGCTCTGTGGTAACAAACAATCTGCCTATGTAGAATAATATAAAAATTTACGCGATTAGGACATTTTGTCAACAGTCTCAATTAGTTACGAGTAGGTACATCGAAAATACACACTAATACTATTTTTTTTATATAATCACTATACAATAAAATTAATAATTAACATGGAAATACAGTTAAAATAATTCCACAATATTCATCAGGCTTAAAAGCTGTTGTTATTGTGAATAATGTGTTATATTAATGAATTTAAAACCAATGAATAAAATATAAATATTGACCATCCACTTAATATGCGCGTTGTTATTTTGGTGATGGACTGCAAACAAGTGTCACAGATACATTGTGGTTTTATGTTTCGGTTACCCAATTTTTTTTTTATTGTTATACTGTTATTATACAAGCAAAAAGGTGGCCAGTACAATTTATTGTGGAAAATATGTTTATTTATTCAATTACAAATTAATTAACTACAACTTGCAAACCTCACTTGCCGTTTTAGCTTAGGAGTTAAATATTATACTTATCTTTTGATTACACTCGTATCGTAAGGTGCGGTGCGTATTTACCAATACGGTGGTAATTTTTTAATTTTTAGTCATCGATCTCTCTCACCTGACAATACTTTTGTTACCTATAGGTAAACCGCTATAAACTTGACTTTCCTGATGGTCTGCGGGACGTAGGGCGGGAGCCGCTCAACCAACCAGCAAGTCGTCGCTGTACGCCGGCAGCGCTGACGTATCGTTATAGCCAATCGCATCACCCGCCCCGCGTCCCGCAGACCATCAGGAGGGTCAAGTTAACAACGGTTTACCTATAATTAAATCAGTTTAAAGGTTTAAAATATTTGTAAAAGGACTTGCTACGAAGTTTCGCCAGTTTTCAAGGTATGTTTTAAAAAAATATGCAAATCTGACGTTTGCAAGAGGCTCCAGCAGTCACGACCCCCGGTTAGGAACCGCGTGCTCGAGACACAAAGCCAACAAGATTTTCCATTACTCTAAAAGCTGAATTTGTTAAGTAGGTACAGTCGGAATCAGATATTCACGCGCCTACCGCCAACCGTCAAAGCGCGAGACGATATCTCGTATCTGTCTCAAATACATATACAGGTCTATCTGACAATATCCCATGAGATATCGTAATCATTTTCCTAATTAAAAATCGATATTAATTTTGATATTACGAAAAAAATTACTGACTTTCATGGTAGTTTTTTTTTTGGCACAGATCTGCTGCCTGGAGTTTCGCGGTAGTTTTGATGTTCGACTAAAAAAAGTTAATTTCATCGCTATTATTCAGTTTACATTGTAAACTTTCAGTAAGTAAACGAATACACAAAATTAACAACAAAGTAGATATATTATGCCCTTGTCAGATGGCGTTCCTGTGCGTGTCGTGCTTGAACGAAAAATGTTTACGTAAATCATTCGGATGCCCATATCCTGAGGTTTCTTACCGGTGACAAAAATGTTTGTTTTGACACCAACAGTAAGGTCACGCTGTAGTTCACTCAGCAGCCACCTAAAGAATTTTAACAGACGGCGCTACTTTGCTTGTAACAAAAAGGTTTACGGAAATTATTCGTATGCCCATTGCCCATATCCTGAGGATTATTATCGGTGAAAATAGTGTATTTTTTAATAATATACTAAAATGCAGCATATATTTTTTGTCTTTATTGACATCATTGTCAAAATGTCATTGATGACAGTGTGGTACTGTTTTAACAGAAGCAACCGTTATGGATTATTCTCGCCCCACTGCTACTCAAACGGTAAGGCACTAAAATGTGGCAGTTTGCCAGAACACTCCAATGTAGATAGAGGCACGACAGCTATAACTAAAGACCTGCCAAAACCTGCAGTCAGTGATGAAACATTCAACCTAAGTTAATTTAGTAGACCTATTTCCGTACAGACACAATACATTTAAAATTTAAAAAAATGTATATTTAGTACAAATGTTTAAATTCGTAGTTAGCATTTACTAGCAAATGTCCGAGGCGTGCGCCCGAGGCACAGAGGCTTAGCTCACGTTGCTTCCTATTTTCCTCTTTGAGGGGTTGAACTTTCTAAAATCAGCGATACTTCTGTATGCGAAGTATTTTACTCAATGCATCTAGGAGTTTGAGCTTTATAGATCAGTCAGTTGCTATTTGTTTATTCAAACAGTCAGTCATTCAGACGCATATTCCTTTTATATATAAATATTTTTCACACGATGGAAATTGATACTATTGGGGGGCTATTCACTTAATGTTTTCACTCACAGTGATGTGAATCAAGAAATAAAATAAAAATTTAACACTGAAAAATTAACGTTACGTCTATTGGTTTAGAGTGTCAAATTTAATGTATTTCAAGCAAATACAATCTTACAATCTTATCGAGAATTAATTTTCACGATTGTCGACCATGTTGCGTTTTGAACTACATTAAATTTACTCTCTAAGTAGGTATGTCAATAATCGTTAAATTAGTTTTCCAGTGTTCGCATAAAATGTTATGATTTCAATATCGTCCACGTGAAATCGTTATACCGTAAATGCCATTACCTTTTTGAACATTTCACTTCACGAAATGTAGCCGACGCTTTACGTGAATCGGCCGCCTGCATCCAATTACGCATTTGAAGTGACATCCAATATTTTTAAATGTATTTCCAAAAAAGTTACAGAAATATGAGCGCCTTGACAAATGGCAAGTCACGTAGATACGGCGCCGACTGTACACACAGTATCAGACATTAAAATATGTATAGCGTAAAAAATTAAATCACGTACTGTGCGGGGGTCATCCGTCACGCAGCGGTGTCTGTGTAACGCGAAATTGAAAATAAATTACTTTTTTTTTTGCGGATAGTACGAGTAGTACGCCCCACAAAAACATTATTTACACGAAAGATAAAAGCTCTATGATTTATATGTTAAATTACACGATTGATCTCGTTCATGTGGTGTATCATGCATGTGATGTTTTTCTATGAGAAAAACGAATATATGGTAACTTGTTTGTTTTTTTTTTTCAACCGATAACATGATAGGTAATACACACAAGTCATGATAAAACAAAATATGTGATGTGATGTGTGCATGTGGTGTTTTTCTATGGGAAAAACGAATATGATATCTTTTATATTTCAACAGATAACATGATAGGTTATAAGTCATGTCACACACAAGTCATTATAAAACAAAATGTAAATACAGAGTTATATCCTGAAACATTTTTTGAAATTTACCAACTATGCACTTTTTTTAAAGCTTTAACGGCCTACAAGCCGTATTTAGGTGATTTTGAATAAAGTTTCAAGCAAAAACTATGAAGACAATTACTTTCAAATTTGCACGTCATGTATTTTTAAAAATCAAACGAACTTACCAAGTGAAGTTCGATGATAATTATGCGAGCAGCTTCTTTCGACGCGATTTATATTAACGTGATAAGAGATTAGATAAGAGACGAAAGGGTGCGCTGGAGAAAATAATATTTTACATATAACGGTGTAGAAGCCGTATTTAAGCGATTTTGAATGAAGTTTTATGCAAAAGCAAACAACTATAAAGGCAATTACTTTCAAATTTACACGTCATGTATTTTGGGTCTTTTTTGGATTAATCTAAAATCGGTAAGAAGCAGAAACACGATTGGATAAAATTTTCTCGATAGAAAGTTCTCCCAAAAGTTGCTCCAAAATCTCAGTTTTTCTATATTTTATCGGAAACTACAATGGATGTAATTGTAATTTTTGTTTTAATGTATCGGTAATATTAATATCCTAAAACGCTTAGAACAGATTTTTGATAACTGGCTTAGTTTTTGAGTAATTAGGTAAAACGTCGTTTTTCTGCTATATTTTTCCGCGAAGCTGCATGTCGCACCTACCAAATCTCCGTGAGAGTGAGAAAGACAAAAATAAATTCAATTACTCTTTGTCGACTCCAGCACGTTATATTACAGTAGTATCACCGTTAGCCGCTCGCCATTTCGTCACTTTTTCGGAGGTAGGCAAAAGAAAAAACCTCGACTCTGCATAAACGACGGCCGGAATACCTCATTCACAGTTTAGTGCATCGCTGTTTCGCACGTTTTAAATCATAATTAATGTTTTGTTTTTTCTCTCGAGATAAGAAGGAGGTATATAGTTTTTTTTATCATTCCGAAAAGGAAGAATCATAAAAGTGGTGTTTGTGATTTTGATTATTTAGTGAAAATACTGTCGTCGAGCATCTTCACCGGATAGCGTTAGTACGCAGCATAACCCGAGCCGTGAGTACCTACTCAATTATAAAATGAAAGTACTCGCTTCGGCAGTACATAATAAATACTAAAATCGGAACGCCCCTGCGCAAGGATGACACGCAAAATCGTGAAGCGTTCCACATTTTTAGTACCTAACAGCATCTGATATGGTCATAGTGACTAGGATATCTGACTCTCACTCAGCAGGCTCGGGTTCGATTCCCGGCAACGGAAACAGATCACAAGCAGGCTGCGTGTTTCTCAACTAGGAGTTTCACATACACCTTTACAATAGAGGGTTGCGTGTTTCTTATTCAGGAGTCTCACATACGCCCATACTATACAGGGTTGCGTGTTTCTCATCTAGGAGTCTCACATACACCCTTTACTGATAACCGAAGCATAACTGCTACGCAGACAGCGAGCCAATCGCCGCCATTGATGTCGACGTCACGAAGGATGCTTTTACTGGAACGAATGTAAGTAGGTACGACGTTGCTGACATCGGCCCCGCTGCAATATCGGCTGTTTTGGTCTCCAGCGTGCCTCTTGTCCCAGTTACCTGTTACTAGTTGCTGTACGATTGCTGCTGTGACGGATTTACCTACAGAATATTAGACCCATTCTGAGCATGTTAAAAAATGATCCGATAGGATAGAAAATAAGCAAGTATTAATTCTTCGTGCGCTGTCATCACCATGCGTAGCTATTAGGTACTTTACTCTTATCCTGTAAAGATGAAAAATCGATACCTGCTTAAGCGGATTCTGCTTAAAGTGATTCGGTTTGAATCTTAAACATAATATTATATTCTACATATCGACTCTTCCTGAGGAGACTATTTTTTTTTTTTACGACAATTTGACTGAAACTTAAAGTCAAGCGCAGATAATTAAGATCTACAGCAAGATTTGTAGTGCACAGCCACCAGCAGGCAGCCGTTTTTGCTCGGCCGCTTGCGCGGCAAGGCGGACGACGAGTCACGTGACGCATCGACGCAGCTTCCCGCTTCCTCGAAGAAGACATCGTGGCAGCAGCTTCCACGACACACAAGGAACGGTAAAGCCGGGAGGCTGCTTAATTTATTTCTACAATGGCTGACTATTAATTTAATGCCAATCATTATTAATAATTATTTCATGTTTATGATTTAGTATCAATAATTCTACAATTTCATAGTGGATATCAGGTTATGTCATGTCATAACCATTGCCATACTTCGTGACTATATATAATATAAAAAAGTAAAATATACTACTAGACAGAATATTAAATACCTATTGTTTTAAAGTAATCTGTAGATAATCTTTTTACATAGGAGCATTATTTCAACCATTTTACTTCCAATATGAAGGAATTGGATAAATAAACTCATAAATACATAGTTTTTCTAAAGTAGAAGACCTTAAGAACAAGTATTAAATAAATATCAAAAAATAGTTACGTCATGTGTACACCTTGAATAAAGATATAATAATTTCCTTTTTAAGTAAAAAAATATTTAGATAACAATTAAAAAAAAAAAAAAAAATTAATGCTTTCAGGGAAATAGCAATCTCTGTGAATTTAATGTGTTACCATTTGGATTCAATTCAGCTCTAGTATTTACTAAAATTAAGCCTGTTGCAAAAGTATTGCGACCCATGTATACTTTGTCATCTTTTATCAAATATTCATTTTTAATGGGGTTTAAAATAATTGTTTACGAAACGTGGCCGATACAAGATCCGACACTTAAATACTAAGGATTTATTTTCTATTTATTACAAATAAAAGTGTGTTAACTACAAATTAATTATGTTAATAATTATTCAATAAAGCCATAACATAATATATAAAAACAATATAATAATAACAATGTGACCATTTATAAAGAAATTAAGAATGTCAACCGTAGATACCTACTGCTGGTGTTACACAAAATATTCCGAGCGCTGTAAATGTTTAAATCTACACGAATGCTGGTTAAGTAATAATATGGATGAAAAACAAAAGGTAGTACTTATGCCATGAAAACATTTACTCGTGGCTCAATAACTGGGGATCATGCTTGTGGACCATAGAGAGAACAGGAATGACAGCTACACGCACACAGTCACCAGGACCTCAGACCAGGACTTTGGACAGACTTTGGACTCAGAACGGAAAAAAATTGCGCCTCGTATTGACAGCGCGATTGTAATATGAAAATATGAATAGAATGGGGACATCTAATTTTCAAATTTGACAAATACACAGGCACAGGAATCATAATAATGGTGAAGATTGTATAATATAACGGTCTATGGGTCAAAGATTCAAAAGACTTATTTCATATAGGCCTGGCCTACGGGCACTTTTATACATATAATCAGTAAAATATAATTACTCTTACTTATTAGTGATTAGTATAATTGCACATGCTGATTACTTATGCAGTTCTGACAATAAAATCGCGGATGCAGAATCACAAAAACCGCATCTTAATATCTAACTATCGCTTTGAGCTTATACAAATAAAACAATCACGATGATAATAATTGGTACCTAATCCCTCGACAGATTTGTTTGCAAGTAGGAAAAACCACAAATGTATAAACGTAATAATATGTGTCATGGTGTTAGGATTCCGATATCTTTACAGTTAACGCATATATACTATATCGTGGAGAGATTTTATCTTTTCTTATTTTATTTTATTTATCTTATAAATAATCAGCTTAAACACATATAACAAATAAATTTTGAATACAAATCTAACTAACGGTAAAGATCAGGGATTATGTTATGGTAGTGCCTCAATGGCCTGCATAGCTGTGATACCCCCTCTATAAGATATCTACGCATTAATTTTAAAATCACAAGATTTTTTGATAATAATAATTATTAATGTAACGAACGCGCAGTGTTCTGTTAAACCACCGTGATTGTGTGGAATAGGTATCTTATCCGGATTTCACTACTCCAAAGAGGAGTCTTATTTAGTCATCCATCCTGGATGATGACACCTGTAGACAATACCTACTCTTAAACAGTAGGACCCTTGTGGTATAAAACGATTTACTTATGGCTGCTGAAAGCCATAAATAGGGGATTGAATTACTTACTGTAAAACATATTTTTAATGATGGGATTTACATATTTTTAATGATGTGATTAAGAACATATTAGGTGTTCTATTCTTTTGTTCCACATGGCTAGACACGGAACAACAATTACTTCTAGATATTTTGTTTTATTTTTGTTAGGTCAAGATATAGCTAATGTTTCAACTTCTATAAAGTACTTAAAGGTTTAAATTGCTTTTTGTTTAAGGCCAAAAATGTTTTTGTTGAAGGCCTGAATTGCAAAAATGTCTAATTTAACACTAATTAATGTTGACCAAGTTTCGGACTGCTCATCAGATGTATCGTACCTTTATGAAAGTACCTCAACCTATATCAACTAAAAATGGGCACCTACTTGTTGCAGCTCACAGAGTTAAAACGCTGTCTGCGATATATATAAATAATATTAATTTCACAAATACTGAAGTAGTAATAAAAATTCCAAACTGTATAAAGACCTCGCGGCTGCTAGGTGCAAATATCACAAAGTTTATATTTAACTTTAATGTATCTATGGTAAAAGAACTAAGGACCTTCGAATCTATCTACGTTATTCATTTCATTCAAAAAACTTCATGGTAAAAACTCTTCTTAAACATTGAGTAGTTGGGTCAAAGGTACCATTAATAAACCTTTGGTAAACTTGAGTAATAATAAAACCCATATTCACTGCACATTACTAGGTACGCGTCGATTTCGAAAGTCTGCAGTTAGTTTATTACAGTACAGGCAGTATTAGTAATACTGCACGATTGACATTAATTTATTTTTGGCTTTTGGAAAAATACTATGCTAGTATAGTATCACATGAAGGTTAATTAGAGGATTTGTTTAAAATATATCAACACAGAATTTAATTCAATTTGTTATTTTACCTTCATATTATATTTTACAAGTGGTTATAATAGATCATTCGTAATATAGGTACTTAATGTAGAGTTGTTTACAACCAATTCTAAGACCATTGTTTCGGGTATTACTTACGTGATTTTGCTATATTTCTGTTTATTATGAAAGTAGCTGTTATTATGAAAATACTCTGGTTTGTGGTTATTATGAAATGTTCTTTTTCTGATAGAAATATTAATCAATTACTTTGTTTGATATGCCAGAAATTTATGTTTCACGATACTATCTTTCTCTCAACATCTACTGTAATATAACGTGCTGGAGTCGACAAAGAGTAATTAATGATTAAACGAACTTACCTGTACGTGAAGTTCAATCATAATTACTCGAAAGTCGACTCCAGCACGTTAGCGGCCCTCCCTCCCAAGATGGACATGCCATTGCCCTGGGCGTGAAACATAAGTTGAAAAATAATCAATTTATTTTACGCACAGATTATTTGAAGTGAGAATTTGATTTGTTCTTCAAAGAATCTGTGATTCTCAACAGCTCTGCTCTCTCTAAACTAAATGAGGTATTCCGGCCGTCGTTTATGCAGAGTCGAGGTTTTTTCTTTTGCCTACCTCCGAAAAAGTGACGAAATGGCGAGCGGCTAACGGTGATACTACTGTAATATAACGTGCTGGAGTCGACTTTCGAGTAATTATGATTGAACTTCACGTACAGGTAAGTTCGTTTAATCATTAATAAATCCCCTTAAATATCCTACCTACTAGATCGTTAGTCTATATTTGGACCACAATTAAGTAAGGAACTCAGTAATAATCACATAATATTATATCTGTTTGCGTGTTACCACAGACTTAGACTTCTTACCGCTCTCGAATTCGGCACCACTATGAAACTAAGCGATAAAAACCTAGCCAACTTAAATGAACAACTCATAACAACATTGGGATTAATGCAAGTTGTTCGATAAACGAGTCTAATCTCGTTATTTTAATTCTAATTCGTTGTTTTTCACCATACCGAGGTAACCGAAAACGTCTAACGATGTCGTATTCCTAGCATTATTGCACTAGCACTGCAATTCTTTATCCGCAATTGTTCGTAACTCGAAGTCTGTCGACTCCAAGTGTAAACTACCTCATACAAAATGCTTAGAAGTGGGGGAATCTTCAACGTGTTTCAAGCTATAACATTGTTTTAAAACAGCGAGGTCTCCCTTGCCCATGTAAGTAATACATTACACATTGTTAACAGTTAACTCTGGAAGAAAATTTACAAGCCCTCTTCGTAGTTCAAGTTGCAATTTATATACAGTGTTAACAGTGAATTGAATGCCGATGCGGTGCTGAAGATTAATGAGAGGCGAAGTTGAAATATTTATTGGCGGGCGGAATTTATCGACTCGCGATCTTCGATCCCCGAGGTTATTGGGGACACTCAGTGTTAATCCTCGACCCCCGAGGTTATTCTATACTCAGTGTTAATCGTCCTCTTGTGATGTTGCATCAGTTAAAACTCCTATTGTACTATTGAACCACCTCGTCGTTTTATTAGTTGGGATGTTCGATTGGATCTAGAAGTCTAAGCTTTGATTTCAAGGTACTAACGGGTTGGTCTCTTAAAGGCGAAACGAGGGAAATTGATTCAGGTAAAATAACCCGACTTGTACCTTGAAGAATTTAAACTTGTAAAGCCTACGTTTTGCACCTGATCTCTACCTATTCTCATCGATGCCGTAAAATTGGAGGCGTGAAGAATGCATGCATGTTCGCAATAATATTATTATTATCCGAATTGCTCACTTACCTCTTTACGAGATTAATGTAGGTAAGTGAAATTAAATTTACATTTTAGAAATAATCTTAAAATCGATATTTGCCTCAAAAGGTCGCTACGGTTTACTACAAAAATATTATGATCTTTGGACCAATAAACAATTAGAAGCATTACTGAATTTTCGAACAATGAACCTTGAGTAATGAAGACTGATTTTCCATAGAAAATCAAAAGAACAGTGCATCTTTCTAGTTAGTGCTTAAGGCGAGTCACTTCGATGCGAAGCAAGATTTTAGGAGGTGAGGTGTGGGGTGCCCCCCGCGCGTCTCACACTTCGTACGTAAGACGCAACGACTCTCGTTTCGTGCGTCACGATGTTAGCGCTGTGCCATAGAATAAAATATTTCAGAACTTCAAGTAGGTATGATCAACTTTTTGTAAACGATAGATTATTTATAATGCGGATGTTTTTGGTTTGATTATAAATATAAAAAAACAACCAAATATAGTAATTAATTATTATTTTTTGATTAATTTTTTTTTAATTAAATTTAAAGCTCCATAAATACCCAGTTTTGCAGTCAAATAAATAGCAACTGTGGGATTTTTCCTGCAATTGGAGCATAAGATAAAATTATCTTATAAATATATCCACTATTCGTCGCCCTCTGACGGGATAATCTTTTTTTTTTAATATATACGGGACATTTGACATCGCAATCTAGCCCCAAAGTAAGCGATAGCTTGTGTTAAGGGTACTAGATGACTGGTAATATACATACATACTTAATATACATAAATATTATATTGAAAAACACCCAGACACTGGAAAATATTCATGCTCATCACACAAACATTTACCAGTAGTGGGAATCGAACCCACGACCTCCGGCGCAGACGGCAGGTTCGCTAAATTAATCGTCAAATTAATTTTCCAGTATTCGCAAAAAATGTTTTAATTTTAATATCGTCTGCTTATATACGTACATGCCATCAGCTTTTTAAACATTTCACATCACGAAGTGTAGCCGACACGTAACGTGAATAGCCCCCAGACCGTTATTTATCTCATACGAATCTGGGGACACGGTAGTGTCCCCGCCAAGACGAGCCAAGCGAAGCGCGAGGGAACTACGTTTTCTCGAAGTGTTTCGCCGTATTTTTTAACCCTTATAACTTAGGCCAGAATTCGACTGTTGACATCATGTCCCGAGAATTTTCATTATTGTTCCAGATAATGAAAGCAATCGGCCCAGTAACAAAAAAGTTCAAAATGGCACTTTTTTAAATTTTGACCACAAATTTCTTCTCTATGCTTGCTGCCATAGTCAGATATCGATTTTCAAAGTAATCGGCCCAGTAACAAAAAAGTTCAAAATGGCGGCCACATTGTTAAATTTTGACCACAAATTCCTTCTCTATGCTTGCTGCCAAGGTTAGATGTCGATTTTGAAAGCAATCGGCCCAGTAACAAAAAAGTTCAAAATGGCGGCCATAGTACTTTAATGATTTTCAACATTAGACACGAAGTAGCAGCACCTGCAAAATCAAAATTTGAAATCAGGAACATATTGTAGGTGGGATAAATTTTTCACTTTACCACCCATGTGACGGTAGCGAAACGGCCAAGACCTTATTATAACTAAAGTGTAGCGTTTATGAAGTTAGAGCTTGTATGTTAGGTTGTATAGAGTTAGAAGTGTTGCTCTTTATGAAATTTGATAACTTTTCGACAGTGTGAGCCATATGCTCTCGTCTTGGCAACGTTTTACATGAAAATGTTTTTGGTGGCATACGTTTATTTTTATATCGATACTTTATTTATTATTTATATATTATACACTACGACTTTTAATTAGATTCAGTAAAATGACGTTTTTAACAGCTGTCATTTGGTAAATTAATATAACAAAAAAAAATATATAATCAAAGTATTTTATGGGGAAGTACACTCTCCGCAAGTTTTCTCCCATGTTTTGACGTGATAACGTCTTATAAATCGATAGAGCCGGCTGCACGCACAAAAAAACATGACTCATCCGGCGTTACCTCGCTCATGCGGCGTTACCTCGCTCGCGTTACCTCGCTCTGAGGCGTTACTTCCATGTAAGGCTTGAAGTGCAAGCGAGAGTTGTCAAGTTCAACTATCGTCAGTAAACCGACTTTACAGACAACCAATTTTTTACTGAATGCCCTCGCGCGAGAAGCCGAACGACGCTCACGCGAGAGTGTACAGAAATGCAATCGCGTCGCCTCGCGAGGGTTAGCGAGGTCCTTTGACTCGCGCACAAAACCGACTCGGAGCGGAGAGCACACGAGGCGAGGCGAAGCTTAGCGAGATAAAACGAGAGATACATGTACACTCTCGCGTTCGTCAAGCCTCGCGGTCCCTCGACGAGAGTACTGCCGCCATCACATAAATCGCTTTGAAAGTCAATTTTCTGATGTTATAATATTTTAAGTATTTTAGGTGAAACATCGGATTAATGGAGTTCCGTAAAATATGAAACGTCATTTTACTGCATCGAATTAAAATTCGAATTATAAATAAGCTCATGTTTTATTGAAATTCCTAAATGTCCAAATCCTAAGAAGTTAAACATATTTAATTTTTATCTTTTATCACTTACTCGACCGCGAACGCTTGAACGGTCGAGAGTACTCGTACTTATAGATTTAGCTGTTTAGTCATTCTGTACAAATTTAATTTTCTAATCTGTGTTCTATATGTCATAACGTAATAACGAAATCAAATCAACATAACTTTACTAAGAGAGTAATTTACATATCTTTTCTTATTGTTCTCTACAGTTCCTGTACTTCTCTTGGATTTTAAGACTGATTTGTTCCTTATTTTATTATTTTATCCCCCATTTTTAATTAATTTACCGTTGCGCGAACGAAAGGTCAGGCGTACAAAATTTGACACACACCCGACGTTGGCAAGCGCCGAATTGATACTGGCGGGGTAGCGGGCGGCGCGGCATGTCCTGAAAACGCTGGTTATTATTCCAGTTCTGGGATAAATTTGAATTTTCTGGATACAGGACTTCAATTGAACACCAAAATTTAGCAGGTTCTCTGTAGTACTTCAAGACAAATATTTCTATATAAAAATTATGTGCATATTTAGAAATTTTCTTATGAAATTATTTGTTTAAAATTTTTATTTAAGTCAATTTCAAGATTTTATATGATCGAGTAAAGTAAATCCTATCGTGTTACAAATTAGCACATTCTTTAGATGATATCTTCATGTGTATTGTGTATTTTTTGTAAGATCGGGAATGACGAATAAACACCTATATTATTCGTTCAAAAAAACTGTTTTTCCCGCTTTATGCCCGATGACTCGCCTTAACAACTGCAAACTTAGAAATCAACTGAGAGAGGTCGATTATGAAGCAAAGTTTCGAGTTAAAAGTTATAGTCCCAGGACGACTAAGTTCATAACTTTACGGAGTTTATTTTGTAAAGTTTCTAGTTTTATTGTCTGTAAGGTCATAAAAGGCTTGGAATAATTGTTCTTTATTGTGATAATGTAAAACAACTTGAGAATAGAGATGTTGTGAATACTTTACTTTACTCATTATGACGGGACAGTAGATAAAGCAATGAAAATTTTTATACGTTTATTTGGAAGAAGGCTCAGGGTCACTCAGCGGGTGATGGAGAGAGCTATGCTCGGAGTTTCTCCGTGTGATCAACTTAGAAATGAGGAGATCCGCGCAACGTATCGCGAAGCTGAAGTGGCAATGGGCGGTGTACATAGCTCGAAGAACCGACGGAGGCTAGGGACCCAAAGTGTTGGAATGAAGACCTTCGATCAGATGGACTGATGACATTAAGAGTCGCGGGAAGGCGCTGGATACAAGTAGTGTAGCACCGTGTGGGCTGGAAATCATTGCAGGAGGTCTTTGTCGAGCAGGGGACGTCCGTCGGCTGAAACGAACTGACGAACAATTTGTAACAGTTAAGCTTTTCTGCCCCCACAGCTATTCGCAGTCTACTTCTTCTCATAGCTGCCTAAATCCGAACTGCCTATGCGTACGTACGTACTGTTTGCCATAAATCCGAGCTGCTTTGCTTGCTTCAATTAGGGCTCTTGAGAATCGTCAACCAGTTGACTCTAGCGCCACCTACAGTGATTCCATCCATGTGCATGACCATTGACCACTATTTATTCGAGGTGGTCTGCCAATACTGAGATTTTGGCGCGGTCGTTATTTTAATGATCTTTAAGTCCATCTATTTTGAAGTGCCAGTTGCCACTTTTGTTTGACGTTGCTTTGTCTTGAATATAGGTACAAACACTTTGTTTCACCTCTACTAAAGTGATAAGTAAAACTCTACCTCAATTTAACCCATCCGTATTGTAAGCAGTATCTGCACAGTAAAGTTTGCCTTGTAGGTGCGCAATAAATGTGTTTGTTCATAATGTTTAGCGGCGGTGCAGTAAAGACAAATCTACTTTTAAAGTGTTGAGATAGTGCCGAGTCGTGGCAATCTCGTCTCAGCTTCATAATAAAGTTTATACTCGTACAACTTGCAGTGCTGACGTTTGCTTTACCGTGGAAGTACCTTCACTCATTTATTTACATCAACAGGAGCGGAAACGAGTTTAGATTAACGCCAAAAGGGATGTAAGACTAGCATTCATACTCAAACTGCGCTCAATCGATCGCATTCTTTATTAGAGCTCTTTTCTGCTGCGGCTGGGAACTTAATGGTTATAATTTACTAAACGAACGGAGGAGCAATTTGATTTATACATATTGTTCTGAACTGCAGTAATATGTTTATTGGTTACACGTTGTACGTCAAAATTCGTTGATGCAACCAAGGAATATTATAACTGAAGAGACACTAGGGTGACCACACATTAGAGAGCTACACCCTGTACTATAGCTATTGGAGCTTACATTCAAATATTCAAACTATCAAATATTGCAACAAAAAATTGGGTCGAATATTCGGATACAAAATCTGGGATATTCGAATATTCGACGTACAAAAGTAGGGCAAAGGGGGATTTCTTATTCATCTCAGGCGTGTGTAAAATGTTGACACCACGGACGCAAGAAAGGATTTTGAAAATGCAACCATCCTTTTAAAATAGGAGGTCACGTCTGTAATAAACTTCAGACATGGCTCTGCGCGTCAAGATGGGCTAATCTTGGTAAGTACTTATTGGTAATTACTTACTTATACATTAGTGTCACGGGAACACGCCATGTTGCGTGCGGCTCGCACATCCCCGTTTGATTGTTACCTACACTTGTAAGTAAACGATTAGGTACTTACGTACGCGGTAACTATTCGTAAGTACCTCATAGTCTAACCCACTTACGTCAAAACTCAACGACAACAAAGCTATCTGCAAGTATTTAGGGTAATCATTTGAACCAAGCGTAGGCCTACTTACCTAATCTTTAGACTAAATTTATACTTACATTGGCATAGGTCTGATCGTGGAGGCTTTAGCTGCGGCCGTTTACAACCCTACTGGCAAAGACTATACTGCCAAACGATTTAGCGCTCTAATGCGGCGCTGTGTAGCAATCATCATTAGTTATTTACCCCTTCCAAATTAGTAATCTTGCATTTTACTAACCGTTGGTTTACTTACATTTTTCTACATTTCTACGTTTCTTTGTATGCATTTTTACTAACCTGCAAGTGCGATTGCAGTCAAATACTTGTTGATCTGACGAGTTTTGTGCAATGAGTAGAAATAATTTGTGACTTCTTACTTTCATTTATGTACAGTCGGTGAATTTGGAAGAAAACCATTACTGACATCCTTTTTTACCGCCTTCGCACTTCATTGCAAAGGCTTCTTAGCTAAAGTTACTCTGCTCTTGTCATGCATCTTCTGCCTATCGAATCTTGTAGTAAGTGTCTGGAATATTCCAACAAGTCATGAGGTAAAACCTCAGGTAAAGCTAATGGAATAATTAGAGCGAATTTGTACACAAAAGCGACACGTGACGAACTTCGTCAATGTCGTCAAAATTACAAATCAAGCTATGAAAACCGACAAGATTGCGACGTGGCACGTTTTCTGACAAACACGTACGTGCAACATATCGCACGCGGCACGCGGCACGCAGCCGCAAATTGTTGTCTTCTTACCATAGACATTTATAATATTAGACTAGGTTTTGCCCGTGAGCTCGTCCAAGTTTTCCTTTATAATTTATTTATTCAAACATTTTTTTATTATTTCTTATATAAATAATCTGTCAAACTGTTATGCCTTACCACCGTAGAACACTCAAATTGTAGATTTTAAGAAATCCCACAGGTTTTAGGGATAGAATGTACACTGTAGTAATCCACGGATGTGTAATGTTGGCCAAACATCCTTCCTTTTTTTAAAACTTCATTGAGATATCCAATCTGTAAGTTGATTGGATCATGTGGGATTTTTACCCATTTAAAACCCGCTCGGTGGAAATCCTCAGCGCTCATGTTGTGGAAGCCTCCAGGATCTCATTCGAGCACCGGAGGCTCGCTTGCGTTACGCCCGTCGGGCTCACCTCTGGCTGACCCCTTAACATTACCCACTTCCAGGGAAGGTCAGAGTCAGCCCCCAAGGTCATACATTCTTCCTATCATCCAATCAGCAGCGTCATGAAAGTTATGCCTGTAATGCCAATCCACGCGCACATACTTATCAGTTCTTACGGATCCATTCGACATGACGCTGCCGATTGGACGGTAGGAAGAATGGTGTATAGCCGGCGTAAACCATCGTCATTTCTGATTTCAACCAAATTAGTTCAACATTTGTCGCGTCAAAGCGTAATCATCTAAACGTACAAACGTTAACATCAAACAAATCATCATTCAGAGGAGAAACGTTATCCGGTTTAACTTGAGAGTTTGCCACGATGATAAGAAAGACCAGTCCTGTGTCCTTACTTTTCATTGACTAAGAACGAACCCTTGAATGGATGTATCTATATTCAGTGGGCAAGTCCTTTTAATTTTAGGAAGAGTTCCATGTTAAATAATAATGAGCCGTCAATGGGTTGAGGTAATGAGGAAAGGATTGGGAGCATACACAAGCAAAAAGAAACCAATTTCGTGATGCTGGAATGTGCCATTGCTAAAAAGAAATTTGACGTAAGCTCCAAGAAATCGGTGCCATTTCTCGTCGTATTGTACCAGTCCTTTCACATTAATACAATAAGTCTAGGCCTACAACTAATTTCGCCGAATTTAGGAAGGTACGTAGACTATATTGTACGCCCGGTTTGAGATATAAACGGGAATTACTCTGTTATTTATTAAGCCATTCATAACGTAATACCACGAACACGGTGAAGCAAAATACATGAATAATATACAAATGAATGGTAAATTAATACGTTCGTTCGTTGTACATAGGTAACAAGCATTAATTAGTTCGGTTTGTTTCGGTTCGGTAACAATTGATCGGTGTTTCGAGTAGGTACTGTTTTGTAAAGAGCTTTATTAGAAATACTAGGTATTCTATAATCCCATATACTTAGGCATTATCTACTATTAAGATAAAATGTTTCAACACTATTTTCTATCAACATCCTATTAATTAATGATCTAAATGTGTGTGTGCTTTTTACTCTTGAACGCCACAGCTACAACAAAGTTATTCTTTGGTCTTTGTACAGAACCAATATAGGGATGGATATAGACTATTATTAATTATCAGGACGCAAAATAAAGACTACTTGTCAGTTGTCACCCCAGAAAAATTCATAGTTCGGGATTGGTGAAAAACTGAAAATCACTCACGATCTTACTCACTTACATGCATTAATAATGCTTTCGCACGTAGCTTTGTCTTGGATGTAATTAAAATAAAAACCATTTTTCTGAGCGCTGCTAAAGCAACCATCATCTGGCACGCCATTGTGTTATTCTGGCTTTATGCGAGAGATTAGAAGATCAGCAGACAGAAGCGTCACATCGCATATCATTTGCCATTCATGCCTACTAGCAGTCAGATAGGTAGATCCTTATGCGCTTGAATATGTATGGGCATGCAGTGTAGCCTAGATCCCTTTGCAGATGGGGTGATTTATTCACACGACTCAAAACTAGTACCGATGTTTCACATGACGCATCCAATCATACACAGCTCAAACTGCTCAATCAATAGACCGAAAAATTATTTCGCTGTTCCTATAGTACTCCGAAATTTCTGATGTAAGTATCTGTTTGTATTTCATCATCAGGAGCCTATAGTATTCAATTCCGGGATTTCGACAAAAATTTCACTTTAAGAGTACAAACAAAAGTCAACTCAATCAAATATGAAGTCAACACAGTCAAATATGAATTGTAGTTCTATCACAAACCTATCTATTAGAAGAGTAGACATACACCTTGGACATGGTGGACGGCGCGAAGAAAATGTCGCCAGCTCATCGATGTCAAAAATGCTTGTTTTGTCGCCAGTAGTAAGTAAAGGGCATGCTGTAGTTCGCTCAGCAGCCAACTATAGAATTTTGACAGATAGCGCTACTGTTTGTTTGTATTAAAAAGGTTTATCGGAGGATTTATCGGTGATTAGAAGGCGTCATCACGCGATCATTTATTCTCTTCTTTTAAAGTGACCACGTGTACCAAAGAGACAAAAAACTTGCATGGCAGACTTCAGTGTTAGTTCCAAAGAATAATTAATCAACCTGCAATACTTTTTTGGTGCGCGCGGTTAGTCTCCATGCAAAATAATAATGCCTTCGAAATTCAAAAGTCAACAAAACCGCCAGAGATTGTATGCGAACGAAAAAAGACGAGGAAGCCCATAAAGCAAACATTTACCGATCTCCATACTGCATATGACACGTGTCGCTAACACCAATATGCCCTCCATGGAGGGTAGTCACAAATCCGAGGCGAGGCCCGGCCTATGTCGCGTCACTCATGTCCATACATATTCAAACGCGTCGAGCCCCGACGGCTATTATAATGATATGCAATGCCACTATCTGTTGATCTGACGAGTTTTGTGTTGACATTGTATACATCCACAGCCATCCAAGGTACTGATAGTCTATACCAGGCCAGCGGCACTCCGAATTTCAGGTATAAAATTACAAGTAGGTAGCATATAAGTACGTGAGCGGCCCGTCGACATTGTATCGGAACAGACAGGGTTACACGATAAAGGACAGGCAAAGTATACTGCAACCTGCAACAAAAATATAAGACCTGAACTGCACTTTATCGTGTCGCAGCGAGAGTCGCTATTGACACAGAACACTAAATAGTACCAGAGGGTTCACTCCGCACGAAAATTTAAAGAAATAGCGACTCTAGCGCTGACACAAAAAGTGCAATTCAGTTCGCAATAGCGCCTGGCCCCGCCCTCAAAATCGACTCGCAACAAACGCAATGTTGTGGTCTCTTTCTATCGCATAACTTTATCTCTTACGACGTACTAGGGCTGCCGTAGTCAGACGGCGCGTAAAATAGACCATACAGAACTAGCGCGTACAACTCGGCCCGCGAGCGGCAACCATCTGGAATATGGTAGTCCGAAACTCTACTTGTAGCCGGGACGGTCACGTGATAAGTGAGACTGGCCTGCTATTGATATAAATAATTCTGGGATATTTATGCGTTACGTGCCTGCGTGGATTTTCCACGGTTTAGAACCTAGCGCACCCAAGATTAATAGCCTGAACCTATGTCTTTTTAAGAGTCTAGCGCCTTATTGGAATCTGATGTCACACTTGATGAGTGACGATACTAACAGAGGACAGAGGACTGGCAATATGTTCGTGGAAATAAGAGGAATTTGTACAAAGGTAAGTCAGGTAAAGGTCCTAGAAAGGATAAACGCTCGACCTCACAAACAATATATCGCAACAGCACGATGGTAACGCCCTCTATCCGATGGTCTTTGTGCCATTATCTGAATTGCACTTTGATCTTTGCACGCAACGAAGTGAAGCCCTGAGAGAGCGTAGGCGATTTTCACGGGGTGTTGGTTAAAAGGCTAAAGTTATTGCATAGATGGAATTTTGTATGGTGAAGTAAAATATCTTTAGAGCTCCGACGTCAGGGTGAATAATGTACCGCGAGTGTGGCAAGGCAGTTTTCACTTGGAAATGAGAAAAACACTAGACCGGGCGACGCGGTCTTAATTGCTTGTTTTAAGATGCAACAGGACTGCTATTGTATTTACTCCTCTCAAACCACTAACATGGTTGTATATAGTGCAAGTGAGCAAGAAAAAATAATTTCAGACCCATTCTGTGTTTAACCTGTGGTTTAACGCATTCTTCTACAACAGAACGTTCTGATTTTGCTGATTATTTATAGCAATTTGATTTAAAAGGTAACAGAAGGGTAACGTCTCTTTTTGGTTTGAGATCTTTTTTCTTGCCCGCAATGTCAGTTATTCTACCTTGAAGCACTAGTTTTTCGATAGTATAATATACAGTCGTGATTACTGGGCAACCGAGACAAGAACTAATATGTCAGGCTGATGAGCGCAGTGCAGTGCGTACGATATAGCTAAACTCGTGGTACTCACAGCATCTGTCACTATCACTTTTATGTATCACTTTTCATCTAGAGAACATCTTGCTCGTCATCATTCTCTTGTAAAAGCACCTTTTCAACTGTCGGTTTGCTCTTACACAAGAGGACAATGATCGTCGCAAGCATCTTTAGATGTGACGCAAAACAACATTTCACGTTTATTGCATAAATTGCAATGCAATCGTGGCCTTTGATGTTCGTGTATTTCAAATACACAATACAAAGGTGTAGGTAGCTATGAGGAATTTAATTTAAAACGAACTAGAATTCGATACTATTTTCTAGTAAACAATAATATATTTGGTGTCCAATTTTTTAAATTGGTATTTAGATTAATAAAAAAATCATTGGCACTCCGGGATTGCAGATAGAACTGAAAACTTGTACACTACGATACATGTATACAGAGGTGTCGGTAACGGTAACGGTATTGCGAGTTCAGTAGTTTTTTCCAATCACATTTTCCAAATTTTCATTTCATTAATGCTAAATCTGAGATCTGAGATAGTATTTGTACTCGTACATTAACTACTCTATCGGTATTCAGTTCGCCTCATTAGATTTCTAAATCTTTCATTTAATACCATCTATATGAGAGTTACCACCCCTGTAAATTCCCTCCTGAAACACTGAAGCGGTATCTTCCATATTACAGTAACGCCTCAGCTAAACTTGACTGATCGCACTCGCTCCTCGGAGACGAATCTTTTTAAACGACATCGCTGATTTTACTAGCGCTAGGGGACTTAAAGACATATAGTTGGTGTGATTTATTATCTAAATTAATCAGTACTATTTTACCAAAACTAGGGCCCAACACATGGTCTGTCTGTTTGCTTTCCGTCCGTTTGTCTTTCCATATTTTGTTCATCCATGAACCCATCATTCCGTCATCCAACTGGTCTACGTTGGTCTTTACATCTATGGAAACTTATCCTAAAAGTCCGTACATCGCATTTAAGCCATATAAGGGCTCTCCGATAGTGATAAAGACATCTCCCAAGCAATTTGTCAAGTCAAATCAGTAGAAATTCTTTCCAATGGAGTTGATTACACGGGCTTTAGGTTCCAAAGGATCTGATAGCGCGTAATACCTGCTGCGAGGAGTGAGGACAAAGCCGTGTTCCTCCATTACGGTAATGCTCGGCTAAAGTTGACTGATTACTTTGCCGGGTCAGGAGGAATCTTTGCGATGCCACAAGTCCGTGTCACAGATGTTGGGGAACTTTTTTCAAATGGAAAAAGTTCGCACTTAGCGCCCGTAAATCAAGCTACACCAAATTTCCCATTTTTTATGTAGCGGTTACTAGTGTTCACGCAAAGCAACCATTGTCGCTGATTTCTCTATATTCTGCGAAAATCTATAGTTTTTTTGGTATCTACCATTATATTGGGCATCAGTCCTGTATTAGTTGCTAAACAGGCATAGAAACGTAGATAGATAGTCGCACTGTAAAATATTTTCCGAAGAAGCATACAATAACGCTATCAAATAATTTTGAACCAAAATCTCTTGCACCAATGGGCTTAAATACAAACCAGTAACAAATTACTTGTGAGATTACGGTTAGATAAATAAGATTTAAGAGGAAAAATGATTTCTTTTCGTAAGATTCTGTAAAGGACAAGTTACAAAGCACAAGTTAAAGCGCAGTCTTGTCATAAAGGATGCAGTTCTAAAAAGTCAACCGACTCGCGAAATCAGATGCACAAAATTGGGCAGTGTAAAAAGTTTTTAAAGGATTGAGGAGCTATACCTATTGGGATAAACGTTCAGTTGACGAAGATTGCTTTAGATTTTCTGGGCGAGGATTTCAGTTTTATATACTCCAGTACCATTTATATGTTTGCGTATCAAATAATATTCAAACGCTTTAACCTATATAGACACGAATGAGTAAATTTATAATTATTCGTTTCTAAATACTCGTAGATATTAGGACGTTATTCCTGTGATTAAATAATGAATAAATTATTCTTATGAGATAATTATCTGATTATTCAATCACAAGAATATAATGTAATAATGTAATTATGTAGTATTTATATTATATATAAATATATATATTAATAAACTAAATATTATACATGATATTATTATTAACTCTCATCATCTTTTTATCATTTTGCACTAACCCACTTTACTCCTTTGTATCTCTCACCAAAAAGAAAAGGTTGTCTGGAAGAGATTGCCTATGGCAATAAGACCGCCTTTTGCGCATTATGTTTTGTATGATTTCTTGTTTGTTATGTCTTCCTTTCTTGTAATGTGCAATAAAGTATTATTTCATTTCATTTCATTTCATTTCAAGAATAATTTATTCAGACATGGATCTGATGAGCTTTCACATTTATTTTATTCTTATTTTGGGTAGATACTACATACCTGTATCCTAGTTCTTTTGTTATTCTGATACATCAAGTACCGAATGTAATAACCCTGTACGTGTTTTATGCAAATAAATGATAAGTATGATTATGATTATGATTATAATTCTTTGTTTATTTTTAGACTAACCGACCTGCAATCGGTCACTTTGTCACTGCAGATAATGATCTGTAGCTAAACAAAACTGTTTGCGCAGTGCTAACGATGCCTCGTCTTACCTGAAAGGAAGAAACGTTGTCATTAAAAACATTGTACAATGAACGCGAATCGAAATAAAAACCTTCTTAGAAAATAAGCATTTCAAACTTAACTACGAATAAACGTATAGCTTCGAACTATAGGTGAAGGTTTTTTCAATTAGTGCAGAAATCGATGTTGTACTCTAGCCATAATTCAAACTTGTTTGTTGAAACTCAGGGTGAATGTACTGAAGTAGAATTGTTATTTTTACTCTTTTTTACACACTACAAGTCATTAGGTACTTGACTATGATGTCACATGAATTGATGATAAGTGATGATGCAGCCGAAAATGTTATCCGTTCTTTGACATCTAACACAGCATCGCGCCGGAACGATAAATCGCTTGGCGGTGCGTCTTTGCTATTAAGGTGGTAACTATAGCCACGGCCGAAGCCCGCCAAACCAGACCAGAGCCAATCAAGATATTATAAAGTTCTGAAGGAGCCCGTTACGGGAATCCACCACTGCGCCTGGGAGGTCGTCAAAGAGACGATCCAAGAATTCCAAGATTTTCTTTTGTGGAATACACGAGCATTACATTCATTAATGACCAATCAAGGATCTTAGTACCCGACAGAATTTGATACCATTGCTAGCCCCGGGCCTTTCAGACGACGATATCTGTTGCGAAATTACCAAAAAAATTGCGCAGCTAAGTAATTTTTAGCTTTGTTCGTAAAAACACGAGGAAAATGATTCTTCCCCGTAATTGGACGTAGCTATATCGAATTTTCGATCATTAGAGAAGGCGAATACAAATAAATAAATACTCATATATCTAGTACGGGTAATTCAAATCAACGTTGCGAAACTAATTTATAGAGTCTGACAATAGGTAAACGTCAACCCTTCTCTCGGATTCAACTAGACAGGCGAGGTGTTCCGCCGAAATTGGTTCGTATTATGTGAATAATTTATTGCGTATTCGTTTACCTATACGTGTATCAGATTCAGTTACGTCAGAGTCAAAAACAATAACTTTATCGATGAATATCCCCTCTTATCCCCTTATAGATGAGATTTTTTTATTCCATATGAGTTAGTAGCTACAAGCAATCTCAAAATGGTAAGTGAAGATGCAGCAGATACTAAGTATTAGTTTCAAACGGGTTAGTAACCCTAACAGTTGCTAGACGGCATCGCACCGAAACGGTTAATTTCTGGGTTGTGCCACGCATGACAACCGGTGTCTGGTGCTTCCATCACTTGGGCAATAGGTAATAAAATTTGTTTCGCAGGTGGTGGAATCTTCAGGCATCGTCTTATTGTTTTTGTTATTTGTGGCATAATGTTTCTTTCTTTTCTTTCATTCTTATGAGCTTGGCGGTAAATCCTTGCGAGTAGAGTGGTGAGCAGACACAGCAGAAGCCTCCCACCAGACTCAAGATATTATAAAATTCTGCATGTTGGTTCTCAGAACCATCCGAGAACCAACATCCACATTATTTTTATTTTTCTTTGCATGATTCTAGTTTGTATTTGAAGTGCAACTCTCTTGTTTGCCATATTTGGACTTAACTTATTTGTATAAACTGACTCCCAAGACACGAGTTTCTGCCTAGTTTGGGAGTCAGGTTTGTTTAAAAACTGTTACATTTTGTTTTGTTTGTCCAATAAATTTCATTTGTTTCATTCCATGGAAATCATCAAACACGTGGAAAGAAAATCAGCGTTTTCATAATTATAATCTCCTTGTCATTTTTCCACAGAAAGACGAACATTTGTTGGAATAAATTGAATAACATTATACGTAACGTTACAGGAACGTTACAAGTACGTATCGGGCCATGCATACGGCAACGGGAGTGGCTCTATTGAATTTTATCTCCGCATTAGCATTTGGTAGCAGCGATGCGGGATCAAAGTGTAATATGCTCAGAGAGATTTCTGCACTGCATGAAAAGATCATTGCGACGCGACGGGGGAAGCGAAGACGTTCAATTCAGATTATTTGTGATATTAGATGTAGATTTTAATAAGATTAAACTGTAATTTTACTCGCGGCTTTGACTTTTGACCTTCAATCCTTTATCAGTCTCCATGTCATTTTTTGGGCCAATTTTTCTGCCAAATAATAAGGTTCAGTGGTTGAATATAAGAGAAGTAGTGGCAAAAAACAGAAACAACGTTAAAAACACAAAAAATTCATTGGTGGACAACCAATCTACCAAGCTGCATTGAACCAAATCTGAAAAAAACCATGTCAGCATTTCAATACCTTTGACGTATAGAATAGTTCATTTGGTTTGTTATAACGAAACGAACGCAAGTGAAGCATTACACTTATCCACTGTACAAAAATTGCTTAGCACATAAAGATCGCAAGATTGCAGTGGGCTGGACATATATATATGTCCAGCCCACTGCAATCTTACACTCATGCGCTGTATACAGCGCATGAGTGATCAGAGGGCACCATAAAAACTGATCTTACTCACACCCGGACAATCGTAGAAATGTTGGTCGGCCAAAACTTCGTTGGCTGGATGGAGTGAAGCAGTATGCAAAGGCTATAGAAATAAGAAATTATGAAATGAACGCAATGGACAGAAAGTGATGGTGGAGCGGGTCTGGGCCCACAAAGACTTGTAGCGCCGTTGATGATGATGACTGTCTCATCAAATAATATTAATCAATTGAGCTAAGTGACGTCGCGACGGAATTCAAAAAAAAAATGTGCGAAATATCGCTATTTTGCTAATCGCAAACATTTTTTTTTAATTTCGTTCCATTTCTATACGTCTCGAAGTAACGCTATTTGTCACTTCGCTCAAGCAGCAGAATTTCTACGTACAAGATGTGTCAATTACTTATTTATGAACATGTATGGGATGCTGTGTAGTGATTCATGTAACGACGATCATACTGGATCCCGAGGGTCAACGAGGGTCACGTCACAATAGACACGGGTTGACACGAGCTGTCACGCCGCTGCAAAATTATATGTGATATTTGACAGCGAGGAACGACAGATGCCATTCATGTGCCACTGGGTGTAAATAAAAGTAAATGGCATTCTATGAGATAGCTGTCATAATCAAAGGTGCGTTGAAGATGTTCAGATGTAATTGCATTATACATATTATAATTATACGTATCTACTTCCTCCCATTAATGGTCGGTAGGACTCTTCTTACAGAGTCCACTCAGATGGGTGGCGCAGTGTCAAAATTTCTTCCGTAAAGCAGTAATTGCGAAGCATTTGTATTTCAGCGAGGGCACACAGTAATCACTAATCGACGGCCTCCCTGGAGCAATGGCGCGCGCTCGGATTTGAAGTAGGTGGTCGTGGGTTCGATTTTACAACAAGCCTAAAATTCTTGGAAACTCTTTATAATTTGTACTGTAAATGGGCGTAGGTCTGGTCTCATGGTTTTCTTATGTAACCACGTAAGAAAAAAAACAAAGATGCCAATACCAGCCTACAAACAAAAACGCAAGCGATTTAGAGTTCTGGCGCGATGCTGAGTTGAAATAGAAAGCGAGTTTATTTACCTCTTCCAAGTACAAAATCGCAGTCAAAGAGTAACTATAAAATAATAATAAATATCTATAAGATATTTTAAAAAAAATCAGTGTAGTTACTGGATGTCAAATTCTAGACGACAGTTGGTGGTCTCTCAGAACTGGCTCGGACTTCGGAGTTAGCTCGTAAGCTGCAGGTAGAAAATAAAATTTTGCCCAGAATAAAATTATATTAAATTCAATATCGTACGTACTGGTAGACTTCAGTACAGCTTAGAAACCCCGCTTAGCATGTTACATTCGGATCCTACTTTCAAATGCTAATGCTATAGTTAAATTCAATAGACGTACGTACGCTGCGATATAGTCATTCTGAAACTTAATTTTGCGATATCGTAGTTCAGTGTAGGCTTCAAATATTACAAGTGGAAAATTAAAAAAATTTAAAACACCCACGACTTTTGCAGACTTGTAATTAAAAAAGGATTAAATAATTTTTTTGAAACTCCCCGATTAAAGGAAAGTAAGAACTAAGAACCTATCAGTATAATTACAAATCCAAGAAAATCCGTCGGAGCTAAAATATTTTTGCATTATTGGTTTTTGTGAACAATTTAACATACAAACAAACATAACATCTCAATAATAAAGTAATGAACAAACGGTCTCTCACCCTAAACGCATATACCCGTACTCCGTTCCGTCGTGGGTAATAAAAGACAAAAATTGTAATCAGTGTCAGGTTCTTTGGTGTAGTTTTTGCTTTTTAGGGTTCCGTATATAAATGGCAAAAAACTGAACTCTTATCGATTCATCATGTCTCTCTCTCTGTCCGTCCGTATGACGTATATTATTTATTTTCCTAATAATTACTGATTAATGAATTATTGATTGATGCCGAACAGTTTTAATCCTATCAAAATCAAATATACATTTTTTATATGTAGGTACGTACCAAGATTTATAATGTTTAATTATGTACCGATGTTATTTTATATCGTGGTATGTACCCGTCAAATATTATAAAATAACACCTAATAACCACGAAATAAGTCTTAAATCATTAAAAAAAAATACGAGAAAAATGGCAAAACTCTAAAATACAAAATGAATGAAAATTGAATTATGTATGTAGTTTAATATGAACGAGCCCTTACACTGTATTGACACTCAGAGTTAAACCGTTTATTTGCTCCAACTTTCTGTAACGTACAAACATTTTGTAAGTACTTACATATTTGATTTGGGTACGCTTTTTGACGGGTTCATTTTAACTGAAAATTATTAAAGTATTACACCCAGGTTAAATTAGGTACAATAAGATAAAAATAAAAACGAAAGGAAAAGTCTTTTCCAAGGAAATAAACAGAGACTACCAACATTGTGTTCGTACGTTGCAGTCCCGTGCCCCGCCTGTACTTGCAAGCGGCGCTGACACCATTGTAAGGGGCCATCGCCCCGAACAATTACCCCGGGACCCGCAAGGGCCCGCGTGGACGACCCAGACGCGCGCAGTCGTTGGCGGTCCACAGATGGACCAGTCGTCTGTAAGAATTTCCTTCCTACACTGGTTTTTCCGCCTGGATCCAGGAAACTCTCGCAGTCAAGTACTTACTTGTATGGGGTAAAAAAAAAATTCGGTGCATTAACCGGCGGGTCGTCACTCAAACGCATCGGGTCTACAACGCCCATCTCCTCAACTAGCTCTTGTGTCTTGTAGGTTGTAGTGCTTGCATTGGAATATTCGAATGTAGATGTTTGCTCCAAAGTTACAGCTGGAGCTCTTTGAAATGATGCCCGGTCTTGGAATGGATCTTCTGGGATCCCTTTGGATTCAGTTAATTTTTGTTGTTGCTACTCGATTTCTCAAAACCACTCCATCTACCGCCCCAAGTCTTTCAGTGTCATTGACTGCCCCTGAATGCCTCTGATCTTTTTTACGAGGCCCATTTGCAATGACCAAGTTACCACTCAATTTGATATTAAGTTATATTATAGAACCTTGTTATATATGTAATAAACTAATAAAATGTTCGCAGATGCTTGAACTAAAGTTGCCGCATCAGCACGACGCCTTAGACCATGAATAGCAACAAAATATAACTAAATGCCATATGTACGAAATACGAATGCTAGTTGTTGGAATATAACTTTAAGCAAAGGACTAACACGCAAGTAAAACAATGTCACACAAACATTTGTTTTCCTTTGTTTGACTTAAACAATCGCGAACAACAAACAACGTTAAGAATTAAGACACGGATGGCACATACACACACAGGAGTTAGGGATCTAGAGACGAGTGAATATTTAATTGGCTCTTTGCATGTTTGTTTATGCGAAAGTAATATTGCATTAAATGTTACTTTTAGTTCACTTCTCTCCGTCATAACCTCGGAATATCGAATATAATATAGTTTTTAGTAAAATAAATTACATAATTAAATTATTTTTTTACCCCCGACGCAAAAAGACGGGTGTAATAAGTTTTACGTCGATGTCTGTCTGTCTGTGGCATCGTAGCTCTCAAACGGATGGACTGATTTCGATGCGGTTTTTTCATTTGAAAGCCAGTTTCCTTGCGGTGGCTCTTAGCTATGCTATTTTTCACAACTCCCGCAATATTGGTATCAAATGGATTGACAGTAGAATATTATGCTATGACTTTCAAATCCAAGATGGCTTCACCACAAAATGGCGAATTTTGATTGTTGGGTTTTTTAAATTTTCAAAGCTCATAAATCTACCATACCTATTATTGGCCTATGACTCTAGTGCCAGCACAATCAACAAAACCCGGGCGTAGGGGTTTTTTTAGTTTATGTATTAATTTAGTTAGTTTATGTTATATCATCTATGTATGGGGCAAATTCATTAGTATTTTGGACTGAAAGAGCTTTGTTCGGAAGATAATGCAGAACACAGCGTCGAAACCTGTGAGTGACTGCCAGCTAATTAGTAGCACGACTATCACGTCCCGTCCGAAAGCCGGGATCACACTGCACCACATTTATTTCGTTTTAAGAGTAACTCATCTTTTTGAAGTGAAAACTTCATGAGGCATTTTTGAGATGGGGAAAAATCATGACAGCGACACCACCTGACACTGTCCCCGTAATCCCGTAACACCTTACGGTAATTAAGCTTCTTTTTGCTCGATATTGGTAACGGCTTGCCGTTAATTTTGATGATTAATTTGATTGTAATAACTTTTCATAAGAGCCTGTAAGTGAGGACTATGTAAACTCAAGATTTTCATTTTCACCTACATGTTCAACATTTTCCAAAGATGTTCATTTTCAAAGATGATTTTTCAAAGTACCAGATGCATGGAGAATCATAGGACTTACCGCCGACCGAATGGTGCAGTGGTAGTGATCCTGCCCTTTACATCGGAAGTCGTGAGTTCGATTCCCACAACTGGAAAATGTTTGTGGTATAAGCATGAATTTTTCCAGTGTCTCAGTGCTTTTGTACATTAAGTTATACAGATTAGAATAAAAATGTCACTTATAAATGCGTTATATTTTATTAATGTGAACCGAGGCTTACCTCCAAACATATAATAGTGAAGTTCAAGCTTTGTACGGTCACGAAATTAGAGGTTTCGGCTTACTGGAAACTTTATCATCAGAATAGTTCATATTTCACAGTGATGTATGAACCGTTTATGAAACGGGAAGGGATGTGTGCGCCGCCACATTATTTATGTCACCCTACTTAACAATTATAATACCGAACTGACTACGAACTTTCCCGGCTTCCTCAAATTATTTTGAATAGTTCAGAGAGTGACATTTATGTACAGCCGCACGTTATGTGCACTGTACAGCAGACTTAGCCACATGACCTATCTATTCTATTTCTACGATTGAATTTGATACGCTTTTGGAACGAAATTAAAAAAAATGTATGGAAATGACACGAAAAATTTATCCTATAGATTATCGATATCCACATTCAGTCTCATGTTTTTTATGCTTTTTGTTCAAAACATGTTGTTTGATACCTATTATAATTATTTATCTATCGTTGAATATTACATAATAATGTGATGCTTATGATATTTTCAGGAGTAACTTTTAGTGCATCGAGAGATTCGTATATCCTTTACGCTACGAAATATCAAGATGTAAAATGAAAGCAAAATAAATGGAAGCCACAGTCAATGCCTGAGAAATTTAATACGAGACCAATATGTGAACAAGAATTTAATAATAATATACCCGCTCACACTGAAGAAATGATCAAAGGGCACCGACAATATGGCGAATGAAACGTTTGCGAGGCGGCGTGAATGGGAGCGTTAACACTATACAATATATCTCATCCGAACATCCCAGATACACTAATTGAAAACGTGATGGAGGGAAATGACGTAACAAGATATCGATCGCGCACAGTCAAAAGCTCTTATGAATCCGAGTTGAAACATGCCCATCGAGTCCATCTTCAGTCCCAACAAAGATCTATACAAATATGAATAAAGTTACTTTTGAAAGCGAAACAGTATTTCGAAGATAGAATGCTTCTTACAAAGTTAGAACTGTGGTACTTCACAGAACCGACTAAAATTATGTCATGTTGCACGTCTTTGTGGATATATCCTTTAGATTCACATCAGTCAATACAGATAGAAGCCAGTCCTTGTATATGGACCATTATGTAGCATTCACTTTTTATATTACAGCAAAGACTTATACAATGAACATAGCATTTCGGACTTATTTGTACAAGCTTGGTAAGGCTGTTCTGGAATATCATAAGATTAGGATAAGGTTTTGGCAACGGCCAGGCTGTTGACGGTGACGGGCCTTGTGACGTCAAGACCTGGTTAGTATCGGGATCGTGGGGAATACTCAAGTGTATTCCGTACTCCCCCCTGTACATCGTTTAAGGGACTAACAGTTTTAGAGGGGACCACTAAAAAGGATCCTGAGGTCATCAGCACATTTTACGCAAACCTTCTTCATGCAAGAATATAGTAGAGCCGTGTATCAAAACAAACATCTTTGGCATCGGTAAACTGGCGACAGTTTTTTCGCGATCCGCCGCATCCAGGGTATGGGTCTATTATGGGGACATAATCTCTCTATTTCTCCGATGGCAGGTATGCGTTAGGCATTGTGTTTGTGTACATAAAACGAATTTTCTACCCGTCCAGCTCGTAGCTACACTCATCAGAAGTACACAAACAACGTAATTCTCGTGTATGTTTAATAGAAGGATTCCGTTTCCATTCATCAATCATTCTTTGTGCGCCACTATCAATCCATAGCTGCTCGCGTGTTGCGCCGTCTGTTTGGATTACTTGTTTCATGTCAGGCGCCTGGGCGTATTTTGTTTCATGCGTGATGGCTGATGACCTTCATCGAGTAGTTTCATGATAATGATTGAATAATAAATAAAATTGTCAGTAATGATGTTTTCTTTTGTGTACCTAGCTGTCGCAACAATTGTTTGGCATTATTAAACGTCTATATACTTTCACGACACTAGGTCACTTGAGATCAGTTGCAAGAATCATGTCTTAGGAGTGACGTGGTATAACCACGTAATATTACGGAACGAAAACCACTTTTTTAATACATTTGCTCAAAAAGTTGACATTTCCATGTATGTTTAGCGTGCGCAAAGTTATTCTTTTCCGCACTAGTGCTTTTGTGTTTTCCTCCTATGCTTTTGTGTTTTCATCCTACGCGGCACCGGAGCGGGCGTACCAGGAGCGTATGAACGCGAACAAGGCATGCAAACACGGAGCAGGCAAAAACCAATATTTTTTTTCGCAAATGTATTAAAAAACGTCGTTCAATGCACGTGCGGAATTGTCATTTTTACTCGTCCTTATAGTTGACCCTCGCCTTCGGCTTGGGTCAACAAACCGGGACTCGTAAAGAAATGACAAACTTTCCGCACTTATATCGAAATGTACTATTACGTTGCCTACAATACTCGCAGATTCTTCATAACTCACAGACGATCAAAGCACTTGCTTGACATTATCCCTACTAATATATAAATGTGAAAGTGAGTTTGTTGGTTTGTTGGTTTGTTTGTCCGTCAATCACGCCTCAGCCACGCAACGGATCGACCTGATTTTTTTGCATAGATATAGTTCAAGACCCGGAGAGTGACATAGGCTACTTTTTATCCCAGAAAAACAAACCTATTCCTGTGGGATTGCATTAAAAGTGTAATTTTTCACTGTTTCTTAACATACATATACGTAACTGTACATATACCCACAATGTATGTTGAACCCTAGACTCCATACACTCGAAACGGTAAATCCCTACTAATATATAAATGTGAAAGTGAGTTTGTTGGTTTGTTGGTTTGTTTGTCCGTCAATCACGCCTCAGCCACGCAACGGATCGACCTGATTTTTTTGCATAGATATAGTTCAAGACCCGGAGAGTGACATAGGCTACTTTTTATCCCAGAAAAACAAACCTATTCCTGTGGGATTGCATTAAAAGTGTAATTTTTCACTGTTTCTTAACATACATATACGTAACTGTACATATACCCACAATGTATGTTGAACCCTAGACTCCATACACTCGAAACGGTAAACCCCTACTAATATATAAATGTGAAAGTGAGTTTGTTGGTTTGTTGGTTTGTTTGTCCGTCAATCACGCCTCAGCCACGCAACGGATCGACCTGATTTTTTTGCATAGATATAGTTCAAGACCCGGAGAGTGACATAGGCTACTTTTTATCCCAGAAAAACAAACCTATTCCTGTGGGATTGCATTAAAAGTGTAATTTTTCACTGTTTCTTAACATACATATACGTAACTGTACATATACCCACAATGTATGTTGAACCCTAGACTCCATACACTCGAAACGGTAAATAGGTTATAAATACTCAAATACTTTAGACTCAAAGGAATGTCAAAACTGTAATAGGTTAAAAATACTCAAAACTCCATACATAACTCTCAAAACCGTCAATGGGTCATAAATACTCTAGACTCTATCGATACTAAAAACTGTAAGTTCCAATACTCACACTCTTTTCGCCTGAATGAATGATTTTAGACCATTTGAAGTTTGAACACAATATCTGGGGACACGGTAGTGTCCCCGCCAGACGAGTCAAGCGAAGCGCGAGGGCACTACCTATCTTTTCTCGAAGTGTTTCGCCGTATTTTTAAACCCTTATAACTTAGGCCAGAATTATTCCAGATAATCAAAATTCTCGGGAAATGATGTCGCCGGTGAACTTATTAAATGTATAAAGTTTCAATATCACAGGTCTTATACTTTAGATTTTATTGACATCTGAAAAACCCAGTTTTCGTCACTGACTGACTGACTGACTCACTGATGATCATCAAAATTCCTAGGTACTTCCTGAAGTCCTAGAAAGCTGAAATTTGGTGTGTAAGCTAGAATTAGTACACAACCAACAAAAAAATTCCAAAAGTAGGGAATTTAACCCCCCAACCCCTTAAAATAGGGGATGGAAGTTTGTATGAAACTACGGCAAATATTGATGCTAGAGGTCTCAAAATTGATGTAGGGACTCTTCGTAATAAACAATTAAATACGTGTTTCAGGATTTTTAGTAAATCACCCCACATCTATCAAATTAGGGGGTTGGAAGTTCGTATGGGGGGATGGAAGTTTGTATGAAACTACGGCAAATATTGATGCTAGAGGTCTCAAAATTGATATAGGGACTCTTTGTAATAAACAATTAAATACGTGTTTCAGGATTTTTAGTAAATCACCCCACATCCATCAAATTAGGGGGTTGGAAGTTCGTATGGGGGGATGGAAGTTTGTATGAAACTACAGCTAATATTCATGCTAGAGGTCTCAAAATTGATATAGGGACTCTTCGTAATAAAAAAATAAATACGTGTTTCAGGATTTTTAGTAAATCACCCCACATCCATCAAAATAGGGGGTTGAAAGTTCGTATGGGGGATGGAAGTTTGTATGAAACTACGGCAAATATTGATGCTAGAGGTCTCATAATTGATATAGGGACTCTTCGTAATAAACAATTAAATACGTGTTTCAGGATTTTTAGTAAATCACCCCACATCTATCAAATTAGGGGGTTGGAAGTTCGTATGGGGGGATGGAAGTTTGTATGAAACTACGGCAAATATTGATGCTAGAGGTCTCAAAATTGATATAGGGACTCTTTGTAATAAACAATTAAATACGTGTTTCAGGATTTTTAGTAAATCACCCCACATCCATCAAATTAGGGGGTTGGAAGTTCGTATGGGGGGATGGAAGTTTGTATGAAACTACAGCTAATATTCATGCTAGAGGTCTCAAAATTGATATAGGGACTCTTCGTAATAAAAAAATAAATACGTGTTTCAGGATTTTTAGTAAATCACCCCACATCCATCAAAATAGGGGGTTGAAAGTTCGTATGGGGGATGGAAGTTTGTATGAAACTACAGCTAATATTCATGCTAGAGGTCTCAAAATTGATATAGGGACTCTTCGTAATAAAAAAATAAATACGTGTTTCAGGATTTTTAGTAAATCACCCCACATCCATCAAAATAGGGGGTTGAAAGTTCGTATGGGGGATGGAAGTTTGTATGAAACTACGGCAAATATTGATGCTAGAGGTCTCATAATTGATATAGGGACTCTTTGTAATAAACAATTAAATACGTGTTTCAGGATTTTTAGTAAATCACCCCACAGCCATCAAATTAGGGGGTTGGAATTTCGTATGGAGTTTCCCATACGTATATCTATAGGTACAAACTTAATTTCATGTTAGATATCTGCTAGTATACATCTGGAAAAACACGTAATTTTTTTTTGGTAATTATAAGCGCGATTCCAGTGCCCAAGTGGCCAAGCGCCTAAGTGCCCAGTGCCCCGTGCCCAGTAATATCGCACGTTTCAAGCCCAAGTTCCATGCATGTCATGTTTAACAAGCCGAGTTTCACTGCATATCGAGTGACCAGGATCCAGCGCTCAATGACAAGAATTCCACATTGAACCGAGTGCCTAGTGCCCAGCTGAGCTGTCGAACGTGCCAAGCGTCAAATCTCTCTGATTTTGAAGAGCGTTTAGCGCATTAATACCTGCTCAGTGCCCAAACGGACGCGTCAAGCCCAAGTTACATACAGGCCCCGTCCAACGAGCCCAGCTCTCAGTTCCCAGTGCCCAGGGTGAGATGAGTGCCCAGGGCCCAGTGCCCAGTACCCACAGTTAGCCGTCGGGCATGCCAAGCGTAAATTATGTGGATTTTAACAGCGCCCCAACGTCAGTGTGCCCAGTACCATAGTACACGCGGCAAGCCCGAATTCCCGTACCGAGCTCCGCGTGTTCATTGCCCAGAGTCCAGTGCTCTGTGACCAAAATGAGTTGTCAAGCGTGTCAAGCGTCAAATTTGAATTTCAAGAGCGCCTCAGCGCCCAACGAAAATAAAGACTAAGTATAAATAAAACAATAGTTAAAAACTAATAAACACACAAATCTCACCGATACCTTCCGTAGATTTGTAATGGATAACAAGTAGTCTGTGTTAGTCCAGGATATAATCAGTCTATATTTTAAATTTCAACCAAATCAGTTCAGTGGTTGTGTTGTGATTGAGTAACAAACATCCAAACTTTCATTTGTGACTTTGTGTTTTAATAGGTAAAATTTGAAGTTAGAAATTGAAATTTAGATCTATACATTACGTTTAATTATCATTTTATCTTGATAAATGTAAAATTAGTTTCACTTTCGGTAGGCCAAAACTACTAACTTTAAATCCACTATAAGTTTTGTAAATTTTCAGAATATACTTCTAAGCAAAGTTCGTATTTACTCGTAATACAAACATATTAGAGAGTGGGCTGTGAAAAGAGGCGCACTTGAAGTGCAAGAAATACACAAAAAAAGAAAAATTAAGTTAATAAAAAACATTGTTTTAAAGAACTTACAAAAAGAAATGAAATCCCAACAAAAACATTATCATGTATAATGTAGCCAGACGAGCATATGGCTTACACTGTCAAAAAGTTATCAGATCTCATGTAGGGCAAGACTTCTGACTTTATACACCCTTAAATACAAGCTCTAACTTCACAAACTCTACACTTTAGTTACAATAATGTCTTGACCGTTTGGCTACCGTTACATTGGGCGTAAAATCAAAAATTTATTCACTTTTCAGTACTCTGTAAGTTCTGTTAAATCAAAATTTGAAATCAGGAAAATGATTTTGGTGGGATACATTTTTCACTTTACGCCCATGTGACGGTAGCCAAACGGTCAAGACATTATTGTAACTAAAGTGTAGAGTTTGTGAAGTTAGAGCTTGTATTTAAGGGTGTATAAAGTCAGAAGTCTTGCCCTACATGAGATCTGATAACTTTTTGACAGTGTAAGCCATATGCTCGTCTGGCTACATTATACATGATAATGTTTTTGTTGGGATACTCATTACTGTAAACGGGTCATAGATTAGAATGCTCATATTTTGTAAGAGATTATTAGCAAGTAATAGTATTATGTATGTTTAAAACACCACTCATTTTAATTATGCGTTCAGTTTGCTTGCCATATAGCATGTACTTACAAATTGCCAGGGTCTTAAAGAATTCTAACGTTTATCGTTTTTATTCCAGCGCAGTTAAATTTTTTAATATTTACCTTTTCCTTAAATGACGCGGGCGAAGCCGCGGGTATAAGCTAGTGGGGATTATAATTTAAATCCAAATGATTGCTCTACTTCACTGAGGGTTGATTTTTCAATCACCAGATGAACTATCTGAGGAATAAATTAGAAACTTCTCGTATGTCATACAAAATCTGTCAAAACGTCTCATTTATTTCTTAGCCAAGCAATTAACCGGCGATTGAAAAGGGAACGCTGCATTTTCCGCAAGCTCATCGTTCACATAAATATTCAAATAATACGAGTAGGTATTAACTGGACAGTGCAAATGCTGCAAAAGATAATAAAGCTCACACTACTTAAAATCCCCTTATCCTTAATTTCGTAAACTAAATATGGCATAGGTACTACAATTTCGGCAACGATGTTTCACAATAAATTTCATTTAATTTGGGACAACTTTCGTCCTTTATCTCTGTAGCACACTGTGTTTAATGGCTTATAAATTCTAAAAATGGTATCGTTAACGCCTGGCCGAAATTATTTGTTCACGGTATAATATTGTGATACAAACTTTCGCGAAAGTGTACATTTATTGTGAAGTACTGGAGATATTTTACTATGAAATGTGCCAAGGGTTAATGTATTTAATTAGTCGCACTGATCAGTAAGTACAAACTGTAGTACTTAGGTAGTTTCAGGGAAAAAAACAATTTAAGCGTACTTCAAAAAAAGGAGGAGGTCCTCAATTCGTCGGAATCTTTATTTTCGTGGCAAAGGACGTGTTACTACACCACTGCCAGAAAAGTAGTATATTCTGGTTTCCTGTTTGTCATTTGTTTGCCTGGTTTTTCATTTGTTTCTGGTTTGCCTGTTTTTATAAGTATGTCTGTTGCGTGTATAACACAAACAAGAGGACTATATCCAGTCGAACTTATAATACATGTGTATTGTGTAAATTATATAAATATTCGTATAAGATGAAGTTAAACAAACACAAATACTTTCAGTAGCCTGCCAACTGTAGAATAGTTTTCTAGACGCAATAAAAACGTACGCTATACGAGTATATTAAAATTTGTCTGGCAAATTATTCAATAATAACTGAAGTCAGAAGAACATCTCCACCCCGAGTAATCAACCAAATTTCCCAACTTGCGCATTCGTAAAACTCCATTTTGATTCATCAAACGCTTAAGGCGCGATCGAGCAACAAACAAACCAACAAGTTTCGACAGCATTAGCATAGTGAGGATCTGAAAGTGAAAGGACGGGGGAGGCTGATTTGCATCCGCGACTCGTCTCAACGAACCTCGAATGAAACGCTTTCATCTCAAGAGGCGATGGATTCGGGCAAAGGAAGTTTAGTGTCATGATAACTTTGCACAAAGCCGCTGTATTGTTCTTTAAGTTATGTAGGCTGAGATTAAGCAGTGATAGCTCATTGGTTCCGACCTCTGTTTCTGGTCAGGGAGTCGGGGGTCCGGGAGAAGAAATATGACTTGCTTAACAGTGACGGAAAATATGGTGGAGAAACCTGAAAGTTCACCACAATCTTCCCAAAGTTGTGCGCTCCCTGCCAACTCGAACTTGACTAGCATGGTGGACTATGGCCAAACCCCTCTCATTCTGAGAGGAGACCCGTGCTGAGCAGTGGGACATAAAAAGGAGTTAAGTGGTCATGGCGTAGATCGAGAGATGGCGAACGACGTTTGTTACCCCCGACGCGAAAACGACGTGGTCTCTGTGTCTGTCCGTGACATCCTAGCTCATGAAAGGATGAACCGGTTTTGGTTTTTTTTTTGATGAATGAATCGATCCAAGATGGCCCCTGCCACAGAATGGCGGATTACCTACCTACAGCACTCCCTTAATATAGGGATCAATTGAAAGGGCTTGACTTCTAGAAAATCTACTATGATAAACAAATCCAAGATGGCTGCCACCACAAAATGGAAAAATGTGGTGGTCGAGGTTTTTTAAATCATTCATTTTTGATACTCCAAAATTTACCTTGTAAGATATTTAGATACTTCCCACATCATGATAAAGTGTTTACAGGGCACAATTATGGTATTAGAGATTTGATAAATCCGAATATGCACTGCTGACTTACATTTTCCTGAATTTTTGGGTACTAGGAGATTATAAGAGTAAAAGGTAGTCTTTTACCAGAAATACATTCATAAATCAAAAGTTCGAGTTTTTTCACTCACAAATAGGTACAGTAAACTCGATGGCATGAGTAGATAAATAACTATGTACCTATACGCAGAAAACATAAAAGGAATTTTAGTCTCGGGAGCAACTAGAAAAATACAGGAATCCGTTCAATTGTAATCGACGTAACGATATATCAGTTGCCCTAGCATGAGTAGGTTTTTAACCTCCGAGTTTAGAAAACGTTCATAGAGTTCGTGAATTAAATTATATTCTACGTACCTACTGTGTAAAATGTGGATTTTTATTATTAATTTAGGCTTTCTCGTCAAACTAAAATTCTGGTAACTATTGCCTTATCCTGCCTTATAATAATATGTACTCTGAATGATAAACATATTTGGAAAATCCGTGCAATTACCTACTGCGAGATTTAAACGACGAGGTACTTCTTCGCAATCCAAAATTATGAAACACCGTATCTCCTTCTTTCCAATATCCAGATTGTAAGCTTTCGCTATATTCTCACTTATAGAAGTTTTGCAGCAGTAAAGATGTAATAGGAGCACACCCAAGATCTTTATTTGCGTCTTCGAAAAGTACAAACCCGTACTAGAGGTGCAGTTGTTTTAACATAAAACTACATTGTGGAGATACATTGTGCGGAACCGGGAGCTTTTGCGGTTAGCGCGTCATTTGGTTCGGTTGCTTTGAAAAATACAACCAACGGTCGAGTATACGTGGTTATCTATTGTTTTCCCGTTCGGCAAAACGGACAAAACCACAAATAGAACAATAGAATAATGTTCAGTTTACCGCGCAAACATTTCATCGCGTCATGAAATATATTTTGCGCCAACTACCTATTTGCAAAAGCGTTTCAACGATTAGTAAAGTGTCAGAGTATTTCTGTCGCAACTCGCACTATATTACGGGGCTCTCTAAATTATGTGCTTTGAAGTTGGAACCGACTTCCGCGCTAGTTTGTTTGCGCGGGTGGGACTTCTGAATTTGATTTCGTAATCAAAGTATGAAATCCGGCACATGGAAAATTGAGCCTTGCTCAAAGGGCATAATATGTTAGTACTGTACGAAGTTTATGTAAAACAATATCCCATCAAAACATAAAATATGTGAAAGGAGAGCCAAGTACACACCATAGAATTTTATGATAATATCTGCCTTGGTTGTTGACTTCAACGACAAAAGAAGTGATATCTTAATGGGTGCCAAGTTCAATGGTCAATCCTGAAATTTATTTATAACAACATAAAATATCATATCTTCTTATAAATTAGGCTAATATATTGAAGCCGCAGGTCTGGCTTGGCTAGTTCTCATATACGAATTATTATGTTCGATGGCTAGTTTCTACCAGCAGGCCAAATTTTCGGAATAATAAAATAAAAAGCAACAAGTAACAGGTAACTTGCGAAGGCTATAATATAATTCGTATATGAAAACTAGCCAAGTCAGACCTGAGGCTTCAATATATTAGCCTAATTTATAAGAAGATATGATATTTTATGTTGTTATAAATAAATTTCAGGATTGATCATTGAACTTGGCACCCATTAAGATATCACTTCTTTTGTCGTTGAAGTCAACAACCAAGGCAGATATTATCATAAAATTCTATGGTGTGTACTTGGCTCTCCTTTCACATATTTTATGTTTTGATGGGATATCATTACTTTTTGTAAATAAATTATTAGTAGGTACTTAATACCTACTTATAACAGTATTATAATTAAACTAAAATTCTTCTCAATTTTTATTTCAACTATTGCCTATACCATACGTACTTTCTAAAAGAATTATAGCTAGTAATAATATAACCACAAATACAAAAGAATTATTTAAGGAAATCTATTGATTGAATGAAAGAAAAACCTTTGAATTTCGTGGCATAAATCGCAACCTTATAGGTCAGATATCGAGAGACAACCGGACAGTAAGACGCCGCGCGCGCTTATGAGCGCGGCTGCCGAGTGCCGCCTGCCTCTCGCTCGAACGACCCGCACCGCGCACCGCGCGCCGCGGGCCGTGTAGGTACCGAAATCTTCGCCGCTTTAGGGATAGAATCAATTTATTGAAAAAGTATAAAATGATAAAAATTTACCAGTTTCTGATTTATTCCTTTAAATTCACATAATTACTCACCTGTATACCAAATTGAACTTTCTAGGTCATCTGGAACTGGCAGGCACTAAGTATAAGTTAAGTGTTCTTAACAGAATCAATTAAGTGAAAAAGTATTATAAAATGATAAAAATTTACCAGTTTCTGATTTATTCCTTTGTATTCACGCAATTACCTACCTGCATGCCAAATTTGAACTTTCTAGGTCATCTGGAACTAGGTTATAGTTTTGATCTATAGGTCAGTGATAAAAATGACGATTTTTGGACGTTAATATCTAAATAACCGCTTGAGATGTGTTTATGAAATTTGGAGCATATATGTATCTTGCAAGTCTCAATATATGAGCCAAATTTGACACGTTAATGTCAAATAGTTTTTGAGATATGAGGGTGTCAAAAGTGGCTCCAAATGGTTCGTGTAAAATTACACACGGTGCGCTTGCCAGTACTGTATACTTTGTACTTGGCTTGACACGCTGACCGCGTGTCTTGATCTATTAGATGTAGGATCTGGGCGACCGAGTTTTGCTCGGTTACAATTTTGAATGTAAAGCGAATAGTTATTTGTATCTAACGATGCCATCTCGAGATTTTAGGTAACAGTTGATTACTTGACGACAAATAATAGCATTAAAAGTAGGTACCACATTTAACATTCAAGCACATACATTTTAACATTTTCAATTTGTAAATTGCGTTTAAAAAAAAAATTTGCCCAAATTAAAAATTTCATGAAAATTGTTATAGCCGCTTCCGAGATCCGTAAATTAATTAATACAGATAAGATAAAAAGACAAGCGCTGCTCTATAATATGCTATTGTAAACAACAACACTGCCTGGAATACCCTCCCAGGCAGTGTCTTTCCTGCCACTTACAACCCGGGTGCCTTCAAATCAAGAGTGAATAGGCATCTTCTAGGCAAGCGCGTTCCATCTTAGACTGTATCATCACTTTCCATGAGGTGTGATCACAGTCAAGCGCTAGCCTATATATTTAGTATAAAAAAAAAATATTAACATGTTTAGATGTTTGGTTTACACCACTATCCTGATTCGTGTGAAATTCTTATACTTTTAGACTTTTCCGAGTGAGAAGTGAGAACGTAGCACCTATATTAGTTAGTACAGACTACAGAAAAAGTTTGTGGTTCCCGAGAGTTGTACAAAAACCAAAATCGACGCGAGCGGGAAACTCTGATATATCATAAAAGTTATGCTGGAAACATAATTTATTCACTTTTCTAAATATTTTGTCAAACTCATTTTGTATTCAAGATGGAATTACTATTCAATTTGTAGAAATACAACTAGGTAATACAATTATGTTAACTAAAGCGGATACAAAAATACAACGGTAGAAAAATATTTTAACAAAGTTTTCCGTTAGCAAAACATGAAAATAGAAATATCTACCCTGTGCGTTCGGTCGCTTTCCCTAGATATCTAAGAGCTGGTGAACAATTTAGCCAAAGAGTTTGCTAATGTTTCACCTTTTGCTACTATCTCTTAAAACTTTGTACTCGTGCATTAAATTCAGACTATCATGAAACAAACGCCAGAAGGGCGTATTTTATCTAAAAATAAATATGTAGAAACCACAAACAGCCTTGTGTTGTGCAGTTGAGTATGTAAAACGCATTTTACGTGAATGAGTGTAATGCTTTTTCAGCTATCGTAATTTGGATGCAAATGATATTTGTAACACCAGGTTGTAACCCCCAATTTTTTTTATCCAAATTTGTCAATTTTCTGAATTGCCTTCATCAAGGAATACAATTTTGTTTTTTACATTATACGAGATAGTAGGTACATGACTGCAATCTCACCTGATAGTAGGTGATAGATAATGCAGCCTAAGATGTAGGTAAAAGTAAAAACTTTGGAGGGATAAGCAAACTTACACTCCTAACAGTTTTACCGTGCATCGCGCCGGAACGCTAATTCGCTTAGGGGTGCTGGTAGGTTGGTAACTAGCCACGGCTGAAGCTTCAAACCAGATCAGACCTGAACCAATTTCAAAATTAGAAAATAGTAAGTCGAACCCGCGATCTCCAACTTGAATCCGAGCGTGCGCCACTGCTACAGGGAGGACGTCAAATTTAAAATTCAAAACTAAACACGTAATCATTTCAAAGACCTCCAGCTCCTGAACTATTTAGGCAAACTGGACATTTTTTTCGAATCAAGCGTCAGTTTGACACAGCGGCCAGAGCAACGGCCGTACACTCGTTAGCGTAATGCGAGACTAAACTAGATGGATACCCCCTCTGCCGGACGACACTCAAACTATTGCGAAGTGCTTTTTAGTTGAGATAAACGCACCGTTTATATCGACTAAAACATAGAGCTACGATTTTTAGGCTGCAAAATTGAAAATTTATGTTAAAATGTATTCGTGCACTCGCAAAATATACGTCCCCTGGTGTTATAAGTTATACTGTATAGTGTCATAACAATAAATTCATTAGTTAGCTTCTATTAAAATTAAGTTTTTTATCAATCCCATGATAACCGTGATTTTTTCCGGTATACAATATATGTTGACCCAGGGTAAAATCTATCTCTGTTCTAAATTTCATTCAAATTGGTTCAGAAAGAGCGGTGTGAAGAAGTAGGTAATAAACATAACTTTCTGGGTCTCCTAAAAAATGAATTCTTTACAATTTCCTAAAACATAAACATAATTAGCCATAATTAATTTCATTAAGAAAGCTTTTTCCATCAGAAAATAATAAAAGAGAATAGGAAATACATAATCTAAACTAAAACCATATCTGCCATTAAATAGCAAAAAGACGCTATAAAGTTTACTCCGAACAATATGATTGCATAAGATATGCATAACAAAAGTTCCAAGTCCTTTCTAAAGGAGTTTACAAGAACACTAAAAAAGATCCATTTTTCTAATAAGTTTCCAGTTTCCACAACACCGTACAAACTACTCGTAAAGTGTGTCGTAAATAAATTGGACGTCACAGTTTTGGCAAAAGTTTTACGGGTGTCAAGATACGACCAGACAAATCCAATTTGCGAAAAGTTAAGGGTTATTTTATCTGTTGTTGCAGCGCCGGGTAATAACTTCATACATATTTAAAATGAAAAAGGACTGATGTGTAACTCGGTTGGACTTCTTTTAGGCAAATGAGGCAAAATGAAATAATAGAACGAGAGCTGGTGAATAATTTCGTATACGGTTTGTACTACACAGCACCTCCGAGCCTGTTTAATAAATACTGGTGCCATTCTGTTATGCAAAATCTCTAATCTAAACTAATTTAACTCGTCCAAAAACAGTGTTATCCTGTTCCATGAGGAGCGTTTAGAAAAGGACTAGTTTAGTTTATAGAATTTGCACAACATAATTAGCACCAATGACAGTCTAAAATTTTTAAGACTTAAAACATAACATTTTGCATGGAAATTAATCTATTAACGTAGAACCGCATAGAGAAAGGACTTTTAAAATGTCTAAGGATACATGTCGGTTAGGGATCAAGCCCAGAAATCAAATTCATTTTTGATATTGTCGTCCTCATCTTATGCACCAGCGTAGTCAGTAACAATAGTGCACCATCTTCTGTCAACATGACAGTCGTGGATAAGCTAACATCAATCATAAAGAGTCAACAAATAAAGTCCAACGTAACTCCAATATCGTATAGGTACTTATATCGATTATCGAGTATCTTGTTTGTGACTCTTTTTATACGTCAGAGCGGTGTAAAGACACTTCAAACAAACAGCTCACCAGCTCTCAAATGGTAATGGTGGGAAAAAAAGGTCACACAGAAAAAGTTACAGAAAGGGCAGTCTAAAAGTTTGCTCACGCCCTTTTATGTTTTATACATTCCGCTCTGCGGAGGCCTTATGTTATTATTTATGTTACATTTTCCTCTGACCGCGGGCCCTCGGTTGCGGTGCTGTTTTTAATTAATGCTGCCCGTTTCCCGTACCTTCCTAGTGTTACAACAATTATTTCACCAACCTCATTAAGAAGTTTTATGTTAGAAGAAAAATATTCTACGCGTGAGGTTTCCACTTCTGCTCTCTGCGGTTTTTGTTCCTTTCCTCTATTAGATGCCTGGTTCCGTTCGCGCCTTTGTTGTTGCACGTTATAAACATTTTTTGTTCTCGACCATAGCCACTTGAATCTTTTATTCACCTAATTTCTTGCTGAATAAGGCTATTTCAGCGTTATATTCTCGAAAAGCTTGTTCATTTTTTAAATGTCCTCTCTCCTTGCCCTCGTATGAAATGTTCACCTTATTTATAATTTTCTTTTTCAGAGTTAATTATGAAAGGCACTCCTTCACAACAATCTTTCTTTTTAAAATATGTTATTTGAATTTATAGTGGCATGTTATGAAAATGGAAAAAACAAGTAAGAATTTTAATAAAACCGACTCTTAATTTTTATATCTTGAATATTTTTTAATATTTTACTCACAGATGATCTTATCCAACTATTAAAGGCACATCGTAATTTCTAATACCATAACATGATAGATAACTTTTAGGAATTATGCAGCATCTAACTACATACCTCGAATCATAAATTATACTAAGTTTACTTATTTTTGCATCATTATGATTGTCGTCGGGCCAAAATTTTTTAGTTTACTAAAAAAGCGATTTTGCATGTGCGAGTTTGGACATTTTTTACTTTTTATAGCGTGTATTGACACCGATGAAAAAAAAAACCGATAAAATTAGTTCCAGTGATAGATAGCGCGGATGTCACTGGATCCCATTCCACGTCAATCAAATAACATTTTGTATAAATTGTTATAGATGGATTGATACGGATGGATGGAGCTCGTAGTTCGTACTCGGATGAAACTGCGCTTTGAGCGTTACTAGCACGTTGCAAACGTTTTATTTCTCCATACTAACCAGTAACCTAGCTCCCTATCATTCTCTAATACATAAAATTCTCGTTTTTTTAGCAAACATCTCCGAAACGGCTCGACCGATTGTTATGAAATTTTCTGTGTATTTTTTTTATATCCCTAACGGCAAAAACAAATTTGCTGGGTCAGCTATTACTCATATAAGTTTCTCAGCTGTTGTTTAGTTTTTTTTTATTATTGAAGATAGGCTTGCGCTTGACGACAATCATGCCTGATGGAAAGCAATGATGAGGTCTAGGATGGAGTGCGCTTGCCTAGAAAATGCCTATTCACTCTTCTCTTGAAGGCACTTAGATTGTACTTGGCTGGAAACACGGAGTCTGGAAGGGCGTTCCACAATTAAACAATACCTTGTCTTAGGCCCGGTTGCTTGACTTTACTTTAGTAGAAACATTACCGTTAAATATTCTGGCCTGACTGAAATAAAGTTCAGACCACCACATTTAACTATACCGTTTCGGTTAAAGTTAAGTCAAGCAACCGCGCTGCCAAATTTTCAATGACAAGTAGAGACAAAACATTGAATAACTACTGACGAACGTTTATAAATAAGACCCAGGCCATTGCTTGCCCACTAATGAGCGGGGTATTTTGTTATTGCATGTCATCGCAAATTGTTCAATTGAAAGTGATTTAGCAATCTTCTTTCTTGATGATGAAATACTGACGATCAAACATAATGTCATTGGATCGTAAAAAATATCGCGCGTAAAAATGTTCGTAGAAGTTAAACAAGTCGTTTCAATCTACTTTTCTTTAATCTAGCAAATATACTGATGGAACGCATAAAGTTAAAAAGCTACTTGCTAATGTAATGAAAAAGGTTCCCGTACATAAAAGGTAAATCCTCGCTACCATCGACCTTTGGTAGGGATTTACATGAATTATTAAAAAAAAGCCATGAATTTTTATCGCCGCATAATTCCAAATGAGTTCTTAATGTTTTTATTATGGAGCCCTATAAAAGATACATCAGGGATTCGTTGCGCAACTTCCTATATCTCATTTCCTATTCAAACATGCTTTTTCTCTTCATGATTTAAGAGTAGAGAAATAGCTTTCCATCGGTAGTACTTTCCTTTTCTAGTGCTATCTATCTGTCAACTTTAAAATAAGGCAAGAATCTAAACCGAGCGATTTGTTTTTCGAATAGTGCTAAGTTTATGTTACGACTCGAGATGGAGACTGGACAATTATTCTCCACAATTGTCTCAAAGGCCTTTTAATGCTTATCAGCTTGACCATAGTGCTCTTACCGCGGTTTTTCTGAAAGAAGACCCGTCCTCTATAGTCCCTAGCTGCCATCAAAAGGGTGTTAATACAAATCATCATTGATTACATAGAAAACTTTTGATGAAGTAATTACGGGTAATTCGCGAAATTGTAATAATAGATCAACGTTGTTACCACGTTGGGAGCTTCGTGATCGTGGCGTTTAATGAGGCCTTTTGTATGATCACTCAGAGGCACGTTCGACTTAATTCGACTTGTAATTTGTTCTAACATTAGGTAAGTACTTTTTGTGCTCCGTCTAGTTTAAAGACTATGTTCGTCCTAATGTAAGCTCGCTAGCTAACTGCGGCCTTGGTCGTTAGCACCAAAAATTCAAATGTAGGTAAACCTAATGCTTATTTGTATGTTTCGTGTGTTTCACATTCTCTGACATTTATCTACAAAAGCAAGAAGAACAGTCTTTTAAAATGTGGGGTCCTAACTTTGGCCGTTTGGGTTAACATTTTCAACTGAATCCCAAAAACACGGGGGGGTTACTTTAGTCTCTATTTAATTTAATATCCATTCTCACTCATAAATTCATTTTCACAATTATTTTTATTTAATGCAGCATCTATCAGTATACTTTATATACTTGGTCATAGTATATACCTACTCGTACTTAGTAGATCGCATTAAAATTTCGCATTGATTTTAAGATAGAAGTCCTTTTCGGTTAACAGTCCTAATTATACAATTCAAAGCATTAACGTTTGCTTTATATTCATTTGCAATCAGATTATTTTTTGTTGACGTGACATTTTCGCATAAATATATAGGCATTCGGATGAATATGCAATATACGTACTCGCGGTTGCTAACGACGGTGGAGTTAGGTACAATGTTGAACACGTCGTCCTTGCGTTCATGTCGACGGATCTAGAACTGAACTATGCCATTAGGCAGGATGTGACCTATCACGTAATAGGTGCTATAGCCATGTATCAGTGGTGTAGTGTCAAAATAACGTGAGAGCTATATACTTTGGTTTGCGAGTTACGACACTTTGTTGTACAACGGGTTTGATTATAAAAACAGCTATGAATAAGTCTAGATTTTGAAATGAAGCACAAAAGCTTATTTCCCAAATGTGTTTAACTTTGATATACTTTAGATACTCAATCATACTGTACGGAGTCCATAGGCCGTTTCATATAATTATTTTGGAAACGATCGGATAATGAAAGTGATGAAAACATTTCAACCGGACCCAGGCGTCATAAAGGACAAGAACAGATTGTAAATGTGCCTCAAGTGACATGCCTGGGACACGCTGAGCCCATTATCGTACCATTCGCTTAGCAAACTAATTTGGTAATTTTACACGTTGACGCGAAACAAACGCCTAATTGACGAGATGTATTTAACATGGAGGAGGATCCATCATACCTTAAGTATCGGGCTATATTATTTTGAAAATGAAAGGATCATGAAAAAACCCTCACAAAGGGTTAAATCTATGCCCATGCGTCACAATATGACAAAGACAATACAGATTATGAATGTGTCGCTTGTGGCGTCACTGAAGCGGATACATCGGGACACGCTGAGCCCATTATTGCGTCATTCGCTTAGCAAACTAATTAGGTCACTTTCCAAGTTGACGCGAAACAAACGGCTAATGGACGAGATATGTTCAACACAGATGATCAATCATATTCTACCTGGCTCTTGAATTTCAATCACACTGATTCACATTGTACTGGTGTCTAATAGTAACTAGTATTAGTAGCAACACGTAACGTGAACGTATTTTATACTACAAATAAAAAGAAAAGACAAAATAGTTTCAAAAATAGAAGGAAATTCATACGAAATCCAGTGCTGTTCTCTCTTTCTCTCAGCTCGCAAGCCGCCATTATGAAGGATTTATGTATGCGTCCGAAACAAATAGGCTAATTTTGTAAAATATTACATACGTTCAGTATTTTGTACACAAGACTTTATAAATCTCGTCTCTCACTCCGCGCTTTCTTTATAGTACGTAGTTTTCTCCAACCAATGTACAACGGTACCTTTGACGAAGGTATTTTCACTCAATAGATAATAAGAGACACAATCAACTTACAAATGAAGCTTATTAGATACTTACGAATTGAATTCCACCACGAATGTACCATACCACAATTAACAGGCTACAACTTTAATCGCCCAAATAATCGGCGCTGTTCACACTAAATTACTCGCCGCTCAAACAAATTACTAGCATAATCTGAACTAGGCTTTAGGGATCCTCAGTCATCAATCAAGTTTAGTCTCGCATTACGGTAATGACCGTCGGCGCGGACGGATGTCGCCTTATTTTCTTTTTTTTTACTACACCAGCATTTCCTCGGAGGCAATTTGGTGTACGATACTCAACCTTTCCGCGTTGATGAAAATCTATGAAGAATAACCACCGTTTTCCGTGTTTTCCGCGTTTTTTTTTGTGTATTTTTAGGAAATGATAATAAGCGGGAGGCGGAGACATCAATCATCTTTATTCGTGAAATGTTTTCTAAATAAATAAGAGCTATTTTATACCGTTATTTAGGTACCTTTCCAATCAAATGTTATCGAAGCAAGTTACGGGTAGAAACTTTTTCGTCTACTACTCTACTTCTACTACTCAGTACTCTACTACTACCTACTACTTTTTAAACTGTAGAGCCTATAGCCAAACAACACCGTTCGACGTCAAGTCATAAGAATCGCTAGATAAGTGGAAAATGGATTGATATTGGGTACAAACGACATATTGGATTCTAAGATGTGTCTAGCAGGACGCCATACCTTACGAAATGAAGACGAAGACTTGAAAAATCAATAGTTGTTAATTACATAAGCTTGATAGATAAATTGTTATAAATAAATTGTTCAATATAAAAGCTAGCTTACAGTAAAGAGCAGATTACTAGCTCTTTTAAAAAATGACTCAGATAAGATACGGTCAGGAGGTTTTTGTTCGTTTTTCTGAAACAGATTGCGCCCGTAGTTAATAGTTCAATCAGGTGCTCAAGTGGTTTAGTAAAGGTGGTGTCTCATGAGCTGTTATAACCCGAGCGTTGCGTCTCTCATACGTAATAAAATCAGACCATACGCCATATCTTACCAATCACCTTCCCCGTGACTAATAAGTTAACTCTCGGTACCAGAATCTATTTATGAATATCCAGGCAGCCGATAGAGCAACATTTCTAAAAATGCAACAATAATTAGGGCAGTCTGCACGTTTTTAGTAACAACAAGACAAACAAAGATAAGATTATATATCTTATTTTTACAACAATATCTTATTTTACACAATGCTTGTTCAAGTATAGCAAGTCATATCAAAAAGGATTTTCAAAGAAGAAATTACCCAAGATCGGTAGTTTACACCATTGACCGACTACGTTGTTTGTACCTCTTACTACATATTTCGATAATAATAATAAATTAATCTTCGAGCGTTACTCAAAAATGAATAAAATTCTCCATAAAATCGTGATAAATTCAAAAGCTGTTTTGTTAGATTTTTTCTGAATTTTTATTGATCGAGCTACAGGGATTTATGAAAAACCACCCTAAAAGATTATCCCAGTGTACACTCGCCAAAAAAATTATAAAGACTTCTTTTCACATTATTACTTTCTTCTTAGCAAAATCTACCGTCGGAGCTTCGTAAAATTTTTCACTAGTCAGTTTCAAAAGTATTTCTCTTCGTTAAAACTCTTACGAGTTTTGCTAAACTAATTCGTTAGCACAAATTGTGCTCGTAGTTCATTGGACTTGCTCAGATCACAGACAACGTTAATAAGTGGACTACAAGCTACTACAAAAATGTATTTGGTGACGCTTTTGGATGTCTCATTTTCCTCCCTGATTTTGTTTTTGTCCTTCTCACTATATTCCAAATACGTTGGTGGGTGCAAATGTATATCACAGGAAAATGACGTTTAACATAAGTACTAAAAAACTTAACCAGCAATCAAAAAAATATATCTGAAAAATCATTTTTCAAAATTATTATAACCGATAAAAATTAAAATTAAATTCACACTAGTTTTAGATAAATTTTAAGATAAGTAACTTTTAAGATTTTTTTATCAATACATTTTTTCAATCATGTTCCTGCCTCGCAAACTTAGATTAAAGACGCAAAATACGTGACGTTAAAGTACCTAATTGTCTTTATAGTTTTCAACCAGCAAGTCACTTAAAATCGCTCAAATAACCGTTTCAGCCCGTTACGCAAAATAAATAACAACGCTAAAATATCCCGTGTGAATACAGCGCATAATATTAAACCGGCATAAAAATTAAAAACCTCTCAACGTAAATTACCATCCCTATTAAACTGTAATACTGTAGTTTAAAACTGTTTACACAGAGCCGCGTACAATAGAGCAGTTTACGAACGATGCTGCAGGGCGCGAGGCAAAAACGATCCCGTGTCGCGAAGTTATCTGCCTTTATGTTTATGATCGGCAGTAAATTACTTTAGTGGGTAATGGGTATGTTTACTTTTATAGGCGCTTACATTAATTGTTCTGAGCAATTTAGAGGTGTACGCGAGTATTCCGTTCAAGATTTTGCAGTTATATTGGTTTGGAGCAGATGTTGCGTCATACTCCTTACACTCCTACATTACCACTTTCGATAGTCCTTACAATCCCCTCTTCTGCTTCGTTCACGATCAATCTTTCTATACACGCTTATTCCCTAGCTTCTTTATTTGGTCCGTAACAGTTCTTCTTGGGGCTTTCTCTACTATATTCTCTTCCTAATTTGTACCACATATTCCTATAATCATACATTCTTAGCTTCCTCCTTAACTATCGCAACGTTTTTTTCTCCACCTTTGCCACAAAATTATTATTATAGAATTTATTAAAATTATTATTATAGAAGAATCATCGATCGAAACCACTGGTAGTCAAAAGAGCGTTTAATTTCGAATGTTTAGAACCGCAGTTCGCAATTAGAGCAGTCACGCATGGGCGGCCAAATAAACAGTGCGCGGTCGCAATACATTATTGCCGATAATAATGGATTAGGAGAAAACAATTGTATCCAGCCAAATTAATACAGCTTATACATCCATTATTGATTCAGTATTTTGTTTTGTGAACCTCAATTGGACAAATATACCAAAATAATAACAACCCTTGTTACTGTCTATTATACCGGGAAATATACATGAATCTTTTACGTTATATAAATTGTGGTGGCCCCACAATCTGGCCAACGCGAGCTGGCAGGCTTCATAAACTTTTAAGGAACTTAAGGATAGTTTACAGACGTCCTGGTTTTTCGAGGTATTTTCTGAGTGTTTTTAAATCAATCAATTTGTTGAATAGAACTGCTAAAAACAGACATAGTGTTTGGGTCTAAGTCTTATCTTACGTTTGGGTCAATATCACCATTCAGACGCATCATAAGCGCCTTGTAAGCTAGACCTATATGAAATAAAGTATATTCCGATTCTAATGCGCACTTGAAGTTCAATAAAAGCTTGGTATTTATCTATTGAAATGGCAAGCATAATTCTCCATTAGAAGCCACACACACACGAGTAACCAAATAAATAGTGGTTGTAATACATTATGGCGATAATTATGGATTAGCGGCTACGATTGTAATGTAGCCACATCTATTAATGCAGCTTACAGATCCATTACGAATTCAGTATTGATATTAGCATCAGTGAGTTAAACATAGCTAATATGCCGAATACCGATGGTATGCTGTGTACACATTCATATTGTTTGGAAGTAAGTATTAAGTAATAACAAATAGAGATTAATGACATAGATACAAGACTACTTGTATCTATGGCACTTGTGGATATAAAATGGGGATAGTTTGATAATTATCATTAATGTACAACGTCCTGGCTTTATTTTTAACTAGCAGACCCACCCCTTCTTTGCCCGGACGACCGAATACAAATTAAAAAGTAAGTATATACTTTCATAATTCTTGTCTACGTCATGAAGAACCTAAGTAATTTTAGCTTTCTTTCAAATATGAAACATCAACCCACAGTAGAAACGATCTCATAATATCTTATCTGAAAACTTGCTTTTGGGCCTCTGGGTGCCATCTGAAGCAGATCCTATCATTTTTACGTAAAGTTATATAGATAATGTTCTCACGTGTTAAGCTTTAGAGAACTAATATAGTAGAACTTCCTGCTATGGATAAAAACGTAACACCTTTTTATATATAAAAAAATATATATTTACACTACGGCAATTAAAAATTCTACCCCCGGACATTTTGGGAGAAAACATTTTTTCGGCTGGGAAAATACAAAAAGAATTTAACAATAACCTTTGCGGTGTCGATGCATATTGCCAGGGGCCTTTTGTAACCCAAAGCACACAAAGCCGAAGCTTTTGACACACTGGATATTCAACCTGTTAAATATACAAGCACGGTTCGGTATTATGGTACTGTTAGTTTTCTTATGGAGTGAAATGAAATATCAGAGCCAAATTAATGGAGACGGGCGTTGACATGGGATATGCAACATGGGTTAGAAATAAACCTCGTCTTTTATCAGGAAAACCGCACTAACAGCGGATCGCAGGTCAGGTTTTGTCTAGTGGAAGACGCAATGGCCGCAGCTGGTCATCCTATCAATAAAGATATACCCCCAAGCGGTACGCTGGAACAACATCCTCCTCAAATAAGCACTATAAAACATCTGTATCTTCACCTGACTGGCATTTTGCTTTCGCAGTCGAGTCGAGTTGAAAGTACAACTGCAATATCGTATGTAAAACAGTTTGTCTTTAAACTAGGCGGGGTCTTATTTGACAGTGTTTTTATAAGAAGCTATATCATCTCGTTTAACGCTCCGGGTTCCACGTATGGCAGCCAGTTATGCAAAACAACGACCTCGTTAAGTAACACCGATCGCTCCTTAGTGCACCGTCATTTGCAGTTATTGAGTGTTTATCTCCATAGTTTAATATTTAAACAACCACCCGCCAACTAAAACTGCCTGATATAGTCAGCTTAAATTCTTATAGGGAGTAATAGGTTGGCAATGGAATAAACTGCAAATGCTTTAATTTTTCTAATCCAGCACTGCTGGACGTAATTTATACCTTGCTTTATCATCGTCTAAATATTGTGCGGTCAAAATTTTATACTCCCTATATTTTGATTTACCGAATGCAACATGGTAAAGAAATAAACAACCAAAATAATTTATGGTCATGTTTTGAAGAATTAAAATATCTTAAGCTGGTAAAGTAGAAAAATTTAGGAGTACTCCCATAACTTTTACTCCCAACATCAATAAAACTCCTGCAAGGTTTATTAGCTCTCTCACTGCAACGTTTTTTTGCTGTTATGATAATTTCCTGAGATAGAGCTGAGTAGCTGATAGCGCTTTAAGCTGTTTCAAAGTAGCTGCAGCAACAAGAATTTTCACCTTGAAAAAGGAAAATTTTCATAGATTTAGATTACCAATACCACTTAAATATTTAACGAGGAAAATTGTAGACAGACATTAGAGTAACAGATCGACGTGAGTCTTGCGTCGCTATAGATATGAAAATATTGCAATTTTTTAATTTCATCCTAGCTACTTAGCTGGGAATGTTGCAAAATTCTTTCAATTACTTTGTGTTCATTATAAAAGGAATCCATGTGCACAACTTTTTAAGCTTTCTGTCGTAAAGTGACGTCAGAAGTGAAGAATCAGAGCTTACTTTTTGGTATATGTTTATAAGATAAACGGAAAATCTTGGAGGGATTTAAATACTTTATGAGCTTTAAAGTCTATGCGAAATAAAGAAAGAAATTTTAATCTTGTCTTAGGGTCTAATTTTTTTTCCAAACTCCTCCGAAACGGCTCGATCGATTTATGGAATTTTCTTTGTATGTTTGGTAGGTCTGAGAGTTCGTTAGCTGTTTTTATATCCGTAATGGCAAAACAACGGTTGCCGGGTCTACTAGTAAATGATAAAATTTTCCACAAGATTGTGATTACCAAAAAGCTCATAGTCATATGGCGCATGTCTCCAGTTTTATCGTCTCATCAAAAATTTTATGGCTTTCGCATAAATTTTTTGGTATACCCAAAGCGTTCGGGGTGAGATGTGATTGAAATTAAATTCGGCTATGGGCAAAATACATTTAACCTTTTGAATAATGCAAACGGCTTATATTGGACTGCACGAATGGGTGATGAATTCCGTATTTTTATGAAATTACATTTTGTATCGTGTGTCTAAACAAGCTCCCTTTGATGTTATTTTTGGAAGCCATTAATATACAAGGGGCATGTTTTACGTTTTACTTGTATTTGATAAAAAGTTACCGCTTGCGCTTTTATTGACAAAGAATTCTAAGAAAGCACACACCTTCTGACCGAAAATTGCATTTGGTTAAATTTTACGTAGTAATCGGTACTCTTTTCTAAATTTTATTTCCTGTCTTTCTCATTTATATTTCACGGTTTGTCTTGTAATAGATAAAGACCCGTCCTTCTTCACCCATTCTGCAAAGTTCGCACTGTACACCAAGGTACTATTGGTATTGTGGTAGTCGTCGTCGCGTTTCAAAATAATAGTGGAAAATAATAGTGGAAAGGTATAGCAATCGTCTTTAGAAGTAGTGCTGTCCCTAACTGTGCAGATACAGATTAGTACTATGTTTAGACGCGTTAAATACAGAGTCTCTAAAACATAATTACTACCAGTTTTCACCAAAAAGTAATAGGCTAATTTTACGGGTTTCTCTGGCCAATCACGTGCGATGGAAACATACCTTTCGATTTAGTTGTCGTTAAAAAAGTATTGTCTACTTTTACGCAGTTCGAACCAGCTGCAGTTACGATTATTACGTACGTATATTTACGTACTGGTATATCATCGACGGTCTTTCAAAAGGTAAAGTACCTTAATTTACACAAAGCGATATTCACACGTCGTCCTGGCGACGTGTCCTTTGATCGAGGCGTGTCCAAGGTTACATGTATCCCGTTTATTGGGACGTGAATATTCGACCCTCAAGAGCGGGTTACCTGTCTCACAATAGAGTCCGGTAGCTGACGCCCGACACCTTGTTAGGAAGGTCGTCCTTTTGATTGTACTGTACCGACATTGTTAAGACGGGTCGTCTGAGAACCCCGTTACTCTACTATTATACCGGTTCGACCGCAGTTTAGCGGTCATTTACTGTAAAGCATCGCACTTAATTAATCAAACATCACGGGGCGACATTTTTTTAACATACGGCTCGTTTCCCTGTCTAGTTGATAGCTTATGAATGAGTTGTACAAGGAAAGCATTACAAGAGAGAGTTGTGCAGTTTCAAGCGATAGATGTCCCATACTTGACGCAAGGGAATCTCTTAAAGGGATCTCATAAAATCAGGGGGCTGTGCGCACCATAGCTGCCTTTCAGATTGCTTTCTTTATTTTATTGGATCTTTAGATTGCTATCTTTATATTTTGTTCCTGACCGCTTTGAATCAATTGTAGAATTTGTCAATATCGCGTTCTCCGTGATCGCTATTCCAGAAGCTTATGGGTCCCTAGTACACTCACTTTGCAGGACTGGGTGTACCAGTCCTAATGCATTGGTAATTCAACCTCATAACTCGTCGGCTCAATCGATAAGTCTAGTTCTTCTACTAATCTCTCGATTTGACAACGTAGAGATATTCCGAACTTAACTCTCTCCATCGCTTGCTGAGTAAGTCTGAGTCTGCGTATGAAGTGCGTGAATCGTGATATAGAGACAACAATAGTTTTGTCACACAAAGAGAGGGTATTCGCAAACGATACATTCAAACAAACGTAACAAAGCGATCTCTAAATTGGCGATCTTTTGACAGAACCGCTGATTGGCCGTTATTCGCTCCGTAGTCCCGTACGATCGGCACTAGCAAAGAAATGAACGAACAGCATTTTTCTCCGGGAAATACAATTAGAACCGACACATTTCTCGTTAACGTCGTGTGTGGTGCAACAATTTAGAACGCTCTTGGATTTCATTAATAAAGCTTCAGCGCCATTCTTCTTGCGCTTTTAGAAAACGTTTTTCCTTCAATGCGAAAGAAATATTAGGTGCTTTTATGATTTCTTTCACGTCGTCGCCTTAAAGTGTATAGCTAGATCATAATATTATACATAATTATTATGAATCCCGAAAAGCAATACGGCTTCTTTAGTCTAAGATCCTCTAGCCTTATCGACTAGAAAGTCACTGTGGGAATAAAAGTTATCGCCAAGCAGATAGATACCACAGCTTACAAATGATTTGAATTACCAACGGCTGGAGAAGGTACTGGAGCCTAAGAGAGGCTATGAAAGATAAAAATCTTCACATAAATACAAAAAGTAAATTATTTAACACCTGCGTACTACCTGTCCTTATGTATGGCAGCCAAACTTGGGCCTTGACACAAAACGTAATCAACAAACTCTCAACATGCCAACACGCAATGGAAAGGAGTATGCTAAATATTAAAAAGGCAGATAGAGTGAAAAACCGCATCATCAGGAATAAAACAAAGGTCATAGATATAACATCGAAAATCAAGAGATTGAAATGGAGATGGGCTGGCCATATGATAAGAGGAAAAGACAAATGGAGTAAAATTGTTACAAGATGGTACCCTAGACTAGGCAAAAGAAAAAGAGGAAGACAACCGAAAAGGTGGGATGACGACATCAGACAAGTAGCAGGAGTGACGTGGAACAGAGTGGCTCAAGAAAGAAATGAATGGAAAAGGTTGGAGGAGGCCTTTGCCGACTGGCAAACAGATCATCAAAATATAAAGAAGAAACAAATACTAGAGTACAATTAATTGAATAATTTTATCTAGATGTTTACCTTATATTTATGTTTTAGAGTATTAAGTTGATCTGAATAAAAAGGCTATTTATTTTATTTTATTATTTTTACAAATGCTTATTACAATCATCGGATGCATATAGACGGGCTTTTTCGTATTTACATAGAAATACAAATTTTACCGAAGTACCTACGTGTATTATGAAAAACTCTTCCAAAGCATTTTATACATTTATTGATGGTTTACATAACCGTAGGTACCTCATTGCTTCTTTGTATAGTACATCTGATTCCTATCCGCAAGCCGGTGAATGCGTTTCGTAACAACGGTTGACCAGCACAAAACTGGGACAGCTCAGTCTTCACTGGGTTATCTTAATCGTAAGATAATGATCATATTTGAGCTTAAAATCGAATGCTTTGGATTGGAATGTTAATTTGATCATTATTATTTTCAAGTTTATACGTTCATTTCACTATTAAGGTTATTTTTTTAAGGTTGCCTGCTTGGTATTACAATCAGTTCAATCAGGTAAATTGACAATACCACCATGACAAGAATGATATTCATGATATGAGTCAATTATGTCCCATACAAAATCACCCGGGGGCTTTGGACAACATACAATAATACTAAGAATTCGATAGCGTTATACGTTGTCGAAACTTTTCGTATTGTGTAGCAAAACCTAATCAGGATTCAAGTCGTTTATCCAACATGTACCTGCTAAGTGCTAAGTGCTAACCCCACGGATCTTGAGCAAAACTACTTAAAAATGTTTTAATTTTGCCCCCTAATTACGCATAAAATACTACGAAATCCAACGGTTATATAATCAAAACATAGGAAATACCATCTGAAGCCAGCTAACGGGAATTTTAATAGACGAGAGAATTCCTTAAAGTCTGCACCACTCTAAAAGTCCGCCACATTTAATTGGGAGCCAATTCATGCCAGAGTATAACAAGTTTAAGAAACAGGCGATACGAGTTTCTGAGACCGCTTCTTACATAACGCGAGTAAAAAATTCCAACCACGTTGCAAAATGCGACAGCATAATAACATGTAAGTATAACGGACCAAATAAAGTGTTTACACTACGAATCCGACTGGTGTTTTAAAAGCAAAATGGAATTTGTTTCTTAGGTTATACTTTAATAATTCACCTAGACCCAAGGATCTTTATAGTTCGTAGCTATAATATGTAAGTACATAACCTATCAATAAATCATTTCATTACAAACAAACAAAATTATGAACTACAAAATATCTTAAAACTTGCACAAAAACCAGTGGCATAAAACAGTTTTTTCAGTACAAGGATTTATTTATCCGATTGATTATTTAAGGTAAAGCTACAAATTTATGAGAAAGATTGTACAAAACAAAATTAATCATGGAGACAACTTAAAGTAATAAACATTAAATAAAGTAAATTGAGTACCATCCGGGAATTACAAATCCAACGGTAAACAAACTAATAAGATAAAACCGAATGTACTCGTACCTGCCTACAGAGTACAGTCAGAGCTAGTGAAAGTGAATGGACCATTTTAGGATCTCGATCGTTCGCGGAACTCCCTAATAATAAAATCAAACCACTTCGGGCGAATTTTAAGCAGCCAATAAATTTAAAGCCTGACGCTCGACTTGGAACGTACATACTTAGCGAACTTCGTTTCCAACTTACATTCCAATTTCCCACAAAGTAAGTATCAGAAGTTTTGAACCAGCAACACCGGCCAAAACGAGGTGTCTTCTCTTTCCACGATCTCACGTTTTCTCTTTCCTTGAAGGTGTTAATATTTTCAAGGAGTTAAAATTAAAGAAAATTTAACTTCAACAAACAATGTACACAAACAACTCAAACAAGGATACAATACAAAAAGGAAGATTTCTTTAAAATATTTATGGTCACGTTGGTCATTGAAATTTATTAAAATGAAAGTAGGTAGGTACATAATATAAATAAGCGATGCAATTACTAATCAAAGAATTACAAACAACAGAGAAACCTCAGATGGGTCAGGTGGGTCAGAAAAAAGTTGGAATCGGAAATCGTGTAAGTGTGTACAGGCATTTTAAAGGAGTTGCTACACGAGTATTTCTATTTATGAGCCGGCTGGCGTTCATGATGAAATGCTAGAGCGGCATATTGCGAGCATTTCTCTGTTATAATTTGTCTCGAGATTTGTTCAAGGTGCTCAAGATATTGCCTTTCCGAGAAATTGTCCTGCAAAATGTATTTCGTCTCCATTCTCTAGGGCTTCTACGAGTTTTAATGTTATGTCAATAAATTAATTGTTATTAACCAATTTGTACCTTTGCTGTCTTAAACAAAGAAATTTATTATTATTCTTAAAATATGCACGCAGTCGCGCATGCAATAAAATAAAATAAAAACAGGTTTACTACCAAATCTTACCCACAATAATGTTTTTTTTAAATAATCGAAAAGGGGCCACTTTACAAGCAGGTATTGCACGTATAGAGGAGTTAATGATGCCAAACTCAAAATTCATATGGGCCTTCAGTGCAAAGATAATTTACAAAACAAATGAACTACCGTCGAAGTAGTTCATAATTTACAAAACAAATGAACTCTAGCTCAGACACAAGCTTCGGAATTTATTGGCTTAAACATGGCCTTGTATAATAACGTGGACATCGAAAGTCTTCCACAGATATTCCGTTCGGAAATAGAGACACAGCATTAAATAATATTGATGACATCACAACCACACCTTCCACTTTCCCTTGCGCCCGATTAACTGTGCACAGCGTAATACGAGTCTTCTTAGCCTTATAAGATTAAAGTAATGGGGTTGATTATGTAAGCATCTTACGGAATATCGATAATAGGATCGACGTGAATTGCACTTATTTTATCGATGACAGGTATGCGCTTGATTACTACTTACTATCTTACATGTACGCTAGCATGTAAGCCTTGTAAGGCACTCGTAATTGACCTAAAATAGTGTTGCTTTTAAGTGCCCTATGAAATTGATTGAATGTTCAGAAAATATGTTTTTACTAGTAAACTAAATTTCAAACGGATTTCAATTTTCAGTCTAGTAAGCATAGAGAGTTCCAATAACCACCTCATGGATCCAACATCATATTAAGTAGTTAGGATCGAATTGTTATATTATCATCGGTATTAAATAGGTACATTAACAAAATATTCTCCGATCAATACGACCGCTACAAATACAAGTTGTCTAAATTCGAGTTCCAAGATGTCTTTACATAATTATAAATTAAGGCCTACACGTGAAGCTAATAAAAGCTCGTCAAAAAATAGTTCTTCTATTAACTATTTGTTGCCACCCTTCGCCTTTGAAGTAACCCTCCATTGAGTTCTGAATTCAGATCTATCATATAGAATGTTTCAACGAGAAACTTGTTCGAACAGCTTTAGTTACGTGCAAGTACGATCTTCTCTAGAGCCCCGCGGGAACCATCCACTGGCTGAACTGAACAAGTGGTAGCGTGTTTAGATAGTTCCCGATATTGGTTTCACTTAATAGTTTTAAAGCTCTTCAGTACTATTAAGATGTATTTTGTATCATAAAGGCCAATTTGGTTATATTTAAAGCTATTTGGCGAAGCTTACTAAATCAAAATTTGCTAAATGAGATAGATACTGCAGATGATTACAAGCATAATGGAAAATCACATCATCTTTCAGCATTCAATTATACTGCAATACCAATAACAAACAGCGCATCCAGGATATAAGTTTTCATTCTTTTGAAACAAACACAAATCCTAAGGCACATGTCAAATTGGTATAGAAAGACTTAATATATTTGGGTAAACAAATAGCAGTCAAATCTTATTTGAGACCTATATGCAATGTCTATTTTGCAGCGTACAGTAAGAGTAAGAGTACAGAATTTGAAAAAAAACGATCTTTCAACAGTTCCCATAAACGCAGAAAGCTACTATTTATTCAATCTTCTACCAGTTTAAAATGTAAAACAGCATTCTGACATCAGACCATTACAGTTAGTCTTTTAGGGTTGGAACAGGTTTTTGGGCAACTTTCGAGTCGCCGAAAGCTTAGTCCACAATGTTCAAAATGTCCGCAAAAGAAGCTGGCTGAAGATGTATGGAGAAATCCGTTCCGTTTATTCGCAGCAAGTCGATTCGCTACTATAGCTTGCTAAACCTACTGTATCGACAAACGTTTAAACAAGAAACTCGCTCCAAATAGCTTTAGTTATAAGCGATCGGCCGTCGGGTATGAGGGAAGCGCCAAGTGGATCATATCTGTGGCCAACTTGACTGAATATTGGAATACTTCACGAAGTTACTAATTTTCCTGTACGTACCTTCGTACGTACGTTCCTGTACGAGTTAACGATTAAGTTAATCAAGTGCTCGTTGTGTTAATGACATAATGAGACATGGTCATTGACTATGGGCCTCATAAGAAGGCTCAGAGTCAGCGGGTGATGGAGAGAGCTATTGCTCGGAGATTCTCTACGTGATCAAATCAGAAATTATAACATCCGTAGAGTCACCGAACTAGCTCAACGTATCGCGAAACTGAAGTAGCAATGGGCGGGACAAACAGCTTGTAGAACCGACGGACGTTGGGGACCAAAAGTCAGATGCAAGTGGCGCAGGACCATGTGAGCTGGAAATCATTGCAAGAGACCTTTTTCCAACAATGGATGTCCGTCAGCTGAAACTAACGTGTTAATTATTGCAAGGGCGTGCTACTGTTGTGAAGATCATGAAATGAAAGATAGAAAGACCAAAGCTCCTAGTACACTGTTATATTTACTTGTGTACACTGCTATGTAAGGATTTCTAAAAGACTTCTTGCGCCTGATAGTTGTCTTACTAAAAGGCCTTGTATTTACATCGAGAAATAACACAATTTATTTTTAATTACATACATTAAAAAAAGTATACGTGAAGGAATTTTGCGCAACAAAAAGAGGTAGTAATATAACCTACGAACGAATTTCTGAATTTCTCCTCCGCCGCTCAGCACGTGAAATCGAAAGATAAGGGGATCGTTTGATCGCAGAGCCAACGACAAGAAAAAAGGCTTCTACGGCGTCTACCATTTTATTGTATTGGCATTTGGCACTGTTTTATTTTATTGGCATTTGGCACTGAGGCAATCGTGGCACTTATTGCGCGAATCTCTTCATTCTTCGCCGAGCGGATTGGTCGCAATAAGATTAGACGATATAACTTGAGTTTTTATTCTCACCATTTTAGACGTACCATTGTGCGACTTGTCGTCTCTAAATAAGGACAGACATACGTACCTGAAAATAAAAAAGGAATTGATTACTTTATGTAAATTAATAAAATTGGAAGATCGTCAAACAGAACTGGCTTTTATCGGACTGCGCCAAACGAATAATTTTTTTCTAGTGCGTAATTGGTTGCACCATTTTAAAACTAGGGTCCCTTTTGTTTAATTTGTCTTAGGTATTAGAAACATATTGTCAAGAGACTTATATATATATAACTAGCAAACGCCCGCGGCTTCGCTCACGTTGAACTTCTGCTGTACCCCCTCAGGCATTTAATTTCCAAAATTCCTGTATTTTTCCATCCTTCCTTTCAAATTCCGTTTCTATGCTTGCTGCCATAGTCAGATATCGATTTTCAATGCAATCGGCCCAATAACAAAAAAATTCAAAATGGCGGCCACTTTTTATAACTTTGACTACAAATTCCTTCTCTATACTTGTAGCGATACTCACATATCGATTTTCAAAGCAATCAGCCCAATAACAAAAAAAATTCAAAATGGCGGCCACTTTTTTAAATTTTGACTACAAATCACTTCTCTGTACTTGTTGCGATACTCACATATCGATTTTCAAAGCAATCGGCACAGTAACAAAAAAATTCAAAATGGCGGCCACTTTTTTAATTTTTACCACAAATTCCTTCTCCATACTTGTCGCGATACTCACATATCGATTTTCATAGCAATCGGCCCAGTAACAAAAAAAATCAAAATGGCGGCCACTTTTATAATTTTTACCACAAATTCCTTCTCCATACTTGTCGCGATCCTCACATATCGATTTTCAAAGCAATCGGCCCAATAACAAAAAAAAAATCAAAATGGCGGCCACTTTTTTAAATTTTGACCGCAAATTCCTTCTCCATACTTGTCGCGATACTCACATATCGATTTTCAAAGCAATCGGCACAGTAACAAAAAAATTCAAAATGGCGGCCACTTGTTTAATTTTTACCACAATGTCCTTCTCCATACTTGTCGCGATCCTCACATGTCGATTTTCAAAGCAATCGGCCCAATAACAAAAAAAAAACAAAATGGCGGCCACTTTTTTAAATTTTGACCACAAATTCCTTCTCCGTACTTGTCGCGATACTCACATATCGATTTTCAAAGCAATCGGAACAGTAACAAAAAAATTCAAAATGGCGACCACTTTTTAAAATTTTGACTACAAATTCCTTCTCTATACTTGTTGCGATACTCACATATCGATTTTCAAAGCAATCGGCGCAGTGACAAAAAAATTCAAAATGGCGGCCACTTGTTTAATTTTTACCACAAATTCCTTCTCCATACTTGTCGCGATCCTCACATGTCGATTTTCAAAGCAATCGGCCCAATAACAAAAAAAATCAAAATGGCGGCCACTTTTTTAAATTTTGACCACAAATTCCTTCTCCGTACTTGTCGCGATACTCACATATCGATTTTCAAAGCAATCGGCACAGTAACAAAAAAATTCAAAATGGCGACCACTTTTTAAAATTTTAACTACAAATTCCTTCTCTATACTTGTTGCGATACTCACATATCGATTTTCAAAGCAATCGGCCCAATAACAAAAAAAATCAAAATGGCGGCCACTTTTTTAAATTTTTACCACAAATTCCTTCTCCATACATGTCGCAATACTCACATATCGATTTTCAAAGCAATCGGCACAGTAACAAAAAAATTCAAAATGGCGGCCACTTTTTTAATTTTTACTACAAATTCCTTCTCCATACTTGTCGCGATACTCACATATCGATTTTCAAAGCAATCGGCCCAATAACAAAAAAAAATCAAAATGGCGGCCACTTTTATAATTTTTACCACAAATTCCTTCTCCATACTTGTCGCGATCCTCACATGTCGATTTTCAAAGCAATCGGCCCAGTAACAAAAAAAATCAAAATGGCGGCCACTTTTTTATATTTTGACCGCAAATTCCTTCTCCATACTTGTCGCGATACTCACATATCGATTTTCAAAGCAATCGGCACAGTAACAAAAAAATTCAAAATGGCGGCCACTTTTTTAATTTTTACCACAAATTCCTTCTCCATACTTGTCGCGATACTCACATATCGATTTTCAAAGCAATCGGCGCAGTAACAAAAAAAATCAAAATGGCGGCCACTTTTTTAATTTTTACCACAAATTCCTTCTCCATACTTGTCGCGATCCTCACATGTCGATTTTCAAAGCAATCGGCCCAATAACAAAAAAAAAAACAAAATGGCGGCCACTTTTTTAAATTTTGACCACAAATTCCTTCTCCGCACTTGTCGCGATACTCACATATCGATTTTCAAAGCAATCGGCACAGTAACAAAAAAATTCAAAATGGCGGCCACTTTTTAAAATTTTGGCTACAAATTCCTTCTCTATACTTGTTGCGATACTCACATATCGATTTTCAAAGCAATCGGCCCAATAACAAAAAAATTCAAAATGGCGGCCACTTTTTTAAATTTTTACCACAAATTCCTTCTCCATACTTGTCGCGATACTCACATATCGATTTTCAAAGCAATCGGCCCAATAACAAAAAAGTTCAAAATGGCGGCCACTTTTAGAACTTTGTCCAGAAATTCCTACTTATCCCCAGCTGATTACGAATTCATGACCTAATATCTACCTAGGTACCAAATTTCAGATCTCTACGAATTTTGATTTCGCTGGAATCCTTGGAATAACACAAAAAATACACTTTTGTATGGGAAAATCCCTTAAATGTAAGATTTTTACCCCTTGAACATGGAATTTCTGGAATCCCCATATTAGTACGAATTCATGACCTAATATCTACCTAGATACCAAATTTCAGATCTCTACGACTTTTAGTTTTTCTGGAATGCCTGGAACAACGAAAAAAATTACAATTTTGTATGGAGAAATCCCTTTAATGTATTATTTCCACCCCTTAAACATAGAATTTCTGGAATCCCCGTCTTAGTACGAATTCATGACCTAATATCTACCTAGATACCAAGTTTCAGATCTCTGCGACTTTTAGTTTTTCTGGAATGCCTGGGACAACGAAAAAAATTACAATTTTGTATGGAGAAATCCCTTTAATGTACTATTTCTACCCCTTAAACATGGAATTTCTGGAATCCCCGTCTTAGTACGAATTCATAACCTTATATCTACCTAGGTACCAAATTTAAGATCTCTACGACTTTTAGTTTTTCGGGAATTCCTGGAACAACGAAAAAAATTACACTTTTGTATGGGAAAATCCCGTAAATGTAAGATTTTTACCCCTTAAACATTGAATTTCTGTAATCCCCGTCTTAGTACGAATTCATGACCTAATATCTACCTAGGTACCAAATTTCAGATCTCTACGACTTGTAGCTTTTCGGGAATTCCTGGAACAACGAAAAAAATTTCACTTTTGTATGGGGAAATCCAAAAAACCAACGGTTTTTACCCCTTACAATTTGAATTTCTGGAATCCCCGTCTTAGTACGAATTCATGACCTAATATCTACCTAGGTACCAAATTTCAGATCCCTACGACTTGTAGCTTTTCGGGAATTCCTGGAACAACGAAAAAAATTTCACTTTTGTATGGGGAAATCCAAAAAACCAACGGTTTTTACCCCTTACAATTTGAATTTCTGGAATCCCCGTCTTAGTACGAATTCACGACCTAATATCAACCTAGGTACCAAATTTCAGATCCCTACGACTTGTAGCTTTTCGGGAATTCCTGGAACAACGAAAAAAATTTCACTTTTGTATGGGGAAATCCAAAAAACCAACGGTTTTTACCCCTTAAAGTTTGAATTTCTGGAATCCCCGTCTTAGTACGAATTCATGACCTAATATCTACCTAGGTACCAAATTTCAGATCTCTACGACCTATAGTTTTGGCGGAATCCTTGGAACAACCAAAATCACCAAAATGCCTCATTCTTTTATATATATAGATGTTTTAATTAAAATCTGTGAATATTACGATTACCAATATTCCACTTGAAATATTAACTTACACAAGAATATTTATTTTGAATTTATTCTTCTATAAGTAACCCTACGAAAATTTTAGTATCGGTGAAAAGGAGACAAACGCGTTTTTGCGTACCCTGCTTGTGCAAATGAGCGCAATGCATAATCTATTAATTTATTTTTACATGGTAGGTACACAATATTATAAAGTTTAAAAAATTTTATGGACAAGAAACTCACTAATTTACTAAAATAAAACAAAAAAAAGTGACATACCAAGAGTGAAAGTAAAAACGCAGCAGGATCCAGAGAATATAGCCGGCAGGCATCGAAGAGTTTAATTGAAAAAACAAACTGCACATAAATACAGACAAACGACCCCGTATCCCAGGCAAATTCCCCTGTGTCGCTGAAATGACTCTATGTCCAACTTTATACAAACCCATGGGACTTATGGATCATCCCAACATATCAAAATCTATTTCCAGTATGGAAAAAATTGCCGCATACAATTGTTTTACATTTTTTTTAGATCTGTGACAGTTTAACTTTAGCTCGCGAATTCATCCGCATGTATTCCGACCAGGGAGAAACCAACCAAACTTTCACATTTAACACATTTACGAGTCTACGAATGACTAGATATATGAACTGTCTGTATATAGCTATTTTACCCGACCTACGCTGCAATAGACATTGAAGTCAAAATTTCATAGGAATACGGGAAACTCTTCCACTACAAAAATTTCAAAGCCAAAACCAAAACCCTGAAAAGAACTGATCCCGATTTGTCTAAATAAACCAGAAAATAGCGCACTGTGTCTATAATAATAAAATAAATAATAAATAAATGTCATTTATTCATCAGAATGTAGGTACATTATAGGTGGTCACAATAACAAATAATTTCCTTGTACATTCTGCCTTATGGCGTATGAATATAAAAGTAAAATAAGTACATAATGTCAGTATTAATTATTCAATATTATCAATATTATCATTTTTGTAAAATTTATAGTTTTTCATAAAATTGTCAATTATAATTCAGAATGTCAATAATTAATTGTAAATATAAATAATTCATAAAGTCAAGAAATTACTAATCCAAAATGTCAATAATTGTAGATAGATAATTTATAAAGTCAAAAAATTATTATTTCAGAATGTCACATTATAAATTTACAAAGTCAAAAATTAGTTTCATTTAAAAATTCATTTACATTGTAATAGCATTTATCCATAAGTAAGTCAAACGTACGTTTTTTAAAGATATTCAAAGTATTGTCTTTATATGTGTCAGGTAGTTTATTAAAAATAGAAATTGCCATACAATGTGAACTCTTTGCAAATATTTCTAGCCTCTTAGGAGGCATCATCAATTTATCCTTTCTACGCTGTCGAATTCCTTCTATTTTATTGTAGCTTTTAAAGTATTTAGGATATTTCTTTACAAATATAAGTATTTCATGAATGTATAGACATGGTAAAGGAAGAACGTTGCATTTTTTAAAAAGAGGCTTACATGTTTCAATTTGCCTCAGTCCGCATAACGCCCTAAGACATGCCTTCTGTTTAATGAACACTTTATTCGCCAAGACAGAGTTTCCCCATAAAATAATCCCGTATCGTAGCAATGAGGAGACATATACTTTACAGTTCAACTAAAACTGATTTAAATGGTACAAGTTCACTGCTCAACTGAGAATTGGATTTAGCACATTTACTTGTAACGTATGGATTAAATTCCCTTTTTGTATAACAGAATGAGACTAGAACAATGGGCCGTGGAACAATCGGTTTTAATTAACCAGGCCTACGACGACACTCTGTTTTCATCGAGTTTGCATACATACTACATACCAAGCTAAGGTATATGATATGACACGGACTCACCAGTCTAATTTGCCTTTAGGACTCTGGTTTAAGGAAATAATTTAGTGATTTTGATTTTTGACTGTGCTAACATACACGTTTTAATCGTTTTTTTAACCATCCTTAATAATTCAGTATCTATTTTAGTTACCATAGGGACAACCCTCCACCACCTATGGCCCAATCTACCTCGCGGTTATGGGGGCCGAAACGCGGGAGAGCGCCCGTTCGGTACTTGCTCTTGGCGTGTTCCCGGGCGCCTTCTTGACTCCCTACAAGTTGTATCCTCTCGCTCCTTGTCCCTATGGGTTCACTCTCCCCATTCTGGGGCAGGACGAAACAAATGACGGACTCGCCGCGCCGTGGCTGTCCGCAGCATACATTTTCTGTGTCATTCCAAGCCGCTTCGCCTCTTATGCCACGCGTGCGCGAACTCCCGTAGCTCTGCGAAGTTGGCCGCTGAACCCATGAGATCCTGATAATAAACTGGGCCAGAAACTTCGCGAACGATTTTTATTTACCATAGTGCTTTACACAATTGGAATGTTATTCATATATTGAATACGGATAAAAATTGTCGTACTCGGCGGCTATTCTTTCGGCAATGGCACTTGGATGTATAGATCGTCAAAAAAACTAAAAAAAAACTAAATTCCAAAAACTCGAGAACCTCTTCCTTATTTGAATTCGGTTACAAATGAACGCTCCTCCGCGTGTTACACATTGAAACAATAATATAGTGGCGGGCCGTACATTTTTTAATTAGATGATCCCTACAACCAATTGTTTTGCATGTACCTCACCGCAGAGTGACGAAAAATATGTTATCCTTTTCAGTCAGCCGGAACTGTGATTTCATCTAGAAGGAAACATTACACTTTCAATCTATAATTTTCCCAAAAGCCCATGATTTCAAATGCAGTGCTTTGAACAAAAGCAGACACGTTTTCCCTTTTTACTAAGTATCTTTTTAAGTAGGTATCCTTTTTTCCCCTCTATTTGTTGCTTAAGCAATCTTGCACGATGATAAATTAACTCTTGACGTGGGGTAAACCAGGAAAAAGTGGAGAATATTATTAATGAGCTCTTCTCTAAAATTATTGTCGTGTAGAATAAAGTTAAATCACACGGGGAAATCCGTTGACCATAACCGACGATCGGTTATGGTCAACGGATTTCCCCTTGAACGTTACATACCGGTGTGGGATTCTGGGTTTACCCGAATTTTTGTTAAAAATCATACTTCCTTATTTTGTGACTGTTTAAATTGTAGGAAAAAGTGGAGAAAACTATTAAGTAGTTCCTTTCAAAAATGCTTGTGGTTGTTTTTCTTAGAATTAAGAAGCGACGGGATTAACCCATGACCGTACTGATAGTATTCTGGGTTTACCAAGGTATAATTGTTTACGTATTTAATATCAAAGTCATTTAGGATTTACCTATTTGTCATTTGGTTAGGTATAGGTACCAAATTATAACGATGTGTTTTGTGTATAACAATTTGAGTTTTTAACTGACTTATCTTTATCGTTATTAGTTTTGATAGTTGCTCGTCTTCTTCTAATGTATAAAATCTTCGTTTTAGTATAAATTCCAGTCTGTGACACTGGAATTTGTACTAAGACCGATTTGTCTTATTTTTTTTGTGTAAATGCGTCTATAGGAGAATAGGTCGCAAGCTATTTTATTTTATTCAATACAGGCTTACGCTTGACCACAATCTCACCTGATGGAAAGTGACGATGTGGTCGAATATGCAGCCACAAGTGAGAAATAATTCATTCCCCTTCTTCTTCTGTTCCTGGGAATTTTCCACGATTGACCCCCTAATTCATACCCCTATATCTGAAAAACAATTTATATGGCAAAACAAGGTTTTCCGTTCCAGCCAGTGTACTTATTATAAAGCACTGAATCCTGGCTCAAAAGTTTGGTACGTTAGTTTCTCGAGTCATCCACTCCGAGCTCATTAATCTGCACTAAACAGCACGCCTTAATAAACTGCACAAGAAGTTGAAGTATGAAATCCAGCATATTATGCGCACAAACAGAGCTCAGTTCAGTTTCATTTCCAGCCATTACGCTCAGCCGCCGCGCGAACTTCGGCAATAATCCCCGACGCATCCGACTAAATCCGCGTTTAGTTAGTGGAATTTAGAGTTAAATGGGGTCCGATTTTAGAATTTATATTGTTATAAACTTGTTGCGGGTAGACTGAGAAAGACTTATCGGTGGATGGTTGTTTGTTGCTCTCGTGTTTATCCACGGTAATGGCGGAGATGCATCATCCAACGAATATTCGTGTTGCGTTGTCTCGTAAAAACGTTGTTGCATTAGCGGTCAATTTGATAGGTGCACTTCAATTCGCGTCAGTTTACAGACAGTTCCTTTTAGAAGCATTCTTGTTCGCCCAAATACAATGCGTTTCGAGGAACAGATCGACCTCACTTGGCTGTAACGCATATATTCGCCGAATCCCACTAATGCCCAGATTTATATTGTTAAAACTTGTTACGGGTAGACTGAGAAAGACTTATCGATGGTTGGTTGTTTGTTGCTCTCGTGTTTATCCACGGTAATGGCGGAGCTACATCATCACGAATATTCGTGTTGCGTTATCGTTGTCGCATTAGCGATCAACTTGATAGGCGCACTTCGATTCGCGTCAGTTAACCGACAGTACCTTAGTTGTGTGTTGCTCTCATGTTTATCCACGCTATTGGTGAAACTCCATCACCGAACGAATATTCGTATTGGGTTTGGTTTAATACGGACATCAACTTGGTCGCTTTTTGATAGGTGCGCAGAAATAAGAAATAGATATTGTTCATAAAATAATAAAGCTCGATTATAATATATTCCAATACAAAATGTGCGTACTTTCCTTTTCCTTTATTATAATGACAACATAACCATTATAATGGCACTGACACTCAATCAAACTCAGTAACTAGCTTCTTAATTTGGTGTGATTTGTTTCGTCCTAAACCTATTAAAGTGTACGACCGCAATCGAAAACTCTAGCATCGATCTAGTGATGCAACAGCCTATTTCAAGGTCCTCCCGCGTTCTTGACACGCATGTCACGATTGCCATCTAATAGAGGCGTGTAATCTAATGCAGACATGACACCTTAACCTTTTTAGATGCGAGATATAATGACAACGCAGTCAACGCAAAGATACTCGTAGAAGTAAGCGTAGAAGCGTACTGAAAATAAATAATTTGATTGATTGATTGATTGATTGACTGACGTACTCACTTATTGCCGGTTCCCAATACTCTATCTTCTATTTGCCCTACCAGAGATATCAATGTGACATAAGCTCCATACAAGTTGTGTCCTATCTCGTAGTAAGACAAACCATGGATAGATTGGGATTTGGGAACCTCAGGATATGGGCATCCGAACGATTTAGGTAAACCTTTTTTGCTCAAGCAAACAGTAGCGCCATCTGTCAAAATTCTATAGGTGGCTGACGAGCGAACTACAGCGTGGCCTTACTATTGGTGGCAAAGCAAGCATTTTTGGGACCGATAAACTGGCGAAACTTTTTCGCAGTCCGCCCTGTTGAGGGTAGATGTTTATTGCTGTAACTGATTTAAATCGGCAGCGATTTCGATTGGACGACAGGAAGGATGGTGTATGGCCGGCATGAAGAATCCTCATTTCCAGTCAATTTGATGAATATAGCTATCATAGCTGCAGTGACACGCGACTGCATTGGACGCGCCCGTCATTGCAACGCACTGCAGTTACGACCACGTGAGGACGCAACGCTCGCGTGCCGAGCGAACTAGAGCGCGAACGGTTTGACGTTTCAAGGCCGATCGCGCTCCATTATCATAGAGTATTCACTCGACAGCACACGAAATAAACAAAAATCTTTTGAATAAAAAATATACGTTTTGTGGGACACCTAATTGGGAAAAATCGATAAATAATTTAAAAGCTCTTTAGCAGTTAACAACACGTTTTAATAGAGTAGAGAAAACATCCATGTATAATATTAGTTTGAGAATAGGTATACCAATTTATTGAATTTTCTATCCTAATTCATCTCAAATCTTTAATCGTTTTGTTACTACTTACACACACTATAGGTTTTCATACTACTTAAACAAAAGTATTGCGCAGGGAGATGAGAGATGTTTTACACTTTTTTTCGGCCAAGGCGTCCTTTTATTCGTCAAATGTCTGGACTCTGGAATCTATAACATGCTATAAGGAACTTCGTTCCATAAGCCTCTAAGTTTTACAGTGCGATACGCCAAGCAGTTCTATATTACGAGTGTGACTACCAGCGCCCGCTCCATTCACTGTGACAAGGTACTTGTCTATTCCATTCCTGTTAGTATGAGTACTCAATGCTGTCGTGCATCTGTGCAACAATCTGCGCGATGACGATGCAATCTGATGTGCTATTATAAACTTGTTGGACAAGTATTTGTATAGTCTAGTATAAAAAGTTCTCCTAGATTCGACATCCCTTCAGTATTATATCGGACTGTTCTTTTTACAATAGCTGACCAGGCAAATGCTGTTTTGGCATAATTGGAGTATAAATAATAGCTTACGACCTATTCTCAGACTATTGATGTGGACAAAAAATCATAAAAATCGATCAAACCGTTTTGGAGTAGTTTAGTTACAGAGAGAAAGATGACGTCAAATAGACTTTAAAACTGATGTTAACAAGAGAGATCATAATATTATGTAAAACAATTAAGTAGTGTCTTAAATTCATGTACCCTAAATGAAGAGTAAAACAGTCTGATCTAGTAGGTAAGTATCGTTTGCGATAAAGTTTTTGAGCACTCTGACTCTGAGGCGACTGCCTGCGCAGTAAACACAATAAAGGCACAATTTTCAAAGATATTCTGTCCTACTGTAGGTGTCTGCGAGACGGTACAGGGCGTCGGGGATAAAATTTCTACACGCACGTGGTTTCTCCGAGGCCTCATAAACTTTTGCGCGAATTCAAATAGTCCAAACAAAAATCTTATCCGCCGTCAATTGTTGCCAACGACAATGCTTAAAAAACAAGCTTAAAAGACTGAAAAACCTAATGAGGTCAGACGGAAAAAGTCCCAATCTTTCTGCAGTACTAGAAGACTGTACATCCTAAGTTATTACCGACTTAATGACGCCTAAATAAATTCTGTAAAATCACTGAATAAACTGAAGTCTAAAGGAAGAAAAATTCAGCAGATCATAAAGATTGATGACGAAACATTAAATTAGCTGGAGCCTAGCACAGTTGTCAATATAACTCGTACAGGTACAGTCATTTGTCTCCACAACACAGTGAGCAATGTTCAGAACAATCAGAATCCAATGAAGTCTTACGCAGTCGAAGACGCAAGCATCTTGCAATACAACAAGGCTTCAGCAAACCTGCGCACTTAGCCATTTATATTATATGTCTTGTCTACGATCGCCATAGAAACATGTCGATAGCTCATTTCATATCTTTTTTTTACCCGACTGCAAGAAGGGTTATGTTTTTCGCGCGTATCTTGTATGTATGTATGTATGTAAATTTCTTTATGACCACGTATCTTCCAAACGGCTGCATGGATTTTGACGTTAATGGTATCGTTAGATTCGTCTCATTAACCCAAGTGTTCTTAGATAGGTTTTTGAAAATAAAAAACAAAATGGCGGATTTTGGGCCTAAAATTCATTCATTCATTAGGCGGGACCTATTAATTTTCTTTATAATTTGCAAAAATAGGTCCCGCCTTCTATATTTTTAAATTGAATGCGAAAATTTAACTAAAGCTATCAGCTCATAATGTTGTTTGTTAAAATGAAGTAAAAATTGCATCGTTTTAAGTTTATTATAATTTTGTTTTCGTTGTCCGCCTTGTTTCAGTCTTTTAAGTTATTGCATTTCAGTTGACATTTTTGCAGTCGGGTTTTTTGATTTTTTTAATTATTTATTTTATTATGCACTACAAGTTAGTATCTACTTGACCGCGATCTCACCTGATGATAAGTGACTGTGGAAGTGAGTGATGAAAATGTTATACTAACTTGTAAAGGTTACATAGCCCTTAACGGTTTCTACACAGCATCGCACCGGTACGCTAAATTGGCTTGGCGATTAGTCTTTGCTACCTAGTCTCCCACCAGACCAGAGTCCAGACTTATGCCAAATTAGAAACTATAAAATTTTAAAATGGCCCGTGGCGGTCCACAGGAATCGACCTCGTGACTCGAATTCGGCCACTGTGCCAGGGAGTTCGTCAAAATCTAAATGGAACGTAAATCATAAAATATACATCGGAATGACATGTTCACGTGTCTTATTACGTAACAACTGTCATTCGCATATTTTTTTTTTAATTTCACTTAAGAGAGATCGAAACGTCTCTATGGGGATCGTACATAGGTCATAATATGGCTAAGGGCGCTGCAATGTAATGTAACTAACGTCGAGATAACGCAGCGTCGCAGTCTTCCCGCTTCCACACAGCCAATACGTAATCCCGTACGTACAATGGCCACTGCAGTTTGTAATTTAAGCGTCTTTTGAATTTCATTAAGTTAAGGAAAGAGCGATCGAAAGGTGTCTATGGTGATCGTAGATAAGTAATATGGCTAAGGGCGCTGCATTGCAACTAACGTCGCTACGATGACGCAGCGTCGCACTGACCGGGGCCTAGCACAATCGTCTCAATTCCCGCTTCCGCACAGCCAATACGTAATCCCGTACGTACAATGGTCACTGCAATTTGTAATTTAAGCGTAATCAGCAACCCGGACTCCATTATGTCGTTAGCTGCGAACGCGGTACGCGTATATAAGCAGTACGAATGGAATAACTTTTTATTCCATTTACAGGTATGTTTGTATTTTTGTTAAAAAATAAGGCTTAAATATTCTGTTAGTTAATAGATTTATCTAGAGTCTAGACTAGCTGAGAAATCTCCTTAAAAATAAACTCTTAAATTTCGTGATTACTGTAAAAAGATACTTTTTGGAAAAAAATATAATTAGTATAATGATATGATGCTGCTGATGCGAGTGCGGTAAATACTAATATTTTAGTGGTAATGTGTTTGTTTTACTGCGGCTGGCATGTGCCTGATTTGCCACTCAGTTAGAGTCTAGTATACTCCGTTGTCAGTGATAGTGTATCAGGGGCATCTAACTAAGGGCCGATTCTTCAATCGCCAGATAAACGTTAACTAAGAAATAAATATGACGTTTTGACAGATTTTGTAAGGCATATGTTTCAAATTTATTCCTCAGATAGTCTATCTGGCGATTGAAAAATGGCGGCCCTTAAAGCGTGAAAGGACAGTCATAAAAACCTTCTGATTCTACTTGGCGTCCTACCAGAACACTAAATCGCTAACTTTGACCAATAACTACATATTTGCGCCTAACATTCCACACATTAAATGTTAAACTTTTTCAATTATCGAGTTACGTTACCGAAGTTTCCGCGTAGGAATACCTCGGAAGCACTCGAGGTTAGTAGTTCCGAAACACCCTAATACGATAAGAAGTATTCCCTCATATTTCCCAAGCCTATACTTATTAACGCGAGATTGTTCTGAACAAAATCCCGGCTAGTACTTTAAGTAAAAGTGGGAGGCGTTATAATATAAGTTTACTTTACTTTGCGGAATAAACTTCCCACTTCTGTATTTAAGTTGTTGGGGAGAAATAAAATGAGGCTAGGATTTTTTTTATTGAAAAAGAAAATTTTTCAAAAGCAGGTCTCGCGCTTCACAGTAATAAACCATGCAGTGGTTAGAAGTGAGTGAAGAAAAATAAGAAGTTAACTTATACACGTAATATTTTCAACCGTTTAATTTTCAGAGCTTAACGTTATGTAATTAATTTGCTGACAGAACTTGTTACTTGTTTTGTTTACGGCGAACTAGCCTGCCCGAGAAATTCAAATTTTCGTGTTTTTTTTTGTAATTTCTGGGCTAGGGAATGGCTGTAACATCTTTACATGTTTATATCAAAATCTTTGCTTAAAATTGTCTATCGTACAAAATCTGTCCAAATATCGAGTTAAAAGTGAGTAAACTCGCCAATCTCGGACTAATTTCTTTAACTGGACTTTTAAGCAAAGATTTTTATAAAAGTAAACACGGGAAGATGAAATTGAAATTCCCACAATTTGCCATAAGCCTATTATGTTTCATTAGCTAGCAAATCGCGAAACACATACAATAAAATTAAATTTCGCGGGCACACCCATCGCATGACTCTCAAGTTTGTTTGGTACAAAACAAAAGGCAATAAATATTATTCAGACTCTAAAAACAATTGAGAGTCAGAAGGCGATATGAAAACAGTCAATCCACTTTCACCTTCCGAATTACATCACTCGCCCGTGATTCGCTTATTCGCGAACGATGTGGCGAAATTATTAAAATGATGAACACAGTAGCGATGTTACTTAATTTCATCTCAGTCTGGTTCTCATTTTTACATTCAGTGAGGGTTTTCGCAGTAAAAGCTTGAGAATCTTGAAATCTTGGACTTACTAAAAAATAAAAGTTTTTTTGGTTCATACTTAATATCACGATAGTTTGTATAATTCGTTACTTTTCTTATTGAATTAAGTATTAAGTACTATCAAATACTACAAATCAAATATATCATCATGCGCACAATTTTGTCTACTTTTGTCGATAATTTTTGTCTACTGCTTTTCCGTTTTACTTTCCTGTAGCCAAAAAGGTTAACTGGAAGAGGTTGTTTGCAGCGATAAGGCCGCCTTTTCATACCATTGTTATTTTATTTTTGCTTTGTGTATCTTTTTTTTGTAATGTTTGTGTGAAATAAAGTTTCTCTTCTTTATCTCCTTTCTCTGCTTATCTCTATGGATTAGAAAGAGAAAAGAGATAGACTCAAATACACAAAATTTTTTTTGCTTGAAAGTCCTAAACCCACAGGTCCGTCCGTCCCTCCCCCTTAGATCGCAGATCGCAATGAAGTAAAAAACCTTTCCTGAAGAACGCCACTACTATCAAGTATCAAGCTATAGCAACCTAATCCATGTATCAAGTATTCTCATAGCAACGTGCAGCAACGTCTGATCTACAAGCGTTTTCCGAGTCACCTGTCAGGCGTTCTCTAGACTGTCATTAGTCACCGTCACCTTATAAGCAATGCTCGACCACTGTCCGCTGGTCGGAACTTAAATCCACTATCATTTTTAAACTTCTCTTCAAATAAACTTAAAGAATAGATCACGTCGTTACTTTATTTCCTTATAATAAATAAGAGTTGCAAGATAATTCTGTTAAAGATCTAATTACATTGGCATTAGAAATCTTATAATAAACTGACACACTGGTGACGTTTGCTCACTGAAGAAAGGCATAATTATGTCCGACAGAGGATATCCGCAAAAATGATAGTGATTATGACTTAAGTTTATTAGGAGTATGTCCATTATTATTGTCCAGTAATTTATTTTTTATAGGTGTAGTGAGATACAACAATAGCCTATCTTACTTTTTATCTTAAACTTTTACCCAAAATATTTTGTTACAATATGCTGATTAAAAAAAACAGGAATACAGAGATGTACTACCTAAAATGTTAGGTTTCTAATACTGCACGAGCCGTGCAGGGTACTCCCAAAAAGAGGTTATCAATTCTAGCTCTATATTTTTACCCTTTGAACGATGTTTGTCCATAACTACGTCCATTCTTGACCGTTTTTCCATTTTTGACCATTTTGTTTCTTTTCTCGGGAAGCTATTCTTACTACTACCAGTAACTATCAGTTTTACTTTAATTAAACAACACTATTTCTGTTGCTGATTCTATATGGCTTCTACTACCAAACTATCGGCAATATGCTGATCAGCATTGAATGTGCCGCCGTCGCTGTAGGGTCACCTGTCACGTCGACGCCACACCATTACTCAACGTCGGGTCCTGCCAGGAATGCTCCGAAGGCGTCCATTGTCCGTTTGTCAAACCCCTCCTCCATGACTGTTTAATCTTAGTTCTCGTCTTTCCTTCGAGATTCTTTTTGATCATGAATAAACTCAAATACGAAACCTTTTTTAAATCTCCGTATTTCAACGCTATCATAAATACGCTGTTATATTATGAAATTATAGTTATAGACTCAATTATAAGAATATTAGCTTTAGACTCAATGCATTCCACAAAATGGGTAATGCCACTTTGTTGATATAATTTTCCTCGCTTTGTTTCGTCTTCCATCAAACTCCCAAGATTTTTGGGCGAGTCCTAACTCCATCAATGGCTATGTTAGACATCTATTAGCAACGTAACTTTTTAAGCATTGAAATTATTTTTGGAACTACCCATCTCACTTCACCAAATCGAAGCAAGAGCGGTTCAGCTAGTTTACATGTTTAATTCTAACAAAAAAAATTGGAATTGTCATTAAAGACGTACTTTATCAAGAACAAATACGTATCAAAATATCTTATATCTATTATATATGTGGCCGGAAATAATTTGGCAGTTGTTCGGGCAGCCAAACATTAGAGCGAGCCCATCGTTAGTCAATGTCTCGCTCGCAGTGCAACTCTCCAAAAAACACCCATTGTCCTTTAGCACAATTCACCATTTTTGAACATCAAAGCGCCGATTCTTTTATCTTAGTTCCTACTCGAATTTTTCTTTTTGTATAAAAACAAACAAAATCTATTTTTATTTCTACAGAAATTTGAAATAACATATATGCCATTTAAGTATCAAATTAATGCACTCAGGCAGCAATGTATTTTTTTTACTAATTATGTACAAATCGATTTTGAATTTCGCAGGCACAGGAAGCACTTTGTCAGATGTTACTTTAAAAATTTACAACTATAGGGGTAAACTTATATTTTCGGACTACCTTCGTACTATGTATTAACACTTTACTTAGGTACAACATTCGAAATCACAGTTAACTTAATTTACTTAAAAGTTACATAAATGTTCTACAACAATTGAGGTATTGCTGCAAAGAAGTTGTTGGTTGAGCCGATATCCACACTTCAATACATGAAGGAGAACACATATTTTTAAGGTTTTGATACCTGACACAGGGGACAAATAAAGTCAAGGCCATCCGGTAGCATGGCTAGCAATAAACAAGCTTTACTCAAAAAATATGAGGCGTAAAACAGCTACGTTTTTTATTCTCCCTTCCGTGACAATAAATAACAAAATAGATTAAATGAAAATGCAAAGAAAATTTATGTTCCTTGTGGGAAGAGTAAACTGATTACTCGATCGAAACGGAGCGCGTCGGGATATACAATAAACCTCGGATGATGGCAAAGTGGCGCTTCGGATGAGCTAGAGTAAATATTTTTAAATTTAAGATTTTCAAAGAGACAGATATATTTTCAGTCTTCTAAAATATTTATTCTTCACTGATAAACTGTAAGGGCTGACTTCACCTCTGCTGGTAAATGTCTGCCTTTTTGCACCTGATTGGAAATTAATTTAGCTACAGTATTACATATCTGACTACAAACAATCAATGAATATCTTTTTAAAGCTACTATCCTTAAAAGCTAAGGTTTTTTTTTTATTTTGGCGCTGACTCAAAACTAATTAGGAAAACATTCATTAGTTTAAGAACTTAGTTCTTAAGATTAAATACAGGGTTTATTGTTTTTTGCTTTTCAGTTTTTTCGTCGGATCCAATTTTTTGTTAAAAAGTTTAACATAAAAATATTTATTACCATTTTTTTCCATTTTCAGTGGTAACAAACTGTGTTGTAGGCATTGGGTACTTAATAGTAAATTCTCCAAACCTATTCGATTAATAGCAAGATCAGCTGTGTAAGGCGGTATAACTTAAGTCATAAACACATTGAGCCCTAACTATCGTCTACTTATTGTTTGCCATTATCACCCACTACAGTGAGAGGAGTACTTACACCGATGTAATTTACACAAGTAGTGTAAAGCTTAGGGGAAACTTGTCTAGTGTTGATGGCAGTTCACGTTTCAGGTTTATTTAGGTAAGAACCTCTTTGGCACTAATGAACAGATTACGTTCAGTTTCTAGTCAAGTATTATAATATAGAAGGTATTAGTGTTTGCATTAAATCATCTGCATGATTTTTTGCAACATTAGTGATCCCTACGTTTAAACTCATAATGAAATAGCGATCAAGCGTCGACGTCATTTGTATAAGTAGAGACCTCCACAAAGTGGACTGACATCGAGCCGATTACCCACAAGGGCATGGTAACAAGTATTCTTCCACGCTTCTAATAATAACGTAATAACTAATAAGAGAAGCGTGGAAGAATAAGATATCATAAATATGATAAACATTGATAGGCTTTAGTCAGTCTATAAAGAAAAATATTAAGACGGTGACAAATAATTTTATTAATAAAAAGAACAGCTTTACGAAGTCACTAATAAATAAACAATTAGCAGTATTACGGAAGAAAATTAATTAGTAAAATAGTGCAGTGCTCAAACTGCAGTGCGAAGCTGAATAATTTATGGCAAAACGCCCAACGTAAGACGGCTTTAATAATAACAGAGCGACCTGTTAAGACGAAAGCTCTTAAATAGTTGAGCACCGAGACGTGAGATGCTGCGGTCAAATGTGGGGAATGTCGGATTGAAAACATCCAGACCGAAACCAAGTTGGGAGAAGCGTTAAACCACCCGGCTTGGAAGCACGTTTGAACCTAATTGAACAACTACGATCACAGTAAGACTTGAACAAACAATAAGGTTATATTCAGATGTTGATATTTACATTTTTTGGATGAAAAGTAAAATATTCGACTGCAGAACATGATGAGCCTGTTTCAATTCTTCGATCGGACTAAAAAACTTAAGATATTCCTATCATAAATTAGCCGTTGTAGTAGTAATTGCAGTTAATCTCTTAAATACAGAATAACTCTGTGAAGCCCGAAATAGTGCAATTATTTTAACAGGAAAACATAAATGGAATAACATTACAAAATAAAATACAAATAAAATTTGGCGAACCGTTATTGAAACGCTCACAACAAAACAGCCCGGAACAAATGGATGATATTATCTATTACAGACCAAAACACAGCAAATACCGGTGTTGCAACATCGAATATGATTGCGCATGGTATTGAAATAATTCGATTGCTTACTTTTGTTTGATATTCAAATCAGTGTGTAGCCCCGATTGCATTTGAGCACGGTAGCAATAACGGGCGAATCCCATTTCACTAGCACCCTTATGGAGATATAGATTCATGTCTATAGTATAAAAATAAACATCAAATATTATGTTCATTTTTCTCGGTTCTACAAATGTTAGGCGTAAGTTTTTCACCATTACTATAATATTATGTTATGCCAAAATTCATGAAGGATTCATGATTATGTAAGAGGGATGCTGGTTAGTTGATAAAAAATCAACAATGTACTTCATAGTACTAAGCACATTTAAAAAATAAAATAAAGGAGAACAATGGTTCACCAATCAGTGCGACCTAAATCATATTTTATAACAAGCTCTAATTTATATAATAATTATATTATACTTAATTGAGGGCGTTTCCAATCAAAGAATACCTATGCAGGGATGTATTTTACAACTAACATTCATTTTAAAAAGGTACAAAGTGAATAACATTTAACATCCTCAATTTATCCTCAATTTGCCCAAGACATTGTCCAAACTCCAAGCCGACTGAAACAATTTCCAATATTTAAGTAAGTGCCTGATTTATGTTATCTGATAGGGTAAGAGTTGCTCAGTAACAAGTCAACCATCCGATACGACATCTAATGAGACATTCTTATAACTTTTGGGTCTCCGCTATTTTAGCAGACCATCAAATACGGCCTTTTTGGGAAACATTCTTAAGGGATCCTTTCATATGATCCGCGTAGTTCGGAATGCTACCTTTTAGACAAACTTTGAATATAATTTGGGCCGTACGACAATGGGACATACTTTCCGGATTTGCTCCGTAAAAAAAACTTTTAACGAGATCCACGAATAATAAACATTTTCGAAGAATAAAATGTGGCCCCAATTTTCGTGGCAAGTAATTGCACTAACTTTTAATCATGTCAATACAGCAAAACATTTTGATGTCACAAAGAAGTCCAAAGCTCTCCAGTAAATACTTAGACCAAAGAGCAAAATAATAGAGATCCGTAATGTGGCCGAAAGTGGAAGCTCATTCGCCTATACGATACTATAGACGCATATTCATTCACTACACTGCTGTGGTTAACTCATGTAGCCGAAGATCGTCTAGCATGCATACAAAAGACGATAACGTTTTCCTACCCCTAAATGTATTCCAATTTTCACACATTTTAGAAATGTTGCACATACAACGAAAAACTATGTTTGTACGTTTTACTTTTTAAGAAATATTGCTTATGTTAAAAGGTATTAGGGTCTAAATATTCATATTCAATTCAAAAATTCATCAAGTTTTTTTTAATTAAAATAAACTAAGATACTTAAAAACTAAACGTACGAGCCTAGATTAAGGCGAACTGAATCTAATCTCTAACTAATCTCTATCACCTGGAGCAACATCTCAAGAACAAAATGTAGGCCTTGCTCTGGACTTGTAATTCTCTCTATATATGGGCATAGATAGCATTTTTGAAAACACCCATTCGCGTCGTGCTTAGTCACTAGATGATCCTCCTAAATCATAATTAAACGATTTCGAAGCTGGAATATAAAAGAGCAACCTTATTCCCAACAGCATTGCGTGTCAATATACTTGAACGCGTAATTCCCAGCAGCGTCATACCTATTCATAATCCGTTAAAACATTTGCCTAAAGCTGAAATCGCGTGTCGATACAATAGCTTACCCTGCATTTTATAAAAATTCTTTTCTAACACGAAGTATTGCGTAAGATTAAATAAATAATAACTATAATAATTGATGATTATCTGCGCATTAACAAACGCGAAAATTATCAACTTAAATACATAAAGTAAATAGCCCTTTATTCAGATACGTAGTTAAACTTTCGAAACGAATTCTATTCTAGTATTTGACGCCTTATTTTTTATATTTTGAAAATTTGTTTGCCAGGCGGTAAAGGCCTAGTTCAACTTTTTCCAATCGAGTCTTTCTTGAGCGACTCTATTCCACATCACTCCTGCTACTTGTCTGATGTCGTCATATCTTCATTTCGCCTGTCTAAGTGCCTCTTTTCCTTTTGCCTACGCTACCATCATGTCATAATTTTTCTCCATTTGTCTTGTCCTCTTACTAAATGACCAGACAGGGTAAATATCAACTTAACAGCAGCTGATTCGGCGATTATTGATAACACCTTTGGCCTGTAGAAGTTCATGGGCGACAAATATCATCATAGATCATCGGAGACGTGAACATCTTTAATATCATTGGACTAAGTTTCGTTTGTTTCAAACCATTGGTTATTATCGTTACTTACGTTCATCATAATACATGACTGATTGAGAAGATTGACTGATGATACGTAAGGCCCTATTGCCACATCAGATGCCGCTTTTTCGTCTGATATTTCAATAAACGAACATTTGGATGACATTATTTATTAGTTTTATTGTAGTCAAACTTAGTCTATATCAATACACGTGATGAAATCTGCCATTTCAATATAAATTGTCTGACTTGACTTCGCAGTATATTGCAAAATCAACGTTCTGCAATAACTGTCGCTTCGTCTTTTAAGATGAATGCTAATGGCTTGATCATATTATTTTATGGATTTTTTCTTACGAAATAAATTCTCAAAACTAAATGGAAATGAAACTAAATTGGAAAAATAGGTTAGATTAGATACTTATCCATTAAAATATTGCATTATCTTTACGCTTGATAAGAGATGATAGATGGTTTTTCACGTATTAATGTAACCAATAATACGTGAAATTTAGTAGTTACCCATTATAGTTCTTCTTATATTTGTGCCTTTGTACATATTATGCCTTGATATCCTATGATCAAACTTTTCACTTCAGTATTATTACGACCATTTTCTCTACCCGTGTAAATAATAATAACTAGTCAGTCTAATCTAAAGTTTTCTACTTGTATAATTATTAATAATGTAATTATAATTGAAAGGTCTAGTTGATAAGCTCGTACTCATAACGTGTGACGTCAATCAAATAATTTATTGAAGGTCGATAACGATATAAATAATACTCTTTTGCATTTCAAAAAGCCATCTCTATCATCTATAACGTTTTTAACCTTATTAGCAGGTATTCATATTGCGTAAACGGTCTAATTCATATATAGCAGATCGATTATTCCACTTCACGCTTAATTGATTTGTGTTTACGTAACGTAACGTGCCTTCATCTCTTTCGCGATATTAGTTTGCAATAACATCAGATGGATTTCAAAACGTGTTTGCATATATGATTGATTGCTGCGAACTATTGACCGCATCTGTTAGGATTTGCAATTTATATTCTATCTGTTCAGTTATCAATTCAGCAGAATTTCATTGATTAAACAGACAAACATTTACAACCAAAACAAATGTCAAATTTAACCGACTTCTAAAATAATAAAAAAAGATTAGGTTCACAATACCTTACTAGAGATAGAAACTTGACATAACTTGTATGGAACTTATGTCACATTGATATCTCTAATAGGGCAAATGGAAGATAGGTAGATAGAAGATTGGGAACCGCCATTATACAACGTGCAAAAAGTGTTTTGGTAACGACTTTAAATAAACTTTAACCGACCATATTTCGATTTAACTTTGAGTTTCTAAAATAACATAAGTATGTGTTCTGAATGAGTCAGTTGGCTTTCTCTTTTCTTATATTATTTGGAACCACTTATTATTTTGGACCAGCCACATTTCGAAATTAGAAGCAATACAATTTTTTTTTTTGGTCCATTGCTATTTGCCACGTGTAACATTGTTACAATTACAGCGCCAATGATCTTAGAAACACGTAACACACAGCAACATAATCATACCAATCAAGCAGCATCACACCAATTCAAGTCATGAATTGGTATGATGCTGCTGGATTATGTACACATCGATTCTTTGCAAAAAAAGTTACACAATCTTTGTTTAAAAAATTGGCAATTTTTCGAAGAGTAACAAAAGGTGGCCACAGCTTCACAGCTAACGGTAACGGCCGGGGTATTAATGGGATTTGGAGGCCCATGTCGTAGAATTGGCACGCCAGTTTGGACTCCGGCCCGAATATTGTATCGTAGATGCGATGCGTGCTTGTTCGCAGTAAGTCAATGTGAGCGAAATTATAGTATTTCGATTAAAATTACCAATGTCTATCATGATCCATTTCAACACTATTTATAATTAAATTTAAAAATTTAGCTATATTTTCACTTTGTGGAGTCAACTAACATGATGCAAACCGCTTTTTTACACTATTTCATCGAAACACATCCTTTCGATATTATTAGATATATTATATATTAATAGAATGAAAAAACAAGTAGACGAATATAAACACGGAAATGTTCTCCAGGTTATAAACACGAATATATTATGTGTGTTGAGATTGTGGACAATAACATGCAATTTGCGACTAATATCTATCCAATCGCACAGAAGTTTTTGTAAGAAAACTGTGCTAAATTCAGAAATCATAAAAAAGGCAAGTTTTGGACGTTCATTTGCAATTGATAAACGAACCACTTTATAATATAAAAGTGATAAAAACTATGAAATAAACAATTAACTATACGGACGTACAAGCAATAAAAATTACATATTATCAACAAAAGTAACAATGAAAAGGCTTTTAACATTCAAATGCTTTTTAACACCGTAATTACTTGCAATTAAAACACTTTTAATACCTCATAAATCGTTGAAATTACTTTAATGCTTCCCACTTGCCGAAATGGCAGCGTGGATTTTACTTTTATCTTGACAATATTGTAGCAAAATCTATCTTATTTATGGTTAAGACTCTCATTAGCTTTCATCAGTTTTGTTATACAATAATATGACATGATAAGTGGAGTAGGTAAAATAATTATCCCGAAAATTGGTATTTCCTATTAGATTATTTCAAGTTGAATTATTTCTTCAGGGAAAAGCCAGTAGGTAGTGAGCACCTAATAATGAAGGAGGTTCAATTAATTATCTTTACTTCTGTCCAAAATATACGACTAATGTAATTTACAAGTTATCTCTAGGTATTTGTTTGATTAAGATATAACCTTAAACCCATGTTTGAGTGGTGTGGAAAGTTTGATAACTGTGACTTATATTTAGGTATTATTTTACAGGTTATATAAATTATAAAACGTTGTTAAATATTAAGGCGCTTCATGCGTTAGTATTATGCTTGAGTCAAAATTTACGATTTCCGAAGGAACATAAAATAGTTACGTGTTCAATTATAGATTAGATAATTGAATTCATATTATTTGGCATTTCATAATCTAGAACTTGGCTCAAAAATATTTTAAAATATGTGTTGACTTTCTCACTAGAACAGTTTTTGTATAGGCTGTTTGCTAAAATAGCGGTCGACGCTCTACGCAGATGCAAGATATTTGCCATGTTTCATAACACAAACTTATAACAATGACATATTTAGAAAATTAATAACATTTACTAAAAAGTGTCTCAAAAAAAACACGATTTTCCTAGATTTTCATTCAAAAACCATAAACCGAAAAGTGTCATTTCTAGCTTTTTTCGATAAACTAAACGTATTATTTTAGGATAAAATCCAAGATATTTTGTTATTTCTGAATTATAGTAATTTAATTCAATTAATATTCAATGTCACTGGTTATTTACTATTTTAATAAGTAGTATATTTATTTGACTATAATTTTTTTTGTAATAGCATTATCAGCGCAAAATTGCGTCAGCGCCAACGCAAAACCAATTTAGTATGGCAAGAAACGCGATGCTTGCCGTTTTGCATGAACGCTCTTAATTGTTGGTAGGACACTATTTTGCGGAGTCCGTCAGTCTTATCACTGCTGTCATGTTCTACAGCGATGCAGTAATGTATAACTGTTTTATAAACTTAAGTGAGAATAATGAGTGTAATCAACACAAGTAGTCTTTCAGAATCACACAAAAATGATCGAAAAGTAAGTACGGACAAGCTATCATCACCTGGAAACATGGAAGTATTGAAAACTTGTACGGTCTTTCACGTTTTCACAGGCTTTAAGGTCGTAGACGGTTTTTATTCTCTCTTACCAAAACGTTGGTGGGTGACTCCGGAGCAACTTTTGGGAAAATTTTGTCCAAAATTTTGTTCGAAAATTTCTTCTAATTGTGTTTCTGCTTCCAAGCTAATTTACATTAAATATTAACACATGACGTTTAAATTTGAAAGTAGGTGTTTTTAAACTTTTACTATTAAAACCCAGTCAAGAGAACTATACAGGTACATTTGGAACAAAATCAACTTGCACAAATATAAATGAAACAATACCCATCCGTAACCCAATACGAATTGTGTGTTACATCAAATTAAGATGCTAATTGCATTAAAATAATGCACCGAATGAATAAATGAAATTGAATAAACAGTTGAATTTTACATTCTGTTTATTTATTTACTTTGCAGCCGTTATATTGAGCTTGTTGATAATGTATTTTTGATGATGATGAATGAAATCAACTAAATCGATTTAGTTAATTATGTAAAGGCTAAATTAATTAATTAACTTAGTCATCAAATCGGTTAAAACTTATCTAATCGGTAGAGTCAAGTAACAGGATTTTTAAAGAAACCGTTTAAGAATAAAAATTGAACTATATAGTTTGTATCCAATCTATACGCTATCAGTATATCTTGATTCAAATGTTCGCAATGAAAAATGAACAAAGCCTAAAAATAAAACGTAAACCTAAAGAGTTAGGTTTACTTCTCAACGCTAAATTTTTTTAAATTTAAATATGTATTAAAGGTATAAACCTTCAAATAAATATATGCTTATGCCTAATTCAAAGTCTTGCACAGCGACCAGGAAACAAATATTTTTTTTCTTTCCTTTTGGTTTTTCCTTGTACAAACGAACAAATTGTACATTTACTGTAATTCAGGTTATTCCTTTGTGTGGTAAGATAAATATTATTTCTGAAACATATTATGTACGTATAGTCGAGTAACATTTGTTTAACTTTAAGTCCGTGAAGTGGATAAACCGCAGCTGATATTTAATTTAGTGGTGCACGGGGAAACGCTTGCATTACTTGGCAATGCACCAAACACGGAAACGTTGCCTAGCAAAATAATATACTCGTGCTATTCCAACTTTGACACAATCTTAATATCTGATGTATTACCCTGGCTGTTACCTGGACGCGTATGAAAAATACATGATTTACTTTAACAGAAACATAACACTAAAATATAATTCATAATCATATTACAACTATAAAATTCTGATTCGTATAAGTGATCAATTAAATATTCTCAAATAAATTTATATAATATTTTTCTAACCAAATAACTTATTAATGCCATCGCTTTTCTTCATTAATTCCATGTCATAGTGTCCTAATATTACAGCATAAAAAAATATTAATTTAAGTACCTTGAAATAAATCTGCTTGCTAAAGGTAATCCAAAATTTACAAATTCACTTCTTCAGTAGACACTCAGTACACCAGAGCACAAAACACTGACACAATAAGTCCAATTTATTATTATAAATCACCTCACGGAACTTATAACAAACCTGCCTTATTTAAAGAACTTCAGTGTGTTACTAACAGAAACGCACGTACGCGTCTTTTGTGCGCGTAACGAGACGAAACGTCTGTCGCGTTTATTTAATAGCACTAGTACTAAACACGCGTAACAAACCAACTTCGCAGTACGCTCACGCGCACGTCCGAGATCTCTGAACACCTCTAGGTTCTTTACAGCGCCAGTAACAATTTAAACGTCCGTATCACAGACACACTAAAGACCACTATAAAGTGGCCAGCGCAGTCACGTGTGCACGTTCACTTTTCAACTACATTTATGCGTGCAACCAAACTCGCTGAGACCGACTCGAGATTGCGTAACGAAACCGTGACCTTTACAGCTGAGGCGCCCGTTTACTGCTTCTTATGGTAGATGGTCAGCTGACGCCTAGCAGCCAAGTTTTTAAGCTGCAGCTTCATCATGGCAACTCATATCGTCGTCGTCCCAGCGGTCTTTGGAGAGAACGGTGTAGTACGGAGATGTCTATCTTTGTTTCCAACAGCTGAGGCGTTAATTTACTGCTTCTTATATAATATGGTCAGCTGACGCCTAGCAGCCAAGTTTTTAAGCTGCAGCTTCATCATGGCAACTCATATCGTCGTCGTCCCAGCGGTCTTTGGAGTGAACGGTGTTGTGCGGAGATGTGAGATGTCTATCTTTGTTTCCACAAGCTGAGGCGTCCATTTACAGCTTCTTATGTAAGTTGGTCGGCTAAAGCTTTGCAGCCAAGTTTTTAAGCTACAGCTTCATCGTGGTTATGTCGTCGTCGTCCCATCTATCTTTGGAGAGAACGGTGTTGTGCGGAGATGTCTGTCTTTGTTTCCAACAGCTGAGGTGCCCGATTACTGCATCTTATGTAAGAAGGTCAGCTAAAGCCTTTCAGCCAAGTTCCTAAGCTGCAGCTTCAACATGGCTACTCATGTCGTCGTCTTCCCAGAGGTCTTTGGAGACAACGGTTTTGTGCGAAAATATCTATCTTTGTGTCCAACTATCAATAATCACATATTAGTAGATGTTTTCAAAAATCCATTTGACTCGCATGAAACATAAGCGATTGTCAAGAAGTGGGGCGCGTCTTCCTGGATTGAACTACCTTTATACATAAGGATTTATTATTTGACTTGGAAGCGGATATTTAAATATCGATAAATAAAATCTCAATTCGCTGTACCTTGTTTAGTGAGAAGCGTGATCGCTTCCTAGAAGCTTCGACATAATTCTGCGGGATATAAATTAAATTTTCAAGCTATGTTTTAATAATAACAGTGCTGTAATAAAGCAATTAACAGGTTATCTGCAAGACGGAAGTTCTGATATTAATAACAAAGGCTAACAAGTTGTAGCGCAACTAATATTAATTAGCTCTGCGTTATAAAATAATAATTATTATTATTTTGCGCCCTAGAGGTGTGTAGTTAAGGAAATGTTTACTGAATTCTGGTTTCGTACGGCATAATTAACCTTTGATTATTTAATACGAATGGCAGCGCATGATTATGAACTGGAAATATTGTTTACTGGTCAAGAATATTTAAGATTACAGTGGCTTCATTTATCACTTGCTGAATTATCTCTAATTATGTCTAAAAAAATTTAAACAAGGAATCTTATTGTGTAACTGTAGCTGATAAACTTAAGACCCTTGCGTTACTCAATTTTACTGTATACAGTTTAGTACTTTCAAACACAGCATTGGATACACAATTGACAACATCAATTTGAACGTAACACTAACACATAATCAAGAATTGGGCAATCGCCAAACGGCGCCAAGTAGGGGAAACGGAAGAAATGCCGAAACGTGTCTGCGATACATTCGAAGGCATGCACTATTTCATAATATCTACAGATTTATTTCGCCAAGTAGATTGTCTTTGCTTGAAACTTGAAAGAATAACACCGTGAGTTGTATTTTGTGTGACCTAGATGCACCAGATATTCTCGTGTCAGTGTTTGTGACTCCTCCGAAACGGCTGGACCGATTTTTATGTTTTTTTTGTCTACATTCGGTAGATCTGAGGTCGTTAGCTATTTTTCATACCCCTTAATAGCAAAACGAAGTTTACCGGGTCGTAAACGTCGATTTCTAAATATAAAATTCTCATGTTACACCTCATTCTCATGTCATGTTTGTAACCAAGCTCCTCCGAAACCGCTTCACCGATTTCTTTGAATTTTCTTTGGTGCATTCGTTAGGTTTGAGAATAGGACGTAGGTACATTACTTTTTAAATCCCCCAATAGGTACAAACTGTTCCTATGAAATATATTATGTAAATGGTACGAAGTTCACCGGGTCATCTAGAGACAAATAAGTTAGACCTTGAAGTTCAAAAATAGCTAGGAAATGTCGTGTTCATCAACATTCAACACTAAGTTGTTTAAATACTCTGTCTATACTTGATTCAAAATTAAAGAGCAAGAACCGCATCTCTCGTTTTATTTAATGAATATTCTCCTTTCTACTTAGAAGACTGAATTTCATTAAAGTTCCCAAAAGTAATTTATTTTTTCATATAAGCTTGTACCACGTACCTAGATTTTGTTATGAATAAAGAAAGTTATTTTTGCTATTCACCTAACATCTGGTGCGCGAAGTTTTATGAGCAACGTAGATAACTTGATACCTATTTTATTACTCGCAAGTTTTTTCTGCTCCATCAAAGCTTCTGAAAAACTTTTTTCCTTCGCCTTTGATTCAACACTTTGTTTTTTGTTAATGTATTATATTACTCTTTTTACACAAAAAAAAAAAATACTTTGTACGTTCAAGAGTCACTAAAACCACTTCAATATATTGATATCAATATTGATTTACGCATGCAATTTGATGTTCTCAAATGTCTCATTGCCATTACATCTGTTTTAAATCAATATGATAAATTCATACAATTACATTACACAAACGCAATGCTGTATTTGGCCTGACTCTATTGAAATTTTTATCGGTCAAGTATTATCGTACGGGTGTGGTGCGATGTGCGGATGCTTTCATTCATTTCACAATCATAATTTTGATTGTAGCTGCAAAGCTTTCAATTTCAATGGTCAGTGCATTAACCCCGATTTACCAGATGGATTAGATTAGGCAGAGTTATGGCAATGCACAGATGTTGCGATAGATTGTGCAGCATTTCAGTAACAAATATGGAGCTTGTAGACGAAAATATGTTGATTGTAGATCACTATTGTATTGTAGATTATTTATTGGAACGAAGTTCCTTATCGCGCGTTGCGAAAGGGGGCAAGACGGTAAAAAATAAGACGAAAAGTTGTAACGACACTTTTTGCTATAGTAAGCTATTGTAAGTCGTGCGGCGTGCGCATGTTTCTCTGTCTGTCTGTCTCTCTCTCTCTCTCTTATAGAAAGCAAGCCAGATATAATTCGATCCATCCGGGTGTCCCTTGACAGTCTTGACACCTCTTAAGTTTTTTTTATTGTATGCTAACGGTTTTTGGCGTGTTTGTGAACAGATTAGGTCGATGTGACTACATTTACTTTGAATTTTAGTAATCAGTATACTGTATTTAACTAATGAAAGATCTGTACTATAATTGATGTGGTCCAGTCTATGTTTCCCTTTATAAAATCATCATCTGCATACAGAATCCATAATAGTTATAATTAAATAAAATCTCTAATTTTAGAGATACTTACAGATGATGTATTAGTATTACAACTAACACAATTTGTTAGTATACACAAAAAGTTTTTGACTTTGATGTTATTAAAGGTGTTCAAATTTAACACCTCGGAATACAGATTATTCTGTATTCTGAGTTTAACACCTATCACACTTCTGAGAATGTGATGAGTTTTTTCATTTGAAGCGATTGAAAAATCCATTTCCAAAGTGGCAGGCAATACCTAGATAAGTATGTAATAAAAATACAGAGCTAATGAATAGTTAGGCCATACTCGTTTGTCTTAAGTAGGTCTACATGTTGTTGATGTCCATAATTTATAGACGCAAGCATCAATAATTTCCTTTCAAAGTTGCGTTAGACAATTTATGTTTTGTGTACTTAACTGAATAGTTATATTTAACTATACGTACGTTGCGTTGCCGCACCTGGCTGTGTTGCAACTCTCAGCCGGATTTCGAAAGTTTTCATGATGATGTTAAGAGTCCAGATTTAGTTTTAGTTTACGGCTCACAACGGTTTTGTAACAATAATCAGAAGGGCTGTCAAAGAGTAAATATGAATTTATCCACAGAGCAAGGAATGAGGTTTATATTGACGAATTTACCAGTGAGTTTAATGATGTTAAACTATTATTAACTGAATGAACTGTAGCACTATCCCAAAAATTGTAAAGTGAACAAGTCTCTATACCTTAAAAGTAACTTCATGAACGTTATTGCTTTTCTTTATCGCTATATTCTGAGTGGATATAACAACCTATTGGACATTAAGTTTTCGGAGATTTGTAAATATAAACTTAAACAGGCATCCATATTCCATACTCTTAATTCATCCGTACAAGAAAAAAAATAGCTGAGCTTGAATGGAATGAAGTTAGTATTTCTAGAAGGTGTTTGCGATTAGTTGATAGGTTATTGAAAAAACCGATAGAGACCAACAGAGTTATAAAAAGTAGAATGCTTGGAATACCTACTATAAAATATTGTTACGTGCTGGTCATAGGGTTCATTTGTAACAATATGCACTTTACTTCTTATTATTTTTTTTTTGATTACACGACAATAGACATATCGTACCCTAGACAGGGCGGACGGCACGAAATAATATCGCAAGTTTATCGGTGCCAAAAATGCTTGTTTTGCCACCAACAGTAAGGCCACGCTGTAGTTCGCTCAGCAGCCACCTATAGAATTTTGGCAGATGGCGCTGCTGTTTGCTTGTACGAAAAAGGTTTACGTAAATCGTTCGGATGCCCATATCCTCAGTTTTATTAGAAGTGATTACGACTGTATACTTTTATTTGGTCTGTATTACTTCCTGATTACACATTCGCGTGTCCCGGGGCGCGATATCGGTGCAATGCCTGGAATAGATCTGTTTGTGGCTTTAACTGACGCATGTTTTACGAGTTTTGGGCGGCGTGAATAAATCATTTGAACGCCTGCTTTTTGTATGACTACAGTACGTCTTCGTTGTTCAGTTTACGTTTTCAGATCAAAGCTTATGTTGAAAGAATTAAAAAGTACACTATGAAAGGTAATATTAGCATCGATTAAAGATAATATTAACATCGATGGAGCTTGGTCAATGTTTACAGTTTTCTTCAACACTTCTCAAATTGTTTCAAATACCTAAATGTTTGTTTGGCCAAGACCCAAAACGAAGACTTTCAAAGACTTCATGTCTTTAAATACCTGTATAAAATTAATAACTACAGATTACCTATGTCCAATCCAGTTTAGTTTGAGGAGTAGGTACCTATACTCTGACTTTTATTTCGATGTACTGCATCGAATTAAAAGATGTTTCGTATTTTACTAAACTCCATGAATCCTCCTTCCTATATTTCACCAAAATAAATTTAAATATTATAAAATAAGAGCAGTGACTTTCAAAGCAAAATAATATTTATGTGAAATACTTTGATTACCTATTTTTTAATTTCCCAAATGACAGTTACAAACGTCATTTTACTGCATTGAATACAGACTTTAATAATGTCGCTTGCATCTTGATTCTTGAACACTTGGAAGAAGGCAAAGTTTTTTTGGTTTTAGGTACAAATAGAGACTTGTTCGTAAAATCTTTCACACCCGCAATCGCAACCCGATTAGCGTTATGCGTTTTTTAGAACAACCCATTTGTGTCACACGCCCGACCTTAGCGTCAGCAAAGAATACAAACGTCGTTCAATTTTACGCTGATCCATTAGACGGTCGCATTATGGAGTTAGGGGGCAAATTGCTTCCGAGACGCCTCACGCGACTGACTGACCCACGCGAGCCTTCAGTATACGTAACATATTAACTAATGCCTGTATACAACCTCTATACAGCCCCTATAAAACATACGTTAACGGCTTGAGGCGATTACGATGCCGCGTAAGTCTACGATGTAGTGTTTTACTATGCTATTACCACAAGGATTACAGAATAGATTTAAAAAAAGGCATATTTCTCGTAAGTGTTACATGAATGTGAATCATCTGATCCTTTATTCTTCACTAGCGGCCCGTCCCGGCTTCGCACGGGTAGACATAAAAAGGTACAGATATTTAAGTTATAAGCATGCTAATTAAAACGACTATGAATCACTAAATTAAAAAAAAATTGTATGCTTATTTTAAAGCCTCCCTGTACACATTCACAACGTTGGCTGTGGTATTTGTAGGTGGCAACAAAAGTATTGATTTTCAGGAGATCCTACTCGAGAAAGTGCCACATACAATTGCCCGTGGGAAAAGCACTCTTTACTTAAGTCGATACCAACTATGGAAAAAGTTTGTCCCTGGGATTTATTTATTGTTAGGGCAAAGGTTGTATGGGAGCTTCCTTAATTATTTAAATTATTCTATTTTTTAGTATTTGTTGTTATAGCGGCAACAGAAATACTTCATGTGTGAAAATTTCAAGTCTGTAGCTATCACGGTTCTAGAGATACAGCCTGGTGACAGACGGACGTACGTACGTCTCAGTAATAGGGTCCCGTTTTTACCCTTTGGGTACGGAACCCTAAAAACAGCGCGCGTAAAAAGCAAGACATCAAACGAGCGTTGGTTCGTGCCGCGAATATTACGACGTCGTGTGAAACTTTATTGTAATATCACGTCACTCCGCGTCAGCGAAAATAATTCTATAAGAATATTATGTGAGACTATGAGACGAGGTGATATTTGCAACGTATACGTTTTGCTAACAACGCGTGTGACTTTTTACAATATTGGATAATTTTTTGTATATTTAATTAAGGGGATTTAATGAATTTATTTTTGTCTTTTTCACTCTCATGGATACATAACAGGAAAACGACCTTTTACCTAATTACTCAAAAACTAATCCAGTTACCAAAAATCGGTTTCTCAGCGTGTTTGGATATTGTTATTACTGACACATTAAAACAAAAATTACAATTACATCCATTGTAGTTTCCGATATAAAACAGGAAAACTGAGATTTTGGAGTAACTTTTGGGAGAACTTTCTATCGAGAAAATTTTATCCAATCGTGTTTCTGCTTCTTAGCGATTTTAGATTAAAGACCCAAAATACATGACGTGTAAATTTGAAAGTAATTGTCTTTATAGTTTTTACGTAAAACTTCATTCAAAATCACTTAAATACGGCTTGTACGCCGTTAAGAGGATAGCTCCTTCACCTGATGGTACGTGACGATTGACGATGCTATCATAAAATTTAGTCGTACTTGGTAAGCGTATACCTAAATAACCTAAACGGTAAACACCACATCGACTTCCCGCTCTATAGTTCACCTAAAATAGTGAATGAATTAAAGATAAAAAAGCAGTTACTTAAATACGATTGCAAATTGATGCTTCAACAGTAGACAGAAGCAAAGGCATACATTTCAATTTTGTTCTTGAAGTTTTGATCTTCCCAAAAAGTTGTTTATAACATAAATGTTTAAAATATTCATCAGTATATGTACGTGAGGAGTGTCAGGCTTTCTACTCTATATTTCAATTTAAAATCCACGATGACGCACCTCACTCTGCCAAACGCTATACGAATCGAATGAAACATAAGCGATTTGGACAGAGTGGGGCGCATATTCGTGGATTGAAATATCTATGATGTATAATATTAATATTGAATATAATTTTGTAGCAGATACAGAAAAAACTGCTTTTGACGACCGAATCGAGGACCGACCATTGTGACAATAAAACGTACAATTTTCAAAACATAAACATCGGTGGAAATGCTATAAGGAGCCGTCGTTAGCTAAATAAAGATAAGTAGCTATATCAAATTTAACATTACACCAACGCGACGTTATGTAGTAATCTGAAGTCAATAGCTCCGACTTCAATGCTTAAATAGGCTCTAAGTACCTACCAGATGATTCTAGGAAAGAGGGACCACGTAGGAAAGTCCAAACTCTGAATTCTTGTAACCACCGATGACGACAATAACAAGATTTCTTACTACTAGGAGAACACGATTAGTTACTTATCTTGAGAAAAACGTACACAGCGGTCAAGCACTATCGCCCTTCAGTGATAAAACTGATAAATTCATTTTTAATGACCATTAATTCAATATTTTTATTAAAACTTGCTGACACTTGACCTTATCTCACTTGATATTATTCAAGTAGGTATAACAAATCACATTCATTCTTCTTGAATACTGATATTTTATCAAAACAAACTGACATGACGAGGTTACAATATTAAAATTTACCAAATTGAAGAAAAAATTACCACTAACCAATAGTACGATTACTTCAGCATACACTTGTAAATTATACATCAGCATCAGATTCGAGTTTTTCGAAAATCACTTTTTACGCAAATCTTCTTTATACAAGAAAATAGTAGTCTCTTTTTGTAAGATTCAAGTGCTCTCTCGATTTCTTCCTTGACGGTTGGCATGGCGAGGTAGTGATGCACTTCAGGTATTTTCGTCAACAAGTGGAAAATTTAAAAAATTTAAAACACCCACGACTTTTGCGGACTTCTAATTGAAAAAGGATTAAATAACTTTTTTGAAACTCCCCGACTAAAGGAAAGTAAGAACTAATAACCTATCAGTATAATTACAAATCCAAGAAAATCCGCCGGAGCTGCTGTGTTTTGCCTATGACGGTGTTGATGGTGCTGTTTACCAGTTGATGACTAATTCAATTTCTTGATACTTCTCATATACCGGCAGTTTATCAATACTTACTAATTAAATTAATTGATATTGGAAACGAAAATAGCAATGGCAGCTCCGACGGATTTTCTTGGATTTGTAATTATACTGATAGGTTATTAGTTCTTACTTTCCTTTAGTCGGGGAGTTTCAAAAAAGTTATTTAATCCTTTTTCAATTAGAAGTCCGCAAAAGTCGTGGGTGTTTTAAATTTTTTAAATTTTCCACTTGTTTTATAGTTTTTAGATTAATATATTAATGTAATTTAAATTATATTATTATTAAAAAATGAAAATTAATCTTCAAACTAGCCATTAGCTCCTCTAGCAGCGTTTGAAGGCATCATCCCTTCCAAGTCATAAAGAGACGTTTATTGAGGCGCCCCCTACTGTTCAATCACAAGAACAATTATCTACGAACCATTGCCAATGACTCACTAATATTTTATACTAAACTGTATCCAAATCGGTTCAGTCGTTTTTGTAATAATTGAGAACATTCGTTTGCACTGTAAATGTTTTTATGGCGCCCCCTGGTGATCGATGTTCGTAACAACTATCTAAGAACCATCGCCAATGAATACCAAACATTATACAGAAAACTGCATCTAAATCGGTCAAGCCGTTTTTGAAATAAATGGGAACATTCGTTTGCAATATAAATGTATTTAATGGCGCCCCCTGGTGATCGATGTTCGTAACAATTATCTAAGAACCATTGCCGCTGAACACCAAACATTATACAGAAAACCGCATCTAAATCGATGAAGCCGTTTTTGAAATAAATGGGAACATTGATGTGCACACACAAACAAACAAACCAACAAACAAACAAACAAACAAACAAAAATATTTTTGCATTATTGGTTTTTGTGAACAATTTAACATACAATGAAACATAAAATCTCATTAACAAAGTAATGTACAAACGGTCTCTCACCCTAAACGCATATACCCGTACTCCGTTCCGTCGTGGGTAAAAAGAGACTAGAAGGACATAAAAACAGTCTGGCTGTCAAACTTCTCGACAACAGAGAATACACATTTCGCCTACAAAGGAGTCGACTGGCCAACATAGTATAAGACTTTTTCATATAAGGAATGCTGCATTAGTGGATGTGCAAAACCCAAAATGACTTAACATTATAGACCTCAAATCTGATTATGGTCAAGACTGATCTCAGGTAGAAAGATAAAACTAGAGAAAAAAAGAAAGAAAATAGTAGAGCAGTCTGTCAAAACTTCCCACAAACACTCCAGAACATGGTAGAAAACGGTCTCTTTGGAAACGTTCGTGCAGAATATAATTAGTGATACTATGACTATAGAAGTGTTATTATCTCGCTGCAGACTCGGTCATAAATCATTGGAGTGTTTCGCTTTTGTTGTTCTTTGTTGAGTTGTGCATTACTGCAGAACAACAAAAGCGAAACACTCGAATGATTTATGACCGAGTTTGCAGCGAGATAATAACACTACTATAGTGGTAGTGATCTGTGGCGGGGACCGTGGTCTATATAGTCGGTTTACTGCTGACGCTGTCGGCGTTAAAAGAAACATCTTTGGCACCGGTGAACTGGCGACACTTTTTCTCGAGGTCTGCCGCGTCCAGGCTACGGGTCTATTCATCTAGATTCTAGGCGAATAGTTAGTCATCCAGACAGTTAAGACGTTGCAGTGTCTGTGACGTCCGAAGACAGAACACGATTGTTTAATCTCCTAACTCACCCGCTGGCACAGTTTCGCGGCGTCTCGCGCGGAATTCATAATGTGAAAGGGTATTCCCAGCTGAAATGTCTAGAATTCATGCACGTTGTAACTAAGTTTTAACTGCATGGTCTCTTTTGTTACTTTGTTAGAATTGTTCTTATTAAATCTTGGGGTTTTTGAGCGGAGATAAAGAGGACACGTTTTAGGACCTTACCAGCATTAATGCATGGTAGTATAGGTCATAAATCATAGTGTTAACGTGATAGGAACGAGACGTGACCATTGACTTTGGGCCTTATAAGAAAGTCACTCAGCAAACGATCATGTTGTTCCGCTTAATTTAGGAGGAGTAAGTAAAGAGTTGAAAGAAGAAATGACGATATCCGCAGGAGACGAAGGAGTCACCGACAATAACTCAACCGCAAGTCTGATGTGGCCAATGGGCAGGTAGGGCCGGTGGAATACCTACTTTTGGGATTTATTTCTACATGCATAATTTATATGGGCCCCAATAACCACATACACGTACAACCACATCGTACAACGTAAGATAGCCTTTCCGTGCCATTTCTATAAAAGAAAACGTTAGGCGATAAAATGTAACAAATCAAATTTAGTTACCCAGCGCATTTATAATTCCATAACTGTTAACATTTCATTCGAAGATAAACTTTGTAAGGCCCCCTTGCATCAACATGTGTTATCAAGTTAACACATCAACCGAGGTCGAAATTGTAGCAAGTTGGCAACTGATATCGAGTCTTGAGGTCGAAACCCTAATCCGCCTTCCCTGAAACCTTATATGATGGATGATGATGAGATAATATGAACCTTAGAAGACGAGTGCATTTCAATCACAAAATCCGATACTCAAAGTCAAAGCATTCCGTGGCGCCGTGTAGCGGTAACCTGAATTTCAAGCCGACCTATCTCGTGTGACGTGTCAGAATAACTAGCGGCAATCTCGATACGCGAAGCTTCTACTTAAGGCAAACTATCACAGGATCAGATTTATCCTTTATCCCGTAACTTTTGTGAAAGGTAGGGAGAACATACATTTACCAAATATATCAATACATACGAGTATGTTAAGATGTGGTCATCCGAACAAAGCAGGATCACAATTTTAAGCTTAAAACTTAACGTTTCTGTTAATTTAAGCGGATTGCCCACAGACATAGATATAAGGAATCATCAGCCGGCTCCATACAAATATCATATTTAGATATTACAAACCAAGACATGACGGACGTTTGTGATATCGTTCCCTGTACTACGTCTTCTATTCATTATGCTTGAATGGAGTCAAAATAATGTGTCCGGGTGTACCTATGTACATTGTACACCTCAAAACTTTTTTCTTGTCAAAAATTACTTGCCTTCATTTTTGCTACAGTATCGTATTTCTTTGTAGTTCTTTTTATCAGTCCTATAAAGCTGGAGTACAGTATCCCATTTCTTATTAGTTCTGTTTATCAGTCCTCCGAAAGAGGCCTCAGATACTAAGTACTTATAAAGTGGAATACTAATAGACATAATGCGCAAACTGGCAAGATTCCCCATAGCCGCACGGATAACTAGGGCGTTGTCACCCAATCAAATCGGTTGACAAGGCTTTAACAATTTAGTTACTTGCACTCCCGTGACGTCGCGTCGAGGCGCGTTGTCGTGGCGTCGCGGGAACTTAGCTAATAAAAGTCAAAGCTAAGCACAAATTAAAGCTAGGGACGTATTGCTCGAACAGCGATGTTGCCCTAATTTATAATTTTATTACTTTAATCTCTTGCAATTATACCTTTGTTTATGTATTACCTTTGTCCATCACTGTTTGAGAATGAGATTATTTCCGGCTGAGATCAGTATAAAGTAACGGACGAGCGGCCATAATAATTAAGAGGCATGCCACGGGTGTGCCCGCCAAATTCATTTTTTATGTGGTTTTTCGCAATTTGTAAGCTAATAATACATAACAGGCTGATATTGCAATAAAATCTCGGAAATTCCAGCACCATCTTCAGCCGCTTACATATCTTTGCTCGAAAGTGTCCAGTTAAAGAAATTAGTACTTACTTCAAACTCGATGCTCGTATTAATTTCTTAAAATGGACATATTTATACAAAGATTTTGATATAAACATGTAAAGATGATATTGCCATTCCCACAATTTGACAGCGATAAGCTTTTTATGTCTAATTAGCATAAAAATTGCAAAAAACCTCAAAAATCTTGAATTTAGTGGGGAGACTTGTCGACTTTACCTAAATTTAGGACCGTAACTTCGGCAATGTCTGCTCGCTTGTTCTCAGTGACGTTCCAGTGCCGGATGCGTTGAACAAACGGCCTTACTCTATTTAAAGTAGATCAAAAAAAGCTCGTTATGAATAAAGGCCTTTCAATGATAACTAGGGCGTCGTAACCTGCCTTGGAAGTTACCTGATCTGAACATACTAATACCAATTGTAAGTCAAGATAAACACGCACGCTTAAAGCATTCTTTGATATAAAAATTAATTAATCAACAATAAAACTGGCTTCAACTCTCATCAAACTACTGTTGAATACATCTTTTCCAATTACAAATTTAAGACATATTGTTTTCTCATGGATACCATTATCAGAACTGGACTAAATTGAAATGGGACCACACGGGAAGCGTCAGCTTTCTAATAAAAAAAAGAATCATCTAAATCGATTCACCCAGTCAAAAGGTATGAGGTTACAAACATTAAAAAACATACAGTCGAATTGAGCACCTCCTCCTTTTTTGAAGTCGGTTGATAAATAAGTAAAGACGTTGCACATGCATGGGCCTAGTCGGCAGCCTATAGTACGAGATCAAACGATGCGATTTCGAAGAGCGACTCCGAAGAGCGACTCAAGTGACACACAGTCTCGGGATCTAATATATTATGAATCTCAGAGTGTCTTATCTTAAGCTCGCAAGTCAGTGTGCGACCACAGAAAATCATTTTTAATCGCAATGAAATTGCATCGTTTGCTCGTACGATCGTTGCCAATTAGTGCAACGCGACGCCTTAATGGCAAACTCGCTAGTTGCTCCCATCTTCTTGCACGGAAACTGAGCCAGCCATTGGAGCCGCTCCGCACAATGCAGGCTCAGCTAGTTTTAATTACCTGCACCGTAGTAATAAGATTAACATATTTAGTACATGCAGCGCGGCGTAATGGAACGCGTTACTAACTAATTACTGATGCACCTACATAAAATTTTACAGTGATCCCTCTGTATGGGGATCCATAGCTCAAAACGCTAGTAGAGTTCTAATCTGCCTACGCTTAATTCAATAAGAAGACTAATTTTGTTTTTAAAACAATTAAGTCATCTGGTACTAGAGAACAGCAAGAAATCCGAAGAACAGTATACGACTTCAAAAAACGTATGTCTTTTTATATATTCTCCTATATTTCTGAATAGATTTACATGATTCGTTTTTTTAGGAAATACATGAAATGCCAAAAATTATAATGCCAATAATAACCAATAACAAAAGACTAATAGAAATATACTGAGTGTAAATGGAAAAGGACCTCGACTATCTATGTCCCCTAAGTATTTTGATATCTAAATGGTATTTTAGTTACATACTTAATGCATCTTTACTGCAGTACTTCAGCCCGCAACAGAGAATGGCCTGAACCCAAGTTAAAGTTTATAATTTATATCGTACGTAAACCAAACACAATTTAAAGGTTAAAGTTCAGACTATCGCACGAGTAAGTATCAACTATTAAGTACAACTTTATTGACACCCGTTTTCCAATTTAGAGCATCAGAGGGCAAAGTTCTAAGCAGACGCGTTACACTGTTTGAGCACTGCACACTGCAGTGTGCACAAACACTGTGTCAGCGTGCTCCCTAATCGGGGGCTTCGACAAGGATTTAATCATCTAAGTTGCATCAATACAAGCCCGGCGGGGCGGAAAGTTTAGCCTGATAGGGTCTAATGTGAGGAGACGCCTCGACGCATCCTCGGCGTGTTTCCACTTTCCGCACTGTACCTATCACTTATAGGTTGAGAATTTCCAGTAGATAATGTTGTGCTCGCGACGTTAAATTAATAGCAGAGTTTAACTATCTTCAGTTAAATCTTGCTATCTGAATTTCTAATGATGATAACATCCTTTTATATTCAAAAATCGATTTAACAGTTTCAGATATTGCTGTCCGAAATAAATGTACTACAGCTGTATCTAGTCATAATTACTGTTTTTATGTTATAAGTAGTAGCTGGATTAAAAATAGAATAGCTCAACAGGTTTCGTTCATTTCAGAATTATTACAGGAATTCTCACTTAAAATAGTGTTAATCCTACATCTTGCAATTTTCGGAAGAATTGATTACTACACATACGAAATAAGTTGCTACTAATAGCTAGTCTGTTATGTATAGCTATATAACGTAATTCATCCAATTGCTAAGCACCTAGTAAATAATAGCGGGTAATGTTTCAGCCCAATAAACGTCCTGTTTGACAAACAAATGTTATTCCAATAATTGCGATAAAGCGGCACGTAACTTATGCGTAATATGACACATAATTCACTCTTGTATGTAATAGGTATTATAAATAATATTATAATATTTAAAATATTCATAGTTCATAAATTGTAACTATGAATTTTCCTACTAGTACACGTAGGTATGCAGACGCAATTACGTTGTAGAAATGATTTTTTTTTTATTATTAACCCAATTTTTTTTATTGTGAAACGTGCAACACGTCTCTACAGAATTAGCGGGAAAATATGAATTCCATGACGAATATAGAATTAATATTTTTCCGTTGCACATTTTTTTGGGATCAAAACGATCTTAAAGTAGAAGTAGACGGAAAAACGCGCTAAAGATGGTAAACATACAAACAAAAAACAGCAAAAAAGACACGACCTTCGGATATCTATTGCTATTTGATTCACCGCGATCTTACTGATATAGCGTTTATATGTAGAATCGTCGGCTTCGAAAATTGGGAATATATTTTTCGAGCAATGCCGTGTTTGTAATCAGTTTGATTTTATATACACTTTGAGGGTATGTACAAATAACGTTTTACATTTAATATTCACGTTTTATTAGCAATAAATCGAACTCTCATTTCATATCACTATACATAGTATAAAACAAAGTCACTTCACGCTATCTGTCTCTATGTATGCTTTAAAACTTCGCGACGGATTTTGATGCTGTTTGTTTTAATAGATAGAATGATTAAAGAGGAAGGTTTATATGTATAATACATTACATGCGGGCTGCGGGCGTCTGCTATACTATTTCCATTCGTTTATTTTCTCTTAGGCATATGGAACAGATATAGCAATAGCGAGGGACCAGAAAGGGATCACTTTACCTTTATCTCTCTCTGGTCCCTTGCTATTGCTATATCTGTTTCATGTGATTACATGTGTCAAAGAGAAAATAAACAAATGGAAATAGTATAGTAATAACACCAAAACGGCTTTGTATGAAGACAGTGTTGGTGACAGTTAGTTAACAATAACATCTCAGATTTTACAACACTGCGGCGAGCAACAATTCAAGACAGCTAGACAGCGCTCGGTTCCATATAGGTTAAAATAGGTTATTCTACGCTGTTATACCGGCAAACGAATAAAAGCAATAGATTGGAAGGATTAACAGAAAGTTACCTATATCCCACGTGGTAATGGGATTTGGTGGGATGTTTCGCGGATAAAAAGCGTAGATCAAGTAAATAAATACGGAAATTACCTTATTTTTATTTAACCTTTTATTTAACCTCTGCATGTTATTGAACGACCTCACCTTAGTATTTTTAAGGAAATCTCATAAAAACATATATGTACAAGGAAAGACTAAAAAAAATTGGCTGTCGGTTTACGGACGATAGATTTACTTGATAACGTCATAATTGGCCTCTCTATCGTTTGTTTTATCGTGCCTCTCTATCGCTTGCTTCGCGCTCTCGCTTGCACGCACAGGCTCAGGTGGAACGTTACGCGGAACGTTACTATTTTTCATGTGCGTTGCTGGTGTTCATCAATTTATTAAACGTTATCACGTCAAAACTTAATTAAGGAAACAACAAACAATTTCCAACGCTGTATCGGTAAGTAAGTATCTGTAGATACTAAACCGGGTCTTTCATAGTATATACGCTCTCACAAGTCACATCAAAGGCTCAAGTATAATATAATGCGTACGTTATAAACTGTATAACTATAGGAACGTTCGCTGACTGCTCTTAACAATGATAATAATATCTCACGGTACACTTCACAACTATCAATATAAACAACCGGTAGCTCACACGGCCTTTATGCATACAATTGTTTAATATTAATAAGCGTCATCATCATCTCAATCATCTTCGAACAAAACAGAGCCCATATTCTTTAAAATTGACAATTGCAGTGATAACAATTTTAGTCAATGTTTCGTTATACATTCGATATACTTTTATTAAGTAACACAAAACCAAAATATTGCCGTAAAAATTTGCCGCATTAAGTAACACAAAACCAAAATATTGCCGTAAAAATTTGCCGCATTGTGGCAAAACTTCAAAGGATAAAAATATGTACCTTTATGTCAAATGAGATCGTTAACGATCATTGAATTCAGAATAAGTACCCTAGTCATAGTCTACTTCGCTGGCCAAGTGTTGATTGGCTGACTGTAAACACCTTTTTCGAATAACACTTATTTAACGTGTTATTAACCGACTTCAAAAAAAGGAGAAGGTACTAAATTCGTCGGAATCTTTCCGTACCCGACCGACCCCGCACCGTACCGTAACCGACACCGCACACTGTTACCGTAACCGACACCGCACACTGTAACCGTCACGTACGTAAAAAAACGTAATAAACGTAAAGACGTATACTATAACACTGTTTTAGACTTTCACGGGTTTAGTAAAATTAAATGATTCCTAGTTCTTTCCCTGCATGAGTCACATTGTTGGTGTCATACAATAAAATGAAGCTGTTATTATGACCTTTCAAATGACATATATCCCAACTTGATACACTCTGGGGACAAAACCGCCCATTCTCCTTTACTTCACACGATGAATTAAATGAAACGTACGTGTAGACCGTCATCATACTTCATCCGTTGCACCGCAAAAAAATCATACCTGAAACAAGTGAGATTATACATTAGTAATAACATTATGCAAGTATTTAAGTAATAAATAAAGGGCGATAAATAGCTTTTTAAGAAATTCCTAGACGAGCAAGGCCTGCACCCAGTTATTATGTGGTACATTTATCTATGTTAGACACAGTGCGTTAACGACTTTACATTTACATTGCAATGTAATAGTAATACAACATGATGCACTGAGCTCCTCTCATTATAATCTTGAGACATCAGTTGAGTTATTGAGTCCCAGTAATTTCTCCAGTAAACGTTTAAATTGAGTTCAGTTAGTAACGACCAACTAACAATGAATACTATAATAAAAACTGAAATCGATCTTATATCAATTGAAGCAATCATAAGTCAGATTGAGTCGCCCTATTCATTCATTCTAGTCTAGCCTTGCGTGATATGCGGCACAATGATGAGCGCCAAGATTTGTTGTCAAATGGTCGTGTACTGAGTTACCACCCTAGGCGATGCCATCTTATGCGCCATTTTACAGATTAAAAATAGTCACGCCAATTTTGTGGACGGGGCCTGTCCTTATTGTTTCCTAGGTCTGTGAGTCAGACGCATTCAACATCAGCATTACGCCGAAGACGGTGACGCAAATATTTAGATAACACACGAGCGCGATATGCCACTTAGGACTGTCAATATTACTGTTACAGTATAAGTTACTGGACGATAGCCAAAATATTTCTTGGAGGTATACGAGCTATAATATGTTTTATTACCTCAAGTAAAGCTCTCTTAACTTTAGGCCGATATCGCTGTTGAGGCAGTGTTTTGTTTTTGTTGGTTGTAAGCATACAACACTAATTATTACTATTTCTGTGGTTGTAAGTATTCTGACTAATCTTCTCGACCAATACTTGACGAGTTATGGCATCGCAATAGCAGCCGTATTCATATGACATAGGCAAAATATTTCTTGAAGGTATACGAGGCTCAATATCTTCTAAAAACGGTCTCTTAACGAACTTAAGGCCGACTACTGTTTTTGTTGGTTGTAAGTATTCTGACAAATCTTCTCGTCCAATACTTGACGACGTCATGGCATATGACATAGGCAAAATATTTCTTGAAGGTATACGAGGCTACAACATCTTCTAACAAAGGCCTCTTAACGAATTAAGGCCGACTACTGTGGAAGCAAAGTGTTTTGTTTTTGATGTGTTGTAAGGATTCTGAAAAATCTTGTCGCACAAAAACTTTCTTTTCTAACCATCAGAACAGCAGCCGTCGCTTTCCATAAGACGTCGCGGAAATCAGTCTATTGCTCAAATTGAACGAAATTCATAAATGTATGTGAATGTCATGACATATCTTCCACACAGACAACTTCATTCCATGAGCGGATCAATAAGGTAGTGCTCGCTTTTAAATGTCCTATGTGATGAAATATAAAACTTGTACCCTTTTCCTTTTTGTATAGAACCTGGGAATCGTCCCCACCACTGGTTACTGCATGTACGTCGTACAGGTATACCTACTCGAATATTTCTGCTTCAATTAATTATAATTATATATTAATAATTTCTAGAGGGATATAGTATAAAAAATAAATACGTTATTCTCGCTTCCGGATGTTTCGAATATTTTTTTCCTTCCTGATTGGGGAACATTTTGAACAGGAAAATATTATAATATACACGTTTCCAAGTAAATTCCCAATGTTTTATTCAAAAAGCACTTTATTATACAAAATCCGGTTGTCTAAAAGGGAATTAAGTGGTCTTAAGCCCAAGGGAGATATTACAATAAGCGCTGACGTGGATGATTAATGAATCTTTTGGGGGTGCCAGAATTTGATATAGAATAGGTAGTGCTGCGTACTTTAAAACATGTATAGTTCGAACTATGAAATATGGACATGGTAGTTTCGGGGATGTCTCGAACCATTTTAAATCTGTTTTTCAAAACCATACTTATTACAAAAATAATGTGTAACTCTGTAAGAATAAATAATAAAATCTTTATCATCTAAACTAACCTTTAAAGCCGAAATTTTGCACAGAGGTTCACGTAATGAAGACAAAAGATAAGAAAGGATTTCCCGAAATTCCCACGGGACCCGAGCAATGTAGGACTGTAGTAACGACTCAGCTAACGATTTCAAAATAGGAGTATGCTCGGATTTCGTAAGAAACTGCCAAAACTTGAAACTGAATTTTCTCGGCTTTATGTTAAACATATTATTTGTTTGAAGATTATACGATCAAATTACTGGAGTCATAACAAACTGACAATAAGGCTCAACAAAGTTGTAACAAAATTCTATTAACGACTTGTTCTAACTCCAATATTCATTATAACAAAGCCGGATCGCAAAAGGATTCCAACATTGTATACTTAACGACGTAAGTGGGTATTAGAAATAATCCTTGGCTTGACGACCTGTTTCCCAACTCTTTGAGCGCCGCCTTAAGATGTGGGGTAAGAAACCATTGTTTAAAGATTCTATTACTTACTGGGAATAATTTAATGATTTCACACTTTATTATATCTCATAAAAATTCGTACCTACCTACTATCCAATTTGGTAGAGTAAGGGCAAGTAGCGTCTTCGTTAGATTTAGTCATTAATATTTTTTTCTCTATCTTTGTGTAAGAAAATCATAATTCCAACGGACCTAAAATACAGCAGATAGCGATGACTACAGTTTTGTACAATCGCCATTGTACAAGTAGATTGTTCATTATTATGGAACGAAAATTAACAAGTGGAAAATTAAAAAAAAAATTAAAAATTTAAAACCCGACTTTTGCAGACTTGCAGTTGAAAAAGGATTAAATAATTTTTTTGAAAGTCCCCGACTAAAGGAAAGTAAGAACTAAGAACCTGTCAGTATTATTAGAAATCCAAGAAAATCCGCCGGAGCTGCTGTGTTCTGCCTGTGACGGTGTTGATGGTGCTGTTTACCAGTTGAAGTTGCCGTAAGTATAATATGGAATGAGCACTCAACAGGTTTCGATGACGTTCGTAGATAAAGTGGCTGTGGTCGCTGCCGCTGGTTGGACGGCAGCGGCTAAAAACAAAGTCGGAGGGCGCTTGCTTGAAAAGAAAAGATCTACCATTGACAACGATGTTCATGTCATTGACAACGATCAAATGAGCCATGACATCTTAAACCTTGTAAGTGAAATAAATATAAAAAAAACCACAAGAAAATAACAAAAATGGTACAAAATAAAGCTAGAATAATCACGAAAGTAAACCATGTAAAGGAGTGAACCGAACTGGAATTATTCTACGTTATTCACGCTTTAAGTTTCATTTTCTATTAGCCCTAAATCCTGAAATCCGGCACTCGATTGCCACAGTGTATAAACTCTATCAAAGTGACATCCAAGTCTCGGAATGGCTGCAGTATAATAAGCGGAATTCTCCTCGGAACAGCCGCATCCTATCCACTTTATAGGACGTTTCATTTATTTCATTCACTTATTTCCGTCGGAGGGCTCCTTTGTTACGAGCGAGTGCGTTACGTAAATAAACCTAATTTCGAGCACAATACAATGTTTCTTTTTAATTTAGCAGATTTAACAGCTCTCGACCAAAAGTATTTACTAGTGAAACTTCTCGTTGAAGTACGTCATCTAAGAAATGACTCTTTGGGGCATCGTAAGAGTGCAGTCTGCGTGTCCAGTTAACGTAGGTACCTTTTTAGGGTTCCGTAGCCGAATGGCAAAAAACGGAACCCTTATAAATTCGTCATGTCTGTCTGTCCGTCTGTCCGTCTGTCCGTCTGTCCATCTGTCCGTCCGTATGTCACAGCCACTTTTTTCCGAAACTATAAGAGCTATATTGTTGAAACTTGGTAAGTAGATGTATTCTGTGAACCGCATTAAGGTTTTTACACAAAATTAAAAAAAAAGTAATAAATTTTGGGGGTGCCCCATACTTAGAACTGAAACTCAAATTTTTTTTTTCATCAAACCCATATGTGTGGGGTATCTATGGATAGGTCTTCAAAAATGATACTAAGGTTTCTAAAATAATTTTTTTCTAAAATGAATAGCTTGCGCGAGAGACACTTCGCAAGTGGTAAAATGTGTGTCCCCCCCCTGTAACTTCTAAAATAAGAGTATGATTAAACTAAAAAAAATATATGATGTACATTACCATGCAAACTTCCACCGAAAATTGGTTTGAACGAGATCTAATAAGTAGTTTTTTTGATATTTACAACAAACCTCTAAAAACAAAGTTAGTTTTGCGGTTCGATAAGAAAAGTGGTTTTTATGGTTTTATTCCTCCGGTTGTAGTACGGAACCCTCAGTGCGCGAGTCCGACTCGCACTTGACAGGTTATTTTATTATTGGGGAAATCTTCAATGAGATATAATCCAACTTGTAAGTAGGATGGATAATGTGGGATTTTTACCCTCTAAAACCCCTCGGTAGACATCCTGAGCTTTATGTTGGAAGCCTCCAGGATCTCATAAGGACGCACCTTAGGCTCGTTTACGCAACGGCCGTTGAGCTCGCCTCTGGCTGACCCTTCCAGCCACTTCCAGGGAAGGCCAGGGTCAGCCCCGAGGTCCCAGGCTGTTAAGGGGGGTCCGGGACCATTATCTACGGCGTCTGCGAGAGAGATCAGATCTCTTTCGATTTCCCTCTGCAGCCTCTTTCTTCGTCATAAAAAAAGTTTCAAAAATCCTGACTTTGCAAAAAAAAGTGCTCAAAGGTTATGGAGAATAACCTACAGTGTGGGTTGAGGAGTGAAAAGTGAGTAGACATCTTAAACCTGTCATCACTTTTGATCAGGTGTGATAGAGATAATGCAAATTTAAAAAAAAAACCGAAGGCTATAAATGAAACATGAAAATGTATAATTGATATTTGTTGTACGAGTATCGAGTAGATTAAATGTTCAATTACGCTGAATACCTTGACTGAAATTAATGCTAGAGAATTCTCGAAGGGCGCGTTTACAAAAAGTAAATTCATTTTTGCGTGTTGAATGATAGACATAAGCCGTTTGAGGCATGGCACTCCTCAGATATAACATTAATTAATTTGTTAGCTATAACGGTATTTTTTGCACTACTCCTCCTTAAAATCGATACAACAATAATTATAAAAATTCAAACAATAACTGAAGGATCTGGTTGCTTGTATTATTCCATTAATTCAGTCGTGTTTCAATTTACAGATTGGGTATCAATTTTGTTTTGTCTACGATTTGTTTCTTTTTTCAAAGGTAAGGTATAGATTACATTTAAGAAATTGATTAGCAAATACAATATTTAATACAGAGCAAAAACTTCTGTTTCGATTGAGATTGAGTTTCAAACAACAAGAATTGAATTTAGTATCCAATTGATTCAATTGATTAGGGTGAGCCGTGGAGAATGGTTTCAGTATAATATAATATAACGAACTACCCACATTGGAGGAAATATAATTTAAAAATACCTACTTATTTTTTCAAAATTCTTTCTTGATGGTATCTTGCCATAACTACGTCTGGTTGTTATCAGTCCTGGGGGGGCTATTCACGTTACGTTTTCACACACTGAGTGATGTGAATCAAGAAATAAAATAAAAAAATAACACTGATTTACTTTGCGTCTATATTGGTTTAGGAAATACAATATTTCAACCTTATCGCGGAAAGTAAATTTAACTTCACTATTGTCGACCATGTTGCGTTTTGAACTACATTCAATTTTAAGCTCTACGTCAATAGTCGTAAAATTATTTTTTCAGTGTTTGCAGAAAATTTTGATTTCAATATCGTCTCCTTATAAACGTAAATGCCATCACCGTTTTAAACATTTCACTTCACGAAATCTAGCCAACGCGTTACTTGAAAATACGCCCTGTTGTGGGAAGTCTCGTGTCTTGAGGAAATCAAAATGAAGCAGTATCATCCATACATCACATAGGTAACAGAGCCATTTCATTTTGTAGAGTAGTCTCATCTATTTACAGCGTTCCATTGAAAGCCATCCTAATTGTTATAGGACAAACTTGTGCGCCAATTGCTGCTAATTTTTGACCGTGTATTAGATTTTTATATCTATTGATTTAAACAGGTTAGTAATAGCACTTACTCAGGAACCTACTTGACATTACATCGTGATTACTGAACGTTATACTTCTGACGGCGATACGAGTAATTTATAAGTTAACTATAATATACCACTTAGCGAAATACTAAATTACGTTGCCGTGACTAAATTTAATTCAGTTCACAGCTATTAACACACTTAAGTTGGCGCAATGTTAAAATCTTATCCACATAATATTAAAATGCTTTCTCTTGCTGTTACGACTTAAAGAGCAATAACAATACGTTTCACTTTTATTTTAACTTACTTTAAAATGCATATATTAAGTAACGATGCATGTGTTTTATCTGATATGACTATAGAGTTATTGCACTATCTACTTATGTAGAAGCTTTATTTACCTCTGTATCAATCTTATTGTTATTTAATGCTTTAATTGGCGTTGATGTGAATAAAAACAATCAATAGAGTAGTTTTTGTCATCTGGGAAAGTGATGCCATTTTAAAGAGGTGTTATTCGTTTAATAGTGCCTGGGGTCTGGCCTGAGTCAAACAGATTTTCATTATTTCACCTCATTGCAAACACAATTTACCAGAAGATATGTAAAAGAGCATATTACCGATTTTCATGGTGCAGTTTAAGTGCCAATTAACCGGATAATTAAGCAAAATTATTTACCGCGACCACCGATCCTGAAGCGTGTGTCCATTGTAAATATGCTCCCATTGTAGTTACAACTTTTCATTTTTAATCTTGTTAAAATACGGTAATGACAATCGGCAACATGGCGATACCTGCTGTTAATTTTATTTGGTTTAACGTTAAAATTACCTTTTCGGTACATTTGCAGGTAAAGCGGCAATTATTTGATCGTTATCATAACTTTGAAGCATCCTTTTGCGTTCTACGTTTCAACTACCAGTGGCATATTCTGCAGTATATTTTTTTATTTGATTTAATTTAAAAGCCCAACTACATACCCCGGTACTTTCAAAATTTCGAGTGGCTTTAAAAAACGCAGCAGCATTTCGCATTGAGAAATGGTATGTGGACACTGATCTGTTTTTTATGGATCTCAGACTGTCAACGCAAAAATGAAGACACTTGATTTCCGCCATTTTGGCGCTGATTGTTGCGTAACCTGGCGTGAGCGTTCATGGAACTAAAATAAAATGGCATCCAAAACGACAGTGCACTAGCAACAAATGTCAATTTAGTACCGTGAACCTTCGCGGGGGTGCTTCAAATCGGCACAAAAAATGAACTGTCAATTGTATAGAATGTTTTATCAAGCGTGTAGTAATAGAGATCAATGTATGTGGAGCATCAGTATTGTTTAAAACTATTTAAATTATAAGTATGATGAAAATGATTTAAGACATTTGAAAAACAAACAGAATACTTACGAGTAGTTAAAGTCACCACTCGCCGTGGTTCTTATTCAGGCACCGTTAAACGCATAACGACATAATATCTCTAACGACGTTGTAAAAACGAGAAAGTGCCACCTGTCATTTGTATTCAGGGATCAACCTCTATCGCCATAAAGCGGGGACTCCCTCCGCATTGTAAATATAAACGTTGACTCGGTAGGAAAATTTACACTGGCAGGTATAGTCAAATTCACCACCCATCACGTATGCGGTCCGTTTATCCGTTTATCGGAACGTACGATAAAACCGACAGTAGTTTTTATTGCGATTATTCCAGATAGGACGGACAAAATGAGTTTTGACATGTCACAAGGGAGTACTAAAACGAGTGCTTGATAAGAGTTTGAATAATCGGGCGATATTCCAGTTAAATTTCTCAGTATCATCGAATACATTATCTGTGATACTAGCTGACCCTACAAACATGGTTTTCCCATATAAATTATTTTTCACTTAGGGGTATAAAAAGTAGCTTACGACATATTTCTAGACCTACCGAACGTTCACAGAAAATTTCATAACAACCAGTCCAGTTCGGTCACAAAAATTGGTACGAGAATAACTAGCGGTAGAGTTTTAGGTTTTTATTACAAGGTTACTTATATAAAAAGCTTTTCCACCTAGTGGACAATTTCATATTTCAGGTTTTTTAGCTTTAACTATCCCTAAACATAATAGTGTGTAATTTATTAAACGACTAGCTGTTTATTCTCTTAAGGTTTAAGTTACAAAAATCCTTTTTTAGAGGATGGTTATAAGCTACGTAATGTGATAACGATAACGTAGTTTGGGATCAGTCGCTTTTTCCTTGTACAAGATACGCTCTAGATGAGACTGAGGAACTTACGGATAAAACAAAATAAATCATAAGTTTGGCAACGTTTATATACGTTGAAATATTGTTACCGTTCCATCAGTTTCTCCTCTGAGGGCATTTCATCCTGCATCGCTTTGCATGGTCGTAGTTACGGCGGTGAATTTATCAGCGCTTCAGTTTAGTCAAATGGAATGGGGATACTATTGAGCGGTGGTCTAGTCTAGGCCTCTTACGGTTTGTGTCCTCAAGCCGGGTTACTTGCAGCGTTTAATTCCCTGTGTAACTGCAGTCTGAATCCGGCTTGGTGGTTTAACGTTCAACGAACATCAAAATTTAAATCGGGTTGAAACTGTACGCCTATTTCAAATTGTATAAGTGTAGTTCTCGTAATCCTAAATTGTTAGTTCAAGTATTCTTAAAAATAAAAACATTCAGTAGTGGATTATTCTGTGGTTTGGCTCTACGGCAGTTTAAGCCGGGCATTCTATTAGCGTACGACGTAGCAGATGGTTGTTACCTGTGTGATTCTAATTTTGAAGTACGAAATGCACTATGTTAAACCTAGTGTTCTGTAGACTTATTTAAACTTCCCGTCATTCTGAAGCTAGGACCACACTACTTTCACAACTTGATTTCCTTTAAAATCGTTTAAGCGCTAGTCGTTTAGTGTGGTTAATTTTTTTAACCCTACAAATGAGCACTTGAATGCAATTTCATCTGGTAAGTGACGATGGAACCAAAAAGTTTATAACATATACTGACTTGGAATAGAAATGTAACCCCTTACACTTGCTACACAGCGTATATTCGCGTTATTATGCAGTACATCGCTGCCAGTAGGGTAATAATCGCGGCTGAAACTAATTTAGGAATCTAATTCTTCCACCAGACCAGTTTACAAATTTTGTAAGAAATTATAAAATCCCAAACTGGCCCCTAAGGGAATCCGAACCCGGCATCTCTCGCACAAAATGCGTGCGGCAACTGCACAAGAGAGATCGTATTAATTTACGTAAATCCACTAAATATAATTTAGTATTAGTGCAACCTCAACAAAATGCAGCATGATTCGAAAACTAAATATGTATTCTTCAGTAGTTATTCCTTAGCAAACTATCTAAAGGGAAGTACGGACTTTAAGAAATGTAATATAAAAAGCATCATCATCAAATGCAGTCTTTTAATTCCGTATACCGCTGCACCGTGTAAAGGCCTCCTCCTCTCTAGTAAGTCTTAAGTGAGGGATTAAGGCTTAGAGCTTAGAGAAGAGCTTAGAGCCTTAGACCATTCGCCCTACCGACTGTTTCAATGTAGTTTGGCATTAGTAGGTCACTACAAATTAAACGTTAATTAACGATATAAATTACATTTTTTTTCACAATCATACAAATTAAAAAAAATGAAAAAGAAATAGGACCGGGACCACTTTCCATAACAATCCATAGTGAGTTCAAAGGTATTTAGCTACCTATAAGCTACAAACAAACAAACGGTCTGTTCACCTGTATCCGAGTAAGCGATTCACGTAATGCATCAGCTACATTTCGTGAAGTGAAATGTTTAAAAAGGTTGTAGCATTTACATACATAAGCAGATGATATTGAAATTTCTTGGGAACACTGAAAAACATAATTTATTTTTATTTTTTAAATTTACTCTGCGCGATAACGTTGAATGATGTATGTAAGGTCAAGTTATATGTCCTATGTTGAAATACATTAAATTTTACACTCTAAACCAATATACGTAAAGTTATTTTTTCAGTGTTAATTTTTTTTTTTTTTCTTGATTCACATCACTGCACTGACCAGTGTGTGTAAAAACTTTAAGTGAATCGCCCCCCTGTACTTCTAATATGAATGTACTAGAGGTATTCATTGGCCATATACATATTATAATCAATTCAATTATATAAGTACATTAATTGAAAATATATAAAGGGAAATATGCCCGGGATCGCCATTCATAACAATCCATAATGCTGTTATTCCACGGTACCTACTATACCAGTCAACTCACCCGTACAGAGGTATTCTAATCACAGATCACGCAGATTACTATAGGATCAACGAAGGCTTCCTTTTCCCCCAGAGCTTTCTAACTCGCTACGTCTAGGACCTGACATCCTGTCGTACAAGCAGTTAGTGTGTCGTCGCTGTTAAGTCGGGCGGGCTGGGACTGGCATTTAACGCGGGTTTCCAGTAGGGTTAGTACATTGCTTTAGTACGGATATCGAGTCGACTCGCATCGCACAAACGAATCGAATTCCTCCATACATTAAACAGTCAGCGCCATCTATTGACTGCCCCATGTCAGCGACTGTCCATAGATGTAAATGTATTTAGGTAGTTGATACGTTGTGCGATACGAGTCAACTCGAAATTCGTACAAAAACTTGTACTAACCGCTCTGTAGCCCTCTTATGGCTTGTTTCCTCAAGTCGAGTCGCTTTCCAGACTTAATTCCCTTTGTACGACGTGTTCGGCTTCGGCTGTTGCTTTGCGTGGATTAGGTCTTAGGCTCCGTAAATCCTAATTGGCTACAGTTCCACGAGCTGCACTTGCCGACCTCTTCCTTTGCGATCTGTTTTATTGTTTACTTGGGTGAGAACTATTTCATTACCCGCTTGCTATGCTTCCAGCACTGTAAAAGTTATAATTTAACGCGGTTTACTGATGATACCGATTAATCATACGACTAAACAGGCTTAATAAAAACTGACCCGGAACGTTGCTTTGCCATTTAGCGGTGTGAGAAAAAAAGCTTACCTATTCTCAGACCTACCGAATGTAGTTTCATAAAAATCAAACCAAACCGTTTCAGAGGAGTTTGGTTACAAACACTGTAACTCTAGAATTTTATATAAGTAGGGAAGAGAAGATATAATAGGTACATTATAATAAGTATACGACACGTATATTAATTGCCTAACAGTAACCGATACTTTAGTGTTATGTCTTAACAATACAATTAACGCTCAAATAACTCGAGGCAATTTTGTAATGAAATAAATCGTGACCAAAATCGCCTTTTTAATTATCGTTGTACAACACAAACACAATCGGTCAATCTGAAAGTAACTATTAAGCAGTTAAAAATTATATCTAGCTTTCAATGACAAGCTAAGTGGCCGTATTTTATTGAAATCGAATATTATTAAAACAAATATAAACTTCTTAGTTGTGACTAAGAATATTGAAAGTAAACTCAAGTAAAATAACTTATAGCAATTTATAGACAATACTCAATAGGTAAACGAAACAATGTAACGTATTTTTATCCCAGTAACAAGACCTTGACAGCTAGAGGTTTGTGTGAGAAAACTACACTCGATGTAAAGAATCTTTTATTATCGTAGTTAAGTTCCCTGTGAAAACAAAAATTGGAATCGGATTCTATCGTATACTGGTAGAGTTATTTGCCGTTTCCATATTTTAATTCTGTATTTTAGGAATTGTTCACCTTTCTACTTAATGTACAATTCCAATAGCTTTTTATTTATACGAAAGATGGGTTTTTACTTGAGTATGCTCGTACAACACACACGGACAACGTCTACGACAGATAACGTTAAGCAAAACAAAAACAACACATTACTTACTTAGAAGTAATTAAAAAACACAACGACATTACAACAATAAAATACTACAAATACAATAATTCTAAACATAATAATACCGACCATTTAGACTGCAGAGACTGTAGAGAGAAAGATTTTGCAGAAGGATATTTGGCAAGAAGCAAGAATATTTTTTTTTTGAAGTTTTTGCTCCTGCCCACTAGTTACGTCGACTATTCGACTATTTAAGTATTAAGCTAAGTAGTTCTTAAGAAGGAGAGTGTTTTGCAAAACTTCTTAATGTATCAGCATAGAACAACTTAACTTGGCCATTAACGAAATAATGTTGCCAGCTAAGAAGTTATAAGAACTGAAGATATGGCGGCATTAAAGTAAGTCGATAAATCCATTTTTCTCACATTGCTGTCTCGGTGCCGTATTTATTTATCGTGTTCCAACGTAATGTTGCACGACTTTGTAACGTTTTGCTATATACGAAGTGTAAAAGAAAACGTATTACAGAAACGTTTTGAAATTTACACTGCAAGTTTTATTTCGTACTTGAAGATGACATAATATTTCTTCACACCACAACGTTGGAACGTAACTTACACCCTTTATTAATACATAGGCTATCTACAGTTCTCACAATATTTTTAGCTAATGGCGGTTATCAATATTCGATTTATCCATCATTTGCCTTACCTAGAGATAGAAATTTGACATAACTTGTATGGGGCTTATTTCACATTGATATAGTACTTATATTGCACAGTAGTGCAAATGGAAGATAGATAGAATATTGGGAACCGCCATAAAGAATACATAACTGCAGATAATATTTCTACTCTAAAAATATTTGAATGCATTCAAATTCACTTTTCAGGTCCTTCTAAAACCGATTAGAAACCGATTGCATAATCATAAAACAATCACCTGATATTCGAACGCACATCACTGCATCCTTTCACTGCAAAGCGAGTATGATATACTTACTTATACTACATCTATTTCGCAATTAATACAAACACTCGCAACGGTTCAGTTCATAATTGGGCTGGTTATTTAACCACCTGCATTGCGTGATAACTCTATCCGATACACATTCGTGCCGCGAGGAAATTAACTACGCAAACTAAACAGTGCTTCCACGCGAACTCTTCCGATGTGAGGTTAATGAAAAGTTTGAGATCTACGTGAGTGGTTTCAGTAGTTTAACTGATAAATTCTAAAACAGTGTATTATTTATATTCTATGTATTAAGGGCTATTCACTAAAATTCACATTAGTTTTACTTAAGTGACTGACAATTGAGAGAGATTTCGCAACTCACACTATCGAATTACATAAACGTCCTACAGAATGACTATAAAACATCCATTGATCGACTAAGAATCTACAACAAAGCAAAGGATATAACTAAATAGGACAACAATACGCAAAGACAGGCACACTATCAATTCTTTCAATTTCATAGTCCAAAGGTACTGAAATTTGACACGTGTCTTGGCAGATATTAGACACAACTCTTACGGCTTTATGACTCGATTATTTATCAACAGTCAGCGCTGCTGATTGCCTAAACCTATTTTTAGATTACTTCCAATTCTGGATTCCCGCACGACGAAAAAAATAGCTAATACTGTTGGAAGGCAAGCGAGTCGTTAAAAAAGTCCTCATTAAAATCTAAGCACTACTAACAGTGAAGCCTAAATTGCTTACCTATTTTTGCATCACCCGTTAAACTTGAACGAGAAATGGAATACAACGAAATCATTGCACAATTGTTATCAAAGCGAACAATATGAACACCAATTTTAAATAGTTTCGCTGCCCCCATTAACCTTTCATTTTAATTCGCAAACACAAATGTTATGTCAATTTGGGGGAATTAGAACGTGAAAACTAAATTAAGTAACAGACTACATAGAGTCGATAAAATATTTTAACTATAAAGGATCACATTCGCACAATTTAATTTGATTTGGCAATTATGAGGCAAGCGTATTTTAAAAAATCTTTACAAGCAGAGTTATAAAAACAGTTTTTCGTTGCCCAAATCTCAGATTATATTCGGAGTGGCGTTAAGGGGATTCATTGAATTTATTTTTGTCTTTCTCACTCTCACGGATACGTTGGTAGGTGCAACATGCAGCGTCGCGGAAGAATATAACAGAAAAACGACCTAATTACTCAAAAACTAAGCCAGTTATCAAAAATCGGTTCTCAGCGTTTTTGAATATTGTTATTACCATCACAATAAAACAAATATTACAATTACATCAATTGCAGTTTCCGATATATAACAGGAAAACTGAGATTTTGAAGCAACTTTTGGGAGAACTTTCTATCGAGAAAACTTTATCCAATCGTGTTTCTGCTTCTTAGCGATTTTAGATTAAAGACCCAAAATACATGACGTTTAAATTTGAGAGTAATTGTCTTTAGTTTTTACGTAAAACTTCACTCAAAATCACCTAAATACGGCTTGTAGGCCGTTAAGGCCCGCTAAATATCGGTAATACATATAAGCTCTCGACTGATATTAAGTGGACAAGACAGGGGTAAATGGAAATGTCAGAGGCCAAGATCCTCAAGGATTGAAGAACCATTGAGATATTAGTTCTACTTCTACGGATATGATCATATGACAAATTGACCGTTTGCAAAACACGAATTAATTTAGAAACCTTTATTTAAAAGACATACCGGACACTTCTCTGGAAATCGTGAAATTTCTAAATTCATCCACACCAAAAGGTATCAAGATATGGTAATTTTGCTTTATGGTAATTAACATGTGTTGTTTGTATAATAATAAACAGAATGGTGATATTTTATCCATTCTGTAAATGGCATTAAAATAATATCGGGGCTGCTATATTAAGACTCTTACCAAAGCATGTGTAGATAAAAATCTTTTCGCAATGTGAACCTTTTATGTTCAAGTCACGGCATTGGGCATAGGGCAAGGTCGCGCTTCTCATCAAGCGTAGCCGGCAGCAAGACGATGCGAAAAGCAACAATTGCATGGTTTTGAGGCCAAGGTGCTGCTTTGTACCTCTTGTAAAGATATTTGTTTAGGAATGCATTACTGCTGCAAGAATAACCTACATTCTGTGTGGCTATTTGTCAAAGGCTTTAGATAAAACAGTTAAAATATGCACTGTCAAATGTAGAGTGATATTCTTCTCTGCTGGAGAGAAGTAATGATGCCTGAGTCTTTAGACATCGCCTTTTTAACAATCCCGCAGGAACAAAGTTTAAAAATTATGAACATATTCATTATTTCCCAACTTGCAAATCCATATTAAATTAATTTCAAAGGGCAAGAAGAATTTTACGGTCGGTAAGGAATAAGGACCTTAATTTTCGACTCAAAGACAAACGTACACTTTTGTATTTAAGTCGCCTCAATTTCTCACTCGGTTCTAATAACTCCAATGAAATTTTTCACTTATTTTCATGCGGCCTTTTAATGAATTAGAATGGACGACTAGGTTTGAACAATTACCTACAAAAACTTGTGGGGAAAAAATAATAATGATAAAGAATTCAGATTCAAGGTAGACTTTTTAATTTATTTTTCTTTAAGATGTCTGTAAAGCAAAAGTTTGCAAAATATAATAAATACTGAATTTCCTTTGATGTTGCTTCATTTTACAAAAATGTACCGACTAGTCTTCATCAAGAAAACAAAATACTTAATGTTTACTGAATAAAAGATCTTTTGTTGTGAGAACATCTAGATGATTCAAATAAATGATACATATACCAAGATTTTTTTCTGACGATAGCTCCAATAATCATCGAAAGCAACTCAATAATATCTTCGTTACATCAAGGGCAAGGTTTATTAAAAAAGAAACTGCTGTTTTAGATGGATTGTAAAAGTTTCTTATGTAAACACAAGGATCGTTAAGCCTTTCACTCTAAGTAAAAATCTTTACCTAAATAATATACTGGACTCAGAATTTGCAACAATATTAAAAATATACTTTAAATGACATAGCAGTAAGAAGGGTACATAAAGTTTATTAAAGGAGCGTTTTATATTATCGCAATAGTTTAACGTTTTAAAGTACAACACCGTACGGACACCGTTTACGTAATATTAGTTGTTCAAGTTACGTAAGATGGAAAACGATTCCTTGACAACGCAATCTCCTTGACCACGGAAAACGGAAAACTGTTAAGTTAATCGTGACGTGCCTGATAAAATTGTGACCATTGTACAGTTTTAGATCAAAATTAATTCATAGAGTCAACCACATAATATTGTCTCAATGACTTTACACATATAGAAATTGTCAATACAAATTACTCACTTCTCTGATCTGTGGTTAATGATCATTAAAACATAAGTGCAACAAAATATGATGCTGCTCCTCTAATTCGATGGTAACCGGTGACACAAATTATTGTGCAAAAATAACGACTCTTAAGTAGGTTAAATAATACTAAATTCATATTTGCAACCTCCTGTTTACTCCCTTTCATTCCAATAATTAATTTTTTGTATCGGTTCTGGTTTTCCCGTAGATACTACTGATTCATTTTTTTAAACCGCATCAACTCACAGCTTACGGCAACTGATATTATGAGTTAAATAATAAAGGTAGACAATTTTAAAGCAACACCAGAAAATGCATACCTACTCGTATATCTACATAATCACCGCTAAGTAAACACCTTTATCTAATCACACCATAGCAGATACTGTGAACACATTACATTTTCGTTAAAATCGTATCAGCATCGAGTCCCATAAAACCATAACTATATTTAACCTCTGACGTCAAAGCGCTGCACGTCATGTCGACTTCAATATGTAACGTGTAAAGCAAGCGTGGGTGTGAAGCGCGTCCCGTTATCACTTTCCATTATGTTACCTCCTACCTACATCCTACTTCTAAGTTCTAATGTTACAGCCATATTATAACTCCTGGTTAGTGCAATAACCTATGCATGCTTTACATTATACAGTACAGTTAGACAAAGATAATAAGGATCAGCTTTAAAGCTGCAGAACTTCTTTGCTAAGCACTCTGTAAACAATATTGCCCTGAAGGAATAAAAACAAATATTACTATAAATACTAGTTATACATATATAAGTATTTATTATCCATAGTTAGGTTGTGTTAAGGAGAGCTTCGGCTAAAAGTAAAAATGTTTACGTCCATACTTACGATAAAATGCGTGATTCAACTTATTCATACCAATAACCGTAAAAACTCCATTTATGAATGCTTTACTCACTTTCAAGAACATTTGCAACATAATTTTTATCTCTCAGCAGACACAATAGCCAAACAGAATTGAGATTTCATTACTATATATATAGCTACTCGTGCTGATTCACTGACTCACTGATTGATCACCTCTCCTGAACAATTTTGTATGAAAAAATTTTTTTTCAATGACCATTTCGTATAAAAGGGAAAAATTCATTCGGAGGAAAAATACGGAGAGAGCTGATGATTGAGGATTTCGAAGACGGGTGAAGAGCACGGGGAGGGTATTCAGGATAGGTGGGGGGTGCTCGACCAAATGTCATTCGGAACGTCATCCAATTGGCATTGAGCTGAAAAAAATTTCAAAATGGCGGATTCAAAATGGCCGCCATCCGAATTTCGTCGATATCTTGGAAAGTATAAAAGATGGAAGAACGGTTTCTTGACAAGAAGTGATCAGGTCCCGAAGGTCTATTTGATGGACAGAAAAAAATTTCAAAATGGCGGAATTTATTTTTCCATAGAAAATGTATGGGGAATATTGAAGAGACCATTGAAAAGTTGTGAAACATGTAGTACTTTGATGCGGTTTTTTGGAGGACTCTCAGAGAAAAATATGGCATGAGATGATGATTGAGGGTTTCTAAGATGGTCGAGGAGCACGGGCAAGGTATTATAGTTAGGTGGGGACTGCTCAAACAAAAAATACTCGGAACCTCATGCAATTGGCAGTGAGCTGAAAAAAAAATCCAAAATGGCGGTTTCAAGATGGCCGCCATACAAATGTAGTGTTGTTCTGTCTCGCAAAGTATAAAAGATAAGAGAGTGGTTTCTTAGCAAAAGGTAATTAGGACCCGAAGGCGTTTTGATGGGTAGAAAAAAAAATGGCGGAATTTATTTTTTCATAGAAAATTTACATATCGAATATTAAAGAGACTACAATAACTATGTAAAGCATTGATGCAGGTTTTTGGTGAATTGCCAGAGAAAATTGTGAAAAGAGATGATGATCTAGGATTAGGTTGATGATTGAGGAGCACGGTCATGGTTTTAAAGATAGTTAAGGACTGTTTGAACAAAAAATACGCTGAACCTCATCCGATGAGGTTCAGCGTATTTTTTTGTTCGAACAGTAGTTAACTATCTTTAAAACCATTAACGTGCTACTAGGTAATTTTTTCAACCCACTGCCAATCGGATTCCAATTGGCGATGGAGATGGCGGCGATACTTTTATGGGCGGGAAGACTGCACGCGGGCCACATGTGGCCCGCGCACTCACGCGCCCTACTAGTTACTATATATATATAGCTACTCGTGCTGATTCACTGACTCACTGATTGATCACCTCTCCTGAACATTTTTGTATGGAAAATTTTTTTTTCAATGACCATTTTGTATATAAGGGAAAAATTCATTCGGAGGAAAAATACGGAGAGAGCTGATGATTGAGGAAATCGAAGATGGATGAAGAGCACAGCCAAGGGTATCGTAGATAGGTGGGGGGTGCTCGACCAAATGTCATTTGGAACGTCATCCAATTGCCAGTGAGCTGAAAAAAAATTCAAAATGGCGGATTCAAAATGGCCGCCAAATGAATTTCGCCAATATCTCGAAGAGTATAAAAGATGGAAGAACGGTTTCTTGACAAGAAGTGATCAAGATTCGAAGGTCTACTCGATGGATAGAAAAAAAAATCAAAATGGCGGAATTTATTTTTTCCATACAAAATGTAAGGGGAATTTTAAGGGGATTTTTTAAAGGCGGGAAGACAGCACGCGGGCCACATGTGGCCCGCGCCCCCACGCGCCCTACTAGTTATAAAATAATGTAGGTAATTGGTTAAAATCTGAATTTCTTGGAATTATATTAGCCTAATCTCTAAATGTGTAGCAATTTCACCACTGGTTAAATGTCATAAGAATATTTTAACTTTAGATCAAGGACACCAAAAATCACAACATTTCTGCACTGATCTCTATTCTATGGATTAATCATTCTATACTTCTGACAGTTCCTTTTTTGTGCCAATTTGAAGCACCACCCTCGAACGTCCACGGTTCTAAATTGACATTTGTTGCTTGAGACCGTCGTTTTGAATGTCATTTTATTTTAGTTCCATAGACGCTCACGCCAGGTTCCGCAACAATCAACGCGAAAATGGCGAAAATCAAGTGTCTTCATTTTTACGTTGACAGTCTGCGATCCATAGAATAGAGATGCATTTCTGAGATCAAACAATTCCACGCACGTTTAGTGCAACTGCGCATGCAGTTAGTTCATCAGAGTGGAACGTCACTTGGGAAGCTCAACGGTAACACTCGAACTCTAATGAAAGTCTCTCGGTTAGTGTTTGCTTTATTAAATATTTGCCAATAGAGCTTTTAGCCACGTTACGTTTCAGCGTAATATTTAGTTATCGTTTGTCGCGTCTATTCCGAAGGGTAATGAATATTTAGTACTGTATATAAACGGCGAATTATTGCTCTCGGTTTTGACATCCGGATTGTTCATTTGCAATTCAAAAGCACACCTGATATATTGTCTGGCACATTAGTCTTCAAGCATCTAATCGTAAGAATTAACATAACAGATGTAACAGAACCTATAATTTGCAAATTATAATATGTAGTAACATAGTTTATAGCTGCATACAACAAAGAACTATAAGACAGTTAGGATCACACTTCAAAAAAAGAGCAAAGTTAGCAAAAGATACAATGGCCTTATATTAGTTCCCGCAACGAAGTTACAATCGTTCGAACTGTAAACAAAGAGGTTCTTTTTACAAGTAGAAAAAGAAAGCCAAGATCGGATAATCCTAACGGTACATTTGGATACTTTTAACGCTTACAAAACCGTATTGGAAATGTTTGGATTGCAATTGCAGTGAAAGTAGTTTCACTGTGCATCTCGGGGTTCCAAAAAGTAAAACACTGAGAGTGCATTACAGAATGTTGTAGAAACAAGCTAACTTTGTTAAGTCAATCGAGAATCTCAGAAATCAGACGTGCAATCGGGAATCGTTGCTCCTTTGGAGATTTTACAGGAAAGAAAAATTCAATGAATCACTGAAGAATGGACCCGAAATTTAACATTTAAGAGAAAAGGATAAAGATAAAATTATAAGTCAAGATAGACATGAAGCATGGAATTGAATAGACCATTTCCCAAATTTACGTTGATTGTTTAGAATTGGAGAACGTTTTATCTGACAAACAAAGGGGACGCTTATTTACACCAAATAGACGGGGGAAATCCGAGAGCGGAGGTGCTCCCGACGGGACGGACGCGCGGGAATTTTTATAGCACACGCCGTAACAAGGTAAGCCCTCCTGATTTTGCGGTGAAGTGAATTCCATTTTATGTGGCTGTAACGTTATGACAACAGCTCGCATGCAGTACCGAATTGGCACTTGCTTCTTTGAACAAATTAAGTTTTATTCAACGTAGATTACGGTTTTTTCAAATCCGTTAGAAACTACTCTGGGAGTATAAAGTATACAATGCTTACCGTTTACAGTTCATCAAGCATAGATCGTCGTGTTTAAAATTTAACGCCCGCATCCTTCCACTACATAATTCCTTCAACTTGTAGGCGTAAACACGTGGAAGGACGTTCATTTATAGATTAGACAATCTATACCTAATATGTTTGTTACCTGTCATGAATTTACAATAATTGACCTTAGTATAGCCAGTTGTTGCGTGATTGTATAACAAACACAATTTCACATTTGAATTATACTTAGGTACTTACATTGTACAATCTTATGTAATAAATTAGTTCTTACACAAAATTCTAAAATCTTTGACAAGAAAATACACATTTGTGTGTAATAAATATTCACAAAGCGGTCGCTACTCTATCTTGGGTACGGCAGCCAACAACTGTTTTTCTTATAAAATTTACAGCCGTTAAACTAGCGAGCAAAATGCCAAGAACTTATTTACACGACACCGCCGAAAGGAAGTCCAAACGGATGGCCTGCTAGTGAAAGGATACTAACATAAATCACCGATTTCGCGACAAACATAATTTATCTGTAATATTATTTTCAAAATGAAAACAGGTCTCTGAAAGAACTTGACGCTCCAGAACATTCCGTACCGACAGAATTTTCATAAGTTTTATTAAACGTCGCAAAAGAAAACAAAACAAAACTCCAATTTTGTAACACCAACAAAGCTTTATTTAAATGCCGTCGTCGCTGGCAAGTTATTTTGTTTGCCCCGAATGTTTTCAAAATAAACAATTTAGATCTCCAAAAAAAACAGGCTCGTGATGACGTTGCCTAAGAAGAGTCAGCGTTACTGTTGACCGTGCAGCTTAGAGTTGTGTAATCCGACAATTTGCTCCTAACTCGCAAACACAACAAAACAACATGAACACATTCCCCGGGCCGAAAGGAAGTTCACTTGAAAAGACAACTGGCGGCGGGGAAACCCTATATATTGTTAAATTTATGATATGTTTCTACGCTTCGTTCTACTTTCTACGTAAGGTCATTCGCGCCCGTATCACCGCTATAATATGTTCTAAATAATAATAGTGCATGAACAAGAATATCATATTCCGGAAGCCAATTTCGTTTATATCTTGTGTGAACCGCAAATGCTCTCTGGCATATCAAGAAATAGATTAGAGGCTTAAGGATAAAGAATTCAACAATGAACATCATGTTTTCACCACTTTATTGAACCGTTGTATCGTCTATTTAAGTAGTGAAGTAAAATAGGCTGCGAAGCCAATTGCAATTATAGGTCTGTAACTCTTGAATTGTTTTGTTAACAATTTGGCTCGGAGCGGAATGGCAATGAAGAGAGGATGGAATGTTCTAGATAAGTGTTTATGGGCCAATTAGTGGCAAACGAAATGAGGCCTATCGGACTCGCAGTAAACCTAGTTAATGTTTGAGATACTATCTCCCACCAGCCAACGTACATGTAAATGTGGTTATCATCTTCAGTAGAATCGCGTTTAACGTCCATCTGTTTTGCTATAGTGTCAGTTATCAACGGCAATAAAACTATTCAAGTGGTACCAACCTTTGAAAATACTTGTACCTATATAACTAAATATTCTTCGTAAATTGTAGTTCACTATCCACTTAAGATTATGGCTATTTCAAGAGTTCCTACAATCTTCTTCAAAGCGCCTTTTGTGATCGTGCGTTTTGTTACTTAATAAAATTATTAAATTGTAAATTCAAAAAACAAAAATTTTACAAATTCAGTCGTGATACATATTTTCAGACTGTGATTGTAATGGACCTTTTTTTCATAAAATATAACTCAACAACATTTGGAAAGGCAATAGTCAATATCAGTTACGCTAGTTTCAAATATATTAACCGTGTAAAGTTACGTAGGAACCAAACAGTGCGAGTAAAACGCATAAGTTCAATGTTGCGTAATGGGCATTGGCCAGGCTCAGTAAGTCTACTAGAAACTTCTCGTAAGATTGAATTACTATCTAGGACAATGTGCTTTACAAAGAATCTTACGTGCTGAGAAAGTAAAACACGATTTTGCACCCCGAATAGGTAAGAAATTACTGGCTCGATAACTTCTAAACAATTGGATATAATGCTCTTGGGAGGATTTCCAGAGTTTTGGGATGATTTTGTTTTAAAAGGAAACTTACGAATATCCCAGACTGGGGCCAATCAGTATAGCCCCTATATAAAGACTAACGGCCTTACAAATAAACCTGGTAAAAAATGTTATACTAAGAATAAACTAAGAATAAGCAAAATATCTACAAATAAACTCGGAATAACTTATACTTTGGATAAAGTAAGTATATCTCTTCATACAAGCGTTATTCTTGCCCGCACCCTAGTTTAACTTCGGAATAGCTATGGTAAAATATAAAAATCAATAAGTACATTAATTAGAATGCGTTTAATAATTATATTGGGTACATATGCTTCAAATTTATGTTATTTATTAAAAATTTTATGTAGTTATGTACGCTAGCAGTAAATAAATCGATGTAACAATGCATGCAAATTCATTTGAATCAACCTCAAACTCTTGAGGTATCATTTCCAAAATTTCCAATGTATCTGCTGATGGAGATGGTGGTTTTGGCCTACCCCCAGTTTTAAATGATTTTCTACGGTAAGTCGAAACTTCCTTTTCCAAGTTGAGCTTTATCAACTTCCACTGATTCATAAGTTGTTTCTTTGTCCGCGGCCGTATATTAGCTGTATTGAATCTGAAAAATATTATCGAACTATACTATACTTGTAATAAAATACAATAAAAAGTACAAAATAAATGTCGCACATACTTACTTCTCAGTGACATCAGCCCAAGCTTGAATTTTAGCTTTGTTCGTGTTTGTGGATATGCATCCTTGTTTTCTATAGTGATCGTAAAGCCGTATAGCCGTCTTTAGGAAGTTGCTAAAGCAAAGAAAAGTGATGAAAAAGTCAACAAGGAAATTAACACGATACGAAAAGTAAAACACCACGCACGGCTAAGCTAATATTAATATCACAATAATATTTTTTACCTTTTCTTCTTTCTCCCAGTTAATACAACGTTTCCTTATCGCCATTTTTAATTAAAATCACAAACAAAATCTTTGTAAACGCTGCCGGTAACCAATTTGCATTTAAACGTAAACAAATAATTTTTTTTTATTATTTATTAAAAATATTGAAGTATGTAATGTCAAAACGTCAAAATTATTGATGACGTGATGACGGAGTGACGGAATCACGACGGCCATAGATTAAAATTTACTTTTTTTTAAGCTAGTACACATCTTTGACAGTCTAACGATGATATAGTTATGACGAAGTTATAACGAGTTTATTTGTAATAAAATATTAACTCCTTATAATTGGGTTATTCTAAGTATAACTAATCCTAATATAAGTATCGAATAAATGTGGTTTAGATATTTTTTATTTGTAAGGCCGTAAGGATCTATTTCTACGTAATACCAGAATTGAAAAACAAGGTTCATTGGGTTGAGTTGAGGCTCATTGAAGAATTTTCGATTCGCTATTACGTTGATTCTCTCGTAGATCTTCTTGAGGTACGACACGCAGAGCTTGCTGGTCGCCACATCATCATTGTTAATTTTATGAAGTTGTGCAGCTGTCGCTGCAGTTTTGATACCGAGTTCTTAGGAAAACTAATCGGCAAGCAATCAGGTGACTTTCTACGTATATTTTATTATCTTACTATGCAACTTTCTGATACAATTGATGCAATAACACTAACCGATAAGAAGGAAACAGGAAATTTAACGAAAGTGTTTATGTAAGTGAAATATCTGAGAATATTTTAAAAGCTGTATTCTACTTTCACACGATTATTATTTTCGCATGTTTGCTAAAAAGAGAAAGTAGAAACTTTGATACGGTTTCCGAGGAGCGTCGCCCCAGTGTTCAAGTATTCTCTTGACACTAATTCCTTTATTATCTGATTTGTGAAGTACCTCGCGTCATCGTCAGCTCTATAGAAAGCAGCACTGAGTACTACACTTCTATACTGCATCCAAATAAGAGCTGCATTATTTCAACTGTCAGGTTTTATTTAGTGCTGAATTTTCATATAATTAACAAGATAAGTGTGCACTTTGTAATTTACGGTTCGTTCCATTCTGCATGGCTATTCAGTATTCACTAAAATGACAACTTTTACTAAAATGACACCGGTTTAGAAGAGTGTATTCACTAAAATGACAACGGTTTAGAAGATCATCGACTTAAAACTTAAAACCATTAGCTTTTTAAATATTTGTTGACATTACTGTTGTATATCGACCACAGCGAAACCAAAATAGGTAAGTATTTTTTGACAATATTTGGGGGACTGCCTTGACACTAAAAAGTTTTAATAACTTACTTTACAACTTCTGAGTTTCTCGTTTACTGGTGCATAAGTATTTTTTTTATTGAAGATTTTTTTAGGCTTTGCGCTTGACGACAATCATACCCGATGGAAAGCAATGATGAGGTCTAGGATGGAGTGCGCTTGCCTAGAAAATGTCTATTCACTCTTCTCTTGAAGGCACCTAGATTGTACTTGGCTGGAAACTAGGTATATTAATAAAACCTTATTTCTTGCTTTTTACTTTCGAACAGCAGAAAGTCTCCCATGGGTTTTGATTTATGGAAAACGACTTTAAATGGTCATTATTACTTTGGATTGTGTCGAATCAAGGAACCATAGAGCTCTGTATTTGTTTTGTAATTCATCTTGATAGCTTTAGGTACCCGTTCCTGAGGTCAGAAAGATAACACAGTGATCAACTAGGGCTTCCATTTTTTCATTTGAAGTACGAACTCTAAAAAAATTCTAAACCAGACAATTTCTATAGATTAAAAATATGCTTAACGGTTCTTTATATTACTTATATACAATACGTGTAATATACAAACACAAAATCCGCAACAGACATTAAGTAGATATCTACATTAAGAAACGTGTTATAAAAGTTATTAATATGGCATTAAAAAAAATTAAAATAGCAAAGACTTAGCCAACTCACCAGCAATAATTTACAAGAGGATTACAAGAATTGTAACAGTAAGATATGGTTCGCTCTTAAACAGATTTCTCATTAAAACGAACTTAAGGAATTCATAAAACATGGAAGCGAGAGAATGGAACAAATTCACTCTTTAAACAGCTAAGAAGCTCGGCAAAATACTTTGCGACAGACAAAAGTACTTTCGCTTATTTCTCTTCCTTTATGCCGGGTGACCTTTCCAACTTTTTTGCTCGGACGTGAACAAAAAATAAAAGTTCAGAATACAAAGTAGGTACCTAAACAAAGGCCGTTAAAGTTGACAGTTCTTTTGTGGAAACATTTATTTTTTCAAGTAAATACGAATATAGGCGAATAGTGTATGATGATTGGAGAGTGGTGGCATCGTGCTATGAAATCAAAACTTAGGTTTATAATATATGACATAGCAAAAGATAAACAAAATGCGTAATATATAAACGACTCATGTGCTCAAGAACTATACATGCCTTTGTACCTCTTTCACCTGACTGGTGGTGTCATCCAACAAACTCGCACGAAACGATTTTCTTCCACGTTTCTGATACGAACCGCTAAGGTTAGGAACGGCCTTCCAGCGTCGCTGTTACCAGGCCAGTACAATCTGGGTGCCTTCAAGAGAAGAGTGAATAGGCATTTTCTAGACAAGCGCGCTCCAACCTAGACCTCATCATTGCTTTCCATCAGGCATGATCGTCGTCAAGCGCAAGCCTATCTACAGTAAAATAAGACTATTCTTTTTCTCATTGGCAGGGCACGGAGCGTTGGATTCCTCGCAAACTTAGTTTGAAGCCATAGTTTGAAGCCAGGAAATATTTAGTTACCATAATTTATTGTCCCGTCATAAGTGCCTGTATGTTGGACCTAAGTGAATTTGTACCTTTCTTTTTACTCTATACAAGTTAGTAGGTAGTTAGGTACTTTACTGCGATCTCACTTAATGGTAAGTGATGATGCAGCCTTAGATGTTATAGTACTAACTTGGAAGGGTAAGTAAATATACCCCAACGGTTTCTATAAGCATCGCACCGGAACGTTAAATCCCTACCTACCTACTAACACTCCCTAGTAATACCTACTTGTAACCTACTTGTAAGAGTCACATTTTGCAGAATAGAACGAAATTTTTGTCAAAGAAAACATCTGCGACGGACAATATTAGGTATAAGATGTCATGAATCCAGCTACCTACCGCGTAAACGGAAGCTAGCAACCAAGCACGTATGACATGTCTGACTGATACCGTTTATTATTTAACTTTACCGCGACCTCCGGAGCAAGGTCGCTAGAGTTGCGAACGAATGCGGCGGGTTGCGGGCTTGCGGCGCATACGAATGTCTTGATTTAGGTAGCTGGTTCCGCGAAATTATTGCACTGTGTATAACAATACGCGGTAGTTACGAAAATAGACACATTTTGCACAATGATCAGGGTTACCAAACGTTTCTTTTTTTTATAGTCAACGAGAGAAAATGTGCGGGCGGGTCACCATGATGGTAAGCGATCACCGCAGCCCATGGACATTTGCAGCACCAGAGGACCTGCAAATGCGTTGTGTTTATCCGCCCCTTTAATAACCCCATGTTATAGTTTTGAGGGGACACTGTTGCTGGTAGCTGGTTCCACAGTTTGCATGTGCGTGGAAAGAAAGATCTGGCGTACTGGGTTGTCGTGGTGGCGTTTCTATTTCAACATCAATATTTTTTCTAAGTTTTCTGCGGTAAAGTGCAAGATTATTAGGCTATTATTCAATTTTGTTTGCGTAAATTTAAGGAGAGTTCAGATAGATTTAGTTAAAACAATATTTGCTATAATCACTACATAGTATAAAACAAAGTCGCCTTTTCTGTCCCTATATCCCTATGTGCGCTTAAATCTTTAAAACTACGCAACGGATTTTGATGCGGTTTTTTCCAATAGATAGAGTGATTCAAGAGGAAGGTTTATATGTATAATACATGCATCATATACTAAGGCAACATTGCTAATTTTAGAGGTTTCTAACGTGATGTCGTAAATTAATCATCACTATCACTATCACTATTCACTACATAGTATAAAACAAAGTCGCCTTTTCTGTCCCTATATCCCTATGTGCGCTTAAATCTTTAAAACTACGCAACGGATTTTGATGCGGTTTTTTCCAATAGATAGAGTGATTCAAGAGGAAGGTTTATATGTATAATACATGCATCATATACTAAGGCAACATTGCTAATTTTAGAGGTTTCTAACGTGATGTCGTAAATTAACCTATTTTTTTTGGGCTTATTTAGCAATTTAGCAAAAACGCTGCCTAAACCCTACGAGTTAGATCAAATTAATGTATTACAGTATTGTACACCATAAAAAGGTCTACAAAAAAGTCCGCGATGGTATATGTTTATATTTTAGGGATAACCCACATTAACCATTTTTATTGTTTACTTTTTACGTGAAAAAATGGCTTATTTACGAAGCTATTTTAAGCAATACGGCATTAATCCTTATCGAATTAAGTACCTTAAATACAGTGTGCAATTAATATAGATCAATATGGTTCCTTACAGCATGTAAATTAACGGCCTACAAGCCGTATTTAGGTGATATTGTATGAAGTTTTATGCAAAAACTATGAAGACAATTACATTCAAATTTGCACGTCATGTATTTTGGGTCTTTAATCTAAAATCGCTAAGAAGCAGAAACACGATTGGATAAAATTTTCTCGATAGAAAGTTCTCCCAAAAGTTGCTCCAAAATCTCAGTTTTTCTATATTTTATCGGAAACTACAATGGATGTAATTGTAATTTTTGTTTTAATGTATCGGTAATACTAATATCCTAAAACGCTTAGAACAGATTTTTGATAACTGGCTTAGTTTTTGAGTAATTAGGTAAAACTTCGTTTTTCTGCTATATTTTTCCGCGACGCTGCATGTCGCACCTACCAAATCTCCGTGAGAGTGAGAAAGACAAAAATAAATTCAATAAATCCCCTTAAACAAATATTTTCGGAGATATTACAAATTTAAAATTTGCGTTTGCGGCGGGCGGTACCGGTCGGACGGACGTTGCAGGCTTAGATTTGAGCGTTGACTGTTTTTCACATGGCTAACTGTATGTCGCTCTTTCAAGAGTTACCTCAAGAGAAAACATGTTTGTATTGTCTAATGACAAGAAAGCTGTGAACGTTGTGTATAAAGACATCCTGTAATATATTAATTGTTGTAAAAATAAAATAAATACCTAGGTAAAAATGTAAAAAGTAAATAAGTAAAAATGTGTAATGTAATTAAAATTGTATGAATTTAGATATTCCAAAGATAGCAGGAAATCTTCATAGTAAGTATAGGGAAAGAGGAATTGTTTTACTCCAAATTTAATGCGTGCAGGCCAAGGGCAGTAATGAATGAATCAAAAATACTGGATCGATTTTAATCATGTTTTCATTGAGTGACATAGGCATATATTATATTTTATGCCCGTGCAAAGTCGGAGCCGGCCGCTATGTTTTTATATACAACGTTCATAGTTTTTCTGTAGTGTATTTAATTTAGTATCAGCATTGCACCCGTGCGAAGCCGGGGCGGGTCGCTAGTATAATATATAATTTAGCAATAATAGGATTTTGTTCAACGTTTCTGATACGAAAGGAATTTTTTATGAGTGAATGAGCATTTTTCAAGATAAGCGCGCTCAAAGCGAGATCTCATCATTGCTTTCCATCGAAAGTATAAAATCTAACCTAACTTTATCTAAAACTTTGTACACAGGTTTTTGTAATGGCGACCAGGGATTTCGCGAAATTTCCATGTAAGTACAACAAGACTGGTCCAGAATTCCCTTAATTTCAATCAAAGACGCACGTCATTTTATATTTTAAATTTAAATAGGTACCAGCAATTAACTAATCTAATATTATTCCAAAGTTTCAAGTAATATTCATTCTCTCTTAAACGTTATAAAATAATTGAATTTGAAATTAAGTCGTAAAGACGCCCAATGCCTCTCCGGCGTTTTATTATCTGCAATTAAAGTTGATATAATTCGTGGCGTTTAATAGACGCTGGGATAATAAATTTAAAATTTACACGTTCCTTTCGGATTTTTATTATCATAAAATTCGATTACACGGCCCAAATTAACAATTAAAGCTCCAATAAGTTCAATTACACTGACTAATAATATATTGCGGGCATATTTGCTAAAATTTTGCAACCTTGAAATGACCCTAAAGACAGAAATTATAATTCGGGCGTTAAAAAGGCGGATGTATAAAATGCGATTTATTAGAGCGGTTAAAAAGTTTAGTGAACGGTTAACCTTGTGGTGTCGGTAAACGATAATGTTCGTACTAACAAGAAAAAGGATTTTCGCCAAGGTTTAATAACTTTTGACCTGATTATATCTGCTCCTTGTTTGGTGTTTACTATATTTACCTTAGTTAATAACTATTTAATTTAAAAGAAAAATTGATGCCTAATAACCAAATCCTAAACGACTAAATGCTCGGTTACTTGACTTGACTTTAAGACCCGAAACATATTTGACTCCAATTTTTTTTACGTTATTTTAAACTAGGATAAAAATAATGACAAACTGAAAAAACTAATTAAGTCGATCAAGCAACAAAAAAGTCATAAGCAATTAAATACTTCTGATTAGACACAGATAGCGACATTGAATTGTGACGTCAAACCAGTAGCTTCAGGGGATTCATTGAATTTATTTTTGTCTTTCTCACTCTCACGGATACGTTGGTAGGTGCGACATGCAGCGTCGCGGAAGAATATAACAGAAAAACGACCTTTTACCTAATAACTCAAAAACTAAGCCAGTTATCAAAAATCGGTTCTCAGCGTTTTTGAATATTGTTATTACCGACACAATAAAATAAAAATTACAATTACATCAATTGCAGTTTCCGATATATAACAGGAAAACTGAGATTTTAGAGCAACTTTTGGGAGAACTTTCTATCGAGAAAATTTTATCCAATCGTGTTTCTGCTTCTTAGCGATTTTAGATTAAAGACCCAAAATACATGACGTTTAAATTTGAGAGTAATTGTCTTTATAGTTTTTACGTAAAACTTCACTCAAAATCACCTAAATACGGCTTGTAGGCCGTTCATGCGGTTCCTCGTTTTGCGAGATAGGATAGAAGACCCTCCCACTCCAAAATTAAAATGCCTGTAACATTGTAAATCTTTGTTGGAATTTAATATTTTTTTCAGTGTACGTCATTTTTTTTATCCATTTTAATAATTTTTTACCAATTTCAAAAGTAGTGTAATACCCAATTAGGTATCGTCGGTTTCCTAAATTAGAAGATTAACATATAAATGAGGTTGTGCGTATAACAGCGTACATAATGAGATTATGTGCAACATGATCTCAGTGACGTAATGAGATTACGTTAGTTGCACAGTATTCGCGGGGCAGACCGGACATTCGACACCGCTAACACCAGTCACGATGACGCCGACTGGCCGTTTATCGGCGAAGTTCTGCTATATGGGTGAAGTGGGCTGGAAACATGGGTTATTTATGTATTCCGCTGGACTTAAAATATAGACAGGCCAGCGGGGCTAAACAAAGTCACAAGCGTTTGGCGTTAACGCTAGTCGACAAAAATGTATGGACAAAACAAATGACTGTAGAAAAACCACGATAATAATTACTAAACACGCTGTGTTTGAATAATTAACTACGCTAACTTGAACGCTCGCTGGCGTTCTCGCAGACCTTGTAGATAACTTTAGCGTACTTCGCTTGACAATTGACAGCCGACAGTATCAAATATCAGTTTCAGTACCAGTTTTTCTAGAGTCATTTGTTTTGTCCATATATTTTTGTCGACTGGCGTTAACGCCAAACGCTTGTGACTTTGTCTAGCCCCGCAGGTCTGGAGGTGGCGAGCAAACATACAGTCGCGCCTTTCAGACGGATTCGGCCGCGGCTAGGCAGCCGACAATGCTGCTGAGGTAGCTGTGGCTGGTCGAGACCTGGAGGGAGCGCGGTGAACACGATAGTGAATCCCGTACTCCCGCCAGCAGGTTTTTCGCAGAAACAGACAGGTTTTAATGGATGCAAGGCTTCAAGCTCCCGTTTGTCTCTTCTGTTAGAGGGGTATGCTTTAGGCATTTTCTATATAATATAAAAAAGGGCAGAACGGACATTCGACACCAGTAACACCCATGAAACTAATACACCAGTCACGATGACGCCGACTGGCCGTTTATCGGCGAAGTTCTGCTATACGCGTGTAGTGGGCTGGAAACATGGGTTATTTATGTATTCCGCTGGAATCACTTCCATTTCCATGCACAATTCTTTTCAGTTATTAAGACCCCCACGGAGAATTACTTCTCCACACAAGCATTTCCCCAAAGTTTGGAATAACACATATTTTTACTTCTAGGTAACGTTTCCTATAATAAAATCGCTTGATGTTCATAAGGTATGAAATCAAACATGAATCAAGAGAATTCTACTGGCATCGTTTGCAAGAAAGCAACAACGTAGCACATCTCTGATCATTACAAAAACCCTAAGCCTTTGTAAATCTAGGCGCTTGCCTGCTAAATAATACTAATGGAGAGCACACATAACAGCGTCGAATACGCAACATGGACGCCCAAATCGTACGCGGCTTTGACGCTACGCATTTTACCAAATTTAATTGTGAATTTTGGTTTTCACAAATCCCGCATTAACTGTGGATTTTTCCGGGATCAAAAGTAGCCTATGTTTTAATCGAGGGTATAATGTATCTGCACTCCAAATTTCAGCTAAATCAGTTCAGTAGTTGCGGCGTAAAGGAGTAACAAACATACACACACATACTTTCGCTTTTATAATATTTAAGTATGATGCAAACCATGCAGCAAGATTGCAACAAGCTCATGGGTACTGGACACTTAGTAGGCACTTGCTGATATCATTGCCGTAACTATAGTTAGTACGGAAAAACCAAAGATTTAATTAATAACGTTATAGCAAAACACAATGCATTTCAAATGACGAGTAAACCCTCTTACTCTCTACTTCGGGACACACGCACGTCTGTTGCATCAATATCGAACCCAAGCAAAAATCCAACTTGAAGCAATACTTAATCTAAGTTGAAGCAAAATGAATTTCGTACAAGAACGAACTCGATTACAGAGTAAACATTCTACTCGCAAAGAACCAATAAACTTCACCATAAAGGACCATTTATCTACCCAGCAAGAGTGTAACAGTGTCATTTACCTATTTCACTTCATTTACCGTGAGATATGCCATCTTCAGGCAAATCTGACATATCACACAGTCACGGTGACGCCTTACTTCTCGTTTATCGGTAAACTTTTGCTACGCCACCAGTGCAATGGGCCGGATATATTTTTTCGTTAGGTATAATAAAATAAAAATGGTAAGTACGAGTAAGTATATAGTACCAAACAAACTACTGATTTTATTCATATAGTCCATTGAAAAGTTACATTTGGGGTTGCGTTTTTTAGAGGACGCAATTTTATTTTTTTGATATGTAGGGGGGGTCAGTGTAAAGCTAAAGCCAAGTTTGTGGGGTCCCTTGTCCCACGGCCGCCATCTTGAAAATAGGGGTTGAAATGGTTTTTACGATATATCTCTTAAACTATTTATTTAATTAAAGAAAATTGTGTACATTTTTTGTTGCAAATTAAATTTTCTACAACTTTGGTCCAGTAACTTTTTGTCGTAAAACTATAAATAAAAAAGTTATAAGTAAAAATGTAAAGAAGTTGAGCAACAACTTCAAAACAATATTATTAGCTATTCTTACTATAAGAGGGGTTAGAAATAATAATAATAATAGCAGGCAACTGTTCTTTGGTTCCCTCATGGTCACTTGGGTATTTTCTACCTGAACAGGGTTCTCAATTGTAAAATCCTCCAAAAATCCAAAAAAAATCTAAAATCCAAACAAAAATTGTAAAATCATGTAAGAGAATAGAAAAGTCAATAATTAATTATTAATTATAATGCAAAATTTGTAACTAAAAAAAATATAATAACAACAAAAAATACAAAAAAAAACAACTGATGACATGTATAATATAGGTATATAGTTAAGAGTACTGAAAAATAGTACTCACTTCGGAGCGCTGTAAAACCTTAGCTATGGACTTAATGAAAAAATGTTGTAAATAAAAGTTGTTCCTCAAAAAACAATCCACAAAAATGGTCTAATATCATTTTTTCGTAAAATGATTAAAAAAAAGTTATATCAAAAAATTTTTTTCTCGAATTTCTGAACATTTTCACATATAACTTTTTTATTTATAGTTCTACGACAAAAAGTTACTGGACCAAAGTTGTATAAAATTTAATTTGTAACAAAAAATGTTGACAATTTTTTTTATCAAACAAACAGTTTAAGAGATATATCGTAAAAACCATTTCAACCCCTATTTTCAAGATGGCGGCCGTGGGAAAAGGGTGGCGACCCCACAAACTTGGTTTTAGCTTTACACTGACCCCCACTACACATCAAAAAAATAAAATTGCGTCCTCTAAAAAACGCAAGGTTAGGCCTAAAAAATGTAACATTTCAATGGACTAATATTGATGATGGGATTATGGACCCAGATTCGAAGTAATATACTTCAACTTATTAAATCAGATTTTATTAATTTATTCCATTAGTGGGGACAGGATGCACGGATTATTTTCCACCATGAAGCAGCTTCATTAAGTAACCCATCCATTAAAATTAAAGCAACGGTGAAAAATAATGAGAGAATGGTATCTAAACTGCTTGAACATCTGAATGACCTAATGGTAATAAAAGAACCATGAAGAACTTACTATCTTTTGTGTAGTCATGTATGGTTAGGTTATGTGAGTTGGTGTAGGGGTTAAGACCCAAGGTGCTGGTATGGCGGCCACGCACCGGGAAGCGCAGTGTCGGTCGACCCCCCACCAGGTGGACGGACGACATTACGAGGGTCGCGGGGAGTCGCTGGCGCCAGGCGGCGCAAGATCGTGGTGTTTGGCGGTCATTTCAGGAGGCCTATGTCCAGCAGTGGACGTCCATCGGCTGAAACGACGACGACGACGACGTATGGTTAACGACTTTCAAAGGTGCTCTGTAACTTGTAAGATGTCCATATAAAATAGCTGTAAGGACATCCTTATTTACACTAAAAGTACCTAAGGCTAAAACATTTTATCATAAAATCATTCGTTCGTTCTTTTCAGCCGACGGGCGTCCACAGCTGGACAAAAGCCTCCTGCAATGATCCAGCGCCAGCGACCCTCTTAATGTCGTCAGTCCACCTGGTCAGAGATCTGCCAACACTGCGCTTTCCCATGCGGCGTTACAAAGATTGGAAAAGCATGCATTAATTTGTATGACTGCCACCTAATTAATACTTCATTGAGTTATAGTATTACCCACATTCAGTTCAACGTAGGTATAGTCAGGTACTAGGTATAGGTTAGGTGGGCATTACGTGATACGACGGACGCTGTTAGGTCGACGCCTCGCGCCGCTGTCTGGTCGTTTTATCGCCAAAGTTGTTCTATACGAGTGTAGTGAGCTGGAAACATGGGCTCCTTACGTAACACCGCCCACATAATGTTTTCGCGTCGAATCATTACGCGCATACGCGGGCCGATTTACACAGGTCGCTTTTGACATGCGGATTTGAATGATAAGCTCTGTAATCATATTTTAACCACAAAGAATCATTGCTAGCGGCTCTTCAATACTCTTAACTGAGGAGCGATAAAAATTAATCCATGTTTAAGTTAACCATTGTTTCTAGTCTGGTAATAGTAACGATTAACCGCATGTTACAATATGATTTCAGCTTCATTTGCGATCAGATTAAACCTGTTGTAACCGCTAGGCTAGTAGTCCAATATTCCTTAGTGCCAGAAGAATAATGTCTTCAAATAGTGCGTGTTGCTAGTGATGATGATAACATACGGATTCGAGACTTGCCCCCTGATTCTGTATCGTTCAATTAGTTAGTTAGCAACCCTCATTCGGTTGTTAACTAGGTTTTTTTTTTCAACAGAACTACTATATATAAAACTGTAGCTTAGTCTATGGTGGTGCCTTTTTAAAACTTAGGTGATTAAAAATTTACATAGTGTTGGGAAATATCTATTTTTGCATTATATTTGCACAAGTTACCAATCTAGATTGGTATGGTATCATGTCAACATACCATGCTAGATGCTAACTTGTGCAAAATGAATCCAAAAAAAGGATTTTTGCCTCCGTTTTCTTAGTTAATAACTCAGTCAGGAGTACTAACTAACAAACTGTACGTTACAGAATCAGCCTGTTGGTCATGGTCATTGACTATGGGACTCATAAGAAGGCTCAGAGTCACTCAGCGGGCGATGAGAGTGCTATGCTCGCAGTGTCTCCACGTGATCAAATCAGGAATGAGGAGATCCATATAGACGAACCAAAGTTACCGACGTAGCTCAACGTATATGTATCGCGAAGCTAAAATAGCAATGGGCGGTGTACACAAAGCCGACGGACGTTGGGGACACGAGTCCACAACGTCCGTCGGCTGTTCTGGAATGACGACTCCCCGGGAAGCGCAGTGTTGTAAGACCTCCGACCAGATGGACTGGCAACATTAAGCGAGTCCCGAGGGTAGCTGGATGCAAGTGGCGCAGGAATGTGTGAGCTGGAAATCATTGCAGGAGGCGTTTGTCTAGCAGTGGACGTCTGTCGGCTGATACGAACGAACCGCTAGTTTGATGAACGGTAATCACACCACACAAATCGACCAGTGTAAAAGTTGGGCGAAGACCAAAAACGTAAAAAATAGTAAAAACGACCTTTAGGAGTTTAACAACCTTTTAACACGCTCGTAAAGATTTCCTTATTGCACACAATGATCAATAGCTGCAAACAATGGTTCGTTATTTACTGGCTTCATTCAATACCCCCTGTCTGCTGATAATTTGTATGTTAATTAGCTAGGGAACAGAGAACTTCAGACTTAAATAAAAAGAGGCTTAAGCGGGAAGTTATAATGATCCTAAAGACTTTATAGCGCTTTTACATAGTCGGTCACGAGAGTATAGCACGGTTACAAGCGTGTCCGCTGGTGTAGTGGGGTGTCTTGAGAAGTACTGAACCCAATTTGATAAAACTTGTCGTCATTCATCGTCGTTCCAGCCGATGGACGTCCACTACTGGACATAGGCCTCTTAAAATGAACGCCAAACACCACGATCTTGGGCCGCCTTTCTTTATGTCGTCCGTCCACCTGGTGGGGGGTCGACCGACACTGCGCTTCCCGGTGCGTGGCGTGCGTGGTGCTGGAATGGCGGCCACGCACTACAAATTATTGTAGTTACTTTTATTGCCCACTTTTTTTTTTGGATACTTGTTATTAAATCACTTCACGACTATTGAACCAAATTGGCCGACATTTTGGAAGACTAACAGCTTATACCTTGGATTACCCAAAGGCTACTTGGATTACCAAAAGGCTGCAGGATTTTGAGTAAACCAGAACCTCACTTAAAATTATATTAGGAGTAGCAAAAACAGGGATGGAGTATGGGATTTGTAAAAACTGAAATCCATGTGGTTGAAGCAGCAAGCAAAACCTATGAAGTAATAATAGTGAGAACAGTGAAAGTGGAAAGATTCAACAGATTGCATAGTACTACCTATGCTGAATATAAATGGCAAAGTGTTGTGTAATAGCTTTATTACCAACCTGTTTTGCAGGTTTCCATATTGTGTCCTTTGGAAAACCTGATCTTTTGGTGTCATTCTAGATGGGTAAATAATAATAATTACTAACCAACCAATTAAAGAAGATTATTTATAATTATAAAATTTATTAAAGTAATAATCAATAAAAGTTTGTGATGATGCCATGATGAAATTGGTACAGGATGAAAATGAAATTTCTCAACTTTATTAGTACTTGTATAGCATCATACAAATGCTTAGTGGCATTATTGCAAATAGTGTACTAAATAGCAGCTTTGATAGCTGTAATTTCTAAATTGGCTAAAAACTTGGAAATTATAAAATCCCAAAGTAAGTATAAAAAAATTTTTGATTTGCTGACTTTGTGTCAACAAACATTAATAGCTTCTCTTAGGGCTTCTTTTATATTTTTTTATAATTTAATTTTTTTTAAACATTTTCCATTTTTACAGTCCATTTTACAGTTTCATTTATACTTAACGTCAGTATATTTCCTTCATATACTTATTTCAAAAGTCAAAACCTAAATCTTCAATGACAGCGGCTAAAGCGAATGCAAAAATTAAGTCACTCTAACTAAGCAAACAATTCTGAAAACTATGTATTTTATAAGGAATCAAATCAGCTGTGTTAAAAAAGATGACTGGAAAAATAAATTGGTAAAGGTTCCTCGTAACCTAATTTATGCGCTGGCTTACCTTAGGCAACAGGCCCTACTATTACTAGTAACTTTTTCCATATTTTAATTTCTGTATTTATCCATCAAACAAAAGTTGAATAAACATTACAATATTGAATAAACATAACAATGTTGAATAAACAGTACAGCGGCTGATGTAGATCTTAATCAAATGGAAGGATCCAATGGAAACAGAACATAGAAACATGAACAGGAAACACCAACTAAGAACTTAGGTAGTAAATTAAAAAATTAAATTATTATAAACTTTTATACTCATTGATCCTTACAAAAATAACAATGTTATGACATGAACTACTAATAATAACTTCCTCTATACCAAGACCAAACAACTTTCGCTACCTATATGATCAAGTCGACCTCTGTTACCAACCGGGGTATTGTGTGGGTCCGCCAGAGCAAACAACTAAAAAACTAGCCGCTTACATTTTTAACACTAACCTACGTTACACCAGCCAAATTAAAAAATGGTTCTATTGCAGCTATTAAGCAAAAAAAATCGGCATGAACCAACCTTTTTTTATATTTTTTGTTTTTTTTTTCAACAGAACTACTATATATAAAACTGTAGCTTAGTCTATGGTGGTGCCTTTTTAAAACTTAGGTGATTAAAAATTTACATAGTGTTGGGAAATATCTATCAGTGCCTATTCAGAACCACTCACCTTTTATGTTTTTTCGCTACAAATCCCAAACAAAAAAGCTGTCACTCTCACGTTAGTAACAAAACACAGATTTTATTCACCTCTTGACATCTGACATGGTTCGTTTAGATACAATAATCACGAATACGTGCCACTTTGTAAACTTTGTATTAAATTAACGACTTAAAAACAATAATATAATCAAAAATTAAGAAAAACTCTCGCAAATAAAGTAGGTATACAAAACGTAAACAGCTTCCTGCTTTGACAGAACCATAATATAGACTGACAAGTGACATGAGAACCATCGACAAATGCAACTGACAGGCCTTACTGCCAACCTACAATCACTTTCGCCTTCACTTGCTCGACATTGTGCTTGCTCCTCGCTTCATTGATTGTGGTGCTCGCTAGTTTCTATGCTTGCTAATAATAATTATTATTGTATTTGTAGCAACTATGGCTATTGGCTACCAACATAATATTTACATTTTATGCTGGTAGCCAATAGCCCATAGATTATAAGATTAAACTATCATGTCAGAACTCCCCATCTATAATACAAAGTTAGCGGTAAGTTTAAAATAGTTACCGCCGGTACCTAACTATTTTAAATTTGTTAAGTGGCGCATAAAATGGGGTCATGTATGTCACTCAGTACATGAACAATTGAAAACAAATCTTGGCGCTCATTATGGTGCCGCATGTCGCGCAAGTTTAAGCTAGAAATAATGAAATATCATCTCCATAGTTTTGTTATCTCAATGAGTGTCACCGGCCGCTGCCCACCGCAATGTCACCGCAGTGATGTATCAATTATTTTTTTGCAATCTGTGCAGTGTGCACTTGTCTATGTGCACTATCACTTCGTCACCATCATCAAACTGTCAATTTTTGGATTGATTATATTTATCAATCTATAAAGCTTAGAAATTTAGTATACAAGTATTTATATTACGCTGCGTAATCTTAATTTAATGTACAGTGGCGCAGTTTAATATAAGAAATGTCGAAATTCGAAGATAATCCATTTAGTGACCCAGCCATAGACAATCCCTTTGCGGTAAGTAGTTTTTCGCTTTTTTACTAAAAATCTGTTCAAGGAGGTGTCTCTAACGAAGAGTGCTTCGCTCATTTCAGGATCCGTCGGTGCAGCAGGTAGCTAGGAGTACTAACAATGCTACAAGAGGTCTCGACGACTACAACCCCTTTGATGGACAACCAAATCCAAATCAGGCTACGGTAAGTCGTATTAGTCATTTTCTCGATTAAAGTGGGTTGATAATGCGACCCTATTGATAGCGCTAGAGAAATAAATTAGTCGACAAACATAAATATTTATGAATACCTATAATATTATTTTCTCTTGCCTAGTATTTCTCATTATCTCAGTAGCAGGCAGGCTCAGATAGCATTGACAATAGCAATGCTGTATTGCTTCCTGGGATGACTGTATAGATAGTTCTTCCTTTGTTGTGTAAAACACATTACTGGAAACATTGCCTAACTGCCATGTAAAGCATTATTTAAATATTTAAATTGAAACTAATATTAAATCAGATATTTAATAAGTTATGTTAAACATTCTTTTATAAAACAAGTATTTATAAAAGAATGTTTATGTATAAAAGAATGTTTGTATTAGCGCAAACATTTATCCTACCTTTGGGCGTTCTTATAACTGTTGATAACTGAATAGTGACTTTTAGCTGCTTGAACAGCTGTTGTCTATTATTCATAAATGTACTGTCTATTTGGAGTGTAGCTAGTGATCGAAGTTTTACTTTGCATTGGTTTGATACACCCTCGCATTTGAGCAGTACCTGCACCACCATCATGTCCTCTTCCTGATTGTGTTGTTAATCGGTCCAGTACATGTTAGTAAATACTTTACATTATACCTTGACCACCTGCAAGAGATTAAGTGTTGTTGTAATTGGCCAAGCCATATACATCTTTCACAAGATCTCCAAGACTCTATGCAATTCTAAATTAAAGCTCAAGCTGAAATTTTGTCTCATGAAATGTTATGTCTGGTCCACCTTCTTATATGGTTGCTTTGCAACATGGGTTCTCAAATAGGAAGCAACCAACCAACCAACAGATTACAGGCATTGGAGATGTGGGTATACAGAGGGATGCTTAAGATCACGTGGTACAGTTTTACCCCAACAACAGGGCACTGAAAATAGTTAACAAAGAGAGAACTCATAACCACCATTTTATGCAGGAAACTGGTGTTCTTTGGCCATTTATAAGTTCAACATTCCTTTCCAAGGTTAGCATTAGGGGGAAAAATAATCGGGAAAAGATCTCCAGGTCGCCAGGGATGTAAATGTTTGGATGACATAAGCTACCCACAATTGAGAGAGGCGGCAAAATATAGAGGGACTTTTTGAATGTTGATTGCCAAACTTTGATTTGAAGATTGCACTACTTGATTTGAAGACAACACAAGAGAGAGGAGACATTATTGAGACATACACAATTTTCAATAGGTTATACATAATTATAATGTGCCTAACTTTGCCGAAATGTTTTCTTAAAAAAAGAATCCCAAACTAAGAGGGTTTGGGATGAAGTCAGAGTTCCAGCCAGTGACAACAAATCTCTACAAGCACTTCATAGTCAACAGAGTGATAAGACGCTGGAACAAATTGCCGGAAGATATTGTAACAGCAGAGGCACTCAACCAATTTAAGAACCAGCTTTATAAATATATGAGCTAGCAACAGTAAATGAGCAGTCGATATAGCAAAAGCTGTTTAGCCTATTATCAAATAATAATAGATGATGATGATGATGATGTTGAAAAGATATATGAATACTTCACAGCCTGTGCAACAGCCCACACAGCCGGCGATCATGCAGGCAGTGTCTCCCCCACCGGTAGGCGGCGGTCAGTACACACGGCCAAGTCAACAGCCGCCCAGTCAGGGACCACCACAGAACTTCACCACAGCTGACTTTCAGGTATGTTTCTGTACACTATACTCTGCCCATTCATTTATTTTCTTTTTGACACATGAAACAGATATAGCAAGGGACCAGAGAGAGACAACCGTTAGATGGTATCTCTCTGGTCCCTCGCTATTGCTATATCGGTCTCATGTGTCAAATATGAAACAAACAAATTGATGGGTTATAATTGGGTATTCTTCATTATACACTTTCTTTTTCTTTATTATAAACTAGGATAATAATAATAACGTACACTGAAAAAAATATTAAAATCCAACAAAGATTAGTTAATTTTGGAGTGGGTGGGTCTCCTGTCCCTTTCTTGCAAAACGAAAAGTATGAAGCCGCTCAAAGCTTTGCCGGTTGGTGTAGGGCAATAGGGAAATTTGCCTCAGAACTTCTATATATAGCACGCTCGTTGAAAGCTCCGTCAGTGTGTGCTAGGGTACTGGTTACGCCATCTATCGTCAGCTATCGAAGACCGCTACAAAGCTATAGACATTTCAATCCACAAAGACGCGCCCCACTCTGTGCTCTATTGAAATATCTATAGGTATGGCATCAGTAAGGTGTGACCAGCGACCACAATTCAATGTCGCTATCTTTGTCTAATCAAAAATATTTAAATGCTGATAACTTTTATGTTAGTTGATCATTATAACTAGTTTTTCAGTTTACCTTAATATTTTCAACCTAGTTAATGATGAAAAATAATAAAAAAAATGTAATCAAATATCCAATTAGGAACTGCTCAACTTTATAAATGTACCAAGTGATGGATACAGTAAATGCACCCAGTATTTACAGAAGTCATAGGAGAGGCATAGCATAGTGGTTTAACATTTCTATGCTACTCTAATTTTGACTGCAAGCTCAAACACATCAATTCATTATTGTACTAATTAGCACAAAAACCATTATTTTTCACATGAAAATTAATAGAATCTTCAATTCAATGTTCATTTCATCATTACTGTTGATTCACTCTTTAGTTGAAGCCATTGTTGACAGACCTAGAATTCTAGATCAATTGCACAAAAACTAACATACACAGTATATCAAACTAATTAATTACTACATACAGTCATATAACATGCTGTTGCAGTTGAGCAAGGTTTTTAAGTTTGTTTTGCTGTAACATATTATTGTTCTTGTTCTTTGTTGTCATCCTATACACAAAGCAGATACTGCAACAGTGTGTGTGTTTGTGTGTGTGAGGGAGAGGAAGAGTTTTTAAAAATGACGTCACCACTCGTCGTTTGCCGGGACGCGTTCTTTTTTTGTGTTGTGGCGACTTTCAACACTTCATAGCCAGCTCATTTCTTGGGTTACAACAAAGATTTTCATTTATTCATTCATTCATTAGAGGTTACATTCCATCATGTTTCACATTACTTACATAAATTGAACAAAACAACGGAGCCCTGGAAGGGCGCAGTAACCAATTTTTTTTTATTTGAAAGGTAATATGATAGAGAATATTCTTAAATCGTAAAATCTTCTGGTATTGGGGGCATTTTTCTGAGAAATTTAGAGATCATTGAAAAAAAATAGTCATAAAAAAGGGTTTCTTTTTCATAAAAAGCAAAGTTTATGTCATGATTCTACTTTTTTGCGAGCTAATTGTTATTTAATCCTTACCGCCAAGTATGTGGCATAATATTTTTTTTATTTGAAAGCTATCAACTCACTAATTTTGAACAAATCGTTTTTTTTCTTACATAGAGTCTACTTATCAAATAAAAAATCTTAATTTGCTAATAAAAAGTAAGTAAAATATTTTTTTTTTTTTGATTTTTTTCTATTTTTTTTTGTCGATAATGTATGGTCTAGTTTCACCCCCTTTCGGGGTTGCACTTTATCCAGGGACCCCATTTATATAAAAATTAAAAAATACAAAATCGCTCTTGACCTGTATTTGTTTTCAATAAAAATAACAACTTTTGTTCTACGACTTTTTTTACTTGATATTTTGAGAAATATCAAATATTCAATTCAATATTTTACAGGGATACTCTACTTGTCCCTACTCTGTAATGTAACATCAGCAAGTGACAACGGCGCGGCGCGAAACCGCAACAGTATAATGTCACTTTACAGAAATAACATTTTTTTGTATGAAAAATTAATACTGAATTTTGAAAAGTCATAGAAAAAAGTTGTTTATGTAAACAACTACAGGCAGACAGCAATTTGGTATTTGTTATAGGACCCTATAATGATTAGCTGAGAATTTTTAGTAACAAAGTATGCATGCTACTAACACTCTTGGTATTCGTTTGCTTCCAACTTGCACTAAAGGAGCTAAAGGTAAACACTATGTTTGTGATAATTTGGTAATATGGAAGTGGTTTCTTATTGTTATCTTCGCATGCATGTATTACTTTATGTATTTTATCTGATACATAAAGGATTACTTATCATACAGTGTAATCTATAAGCAATATATTTTCACAACACAATCAAAACATAATTAACTATGCAGGATATTAGAATAGTTTATTCCATTGTTTAGAATCACACTTGCAACTAAAAATACTGTGATCTACATACACAACACACCATTTTGCTAGTCTACTACACGATTTTATCATTGAAATGTATTTATTGTACATCCTATGAATAATCAATTTTAATTTTTTCATCAAACAGAAGTAATTTATCTTTTGCACATTTCTATTTTAATTTGGTTTCTTCTGTTTCTTCATATAAATGTTCTGCCTATTAATCCTTTATGATGTTGGCCAAAATCTTCCCATGCTCCACAAATGTTTAATTAAGCATTTCCATGTTTGAGTTTATTACAAGCAACAGATGTAATTATTTTTAAAAATAAATAGTACATGTTTACGTACTTTTTACACTATCTTGACATCCGTTAAACAAGGCAGAGCTGTTTGTTCTTAAACCATTACCCGCTGTTTGTCGTAGATTGCCGGCCCACGCAATAAATGTGTCATATCAAAATTTATGTTTGGTGGAAACAATTTACCATTTAGCAATAAGGCACAGCATCCTTGTTCCATCATGCTTCGCTTTTAGTGTCTCTTAAAATTTCGTTTCTATTGTTTGTTTGTTTAGAGTATGGCTGACAATAATATATAAATATTTACTATAATATTGGTGCATAATATCGGTACATAAGTGCATGTGTAACAGAAAACTTCTATTAATTTTTGCATAAAAATCTTGTAATTCAAAATGTTAATTAGTAGTATTTGATCATTGAAATATCTGTTTATTTAGAAGGTTACCTACCTACATCATTGTTTAAATTTTTATCAATTACTTACCCGAAAAGTGATATACATATTTGAATTTCGATTATTATTGGTTTTCCTAAAAGATTATGAAATCAATACTAATGTATAAATAAATTCCAAGTTACAGAATAACTCTTTAATGTTCTCTAACGTTTATCGTGGACCGTTTATTATAGACCTATTATTTTTTAATCAATTAATTTATCATTAACTTACTTTTCTAAAAGTTCGATATCTGTGTAGTAGTTGTCTCTTTTTGTCTTTGTTTGTGACTTGACTTTCGACATAGGGTGACAAAACAGACCACAACTATTCCACTGCTATTTCAAGTTTGTGAATAAGCGGGTTAAACTCTACGTAGTTCTTTAAATCAGTGTTAACGAACAGTGTAGTGCTAAAATGACGCCTGTTGAAATCGAAATACAGAGGCGGCAAGAGGAATTAGAGAGGAAAGCTGAGGAGTTGGCTCGGCGCGAGGCGGAGCTGCGAGCGGGGTCGGCCGGCCGCCGCAACAACTGGCCCCCGCTGCCCGCCTTCTGCCCCATCCAGCCCTGCTTCTACCAGGACATCAACGTCGACATACCGCTCGAGTTCCAGAGGATCGTGCGCCACTTGTACCACCTTTGGATGTGTGAGTAATTATTGTAATAATAGACATAATTATCACACTTCACACTAATATTATAAAGGCGAAAGTTTGTGTGTAAGTGTGTGTGTGTGTATGTTTGTTACTCCTTCACGCCGACACTACTGAACCGATTTGGCTGAAATTTGGAACATAGATAGCTTATAACCCGGATTAAAACATAGGCTACTTTTTATCCCGGGAAAATCCATAGTTCCCATTGGATATTTAAAAACCCTAATTTTTTTTCTTTTGCAGTCCACTCGCTGGTCCTAGCCCTCAACATAGTGGGAGGTCTGGCCCTCCTGTTCTCGGGGCAAGGTTTCACAGTGTTCGGGCTGGCCATCATGTACTTCGTCCTGTTGACGCCCTTCAGCTTCATATGCTGGTACCGGCCGATATACAAGGCGTTCAGGAGCGATTCCTCGTTCAACTTCATGGTCTTCTTCTTCATATTCCTGTTCCAAATGATCATCACTCTGGTGCAGTCCATTGGATTCAGCGGCGGAGGCTCTTGGTGAGTAAAATCCAATATTGAATTTTTTAAAATTTGAAAGATTTATATGTATTGAAGGGAACCCATAGTTAAGCTTCAGCACCCATAGTTAAGCTCTGTAGTTTTAGAGTGGTTTATATAAGTCACTGGTTTAATTCCAAGGAAACACTTTAGTACTTTTTGAGTTATAAGTGTACATGTGGCGACTATTTTATCACTTGATTAGTGGTAAAGAAAACATCTTAAAGTAACCTGTATGCCTAAAAATTCTTCATCTCAAAGGTGTGTGAATGCTGCGAACCTGCCAATGTGGTCAGCTGTGGCATGCTTTGAAAAGAGTATTGGCTAAGTATTATGTCTTACACTCCCATGCGCTTCCAAATAATACTTTTATTTGGAAGCGCATGGGAGTGTAAGTTAGTTATATGAGAAGGAACTTTCACAATACTATACAGCTAAATAACCAAATAATATATTTATGTAACAGGAGAGTTGTTGACTTTCGTTTGAGGTATATCTTTGTCGGTGGGATAGGTGTGGTAAAGCCTGTAATATCAAGCCTGTGTTCTATTTGCAGCGGCCTGATCACGAGCATCGCGGCGTTCAGAGAGAACGTCGGTGCCGGCATCGTGACCCTGCTGGTCACCATCGGCTTCATCACCGCACTGGTGGCGGACGTTATGCTGATGACCAAGGTAAGAACTCATCACTGCTCCACCAACCCAGTACTTCAACACCAAAGCAGTGACACATTGAAGCAAGAACACGATTTTTTTTTCTCTTTGTATATTGGTGATCACTCTGGGATGTTTAAGCGAATTTGTTCTGGGCTGTTTCACTTGACAAGTATATCTTCGCAGTTGTACAAGTTTAAATTTCAATTATATTATATTTTATGTCATGTAATATGCCTTACAAATAGACACGTGTGAATAGTTACTAAAATATGATTATACTTATTTATTAGATACGATTATAGAGACGACTTAAGACTCTAGACTTATGCCCGTTTTCACCAACGTTCCCTAAATTTTAAGGACTACCTAAGCTGAATTAAGTAACCCTTAATGACAATTTCGGTTTCACCAACCTTAAGGGAACACCTAAACGCTTAGGTGACCCCTTAACTTTAGGATCCCGAATATGCATTCCCCATCTTGCCCCTAACTAAGTAACGGATCGCCAAAGTGAAGCAATTTAGTTTAAATTGCTGAAATGGAAGGAGAATTGAGCGATCTTTTAGAAAATATTAACGCTATTGAATCTTTAGAGTTAGTGGCTAATTCTAGAATATTTCATAGACCGCGAATTTACCGTGAAAGACCGGACTTGTTTACAAAATCGGACCGGACTTTTTTATATGTTCCTTTAATAATTTTACGAGTTTATCCTTTTCTTCTGCGGTAAATTTTTGGCCTCGTTTTCTTTTTTCCGCCATTTTCGATATGAAAAAGTAATCGAAACAGAAAATATAACTTATTTTCACAATTAAAAAAGCACAAAACGAAGGAAACTAAAGCAAAAAATGAAAACTAACAAAATAAAGTTTCGTCTCGAGCGACTCCCGACTCCATAGATAATACATTATATATGCCCGACTCCGTGTATTTTTGACAATCTGACGCTTCTGACAGCTATTTGACAGTTCACAGATTGACACAACATCTGTTTTTGACCATAGAATAAAACTGAAACAGCCAAAAAACTTCAATAAAAATCGAAATCTATTTTATTAAGCCAGACATTAAATTTAATCTTTAATTTTTATTCAATAGCTATTAAAATATTGCATAAAGTTGTGAAAACACTATCAAAAAAAAGTCGATAAAAGTGCAGCTCTAAAACATAGGGGATTCACAGTAAGGGGTCACTTAGCTTGGTGAAAATGCATTTAGGTAAGGGTTGGTATTTAGGGATTACCTACGCTAAGAGACTCCTACATAGGGAATGATTTAGGTATGGTTGGTGAAAACGGGCATTAGATAACTAAGTTCTTCTAATCATCTCTTACATGTCTTGAAATACGTTTTTAAGCCTTTTTGTGTAATCTCAAAACGTTAAACTTATGCAACTGGATATTAGCTGCTCCGCTGTCCAATTAAGGTAACATAGCTTTGCCAAAACCCCTTAAAGAAAAAAGAACATTAAAGGCATAAACATTGTGAACTGTTCAAGGGGGGTAAAATAGCTTTGACAAAACCCCTTAAAGAGAAAAGAACATTAAAGGCATAAACATTGTGAACTTTTCAAGGGGGGGTAAATGTTCGGTCGATGATTCCAGGTGCACCGCATCTACCGGTCGACGGGCGCCTCCATCGCCAAGGCGCAGGCGGAGTTCACGACGGAGATCCTGCGCAACCAGCACGTGCAGACGGCCGCGTCCAGCGCCGCCGCCGCCGCGGTCAACGCGCAGATCGCCAACGCCAACCGATACTGAACACTGGCCGATGAAGTGAGACTCAAGCTCATTTCAGACTACGCTATAATATAATAGTAAATAGTTCATAGCACAACAATATCGCGCACCATACAATACCAATAATATATAGTACATACAGTGAAGTGTGAACGTGTCCATAATAATGTATGGTGCGCGATATTGTTGTGCTATGAACTATATTATGCTATATATTATTATATTATAGCGTAGTCTGAAAAGAGCTTAACATACAATAGAACCCGCTTAATACGATCACGCTTTATACGATTTCTCGCATAATACGCCATTTTACGCCAGTCCCAGCAACTTGAGACATGTTTTCGTATATTTCAACGGACTATGCGGACTATACTTTATGAACTCAACAGCGAAATTCAATCAAAATCACACAAAAAGAGGCCTTATGTGATAATGATGAAGACGAAGTCAACTCTGATTTTATCAAACGCCCAGGCATTGTCAGCTGTAAATGTTTGAAGCTAAGGTTTTAAGATGCTATGCAGCTTCTTTTCTTGAAAATCTTATGATTGCTAATGCAACAAAATCTTCCTGTGAAATCAAAGTGATTATTTTATACATGTAATCAGAACATAATAAATTATGTTACACATGTACCTACACAATATGTACTTATAAACAATAATACAAGGTGAAAAATTAATGGTTTTCAATGTTAAGCAGGGTGAATCAGTATCAGCAGTACTATCGAATTACCTACACTGTTTCGGAAAAGTAAGCATTTTTATTTTTATTGCAAAAAAAATAATCGAGATAAACTCGAAAATGTGATAACCAATAGTAGTGACTACGCGGTAGGTGGAGGTACACATGACACAATCTCTGACAAAATGCCGACCGAAACCGCGCCAATCGCGGGGAATTCCCGCATAGTCCTTTGAGATTAGCCGCCGCCGGCCGCAAGCCGCCGCCCGCGCCGCCTCATCGCCCGCGTAGTGTTGCCAACTTAGTGGATTTACCACTAACACTGGTGGTTTCGTTTCTTTTTAATGGAAGAAGTAGCTAGAGGAGTTTTCTAGTACACCACTAGTAGAATTTCCAGTTTCATAAATAATGGACGACATTTACACATTTAAATGAATAAAATTAATAAATTAGCTTATTTTTTTAACTTCATGTGCCTTCGAAGTCTGCACTTAGAGGTAGGCAATACTGATCCTGCAAAATGACGTGATAACAATTGTTTTTTTATGTTCCTGATCTTGACTTGTGCTATTTGTATGTTGATTTGTTTCGTTAGTTAATAATAACTTAACGAAGAAGGTTCTCACTTCTCAATCACAATACCTTTTTCTTTCAATAAGTCGGTATAAAATTGTTTAGTGGTAAATTTTGCGGATTTGAAGCCGTTTTCGTTAGTGGTTTTCTGATGTTTTAGATGTCGAGTCTGGTGGGGGAGTTCATTTAACATTTTGGTAACACTGCGCCCCCGCCGATTTCAGTTGCCACCGTACCGTAGTATGATGCACGCGCACGTCGCACGTGCGAAAACGCGCGAAAATGAATCGGCACTATGAATATTCAAATTTGGAATATCTACGTATGGTGCAACTGTACGCTGTTGCTGGATTTAGCGCATTAGAAGCCGAACGGGGGACCAGTTCCACGGCCCGGCCAGTTAAAGGCTGTGATAATAGACGCTTTTAATGTAGTGAGAAGTGATAGAGACACTTTATTAAAACTAAAAGACAATTGTGTGAAACGAGCTCAAATTTGCATTCAAAGAAACGGTTTGCATTTTGAACAGCTGCTTCGTTATCATTGACTGTTATAACTTAACTGTACATCGTAAATAATAAATACCTACATACTCGTAAGTGTAGTGTGACTCAAATCAAAGCTTTTAGTTTTTACGAGTAAATTGTAAATAATGAACTTCGTGTACAGTGATATTACGTGTGCTTAAAATTTGTGGTAAGTTTGAACACCGTTTTCGAATCATTACGTTTAGTTGAATGACCGTAGCGTAGGTACACAGCTGATTGCCGCGCCGCGCCGCGCTTCTCTACAGCGCCGGCGCGGGCGGCCGGCGCTGTAGAGTAGTAGGTACGTAGGCGAGCGAGGCTTGCGGTACCACTACTACTAGTTTGCGAATTTTTGAAAACAAAATTTCTCGAAAAAAAAAATTTTATTTTACGACTGGGGTCAAAATAAATTGCAAAAATTTAAAGTACTGCGAATAGCGATTCACCCTGCTTAACATCAAAAACCATTAATTTTTCACCGTGTATATTATTTTCTCCTTCCCGCATAATACGATTTCTAGCTTAAGACGAGTTTTTTGAGTGGGATTTTACAGGTGCCCACCCCTGTGAAATCGTCTTAAACGGGGTTTCCTGTAGTTTGCTTCGCTCGCCTGTCGAACGCACCAGAATGAATATATATTTTTATGCCATTATTTTAAATTTTTTCAGGTACTACGGATGAGATATATAAGCAGCATTTAATTTGTACCCCCAGTACATAGTATAAAGCGCTTTTTATTAAATAAAGCATCATTCAGATTAAAATAATAAATAAGTTATTGTGTTTATGGACATTGCACATGCGATTTTAATCAGTTTTATGTACTATACAGAGATTTATAATTTAAGACCTGGACAGCCGATGAAACTTAAAAAATAATAAATTATTTTTGAGTAAATGCTTGTTATTAATATTATATTAAGATTGTTTTGAAATATAAAATCATTCTCGTTAATATTGTATTTATATAACATTTCGTAGCAATAAAGTACTATAAATGACTATTTTACATTTATTTAATTATAAATATTAAATGATTTAAATAATCAGAGGTAGGTTATATTGTATCCCTGTTCGTTCGATGTTGTTTGAACATTATAACTTTTAATTATTCTGATAATTTCAACTTACATTAAAATAATAATGTGAATAGGTATTTTCCTACTTTTGAATTTAATAAAATATTATTACTTTATTATAAACTAGGATAAAATGAATGACGTACGCTGAAAATCCAACAAAGATTTACAAAGTTACAGGCATTTTAATTTAGGAGTAGGAGGGTCTTCTATCCCTTTCTCGCAAAACGAAAATTTGTATGAAGCCGCAGGAAGTTAAGTACTATGGTATTCGTGAGGTGTGACGTCACAATTTATTATCGCTATCTCTGTCTACTCAGAAATATTTAAATGCTTATAATTTTTTTGTTATTTGATCGATTTAATTACTTTTTCAGAGTTCGTCATTATTTTTATTCTAGTTTTTAATGAAGTTATAAAAAATTGGAGTCAAATACCCAAATTGAAGAAAAACATTTTCATTTATTATGATAAATTCGCGGCCACAAAGGCGTACGGCTGTGCATACTATATTTGAATATCTATTTTAGTTATTACTTGATTTTATTGAACTAACTAGGTCCCACGTGGTTGATATATTGTGTCAAATTGTTAGATAAGTTTTGAATATGGCAATACTTGGACTTATAGCGTGAGTGTTGCCAGTTTACTGCTTCATTGGACGTGTATATTCTATATAATATTTAGTTGCGTACTTTCTTATGATTTTCTACGTATTATCAACATACTCAATCACATACATACTTTGCATGGGTGATTTTATAAAAAAGAAATGCTGAAATTATGTCATCCAACGAATTTTTACTTTTTAAAAGCATCTTTATCAATAGTTAGGTTCTACATGGGTTCTACACTGCTACAAGTCACGCTATTTGAAGATTTAGTTAATGCTAGTTATAACCACGAGCTTATGGACGCTTTAAATATCATGTCATTTCAACATCCACCGCACCGATGCACCATTTCGCGAAATAGTAGAAATCTATTTTAAATATCTATACACTTAGGGTGGATTGCACCAAAATTCTAGTTAAAGTTACTGTTAAGGTTAACTATAACGAGAATCTTAACGAGCGTTATTCACATCGTCGAATTGCGTTGCACCATAATAAAATTCGCTAACGTTAAAGTTATTCGGGTTACTAGTGAAATGAGGCATTTATGTCCCTAAAGATGCGTGGGCAGTATCTTATAGACAAAAAAATATGAAAAACTAAAACCTAACAACAAAACATAAGTGACAGATCACAGACATAAAAACATAAATATGTATAGTATTTGACAATAACTTTAACGTTGACCACCCATTAGGCGCTGGTTATGGTTAATGTCAAAAATGACGTCATTTTAACCATAGTCAGATGGTGCAACTCATTTTGTTAATTTGACGAACGATTTGACGTTAACGTTTCATAAATAAATAAAACAACTATATGTAATTGGGAAGTCACTAACTCCCATACCACAGTTTATACTTTTTTGGGAGTTAGAGGCCATAATAATTTTTTGTAATCAAGTATGTAATTTTTGCAAATAAAGAGATTTTATTATTATTATTATTATTATATTTAACGATAACGTGGGATGGTGCAATCCACCCTAAATATGTATTAGCTAGCCTTTTTGTATGATAATATGGTTGTAAAGTTATAAACCCTTTACAAGTCTCTGCCATATATAAAAATCAACACCATAGACATTAAAAATTAGTCACACCGTTTTTTTGCTCTATAATTTTCAATGGCTTCTTGTAATCTGTTGTATTATTTATTTTTTATACAATAACCTCGACAATATTTAGCAATTTGTTTGGTCAGTGTACAATTTAGGAAAATAATTAGACATTCCAAGGGCGAATTGTAAATATTTTGGAACGCTCTTTCAAAATTTGGTCGATTTATCATCAGTGTTCGATTTTCAAAATGTAGCATGGTGTTTAAATGTGAATTTATATTTGTGTAATCGGACCATTTACTTAATTTCGATGTTCCCTTCCCTAGAGTGACTCCTTGCCTCGTATTGACTGTAATATTAGATGCACAAGACTTCGCCTGTTTAACATTGTACCGTGTACGAGTGTAAAATAGAGATAGGATAGCAAAAAAAAAGACAGTCACGTGAGAGTAAGCACAGATCACATTATGGAAAATAATAAAAGAAAGAAATGTAGAAGAAAAATCGCATAAACCATTTGCAAGTTAAATTGACATGCTGATGGAGATATTTTATGAGATAATACGAATACGATGATAATATGAGTCTGATCTAGTATATAATAGGGTTATTAAATCAATACGTAAAAAAAAAATATTCCGACGAATTGAGAACCTCTTCCTTTTTTTGAAGTCGGTTAAAATCTGATATCACTGGCGTGCAAAGGGCAAGTAAGCTCTTTTGCTCCCACATGGAAAACACGTGACTGGTGGTTACCATATTATAAAATTATCAACCACTAAAGTGACTTATTTAATGTGCGCATTGACCCCCCTAATATATAAAAAATCTTAAATTATTGACTATCACTATGTCCTTTATTAAAAACAAACTATTCGCGCCGAATTTCTAGCCTAGTTGTTTTCGTTGACACACAGTTTGCGCGCTGTGGTATTTGATTGGTTCGGGTTCTATTCCCGGCACAGGCCAGTTACGAATTGTATGTCTAAATTGGCTCAAATTGCAAAGTTAGCCGCGTTGCATATAGAAGATTCTCCTATATCACTGAGTCTGACGCTTTCAGAACTAAAAAATGTATGGCAATTGCATACTATTCGATAAGTTGATCACATGATGTGACTTTTATCTATTAAGAATGTCATATTAGCGATTGTAGAAAGAAAATCGAGGAATATAGAATAGAGGCTTGGATCGCGACTGGTTACTGCGTGAAGTCTTATTTGTTGCATCATCATACTAAGTTTGCCGTTTATATGTAAACCGCTATAAACTTGACCCTCCTGATGGTCTGCGGGACGCGAGGCGGGAGCCGTTCTACCAATCAGCTAGTCTGTCACTGTCCGCCGACAGCGCTGCCGTATCATTATAGCCAATCGCATCACCCGCCCCGCGTCCCGCAGACCATCAAGAGAGCCAACTTTATAGCGTTTTACTTAGTAGTAGACCTTGCAAAAACTTGTATTAAAATTAACAAACGTTATGAGAAAAATAGAATAACATTTAAAATAAAATGAAATGTATAGGTGAATTCGGTGCGTATAGTTGATCTATTTATGTATCTGGGCCTAGTATTAATGTAAGTTACTGTGAGACCGTCCTTACCCAGATAATGGTAAGTGAAGGCGTAGTTATACCTAAATATTTAACTGTTTTGTAACGATTAAGTCATGTTATGAACTTATAATTAATAATATTAAATATAGTTTCCGAATTATCGTGTTTTATTTATTTGTCCATATATCCATATATTAGAAACAAATATAAGGTGTAAAAATAGACTTATACACAGGACCCGGCGAACTGCGCGAAAATTGTCGCGTTAATTGTTGTCAAAAATGTTGTTTTCACACCAACGGCGACCGCAGCATTGTCTATGGACCGCGGACCACGCCACAGATCACTGCACTTGTTATTAGTCCGTGTTAGTCCTCTCTGCTGGGGTTGTCTTTGTCTATGTTAGTCCGCACTAACCTACTCCATGTAAAGTCCTTTTCATGCATAGATAATACACACTAACCCAGAGATTTTCATGAAAGAAGTCCCCCAGACGCAGCGCTGTACTCGCGTGACATTGGCATTTTTTGGCAACTTTTGGCATTGTAAACAATCTTTAAAATGCACTAAGCTAGTTAAAAACTCACAAAAATCTACCACAACAACAAACGAACTTGATAACATCGACGAACGACAATATGACCGACCTGTTAAATTTAGTTACAAAAATCACCGCGGGACTTCTTTCATGAAAAGGACTTTACGTGCGTTTTCACAGGGCTCACATACACCGTGGCGTATTAGCGGGAGTTTTGACAGATGTCGCCACTTTTCTCTTTCTTTCCACGTATGAAGATTGAAGAAGTTTACGGAAAATGTTCAGATGGGCTCATCCTCATATTCATATCGGTGGGTGCAAAATAAAAAGAACCGTTCTACAAAAAACCATTTATTTTTTATTTCATACATAATATAACATTACACTACATGGTTTGTCAATTTTATTATCTCATATTTGTAACTTACGAGTAATTATAATATAATATATTGTATGCCTATGCTCACAAACACAGAGCAATGCAGGTCAGTACACGGTGTACTAGGTCTGCGGCGCGGACGCGTGCGCGTGTGCGCCGAGGCGCGCGGGGTCCTGGCTGGGGTAGTGCAGCGCGGGCGGCGGCGGCACGGGCGGCGCCACTCCGCCCCAGGCGCCCCACGCCGGCCCCGCGTAGTGGTGCAGGTTGAAGAAGTCGTTGGGCCTGTTCGGTGGCGGCGGCATCTAAAGACAAAAAGTTTTTATTACATAATGGTACCAGCCACAGACCCCGGAAAGAGCGAGATGGGCCCTATGAATCAAATTGTATTGAAACCTGCTGTCGCCAGTTTTCCCCACCACTTGCTACAAATACACATGCAGCAAGAGATGTGAAGTCTCTTACACACCACGCACACCGATAGATCAGTGCAAAGTGGTAAGAACAAATATAGTCTTTGTTGTTTATAAAACAGCACTCAATTTAGAACACCGTGCAGATGCACACAAACAAATATCAACCGTGGTGAAACGCCAATGAAAGCCATCGAAAAGCCATTAATTTTAGTGAGTGACTAAAATTTAAAGTTATCGATTCTTCAATTTTTTAATATTCGTGTTTTCACAATATCTCTATTCTCTATTTTTTTATGTATAAAAATAAATCCCAAAATCCCTGGGTCACGACATCACGCGTGAACGGCTGGACCGATTTCAATAAATATTTTTGTGTTGTGTTTCTTATCGTCAGGAGTAGGTTCTTACGAAAGAAAAAAGAAAAGAAATAAAGAATAAAACCACAAAGTAAAAAATAATATCTATTTCTACACACTGGTTGAAGTCGGGTGAGTATTAATAATACTTCAATATAAATAATTTTTACAGTGTCTTTCAAAAACTTTTCAACAGTTCCTCAATTCCCACAGCTTAGGAGTGCAGCATCAGGATTGAAGAGTTTGGACTTGGGTTTAAGTATGAAGTCGTTGCTTGTTAAAATATTAATTCATTATCAAAAGTTCTTGAATTTCATTGGTTAAGGAGTTCTGTACTCTGCTGTTCAGGATTGAGGAGTTGCACTCAGAACCATTAATAAAATATTTTCAAAACGGTTTAGAAATCTTGAACAAATCGATATAGATAGGTGCGTAAAATACGTATCACACAAAATAAATCGTTAAAAATATCGAAAACATCGCCCATCTCTAGTTTACGCAAGCCCACAGCGGCCTTACCACGAAACACACCACGAAACGTGCAAGTGAAAATCGGTAAAGCACACTCAACCATTGCGTCGTAAGACCGGCCGGTTCATTGATTGATTTATAGTAAGCAAGCAATGGTTTTTGTTTATAATGTGATACAAAGTTGGCACTTTACATATTTTGATACTGCTAAATAATGTTTTATTGATTTTTATGGAAAATTACAACAAAATTACATGTATTTTGTTGTAATTTTCGAGTGAAATGAGATGCCATCTTTAGTATTATTCACTTTTTTGCTTGATTTTTGCAAACAACCACTGAACAACACGGCATTTTTATAAAAATCGAGAGCAGTGAAGCGATCGGTGGACGACACTCCACTAAAGACAAAAACGGTTAGGAGGTGTATTTTACACTATATAAGTTCGCACGGACCACACCTCCTTGGCCGATCTTGCTCTTTCCCTGATCTGTGGTACCAGCTCTGTTGTCCAAATTATCTTAACTAAACTTTACGCGTCTAAAAATAGTGCAATACTTTTCAAAATGCTCCCAGTGAAAAGGGATAAACTTTTTCATCATCATCATCAAATTAAGACTAGTTAAGAGAAATGGTACCAACCATTATGTAGGTACAAATACATACATAGGCCTGTGTAGGCATTACTTTTTCCAGAAGATGCAGGGTTGTCAGTGTTTGTAAACAACTCCTCCGAAACAGCTGGACTGATTCTTATGAATTTTTTTTGTTTACATTCCGTAGGTCTAAGAATAGGTCAGAAACTATTTCATATCCTAAATAGAAAAACAACATTTGTCCGGTCAGCTAGTATTGTACTGTTAGGTTTTATTAGACATGACTGCTAAATCACCGTCACTCTTATTTGCAAATGTATAAATTAATCAAGACATTCATATTTTTATTAATTTGTCAACATTAAGTATCTAGAGTTAAAGCCTTTACTTGATTATAATTTGTTAATTTGACTTCCGTTGACGACGTCAACCAATGATAGCGATAGAAGCGTCGACCAATCACAGCTCACCTGTTGCTGGGGCATTCGGGAGGGGGCTCGGCAGCCGGTGGTGGTTGTTGTAAGATTAGATAAAAGGCGAGGATCTACCAAGAAGGGGGTAATCTAGTATTAAGCGGTATATTGGAAGGATATAAAAATTGTGTAAAAGTAATGTAACAAATGTGCTGAAGGTGAATAAATGTTACGAGTATATCGAGAGGAAGGCTATGTTTTATTACGCGGGAACCTGACCCAATAGGTCAGAAGCGGGATTATCGAGAAAATATATTATTTTCTTGTCACGCCCACTGGATGAAAGAAAACGTACGTATCGTTGAAAATTTACGCATGATCTATTTTTCTTATGTTGACAATTTTTTTACTTTGATTGAGTACATTTAACTGCTATTTACTATGAATAATCAGACAATATTATTCTTTTTCTTGCTGTCAGAGAGAATATTTTTTTTTATTATTATTTATTACCAAAACCCCTAAGTATGGCAGTGCATTGCTGTAATCGTACTGATCATTCAGTTTAAGATTGTGAAAGTACGGTAGTATCACGAAATTAAGATCCGCTTGAGTTTTTTCTTTTTAGATCGATATGGTCAAATATTTTAGTGATTTTTCTCGAAAGGCAAACAAAGAAAATAAACAGATGTTGATGGTACCCTCGTTTTGAAAAACAAATCAAATTTTCCTGATTTTATTCTCTAAGTAATAATACAAATATCGTAGTAGTATATTTGTTCAAGATTTATTTATTCTGTTTCGGAATAAATGATTAATTTTTGTTGGCATTAGAAGGACAAAGTTGAATAACGTTTTCGTAATTTTATTTTGAACGGTCTGAAGGCTTAAACTTTAGGAACTGCTTTTAGCAGCAGTGTAGACTTTTCAAGGTAATCGTCGAATAATGCCGTACAGCAATCCGAAAAAAAAAGAGAAAACAAGGTTGATTTCGCTTTATTTACATCAGATTTCATTGTTCTTAATTTGGTTATTAATTCGAGGTATTTCTCTTCAGTGGATTCATTTATCTGGGCAGTAATACAGTAATTTAGTAATTGGAATATGTGATGGGATATTTTTGTTCATTGCTTTAAAAAAAAAAAAATGTAGCGTACAAACAGTCAGTAAATCGTATAGGCAAAAAAGAGCCCGATAATCAAACGACATAATCCCATCGAATTTAGGCTCGTCTGCCTAGTCTTGACGAGTACCTACTTTTTTTGAAAGACGTTAGTAAGGGTCTGGTATTGGAAAGAAATTATCTTATTTTTAAAATGGATATTGATATATTTTTAACTATTACTTGTTTTGGCCATAAGACTCTTAAATTTTATAATTACGAAATACATTAGGGTCACAAATTATAATGGTATTGGGTAATAATAATAATACAGAATCAAGTATGATTGCGACATAGTTACTGATATTATCTCTTTATTGACATTGTGCAGTAAATGAGGACAAATAATAATTTCTAATTTTCGAGATTAAAGTGAAGACAATGCGCCCGGTCGCCCTTTGGAGTGCAATGCGAGGGTACTACGCCAAAAATATGATACTAATGTATAGTTCGGCGGGTGCACACGTTATCCTCGGGCCGCGGTCGGAGGGAAGAATGTGTTGTGTGAGGGAAGGGGGTGATGGAACAGTTCATACGATCCGTATCTTTGGTACCTACCAGTTATCTCTTAGAAATTCAAATGGAAAAGGATTAAGGTGCAGTTTACTGCTGATATAGAATTTCTCATAAAAGTTGGAGAATAAATTCAAGTTCCTCCGGAAATTTTATTAGTCTATTTATGCAAAATTTACAAACCATGTCATCCTAAACCAAGGTCATTCAAGTATAGGTATGTCCCGACTGAACGATAAAAAAGGGGTGAAACCAAACTCTTCTCTGAAGGACTTAACTTAAGAAAATTTTAAAGTTTATGAAATATACACACAATCACATAAAATTTCATGACTGACTTTGATGCCAAAGAAAAATCAAAGCAAAATAAAGAAGAATATGTCATCGGAAAATTTGGAGAAAGAAAAGGGTGCTGCTAACTCTAATGGGAATCTTGTCAAGGTTGGTCATTACTTTGGTCGTTTAGAAATGAAACTAAAGTTAAATATGTGGCTTGTTGCACTAGAAAACTTAAATGGACGTGGGCAAGTCATCAGATGAGAAGCAACAAAGGCAAATGGACCAAGAATGTGACGGAATGGTGTCCGAGACAAAACAAAAGGAGAAAAGGTAGGCAGCGTCAAAGATGCGAGGACGAGATTCGCAAAACAGCAGGGATCACTTGGGGGAGAATAATATTCAACAGAAATGTATGGCAAGCGCTTAGGGAGGTCGTTGCGGGAAAAATAAATAAATAAATATTATATTTAGGATTATATATATATTATATTTATAATATATTTAGAAAATAGATGAATTACTCATGTTTGGAAGGTTGTTGAATAAAAGCTAATGGCTTGTTATAAATTGACTAGTAGATACCCGCGGCTTCGCCCGCGTAAATTTTAGTTTTCTCTATTCTCACGGGAACCATCGATTTTTCTGGAATAAAAAGTAACCTTTGTGTTAATTTAGAGCGAAATCTATCTCCATTTTAACTTTCAGCCAAAAATTTTCAGTAGTTGCGGCGTGAAGGAGTATTGAAGCTTGGTAAAATACGAACTTTGGAGCCCCGTTTCATCCCTTTAGGGAAGGAATTTTGAAAAATCCTTTCTTAGTGCACCCCTAGACCTCATAAGGAACCTGTGTGCCAAATTTGAAGTCTCTAGACCCAGCGGTTTGGGCTGTGCGTTGATATGTCAGTGAATAAGTCAGTATCTTCTTTTATATATTTAGATATATCAACGAAATTCCAGATCCATCTCCGCAAAGTACCAGGCGCTTAGCAACTTGAAGGAGATTTACTCGAACTTGTAGACCAGACGTAGCGCTAGAAGCTGTTTCCGTAGCATTCGTAGCGGCCTACGCTACGCGAGATAAATAAGCGAGACGGAGGATGGGCGTTGATTCTTACAGGAAACTCCTTTTACTTTCTGTAGTCCTATTATTTTGAGTTAATTAAAATCGTCTAAGTATACTTTAATTTAAAATTTAAAATAAAATTGGGGCACGTCAACTCGCTATCGAGGTCCAGGGGGAAGAGGAGAATACTCCTCCTGAGGAGCAGTATGTTTTTGGGTCATAATGTACATAACCTTACTGAAGTAAGCAAATCAGCGAGGATATCGGAAAAGATGGGAGAATTAAAAGACTGCAAATACTAGGAAAGCATATTGAAAATATAGGTGTTAAGAATGCAATTAAGGAATTGAAAGAAGTACACAATGAGGAACCTGAACCAAAGATAATCCCATGTGAAAAGTTACGGATATAGGCAAAATACCTAAATAGTGGAAAACATCGCATAATATCCTTATTTACAAAAAAAAAAGGAAAAAGAAGGACGAAAAGAAGACATTTGATAGTGATTACCACGGACCAATATGGAAGAGTCTAGTCTTGCATAACAGGGAACAACCTTCAAAATATATCAGAATTATCAAGAACATCTAATTAAATAGCGAGGTTAGGATATAACGGGAAACCTTAGAGAAAGGTTCAACGTAGTCTTAACCATGCCTATACTGGTCAGTGAAGAAGATCATGACATCTAACAAGCTAAGGAGGAAAACTTCACAAAGAAAAGCTTGAACGCTGCCGGAGAACCATGGAAAGAGGCATGACTGATGTAAATAAACAAAACAACTGGTGTACAACCATATCCCACTGGCACCCCAGAGATGAAAAGCACAGTAGACGACGTCGACAGGTGAAATGGGCAGATGGTCTGAAACATCATGTGTGGAATCTATTGGAAGAGTGTTGCGATGAGGCAGATCTCAACGGAAAATGCTGGAGGAGGCATATGTCAGGAGACGCATTGAAATGCGAGATATTTTCTAACGAATTTCTTAATTCAGGATAAAGGGGCTTTATTATCGTTTACTATTATATCTATGCAATTGTGGCCTTATCGTAAAAAAAAAATTCTAATGCTGTACAAATACTGTATTAATTGGAGAAGTTCATCTGATATCCTTAAACGCAATTTAGCAGTTCTTATATATTTATATATATAATCCGAACCTCGAAAATGGTTCCAACTGATTTCATGAAATTTAGTATGGGGACGATAAATCCATCTAGCAAGGGTTCATTTTTTTTGAAAATGTCGTAGTTAACCAAAATAAAAATTAAAGTATTACTCCAGCGGGGTAGGCATGGGTAAGGGCTGGCCTTACAAGTAGGTACGTCATACTATCTAAGTTTAGTTTGTGATGTTAGTCTGCTCTTACGATTTGGGATTGGGCTAAGGGCACCTATATAATTATCGGCGGGAACACCAATGACTGCCAGTAGTTGTATTGACTAGCATTGATTTATTTTTATTATTATCATTAATTATCATTTGGATGGTTACGAATCACTTAAACGATAGCTGTTAGGACTTCGTGATCCCAAGTAAAGGTCAGGGTTTAAAAGATAGCCGGTAAAAGGTAGCGTTGGTAACGTTAAGGTAGAATGGAACGTAATTTAAACGTGGAACGTTTTAATGTAACGGTAATGGTTAATAAGGTTTTTATTAAAGGTAATTTTGAGGTGAACTGTCAACATCTCTTTATATCGACACAGTTCATTCCTAAAATTATAATAATCTTATTTAGTAATTTTATTTTCTTATTTAATCGACATTTTACCTTCAAACGGTTAAATAGTGCGGCCAATGTGGCTTGATGATTGATTTAAAAAAAAACTCGTGTAAGGTTATGTTATCATTTTACTGACGGCCTCGGGCCGTCATGGAACTTTTGGCGCGTTCAATGCACTGACATACGCTTACAACCTTAAGGGGGTAGGTCATGGGTGTGCTAAGTCCAGTTTAGTTTAGTATTAAAGTAACGCTGAGGTAGCAGACAGAACAATTCAATATTTCAATGGTATGTCAAATAATTTTGAAGGTTCTTAATTAGGGAATTAGTATGCATAAAAAAAAAAAAAACATTGGTCGTCTGTAAAGTGTGTTTTGTTTACGGACGATAGATTTACATGATAACGTCATCATCGTGCCTTTCTATCGCTTGTTGTCGCTTGTTGTCTCGCTTACGCGCACAGGCTCAGGTGGAACGTTACGCGGAACGTTACTATTTTTCATGTGTGTTGCTGGTGTTCATCAATTTATAAAACGTTATCACGTCAAAATTGGCTTCTGTTTTGGATTCGTTAAGCTTTTGTTTCCACTTAGTAAGAAATTAATACTTGGTAATAATTATGATTTGGATACCGTATGGGAAGAAAATAGTAACTAAAAGTGTTATAAAATGAATTAGGTTTGGGGGTATTACTCTCAAAAGGGACACTAATGTTGTGATGTCTAAATGTCATGGTATTAAGCTGGTATCTGTCAGTTTCAGGAAAGCAAGCAATGGAAGGAAACCCGAGGTAAAGGGTCTAATGGAATTGAGGAAACCCAAGGTAAAGGGTCTACTCAAAGGAGAAACCCGAGGTAAAGGGTCTAATGGAATTGAGGAAACCCAAGGTAAAGGGTCTACTCAAAGGAAAAACCCGAGGTAAAGGGTCTAATGGAATTGAGGAAACCCAAGGTAAAGGGTCTACTCAAAGGAAAAACCCGAGGTAAAGGGTCTAATGGGATTGAGGAAACCCTAGGTAAAGGGTCTACTCAAAGGAAAAACCCTAGGTAAAGGGTCTAATCATATAGAGGAAACCCTTGGCCGGTGGTGGCCGAGGGTCTACTCGTAAGGAAAATTCTAGGTAACGGTTCTAACAAAAGGAAAGGATAAATCGGATTGGGACGAGTGTGTAACATGTTCAAGGCAAGGGTATACATAAGGTAATGTGAACATGAAACTGGAAAAGACTTTTAAGTTTTAAAGTTGCGTAGTATTCTCACTCAATTTTGTAGCTAAATGTAGAATAAGATAGTTTTAAGATAGTTTTAGTACCTAACAGAATAAGTGTTATAATTTTCTTATTAATTCGAGGGATAGTGATCATGGATGTATGGAATCTCGTATCAAGCTGAAACAAATCCAAACTTTATTTTTGTGGACTGCGGTCTCCCAAATTAACTCCTACAATTATAACTTTTTTATAACATCAGGATTCTGGGATTATGGGCAAGCAGGCAGGTCGTACTTCTTATTAACCTTGTGCCTATGGTTCTTAAAAAAATAGACCTGTTTTGTTTTCCTGGAATGTTTTGGTTTTGGTTCATGAGAGGATTTGGTGCCGCCTATGGTTCTTTAATTAATAAAATGTATTTATAACAACTATTCGTTATATATATAGTTAGAAAACATAAGTTCTTTTGTAATAAGGTGTATTATAGTACTTTGAGAATAACTTATTACTTATTAGTTAAAATGTTTTTAGTTGGATAATAAGTTAGGAGCAATTGTTTAGAAAGAAATTATAATTAATTCGTTCAAATTAATGATGTTATTAATAATAAATTTATATAAAAGCGATGGGACTCGCTTAGGGTCGGATGGCCGAGCTGTTAGGTTTTATTAGACATGACTGCTAAATCACCGTCACTCTTATTTGCAAATGTATAAATTAATCAAGACATTCATATTTTTATTAATTTGTCAACATTAAGTATCTAGAGTTAAAGCCTTTACTTGATTATAATTTGTTAATTTGACTTCCGTTGACGACGTCAACCAATGATAGCGATAGAAGCGTCGACCAATCACAGCTCACCTGTTGCTGGGGCATTCGGGAGGGGGCTCGGCAGCCGGTGGTGGTTGTTGTAAGATTAGATAAAAGGCGAGGATCTACCAAGAAGGGGGTAATCTAGTATTAAGCGGTATATTGGAAGGATATAAAAATTGTGTAAAAGTAATGTAACAAATGTGCTGAAGGTGAATAAATGTTACGAGTATATCGAGAGGAAGGCTATGTTTTATTACGCGGGAACCTGACCCAGTAGTACGTATATGATTTATCGATAATCGTATGAGGAAATCATGGACATACAAACTAGAGCTGTCAACATCTTTGAGTAAGATTGGTTATAAAGCTAAGAACAGCTTGCTCGTTACTTTTACTGAGTTTGTAGTCAAACAGCGCTGTACCTGCGGCGGGAACGGGTGTAGGAACGTCGGCGGCGGCGGCGGCAGCGTTCCCGGCAGTCCGGGCACGGGCTCCAAAGCTGGCATGGCTTCATTCTTGTCGTTAGGACCCTGACGACCTGCAAAACAACAACAAAATTAAGACGTTATCATAAATACTACAAGATGCTCTGGCTCAAAACTTACAAAGAGAAAGAAAGACATTTGATGTTCATTGTAAAAGTAATCAGCACCAGCAAGCAAAGAAAATTGGGTATTACACTACTTTTGAATAAACTTTATTATATAAACTAGGATAAAAATAATCACGTACACAAAAAAAGACATCAAAATTTAGACATTAAAGTTTTAATTTTGGAGTGGCCTCCCACTCCAAATCTTCCATCCCTTTCTCGCAAAACGAAAAGTATGAAGCCTCACTACAGTACATTATAAAAGTGTGACATATAATCAGAAATATTTAAATGCAACTTTATCGTTATTAGATCTATTTTATTAGTTCTTTCAGTTTACGTCATTATTTTTATCGTAGTTTTAATAAAAAAAATTAGAGTTAAATACCAAAGAGAGATTTTAAAACTAACTTTCCAAGGGTTCAAAAATGCCCACACCACTGTTGGTTTTGTTCTTTTTCCAAATTAAGTAACAAAAACTATAATATTATTAATTACCTTGTGATTTTCCCCACTTGATGGTGAGCCTCTTGCCCCCTACCACCAGTCGGTTGAAGGTCTTCTCAGCGGCATGCTCAGCAGCACTGCGGGTCGTGTACTGTACAAAAGCACATTGGGCCCTTGGCACCAGTGTCAATGACCTGCATGCCAAATAAAATTATATACATGTCATGAATGGATATAGAATGTGCAGGATACTTGCCGTAATAAGCCGAAAGCTTTAAGTAGGGGACGATGTATAGATTCATGTAAAAATATCTTCTTTTTCTTTGTTCGTTTATTGGCTTGTAGTTGTTCCAACTGGGTAATGTAAAAATATCACAAAAAGTCTAGCTCATATCTTGAGGGAACCATGTTCAAAAATGTACCATAAAATTTAAGTGACATCCCAAAAAAAAGCTCATTCAATATGAATGAACTAGGAGTAATGAAAAGTGTATTACGCTTTGTTGACATCACAGTTAGGATTGTTAAAAATATTTTTTCTAAATAAATAATAAGTTTTGTATTGAAAATAAAACAAAATAATAGAGTCTTCTTATCTCCATTAATGTGTTTCTAGAAACAAGTAAGAAGGTAAGCTGCCGGCAGATACTATACGAATTAACCCACACCTTGCATAAGATAGAAGTTGTCTGATATAATGCTAGAGTACAAAGATCTGTGATTACAAATATATTAACGTAAGTTATAAAGTTTTTTTATTTTTACAAGCCCTTGTTTTTATAACAAAAATAAATTAAATCATACTAAAAACCTTAAAATTAAAAAATAAAATGTGAAACACTCTTTTCAATGTAAACATTATCTGGTTTTGACCTCATAGATAATCAGCCATGAAAGTTACCTGATTTCTCCATACTGATAGAAGTGTCCTCTAAGCTCTTCCTCAGTGATATTTTCGGGTAGGTTGCCAATATACAGGGTGGTGACGGTGAGGTCCTCGGGAGGAGGCAGGGCGGGCATGGCGGCGGCGCGGCGCATCAACTTCTCAGCTACAGGATCATTCACACCATAGTATCTGGAAATTGTAAGAACACAGACAGTAAGCAAATAGAATTTTCTAGACCTTCCTTATCAAGACCTATATTTAGCTGGGACAACTTGTCTCTTTTTAGAATCAAATGACCCAAGAAATACATTTTTTTTTTTTTTTTTTTTATAATTGATAGGCTTGCGCTTGACTACAATCAATTCCGATGTACAGAAATGATGAGGTCTAGGATGGAGCGCGCTTGCCTAGAAAATGCCTATTCACTCTTCTCTTGAAGGCACCCTGATTGTATTTGGCTGGGAACACGGAAGCTGGAAGGGTGTTCCACACCTTAGCGGTTCGAATCAGAAACGTAGAAGAAAAGCGTTTCGTCCGAGTACGCTGGACATCAACCACATAAGGATGCCAATTCTCTCGACGTCTCGCGGTTCTATGGTAGAAAGGTGAAGGTGGCACAAGGTTGTGGAGTTCTTGAGCACACTCACCAAAATATATCCTGTAAAAAACCGCTAAACAGGCAACACTGCGTCGGTGTTCTAAACTGAGCAGTTTCGCCCGTGTTAGCGATTCCTTGCCGATTATTCTGCGTGCGCGGCGATCAACCGAGTCCAATGCATCGAGCTGGTATTTGGCAGATCCATCCCATAGGTGACTGCAGTACTCCATGCCGGAGCGAACTTGAGCTTCATATAGCGTCAAAAGCTGTTCGGGCTTGAAGTACCGCTTAACCTTGTTCAGGATGCCAAGTTTTTTGGCCGCTGTTTTTGCCTTTTCCTCGATGCATTTCCCAAAATTGAGATTGGGTGAGATGTTAATACCCAGGAGGTCGATATGATCGCTAATCGGAACGGATACATTTTGAAAAGTGGGAGCCAAGGTGAAGGGGCTCTTTTTTGCGGTGAATAAGCACGCTTGCGTTTTGGTAGCGTTAAACTTGACTAGATTAGCGTCACCCCACTCAGACACTTCTTTTAGAGTCAAGTTAACGCGATCTACCAATGCCTCTCTTAGCTCTAGTATCTCAGCACCGCTGGCTTTTGGACTAGACATGTATCTCTCCGAAACAGTGCTGTCATCAGCGTAACCAAATAAACCTGGTTTAAGCAAATCGTTGATGTGCAGCAGGAATAATGTCGCGGATAGAACAGATCCCTGAGGTACACCGGCATTGACAGCCATTAGGTCTGAAGAGTGACCGTCAACGACCACTCGAAAAGACCGTTCTCTCAGGAAATCAGATATCCAGTTACAAAAGCCAGCGGGTATTCCATAAGCTGGGAGTTTGCTGAGTAGGCTGCCGTGCCAGACTAGGTCAAAAGCCTTAGAGATGTCGAGTGAGACAGCGAGCGCCTCACCGTATTTCTCTATGGCTTCGCCCCATGTATGCGTGGCATACACAAGAAGATCGCCAGTGCTCCGGTTGGAACGGAAGCCGTACTGACGGTCCGACAAAAGGTCATTTTCTTCAAGGTATGCTAGGAGCTTGTGATTGAGTACACGTTCCATACTTTTACAAAGGATGGACGTGATGGCAATCGGTCTATAGTTGGCCGGGTCGGCACGACAACCCTTCTTGGGCACCGGCTGCACGTTGGCAACCTTCCAAGAAAGTGGGATTCGAGCGGTGGAGAGAGAGAGGCGAAACAAGCGTGTTAGTACAGGAGACAACTCGGGAGCACAATTACGCAGGACAATTGCAGGTATGCCGTCTGGGCCACTGGCCTTGCTCACGTCTAGGTCACGAAGAGTTTTAAGGACCTCGTGCTGGTGAATGCGGATCTCCGGCATAACAGAGCCGCATGGTGTGAGGGTAGGAGGTGTAGCACTACCAGCGTCGAGACGGGAGTTTTCTGCAAACAGAGACGCCAATAGGTTTGCTTTGTCCGTTGCAGACATTGCCAGTGATCCATCGGGCTTCTGCAGAGGCGGCAACGAAGGGCGGCAGAAATTCATTTCAACCGACTTTGCAAGGGACCAGAATGCTTTACTGCCACTGGGGTAGGTGGCTAGCTTACGCCCAAAGAGGTTGGTACGGTTGAACTGAGCCCTTTTTAATACCCTCTTGTAGGACTTGGCGGCAATGTTGAACTCTCTTTTCTTCTGCTTGACGTTCGGAGCTTTGAGAGCACGAGCATCCGCCCAGGTCACAAACGCATCTTGTTTGCGGGCTTCCGCGTCTGCACATTCGGCGTTGTACCATGGGGGAGTCTTGCCGTTAGAAGTCACGTCAGAAAATGGTATATAGTATTCCATTGCCTGACGTATAACATCCGATATGGCAGCCTCGCAGCTCGACGGGTCATTAGAAGAGAAACAAACTTGCCGCCAAGGATAAGATGCAAAGAAATGCCGCATCTCGTCCCAATCTGCTGACTTGTATCGCCACACCCTCCTCTTAACACTGGGTTCAGAGGCGGGAGGGTAGTAATTGGACACAGACTTCACCAGACAGTGATCGGACGTGCCCAAAGGTGGTGCGACTGACACGGAAAAACTGTCCGGATCATTTGTCAGCAGAAGGTCCAAACAATTGGGCGTGTGTCCGTCGACATCCGGTATCCGTGTGGCTTCCTGAACTAACTGAGAGAGATCTAACGAAAGTGCAAATTTGCGCGCCTCTCTCCCAGCGTGATCAGTTTTCTGGTATGGGAACAGCCATTCTTGATGGTGAGCATTGCAGTCCCCCAGAAATACCAGCCGAGCGGACGGATATCGGCGTTGAACAGTATCAGCCGTTTCACTGAGATAATTGAACAACCGAGTCGTCTCCTGGTCACCGCTGTGCGAACGGTAAACGCACGCATAGACGGTTAAAGAACACAACAATTAACATAGAAATATAACAAATGCATGGAAGTAATATTGTTCATTTAGACATTACAAAGAACAAACAGTACACAATAATTTCAGCTCCTACATATTATCAATTCTAAATCATGGTCCAGAAAGTATGGGCTATGACAGATAGAATATGAGAACATTTCAGAGGAGCATGGAAAGAAGCCTATAGATATTTCAGACCTCGACTCTCGATGAAAAATCAACCTACTAATAAAGATGCTTAGCCTGTTACCAAATAATAATAATAAAGTGGATTTTATCTCAATTCTCAGGTTCAGTTTCTGAAGTTCTAGACAGTGGGATAGACTTGCATACTTCTTGTGCGAGTAAGGCTATAATATTTTGCTTCAAATATTAGTTTTGAATTTTGCCAACCAAGGAGGTTTAACTTACATGGGACCAAAGTATGGTAAATCCAACCTTAGTGCTAATTTTTTAATGTGAATAGAATTTCCTCATTCAAATTTTTGGTCACCCTAAATTATTCATAAAAATGAAGAAACTAAGCAGATAAGTTTACCTGTCCCTGATATTTTGGTCTGCTAATGGATCATCTGGGTCTGTTGGCTTTTCGTGTCTGTATGGACACTCTTCACCTCTCCTACACTCCCCTTTCACCCAAAATGAGCACACATGTGGTCTATTTCTCTTATAATATGGAGAAGTTCTCGCCAAACGCAAAAGAAGGTCAGAAGCTCCCTTAGACTTCAAAGCAGAGTTGCTCGGCTGCGTAGCATCAAACTTAGACATTTGACTATCTAAATTTTGTATATAATATTCCTTGTTAACTTCATTACGAGGTAGATCATCCTGTATTTTGAGAGCTGCATCCCTCACTTGTATGGGCAACCCATACTCAAGGTCGAGGAGACACGTCTGGCAAACGTTTTTTAGCTTGGAGCACGTCTGACAAATCTCAGTCTTCTTAAAACGCATTCTCGCGCCAGGGCACCAGCGAAAGACGGTGAACGGACGACAACAGATTTTACATTCCTTTCCATACTTCTCTTTGGTCTGCGAAGATAAAACGAAAACAGATGTTGTTTAATAAGTAGGTACCTAAGTACTTACTATGGAGTAAAAAATGACAATGAATACCATACCATACGGATGTAAGGGTTATCCCCAAGACAAGTTTGACACAAAATCGGGAAATCCTGAAAATATAATTAGTTGAATTGAGACAAAATAAATACAAATGTTACATGATTTATAGTTTGGTGAAATCATTACAAAAACTTACGGCATCCTCCCAATTTTGACGATTGTACGTGTTTGTTGATTTGGACACAGCCATTGTTACGTTTGTTAAAACTAAAGCCAGGAAATGCAACGTAATAAAACCACGATCTTTATTACCTACTTTCAGAGCATAAAATTAATTTCTTTCTTTAGAAAAAGATACATTTCACATTTTATTTTTTTATTGTGGCGCAAAGAAACAAATATTAAGGCCAGCAGACGCCATTTTGTTTTTGTGGTCAGTGGTCACAGACCACAAAACTAGTTTGTAGTCTGTGATTTTGATCATAGAGAATAGAATATAGATCACAGACCTCCAGACTCACAGTAGAGAATCAGTCGAGAATCACTCACTCATAGAGAATGAGACAAATTAAAGTGAACAATACTATCTTTATTACGAATAATAGCTTTTAATCTTTTATTCTATGAATAATAGGTACCACTGCTGTCTCTGCTGTGTTGGTCTATGGTGATTGTCTCTGCTGCTGCTGTGGGTTGTCTATGGTGTTCGTCTATGGTGATTGTTGTGCCTCAGAGTAGTATATTCTCCCTCAGAGTATATAGTGTTCTGTGAGTACCTATATATTAAATTCCTTGTTGTGACTTTAGAAAAGTTATCGGTCTTGAAAAATATTGAAATTTTGTAATAAAATCAATTGTTGCACTGAAACTCAATACATAAGCAAAGCGATTAAATTAAACGGCCTATTGTTAGGTATATTTCACAACAATGTCTATTACAACACTGGTATTTATTTTAAAAATTATAATTTGAGGTTTGTAAGTGTATTGGTTACCTCAGTTAACTTTCTGCCTTTTTCAGTATTATTTGCAGCTTAAGAAAGAAAATGCTCACGACGATGCAATATGGTGTTGTAGCTGGAGTCAAATTAGCCACGAAAAGAACAAAGAAGTTAGTGAAAATGCAGAAAATGTTGAAAATTCACAGTAGGTTTTCATAACCTCTTTATTTTATTTATACTTACGTAGCGAATAAATTGACAATAATTTATAGTATGTCTTGATAAATATAATTTAGGCTCTGCTTTAGAATTGGACCCGTTTCGCATTTTTGCCAATTAACTTATATTTTCACGAAAGTTTTTTATGTAATACACTTCACATTATTGTCTTCTTTGATAAATCACTTTAATTTTCGAGACTTTATAAGAAAAATTAATTTCTGAATTTTTATAATTTTAAATACGTAAAAACATATGATCACTGACAACTACATAAAATGACGTTTCACCGAACCGAACATGTCATAAAATCGAACTGCCTAACCCCGACACCATGCAGTCTTGTTTGTCTTACCCCTAGAGTGTTTTTTTTAAGCCGGAGGCGCGGAGGGAGTGCAGCCCCCGCCCGCCGTAGCACAGCACAGGCACCCGGGCGAGCCGGAGCGGCCGAGGCTGGTCGCCGAAGGCGACCAGCATGCCGAGGCTGCGGAGGTGAGCGTGGGTGCCTGTGCTTTGCTACGCTAGGGCGAAGGGGCTGCTCTTCCCGCAGCGCCGGAGACGTCACAGTTCGGAATTGGTCCCCATGTTGGGTGAGGCCAACCTTCCTCCCCCCTCACCCCCTCGCACCCCACCGCTAAGGGTCAGGTGCTACTTACCGACTCCTCCTCCAACCTCCCTCCCCCCTCCCCCCTCCCCCCTCCCACTACCCCCAGTTACGATTCAGGTGCTAAAGATCACCTTACAAGGGGTGAAGATTTTTTAATTTCAAAAAATTATTTCTCGAAAACTATTACGCCTCGTAAAATTTGGCTTGGGGGGGTAGACCCCCCATCCCCCCCCCACCCCCTCCCCCCACTCCCATCCCCCCCCGCTACGGGTCCAATACTAAAGACCACCCATAATTTATGCAAGTTGTTCCATTTTCGGTAAGGGTTTTAAAATTAGTCGCCTTGAATATTTCTCGAAACATGATATATTTTTAACCCTCGACAGAGCCCCGCTTCGCGGAGCTCCTATTTCTGGGTGGTCATAAAAGAAAGTAACCACTCAGAAGGATGGCGGGGCCTGCAAGGCCCTCGTATCCTCTTCGTCATCTATCCATTATCCTTGTTGGGGTGCCAAGTATCGAACGCGCTTCGCTCGCTCTTGTATTCTAAGTTATTCGTGACCATAAACTTCTGCGAACGGGTATAAGACTTTCAGCCTTGTGATAGCTTGAGGTAACTCTTTAGCGTTCTCTCTTTTGCTTTAACCCTCTTAAAAGCTTGGCTTCAAATGAAGGCGACTGGATTTTAAGCCTCACCCCCATTTTCTGCTGAACCAAATGGTTTAGAAGGAGTGTTTCTGATGGTGAATTAATATTTGCTTTCAATCTTGCATGATTGTAGTCAAGCTCAAGCCTATCACTTAAAAGAACAGACACTTATCATGTTGAAATTTTGCATGATTCACACATTAAATGAACTGAAAATTATTCTCTTACAGGGAATCAAATCACTCGCAAGAGCCACCAGAGAGCTATATCATAACTGGAGGACTGGATGACATTATCAAGGTGTGGCAGCTGGAAAACGGCAAGCTAGAGGTCAAGCATCAGCTTGAGGGACACTCCCTGGGGGTTATATCTGTAGTTGTTAGCCCTGATGGAAAAAGTGAGTCCCAAAGAAGTCATTAATGAGTAAAACAACTGAGTTCATTCAATCCCCAATTCTAGGCTTTTAGTTGTGGCTACTAAGCACAAGTTGTCTGGTGATTGTTGCATGAATGTATTATGACAAGTATTTTGTTCATGCTACACAATTTTGTTTACAGAAAAGTGCCACTTTTGAGTAGATAAAAACTACCTGTATAGTTTGTATACCAAAACTTAATTACTTTGAATCTTGCAGCCCTAGCCAGTAGTTCCCAGGACTCCTCTCTAATATTATGGGATATAGCGACTGGCGAAAAGTTAAAAACCATGGAAACAGAGACAACAGATGTATGGACACTAGACTTTTCTCCGGATGGCAAATATGTGATCTCCGGTAGTAATGCAGGCAAGATACTGATATTCAGTGTGGAAACTGGCAAGCAGGAACAAACCTTGGACACAAGAGGGAAGTTCACGCTTAGTGTTGCTTATGTGAGTAATTTTTCACACTTCTAGGCAAAAAGTAATGGACATTTTGAAGAAGCAATTGTGTACCAATATAATAATGGCTACTAAATAATAGTAATGGCTTGGCTGCAATAATTCCTTGTTTACCAGGCCATTACTAATGCCTAAGGCTTTTTTGTGATTTTTAGGCAACCACAAGACTATCTAAATTCAACTTCAAAATTTCACTTCATTAGGGCTAAAAGTAAACATGGAAAAAACAAAGACAGTGGTTGATTTGTGCAAATTCACAGCAATAAAAAAATATGTACAAAATTCAACACTAACCTTCCATTTTTCAAGTTCTAAAAAAAATATAGGCAATCTAATTCCGACTGTGGTTGTCTTGGTTTACAGAAATTGTTAAGCCATACCAGCTACATACTGTTTTCTTTTATCAAAGTTAAAATCAAATATTCAATAGGTAATAGATTAACCATGACTTAAATTTTCCTAGCTCTAAAATTTTAAAGAATGTTTACTTTTCCCAGAGTCCAGACGGCAAATACATAGCAAGCGGAGCGCTCGACGGCATTATAAATATATTCGACGTGGCGCAAGGAAAACTGGTCCACACGCTGGAAGGACACGCCATGCCAATCAGAAGCTTGTGCTTCTCGCCAGACTCACAGCTCCTGTTGACTGCCTCTGATGATGGGCACATGAAACTCTATGACGTGTAAGTCTTTTTTAATTTCTGTACTTAAAGGTTTCTAATGAAAGCCTATAACTAAGCCCTTATGGTCTGTTTATCTGACAGTAATCAGATCTGTATCTCAATTTTAAAATGAATATTTAAAGAGGTTCTTCACAAGAAATATTCAGGTTTTTTCTTGACCCCAACAATAATTAATCTATGATGAAACGAAACTCTCAGTCTGCGAGTCCCACTTTCACTTGGCCGAATTTTTATTTAAACTTCCAATGCAGGTTACAATAGTTGAACTAAAAAAGTCATGTAGGTTTTAACCTGTCTTCCACTCCAGTCTGCTAGAGAGGCTTCAGCAATCAAAAGTAACTGCTGTACCAGCTAGACTCATGTGAACTATATTAGCAATCTAGTACAATGCCTTTAATAAGAAAAAACTGATACCATTGTTTAAGATATCAGCCAAGCTAATTAATATGTGATGTTTTTTTCAGTGTGCATGCGAATTTGGCGGGAACATTATCGGGTCATGCGTCTTGGGTACTGTCGGTGGCGTTTTCACCGGACGGCAAACGCTTTGTATCCAGCAGTTCGGATAGAACGGTGCGGGTTTGGGACTTGGATAGTATGCAGTGCCAGCATGTATTTAAAGAACACACTGATCAGGTACTTTTGTGATAACTTTGAATAAATAATTTTCTAATTACACTGAGTTACATTGTTCCTTAACAGTTTAAATATTTCTCACAGGTTCTTACCATAAATATTTATTGCTTTTAGGTTTGGGGAGTGAAGTTCAATGCAGAAAGCAATAAAATTGTATCAATATCCGAAGATAAAAGTATCAATATATACGACTGCCCATTATAATATGAATCAAAATCAATTTTATCAATTAATATATGTATTATATAAGAGTACTTGTTGTGTATTATTTATTCAAACTTATGAAAGATGTGTACCTACTAGACGTGTTTCCATCTGTTTCCCTTGATTTCATCCAACTTTCATCGCATAACGGTAAACTCAAAAGGTTGGAATCCAATGAGAGCCATAAATTATTAGAATTAAAGCTGTTAATGTCAAATGTCTTCTTCTTTTCTTGCTCTATGGAATGTCAAATGTCTACCACTTAATTAAATGTCATTGTCAAAAGTCATAACAAATTTGTAGGTAAAAAAATCTTGAGTAGGTACCATTTCAATTTCGAGAATTAATTTTAAATAGCAAAAAAATAGAAGACGATTATTTATTTAGCAAATCGGATTTAAAATGCCTGCTGCAGCTGTTGTAAGTAAAATGTTGAAACTGATATTCTTTTGAAAACGTAATCCCAACCACAAATCAAAACAAAATATTTCTTTCCAGTATTCTCTGCTAAATAAAAAAGAAGCTGCACACGATGACCCAATTTATTGTTGTGCATGGACAAGGATAACAAATAGAGAACTAAAGTAAGACAACACTCCATAAAAATGTCAGTTATAAAAAGCAGAAATTGATAGAGTGGTAGTTGTGCCTACTTCTTCAATTTCACGCCTCCGCTGCTCTATCCACATAACGAAACTTGATATTTGGATGTCTTATATCCTAGAAAAGAAGTCAGGGTACTTAAGGGAACTAACAAAAATTATATTAAAGGGATTTCCTTAGAAGGGTTACAACAGAATTGTGCTTTTCACAATTCTGTTGTACTTACTACTCGTTCGCAAAAATCTTTGCTGGTGACTTTCCCTCCCACTTCATACAACCTGAACATATGTGGACATGTTATCATACAGCGCATAATTTTACACTATGTTTTATTGTGAAGTTTTATATTTCAAAAAGCACATAATAAAATAGACAATTGTGTGATATAATTTTAGAACAAGTCAAGATTATTTGGTCACTGGAGGCCTCGATAACCTAGTCAAAGTATGGCGCTTAGACAATAATAGGTTAGAACTCCAGCATACACTAGAAGGTCATTGTATGGCAGTAGTGTCTCTAGCTGTTAGCCCAGATGGACACAGTGAGTTTTTTTATATATTGTGTGTAATTAAAAAAAAAATGAAATATGTAAGATCATATTTCAATTCAATCACACTGATATTATAACAGTCAAAGTGTTTATGTGTGTTTGTTTGATTGTTACTTCTTCACACTACAGTCACTAAACCAATTTACATGATAATTGTAATGGATAGTATATAATAATAATATGAATTTTATTTATTTATTTATTTATACACCTTAAGTCTATCTGACAGGTTACCCCAATACCATAGAAATAAGTCATAGACTAATTAAACTGAACTTAATTATTTATGTCACATAAAAAAGCTGTTGTGGCCACTGTGAACTCGCTCAGCGAGCAACTGAATACATTAACTTGCTCGCTAAAATGTAAAACAACCACTACCCTTTCTTTAAATATTTGTTACCGATGGATTAACACAAAATAATTCTTCCTTGCTAGAATAAGGAATACATTTTATTTACTGGAAAGCTACCAGCTATTTGACTTCGAAATAGTCTGACATCTTGTTAATTTATACCTAATAATGTGGTACAGATAATAAAGAATAATTTATATTTTAGCAATAGCCTCATCATCTCTAGACTCTACGCTAATGATCTGGGAGCTCACCAGTGGCATCAGAGTTCATGAGATAGAGATGGGCGGCACAGATGTATGGAAGGTGGCTTTTTCACCAAGTGGCACGCAGGTAGTGTCCGGCAGCCATACCGGCAAGCTCACTGTGTATGGAATAGTGGAAAATAAAGTACAATCAGTGTTGGATACTAGAGGGAAGTTTGCTTTGTGTGTTGCTTGGGTAAGTTTTAATTTTTGAAGTCAACGCTTTTTAGCAGCAAAACAAACAAAACAAAACCTGGCTGGGTTTGTTGTGGGCTTCTTCTCAGTGCAGGGCGCATTAGAACCCTTGTAACCTTTTAAGTTGACTTGTAGTTATCACCATACATATACAACAAATTAATATCATATTGACGTTTTACTGTACCTTAGGCCTATGTGAAATAAAAATATTTTGAGGTTTTTTTTTGAACAGCATTGGGAATTTTTGAGATGGGTAAAAACCATTGAACTCGTTATCATAACGTAATTGACACTTCCACTGTTTAATGGAAGCAGGTGTTTTTTGCAGAAATCGATTTTATCTGTAGTCTGTTGATTCATAACAATTTTTTTTGGACACACATTTATTGTGTAAGTCATTTCTCAAGAACAGTATGGATGTTAGTAGGATATCCCAGGATTCCTAGCAGGCTAGCTTAGAATTTCATTATGTGCCTCATCTAAATTGGCCTTGTCTGGGGGAAGGAATCGGCCATGTTACTGTTCTACCAGCAAAAACGTATCGCCAAGCAATTTAACGTTCCGTTGCGATGCTGTGTAGCATTTTAAGGGGGGGTTATTTACCTCTATACTTCTTTATACATTGTTGACCATATTCCGAAACTTGGAAGTTTCAAAATTTGGTCAGCAATGTCTAGCTCAAATTTGCTAATGTCTTGCTTTTGCTATATCAGGCCAATATAATATTATTGGTCGAAAATACGTCTGAACTTAACCCACAAAGATCGTTTCGACTCTATTGCAATGTATGTTGCTGCACTTATCATATGTTGGACAAATTCGTGCCAACGTCGCTTACCAACAACCGACAATCGATGGTTGTCGCTGGACAAGCGGTCTACAACTGAAGCGCTGGTGGTCGCTGGACAAGCGGCCTAAAGTAGCTTCTACACAATGGCGTATGCTGGCCCACTGCAGGCCATTGCCATTGTGTACAGGGGGAAATGGTATGCAATGGCGGACAATGGTCAACGATGGCGCGCGATCGGGAAGTAGTCGGTTTTTGGCGCACACTTCAAAGGAATCGTGGCGTTGCGTGGTCTGTGGTGTTCACACAATGGCCCATTGCTCAGTTCGCCACCGCTGAACAGTGCATTCTTTTGTTGCGACCACTTCCAGTATACCTACCTACTTGTACACACTTCAATTAGTGATCGCCGAAAATGTCATTATCGTGGAGCAACGGTGAATGGTCAGCATCCACCATCGCCTTTTGCGCCATTTTTTTAACCGACACACACCGACCGACAGGTACACACTGATACTGTACTACTGATGTGGTACTGTACTTATAAGTAGTAAATAAGTAAATAGCCGCGGCCGTAACTACTTCCACGTCCACCGCAAGTGCCTCACCGAGCAGCAATGAGCCATGCGCCATTGTGTGAACACCAAGTGATCGTGGCCTACAGTTGTGCGTTGCAAAGCATGGCTCATCACAAGCCATTGTGTAGAAGCGACTTTAGAAGACAAAATGTTTCAGAGTAACAACGGTCAATACATAGCGAGCGGCGCGGTGGACGGCGCCGTGCACGTGTTCAACGTGGCGCAGGGCAAGCTCGTGCACACGATCGACGCGCACGCGCACCTCGTGCGAAGCGTGGACTTCTCACCCAACTCTCAGCTGCTTCTCACCGCCTCCAACGACGGATTTGTGAAGATATTTGACGTGTAAGTAAGCGAATTCCCCCTTTGAGTTTTTGAATAAATTCTATGTTATTTGTCATCATTCCGCACGATTTTTTCATCAACCTACTTTTCCATAACTCCATAAAGTTTACGATCAAAGGTCTGAAATGATAGATAGAATTTTCTTATAATTATTCTGGACTCACACAGACACAAACAACCAACATTAGTATTTCTTTTGAACAATAGATCAACATAAGTATTCTTTTTGAACAGTGCAAGTAGCAATGATAGATAGAATTTCCTTGTAATTATTCTGGACTCGCAAAGACACAACATTAGTATTCTTTTTGAACAATAGATCAACATAAGTATTCTTTTTGAACAGTGCAAGTGGCAACGATAGATAGAATTTCCTTATAATTATTCTTGACTCGCAGACACAACATTAGTATTCTTTTTGAACAAAAGATCAACATAAGTATTCTTTTTGAACAGTGCAAGTAGCAACGATAGATAGAATTTCCGTATAATTATTCTGGACTCCCGACACAACATTAGTATTCTTTTTGAACAATAGATCAACATAAGTATTCTTTTTGAACATTGCAAGTAGCAACGATAGATAGAATTTCCGTATAATTATTCTGGACTCCCGACACAACATTAGTATTCTTTTTGAACAATAGATCAACATAAGTATCCTTTTTGAACACTGCAAGTAGCGACGATAGATAGAATTTCCTTATAATTATTCTGGACTCGCAAAGTCACACACAACCAACATTGGTATTCTTTTGACGTGACAACGTCTTATAAATCGATAGAGCCGGTTGCACGCACGAAAAAACATGACTCATCCGGCGTTACCTCGCTCATGCGGCGTTACCGGCGTTACCTCGCGAGCGCGGAACGAGCGACAAAGAAGACGTTGTCACGTTCAACTATCGTCAGTAAACCGACTTTACAGGCAACCCATTTTTGAACAACAGATCAACATAAGTATTCTTTTTGAACAGTGCAAGTGGCAAAGATAAACAGAATTTCCTTATAATTACTCTAGACTCACAAAGTCACACACAACCAACATTAGTATTCTTTTTGAACAACAGATCAACATAAGTATTCTTTTTGAACAGTGCAAGCGGCAAAGATAAACAGAATTTCCTTATAATTACTCTAGACTCACAAAGTCACACACAACCAACATTAGTATTCTTTTTGAACAATTGATCAACATAAGTGTTCTTTTTGAACAGTGCAAGTAGCAACGGTACATATAATTTCCATAATTCTGGACTCACTAAGACACAAACAACCAACTTAACATAAGTATTCTTTTTGAATAGTGCAAGTAACAACGATAGACAGAATTTCCATATAGTAATTCTGGAGTCTGGATACACAAAGACACAAACAACCAACATCAGTTATGAACAACAGATCAACACAACATAAGTATTATTTTTGAACAGTGCAAGTGGCAATGAGCTAAACAGGCTCTCGTTCAAGTGTTGGGTGTTGAGCGCTCGCTTCTCGCCCGACGGCGCGCGGCTCGCGGCGGCGGCGGCCGACGGCTCCGTCGTCGTGGCGCTGCTCAACGAACTCAAGCTGCTCAAGAAGTTCAAAGAGCACAGCGATACCGTGAGTTTATGTTTATATTAGCGTTCCATGCGACCACTGCAAGTAGCAACGAAAATAATTGGTGAAGTGCGAGTCGGGCTCGCACACTGAGGGTTGCGTACTATCAAGGCCAATTTCAACCATAACACCCACTAAATTCAAAAAGTCGCGTTTGTTGTATGGGAGATAAGAGAAATATTTATTTAATTATTAATCTTTTAGTATTTGCGGATATAGCGGCGACAGAAATACATCATCTGTAAAATTTCAAATGTCCAACTATCAAGCGCCTGGTCACAGACGGACGTACCTACCGACGAACAGCGAAGTCTTAGTAACAAGGTCCCGTTTTACCGACTGGGTACGGAACCCTAAAAAGCGCTCTTTCAAGTATTAAACGCTTGTTTCTCCTCCGACGGCAACGCTTGGGGAGTTCCTGTATTAAATAGTAATATGTAGTAAATAGTAAAATAGTAATAATGGTTTTCAAACGTTGCTAGCTCCCTAGCAACGTTTGAAAAGTAAGAATTTTAGGAGAGCTGATTTTGTGATATGTCGTCCTTCTTGCACTTTCGGTTAGAGTCTGGGCCATCTGGCTGCCGGTAGCCGTTGCGTTCATTAATGCGCATCCTACGTCTGTCTAGGTGTTGCAGCTTACGCCTCCATAATGTTTATACCAATGTAAAATGTAATGTTCATATAAAAACATATATGTTTTTACGTCATCATAAATGGTACAAGTGCGCCTAAAATAATTTAAGGGCAATTAATAGCCCCGACAACATTGGTATAAACATTTTGGAAGCGTAAGCTGCACATAGGATGCGCACTAATAAACGCAACGGCTACCGGCAGCCAGATGGCCCAGACTCTAACCGAAAGTGCTAGAAAGACGACATATCACAAAATCAACTCTCCTAAAATTCTTTCTCGAAAACGTTGCAAGCTCCTATACCATAAGCAAAGAAGCCGTCGCTGTTATCAGTATACGATATATTACGAAAGTCTCAATCTTTTGTTTCAGGTATGGGACGTGAAATTCAACGCTGAAGGCAATAAACTGTTGTCTGTTGGTAAAGATAAAATGTTAAATATTTACGAATGTCCTGTGCCTGTTAAACAAAAATGAAAATAAAATCACTTATTTAATCACCTTTTTTCTAGGTTAGATCGTCCAAGCCTTTTTTATATCTTTGAGTTAAATAGTTGTTCGTGGGTATCACCTCTCGATACTGAGATCTCGCTGTATATTCATAAAGCTTTTGCCCTCGTTCTCGAATGGATTGATACTCACGCATGATTACCCGGGATATAAATGAAAATGAAAATATTTATTTTTCACATAGGCCTAAATAACAGGCTCTTATGAAAAGTCAAAACTCTACCGCCAGGTTCGGAAAGCAGGTTTGCACCGAGAAGAACTGGCAAGAAACTCGGCACTTGCTCTTTTCAAAAATGTCATTGTTATAATACAAGATTTCTTATAGATTATGAAAAATTATAACATATTTTTAAGATATCTCGTGAGGAGATGGAAGCATATTTCTATCATTCCAAGAATCATTGTCGTTAAGAAATTCTTCAATGGTATAGTAACCATGATTAATTAAATGTTTCTTGACAGTGTCTTTAAACCTGTGCAAAGGTAAGTCCAAAACAGACTTCGGAATCATATTGTAGAAGCGTACACTCAACCCCACAAATGACCTCTGTACCTTACGCAAACGGTGTGGCACTATAACTAACTTATGTCCTCCATTTCTAATTGGACGATTACTTATATCTATCCGTTGCTTATAATTATTAATATTTTGACGAACAAATAGTAAGCAATTATAAATGTATTGAGATGCCACTGTAAGAATACCTATTTCTTTAAATTTTTGGCGAAGAGATTCGCGTGGCTTCATTTTGTATATGGCTCTAATTGCTCTCTTTTGTAATACAAATATGGTTTGAATATCAGCAGCTTTGCCCCACAATAGAATACCATAGGACATAACACTGTGGAAATAGGCATAATAAACAAGCTTGGCTGTATCAATGTCTGTAAATTGCCTAATTTTTCTCACAGCATAGGCAGCTGAACTAAGTTTACCTGCCAAAGTCTCAATATGAGCGCCCCATTGTAATTTATTGTCTAAGGTCACCCCCAGAAATACAGTAGAGTTTTCCATTTTTAGTATTTCTCCATTCACAATCACCTTTTTGTTGCTAACTATATTTCTTAGGTTTGGTAGTGCAAACTCAATGCACTTAGTCTTTTTTGAATTTAAAAGTAAATTGTTAACTGTGAACCAGTGCGATACGTGCGCAATAGCAGAATTTACATCGTCAAAATTGTCTTTACTTTTATCTGTTTTAAAAACGAGAGAAGTGTCATCAGCAAACAATACTATTTCGCAAATACCGTCTACATGGTGCGGTAAATCATTTATATACACTAAAAACAGAAAAGGGCCCAAAATTGAACCCTGTGGCACACCCATTTTGGGGGAACAACCCTGCGACTTTGTGTCATTTATGCATACCCTTTGTGTTCGATCACTCAGATAAGAGGCAACGAAATCAAGAGCTCTGTCTCTGATACCGTAGTGGCTAAGTTTAAATAGTAGCGTCTGATGTTCGACGCAATCAAAAGCTTTGGACAGGTCACAGAAGACTCCTATGGCATTCTGAGACTGTTCCCAGGCATCATAGATATGGCTTAAAAGCTTGGCACCAGCATCGGTGGTATTCCTACCTTTAGTAAAGCCATACTGCTCGGAGTGAAGAATTTTGTTGGAATTAAAATGACTTAGAAGTTGGTCAAGTATGATTTTTTCAAATATCTTACTAAGAGTTGGTAAAATTGAAATAGGCCTATAATTATTAACGTCCTGCCTATCTCCAGACTTAAATAGCGGTATCAGTTTACTATGTTTCATTAAATTTGGAAACGTTCCTAGGTCGACACATTGGTTGAATATTACAGCCATATAAGGGGCAATAGTGTCGATAATGTTGAAAATAACTTGCACAGACATTCCCCAAAGGTCGCCAGTTCTTTTAATTTTTATGAATCGGCAGGTTTTTTTAATGTCTGCTGCAGTGATATGTTCAAAATTAAATAAGACAGTGCATTCTTTTACGTTGTCTCTTAAGAGTTTTTGGGCTGTTGTTGGCGAGGACTTAAGAGAATCCGTCAACAAAACAGGAACATTCTGGAAATAGTTTTCAAAGGTATTCGCGATTTCTAAATCTGATGTTAATTTACTACCATTGGCAACTATTTCAATCTTTGGGTTACGCGATTTGGTTTTTCCTGCCTGTTTGTTAACTATATTCCATGTGGTTCTTATTTTGTTATCAGATTGGGTAATTTTTTCTTTAATATGTAGCGATTTTGCTTGAATGCAAACATTTTTGAAAATTTTTGAATAAGTTTTAACCCGTTCTAGAAAACTTGCAGTTTGATTAAATTGTCTTTCTTCATAAAGCTCATACAACTTTTTTCGACTTTTATGGATCCCAATAGTTGCCCAATCGCTGAATTTTAATTTATTATTCATAATGTCTATATTTTTCGTTTTAAAAATATTTTTAAATTCCGTATCTACAGATTTGAATAGGGTTCTGTAAATACTATCAGGATGTCCATGTTCAAAGACTAGGGCAGGAACTGTAGTAGAAATTTTATCTTTAAACCGCATTAATTTATCTTTTGTTATAGGTCTGCATTTAACTATTTGCTTGAGTTTAACAATACTATTCAAAACATAAATTTGTTGACCACAGTGATCAGACCTAAGCTTACTTATTATAGCCTTATCTAAAATCTCACAGTTGCAAAATATATTATCAATGCAGGAGGCTGAGGTTTGTGTTACTCTAGTGGGTTCCCTAAATACATTATTTAGATTAAAGCATTTAAATAAATTGAGTAACTGGACACTATTTGAATTACTCAATAAAATATCAACATTAAAATCCCCACATACTAATATTTTTTTAGTTGAAACTGACAATCGTTTGAGTACTTCCTCCATTATATCCTCAAAATGTTTGAGGTCACCTGAGGGGGGTCGGTAAACGCATACTACAATATATCTATCCATCTCAACACAAGACAGTTCAGCAATGCGTTCCCTGGAAAGACTGACAATATCTTTTCGTTCTTTACAATTCAGGTTGTCCCTTGTTATAATCAAAGACCCTCCCCGGATTGCTGTCCTTCTTGAGAACGCACTTGACAATGTGTAATTGTTAAAGTGTATTAGCATTTGGCTTTGATTAAGCCAATGCTCAGTAATACAAAGAATGTCAATATCACATTGATGAATAAACATTTCTATTTCATGTTCCTTGCCGGGTAAGCCCTGAATATTCTGATGGACTAAACAAATTTTACAGAGCTTATCCTTTGTCGTCCTATTTAGTTTAAATTATTTTGGTCACAATTTACAATAGTAGAATTACTATTAATTGAAGTAAAAATAGGTAAATTAGTATTATTACTAATTATGTCAATATTACTATTTGTACAACATGTACCGAAGTCAACTGGTTTCGTGCTAAATATAGCAGAGTCCACAATATTACAAGCTACAAGAGTAGCTATTCGTTTTTTATAAGTAAAAGGTAAGTACATTGTACCTTCTGTCATTGGAATTCTATTTACAAATTTATTTAAATCAAAAATATGGAAATTGTCCCTATGACTAAACGCTAAATTATACAAAGCTGCATTGAGTTTGTATGCCTGCTCATTTTGCTTTTGGGTCAGGTGATCTGAGTATGGAAATGTACATATTATAAATTTGCACCCAGACTTCCTTTGCAATGTAATCATATGCTCAAAACTTTTTATCATTAATTTCTTAGTAATATTTATGCTGTCTCCTATCATTAAGACAATAGTCGAAAGTGAGTCTATAAGGTTTGCTGGAATATGTTCAATTAAGAATTCAAAAGAGGCCCCAGGGTAACATAAGTTAATAACTTTTTGGTTTAAATTATTGCTTAATAAGTAACCGAACTTTTTGCCTATATTATCTGATACAACAAAAGTTTTCCGCTGCAGAGTGTGAGATATTTTGCTACTATCACTGTTGTTACTACAATTTTTAGTACTACTTAAGCATTCAGGACTACTGCTTAGACATTGATCCTCCGCTGTACCCACCATTTGTAGTTTATCCGAGCACTGACTGGTTGGCAACTGATCAGCAGTTCGGGTGTAATCCTGGATCTGCTTTTGTGAAAGCTCATACTGAGCAGATAGAGATTCCAGCGATTTTTGTAGATTTTCAATTTGACCATTGAGGCTGCTCATATGAGATTCATATTTTCTCCTATTGTCATCCGCCACCATGTGATAGTTGTTTAATTTTTTCAAAAGCTGGCAAGCAAATTTCAAAAGCAAATTATTTGACACCAGTCAAGTCGGAATGTATCACATCACACCGGTGTCAATTCTATTGCGGATACATAATCTCTAACACACCGGTGTCAATTCTATTGCGGATACATAATCTCTAAACTCAACTAATTTGACGTGTCTAAAACACAGTCACAAGAGAGCATTTTGAAAAGATTTTTTCAAGGAAATGCTTCCAATTACGAGTACTTTAGTGATTTCGCACATCAGAATTGGGCACATTATCACACTTCACACCAAATTATAAAGGCGAAGGTACTGTGTGAGTGTTATTTCCTGTGTGTCCTTCACTTTTTCTTCACGCCGCAACTATACTGAACCGATTAGGCTGAAATCGCATTAACATTATAAAGAAGAAAGCTAGTGTGTAAACGTGTATTTTTGTTATTCCTTCACGCCGCAACTATACTAAACCGATTTCGCTGTAAAGTGAAGATAGATTATATTCCGGATTAACACATAGGTATACCTACCACTTTTTATACCGGAAAAATCCATGGTTCCCATCTGTGAAAGCCCAAAATTCACGCAACGTGGGGCTGAGTACAACAAAGCGCAGATTTGGGCACCGTGTTGAGCTCCACACTTTGTCCGTATCATTGGAAGCGGCACAACACTAACCACAAAATACCTTAGGATGTTTTAGTGTTAACCCTACATAAAGGTCCATGTTCTTCAAAAATGTTACTAGGGACGCATAAAGGTTGCAGATTAGCTGTTGCAAGCAACAAGTAAGTATCGATCGCGGCTGTGTACAAAGCAAGGAAGCCGCCCCGCCCTCGCCGGTACGGTAAGCCGCAGGGTTTCTTGATTAATTTTTGGCCGTAAGAGGATTTCGTCTATTATACGAGGACGACGGACGCCGCGCGCTGGTATAATCCTGCCAAAGTGTGAGATCAGATTGGTATGTTATTTTTGCGTATTGACTCCTGGTTTATCTATTTAAATATTTATTCGGTAAACCAGCAGCTCTATAGCCATCCGTCCTATCAATGTGTTTTTTTTATTATGGCTATTGCATCGCTTTCGAATGAAAATCAAACTCGCTAATTATATCGCTTGATTTTTCATTTGATTTCATATAGGTTATGAAAATCGAGCTTAGCACGGTCGCGGAGCACGAAGAATTTCGTACATTAACCTGTTACTACCTGTCTCTGTCACTCCCGCGTCAAAATAATACGATCACGCTCGCACAGGACGGGGTCATTGCATCTGTGCGACCGTGCTATATATGTCTGTCTGACTAGTGACAAACGATTGGCTCAGGTCTGGTCTGGTTGGAGGCTTCGGCCGTGGCTAGTTACCACCCAACTAGCAAAGACGCCGCCAAGAAGCTATTTAGCGTTCCGGGGCGATGCTTGTGAAGCCGTTGGGGTAAATTTACTTACCCTTCCAAGTTAGTACGATAACAGCTTAGGCTGCATCATCACTTACCATCAGGTGAGATCGCAGTCAAGTACTAACTTGTATAGAGTAAAAAACACTTACATTTCGAGGTTTGGGGTTCAAGTCCCAGCACGCACCATCTCTTGAAAGGTGCAGGATTTGAGGACACTGGCAACTACAAATGTCACTTGTTTAACATTGAAGGAAAACATTGTGAGAAAACTTACATTGCGTAGCGCTTGATAGATGGTAGTTCTCCGTATAATGTTTTCAAATGTTTCAAAGACAAGCCCTCTTCTTCCCATAGCCAAGTGAACCTATTGGTCATGTTATAGGGATTGAATTACGAGCTAGGGCACCAGTTGGGTAGTTGGGTACTATATACCCTTGGCGTTTTCCTGGATATTTTTAAAGATGTGTGAAGCTTGCCAACCCGCAATTTACCAGTGTAATTTGCTATGGCCAAATTCTATGAAGAGACCAGTGTCTTACGTATGAATGTTTTTAGAGTCATTTAGTCAAAATATGATGACTATACCTACTATCCAATATCCGTGTTCGATAATAATCTAAACGAATTTCATGAAATACATAGAGTATTAAACACATACATTGCATACAATTTAATATCGAATTATCGAATAGAATGTGCAAATAAATATAATGAAGGCATTTATCGAAAATATTTACATTGGCAGCGAAGTGAATCGGTATAAGCTTAATTTGCGGGGAATTATGCGGCGGGGCCCGCCGGGAAATCAACTTTACATTCAATTTGCTCGCGGCACAGATAAAAAGCAATCTCTTCATTTTTAACCTGCCGCGGCCGTTGCCGTGGTGAGGCTCCGTAGCGCCCTCTGCCACGGCGCCTCTGATAATATGAAACTGGTAATTATTACAGTTACAAATTGGTAATTTTCTCGACATTCGAAGGAAACAGGCGGACGGTTGAGAACGCACCATAGGGGTTCAATTTTTACCATTTAAGACACAGAACCCTGCCCCTAGATTGTATAAAAGAAACGTATTCATCGTTATCGTAATCGTCTACAAAGCCCGCTGACCAGTTCATTGTTTTACGTCAGCCAATCGGGAGGCAGAATTTGATAACGATTGCGATAACTATGAATACGTTTTTCTTACGAAATCAGACCCCTGATATTGATAATAATTATAGTAGTGTTATTATCTCGCTGCAGACTCGGTCATAAATCATTCGAGTATTTAGGTACACAGACCGTTTAACTAAGTGCAGTGCAAGGCTGAAGATACAACAATTTGATGTACACACCTACCTACCTAGAATTGGAAAATTTTGAAACGCCAATATTGCACAACTTTTGGTCTTTTGTTCTCAACTCACTATATAAATAACTAGCTTTGCCGCGGCTCCGCCCTCGTGAATATTTGGGCTTTTCCCGTTTAAACTATGTACTTTCAGTCGGTATAGACAGTAGAGATATTTCAATCCAAGATGAAGCGCCCCACTCTGTCAAACTCCATACAAATCGAATAAAACATAAGCGATTTTGACAGAAGACGGCGCGTCTATGTTGATTGAAATATCTTATACATCTTATACTTACCTATCTACTTACAATTTACATCCTCTGAAACTAGGTAGGTACATAGAAAAGCCCTATCTACGCTAACACTTATCTACCTCTAGCATGCATTTTCTATAGGAAAGCTAGGCAGTGTCGAATCGCGGGGATGCTTATCAGTTATCAATGTTAGTTGACAAGCCGTATTGTCCAGCAGCGAGCGGAGGTATCGTTGTCGTAATCACGGCCGCCGGCAGCTCGATTCAATGAGATGAAATCACTATGTGGCTCTATGAATAATTCAGGTGCGGTCCACCCTGCCTCACCCCGCCACCCCCGCCATATGCCTCCACGGCTAGTCGACGTCATAGATGACTCACCGCTTCCTCGCCGCTGGCTGACGGGCGCCCTCCGGGACCTCACTGGCGGGCACGACCTCGCTGAGCGGCGGGTTGCAAGCATCACCGGATTGACCTTCACTCCGCTGCGCTCGCTGATCGCTCGCGAATTACGCGGGCTCGAATCGCAGCGCGGCGGAGTCACCTATCAAGACGTCACGGACCAGCAATGGTCCCACCCAGTGCCCCGCCTGTAGTTGCAGGCGGCGCTGATACTACTGAAGGGGGCCATCGCCCCGATCAGTTACCCCGGGACCCGCAAGGGTCCGCGTGGACGACCCGGATGTGTGCTGCGCGCTAATAAAGTTGACAGCGGCGTATCTATTGTGTATGGCATCGTTGTTATGATGCTCACTCTAACATACTGCTTTTTTATACAAAAAAATGATGAGACGAGTATCTAAGTCGTTCACCTGATGTCGAGTGATACACCTGCCTATGTCAGATAATACATTGTGTCCCACGGTTTGCCGTTGCAGTACTAATTATGTACCTATACGGCGCACTGCACTGCATCTCATCATCTGAGCCGTCAGTTTTAACTCTCATTTTGTAAGTAATCTCGTCTGTACACAGTGCCCTTCAGAACACGGTAATAAATTACACTGCTCCAGGGTAGAATAACTGACACTGCGGGGATTCCTACCTACCCGTATGGGCAAGAAGAGATATACCTACTTATACCTAAATTCCTTCCTTTTGTCACTACGATATAGAAAATTCAGTCACAAAAACTAGTATGTAAAACATATAAACAAATATTTATTTCTATCTATTTATATCACATCAATAAATTAGTTATCTACAAGTTAACAGTCCAGTTGGCACAGCTTAGTGGTGGTAGGAGATGGCCGGGGAGGAGTATGAGACTTGTGCGAGGGGAGCGGCGTAGGACACGGGACTAGAGTAGGCCACTCTGGCGACGGGCGCGGCGTAGGACACGGGAGCGGAGTAGGCCACTCGGGCGACGGGCGCGGCGGCGTAGGCGAGCCTGGCGGGCGCGGGCGCGGCGTAGGCGAGCCTGGCGGGCGCGGGCGCGGCGACGGGGTGTCCCTCGTAGCGCACGTTGGCGTTGAAGCCGTGCACGGCGTCGGCGGTGTAGTCCACGATGCGCTGCACGCCGTCAGGCTGCACCAGCGAGTAGGAGCCGTGCACGGCGTCTCCGGCGCGCGCCTCCTGCTGCTGCTTCACGTCGCCGGTGTGCGAGTCCTGCACGGAGTACTGGTACTCGTAGTGCGCGGGCGCCTCGGGCTGCGCGTACGCCACGTTGGCGACGGGCACCAGACCGGCGGAGGCCACCGCCATCAAACCGCACAATACGAAGAACTGAAAATCAGATTAAAAACAAATTAATAATCATGTTACTTTCTATTACAATATATTTGCACACCTACAGTAAAATATACAATACAATAATATATAATTTTTGTCTAGGTACCTTAGCTGCCATTGTTGCTGTTACGTTGTCAAAGTTTGACTGTGACTTTCTGTCGCTCACGTATGAATTTATACTAACATTTTTGTGACATGTTACTTGGCCGCGGGCTGTGGAGTGTGCGCCTTGCACTAATTAAAAAGCTACAATTGACGAGGTGAAGGTCACCGATTTATTCGGAATTTATTCGTAAGTAGCTTTTGTAAGTAGATCACCGCGAATCATACGAGTTCGAGCTACCTTACGAGATTACACGAATACCTTGTAAACTTTTAGTCGTATGTGAAATGTCACGTATATAGGTAATATATGACAGTAATTAGTTACCTACCTTATTGCACAATGCATCCATTGTAAGCTCATTATTGACACTGATTTGTATAGTCTGTCCGTCTATATACTACTACCAGTCTTAGGTACTATTGGCATTTGTGTAATAATATTAATGAAGTCGCTCTCATTAATATCTCTAATCTCTGAATTACCTATTACGGATTTAGACTCAACTGATTAGTACCTACCCCAGTTTTACACATTAGTAGGTACCTACTTTGAATAGAAATATAGGTAAGCCGTATACCTACCTAAGGATGTTGAAAAATGGAAATATATTTTTGTAATTTCTTATTATACTCGTGGTCGTGACTTTAAGAATCGGTATAGGTATATGAAGAAGAGTTCGATGTAAGGTGGGTATACCCATTATGTACCCAGTAATACTAAAACAAAGATTTCTACTCGACAATTTCTTTTACCTACATGATGATTCTATTTAGACATTAGGTACAATATAATACACACTAGACAAGTATATACAGCAAGTATATTATGTGGATGCCAATTTATTGTTTAAACTTAAAATATGTTTCCACAAAATACGTATCCTAGTGTTGGACCCTATGAGTGGGTGTACTATTACCCGCTCCGTCGCATAGAAACAGTAATTTTTTTTATTGGTCACAAGATTTTTTAACTTTTTCATTTCCCATCATTATACCCACAGACCAAGGAATAACTTTATTCCATTTTCTGTGACGCTCCCTACCTAGGTACCTTTTATAGATTTAGCAATAGCTAAAGTTCATAAAATATTATACACTCTAATGATCTACGAATAACATATAAAAGCTCTAAGTACTTAGGTAGGTACGCAGCAGTTTGCATATCTTGAAAAGTCAATTCGTACATAGTTGTTTAGTTTAATTTATTTATTCACACTAGCAGGCGACCATGACTTCGTATGTGTTAATTTCTATTTACATAATGTTCAGAGCTTTGCAAGTTTGCAAGCATTCCTGCAAGTTTCGAAACGCAACATACCTACAACTATTTTAGTTCAAATTCCTGTATTGTATAGATATTTCAATCCACGAAGACGCGCCCCACTGTCAAAATCGCTTATGTTTTATGAGATTCATATGGAGTTCGACAGAGTGGGCGCGTCATCGTGGATTACGCGGCTGCATGTTGAGTTTGAGCTCCGCCCTCAGCCCGTATCCGTGGAAGCCGCCGGTATGGCTAACGCATACTTACTGCGGATGGCATGGCAAGGGATTTCAAGTTTTTGCCAATGGACGTTCAAAGTTATTGGCATAGTATGCTCCAAAACTATGCCGCGGGATTGCTTTCGATGTCGCGGCATAATTTTGAAGGATAGCAATAATTTTTGAATTAATGTCGTATACTTCTATACTACTATTATATATTATTTAATACGTTTGAATATCCATTGGTAAAAACTTGAAATCCCTTGCCGTGCCGTCGCGATATGTGTAAGCCCTTAGGCCCACTTGTGCCAAATAGTGGGTTAAAATATTTTACATTTTTAAAACACAATTAACGACTATCATTGGGTTTTTCGTCAATTGCTTGGGTTAGCGTGCTTGTTAACTCAGCTCAGAGTGACGTAAGTAGGCTTTAATAATAAAGGCAAATACCGGTCCAATACCGGGGCAGATAGAACCTGCCCATTATTAGGAAGGACATATTATATTCCATTTATTTAGCAAATAAGATACTAACACTAAAAAGTTTTGTAATAATTACAAACCACTCCATACGTTGGTACTCGTACTTCAAATATTTGAGTCATAATAAATCAATAATATTCAAAGGAACAGAATCAGTTTACAGTTAGACGAATTGATAATTATTAAGATCACAGAAATGGTAGTGATTAAGATTTATAACGCCTCGAGTTAATACGTAGTACCTCGTTGCAAATTGCACATTACGCTAAGTCAGTATTTATTCATAGATCAACCATAACATTAAGTAGATACGAGTTTATTAGTTTAATTTTGTCAGTTGGAAATTTTATTTTTAAACACAGTATCAAATCATAATATGTTGTTAACATCGTCGCTCGCGGATCTATAAACGTCGTCGCTCGCGGACCTCTGTGGTTGTTAATCCAGGAAATCTGCTATTTTATGTATTTCATTTAAATCAGTTTATATTTTGAGTTGTGTTTGAGTAAAAAGATTCTTATAAGTATATTTTTACTCAATCACACAATTAGTAAGTATATTTTACATATACCTATTTAAAAAAATATTTCCATGTAAAGAAACTTTTCATAGGAAAAGAAAACGAAAATGTTAAAACATAAACAAATATTTTATTTCTATCTATTTATATCACATCAATAAATTAGTTATTTACAAGTTAGTCCAGTTGGCATAGCTTAGTGGTGGTAGGAGATGGCCGGGGAGGAGTATGAGACTTGTGCGAGGGGAGCGGCGTAGGACACGGGACTAGAGTAGGCCAGTCTGGCGACGGGCGCGGCGTAGGACACGGGAGCGGAGTAGGCCACTCGGGCGACGGGCGCGGCGGCGTAGGCGAGCCTGGCGGGCGCGGGCGGGGCGTAGGCGAGCCTGGCGGGCGCGGGCGCGGCGACGGGGTGTCCCTCGTAGCGCACGTTGGCGTTGAAGCCGTGCACGGCGTCGGCGGTGTAGTCCACGATGCGCTGCACGCCGTCAGGCTGCACCAGCGAGTAGGAGCCGTGCACGGCGTCTCCGGCGCGCGCCTCCTGCTGCTGCTTCACGTCGCCGGTGTGCGAGTCCTGCACGGAGTACTGGTACTCGTAGTGCGCGGGCGCCTCGGGCTGCGCGTACGCCACGTTGGCGACGGGCACCAGACCGGCGGAGGCCACCGCCACCAAGCCGCACAGTACTAAGAACTGAAAAATAGAACAAAAACTAAATTATGCTAGTAAATAAAAATAATCTACTAAGTGTTGGCACTCAAAAAATATAAAACTATCTCTTCTGTCTGCCCATAATCACTTTACCCACCTTAGCTGCCATTGTTGTTGCTGTTGTGATTGTCGCAGTTTGACTATGATAACATGTGTCCTGCGTCTGTTTTTATACGTGATTTTTATTGCAAAAATTTTTGCGTAGGTAATGACTGAGACATGTATATGGCCGCGAGCTGTAAAGCATTTCTAGGTGAAATGGAGGTCAAATATTTGACTCAAATATTTCATTATATTATTTCTAATAAATAAAATTATATTGTCAGAAACCTATTAATTAATTTCTCCTATATAATAGGTAGGTACCTAATACCTATACGTATTATAGGAATATCAATTCGTGTTACCTACTTAGATTATTATTCGACGGCGCGGTAACGGAGTCTATCGAATTTTAAATCCTAAAAGTAACTTATAGTATACAATGTATTTAGCTGATAATTAACTAAGTTTATGTTTATTATTTTTGTCTACATATTTTTATTGGCTTCTGTGTCACTATTTCATTTTGAAAATCATGATGGCACTGATTTAAATAAGGTCATTAAATAACTTATTTGTATACCTACCTTATACCTATATCCGCTAGTTGGCAGTAAGTAGGTACCTACTTAGCTCGAAAAAATACCTATAAATAATGATTCAATAATGTCGGTAAAAAATCCAGGATCACGATCAAATGTATCCATAGTTATAATTTATTTATCCCTGAAATGTTACTTACCGTTCATTTGCTGCAGCATGCTTATAATAGGTGAATATAGTTTAAGTACTATATTGAAAATATGGTACTCATATACGTGGGGCGCACTAAAAGCTTCCGGAATCAATAATAAAAATATACTATTAATGGTCGAAAATCAATTTATTGTTTCTCAAAATATTCTCCCTTTGCGTCAATGCACTTTTTCATACGATTGAACCAATTTTTAAAACATTTGTGCCACTCCTCCGTGGTGACGTCAGATACGTGTTTTTCATACTCTTCGACAGCCTCTTCTGGTGATGAAAACCGTTGATCGCGTAATTGGTTCTTGATTTTTGGGAACAGATAAAAATCGCACGGTGCTAGGTCAGGACTGTATGCTGGATGACTCATAAGTTGTACGTTTTTCGCCTTCAAAAACTCATTTGTCTGTCTGGCCGTGTGGGAACTTGCATTGTCGTGGTGCAAGATGATACGGCGTTTACCATTATTTTCACGGAGTTTTCCAATAATTTCCGGTAAACAAATGGTCGTGTACCAGTCACTATTCACGGTACGACGATTTTCTAAAGCAACAGTAGCCACGTGTCCAGTTTTATTAAAAAAAGAATCAATCATCCGCTTCGAGGCACTTTTCACGCGCGCTACTTTGGTTGGTTTCGGCTCATCTCTATAGACCCATACGCTCGATTGCTGCTTCGTTTTGGGATCATAGCTATAAATCCATGTTTCGTCATCTGTTACTATGTCCCACACCAAATTTGAAGCCCCTTCGTTGTATCTGGCAAGCATAGCATGGCACCAAGTGATGCGGTCCGTTTTTTGATCTTCGGTCAAATTGTGTGGGATCCATCGAGAACACAGCTTTCTCACACCCAAATGTTTGTGTAGGATTGATTGTATTTGACTCATGCCTATGTCCAATGATGTCCGAATCTCATGGTAGGTCACATGCCTGTCTGTTTCAATCATACGGCGCACAGCATCGATGTTCTTATTATTCACAGCGTTGCACGGGCGACCTTCCCGAATTTTATCATGGAGATTGACACGACCACGTTTGAATTCTGCAAACCAGCTATAAATGGTCGTCTTGCATGGTGCTTCTTCGCCAAAAGCAGATTGAAGCCGAACGAGGCTCCGCTGAGCTGTCAAATTACTCTTAAAATCGTAAAAAATCATGCAGCGAAAATTTTCCCGAGTTAAATCCATTTTATTGTAATCACGCAATTTTTAAAATGACGCCACAATGTGAAAACAATTGACAATCAGATAAAACAAATTGTATTCCACGGCTAAAGAGTTCCATTTTCAAATGTAGTAATATCTAACTTTTTAAATATTGTTTATGTAAGTGGCCAATTCCGGAAACTTTTAGTGTGACCTATGTATATGTTGTAGGTACATCTGGTATGTTGGGTATAAAAAACTTGAAAAATAGGGCAGATGAAGAGAATCATTCTGTTATCTATTTCAAAAGTTTTTAAACATTTTATTGATGATCATTGTTCACATTTAAAATGTGAATTGGAATTCAAAATTTCAAAGAGTTTAACCAGATTTTATAGGCTCTAAAGTCTGAACCATCTCTAAACCGATCAGTATCTGAGAATCTACGCAAATATGGAGTTTGGCAGATCTACGTAATTTTTTAAATTATATCCTCGTGAGAAATTCCTGAAATTCAATTACTATTAGATATGCATCTGCATTCCTGTGTATTGCGCAGGTATACCTGTTTGTTTGTTTGTTTGTTTTTTTTTTACCTTTTGAGGGATACTTACTTTCTGGCTATAGGCAAATGAAGTGGAATCAGCTAATACCGTATATTCCTCAAGACTCCGTTTGCAATAAAAATCCGTGTTCAAAAAACGAGTACCTAGGTAATTTATAAGCTTACTTACTTAAATCGTGTATCAGGCGTTATTTTTATAATTTTTGCACGTAGCGGATTATAGCAAGACAAATAAACCACACGATAACAACCGCACAGACACTCACTAAAAATTTTTTGTGAATATTTTTAGAGTGTACTGTGTGGAACTTGAACAAAGTTTGCCTTGCTTGTGTTGATTTATGTTGGCTCTGATGTGTTGCTGATGTTAATTTTAAGCCCATAAGTTCATTTATGTTATTTGCACCTTATTATCACTCTTTTGCTTTAGACCGCGCAAAGTGTAAAGGTCTATCTAAGCAGGAAAGAAGAATCGACATTACTCTTAGAATACCTACCTGATTGGAAAGAATCGAGTGTAAAAGAAAACAATGACTAAACGCTATAGTAGGCATGTACATTACACATGACAGTTTTTCTTCGTGCAATGCTTTTAGCTGATATATCTGAAAAACTGGTTATTGACACATGCCCTGCCATCCAGAAATCTCTCTGGCTGGTTTTCTATGAACAAGGTCAGGCGCTCATATCGGATGCAAAACTCGTTGACGCATAGGCCTCGGCCCTCGGCTTATATCAGAGAGACAGAATCAAGGCTGGCAGCTGCAGCTGAGACTGCCAAATCTGCTAAGCGTCGCAAGTATATCTGCCGCTTCATTGTAGAGTTAAATATTTGTACCGTTTGACATTTAGACCCTGAAGTCATAAAGCCATCGTCCCAAACAAGAATAACTTTTGTTGCATTTATGAAATACGAAATTGGATAAAAACGACATAGTAAATCTTAAACAAACAATTTATTTGTAACTATTCATATCAGATTAATAAATTAACAAAATTTATTTACACATTCTACGGGGGTACCGATTTATTTGGTAGTTTAGTGGTGGTAGGAAATGGCGGGGGAAGAGAAGGAGACTTGAGTAAGGGGAGAAGCGTATGTGGCGTATTTTTGTACGGGGGCAGCGTACGCTACTTTGGTGACAGGAGAGGCGTAGGAAATGGGAGAGGAGTAGGCAACTCTGGCGACAGGCGCGGCGTGGTAGGATACAGGAGTGGCATGGTAGGATACAGGAGCGGCATGGTAGGATACAGGCGCGGCGTAGGCGACCTTAGCGACGGGAGCGGTGGCGTACGCTAGCTTGGCTACGGGAGCCGCGTAGGCGACTTTAGCGGGAGCGGGAGCGGCGATGGGGTGTCCCTCGTAGCGCACTACGGCGTTGAATCCCTGCTCCTTGCTCGAAGTGTATTCCACGATGCGATGAACACCGTCGGGTTGCACCAAGGAGTACGATCCGTGCACGTCGTCACCGGCGCGGGCTTCCTGCTGCTGTTTGATGTCGCCGGTTTGTTCATCGTGCACGGAGTATTGGAATTCGTAGTGTGCGGGCGCTTCAGGTTCGGCGTAGGCCACCTTTGCGATGGGAACTAGGGGCACGGCTGTAGCGGCCACTGCCAGGGAAAGAACGACGATGAACTGTAAATAAAATTAATTTCAATTAAGTTAGGTATTAAAAACATTGCAAATCCTTATGGTACCTATAATTTTTTAAAATTGAACACTAGATAAAAAAAATCGAACAAATTCACCAATGTATTTGAAATTCTAATAGGTACCTAATCGATGTGTTACAGAAATTGTGATGTGCTACGTCTCTTCCAAATTACGTATTTTGATAAAATTTCTTACCTTAGCTACCATTGTTACTGTTATGGTTGTCGAAATGAGACTATGCTTTCTGGTTCGGGACCCTTGATATTTATACATGAATAACCGTAAGCTTTTTGGGCATGGTGACATTCAGGGCCCGCCGGCTACAGAGCATGAGCTAATTAAAGCTACAGGTTAACCGAGGTGAAGGCCGCCGCATGGTAAGAAGTTACCTACCTACCTTTATTACAGTCAATAATGAGTAACCTACGTCTCGATGTAAGTGACATACCCTAGCACTTTTGTTGCCATGTACCTAATAAATAACTTACTATACAAATTAACCTTGTCACCTACAAATTAATACTAAAATATTTGATTTTTAAAGCTTCCATCTGTAAAGAGTCTGGTGCGATATTGATAAGCGAAAAGGTCAAACTGGTAGAGCAAGTAGCGTAAAAATGCACCGGTTTCCGATTCATTGCAACACGACCGAGGCACTTTATTGTTTCGATGTAGGTAGGTATTTTACTTTTGGTAAAGATAAATGGAGAAAAAAAAAATTATATGCCTTTTCATAATATGTACCTAGGTACTTATCTGTTCAGTAACAATACTTAAATATCCTTGTTAAAGACCGTTTTTAGGCAGGTTATAGGTAGGTATGTTATGGAAGTCGGGGCGTCAAAGTGCATGCTTTCGCGATCCTTTGGTGCCCCATCTGGGACGCAGGCGGCTCCGCTGGGTTTTAGTGGGTATTCTGACTCAGTCAGCGAGTCCCACATACCCGGCCGGAGACTGCGCGGTTTTGACCCGCTCAGTCTACGGACGGGATGCGTAAACGCATTTCCCAGCGACAAAAAAAAAAAAAAAGGTATGTTATGGAAAGATTAACAAAGGAATCATTCAAGGATTATACAAAATGGATTAGCCAACCCCCGCGTCTTTTAATTAATAATTTGAAAAAAGTTTGAAGTCGGAACTGAGTAGGTAGGTACCTACTTACTGTAAATAGTACACGTGTCTTCTACAAAATGTACTGAAAGAAAGAGGCGGGTAGGTACTTCCGTACTTAGAATTTAGATACTTCTGCATATTCTTCGATATGCTACTGCACTGCATATTCTAAGATAATTATTATGTGACCTTTAGAAAAGAGTCAGGACCGAAGGTTTTATTTAAAGGTTCACATTTATCGGCACTACAAAGTAACTTACCTAAAAAAATATGAATCAAGTTTATCAAGTCAGCCAGCATACTTTGACCCACTGCTTTCTATCATCTACCTACTGTGACTGGTTCGCACGTTGCAGAAAAACCGGATCTGGGTATAGTGGTTTTTGAATGGAAATTAAGACTGGGACCTTGGCCCAAAAGCGTTGGGTGTGGTTGAAGTTCGCGCTGTTAATGCGTACAACACGTCTTGATAAGAATGCACGTCTGATTGATAGTGTTTAATATTATGAAATTTTGCCAATTATCGTCATTCTTCGTAGTTTAGACAACAAGCTTTTAATTTATAAGACTAAGTATGCTTAAACCAATTTGGATGTACGGAATACAATTATGGGGAAGTTCCAGTGATTCCAATATATCGATAATACAAAGAACGCAACACCTGATTTTACGACAAATATCTAATGCTCCTTGGTTCATAACCAACAAAGAAATCCAGGAACATCTAAACATAAAAAGCGTTAAGGAAGAAATCAACACTTGTAAAGAAAAGTACCTACAAAGGGAAAATTGAAAATCACCCGAACGAACTTGCGATCAAGCTAATATCATGTGATTACGCAAAAAGACTAAAAAGGAAAAACGTATTTTAAGACATATGAGTAGATGCCCTCAATGGAGGACACACTCGCCAAGTAAAGCGACCCAGAACACATCCGCTTAAAGTTCCCAGAACTGATCGCAGATAAACCAGGAAAAGAAAAAAAAATTCTTCGTTGTTTGAATTAGCTAACAATCGATGTAACAGTTGCTATGTAAAACCTAGGAAATGCATCTTATCCATGGGTACCAAACTTGAATAGGAGCCTGTTAGTGTCTGTCTGTCGCTAAGCCACATCAGAATTTTAAAACAATTGTACTTAAGTGGGGTTCAATTACAAATTTTAGTACCTAAGTACCTACCTATTTACGCTTTTGCGATCTGAGTAAGTGTTTTTTTTTATTTGAAGCTAATAAACTGCTAATATAAGTTTGTTTATTATTCAGTGTCATCGAGCTAGTCTGATACGAGTAATGGTAGAGGAAGATAGCTAAGTAGGTACCTATTATAAGTTGTTGGTGCTGCTAGAACAGCTGCTATACAGAAGATATAACTCCCAAACCGATATAAATTGGATATCCTTGGACATTTATTGCAATAGGTAATGTATAAAGCTTGTAGCTAAAAAATCCTAATGTTTATTTGACAGGTATTACACACAACTTAATTGTAGCTGGATACTTACTCGTGTACTAACACCTAGGTACCTATAATAATTAAAACCAGGGCAAGTTACAAAAGAGTAACTTGTTACTAGGTAGAAGGTATGAGTTTGTACGGCCTCTAGATGTTGTAAGTAGATAATCGCTGGTCAGAAAAGTGTCTGCTATTTGTCTTTACGATCTCCAATAACTGTCCGTGAAAAATGAACCAGTTTTGAGAATTGATAATACAATTTGAGTCTTGCATTACTTGAAACCTCAACAGGTATGAGCCAGGTACTCGTGTAAAAATCCCTTTTAATCTGAAATGATATCCAAATCCTCGAATCGTTAGGCTTTTCAAACCAGTACTAATCGACAGATCTACCGCAAGTTAGTTAGTGCCTAAAAATGAAATTAGGGGATTTATTGAATTTATTTTTGTCTTTCTCACTCTCACGGAGATTTGGTAGGTGCGACATGCAGCGTCGCCGAAGAATATAGCAGAAAAACGACGTTTTACCTAATTACTCAAAAACTAAGCCAGTTATCAAAAATCTGTTCTAAGCGTTTTAGGATATTATTATTACCGATACATTAAAACAAAAATTACAATTACATCCATTGTAGTTTCCGATAAAACATAGAAAAACTGAGATTTTGGAGCAACTTTTGGGAGAACTTTCTATCGAGAAAATTTTATCCAATCGTGTTTCTGCTTCTAAGCGATTTTAGATTAAAGACCCAAAATACATGGCGTGTAAATTTGAAAGTAATTGTCTTTATAGTTTTTGCATAAAACTTCATTCAAAATCACCTAAATACGGCTTGTAGGCCGTTAAGCATGGCGAATTCAACGCCAAGAGTCCAAAATTGGTAGTGTATCTAAGTAACTGAGTTAATACCTAACTTATTACTTATTGATAACCCAAATACTTAGTTCAGATGCAAATGTCATACTTCTTTGTACCAACGACCCATTCAATTTACACATAGGTAGGTACTATCAGTTATTTCCAATCGCTAAACTGATTTAAATATAATAGCATTTCTAGCAAACAATATTTAGGTATACCTACCTACCTACATTATAAAGAGCTTGGCAACAATTCAGCGTTGACATACCTATTTAAGTTTTCTCAAAGATTACAAATATTTTTCGGTACCTATAGATACTTAAATAATTATATATGCGTCTACATAATATATATATATTTAGATAGGTGCTTCCAAACCCATTGATAAATATTGTAATATTTAATTAGATTTTCATTTTATTGATTATTATTATCAATTTAATAAATGTGAAAGTTTGTTACTTTGAATGTTTCTTACTCTATCACACCGTGATCACACCACAACGACTCTATTTAGCTGCTAATGTACCTATACAGCTTATACCTATTCCCGACTCCCGAGTACCTAATTTGAAAAAGGAAACAGAAATGGCATACATGCAGATATTATAATCCCGCGGGCAAAACCGCGGGAAGAACCTAGCTATTTATATTAGGTAAGTACCTATACATACTTATTAGAATTTTAACTAGATAAAAACTTCGACACTAGAGAAATTTTATCAAAAGAAAACCTAACATTTTCCATTGAATTTTAAAATATAAATTTTAATAAGAAATGTAAAATAATTGATTTCGTGGGTTATTTGGACTTGACACAAATAGTGGCAAGGGCTTTAATTCACGAATGTTGTATGATATAACATTCGATCCAGTTTTTGACCCATGCGAATATGTACAGGGTGACCAAGCAGACCATACAAGTACGTTTAATTTTATGAAAGTCATTGAGTTCGTGAATCGTGATTTTCAAAATTTTAAACAACACATGTTCAGGATTTTGTGGTGCTTGGATGTAGCATATCCAATGTAGATTGTCCTTTCATATCTAATTAAATTACAATAAATTATAGATTACTACAGTAATTTGTTGCCAAGGCGGTTCTTTTTTTGGAGTCTGCCTGGATGTGTCCCTACCTACCAAGTACCAGCCTTATGTATACTGCTGCATCAGATATTATGCTGTAAACCGGTAACTGCAGCATTACTGTTTATTTCATTTTGGAGCCGGCGAAATAAAAGTGCATAAGAAGAGACTCATCACTCAAGAAGTGGTATGATCAATGATGAAAGCACAGTGCAGTGCATAGTAGGGTATTTTAGTGGGGACTGGGGAGTGCAATATTAGGTGAACGACCTGCTCGTCGCCATACCATGTTATAAAAAAACAAAGTCAAAATAAACTGACTCATATATAATACTAGCTGTTGCCCGCGGCTCCGCTCGCGTGAATTTAGGTTTTTCACTACTTCTGCGGGAACCATCGCTTTTTCCGGGATAAAAAGTACCATAATGTGTTAATCCAGGTAATAATCCACTAAATATTACAATATGGAGTTTACGTCGCTCCCAATATACAGTGCTTGATGAAGAGTGGTCACAGGAGTTTACGCCGCTCCCAATATACAGTGCTAACGCGTGTACACTTGATGGAGAGTGGTCACAGGAGAATACGCCGCTCCCAAAATAGGTTCAGTGCTAATACCGAGTTTCACGACTCTTTAAACTTCAAAAACACGGGACTTTCATACAAACTCCCTACCCCTATTTCACCCCCTTAGGGAAGGATTTTCTCAAAACCGTTTCTTAGCTGACACCTACCCATTACAAAGAACCTACCTTTCAAATTTCAAGTCAACAGTAACAATATCAAAAAATTTCACATAAAAACTTTCATCCCCTATTTTACCACCCTTAAAGGGGAATTTTCCAAAACGACTTATACAAATTTTTAATATCTGAAGCTGATAACCTGAATGACGATTTTCACGTCTCTAACTTCAAAAACACGGGACTTTCATATAAACTTCCAACCCCTATTTCACCCCCTTAGAGGGGTAGTTTCTCAAAATCGTTTCTTAGCTGACACCTACCCATTACAAAGAACCTACCTTTCAAATTTCAAGTCAACAGTAACAATATTAAAATTTTCACATAAAAACTTTCATCCCCTATTTTACCACCCTTAAAGGGGAATTTTCCAAAACGACTTATACAAATTTTTAATATCTGAAGCTGAAAACCTAAATGACGATTTTCACGTCTCTAACTTCAAAAACACGGGACTTTCATATAAACTTCCAACCCCTATTTCACCCCCTTAGAGGGGTAGTTTCTCAAAATCGTTTCTTAGCTGACACCTACCCGTTACAAAGAACCTACCTTTCAAATTTCAAGTTTGTAGGCTTTATACTTCCTGAGATATCGTGATTAGTCAGTGAGTGAGTGAGTGGTAACTCTCTTTACTATATATATAGCTACTCGTGCTGATTGGCCACTGACTGACTCACTGACTGATTGATCACCTCTCCTGAACAATTTTGTATGAAAAATTTTTTTTTCACGGATGGGGTCGTATAGAAGAGAAAAATTCATTCGGAGGAAAAATACGGAGAGAGCTGGTGATTGAGGATTTCGGAGACGGGTGAAGAGCACGGCCAGGGTATCGAAGATAGGTGGGGGGTGCTCGACCAAATGTCATTTGAAACATCATCCAATTGGCAGCGAGCTGAAAAAAAATTCAAAATGGCGGATTCAAAATGGCCGCCATGCGGATTTCGTCGATATCTCGGAAAGTATAAAAGATGGAAGAACGGTTTCTTGACAAGAAGTGATCAGGACCCGAAGGTCTATTCAATGCACAGAAAAAAAATTAAAAATGGCGGAAAAAAAAATTACCATAGAAAATGTACGGCGAATGTTGAAGAGACTAAAAGTTGGAAGGCAAATAGGCGGGAAGACAGCCCGCGGGCCACATGTGGCCCGCACCCCCACGCACCCTACTATTAATATATATATAGCTGCTTGTGCTGATTCACTCACTGATTGATCACCTCTCCTGAACAATTTTGTATGAAATTTTTTTTTTCAATGACCATTTCGTATATAAGGGAAAAATTCATTCGGAGGAAAAATACGGAGAGAGCTGATGATTGAGGATTTCGGAGACGGGTGAAGAGCACAGCCAAAAGTATCGCAGATAGGTGGGGGGTGCTCGACCAAATGTCATTTGGAACGTCATCCAATTGGCAGTGAGCTGAAAAAAATTTCAAAATGGCGGATTCAAAATGGCCGCCAATTGAATTTCCTCGATATCTCGGAAAGTATAAAAGATGGAAGAACGGTTTCTTGACAAGAGTTGATCAGCACTCAAGAGTCTATTTGATGGATAGAAAAAAAATTCAAAATGGCGGAATTTTATTTTTCTTTAGAAAATGTATGGCGAATGTTGAAGAAGCTAAAAGTTGGAAGGCAATTAGGGGGAAGACAGCACGCGGGCCACATGTGGCCCGCGCCCCCACGCGCCCTACTAGTTAATATATATATAGCTGCTTGTGCTGATTCACTCACTCACTGACTGATTGATCACCTCTCCTGAACAATTTTGTATGAAAAAATTTTTTTTCAATTACCATTTCGTATACAAGGGAAAAATTCATTCGGAGGAAAAATTCGGAGAGAGTTGATGATTGAGGATTTCGAAGACGAGTGAAGAGCACAGCCAAGGGTATTGCAGATAGGTGGGGGGTGCTCGACCAAATGTCATTCGAAACGTCATGCAATTGGCAGTGAGCTGAAAATAAATTCAAAATGGCGGATTCAAAATGGCCGCCATTCGAATTTCGTCAATATCTCGGAAAGTATAAAAGATGGAAGAATGGTTTCTTGACAAGAGTTGATCAGCACCCAAAGGTCTATTCGATGGATAGAGAAAAAATTCAAAATGGTGGACTTTATTTTTTTCATAGAAAATGTATGGCGAATGTTGAAGAGGCTAAAAGTTGGACGGCAATGGGGGGGAAGACAGCACGCGGGCCACATGTGGCCCGCGCTCCCACGCGACCTACTAGTTAATATATATATAGCTGCTTGTGCTGATTCACTGACTCACTCATTGATCACCTCTCCTGAACAATTTTGTATGAAAAAAATTTTTTTCACTATACGTTTCGTATACAGGAGAAAAATTCATTCGGAGGAAAAATACGGAGAGAGCTGATGATTGAGGATTTCGAAGACGGATGAAGAGCACAGCCAAGGGTATTGCAGGTAGGTGGGGGGTGCTCGACCAAACGTCATTTGCAACGTCATGCAATTGGCAGTGAGCTGAAAAAAATTTCAAAATGGCGGATTCAAAATGGCGGCTATTCGAATTTCGTCGATATCTCGGAAAGTATAAAAGATGGAAGAACGGTTTCTTGACAATAAGTGATCAAGGCCCAAAGGTCTACGCGATGGATAGAAAAAAAATTCAAAATGGCGGAATTTATTTTTCCATAGAAAATGTATGGGTAATTTTGAAGGGGGTTTTTATGGGCGGGAAGACAGACCGCGGGCCACATGTGGCCCGCGCCCCCACGCGCCCTACTAGTTACCATATATATAGCTACTCGTGCTGATTCACTGACTCACTGATTGATCACCTCTCCTGAACAATTTTGTATGAAAATTTTTTTTTTCACTATGCGTTTCGTATAGAAGAAAAAAATTCATTCGGAGGAAAAATACGGAGAGAGCTGATGATTGAGGATTTCGAAGACGGGTGAAGAGCACGGCCAGGGTATCGAAGATAGGTGGGGGGTGCTCGACCAAATGTCATTTGAAACGTCATCCAATTGGTAGTGAGCTGAAAAAAAATTCAAAATGGCGGATTCAAAATGGCCGCCATTCGAATTTCGCTAATTTCTCGAAGAGTATAAAAGATGGAAGAACGGTTTCTTGACAAGAAGTGATCAGGCCCCAAAGGTCTATTTGATGGGTAGAAAAAAAATTCAAAATGCCGGAATTTTTTTTTTCATAGAAAATGTATGGGGTATGTTGAATAGAATAACTGTTGCAAGGCAAATAGGGGGAAGACAGCATGCGGGCCACATGTGGCCCGCGCCCCCACGCGCCCTACTAGTTAATATATATATAGCTACTCGTACTGATTCACTGATTGACTGACTCACTGATTGATCACCTCTCCTGAACAATTTTGTATGAAAAAAATTTTTTTCAAGTATGGTGTCGTATAAAAGAAAAAAATTCATTCGGAGGAAAAATACGGAGAGAGCTGATGATTGAGGATTTCGGAGACGGATGAAGAGCACAGCCAGGTTATTGGGGATAGGTGGGGGGTGCTCGACCAAATGTCATTCGAAATGTCATCCAATTGGCAGTGGGCTGAAAAAAATTTCAAAATGGCGGATTCAAAATGGCCGCCATTTGAATTTCCGCTGTATCTCGGAAAGTATAAAAGATGGAAGAACGGTTTCTTAACAAGAGTTCATCAGGACCCGAAGGTCTATTCGATGGATAGAAAAAAAAACAAAATGGCAGAACTTATTTTCCATAGAAAATGTATAGGGAATTTTGAAGGAATTTTTATAGGCGGGAAGACAGCACGCGGGCCACATGTGGCCCGCGCCTCCACGCACCCTACTAGTTACTATATATATAGCTACTCGTGCTGATTGGCCACTCACTGATTGATCACCTCTCCTGAACAATTTTGTATGAAAAAAAATTTTTTCAAGGATGGTGTCGTATAAAAGAAAATAATTCATTCGGAGCAAAAATACGGAGAGAGCTGATGATTGAGGATTTCGAAGACGGGTGAAGAGCACAGCCAAGGGTATTGCAGATAGGTGAGGGGTGCTCGACCAAATGTCATTCGAGACGTCATCCAATTGGCAGTGAGCTGAAAAAAATTTCAAAATGGCGGATTCAAAATGGCCGCCATTCGAATTTCGTAGATATCTCGGAAAGTATAAAAAATGGAGGAACGGTTTCTTGACAAGAAGTGATCAAGACCCGAAGGTCTATTCGATGGACATAAAAAAATTCAAAATGGCGGAATTTATTTTTTCATAGAAAAATGTATGGCGAATGTTGAAGAGACTAAAAGTTGGAACGCAAATAGGGGGAAGACAGCCCGCGGGCCACATATGGCCCGCGCCCCCACGCACCCTGCTAGTTTATATATATAGAAGAAGATAATTATGTAATTAAGTATAAATATGTAATTTTCTAAAATTAAATGTACTTCTGAATCAAACATAATAAAAACACAACTGACTCATGAATTAATTTCATTTAAAGCAGGGTCAGGACACGTTTTTAATACAATATAAGGACTATCCTACATACTGTATCAGCGAAGGGGCACTACTTACTTAACACGGTGCTACGATGAGCATACTGGCTACACTTGCAATAGGTATAAAAAGCTCGGCGTCTGAGTACTAAAACACAATTCGGTCAATAGCTCACCAGTCAACATGTCCGCTGAAGTGAGTTAGCGCAATAGTAAAAATGATTATTAATTTTTATTTGATCTTGATATATCTAATTGAATATTATTTATTAATGGATGTAAACGATATGACATGAATATGATATTGCTTAGAAAATTTTAAAAGCATGATTCCTTTAACTTTTCAGTTCTTAGTACTGTGCGGCTTGGTGGCGGTGGCCTCCGCCGGTCTGGTGCCCGTCGCCAACGTGGCGTACGCGCAGCCTGAGGCGCCCGCGCACTACGAGTACCAGTACTCCGTGCAGGACTCGCACACCGGCGACGTGAAGCAGCAGCAGGAGGCGCGCGCCGGAGACGCCGTGCACGGCTCCTACTCGCTGGTGCAGCCTGACGGCGTGCAGCGCATCGTGGACTACACCGCCGACGCCGTGCACGGCTTCAACGCCAACGTGCGCTACGAGGGACACCCCGTCGCCGCGCCCGCGCCCGCCAGGCTCGCCTACGCCGCGCCCGCGCCCGCCAGGCTCGCCTACGCCGCCGCGCCCGTCGCCCGAGTGGCCTACTCCGCTCCCGTGTCCTACGCCGCGCCCGTCGCCAGAGTGGCCTACTCTAGTCCCGTGTCCTACGCCGCGCCCGTCGCTAAGCTCGCCTACGCCTCGGCTCCAGCCGTCGGCCACGTCTCATACTCTTCACCTATCATCTCATACGCCCACTAGGAATATAAATAATTTAGCTACTATGTTATAAACTATTTATTTTGTTAAATACAAACGCTTAGTCAACTCAACTATCGTTTTATTTGTGGGGTAAAAGAATTGTTCAAGGCGCGAAGCGTATCCGATATCAAAACGCTCCAAACGAAGTTAGGAGGAAGCGTGCGGGTAGTGTCGGGGAATCAATTGAATTACGTAACATTATAAGGCGAGTGCTCTTGTTACTCGGCACGTCCGCGCCCCTCGCCCCAGCCTCCACTGGTGCATTACTCTTGACACCTATTCATTTGGCCAGTTTAGTTTGCTGCAACCATTATAATTAAAGCGGGAGAGCTCTAGCGATGCACCCCTTGTTAAATATAAAAGAACACCTCATGGGGTCTTATACATTGGTCACACTGTCTGCAGGCAAATGTAAGTTGGCAGAAGTGATCGTAATAGTGGTTGTTAGGCTAGAGCGGGGTTCACACGAGTGTGATGTGAATATTTGATTTGGTAAGTTTCATACTCCGACTATTTGCTGACTGAGGGGTTCAATGAAACAACATCAAAGATTGTGTTCGGGAAAAATTCGATTCGCCGACACTTGGCTGATTCTTTTTACGGGTTTTTAAACGTTCAAAAGCTTTTGATGATGTTACGAAAATATAGTTGAGGCAGTTCTAGGTAGGTAGGTATAGATACTACTTAGTAGTTACACTGCCTACCAACAGACATGGATTCTCAATGTGATGCTCTACGGCTTACGGAGGTACCTACGTCACTAATGTTTGAATGTACCTAATAGGTGCAGGGTTGACTTCAAACCTGTCGTCAAAATTGGTAGGTACAAAATTGTACAATACGAAATTGGTTGGAGTACGGAGTATTGGTTGGAGTATTGGTTTGATTGGAATTGTACGAATTGGTTGGAGTTTTCCAATCAAGTGTCGGGATTCAACTGCGTAATTTTGGTCGACGAATTTTCAGTTCAATACTCGTACCCTATGTAGGTATGTTACCTCATTACCTGTTTAAGAATTTAATAAAAGAAAATGTAGAAAATGAAAGAAAACGTAGAAATGTCACAGCAGTGCTGGTAGGTATAACTAGTCACTATGCGTAGCGCAGAATCTTCCGTCAAGCGACTATTTATGCACGTCTTCAATGCATTATACCTACCTACTTATGCATCAATCGACTAATCTAGCGACGCATTATTACGCCTCCAATGATATTATATTTAAAACATTGTACGCGACAGAAAGTTTTGGTAGGTGTCTTTCGATATTTATTTAAAACTCTGGGAAAAATATGGAGTGCGTCAGATTCGTCTCACCTCTGAAGGAAAGGAGGACGATGATGGATGAATATTGAAACGCGTATATTATTGATCACTGTAATAGAAATATACGTTAATAAATAACGCGCGCAAATGTTTTGACGGAGTTTTACAATCCGCCCACAAAGGGTTGTCGCGTTAATCCCGCTATTATCGGATGATGAGCTATTACTCCCCCCTCCCCCCGCCAGTGTTGCCAAATTATCAGAGGTATTATACCGAATGTTACTTTGGTTGATCCGCGGGGAACTGGAATAAAGGGTTGATATCTTAGTAATAACATATTTATGAATGTTATTACTTATTAGGTACTCAATATGTCTATCTAGCGGGTAAAAAATGTAGGTAAGCTTCTGTAATAGCTCAAAAATTTGAATCCCTGTTCCCGTCAGGCTTAGACGATCTACCTGGCATTGTGTCGCGCGCTCTGATTCGAATGGGAAGCCGCGGGTTCGATTCCCGCCGTATTTTATAATTCACAGACAGACTGGAGCATGAGAAAGGACATAGGCCACTTTTTATCTAGGAAATATAAGTAACTGTTCCCAGTGCGATATTTAAAAAGACCCGAAATTTCTACAGTAGGTAATCTATAGGAATAGGGAACGGGAACTTGAAATTCATCGGGGTTTGAAAACCTTTCACGCAGGCAGACTAGCGAGCAAAAGCTAGTCATATTATAATGTACCTAACTATGCTACCGAAAGTGAGTTTTCTTGCCCATCTCACCATTATTGGTATAAAAGAATTACTAAAGTTATGGAGTGCTAGACACACACGCACTCGATTCTCACGCATCATTATTTAGTGATCACATTCGGTCTGCTGCGGATGGTGGCTGCGGCGGAGGCAGGCGGGCTGTCGCAGCGCAGCGAGGGGGCAAGACGGAAGCAATTAGGCAGGACGCCGGCTTCCTGCGCGTAATTGACGTATCTGTGCGCTCGATGTGTTCTGCGATCGACTCGATTGTAAATATTCTAACAAGCGGCTAATTGTGGGACCCTACTCATTTTTTTGGCATCATCAAGCCAATGTTATGAGAGACAAAAGACGCTAAGGCGATAGCGGAAGGTACCTACTTACTTAGGTACTATAACTTCACAGCTTCATGGCTTCATACTTGTCATTTGAGTGTAGGTACCTAGGTACCTATTCCTAGCACAAAGAAGAATGATCAAAGTTGTTATCAAGTTTTCTCATGAACCCAAAATCAAAATATTAAAAAAAAATGTTAATTTGGAGACCATAGTCTATAAAAAATAAAGTTTGGGTTTGAATCAGCTTGATACTGGATTCCGTACATGGTCATTATCCTGTACCTACTATTTAGCTGAAAAGCGGTAGGAAACCTGCATGGAAGAAATATTTTTTAAATTCATGTGATGCTGGCAAACAAAACAATCCGTCGTATAGGTACTTACATATATTTGTTTAATACAAAAGAATGACGAGGTCAGAACGACGTTCACGGTTCACCTGATGTTAAGTGATGTCACTGCCATATTTTAGGGCAGATGTTATTCGCCTCTCGGTCTGAATCAAATCAAAAAAAAATATTTTTGATCTGCCAATTGTCATTTGGTACGGTCATCGAATTCGAAGCTATTGGGCACAAAGCTATACGGGCATTCCTAATGTACTACCCCTTCGCAGAAACTTTGCCGGTGACCGCGGCCCATATTACACGGGTTGCGGAAGTATGAAGTGGGAGGGGAAGTCACCGGCAAAGCTTCTGTGAACGGATTATATGATATATCCTAATATGATGTCAACTAAGAAAAAAGGGAATCAGAACGGGCAGCGCCTATTATCTTACAGGCCCGCCGTGAAGCCCACAGACCAAGGAACAACTTTATATATTGACTGTGTAACCCATGAGTGCGACAGAGTGCGCAACAGGCCTTCTGTTTCCCGATTCTATTACCCCGCGTGCAGCGAGACGTAACTGAATGTAAGTTTGTAAGTTATTGATATTTTAGTGACAACAGGAGCGCGATCAATGTCAATATTTTTTCATCCGCGCCGCGATACGGTCACCCGGAAGCGACCAACAATGGTGCACGGAGAGAACGCCACGTGCCGCCGCGTGCTGCGTATGTATGCATTGCAATTAGCAACCCTCAAACGATATCACTGAAGTTCATTAGGTAATTACTGTGAAAATAGACACAACTATGTTTGTGATGGATTGATGTTGTAATTTGTTGCGCTTTACAATGTGGCTGTTTTGGATGATTCTGATCAAAGTAGCATGCGTGCGAAATTGCTATTATATTAGGTCCTTACATATGAAATTGGCGTTTTGTATGGGAGAAACATAAAGTCGATTTTTTTTAAATATAATATATATATTTAATCAAAGTATGTACCATTGCTATCTATGCACTTTTGCCACCTTATAGGTAGTTCATTGATCCCTTTACTAAAAAAGCCATTCGGACGGGAATCAATAAAATCTTTGAAAGCGCTTTGGACTGCCTCATCGGAGTTAAATTTTTTCCCTTGTAAGAAGTTATCCAAATTTCGAAAAAAATGGTAATCTGTTGGAGCAAGGTCCGGGGAGTACGGTGGATGTCTTAGGCATTCCAATTGAAGCTCCTCTAATTTGGTAGCCGTCTGTTGTGCAGTGTGTGGTCTAGCGTTGTCCTGAAGCAGCAGTGGCCTAGAACGATTGACCAGCCTTGGTTGTTTAACAGCTAGCTTTTCCATCATGGATTGCAGTTGCTGACAATAGGTATCCGCCGTAATCATCTGGCCAGATTTAAGAAAGCTGTAGTGAACGACGCCGGCGCTAGTCCACCAAACGCTCACAAGTAATTTTTTTTGAGTCCATTTTCGTTTGGGGCAGGATTTGGCTGGTTCGCCAGGGTTCAACCATTGCGATGAGCGTTTCCGATTATCATACAGGATCCATTTTTCATCACAAGCAATGATTCGATTTAAAATCCCTTCATTACTGTGCCGGTTGAGTAATGTAACACAGCAGTCTACGCGCGTTTGTCGGTTTGCTGCACTCAATTCATGAGGTACCCACCTTTCAAGCTTTTTCACCTTCCCAATTTGCTTCAAGTGAACTAAAACAGTTTTATCACTAACACCGCAGCCTGCAGCTAGCTCGGACGTGGTTTACGATGGATCCGCTTCCACAATAACCTTCAATTCTTCATTGTCAACTTTGGTCTCCGGCCGTCCACGGGGCTTGTTCTGCAGGTCGAAATTTCCAGAACGAAAACGTTGGAACCAAAAACGCACTGTGTTTTCTTTTGCGACACCCTCACCGTACACATCATTAATCCTTCGAGTCGTTTCTGCAGCACTGGTGCCACGATGGAACGCGTACTCGTAAATAACGCGATATTTCAAGTTTTCCGTTTTGTAAACAGAGTGGCGCAAAAAAAAAACCAAAAGAGAAAAAAACAAATGAATTACGATTTTCAAAACAAAAAAGCATGAGTAAATAGCTGTATAAATTTGAAATTGGAATTTTTAACCAAAGAAGAGATATTTGAGATCAAAGTGGCCAGTACGACAAAACGCCAATTTCATATGTAAGGACCTATTATTTAAATCATACAAAATACAAATCATTTTCATATTATTATGCGTCACTTTTTTAATTTAACATTTTTCGTTTTTTTTTGTTCTTTTTTAGTTCGTGGCGTCACCCAGTCCAAGGCTCCGACTGAAAATCAGCGCTGTGTGCTTAGGTATATGGGGCACACAGCACCATGCTGAGTTGGGGCCTTTTTCCGGGTTGTACCTACCACATTTACAGGCGGTCTCTGGTGCTTCCGTCACTTGGGCACTAATTGGTTTTTGTTGCCCGAGTGGGGGAATCTTCAGGCACCGTTTTAGTGCGTAAGGTGTATTGTTTTGTTACATGTGGCATAATTTTCTTGTGAAATAAAGTTTTCTTTCTTTCTGTTCTTGTTGCTTCGCTCTGAACTTTAAATCGACAAATACCTGTTATCACCATTTATCGATCCTATCAATAGAGCCTATATAAGAATAAAGAATTTTTAATATTTGATTTATTGTGAATATCATGGTTAGATAATATTATTGAATAGTAGCAGGCATACTGGAAAATAATCGAAATTGCTTAGCAATTTCACATTGTGAAGTCAACATCTTCTGAGGATATTCCGGTGTCAGGGCGAAACGTACATCGAGGGTGGTGTTAGAATTTTGTGTGGTGTTGTATGTGGGTGATGGTGGCTTTGCACTTGGCTTTTTACTGCATATTGCAGTAAAAAGCCAAGTGCAAAGTTGAACCATAATTATCTACTGATTCTTATCAGGTAGGTACCTACTAGCGGTTAAAAACTGTTAGGTTCTTCCACACATAACTGGTGTCTGGTTTAATATCGCCTGTGTAGTTACAAGTATTATCAAACAAATTATTTTGCGCAACCCTTCATCAGCCGCGTTGATGACTCTAAACACCCCAGCTTACCGTATTCCCTCGGCATCTGCTTTGCGGAGCGAAATCTATTTAATCGTATCGTATTGCTAATTTCGGTATTAGGCGGTGCGTTCCGTCGCTTATTGAATTATCTATTCCGTTTGCGGGGACTTGCGAGTTGCGTCCCGGGGGTCTTTAGGACCGCTCGCTGCTAGCTCCTCGCCTCCAACCCCCGCTCGTTATCCGCACTGTTAACTTTGGAATACTGATGTGTTTTTTGATATTTGTGTTAGTATAGCTTTTTGAAAGGTTTATTTTGGAAACGAGAGACATACAAAGCCGAAAGGTTTTAAGGTGAGCTAATACCTAACAGGATATGTTGGCAAATACAACTCGTTACTCGGACATCAGTCCAATACAGTCATCACCAAAAAAATACCATCCGTTGAGTTTGTTGTAGGCTTCTTTTAGTGGGACCAACATTATTTTAATTTAAAGTCGATAAATGTTAATTATTATTCTTGCATTTAAATATTTTTGTAAAATTCTATAAGTGCCAATGTAATTAATTATTCCTACCTGAACAACGAAAATTCTATTTCTGATTCTAAATCAATCAAAAAACGTTTAAGATTTACTGATAAGTGCGGAAGCGATGTTGACCATTATCGTCTAAAATAAACAATTACTAACTATTCTACTACTAGCTTCAATTACTAACCTGCAGAAAGACTAGCTTATCACCTATCTATAGAACTTACCTACCACTATGGATCTAATCGCTAAAATGCGTAAATTGACAAGAAATCCTATTCAGAGTTTGCAATACAGACATTTCTATGGTCTCTCGTCCACGTCTCGTTTCCGGATTAAAACGAGCACAGCCACAAAATAATCCAAAGCCGGCCGCGCCCGCGGGGCGAGCTTAAAGAAAACTCATCAAATCATATAAGTCTTCGCTACCACAGTTTTCTAATCCCCCCACAATGGAGTCCTGTTATTAATTTCGTATATCGCTAACAAAAGAGCATGTTGCTACAAATATTCACCGCTCACAAAGACGGCAAAGTAATTAATGTTAGAATCGTATTGGCGGAATCCAGTCGTTAGTGCCCTGGGGAGGGCGACACAATACCGTAGTTAGGGCCGGGGGCCGGGCCCGGGGGGAGGGGGGGACGTATCGGCGGACGTTTAACGAGCAAATTATTTAGTAAATGTTGCCAAATAATAACATTAATGTTGCTACGTGGCTGGGCTGACTCGCGGCTCTAACTGCGCTGCGATTGCGAAAGGTTAATGTGGATAACGCTATCCTGTATCCATAACGTTCCATGAACATCATTTTCACAACCGTACCCGGTCATCACTATTCTCCTCTCAAAATGAGAAAGGATTGGCAAACTTCATATACTAGCCACAAGGCATTATGGTATTCTATGTTCTAACTCTGTCGCTGTTGCTACATCTTTGAACCTTGCTTTCTTATGATGTTTTCTTTTTCAGCTGAAAGTATCTTACTTTATAGGTAGGAAAACTAATATACTACGAATCTCAGAACCTTACGTAACTTAACTATACGTAAGGTTCTGAGATTCGTAGGCCACAGTCGAGACCCTCGAATTCAAGGCCGTGAAGTCCTGATCACTGCTGATAGCAACTACATTTTACGAATTGATATATTTCGTTTTAAATTTACATAAAGTCTAGGACCTGGGCCATATAACATTGCGTTTCTATGCGTGTTCGAAAGAAATTTCAAAAAAAAGGAGATAATCAGGTAACGAGACCTAAATCGAACATGTGACATATCAATTTAGCTTTAATTGTCATACATTTTTTTATTTCGTTCCATTCTACGCCAACATCACGCATAGAAACGCTGCAATATTACGTATGGCTACGACTGCTGTAGGTACTTCTTGAGTATGAGACTTGAGAGAGCTGCGAGGTTGCGAGGTTGAGGTTTCCATCTCAAACAACAAAAATTCAGGAACAAAAGTTCTCGAAAACTGTAACGGAGTGGCTGTAAATTCGCGACCTCGTCCATAAAAGCCTCGCGCCGCGGAAGGAGGGTCTCTCCCCGCGGGGCGGTCGGCCAATGAGGCGCTGTGCAGCGAGCACACTCCATTGCGCCGCTACCAGCCACGCACCAGCCCCTGTGCCCTGAATGACGCGTAATTGAGCGGCTACAACCAGTGTTGTCAGGGACGAAGCTCGAATTGCTGTCCTCGTACGGAAAACAGACCTCTCCATTGCGCTACCACAGAAATAAATTGGTCGAATGCGTGTAGGTACAAAACCGCACTAAGATTTCTTTACAAACTGAAATGGAAATGGTTTTAGGACTCCGTACCCAAAGGCTAAAAAACGGGATCCTAAGACTCCGCGGTTCTTACCTTATCTCTTGAAACGTGAAAGTCACACACTTGAATTATGTATTCCTGCTACCGCTATAGCAACAAATACCTACTTAAGTACTAAAAAGAGAAAAAAAATACAACAAACGTGATTTTTTGCCGTTTTTAATGCTACGGAACCCTACGTATTCCGATTTGCATTTGCCCGGTTTTTTTTTATGTTGCTTATTAAACAATTTAGGGTCGTGACTTTTGACCGGAACGATTTTAATTCAGTACCTACGTAGATACCTAATATTTCATCCCTTTTAAAAATTGCTGCTGCAAAGAAAATTCTGCTGGAGGCCGTAGATTTTAGTCATACTTATTACCCCAAAAGAAGGCAACTAGCCTAACAATGGCAACACTGCTCCAGTCTCCGCATCCTCGACAGTGGACTCCTCGTCAGCCCAGCGAAGCGACACCTCATTATGATAATTATCGACTAAACGCTCGCGAATTAATGGTTTTATCGATGTTTTCTGCTTCGGTGCGTCGGTTTTGTCGAGCCCCCACTTGAATTAGGACCATTGTCAGTAACACAGTGTGTGGTTACTTTTGGTAATTGATTTGATTGAGTAGGTACCAAGCCTCGAGGATCTCTGGAGGCCCATCTCGATGGAAATGTGCGAATACTTTATAGCTCTTTTTAATTTTTGAAGTGAAAGGTTATTTAGGCGTGTTGAGCATTTTTTGAGATGGGGAAAAACCACAAAAAACTTTGAATTCGCGACAGTTTAATATGTAGTAGGTACCTATATAGTCTGCTTTTCACATCTGTCGGAACCTTTTTACCTTTTCTTCCTTCCTCCTTGTTGTTTGTAACTCCTTATTGGATTTGTTTCTGTCTATAGTCGTATAGGTATTGTTAAGAGCTGGGGGTCGAGATTGGAAGAATACACGAGTCGATGGGTTGAGGCCTTTATTTAACGGTTGATTTAGCGCACCGTACAAACCTCCGCGTGCCTCGGAGCACTCGAGGACTACTCAATCCACGAAAACACTGTCTCTGGTCTCTCGAACGTTCATTACTAGTCCATTTTTCACTTTTATTTTTAATATCGCATTTTTCACTCTAACTTTTTTGTATACACAACACCATGACAACCATAAAAACCCAACATGTCTAAATTTCAAACATCTAATTTATTTTTCTATTATTCTGCTAGCGATCGAAAAGTTCTCTTTAAACTGTCATATTTCAACATAAAGCTAGAAGCGCACGATTAATTTCCTAATATTTGCCTTAGTCCGTGACACTGCCCCCTCCTAAGACATGCTCGTCTCGAGCATCGTTATCTCCGTGGTATCTAGCTAAACGATCTATATGGACAATTTTTGCTGGACTTCTTGGCGTGCGTTGTATCCGAAAGGTAACATCGTTGATTTTAGTAATCACCTTATAAGGACCTTCCCAGCTTCGTTGTAGCTTGGGAGATCTTCCTTTTCTTCTTACAGGATTGTGCAACCATACTAGCGACCCTTCCTCAAAACACGAATTGGTCGCCTTCCGATCATAACGTGTCTTCATGCGTTCACTAGCCTGAAGACCTGCGGCCCTTATTTGTTCATGCACATCCAACATCTTAGTCCGCAAATCATTAGCGTAGTCGGTGACATTTCTAGGCGTGTCTGGAGGACAACCGCTCAGCAGATCAGCTGGTAGTCTTAACTCTCTTCCAAAGTTTGCAAATGCGGGGGTTACTGTGATGCTTTCATGAATAGCAGTGCGATATGACAGTAGAAATAGTGGTATATATTCGTCCCAATCATTCTGATGGCCGTCCACTACTTTAGCAAGGTGCCTTTCCAAGGTCTGGTTAAACCTCTCCACCATTCCATCTGATTGTGGGTGATACGGGGTGGTCCGAGTTTTATGTATACCCATTATCTTACAAACTTCTTGAAATACCTGTGATTCGAAGTTCCGCCCCTGATCACTATGGATTTCCAGTGGGGCTCCAAATCTACAGAAGACTTCATTGACCAACTTATTAGCCACAGTGATTGCTTCTTGATTCGGAATGGCAAACACCTCGGGCCATTTCGTAAAGTAATCCATTACCACAAGGATGTACCGATTGCCCAACTTTGTGATCGGAAATGGCCCTGCTACATCCAGAGCGATTCTTTCCCACGGAGCTCCAATATTGTATAGCCTCATTGCCCCCTTGCTTCTAGTCTGCGGCCCTTTGACAGATGCACAGCTTACACATTTTCGACACCAATTTTCGACATCTTCACGACAATGTAACCAATAAAATCGATCTCGAATCTTAGTAAGTGTTCGTTTAACCCCCAAATGTCCACCGGATGCACCGTCATGATAAGCGCGCAGCACTTCTTTTACTTTTACTCTGGGGACGACTATTTGCAAATGACAATAATTGTTCATGCGCGTAGTCTCCCATTTTCTACATAATACTCCATTATGTAAAGTCAAGCTCTTCCATTGCGCCCAAAGACTTTTTGTGCCTGTGCTATATTGTGCTACATCAGACCATTCAGGTTTCGAAGTACCATTCCGCAACCATTCCAGGATTGGACGAATATCTCCGTCATCCTCTTGCGCCTTTTTCATGGCGTCATCGCTCCACTGGTCATCGACCGAATCCGTCCGAATAACTTTCACAGGTACTACTTCCTTTGCCTCCTGTCTTTGACAGTGTTTACAATTCTCAGCACATGGTCGTCGAGACAAAGCATCGGCATTACCATGACTTCTTCCTTCACGATGTTCTATCTCAAAATCGAATTCTTGCAACTGCTCAATCCATCTCGCTACTTGTCCCTCTGGGTTCCGGAATTCTAATAACCACTTCAAGGCAGCGTGGTCAGTCCTCACCAAAAATTTACGACCAATGAGATATTTCTTGAAGTGCTGTAAAGTCTTTACTACAGCAAGTAATTCTCTCCGAGTAACGCAATAATTTTTCTCCGTATTGGATAGTGACTTACTAAAGTAGGCGATCACATTCTCTTGATTATTCTTTTGCTGGGACAACACTCCTCCAATTGCCTTATTGCTCGCGTCAGCATCAACTATGAATTTCCCCTCTGGGTCAGGGTATCCAAGAATTGGTGCCTCACAAAGATGTTTCTTCAGTTTCTCAAAAGCTTGTTGGCAATCTTCGTCCCATATAAAGGGCCTTTTTTCCTCAGTAAGGCGATGCAAAGGCTTAGCTATATCGGAGAACCCCTTCACAAATCGACGATAATAAGAGCATAGTCCTAAAAATGCTCTAACCTGTGTCTTATCCTTTGGATCAGGCCAGTCCTTGACAGCACTAATTTTAGCTGGATCCGTTGCAATTCCATCTTTCGATATGACATGTCCCAAATAACCCACTTGATGCCTGAAGAGTAAGCACTTCTTTGCACTTAACTTCAAATTAGCTCCACGTAATTTATTGAAAACTGCTTCGAGTTTCTTAAGATGATCTTCAAAGTCGCGGCCCACAATAATTATGTCATCCAAGTAAACAAGGCAAGCCTCTCCCAATAATCCAGCCAGTACTTGCTCCATCAATCTCTCGAACGTGGCTGGTGCATTACATAGCCCAAAAGGCATAACTTTAAATTGCCACAACCCCTTTCCGGTTGAAAATGCTGTCTTTTCTTTATCTGCTGGATCTAAGTCTACTTGCCAATAACCACTTTTCAAATCAAGTGTTGAAAACCACTTCATACCGCTCAAGGTATCCAATGTGTCATCAATTCGCGGTAAAGGATAGCTGTCTTTCTTAGTGACGTCGTTCAATCGGCGGTAATCGATGCAAAATCTCAATGATCCATCTTTCTTCTTCACCAGTACTACTGGAGAGCACCAAGGACTCGCAGAGTGTTCAATGACATCATTTTTCTGCATGTCTTGAATCATGTCCTCTACTTCTTTATCTTTTGCAAGTGGTATGCGTCTTGGTCGCTGACGGATTGGCATAACATCTCCGGTATTAATTTTATGCTTCACCACACCAGTTCTTCCAATATCACCATCATGTTTTGAGAACAAATCAGAAAAGTGGGTTAACAGATCTTCGACTTTCTTTCTTTGAAGCGTAGTAAGATGATCTTTACAACCTTCTATGAGTTTCGTTACTTGATCATCTTCCCTATTCCACGTCGTTCGACTTTCTTCACAATTCCTTAGAAAACTTATTTCTTCACAGGTGCCTACTAGGTCACCTTTTTGAATAATCTGGGGAGAATTACATGGATTGAATACTGGGATCATTGAAACTCGAGTTCTTCCTACAACAACTCTTGCGGGAATCCATGAATGTCCATGTCCACGATGTTCAATAATTGCGCATCTTCTTGGTCTTCGGATGTTTTCGGAAGGTAACGTCACAGGAACTAATGTTTGGGATCTTGGGAAAAGGGTTGTATTCTTCAAACAGTAAACTTTCCCATAATTTCCACCCTTTATTGGAATTTCTTGGTTTCCACACCTAAGCACTCCATACTTAATGTCAATTCTACATTGATGGTTTCGAAGAAAATCTAGACCAATAATGCAGTCATCAACGATATCTGCTAGTATTGCTCTTTGCCAATAGACCCTGTCTCCAATTTTAATGGCGACGTTCACTTCCCCCCAGACAGGTACGCGCTGGCCGGTGGCTGTCGTAAGATTGATGTTTCCTTTCTCCTGTAAATTACATTTGTCAATATACTTCCCTTGTTGATGTTTAATGACTGTCCGTGATGCTCCAGTATCCAGGGTAAGTTGACATGCTACCCCATTAATGGCTCCATCTATCACCAAGCTGTTTCCATCTTCTATCTGTTTCAATGCAATATTAAATGGGGTTGTGATTCCTCCTGAATTAGAAACCGTTGCGTCCACTTGGCTTATACTGGTCACTCGTTCCCTCCTGGGACAGCTGCTCTGCAGGTGTCCTCGCTCTCCGCATCCATAGCAGGTTGGGTTAAATATACGCCGCTGCGTCCAATTCCTATCTGTTGTAGCCATTTCTCTCAACTTTAGGGTTTTTGAGTCATATCGCACAGCCTCCACCTCTAGGGCATGAGCTACAGCCTCCTTCAGGCTGATGTGGTGTTTCAAGCGGACGGTAGCTCTAACCTCTGAATCTCGAATTCCATCCACAAAGGCTTGCAACAACATCGTCTCTACAGTGGATGGTGAAGATTTGTAAGCCTTCCGCACGAGTCTCTCAACTTCCACTGACCATTGCTGTAAGCTTTCATTAGTTTGCTGAACACGGTCCCTGAGTTGAGCCCTATAAACGTGTTCGAGATGGCTATCACCATATCGAGATTCCAAAGCATTAAGAAGTTCGTCACATGTAACCTTATTTTCATTGACACACAACGCTTCCAACACAGTTAATGCTTCATCACGGAGTGCAATCGTAAGGGCAGACTGCGCTTCATCATCCGTCCAACGACTTGTTCTCTTGACGGTCTCGAATTGAAACTTGAAAGCCGCCCAAGATGATTTGCCGTCGAAATGTGGTAACTTAAAAAGCTTTGCCGGTGTCATACCTTCTGAACTACGCGATGCTCCTCTGTGCGTTTCAAGGAAATCAACTCTCCGCTTTATGTTCAATAACTGCGAGTCATGCTCCTGCAAGGTTAAATCTTGTTTTTCGGAAGACTCCTTCATTCGCCATACTTCCTTCTCCATCAGCTCTACCTTCTGCGTGATCTGTTGCAGCGCAGCTAGTATGTCCTTGTGAAATCTCTCATGAAAAGCACGTAACTGTTCCTCGAGACGCGCACTGGCCTGTTCTTGCACATGTGACTGTTCTTGTATCTTAACGGTCATCTGTTCTAACAGCGTGTTTACATCCGCCGCTGGCATTTGATGTGTGACAGGGTTGCGCTCAGAAGTACTTGCAACTGAGTCTTCTCGCTCTCGCGCTTCGGACATGGCACGCGTAGTAACGCCCTCCTTCTCGACTCTGGGCACCAATGGCATCTTCCAATCCCACTTCTGACACCAATGTTAAGAGCTGGGGGTCGAGATTGGAAGAATACACGAGTCGATGGGTTGAGGCCTTTATTTAACGGTTGATTTAGCGCACCGTACAAACCTCCGCGTGCCTCGGAGCACTCGAGGACTACTCAATCCACGAAAACACTGTCTCTGGTCTCTCGAACGTTCATTACTAGTCCATTTTTCACTTTTATTTTTAATATCGCATTTTTCACTCTAACTTTTTTGTATACACAACACCATGACAACCATAAAAACCCAACATGTCTAAATTTCAAACATCTAATTTATTTTTCTATTATTCTGCTAGCGATCGAAAAGTTCTCTTTAAACTGTCATATTTCAACATAAAGCTAGAAGCGCACGATTAATTTCCTAATATTTGCCTTAGTCCGTGACAGTATCATAGGTACCTTCCTGTATTTAAGAATATTTTATAGTAATTGTGGTTTCCATCAACATTAAGGTATTATTCAAAGCTCATAGGAGCTCATAGAATTAATCGGCACGGTCTTGTAAGCTATATTCTATCAGTCTCTAGTATCTACCTACTTATCTATGTAAAATTGCACACTTTAAATAATCGCATTTTGCAATATAAGGAACCTACAAAAAAACTAATAAGTTTTAAGTAGCTATACCTTTTTAGTCTACGATCTTGGAAAATGAATAAAAAATATAAAACTTCTCTTCTACTTTTGTTAAACAGAATTTATGTAAAATACAAAATTGAGTTATTTGAGTGAAAACGTTTGGAGACAGAGTGCACGCTTTAATTACTCGCAGCGCAGTGGTCTACACACTTAGTTCCCAGTGCTGGCGTGAAACAGCATAATGTATTCACGTTGCGAACTCTTTATTTCACATAGGCGTAACGTACAGGCTCTTGTAAAACGTCAATATAATGATGATAATGATAACTACAAGTCGACTTAAAACTAAGTGTACGAGGGTTCAAACGCGCCCTGCACTAATAGAAAATATAAAACGTCTCTTATTCTACTTCTGTTAAACAGAATTGTAAAATACAAAATTGAGTTATTTGAGTGAAAACGTTTAGAGACGGAGAGCACGCTTTAATTACTCGCAGCGCAGTGGTCTAAACACTTAGTTCCCAGTGCTGGCGTGAAACATGCGTGAAACAGCATAATGTATTCACGGTGCGAACTCTCCTTGTCTCTGAAGTTCGCGAGATTCGCCGCCGCTTCGTTATCCCGCCCTTCCCCTGTGTCTGTGCGATAAATATATTCAGAAAAGCTGAAAATCGAACGAGTAGTTATGACGCATGTTTCATATTTCTGACTTTTGTATGTCTCTAGCTTTGAGGGAAGTCGCTTTGAGGAGCAAGCTTTGCACTAAATTTTAAGCCTTTTAGGAAGAAAATACGGTAAGTATTTTCTTACTTCTTACTTTTAACTTTTATTGAGATTTTAATACTATGAAGGGCAGCCATACCTATATCTGAAGAAGAGACTTGCAGAAGAGATTTGATTGCAGTCAAAGTAAACATAGGTAGGTATACTAAGTTATACAAGGTGGAGATTTGGGAGGCTGCCGTCACGGCTAGTTACCAGCTACCACTGTATCAGCAAAACACCGCCAAGGGATTTAGCGTTCCGGTGAGATGCTGTGTAGCAATCGTTATGCGTTATTATCCTCTTCCTATTTAGTACAACTTCTAAGCTTATACAACGACGCAATACAACGATGAAGCGTTATGCAACTATGTTTATATGCGAGAGGCTCAAAACTCGGGCGAACCGCCCGCGGCTGCCATGATAAATGTAAATGCGGGTAATTGTTTTCGCCCCTTCCCCTGACGTGTGAACTTGACTGTACCAACTGTGCCCACTCGGTGGTTAACTTGCTTGTATGAAAATGCAAATGATGCAATGAAGGCATTTGGATGACTACCCACAAGATAGCCCTATTAACGTGTATAAGCAATAACATTAAATTGCACAGTGGAGAGGAAAATCTAGTAAATAAAATTGAGCATCACCCAAACATCGCTAGTAACTTTAGTAACACAACCACCAACAACCAATCGGTGCCTACGTGTAAGTTACTATAATCCCTACAAGAATTAACCAATTAGTGCTTTCGCGCCTCGACCGATGCAAGCTTTAACCACAACCAGTGCCTCAGATGTAATTTCAGTGATGCTATAAAATATATTTTTGCCTAATCGCACAGCAAGAGATTAAAAGGGTACAAAACCAAAACAATACTTACCTTCTAATTCTTAAAACTTGAGTGATAAAGAATAGATATAATAATAGATTAATAATTATAATTATTAATTAATTAATAATTAATTAATAATAGATATAATAATACCTAATAGATTCATAAATATATGTGTGTTAAACATTATGTATATTACTGATAATATCAGTTCCCATAACACGGTCTATCGCTTACAGTGATAAAGATCTCTTCACTCCCAGGCAGTGTCTTTCCTGCCACTTACAACCCGGGTGCCTTCAAATCAAGAGTGAATATAGGCATCTTCTAGGCAAGCGCGTTCCACCTTAGAATGTATCATCACTTTCCATCAGGTGTGATCACAGTCAAGCGCTAGCCTATATAGTGTAAAAAAAAAACTCTACACATCTACATGGATCGACTTATCTACATGGATTTAGATTGAGTACATAACCACATAAACGTTGCACATTTTTCCTGCTTACATTTCCCGAAAACATCAATTTTCAGAGCAAAATGAAATAGGTGCTCCTGCAGTCTCGTAAGATAGTCGTCTCTCAAACTGTCGGCTCCAATGTAGTTTACGAGCTATGCGTTGCTATCATCTTGCCAGCCGAAATGCTCTTTATTCTCGACTTGACAAGAAACACATTCCTCTGCCACATCGCAGTACCTGGGGGCGACTATCGTTCCCGTAATATTTTTCACTATAATACAAAAGTATAAAGTTACTCCATACAATATCAAGTCGAGACGATATGGAAGAGTCTAATTGAAAATCTTTCGAGTTGCGGTTGTGTCAAGCTGGATACGACGAATTGAGAAAACTCTCTGTTAGCGGAAGCGTTTCCTAAGATCAAAAAATCCTCATTAGAATATAGAATCTCGTGTAGCCCCTGTCAAAGAACCCTTTGTCTTTCATGAAAACACAATACTGATTGAGCAAATTCAAAGCAGGCAGTGTAACTTAGCGCCTTTGATTTGAAGTTGAGTTTTCCGACCATGAAATAATTTGTTTTCGAATGTACTTTCGAATGTAAGTAAGTATTTTCCTCAAACCTTTTGTCGAGAGGATTGAATTGAAGTCGTCCGCAAAAATATAATTGATCGCAAATAAAAATAACATTAGGCTTAATACCTTCGTAAGTATTTTATATTTCCAGAGCCTTATTTACATACCTACAGATATCTTTATAAAAATCTTGCAAACCCTTGTACAAACAGCTCTAAAGAGTTGCATGATTATTTAACTAATTATTTAGATAAAGTTTTAATTTTTTAATTTCACCCATTTAACTTTGTGATTCATGATTGTACTTATACCTAGATTTGTAAAACGCCTTTTTCCAAATAAAACTAGGGTACAGATTTTATGAAAGAGATCACCGTAAACTTTAGAATTAGTCAGTTAGGTAAGTATAAGGTAGGTATAATTCCTTAAATACGTGTCATCATTATAGGTATCATATCATTTTCTTAGTTGGTATCAACATGGAATATTTTTCATTATGTAGGTAACTTATTAAGTACTAAACTATATTTCATTTTTCTATTAAACCTACACTGAAGTTGCTTTTAAACCTACATTTATTATTTATAACCATTGAGTAACAATAGGCCTAAGGGACTAAAACTTTTTAATAATAATACCAAGGATCCTTTTAATAATATCTTTTTAATAATAATAATATATTGAGTAACTATAACTATATATCCCTCTTTACAACACTTGACCGGATACGTTATGATCGGAACAGATTTCGCTACCTAACCGAGATTATCATGCGTGGGACTTGCAAATAGAACCTTTGTGTTACATAGGTGGGCATTATCGAAGCGTTCAGAATTTAAATAACCTGACAATAGTTGTTAACGCTCCACTAATCCCAGATTAAGATCGTATCGGGCCAGGACACGATAAACACTTCACGCAAACACAATTCACCTTTCATGAACAGTTACTTGGAGAGGCGAAAAAATAAGCAAAAAAGCATCAACTGACCAATAGGTACTTACCATCATGTGACGGACGTCGCGACAGGCACTCGCCCGAGTGTGCATTGTGCTCAAAATACAGTTATTGTTGGCAAAATAAATGCATTGTTGAGGTGTAAAATTCTTGAGCAAAAACTGAACTAACAATGGGTTCTAATTGAATTAAAGTACGTACAGTTTGAAATGTTGTTCCGATGTGTACTTGGAGTTTGAGTGTGGGTGGACAGGCGCCTTGCAGATGGACCAAGGTCTGCCCCACTTCCTGAAGGTTTGAGTAGGCTTAATATTATGAAAGTTGTTCGGTTGTAAAGAAGTACGAGTAGGTGTCTAAACCTATATATCTATCCATGTTGAGAGGAATAGAAAATTTAGTTGATAAGACTAAAAATGATACCTAAAAATCTATACGTATTCATGAAAATTAAATTTTTTACAGGCTCTCATGAAAATTGAAAACATTACTTCACCCTTCGGAAATGATAGTTTTTTGTGCATCGATAATATAGATTGTGCCACTGATCAAAACTTTGAAAAAATAATAATTTGAAAATAGAAATATCAAAAACGGAAATCCGCTGGACACAGTAGCCAGAAGATAATTGCAAATGATTTTTTGTGCTCAAAATTTTTGTAACAAAGCGCTCCCAAGGGTTGAGAATTGAGATTTAAGCTGTTTAAATATTTACGAAGTATTTACGTATTGACAAAACAAAATGGTCGACAATGGCTTTCACGCTTTGTTGGGTGGCTGCGAATGTTTTCGATCGTGAATAATCTAATGGCCACTCGAAAGCTTCCGCGATGACATTAGGGTTGGGGTGCGGGTAAAATGAAAAGCATTTTCAGCTTTTGGTAGGTAGATACGTATCTCCTGCTAGAGGAGACCGTTATAGTACTCATGAAGGATGTTTCCTGATTCCTGAGTTATATACACATAAACACTGTATTATATTCTTCGAAAAAATACGGTTTAAGTATGTCTCTATATGTTGGTATCTATTCAACCTTAGATAGCGCTAGTATGTACCTACCTATATCTTGATCTTTGCATACTTTTAGAAAATTATAGAAATGGTAAAAATATACTTATTCCCTGATTCTGAGAATTAAAGGTTACATCTCATTATAATAGCACAGAATAAGTACCTAGTTAATATAAGTGCTAGTCACAGGTGCTAACTGGTTTTTCTTTTCATCACGCAGCAATAATAATAGTAGGTACGTATATGAACGATGGAACAATGTTAGATTTTGCAATTATATAAAATTATTAGTTAAAGCTCTCTAGCCTTTTTCGAAAAATTGCAGAAATTTCTGCGGTTTATATAAAATTATTAAAAAGCTACACAAACGAAATACATATATTACCTATGGTTTGGTGGAATCTGTAAATTATGTACCTACCTACCTCGAAATCTACGAAAACCTAACTACCTACCAGCTATTATTTAATATGTAAGTACTATTATTAAAATTTAGTTCGAATTAGTCCTCGTAAGTACCTACTTACTCTAAAAACTGGTAACTATGTAGGTATAGATACCTCTAAAAGCTGTCTCGGGAATTTGTAGCTCGATTAGTAAGTACCTATCTACGTCTGTAAATCAAATCCTACGAAGAAGCCTTTGATGTCGATACAAAATACACGAATAGATGTACAAATAGACTGTTTTGGAGTCTGTTTGAGGGGGTCTTTGGCAGGGTGGAGGGGGATGGGGGAAGGCAGGCGGTTAATTAAGAGTCGCTTCTCCCGTCTGAGCTCTATCTCGTACCTACACTACGCTAATACTCGTACTGATGAAATCCAATGCGGCAGTTCTATGGTACTATTACCGTATGTATTGTACATAGACGCAATGTGTGTTAAATGAGATATTCTAAAAAATAAAAAAAGACGTGTGGCACTCGGAGACTGCCGCGGTAAAGCTATTGCGTATAGCTGTTTTTATCAACTTATGCAATTATAATTATACAACCAATGCCACCTAGAGACGAGTTGCTGAACTAAAGAGACAAGCGTGATATTTGAAAAAGTCATTAAAAGTTCTGCTATTCATCGATAGATGGCAAAACTAAAAAGTGTTAGGTTATTTTCGTTACGAAATTTCTGGATTCGGTCTCCACGCTTAAGGCCCGCTATAGAAGCTATGCAATAGCTTAAAAATACAATTTTTCTATTAAAATATTCGATACCGATTTTCCCATATCTACCTCTAACTTCAAGTAGGTAACTAAAGTTGACCAAAGTGATTGTGTAGCTGTAGATAATGGTATCAAAAATAACATATAACAAGAATATATTTTATACAATAAGCATTTTATAATAAGATTATAAGCATTCTTAAAACTAAATATTGTCACCAACATAATGACCACTTGAAAATCGCATGGCCAATAAAAGTGGTTCGGAGAAACCAAAACCGTGACCCAAAAAAAGTTCAAGATGTATCAAGCATTGCGACACTTGAACAATCTCAATTTTATTAGAACGAGATATTACAGATCCAAGTTATATAATAGGTACTCAAAAATAGATCATAAATGTATGTAATTTAGGGTTCATATTTGCGTACATCTTACATCTTATTGTAAAGGCTGTAACACAATACCCCAAGCGCCTATCCCATTCATGTTCCCCATGCGAGTTGGAACGTTTATTCATTCCCGTTGACACTTTTATACAGTGACGATTAACAGGGACAAACGAAATTAGAACCCAATAATATTATTACGTTTTTTCCCCCGACCTCGACAAAGAGGTCCCTTTTCTTGTGACTTAATATTTAGAATAGTACTATTTCTCTCGGATTACCACCTACGTATTTGTGTAAACACAATAAATATTTTTTAGTCTCACACTGATCTCCTTAAATGCAGTAGATTATAGATAGTTAAGTTGCAGATACAAGTTGAGATAGGGAAATGACAGGGTAAAATATTATTATTCAGATCGTTTGGACTACGGTTTGAAGGAAAAATTGTAAATTGAGTTGAGAAAATTTTCTAGAAGCTGCCACATGTTTAAATGAGAGTCTAGCCCAAATTTCAACAAGCTGCAAGCATTTTATTAATCGATTGATGTAGGTAGGTAGGTACCTACTTACGCAATGTTGAAATTGGTGAAAATTTTAACTTCGATTACAATAAAGGAAATTGTCTAATTTGTTCGAAATTACTATCTTCATTCATATTCGGCAGTTTTAGTGCTGTTAAAAGTTTCACTTACACACACAGTATACTTATATTTTTAACCATCATTGAAATGAAATAAAATTTTATTTGAAATGAAATTTATTTTTGAAATGAAATTTATTTTTATTTTGTTTCAATTACAAAAAGTCTTAATTTAATAGATCGATGATTCTTTGTATCATTTTGTAGCATTGTAATCTTTTTTGGCCTTATTTTAAGATTTAAAATTGACTGTACAACCATTTTTTTGTAAACGCTGATTGATTACAAATAAATAAATAAAAAAGCCTCTCTTTTATCTACAAGAGAAAACAGCGCTACGTAAAATCAATTTTACCATAATATTATTTACTTCTATTTTTGAAGTGTGACTTTTTTTTACATAGGTGTCGCGGAATGAAAAGGTTCGTCATAGTGTCGATATTCGTTTGCACTAGTACTCTAGTACTGCAAGAGTCCATTATGCCAACATTCCAGTGCAAGAAACAGCGCTGCTAACATTTGAATAAATATGACGTTTGCTATCGAATAAGGTTTTGCTTGTTTTTTCTATCCCGTCAATGTATTAAACCAAACATAATACCAAAATGTATTAAAACCTTACTAAAACCTTAGTTATTTAGGAGAAATTATGATATTTTGAAATTATGACATTGACTGATTGACAATAGTTTTAACAGAAATAATAATGTCAGGTTGAATTAACAAGAAGGTTGCAGTTTATCCATAATAATCTGCAGAGATGCCGAATCGACTACCGGTATATCCAAGTGTTGAAGTGTTTGTATGAAAACGCCACTATGTCAGTCCGTATCCAAGACCAAGCTACGAGACCAATCCAACTGCAGCGAGGAGTGCGACAGGGGGACGTCATCTCTCCAAAGTTGTTTACCGCGGCGTTGGAGGACGTCTTTAAGCTACTGGATTGGAACGGATGTGGCATCAACATCAACGGCGAGTACATCACTCACTTGCGATTTGCCGACGATATAGTCGTCATGGCAGAGACCCTGGAGGATCTCAACACAATGCTCAACGACCTCAGCAGGGTTTCTCAACAAGTTGGACTCAAAATGAACATGAGCAAGACAAAGATTATGTCGAATACTCATGTTTCGCTCCAACCAGTGGTTGTTGAAAACTCTGCACTCGAAATTGTTGACGAGTACATATACCTTGGACAAACAATACAATTAGGTAGGTCCAATTTCGAGAAAGAGGTGAACCGCCGAATCCAACTCGGCTGGGCAGCGTTCGGGAAACTCCGCGATGTCTTCTCGTCCAACATCCCTCAGTGCCTGAAGACCAAAGTCTTCGAACAGTGCGTGTTGCCAGTGATAACCTATGGATCAGAGACTTGGTCGCTAACTATGGGCCTCATAAGAAGGCTCAGGGTCACTCAGCGAGCGATGGAGAGAGCTATGCTCGGAGTATCTTTGCGCGATCGAATCAGAAATGAGGAGATCCGCAAAAGAACCAAAGTAACCGACATAGCTCAACGTGTCGCAAAGCTGAAGTGGCAATGGGCGGGGCACATAGCTCGCAGGACCGATGGACGTTGGGGACCCAAGGTGCTGGAATGGCGGCCACGCACCGGAAAGCGCAGTGTCGGTCGACCCCCCACCAGGTGGACGGACGACATTAAGAGGGTCGCGGGGAGTCGCTGGCGTCAGGCGGCGCAAGATCGTGGTGTTTGGCGGTCATTTCAGGAGGCCTATGTCCAGCAGTGGACGTCCATCGGCTGAAACGACGACGACGACGACGAATCTTGTTGACAAGATAAATAGTCAAATTACCTTGATCTGAACAATTTTGAACTTTACTAACGAACAGTTAAACTTTATTTTCTCTAACTAGAGTCTATTCTGTAACACAGTTTCAAAACGTAATATGTGCTCGTGATACGTTGAACGAATCAATTTGAAAATCGACGAACCTTTTCGTTCCGCGACTACATCACAATCTAGCCCCAAAGTAAGCGATAGCTTGTGTTATGGATAATAGATAACTGATAAATATACATAGATACTAATACATATACATAAATATAATATATTGAAAACACCCGGACACAGGAAAATATTCATGCTCATCCCACAAACATTTACCAGTAGAGCGAAACTCATGACCGCTACGCAATTCAGTCGTCAAGTCGTCGTCGTCGTCGACTTAAGTACCTCCTCTGGTATCAAACCTTAAAACAATCCAAAAAAAACATAAGTAAATACTCATTTAAACCACATTAAACACACGAATACATTACCTCAGCAGCGATTGATCGAATTAACCGCGCAGTGCATGGGCCATGGGGGTACCTACCATTACGCTTGTGCCTACTCTGTGACCGCCACACAATAGTCGAGGACTTGGGATTAAGGGCTGTAAGTGGATTATGCTTCCGCCCCATGTCGCTCTCGAGAACGACGGCTGTTGAGTGCACACCGATCACTGGTCGCTGCTTTATTCATTGACCTATTAACTGATTACTGTTTAATCACACTATAAGATAAGGGCTTATGCTTGTATGCTTGTAAGTATTACTTACCTACTCCTTCAAATGCTTAAAACCGATTGAGTTTTTTGGAATGGCGATATAGTTTTAAAATTAATGATTTATTTCATATAAGCTTTATGATTAGTAAGGAAATATTTAAGTTCTTATTGTAGTTAGATATAAAATAGTAATACTTAACTCTTTAACGAGTAACGACTTAAAACTTAGTTTGCGAATGTTCTATCGTGCCCTGACCTGAGGGCTGAGAAGAAGCTCACAACAAACTCAGTCGGGTATTTTTTTGTTACATAGATACATTGTAAAGGTACCCCAGATACCTACAACTTGTGATGGTTCTCGTAGTTATGGTGACGACGGTTTATGTTTAGAGTACCAATAAATGAAGAGATTAGAATTTTAATCTGTGTAAGTACATACCGGTAAAAACTCATTTGACTAAGCATTAGGGTATTTAAGACAGCAAAAAACCGAACATAGCAATTACCTACTCAGTATGTAATCAAAACTCATAATGTATAAGGAACCCTAAGAATGAGAGTAAAATATTACAGTCTTGGATGATAATAAATTCATCTCGCACCGCGTCTTGTATATAAAAATACCGTCAAAAGAAACTCGAGCGTCGAAGTTGTTGCTCAAACATAAACAAATTCCAGTGAAATTTGTCTTCGCCCGCGGCGCGGCGGCGCTCCACTGCCGATTTACATAAAATTACCATCCCCATTGCTGCTAGGCCCCGTACACACGGGGCATAGTTGCAGCAAATCTTTACACTTAAGGCTTGATAAACCATTTGCTATATTATGTGTGTACTAGGTAGGTACTCAGCATTTTTTGACGTGACAACGTCTTATAATTCGATAGAGCCGGCTGCACGCACAAAAAAACATGACTCATGCGGCGTTACCTCGCGCGCGTTACCTCGCTCTGAGGCGTTCCATGTAAGGCTTGAAGTGCAAGCGAGACTTGTCACGTTCAACTATCGTCAGTAAACCGACTTTACAGACAACCAATTTTTTTTCTGGACATTACACACATCGCAATCTAAGCCCCAAAGTAAGCGATAGCTTGTGTTATGGGTACTAGATAACTGATAAATATATATATACATAAATATTATATTATATTTAAAAAACACCCAAACACTGGAAAACATTCATGCTCATCACACAAATATTTATCGGTTGTGGGAATCGAACCCACGACCTCCGGTGCAGAAAGCAGGTTCGCTACCGCTACGCCATTCGGTCGTCATCATTAGTCAATCATACTAATCATAGATTTATGTATAGGTACTAATATATTATAGGTCGGGTGTTACTAATATATTAATTATTAGATACATAATTAGTAGAGGAAAGTTTGTATGGATCAATGTTGCTTCTTTACGCCGAAACTACTGAATCGATTTAGCTGACATTTGGAACAAACTCGTATGTAGGTAGATTACATCATGTTAAATCCATGGTGTAATCTACCTACATACATACATAGAAATCGATGGCTCCCGCAGGATTTGTAAAAAGTCGACGCGTTGTATATTGATTAAGCCTCTAACTAGGTATAACCTCATGCTCTTATATCACAATACAGAACTTAATGTGAATCTTTTTCTCTGAATTTTTTTGGTATGAGAGAGTCCATTAAACATATTATATACACAGGTAAATATATTCGACATATTACGCAGTGAACACAGTGAAAAGTAGTACGTTTTAAACAGCATGATTGGCAACCCTACTGCTGCTACGCAATACCGTTGTAACACCACAGTATGTATAAGTCTTTACTCAAAATTACCATCCCCCGCCATGCTAATACCTCCTTTGTGACGACTAAATATTTAGCGAACAGTTTTCCACACAAAGTCTCTAATTTAATATACGGTGGGTGTTAAATGGTTAGAAAAGTTATTTGCAGTCGACAATTTTTGCGTAGCTCTGGTAGGGTGGGTCTGGAAGACCTATTTAGATGTATTTTCGAGCAAAATTTTTCAGAATTGTTAAACCGTTACCCAATTCCCATGTCTACGCTTTGAACATATTATCTACCCCTACTGTATCTATCTAGTAAAGAGTGAGTAAAAAGATTCCGCTACGCTGACGTAGCTGTGGATCTACGGACGTAGCACTTGGCTAGTAGCACGTAGCACGTAGCAACAACTATAGCTAACATGTATCATTATTGTAAAAATATAAAAATGGAAAATTCTTTCCAAAAAACCAACTTCAAATGCCTTCAAATCATTAATAGTCCTTCTTATTATAAAACTTGATGTGCAAAGAAACGACAAAATTATCGACAATACCAAGGACTATTATTGAATGAACGAAACATTGCCCGACTTCGAATTGGTGTACATTAAAAATTATTTCATTCTTTGTAGTGGCATTTGAAGTTGGTTTTTTGGAAAGAATTTTCCATTTTATTTTATACTTTTTAGTGGAAAACAACTAATGCGCAAGGCATTGGAAAAAATGCCCACATCGCTTGAAGTATGCTTCTAAAGTCTGAAGAGTTCCCTCAATTTCTCCAAGATCCTATCATCAGATCCTGACTTGATGAATACAGTCATTACTTGATGACTGCAAGGAAATGCAATCGTAACTATAAAAAATACCTAAATCGCTTCAAGTATACTAGCAAAATTTGAAGAGTTCCCTCGATTTTACCAACATCCCATCATCAGATCCCGACGTGATGACCATAAGACTACCTGGAAAAAATTACTCTTTCAAACAATACCCAAATCACTTCAAGTGTGCCTGTAAAATTTGAAGAGTTCCCTCGATTTCTCCAGGATCCCATCATCAGATCCTGACTTGATGACAATGGGACCATCTGTGAACTATACCCTATCAAACAAAAAAAAAATTTTCGAAATTGGTCCACGCATCTTCGAGTAATCGGGGAACATACATAAAAAAAAAAAAATAAAAAAAAAAAAAGATCCCGACGAATTGAGAACCTCCTCCTTTTTTTGAAGTCGGTTAAAAATTGGTCAAATCGCTAAAATTGGGCTCGCGCACTAAGGATTCCGTTTCATCAAAAATTCGTTCTCTCTCTTAATACAGCTTGAACTAAACACTTTTCCCATACCAACAAAAATATCACGTTTTTTGTATGGGAGCCCCGTTAAATGATTAGTTTATTGTTAGGGTTCCGTAGCCGAATGGCAAAAAACGGAACCCTTATAAATTCGTCATGTCTGTCTGTCCGTCTGTCCGTCTGTCCGTCTGTCCGTCTGTCCGTCTGTCCGTCCGTCACAGCCACTTTTTTCCGAAACTATAAGAGCTATACTGTTGAAACTTGGTAAGTAGATGTATTCTGTAAACCGCATTAAGGTTTTCACACAAAATTTTAAAAAAAGTAATAAATTTTGGGGGTGCCCCATACTTAGAACTGAAACTCAAAAATTTTTTTTTCATCAAACCCATATGTGTGGGGTATCTATGGATAGGTCTTCAAAAATGATACTAAGGTTTCTAATATCATTTTTTTCTAAAATGAATAGCTTGCGCGAGAGACACTTCCAAAGTGGTAAAATGTGTGTCCCCCCCCCTGTAACTTCTAAAATAAGAGTATGATAAAACTAAAAAAAATATATGATGTACATTACTATGCAAACTTCCACCGAAAATTGGTTTGAACGAGATCTAATAAGTAGTTTTTTGATATTTACAATAAAACCTCTAAAAACAAAGTTAGTTTTGCGGTTCGATAAGAAAAGTGGTTTTTATGGTTTTATTCCTCCGGTTGTAGTACGGAACCCTCAGTGCGAGAGTCCGACTCGCACTTGTCAGGTTATTTTTTAGTATTCATTGTAATAGCGGTAACAAAAATAAGTACTTCCATCATCTGTGAAAATTTAACTATCTATAACTATCACGGTTCATGAGATAAAGCCTGGTAAAAGACGGACGGCGGAGTCTTAGTTATTGGGTCCCGTTTTTACCTTTTGGGTACAGAACCATAAAAATCAAGTATATATTTATATCTTCCGTGAATTTTAGACGTAGAATAAAAACTGCAACTGCATAACTTCAGCTTACTGAAATACCTACTAACCCAAATCTGTGCCATATATATGGACCTATTTATGTAGTTATAGGTGTTAAGTCATTAATATTGGGAGTGGCGTAGGTGCCTACCAGGTGTTCGTTAGTTCACACCGAACATAACACCGGCGCACTACCTCGCTAGGTATACAGTAGGCTATGGTACAGTCACACAAACAAAGCAAACATAAAATAAACTGTGTCGCAGTGACGAGGGATAATGAATTTAGCCGGCGCGGTGCGGTGGTTAGGGTTGCCAGATGGTCGAGACTTGTGGGAAGGTCCCGAAATTTCACGTGTGGTCCCGTGTCCAGTAATTACTCTTTACTGTCCCGGAATTCATGAACACTAAGTTTTTTTGACGTGACAACGTCTTATAAATCGATAGAGCCGGCTGCACGCACAAAAAACATGACTCATCCGGCGTTACCGGCGTTACCTCGCTCGCGTTACCTCGCTCTGAGGCGTTCCATGTAAGGCTTGAAGTGCAAGCGAGAGTTGTCACGTTCAACTATCGTCAGTAAACCGACTTTACAAACAACCAATTTTTTCCACTAATTTAGATACGACACAACGGGGCGGCACGATTCTAGCTCTAAAGAAAATAGTCGGTTTTGTTTTGTCAATTTCAACAAGCAACGCGTTTTGTGAAAAAAATATTTACTGTGTTAAATAATGTATGGACTTAAGAGCGAAACAGAATGTCCATGGATTTGATCAAGTTTGTACTGCAAACTCGTATCAATTATGAAGAGTTTTGCTCGGAAAGCAAACATTCGTAGTTGTTTTTGGACTCTAAAACTCCAACTGCGTTTGTAACCCCAGAAATGTCCAGGAAATGTTAAGCGGGTATCTGGCAACCCTAGCAGTGGTACAACTGGGTACAGTCGGCACAAAGAGCGCGAGCGGTGGGCGGGGCGCCCCGCCTCCGTCTTGCGGCGGGCAATTAGAACAACAATGGACCGTTTTGCCATAAAATCAATCTGCATAAATTAAAAGCCCGCCGAGTTTTGAATCTGTGGGAATTAGGTAAACAGGAATTATAAAATTGTTCCACTTCAACGTTGTCGTTTTAAATACTCGTAAATATGATAATGTTGCGATGTTCACGTTTTTTCCTTTTTTAGAAATTGGAATTGTCAATTCGTGGGTCCAGGATTAAATCCTCTGGCTCAATTTTTTCACTCATACCTTGTGATGAAAAGTCACAGATATGTCATTTCCATACGTTTCTCTGTTTCCTAAAGCGTTTCGTTGGCAAGCAGGTCTCCTGAGAGATATCACATCTTATGTGTTAACTTACTTGATTAAAAATAGTCATATTAATGTACCTAATTGAACTCGCAAAGCCTGCAACCCAAGTAAGCGGTAAGCGTATAGGGACCTGATATAATATACCTACTTAAGTTTAAAATAAAATAGGAATTTTAAGTTTCAGTAGGTATTGAAAGATTTTTTTAATTCAAGTTGTGGTGTTGGAATTCCCTTATAGGTATATGTTGTCATAACGGAGTTGACTTTCATCTTAAATGTCTGTAGTAAGAAAAACTGCTAGTACTTAAAAAGTATAAAATAAAATGGAAAACTCTTTCCAAAAAACCAACTTCAAATGCCACTACAAAGAATGAAATAATTTTTAATGTACACCAATTCGAAGTCGGGCAATGTTTTGTTCAATCATTAATAGTCCTTCTTATTATAAAACTTGATGTGCAAAGAAACGACAAAATTATCGACAATACGAAGGACTATTATTGAATGAACGAAACATTGCCCGACTTCGAATTGGTGTACATTAAAAATTATTTCATTCTTTGTAGTGGCATTTGAAGTTGGTTTTTTGGAAAGAGTTTTCCATTTTATTTTATACTTTTTAGTGGAAAACAACTAATGCGCAAGGCATTGGAAAAAATGCCCACATCGCTTGAAGTATGCTTCTAAAATCTGAAGAGTTCCCTCAATTTCTCCAAGATCCCATCATCAGATCCTGACTTGATGTATACAGTCATAACTTGTTGACTGCAAGGAAATGCAATAGTAACTATAAAAAATACCTAAATCGCTTCAAGTATACTAGCAAAATTTGAAGAGTTCCCTCGATTTTACCAAGATCCCATCATCAGATCCCGACCTGATGACCATAAGACTACCTGGAAAAAATTACTCTTTCAAACAATACCCAAATCACTTGAAGTGTGCTTATAAAATTTGAAGAGTTCCCTCGATTTCTCCAGGATCCCATCATCAGATCCTGACTTGATGACTATGGGACCATCTGTGAACTATACCCTATCAAACAAAAAAAAATTTTCGAAATTGGTCCACGCATCTTCGAGTAATCGGGGAACATACATAAAAAAAAAAAAAAAAAAAAAAAAAAAAAAAAGATTCCGACGAATTGAGAACCTCCTCCTTTTTTTGAAGTCGGTTAACAAACTGGAATAAAAAGAAATCCTCTGTTAAATACTTATGCAGGATTTTTGTATGTACTTAGGTAAGTAGGTATGTAAGTAGGTCGTAATGAATTCTTAAAAAATATTTAATCTACCTAGGCTAATCCTATATCAGCTGGATAACGATGTACTGACTTGTGTACCTAACGATTTCTTGTAGAATTCTGATGAGGGTGGCCTTTATATTAAGTAGATACTATTCTCGGCGCAGCGAACCGTGATCCCTATGACACTGACAGCTAATGTCACCATATAACATTGTAGTGGCGTCACCATTAAATCGGGATCATATTGGGGGCGTCTAAAAATTCCATTTATAAATTTTACGTAGCTTTATACCATTAGTAATGATATTCCGTTGATATTTTTAACAATTCTTAACATTTACAAGAAGTTATGTCAATCTGAATTTATGTTTACGTCCTGCAAAACTTGCGTCGTGTGACGTTTATCGACTAGGGCGGCAAGTATCGATAAAAAAATGTCGGTAATGGAAACGAGTGCACAATTTTTCAGACAAAATCAATAAATGGGGAGCATTCATTTTCATGATAAAATATATACTTATATAGCAAAAGCGTGTTTACCGGGTTAAGCATTATTAGAAAATAACAAGGTTGGAAACTTTCGTTTAACTTACCTACTTAATCTATGCCTAAAATCTTAAATTAATACAACAACAACAAAATGGACATTAAAAATGCACATTGTAATATTTTTTAAAACATGTTTACCAACGTGGCTTAAGTGCAAGCCACGCCTTTGTCAAAAAAAAAAATTATCGACACGACCAAAGACACGACCCATCACTAAACGAACTGTCATAGGGATCATGGTTTTAGATATTTAAAACGACATTTTATCTTTAAATCTGCAGGTACATAAATATATACTTTTTGAGTCTTGCACAAAGCTTTGTTGAACTGTAAAACTTAATTTTAAGTTAGAATCAAATGTGTTTGTTTGTGTGTTTATTTGTTTGTGAATTTGTAGTTTTTTTAACTTTATCACGCCACAGCTCCTAAACAGTTTTGTTTGAAATAGCCTTGTAGAAAGCTTATAAGTAACTGCTCACAGAAGTTGACGGCTCCCACGGGGTTTATAAGAAAAAATTTAGCTAATGTTTGCAAATTTTTTTATTCTTCTATACTCTATAGCATCTTTTATAGCTATTAGGTAACTGAGGTAGACTCTAATAACATACTGCCGTGACAGTTGAAAATAAGCATAAAAGATGGGAAAACAACCGAAAACTGGGAAATTTTTAGCCCGGAACATTCACATTTCTCTCTCATTCCGGAATTTGTGAAAACCCGAAATTCAAGCGGGCGGACCTCCCCGTGGAACCTCGTAATTCAATAAAACGAAAAAATATCCGCAATTAATTGTTTCATTACAAACAGTGCAAATAAAGTGCGTATTCCACGCAGGTAAATCAAATCGATTAGCGGCGGTGTATTTTTGCGCGGCCACATCGAAATGCGCGCAGCGCGGCGGCCGCGGTGGTGTCGCTGTTTACAACCCGTATGTTTTCTGACACTCATTTACCTACGCGAGCGCCCATGTTAATGCAATTTGTTCGCGAGTGTACCTACCACACCTACAGGTATGAGATAATATAGTATAGGTACAGGCACAGGGACAACTAACATTACTGTGGTGAATATAACTATTAGGTACTATCATATTTGAAGGTAAAATATTGTAAGCTATACCTAGGTAGATAATAAAATACGATTATGGAGATTGAGGTGTTGTATTAGGTACCTATCTCTTTAAAAAACTTTAGACGACCTATTATAAATCTACTTTGTAGATTTATAATAGGTCGACACGAGCATCCGTATACGGATACTCGTGTGCGTGAAAAATTGTGTAGCGACGGCTCGGGTTTGCCAATTTGGGCAAAGTATTTTTTTTATTTTTGCAACTAAACTCGCCGGCATATTTAGCGGAACATAAAAAAAGGTCCATAATTAAAAAAATATGGTTTTATTTTAAAATCTACTTACTACACTTCTTTTGTTATTTAAAGTTTCATTTGTTTTTACTTAAAATGAGATCACATTAAGAACAGATTTTGCGAGTAAAGGCTATTTGTGAAAAATGGTACATTTTTGAACTTTTCACGTAACCTGGAAAAGTGAAATTTAATATTAAAATTACAATTACATAATTAAATTAGAAAAATGGTGATTAATATCGCGTATTTCCTCCACGTGCTCTTATTAAAGTTTCTACCCGTCTAGGCATACTGAGAATGATGTTATCGATGGTCTCCTGGGATAGTCTCCGCCATTCCTCAACTACGGCGATTCGCAGTTCTCCCACGTTGGCAGGAGCTGGAATTCTGGACTTAACTTTTCTTTTCAGCAAGTCCCAAACGTGCTCTATTGGGTTCATATCCGGTGATCTCGCCAGCCACTCCATAACAGTGATATTCATATCATTAAGATAAGCTTGAGTTACCCGAGCGGTATGCGGCAGAGCATTATCCTGCATAAAAACAAAATCGTCACCGATATATGGGGCAAACGGTACGACATTTTCTTCTAAAACTTCTCTGATATAGCGGTCTGCAGTCAGACTCCCTCTGTCAATCACTACCAAGTCTGTGCGAGCTCCCAAACAAATGCCCGCCCAAACCATTATTGATCCACCACCGCATGCAACTGTTGTTTCAAAATTTGTCTGAATGTATCGTTCTCCTTTGCGTCTGTATATTCTTTGCCTGCCGTCAATTTGATTTAAGAGAATTCTGCACTCATCACTAAACAATACCTTACTCCATTGGTCCGCGTTCCAAAGTCGATGTTCCTGAGCAAAAGTTAACCTGTTTCTACGATGATTTACCTCGAGCCTTGGAGCCTTGGCGGGCACAAATGAACCCAAACCAGCTTCTTCGAGCCTTCTTCGTACCGTACGCTCACTTACGGTTACATCCCGCACTGCTTCTAACTCATGTCGGGCTTGGACGGCCGTCAAACGGGGGTTCCTACGTACACGAAGCCGAATGAAACGATCATCCCTACTCGAAGTGCGTCTTTTTCTGCCTTGTCCTGCTCTTCTCACATAAGTACCGGTCTCCCTGAACCGTTGGATACTGCGATGGATCGTTCAAACTGGTCGACGAAGATCTCTGGATATCACTCTGTAGGTTTGACCATTTCTTCGCATTTCGAGTGCCCTGGCAATCTCCGTTGGGGCTAAGTCAGGCATAATTCAGTCATCAACGCCAGAAAGATACGCGATTAAAAAAAACTAACAAAAAACAGTATTTCAATGAAATTTTAAATCAAACTCAGAAGGAAGAAATACTCGAAGTTCGCTCCAGATAAGGTGTATTTGCATAAAATTAAAACAATTGCATAAAATGTGATGTTCAGTTGTTTTCTTAATTTGAAAATATTTCTTTTTAAATTAAATAACGTATAAACCAGCCAGCAACTTTATATGATACTGATATCAAACCTTTTTTTTATGTTCCGCTAAATATGCCGGCGAGTTTAGTATAGTTGTGATCGTGAGTTGGGTCTCAAAAATTTAAGAAACAATAATTCGTAAATTAATTATCTTTTTTGATTAGTGTTTTACACACTTCGGAGATAATTCCTATAAATTTAAATACGAATCAAAATTTTTTCACTCGCAGCGGGATTTGAACCCGCGTCTCCCCATCTCTCGCGGCTGGGTGCTCTTACCACTGAGCTATACGAGCATATCCAACTGCGGTATAGCTCAGTGGTAAGAGCACCCAGCCGCGAGAGATGGGGAGACGCGGGTTCAAATCCCGCTGCGAGTGAAAAAATTTTGATTCGTATTTAAATTTATAGGAATTCGTAAATTAATGAGTTATTATGAATCACATTAATTAATCATATTAATGATTCCACTGAAAGAGTCACAGGAACATAGAATTGTTAAATATGACTCATGAATTATGATACGGAATACGGAAAATTTTCTCGTCACTTCCTAATTCCGGAATACTGCTTTTCCCTACAAAAGCCAACAAGGAGACAGTAAACAAAATGGCGTATTTAAATGGGCGGCAACTGCATTGTTAGCCCGCGGCGTCTCGTCGATATCTCTCTCTGCACCGCTCGCACTCGCGGATAAATCTCTTTATTTTCCTTTCTCATTCACTACGTCACACAATTTGAACCATCAAAGAAAAATAAGCGTTATAGTCTACGATATAAAGCTGAATATAAAACGGTGAGGCATAAGGGTAAGCTATCACAGCCGTTTACCGCGACATGTGAAACTGTTGCACGTTGTTTTGTCTCTGTCTCTCTTTCAGTGGAAAGCGCATTTTTGGTGTGACGTCCCTCTCCTTCGCGCCTCCTGAGAAGTAATGTGTTGTTGCTTGTTGTGATATCTCCAAAATAACAGGGAAGTACTCGCTACGAAGTTGTCATTTGTAACGGTTTTGAAAAGTAGCGACAGCAAATAAATTTTTTTCTTAATTTTGCATCTTACTTTCTTTTCAAATAGTATAGTCAACTTTTGACGTTAACTTTTAAGTTTTAATATCTACGTTGTAGTGTCTACATACCTAATGTAGGACCGTTTTTTGAAAAAAAGTTTCAGTTAGGCGAAAGAAAATGAATTTTTTGCGTGATAAAAATCCCATCACGAAAAAATCTAGACTGAAAGTTTCTCTTAGGCGTGCAATCACGGATAGAGATATATGCCGTATGACGATTTGTTAGTGCGAGGTAACTGAAGACAGCGAAATCTATCGAGCGATGTGTGAAATCACACTTGAAAATATAAAATGGAGTTTTGTGTTGGGTATTCCAAATTTTGTTTCCACTGAGTGTTCCGTGACATTCAAATCTTATTTATTCAGGTAGGTAGGTACCTACTAGGTTTGTCAAACTCGGACGGTTATCATATCAACCCGAGTAGGTAGGTAGGTATTTTTCCTGGTTTAAAAATTAAGTTATGTGTCGTACTTCCAGTATCTCCATTTAAAATTACTCTTACTTATTAGTCAAGACGTGATATTGTTTGCAAATTCTATATCGACTTTCGTTCCAACTTACATAACACCTTAGATCCCACTTATGTACCTAACTAATGTTTCATTGTGATTTTATGAGGTCGCAGCTCATAAATCAGTGTTTGCCTGCGGTCTGTACCCCGGCCTCAAGGAAGCGCGCGAGCTCGTCGCAAAGCCGTCGGAGTGGGGCGTCGCTAAACAAAAACACGTATACAAGGAGCGGGCGAGCGGTGATTGGCCGTCGGCGGCGCGGCCCTCTGCAGCCGGCGCCGGGCCCTCGCGCCGACCGCGGCTCACTCGCGCCCCGACCGCCGCCCGAACATGTGCAGCGGAGCCGACGGAGGCTCCTGGCCGCTGGCCAAAGACGCGCCCGCCGTGACCGCCGCCGCCATAGACCACTACCGCCTGCAGCTGTACAACTACGCCTTCGCCGAGCGCCTGCGCCTCTACCCGCCCGTGGCGCCGTGCTACGGGCCCTACGCGCCGCGCCTCGCGCTGTCCATGTCGCTGCTGCAGCAGCGCGTGCTGACGCCCGAGGAGCCCAAGCCGCAGCACAGCTACATCGGCCTCATCGCGATGGCCATCCTGAGTTCGCCGGAGCGCAAGCTCGTCCTCTCCGACATCTACCAGCACATACTGGACAACTACCCGTACTTTCGATCGAGAGGTCCCGGGTGGCGGAACTCCATCCGCCACAACCTGTCCCTGAACGACTGCTTCGTGAAAGCGGGAAGATCCGCGAACGGCAAAGGGCACTACTGGGCGATTCACCCGGCCAACGTCGAGGACTTTCGCAAAGGCGACTTCAGGAGACGCAAGGCACAGAGAAAAGTGCGCAAACACATGGGGCTGGCCGTGGACGACGACGGAGAGGATTCACCGTCGCCGCCGCCGCAGTCGCCTCCGCCGACGACTCTGGCGCTCCCTTTTTGGGGAGGTGGAAGAATCCCGGCGGTCGGACCGACGCGAAAACGGCAGTTCGACGTAGCTTCGTTGTTAGCACCGGATTTCGAAACTCCGGAAAAACGCGAACGGAGGGATAGCATCAGCGGGGAAGAAGAGGTCGAGGAAGACATCGACGTCGTGGCCAGCGACCAGGAGGAAGCGCGGTCGGCGGAGGAGGAGAGTCGGGCGCCGCTGGCCCCGGCGGCGCACTACCCGCTGCTGGGCGGCTGGTGGCCCGCGCTGGAGCCCGCCCTGCTGCAGCAGCTGCGCCGCCACGCCGCGCCGCCCTCCCCCGCGCCGCCCAGCCCGCCCCACCAACAGCGCCCGCCGGACACCTAAGTTCACACGTTTGTAATGAATCGTGTAAACACCGGATACCCACATGGAACGGTTTAAATAACAGTTGCGTCGGTTGAGGTGTTGTGCTATGTATAAATGTGAATAGTGAAACAGTATTATTTCCTGAAAATATTGTGTAGTGGACTGAACTAATTGCTTTTCTTCTAATGCTATCTTGTTTTCTAAACTTTCTTCACTAAAGAAACTGCAGAGATTTGCGCGCGTTGAACTCTTTTCTATGGGCAAATATTTTTAAAGTTTATTTACTTCATATTTTCATTTCAAAGCAGTTTGATATTGTCAGGTTTATAATTTCAACTGAAATCAAGAATATTTTTATTTTTATACTCAATAATATGTTATTATTATTTGTATTTGTGTAAACTCTTTATACCTACTTCGTACCGTTATTATTCTTTTCATATTTCAAAAGTGTTAATTACCTACTAATTATTTTATCCTCATTTTTATTAGCACTGTCTATATTCGTAATATATTCAGCAACCTAATGATACCATATAGACACCATGATAGACACTATAATTATAATATACTTTTAAAGTCTGAAAAACGACCAAGTGACTGTAGATATTCGTAGATACTATTTGTACATAAAGTTAAAAAGCATATTATCTACTCATTGTTGTTATAGTAACATGTGAATATAATGTTGTTTATTTACTAGGAAAAATCGGATTAAATAGAATAAGTAGGTATAAGACAAGTCTATAAAATTGAATAAATAGAAATTATACTTACACAAAACTTTTTTACTTATTTCCTTTTTGAATTCATAAAAAATAGGTACGAGTAGTTAGTTACCTAGTCTGTCAAAAAAGTCATGAAATAAAAAAAGAGTTGAAAATTATTAAAAAGTCAGAATAAAGTTCATTTTTAGTGTATAGTCAAGTAATCAAAAATTAACTAATAATTCTTTTTAATATTCTGTAGTAACATACCTACTTTTTAATCCGTTTCCGTTAATTAATTTCATGACTTTTTTGACGGACTATAGGTATTTTTACACCTACGAACATATTATATGCCTACATGGCGTAAAATCATAGTAAGCACGAAAGTATTTTAGTAGGTATATACTTTAACAAATATATTTTTGGAAAATACCTACCTACATTCTTTATTTCAAGAAAACTTGTTGATATTACTATTCAAACATAGAAATCGGATTTTAAAGGGAGAGTTTTTTTATCTATAAACTAACTTATGATTTTATGATTAAAAAGGGAGAAGATAGGTAGGTAGGTATATCTCGTAACTGTTATCTTTGCCCGCCTATTTGTCTCTCAGACATCGTACTCTAAGTGAAAAAATGACATAAGTTTTTATTCAGAAAAGATTATAATTATAAATATTACAGTAAAAGATTATAAAAATTTAAGCTAAAGCCTCATCGAAGCCAAGGCAGCGAGGCATTGAACCCAAAATGCTGGCAGCATTGCCCCTTTGGATAGCCAAACTTATTTTTTGACCAAGGTAGCTGCCAGCTCTTGGATCCCCGGTAGACTCAATCACCCTTTTTGAAATGTCATCAAAAAGGGAACGAGCACCGGGGCCCCACGGCCCCAGGGTTTCAACTCCAAAAGGCACAAATATGAAGCTTCCATCGAGAGCTTCATATTTGCCCCTCTTGGCCCGTTCAGCGCTGGCCGCCGCCGCACCTGCCTTGGAGCAGGTCGCCTGAATATGGGATGCAGCCAATGTATCTACACAAGTCGCATCCCAAACAAGCGACCTACCCAACTTCCATGGAACGAGCGTCATACCGTCTGGTCTCTTAAATGTCATTAAATAGTGAAAAAATGATTTCAAACTTTTTTAAAGGCAGACTTAACTTTTAGATGATTCTTTGGATGAATTTATTCGCTCTTTAAGTAAAGTAAGACCAGGCACAATTAGTAGGTACATTAAGGAATTATTCAAGTGTCTGTTTTCCCATTTTTGATTTGGGATATTGTTAAAAGTATATTGTTGTTTACTACCTTTTCAATTTTTTAATATTAATTTAAAGCTTTAGGTTTCATTCTTAAATAGGTATCTACTTGTTTAATATAAGAAGTAACATAGGTACCTACTGGCTTCAAAATGAAATTTATAAATAGATAAAAAACAAACCTTCTGGAAAACAAGAAATATTTTAATCGTCACAAAGTATAAACCTTAATACATTCTCAGTAAATTCGCTTCACTTTCCCACGCGCTATTGTTGTAATATTTAGCTAATAAGTACATAAACTCTGCTTAGGTTTTGTATCGAATCTTCGATGTCGATTTTTTGTAGAAATACCTATGAATCATTCTAAATACTTAAGTATCGTGGGGAAAACTTTTACAGATAATAAAAATAGGTAACTAAATATTTGAACTCTAGTCATATAAATTTATTCCATTTATACTTACTTATACATACCAGTTTAGCGTTTTAGGTTCAAATGTTTGGGCTGGCAATGATGAATAAGTCATAACTTTTCTTTTTGTATGTTTGAAATTATAAACTAAGATTAAATTTTTAATTTTAAATCCGCAATAACTTAGTCTGCATTCAGTAGTATAGGTACCATCTACGGTCATTCGGTTATTCCACTTACCTATTTAATTTTGCTTCACGTGTAAATTGGAGGTTTAAATTGATTTTGTTTGGTATATGTTTAAGTACCACGTTTACTAATTTTATTAAATAATAGGTAGTTACCTACTCGTACCTATTTCTGAATAAATAATATAATATAACAAATCTGGGAACGATTACATGACTGATGTTTTATCTCAATTTTTTACGGGCTATTAGAAATTGAATAATTGAATCAAACTTAGAAGGCCTTTTAGGTAAATTAAACCACTCAAACAACACGTCATTTCTGTTTTCAAGTTTCAAAGTTTACAATCCTTTATACGACTCATGCGATAGGATAATCAAATGTTGCGATCGGTGTTACATTCCAAACTGATTAACATCACCAATTTCGCCAAACACAATAGCTATTTGTATAAAACTTGTTCTCACGGTAAATAAATTTATACCTACCTAGAAAAACTGAATATATGAATGAATCATTTTTGAGAAGGATTGCTATTTTGAGAACATACCTATACCTCCCCAAGAAGGTAGGTACCTACTCAGGGCCCAATTCCATCACCATTAATATACAGAGTGTTTTGTGTTTGTTTGAGTGTTTTACTGGGACAATAAAGCCCATAAATGATATACCTAACTACCATTGTTTTTACAATATTTGTAAAAACAATTTTGGCATTCTTAATTTTTTGGTCAATACCGACCAGGGGTCTGATTGCGTAAGAAAAACGTTTCATCGTTATGGTAATCAAGAACCCAATCAGCGGGCAGTATATTAGTAAACGATTACGATAACGATGAATACGTTTTTCATACACAATCTAGGGCACAGAACACTTGCCTAGGGGCAGGTCAGAGTCTCTTTGAAGAAGATCTGATGAATGTCTACTAAGATTATAGATAAGAGCGAAATTACTGAACATGACATACCTATAGCGTATCTACTTAATCTTCTAATATATATACAATTCTCGTGTTACAATGATTGTAATCAAACTCCTCCAAAGTCCAAAACTGCTTCACCGATCGTGTTGAGATTTTTTTACGTTCGGTAGGTCGTAAGCTTCATACTCCTAAATGGCATAACAGCGTTTGCTCGGTCGGCTAGTAGGTAATTTAAGAAAAGATTATTTAAGAATTATTTAAGAAAATCCCTACTTTTTACTTGATTGTCCAGAAAAAGGAGTGTAATGTTTTTAGAGTTCATGTATGTATGTGTATGATTTCTTTATTCCACCATAACTTCAGAACGACTGAAGAGATTTGGACATAATAATATGGGGTATCGTTAGAATCCTTCATTCCGAGTAATATAGGCTATATTTTTTTGGATTTTTTTAACCACACGGCAGTCGTGTTGTTTAAATTAAAAATTATTTTCTTCTTTCCCCTACTTAATATTATATAAATGTTTTCTTCGTCGTCTTAACCAATCTTGACCTTTAGTACATAGAAAGACTTTAATTTGGGAAACGACATAGGCTTGTTTTTATGCTAGAAAATGCCACGGTTACCGTGGGATTTCGAAATATCCAAAACTCTCTATAGCAATATACCAATGTACTCATAAATTATAATTATAAATATAATCTATGAGTACATTGTTTATAGATTGTTATCGCAAATTTCTTCGATAAAGGCTGGAAAATGGAACGGAAACACTATTGATCCCGAGAAAATTCACAGTTCCCGCGGGATTTGTAAAAACCAAAATTCACGCGGGTGGAGTCGCGGGCATCAGCTAGTAAAGAAATATTTACAAAAAATTGAATTTCCAATGTTTGGTCTTAAGAGTCATCCGTACCTTACCTACGTTACCCCCTTTCCGGTTTAGGAGCGTTATGCAGAATAGGTTATTCAATCGGCTGTTATCGGGTTATCTGCAGACAATGGGCATTAGTGCTAAGCGCCTAATAGTAAACAGCCTGTGAAAGGTTGGCGCGGTGCGTCAACTTCCTGAGCATTGCGCCTTTGTGGACGCCTTTCACAGGGGATTACCACCGAGATACAATCGATTACGATTATGTACTTACTTATTTCGTATTCATGGAGATTGTCATAATGTTAAGACTTGATCTTTCTTTTAATATTTCAACTAGCTGTTGCCCGCAGCTCCACTCGCGTGAATTTCAGTTTTTATACGAACCCCGTGGGAATCATGACTTTCCCGGGATGAAAGGTAGCCTGTATCAATTTCCGCGCTTTCAACTGTCCGTGCAGAAATCACGTTGCTCCATTGTAGCGTGATAGAAGGACAACCAAAGCAACAAACTCACATTCAAATTCATATGCAAAAAATCTGTTTTGGCGTGACTGAAAACACAAACAAATCAACAAACTCGCATACCTATTCATAGATTTGTACCTAAGTAGGTATGTATATTTGTTGTAATTTCATTATAACACTTATAGTGAATCGATTAATGCATATTTAGACGCAGAACTCATATTAATTAGAAGGGTTTAGTGGGTAATCGTAGTTTTATGGGATACCCCTGCAGGCAAGTGCAGGGATGGCGAACTAATAACCTATGATGGCACTTCATAAAATAATGATTGATGGAGCACGCTGTATCTTACAATACCTATCATACCTATCTATAAACACTTTCTTTTTCTTCTCTTGATCACGGCTTCAGGTTCCCATGGTCCCTGGTGTCATGTTAACCATTCAATAATCAATAATCAATAATAATCAATTTATTTGTAAATTTCTTTACACGTAATTATAGTACGTTGCGTTATTAAAATATACGCCTTAAATTAAATAATTTCAATAATGTAAAATAAATTCCCGATCTATTGTGACGCCGCCATCTACAGTTCCCAGCCAATGCTTGTTGCCGCCAGGAACAGCTGTAACTTCTTGGCTGAAAGAAGTTTAGCATCATTAGGGTCCAATATGAATTTCCCCAGGAAGTTGCTACGCTTGTGCATCAGTCGATCGGAACAGATCATGTGCATCGGCGTTTACGCCGCCTCATTACAGATTCTGCACTTGTCTGTATCCCAAAACACTTTAGGTTATTTTTTATCTACATAAATTATGTATTAGCTATAAGATTTAAGTCTGGTGGATAAATATATAAGGTACCTACAAGGTAATGAAAATAAATACTCGGCACTTTAAACAATTATCTTGACTTCATCTTACGAGATTTATAACCGTTAGGCACTCGCCCAGCAACTCGTTAACCAACCGCACAAGCATTCAGAGTGTAGGAAAAAGAAAGATAGACTATACCCGTCTCTTTCTTTACTACACTACCGATCGCCCTTCGCGCTTTTGCTCCATTCTTGTCCGTGCGCTCGCACCGACTGCACAAGTTCTACTCCTTAGCTGTAAGTTTTTATTCATTTATTTATTTAAGTATTACAGTAAGATGTTGCAAGAAAAATATGGAGTGAATTGAATATTACAATTAAGTTGCCATGTTAGAAGTTACATTGCCAATGCGATATTGTGGTGACTATCGGACCCCTAACATGTAATCCTGTGGTAAGGAGTCAAAGAGAGGAAGTGTGTCATCATGCCAAAGCATGAGACAAAAGAAGAACGATGGGTGATGAAACAAGGATATATGAAACAAAACTACAGAAACGACGCTGTAATGCATCGCGTAAATTACTCCAGCGATGAAGATGATGTGAACAATTATTACTGCCACTTTGTATTTTCTCGTTGTATTCTTCGAGAAAATAATTTATGTATACCTACATTACATTTATTCAGCAATCATGTCGCGACGTGCAACACGAAGACTGGTGCAGTTTTATTTTTTCTCGTTGTATTCTTCGAGAAAATAATTTATGTATACCTACATTACATTTATTCAGCAATTAATTATGTCGCGACGTGCAACACAAAGACTGGTGCAGTTTTATTTTTTTTCTCGTTGAATTCTTCGAGAAAATAAATTAATTATTTTAATTTTTAAACCCGTTGTATTCTTCGGGACAGGATTTTGATCGTTTGCTAATTAGCCCGATCTACACAATTAATTCGTTATAATTAATTTTGGTGTTTTTAATTGCTTTATAGCATTATCCGACATAATATTACCTTTTTTGAGGGTAGGTACTTAAACATACGCTAGTATCTACTTGGATGGAATATTTACTTACATATTATTCAATTTATATAGTAATTAAAACAAAACTAAAGAAAAATAAAGCGTTCCTGCAGCATTATAATTAATGAAATGACTTGAATCTGGAGACGTCGATGTTAAGAACACTGGCGGTGTGTGTGTTAGCCGGCGAATATTCAGAGGAACTAACTAAATAAAATAAATATATATTTATCCTTTTTCAAAAATGTTCCGTACTTGAAATCTCCTACTCTAAACCCAGAGCTTGAGGCGATGCTAGTGGAGACCTGTCGATTTAGAGATAAGTGTTTGCTTAATAAACGAAAACAAAGTGTTAGCCCTAGGAAGGGCCATGACAGGACTTCTAAAATAGAAACCTGAGATTCGATCGAGATCGTCCGAGCGCTTTATGATGCAGGAAATCTTATCGCCGATTGTCACTGTACAGAAACGGATACGCGTCGGACAGTCTTCATTCCTTAAGTGGATAATTCATTGATAGATAGTTTCGGGGACAGTTGTTACCCCTATTAGGAGAGGTTTAAATTATAGAGGCCTATCGCAGTGCCGCAGGCCGAAGTATCAGTGAGTAGGACAACCCTACACACTTCAACGAGTCCGGCAGCGGACCACGTACTTGAAAAGTTGCTACACCCGCTCAGGTACACGCCGGCCGTCACAAATATTGTATACACGCATAGCGCGCTATCACAGACGACGAGTATAATTTAGAAACTCTATACGGTTACTTCATTCCATCCATTACTGTACCAAACCAGTGCCTGGAAGGATATCCTTAACATTATTTTCTGTAGGCGAATCTTTACTATTAAATATCCCTTAAGAAAAGATGGGAGTTTGAGATTTATTTTGAATCTTAAAAATATATGAAACTGATATGGAGCATTTTAAGATGGAAGATATCAGAACTGCAATCATATTAGTAACGGAAGGTTGCTTTCGGTTTAAAGACATTTATTTCTCAAAATGAACACAATAGTTCACTTAATATTATTGAGAAACTTATATTAACTTATTAGGTACTAAACATATTAGTTATATTGGTACACTGGTTATATTGGGCTAGTGTCACACAATTGACGATTCAAGTACAAAATTTTGTCAGTAGTTAATAGTTAGTAACAGATGAAAACTTTACGGACAATTTTATTCGTTATAATAAATACAATACAAATTGTTACATAGTAAACAGGTAACACAAGCGAAGCGGATAATATATTCGGTACTTAAGTAAGTCGTTTGAAAAATCTTTTTAATTCTGTCCGGTTATTTACTATACAACAGAACTCCCTCAAAAAAGATTGTCTTTTTCCGCAATAATCACAGAGCAAGGAATAACTTGTCTTTTGTTTTCTGAGGTTCTAATCCTGGGAACACAAGTTTGTGTCGCCTTCTTAAATATTTTGTGGAAGTTCTTTTTTCTCAAATTGTCATTGTGAATGAGTATCATTTGTTGTCATTTTCCTGATGTGGATACAGGCCACCAGGTCAGGTTTTGTGCCTTTTACCTGTCTTGCACGAAGCTTATTTTTAGTTCTTAATATTAAATAGTAACCATAGAAAATACCTACGATTTTATTTCGAGGGTTTTTAGCGTTTAATGCCCTTTCATTTTGCTATGTTTGGCACCTTACATTTTTATTGATTTAAAAATCAGTTATAATACATTTAAGGACACGTGTCTAAAATATGTTTGTTATTAAATGATATATGTTACTAGGATAACTTTAATAGGAAATATATGCTTAACTAACCTAGTTTTTGGGATTAATTACAAAAAGAGTTGTTTGGAACCAAAAACGTAAAGCAGTTTCTTAGGTTTTGTTATCGATTCCGAGTCAATGACCTTAAGGTTACCGGAATGGAAAATAATTCGTATTTTGGTTGCTGATGATAAGTTGTTGTTAACAAAATCTATACGCATTCGTGACCTTGAACGTGTGCTTGGTTCTCTTAGCCCCATCACACACGACTCGTGGGCGTAGGCGTATCGTTATGACGCTACGCATGACAATATGTAAAATTACGCCTCCTACGATTCGCTGCAACACCGCTTCGTCTGCGGACATGTTTGAATATGTTCGTGCTCGTACTTCTCTTCTCGTACGCGCCATTTACGCTACACTTGCGCTTACTGCTGCATGTCCTTCGGTTGGCTATACATTAAGTCTTTCGACAGGGCTAGATATTTATCTCTCTGATAATTGATATGGAATGGGAATTAATGATTTAATGGAATGGGAATTGGCGGCATATGAATTTTCAATGATCATAAATACATTTGATAATCCGGACATCGACTTTTTGTCCTCTCGGGTCAATGCCAAATGTAACAAGTACATTTCATGGAAGAGAGATCCCGATGCCCAAAATATTGACGCATACATTGGGTCCCTTTCTTCTTCCCTTTGCTTTAATATTAAACATATTGAATAAAATTATCGTCGACGGTGGTTCAAGAGTAGTAGTTGTACCACAATGGCCATGTCACTCATGATTCTGTCTGAAATTTATATTTTACCACCTGTTAAGTATCTTATCACATCTCCTTTCAGATTAACACACCCGCTGCATCAGCAGCTTCCCTTGGCAGGGGGTGTGTTATCCGGGAAGGCTTTCTCAAACAAGGCAAAGCGGTTTTAGAATTAAATATTTCGTTCTCTTCTTTATCACGGAATTATCTGACACAATATAATTCCAATTAAAAAAGTGGATTATTGCAATAAGAATAATAGTGATATTTATAATGTTCGTATATTAGTTTATTACTAGACTTTCTTACGGAATGCTATGAATCAGGTTCATCCTAAGGAACACTTAACAATCATAGATCAACTATTTCTTTAATTTTGTGTTAAAAAATTGGTCACAATGAAATATTCATGGATCATTTTAAATGTATTTTTTAAATGAATCCTGTGTTTCCTCATTATAATGTTATAATGTTACGTGGGGGGATGCCAGTATTGTATAACATTATTTGGCGAATTTTTTCAAACAACATTTTAACAATTATTAAAAAAAAAAAAAAAAAAAAAAAAAAAACTAGTAAGGTTTTTAGCTCTGCAGGATCGCATAGTTGTTGCTTAGTATCTTCCGGTATTGGTCGAACCCAACCTATAATTAATCTTCCATATTTCCATCATAAACCATGTGTTTGCCCAGGTGCCACTTTAGCTTGTACTCATACAGCTTATACTTGGCTTCAACTTATAATATTAGACATAGAAACGAAGATAGTTTAATATTGACCTGTAAAAAGCCTTATAGAGCTGCTTCCTATCAGACCTTATAACGCTGGATCAAGCAGACTTTGCAAGTGGCATACACCTTCTTATATTTAGATAGTGCTCACAGCACAAGGCTTGCATCTACCGTGACTATTTTTCGTGCTAGTTATACCTGCCGATGTATCGAAATCGAAAAACAGCCGTCGATGTTGAAAAACAGCCGGTTGGTCTGATAAATCCGCAGCGTTCGCCGACTTTTTACAACAGGCCAATTATAAATTCAACAATTACAAATTATAAATAGATAGAATATCTATCGAATTTATACATTCTTGATCATAACTAGATGAATTGAAAGCTTATTTTTTATAATCAAGCTAATACTAAGAATTAACTTTCGTTTCTTTAAAAATATATATATAGATATATTTATGATTATGTTTTATTCATACCGCAACATTGAAATTAATTTGGGTCTCTAAACATCTACCTAACGGTTATAAATCTCGTAAGATGAAGTCAAGATAATTCAATGATCAAACGAACTTACCTGAAGTGAAGTTCGATCTTGATTATCTTGACTTCATCGAAGAGATTTAAGTTCCCTCCCATCCCTTTTCCTTACAGTCAACCCTCATTTCAATGTTGCGCCTTTTTACTCTAAAATAATGAAGCAAAAGCGCGAAGGGCGATCGGTAGTGTAGTAAAGAAAGAGACGGGTATAGTCTATCTTTCTTTTTCCTACACTCTGAATGCTTGTGCGGTTGGTTAACGAGTTGCTGGGCGAGTGCCTAACGGTTATAAATCTCTTCGATGAAGTCAAGATAATCAAGATCGAACTTCACTTCAGGTAAGTTCGTTTGATCATTGAATTATTGTGTTTCCAGTTTAGTTTTAAATACCTAATACAGATTATCAGAGCATCTTACATGAGTACAAACATGTCGACAAGTATACATAGTAACAGCTGATTAAGTAAAGCAACATGTACCTAGTAGGTAGGTGGTTATGTAAAAGCCAGAACGTTTTTACACGAAAAATCGCCTCAATTATCGCTAAAACAAAATGGTTTGGAATGAAAGAGTCCATTAGCCATCGAGGCGAGCGCGGCCCCGGAGCAGACACGGCACGGGCGGGAGGAGCGAGGACGTTAAACGTCCACTGCGAGAATTGTCCACTCCCGAATCTAAACGCTCCCAATTCCGTCAAGTGTCGACAAAGGGCGACTTTTAGCGGCAACAATGAGTGAATGAAGCAAATTACCGCTTTTCGACACTTGAAAGCGCCCATCCAGCCGCACCGGCGGGCGCATTGTCGCCGGGCGGTTTGCGCGTCGAAACAAACGGCGACAATAAACGGTAAAAAGGAAAGTGTAGCATTTTGCGTGAAGTGCGAGGCGCACAAAGCGTAATCGGCGTTAATGCGCCGGAGTCGCTGCGCGCGCTGAATGGCGCTGCGGGCGACCCCCGACTGTATTTTTATAACAAATCATCACCTACTTCTCGCCTCGCTGATTGACGACATTGTGTTTCTTTCTGTTCGATTGCTAACGAACTATTTTTATTTAATTCACCCCTTCCGCTTTGCATCATACCTCTTACGATTAGACGGGTTCCGTCGCCGTCGACGGCCTGGACGTTGCTGAACGCGCCTCAAAGAACGTCCGAAACATTGGAAACTATTATCACCAAAATCTTGAGTGCAGTTTTTATTCAGCGGAGACTGAAAATGTCAAATACCCAAGTCTGAAGAAGTTTTTCTCATCTCGCGGATATAAGACAATTTATAACTTTTTATCGGTTATAGTATTTTTTTTGGTGATTTCTTGACTATTAACTAAGTTGGAACTTTCGTAAGCATGTATGTTAAGCCGATTTATACTTAGTTAACTAGGTACCTATCAAGTAACACCATGTTTAAAAAAATTCTTACTGACGTTTTAATCAATTTTTTAGATCAATGTGCGATAAAGTTTGTTTGCTATGTTTAAATCAGGCCGAAACATTGTAATTGTATTACTATATCGGTATATACGTAGTGTACTTACATCACTACATCCAACCCCTAAAAGTAACTTAATATCTAAAGGAATATTAAAAGCGTCATTGCGCAATATTGCCGGTCAACACTTCAGAACACACAGGACTCGTACAATGTGCTACCAGCTCGCAAAGACTCCATATTTTCACGGGAAAAACGACCGGATATTTCTAGACATAAGGATTAAAATAGCGTGAGGGCTTCGTGCAGTGGTAATAGGTGCACGTGGTGTATAGTTAGTTCAAACACCAGCAAAACAAACAGGAATCGAGAGGCGTCGAGTGGGACCGCCCGCAAATTCGCACTTCAAGCTGAGGGTTCAGGGAATAGGAGCAAACGATACGGGGGCTAGCGAGGAGTGTCCCGTGTTTGTTGAAACTCTACGGTTATTTATTTTTAGCAGAACATAAGTAGACAGTAGGTAGCTGGAGGGTGATATGCTAAAGTAGCGAATATGCCAGAAGTATAAGGTAGATTTAACACATTTCCATTTTATAATCGCTAGTAGGTACCTATATTATGATATTCAAAACAGATCTCTTATAAACAAATCATGTAGATCAGAAAACTCATCGTGTGTACGTAATATAGTTTAAAGATCATGAAGTTCGAATTTAAAATCAAACAATTTGAAAAAAGATATTGAATTACCTATTAAATGAACCATAGGCCACATGACTTCATGTACTACATAATATGTTGCACCTACATAGAAAACTGTCGATGGCTCATTCTACACAATCATATCTAAATGTTGGAAATTCAAAAAGTGTAGTTTTGATATTTGATAATAATCTGCCATGTCTAATAGAATAATTGATCACGTGGGTCATCGAAGACACTGTCATACACGTAGGTATATTTTGGATTTTTGCTGAATCGATTACTAATTTATCTTCGTAGTCTGGTGGTTTTTTGGCCATTGAAATTTTCTGAACCAACTTCAACATAATTTATAGTTTTTTTTACTAACCAAGTACCTAGTTACCTGCTGCCAACCTGCTGCAGATACTAGATACTTAGGTATCTAAACATATCCTGAAATAAATAGCGGATATCACAAAATTACGGTTATTCAGCAAAATCTAAAGGCAGTCCAAGATTTTTGCTGTCTAAGCGTACCTACCTAGTTTGTATTAGAATTCATACAGCACATTCGTTTAGATGCACGACTGGGTGACCGGAGTTTAAAGTGCTACATCCATTGCAATTCAGATGGCACTGTGATATCCGGCTCAATAGGTGCATGGCAAATATAAGGACATATTGCCATGCCACGCCCGAAAATACCTGCGGATTTTATGAAACTTTACAGACATATACATACATATTATGTTTATAAAGAATTACCAACTTATGTAGATATAACGAAAGTAAAAAATATTTTCACATGGTCTATCTTCACTAAACCTGAAAAAAGTAGGTACTTAAACTGCAGTTTCCTGAAAGCTGTTGAGATGAGTAGATTTCTAAGTTTTAATTTAAGTTTCAGACCGGGACTCTTAAAAAAGAAGTCTGCTATCTAAACAAGCACAATAAAGTTTAAAATTCCCAAAATACCTAATAGATTACCAAAATTCGTAAAAGTAACAATTAAGAAGTCACGGATAAGCAACTAAGACACCATTGCAATAGAAGACCTCTTAGACCCGTAGTAGTAATACACAAACATATGGATTTAGAAATCTCAGGCAACAAATAAACAAAAAGCCCCAGACCGATCAAGTGCAAAAATATATCCCAAAAATTCGTGAACAGTTTTCGATCCAGCGATCCCGGAATCGAAACATTGAAGCGTATAAAAATCCCGTCCTATTCCCATAATATGAATGCGAATAAAGCGATTGTCGAGCATTGAGAGCCGCTGGCGTGTGCACATTTAATTGAGACCGGAGGAAACAGATGCTGATTACGTCGCGAGGGACCGGGGAGCGCCGGAGAAAGTTGCTGTTTCGCGAGCTATTTATTTACGCTCTACCGTTTATATCAGCAGTCAATTATGTCTCCGATTTAATAAATTTTATAATAGAAACTAGCTGACCCGGCAAACGTTGTTTTGCCAATAGGGATATAAGAAAATAGCTTACGACCTACTTTTAGACCTATAGAACGTACTCAGAAAATTTCATAACAATCAGTCGAGCCGTTTCGGAGGAGTTTAGTAACAAAAATTGGCATGAGAATTTTATACATTAGAGAAAAGATAATATATTTCAGCCTAGCAGTTCAGCTCGGAAATGCAGCCAGTATTCTTGGCACCATTCCACGTGAGCAAGACTTGTACCTACAGTAATTATAACACGTTATCGATAAATTGAAATTTGAAATTTTTGCCACTAAATGATCCCTGCAATGCCCCGCAGGGCCCAACGGACAAAGATTTATTGCAAAAGTTTCAATAAAAATAATGATAAGAAATAATTAGGTAATATAATATATGCCTATGTATGTGTGACTCCTTGACTTCACTGTTACTTTAAACCTGTGCAAAGGTATAGTATATATATTTCAATCCACGAAGACGCGATTTTGGCCACTCTGACAAAATCGCTTATGTTTCATTCGTTTCGTATGGAGTTTGATAGAGTGGGGCGCGCCATCGTTGATTGATATATCTATAAGTACCTACGTGTAGAAACCTTATGTTATTTATAGCGTCCAAACTCATCATTTAGTAACAGCTAAATAAAACAATCACGGGCAAGTGACTTTAAGCCTGTGCTAAGGTGTAGATAGACATTTCAATCCACGATGGCGCGCCTCACTCTATCAAAGTCCATACGAATCGAAAGAATCATAAGTGATTTTGACAGAGTGGGACGCGTCTTCGTGGATTGAAATATCTATCCCTCGGACTACATTACTGTGATCTATCCGTGTAGAAACCTCCATAAAGACGATTATGTTATTAAAAGCGTTCAAACTCATCATTTAGTATCAGCTAAATAAAACAAACACGGGCAAGCGATGCGATGCGCGACTCGCGAGCCCACTCGACAGTCGACAGTCGACACTGATCGCCATATAAAAAGCACTAACCAAACAGTGACATGGAAACCTCTTCGGATATTTTCATCTTTTTATACCACTCGGTGGTCCGTGTTATTGTAAACATTGCCAGATTAATCAGTATCATAATACCCTCGTTGTGCGATCGGTTTGGTCGAGTCTTCTCATTGAAAATACTCGACAGTCCTATGTTATTTTTGAAAGCTTTGATTGTGATGCTTTTTGATAAAGAGTAATATTTGTAATAGATAAATTGAGTTAAATAGAGTAGGTAAATAAATGAATTCATGCGTAGATGTCTACTTTTGAACGGTATTATATTATCTGTGGTCCGGGTCTTCTTAATCGATGTTGACCTTGTATTTAAATGGTGTTTCGGAGTGCACTTTCAGTCTGGGACCTTTTGGAACTTCATTGTTAGATATTTCGACATGTGTGGACATACTCTCAGCCATTTGAATAATCTACAATCGTAAAAGAAAGCTATATCGATGGTTCATTACATACCTATCTAAATACTAAGAAAATTAGAAAACAAATAGAAATATCCGATCGATAAATTGTTAATGTGACTGTTATTCCCATAGATTTATTTAGGGTTCCGCACCCAAAGGATAAAATCGGGACCCTAAAAAACTCTTGAACCGCTTATATTCACTTAAAAATAAATAGTTGCATTAAACCCATACAAAATGACATGATTTGGTGGGCAGAGGTGTTTTGGTTGGAATTATGGTCTTGACAGTACGGTACCCTCAATGAGCCAGTTCGACTCGCACTTAACCAGTTTTTGAATTTCGGTTCATATAAGTGTGTGATGGTAAGTGATGATGCAGCCTAGGATGTTATCATTAACTTGGAAGGGTAAGTAAATTTACCCCAACGGTTTCTACAAGCATCGCACCGGAACTCTAAATCGCTTGGCGGTGCGTCTTTGCTGGTAGGGTGGTAACTAGCCACGGCCAAAGCCTCCCACCAGACCAGACCTGAGACAATTTAGAAATTATAAAGTTCCAAAGTGGCCCGTGGCGGAAATCAAACCTGTGACCCTCCACTCGAATACGAGCGCACCGCCACTGCGCCAGGGAGGTCGTATTATAAGTTGTAGCGTGCTGCCAAGTATTCATCCTAAACATGGAGGTTTCGAATGGTTGTAACCCGAAATTCGGTATATAGGCTCGGTTCGTTCACTCGGGTATTGGTTGCGTCGTGTTGATGCTGTAACCCGACACCGCTCCTACGTTGTTGTCAGTCCTCTGCCGAGTTATCCACACACACTCACCACTCATGCCACTATAGAGTTAAGTGGACATTTTCTCAATATTGGAAAACTATTGGGATCGCTATGATTATGTTATCTATCTATCGGCACAAAGAAAACAAAAGCACACTAGATACTCCGATATTTTTCCATCATTACTAAATTATCGCGAAAAGGTCCATTGCAATGAGGTTTCTCTGACTAGGGCAATCTTCTAAAGGTCTCACATATGGTTCTCAGCTTTCTTCTACCAGCCATTTTCCGCGATGTTAATAGGTAGGTACGTAAAAAGAGGCTAAACAATAAATATCTATGCTTTAAGCTTTAGGCGAATCCCTATAAATTAGAACACAATAACAACCTTCGTACTATGCAGGAGTCAGGACTTAAGTCCGTATATTTCCACACCGGCTGATCGTGGAACCCGAGACAAAAATTGATACGTGTTATGTGTAACTTATATATTAGTTAGATCTAAACGATTTTTTTAAACAATGCGTATGTATTGTGAGGCTCCGTAAAATATAGAACCTCCTAAAAAAAAGCAGCAACAGCTAGTGTCCGATGTGCACACAAGCCAGCGTCCCACAAAAAGTCCCTCCGAAGATATTATACGTATATTTGTTCGCATCTCGATGCGTATTTATTTACACATGTACCCCGATGTGTTTCTAATGAGCTCCTCTGTTTTCCCGCAGACCAATATTCCCTGTTGAATCAACTACCAGTCTTTGTGCCTCGAGACCACCGAAACCAGCGGCGGTAATTACATTCCTCAACGCTCAAATATTTGGCCAAAACTTTCTTCCATTAATGAGCTACCGATATTGTTTACGGTTTTTTAAACATTGCCCAATGTTTGAAAAGAAACGTACCTATTTCGAAATCAATTATATAGTGAATAACATTGATGTTTGATGTTTGACTTGCGATGCTTGATTATTTTAAAAGGTAGGTGGATCCGTTGGTTGGAATTTCGAGAAATGCACAAAGAAAATAATGGTGAGAAAGTAAATATTATTTATCGCAGTGAATAAAAGAAACTATACAAGTTTGTGTGCTGTTCGTATTCCGTACAAACTGATTTAATTCTGTTTGTTAATATTGATTTTGCTCTTGATATTTTGGTATTTAAAAGCAAGTTTTATGCTTTTTCATAACACGGTTGTACTGGTTTTTAAGCAATACGTTTTTGGTGTCTACTTCGTTTGGATTATGTACCTAAGCAACAGATTTTAGTTACAAGTAAGTAGTACCTGCTTAGAATTTATTTTTTGGCAATCATTTTCATACATTTTTGAATCTTTTTAAAGTATCGTAAAATTCCATAATTATAGCGCTATCATTGCTTTGATGGTAAGTTATTAATGACCAATTGGCGATTGTCATCATAAGTAAGTAACTAGAATTTGATCAAAAGCGCAACATTCGAATAAAGTAAAGTTCCGAGTCATCTCGGCAAACGTTGGACGGCGCTGGTCGTCGGGTGTTGGGTCGCTTTTCAAAATAATCCTCGGCCGGCCGAGTTTGGCTCCATTGTGCGCCAGTGTCAACACTTGAAGGTTCCACGAAGGCTTTGCGTCTAGCTTTCAAAACTTCACACTTACAATGGCGCGTGTTTACGTTGTATAAACCTTTAAATTATTATCGATCGGAATTCAAATTATTTATTTTACAATAACAAATAATAAATTATTTATTTTTTAGTTTAAATGTTAATTAAGTTTCCTTACAACTATTTATTACTATTATATTAATAACAAATTGATTTTGTAGTGGTTGTCGTGAACTGCCAGGTGGGTATCTAGCGGTGCCAGAGTGTATAGGTATAAATCGTCTAAGCTAAAAATGAACACTCCTCCACGTGTTTACGATTACAGGTCGAAGGAATCCTGTAGTGGAGGCGCGTTCATTTTAAATTAAAAAGACGATCTATAGGTACCTACCTACGTGTCTGTAAAGGTAAACGAAAGGAGAGGTACTGGATTGACGATTTCACCCTAGGTCTAGGCTTCCTTGGAATTTGGATGACTACTTATTGTTGATGTCTCTGATGTTATTTACATCCCAAACAGAGCCGCCCCCAGAGCCAATACGTTTTTTAATTGTAAGTATTTCATTCCCTAACAAATTCATCCAATAAACCAAAAAAAGAATAATTAAAAAAAATTCGCAATAGAGATTGCTTGATATTTTAATTATTATTATAATCAAAAGACCTTAAATAATAAGCCGAAGCCATTGAGATACCTATGACATATTTCAATTCGATTCGTGGTATGGAATGGAACGAAATAAAAATAAATATTTTCATCTAAAAATGTTTTTTAAAACAAGCTTTTATACGTTTTATCCGTATTTTTCTCAGCACCATGCTCTAGTTACCATCTATAGCACCAAAGTACTCGTCAAGACGAATCAGACGAGCCCAAACTCAGGGTTAAAAAGTTTAATTAGGTACTGAGTTCCTATGGCCACTTGTAAAATTTATGTACAGTCACGGAATGAAAAGGTTCGTCGATTTTCAAACTGTTACGTTATCACTGGTCGATTGCACTGGTATGATGGCATAGTGGACTCTTGCAGTACTAGTGCAAGCAAAAACGCAGGTGTGTATTATGTATTTTAATATATTGTAGCCCAATACTCGAGAATAGGTATTCTATAAGTAAGCTGCCTTACGTTGTTAGTAACAACAGTTAGTGCATGTCACACTACTTCAACGGATTCGAGTGCGGGGTTCATTTCAAGCCGTCTTGGCGTGTTTGTTTCCTCCTATTTGTTTGTTTGTCTGTCCTTGCGCCAGCGCCATGTTGTTTGCCTTCACATTCTTTCCCGGAGAGCCTTTGACCCTTTAACTCTTGAGAATTCACTTTTGTCTCTCGTATACCTACCTACTTATAATTTACATACTTACTTACCTAATACCTAAGTATACGTTACGGGAAGAGTATATAATTAATCATTGTGTCTGTGGTTTATATCCACTACTTACTGGATTTACACCTTACTGTCTTAGGTCCGATGTATAGGTTCAGTCAAGAAAATACATAGCTAGAAGCTCCAAGTCCTGTAAGACAAACATTTCTCAAGAACTTGAGCTTGCATCAAAATGTATCTTTGTTAATTGGCATATTGCACTAAGTAATACCTATCTATAAGTATTTTATAATGAACGTAAATTTTGTATTAAACGGCCATCCAGTCTTGAAAACAATAGCCACAACTTGCACAACCACCTCAAAGCTTAGACTACTTATACCACAAAATCAATCCCTACACGAACAAAGTTACCTCATAAATTTTAGGTAGTTAAGTAGCACACTTTAAAGATATTCCTGCGTAGGTAGGTACCTATACGTATCAAAATTATAGCACCCGATTGGATTTGTACCCGCGTCTCCCAGTTACCACTGAGCTACGGGGGCTCAAGCCCAAATTAAACCAATACAAACCAAATTAAACCAAAACCAAAACTGTTAGGTTCACGACCTAACGGTTTGTACCTACACAGAATCGCACTTAACGCTAAATCGTTTGGCAACGTCTTTGCTAGTAAGGGCGATAACTAGCCTCGGCCAAAGCCTCCCAACAAACAAGACCCGAGCCAATTTAGAAATTGCGTAAAGTGGTCCATAATTGGCAACAGTGTTCGTAGAAGGCATTCGTCCGTGGGTAAGTACTTGTATACGATATGTAGTATACTGTATATACGGGTGTATGTACTCGTACAAGCGGTGTATTCAAAATGAGGTAGAAGTGAAAATCAAGCGAGCAACCCTTACTCGTACATGCAAGAGCAATTTCCCGGCACGTAGTTGCTAGTAACTGACATACGTCGTATTAGGTTAGCGTTCAAGTGGAGTTAGTGCCACAGCGTACCGTGTATCAGTCAACTTACTTTATAGATTACTAGCTTTTGCCCGCGGCTTCGCCCGCGTTAATTTCGATTATCCACAAACCCAGAGATTCAGATTTTTCAAAAACCTAAATTTCCTAATCAACCTTAAACTTTATACCTACTTTCAAGAAAGTAGGTGTAGGTATCTATTGCTTTGGAAAATTGTTTTTTTTATTTATGTTTAAAGAATGTACGTGTGAAGGTATTTTCCAGCGTAAAATTTGGCTTTTCACAAATCCCGCGGTGAACATGGATTTTCCGAGACAAAAAGTAGCCTATGTGTTCATCCAGGAGCTCATAAGCTAGCTCCATTCCAAATAGCAGCCATCATAATCTAGCTCCATTCTAAAATATCTTCCAATTAGGTTCTGTATTTGTGGAATGAAGAAATTTCGTTGAATTTCGTTTTTTACAAATCCCGCAGAAATCATGGTATTTCCGAGATAAAAAGTAATCTATGTGGTAATTCTAGGATATCGTCTATCTCCATTCCAAATTTCAGCCAATCATTTCCGGGACAAAAAGTATTAATCCAAGTTGCAATCTTGACCACCACTTAAATTTCCAGCCAAATCGATTCAGTAGTTATAGCGTGGAGGAGTAGTACTTCCCTCGCGTGAACTTCTTTTTTACACAAATTTTGCGAAAAAAAAATGTGTTAATCCAGGACATAATCTATCTCCATTCCAAATTTCAGCCAAGTTGGTTCAGTACTTGCGACGTAAAGGATTTTTCTCCCGCGTGGAAATCTATTTTTCAAATTTCCCGCGGAGACCACAGATTTTTCCGGGATAAAAAGTAACCTAAGTGCTAGATCATTACATAATCTACCTCTAATTCAAATTTCAGCCAAATCGTTCCAGTAGTTGCGGCGTAATAGAGTTTTTATCCCGAGTGCATTTTGGTTTTTCACACCTCCCGCGCAAACCATGGAGTTTTCGGGATAAAAAGTAGACTATGTGTTAATCAAGGATATAATCTACCTCTTATTTAAATTCCAGCCAAATCGTTTCAGTAGTTGCGGTGTAAAGAAGTTTTTCTCCCGCAAGAATTTCGGTTTTTCCCATTTCCCGCGGAAACGATGGATTTTTTCGGAATAAAAATTAGCCTATGTGTTAATCCAGGACATAATCTATCTCTATTCCAAATTTCAGCCAAGTTGGTTCAGTAATAGTGGCGTAAAGGATTTTTCTACCGTATGTAAATCGATTTTTCAACCATGGAAACCATGATCCATGATCGGAAACCATGGATTTTTCTGGAATAAAAACCTGTCAAGTGCGAGTCGGACTCGCGCACTGAGGGTTCCGTACTACAACCGGAGGAATAAAACCATAAAAACCACTTTTCTTATCGAACCGCAAAACTAACTTTGTTTTTAGAGGTTTATTGTAAATATCAAAAAAACTACTTATTAGATCTCGTTCAAACCAATTATCGGTGGAAGTTTGCATAGTAATGTACATCATATATTTTTTTTAGTTTTATCATACTCTTATTTTAGAAGTTACAGGGGGGGGACACTCATTTTACCACTTTGGAAGTGTCTCTCGCGCAAGCTATTCATTTTAGAAAAAAATGATATTAGAAACCTTAGTATCATTTTTGAAGACCTATCCATAGATACCCCACACATATGGGTTTGATGAAAAAAAAAATTTTGAGTTTCAGTTCTAAGTATGGGGCACCCCCAAAATTTATTACTTTTTTTAAAATTTTGTGTGAAAACCTTAATGCGGTTCACAGAATACATCTACTTACCAAGTTTCAACAGTATAGCTCTTATAGTTTCGGAAAAAAGTGGCTGTGACATACGGACGGACAGACGGACAGACGGACAGACGGACACACGGACAGACGGACAGACAGACATGACGAATTTATAAGGGTTCCGTTTTTTGCCATTCGGCTACGGAACCCTAAAAAGCAGCTGAACACAATTTGAAAATTGACGGAATTCCATATATTATGTAAAAAAAATTCCTTGTTTAACACCATTAGCGGTAGAATTTCAAAAATTCCTTTCTTAGTAGGTACACATCTAGGGTGTTAATAGAATATTCCCTGAAAATTTCATGTTTCTACGTTCAACCGTTTGGACAGTAGCTTGTCCAAAAGCCAGCCAGCCGGGACCAAGCGTTTTCTAGTTTCAACCCCCTTTTTAGAGAGTTAGGGGTGAAGTTTTTACAATCCCTCGGACACCCATTCTCTTATTTTTATTCGAAAGTCTATGTACCAATTTTCATGAATCTAATTTGAAAAATGAGGGACTTTCATACAAACCTAAATCCCTTATTTAACCCCCTTAGGGATAGAATTTCAAAAAACCCTTTCTTAGCGAGCGGTTTGGGTTCACAAAGAATCTGCCCTGAAAATTTCATGTTCTTACGTTCAGCCGTTTGGGCTGTAGCTTGTCTGTCAGTCAGTCACTCAGGACAAAGCCTTTACCGTTATAGATTTTAATTTGTACCTACCGTTACCGTATTTACGTATTTATTGAAGTATTAGCCTTTACCACCACGGGTTAATCCGGGACAAACTATAAACTCGGAAACTCCCTTGAGTTTATAGATGATCTATTTCCATTCCATATCCAAATCGGTTCAGTTTTTCAGTGTGAAGGAGTAAAAAAGAAAACAAACCAAATTTCACTCTTATTAGGCACATTAGTATGGTAGTGGTAGATAGTTTATCATTAGGTACATTAATGTGATGTGCAATGTACCTACTTACAGGATTTAGGCACATTTGTCATCTCTAAGACATTTGCATGACATATAGTATGACTATGAGCATTCCTGTAATACTTGTAGCCTGTGGCACAGAGTCGGCAGTATGCAAATTGGGCGCTGCCTCGGGCGCGCTGTTTGTGTGGTAATGTTTATTAGGTATGTGCCAGCATTTCGCTCGGCGCTTTACATTCGCATCTATCGCTGTACACGTATAGCGCTGGCTCCGATGAGGGGTGAATAAATTTGTTTTTTGGTGCGTACAAAACTGTTTACATAAGAAGTCTCGATAGATGTTTACGTGTTTAGGAGGCGAATTTTCTTTTTGTTGTCTGTAATTCTTACTAATATTTATAAAACAGTGATAAGCTAGTGTTTGAGGCTATATGGCCTCAGAATCGGGTTCCAGGGTTCTAGCCCCAGGTCAGTTAGACGTCTGACTTTTCGGAATCACTAATGGTAGGTATATGCATTTGTGGCACTTAGGGGTGGGGAGCCTAAGAGTTATGCTTAGGTAAAGCTGTGTAAAGCTTGCCTATCCACATTTTACCAGCCGACATTGCTTTCTTATTCTATAAAACCCGCATTAGGTAAATAATAAAATATATAACATATATCAGGACATTACACACAGACACATCGCAATCTATAGCCCCAAAGTAGGTAAGTGATAGCTTGTGTTACGGGCACTAGATAAATGATAAATATAAGTACTAGTACATAATTATATACATAAATAAAATATATTGAAAAACACCCACACACTGGAAAATTTCATGCTCATCACATCAAACATTTGCCAGTAGTGGGAATCGAACCCACGACTTTCGACACAGACGGCAGGATCGCTACCGCTACGCCATTCAGTCGTCAGGAGATACCTGAGGGAGATACTTAATTATAATGATATCTAATAATAATAACTGTGATATTAAATAGTCAAGAATGTTTGATGATAGGTATGACGGACGGTGTTATTAGGTTTATGTCAAACCGCGGTACACGATGACCACACTATGACAAATTGGTTGAGACAAAATATCGTCGTCGTCGTCGTCGTCGTCGTTTCAGCCGATGACGTCCACTGCTGGACTTAGGCCTCCTGAAATGACCGCCAAACACCACGATCTTGCGCCGCCTGGCGCCAGCGACTCCCCGCGACCCTCTTAATGTGAGACAAAATATATAGATGTTTATATGTGAGGCATTTCCGGACTTATTCTACCCAGGTAAATATAAATTATAAAGTACCTCTATGCCGAGATGCTGAAACTGGTAAGTATGTAAGTATAAGTGGTTTAGGTACATCTCTACTCTCTAGGTATATGGCTAGAACCGAATTTTCAAATTTTCGAATTTCAACATGTAGATATACTGTATAGGTAGGAAGCTCTATCTCTTTTTGTACAAAGTATACAAAAAACACAAAGCAAGCAGACAGCGTGGCAGCAGACCATTGTTTTCAAAATGGCCGCTGCATCTCCACCGCCTTAGTTCTATACCATGTTGCCCCATTACGAAGAGCTTTGTGTTGTTGTACCCAACACCCGTCAAGGGGTCAATGCGGAGTTGTCATGTCGACACGCATTGTTAATTTGATGCGTTTGATTCGATTGATTCTCACCGAAAGCGATACCGCGGCATTGTTTGTACGATTTTATAACGAGGCGGCAAACGCGCGCTTTGTGCTGCGCCCGCGCCGCCGTGGGGGAGGAGCCTAAATGCTCGAGACGTGGAATGAAAGGCGCCGCGATGACGAGGCGCGAGCCGGAGTGTGGCCCGTGCATTAACATTTTCCGATTTGGGTATAATATTTTTGATTAAGGTGCTGCACTGATTTTACTTTGGAGTTTGGACCTTCTCACTCTTACTAATACGTTGGGGGGTATGACAGGTAGCGTTTTGGAAGACTTTAACAGAAAAACGACGTCTTACTTATTAATTATTAAAATTTCTGAGCGATTAAGATCTTATCACTGCTGCCACAAACTAAACAAAATACCTACATGGGTAGGTATACATTTATTGTAGTTTCCGATAAAAATTAAATAAATGGATATTTTAGAGCAACTTTTGGGAATCCTTCTATCGAAAAAAATTCTTCCAATCGCGTTTTTACTTGTAAGCGAATTTAGCTTAAAAACCCAAAATACCTAAGTACATGACGTTAAACGTTTCAAGTAATTGCTTTTATAGTTTTTAAACTGCAGGTCACAGAAAATCGCTTAAAACACCGTTTCAGCCGTTAACAACACATAGTAGGTATGTACCTACCCAGGCTTATCAAGTAGTTATACGAAACACCATGGAAGTGTGAGCTTCTTCAATCAATCAAGCAAAAGAAGGCATATAGGGGGAGGCATAGCCGTATAGAAGGATATCCTAGCTTAAAGACAGTGTCCAAGTTACAAATCGCTTGATGGTTCTCAACCATTTTTTTTTTAATTTCGTTCCCTTAGAGCGGTCGAATAATTTCTGTAACGATTGCGAATACGTCATATTATGGCTACGGCAGAACTCCAGCCTCTTGTAACTTGGGCCGCAACGCAAGCAACGTTGCGTTACACAGCATCACTCTTTGAGCCGTCCAAATGATTGTTTTATATTTGTAAAGCGAGTACGACTAGTGCCCCTATTCCGACCCACTGACGTAATGTAGCATTTCAATTAATTTGTAAGCGTTTTTATAAGAACAATATGCCGTGAAGCCTCTCGAAGCACGAGGCGTGAGTTGCATTTAGATTGCATCAGTATAGATGTTGTTTTCTTAAACATTATACTTTTCTTAAACAAGTAATAGTAGAATTTTTGAACCGTTTTTTTTAAATAGTTTCACATTCGGACAATGAATCTGGCCATATCATACCACGCTATAGCCAAGTGCGAGTTGACGGACTTCGCACATCTTTGAGGATAACATGTTGAACAAAATCCTCACTATCTTAGGTAGATAGGTACGTGCCTAAAACGCGCATAGATCCTAAAAGTCAGAGTTGCATGCCCGAGATTCAAAACCCCTGATGAGAAAACTGAACCTATTACTGCTTGAATTAATTTTAGTTTTAATGAATTTTTAGGTCAGAGGAGCATTGCCATCCAACGTGGTAATGCTGCCAGCCTTCTGGGCACTTTTCCAGATGACACCGAGTCGGAGGAATACTTTGACGCTTAAAATTAGTTTTTTTGTTTGTCACCTCTTTTTTGTTTTTAGAATTAGATTATGTATATTAGTTAAGATTTTATTTTAACTTTTATACATATATAATGTTATGTATGAAATTAAATAAATATTTATCTTGCAAAGACAATTTATTCACTCTAGTCAAAATGTGGAGATACATCAATAATAATAAGGACGTTTTACATTCCTAAGTAGGTAAGTACCTAGTTTCTTTTGGTTAAAAATCCCATGGGGCCTTGGTTTTGAACCGCTTCAGTAATAAAAAGTTTAAACTAGGTACTAAGCTATAACGACGTAGGTACCTACCTATTCTATTAAGTAGACGTACATTTAGTGTTACGGGTTACCTAATATTAACGTCAGAATAATACGTGATGATCTGTGTTCACGATAAAAAAGAAATCTAGACTTTTGCAGGTTACCTAAGTACTTTATAGGAATTATAAGTAGGTAGGTACCTATTACGAAACTACCTAAATCCATTAACACCTTTCGACTTATCATTCAGTTTAAAGTCTTCTTGCTTCCTATAAACTAATACAAAATGACAGTATGATACGAGTACATAGGTAGGTACCTACATTATGCCAAATGTTTCACACCATTGGTTATCGTTACATTCGTTGGTTGTAATATTCTTTTACGTATTCTGTAACTTTAAAATTCTCGTTCTGTATGTTACATTTGTTAAATTACTTAACCGGACTTAATTAAGGCCTGATTGCCTCCACCAATTTTGACGGACAGGTACATTCAAAATAGCGTTATTAAGAAAAAAAAACTCATGGAAAGCGCCATTTTGAACAGTTTCTCTTAAAGTTTGTTGAAGCAATTGGGCTTTCATCACAAATTCGTCCAAAATCACGGATGGTCTCTACAAAATCGTCCAATTGAAGGCGGCGAGATTAGAGACACCGCCTGATGACAGAGCTGCTAATGCGTTTCAGGCATTAATGCGATTGGCAGGCGACAGTCGACAGTGCATGAGTTGCCCGAGCAAAATTGTGAAATTGACTATGTTCTGGAAGTCAAAAACTAGCATGTGAAGATATTTTTAAGATTAGCTGAGGTTAATAAATAACATACTTAGAGTAGGTAACCTTTACAGGCTACTTTGATAAAATTAATTTTCAAAAGGTTTAATATGTTAAAGGGTATATTTGCCTATTATTACTACCTTTTTTTTACTCTATATAAGTTAGTACTTGATGTAACTAGTAAGTAAGTTGACTAGTAAGTGATGATGCAGCCTAATATGGTATCGTAATAACTTGGAAGGGTAAGCAAATTTACCCCAACGGTTTCTACAAGCATCACACCGGAAACGCTAAATCGCTTGGCGTTGCGTCTTTGCTGGTAGGGTGGTAACTAGCCACGGCCGAAGCCTCCCACCAGACCAGACCTGAGCAAATTTAGAAATCATGAAATTCCAAAGTGACCCGTGGCGGGAATCGAACCCGCGACCTCCCACTCGAATCCGAGCGCACCGCCACTGCGCCAGGGAGTTCTGGAGCTCTAGCTATCTGACCTTGCGATCCGATAAATGGAATAGAAGTGGAACGAATTTCAAATAATGTAGAATGCGCGGAAGTGCTGTGGTCAATTTAGCGATCATTTTCATTTTTTTTTAATTCGTTCCATTCGAATTCCTCACAGGTCGTCACCACTGGAAACTGTTTGTATGATGAGCATGAATTTGACAAAAACACACGTGTTTTTGAGGTTTTTATAATAATATGTTTATTATATTTATGTACGTGTATTAAAAATTGTGTTTTTATGTTTCTGTATACATATTTATGAATATTTATTTTCATTTATGGCTAGAGTAGAGCTGCTGGTTACGCTTGTTACTATATTCGATTTCATGTCGCCGAGTCAAATTTTCTGCTTCAATTTTTATGTGTTAGTAGCTAAGTATCTAATAATAATTTAAGTTTATGTATTTCAGTAAGGTCAAGTTTTTAGTTAAAACCTTTTTATTTCCATCAAACGTATACAACTACAAAATGTAGCTAAGTACAGCTTTACCAACTGTTATAGTAGGGTGAGGGCTGAGGCTTTTAAGTGTGAGTGGAACACACTTAATTCCCAACAGCCCAAACTGTTTTTCCATAATGCTGACGTGTAAATACCGATAGTATCTCCGCGTCAGATGCGCCGGCGCCGCTAGAAGCGAGTGATGAAATAATTGACACTCCACCGCAGAAAAAACTTTGAGATCCCTTCAATATAATTATGGATACAAATTTAAAAATTAACACATCCACTGACACATTTCCCGACGCCGGTACATGAAAGCTTTCTCACGGAGTTCTTGTCTTCTTTTTCTGTAAAGTAAGGTTTTGTTGGCAATTTTTTCATAAGGCCTACGCCTAATTACTTCTCTAAACTTGTGGTGCCTAGATGTGCAGGTTGTGCAACTAAAGATAGGTATTATAGGTACTACCTACATTTTACCTCAATGGTATATTAAGATTCTGATTCGAACTCGGTTGCATGCAGCAGAGTATACAGACGACATAAAGAAAACAGTTTTCTGTTTAATTGGTGCATAAGTGCATGCGGTTAAACCTCCTTACATATACTTATTATAGAAATTTAGTTGATGAAATGTAGGTACATAGGTACTTCTTTGTAAGAATTCCATCTATCTGTGTTTGATAAAGACCGCTATCAAGACACTGAGTCAGAGGAAGAGAATACCTAAGTCCTGTGACCTAAGTCATACTGTCTATTGTTTAGACTTGTATATCTGTATGTACATATACGATGTACGCCTATAGCTATGCGTATCACTACTTTTATATAATATGTAATTTAATTTGCTTTCATAATTAGGCAGATACCTACCTACTTACCTATACGGTTTACTAAAAACTTAAATTTACCTATGGTAAGTATACCTATATGCAATTTTATAATGTACCTACGTACCTACCTAGCACTACCACTCTCTTGTATAGTTATAAAACATACTGAGATGTGTAAGTACTTAAACTATAATTGACCCAACAGAGTACACTAAGTATGCCCATTTTTGGTCAAAACTAAAAGGCCACCCGACTCCCTTTCACCGTCGAGGAGCTAAAATACAGAACGAAAATATGTTACATTCGGGTTATTATAGAAAGTGTGGAATTAAATCGTAATTTTGTGTGAAAACGTGACAATTAGGCGTCGGTGTTGTATTAGCCTCTTGGATAACAAAGCGAACGCCGGCGTTTCCTAAAACATTTGAACGAAAGTGGCAAATCATGCCTTCCATTTACGTTTGGGTGATGTTTGCAACCTTTGGCATACATATTATTTATAATAGTTTTTCATCACTCATACACGGAAAGTAGGTCTGAAGTTGCCTGAGAAGCGGGTTGAAAGTAATACTTTGCAGCCCTAGGGAGAATCGTTTTTAACTGACAGCTGTCAAATAATTAAAAAAAAACTAGTTGTCACATTTTTATTGGAGTTCAAATAAAACACGACATAGGTACCTACCCGAGTGCATCCATAGACAAGAAGAAAGATAGACTTTATTCATAAAGTAAAGACAACTGATTCATAGACATTCATAGACAACCATAGACAATACTTGACTATTAAAAAGCTAAATGCATAGCCCGCCGGCTAGGCCAAAGAAAAAAAAAAAGGCGGGAAAGTGGCAAGCGGAGTAGGGTAGAATAGAGAGTTCTGGACCAAGCCTTTTCCAGGAAATTGAAGCCTTTCCAGGAATTTTCCCGCCCAGGTTTTTCCCCGCCCAGATGCGGCATGTCCTTGGGCTCCCTTGGGTAAGGGTGTGGAGGCTGTATGTGCGGAAACGCCTCCCCTGGGGTGGTTTTTCCTCAAAAGAAAACTGTTATCAACGCATTTGCCTACGCAACCGCCGTCACTGATAACGGTGCGGTGACGCCGTATCGACGCGGCGCGTTGTCGATGCGGTGACGTGCCGTATCGAGGCGAGCCGTTGACGTCATCGTCATCATCACGCATTCAGACGGGGTAGGTGCGGAGGCGAGGGGTTGTGGTGGGGAGGGGGTTATTATTGTCACCCGTTGCTCCGGAGCTGTGGTGAAGCAGGCCATACATAATTCAGTGGCGTGCACTCCATATAGGCATAGGGGCAGTGCCTACCCTAGCAAATTAATCCTATAAACCAAAAAAAAGAACTTAAAGTTATTATTTCTAAGGCCTTTTGCTTATAATTATAATTATATTAATATTTAATTAATTATTATATTATTAATTAATTATAATTATTATTATATTAAGGTAGGCACTAGGGTAGGCACTTCCTTTGTGCCTGTATGGAGTGCACACCAATGATACATATATTATATAGCTCCGGAGCTTCGATGAACCAGACCATACAAACTACTGCTCTGGAGCTCTGGTATGTCAGCCCTTGCTCCGGAGCTGTGATGAAGCAGACCATCACGTCAATTTCAACGCGGTATTGGGGTACATCAACAGAGTTCTGGTATGTATGAGGTACATCGAAATGAGGTGTGATGTTATACTCAAATAATATGGTGAAATTGTTGCGGTGACCTCTAGACCTCGAGCAGTTTACCAGATAATTTTAGACTTATTATTTACTTCTTGGAACAACAAAATAATGATGAAATTATTGTGCAATTTACAGAGTGATAAAATATACTAGGAAAAAAAACGGATGTTGAATTAATATATTCTAATGAATAGTTGTGTGGGCATATTGATATGAGAACAAAGCAATTTTCTGCATAAATATGCATCACTACCGGAAATGCAGTTACTATATAAGGATGGTCTTTAGCTGGCTATTTTTTACTATTTGTCTGTTTGTCCACCAACGTGTACAACTTTAACGATGTTTATTCCAAATTTATTACCTTGGTTAGTGGTATTTCACCTGCATCAGGATAATAGTTCTGAGATTTTAACAAGAAACGTAACAGAGTCCTTGAGTAAAGGTCTGAGTGATTTGTGTAATGAAGAATTATCACCGTGGTATTTGAAAAGAGTCCAACTTTTCAATGATAAAGGAAAGCTCATCAAGTCTTGGTTGCTAAAATTATATTTTAATGAAGAAGGTGCTGTTGGGAACCTCCAAAAAAAGTTTGATCGTCCTTTTTACTATGTGGGAGTAAGAAACGGTGGTACTGGGAAAAACAATAGTACATTGTTACCCTAGGGATGAAAGTAACTTATTTAGTCCCGAGACGGGGTTTGGCGCCCGAGCGTAGCGAGGGGGCCTATAGTTCGAGGGACTAAATAAGTCTTTATCCCGAGGTAAACACTGTGCTTTTCATTACGAATATAAGGAAAGTCGAAATAAAAATAGAAATTAGCTAAAGAAAATTGAATAATTGTGTCAATAAAAATCACTGTTAAACAGAAGCCTAAACAAAACTCCTCAGACAAAACTCTACAACTCGAAAAACAAATGAAGATCGGATTGCCGCTTGCCACTTTCCCGCCTTTTTTTTTCTTTGGCCTAGCCGGCGGGCTATGCATTTAGCTTTTTAATAGTCAAGTATTGTCTATGATTGTCTATGAATGTCTATGAATCAGTTGTCTTTACTTTATGAATAAAGTCTATCTTTCTTCTTGTCTATGGATGAACTCGGGTACCTATGTCGTGTTTCATTTGAACTCCAATAAAAATGTGACAACTAGTTTTTTTTAATTATTTGACAGCTGTCAGTTGAAAACGATTCTCCCTAGGGCTGCAAAGTATTACTTTCAACCCGCTTCTCAGGCAACTTCAGACCTACTTTCCGTGTATGAGTGATGAAAAAGCTTAAATTTGCGTAGGTATATGTAGTGCTAATAGAAAATTGTTGTTATATAAAATGGAAATTATAAGATTTTTGAAGGATGGTCATCGCTCGAGACGAAGCAGTCCTGGTATGAATAATACATTAACTCAATCATGGTCAAGTCATTTATTTCAACAAACGTTCAGAGATGAGTTGGGTTTAGAAATTATAGTATGGCTACCCCGTGGTGGTAATCATCAACAAAGACATCATAAACAAAGAAATAAAACAGAAGAATTGACTACAACTACCACAAGCACAATCCGATCTTCATTTGTTTTTCGAGTTGTAGAGTTTTGTTAAGGCTTCTGTTTAACAGTGATTTTTATTGACACAATTATTCAATTTTCTTTAGCTAATTTCTATTTTTATTTTGACTTTCCTTATATTCGTAATGAAAAGCACAGTGTTTACCTCGGGATAAAGACTTATTTAGTCCCTCGAACTATAGGCGCCCTCGCTACGCTCGGGCGCCAAACCTCGTCTCGGGACTAAATAAGTTACTTTCATCCCTAGGGTAACAATGTAGGTACTATTATTGCTTAGGTTTCATTTCTTTCACAACAATCACTACTTGAATTCTAATAAGATGTTACAATCACTTCCAACTTCCCAATACCTACGTTAAGAATCGATTAGCCTTTAGATCCAGGGGCGGCCCAAAGAAAGAAGAAAGGTTACAGGCTTGCAAGGGCACGATAAAATTAGACGAGGACACTTTAAATTGAGAAATATAAAAATTTGCTAAAATTAACAGGGCCTCATTTATATATCTACCCAATTTGCTAATAAAAATTGAAGACTTTCATTTTACATCATCATAATTACAGTATCTAATCATAAAAATGTCAAGATATAATAAGTCTTTATCTAAAACGTAACTCGGCATATTTCATAATTGTGACATCCTCCAAAATTTAACCGGACCTTTTTTTCATGATATTAATAGAAATATGTATCAGGTATATACACGAGAACCAAATTTGGAAGAACGGTTGGACCTACGGCATCCACCGAACCGAAGTTTAAAAACCTTAATAAATCCCGAGTCGTTAAAAATGTTAATTGTGGAAATTGAAAAATACGTGTCAACGTTACTAGAAACTCAGTGCTATCGTACCTAAGGATAAGTATTCATTAAAAAAAGTAAATTAGTAAGCATATCTAAAGCTTTTTGTAGTTGAGTTGTCAAAAGTATGCGATGTTCGCCAACCTTTGGCTATTGACGAATCTCCTCCCTCATCTAGAGTTGAACCCGTATCCACCAGTGGGATATAAAGAGATATTTAGAGAGTAGTTGAAACTGTTGTGAACACCTGCACAGTAGGTACCACAATCATGTTTGGTTGTTTACACCACAGCGAGTTTCAGAATGATACAGATCTCCTAATACAATAAACTTTACTTTTAGTAGCAACTAGCGAGGCGCTGCGATAACCATCTCGAGATAATTTCGGAAAACACAACTTCACTTTGATTAACAAGTTAGATATTTGCTTGGAAAACCAAATATCGATTAAACACCACTCCCCTTTTTAATCTTTAATAGAAAAGTCATATTTTCTTTTATTAAAATAAATGGGAGTGCTTTTGTTTCTTGGCTTGTCTGTCAATAGCAACGGCTTAGCAAAAGGTTTTTTGTCTGGTGGGAGGCTTCGGCCGTGGCTAGTTACCACCCTACCAGCAAAGACGCAACGCCAAGTGATTTAGCGTTTCGGTGCGCTGCTTGTAGAAACCGTTGGGTATAAATTTACTTACCTTTCCAAGTTAGTACGCTAACATCTTAGCCTACATCATCAGTCATCACTTACCATCAGGTGAGCTCGCAGTCAAGTACTAACTTGTATAGAGTAAAAAAACAAGCAGCAACGGTTCCCGAGGGCTATTTAGTTATAGGAATTTCGGATCCCGCCACGCGGGCTAGTTCGGGATAACACGAACAAACTACTAAGTACATTAATTCGGTACCATCCAATCCTTCTAGGTAGCTACAGTGATTTAGATTTCGCCAGTATAACCCAAGTACAAACTGCTGAATCAGGTGGAAAGAAGGTGCTTAGTTTTAAAACCGCAAGTCTACAGAAGTACTCGTAGACCGAATCTTTATGAAACAATTTTGATAACTCAATAGTCTTTTCAGCGAGGAAATCAAAGGTAAGTAGGCATAGTTTTGTGAATTGTCATAAAATATGCAAAGAAAGTACAGGGGCTCATCTATCATCTTTTACTTTATACGTTAATTATTATGAAGTTAAAAGTGCAAGGTAACTTCACCCAACGGCCGGAACATTTCATGTTGCGCGCAGACATCAGACAAACTTAAAATACTTAGTTATCAGTGATAACTATTTATCTTATGGTGAAAAGTTATCACCATAATAGAAATTTATAAATAATGGTTAATTGCCGATCACTCAACGCCACATAATGTGATGAGGGCACACTTTCTGACGTGATAACGTTTAATAAATTGATGAACACCAGCAGCACTCATGAAAAATAGTAACGTTCTGCGTACGGTTCCGCGTAACGTTCCAACTTCCACCTGAGCTTGTGCGTGCAACCGAGAGCGCGCAACAAGCGATAGAGAGGCACGATAAAAATTACATAAAATTATGATTATGATTACGATAACGATTATGATTATGATTATCATAATGATTATGATTATCATAATGATTATGATTTTGACGTTATCACGTAAATCTATCGTCCGTAAACTTACAGACAACCAATTTTTTTTTCATGGCGTAGCGTAAATTTGGGTCATGACTCATGAGGTAGACCTGTTAGGAGATGGCAAATCCCATTGGGTAGGTATAAATGTGAAAGTGTGTGAGTTCTGCGAATGTTTTTACTCAAATCAGTAACACCGCAAATACATAGGCACTACTGGACCAATTTTCCTGGAATGTCGCGGAGTAATTGATAAATGGTTCTTTTAAAGTTTTATCTCCAGAAAATTCTGGGCTCCTGAAAACTAGTCGCAAGTTTACGCCGGCTAATACTAAAGCAAAATATAATGCGCTGGTAATTTGCAATTAGCGTCGCGCGATAGTGTGTTATTATTTTATTTTTTTGCTCTCTGAATAAATTTATGGAGCAATTTCACTAAAAGCTCTTACTTATGTGGGGAAGTTGCGCATTTTACTTAAGTATCACGTTGTTTTGTTTCATGAATATATTATTTGTTACAATTAATGTTTTACGATTTACCTACCTTGTTTTACAAACAAGTAAGTTTTTACTATACTAAACTTTTTTTAGTTTATGTAGGTAGATACTTATAGGCCAATACTTCACTCATTATACTGATGGAAAAATACTGATGGAAAATGATGATAAAAGCCTGAGGTCAGAAGATTCACTTTCATTCATTCATTTTATTCATTTGTAGATTAGGTACCTATCCAGTATCCACATGCCTCGCAATTTTATGGCGGTACAAAGGTAAAACGAGGAAACAACTGACAGTTTTTGAGCACGATCTCTGAAATAATTAGGTAAGTATATTTTGTAGAAAACTGACACACAGGAAACAATACTCTTTGGACTTTAAAGCTTTACCTCATCGCTTAATAGTTACAGCGGCTCTTTAGTGGACAGTGGAAACCTGGAAAAGTCGTTTTTGAGCTATTTCACTTTGGCAAAGATTATACGAGTACCAAGCCCAAGGTACCATTATTGGACGGGCAAACACCACATGTGCAAACAGGTAACACGATTGGCCAGCGCAATCGCTTCAGCTTTTACATAATAAGACACGTTGTGAGAAGGCAGTGTAGATTTAAGTGGCACGTCAAGGAAGCGCGGGCGGCGGCCCCGGCCCTCTAATTACGCCCGACTCCGATCGGCCGATAGCGCTGGCTTTTATCTGCATCCATTAAGCAAATACACGCCTTCCACCGTAATCACATACTACAATATTGTGTTCCGACGCTACCAATTAAAAATATTTTGATAGACAAAGGCGAATTCTAATTATGCAGCGCAATAGACGAAACGTCGGCGCTAATGGGTGTTTGTGCGCAAACATTTTTGTTTTTAAGAGTTTTTAGAGTTCCTGGTAATAGTAGGAAACTTTACTGCTTCGGTACATGAACGAGTGCACCTAAGTAGGTACGTACACCGAATAGTACCTACGTCCTACTAATAATACCTAGATTTTTTTGGTACGGACTACGGAAGGAAGTTCCTATTGAGACATATGCATTATGCGACCTTAGAGTAGGTTGGACTAGGTAGGATTTTCACCCACTAAAACCCCTCAGGGGACATTCTCGGCACATGTTGGAAGCCTCCGGGATCTCATACCTATACGAACGCACCGGAGATCTGAGACTCCCTTTCACAACATCCGTTGGCTCGCTTCTAAATATTTCTTTCTACCCAAGGCTAATCCTATACTAGGTACTAAAAGACTGAATATAAGGTACTAAAAAAGTACATCGTTTTAATCTAAATTTGTAATAAAGTTTCAGCAAAAAATATCTTGTAAATCTTAAAAAATTAAAGCTCTTTAGGGCCGTAGCTTTTTCGTAGACTGTACCTACATATTGTAGAATTGTAGCAAGTGGCGAGGTGGCAAGGTCTATACACTCCAGGTTGCAGGAGTAGGTTGATAGAGGTTGTAACTAAAATTGTACCGAACTAATTAAATAGCTTCTGTAAAGTAAGCATGTCCTTCTAATTCCTTCTGCATCCATTTTAAAATATAGTATCTTGGTTTAAATAGACATACCTGATACCAGTAGTAACTAAGTTCTTAGACATTATATTTGGAACATTTGATATTAATATTATGGAGTCATTCTAATGCTTTTAAACGGTAGAGTGCCTTGATACGAGTAAGCTATACCTAAGTACATATGCCTAAAATTGGTAAATAGAAGCGATATGCGAACTTCTAATTAATCTAACTAAAATGTAAATGAGCCAATTTAGAGAGGTTCATTTGAAACGTGATTCAAATTGTCCGGATTCCCGAAATAGCTTGAAATTAAGTGAAATAGAGAGGAAACATGATTGTATCGACGCCAACAAAGGCCCGCTTTGATAATTTGCGAATTAGCGATGAGTGCTCAGGCGCAATCGAATTAATTAGCCTTTGACGCCTGCTGCTTTAATATAAAAGCTTCGCCTAATCAGAATTCAGAGTCAGTATTTGTACCTACCTAAATCTATGAGAATCAGCGATTTCCATGAAATAAAATATTATAAAGTATAGGGTCTAAGTGTCCTATTCTTCGATTAATACCTATCTTACGTACGAGTAACTTAGATAAATAAGTAGTAATATTAGTAATAGTACTACTAAATAGGTAGTAGTAGTTACTAATAGGTAGGGAGTAAGATGTAGGTACCTACTAGATACCTAGATACTTAGATATATACTGCACCCGCCTACTTTATCTAAGTAGGTAGGTAAATATACAATTTACAAAGTGTTATTTTTCAAACTTTAAAATACGTATAAGTAGGTAGGTAGGTACTGCAGCCGTTTCCATACATCAAATCGAAATAGGTATGTTATAATATGGCTACGGCTCAAGACTCTATTTCTTTAAGATTAATTATTTCTGTATAAAAATATCTAGGTTTTCTAGGTAAATAATAGGAACATAACGTAAGTATTTCGCACTAATTCCTATTAGTATCTACTGTAATAGGAATATCGACATTCTAAGTAAGTACCTACTTACAACCGGGTCCCTTACCTTACTAAGGTTTTGTCTAAGATATGGAGCTCTTTGAGTAGGTGACTTTAGCCGTCAAGTAGGATGGTTTCTTCGCTACTCTTCACTTTTAGAGAGCTCCAGCGTTAGATAACCGCTTTAAAGTCACAACAAAGGAACCCCTTTCGTTGCGTCACCGACCTAATTTGCAAAACTAGGTGCGAACCAGGCACCAGCGGGAGGGGCGCCGGTTTGCTACCACTAGGTAACGTTATTTGGACGTGTCTAATGGAGTAAGTGCCCCGGCAAATGGCCCGCGCCGCGAGCTTTTAATGCAATTTCGCCTCCCTTTGTGAGAGAATTGGCGCAATCAATCCATTTACACTTTGTTTCGCTAACATTCTCCATGCTCGTAGAACGACGCCGCGCCCGCTTTTAGCGACAATATAATTGCCCTTTCAGTGCCTGCCTATTTTGTTGGAAAATATTTTTGCAGCCGTTATTTTAATATTGCATTTACCTACAAAGTGAGCTCGCACTTACTACAGTATTTTATGTGGTTCACATAATATACTCGTAGGTATAATAAATAGCCTTTACTATAATAAAGTAAGACGTAGGTACCGATTGTACCTAATCCAACAGAAAGAAGTACCTACCCAAGTTTATATCTACAGATTTAAAATATGATAGTAAAATGTCACTTGTAAAATAGAAAAAATATCGTAGCACTGTGCTACGGTTTTTGTGCTACGGCTACGGAATACGAACGGTAGAGTGTTGTATAAACACTACCAATGTTGTAGCTACGTTTTATACAAGACGCAGGTAGAGGATATTATTATTATTATAGTATCTTACATAATTTACCTACTTATTAACTTTTGAATAAAATATAATAAAACACTTAACACATTCTCTGGTAAGTGAACAATATTACTCGTATTCTAGTTAATAATCAGGTACCTACCTACCTAGGTATTATAGATAGATAATAGTAATACTCATTACATCTTAAGTGGAAAGTCTAAACAAAATTGGACACTCATGTATATTATTACATGAAACTTATGACTGGTCGAAAGGTATAGATACCTATACAACTTCATATCTTAAAAAAAAGATTCCGTCGAATTGAGAACCTCCTCCTTTTTTTTGAAGTCGGTTAATAAAAAATATACCTATCAAATATCCGAATTTGTCACTTTGTACTAATATTTATGTCAAAACAATGCTCTGTTTAAATCTGTGGTTTAAATGTAGGTAAATCGTGTATAAATCGTACCTATTATAATTGGAATTTCTAATAAAATATTACCATAATCATAGTTATAAAGATAATTAACCACGGTGTCTACATATTTAATCACTTATATCATGAAAAGATCAGAAATGTATAAAGGGAATCGCAAAAGTAGTTTATTTAATCGTAAGTATTTTAATTTTCAATTGCATAAGATTATTCGAGTAGATATAAAAATGGAACATTCATAGTTTTCTCTTTCATGTTACTGAATAGATAGGTACTATATCTTTACATGAAAATCGGTGAAAATTAAAGTTGAAATAAATCTAAAGAACCCGAGAGATATTTACGTACCTACTGATCACTTTTTTGTGATATTGATATCCAGTGATATAGATATCTAGGTAGATGTGTTACGCCCGTATTTCATGAGGTCGTAGGTAAGTACAGAGTATTCTATCACACTTATTATTATATAGACGAAAAATTGTATGTGGGTGTTTGTTATTCCTTCACGCCGCAACTACAGTACCGATTTGGCTGGGCATAGAGATTAGGTAGGTGTACTATTGGATTGAAACATAGGCTACTTTTTATCCCGAAAAATTCCGTGGTCATCACAGCATTTGGTGACCGAATGGCGTAGCCTTCCGTCTGCGTTGGAGGTCGTGGGTTCGATTCCCGCAAGTGGAAAATGTTTGTGAGATGAACATGAACGGTTTCCAGTATCTGAGTGTTTTCAATATATTATATTAAAAATATTATGTATATTTTATCAGTTATCTAATACCTACCCATAACATTAGCTGTCGCTTATTTTGGGACTAGATTGCGATGTGTTGTCCTGAAAAAAAATCATTCGTGAAAGCTCGAAATTCATGCGGGCGGAGTCACGGGCAACAGCAATTTATATTTAAACAGCTGGTTAATGAACTTTATCCTTCAACAGATGTCAATCGCAATATCGTATATCCGACATTATTTTATAATCCCCACCTCGATGATGAAGAAAATAATAAGAACGGTGTTGAAATCGTTGAACTTCGCTCTGATGAAGACTCTACCGAAAATGAACAAGAAAACGATCATTCATGGTGCAACATTCGAGAAAGACACGAAGAATATCAGGACTTGAATGAAGCAAATAAAATATCTAGAGATAAGAGACGAGAAATAAATGAAAAATCTAACTGCGAAAATCTAAACGGCAGTAAATATAGAGAAGAAGCTCTCAACCAATTCGTGTCTGATTTCTACGGCCTTGACTGCTACGATACAGGTGAGAGAATATCAACATTAAATCCTCATTCACAGTTTTTTACAATTATTAATAATCATAAAACTCCCGACACTTCTTCGGAATCGAACCAATATGACGACATTGAAGTAATTCAATGTGAAAATACGAAAGAAATGGATTACTTGAACGATAGCCACTCGTATAACGATAGAACATTCACATACGATAATGATGGCAACGCAGAAAAGCGGACTATATGGATGTATGCTTTAAAAAACAATCGGTACTTGTCCGAACACGACTTTGAATTGATTAATATTCCCAGCAGAGACTCAAATAGTACCACTGAAGATGAAGATACAAGCAATGATGCTCCATACATCCGTAGAATCGCAACACCCATTCCTAGATATATACCTAAAATGAATTTTTCACTGTCGCCTTCTCTACCAACCGTAACTGAAGTCTCGGAATCAAATAAACAAGCGACAAATAACTCTGATGTCAGTATAAAGAATGCATATGCAGATAAACACAGTCCTCTCCAAAAGCCTTCAAGGGGTTGGTGTAAAAACAAAACTACGGAAACACAAACAGACAATTATAATCAGACCGCAGAAAACAAAAACATAAAGTATGAAAATAAAAACCTAAAGACATCAAAGAAAGAACAGCAAACACAAACATATTGTGAACCAACAGTTATACGCGATGCGGAAACTAGCCCGATATTAAATATTGCCAGTTTCAAAAGAGAAGTAGCTAACATTAAAATAAACGAAGACGATGTGAAAACTACAAACAAAGAAATTTCTTCAGAGAACAAAATTGATCGTTCATCGCACGAATCGCTTTGCAATCTGGAAAAACGACATGTAAAAACGAATACTCATAGATCTCTTAAAAAAGTCGTCACTGAAACTTTAGCGAAAGATGATGAATTTTTAGAAGTATTTGATTATCATGACGAGAAATGTAACGAAGTAGGTGGCGGCTTCGAAGATTGTGCTAGTGATTTAAAGCCACCAGAATGGACTCCATATTTGCCGTTCGGCGACAGCGTTCCTTCCTTACATCTCTCAATATCTGTGGACACTGATTGTGGTATCAAAAGGAAATCATGGTTTAAACGATTCTTACAATTTTTTCATTGCTGTAAATAGATGTACCTACCTATTATGTAAATTCAATTAGGATCATTTTTAATTAAAACACAACAATATATCGTATTTAAATTGGCGAATTTATTAAATTCAATCACTATCAACTTCCAGCAATTGAAGTACTTAAAAATAAACCTGTTATTGAACAATTTCATTAAGGTTACATACTTGCAAAAGAGACCATTTTTCACGACACAAAATCATTCTATATACACACTCGTACTATCACAATATGGTTTTGAACCGGGTCGTGCTCGCTGTTTACATTGTCAAAAACTTAAAATAAACCATTATTATATATTCTGTTCATTGCTTTATTTTCTTTTTGACACATGAAAAAAATTGCAATAGCGACGAACCAGAGAGAGAGAAACGCAAAGTGGTCTCTCTCTATTGCTATATCAGTCTCATGTGTCAAAAAGAAAGTAAACGAATGGACAGAGTATAGTTTGTAAAATATAGCTTGAGAATTGTGACAGCTGTCACCTGGCATGGCTTAGTGCACCTTTTTTAAAAGAAAAAATGTGTAACACGTTCTTTGTGTTTGATTTAATTAAAGCATACTGAATATCTTTTTTTTTAAATACATATAAATATATACGGGACATTTTACACAACGCAATATAGCCCCAAAGTAAGCGATAGCTTGTGTTATGGGTACTAGTCACTAGATAACTGATAAATATACATACATACTAATATACATAAATACCATATATTGAAGAACACCCAGACACTGGAAAACATTCATGCTCATCACACAAACATTTACCAGTAGTGGGAACCGAACCCACGACCTCCGGCGCAGACAGCAGGTTCGCTACCTACCACTACGCCATTCGGTCGTCAAATATAATTACATAATATTACCAAAATATCGATAACTACGATCAACAATTTTATTATTATCGACACAATCCCAGATCTGGCAGTTATTCAGATTCGGACAGCTGTCATGTCTCAAGCTATATTTTACAATTTATAGATACATTTAGCAGGAATGTAGAATTCACGGGGAATTTTATGTAAGTATTTTCTTAAATTTTTCAAAATGCGCGCGACCACTATCTATATGTTACAACTTAAATGCCTTTGAGACATGCCGAGTTTCTTGCCAGTTCTTCTAGGTGCAAACCTGCTTTCCGAACCTGGCGGTAGAGTTTTGACTTTTCATAAGAGCCTGTTATCTAGGCCTATGTGAAAATAAATATTTTCATTTTCATTTTCATGGATTGCTTACCAAAAACTACAGACAAAATGGTGGATATCGTGTTGTGGTCAAAACTAGAAATATTGTTTGTAGTTTGCTTTAAGATTCGCAAATCAGTCACGCGCGCCTAGTTTCTTGTAAGACGTTATAATTGATTAAATACATTAATTTATACATATCTAAGCTCATTACTAGAATATACCGGAGAGTATTCATTTTTAAATTTACTTTTCGGTATTTTTAAAAACTTGCAGTGGAATTTCACTTTGAAACCCCGCAAGGAGGCCAGCTTGATGTATTAATTAAAAAATAGCTTGGTGTTCATAACTAACCATAAATAGCAACTAACCATAGATAACAAACATTCTTTGTATCTTTAATTTTTGAAGATTATTATGTCTACTGCCCAAAAGGGACAGCATTATAATGTGTCTAATCGGGGGTTAATTAAATGCTTACTAAAATTGGAGCTTACTTTGTGATTTCAAATAGTTTGGTTCTTTCCTTGTGCCTTACTGTGACGAGGGCTTCAGTTTCACTAATATAATTTACATTACAGCACAGTGTCAGAACCAAACTTTTTAAATTGCATGGTGGAATTAAAAAATAAAACCGCAAATTACAAAAAGACCATTTTTGAGACTATAATGTGATCGCATTTGTTGGACTTATAATAAAATGATTACAACCATTTACGTTTTAATAAAAAGTAAAAAGTCTCACTTTTTCCAATATTTTATATGTGACAAAAAACTCCATAGAAAAAAAAGCGTACATCTTCTTAAAGCCATTCTCAATCCATAGTTTATTCATAAAATCATACAGTGTATACCTTATATAACTATCCGAGTTTACTGACCGAAAATTGAGTTTTTTCTTTAAATAAAATCGTTCATCACGGATTTTCAAAATTGTAGAACATAAAACTATATTATGCAATTCTCGATAACCACAGATGAATCACAGCTAACTTAAATTTTTTTTCCTAACGTTTATTTTTAATTTTAATCGGATTATGAAGAAAAATCAATGGATAAAAATTCTTTTCAAAAAACCGACTTCAAATGCCACTACAAAGAGTGAAATAATTTTGATGTAGGTGCACCAATTCGAAGTCGGACGATTGTCTATAATATCGTCGTTTCTAAGCACATCGAGTAGGTATTGTGAAGGACTATGATTGTACCTTACATACATCGTCCGACTTCGAATTGGTGCACCTACATCAAAATTATTTCACTCTTTGTAGTGGCATTTGAAGTCGGTTTTTTGAAAAGAATTTTTATTTTTTACTTTTTAGTGGAAGCTGTTTTCCTAGCTTGGATTGAGTAGAAACTTAAATTTTAATACTTCCAAGAAACTATAGAACTTATCTGAGTTGTTTAAAAGTCTCGTGTCACCGTGTTTGTAAACGGCTCGACCTATTTTTGGATTTTTCAGGGTATATTCGATAAGTCTGAGAATAGGACGTTAGCAATTTTTTGTATCCCTAATGGCAAAATAACGTTTGCTATTAGGGATAGAAAAGGCAATAGAAGTGCCAGCTAGTCTATTTGTATTATAAAATTGTATTTCTTGTCAATTTCTACCTACTTGATAGCTCTTACTTTGGGTTTTATTTCATGAATCGGCCGTTCCTGAGAAAAAGAGTCAAGTCACAGACCTTTTAATCTGTGCCTTTAATGATATGCTGATAATAATATAAATAAAATCTTAGGTATACCTACCTTTTTTCACATCTAGTGACGAGTGAACCATCATCTTACCTCATTACATGCGAATTAAAAAGTATAATCTGACAAGGATCTCTTGGCACTTGAATGACGTCAGGAGGGCGCAGTCGGAGAACAAATTAGATGATGTAGACTATTAAGAAATGTAGACTTTCTTAATAGTCTACATCATCTACATTTGTTCTCCGACTGCGACTATGAGACTATGATGGAACTATGGCAGCCAGCTAATAAAATTTTCTCAATAATAAACCAAAATAACACAAAATACTTGCAACATACTGACAAATATACCGACGGAGCGAACTATCAAGCAGCGTCACAAGATAGCGGCGTTAGTTCCGATTTTGACCACGCACCAAGATAGCCTTGTCGCACTTGTAATTTGATGCGTTGTTTACAAAAACCAGGGGGGCTATTCCGTATCTCTGCCAGTTATAGCGTGATGTTCACTGTTGTCTATAGTGCGTTATACATTGCTGCTTCAATAAGTGAAACGAAAGTAAGATTTTGCGGAGAACCTTCAATAGATAAAAAACATTATGTCACAGAGTCATTATCACTGAGATACAGAATAGGGTCCAGGCCCGTCAGTTGTTGCTAAGCAATGATTTGTTTATTAGTAAATAATAAATTATTCTAATTTGACATAAGATTTGGCAAAATTCCAACAAAATTCCCCTATTTTTAAAGATAATTTAAAAAGTAGTCAACCAATTTCGATAAAATTTACATGGGACCAATTCGACACTAGTTCCTATCGATCTAATGTAGAACCATGAAAATCAGTTGCGTATTATCGGAGAAATTCGTGAACATACATACATAATAAAAATAAAAAAAAACATACAGGCTGAATTGATAACCTCCTCCTTCTTTTGTTTTTCGAAGTCGGTTAAAAAGTTCGTCAAAAGAATTCGGAACTCAACTATCAACCTTATGATGACCTTCAGGGCTAGACAATGTCACCTAAGCGTTAAGCGTAGTCGCTAGTAGAAAAACCACGTGACCGAATCTACCTAGTCTATGGTTAGCGTTGTGTGACGTATCTGTCATTTGCTGAGCGCCGATGTCAATAATTAACTATTAACTAAATTATTAATTAATTAACTATTAATTAACTATAGCACTGCAAGGAATACACTACTCTCTAACGATAGAACTTTAAGTTCTTATGACTTCTAACTCTAGCAACCGCGACCACACTGAAATAACTAACACTAGTTTAATTAACTATCAGCAAAATAAACACTCGAAAATCCAAAAAAACACGCCACGATGTTTTAAACGAAGTTGTGAACTTCGTCTAAAACACCACACACTACAAAAGCAAAACAAAATGGAGTCTTGTTGTGATCTCAATTGTTGTACCAAAGACTAAAGAGTACTAAAAATCCCAACAATTCCGCCATTTTGTAGCGTACAATGACGAAGTACGCTAAAAGTTATCTACAGGGTATGAGCGATCGCTAAATAGTCGTAGTCGAATTTCAAAAACAGCGTGATTTCCTCTATTCTGTCACTTGGTTTTTCTACAGTCACGTGATGGTCACGTGGTTTGTCCATACATTTTGTCGACTAGCGTTAACGCCAAACGCTTGCGACTTTGTCTAGCCCTGCTTATGTCTTCGGTCGTACAGTGTAAAATTACCATCTTAATTAGGTTATAAAGGTGTATCAATGAAAAATAACGTCAAAAGAATTCAGGATTCAACTGCAAAAGGACTGAATGTTTTGATTGATTGCCAACCTTATGTTTCTGACCCTAGAGTGTAAAATTACCTCAACATCTTATTCTGGTTATAAAGGAAAAGTAAGCCAACGGGATTCAACTGTCAATAGAGTCAATGTTTTGATCGATTATCGACCCTACGTCTCTGGTCGTAGAGTAAAATTTCCTCAACATCTTAATCGGGTTATAAAGGAAAAGTAAGCCAAAAATTTCGGGATTCAACTGTCAAAAGAGTCAATGTTTTGATCGATTAGCGACCTTACGTATCCGGTCGTAGAGTAAAATTTCCTCAACATCTTAATCGGGTTATAAAGGAAAAGTAAGCCAAAAATTTCGGGATTCAACTGTCAAAAGTGTCAATGTTTTGATCGATTAGCGACCCTACGTCTCCGGTCGTAGAGTGCATTGTGTGTTGTGTCGGGCTGAGCCGTCACGAGGCGGAGGGCAGCGCGAACTCGCGGCGGATGTAGAACAGGATGTAGGGCTTGCAGGTGGCGACGGCGCTGGAGTCCGTCGCGCGCACCGTCTGGTCGTTGAAGTGGAACCATTGGTCGTCGTTGATGGCGAAGGCCGTGTAGTGTCCCGAGCCAGCTCTGGGGACAAGCATCATCATCAATCAACATCATCTGCTGATCATTGCCGGCCTTATTACAGGGCACGATACCTACGCAAAAGGGCACTGTCGATGTCGCTGACGGGACACTGTCGCTTTCGTCGCTGTCGCTTTCGACTGCATGATATGTGTCTGGTCGAGAGTGGCGAGTGCTTCTGCGGACTGGCGGAGGAGAACCTCCACCATGTCTTGTGGGAGTGCTCCTTATACGAGGACCTCCAGTGCTTGCTGCTGGATGGGATCGTTCGCAAAGTTTCTGGCCCAGTTTATTATCAGGATCTCGTGGGTTCGGCGGCCAACTTCGGAAAGCTACGGGAGTTCGCGCACGCGTGGCATAAAAGGCGAAGCGGCTTGGAGTGACACAGAGAATTTTTGCTTCAGACAGCAACGGCGCGAGGCGAGTCCGTCATCGTATCGTCCTGCCCCAGAATGGGGTGAGTGAGCCCATAGGGACAAGGAGCGAGAGGAAACAACTTGTAGGGAGTCAAGAAGGCGTCCCGGGAACACGCCAAGAGCAAGTACCGAACGGGCGCCCTCCCGCATTTCGGCCCCTATAACCGCGAGGTTGATTGGGCCATGGTGGTGGAGGGTTGTCCCTACGCAAAAGGGCAAGGGTGTTGGACTTTTGCCGTATTCCCACTTTTGAAAATACAGGCATGCAGGATTCCTTGCGATGTTTTCCTGGTGGAGGGTTGTCCCTACGCAAAAGGGCAAGGGTGTTGGACTTTTGCCGTATTCCCACTTTTGAAAATACAGGCATGCAGGATTCCTTGCGATGTTTTCATCTTTCAAACTATAGGTAGGTACACAATTACCACCAAATAAAATGTGATGTTCGTGTCCACTTTCGTTCTGTTCACAGTGAACCACTCACCCCGAGCCGTGATGAACAATCACCGCCGCTAGATCGTACAGGTAGTTCCTGAGGCCGGAGCGCCGCGTGTCGGGCACTGTTACGGCCCCTTGCCTGTCCAGATGAGGGCTCAGTTCCCGGGCCCATAGAGGAACGAGCCCGGACAGGTCGAGGGGGGACCGACTAGTGAGACTACGCGGGATCACTAGTGTACGATCAGTCTCGGGTCAGATGACGGCATCCAATCCGAGTCGGATAGCAATCGAGTCTCACTAGTCGATCAGTGGAAATAGTAATCAGCGACTTTTACTAGACAACAGGTCGGCCACTACGGCTGATACAGTACGCCACCGGACGCGGCCAACAATAAAAATAGTTTAAAATTAGTAGGTGCTTATTGACTGACCTTGATCCCGAAGCGTCGGCCTTGATACGGAGTCCTCTGTAGTAGATGTGTGACAGTGTGTGACGTGAAAGTGTTAAGGGTATGTACAAGGGTGCGTGTGTGTATGGGACTGGCAGAGCCGTCTGACCTCCGCTTCAAATCAGCCTCCAAACACGAAGACCACACGCGCAGGAACCCACTTTCCGTCGGCTACCGGTTCGAAGTGCGAAAGGGACCGCACCAGCGCCCCAGCGCGCGAGAGAGGGGGCGCGGCAACAGACAAAAAACGCAGTGCGAAAAACAAGTCAGGCGCATCAAAAAACGGACGTCCCGTTGCGATGTTATTCGATGACTAAACACCCGCGCAAATAGAAACGTGGCTACTCAAACGTAGTAATTTGCGTCTCGCGACTACGCGTTTCAAGGACGACACGTGATCAAAATTACGTCAGCCACGCGCGGGGGACCGCTAAGTTCGTCGGTCGACAGCAGACTGAATGGTGCTTAATACTGGCGCGCACCGAAGTCGCCGCGTCATTGCAGGCATAAAAAAATCTCGGCGACCGATGCGCGAGCGGGATAGGAAGATTGGCGTTTCCGCGAGTTGGAGCGGGAGCGCACGATTCGATACAAAACGCATGCAGCAAAAAACTCGCCGTAACCAAAGCGTGAGCGAGACGCGCCGATGAGGGCTTCCGCGGGTTAGAGAGAGAGAACACGATTCAACACAATACAATAGGCTCGGCGCTCGCGCCAGCTACTCTCGCGTAAACAATCCCCCGCTCCGAATCTAAGAATGTAGATTCGCTAATCAATAGGCAGTCGGGACAACGTGGCCACGGCACGTTGCAATACTGAGTCCCCCACAAATACCTCGGCCACCCGGGGAACGCCATCCGATCCAAATAGCAGTTTAACAATGCGTCCACGACGCCAAAATAGTGGGAGTAGATTAGGTTCTTTAAGCAGAACAAGATCTCCCACCCGGGGAGGGTTAGTTTTGTCAGTCCACTTGACGCGCTGCTGCAGCAAGTGCAAATACTCAAGAGACCAACGGTGCCAAAAATTTTGAGTCATTTGCTGCAACATTTCAAACCGAGACAACCGTGAGGTCTTGACCTCCCGATAGGGATACTCGGGCAGCGCGTTAAGAGGCTGACCAATCAAGAAGTGACCCGGCGTTAAAGCCTCCAAATCATTTGGATCGGAGGAGACGGGACCGAGAGGCCGAGAGTTAAGAACCGCCTCAATCTTGCAAAATACCGTGGACAGTTCCTCGAAGGTTAAGATGGTTTCCCCAATAACGCGACGCAAATGCGTTTTAGCGACCTTAACAACAGCTTCGAAGATTCCGCCCCAGTGAGGACACGCCGGAGGGTCAAATTTCCAAGTAACTCCCATTCTAGACATGGCGGTGCCTACACAGTGCCTGTTCTTAACAAGGAAGTCAACGACCTCCTTCAAATAACGATCGGTTCCCTTATAATTGGTCCCGCAGTCTGTCCGAACCAAGTCGGGTAGGCCGCGACGGCTCACGAAGCGGCCCAGAGTGGCCACGAACGCCTCCGTGCTGAGGGCACTGACAAGCTCCAAGTGAACTGCCTTGGTTGCGAGGCAAACAAAGACGCACAAGTAGGCCTTAAAAGACCGAGCATTCTTAAGGTTAGAGCTCTTAACTAGAAAAGGACCGGCAAAATCGGTTCCAACACCGGCGAAAGGTCGAGCAGCCCTTACGCGGTCCGCAGGCAGGTCACCCATCACAGGCTGTGCAATGGATGCCTTCAAACGATAGCAAGGAATACATTTGAAGATCACGCTTCGAATGGTTCGTCGGCCTGCCAAAATCCAAAACTCACGCTGCAAAATGGCTGAGAGGGTATTGCAACCCGCATGAGCATTTTTAATATGATAATGAGTTATCAACAGATTGACAAAGGTGCCATCCTTTGGGAGCAGCAAAGGATGTCGCGCTCCATAAGGGAGGTTGGAGTTTTTAAGGCGTCCCCCAACACGTAGTAATCCGGAACTGTCCAAGAATAGACTCAGGCGAGCAAGGTGGCCCTTCAGTGGCGAGCCTCGTTTCAAAGACTCAATCGCTGACTCAAAGTGTTCCACTTGGATCACACGTATCCAGTACATCAACGCCTCTCGCCGTTCCAAGGGCGAGAGCGATGAGTCTAAGTTTTTATTGAGGGGATCCCTGACATTATGCATGAATCGACGCAGCCAAGCGGTTACGCCGATCAGCTTGTCAAACGAGCTATACCGCTCCAAGAGGGCGCGGTCATAAATGGGCCTATCGTTGACCACGCCAACCCTCAATCGCAAGCCGGGTAATTCGGCTGGAGCCTCAAATTTGTCCGGGGGCCAGGAGGATTCTGGGCCAGATAGCCAGCCCGGTCCCCACCAGAGTGGGTGGTAGACTAGCAAAGAAGCCTCGCAACCGCGAGAAGCGCAGTCAGCTGGGTTTAGTTCCCCGGGTACATGTCTCCATTTCAAGGGTGTGACAGAACTTTGTATTTGTGACACTCTATTCGCCACGAAAACTTCAAGATTATGGACCGAAGCCCGAAGCCAACACAGGACAATCTCGCTGTCCGACCATGCAAAAACGTCCAAAATGTTTACGAAGGGCTTCAAAGAAGCGTGGACGTGGTTTAATAACCGGTTCAATAGTGCGGCTCCCGAAAGTTCTAACTTAGGAATTGTTAGACGAGACCTAATAGGTGCAACCTTGCTCTTAGCTAGGACAAGGTGCAACGAGACTTGCCCAGAAGCACTCACGGTTCGCAGATATACCACAGCTGCATATCCCTTCTCAGAGGCATCGCAGAACCCGTGTAAGCTTGCACGACATTTGCCCGGAGGCAAGAAGCATCTGGGTAAAGAGATTTGGTTGATGTCGGGAAGGGAGGACACCAAAGAGAGCCACTCTCTTAAGAGAGCACCAAGAAGAGGCTCATCCCAGCCTAACCCAGACACCCAAAGCTTTTGAAGAAAGCACTTGGCCAGAAAAACAACCGGAGTTATCCAACCGTTTGGATCAAAGGTGCGCGCCACAGTGGACAGGACCAGTCGTTTGGTCCAAGACTTCGGAGGATCATCTAACTTGACCCGGTACGTAAAAGAATCCTGAACGGGCTGATACTGGATACCAAGCACCGTCAGCAAATTGGGATTCTCCGGGTGTTCAAACAGGTGAGGATCCTGTTGATCCTCTCCAGGTAAGTCCTGCAAAACCTGAGGTGAGTTGGATAGCCATTTACGTAACTCGTACCCTCCGGATTTCAAGATGGCGATCAACTCGTCCCTCAGGATGCGAGCTTCCTCAACACTGGATGCTCCGGCGCAGATGTCGTCCATATAGACAGAAGTTTCTAGGACATCCGCTGCTCGCGAATAATTCAGTCGTTCCCGGTTGGCCAGCTCCAAGAGCGTCCTCATTGCAATATAAGGACTAGACCTAAGGCCATAAGTTGTAGTGTTCAGCTCGAACACGCGCACAGGATCACTGGGATTCTCGCGCCACAAAATCAGCTGGTAACGACGATCATCGCGATGCACTACCGATTGCCTGAACATCATTCGTATGTCGGCCACAAAAACCACCTGGTGCCTACGGAAGTTGGTGAGGATGTCAGATAGATCCTTAAGAAGTTTGGGGCCAGTGTGGAGACACTGGTTCAAGGAAACCCCATTAGACGTGGCCGCTGACCCGTCGAAGACCACACGAATTTTACCGCCTGGAGACTTCAAGACCGCGTGGTGAGGGAGAAAATAGTGCTCGTGAGAGCGCCAGTCAAATGAGGAAGGGGACATGTGCCCCAACGCCTCGTACTCCCTCATGAACTCAATATATTTCTCTCGAAATGCAGGGTCTCGCTTCATGCGGCGTTCCATGGACAGAAGTCTTTTTTCAGCTAACGCCCTTGAATGACCAAGGGGGGGGCGTGAGGCAAGGAAGGGTAGCCGAGTTACAAACCTGCCATCGACGCGACGACCTGTGTTATTCTGGTAGAATAACTCGCATTCCTGATGGAGGGGGTCTACCCGAGCCGCTTGAGGGGGCTCTTCAATTTCCCAAAATTTTTGGACTACATCGGAAAGTGCCACTCCAATAGTTTGGAGATGGTCCACGTCAGGAGGCAGGTTGGTCCATAAAACCGGACCGAAAAAACTAAACCCAAAGATAGTGGGCATGGCCGACAAACCATTTTTCTGCAATGTCCTAATCTCTCCTGACATGATCAAGCCCAGCACATCGGCGCCCAAGAGCAAATCAGTGGGGCCAGGTTCAGACCATGAAGGGTCCGCCGGGGTTAAACCCGACGCGCAATGAACCGCCGAGTTATGGATAGGAACGTTCGGGAGGTGTCCCACAATATCGTCAAGAACGTTCACATCGACTAGGATACGAAGGGGACCTTCGGCTGGACCAAACATAAGTTCTGCCCGACCCCTGGGAGTCGGAGGAACCGATCCTCCTATTCCTAACATTGGACGATTGTCCGGACTCCAGGGGAGCCCCAGCGTCCTCACCAACCACGACGATGCAATGCAGCGCTGTGAACCGAGATCTAGCAGCGCGCGTACCATTAGCCACTCACCGTTCGGGTTAAACACCCTGACCAAAGCCGTGGGCAAAAGTACGGTCTGGCAGACCGTCTTATGCTCGCTCAAATTGTCAGGTGAGGTGGCGGTGGTGGGAGCCAGGGCAGCAACTAGTCAACGGGAGTTGCCCCTTTCGGGCGACTCCTCCAGCCTCGGGCGCTCGTAGGGGCCAGCTTGCGGAACTTCTACCACACCAATAGGTGGGGTTCCCCCAGGGTACACCCAAGCGTCCCTCATGGGCTGAGGGGGTCTGGTCACGTACGACAGCCGCGGGACGACGTAGTGCGGAGGGGGGTGTCCAGACCATCGAGGGGGGTATCGCTCCAGCCTGGGGTATTCAGCCAGAGGAGGGGAGTACCTCCTTGGTTCAGACTGAGCGACGGCAAAACCTCCCTCAGGGTTGACAGAGGGCGGAACGCCCCCGCCCCTGGAGGGCTGCACCCCCGCCCGAGGGGGGGGTGAAGCCCTATCAAAACCAGGGGCCGGACGAACAGTGTTCGCCCCACGCCGTCCATCGGCTGGGCACGTGACCGAGGAGGAGCCTCCACTCCTGCCGGGTGTCTGTTCAACCACCTCCTGCCTGCCGGCACCATTGCGGTCGAGACAAAGAATAGGAAGGTGGTTGCCCTGACAGTGTGTGCAAGGCCGTTGGTGCTGGCAATTGCGTTGCAAGTGCCGACCTAAGCAAGAGTAGCACCAACGGCGCTCCCTCGCGATGGCCCTACGGTACTTGGGCGGTCTCTCCAAAAATTTAGGGCAATCGGCCGTTGTGTGCGTGGAAGCACGGCAATAGTTGCAGGGGGTTGCCTCGGTCGCAGCAAGGCTACTAAAGTTGGGGATTGTGCGGCGACCAGTCTGCTGCGCCACTACTGGCTGCTTGAAACCCCTGGTGGAAGTCGTGGGTTTAGAAGCGGGCGTCGGTCGCGCCGGCTCCTTTGCCGGTGTTCCCGAGGCCACGGCATTCTCCACCTGGCGGCTCTGTTCCTCAAGGAACTTTAAGAGGTCACTGAACGGGGGTATATAATTAGCCCCGTCCCCGCCGTACCTCTCTTCAAATCGGATCCGCAGATCGAGAGGCAGGCGGGACAGAACCAGGTGAAGAAGCCAGAAGGACCACTGATCCACCGGTAAGTCAAGTTGTCGAAGGGCGTTGCAAGCAACCACGACTGGGTCAATGATCACCTCCCGGAGACGCGCTAGGTCTTTCAAAACCGGGAGGGATATTAACTCCATCATGTGCGCGTCAGCAAGGCGGCGCACATTGGCGTAGCGCCTCTCGAGGAGTTCTCTGGCCGTGGAGTAGCTGGCGTCAGACAACTTCAAATGGCAGACTACCCCAAGTGCCTCCCCTTGAAGGGAGGTCCGCAAATAGGCCATTTTTTGGCCTGGGGATAGGTCGCGGCGGGTATGGACTAGACTGTCGAAGATGGAGATGAACCCCATCCAGTCTTGAAGCCGCCCACCAAAGTGTGGAAGGTCCAAAGTAGGCAGCCGACCCAATAGGGCGGGCTGCTGCTGCGGGCGAGGCGACTCGCACAGAATGCTCTTTCGAGCCTCACGATTCATTTTGGCCCCAGCCTCGAGCACATCGTCTGTGAACTCGAAGAACTGCTCGTAGTCCTTCTGGGCCGATTCTCGCGCCTCGTCGTCCTCCACTGTAGCAAGGAATTCCGAATAGGCCTCTTCAAAATGGGCTCGTCTGGCTGGGAGCTGCTCAAGGCGGTGGAGCAAGCTAGCCGTCCTGTCTGGACGAGTAATAAGCGCATGCGCGCTAGCTGCCCACCGCAGCTCATCCTGCATACGGCGCACCGGAGGCTTATGCGAAGGCATGGCGAGACTGCGCGAAGATAATTACAAGGAAGCACGAAACCGAAAAATAAAACAACAAGGACGTAGAACAAGCACAGATGCAAACACCAACACGTGCAGAACGCTAATCAAGGTCGCGGTTAACAAACGCGCGGCACGCGGTAAATAACGCGGCGTTGCTACAAAAACGCGTGGTGTAGCGGTACAATAATCTGTGGCCGTTAACGCGGCGTATCGGTCCGACACGTGGCGTACCGCGCCTACAAACGTGTGACCGACAGAGATACGCGACGAATTAAATACGCGCAACAAATATCGATATCGACGCGCCGAACGTGTAAAAGCCGCTTAACCAAAAGGCGCGAAACCACGCTCTGCTACCAATTGTTACGGCCCCTTGCCTGTCCAGATGAGGGCTCAGTTCCCGGGCCCATAGAGGAACGAGCCCGGACAGGTCGAGGGGGGACCGACTAGTGAGACTACGCGGGATCACTAGTGTACGATCAGTCTCGGGTCAGATGACGGCATCCAATCCGAGTCGGATAGCAATCGAGTCTCACTAGTCGATCAGTGGAAATAGTAATCAGCGACTTTTACTAGACAACAGGTCGGCCACTACGGCTGATACAGTACGCCACCGGACGCGGCCAACAATAAAAATAGTTTAAAATTAGTAGGTGCTTATTGACTGACCTTGATCCCGAAGCGTCGGCCTTGATACGGAGTCCTCTGTAGTAGATGTGTGACAGTGTGTGACGTGAAAGTGTTAAGGGTATGTACAAGGGTGCGTGTGTGTATGGGACTGGCAGAGCCGTCTGACCTCCGCTTCAAATCAGCCTCCAAACACGAAGACCACACGCGCAGGAACCCACTTTCCGTCGGCTACCGGTTCGAAGTGCGAAAGGGACCGCACCAGCGCCCCAGCGCGCGAGAGAGGGGGCGCGGCAACAGACAAAAAACGCAGTGCGAAAAACAAGTCAGGCGCATCAAAAAACGGACGTCCCGTTGCGATGTTATTCGATGACTAAACACCCGCGCAAATAGAAACGTGGCTACTCAAACGTAGTAATTTGCGTCTCGCGACTACGCGTTTCAAGGACGACACGTGATCAAAATTACGTCAGCCACGCGCGGGGGACCGCTAAGTTCGTCGGTCGACAGCAGACTGAATGGTGCTTAATACTGGCGCGCACCGAAGTCGCCGCGTCATTGCAGGCATAAAAAAATCTCGGCGACCGATGCGCGAGCGGGATAGGAAGATTGGCGTTTCCGCGAGTTGGAGCGGGAGCGCACGATTCGATACAAAACGCATGCAGCAAAAAACTCGCCGTAACCAAAGCGTGAGCGAGACGCGCCGATGAGGGCTTCCGCGGGTTAGAGAGAGAGAACACGATTCAACACAATACAATAGGCTCGGCGCTCGCGCCAGCTACTCTCGCGTAAACAGGCACGTTGGACAGCACGAACCGCGACATGTCCAACGCGCTCAGCGGGAATGTGATGTTCGTGTCTACTTTCGTTCTGTTCACAGTGAACCACTCACCCCGAGCCGTGATGAACAATCACCGCCGCTAGATCGTACAGGTAGTTCCTGAGGCCGGAGCGCCGCGTGTCGGGCACGTTGGACAGCACGAACCGCGACGGGTCCAACGCGCTCAGCGGGAATGTGATGTTCGTGTCCACTTTCGTTCTGTTCACAGTGAACCACTCACCCCGAGCCGTGATGAACAATCACCGCCGCTAGATCGTACAGGTAGTTCCCGAGGCCGGAGCGCCGCGTGTCGGGCACGTTGGACAGCACGAACCGCGACATGTCCAACGCGCTCAGCGGGAATGTGATGTTCGTGTCCACTTTCGTTCTGTTCACAGTGAACCACTCACCCCGAGCCGTGATGAACAATCACCGCCGCTAGATCGTACAGGTAGTTCCCGAGGCCGGAGCGCCGCGTGTCGAGCACGTTGGACAGCACGAACCGCGACATGTCCAACGCGCTCAGCGGGAATGTGATGTTCGTGTCCACTTTCGTTCTGTTCACAGTGAACCACTCACCCCGAGCCGTGATGAACAATCACCGCCGCTAGATCGTACAGGTAGTTCCCGAGGCCGGAGCGCCGCGTGTCGGGCACGTTGGACAGCACGAACCGCGACATGTCCAACGCGCTCAGCGGGAATGTGATGTTCGTGTCCACTTTCGTTCTGTTCACAGTGAACCACTCACCCCGAGCCGTGATGAACAATCACCGCCGCTAGATCGTACAGGTAGTTCCCGAGGCCGGAGCGCCGCGTGTCGGGCACGTTGGACAGCACGAACCGCGACATGTCCAACGCGCTCAGCGGGAATGTGATGTTCGTGTCCACTTTCGTTCTGTTCACAGTGAACCACTCACCCCGAGCCGTGATGAACAATCACCGCCGCTAGATCGTACAGGTAGTTCCCGAGGCCGGAGCGCCGCGTGTCGGGCACGTTGGACAGCACGAACCGCGACATGTCCAACGCGCTCAGCGGGAATGTGATGTTCGTGTCCACTTTCGTTCTGTTCACAGTGAACCACTCACCCCGAGCCGTGATGAACAATCACCGCCGCTAGATCGTACAGGTAGTTCCCGAGGCCAGAGCGCCGCGTGTCGGGCACGTTGGACAGCACGAACCGCGACATGTCCAACGCGCTCAGCGGGAATGTGATGTTCGTGTCCACTTTCGTTCTGTTCAGAATAAATATGATTTAAAGTCTACGCCTTCCATTAGCGTAGGGCAAAAGCTTGATATATTCTGCGGTCCTAATTGTTTTCTACTACATCCTTAGTATAAGTTCAAAAATTATGAGTTCATTAAAAATTCTTGAACTAGGCAATAACTAGGATTTAAAATATCGAAAATAAGGAAAAATTAATAAAAGACGTCTGTCATGGAACACTCTATAGAAATATAGTTTGGCATAACACGCAAAAAATCCATTTTCTTTCGCTTAGCCCACTGCGCGTAACCGTGCGAAAAGAAACTGTTTCATAAAATACACGTAACACATACAGGAATACTACAAAGGTGTGGGAGCTCACTGCTCACCTGAAGTAGTTGTGCCACCGGAAGCGCTTGAGGTGCAGACACAGCACGTTGGGCAGCCGTCGTATCCGGAACTGCTTGGTGGACTTCTGCTTGCACTTGCACGCGCTGCAGTAGTAGCGCTCCGTGTCCGCCAGCTCCTCCACCTGCGCACGCACATTCAGCTCTTATTCATTATTTTTTAATACATTTGCTCAAATAGTGGTCTTTTCTATGTATGTTTAGCGTGCGCAAAGTTCTTCTTTTCTGCACTAGTCCTTTTTCCTTCTGCATGTAAATTTTAAATGCATGAAGGAGGTTTTAATCAAAAAGTTTTTAGTAAAAAATGTTTGTATTAAATGACTATTTTATAGCGTAAACACTATTAATACTTGAATTAAAGGTGCAGAATACCTGCACGAAGCTCGCGAGGCAGTCCGCCAGCGAGACGGGCGCGTCGTGGCGCCCGATCTCGGGCAGCTCCAGCGACAGGTCCAGGAAAGAGTATAGTGATCGGCAGTGGTACCTGCACGAAGCTCGCGAGGCAGTCCGCCAGCGAGACGGGCGCGTCGTGGCGCCCGATCTCGGGCAGCTCCAGCGACAGGTGCAGGGAAGAGTATAGTGATCGGCAGTGGTACCTGCACGAAGCTCGCGAGGCAGTCCGCCAGCGAGACGGGCGCGTCGTGGCGCCCGATCTCGGGCAGCTCCAGCGACAGGTGCAGGGAAGAGTATAGTGATCGGCAGTGGTACCTGCACGAAGCTCGCGAGGCAGTCCGCCAGCGAGACGGGCGCGTCGTGGCGCCCGATCTCGGGCAGCTCCAGCGACAGGTGCAGGGAAGAGTATAGTGATCGGCAGTGGTACCTGCACGAAGCTCGCGAGGCAGTCCGCCAGCGAGACGGGCGCGTCGTGGCGCCCAATCTCGGGCAGCTCCAGCGACAGGTGCAGGGAAGAGTATAGTGATCGGCAGTGGTACCTGCACGAAGCTCGCGAGGCAGTCCGCCAGCGAGACGGGCGCGTCGTGGCGCCCGATCTCGGGCAGCTCCAGCGACAGGTGCAGGGAAGAGTATAGTGATCGGCAGTGGTACCTGCACGAAGCTCGCGAGGCAGTCCGCCAGCGAGACGGGCGCGTCGTGGCGCCCGATCTCGGGCAGCTCCAGCGACAGGTGCAGGGAAGAGTATAGTGATCGGCAGTGGTACCTGCACGAAGCTCGCGAGGCAGTCCGCCAGCGAGACGGGCGCGTCGTGGCGCCCGATCTCGGGCAGCTCCAGCGACAGGTCCAGGAAAGAGTATAGTGATCGGCAGTGGTACCTGCACGAAGCTCGCGAGGCAGTCCGCCAGCGAGACGGGCGCGTCGTGGCGCCCGATCTCGGGCAGCTCCAGCGACAGGTCCAGGAAAGAGTATAGTGATCGGCAGTGGTACCTGCACGAAGCTCGCGAGGCAGTCCGCCAGCGAGACGGGCGCGTCGTGGCGCCCGATCTCGGGCAGCTCCAGCGACAGGTCCAGGAAAGAGTATAGTGATCGGCAGTGGTACCTGCACGAAGCTCGCGAGGCAGTCCGCCAGCGAGACGGGCGCGTCGTGGCGCCCGATCTCGGGCAGCTCCAGCGACAGGTGCAGGGAAGAGTATAGTGATCGGCAGTGGTACCTGCACGAAGCTCGCGAGGCAGTCCGCCAGCGAGACGGGCGCGTCGTGGCGCCCGATCTCGGGCAGCTCCAGCGACAGGTCCAGGAAAGAGTATAGTGATCGGCAGTGGTACCTGCACGAAGCTCGCGAGGCAGTCCGCCAGCGAGACGGGCGCGTCGTGGCGCCCGATCTCGGGCAGCTCCAGCGACAGGTCCAGGAAAGAGTATAGTGATCGGCAGTGGTACCTGCACGAAGCTCGCGAGGCAGTCCGCCAGCGAGACGGGCGCGTCGTGGCGCCCGATCTCGGGCAGCTCCAGCGACAGGTCCAGGAAAGAGTATAGTGATCGGCAGTGGTACCTGCACGAAGCTCGCGAGGCAGTCCGCCAGCGAGACGGGCGCGTCGTGGCGCCCGATTTCTGGCAACTCTAACGACAGGTCCAAGAAAGGGTCGAACTTCTTGCTCTCCGTGCCGCACGCCAGGCAACGGACCTGCAACACGAGTTAGCAATGGTTAAAACAAGCTCCACAATACCACCCAATATATTACTAGCTAGCTTATTGGAGCCGGAAAGTCATGGAGTGGAGACCGCGTCCGAGAAGGCGTAGTGTGGGGCGACCTCCAGCCCGCTGGACCGACGATATAAAGCGGGTGGCGGGAAGCGGCTGGATGACGAAGGCTGAGGACAGGGTGTGGTGGCGCGCGCTTGGGAAGCCCTATGTTCAACAGTGGATGAGATGACGATATTACTAGCTGGTTAAAGTCGTTGTATAGTGGAGTCCTATGCTAAATGTAAAGAAGTGAAAGTCACAACCTTCCGCCAACATATTATCCCAGAGTGCTGTGCGTGACATGACAATCTGTTCGAATCTGTCTGTAAGTTAAACACTGGCGCCTATCGCCATGCTATCGATCGTGTTGCGGCTACGTGTAGATTGACTTTTCTCAACCCTATGACCGCTGACAGTAATTACTCACACATACTGCCCCTTCATTCTGCAAAATACTTATAGCAGCGACGAGCTAAATCTATGCGCTGCACTTCGCTTATTACTCTGAGATATCAGTTCTTGAGGCTAATTTTGCATCATCATCAACAGCAACAGGAGCTATTTTAAAGCACGTACCTCGCTCTGCAGCGTTCCTCCAAAGACAGCAGTGACGATGGAGGCGGAGGGGGCGCGCGGCGCGCAGCCGGCCTCCGCGCGCTCCGCGGGCAGCAGCTGTTGCAGCTCCGTGTGCAGCCTGCCGACAACCACGCAGCTAATATACGTTATGTCGACGCTAACCGAAATCCGACGACGTTACGATGCCGGCGGCACTGTCGCTTTCGTACGGAAACAATATACATCAGAACCACCGATATGTACCTGATGTCATCATCATCATCACTGGCGCTACAGCCCTTTGTGGGCCCGGGCCTGTTCAAGAAGATTTCGCCACCTATCCCTATCGTTAGCGCTCGTTTTCCAATTCCGTATGCCGATTCGTTTTGCGTCCTGCTCAACACCATCCAGCCATCGAAGCTTTGGCCGACCCACACTTCTGCGTCCATCTGGGTGTGACACCATGAGCTTTTTAGGTGGTCTGCATTCGCCCATACGTTGTACGTGTCCAGCCCACTGCAATCTCACGATCTTTATATGCTGGACTACGTTAGGCTCACCAAATATATTATATAACTCATGATTGTACCGAATGCGCCAAATGCGCCTGTACCTGATGTGCCCATCGAAAAATTTTTTTAATACATTTGCTCAAAAAGTTGACATTTCCATGTGTGTTTAGCGTGCGCAAAGTTATTCTTTTCCGCACTAGTGCTTTTGTATTTTCCTTCTACGCGGCACCGGAGCGGGCGTACCAGGAGCGCATGAACACGAACACGGCATGCAAACACGGAGCAGGGAAACACGTAAAACCAATTTTTTTTCGCAAATGTATTAAAAAACGTCGTTCAATGCACGTGCGGAATTGTCATTTTTACTCGTCCTTATAGTTGACCCTCGCCTTCGGCTTGGGTCAACAAACCGGGACTCGTAAAGAAATCACAAACTTTCCGCACTTATATTGAAATGTACTATTACGTCAACCTTCTTCATAAAGAAATAAGTAGCGCCATTTGTTAAAATTACCGCTAATACGCCGCAGCATGTCTGAAACCGTCCCTGTGGAAACTCGGACTGCAGACTAATAACAAGTATAGTGATCTGTCCCGTGGACCGCGGTCCATAGACAATACTGCGTTCGGCTTACAACTGACGCTGTTGGTGTCAAAACAAACATTTTTGACACCATTAAACTGGCGAAATCTTTTCGCGCGATTCGTCAGATCCTGTGTATACGTCTATTATCAGAACATGGAAACAATGGCGCTGCGAACGCTGTTATAGGCAAACTGAGGTAAGTATAGTACCATTTCTGGGTTGACACATGACAAGCAGTATCTGGGGCTTCCGTCACTTGGGCAATAATCTGATATTTGATGCCCAGGTGGTGGAAGCTTCAGCCATCGTTTTAGCACATAAGTGTGGTACATTGTTTTATATGTGGCATAATGTTCTGAAATAAATATATTTTTCTTACTTTCTACGTCTATTCTTTTGTGAAGTATAATTTCTAGAGACGGACACTGTACACTCCATTAGCTTTCGTATTCGTCTTAGGCTCTAGTATAAAAAGGTCCAGATCGCACAAACCTGTCCAGCATGTAGCGCAGGAACTCGTGCGCGTCCTGCTGCTGGTAGCCGCGGAACCTCGGCACCACCTTCCAGATGACCAGGAACAGGCACTCCGGGGAGATGGCGCCCTTGGACCCGCAGCCGCCCGTGTTCAGATTGATGAGGACCTGCATACAGAATAATGTAATAAACAATAATTAACGATTTTAAAAAAGGGTGGATGAGCTCATCTGAATTTTTTACGTAAACGTTCTTCAGACAAGCAAGTACCGCCATCTGTCAAAATTACTATGAAGTGTGGCCGTGTTGCACGGTTTGACTAAATTTTAGTATTAAGGATTATTTACATGAATGAAAACCTTGGGAGTGAATGAACTGCTGTATTATAATTACTAGCTCAACTAGTTTTTAAGAGCAAATTTGTGAAGTGGTGATAACCGAAAACAAAACCCGGCTGAGTTTGTTGTGGGCTTCTTTTCAGTGCAGGGCGCGTTGGAACCCTCGTAAACTTAGTTTTAAGTCGACTTGTAGTTATCACCGTACATAATATTATGTAACAAATATTGTTGACGTTTTACAAGTGCCTTGTAAGTTAGGCCTATCACACTTCACACTATCACACTAATATTATAAAGGCGAAAGTTTGTGTGTAAGTGTGTGTGTGTGTGTGAAAGTGTGTATGTTTGTTACTCCTTCACGCCGCAACTACTGAACCGATTTGGCCGAAATTTGGAACATAGATAGCTTATAACCCGGATTAAAACATAGGCTTCTTTTTGTTCCGGGTAAATCCATAGTTCCCATGGGATATTTAAAAAACCCTAAATTTCAGCAGTAATCTATAGCTACAGCTATAGGTAGATTACTTTGACAATCTGTCCTGAAAGTAGGTGTAAAGGTCATTGAAAAGGAAATTCAATTTTTTCTCAAGATTAGTAAAAAATCGAATTTAACGCGGGCGGAGCCGCGGGCAAAAGCTAGTGTGAAATAATTATATTTTGACTTTGACTTTACCACACAGATCAAAGAATAGCGTGCTCCCTTTTTAGGGTTCCGTAGCCGAATGGCAAAAAACGGAACCCTTATAAATTCGTCATGTCTGTCTGTCCGTCTGTCCGTCTGTCTGTCCGTATGTCACAGCCACTTTTTTCCGAAACTATAAGAGCTATACTGTTGAAACTTGGTATTCTGTGAACCGCATTAAGGTTTTCATACAAAATTTAAAAAAAAAGTAATAAATTTTGGGGTTGCCCCATACTTAGAACTGAAACTCAAATTTTTTTTTTTTCATCAAACCCATATGTGTGTGGTATCTATGGATAGGTCTTCAAAAATGATACTAAGGTTTCTAATATCATTTTTTCTAAAATGAATAGCTTGCGCGAGATACACTTTCAAAGTGGTAAAATGTGTGTCCCCCCCCCCCCTGTAACTTCTAAAATAAGAGTATGATAAAACTAAAAAAAATATATGATGTACATTACCATGCAAACTTCCACCGAAAATTGGTTTGAACGAGATCAAATAAGTAGTTTTTTTGATATTTACAATAAAACCTCTAAAAACAAAGTTAGTTTTGCGGTTCGATAAGAAAAGTGGTTTTTATGGTTTTATTCCTCCGGTTGTAGTACGGAACCCTCAGTGCGCGAGTCCGACTCGCACTTGACAGGTTATTTGTGTTTTACAAAACTTATACTGTATTACTAAGTATGGCATGGTGGTGTATAAATAAATCAATACATAAATGCTGTATGGCTAGAGGTGCAGCTCTCACCTTCCTAAGCTCCTCGGCCATGACGACGTCGTGCATCTCCTGGCGCGTGTAGCTCCTGGAGTGGTACACCTTCCGCCCGTTGCCCTTCGTCTCCAGCGACGGCAGCTGACTGAAGTACACACTAAACTCCTGTATGTTATTCAGACTTTGTAACACCGCGTTCATGAAACACGTGTTGCCTAGATTCTTTAACCCTACGATCTTCTTCTCGCGCTGGCTCTTTCCATTGCACGGAGACGCCTTCTTCTCTTTGCTCCGCGTGGGTTGGTTCGAGTTTTCTGTTGAGCTGCTGTCTCCGGAGTGAGATCGCTTTCGGGACCGAGGCCGTAAGCTCCTTACTGGCTCATCCACATTCTAAAAAGTTTAATACGGTAATGATGCAGGGAGCATATTCAATATAGAAAGAAACATGGAACCTTTATTCATGATTATGTACTTATTGTGTATTATTATGATATAATAAAATTAAATCTTAAGAAAAAAAGTTGAAAAAAAATTCCATTAAACTGAGGTGCCAAACAGTCTTCACTCAGTATTTATAATTTTAAACATTCGTACAACAATCTGTACAAATGATGTGTTGATGAATGCTGTTTAATTGCATTTTCCATTAATTTCCAGAATCGTCGTCGTCGTCGCTTCAGCCGATGGACGTCCACTGCTGGACATAGGCCTCCTGAAATGACCGCCAAACACCACGATTTTGCGCCGCCTGGCGCCAGCGACTCCCCGCGACCCTCTTAATGTCGTCCGTCCACCTGGTGGGGGGTCGACCGACACTGCGCTTCCCGGTGCGTGGCCGCCATTCCAGCACCTTGGGTCCCCAACGTCCATCGGTCCTGCGAGCTATGTGCCCCGCCCATTGCCACTTCAGCTTTGCGACACGTTGAGCTATGTCGGTTACTTTGGTTCTTTTGCGGATCTCCTCATTTCTGATTCGATCGCGCAAAGATACTCCGAGCATAGCTCTCTCCATCGCTCGCTGAGTGACCCTGAGCCTTCTTATGAGGCCCATAGTAAACGACCATGTCTCTGATCCGTAAGTTAGCACTGGCAACACGCACTGTTCGAAGACTTTGGTCTTCAGGCACTGAGGGATGTTGGACGAGAAGACATCGCGGAGTTTCCCGAACGCCGCCCAGCCGAGTTGGATTCGGCGGTTCACCTCTTTCTCGAAATTGGACCTACCTAATTGTATTGTATGTCCAAGGTATATGTACTCGTCAACAATTTCGAGTGCAGAGTTTTCAACAACTACGGGTTGGAGCGAAACATGAGTATTCGACATAATGTTTGTCTTGCTCATGTTCATTTTGAGTCCAACCTGTTGAGAAACCCTGCTGAGGTCGTTGAGCATTGTGTTGAGATCCTCCAGGGTCTCTGCAATGACGACTATATCGTCGGCAAATCGCAAGTGTGTGATGTACTCGCCGTTGATGTTGATGCCAAATCCGTTCCAATCCAGTAGCTTAAAGACGTCCTCCAACGCCGCGGTAAACAGCTTTGGAGAGATAACATCCCCCTGTCGCACTCCTCGCTGCAGTTGGACTGGTCTCGTAGCTTGGTCTTGGATACGGACTGACATAGTGGCGTTTTCATACAAACACTTCAACACTTGGATATACCGGTAGTCGATTCGGCATCTCTGCAGAGATCTCAACACAGCCCATGTCTCCACCGAATCGAAGGCCTTCTCATAGTCCACAAACGCCAAGCAAAGTGGCTGGTTATACTCTTCAGTCTTCTGTATAACCTGCCGCAGCGTATGAATGTGGTCTATGGTACTAAAGCCTTTTCGGAATCCGGCTTGTTCGGGAGGCTGGAAGTCGTCGAACCTATTAGCGAGACGATTCGTAATGACCCTCGAGAACAGTTTGTAGACATGGCTCAGCAGCGAGATGGGTCTGTAATTCTTCAGTAAAGTGTTGTCACCTTTTTTGAAGAACAGAACCACCACGCTCCTGTTCCACGCCTTGGGCGTTACTCCTTCGTGTATGATTTCCAGAATAAAAGGCATTAATTAATTGCAGCATTGTAAGCAAAAATTAATAAAGCTATTCGGGTAGTTTACAGACCTCAGAAATCATGTAAACATTCTGAAAAAAATATATCTGAAGGCAAAAGCATTTAAAACTTAGCCTAGTCCAACAAACGAACATGTTATACAAAAAAAAAGTATTTTACCTTGTTTATTTTTGATGATTTATTTTCACTGCTTTCAGGTATAATCGTTAAATTACTGGGTATATCACAAGAGCTTGCTTCGCTCGGCGCGTCCCCACTCAGAGACAAAGTAGACTCTTCATTTGTTGCCAGTTCATTAGTTATATGACTATTTTGCTCTTCGTTGCTTTTGCTGGTGCTTTCAATTTGATCTATGTCTGTATTTGTTTCAACATTCCTAAATTGCATTATACTTTTCCGTATTTTGTCTATAGTCAATTCATCTGTGTCATTTGATATATAGTCATCACATTTGTAACTGAAAGAATCATTGAAACTCAATTACTTCTTTATTTATTTGTTAATGTACATAATCTTTTTTTATTGATCATACAAAATAACGAAAAATTACTGTTCTCCCACCCCATACCTCCTAAGTAATTGAATACTCATAAATAATTATAATATTATAAGAAAAAATAAAACCAACGCTTTTTAAAGGTCAAAAAGAAGATGATAAGATGACTTTCCAAAATGATGGTGCAGACTAGCAGTAGATAGCGATAGCCCAAGGACGGCTATCTAAATATCTAACGGATGTTATGCAATGTTACTTATTAACTTAAATAAAAAATGGGAAACAGAGTTAACAATATTTAGATAAATATAAAAAAAATGATGTTTCATGGTTTGTAGTACGTTTTTATGGTAGGGCAGAGAGCATATGGGTATGTGTGAGTGCATGTTTTTTTGCGTGTTTGAGTGCTTGTGAGTCACAAGAAGTAACCAGCAAGGCTTATGCGCTTACCAGTAAACTGAGAACACTTCACAGCTCATGCACAGGTAGTGATCAGATGATTCTGCATGCAGCTTGGCATGTCCTCTGGCGTAGCGGCCACAGTTTACCACCCCACAATGCAGGCATAACCAGTTCTGCTCTTGGATCCTGCATTCTGTAAACAAAAATAAGCAATTAGGGAAGGGAGAAAAATTGTGCTTTGCTTCCACTTGGCGTTTGATTGCATTTACTATTACAATTTCTACACTATTCATATCTGCCTGTAAGTTAAGCATATAAATAATTATAATATAATTCATTTTTATTTATATTTCTTGCAATATTTGACTCCAAGTATAGTGCTTACAATCCACAAAGTTGCACCCCACTCTTTCCTAACTCCTTCCGAATCCCATGAAACAAGCGAAGGAGTAGCGTGGGTCTTATATACCCTCTGTAATTTGCCTAATTGTCAGGAGTGCATTATTGCTTCCCGAATTAAGCAACCAAGAGCCACAAAGTTAGCCAAGCTTGAGGCTAGAAGCTCAACACTGAGGGTGCATAGCTCTCTTGCGATAACCATCATCCAGGCTAGGAAGATATTATCTGCATTATCCATGACGTGATGTCTCCACCGGAGAAGGTCCCACTGGAGGAGAAACTACCCAGACCAGGGGACAAGAAGACCCCTAATGCTGATGCCAGCTACCTAGTATTAAAACTAATTTATTATACGATAAACTGGCAATACTGGAGAAAATATTACTATTTTTTCTGTAGCTGTGATGTCTGCCAAACTTTAGCCAATCAGTCCCATGTACAAAGCCAACAAAGCTATGATATCAGTATAAATTAGTATAACATAAGCATCCGCTGATTTTTGAAAAATCAAACCTAAGTTGACCTAAGTGGATAAAAGACAATTCCTCTAGCGAAGTCGCGGGCCCTCTAGCTATTATTTATTCTATCTCAGATATTTTCTTGTAACCTGAATAAACTCATTTATTATTGACGATCGATAGATTAGTTAGAACCTTCGCGTATGCTGATGATGTCAGAGGTTAGCTTCTACTACGCAAAAATAAACCCACCCAGCCTTAATGTGATTTTGTACGTGAGTCATTACAAATGCCGTTCTCGAACGACGCTATGGGGCTAGTCTATCAATGCCATGACCTGGCTGGAATGAGGACTCTACAAAAACAAGCGAATTGCCAGTTTCAGATGGTAATTATTCATTTTCATACAAAAGCATGCGCGATGACCGGTTGATTAATTTTGTTTCGAATAATTTAGTGTCGGAAACATCTTCACGGTCACCCATGCCGCGCCCCCGCCCCGCCGCGCCGCCTCACCCCCGCGCCGCGTGAACAGCTGATTATTTTAGTTCGCTGTATTGATTTTTCAAACTAACCTCCCGATGCCCATTAAGGATTCGATGTGGCTTCCAGCCATACCAACCGTTCCCGTATCAGTTGATCTTATACATTATGCAAAACGAATTCATATTTTTACCTGAACAATTGAAGTTCTTTGTGATCGAAGAATCTTCACTGAAGTGATCACAATCCAACTTGACGTTATCTAATAAATGGGAACATTCCATTATTCATAATAGGTTTGATTTGTTATTGGATAAATTAAAATAAGTTGTTTAATTCATTAACGGGAAATAAAGTTCTTAGCACATTTACTACACAGTGGTACTCAACACGAATCGTAAATCCATTCGCACTACGAATACTCAATAGGTGCGAAGGAGAAAAAAGTTAAAAACATCGAGCAAACGAATGCGAAAGACCGCAAACAACAATCACTTGCCGTCGTTCGGATACGCGCATGACGTTCATGACCGATGACGCGAGATGAAAAAATATAGGAATGGAAAAGTACCTACTCTGTGGTGAGAAGAGAACTTGCAGCGGTATTCTGTGGTGCAGTCTTCTCAATGTTCTCTGTGACACACGCAGAAATAGAGCAGTACCAACATAAAACTCTACTCTCTGTCAAAGAGTATATAATCACTATGTTTTCTCTCTGTGACTCTTATTGAAACGGAAATGATCTCAATGCCTTAAATTATTGTCTATAGAAAAGAGAAAGTATTGGAAAATTAAATTATGTAGGTACTTGAATTTCAATCAACTTTATAAGCACAGTAGCGTCTCCATTTTTCTACTCGTTTTGCCTAACGAATATCGCTTTGTACTCCCTGATAAAATCTATCAATGGATAAAATACGCTGTAAGTATCCGAGATCATACGTCAAAAAAAAACCGGTCAAGGGTGAGTCAGACTCGCGCACCGAGGGTTCCATACCTACCAAGGTATGGAACTACAAAAGAACTACAAACATGTATCGATAATCGCCATGTTAAAGAGCCGCAAACTTAACTTTGTTTTTAGAGCTTTATTCTGTGGCTTTATTATTAAATCGAAAAAAACTATACATATTAGATCGTTGATTTTATTTTTCCAAATAAATCATAAATCCTTAACTATCAAGCATATCATGTTTCTAAATGTTTTGTTATTTCTTTTACTAAAAAACGATTGAAAATTACTCATGACTATAAAATTAATGAAATAATAGAAAATAAAAATAATAGAAAGAAAGACTGTCGTAAAGGATCTCGGCGTTTTGTTTGACGATCAGCTCAGTTTTCGTGATCATTACAATAGCATCATAAACAAATCATCTAAAAATCTAGGTTTCATCGCGAGGACCACAAAATCGTTTAAAAACCCACAGAGCTATATTTTACTGTATAAAACATTAGTGCGAACGGTGCTGGAATACTGCGCAGTTATCTGGTCTCCCAGTTATGCTGTGCACTCGGACAATATCGAGGCTGTTCAAAGGAAATGTCTTAGGATACTCTCCTACCGATGCGGGCTCTCCAGACAAATCCCATCCTACACTGGTCGTCTAATAAAGTTTAATATGACCCCTCTGCATATTCGCCGCAAACGACAAGACTTACTCACCCTGCATAAAATAATGCATTCGAACATGGACTCCCCCACCCTGCTATCTCAGTTAAACTTAAATATTCGATTTAAAAGTCGCAGAGCTAATAAGACCTTCATACTTGGTATTTGTAAAAATAATACCTCATACTACAATCCTCTGACAAGAATGTGTCGCTTATACAATGAGATCTCAAGCTCAGTTGATGTGTTTGATCCTGAGGTTTGATCAAAAGTACTCAACGTTTTATAGAAAGATGGTTGAAGTAATAAAATAGAATCATGTTTTCCATGATTTTCTTTTATTATTTTACTAACATATTCTTTTCCTTGCTTCTAACAATAGAATTAAGTACGTATTAATTTTTCTTTCTTTTTCTTTAGTGTTTTTGCGCTGTTTTTAGCGTCACGCATTTTTTGCTTATGTTTTTCAAAACTTGTATTTTATATGTGCGATTATACTAGAGTTATAATTAGAATTAAAACTTAGTATTTAAGAACTTAATTGTTTGTAATATTTATAACTTGTTTTAGTTGCCTAATAAAAAAAAAAAAAAAAAATAAATAAATAAATAACTAAATAAAAATCCATTGAATGTAAATTGTACAAGTAAAACCCTTTCAAATGATACCCCACCTTTACCTTGAATTTTCTCCTCCTGATTTTGCCCTTTTTAATATACCTATATATATATTTTTTTACATATTTTCAATTTTGCCACTCTTCCATTAAGCTTTTCGAATATAACAGACAGTCTCACCATGGGTTCGATTTTTACCATTTAGGTTTGGTAATAATACCAAAGTAGTATGTAAATTTTTAATAATCCTCCTTGCATAGTCATCCTAGAGTACATTGAATGCTACCCATATAGAAAAGGATGTAAAACAGATGTTAAGGCTTACTCCGTAAATTCATAAATGTGAAAAATAGCAGTAGAAATGTTGTCTTTTTACTCCAAAGACCAAATGTCAAGTTACTGTTGACAAAGACAAAACAGATTATAACTATTCCTTTGCTATTGCACAATTATGAATAAGGGGGTTAACAATATAAAGATTTTAAAAGTCGTTGGTAATAAGTTATAATAAAACAAGCTGTATAGTTTAAAGTTTATTATCCTTAATTACGTCTACCGCCATATCCACCCTGTGTGGCAGGCTGTGTCAGCTGTAGACCATTGATGTTGGTGAAGTCCAGCATTTTCAACATGTCCTTGGTGTCAGGGTCCACCTCAATGATGTCATGCTCCAGGGCAGAGACCTCTGGAACAAAGTTGTCGCGCCTCTCACGCTCCTCCTCTTGCAGTTTGATGGAGATTCCGCGCACTTGGGAATGTCTGAGGCGCCTCATCAAGTGGGTTGTGAACCTGAAATACAACAAGTACTTCAGTCAATAAAATGCTCTTATATAATTCATAATATGTTAGTTCAAGAGTTTGTATGAACATGTTAGTTCTGCAACTACTGGTTTGTATTGGAAAATAATTTTTGAGTTGCATCGGTCCTTCTATTGAGGAATGACCATATTATCGCATCACACTACGACCAATAGGAGCAGAGAATTAATACAAAATGATGCAAATCCTGAATAAATTATTACTATTGGAGTCTTCGTTTCTTGTGCTAAGGTTCTAAAATAAATCCACGACATTACTATAAAATAACTCTGTTAAAATTGAATTAAATATTACCTTTTAAATTATTAAAAATCGGACTTCATGCGAGCGCAGCCGCGGCCGTCAACTGAACTTAATATGTATCAATGTGTTATTTACTTGAAAGTTGTAATTAATAGAGCTAACATGAAAAAATAACAATAAAAAGAGAGGTTAAAAAACTGCACTTACCCGGCGATTTTGTTGCGAAGGGGTTTCGTGGGAATAATAGCTATTTCTTCACATATTCTCTTGTTGGTGTGGAAATCAAGAGTTAATCTGGTATAGTATTTCTCAATGATAATTTTCGCAGCTTTCTTGACGGTCTTAGTCCTAACGCGACCCTGCAATTTCAGAAGCGATCTTGTAAATACACTGTGTATAAACAATAACACAAATTTAGCAAGCTAATTCTGGAGCAATTCGGTATAGTGTCATGCGATTTAGTAAATAAATTTAGATTTAAATTAAAATTATCTTTACCATTTTGAAAACTTGTGTTTTCGTCGACTGACAGTTATCAGCAAAAGAAACGTCAAAATTCAAATGTCAACAACCATTTGTCAAAAAACAAATTGTCAACGTCATCGATCAATGACATTGAACCACAGACCTATTATTCCCAGGAGCAAGGAGTAATCACTATTCACTATATAGATCCATGATCGTGCTCCGTTGTCCTTTTCTTCCAAAATCCCACCTTCCCTCTCGCTTTTCAGAAGAAACTAGTTTTATTAGTACGGCCGGCCTAGTGTAAGTTTTCTATGCTGATCAAGCCGATCGTCTCAACTCTCACTTTATGAGAAAATAAGATGACCGACATCATATTTTCTGATTTGATCATGGAAAATACCATGGAATTAATGTTGTACGAAGTACTTGTTAATTCCATGGGAAATACAATCACCCTGCACATTGCACCCTGAACAAAAAAAAGTTTATCTCTTCTCTGTGGCAAACACCACATTGAGTATAAAATTACCCACCGACTTACTTTATGTCATAGAATAAAAGATTAGCCTGTCACAAACAGACGCGGCCTGCGGTGGTGGTGGCGGCCTACCCTACCGCAGGCCGCGGCTAGCCGCCACAAACACACACACCACCGCGGTCGCGGTCTCGGCTATCCCTATAGTGTTAATAGTCTATGGTCTCGGCTTGGAGCGCCATATTTGAAAATCGCCAAATTTGCTGACTAGGTATTTTATTCATAATTTAAAATAAAATGGTTTGCTTACAGATATATTATGCATTCATGATTTTTATTTGCGTACTTACCATCACTTTCGCCAACTATTTCGGCAATATTGTGGTTGATTCTGTTGTGCAAAATCTCTTTACTAAACTAATTAATAAATAAAATGTGCTATCCTTTTCCATTGGGAACAGTTTGAAAAGGATAGCACTATTCTTAATTAGTTTAGTTTAGAGATTTTGTACAGCAGAATAATTAGCCCCATTGTCCCAGATTTTCGGCAATATTGTCCCAAATTGCAACTGGCCGCTTGGTGGCCGCGCGAGAGCATACACCGACGGGGAGTGGTGAGTGGGCGGGGCTGCGGTCGCGGCTGGCCGCGCTTTCATAACGTCACAGGCCGCGTAGATTTGAATAGTTCTATAGACTTCTATACTACAAAACAAGCCGCTACCGCAGCCGCCACCGCAGGCCGCGTCTGTTTGTGACAGGCTTAAAAGAGGATAAGCTGTTCGTCGTTGACCGCTCGCGCTGGGCCGAAATCTGACCCACAGACGTAGTACCTACATGAACATTTGACAATAAATCTGGTCATCATGGCGCCGAAAGTCACGCAAGGCTAGGCTAATGAATGAATGGGGCGTTCCCCAAGTTTTATTATCTCTATGAGTTAAGTAGTCAACCTCAAGTACTGTAGATCAACGACAAAAAACTTATATTAATAATTAAAAAGATATCTTTGTAGATTGTAAATCAGTTTCCTCGCTTTATTAAAAAAAAATTGAAACGAACAACAAAATTGACAATGGCTCAATCACTCTACGCGCAGAGTCATTACCTCAAAAGAAAAAAAAAATATATATATCTTTCTTTATTTATTATCTGTGGGTTGGTGGGTTCATTCTGAATCTGTGGAGTAATAGTAGGTATTCATTGTTCTGTGGTCGCCGCGCCGCCGCGCCCGCTTCGCTAGTTGTCAGTTGTCACTTCTCAATTTTTTTGGAAGTGCGAATGTGAAGAAAATTGCCGTTTGGTGTTTCGGCCTTTAGATAAATAATACTTAAAATTCATTAAATTTAATAAGAGTGTGTTGAATCTCTTTCACTGTTTTTTAAGTATTAATTTGCGTTAAGGACCTAAACAGCCTACAAAATGTTTTGGGGTAAGTTACCGGTATCTAACCACGTGTTCGCATTTAAAAATGCTTTGTACTGATACAAATACTGTAATTAATGAGCTTATAGATCTAATTCTTTATGTAACGGGATTTTATATTGTTGTTGCTGTATATTCTAAAGTTAGGTGAATTTATGCTAACTTTGAGTTAGCACGCCGCGCCACATCTAATGTCGAGACTCAAGGCATGCCTTGTACATACGCTTCAAGTATATAAAATCATTGTAATTTATTTTTGAACATAATTAAGCAACATTTATTTATAAGCAAACTGTTGCTGCCTGTGATGCAATAAAATGTGAAATTGCAGCCTGTTGTCTCTGTTGCACTTTTGGGCCTTATAGCTATTGCATCGTAAGTAGCGACTGTTGACATCCCTTTTTCCACCACCTCTAAAATGTTACTAGACTTTGAGTTTAATCTATGACAAATTACTCATAATCAAAGTTATTTTATGAATTGACTCTCTAACCTCTTGTAACCTGAGCCAAACTGAATCATGTCATAATTAATAAATAATATATAAATATATATCAGGACATATTCTCATCACACAAACATTTACCAGAAGTGGGAATCAAACCCACAAACTCCGACGTAGACAGCAGGTTTGCTACTGCTACGCCATTCGGTCGTCATTACCATGTTTCTGGGCATGATTTATGTGTTACTTACAGGACTTATAATGGAGCCGAACAAGCGGTACACCCAGGTGGTGGAGAAGCCATTCCACATCTCCCAAGCTGCGATGGACATCTCCACGGGGGACAACGACGCCTGCCAGGTCATGGTGGTGGTGGACGGGAAGAACTTCCTCATCTGCACCCTGCAGAAGAACAAGAACATCCAGGTGCCCCTGGATCTTTACTTCAAGACTGGGGATAATGTTTCATTTTTGACAAATGGTAAGTTTGCATACTGAACTCTTTTTGGGGTTTCATACCAAAATGATAAAAACTGAACCCTTATAGAATCACTTTGTTGTCCATCTGTCATACTATTTCCATTCGTTTATTTTCTATTTGACACATGAAATCACATGAAACGGGTACAGCAACATCCCAGAGAGAGATAAAGGTAAAGTGGTCTCTTTCTGGTCCCTTGCTATTACTAATCTGTTTCATGTGTCAAAGATAAAATAAACTAATGAAAATGATATATTAAAGGTATTAAAATGAAATTTGAAAAAATACAGCTTAATTATCTCTGAACTTTACCAATTGAAAAACCTGAAATATTTATGGTCACTAGGGAATGAACATGATTTTTCGGAAAAAAATTTCAACACAAACAAGCATAATTTTTTCTTAAAGTAATGCTTAACGATGCCATGGCAAGTTACCACCCTACCAGCAAGGATGCACCGCCAAGCGATTTAGTGTTCCGGTGCGATGCTTGTAGAAACTGTTGGGGTATATTTACTTACCCTTCCAAGTTAGTACGATATTGTCTTCGACTGCATCATCACTTACCATCACGTGAGATCGCAGTCAAGTACTAACATGTATAGAGTTTAAAAAAAATTCTGTGCTAGGGAAATGCAATGTTCATTTGACGGGCTACCTGGACCCTGAGTTTGAGGATGAGCCATCTGATGAGGAAGAAAGTGAAGAAGACGAGGAAGAAGAAGAAGCACCCACGCTCGTCCCAGCCAAGAATAAAAGGAAACTAGAGAATGATGCCGGAGAATCCGCTGGTAAAAAGCCAAAGGTATGGGCACCATATTGTATTTGCTAGAAAAGGTTACTGAAGTAGGGTCAAAAGTTACAGACAAACATGATTTCACATAGGCCTAACTTATAGGCATCTATAAACAGTCAGTATAATATTTTATGGGTTCTTTAAGAAGTTATTTATTTTGCAAAATTGTGTAATATTTCATACTATATAATCACAGCTTAAAACTGTTAATTAGGGTTCCCTGCACTGAGCCTGTTTATGAATTGTAGCTATCAATGGGATGCCACTGGAAATAAGAAAATGGCACCAAAGTAGTGGTATTTAACTATAGTGTGTGTGTCCACCACCCGTCACATCATTATTATCCCTTCTGGAAATAATCTCATTCTTGTTGAGATTCCAGTGACTGCTGCGTTGAACAAAAATGGCCAATGTTAACTTCATTTATGTTCCCATAGCAAGAAAAAAAAGCCAAGAAGCAGGCAGTTCCTCAAGAAGAAGACAGCTCAGATTCTGATGAAGAAGGCGTAGACCCACTGCAGAAATTCTTGGACGGGGAGGACATTGACACAGATGAGAATGATGACTCCTTCAAAGTCAATGACTCTGGTGAGGGTGACTCGGATAGGTGAGTACATCAAAATCATTTTTTTTCAGGACAATACAGAAATCACAATCTAGCCCCAAAGTAAAGTATGTAAAGAATCAGAAAACAAAAATTACTAACAAGTAAATAATTTAGTAAATAGCAAAGAGTTTAAGCATCAAAAGACAGTAATTGTGTAGGACCCTAAGAATTCCCATTTTAAGAGAAAGGGAGGTCTGGAACCCATACTTTGTTAAGGACATAGATTTACTGGGAAAAGTACAAAGGAGAGCCACTAAAATGCCAAGGGAACTGAGAAACCTTTCATATGAACAAAGGCTTAAAAGTCTTGGTCTCAGCACTCTCAAGCATAGGCGAGAAAGAGGCGACCTTATTGAGACATACAAGGTCCTTAACAACTTTTACAACATGCCTAATTACGACGAAATGTTTGCCATTAAGAAAAATCCTAAGCTAAGAGGGTATGGGCTGAGGCTAGAATTCCAGCCGGCGACTACAAAACCCTACAAGCATTTCATTGTTAACAGAGTTATAAGACATTGGAACGAACTGCCTGAGGACATCATAACCGCTGAATCGCTAAACCAATTCAAGAACCGACTCGACAAACATCTGAGCATGCAACAATGAGCACAATCGATATAGGCGCATCAGCGAAAGCTGCTTAGCCTATCATTAAATAATAATAATAATAATAATAGTAATATCTATGTATATAAAAAATTTAAAAGCTTTTAACTACTCCTTTTTCAGATTCTAATGTTGTTTTCACATCATTCATATTGTATTTGATTAATATAACATGAATAAAAAATTGAGTCATATATCCAAAAATAGTTTTATAATCCACTTTTTAAAAGAATGTCTACTTAATTAGTCATTTGGCTAGTGTGCTCCATTGTAACTCAGTGGAAAATGATAGAGGGAGCCTAAAGCAAAAGGCATGCTATTATGCTACAGTTCATTTTACATATAATCAAAAAACTTTATATACAAATTTCAACAACACGGTTTAGAATCAAAGTTCTTTTTACTATACAGTGATGAGGAAGACTCTGATGAAGAAGAAGAAGGTGAGGAGGAGGAAGAAGAAGGTGACGAAGAAGATTCTGACAAAGCACAGACCACATTGGACACGAGCACAGAAGAGAAGGAGATTGACATGTCCAAGATGACCAAGTCACAGAAGAAGCGTCTCAGGAAGAAGCTGCAGCAGCAGAAACAGCAGGCTGACAAGAAGGAGCCCCAAGTCAACGGGGTTGAGAAGGCAAAGGTAAGTTAATAACTGTATAATGCGTCAACCCCTTTTCTGTCTCACTGTGGAGCACTGGTTTCTTCTCACAGAGATTTGAGAAGAGGGAACTGAGAAAATGTGGTCAGCTCTTGGGCATGCATGTTTTCTTACATTATTTCCCTTCATTGCCAAGCACATACATATTTACAGCACAACCTCTTTAAACCAAACTCAGAAAATTTACCCCCTGCTCGGATTTGTGGAGCATTCAGCGATTAGGACAGAAATAAAAATAAAAAATTTCAAATGTATTTAAATGTATTTTAATGTGTATGTATTTCAAATGTAAGATGAATATCTTATAAATGTTACATTTATTGAACTTTTAAAATAAATCCAATATTTTACTTTGTCAGTAGGTATTTAAAGAGAAATGAAAAGCTTTGTCTTGCTATTTACGTGTTACAGTGGAAAAATGACAAAGCGGTGGGGTGGGCGTTCGAATTACAGGGTTGTTTTGATTAAAGAGGTCCTGCTTTAGTCTAAAATGCACTAAACTCTGAAAAGTCAGCGGTATTATTGCTTCTGATAAACTTATAGATGATGAGAATTTCTCTGCTATTCCTAGTAGTTCCCAGTAGTTAGTATCTATATTCAGTGGCGGTTTTGGAGGTTAGGACTAGGGCAAGCCAGATATCTTTTTTAAGGATTTCAAAACATTTTTTAATTCTTCAGTCTTCTTCCACGTCAATCTTCTATTGCAAATCGAACCTTCTATCTTTTTTTTTAAAATGATTGTATTACATCCGAGTTAAAAGGTCGCTGAAAGTTTCAGTTTACTCAACAAAGGTTGTTCTGTACTATAGCAATCATGGATAGATCTGAAAGCCGCTCTTGTCCTTGTGTATTTCGCAAATAAATATGCAACACCAACAATATAATTTATTGGTATGGGAACAGCCGAACAGCCGACCAGCCAATGAGTTTTGTATACTGATCTATTAAATTTTCTCTTGTGAGTTTTGGTTGTTTGCGAAATACACAAATCACACGTTGGTTTTGACGAAGTTACGAGATGTTTTTCCGAAAAACTTAAAGAATTTAATTTACCTTCGCCAATTAATACTTGCACGCACCTATTTTTGTCACAAGTAACTTTTTCGACTAATCCTAAACTCATTTTAAGTGAATTTAAAATTTTACGGCAATAATTAACACAAAATTAACTCGACATACACTTTTCAAAATCATAGGTAAACACAAACTAATAATAAGAACTGAAGTTCGCTTTCTATTCCTACTCAATGTCATTGCAATTCGCGCCTGCGCAAAAGCGTTGTTTATTACTTCACTTGTACGATGTTCGTGCTAAATCCAGGGCTTGACCCTCAGCTTGACCAGCTCGAACAAATTAGAAAGAGAATATAAAGCCGAGGTAAAGCCCAATGCAAGCCAGTGTGTGCGAGCGAGATATGAAACGTCATAGTCTTAAGTCTTCCTCATTGGTCTAGTTGCCAAAATGGACGACGCTGACAGCTATTCGCTTGCGCTAGGTGAGGTCACTGATCCCAAAAGCGCGTAATTTTAAAATATCGTTTTTTATTGTTATTGCTTGATAGAATTAAAAAACAAATACTTCTGACTGCTAACAAAGGAAAAAATGTCTAAAAGTTGTATTACTACTATGAGGATATTTTGATAGGGCAAGCCAGGATTTTGGGCTTGTATGGAAAAACCGCCACTGTCTATATTGTCTGCAACAGTATAGATATTTTAATCCAATAAGACGCGCCCCACTCTGTCAAAATGTTACGTTTCATTTGATTCGCATGAAGTTTGACAGAGTGGGGCGCGTCATCGTGGATTGAAATATCTATAAATTAACTGATAAACGTGTTGGTTTGAAAATAGTTCCTTTTATACCATTCAGAAAGAGAAGCCCGCTGAGCAGCAAAAGGCTAAGAAGGAGAAAGGTGACGCCAAAAAGGACGCACAGCAAGTAGAAAAGAAAGAAAAGAAGGCTCTTAGTGGTGGAGTGTTCATTGAAGACCTGAAGGTGGGCTCTGGGCCAGTTGCCAAGCCTGGGAAGGTGGTCATGGTAAGTCAATTGTTGGTGAATTGCAAATACAGAGGACACAAACAACCTAATTATTATGCACTTGTTTGTAGTTTTGATCTATTTTCAATTCAATTGATGCTTTCATTTGCTGTCATTCTTTCCATTGACATGTTTTCACCCATGCCACGGATTACAGTATATTAAGGGCCACAAGCTAGGAGATGCTCTCATACATTTTTCACTTGAATTAATCTTGAAAAATATACATTTGTTGTTAAATTTATTGATATTTACGATTTACTTAGGACTTTTTATACCCGCAATTTAAATATCAGGCGAATATTTACTTTAGTTAAAGAATAATACGGCATTTAAAAAACGCCAAATTTACACATGTGTGCGTATCTAAGTACATACCTTCACCTTGTGTTACTAGCGACATCTATTATAACTACCTAAAACAACTACGTGTCTGACATATTATTTTTGAAGTTGGACAACGCCATCATGATAGATGGCGTTGTATAGATACATGATAAAAATACTTCGCTGGCGCGGATGTTTACATCCGAATTACATGGTAGGTACCTACTCGAATTTGTTGAGTTCATAAAAATTCTATTTTTCGCAATTATTTAACTAATCCAACGAAGTAGGCTTATGGAATTCACTTTGCGAAAATAAGAGTAGGTACCTACCTACTAAAATCTTCACAGTGTAAAACTAGATGACCCGGCAAACGTTGTTTTGCCATATAATTCTTGACGTGACAACGTCTTATAAATCGATAGAGCCGGCTGCACGCACAAAAAACATGACTCATCCGGCGTTACCGGCGTTACCTCGCTCGCGTTACCTCGCTCTGAGGCGTTCCATGTAAGGCTTGAAGTGCAAGCGAGAGTTGTCACGTTCAACTATCGTCAGTAAACCGACTTTACAGACAACCAATTTTTTTTTCTCACTTATAACAATCGGTCCAGCCGTTTCGGAGGAGTTTGGTAATAAAGAAAAGCGAGAAAATTTTATATATTAGAAGAAAAAGATGTTTAAGTACTTGAAAATGTCCAGTTTAGAAATGTAGTTCGAATATCAACCAATTTGTGAATTGCGAACTCACGTCAAACTCGGCAAACTTTTTTATATAAACCTGTGAAGATGATATTGTTTTTTGACGTGACAACGTCTTATAAATCGAAAGAGCCGGTTGCACGCACGAAAAAACATGACTCATCCGGCGTTACCGGCGTTACCTCGCTCATGCGGCGTTACCTCGCGAGCGCGGAACGAGCGACAAAGAAGACGTTGTCACGTTCAACTATCGTCAGTAAACCGACTTTACAGGCAACCAATTTTTTCGCAAAATGGATGCCATGAGCCTAATTCATTGTACCTACTAGTTAAATATTTGCGAAATACAAAATAAAATTTGAATTTCGCGGGCCGACCTCCGTTTTTTTTACACACTACAAGTAAGTACGTGACTGTGATCTCATCTAATGGTAAGTGACGATGCAGCTGCAGATGTTATCGTACTACCTTGGAAGAGGTAAGCAACCCCTAGCGGTTTCTACACAGCACACACCGGAACGGTAAATCGCTTGGCGGTGCGTCTTTGCTGGTAGGGTGGGGACTAGCCACGGCCGAAGCCTCCCACCAGACCAGACCTGAGCCAAATAAGAAATTATAAAATTGAAAATTCCAAAGTGGCCCGTGGCGGGAATCGAACCCGCGACCTCCCATTCAATCCAGGCGCGCGTCACTGCGCTATAGTAGTGTTATTATCTCGCTGCAGACTCGGTCATAAATCATTCGAGTGTTTCGCTTTTGTTGTTCTTTGTTGAGTTGTGCATTACTGCAGAACAGCAAAAGCGAAACACTCGAATGATTTATGACCGAGTCTGCAGCGAGATAATAACATTACTATAGGAGGTCGTTGTGGCTATGAGTGTCGTTTCGGAGAGTGTAGGAGTTCGGGACCAGCAATAGGCTAATAGATAATTGCGAGACTTGCGAGACTCTTGCTGCTAGACCAAGACCAAGACCAAGACTCGGAGAGCAAGACCAAGACCAAGACCAAGACCACATATACTAGCGCAAGACCAAGACCAAGACTGGCTGAGTCTCGTCTTGTTCTTGCATTTGGGCAAAACTTATATTTACCGCGGCAGTCTCCGAGTGCCACAGGTCTTTCTTTTTACTGATATTTTTATACCTAATCATTTTTCATTTTGTGCTAATAAAACAGTCGGGAAGGAGTTTGGCGAGCATATAAAAAGATGGAGCCGAGCATTATATCATTATATAATATTGACACCTCGGGGTAGAAAGGTCGTATAAACCATTTTACCGAAAATGAGTTATGAATGCAGTTTTATTCAAAATTTCCCGCTCTATCGATTTGTCTTTGTGACGCTTTCAAATTCGCAAAATAACGGGTTATACGACCCAGATGACTTCAAAGTTTGAACACAGTTTTTGTGGAATTTATGATGTAAGAACCAAAAAAACTATTATTGCTATAACTATTTGGAGTAATACCATATTAATTTAGAAGTTCAGGGTGTAAAAGACAGTAGATTTGAGCCAAGTATGGTGTAATACCTAAGTAACAAAATGCGCTTGGTTGTAAAAACCAATGATAATTACAATTTAGTTTTTACACCCTGAACTCAAGTTGATCAACTGACGATAAAGTATCTACACCCATTCGGAATACATTCGTGAAGTGCAAATTGGCTTTTGCATCCCTAAACAAATAACTTGAAACGAAATTACGTTCGAAAAAATACATTTTAAGAAGATGTAGGTACATCGTCGGCGACTCGTCATACTAATTTTTTACGTTATTATAAAATAATATACTTTTTTTTACAATAATAACGGGCCTCCCATTCCATTTTTTATCAACGTCATAGATTAGAGTAATGCAGATAATAGTTAAAGAATTTAGTTTTAATTTTCGTTTTCTCAAGAGGTCAAGTGGTGTGGTTCAATGAGAACAGATAGTGAATTGACGCCGGTGACAATAGATGTTAAGAAGACGCCCCCCATTCATTCAAAATCGCTTATGTTTTATTCGATTCGCATGGAGTTTGACAGAGTGGGGCGCGTCATTGTAGATTGAAATATCTATACATGGTTTATACACCTTTTGCTTTCAATTGATTTTTTGTTTTGATGATATTAAGGGCTTATACGACGTAGTTTACTATTTCTCAAGGCTTCTACTTCCAAATCACTTTCTTCCTTTTTTATAATATTCAGATGAATAAATTCAAATAATTTAGTTGGAATCTACGGGGACCGTCACTAGAATCCTTCCAATCTCTTTCCCAGCACACTGACTCCTATTAGTAAAGGTTATTTTACATTAACCAACATAATAAAAAGGCAACCAACGTTGACCAACATTAACAACGTAATATAATCGTAAGAAAAAACAATTAATACAAAAATGTTTCGGAAACAACTTGAAGATAAAGGTGAAAGGTACAAAAACAGAGAAGAAGACTCAGAACTATAAAGAACTATGGGACAAAATCCTTGTGAGCCGAACAAAGGGGTCTTACAAAATTTAATAACAATCTATTTACAATTTCTACTGGATAAATACTGCCTTGTAAATTGTACTAAGAAATTTTTACTGTACAGTTAGTCGCATTTTAAAGAATGCAAGGCCAAAAATGACTCAAGGATAGGCAATATCCCTGCCAAATATTCTTCCGATGATAAAGAATACGTAAAGATGTTGATTGAAAAGCTACCTGCGCATTTCCTCAGGAACTCAAAAACGTTATATTTGTGTAGAATTTAAGAAACTTAAGAACCAGAAACAGTGTGAGAGTAATGAAAAATGACTCAAGGATAGGCAATGTCCCTGCCAAATATTCTTCCGATGATAAAGAATACGTAAAGATGTTGATTGAAACGCTACCTGCGCACTTCCTCGGGAACTCAAAAACGTTATCATTTGTGTAGAATTTAAGAAACTTAAGAACCAGAAACAGTGTAAGAGTAATGGTAATGATGATCAGATGTAACGTGTTCGAGAATCGGTTTTTACATGATATTATTCAACAATGAATAGAATATCAGTTTTCCTAAGCCAAGGAAAGATATATTTCTTTTGTGTACAATGAGAATATGAATGAAATGAAACAGAAAACTAACATACTTATTTAGTTTCTAGTAACAATTCATCAGCTGATAACATATTGTTATCAGCTGATGAATTGTTACTAGAAACATCCCATCGACTCTCCAACAAACAAGACAGACAAACTCCCATCGACGTAGAGTTTTGTATTTGACAACAAGAAACAATTTACGAGAAAGGATTTCCCGAATTTTCTTCGTCTCGGGATTTTCGTCCCCAGCGATGTACCGTCCGAAAACACACTTTCATTTCAGAAAAATCCAACATATCAGGATTGTAAAGTTTTTAAAAACAAGTACAAATTAAGTATTCTGTATGTGAAGAGGTACTAGAAGAAACAATCAATCTTTATGAAGAATCTATAAAAAGGAAAAAGGGAAAAGGATGAGTACGAATTCACGATAACTGATAAATTCACAAAAATGGAAATAGCGAGCATTTGGTAAATTATTACTAAAGTTGAATGACCATCAGTTGCCTATTTCAACTGCAAAATACAATGATTTGATACGTTTATGTGATGAATAAATCATACTTAAACCATATCAAGATGAATTTTTGAATTTACCCTAATAAACGAAGACGATGAAGATGACCGAGGTGAAAATTAATATAGAAATAAAGTGCTGTCAAAGTTTTATATTTTTGTTAATTTCCAACATAAGAAGATGATGCTCTGATCAGCGTTAATGATAATAATTACTGATTAACGTTGTGTTTTACGTCTTCTTAAGTATTTTGTACTTTTTTTACTTTGGGCAAACGAAGAGATCCATAGCTACCCGTGTGCTAAATATAAAAACGGTTAGGAATAATGAACCTCAGAAGTCATCGATCGCGGAGAATCTTCTGCAACCAGGTACTACACTGGATTGAGCCCCATGGTTTTATCCACAGACCGTCACTTTATACCTAGGCTGGTTCTAGCTTCTAGAAATTCAAAAACACTGGAATTTCAATCGTGAAGACGGGTTTAAATTAGCCAATACGTGGAATACGATTGTAGAACTGTACAAACCGAAGCAAAGTCGCAATAAAGCAAGGGTGAAAAATGACGTTGTTAGTGTGTGTTTGCGTGACAACTCGCGAAATGAAGTCAAAAAGATCTAGGAGGAGGGTAGACCGATACGGTCTATGCAATTAGAACGAAATATTGGCAAAATATTATGTATTTACAAATAATCGTGGTATGTACTCGTAAAAATCGTTAAATTCTGTCTTCAAACCACGAGGAAAGCCTTAAATCACTTTGTACTTTGCTTTAAGTAAATTGGTAATGTAAAAAAAATACTTAAATAGTAATTTTGATTTATTAACTGGTTAAAAATTGTAATAAGTTCATATGTAGGTACCTGTAGGTACTTAGGTTAAATGGATTTTATCACTCAAGTTTATATTAAGTTATGTAAATTACTATAAAGTTATCATAGTTACGACTCTCAACGTCCAGAAGGTACCTATTGATTTTACGACTCTCTCTATTTTATGTTAATGGTTTTTTAGCACAATAACAACGACTTATATCTAGTTACAACTCATTACAATGTCACAACTGAAATAATTAGGGGGTGTATGAACCAAGTTTCAAAAAATTATTGGTCGTAAATCCAAGCTAACTTCTAAACTAAGAGATTGAGAATAAAATAAGGTTATCCATTGCAAAAAACATATAGAATTAATAAAATATCGCTTAATAGGGTCAATATACCTATAAAAACAAAAAAGTTATTTGCCAAAAAGTTTAAAAAATTTTCTTTTTTGCTCGTCCTGAAAAGTAGGGTTTTGGTTTTTACGACCTTTCTACCCCGAGGTAGCAATATTATATACTAGCAGATACCCGCGGCTTCGCCCGCGTAAATTTTAGTTTTCCCTATTCTCACGGGAACCATCGATTTTCCGGAATAAAAAGTAACCTTTGTGTTAATTTATAGCGAAATCTATCTCCATTTTAACTTTCAGTCAAAAATTTCAATAGTTGCAGCGTGAATGAGTATTTCTCCCGCTGGAATAGTGAAAAACAAATATTCACGCGGGAGAAATAACCATTGATTTTAATCCAGAATATAATCTATCTCTATTCCAAATCAGTTCAGTAATATTACGGCATGAAGGCATATTATCTATCACTATTATTTTGGAAACCATGAAATTTTCCGGGATGAAAAGTAGCCTATGTATTAATCCAGGATAAAATCTATCTCCTTTCCGAATTTCAGTCATATCAGTTCAGTAAGTGCAGCGTCAAGTAGTATTTTTCGCGCGTGAATATCAATTTTTCAGTTTTCCCGCGAAAACCATGGATTTTTCCGGGATAAAAAGTAGCCTTTTTATTAACCCAGGATATCATCTATCTCCATTCCAAATTTCAGCCAAATCGGTCTTGTACTTGCAGCGTGAAGATTTTTTTCCGCGTGAATTTCAGTTTTTAACTAATCCCACGGGAACCATGGATTTTCCCGGGATGAAAAGTAGCTTATGTGCTAATCCAAGATGCAATTTATCTCAATTCCAAATTTGAGCCAAATCGGTTCAGTAGTTTTGGCGTGAAGGAGTATTGAAGCATGGTAAAATACGAACTTTGGAGCCCCGTTTCACCCCTTTAGGGGGGAATTTTGAAAAATCCTTTCTTAGTGCACCCCTAGACCTCATAAGGAACCTGTGTGCCAAATTTGAAGTCTCTAGACCCAGCGGTTTGGGCTGTGCGTTGATATGTCAGTGAATGAGTGAATGAGTCAGTCAGTATCTTCTTTTATATATTTAGATTATGAGCCGAGTAAAGAAAGTAGCAAAATATGTGAGGTACAATATCAAGTATCTACCTAAAGAGGACCTAGGATTATGGTAATATTTATGTGCTAAAATTGAACTACCGCACCACGTTATACGCGCACACGCGCGTTTTCTATTTTCAACTCTATTGCGTACGGGTAATGTTGTGTATTAGACTAAATATTTTTTGTACATATTGTAATACAGATTTTCGACTTTCGAGTGACGGTTAAAATTTATTGCCTATCCCGAGTCTGATGATAAACGTCGTAACTGTTATGTGTTTAGCAATCAAAATTAAGCCTTACCTGCTTCACTTTAAGGTTTATAATAACCCGAAGTTTTTGCTAGTATAAACCTTTTTCTAAAAGAAATCCGTGTTGTGGGTAAATGCAACCATTTTTGCGTTGATTTTGAGGGGTTCCGTAGCCGAATGGCAAAAAACGGAACCCTTATAAATTCGTCATGTCTGTCTGTCCGTCTGTCCGTCCGTATGTCACAGCCACTTTTTTCCGAAACTATAAGAGCTATACTGTTGAAACTTGGTAAGTAGATGTATTCTGTGAACCGCATTAAGGTTTTCACACAAATTTTTAAAAAAGTAATAAATTTTGGGGGTACTGTAATACTGTAATAATACTTAGAACTGAAACTCAAAAAATTTTTTTTCATCAAACCCATATGTGTGGGGTATCTATGGATAGGTCTTCAAAAATGATACTAAGGTTTCTTATATCATTTTTTTCTAAAATGAATAGCTTGCGCGAGAGACACTTCCAAAGTGGTAAAATGTGTGTCCCCCCCCCCTGTAACTTCTAAAATAAGAGTACAGTACGCGCGGCGAGAGTTTGGCTTTGACCTTCGGGTGGAGGGGATTACTGCGCATGGGTACCCATATTCTGATTGGTTGATACCCAATTTCTGATTTCTCTGATTGGTTGATACCCAATTTCTGATTTCTGCGCAATAACGGTCAAAGCCAAACTTTCGCCGCGCGTATTGTATGATAAAACTAAAAAAAATATATGATGTACATTACCATGCAAACTTCCACCGAAAATTGGTTTGAACGAGATCTAATAAGTAGTTTTTTGATATTTACAATAAAACCTCTAAAAACAAAGTTAGTTTTGCGGTTCGATAAGAAAAGTGGTTTTTATGGTTTTATTCCTCCGGTTGAAGTACGGAACCCTCAGTGCGCGAGTCCGACTCGCACTTGACAGGTTTTTTTTTCTTCAGCGGGTGTCAGATTGCTTGCGGGATAAATATATATATATGTATATATAAGTATATATACTATATATACTTAATATACATAAACTAGCTGACCCGGCAAACGTTGAATTGCCATTAGGAATATAAAAAAAACATAACATCCTGCTCTCAGACCTACCGATCATACACTGCAAACTTCATAACAACCGGTCGAGCCGTTTCGGAGGAGTTTGGTAACAAAATTGGCGAGAGAATTTTAAATATTAGAGAATATAATATTATACATATAATACCTATACTGAAAAACACCCAGACACCGGAAAATATTCCTCCTTATCACACAAACCTTTACCAATATCCCACTATTGAGCCCACGACCGACTGACGTCGCAACGGCAGGTTCGCTACCGCTACGCGATTCGGTCGTCAAAATAATAGATATCAATATTATAGTATAAGTAGATAAGTATAAACATTTCAATCCACGACGACGCGCCCCACTCCGACAAACTTCATAGGAATCGAATGAAACATTAGCTATTTTCACAAAATGGGGCGCGTCTTCGTGGAGTAAAATGTCTATAGGTAGGTAATTACTTGTTAGATACTTAGTAACAAGGTAGTAGGTGCATAGAGTTACAGTAGTACTGTAATGATATACCTACTCTATGAGCTCCTTGGTTCGATCCCTGGGTCGGGCAATAACTAGTTTTTTTTTTGTTTTTTATCAAGAAAATTTTTGTACCAGCTCGGAGTTGATTGATCTCTCTCCGAAAATCTGATATTGTGGACTATAAATGATATCTCTGAGTATTGATATACGCCATCTATGTCCTTTTTTACGCTAACAATTGGTAGAAAACGTAAGAACCACAGATCCTGGATTGAAACCATAGCGTCTATGTGTGGGTGCTCGTCGTGTCCCTACGCTGATAGAGATGACAGATTTTTATACTTGAACTAGATAACGAAATGGTTACGTTTTAGTTTAAAATAATGATGTGATAAAATAAAAGGCAACGTTGTACTTCCGCAAAACACATATTATTAAAAATAGTTCATTACGATTGGAGTAAATGATTAAAAACTGTAACTATCTTAAATAGCGCCATCTAGCGGCAATCCTTCCTCGGATAAACCGTTGCATTCACGTTAATAGTACCTTATATTAGATTCATAATAGTACCTTATATTAGATTCATAGTACCTAACAGTATAGAAGGTTCAATTCGCAAGATAATTTAAAGAAATAGCGACGCTGACACAAAAAAGTGCAATTCAGTTCGCAATAGCGCCTGAATCCGCCTCCGCTATGCACCTAAATCTTTTTATCGCTTAACTTTATTTCTTTCGACGTATTAAGGCTGCCTCGTAATCGGGCGCACGCAGTGTGTGAAATAGACTGTACAAGAACTAACGCGTGCAACCTAGCCGGCGCGCTGTAGCGATAAGGCCACCAAATTGTACTCCTGAGTTTGGTTTTGATTATTTCTTTTTCATATTTTTATTCTGTGGTGTGCAATAAAGTGTTTATCAGCTATCTATCTATTTTGAGCATCATGAAACTTCTCAATCCATGGTAACTGACAACACGTTGATTGTCCTTGTACGCAGGTGTACTACGAGGGCAAGCTGAAGCAGAACAACAAGATGTTCGACAACTGCCAGAAGGGCCCCGGGTTCAAGTTCAAGCTGGGCGCCAAGGAAGTGATCTCGGGCTGGGACGTCGGCGTCGCGGGCATGAAGGTCGGCGGCAAGAGGAGGATCGTCTGTCCGCCCGCCATGGCGTGAGTATACCGCTATCCATAGAGGTCCAAGAGGCCGCACGCGACTTCAAACGTTCAATAAACACTTTGTCAAAGTTCGCATACCCGAGCCGTCACTACACAATTTTTCACGCACATATAGTAGAATTTTTATCTGGCTGTAGACTCGGCCATAAATCATTCGAGTGTTTCGCTTTTGTTCTTCTTTTTTGAGTTGTGCATTACTGCAGAAGTCAGAACAACAAAAGCGTAACACTCGAATGATTTATGACCGAGTCTGCAGCGAGATAATAACACTACTATAGCATCCGCGCACCATACAAATTTCAAATTGACACGCACTACAAGAAAAAGTTGCCACACTCACAGAGCTGTCGTTGTTAGGTTGGACTCTTATCTAGTCGGAGCGACGACCATTGAAGGTTTGAACCAGAGTTTTGTTTCACTCATTAAAGCAGCTATGTATAACGAACTAAAGATAAGGGCGTCAGTGGCTTTCATTTAACGATGATAACTGAGTTAGCACAAAACCCCATAATATGACAGTCCAGTTAGTTGTGATTGTAAAACTTTGGTTGGAGACTTTGATACCGTATTGGCAAAGATGTATCTATTATAAGGGACCATGATCATAATGTATAAGTAAATATTACTGTGTTTTATATGTAGATGTCCAATTAATTAAATCTTCTATATGTTAACAGGTATGGTGCTAAAGGATCTCCGCCAGTCATCCCACCAAACTCAACCCTAGTATTCGAAGTGGAATTAAAAAATGTTAAGTAGATTGATCGTTATTAGGAGTGAGTCAAGTGTGCTGCATTAGACATTTGAATATTTGGATACAGTTCTTTGATGATTTGCAGGATTGCCATCGGGTAGTGCTTTACAGCATATCCACTTCATAGCTAATGTGATGCACTTACAAAAATAGATTTTTCGTTTACTTTTAATACTACTTAATGTTCATAAGGATCTGCTTTTGTAAGTGCTTCATACTAGCTGAGCTAATACTAGTTACTTGATGATAAGATAGGATTGTAAGGTTGTACAGCTTCTTACTAAGTGTTAATTATAGTTTATAGGTAGTTAAATCAATGAAGACGCGCCCCACTCCCTCACAGTTGCTTATGTTTCATGCGAAACGTAAGGAGTTAGGAAGCCGTGGTGCGCGTCTTTGAAGTTTGAACTACCAATAAATATGACATGCAGGATTTGACAGTTTGTGACAAGTAGTTTTAAAGACAGGTTCAGCTTAAATATTTTACCAATTTTGATGAAATTAACACTTAGCAGCAAGCTGTGCATTAGGTAATAAGAATAATAGCGGTGGATATTTAGTTTATATTGATGGGCCGCCGAGAGATTATCGATTGGGCAGGAGATAATGTACCTGTGCACGATTAGTTTCTACCTTCTGAACTTTCTATAATAATTATTATGTAGCAACATTATCATTTAAACAAACGTGTCGTTTGAATGAACCAATTTAATACTTTATTGCATTTATTTCTTAAAAAAATTTCAAATTACCTGTCAAATCAAGTAACCTCTTGGTGGCCAAACACGAATTTCGTATTCATGACTTTCAATACATATATTTTTTTATTCTATCTCTAAATAACTGACTTCTAATTTCGAAGTAGATCAGTTCAGTGTAGTAGAGTAGTTCAGTTGATCATTGCCTCTTCATTCCAGTTTTTATGATTTTCAGTTTATTTTATAATGTAGAAATGTCTAAAAATGCATAATTAGAAGATGAGTTGGGCAAAGTATAACCATGATTTATGAACTATTTTGATATGACTTGTTTTTAAATTGGAAAAATTAGTAAAAATGTTTGGATTACCAATTTGAATGTGGTAGCTTTTATAATTTATAGTTCATAATTATAATTTTGCTGACATTATAAGATCCATCATGTCCAATTTGCCCATCTCTGCTGTATTAGCTGTTCTCGACTTTTTTTCTGGTGCCACTCGATGTTGAAATAATTAAATCTAAGGCAGCCTTTAAAAATTACAACATCGAAGTATCTTATGAATAAATTCAATTCAGTTTTTGTTTTTTTAATCCAAATTTTGTAGAATTTTTTCGAAATATATAAGTTACTATCCATGAAAGAACAGCTACCTGTCTTAACTTGGTTTTGTGAAAATAATTTCAAATACATAGATACTTAATTTTTCTGGAAAATAAAACTACAAAATACTTATATCATTTATTACTGTACAAGATTTTAAATGGAATAATTAATGTCATTACCGATAAGAAAATAAAGATAAAATTCCAGTGAGATTACTGTTTCATTCTTGATCCTAATAGGGTTTATTCTGTTTATCCACTCTGTGTCTGTGATGTTTTATAAATATTCTTACTTATTGTGGCATGGATAAATGGAATACCTGGGGCCATCTCTTATAGCAGTGTATGAAAATGTCAAAATAATATTACAAATAATACTGCTATAAGAGATGGCGGTACTGACATTTTTTTAGTTACTATTTTTTTTTTTCATGTAACTACTAGGTACAATTTTTTTTTGTTTAAAACTACTACAAAAAAATTTGGCCAATTTGCAAAGCTAAACTCAACTTAAAGAAGACTTGTTGAGCTAGAATAAATGCTGAAAAATCAGAGTAAAAACTGCTAAAGCATTGCTCAAAATGTCCCATGATCTCATATTGGTTCCCGAAAGATCATTTTCTGAAGTTTCTCAGATTTGGAGCCATCGGGAATCAGTATGAAGTAAATGAGTATTTTAGACCAAACTCTCAAAAAAAACGTAGAATGTAGATGCATAAATGTTATGCTTGCAAATCTCATTGCCTACAATGTATAATTACTCCAGTATTTGCAAAAACTAAATAAAATTTGAGTTATTCCCGCCCAGATGGTAATGGGTACCATAACCTTTCAAAGATTTTTAAATAAGTGTGTGAAGATTATACTGCTACAAGCCAATATTGTCTAATTAGATTACACAATACGGCTACAAAACGAATTGTATTTAGGCATGCAGACCAGTTTAGTTCACCGTAATCATTACAATAATTTGCTAATAATAGCTACATAATACCATTTACTAAACCTTGAACACAAGGAACTAAAAGTCACTTCAAGGATTTTTTGTAGAGATTAATTCTAAAATACATTATGTTCATAATATTATGATAAAAACATTGACGAGTAACATTATTCAGACTTAAGTCGTATATCTTGTTTGATATCACGAGAATCTTTCTGCACAGCCTCGGGAGTTACTGGAGTGTCTTGCTGCGCATCAGTTTTGTTTTCATCGGGCTTTCTTCTAAAAGCGCATACCCCACCCTCGCATTTGAACGGGAACTCGGTCTTCTCGTTGCCGTCAGCGTCTTTCACAGCCCAGGGGTTCCAGAAGCGGAGCACGTACGGCTGGACGAATTTGTGCCACAAAAACAACAGCACTGGAATGATGAAACAAGGCACGCAAACCATTTTCCCTCTTTGATTTCTAATTAATATAAGTTATTGATCGATCAGCTACTAGTATTTTTTGGGTAGATAAGTACACCTGCCGGGCGATTCAGAACCCTTCGATAACTAACCGAATCGATTCGGTTAGGTATCGATCTCGAATCGAAGATTTTTTGTCGAGCAATTCAGAACGTTCGGCTTACGGATTCGATTCGCTATCGATTACGAAATCGGTAACGACAAAAAACATTGAGGTTACGTCATGAGCATTTACAAAGTTTGTTTTATACTTAAATTTTACTTGTTTTAAATTCATATTAAGCAAGCAAAATATATTTTTCATAATTCGGAAGGCAATTCAAGCCATCATTTAAAATGGTAACTGACTGTAACTGAATAATTACAACAATAACTGAAGTAATTGATTTCGAGAGAATTTAAAACCGAAAATTTTAAAATGCTCACAGTTGTCAAATAAAAACTGTGGATGTGATTATTTCCGAGTTTAGAGTTATTTCCCTAGTGTAAGTTATATAATATGGTATGTCTATGGTGAATTTGTTGATTTGTCGTTTTTGCTTTTAGAAAACTTACAGTACACGTATCTACAACTTACTATTTAAAAATAAAATATTATTAAGCAACATTGTGTTACGAAGAATGAATACCTACATATATATATACGAATCAAATAAATTGTTAGGTATAGGTATTTCAATATAATCGCCAATTATAATGCCAACCCTGAAGAAATGCGATGTTCTCCTATTTAAGGTTATGGATTACACCCAGGCGCGAAAATTCAAATTTCGTTGAGTTCTTTGTCAATTAGTAGTGGGTTTGTAGAAAATGAGTTTTGCGAGCATAAAGTTGAGGCATCTACATGTTCTTAATAAAAACTGCTCAAAAATACCAATTTATTTCACATTGGTTCCAAATAACTTCAAATCCGGGAAACTGCAGAAAATAATCTTTCGGAAACGGATATGGGGTGACTGAGAATTATTGAGCAACGTTTTTGAGAAAAAGAAATAGATGGGTAAATGTTATGCTCGAAAAACTCATTGCCACAACGCCACAACGTTACAATGTGTATAGTTAGTCTAATTTTTGCAAAAAACGAAATATAATTTGAAGTTCACGGGTTAGTTTAGCCGAACCACCATAAAACATTTCGATATCGAATGATCTGTAGCTTTCGATAAGAAACCGTAAATAATTATCGAACGTTCGGCAAATATTATTGAAACCGATTGTTGTGAATAGCGTTTGACAGGCGTAATCGTACGATACCTACGTCAGATCGATTGGGTTTCGGTTTCGATAACTTCCCGATCGATTCGGTTATTCTGAATTGAAAATATTTCTTATCGAACCGAATCGTACGATAACAACGTTATCGAATGGTTCTGAATCGCCCGGCTGACCAGACAATCGGCGTTTATATTTTTAATTTTTATGACGTTTTGAAATTTATCCGCTCACCAAGGAACATACTACTCTCTGCCGCTCACAAAACAATATTTTCCAATTTCAGCAGCACAGAACACCAAAGACCAAAACCCCAAACCCAAACCAGCAGGACGATTCAGAACCCTTCGATAACTAACCGAATCGATTCGGTTAGGTATCGATCTCGAATCGAAGATTTTTTGTCGAGCAATTCAGAACGTTCGGCTTACGGATTCGATTCGCTATCGATTACGAAATCGGTAACGACAAAAAACATTGAGGTTACGTCATGAGCATTTACAAAGTTTGTTTTATATTTAAATTTTACTTGTTTTAAATTCATATTAAGCAAGCAAAATATATTTTTCATATTTCGGAAGGCAATTCAAGCCATCATTTAAAATGGTAACTGACTGTAACTGAATAATTACAACAATAACTGAAGTAGGTAATTGATTTCGAGAGAATTTAAAACCGAAAATTTTAAAATGCTCACAGTTGTCAAATAAAAACTGTGGATGTGATTATTTCCGAGTTTAGAGTTATTTCCCTAGTGTAAGTTAAATATGGTATGTCTATGGTGAATTTGTTGATTTGTCGTTTTTGCTTTTAGAAAACTTACAGTACCTACCTACGTATCTACAACTTACTATTTAAAATTAAAATATTATTATGCAACATTGTGTTACGAAGAATGAATACCTACATATACGAATCAAATAAATTGTTAGGTATAGGTATTTCAGTATAATCGCCAATTATTATAATGCCAACTCTGAAGAAATGCGATGTTCTCCTATTAAGGTTAAGGGTTACCACCCAGGCGCGAAAATTCAAATTTCGTTGAGTTCTTTGTCAATTAGTAGTGGGCTAATAATACATTGTAGGTATTGTAGAAAATGAGTTTTGCGAGCATAAAGTTGAGGCATCTACATGTTGTTAATAAAAACTGCTCAAAAATACCAATTTATTTCACATTGGTTCCAAATAACTTCAAATCCGGGAAACTGCAGAAAATAATCTTTCGGGTACGGATATGGGGTGACTGAGAATTATTGAGCAATGTTTTTGAGAAAAAGAAATAGATGGGTAAATGTTATGCTCGAAAAACTCATTGCCACAACGTTACAATGTGTATAGTTAGTCTAATATTTGCAAAAAACGAAATATAATTTGAAGTTCACGGGTTAGTTTAGCCGAACCACCATAAAACATTTCGATATCGAATGACCTGTAGCTTTCGATAAGAAACCGTAAATAATTATCGAACGTTCGGCAAATATTATCGAAACCGATTGTTGTGAATAGCGTTTGACAGGCGTAATCGTACGATACCTACGTCAGATCGATTGGGTTTCGGTTTCGACAACTTCCCGATCGATTCGGTTATTCTGAATTGAAAATATTTCTTATCGAACCGAATCGTACGATAACAACGTTATCGAATGGTTCTGAATCGCCCGGCAGAACACCAAAGAGTATATAATCACTACGTTTTAAGAGGCGGAAGAAGGAAGTTCTAAGAAGGTTATGAATTCCATACAAGAAACCCTTTTTATGTAAGTTTCCCGAGACTGCACTATACTCACAGACATATAACACTATAGGGATAACTATACTCTCTAGCGAGAGTTCAGCAGTCACTATTCATCACCAAGGAATATATGGTCATCACATTCAATATACTCTATGGTCATCACCACAGATCAACAAAGCAGAGACATCACATCAGCACAGACCACAAAACTATAGAGAATACGAGACTTACACGAAAGAGTAAAGTAAAATGAATAATCACACTTGACAGTTGACACTTGACAGTATCTTCACGGTTGAGTGCTCAGACCAATGGTTGAGTGCAGTTGAGTGTTATTGCTTATTGGTTGAGTGTTGACCAAAGACAGTAGATCCTTGGTGTTTAATTTTTCAGTCATAGAGTTGTAATTTAATAGGTCTCAAAGTAGGTATTTATTAACTTTTTTATACACTACACAAGTTAGGTAGTAGGTAGATACTGCGACCTCATGTGATGATAAGTGACGATGCAGATGCGATGTGAGATTTTATCGTACTTAATTGAAAGGAGTAAGTAACCACTAACGGTTTCTACACAGCTTTGCGCCGGAACGCTAAATCACTTAACGGTGTACCCTTGCTGGTAGAATGGTAACTAGCCACAGCCGAAGTCTCCCACCAGACCAACTGAGCCAAATTAGAAATTATAAAATTTTAAAGTGGCCCATGGGGCCGTGGCGAGAATCTAACCCGCGACCTCCCACTCGAAGCCAAGCGCGCGCCACTGCGCCAAGGAGGTCGTGTAAAACGTTATTTACTTACTTTAACTTTCCAAACTTCTCGAGTCTCGACTCAAATGAACTACTTATACCTTCGATCAAATCAATCTAATCGAGAATCTGTGATGGAAGCAAGGAATAATAAAGGCAGTCTCGGACGATTGTTCATAACAAATTTTTATTTTTGTCTAATATCCTTTTAATAATCCATATATATATATTTTTTAAATATCGCTCTAGTAAAAAATGGGTACTAATTAAACAAGCTTCTTTTTAATAGCATTATTTGCCTCAGAAAAAATAAGTTACCTTCTAAATTACTAAGTCGGCCACAACCAACGCGCGTCTGAATAATGGTATCTCAGCCACTAATTATCTTCTATGTAAGCCACTGTAAATATAACTCAGCATGATGGTTATTTTTTTGCATCTTAATTTGTGGCATGCATTCAAATAGCAAACTTCTAAAATAATAATATATGACACCAAAATAGTAATTCTATTAGCTTCTAATTGTATAATTTAGTATGTTTAAAATGTAAGTTATCCTACATTAATCGATCGTTAAATTTGCCTAAAATTGTCATTAAATAGTATATTAAAGCCACTATTATTACATATGAACTATTGAGGACACCCTTCCCACTATCCCCCGCGGCGCGGAAACCTATAATTTTTTTTTATTATTTTTTTTATTTTTTGAGGTTATGTGTTAACTTTATATAAGAATTTACGACTATAGCCTAAGAAAAAGTGGGGGACCTAGGAAAACTCCTTAGCCGTCACCCTCTTCCCCTCCAAGAGCATGTCGACGGAGCCCCGCTTCGCGGGGCTCCTATTTCTGGGTGGTCAAAAAAGGAAAATAACCTTAACCTAATTACCTATAGGTGCACATTGTTGGTTGGTTCTGAGATAGTAAAATAATCTTGCCCTCCCCTCTCACCACCCAAATTTTTTCTTCCAGATGCGTCTTATGAGAACAATGAGAGAAAATATTAAACAAGGAACATTCCCTGAATTTGTCAAAAACTCCTCAGTGAACTCTGATTGGTGCAAATGGCCGGTTGCTATCATGTCGCGCACTCGCGCCAAATCGTACAGTGTGGCTGTTTTCACGATAAAAGAATATGAAGTATAATTTTACATGTTAAGTTATAATATATGATGTTGTTTATTGAAGCTTGAATATATAATTTTTGAGAAGCTTGTATTGCAGCTGTAAAACGTAAAATGATGATGAGTTGCAAATACCGTGGCCGGGTCAGTAAATTAGTTGGCTATGTATAAATCAGAAGGACAAGTAAAAATAATTGTTGATCTTGACTTGACGCTTTCTTTAATATTTTTAGTTGGCGTTGTAAAGAAGATGAATTAGTTTATTAGAGACTATCTCATTTTCCCGATGCTTAGTTATTAAATGAGAAGATTGACCACGTGGCCAAAAAAAAATTCTGTGGCCGAATTTATTATTTCTCGTAAAAAATCTATCCAATTTCAACACACATCACCTAATGTTAGGTATGAGTATGTATTTTATGTACCTACCGACCTAATGTTTTACATAGTCATATTAAATAGTCATAACTCATAACTTAGTCGTTGGGCTCAAGACTCAACTAGGCTCAAACACAACCCTATAGGTACTCAATATATTAATAAAAAAGAAAAAATTAAGCACCATTATTTTTGTAGTCGTTATTTTATCATCTTTTTTATACTTGTATGGTTCTCTGACAAATCATTGATAGGTATAACTATGAGTACATACAGACAGAGACAAAATTGAACATTTTTGCAGTGATAAAAAGGATCTATTAGGTACAATATATTGTTTAATAATTAATAACATAGGTAAATAATGTTCTCCAATCTGGGACAGATTGGAGATTCTGATTGCCCAGTCATTAAATCTCCACAGAGATTTCCCAGTTATTAATTATCCTAGTGCAATAGACATCTACCATGGACAGGACGGACGGCGCGAAAAAATGTCGCCTGGCCACGCTGTAATTCGCTCAGCAACGACCTTTAGAATTTTGACAGATAGCGCTACTGTTTGCTTAAAGTTTGCTAAGGTTTACGTAAATCATTCGGATGCCCATATTGTGGCTCTGAGGCTACTCTGTTTCTTATCGATGCCTAGTGCACAAGTGTTTATGCAAACAAGGGTGAACGCTTTATCTCTAACTCTCATAGTCTGATAAGACGACAGGTCTCCTCGATCAGAGAGAAAGAGAGAGAGATAAGGCGCAGAATCGACGGCTTGACATCACTTGACATGCTCTACAAGCCACGGAGTTAAATCACTGCCAATTTATAGACACCAGGCTGGCACTAAGAATAAACTCAACACGTGCGCAATAAGTTGACACCTGAGCACGTGACGTTACAGTGGCGTGTTTTTACCGCCCGCAAATACCTACTACTCCGCGCCATCGGGGAAGTACAGGGGAAGCGGGCGGCGAGTTCGCACTACGCAGGTCTCAACTTATCGCGCACGAATAGCATAATAAAGTAAAACTAAGACAAAAGATACAGTAGGTAAACTGTCGTTACTGCATGTATTCATGTATAATTTAGGATTTTTTAACGTTCAGTTAAATTCTTCATTAAATTAAAAAAACAGTAACTACTAAAATTTAATTTTACAACAATTTGATAAAGTAATTTTTATTATACCTAGGTACTTATTTATCTTTAAGTCCTTATCTTAAATAGGTACCCTGTCATTTTACAACAGTTTTTATTTGCTAAATTCGACATTTAGATATCATTTGTCGCGTATTACTTACTAATTACTATTAAGTTTGTACATATTACATCAAAAAATATGCACCTTATTTTTGGTCGGAAGAACTATTTTTTGGAAATTTTCAAAGTTTTTAGATATTTCTTATGAATAGTAGTATGTACTTACCTACTTCTAAAATAGGTAGGTACCTACCTAGGCAAGCATATTGTTTGGCCAATTTAAAATTTTCCTGGCAATAATTGATTTCTAGTACCTACCATTATCTTAGGTAGGTACTTAATAATATTATTTGTTAAAAAAAAAATTAGATAAATGTATATATAGTTAAAATCTTTATAACACAAAATAATTTCATATATTTTTGAAAGTTTTAGCTAACTAACATAACAATGGACTTTTAAAATTCTATAATTAAGTATTACCTATAGTTAAATTAAAATTGACTCTTGAGATCTTGTTCACAGCACATTTACCACAAAGTCAAAAGACTTACTTATCTATAGATAACAAATAACTTACGATAAAATAGTTGGAATTAATCAACAAGATTCATAATAACGTCTCTGAATAAATAACGTACCTATAAATTATTTATAAGATATGTTGAATTTACCTAACATTCGTATGTATATGAATAAATTCTTTAAAAATATAGTTTTATTCACTAGGACTGTAATCTTGGTACGACGTAAATATAGCACAGCTTAAATTATATAGGTATTCGTACAGCCGTTATTAGTCCACCAACACCTGTACAGACATCCGACAGCGGACATCCGGTAAATTTCGTTATATACAAACGCCTCTGATCGTGTCCACAGCAGAGGCATCGTCCTGAATTTATCGGTCCGATATCGGTACAGTGGACAAATCTGCTGACATCGCATGTCTACTATCTGCTACAAGTGGGCAAAAAGACGAACACGTAGAGGTAAGAGCGTAATGGCACAGAGCGGGTAATATCAAGGTACGGTGCTACGCACAGGCACAGTAAGGTTAGTACCTACTGGCTTTTGTACAAATTTCGAGTCGACTCGTTTCGAAACGTGACGATTGTCCATACCTAGCGCCCCAAGCGAACTAAGCTTTCGCTAAGGGCGTTGAGAATAGATGTAAGGAGAAATCGATATATGTATAATATTCGAAGTATATTCCGAATATTCGTAGCGAGTCGACTCGAAATTAATACAAAAAGCTGTATTAACCCTACAGCTGTGCGTGCGTACAGTGGCGACGTCACTGCATGGCGTAGTCGGCCTCGACGCTGGCGAGCGCGCCGCGCAGCGAGGGCGGCAGCTCGGGCGGGCGGTAGATGGGGTCGGACAGCGGCGGCAGGCGCAGCGCGTCGGCGGCGCCGTCGTGGCCGCTGTACGCCAGGTACAGCTGCGACACGCGCGCTATCTCGTCGTCGGTCATGGCCGCCGCGCGCAGCTGTCGCCGCAGCTCGGCGGTCATGGACTCGCCGCACTTGGGGCACGTCTCGTCCGGCGCGCGCGGCTCGGCCGGTCTCTCGGCGCGGTGCTTGCAGCGGACCGGCTTCACGTACTTGTACTTCTTGACGGTCAGGGCGGGGCGCTCGTCCGCGGGCAGCAGCACGACGAGCTTGTCCGCGTGGTCGAAGCCGCCGGTGCGCGCGATGACCTCGCCGCCGCCCTTCATCAGCGCCTGCAGCAGCGTCTCCGAGGGGTTCTCGAAGTCGTAGTACACGCAGCGCGACTCCGAGTTCGCCTTGTGGTTGTTCTCGATGTGCAGACTGTATCGGAGACAGATTTTCTTTGGCTTGCCGGAAAACTTCAGGTACACGTGGATCGGAATGTCGATCGATGCGCAGCCCGACTCTTTGATTTCATACGGCGGCTCCTGGAGCACTGAAAACGATAAAGTCGTAAGATCAGTTCGACGTCAGCCGGCGTGAACTGTTGCGATCTTGTTTGCGCTTCGCTTGGCAACGGGCTATCTGCGTGAACGTACGCGTGATAGCGATAATAATGAGCGTGTTTTATTTTTACTTACGTAGGACCAATTTTATAAAATATAAAATATGTTTTTACCTCCATCACAACTTTCGTTTCTAACACCAAATTATGACAACTTAAACTTAAACTTTTACTTGTAGTAAATCGGTCGCTATATGGTCTGGTTGATCGAAGTACTGCAGCGTTTTACTAGGAAAAGGCACACATCCACCTGCAGCCATATGCGACTCACCTCTCTTGGGGTAGACGAAGGCGCTGGGCGGGTGCAGGTGGAAGACGACCTTGTGCACGAAGGCGCTGATGTCGCCGCGCGCACCGCGCACCCACACGCGCCAGTCCAGCGACAGCGCGCGCCCCGACGACGTCTGGCGCGGCTCGCACGCGTGCCCCACCTGCAGCCATATGCGACTCACCTCTCTTGGGGTAGACGAAGGCGCTGGGCGGGTGCAGGTGGAAGACGACCTTGTGCACGAAGGCGCTGATGTCGCCGCGCGCACCGCGCACCCACACGCGCCAGTCCAGCGACAGCGCGCGCCCCGACGACGTCTGGCGCGGCTCGCACGCGTGCCCCACCTGCAGCCATATGCGACTCACCTCTCTTGGGGTAGACGAAGGCGCTGGGCGGGTGCAGGTGGAAGACGACCTTGTGCACGAAGGCGCTGATGTCGCCGCGCGCACCGCGCACCCACACGCGCCAGTCCAGCGACAGCGCGCGCCCCGACGACGTCTGGCGCGGCTCGCACGCGTGCCCCACCTGCAGCCATATGCGACTCACCTCTCTTGGGGTAGACGAAGGCGCTGGGCGGGTGCAGGTGGAAGACGACCTTGTGCACGAAGGCGCTGATGTCGCCGCGCGCACCGCGCACCCACACGCGCCAGTCCAGCGACAGCGCGCGCCCCGACGACGTCTGGCGCGGCTCGCACGCGTGCCCCACCTGCAGCCATATGCGACTCACCTCTCTTGGGGTAGACGAAGGCGCTGGGCGGGTGCAGGTGGAAGACGACCTTGTGCACGAAGGCGCTGATGTCGCCGCGCGCACCGCGCACCCACACCTGCAGCCATATGCGACTCACCTCTCTTGGGGTAGACGAAGGCGCTGGGCGGGTGCAGGTGGAAGACGACCTTGTGCACGAAGGCGCTGATGTCGCCGCGCGCACTGCGCACCCACACCTGCAGCCATATGCGACTCACCTCTCTTGGGGTAGACGAAGGCGCTGGGCGGGTGCAGGTGGAAGACGACCTTGTGCACGAAGGCGCTGATGTCGCCGCGCGCACCGCGCACCCACACGCGCCAGTCCAGCGACAGCGCGCGCCCCGACGACGTCTGGCGCGGCTCGCACGCGTGCCCCACCTGCAGCCATATGCGACTCACCTCTCTTGGGGTAGACGAAGGCGCTGGGCGGGTGCAGGTGGAAGACGACCTTGTGCACGAAGGCGCTGATGTCGCCGCGCGCACCGCGCACCCACACCTGCAGCCATATGCGACTCACCTCTCTTGGGGTAGACGAAGGCGCTGGGCGGGTGCAGGTGGAAGACGACCTTGTGCACGAAGGCGCTGATGTCGCCGCGCGCACTGCGCACCCACACCTGCAGCCATATGCGACTCACCTCTCTTGGGGTAGACGAAGGCGCTGGGCGGGTGCAGGTGGAAGACGACCTTGTGCACGAAGGCGCTGATGTCGCCGCGCGCACCGCGCATCCACACCTGCAGCCATATGCGACTCACCTCTCTTGGGGTAGACGAAGGCGCTGGGCGGGTGCAGGTGGAAGACGACCTTGTGCACGAAGGCGCTGATGTCGCCGCGCGCACCGCGCACCCACACGCGCCAGTCCAGCGACAGCGCGCGCCCCGACGACGTCTGGCGCGGCTCGCACGCGTGCCCCACCTGCAGCCATATGCGACTCACCTCTCTTGGGGTAGACGAAGGCGCTGGGCGGGTGCAGGTGGAAGACGACCTTGTGCACGAAGGCGCTGATGTCGCCGCGCGCACCGCGCACCCACACGCGCCAGTCCAGCGACAGCGCGCGCCCCGACGACGTCTGGCGCGGCTCGCACGCGTGCCCCACCTGCAGCCATATGCGACTCACCTCTCTTGGGGTAGACGAAGGCGCTGGGCGGGTGCAGGTGGAAGACGACCTTGTGCACGAAGGCGCTGATGTCGCCGCGCGCACCGCGCACCCACACGCGCCAGTCCAGCGACAGCGCGCGCCCCGACGACGTCTGGCGCGGCTCGCACGCGTGCCCCACCTGCAGCCATATGCGACTCACCTCTCTTGGGGTAGACGAAGGCGCTGGGCGGGTGCAGGTGGAAGACGACCTTGTGCACGAAGGCGCTGATGTCGCCGCGCGCACCGCGCACCCACACGCGCCAGTCCAGCGACAGCGCGCGCCCCGACGACGTCTGGCGCGGCTCGCACGCGTGCCCCACCTGCAGCCATATGCGACTCACCTCTCTTGGGGTAGACGAAGGCGCTGGGCGGGTGCAGGTGGAAGACGACCTTGTGCACGAAGGCGCTGATGTCGCCGCGCGCACCGCGCACCCACACCTGCAGCCATATGCGACTCACCTCTCTTGGGGTAGACGAAGGCGCTGGGCGGGTGCAGGTGGAAGACGACCTTGTGCACGAAGGCGCTGATGTCGCCGCGCGCACCGCGCACCCACACGCGCCAGTCCAGCGACAGCGCGCGCCCCGACGACGTCTGGCGCGGCTCGCACGCGTGCCCCACCTGCAGCCATATGCGACTCACCTCTCTTGGGGTAGACGAAGGCGCTGGGCGGGTGCAGGTGGAAGACGACCTTGTGCACGAAGGCGCTGATGTCGCCGCGCGCACCGCGCACCCACACCTGCAGCCATATGCGACTCACCTCTCTTGGGGTAGACGAAGGCGCTGGGCGGGTGCAGGTGGAAGACGACCTTGTGCACGAAGGCGCTGATGTCGCCGCGCGCACTGCGCACCCACACCTGCAGCCATATGCGACTCACCTCTCTGGGGGTAGACGAAGGCGCTGGGCGGGTGCAGGTGGAAGACGACCTTGTGCACGAAGGCGCTGATGTCGCCGCGCGCACCGCGCACCCACACGCGCCAGTCCAGCGACAGCGCGCGCCCCGACGACGTCTGGCGCGGCTCGCACGCGTGCCCCACCTGCAGCCATATGCGACTCACCTCTCTTGGGGTAGACGAAGGCGCTGGGCGGGTGCAGGTGGAAGACGACCTTGTGCACGAAGGCGCTGATGTCGCCGCGCGCACCGCGCACCCACACGCGCCAGTCCAGCGACAGCGCGCGCCCCGACGACGTCTGCCGCGGCTCGCACGCGTGCCCCACCTCCAGCCATACGCGGATACACATCTACGAACACAAGGACACTATCACTGGTCTACGTCTAAGGACTCGGCAGCATCATGTTATTGAGAAATGAGACTCCTTTTGAACCGCACGTGGACATTAGCAGCACCAGAGGGACTGCAAATGCGTTGCCGGTTCTTAAGAAACTTGTTTATCCACCCTTTGACCCCATGTTATAGTTTTAAGGGAACACTGTTGCTGGTAGCAGGTTCCATAGTTTGCATGTCCGTGGAAAGAAAGATCTGACATACAGGTTGTCGTGGATTGCCAGGTAGAATGGATGATGGAGAAACATGTTCCATCGATGGAACATGTTTCTACACCGGAGCGTAAGCACAGAAAAATTGGAAGGAGGAATCACTTCAAACAGCTTTTCGGAACACTCCCCATTGACCACACTTTAAGCTGTCTATGTTTTGAAGGCGGTTAGTACAAGTTCTTGGATAACTTGCTATTCGAATCTCGATTCGGTTTCGCCATGCAATCCATTTTCGAAAACGTAATAACTCTTATTCTGAGCATTACTGTACGACACCAGCTGATTCAGCAGAACCCACGCTCAAATAGGTTTGGAATTATAGTAAGTACTTAATATAAAACCTACCTTGAAAGTCTGCATCTTTCGTAAACTATGATTTTGTGTGCTGACTTATTTTAAATAAAATATACAAGAATTAAAAAACAAAACGAATCAAAATCACTTTAAGCAATAAGTTGAATCTTGATTGGTAGACTTAATTCAGCAATGTATAAGCCAAGACTGGCGAAATGTGCTTGCATTCGCCAACAGTTGGAGTGCATACAAGTATAATCTGCTGAAAAGGCACCGGTATTATCGCAGCGTGGCTATCATGTTACATACTGCATCGTCGGCGGATTTTAAATGAATATAATGAAGCGTTTTATTTCAATAAGGTACCCAGGTACTGTATCTTTTAGCTGACGTTGACGAGTCGCAGGTGCTGATAAGATTCTCCTAATGGGTAAGCTATAAGTACAATATGGGCCGTTAAGTCGCGGACGGATAGATAGACGGACAACACAGTGCTCCTATCACGTAGTTTATTTAAATTAACCAATGATATTATATGTACTTATAAAAAAATTAACTATAAGTACGTACCTACTATTTCCATTTGTTTATTTTCTCTGTGACACATGAAACAGATATAGCAATAGCGAGGGACCAGAAAGAGACTGCTTTACCTTTATCTCTCTCTGATCCCTTGCTATTACTATATCTGTTTCATGTGATTTCATGCGTCAAAAAGAAAATAAACGAATGGAAATAGTATAATGACTTTTAAATTAGAGCTTGAGCTCGGCTTGAATGGCGGATTTTGAAATCCGCCATTTTGTTTTTTTTTTTTCGAAAAATGTATCTAAAGACACCTGGGCTTTTGGAACGAATCAAACGATGCCTAAATTGAAATCCATCTGTCAAAATCCACCCAGCTGTTTAAAAGATACGAGGTAATAAATAAATCTCCAACACACAAGATACGCACGAAAATCTAACCATGCCAATCAGCTAAAACAAATTAATTATTGCGAAATCGTAGAGCGAGCACAATGCGAACCCTACGATTTCGCATTGTGTAGTCAATACCTCCTGAGGATGTCCCGGTGTCGGGAGGAAACGTACATCGATGAAAGTTTTGGAAAATTGTGTGTGTGTGTTTCATGTGGGCAGTGTTCTTGAATATTGTACCATACAGAATCTTTTCAAGAAGCGGATTATAGGAAAACAAATTAGTCTATCATAAATTTCTAAAATATCATACCATTATAAACATCATTTTTTATTTTTTGTATTTCCGCATAACGACGACTTTGTTGTAGGAGGCCAATAAATATGTATTCTAGTTTTGTCTGTGGTGAGCAACAAAAACTTTTCGCTGTTCAGTGAATGGTGGCGGTCAACTCTGCCTCGTTACGTCACGACCCACGAGCTGACGCCTCGAGGCGGCCTTGGCCGTGAATAAAAAGTTAATTACCTTAAAATCGTTTTATGAGTAATAGCTATATATTTAAGTATTTTTGTGAAACTTCTTTAGGCGCGATGGGCTTTTCGAGATGGGAAAAAAACCATTGAACTCGCGCCACTGTTACCGTAACCGACACCATGTTTGAGATGGGGAAAAGGTATAATTGTCAATTGAACTTCACTTCTGTCGGCATTCCCGGAGTGCTACATCTTTTTTTTATATCTTATACTTATATTACCTACGACGGAACGGAGTACGGGTAGGGTGAGAGACTATTTGTACATTACTTTATTAGTATAGTAATCGTTCAAATGAAGTTTCATTTTGACGATCTCCTTTGTGAAATGTGTTGCAGTATTCTAGGTGTAATAATTTGGGCCGAACGACAATGAGAAAGAAGAAAGAAAGAAAAAAACTTTATTTCGCAGAAAATTATGCCACATGTAACAAAACAATACACCCTACGTACTAAAACGATGCCTGAAGATTCCCCCACTCGGGCAACAAATACCAATAATTGCCCAAGTAAGGAAAGCACCAGACCACCGCCTAATAATGAAAGTAAATCGCCTGATGAGGAAAATAGTGTTAGCCCTCAGGGTTTAGAGATCTGCCTCATATAGGAGAGTCGGGAGTTTGGGACTACATATCCCGAAGTCTTTGAAATACGAGTAGGTAAGTTATCACTTGATTCACGGTGAAAGAAAACATCGTGAGTAAACCTGCAGGCCTGATAGTATAATATTATGGAGGCATAATATTCTTATATTGTCCATTGTTCCGAACCTGGCGGTAGAGATTTGACTTTTCATAAGAGCCTATTATTTAGGATTTTGTGAGAAATAAAGATTTTCATTTTCATTTTCATACGTGTGGGAAGCTCGCCAACTCTCACTTACTCAAGTATTTGCTATGGTCAACCCCTCCAATTCCGAGAGGAGATCCGTGTTCAGAAGGATATAAACTGCAGGGTTTAATGATAGATTGATGGCAGATAGCTACTATGTTGTACAGTGCGTTCAAACCATGAAGACGCGCCCCACTCCTTAACTACTTCCGAATCGCATGAAACATGAAAGAGTGGAGCATGTCTTCGTGGATTGAGCGCACTATAACTATCCCCTTATAAAGGTATATTTTAAATTTCATCCCCAAAACAGGAAAATCGCTTAAATAGCCGTTTTAATCTAAAGAAGTCCGGCTATGAGGCATGGCATATTTTTAATGATACCGTTTGTAGAATATTGCTGGTCAATATGACCCAACCTGAGGAAAGGAAACAGGACAATCGTATGTCACGTGAGGTAGTTAACAACAGGGGCTAAAAAATATATTTCATCCCTTGGTAACGTAGAACCTGTCTACACGCTTGCTACGCAGTTGCTACAGTTAGAAAGGGTTTGGGATTGTATCTTGTAGCTACTTCACTTAATTTTTTGTATAATATCAACTTGTAAGCTATTTTTTTAAGGTAGGTAAATACACTAATACAGTATTTTTAATAATAACCTCAGAATTACAACTTTCGTAAGACACCACACTACCAGCAAAGACGCACCGCCAAGCGATTTAGCGTTACGGTGCGATGCTTGTAGAAACCGTTGGGGTAAATTTACTTACCCTTCCAAATTAGTCAGGTGAGATCGCAGTCAAGTACTAACTTTAGAGTAAAAAAAATACAATATCTTTAATCTGTGGAAAACAGGTTGACACGTACATGACAGATTTTTTTTATTGGCCCAAGAACATATCTATACGATAAATTATGATATATAGTATTATTAAAATACAATTTATGGTAGGCGAATTGTAACAAAGCACACAAGAATTGAAAGAAAACTGAATTTTTGGTATTTTCCATCGCGTCTACGAAAGATCCATAATGTATTATAATCCATAATGTATTAAATACATTTCCGGCAACCTCAATATCTCGCATTCTATGATTTTGGTGGCATTTTGAAAATCCACAGATTAAAGATGTATCTTGCGATTGGTTTGTTGTGTGTTGTGGATGGATGGATTAATTGATTGCTTTGTTATTACGAGTAGGAACCTACTTACTTTTTCAGTTTCATTCTTTTTTGTCTTGCTTTAGTTTTTCAAATAAATTTCTTTTTTCATTCAATCGACGATATAGTTCGAAATTAACGGAATATCTAAGATTCAAAACTACTTCTACCATATGGCTTACGCTTACGTATTTTGTGGGCGGAATAATTAGTCTACCTCTACACTGCAATAGGTTTTCATTTTATTTTAAATTAAGTATAGTTCTGATTTCAAAAAACTTCTCAAGGTTTTGAGTAATCGTCATTATCGACCCAAAAAATAAATAAAAAAATCAGAAAACTGTAAAATCGTTTCCGATAAAACACAAGATATATGAGAAGATTGGAGCTATTTTTGGGAAAACTTTCTATCGAGAAAAGTTTTTCTAATCGTGTTTCTGCTTTTCAACGTGTTGAGATTAAAGACCCAAAATACATGATGTTCAAATTTGAAACTAATTTTCTCAATAGTTTTCACATGAGAGGCCGGTTAAAATCGCTTTAAATAGGCCTTCTATGCCGTTAAACTGTCGGCACACGGAGGAAGTGCGTGAAGTTTGAGCCTGAACCTATAAAATTCAAAATTACATCCAAATCGTTGAAGCCGTTTCTGAGAAATGAGAGAAAATTTATATAAATATACGCACCGATAAGAAAACTCAGGATATGGGCATCCGAACGATTTACTTAAACCTCTTTCGTATAAGCAAATGGCGCCATTAGTGAAAATTCTGCTGCTGAGCGAACTACAGCGTGGATTAATTACTGTTGGTGCCAAAACAAGAATTTTTGGCACCGATAAACTAGCGACATTTTTTCGCGCCGTCCGCCTTGTCCACGGTATATGTCTATTCTTCTACGACATTTTCTAGATATAATCGACATATTATTATAAGATAAAACTATAGGTCATATCAACATGGGTCATATCTACAATATTTCTTAATAATAGCAATTTTCTGTATCACCGAACCATAAATACCTTGTTTTTTTTAACTTGCCGATTTTGATAAAACTCAGGCGTATCACATCCTGTTTCACCAGTTTGCCTAATTCGCCACGAAAAGCTGTTTTTGCTACAGTCCAAGGCCTATTTATTCTTTATTAAAAATGTTTTTGCTACTTTAGTGTTTCTCTCAGTGTTTGTCTTATCGTGACAGACAGCACAGATTGAAGACACTGTATCTGACAGACAGGGAAAGGAAAGCAAGATTTTTTTATTGAAGAACTAATTAGGGTGCGTGGATGTGCGGGCCACATGTGCTGTCTAAAAAATATATTGAAATTATGAAACTACTAAAAATAGAGATCAGAAAAGCATTCCCGTAGCTAGCTATTATTTATTTATATTCTAGTACCTATCCTTTCAGGATCGACCTACTCGTAAATAAATAATTTATTATAATCTTCTTTTGGTGCCTGGTAAAAATTATAAATTCGAGGAACAATTAAAGGAACCTTGTTGAGCACTTGAGTAAAGTCTTTACGACTTTAGGTAATGATAAACTAACAATAGGTATGTAAATAATGTAAATATGTACGAGTATAAATGTTTTTGACGACTTTCTGCTACCAATTGAGATAATACTGGAGAATAATAATTTTAAACGTATCGTTGTTGTTTAGTAGTTAAAAAAAATGAATTGCTCTTAAACATAGCATAACACGTAATTTAAAATACACGTCCTCCACTGGTCCTCCACTACATTATTCTTCCAACGTGTTAGCGTAAACACGTGGAGAGGCGTTCATGTTTAGATTAGACGATCTACAGCTAATTAGCTATGTAAGTATGTTTTCCGAAAACACACCACTACCACCACCGACCAGAATACAGGAGCACTAATGTTTATGCCAATCGGTCGTTTAAAATTCGTCTTGGGTGGAAAATTCGGCATTCAAGTATAATACACATGCAGTAATATGTGTATCATACCAAACTTTTCACGCAGTTTTAGCCTCCCACACGGCTTTGGTATAAACTGAGGTTAAATAATACCAATTTCCTGTACTTCAAATAGCCAAACATGTTGATAGTCTCCTAGCATAGAACTTGGTCATGCTTAATTTCATCAAAGGTAGATCCCTATTTGGCCTAATGGTAATGACGTTTTTGAGTTACCTACGTTATGAACTGTGTACTAAGCTAATTTTCTGACGATTAAACTCTAGGTAAAATAGGTTCGCAGCTTTATGGAACCCCTATCACCTTCGTCGACTCACCCTTGGCCATTTTATTGTATTTATAGCTAGGCTTAATGGGTAGGTACCTCAACTACTCTACCTAACACTCGTTTAGAATCCTAGAGAAGGAAGATAAGCATATCTATTATTATCTACGTAAAGTTGGCATATCTTCCAAATGCGTAAATAAAATCTAATAAATATTGTAATTCGGCCTCTTTACTTTATGATAATGTGATGTCGCAGTAAACTGGTGTGTTTCCGTGTGTTCGAGTAGGTACTTAAACGGCCAAATTTTCGCGGGTCTCCTATTTCCTTGCAGCTGTATATCTTACCGCTCGGCTCACGTACCGTAGGTATCTACATGAGGAAGAATTTAAGATCTTTTGTGTGTGCTAAAAACGCCATGTTGATAAATATACATTTTACACGTGTGCCTACATGCTTAATCATTCCGGTATGTATTTATCTTCCAAAACCAGTTACATTTTAAACGCAATTACCAACCTACTCTATGTTAAACGCGGTCGCGGGCACGACACCTGCGGCCTGCCTCACAAAACTGAGTTCATTATTTACAACGACGAGTATAGTACATACCTATTTGATATAGTAAATAAAAATATTAGTCAAAAATTGCAGCCGATACGTAGGAAAACGACTCACAAGATAGTTATTGACATTGATTGATAACGATAAGGAAAACAGAAATGTGTGAATGCGTACCCGCTAACGAACGGGGCCGTCGGAGTTTCCAAACGACATTCTCGGCGAATTTAGTCACGCTCGTCACTCCCGGCGCTCGCACGCGACGTGCCGCCGGTCTCGTGACGGGGCACTGTGGCTGTGAGACTCACCGGCTCCTCATGCTGGCGCGGTGGACCTTCAGTCATTTTCCAAGATGTGATAAAAGCGCCGTTCCTTTTGCGGGGACGGCTGGCATCTGTAACACACCGTCGAGGTCATTGAATAAGTATTGTCCGCTGCGCGAACGCGGCGATCGCTCGCGGAATACGATCGCGGGCTGCGGATCATCGGCTGCGAGGCGCGAACTCACTTGTGACTCGTCGTTGGCGGGCTATGCATCAGGCGGCTTGGGATTTTCGGCGGCGAGTCAAGCGCGCAGCATGGCGGCGCGGACGTCGGTGAAGCGCGTGTATCACTCGGTGACTGGAGGTCGGCACGGCACGGCACTCCGCGGCGGCTGACGCGCGCCGGCCGCGGTGACGTCGGTCCTCTTTCCCTCCTCTCGTCCCACACCCGGCGCCGGCCGCCGGCATCTCGCTGTGACGTATGACCGTGAAGCGTCGACACTCGACTGCTCGACTGCCCGCGGTCGTGTGGGCCGAGCTGCACGCAAGCCACGTTCCATTTTGCGCATGGCTTAGCAAAAGCCAAAAATGGAAAATTCTTTCCAAAAAACCAACTTCAAATGCCACTACAAAAAGTGAAATAATTTTTAATGTACACCAATTCGAAGTCGGGCAATATGTTTCGTTCAATCACTAATAGTCCTTCGTAGTATACAACTTGATGTGCGAAGAAACGACAAAATTATAGACAATCGCCCGACTTCGAATTGTTCAATATTTGTAGTAGCATTTGAAGTTGGTTTTTTAGAAAGAATTTTCCATTTTATTCCCATCCCATTCCATTATGATCCCAACCTGATGACCATAAGACAACCTGGAAAAAATTACTTTTTCAAACAATACCCAAATCACTTCAAGTGTGCTTATAAAATTTGAAGAGTTCCCTCGATTTCTCCAGGATCCCATCATCAGATCCTGACTTGATGACTATGGGACCATCTGTGAAGTATACCCTTTCAAACAAAAGTAGAGTTTTCAAAATTGGTCCAAGCATCTTCGAGTAATCGGGGAACATACATAAAAAAAGATTCCGACGAATTGAGAAGCTCCTCCTTTTCTTGAAGTCGGTTCAAAATACCCGTGACCATCGCCGCGACAAATATTTTTCCCTTTTTCCCAAACATAACATCAATCAGGAACGCATTTCGCTTCACTATACGTAGGATCTTAAAAGGATCGTCTAGCTGTAAGCTTTCATACAAAAAAAAAAGATTCCGACGAATTGAGAACCTCCTCCTGTTTTTGAAGTCGGTTAAAAAGCGATAACGTTTTACTACCCGTAAATGTAGTCCGATTTTCATAATTTTTAGAAACATTGCTGATACAATGCGCAATTAAGATTTTTTCTTTAATAATATATATCACGACATTACATACATCGCAATCTAGCCCCAAAGTAAGCGATAGCTTGTGTTATGGGTACTAGATAACTGATATATATATTTATATACATACTTAAATATTATATATCGAAAAACACCCAGACACTGGAAAACATTCATGCTCATCACACAAACATTTACCAGTAGGGGGAATCGAACCCACGACCTCCGACGCAGACGCCAGGTTCGCTGCCGCTACGCCATTCGGTCGTCAACGTCAAAAATATTGCTTAGGTTAAAAGTTATTAGCGTATTTAAAATATTACACGTAAAATCTTTCTCAAGATTTTTTTGTTTTTATTTTGAATAAAATAAATACTAAAAAAGTCAAATGTAGGTACGATCCTAGATTACGGTGTACCTACTGAATGTAATGAGACCAAAATTGTCCAATATGGTCTAAATCCTTTGGGGGGTAAAAACGTTATCACTCGAAGCAATATTTCAAGAATAAAATGTAGGCCTATGCAGCTCGGACTTGCAACTGTCTTTATTGTGGTCTCTATACTGGCATAGATAACATATTTGAAAAAACCTATTCGTGTTACGCTTAGTCACTAGACGATAGTCTTAAGTAATTATATAGGTAATATACCTTTGTAATTCCTTAAGTAAGATTCGCTTCTACATTGATCTTTTTATTTGTACTCTAATTTTTTAATTTTTTCTTTGGTGCACAATAAAAGTATATAGGTACATACATACATAGGTACATTGATAAGCTATCTGGGGTCAGGCACATCGCACATCAGTAAAAATACTCATAGAGTTAATATACCTAGCTCTGCAAAACATCTACCTAAATCACAGATTACCCCCAAAGGAAGCAAAATTTGGAGATCCACACAAATTGACCCGATCATCGATGTTGCGGAGTGCATACCGAAACAACCAAGTTGACACTTGACAGAATTAATCATTATGGACTTTCGCAAAGTGATTCTTGCGGCCTGCCTTATCTACGATACTCTATACCTACCCTAACTGCCTAAAATGATTCTTAATAGTTACTTAGATCAAGGTAAAATAAGGTAAATGTAGGAGAACCTAGAAGGGGCTCAGGTAAAAAAAAGACGTGTGGCACTCGGAGACTGCCGCGGTAAAGCTATTGCATAGCTGGTTTTTATCAACTTATGCAATTATAATTTTGTTATAATTATACAACCAATGCCACCTAGAGACGAGTTGCTGAACTAAAGAGACAAGCGTGATATTTCAAAAAGTCATTAAAAGTTCTGCTATTCATCGATAGATGGCAAAACTAAAAAGTGTTAAGTACGTTATTTTCGTTACGGAATTTCTGGATTCGGTCTCCACGCTCAAGGCCCGTGATAGAAGCTATGCAACAGCTTAAAAAAAACCTACTGCGCCTGACAACGATGAGTTATAGATTCTTATTATATGGAACACGGAATGCAGACTTGAGTACTACAGACTACTCTTAAGGGCCGATTTCTCAATCGCCAGATATCTGAGGAATAAATTTGAAACATATGCCATACAAAATCTGTCGAAACGTCATATTTATTCCTTAGATAAGGTCATCTGACGATTGAAAAAAAAATACGGCTAGTGCCTCGGATTCTACTGAGAACAAAAACAGCGACTTTGGAAGCTCCCGAAAGATCGGTTCGCAATGGTTTGCTCCGATTAAAAGTCGGTTCTATAGTAGTGTTATTAGTGTGTTATGTTGGTATTTATCTCGCTGCAGACTGGGCCATAAATCATTCGAGCTCTTATGAAAAGTCAAAACTCTACCGTCAGGTTCGGAAAGGTTTGCACCGAGAAGAACTGGCAAAAAACTCGGCACTTGCTCTTTTCAAAAATGTCATTGTTATAATACAAGATTTCTTATAAAGTATGAAAAATTACTCATAGTCGCTTTTGTTGTTCACTAAAATACAAAAGCAGCAGTGAAGCTCAGCGGTGAAATACAAAAGCGAAACACTCGGATGATTTATGACCGAGTCTGCAGCGAGATAATAACACTACTGTAAAAAGACATACCTACCTTGTTAGTCGGAATTCTAATTCATTTGTGACAGAAAGCAATAATAATTAAAGTGCTATCATTGAGGTAGTCACGTGCTATTCTCCCAATAAAGGAGAGAACCCTACCACCAGATCCCATAAAAGTAGCACATTGAAGTTTTAAAATACCGGAAGAGGTATTTGACGTATGAATGACGTAAAACTTAAAAGCACCCAATAGATAAATATTTATATCAATGGAACCGCATAATTACAGAGCATAGCTGATATATTGCTCATAAAATAAACACATCCTAAAATTGTTTATCGGCCGATACGATAAAATATATTGTTTTACCTTTCTAGGTAAACACAGTAATAATATTATTTAAGCGAAAGTTTGTATGTGTGTATATTTGTTGTGTTGTGTGAAGCTGACCCAGCAAACTTTGTTTTGCCATACAATTTTTTTTCGAACTCAGGGACAAAAAAATAGATAACAACCCGCTCCCGGACCCAGAGATCATACACTGAAAGTTTCATAACGATCGGTCCAGCCGTTTCGGAGGAGTTTGGTTACAAAGAAAATCGAGAGAATTTTATATATGAGACTAGCTGACCCGGCAAACGTTGTTTTGCCACATATTTTTTTCTCACTTAGGGACATAAAATATAGATAACAACTCGCTCCCCGACCCAGAGATCATACCCTGAAAATTTAACAACGATCGGTCCAGCCGTTTCGGAGGAGTTTGGTTACAAAGAAAATGGAGAGAATTTTATGTATTAGATTAGACTAGCTGACCAGGCAAACTTCGTTTTGCCGTTTAGGGATATAAAAAATAGATAACAACCCGCTCCCAGACCTAGAGATCATACCCTGAAAATTTCATAACGATCGGTCCAGCCGTTTCGGAGGAGTTTGGTAACAAAGAAAATCGAGAGAATTTTATATATATTAGACTAGCTGACCCGGCAAACGTTGTTTTGCCACTAGAGATATAAAATATAGATAACAACCTGCTCCAAACCCAGAGAATGTACACTGAAAATTTCATCACGATCGGTCCAGCCGTTACGGAGGAGTTTGGTTACAAAGAAAATCGAGAGAATTTTATATATTAGACTAGCTGACCCGGCAAACGTTGTTTTGCCATAAACTTTTTTTTTCTCACTTAGGGACATAAAATATAGATAACAACTCGCTCCCGGACCCAGAGATCATACCCTGAAAATTTCACAAAGATCGGTCCAGCCGTTTCGGAGGAGTTTGGTTACAAAGAAAATCGAGAGAATTTTATATATTAGATTAGACTAGCTGACCGGGCAAACTTCGTTTTGCCGTTTAGGGATATAAATAATCGCGGACAAACATACATACATACATACATACATACATACATACATACATACATACATACGGGTCGAATACAGAACCTCCTTCGTTTTTTGAAGTCGGTTAAAAATAGATAACAACCCGCTCCCGGACCCAGAGATCATACCCTGAAAATTTCATAACGATCGGTCCAGCTGTGTCGCAGGAGTTTGGTCAAAGAAAAGCGACAGAATTTTATATATTAGATAGACTAGCTGACCGGGCAAACTTCGTTTTGCCGTTTAGTGATATAAAATATAGATAACAACCCGCTCCCGGACCCAGTGATCATACCCTGAAACTTTCATAACGATCGGTCCAGCCGTTTCGGAGGAGTTTGGTAACAAAGAAAAGCGAGAGAATTTTATATATTAGAAGAGATAGATAATAATGACAATTCTTATGAACTCTACGCCAAATTACGATACTTCTGAAATAGAGATATCTCCAAATAAAGTATCGTATGATGGAGATATACAGGGTTATTTTAAAAATACCAAATCTCTCTTGGCCTGTAGTTGTTTACATTATAGCTAACAACTTTTGTTCTACGACTTTTTTTTTAACTCGATATTTTGAGAAATATCAAATATTCAATGTTTTACAGAGATGCTCCACTTGCGCTTACTCTGTAATGTAACAAGGGCGAGGCGCGCGACGCGGCGGCCGGTGCGCGAAGTCGCGGCGCGAAACCGCAACAGGATAGTGTCACTTTACAGAAATAACATTTTTTTGTATGAAATAAATTAAAACTGAATTTTGAAAAGTCGTAGAACAAAAGTTGTTAGTTTTAATGTAAACAACTACAGGCCGAGAGAGATTTGGTATTTTTAAAATAACCCTGTATAGGTACCTCCATTCAGAACTATACCTAATTCTCTTATGGATAAATACTGGCTACTTCTTCTTAATACGAAAAATCCATGAAAATGTTTATAAAATAGGCCTAAATAATAGGCTCTTATGTAAAGTCAAAACTCTACCGTCAGGTTCGGAAAGGTTTGCACCGAGAAGAACTGGCAAGAAACTCGAGACTTGCTCTTTTCAAAAATGTCATTGTTATATAATACAAGATTTCTTATAAAGTATGAAAAATTATACCATATTTTTGAGATATCTCGTGAGGAGATGGAAGCATATTTCTATCATTCCAAGAATCTTTGGCGTTAAGAAATTCTTCAATGGTATAGTAACCATGATTTATTAAATGTGTTTTTACATGGTGTGGTAATATCCATTACCATACATATTATAGTAGATACCTAACTTCGAACATCATTAATCATTCACGTAATACTAGAGGACCGTCCCTAAGCCTCCGTGAATTTCGGGTTTTAAAATATTCCAAGAGCACCATGAATTTTTCTGCGATAAAATGCAGCATATACTTACTGCATAATACTTACCTACATCCAGGTTTTATCATATGGAGATATGATATATCATAATAACTTCCATCCAAATCGGTTTAGTCGTTGCATTTTTGAGTAACAAACATCCAAACATACAAATATGATATTTGTATTCAACCGTGGAGATGAAATAGTTACTTAATATGTCTACGTGTTGTCATTAAAAAAAGGGTTCCAAGTATGAGAATATAAAAAACTTAAATTCACGCGGACAAAATCGCCAGCTTAGGTATACTCATTTTGCGTTTTTGTTTGATCATTACTTGAGTGTCCATTAAACAAACCTACTTAGGGTGCGTTCCCACTATGTCGTAACGATTAACTTATCGTTGGACGACTGTCGTCTCTAGCTGTTCCCATTAATTCTATTGTTTGTCGTCAATGTTTTTTATCGTTTAGCGACTATCGTATCTAGCTGTCCCCATTGGATCGCGACAACATTTTATCGTTTCACGCCAGTCGCTTTGTCGTTTACACGATGTCGATATTTTTATCGTGGCTATGATAGATTTGCGGTTTTTTTTATTGTTTTACAACTGTTGTGCTTGCCGTTCCCGCTGTCATGACAATCTGTTGTCACTGCAAAACATGTTGTAAATCGTGTCGTTCTATATGTGAACATCTCAATTAAAACATACAAAGCCACGATACTTAAAACTACACGATTATCTGTCGTCACGACAAAGTGGGAACGCGCCCTTAGCTTAGTCAGAATTCATTGTCGGAAACAAATGAAAGGATGGTTCATTAGAATTTAATGGTTCTTATCTCTTCAATAAAGAATTGATTAATTCGAGGAAAAGTACTGATGAAGATGTTTTACACTCAAAGAAAACATTCGAAATCTTTACCAACCTAAGCTGGGCATTGAATCAACCAAAATTCAAGATTCAAGATTCAAGATATATTTATTTCACATAGGCCTAACTTACAAGGCACTTGTAAAACCAATAGAGAACATAAAAAAACTATGATTATTTTTATTGGAACCACTGACATTTTAAATCTGCCTATTCGTTCAATAGATTTAATAACTTTTGGAAGCATTAGCTACTGCCGCCATTTGAAAAACCAGCGAGTCGAACACAAAAAGAAGAGAAACTTGAAAAGAATCACTTTTCCCAACAAAAACATTTTCATGTAAAATGTTGCCTGCCAGACGAGCATAGGGCTCACACTGTCAAAAAGTAATCAGATCTCATGTAGGGCAAGACTTCTAACTCTATACACCCTCTAAAATACATATTGTTACGTGCTGGGTTCGACAATTTGGAATAAAACACCTGCTGATCCTTGATGAGACTTTATTCGGTACTTCCAGTATCCAATATCCCTGGTCTTCCTCGTAGTTCGCTTCCTCTTCGCTCTTGATCGCTTGCTTCGCTTGTTCACCTTTCTCGTCCCTCAGTCAGACTGACTCGTCGGTGCGCGGCCCGCTTTTTATATGCATCTGAACGAGTCTCGAAGCTTCCACCCTCATTATTTATTGGTAGGGTCGATCGTTCGAGACGTGGGAATTACCAGAAACCCATTGTTTATAGAGGTCACTGACCCCTTAAGTTGTTTACAACTTACGAGTGGTATTTCGGCAGTGCGATTATAAACCTTATGGCGCTTGTCATAGGGTTCACTTGTAACACTGCCCTCCTCTTAGCGATACTCGTCCCGAGCATCACTGTTGCTCCCGTGATGTCTCGCCAGGCGATCGATGTGTACCACCTTAAATGCACCTCTTGGTTGACGTTGAATCCTATACGTGACATCATTCATACGGGTGACCACTTTGTACGGACCCTCCCATCTGGTTTGCAATTTTGGAGACTTCCCTTTCCGACGAGTCGGATTATGCAGCCATACTAAGGCTCCTTCCTCGAATCCGCTCGTGTTCGATTTACGGTCGTATCTGGTTTTCATTTTCTCGCTCGATTGCAATCCGTTTTCCCGTACTGAGGCATGTATCTCCCGCATTTTTTCCTTCAGGTTGGCAACGTAATCCTGAATGGTGCAAGGTTCGTCCGGTGATCCTCCCGTCAATAAGTCTATTGGCAACCGGAGTTCCCTGCCATAGTTGACAAACGCCGGAGTTGCCTTAATGCTCTCATGCTCTGCTGTCCTGTAGGCGAGGAGGAACAGTGGGATGTACTTGTCCCAGTCTCTCTGATGGGTGTCCACCAGTTTAGCCAAATGTCTTTCAAGAGTCTGATTAAATCTTTCCACCATCCCATCCGACTGCGGGTGGTATGCAGTTGTGCGCGTTTTATGCAGACCTAAAGTTCTGCATACTTCCTGAAACACTTGTGACTCAAAGTTCCTCCCCTGATCGGAGTGGATCTCCAGCGGTACACCAAAACGACATATGACCTCCTCGACTAGCTTAGTTGCAACGGTTGTAGCTTCCTGGTTAGGTATGGCAAACACTTCTGGCCACTTAGTGAAGTAGTCCATAACAACCATGAAGTATTTGTTCCCCGATTCCGTCACAGGAAATGGCCCGGCTACATCCACAGCTATACGTTCCCAAGGTGCACCAACGTTGTACAGTTGCAGGTTACCCCTACTCCTTGTCTGTGGTCCCTTCACAGCAGCGCAAGTGGTACATTTACGGCACCAAGCCTGCACATCTTCCCGACAATGAAGCCAGTAGAACCTCTCTCGTACCTTCGTTAGTGTCTTCTTGACGCCAAGATGGCCTCCCGAAACACCGTCGTGCACTTCACGAAGGACATCGGGTACTTTGGACCTCGGAACAATTATCTGAAGATGGAACTCCCTGCCGTTAGTCTTCTCCCATTTCCGGTAAAGTATTCCATTCTGTAGAATAAGACTGTTCCACTGAGCCCAATAAGCCTTAGTGACAACACTCGTAGGTGCAACCTCACTCCATGTTGGTCTAGCGTCCCCCCTTTTCTTCCACCCGATTATATGCCTCAGATCATCATCATCCTCTTGAGCCATCTTCATTGCATTATCCTCCCAGGGTCCTAAGGGACTCGTCGTGGTAAGTTTCAACGTCGCTTCCATGGACTCCTGTTTGATGCAATGTCTACAGTCTTCCGGGCATGGTCTTCGTGAAAGTGCATCTGCATTTCCGTGAGACTTCCCACTGCGATGTTGAGTCTCGAAGTCATATTCCTGGAGTTGTTCGATCCATCGAGCGACCTGACCTTCAGGATTCTTAAATTGCAGTAGCCATTTCAGTGCTGCATGATCGGTGCGTAGTAAAAACCGTCGACCTATAAGGTATTTGCTGAAGTGCTGTAACGTTTTTACCACGGCCAAAAGCTCTCTTCTTGTCACACAGTAGTTCCGTTCCGGTCTCGATAGTGATTTGCTGAAATATCCAATCACCACTTCTCTATCGCCCTGTTTTTGAGAAAGCACTCCTCCAATCGCCGTATTACTTGCATCTGAATCGACGATAAACTGGCCCTCTGGTCGTGGGTAACCCAAAATTGGTGTTTCACATAAGCATTTCTTCAGATTTTTAAAGGAATTCTCGCAGGCTTCATCCCAACAAAACTGTCGTTTCTCTTCTGTTAGTTTGTGTAATGGTTTTGCGATCTCCGAAAACCCTTTAACAAAACGCCTGTAGTAGGAACACAAGCCCAAAAATGCCCTTACCTCTGTCTTGTCTTTGGGGGTGGGCCATTTTTTAACCGCTTCAACTTTCGCTGGGTCGGTTTGTATGCCCTCACTAGTGATGACATGGCCGAGATAATTCACTTCATTTCTGAATAACTGACACTTCTTCGGGTTCAGTTTTAAGTTTGCTCCATATATTTTTGCGAAGACGCGTTCCAAGTTTCGCAAATGGTCCTCGAAGTCCCGACCCATGACAACGACGTCATCCAGATATACCAAGCAGGCGTCTCCTACTAACCCTGCTAGCACACACTCCATGAGTCGTTCAAAGGTGGCAGGCGCGTTGCACAAACCAAATGGCATGACATTGAACTGCCATAATCCCTTTCCTGTTGAGAACGCTGTCTTCTCCTTGTCTTTTGGATGGATTTCCACCTGCCAGTAACCAGATTTCAGGTCTAGAGTGGAAAACCATTTCATGCCACTCAAGGTGTCCAGAGTGTCATCTATTCTGGGTAGAGGGTAACTGTCCTTCTTTGTGATGTCATTGAGTCGCCTATAGTCCACACAGAACCGTGTGCTTCCATCTTTCTTTTTCACTAGCACAACAGGCGAACACCATGGACTTGAGGATGGTTCAATGATTTTGTTCTTTTCCATCTCTTGCAGCATATCCTTGACTTCTTTCTCTTTCGCTATCGGTATCCGTCTTGCCCGCTGACGGATGGGTCTCTCGTTGCCGGTATCAATTCTATGCTGCACTAACGACGTTCTTCCCGGGTTTCCTTCCTGACTAGAAAAGATGTCCGCGTAGCGTAAAAGAAACTTCTTAGCCTTGATGCTTTGCGAATAAGTCAGGTTACTTTTGCAGTCTTTAAGGAGTTCATTGACTGTAGAATCATTCCAAATGTCCGATTTATCCGTCTTTGCTTGCGAGATAACAGGTGCTGGGGCTTCCTCCGTGCCAGCCAGTACTCGCCCCTTAGTTCTGGCTGTTACTCGTTTCCCTGATTTTTAGGGGAACCTGTATCCCCACTCTTCTTCTTCAGCTCCTCCAAATATTCCTCCACTTTCTTTAACCTAGACATCTGTGACTCTTTTTGTGGGCAATTCAGCTGCAGATGCCCTCGTTCGCCGCATTTATAGCACACAACACCAAGGTTCTTGAATGAGGTCTTGACCTCTTTCACCTCCTCCGATACTTCACGTAGCTTGTGAACAGGTGCCTGCCGAATGTCGTGTCGCACTGCCTCGACTTCCAAGGCATGCGCCAACGCTTCCTTTAATGAGGCATGATGGCGAAGCCTCACGGCAGCTCTTACCTCCAGGTCTCTGATTCCATCAACAAATGCTTGCACGGTATTTGCAGTTGTCATTTTGTCATCGGCCGATGGATACGCTTTCCGCACGAGCTTTTCGATTTCCAACGCCCATTGCTGGAGCCCTTCTCCAGCTCGTTGAACTCTGTCGCGCAGCTGGGCGCGGAAAACATGCTCCAGATGTCGTTCCCCGTACCTAGATTCGAGTGCATCCAACAGCTCTTTATATCCACAACCCGAACTAGGCAGGGCCTCCAGAACGGTTAGAGCCTGCCCTCTGAGCGCGACAGTGAGGGCAGTCAGGCACTGTTCATCAGTCCATCCGTTGGCAGCAGCGACCGTCTGGAACTGGTGCCGGTATGCGGACCAGGAGGTGCTGCCTTCGTATGGGGGTACCTTCACATGCGGTCCCTGGACTGCACTCACTGCTCCACCTGATGTCCCCCTTGTGGCTTCCAAACGTACAAACTTCTTCTGCAGTTCGGTGAAGCCACACTTCATGTTTTCAACGTCGGTTCCCAGACAAGTGACCCGTTCCTCCATTAGATCCAAATCTTTCCGTATGTTGGCCACCATGCCGCCAACTTCGTTCACTGCAGACAAGACGGTCTGCTGAACCTCTGCAAACTTGCCGTCCTGATTTTCTTGAATCGCCGCAAACTTGCTGTCCTGATTTTCTTGAAGCGCCGCAAACTTGCTGTCCTGAGCTGCAAAATGCAGTTGCATCATCCGTAGCAAACTGGATAAGTCGATGTTGGGCGTGGCTTGTTTAGAAGGCGGGGCATGGTGGGCGGGGCCAGTGGGCGGAGCTCCCGATGAGGTGGGCGTGGCCTCAGGGGGCGGGGCCTGGTGGGCGGGGCCAATGGGCGGAGCCTCAGGGGGTGTGGCCTGGTGGGCGGGGCCAGTGGGCGGAGCTTCCGATGAGGTAGGCGTGGCCTGAGGGGGCGTGGCCTGATGGGCGGAGCCCGTGGGTGGCTCATGGTGGCGGGACCCAACGAGCGCCGGCTCTTCCAGGTGCTCCACTGCAGGTGGACGGCTGGATTCCGCAGCACGCTGGGCCCTGGTCTTGACACCCTCACTGCTGGAGTCGTCTCTTGGAGTCAATGGCATCTCTTCCAAATCGCACTTCTGACACCAATTGTTACGTGCTGGGTTCGACAATTTGGAATAAAACACCTGCTGATCCTTGATGAGACTTTATTCGGTACTTCCAGTATCCAATATCCCTGGTCTTCCTCGTAGTTCGCTTCCTCTTCGCTCTTGATCGCTTGCTTCGCTTGTTCACCTTTCTCGTCCCTCAGTCAGACTGACTCGTCGGTGCGCGGCCCGCTTTTTATATGCATCTGAACGAGTCTCGAAGCTTCCACCCTCATTATTTATTGGTAGGGTCGATCGTTCGAGACGTGGGAATTACCAGAAACCCATTGTTTATAGAGGTCACTGACCCCTTAAGTTGTTTACAACTTACGAGTGGTATTTCGGCAGTGCGATTATAAACCTTATGGCGCTTGTCATAGGGTTCACTTGTAACAATATACACTTTAGTTACAATAATGTCTTGGCCGTTTCGCTACCATTATATTGGGCGTAAAATCAAAAATTTTCAGCGGCGTGTCAGGCGTCCGAAATTTTTTACGGGCTTTGGAATTAAAAACATTAAAGAACGGTGGGTATTATAAAATAGGCTAAACATAGGTATAAATTAAAAATGTAAAACTAATAATACATCCTAACACACAAATTTACTTCAGTTTTTACCTGAGATTCTGACTTCTTTTTAGAACGAAAACAGTTTTCGAAATTATTGTTATTTCTCAAGTAATTGCATTATAGTATTAACACTAGAACGCACGCGTGGGTGACAATGGTCACCCAGTGCTATAAACATAGGTATATTTTGGAAACGCATCGTGACAAGCGCAAACGCGCTTGTGTATTCCTCACAAGACACCGCCCCCGCCAGTGGCGTGCCGACCCTTGCTGTGCACGGACGTCTGAGAGGACACCTTTCAAAGTTGAGGGGTGACAATAGTCACCCGTGCGTGTGCTCTTGCACCATTTTTTTTACCAGTGAATTATGGAAAGGAGGTAAGGTAAGCTTTTATTTTATAGTAAAAACTTAATATTTATTTGAAAAATTGATAAGTGAAGTAATGTAGTGACTAAATAAATGATTTTCCGCCTTTGCTTATTCTTTTATTTGAACAGTGTTTGTTTTTTTTTCTTTTTAGATGGCGGCGCAATGGCTGGAAGAAACTGATGAAAGTGACGTATTGGGTATGACAGCTTTTAGGTATTGAGGACCATCCCTCTGAACAGTCAATGCCTGTAAGGGTGGCAGGGGTCGTTGTAGTTTTTGTGGCAGAACTCGAGACCGTACTACTCGTAAAGTTTGTAACGAGTGCAAAAGGCGCATTTGCCCTGACCACGAAACTAGTTTCTGTCCTGATTGTGCCCAACTTGATTAATTTTGTATAATTTTTTTATTTGATAATTCTAGAGTATGAATATGTTAAAATTACTTACTAAACTTTTATATTTTAGAATAAGAATGTTTTGATCCCAAAGTTAAATTTTTTTGCTATTTTACAAGAAGATTTGTTTTTTTTAATTATGAGGAAAGAATACTTGTTTTGTTTTTCTAATCTTACTATAATATGATAAAAATAAAGATGTTGATTCATAATTCATAGTTTTTTAATTAAAATTTAAAATATTCCGTAAATTAGTTAGTATACAAAAAGGGTGACACCAGTCACCCGTGCGTGCACTCATGTACCATTCTGAGGCGCGAGTAGCCGAGTGTTAATTTGCATAGTTCAAAAATGCATATAAGTAGTACACCTACAGTAGAATTGTAAATATTTTAGCTCTATCTGGTGTCAAATTTTAAGGTTCAAGAAACACCGGTGGTCGGGCATGCACTGACGTTTATTGGTTACTCATTCGACATCTCCCTACATCTTTGACTACCTACATTACAATATACTCGTACATAACACATCAAACCCTTAGCACTCGTACCTATTGTAGGCGGCCGAAGCATTTTTAGGGTTCCGTAGCCGAATGGCAAAAAACGGAACCCTTATAAATTCGTCATGTCTGTCTGTCCGTCTGTCCGTCTGTCCGTCCGTATGTCACAGCCACTTTTTTCCGAAACTATAAGAGCTATACTGTTGAAACTTGGTAAGTAGATGTATTCTGTGAACCGCATTAAGGTTTTCACACAAAATTTTAAAAAAGTGATAAATTTTGGGGTGCCCCATACTAAGAACTGAAACTCAAAAATTTTTTTTTCATTAAACCCATATGTGTATCTATGGATGGGGTATCTATGGATAGGTCTTCAAAAATGATACTAAGGTTTCTAATATCATTTTTTTCTAAAATGAATAGCTTGCTCGAGAGACACTTCCAAAGTGGTAAAATGTGTGTCCCCCCCCCTGTAACTTCTAAAATAAGAGTATGATAAAACTAAAAAAAATATATGATGTACATTACCATGCAAACTTCCACCAAAAATTGGTTTGAACGAGATCTAATAAGTAGTTTTTTTGATATTTACAATAAAACCTCTAAAACAAAGTTAGTTTTGCGGTTCGATAAGAAAAGTGGTTTTTATGGTTTTATTCCTCCGGTTGTAGTACGGAACCCTCAGTGCGCGAGTCCGACTCGCACTTGACAGGTTATTATGTCTTAGCTGGGCAATGAGCATAGTGGGCTGATTCTGTATAACCCTCACTGGGTTATTAACTAGGAAAACGGAGGAAAAAAAACACTATTTTTAACCGACTTCAAAAAAAAGAAGGAGGTTCCCAATTCGTCAGAATCTTTTTTTTTATTTTTTTATGTATGTTTCCCGATTACTCGAAGATGCGTGGATCAAAGTAGAAAATTCTTTTTTTGTTTGAAAGGTCATATCAATCAGGTCAATGTTCATAGATAGCCCCATAGTCATCAAGCCAGGATCTGATGGTGGGATCCTGGAGAAATCGAGGGAACTCTTCAAATTTTATTGGGTATTGTTTGAAAGAGTAATTTTTTTATTTCATCAGATTTCATATTTGTTCAGGTAATTATTATAGGTCGGGATCTGATGATGGGATATTGGTAAAATCGAGGGAACTCTTCAAATTTTGCTAGTATAGGTACTTGAAGCGATTTAGGTATTTTTAACCGACTTCAAAAAAAAGGAGGAAGTTCTTAATTCGTCAGAAACTTTTTTTTGCATTCTTTTTGCACAAGTTACCAACCTGGGTTGTATAATATGGTAACATGTCAACTTACCATGCTATTAAATTACAGCTAACTTGTATATAAAAGAATACAAAAATAGTATTGCCTCAATTGTTTTAGTTAATAACCCAGTGAGGGTAAATAACTTACAAACTGAATGATACAGAATGAGCATATAGGTCTCCTTTCAGACATAGGTTTGGACATAGCCCGCCGCTGCTCTGGCCAAGTGAGAGTGAGATTTGCAGAGTTCAGCGCATCACAGTGTTGTATTAGTAGGGGAGCCCAAGAGGGGATTTTGGTAGTTACTCAAGCGTCGTGGGGACCTATTGGATTTTCAATATTAGATGCTAAAAAATCAGGTTATAGGATTTCAGTGTTGTTATGCTATTTCAGTGGTGGGGGATGGATGTCTGAATTTTTTTTCTCGTGCGCGTCAGATTTTTATACAGACGCTTCATCCTGATGTGCTTGTCGTCCTGAACCCATAATCAGACAATTATGTCGAGTAGTTTTCTTAATCTGCCGGTTTCAAAATGTTATTTTTAACCCGTCAGATTAAGGAAATTCCTTGTCATATTTGTCTGATTGTGGGTAAGGACGACAAGCATATCAAGATGAAGCGTCTGTATAAAAATGTGATGCGCTCGAGTATACATTCATGAACAAATTTTTTTTTTTTTTAAAGCTGTATTAGCTTCCCCCACCACTGAAATAGCAAACTTCATATAACCTCTTTTTCATTTTAGCACCTAATAAATACCTAATAAATACCTAAATGTAATAGGTCCTCACGACGCCCGAGTAACTACCGATTTAGCATCGTGGGCTCCCCTACTATATAGATGACATTGCGTCGGAACTTCTATGACGAATCACAGCCACTCAAACATTTAATCTACAATTCACAAGTACTTTTTTATCTATTAATTTCCATTATACTTAATAAGAGGTCGTTAAATCCTTTGAAATCGTTTTACAATCAAAGATACCATGTGATAATCTTTTCATATATAAACCAAAGCTTGGATACGAAATTTGTGCATTCCTTGTTTTCCAATCAGTAAGGTGCATTAGTTAATACCTACTGATACAATAGAGGCCATCTGCTTCAAAATGAGAGGTAGGTGTTAAAAATAAATTAAAAAATATAATATTTTTATTATATATTTAAGAATGACTAGGTATATTTAAAGGCATGATATCTTATGGCAACCCTTCTCGATTTTGTAAAAATTACTGACAGCCATTTATTTTAACCGTGTTGGTTTGATTCGCGGTTAAGATATTGACAAATATTTCAATGCTTCAGTTTCGTAATTAAAAACCGAAATAATCGAGTATGACGGACGGACGAACGGACGGAGAAAGTCTCACGAGGGTTCAATTTTTACCTTTTTTGTATGGAACCCTAAAAACTTGTACAATTACTATCAAACGTCATGTGTTGGTCTGCAACCTGAACACGAATTTAGTTCATCTTATTTAAGTACCTATATAATATTTTTTTTCCAGTCGCAGCGATATTGGCCTGCGCAATCACCGTGGTTCTCGGAAGTGATTCAGTTGTAGACTTGAATGACAATGGATGCCCAACAAATCCAGCGATCAAGAAACAGTTACCTCATGATACCTACTGCAACAAGTTCTACTTGTGTTCCAATGGAGAACTCGAAGAAATGTATTGCGCCGGGAACCTCGTGTACAATGAATATACTAAAGAATGTGACTGGCTCTGGAATGTAAATTGCAAAGGCAAAAATATATCTGAGTCTAAACCACCACAAGAGGAAATTGTTACAGAAAGCAATGAAGACGGCGACGATACCGCCTGCAATAGCGATCCTTCCCAGGCACCAGAAATTTGTGCACAGCCTGAAAACGACGGAGCTTTAGTTGCTAACGAGCACTGCAACTTCTTCTTTAAATGTTCGCATGGAAATGCTGTTGCCTTAAGATGCCCGAGATCTACTGCTTACGATGCATGCAAGAAACGCTGTGACTGGCTTGAAAATGTTGACTGTGGTAACAGAACACTGTCAGATGACAGCGACATCAGTGACGAAACCGTCGGCAGTGAAGAAGATGTTGAGCCAGATGATAATATTGGTCATGTTGATCCTGAAGCCGTTTGTGCACAGGAAGAGTCTGATGGCGTTTTGGTACCTCACGACAACTGCAATCAGTTTTATATTTGTTCTGACGGCCGACCGATAGCTCAAGTATGCCCTTCTGGCACGGCATTCAATCCACGTAAACAAGAATGTGATTGGCTACGGAATGTTAACTGTGGTAACAAAACTATGTTTGAACCTGAAGACAATGTTACCACTGAGGAAGGTACCACTGAGGAAAATGTAATTAATGGACCTGTCAATGACGACCCGGCCAAAGCGTCAGAAATATGTTCTCAGAATGGATCTGAAGGTGTCTTAGTTGCAAACGAAGCGTGCAACCGGTTCTATACTTGTGTCCATGGACGGCCCACAGCTCTGAGATGTTCTGACGGTCTTCTGTACAACCCCCGCATACAGCGATGTGACTGGCCTGAAAACGTTAACTGTGGTAACAGAACAATCCCAGACCCTGAAAACGATATCGATACTACTACTGTTAGCAATGATGACAAAGAAGACGAAAGCATCGGTCCAGTCAATGCTAATCCTGCTGAGGCGCCAACCGTTTGTGCACAGGAGGGATCTGATGGAGTTTTGGTAGCCAATGAAAACTGTAACAAATTCTATATATGCGTTGCAAACGTTCCAGTCGATATGAAGTGTGGTAAGGACCTCCATTTCAACACCCAAACTGGGCGATGCGACTTTTCTAAAAATGTTAATTGCGGTAACAGAACCATTCCGAAGGATGACGATATCGAGAGTGATGATACTGAGAAGTCTGTCAATGATAATCCCTCGGAGGCACCGGAAATCTGTGCCCGGGATGGATCCAACGGTGTTTTAATAGCACACGAAAATTGCAACCAGTACTACAAATGTAACGCTGGAGTGCCTAATGCCCTTAGTTGTAGCAATAACCTTATGTATGATGTTCAAAAAGGATGGTGTGACAGGCGCGAAAATGTGGATTGTGGCAACAGGGTAAAACCTGAAAGCAACTCTAACAATGATAACCCCTCAGAAGCAAGTGCAATCTGTGCTCAAGCTCAGAGCGAAGGTGTCCTGGTAGCGCATGAGAACTGTAATCAGTACTACAAATGTAGCCACGGAGTCCCTGTCGCGCTAGAATGCATGCAAGGTCTTCTGTTTAATGCTATCCTGGAATTATGTGATTGGCCAATGAACGTGGACTGCGGACAGAGACTACAATGAAGCCAATGAATCCTGTCGATCATTCAGTCATACTCGTATACTAGCAATTATTTATAAGAACTATTTATCGCTCAAAATTTTATACTTGATGAAAATTTGTATCATTTTAAAATAAAATGTTTCGACTCTAGTCCCAATTTTTCTTTTTAATTGTTTCATCTTTCCGTATATTTCGTTTCGTACTATTATCCTATTTATTTATTTAGCGCAAAATATGCCCGAGTTAAATACATTGTAGGTTTTAAGTTCAACTGTTTGCTTGATTTATTAGTCCCTAGCTTTAGCCCGCAGTTTCGTCCTTGTCTAGTTCGATTTTAACCAATCTCGCAGGCACCATAGACTTTTCTAGGACACAAAACATAATCTTATTCAATTCCAAATTTCAAATTTAAGTAGGTTGTGGCTTGGCGGCTTAATAAACATACATTACATACAACAAATAGGTACATTACATAAAACTCGCCCCTATAATAATACTACGATTACTTTTAACGCCTTTATAAAATGGATAGCATAATTGTATAGTCAGAACTTGAGCACACAATAGATATTCATAATGGTGGGCGAATGTTATTTTTTCAAACATGCTTGAAAAGGATAATGACTATGCAGTATGCATGTATGGAATCCTGTATCAAGCTGAATCAAATCCAAACTTTATTTTTTATAGACTGCAGTCTCCATATTAACTCCTACAATTATTATTTTTTTGAATAACAACATTCCCAAGTTACAGACATATAAATAAGTAGTACTTATTAAAGAAATCTGTATGACAGAAAATGTGCATTGAAAAGAGTAACTTTTTGTATGCCAAATTAAATTTCGGATATGGAAAACAAAGTCCTAGTGCCAATAAAAAACACTGTGTTTATTTTCCTAGACTATTTTGGTTTTGGTTCATGAGAAAACTTGATAGGTACCACCTTTTTTCATTCTTCTTTGAGAATTATTTTGACAACCTTCTTCAGGATAAATCGAAATTGCTATACTAGCCAAGCAGCAGTAGCCAAAATTTAATAGTAACTATTAAAATCCATTTCTGTCGTGGTTTAGCGGTCGAATAAATTACATTTTAAACTCATATCACTGTTGTATAATTTAAACATGTGTCGATCTTTCAATCTGACACATTGGCAACCTATTTTTAATTACTATATAAGTACCTATATAGCTGTTCGTGCTGATTGGCCACTGACTCATTGATCACCTCTCCTAAACAATTTTGTATGAAAAAATTTTTTTCAAGTATAATGTCGTATAGAGGGAAAAAATTCATGAGGAGGAATATACGGAAAGAGCTGATGATTGAGGATTTCGGAAACGGGTGAATAAAACAGACAGGGTATTGAAGATAGGTGGGGGGTGCTCGACCAAATGTCATTCGAAACGTTATCCAATTGGCAGTAACGATTACAATTGGGCTTAAAAGTTCCCTTTTATTGCAGTCGCTCGAATGGAAGAAGTAACGAACAAACAACCATACATTACCTGCATTTCTAATATCAAGGCGTATTTTTTTATCAACTACAATCATCTGTGTCAACCACATGCTACGAGACAGATCTACGATTGCGAAAATTAAAAAAAACTGGATTGTATAAGGGAGGCCACACTCGCTTTGGAAAATTTTTATGTCTAATTTGACTACAGTGCAACAAGGCTATCTTGTTGGCGCATGGTCAAAATCGGAACTAACGATGCTATCTTGTGAAACTGTTCGTTAGTTTGCTCCGTCAGCTTATTTGTCGATATGTTGCAAGTATTTTGTGTTGTACGTAAGTCAGTTTACTTGGGTAAATTAAAAGGTAGTTGAAAAGTGGTATAGAGCAACACTGTAAAATAATCATCGATGGATCGAATAATTTTGATAAAGTATCAAAATTATTCGTCGCTGAAAATCATTTGTGATTGGTTGAAAACCATATTTTATAAAATCATTTTAAAATAATATCAAAAATTGAAAAAAACCAATAACAACCATTGACTGCAACACTTTGTCAGAGCTGATTAAGTTCTCTTTTTAACCACACAAGTGGCGCTTGTGTCGGTTTGTGCTGCCATTTATAGTTCGTGCTCGGTCCCTATACCACGCACTACGTTCGCGTTAGATAGCTATTTGTCACTTGGCTCAGTTGTGAGTCCGGCGCCGCGAGCGTGTCGCTGTCTGGGTCGAATTGGGTATTTGACTCCAATTTTTTATCACTTTATTTTTTAAGCTATTGCATAACTTCTATCGCGGACATTGAGTGTTGGATATTGTAAGTAAATTTTATGTCTGGCAATAATATTTGTTATGGTTGAACTTAGAAATATGGAGTTGGCAACATTGTTTTTCTTCTTGTTGAGACCGAATCCAGAAATTCCGTAACGAAAATAACTTAACACTTTTTACTTTTCCCATCTATCGATGAATAGCAGAACTTTTAATGACTTTTTGAAATATCACGCTTGTCTCTTTAGTTCAGCAACTCGTCTCTAGGTGGCATTGTTTGTATAATTATAATTGCTTAAGTTGATAAAAACAGCTATGCAATAGTTTTACCGCGGCAGTCTCCGAGTGCCACACGTCATTTTTTTTAAATCTATTATTAGGGACTTTTATCCTTATTGTGGACACGTCAGCCCCATCGAACTATTCACAAAATCATCCAACAAACAAACGAAAAAATAATACTTAAAATAACACAATACAAGGTTTAACAAAATGAAACCCGCAGCCGAAGGAAACCCCTAAACATTAAGCAGCAGAGGAAGGAGGGGTCACTGAAAAGACGCAACAACCAGGTCGTAAAAAACTATCGCGTCAGCGGATGCAGGATTGCTGATAGCAGCCCGTGCTACGCCCACGTCGAGACTCATCAGTGCAGCTCTCTCGTTGCGGTTCCAATCACACTCCATGAGCAAATGATAAATGTCTTCCAATTTATTACAGCTACTGCAATTAGCCGAATCAGTCTTTTTCATAACATAATCACTTTATTATAAACTAGGATAAAAATAGTGACAAACACTGAAAAAAAAACTAATTAAATCGATCAAATAACAAAAAAGTTATAAGCATTTAAACATTTCTGATTAGGCAGAGATAGCGATATTAAATTGTGACGTCACACTTCACGAATGCCATAGTAGCTTCGTGTCGCTTCATACAAATTTTCGTTTTGCGAGAAAGGGATAGAAGACTCTTATAATGTTCGATGGGGTTCATATTCCATACAGCAGCAAAGTAAAAATCTAGGCATTACTTTTGACCAATCTCTGACTTGGATACCACAAATGAGTGAGCTGAGCAGAAAGATGTTTGGTGCAGTCGGCTCTCTCCGAAGATTGCGTAATGTTCTTCCTATTCCTGCTAAGGTTGCGCTGGCTCAGTCTCTACTTCTACCAATCCTCGATTACGCTGATACTTGCTATCTTAACCTAACTGAGGACCAACTGAACAAACTTGAGCGGCTTCAAAATCTTTGTATAAGGTTCATATTTGGGCTGCGAAAGTATGACCATGTCTCCGAGTACCGCCGTAAGCTCAAGTGGCTCCCGATTCGTCTTCGCAGGAATACTCATATTCTTCATCTTCTTTACTGTATACTGTTCAATCCCTCCACTCCTTTTAACTTAAAGAACGTTTCGAGTTCCGATGTGTCACACACTCTTTTTCTCTTCGTTCTCAAAATAAACTATGCCTGAAAATTCCTACACACTCCTCTTCTTATTATGCTAAATCATTTACTGTTACCGCTATACTGCTATGGAATTCTCTCCCTTTGGATATCAAACAATCTCAATCACTATCAATTTTTAAAACAAAATTGAAGCTATTTTATTTATGCTCCATTTGATGTGTTTATTTATTTTTACTTTTTATTCCACTTATCTGTCGTCTATTCCTCTCTTATTTATTGTTGTATTTTCATTTATATATATATATATATATATATATATATATATATATATATATATATATATATATATATATATATATACACATATATACATACGTATATTATGTGTATTTACTTTATTTAATTAGTACACCCCTTCCGCTTTCTTTAATCTTTATAATATCCCTATCTACCCTAAGGTTGCCTGGAAGAGATCGCTATTTTAGCGATAAGGCCGCCTATTGTACATGCTGTATCTGCTATATGTCTATTGTTTTTGTTTTGGTGTACAATAAAGCATATTTTACTTTTACTTTACTTTACTTTACTCTTCCACTCCAAAATTAAAATGCCTGTAACTTCGTAAATCTTTGTTCAATTTTAATTTTTTTTCAGCTAACGTCATTATTTTCATCCTAGTTTATAATAATAGTTACAATCACAGAGCAAGAAATTACTTTATAGTGGTTACAATATTTATCAAATTCTAAAGTAGGAAAATACTTACCTAATTCTGTTTCATTGGTACCTACCGCCCAACTAGGTACGTTTGGCGACGGGCCAGCGGGGCTAGACAAAGTCACAAGCGTTTGGCGTTAACGCTAGTCGACAAAAATGTATGGACAAAACAAATGACTGTAGAAAAACCACGATAATAATTACTAAACACGCTGTGTTTGATACTGGCGGCTGTCAATTGTCAAGCGAAGTACGCTAAAGTTATCTACAGGGTACGCGAAAACGCCAGCGAGCGTTCAAGTTAGCGTAGTTAATTATTCAAACACAGCGTGTTTAGTTCATTATTATCGTGGTTTTTCTACAGTCATTTGTTTTGTCCATACATTTTTGTCGACTAGCGTTAACGCCAAACGCTTGTGACTTTGTCTAGCCCCGCTGAAAAGTTTGTGGCAATAACTACGAGAATATACCTTATTGCGTTTGAAGTATTGGCGAAGGATCAGTAAAACACATATTCCCTTATAAATAATCATTTTAATATTCACAAATCACATCTACTTATACATTTTTAGGATTCAGTACGTCCTAGTGTCGAGGTTCTGACTTGTGACCAGGGGCCGTACCGCCATCTTTTATTGCAGTATTATTTTAATCACAGAGCTTTGTTTTGACATTTTCATACAATGTCAGTATGAAAATTTAAAACTAATACTACAATAATACTGCTATAAGCGATGGTGGTACGGCCCCAGCACTTTACTATATATATAGCTACTCGTGCTGATTCACTGACTGACTCATTGATCACCTCTCCTGAACAATTTTGTATGAAAAATTTTTTTTTCAATGACCGTTTCGTATAAAAGGGAAAAATTCATTCGGAGGAAAAATACGGAGAGAGCTGATGAGTGAGGATTTCGGAGACAGGTGAAGAGCACAGCCAGGGTATCAAAGATATGTGGGGGGTGCTCGACCAAATGTCATTTAAAATGTCATCCAATTGGCAGTGAGCTGGAAAAAATTTCAAAATGGCGGATTCAAAATGGCCGCCGTTCGAATTTTGTCGATATCTCGGAAAGTATAAAAGATGGAAGAACGGTTTCTTGACAAGAAGTGATCAGGACCCGAAGGTCTATTTGAAAGATAGAAAAAAAATTCAAAATGGCGGAATTTATTTTTTTCATAGAAAATGTATGGCGAATGTTGAAGGGATTTTTTATGGGCAGGAAGACAGCACGCGGGCCACATGTGGCCCGCGCCCCCACGCGCCCTACTAGTTACTATATATATAGCTACTCGTGCTGATTCACTGACTCACTGATTGATCACCTCTCCTGAACAATTTTGTATGAAAAATTTTTTTTTCACTATGCGTTTCGTATAGAAGAGAAAAATTCATTCGGAGGAAAAATACGGAGAGAGCTGATGAGTGAGGATTTCGGAGACGGGTGAAGAGCACGGCCAGGGTATTGAAGATAGGTGGGGGGTGCTCGACCAAATGTCATTTGAAACGTCATCCAATTGGCAGTGAGCTAAAAAAAAATTCAAAATGGCGAATTCAAAATGGCCGCCATACGAATTTCGTCGATATCTCGGAAAGTATAAAAGATGGAAGAACGGTTTCTTGACAGGAAGTGATCAGGTCTCGAAGGTCTATTCGATGCATAGAAAAAAAATTCAAAATGGCGGAATTTATTTTTCCATAGAAAATGTATGGGTAATTTTGAAGGGGGTTTTTATGGGCGGGAAGACAGACCGCGGGCCACATGTGGCCCGCGCCCCCACGCGCCCTACTAGTTACTATATATATAGCTACTCGTGCTGATTCACTGACTCACTGATTGATCACCTCTCCTGAACAATTTTGTATGAAAATTTTTTTTTTCACTATGCGTTTCGTATAGAAGAAAAAAATTCATTCGGAGGAAAAATACGGAGAGAGCTGATGATTGAGGATTTCGAAGACGGGTGAAGAGCACGGCCAGGGTATCGAAGATAGGTGGGGGGTGCTCGACCAAATGTCATTTGAAACGTCATCCAATTGGTAGTGAGCTGAAAAAAAATTCAAAATGGCGGATTCAAAATGGCCGCCATTCGAATTTCGCTAATTTCTCGAAGAGTATAAAAGATGGAAGAACGGTTTCTTGACAAGAAGTGATCAGGCCCCGAAGGTCTATTTGATGGGTAGAAAAAAAATTCAAAATGCCGGAATTTTTTTTTTCATAGAAAATGTATGGGGTATGTTGAATAGAATAACTGTTGCAAGGCAAATAGGGGGAAGACAGCACGCGGGCCACATGTGGCCCGCGCCCCCACGCGCCCTACTGGTTACTATATATATAGCTACTCGTGCTGATTCACTGACTCACTGATTGATCACCTCTCCTGAACAATTTTGTATGAAAAATTTTTTTTTCACTATGCATTTCGTATAGAAGAGAAAAATTCATTCGGAGGAAAAATACGGAGAGAGCTGATGATTGAGGATTTCGAAGACGGGTGAAGAGCACAGCCAAGGGTATTGCAAATAGGTGGGGGGTGCTCGACCAAATGTCATTCGGAACGTCATCCAATTGGCAGTGAGCTGAAAAAAAATTCAAAATGGCGGATTCAAAATGGCCGCCAAACGAATTTCGCCAATATCTCGGAAATTATAAAAGATGGAAGAACGGTTTCTTGACAAGAAGTGATCAGGACCCGAAGGTCTATTCGATGGATAGAAAAAAAAATTCAAAATGGCGGAATTTATTTTTTTCCATACTTACAAAATTTTTAAAGGGATTTTTTTAAAGGCGGGAAGACAGCACGCGGGCCACATGTGGCCCGCGCCCCCACGCGCTCTACTAGTTACTATATATATAGCTACTCGTGCTGATTCACTGACTCACTCATTGATCACCTCTCCTGAACAATTTTGTATGAAAAAAAATTTTTTCAAGGATAGTGTCGTATAAAAGAAAAAAATTCATTCGGAGGAAAAATACGGAGAGAGCTGATGAGTGAGGATTTCGGAGACAGGTGAAGAGCACAGCCAGGGTATCGAAGATAGGTGGGGGGTGCTCGACCAAATGTCATTTGAAACGTCATCCAATTGGCAGTGAGCTGAAAAAAATTTCAAAATGGCGGATTCAAAATGGCCGCCATACGAATATCGTCGATATCTCGGAAAGTATAAAAGATGGAAGAACGGTTTCTTGACAAGAGTTTATCAGGATCCAAAGGTCTATACGATTGATAGAAAAAAAATTCAAAATGGCGGACTTAATTTTTTTCATTGAAAATGTATGGGAAATATCGATGAGACTTAAAGTTGGAAGGCAAATAGGGGGAAGACAACCCGCGGGCCACATGTGGCCCGCGCCCCCACGCACTCTACTAGTTACTATATATATAGCTACTCGTGCTGATTCACTGACTGACTCACTCATTGATCACCTCTCCTGAACAATTTTGTATGAAAAAAATTTTTTTCAAGGATGGTGTCGTATAAAAGTAAAAAATTTATTCGGAGGAAAAATACGGAGAGAGCTGATGAGTGAGGATTTCGGAGACAGGTGAAGAGCACAGCCAAGGGTATTGCAGATAGGTGGGGGGTGCTCGACCAAATGTCATTCGAAACGTCATCCAATTGGCAGTGAGCTGGAAAAAATTTCAAAATGGCGGATTCAAAATGGCCGCCATTCGTATTTCGTCGGTATCTCGGAAAGTATAAAAGATGGAGGAACGGTTTCTTGACAAGAAGTGATCAGGACCCAAAGGTCTATTCGATGGATAGAAAAAAAATTCAAAATGGCGGAATTTTTTTTTGCCATTGAAAATGTATGGGGAATTTTAAAGGGATTTTTTCAAAGGCGGGAAGACAGCACGCGGGCCACATGTGGCCCGCGCCCTCACGCGACCTACTAGTCTAACTATATGGCGGTTTTCGATAAGTAGATCCGCTAAAAAATTTAAATTGAACAAAATACAAAAATGTATGAAAATGTTCGCTAAATTGATCACGTGACCCGGCACATTCTAATATTTTTTTTTTTTTAATTTTGTTCGAAAGCGATGCAATAACAATCTTAAATAAAGGGTCGTGACAGACAAACGGACGGAAAACAAATTTCCCTTATTATGGCAGTTCCCCATATATTCTAGCTATCCATGGTTTGCCCTAGAGATAGAAATTTGACATAACTTGTATGGAGCATAAGTCACATTGATATCTCTGGTAGGGCAAATAGAAGAGAAGATAGATAGAATATTGGGAACCGGCAAAAGTGATCTTACAAGAGTTTCGTGTTTTTTCTTTTGAGTTACGGAACCCTAAAACATGGAAGTAAGGAGGCATATGGCTAGAGTTGCATATCTAGTTACTAATGTTAAATATTATATTTTTTCAAATAAAGCTTCAGTTTCCAGAAGTGTTCACTGCGTATTCACCTTGTATCTTTATTTTCCAACGAATTTTTATGTCTACCATTATTTGATTTTACCTCTTCATTTAATTTTGCAGACAACCAGCATCTCTAGGCCAATCGCAAACCTGGAAAAAATTGTTTGATTTATAATTTGATTTTGAAAAATGAATAACAAAATAGTTACAAGTGTTTTAAAATATCCGATTAGACAGAGATAGCCTTAGACTTAGACGGATAATAGGTAATTATTGTGAAATCATCGCGATAGTAGATAGATCGATTTTATAGAAATAGTAGCTGCTCGCTAATTTTCATTTTGCGAGAAGGGGACTGAACACTGAACACACCTATTCCATAAATTAAAATAGTCCATTGAAAAGTTACGTCTGGGGTTGCGTTTTTTCGCACGGCCGCCATCTTGAAAATAGGGGTTGAAATGATTTTTACGATAAACGTTACGTTTTTAGTTTTTTTTTCTCTTAAAATATTTATTTCATAAAAAAATTGTCAACATTTTTTAAATTTTCTACAACTTTGGTCCAGTAACTTTTTGTTGTAGAACTATAATTAAAAATGTGATAAGTGAAAATGTTCAGAAATTCGAGATTTTTTTTTTATTTTTTGATACTTATAACTTTTTTTTAATCATTTTACGAAAAAAATATATCAGACCATTTTTGTAGATCGTTTTTTGAGGAAAAACATTTTTTCGCAACATTCTTTCATTAAGTCAATTTTTACAGCGCTCTAAAGTGAGTACTATTTTTCAGTACTCTTTAACTATACCTATATAGTTTCTAACGTTTCCTAGTGTGGCGTCCACTTGGACGTTTAGGGGTTATTAAATAATACTCCATTTGTAAACAGTAAGTTGGCACTCAAATAAACAGTAACCACAGACTGTACGTCTAGATTGCCCGCCTCGCGGATATCAACTGGCCACTGTTTAGCTGCGTGCTTATTTATTGTGTAAATACCACATCTCTTCCTTTTTATACAAAAATAAATAATTAAATTAAATATTAAAATTAAATACTTTATTGCATTGAAAAGAATTGTAGACATTGTATTCAAGAATTTGGATTTTATTTATTACTAACAAAATCAATATTTAAATCCATTCTGTCAATTACTCAGATCTTCCTGGTTGACAAACTTCCATTGACCTTCTACCTCCTTTAGCAGAATCTGCTTCACCTATGTTCTTGGCCCGTTTCATCGTTGTTTTCCACTCCCTTCATCAATGATAAAAATGAGGTTTCAATTCTGAAACTAATTGCTTTTCTTTTATCCCGCTCAGTAATTTCTGATTGTATATGTAGATTCTTTCCTTCATTTAATTAATTTTCGCTTTTTTCCTTCTTATTTCGGAATCATTATAATATATTTTACTCTCGAGATCTGCTGTACTAATATTTACATGTACAGACAACGTCAAAAGTCGATATAGAATTTGCAAACAAAATCCGCTTCCACACCATTTTAGCGTTTATGCCATATATAAACTTTTGAAGTTGACTGTATATCATTTCAACAAGTCACCTTTCGAATAAGATATACCTATTACATTTAGTAGGTAATTCTTAATTGTTTCAAGAAGTCTCTGTTTCACCTCATAACTTCGCTGCTTTGCTGAGGCTAGTAAGCGATTGTATTGAAAAGAGATTAGTGAAAATATTTCTTTAGCATTTATGGTCTCTTGTGAAGAAATAGATCTCATCATTTCCATTTCCTTGCGTCAAGTGTAATGTCGATGATTACAAAAAGGTGATTGGTACTCCACTTGGAGCTACGAAATCGATTACTTTTTCGTGGATCACTTAGGCGTTGAAACTAAACACTCTGTACATTTTTTTTTACAGCAGTGCCGGCCATCTTTGTCCGTTTTTTGGCCATTTACCTAAATGCATAGCCCTGTTTTCATGTTATTCATTTGAAGGTTCAATAATGGATTTGAAAGATAACCCTATTGGTCACGGGTATTGAGCAATCTGGTTAACGTGATGTTGTTCAAGATATAAAACACTTTTTGTGCCCTCGTATTTGCACGCTACCGTGGTAATGGGTTTGCTATATGATACGGCAGGTGTTAAACGACCTCAAAATCAAATTCATACGACCGTAGTCGCTGCACCCAACACTCGCAACGAGCACAGAGTTGAACTCTTGTTTCCGAAGGCAATGTTACGGGGTTCTTTGTACTGCTTAACGAGTACATATTCTAAATTCCCAGGACTTGCACCTGTGATTATTAGGGTAAATGATCTTATGTCATAATAGCCAAGTGTATAGGAAACTTGGAAAGACAACTTTATATTTAGCTTGTTGTTTCTGCTTTGATATGAAATTTTGTTTTTTGTCTGGAAGCACTGTTCTTTTGGGCTCAGTGAAATTAGTTAAATTAGGAATCCACTTTCCAACAAAATTAACTAAACCCAGGTAACTTTGGATTTCTTCGATGGTTTGGTGCCCTAAATGTACATCTTAAAAGCTTTTTATATTAATTATATTATGCTAATTCTCAAGTGGCTCAATAATAACTCTGATGACGAAATCTCATTGCGACCAGAGGTTCAAAAGATTTTGTTTTGAAGAGATATTTATTTTTTTCAATAAAACGTTTCTATCTTTGAACAGTACTTATGTTTTGAATGCTGGTACCATGTTATTTTTTCCAAAACAACAATATCTATATAGTTTACGACCCCTTAACAATATAGTAATACCATCTAATATATAATCCTCTCGTTTAAAATTATTTGTTTTATATGGCAGAATAATGTTTGCTGGGTCGGCTAGTTATCTATATAATACTTTGGAAATGTTCTGGTCACACGATATTTCAAACATCAACTTTTTGTAAAGCCCTTAAATAGATGTTGCAATTTCTCTACTATTCTCTATAGGTTCAATTTCATGAAAATAATGTTAATATCCAATTTGGGTAGTTTTGCTTTTGCTATGATGGAAAGTTGTTACGTGGTGGTAATGTGTGATTTTCACGGATGATATCCTTTTAACTAGCTCGCATATCTAGAACGAAAGATACGCAACGAACGAAGATACGAATATCGACGTCAGGCTTTAAATCGGCACCATCGGAGAAATCCTTGACGACAGCTTATTTATACGTTCAGTATATCCATTTTTTTCCAGCTCATAATTACTTTTTTTATTTTTCTTTGCTTCCAAGGGAAGTGGGACTCGTTTGTAAGTTTGAAGAACTGGCGGAACTTATTTGTCAATGGTAATTTTGGATATCTTTGAACTTGGCAAAATGTATTTCTGTTATTACTATAGTAACTAATAGTATATTAATAGTGATGGCAGTTTTCCCAAGAAGTTATTTATTAACAATTTTCATAATAATAGTGACTATTTTATGTCCTAAAACTTTGATTTTAAGGATTTGAAACACTTTTTATTTCTGCATTACAGAATATTAACTTTATTTACCTTAGATTTGATTGTCGCATCGTTATTTATGCGGAAAATATAATTAATCATCTAATGTACTATAATTGTTTTGGAAGACTTCAGGTTAGCTTTACTGCTCACTATTAATACTATTTTTGGCATTTTTTATTTTATTAGCCCTTGTTCTCCAGTGTTTATTGGAATTACCCTTGAACCCATCTACCTATGAAACACTGCAAGGCAGGAACTTTTGTCAACTTTGTGACTTTTACCACCACATCGGCAGCAGGAACTTTTATCACCTTTGTGACTTTTACCACCACATCGGCAGCGGGAACTTTTGTCACCTTTGTGACTTTTACCACCACATCGGCAGCGGGAACTTTTGTCACCTTTGTGACTTTTACCACCACATCGGCAGCAGGAATTAAATTGGTAGGTAGTAGTTACATACAATACTATGGTTATTGTATATCTATGGTAGTAGTAAATCCTTTTAATTTTGCTGTCAGTTTCGTTTTTGCATTTTGTTCTGTCTCATCTATCACCGAATTCATATAGTTGGCGCTGTACAGTACGTAATCTGCCTCTGGTAAAATACTACCGTTTTTCTGTATCTCATAAACTCAGTTTTAAGTCGTTAAATAGTTATCACCATTTAATAACTTTGAACATTTAAGTACTGACTATGAATAAGTTGTAAAGAAAGCTTATATGAAATAAATTGAATAATTGTCTCCCCGAGTAACAAAATATTGTTCCATAATTTATTCGAATTACACTTCTCTCTCATTTAGTCTATAGACCTTCATCTTTATTAGCAAAATTGAACTTTCGAGCTTTGATGTCTCAAGCGAATTAAGAACTTTATTTTTCGATTAATTCTTAATTCATCGACTAAAAATGTGCCCTTCGAATAAACTACTGTTTTTAGGGGAAAATACTTAATAATAATATCATGCATATCGTCTTTGTCAGCGTCAGTCTTGTGAGCTCCGGTTATATTAAAATACATGAATTGTAGTGGCAAACCTCTAGAATGCAGTAATACTGCACGTTTCTTGTGAACAGTCATTGAAGTTGGGCACTACAACATATTATTATATTTCTAAAGCTTGCTTTAAAACGGAAACTTTAATATTGAAGTAAACAAAGTAGTTTTGGAGACTAAATGACATGGATTCGATGTAATATAGTACTTGAAACCTAGGTACAATTGATAATATAGATTTAATTATAATATAAACGGAAACTTGTGGAGGTTATGTCATCTTCATGGTCACCTAGGCATTTGTGATTGGGACATGTTGAACGACCTGTAAATAATGGTCAGTGAATCTTGTTTACTTTTAATAATTTTCAGAATCAATACTACGAAACTCAAAATGGTACTTAGTACTACGGAACACCAAATATGGAAAATAAATATTTAAATTGGCACTTTTCGTTTTTTGTATATACCGGTATGTTTGATGTCCATAATAATCAGGTATTCAATTAATTCGTAGTAAGTTGTATGAAGGATTAGCCCTTAACAGGAAGCAGGAACAACTTCGTACTTTGTACTTATGATTGAATTTGTTAACGATTTAGGAGTACTTATTATTATAATGAGATACGTATGCAATCAATCATAAAGTATAATAATTAGTAGGCTTTCCTCGGCGATAGACTTTCAATAGTTAATACTTATTGGTTGATGGACAGGGCAAAACGCATTTGATATTATGACAATACTGGTACAATCACGTAACTTCGAATTTATCAAAGTATTACTTTGTTAAAGCAGGTAATCATTTAACGTTTGATAATGAAACATTAAGTTACGGCCCTACAACCATTTTTTAATGTATGGAATTCAAATTCCAAATTTATCACTGTAGTACTTTGTTCGAACAGGTACATTGTTATTATAAACTTTATAATAACAGGTGCATTGTTATAATTTATATAACTTTACATAGAAGTTTATATTTTGTTCAAACGGGAACGTTATTGTTTGGTTTTGCAGTGATAGGTATCAAATTTCAAATTTATCACTGTAGTACTTTGTTCGAACAGGTACATTGTTATTATAAACTTATAAACTTTATAACAACAGGTGCATTGTTATAATTTATATAACCTTATATAGAAGTTTATATTTTGTTTAACGGGAACGTTATTGTTTGGTTTTGCAGTGATAGGTAGGTACTTTGCTTTAACAGGAATTTAACGATTCATCGTTGGTACTCATTTGATAGAAAAATGTTTTATTTCTATCACATTTGTAAACGGATTTGATCAACAACAGTTAATATATTTGAAATACCTCGCTTTTACACAAAGTTTACATTGCAAAAACCAGCCGCCGCGTGATAAGTACCTATTTCCCATTTTCCACGCCACGCAGCTGACCGTTGAATACAACTCTGTGCTTAGACCCAAATATCGACATAAACAACAATATATTAAATACATTTTTTTTATCATCCTAGTTATCGGTTCGATAAAAGTATAGTAGTAGAATAATCTATTTTTAAATTTGTAATATCCATGCTTGGAAATCTAATTCGCAGAAGACAGTTTTGTTTCTGTGGAAAGGTTTCTACCTACAGTTAAATCTCAATCGTAAAAAGTATGAGCTATCCGAATCATGCAGAATTAAAAATTGACAACAAACTCGATATGAGAATGAAGGTAGTAAGATAATCTACAAAACTGCATTTCAGCGATGCTCTCTCTCTTTTTCTCTTTATTTTGATTGGAATATCGACTGAGTTTACTTTAAATTATGTCATTGATGAGTCTCATTAAGTATTTTATGTTTTGTTGTTGACCAATTTCCGTAAACAGGTACTTGATTTGAGTGGTAATTTCACTTACTGCGCGTTTACTCGTCGCCACTGTGGCGTCCACTTGGACGTTTAGGGGTTATTAAATAATACTCCATTTGTAAACAGTAAGTTGGCACTCAAATAAACAGTAACCACAGACTGTACGTCTAGATTGCCCGCCTCGCGGATATCAACTGGCCACTGTTTAGCTGCGTGCTTATTTATTGTGTAAATACCACACCTAGGAAATTGAAATAACGTTTTACGTACGAAACCTTCATTGGATAAAGAATATATGCCAGTTCATGTGTACATTTTTATTGGCCCCGAGTTACAGAATACGTGTGCTGATCTCTAATGAAGATTTATTTGTTAATATGTAACGAGGAAATAACTCTAAAAAACTTCTGAAGGAACGTAGATTATAAGAAAGTGTTACTAACCTGAATGATCCTGTTAAAGTGCAGGCCGGAAGGACAATTTCTCAGCACCCGTTCACCCCACACACAATAGTAGAATAGGTTGCAATTCGTTTCATGTGGAAGTAACCAATGCTCGAAAACGTTGATCGGGCATCCATTTGGTCTGAAACCTGGAGTTGTAGTTGTTGGCTGTGGAGTGGTGGTAGTAGTTGTTGTTGGTGCTGGTGTCGTTGTTGTCGTTGTCGTTGTCGGCTCCGGAGTGGTGGTGGTCGTTGTAGGCACCGGGGTGGTAGTTGTTGTCGTGGTTGTAGGCTCTGGAGTCGTCGTGGTTGTTGTAGGCACCGGGGTGGTAGTTGTTGTCGTCGTTGTTGTGGTAGGTGCTGGTGTAGTTGTCGTCGTTGTCGTTGTGGTTGTCGTCGTCGTAGTTGCGTTTGTTGATGTCGGCGTGGTCGTGGTTGTTGTCGGTTCGGCGGTTGTTGTTGGCACGATTCTGTCTTCACAATCGACCAATTCAGGCCATTCACATCGCATATTTTTCAAACAGAACCACAGATTAGAAGGACATTCTCGTTCCACTGGCCTTCCAAATGTGCAGATATAAAACTTATTGCAGACGTCATGTCGTAACAGTTTTTCGATTGTCCAATCCTGTTCCTGTTCTGGTGGACACACATCATCAGGCCAAGACGAAGCTACTGTCGTGGCTATTAAGGCCAAAAACACTGTTAAAGCTGAAAAACAATATTTTTTATTGTATTAATAATATGTACATAATTAGCAGGCAAAAACTTTAAAAAAGATTAAACACTTTATAAACTTTAAACTATACATATTAACCCTAGAAAGATAACCTACGTCGAATCGACGTAGTCAATTTTGAAAAATCGATTTAACTCGTTACTATTTCAAGCAATTTCACTGGCTTTTTCCGCCAACTCTGTTGACCCTCGACACTTACAGAAGACACCAGCGGCTCTTACGTAAGTGCAACAGTTTCTTCAATATCTACCTACCGTACGTCGAAGTGACGTATGGTTATCTTTAGTGTGAGTTTTTTTTTACTTTTGTGAAAAATTATTTTGCTGTTTATTGGGATATTTCATGCATATTTTTTGTCTGTTTCTTTTATTTTTTGTTGGCCCATTACAAAACAACATAATACCGTCACGCACGCGAGTATATGATAAAGAAATGTATAGATTATTACAAGAACAAAGTGATCAAGAGCATCAGGGGTCTGATACCAAATTTAAAGGTAATCTTTTGGAAGATGAAGTTCAAATTGCTTTCGAGGACTGCGAAGTGAGTGCACCACCACCAGAAAACCCCATGGATAATGAAACCCCGGAAATTAGAGTCTACACATTCGATCAACTGTGCTCGACTATGTCTTGTAGTCGCAAAACAAACCGATAGCCCATGGCTATGGTTTACGCCTTACGGTATGCTGTATATAGCATTTATTATAAACGGGTACATTATTTTCTGTGATAATATATTATCCAAGAAAGAAAAACCTCATAGACGTAAAGATTTTACGAGCAATAGCTCGATGACCCCGTGGATGGAAAAAAGGTAGCAATTTCCCACTTTTCCGACGAATATAAAAGAAAAAATTGGAGTGATATTGACAAAACGCAAAGCTGAAGTTTCCAGAGAAGATGAAGGTCGAATGAAACGAAGGTTTTGTGCTTTTTGCCCCTCAGGAATCAGAAGACTGGCGAAGTCAATGTGCGATAGCTGCAAAATTTGGAATTCTTGGGGAGCACAAGTCGAGCGCTTGCACTAAGTGTCTCTGAGACTAAAATTCAAAAGTATTTGTATAAGCTAAGTCAAATTATTTTATCAAAAGTAAAAAAAAGTTGATTACAAGAAGTTTAATACACAATTGTAGGACTGGTGAATAGAATCCACAATGTTTAAGTTTTTTAGGGTTAGAAGAGACATGTTTTGTTATTCAAGATTTTGCTAGTAAAAGTAGACAAAAATCAATTACTTTTTTATTTATCATAAAGATAATAGAATATATTAAAGCTACAAATACAATAACATACATATTATAAAATATATAGCAGTATTATGTGCATCCAAATATATGCGTCGAAACGACGTATGGTTATCTTTAGTGTATGGCAAAATATGGTTATCTTTCTAGGGTTAACACTTTCACCGTGAAACGCATTATGCACTTGCACACTTATCATTTAAATCCTGACATAATCATGAACCTACCTTTCATGTCTGTTTTGAATTTTACAATAATGAACAATTATGTCTGGTAGTCATATTATATATGAGTGGCTTCAATTAATCAAGGAGTTTATCTTCGGAGTCTTGACTATTGAAAATAATATAATTATCAGTTTCCATATCTATAAGGATTAGACTTTAATTACAAGTAAGTACCTACATGCAGTTCGAGATTCCCTTAATTGTAAGTAATATAATATGCGACCAAAGGAATATCAAATTATCTTCTAATACATAAAATTCTCTCGCTTTTCTTTGTTACCAAACTCCTCCGAAACAGCTGGACCGATTATTATAAAATTTTCAGTGTATATTCTCTGGGTCTGAGAGCGGGTTTAGATAACAACCCGATAATATGAGAGAAAAAAAATTATAAGGCAAAACAACATTTGCCGGTTCAGCTAGTATTCTATAAAAAAGCATAAAACTTTTTATCATCTCGTATATACAAGTACATTACAAATTAAATGTATACCTAAATTTATAGGAATTATACCTAAGAGGTAAAAATGGACTTGAATAATATTATTCATTCATTTTTTTTTTTAAAGGAAGAACAATTTGCAAGTAGAGTAATATATTATTAAACTAGGTTTTTCAATAAATAGTTTACATTTTTAGTTGTTTTGTTATGAATAACGTTCGTACTAAACGTGGTAACCAGTGATCATATAATAACTAGATCCAAAATCGGATGATTTCATAGACATCTTCATTTCTTCTTTCCACTTGAGTTCTTCTTACACTAGTCAATTGGGTAAAGTACAACCGGCATTTCTGGGCCAATCACACACCTGAAAAGATAATAATGTTGTTGGATCAATTTGTTATTATTCCGTGTGTTCTTTACTAACTCCTTTATTTGATTAATTATTATTATCAATAGTTTGTGTAGAAATTATAGCAGGGGAGCCCACGATGCTAAATCGGTAGTTACTCGAGCGTTGTGAGAACCTAATGCTTTGGAAATATTAGGTGCTAAAATGAAAAAGAGGTTATATGAAGTTTGCTATTTCAGTGGCGGGAGAAGCTAATGCAGGTTTTCAAAAAATTAAAAAAAAATTGAAACTGGCAGATTAATTGCCAAATTATGGGGTCCAAAACAACAAGCACATCAAGATGAAGCGTTTTGTATAAAAAATTGACGCGCACGAGAAAATTTTTCAAAGTCACAATTTTTCTTTCACCCCTCTCTACTGAAATAGCATACATCATATAAACTGATTTTTTTAGCATCTAATATTGAAAATCCAATAAGTCCCCATGACGCTCGAGTACCTAACTACCAAAACCCCCCTCTTGGGTTTCCTACCATAATAATAAACAATCAATTACTTGATATTAGGTCATAAGGGTAACTGCATAGAGGTCCGCGAGCGACGACGTTTATAAATCTATGGGTAACTGTTTTAGTCCTCATATTTTGTAGCGGAGTGTATCCTAATAACGGCTTTACACAGATAGCTGAAACTTACGTATAATTTTGTCAAGTTAAGCAATAAATATATCTACTAACGAAAATAAATTGAAAAAAGGAACACTTTGACTTTTTTGTTGCATATAGTTTTAATTTATAAAGAGCCCCAATAATCCAAATACCAGTTTTCATGAATATATCTTGAAAAAATGAACTTTCACACATATTTTCACCCTTTATTAAATTATTAGTACTTACAGGAACATTCCTTGAAAATTTCATATTTTCTATTGTAATGTCTACGTTGTCTGACAGTCAGTCACACTGGAGAAAGCTTTTTATATTTATTAATCTATTGATTGATGTATCTTTGTAGTTAGTTGTACAAGGCAAGGTGTCCTATAGCTTGTCTAAAGTGATACTCAAGGCTCTCTTTGAAAACATACACTGCTTAAATATGAACCAATATCAAAATCGTATTAAAATTTAACACATTTACTAACCTGAATGACAGTGTTGAAGTACAAGCCAGCAGGGCAAGTCCGCAGCACCTTCTCGCCCCACACACAGTAGTAGAACAAAATGCAATCCGTTTCATGAGGAAGTAGCCAATGTATCAAAGGATTCACGGGGCATCCGTTTGGTCTGAAATCGGGAGTTGTTGGCTTCGGTGTGGTCGTGGTCGTGGGTTTGGGAGTCGTTGTTTTCGGTACTGGAGTAGTCGTGGTCGTTGTTGTTGACACCGGTGTAGTGGTAGTTGTGGTAGTTGTTGGTGCCTGTGTTTTCGTTGTGGTCGTTGTAGGTGTTGTTGTTGTCGGAGCCGGCGTGGTAGTAGTGGTTGTAGTTGTTGTTGTCGAAGCCGGCGTGGTTGTTGTGGTGGTTGTTGTCGGAGCCGGCGTCGTCGTTGTGGTCGTTGTTGTCGGTGCCGGCGTAGTTGTTATGGTCGTTGTCGTCGGTGCTGGTGTAGTTGTTGTGGACGTTGTTGTAGGTACTGGTGTTGTTGTTGTAGGTTCTGGTGTAGTTGTTGTCGGTGCTGGCGTAGTTGTTGTGGTTGTTGTCGTCGGTGCTGGTGTAGTTGTTGTGGACGTTGTTGTTGGTACTGGTGTAGTTGCTGTAGGTTGTGGTGTAGTTGTTGTCGGTGCCGGCGTATTTGTTGTGGTCGTTGGCGTCGGTGCTGGTGTAGTTGTTGTGGACGTCGTTGTAGGTACTGGTGTAGTTGTTGTAGGTTCTGGTGTAGTTGTTGTCGGTACCGGCGTAGTTGTTGTGGTTGTTGTCGTCGGTGCTGGTGTAGTTGTTTTAGGTCCTGGTGTAGTTGTTGTCGGTGCCGGCGTAGTTGTTGTAGTCATTGTCGTCGGTGCTGGTGTAGTTGTTGTGGACGTTGTTGTGGGTACTGGTGTAGTTGTTGTTGGAGCCGGCGTGGTAGATGTCGTGGTCGGAGCGGCGCCTATAGTAGTCGGCACATTCCTGCCTTTGCAGTCTACTAAATAAGGCCATTCGCATCTCCAGTTCTTCAAGCTGAACCACAGTCCATCAGGACAAGTATATTCAACTGGATATCCGTGGTCGCACATGTAAAACTTTTCGCAGTCTTCATGGCGCAAAAGCTTTTCAATGGTCCAGTCATTTGCCTGTTCCTTTGGACACGCTACGTCGGACCATGACGATCTGGCTATTATAGCCAAGAATACTGCGAAACCTGAAAGATTTAATGCTGATATTTGTAAAAAATAAAGAAATAATCATGCTGAGTTGTGAGAGCGTTATCTGTTTTCGGGCTACGCGAATACACAAGGTTAATCCAGATTTTAGAAATTGGATGAATTTGGTGAACTTCAAACTCTATCTTTCGTCCTATTCTGAAATTAAACAATTAATGAGTAGCAATGATTCACCCGTAACGTCCTAAACAATCATTATCATCTGAATTTCCCTCTAACTACTGAACAAGGTTGCAGGATGAGGCAGAAAGGCTGCCACACAGGTCTAGTGCGGGTGAGCAGGCTTTAAACACCTTTGGAACTATTATGGACAATTTTCAGGTATGCAGAACTGTCCGTAATAGTTTCAAAGTTGTGTGAATCCTTTGCCGTGCAGAACCTCACCTTGAATTCGTTGCCTCCAAACTACTAGATTCAAATGCCTGGCATTTGAATCACCGAATCTCTGAATAAAAGATACAGCTACGGCAATTTAAAAGCAAATTACTTGTCCAAATTCAGAGACAGGGTTATCCTGGTTCAACTTAAAATACTGCACTGTGTGGCACAACTCCTCAATCTGAACACATACCTTTCATGTTTCTTCTTGTTCTTGGAATAACTGGCAATATTATCTGGTAGCCAAATTACATATATCACGATTTATTAACTAAATTATCTTTGAAATCTTGATCTCGTCGTTGAAATCATAGTGTTCATATATTATCAATTTTAAATTAATTGAGATTATCAAATTGAAAACTACCAAAAAGCACTTCCTATAAAATATGTACTTAGAATGGGAAGAGTTGTAATGATATGAAGAGCATAGTATTATATTTTCACAATAACTTCTACGCAATCTTAATGACATTCATTATGTAAGCAGTAAGAGTAAATATTTTTATCATACAGAATTTTAAATTAGATATTATCTTGTGTTAATGCATGATAACACCGATTTCTTATTTTCTCTTTAAGAGGTAATAAAATAAAATGTTTACCAGCTGTGGCTAGAGTGAAGTTTGGATTGATACACAACTTACATTTCCAAAATACGCTGGATAACTGATCAATTTCTTAAGACATGAAGGTAGCTAAAAATACGAGGACCAAGCTTAGTTAGTAGTTGGTTTCTCTTGGCACCAAGTCTTACTGACAAATCTTTCTGCTGCTCCTTCTTCTGTCTGCTATCATTTTCCTCCTTTTCCAAATGTCTGCACTCCTGCACTTTTAGCAATAGATATGACACGGGAATTAGGGACTATGTAAAACTGCTAGTGTTGACTTAGTAGTTGGTTACTCTTGGCACCATGTCTTACTGACAAATCTTTCTGCTGCTCCTTCTTTTGTCTGTTCTCATTTTTCTTCTTTTCCAACTCTCTGCATTTCTGCACCCTTATACATAGGTATGATTTAGGAATTAGGGACGATGCAAAACTGCTTTCTGAACTTGGCAGTAGAGTCTCACATTTATTAATTGCCTGTAAGTTAGGCATGTGTGAAACAATAAATATTTTGATTTAGTTTTGATTGTTTTGGGAATGACATTTCCAAACGACAAATGGATCACGTGACTTATCAAAGGTAAACAAAGGTCTCATACTATTTTTGAATTTTGTTCCATAAGCGGCATCTACAGGGTCCTATGAAGATCATAGATAAATTATATGGGTAAGGCTGCTTGGTACTGAATCTCGTCTCCTGCTTTTCTTGTCTACACTGTTGTTATCAATGTTTTATCTATTTTTCGAACTGTACCATCAACATATGAACCCTTGTTTTCACTCGCGGCAAAAGATCTGAAGAATTGACTTTAGTTCCTCGGAAAATGGGACAGGCTTGACAGCCTTTGGTATGGGATAAGGGATTTCACGTGCGTATACAAGCTTGCGTCGTCTCATTTACTTGAAACTCAGCGTGTGGCTGACGCTGAATAGGCGCACTAATGAAAAGGTTTACTTTATAAAATTGCACACAATTCTTACGATCTCGTTCTCAGTGGCAGGGCTCGTTGAAACTGTCGTAAACATAGTTTTAACTCGAGGAATAGTTACATATGAAGAGTCAGTACTTAATATATAATTTACTGACTCTTCATAAGTGCCTGTAAGTTAAGCCTATGTGAAGTAAAGTTATTGAATTGAATTATATTCTGTTTATACCTACTAAATTGATTGCAAATTATAAGGAATGCAGGTAATGGGAATCAAGCAAAATTGAATTTGTATTCATTCATTTATTTTTTTAAAGGAAAACAATTCGTAAATTTTATCAATAAATAAGTTCTTAATTCCTTGTTTAAAGTGTCATAATTTTAACGATTCAAAATCAATGGACTTGAAACACAAGACACCTCCAGCGTCTCTTACCACTTGAGCAGCTACTAGTAATGTCTGTTTGGTAAGGTACAACCGGCATCTCGGGGCCAATCACATACCTGCGGCAAAGATAATAGATACGTCTATAATTATTACTCTATGCCCGAAGAGATATAATTAGATTGTTAAAACTTCATCAAAAACAACGGCAATTTCACAAAAATATTCCTTACGAATATTGAAAAACCGTTTATTATTCAGGGCCTTAATAATAAAATCAAAGTTTGGAATAACACCTAAGAAAACTCCATTTTACGAGTATATTTTCATGTGTGGTTTCACACACTTTCACCCTAGATTTTCGGAGATTTTCTGACGAGATTTTCGTCATGAAAAAAAACCATTTTCTATCCCCTTCAGGCGCTTCAAACGGAACTTCAATGAATCAAAATGAATCTCTGTACAAAACTTCAGCTTTCTAAAGTATTCCTAGTGTTAGGAACTATTTGTAGCACATTTTACTAACCTGGATGGCAGTGTTGAAGTGCAAGCCAGCAGGACAGGTCCGTAGCACCTTCTCGCCCCACACACAGTAGTAGAACAAAATACAGTCTGTTTCATGAGGAAGCAGCCAATGTATGAAAAGATCCACGGGACAACCGTTCGGTCTGAAATCGGGAATACTTGTTGTCGGCACCGGGGTTGTGGACGTCGTGGTGGTTGTGGTGGTTGTCGGCCTCGGCGTAGTCGTGGTCGTCGTAGTAGGAGTCGTTGTAGTCGGCGCCGGAGTAGTCGTGGTGGTCGTTGTAGGAGTCGTTGTAGTCGGCGCGGGAGTAGTCGTGGTTGTTGTTGTGGGAGTCGTTGTTGTTGGCGCCGGTGTAGTGGTCGTTGTGGTGGTGGTGGTCGTTGTCGGCGCCGGGGTTGTCGTAGTGGTCGTTGTAGGAGTGGTTGTTGTCGGCGCTGGCGTGGTTGTAGTAGTCGTTGTTGTCGTCGGAGCCGGCGTGGTAGTTGTGGTTGTCGTTGTTGTCGGTGCCGGCGTGGTTGTTGTGGTAGTTGTTGTCGGTGCTGGTGTAGTCGTTGTGGTCGTTGTCGTCGGAGCCGGCGTGGTAGACGTTGTTGTCGGGGCGGCGGCTGTAGTAGTCGGCACGTTTCTGTCTACGCAGTCTACCAAATAAGGCCATTCACATCTCATATTATCCAAGCAGAACCACAGTCCATCAGGACAAGTATATTCAACTGGATATCCGTGTCTGCACATGTAGAACTTTTCGCAATCATCGTGGCGCAAAAGTTTTTCTATGGTCCAGTCTTCTTCCTGTTCCTTCGGACACACCTCATCATACCATGATGATGCTGCTACTGTCGCTATTACAGCCAAAAATACTGTGAAACCTGAAATATTGTTATTTCTTAAATAAAAAAACTGTAAAAATAATAATGAGATTTATTTAGAATTAATAAAGCTGCTGATCCAAAACACTTTTGTTCTTTGAATATCCCTATCCCAGGCTAGACAAGCTCGTGAACCCAATATAATAGGTAAACCTAAGTAGCCGCATGGGCGTAACCGCTAAACTATCCATTATAGTGACACATAGAAAAAACTTTTTAACAAAAATTAACTGCCGAAAAAACTGAAAAACAAGAAATAATAAAACGTCTTTAACTAATGTAAGTAGGTATACCTAAGAGTCGGCGCTAAACAATCATTGAAAGGTAATATTGTGATCTTTGTTCATTGATTGTTTGGCGCCGGTTAAAAAAGGCCACCATGAAATTTTATTATGTACAATTTTATTTTTCATGGATGTACCTACACTGTACCCGCCGGCAATTTTTTTTGGTAAAAATGTAACCCTTGGTGCGACTTCATCCTCCCGTCCGTCTTTCTGTCTGTCACACTCGATTATTTCAGTAACTATTTCATAGCGACATAAAATGTAATAGTTATTCAAAATGGTGGTCCAATGTCCATTACAAGAAAAAAATTAAAAAGGGGAGGAAATCTAGAGGATGAAATAAAGGGAAATTCCCACTGAATCAATTATTATCAAAATGAATTATACCTATATATTATAATTTTTAAATATTATAATATAATTAATTTAATTGTTCAAATTACAATTGATTTTATTTTTTATTATTAAAATTTCTATTGCGTGTATCGGTTACAAATATATTTTACAGACAAATTGAAACCAACTCTCAAACTAGTTCAATCAACTTTTTTTATATGAACGGTTAACCTCTGCACACAAAAAAGTTAGTTTTGCAGTTCATTACAAATTAAGTGATTCATAAATCAACTTTTTACTCCTTTCGTAGTATGGAAGTTTCAATGCGCAAATCTGCCTTGTCTAAATTTTTTACTAAGATTAGTGACTAGGAAATTAACGTTCATCTTGTATGATTTTTTATGAACAGAAGTTGTAGATAGGAATAGGTACAGCCAGAGAGCATTTTAGCCCCTTTATAGCCAGGTACATATCCTACGTATTAGTCCAAAATGCGGGGACTGGTGAGGGTAATCCTGGTCAAAGTCAACCGAACACTTCACTGGCACACAATTTTTTCACTTTTCATACTACATAGTATAACTTCGAACACCTACCTTTCATGTCCGTTAGGAATTACGATTTTTGGTGTAACTGACAATGTTATCTGGTAGCCAAATTATATATAGCCTATAACGATTCAATTAATCAAAAAACTTAATATCTGAAATCTTGATCTTATAGTAATATGTTCGTGTTCTTATAATATCAATTTTTAATCAAAGCAGATTATTTGTAAAATTGCAAACTATACAAAAACACTTTAATGTACAAATTTTATAATAGATCTAATGATAACATGCCAATATAGAACATAGGTATCTAATAGTTACGAGTACCTATATATTTTTTCAATAACTATTGAAAAATCTAAATGTATGCAAAATCTACTGGGGTAAAATGTTACAGCAATTGCAAATAAGTAATTTTCATTAGCCGCTAACGTTTCGGTTTTTACCAATCCCGCATTATTATTATTCTTGAATCAAATCGCCTTTGTGTGATTTTCGATAACTGGCTTAGTTTTTTTTAATAAGTAGATAAAACGTAGTTTTCCTATTATATTATTCCGCAACGCTGCATCATCATCATCAGCTGCTTCGCACCCACTAACGTGTCCATAAGAGTGAGAAGAACAAAAAATAAACTCACAGCACATCGACTTAAGTTCTATAGATGTTTCCACGTTTCATTCATAACTTTTCAAATTTCTTATTCCTATCAAATCATGCTAGTGCAAAAATAATATTTTTTCCTGCTTTTATTATACACAAAGTAGAAAATAATAGTTATAAATTACAAAACCAAATTACTATTAAACGTTGTTAGGTACGTATACATTAGACATCACGCGGTCGCAATATATAGGTCAGGGAAGCTTTTCCTTGGCAAGGGGAGATATCTACAGGCGCCTGCATGGCGGGAGCCTGGGCGCCCCATGCGCTGAGCACTGTTGAGTCTGCCCAAAGCGAGCGCGATCGCCGCCCGCCTTACATTCCTCTCCTCTGCGTATATATCCGGAAGCGCCCGTTCTTCGCTAAAAGTTCAAACATGTTTTTCCATATCAAACAACATTTGATCCTTATCATATTTTGTGAAATCGCTACAAACGTACAAGCGACCGTTAAAAGCCATTCCGTTGATAGTATCAAGAAGTCCCTCGAAGAACATCAAGGGCATTTATTAGTGAACAAGAGCAAAACGAATAGTGTGCCATTGAAAATCGCAAATGTCTCGCAAATTGGATATGATCCCCCGAAGAAGAAAAAGAAAAATGATACGTTCAAACCGATTACGCTGCATTTGTGAGTAACCCATTTGGAATCTCTATATATTATAGTTCTAGCTCGCACACCTGTTTTTTGGTTTTTCACAATCACACACAAATATACAAACACGCAAACTTTCACCTTTACAATTTTATAGTGTGAACAAAATCAACCATTACGTGAATCAACCATAGTTTAGTTTAAACTCTGAACATTTTGACCAATTTTATGATCTATTATATATTTTGTGCATAAGTAGTAGGTAGCCTCTTGAGTAGACAGCAAATAATAACATCCTTCGAATCAGCTGGTTTGGAAAAAATATTAAAATTAGTTTTTTATCCGTACCTACTTACACAACTATTGCGATCTATTTGATTGGTCTATTTGCGTCTATTTGCAAATAATTGAAAAAAGTTTAGTAATTATTTTGCATATTTTCTTAACCAAACTAAAACTAAAACCTAAACAGAACCAAATTTTCATCGTAGAATTCAAGAGTGGGCCAAAGAAATATCAAACATACTATACGAAAACGAGAATTTAACGGTACGACGAGATGTTCTTCTGAAAGGGTTTACTGATGTAAAGATTGAAACACGCAACGGAACAGCAATAGTGGAGAAGGCTGCAAGAGCTCTGGAAGAACTGCTGGAGAGGCGAGGTCGGGCCGCTGAAGCGATCATGAGGAAGGCAGAGGAGTTGGCTACTAATAACTTCCTGAAGAAAGAAGAGCCGCCTTCTTCCTATACGTATACTAAAAGTATTGTAAGTAGATGTAAGAACATCCCAATTGAAATTGTCTGAACTCTTTCAATACCTTGGGAACTAGCCTCTTTCTGGAAAAGGAACCAAGTAACCAATAATTATGTAAATTATTATCACACTATAGTAAATAAATAAATAGTCCTTTATTCAGATCCACTTTAAACAAAAATACATAGTTAAACTTATTATTAAAACTAATTCTACTCCAGTATTTGACTCTATTTTAATATTTTGAAGATCTGTTTGCCAGTCGGCAAAGGCATCCTCCAACCTTTTCCATTTATGTCTATCTTAAGCCACTCTGTTCCACATCACTCCTGCTACTTGTCTGATGTCGTCATGCCACCTTTTCGGTTGTCTACCTCTTTTTCTTTTGCCTACCCTAGGGTACCATCGTGTCATAATTTTGCTCCATTTGTCTTGTCTCTTATTATGTGACCAGCCCATCTCCATTTGAGTCTTTTGATAATTATACCTTTAGGTGTGGGAGATTACTTATGTAACAAGACAGCTGATTGCAAATCACAAAATAATTTAAAATCCGAAATACCTCTGAAAAAATCCTAAATACCCCTGAAAAACAAACTGTAAACCTATTACATTCTAAGTATCATTTAAATATGTTTTCTGTACGGTACTGAAGGTCCGTTCAGTAAGTAGGTAGAGTCAAATTTGATACTTTTAGCAAAAAAGTAAAGAACTCTTAAGTCTATATACTCTCACTAAAAGAATATAATTTTGTAGCAAATAGACGAGCAGAAGGAACTAAAACCCCCGGAGGAGACGCCGGACGAGAAGGGCAAGGAGTGGGACATGCTCGAGAACTGCACCAACCGGCAACGGGTGGTGCTGACTAGCAGCAAGCACTTCGACGCCAAGGTGTCCCTGGAGCAGACCAGCGTGCACGTCGCCGCGGAGGTGTTCGAGTGCGGTGAGTGACAATAACAAACATATTTCAGTTAGGACGGAAGGGCAAGGAGTGAGACATGCCCGAGAACTGCACCAACCGGCAAAGGGTGGTGCTGTCTAGCAGCAAGCACTTCGACGCCAAGGTGTCCCTGGAGCAGACTAGTGTGCACGTCGCCGCTGAGGTGTTCGAGTGCGGTGAGTGACAATAACAAACATATTTCAGTTAGGACGGAAGGGCAAGGAGTGAGACATGCCCGAGAACTGCACCAACCGGCAAAGGGTGGTGCTGTCTAGCAGCAAGCACTTCGACGCCAAGGTGTCCCTGGAGCAGACCAGTGTGCACGTCGCCGCTGAGGTGTTCGAGTGCGGTGAGTGACAACAACAAATATATTTCAGTTAGGGTTGCCAGCCCGCAAAATCTAATAGCCGGAAAGCCAGCAGTTTAGTCGGACATTTGGGTACAATACATCATTGAGGATTTTGTCTCATTATTTGTGGTATCTGTGTATACATAACACAGGTACCACAAAAAAGTGTACATACAATCAAGCTTTTTTTTATTATTACCATAAATCTTGTTCGGCCACGCTCGGCGCTCGCTCGTTTGCAAAATTTAACAAGCCTGACATCATTAGGACGTGTTTTATTTTGGCCAGACATGCAATCAAAAAGCCTAACTACTTATGTCCGGCTTTATCCGGAAGCCTGGCAACGCTATTTCAGCAAATAGCTAAAGCAACGTGTCCTAGACAATTAGAAAAGAGGGAGAAATGGAATATGGTTCCAAACCGGCACCAGTTAGTGCCGTTGGCGAGTTAATAACAATGTGTCTTTGGAGAGAACCAGCGTACTTGTCGCCGTTGCGCTGTACGGAATTTCGGATGCGAATAATTCCATATTTTCGCATGCAATACAATAATAAATTTCAGAATTTTAAGACCGGCTTATGACGATTAAAAGGCTTGTACGGCATGCTTGACCACTGCACCAACTGCAATAGCAGAGCTGCAACAATTTCGACGCCAATGTCTTTACTCTGGAGCAGACTATCGTCAACGATCGTCCTCATTTTCTGTCTATTTTCCCAATATTGCTCCTCCCTACCTCGAGCTTAGATTTACCGTATTCATTTTAAGGGTTGACCAATTGACACAATATCAACTTGGATAAACTTCGATGAAAATCCCAAAAAAGTGTCCGCTAGTGGTTTTTTCTTTTGGGAATCAGGATTGAATCTTTTATTCTTAAAGATAGAAGGAAAAAAAGATATTAACGTTGCTCTAGATAATATCTACCTTGGCGTTGTTTGGATATCACGCGGCTTGATTGGGATTGGGATTTTGGGGAAAGTCGAGAATTTTTTAACATGTTCTCATAAGATCTATCAATCTGCAATTGACTCGGTACTGCGGTCTACAGTTAGGTCCTCATTATAAGTAGATAGGCATATGTAAGCTTGTTCTATTTATGGAATAGTAAGTGCTTCGTTCGTATAAGTGTGTCTATACAACAGAGCATCGCCACGGCAACGCAGAGGTATTTGAATGCAGTGAGAAACAAACAATTCTTACGATTTACGTCCTACCTAGCAACTCGTACAGACAGGAAAATAAATACCACCCTCCTTGTAAATAACCAGCTTTTCCCCATAACTTCTGCTTGGAAATGCGAGTAGGTATGTATATTCTGGTATGTTAAAAAATGTATCAACAGTTTTAATTTACCCGTGAATACTTAATCAAATCTTAAGTTTTCGGAAAAAAATGATCGCGGAGCTTTTAAAGTTTTTTATTTGGTGACTGTACCCGCTGTACGTGTGCATGCTTGTGTTTACACGTGTATTTTTGTATATCTTGCCATCATTCTCAAATTTAGACTAGGTACTTTCCTGACAGAAATATGTAGGTACTCTATACAAGCGTCTGTAGTCCGAATATAATTAAGTACTTCTCAATAATAATTATGGCCAACATTGTAATATTAGAGAATTTTTTGTAGCCGGGTCCTAGTCTAAAACATGCTAAATTGTTTGGCATAACGATGTGTAACGATCTATGTATTTACGTCATTTTAACTTTACACGATTTGTAACATTTGCCAGATATCAGAAAGTAGACATCTATTTTTACTCGTCCTAGACTTATAAATAATCAATTATTTCATTTTACAGCTGTGTGTTTGTGAAGTCTGCCAATCTGCACTTAACCGCCATGATGGGTTCTGACTTAACGTTTCATGTTCTAAAAGAAGGCCTATGCCCACCGATTAGTAACCTCAGGATATGGGCATCCGAACAACTTACGTACTTAACTACTTACATATACCTTTTTCGTACAAGCAAACCGTAGCGCCAACTGTCAATATTCTATAGGTGGACGCTGAGCGAACTACAGTGTGGCCTTACTGTTTGTATTATTGGCACCGATAAACTGGCGACATTTTTTTGCGCTGTCCGCCTTGTCCAGGGTAGATGTCAAGTCCTATCTCACAATTGGTCTAGCAATAACATACCTACTGATGATCGTCGACTGCGGTCGTGCAAATAGTCTTTGATTAAAAAATCCAATAATTGCAGATCCTCGCGTGGTGAAACACATTTATTGGACTGAAGGGCTAGTAAGCACGTTCCGGGATAACTACGCGAAGGACGCGACTCTAGACTTACAGTACATGTGCAGTGCGAAGGGTTTTTTACGCCACTATCCTGGTACGTCATGGTCAATTAAATTTTAAAGAGTAGGCTCACTATCTTCTTTGAATTTTATCAGTTGCTTGTTGAGCTGGGATTCAAGGTTCAGACTGAGAACGCTGCGTCTCGGTCGGTAGCAAAACATCGACACACTACTGTTACACACTACGACTCACCTACTTTAGTTGATTCGCCAATATTAAGTTATTATTCTTGTGTTACATTCATCCATTCACTAGCGAATTTTGGCTGTAAAATGATATCCATGATTAATAATTTCAGCTGCATTATGGCCCAGTCTGTATAAGTTGAAAGTTAGCGGTGAAGAGGTGTATGACTGCCGACTGCGGCCGTGGTACGTGAGCGCAGGCGGCGCGCCGCGCGACGTGCTCATTCTTATCGACGCGTCCGGCTCCATGAGCAACTCCTCCAACCGCGTGGTGGCCGAGAAGTTCACACTGGCGCTGCTAAGCGCGCTCACGGACGACGACCAAGTCAACGTGGTGCGCTTCAACGTCAAGATACACTCGTCCGTCCCGTGCTTCAACGAGAAGCTTGTGCCGGTAAGCGCTACGACGATCAGCTCCTCACGTGGTACAGCTTCACCGTACCAACGCGCCGGCTTCATGACCAACTCCTGCAAGGGCGTGGTGGCCGAGAACCTCACACTGGCGCTGCTGAGCGCGCTCACGGACGACGACCAAGTCAACGTGGTGCACGTCAACGTCAAGATACACTCGTCCGTCCCGTGCTTCAACGAGAAGCTTGTGCCGGTAAGCGCTACGACGATCAGCTCCTCACGTGGTACAGCTTCACCGTACCAACGCGCCGGCTTCATGACCAACTCCTGCAAGAGCGTGGTGGCCGAGAACCTCACACTGGCGCTGCTGAGCGCGCTCACGGACGACGACCAAGTCAACGTGGTGCGCTTCAACTTCAAGATACACTCGTCCGTCCCGTGCTTCAACGAGAAGCTTGTGCCGGTAAGCGCTACGACGATCAGCTCCTCACGTGGTACAGCTTCACCGTACCAACGCGCCGGCTTCATGACCAACTCCTGCAAGGGCGTGGTGGCCGAGAAGCTCACACTGGCGCTGCTGAGCGCACTCACGGACGACGACCAAGTCAACGTGGTGCGCTTCAACTTCAAGATACACTCGTCCGTACCGTGCTTCAACGAGAAGCTTGTGCCGGTAAGATTTACTGTTGGGAAATCTTATGACGTTTTTCGACTATTTTCTGTCAAGTCATTTCTGAAGTCGTCTCGAGCTCATCGCACATTGATGATTGACTGATTGCTGGGTTTTTTATACGAGAAACATTTGTTTTCGTTCTAGGTGGGGGTGCCACTGTGCCCATTATATTTTTCAATATTAACTTACTTCTCTGATCTATGTTTAACTTAATTTTAGGTCAACATGTAGTTATCACCATTCATATGCGACAAATATCATATTGACGTTTTACAAGAGCCTGTACGTTAGGCCTACGTGAAATAAAGATATTTTGAATTTGAATATGGATGTACTATTTTTGGATTATTATTGTATACTGTTTCATCGGTATCAATTACGATTTAAATCACCAGTCACTAGCAGATTCAAAAGATAGGGTTGTCAAAATAATGGGCACATTATCTTGGTGTTCTAACATATCTATACCGGGAATTTACATTTCCAGATAGAGATCTACATTTCTTCGGCGTCTTTATTCTCAAAATAAATTAAGTTTATACATAGGCTAAGGGTCGTTGAGACTATTTGGCCATTGACATCCAACTTAGATAGAAGAGCATTGTGATGTATCTATAATGTATATAAAATATTATAACAATGTAAATATCAACTATACCTACGTGATATAGATACCGTATAATGCTACAATCTTGATACTTACAAGGCGTGAAAGTTATATGTTATTTATAAATCACGCTTACAAGTTTTGAAATAAAATATTGAACATTATCAAAGAAACATTTAACGCAATTTCCAGGGACGTTTCCATTTCAGGCATGCGTTCACGAACTTTTTACATAATATGGTAATTTTTTTTGTCATGGGTTAACATAGATCACTTTGTAGTAGGTATCGATATAAACAGAAATGTTTAATTTCATTAAGAAAATCAGTGTCGGGGTCAGCGACTACATTAAGTAGGTGCAGCTTTTAGATATGATTGTATCATTTCCTGCAAAAAGTGATCGATCTTATATCTATCGAATATTTGATAATTTGATTGGAAAATTCGACTCTTTTATCTTTTCACATTAGCCATATCTCATTGTGAAGCGAGTGACTGTATATAGCTACTATACTGGCGAGTAAATTAAATCTAAGATATGCCTTGGTATGAAACGTATACCTGCGTGCAGTATGCTCGTAAGCATGAGTATTGAATAGGTACAGAGAGGGCACTACCCGCGAACACTCTGCGCGTATCTAAACAACGACGCTTATAAAAGGCCATTCTTTGCAAAAACTACAAAACATATTTCAAAAAAAAACTTGTGAGGTGTCAAGGGACACCCGGATGGAACGAAGTATATCTTATAAGAGAGAGAGAGAGACAGAAAGAGGAACATGCGCACGCCGCACGGCTTACAATAGCTTACTATAGCAAAGTGTCGTTACAACTTTTCGTATGAATTTTTTCCGTCTAGCCCCCTTTCACAACGCGTGATAAGGGAATTCGTTCCAAAAGAAGATTATACATCATAATTCCCACCCCCACAAATATATATATGTGAACGTCAGTTTGTTGGTTGGTTTGTCCATCAATCACGCCACAACAAAGCAATGGATCAACATTTAAATTGGTGGATTATAAATCATAATTCCCACCCCCAGTAATATATAAATGTGAACGTAAGTTTGTTGGTTGGTTTGTCCGTCAATCACGCCACAACGAAGCAACGAATCAATGTGATTGTTGCACAGACATAGCTGAAAGCGCGGAGAGTGACATAGAACCTGATACTTTCATCCCGGGAAAATCAAATTCCTACGGGATTTGTGGAAACCCGAATTTCACGCGAATGGAGCCGCGGGCAACAGCTAGTTGCATTTATTATGTACAAGAGTCTTTAAACACTGAGATATTGAAAATATGCTCAAGGCATTTTCTAAGCAAGCGCGCTCCATCCTAGACCTCATCATTTCTTCATCAGACATGATTGTAATCAAGCGTAAGCCTATCAATTATAAAAAAAGTTTCAGACTGGTTTAGGTACAGTAATCACCAAATCAGTGTACAAAATATCTTTTATGGAAAAGTATTTGCATAAAATGTAACATATTGTGCAAATACGTTAGATGTATGTTATGAAACCAGCTACCAGCAACAGTGTTCCCTCAAAACTATAACATGGGGTTATAAACAAAAAAGGGTCTGATAAACAAATTTCTTAAGAGCCGCAACGCATTTGCAGTCCCTCTGGTACTGCAAATGCGTTGCGGCGTTGCTGGCGTTGAGTATAAAAAGAAGATGTTAGAGTTATGAATTTTTCGAAATTATGATAGATGTCCCGCACACGGCTCGTAAGCGTAAGCGTAGCGTCAGCGTATCGTTATCACGCTAAGCATAACAAAATGACAATTACGGCTCCTACGCTCCTGCGCTCAGAATACGGAATACCCATTCTGAGCTCCTACGATACGCTGCAGCACCTCACCGTCTATGGACATGATTGAACATGTTCGTGCTCGTACTGCTCTCGTCGTACGCGCGGATGACGCTACGCCTTATACGTTTACGAGCCGTTTGCGAGGGGGGGGTAACTCAATTCACAGGCCAACCACGTGAACTCCGGGGCTCTGATGTCCATGCTCCAATATGAGGTGACAAAGAACGAGTCGTTGATAGCCGAGACGCTGGAGTACGCGGTGCAGCTGCTGATGGAGCACCGCCTGGACCCCGCGCGGCGGCCCTCGTGCCAGCAGGCGATCATCATGCTCACGGACAGCCTGTACGAGAACTTCACCGACCTGATGCGCAGCTTGGATCCAGAGGGCAGCATAAGGTACTTACGCAAACTGACATTTTAGTTGACAGATCAGACAATACGAGGTGTGGGTTAATTCGTATAGTGTGCCAGCAGCTTACCTGTTTACTTGATCCTAGAAACACATTAATGGAGATAAGAAGATCAAGTTACTAATTTTATTTTCAATATAAAACTTATTATTAAATGGTTAAAACTTATTAAACTTATTAAACTTATTAAACTTCTGGTGACAGAAGGGCTGGCTCATTTTTTGCGCAACGTATCAGCCTAGCTGTTCAACGCGGAAATGCAACCAGTATTCTTGCCACCATTCCACGCGGGCAAGACTTATATAGTAATTAGAATAAGCTAGTGATAAGTTTTGTGATAAGTGATAACTTACAATAACAAAAAAAAAATTAATTTAGAAAAAAATTTTGCAATCCTAACCGTGATGGCAACAAAGCGTAATACACATCATTAATCCCAGTTCATTCATTTTGAATGAGCTGTTTTTAGGGATGTCACTTAAAATTTAAAATACATTCTTCAACTCCCTGTATAGTTCCCGCAGAATATGAGCTAGACATTTTGTGATATCTATACATCGTCCCTTGCGCTTTCGGCTAATTATGGCAAGTAACCTGCACGTTGTAGATCAATCAGCCGGCATATGCAATACACGTCGTTTCTAATAAACAAAGAATCATCGAAATCAGTTTGCGTGATATTGAGTTAAGGTATACACATGCTTATAAAAAGCATGTGCGTTTGAGCATGCTCAAAATGATTTGCATGCGGAATAAGCATGCTCATTACTAGCAGACATTTTTTACACATATTAGTTACAGTAGCAAATGTGCTAATACCTACCACGTGCTAGTACTTTAAAAAATTAAGTATTCGTACATTTGTTGCGCACATAATTATTTAACGCAAGATTAAATGGTTTTCTCATGGATGCCAACGTCAGAACTGAACCAAAAATCATCAAAATCAGTTCACCCAGTCGAAAGATTTTTTTTTTATTAGAAACTGAGTTACGTAGCGTAGTACGTAGCACTGCAGGCTTCGTAGGCGATCACCTACAAAGTACGTAGCAGTAGTAGGTAGCACTGGCTTCGTAGGCGAAGCCCTACAGAGTACGTAGCACTGGCTTCGTAGGCGAACCCCTACAGAGTACGTAGCACTGGCTTCATAGGCGAACCCCTACAGAGCACATAGCACAGTTCGTAGGCGGCCCCTGCAGAGTTCGTAGAACTACTTATACAGGTTTTTTACGAACTTCTAGTCGACTTGCATCACACAAACCGCATGTTAACGACTGTCCATAGATGGGGAGACTGAGCCCATAGGGACAAGGAGCGAGAGGCAACAACTTGTAGGGAGTCAAGAAGGCGCCCCGGGAACACGCCAAGAGCAAGTACCGAACGGGCGCCCTCCCGCGTTTCGGCCCCCATAACCGCGAGGTTGATTGGGCCATGGGTGGTGGAGGGTTGACTGTCCATAGATGGTGATGGCTGTAAATGTATGGAGGAATCCGATTCGTTTGTGCGATGCGAGTCGACTCGAAATTTAAAAAAAACTTGTGCTAATCCCGCAGGCTTCGTTGGCACCCAGAGTAAACAGTTATGAACTTGTTATAGACTCTTCGTGCTGTGGCTGCACGATCGATTCGGTTTGCGGGACAACACGCGCCTACTAGGCGAGTCCATGAGCTGCGACAGAGACGGCTACTTCGCCGAGATGGTGACCCACGCTGACGTCACCCAGCAGGTGATGAATATCCTGCGAGTGATGGAGCGACCCCTGGTGGCGCAGCGCAAGCATCGCCTGCGCGTGTACGGCGATGTCTACGCCAATGTTGAGGTACAGCAAATTGGAATTGGATTACCATTACCATTTAGGGGATTTATTGAATTTATTTTTGTCTTTCTCACTCTCACGGATACGTTGGTAGGTGCGATATGCAGCGTCGTGGAAGAATTTTAAAGAAGAAAGACCCAAAGTACATGACGTTTAAATTTGAAAGTAATTGTCTTTATAGTTTTTACGTAAAACTTCATTCAAAATCACTTAAATACGGCTTGTACGCCGTTAAATACGTGCAGTATACCGCAGGCAAAGTATACCTTCGAAGTGATGACCAGATGGTTCAGCAGCCATAATATGTGTCCCATTTATGCGTTAAGATTGCTTTGCTTTCGGAAGAAATTAAAAAATATATATGAGAATGCGTGAACACGTGACCAATTTAGCGATCATTTCATACATTTTTGAGTTTGGTCCCATTGCTATCGTTCTAGCGTTTCCCGAAATGCCATATGAGATGCAGCTCTCATTTATTTTTACCTTTAATTCGGCGCGTTTTATTCAAAATTGAAATGTCTTAACACATAATGAATTAAAATAATTTGATGACTCATTAATAATTGTAAAATTGTGATCAATTTAGCGATCGAATACATTTTTTTTAAGTTCGTTCTATTTGAGCAATCGTCTGGTTCCTGCGACAATCGCAAACATGTTTATAAATGAGGGTGTCAAAAGTGGCTCAAAATGTTTCGTGTAATATTACACACGGTGCTGCTCGCCAGTTCTGTACTTGAACTTGGCTTGAGACGCTGTCGCGTGTCTAGATGGCTACAGCCACGGCTAGCTCCCATTTACTTCATGATGATGATGAAACTACACCTGTGTGTTTTGAAAGTACTAAGAGACAGCTGGTAAATGTTGGGTTATAGGACCCGCGTCGCAGCGAGTACTACTGGCAGCTGAAGGAGAACGTGGAGCAAGTGTTCCGCTACAGCGAGCTGCGCAAAAACAAGGATCAGTTCCTGGCCACCGCGCGCCAGGGAGACTATCTGCACATGGCCAAACTGGTAACTCTTCTTCTTCTCTTGGCTCTCATTTCTGGGACTTTTCCGCGATTTTTTTTATTTATTTTATAAACAATACAATTGTCTCACAAGCTAAGTCTCAGCTAGTGCATAGCAAAAACCATTGTCGATTTTTCTATGCACTGCCGTACACCCTTATTCTCTAACCCAATATTTTATTATCCTATACAATATCTCACGGTCTTTAATTTTATGTAACAAAATATTTTCTTTTCCAGGAAAAGTATGGCCAGTATTATGAAGGTGAAGACGTGAATTACAGATTACAAATCAGCGTTTCAGTTCCAGTCTTCGAAAGTACGACGATCGAAGTAAGTCAAACATCATTCTAACGATGTATCCTACGAGTATGTACCTACTTGAATAAATTACGGTGACCTATGTGAATATGTTTAACATACTCATATTAGGCTCGGTTTCCACCAAAGCGGAGCGGAGCGGAGCTGTGTTTTAGTTAACCAATCAGATTTCGTCATATTTACACATCCAACACTGAGGGGATAGGAGATGTTGAAATTACGAAATCTGATTGGTTACTCAAACACAACTCCGCTTCGGTGGAAACCGGGCCTTATACTCTATGCACTGATAAGAAAACTCAGGACATGGGCATCCGGACGATTTACCTTTTTCGTACAAGCAAACAGAAGCGCCATCTGTCAATATTCTACAGGCGGCTGCTCAGAACTACAGCGTGGCTTACTGTTGGTGGTAAAACAAGCATTTTTGGCACCGATAAACTGGCAACATTTTTTCGCGCCGTCCGCCCTGTCCAGGGTATATGTCCATTACTCTATGTAACATACTCTAATTCCATTCAAAGAACTTAATTCAAAATAAATAATATAACGTAGAAACTACAAAGACGTTTTACAGTACGCCTAATTTTCCGAGAATTTTACACAATTATTATTTTGCTAATTCAATCGCTTTTAAACTATATAGTCGCAGATGTTATTAATTTTTCGTTGAAAAGCACTTCAAACAAGCAATTTTGTTTAGACGCCGAATTAGCGAATGTTTAGAATTACTGCTATAACCACAGAATACCTAGTACTTAGGTACCTTTTATAATATGACTCGTACTGACTGTTATTCAAGAACCTCATACTAGAGGCTATTAATACTATTTTTATGGAAATGTTATTTAACGGATTGAGAGGCTAATTTAGTCTCTATGTGCATATATGTAATACTGCCTACTGTGCATAACATGCCCACATGGATATTTTAGTATTTGTGTACGCAGTAATGTATTTATGCCTTTAATCTGATAGATAAATCTTCATCACTTAATCCTCACCTGAAAATGAAAGAGGTATTTCGCGAAAATACGGTAATCCGTAGTTTACAGGAAGAACTGACTAATAAAAACCAAAATACTTTGATATTGTAATTGATCGTATTTTTTATTTCTTTTTCAGAATATCACAATTACATTAGATGAGGTAAGTTACAAAAAAGACTTGTACTTACTTACTTTACGATTTAAAAACCAATACATTGAGGTGATGGCATTGTAAATAGTACTTCTAACTAGAATTAAGAGACAGCAAATACAACATCAGGCATTGTCTTTCCTGCCACTTACAACCCGGGTGCCTTCAAATCAAGAGTGAATAGGCATCTTCTAGGCAAGCGCGTTCCACTTTAGACTGTATCATCACTTTTTATCAGGTGTGATCACAGTCAAGCGCTAGCCTATATAGTATAAAAAAATTGGTTGTCTGTGAAGTCGGTTTACGGACGATAGATTTACTTGTATGATTATGATTATGAAAAAATATATAATCATTATCATAATCATAGTCATAACCATAATCATTATTTTATGTAATTTTTATCGTGCCTCTCTATCGCTTGTTGCGCGCTCTCGCTTGCACGCACAGGCTCAGGTGGAACGTTACGAGGAACGTTACTATTTTTCATGAGTGCTGCTGGTGTTCATCAATTTATTAAACGTTCATCATCATCATCATCATTTCAGCCTGCGGACGTCCACTGTTGAACATAGGCCTTCCCAAGTGAGCGCCACCACACCCTGTCCTCAGCCTTCCTCATCCAGCCGCTTCCCGCCACCCGCTTAATGTCGTCGGTCCAACGAGCTGGAGGACGCCCCACGCTACGCTTACTTGTACGCGGTCTCCACTCCAGGACTTTTCGGCTCCACCGGCCATCGCCCCTGCGACACGCGTGACCTGCCCACTGTCACTTCAGCTTGCTAATGGTTTGGGCTATGTCAGTGACCTTGGTTCTCCTGCGGATCTCCTCATTTCGGATTCTATCCCTCAGGGAAACTCCTAACATAGCCCTCTCCATGGCCCGCTGCGCGACTTTGAATTTGTGGATCAGGCCGTGTGTGAGTGTCCACGTTTCCGCGCCATACGTGAGGACGGGAAGAACGCACTGGTTGAAAACTTTAGTTTTCAGGCATTGAGGAATTGACGAGGAGAAGACTTGATTCAATTTACTGCCCAGCCCAGCCGTATTCGTCTGTTGGCTTCTTCATCGAAATTATTTCTGCCTAGCGCAATGGTCTGCCAAGGGTGGAGGTATTGAGAGACAATTTCGATGCCAACGTTTTCGACGATCACTTGTCTCGGGACAACGTGTTGATTAAACATGACCTTGGTTTTGTCCACGTTAATCCCTAAAACGACCCGTCTGGAAGAAAGGCTTAGGCTGTTCAGCATGTCCTCAAGGTCTTGAGGAGTCTCTGCCAAGATAACAACGTCGTCGGCGAACCGTAGGTGCGAGATGTATTCCCCATTAATATTTAGTCCTCGTCTTTTCCAGTCCAGCGTTTTAAAGACGTCTTCAAGTGCACTGTTAAACAGTTTCGGGGAGATAACATCCCCCTGTCTAACACCCCTCCGTAAGTTAATCGGTTTTGTGCACTGAGACTGTACTTGGACGGTCATTGAGGCGGAGTTGTAGATACCTCGCAACACCTCGATATAACGCCAGTCGACCTGGCACCTCTGCAGAGACTCCATAACAGCCCAGGTTTCGATAGAGTCGAAGGCTTTCTCGTAGTCCACAAATCCAAGGCAGAGTGGCAAATTATACTCTTCGGTCTTCTGTATTATCTGCCTTAAGGTATGGATGTGGTCCACGGTGCTATAGCCTTTTCGAAACCCAGCCTGCTCAGGTGGTTGGAATTCGTCAAGTCTTCGGGCGAGGCGATTTGTCAAAACCCTCGAAAACAACTTGTATACATGGCTCAACAGTGATATCGGCCTATAGTTCTTTAAGAGATCCTTGTCGCCCTTTTTAAAGAAAAGGATCACCACACTGTTGCTCCATGCCTTCGGCCAAGATGACGTCATTGAACAGCTTTCCCAGCTCTGCCAGGATAGGAGTGCCTCCTGCACGCAGTAGCTCTGATGTAATGCCGTCATCACCCGGCGCCTTGTTGTTATTGAGTTGTTCGAGTTCGATTAAACGTTATCACGTCAAAAAAACATAAGACTATAACGCTCATGTATGTAAACTCAGTAACTTTAAATAAATAAGATTAAAATATTTATTCATAAGTATTTACTCTGTTGGGTACAAGGGTTTTTATTTTGATATGTTGTGAGCCAATTTATAAATATTTGTCGACGTGTGATGGTATCATAGGTACTTATCGCTATCTTTATAATTTCAGGAAAAACAAAGGAATTCTACTAGAACGGTAATGCTTACTTCATAAATTATATGTATTTGTTTTTTTTCTTAGAGATTTAAGATATATTCGCTTTATAGCTATAGGTAGGTAAAAATATTTAAATCATAGGCATAGGATTGTTCTCGCTTTACGTCCAAATCAGCTTTTTTTTGTTAAATATCAATAATGTCACTTTTCTTCAGATGACAAGATTCATTAGAACACAAGTGGAAAATTAAAAAATTTTAAAACACCCACGACTTTTGCAGACTTGTAATTGAAAAAGGATTAAATAACTTTTTTTGAAACTCCCCGACTAAAGGAAAGTAAGAACTAAGAACCTATCAGTATAATTACAAATCCAAGAAAATCCGCCGGAGCTGCTGTGTTTTGCCTATGACGGTGTCATTTCTTGATACTTCTCATATACCGGCAGTTTATCAATACTTTCTAATTACAGTAATTGATATTGGAAACGAAAATAGCAATGGCAGCTCCGACGGATTTTCTTGGATTTGTAATTATACTGATAGGTTCTTAGTTCTTACTTTCCTTTAGTCGGGGAGTTTCAAAAAAAGTTATTTAATCCTTTTTCAATTACAAGTCTGCAAAAGTCGTGGGTGTTTTAAAATTTTTTAATTTTCCACTTGTTTTTTAGTTTTTCGATTAATATATTAACGTAATTTAAATTATATGATTATTAAAAAATGAAAATTAATCTTCAAACCAGCTATTAGCTCCTCTAGCAGCGTTTGAAGGCATCATCCCTTCGAAGTCTTACAGAGACGTTTATTGTGGCGCCCTCTGCTGTTCAATCACAAGAACAATTATCTACGAACCATTGCCAATGACTCACTAATATTTTATACAAAACTGTATCCAAATCGGTTCAGTCGTTTTTGTAATAATTGAGAACATTCGTTTGCACTGTAAATGTTTTTTATGGCGCCCCCTGGTGATCGATGTTCGTAAAAACTATCTAAGAACCATCGCCAATAAACACCAAACATTATACAGAAAACTGCATCTAAATCGGTCAAGCCGTTTTAGAAATAAATGGGAACATTCGTTTGCAATATAAATGTATTTTATGGCGCCCCCTGGTGATCGATGTTCGTAACAACTATCTAAGAACCATTGCCGCTGAACACCAAACATTATACAGAAAAGCGCATCTAAATCGGTCAAGCCGTTTTTGAAATAAATGGGAACATCGATGTGCACAAACAAACAAACAAACAAACAAACAAACAAACAAACAAAAATATTTTTGCATTATTGGTTTTTGTGAACAATTTAACATACAAACAAACATAAAATCTTTTTTATAGAGTAATGTACAAACGGTCTCTCACCCTAAACGCATATACCCGTACTCCGTTCCGTCGTGGGTAAGAAAGAAAACCAAATTTATTTTTATTAATAAGTTTGTAGAATTATTGAAATTTACTTTTAATCAAGGGATTAATGGGCTTTAAACAGCTAGTAACGATTTGATAAGATATCTGATACCAGGATCCGTATGTACGAGTGTAATTTAAATATTATCTGAAGTATTCGGTAATCAGTCCAGATTTTGTGACGTTTTAGATAAATAAAGTTACCAAAAAACTTCAATATACTTGAACTAAACCAAATCGCACGTATTTTGTCTTTATCCTTTTGGATTTAAGTTTTTTCAGTTTGTTTCAATAAAACTACTCTACAGTCATGCCTTAAAACTCTCAATCATAAGACCCTGTGATAAGACCCTGTGATAAGACCCTTTCTACATAACCCGTTTTTCCGATACGTGTTTGAAGGACTCAAGACATTACTAAGCAGATAAGCATCAAAATCAAAAAAATCAAAAATTGTTTATTTCCGTAACAGTTTAAATTACAAATACAATGAGATGGGACTTTCATTTAAGGGCACTAAAATTGCCGCTGTGTTAGAATGTCCCGCTCTTCCGTTACAAAAAAATAACATCAAAAATAGCATCTCAGATCAATAGACCTGCTATAAAGATGATAAATGCGCAATAGGCGGCCTATTCCCCGATTTTATTGCTACGCGGGCAGCGAGATATAGTGTCGACTACAGTTTAGTACAAGTATAGCAGGACAGATTAATTTGTTTTGCTATAATCCGCTACTTGAAAATATTCTGTATGGTACAATATGCAGGAACAACTCCCACATGAAACACCACACACAATAATTCTTCCAACACTTTCTTCGACGCACGTTTCCTCCTGATACCGGGACATTCTCATGTGATGTAGTCTTCACATTGCAAAATCGTATAGTTTAAGTATCGCGTATTAAATTGTTATGTATTTCAGTATCCAGTTAATCGACTCCTGGGCGTGGCCGGGGTGGATATCCCAATCGACCACCTCAAGCTGATCCTGCCGTATTACTTGGTAAGTTTAGTTTGTAATTGGTAGGTACATAATATGTAGGTAGGTCCTTACGTGATGAACGACATCTTAATTCTACTTGACGACCGAATGGCGTAGTGGTAGCGAACCTGCCGTCTGCGCCGGAGGTCGTGAGTTCGATTCCCACTGCTGGTAAATGTTTGTGTGTTTTCCAGTGTCTGGATGTTTTTCAATATATGATTTTTGTGTACACTCTTGTCCCTATTTAGACAGTGCCTTATCTATAACTATAAAAGGCTTTGTCCTGAGTGACTGACTGACAGACAAGCTACAGCCCAAACGGCTGAACGTAGTGACTTGAAAATTTCAGGGAAGATTCTTTGTGAACCCAAACCGCTCGCTAAGAAAGGATTTTTTGAAATTCTACCCCTAAAGGGTTAAATAAGGGATTTAGGTTTGTATGAAAGTCCTTCATTTTTCAAGTTAGATTCATGAAAATTGGTATATAGACGTCTGAATAAAAATAAGAGAATGGGTGTCCGAGGAATTTTGGAAATTTCACCCCTAACTCTCTAAAAAGGAGGTTGAAACTAGAAAACGCTTGGTCCCGGCTGGCTGGCTTTTGGACAAGCTACTGCCCAAACGGTTGAACGTAGAAACATGAAATTTTCAGGGAATATTCTCTTAACACCCTAGATGTGTACTAAGAAAGGATTTTACGAAATTCTACCGCTAAGGGTGTTTAAATGAGGAATTTTATTTTACATATATGGGAATCCGTCAATTTTCAAGTTATGTTCATTAAAATCGGTAAGTAGGATTTTGGATAAAAATAACAAAGTTCCTCGATTTTTAAATCCACCCCTACTAACGAGACTACCTCCTAGGGGGGTGAAACGGGGGTCCAAAGATATTACGAAGAAATGCTCCTTCACTCCGCAGTTACTGATCGGAACTGGCTGAAATTTGAACAAGAGTTAAATTATATTCTGGATTAATAAATAGACTACTTTTTATCCCACAAAAATCTATGGTTCCCGCGAAATTTGTAAAAAATAGAAATACGCGCGGGGAAATACTCCTTCACGTCGCAATTCCTGAATTGATTTGTTTGAAATTTGGGATAGAGGTAGATTATATCCCGGTTTAATACATAGGCTACTTTTTATCCCGAAAAAATCCACGATTTCCGCAGGATGTGGGAAAAACCAAAATTCCTGCGGGAGAGAATCTCCCTTACGCCGCAACTACTGAAACGATTAGGCTAAAATTTGAATTAGAGGTCCATTATATAATGATCTAGCACTTAGGTTACTTTTTATCTCGGAAAATTACACGGTTTTTGCGGGATATTTGAAAAATCGAATTCCACGCCAGATTAAAATCGTTCAAGCCATAATTACTGAACCGACTTGACTGAAATTTAGAAAGGATATAGATTATATCCTGGATTAATGAATAGGCTACTTTTTATCTCGAAAAAATCAATGGTTTCCGCGAGATGTGTGGAAAACCAAAATTCACGCGGGAGAAAAACTCTTTTACGCCGTAACTACTGAAGCGATTTGACAAAAATTTGGATCACAGGTAAGTTATGTAATGATTTAGAACTAAGGTTACTTTTCATCCCGGAAAAATCCATGGTTTAACGGGATTTTTGAAAAATCGATTTCCACGCAGGAGAAAAATCCTTTATGCTGCGATTACTGAACCGACTTGGCTGAAATTTGGAATGGAGATAGATTACATCGTGCATTAATACATAGGCTACTTTTATCCCGGATATATCCATAGATTCCGAGAAATATGTGAAAAACCGTAATTTTCGCGGTAGAAATACCTTTATGCTGTAACTACAGAAATGATTTATTAATATGGAGAGAAGATAGACGATATCCTGGATTATTATACAGCTTATCTTTTATTCTGGAAAATCCGTGTTTACCGCAAAATTTGTGTAAAAACGAAGTGCACGCGAGGGAAGTACTGCTCCTCCACGCCATAACTACTGAACCGATTTGGCCGGAAATTTAAGTGGTGAAAGATTGTTACTTGGATTAATACAAAGGCTACTTTTTGTCCCGGAATGATTGGCTGAAATTTGGAATAGAGATAGACGATATCCCATTATTACCACATAAGCTACTTTCTAGAAAGTAAGTATAAAGGCTAAGGTTGATAAGGAAATTTAGGTTTTTGAAAAATCTGAATCTCTGGGTTTGTGAAAAATCGAAATTACCGCGGGCAAAGCCGCGCGCAAAAGCTAGTATGTAAATAATTATGAGAAAGGCTAGTACCTAATGACGCTAATTGGACAAAATAACACAGTAAATTAAGTGTACAATTCTGCACTGCTTCTTTAAAAAAGGTAAGTTTAAAGAAGAGATTAATCAATCAATTTATTTATCGTTAATCGATAGATCGTAAGAGTTACATACGAGTACAATGAAGTTTAAGACAAAATGATGATAGATCTAACATGCATGATATAATTATGTAGTACCTGTACCTGCGCAATTACATTTCCATCTCGAAGATTTTGGTCTAATAGAACAAAAAGGGTGTTATATTAATATATTATCTATAGCTTATTTGCTTTTTGACGATCTCCCTGGCGCAGTGGCGGGGTGCTCGGATTCGAGTGGGAGATCGCGGGTTCGATTCCCGCCACGGGCCAATTAGGAATTTTATAATTTCTAAATTGGCTCAGGTCTGGTCTGTTGAGAGGCTTTGGCCGTGGCTAGTTACCACCCTACCAGCAAAGACGCACCGCCAAGCAATTTAGCGTTCCGGTGTGATGTTTGTAGAAACCGTTGGGGTACATTTACTTACCCTCCATGTTAGTATGATAACATCTTAGCCTGCATCATCACTTACCATCAGGTGAGATCGCTGTCAAGTATTAACTTGTATAGAGTAAAAAAAAGGTGTTCTCCATTACGATACCTACTTAGTTCTATGAAATCGACATTTCAGCGACGTCAACAGTGACAATCATAATTATTAAATTACACAGAACAATTTCGCATAAAAGCCATTAAATGATAAACCACTCACCGGAATAACACTTGATGTGAACTGTAAAGAAAACAAATGACGCGTTACTGATAGCATGCAGGTAGGTATTTACGTGACTCTGGCGGGAGCGCGGTGAATTCGCAAGTGAATCCCGTACTCCCGCCAACGAGGTTCGTCGTGGACTTGTGGCAAACGACAGGTTTTAATGGGTGCAAGCCCCACATAACCCCTCCGTTTCCCCTGACGGAGGGGTATGCGATAGGCATATTTCCTGTCAAAAAAAAAACGTTGGTATATACGTAACTAGTGACCATAACAGCTATCTATTACTCTCATTACTGACTATCATTACTATCTATTTACTTACGAGCAGCAGCAGCATCTTTACGAGCAGAGCTGGCTTTTCAAATAGTTTCATAAAAAAACCAATCCAAGTAAAGTTTATATTATTATTGTATTATTCATATACACCTGCTATTTTCATTCTCTACTAAGGGGTATATTATTAAAACGCAAATTATCTACAGCATTGATTATTTTCATTGATTCAAAGAATACCTACTCATTTATTATATTTATTTTATAGGTATACTATAACTTCGAGTAGGCACATAATATCTTATTGATATGATTGAAATCTTTAGTATACTAAATAATCGGCAGAAACATATATTAAAGTAGGTATATGTCCAAAAGACGGCCTTATCGCTAAGCAGCGATCTCTGCCAGGCAACCCTTAAATCAGAAAAACAGGGGAAACACAAGACTGCAGGTGGTGTGAATTTATAAAACATACAAGTTACAACCAAATAACTACATACTAAATATGTTTATTTCTATTTAATATTTTTACAGAGTGATTCGTTATCAAGTAACCTTATGTACCCTTCAATTTTATTTTAACTTTTCGTTAGACGTTGTATAATGAATTCGTATGTAACCTATGATAGAGCAATTTCATCATGTTACGCATAAAGAAATTGGTCTTGATTTTCTTATATGAAATAAAATGAAAATCTTTTTTTCCCTGCCTGACCTAACTTACAGGCTTTTATGAAATATTGAATGGAAGCAGACGTTATTTTGCGGAAATCTATAATTACTTAGCAGTTTGTTTTGCTATAACCCGCTACTTGAAAAGATTCTGTATGATACAATATGCAGAAACACGGCCAACGTGAAACATCCAACACTTTCTTTGACGCTCGTTTCGTCCCGACACTGGGGCACCCTCAGGAAATGTTGACTTCACAATGCGAAATTGTAGTCTTATGAAAAGTCAAAACTCTACATCCAAGTTCGAAAAGCGGGTTTGCACCAAACTGAAGAACAGGCAAGAAACTCAGCGCTTGCTCTTTTCAAAATGTCAGTATATTATGTAATATTTCTTACATGACTTTTATGATATCTTGTGAACAGACGGAAGCGTTTCCCTGTGATTCCAAGAATATTTCAGTAAGGAATTCTTCGTGGTATAGTAAATTAATTTATTATCTGTGGCAGGTCGGCGCGGGAGGTTCGTTATCAATCGTTGATCACCGCGGCAATATCGTAATCCATGATAACGCCAAACCAGTCGTAAGTATGACATATCAGACAGTTATTTTAGTATACGTACATCTATGAGGTACCTACATAGATAGGTACTTACTTGTTAACAGCGATTAATTTACTAGAAAGTTATTTTACACCCCTGTATAGTAGACACTTGATGTACCAAAGATAAGTATGAAGCGGTTTGATTCCTCGTTCCTGATAAGCAAGTGTGTAACACCCTCCCAGGCACCGTTTTTCACACCACCTAAAACTTGGGCACCTTCAAATCAAGAGTGAATAATATGCATTTACTAGGCGCGCTCTACCTTAGACTGTATCATCACTTGCTATCGGGTGTGATCAGAGCCAAGTACTAGAAAGAAAATATCGCATCTGTATAAAACGTTTATTTAATTCCATTTAAATTATTTTCTTGATTTGCCTAACTTTCTGACACGTAGGAAGAGTCAGTAAAATAGTTAGGCAAAAGTATGTATAATGCGTTTCAAATGTGAATAGTACTATCATTGTGTTTGTATCTATCTTATATACATACCATCAGCCTCTGCAGTGTGTGAGCGGGTAACGAATAAAATGACAAGTTATAATGTTTATAATTAAATGAATCAGCATTATAGAAGTAAGAAAGTCCTAAAAGTTATATTATAATATAGGTCGATTTTGTAGCAGTTGATATGTATTTATATTTTTTATCGATCTGCCATAATTTCAGTTTGATGGCGATATATTGAAGCCAGGATACCGCACTGTCGACTTTCTCGACGTAGAACAACCCGCCAAAGATCATGCTCCGAGACAGTACCCCGAGGAATGGTTAGATGTACGTCATTTTGTCATTTTCTTAAAGTTTATATTACAATACTACAATCTACATAATACACAAAACTAGTCAGGCATATTCAAATGGACAAGGTAGTGACGCCAGTTCAAGAAAGGAGAATTACCAAAGGTGGTATTAAGTTTTCTCATGAACCAAAACCAAAATAGTCTAAGAAAATAAAATAGTGTTTTAAAAGTGTTGTTAAAGAACGCACATGAAGATGCACAATACATATTATCATGTAGTACTGATTTTACTTGTTTGTTTGCTTATAACTTTATCATTAATTAAAAAAGGAATAATGGTACGAGGTAATGTGGAGATAAAAATTACATCTGTCTATAAAAATTACAGTTTTGGTTTGATTTAGCTTGATAGGGGATATCATGCATCTATGGTCATTAGATAATTAATAATGGAACAAAATACAATTCGACACCCAAAGTATGACAAAAATAAAGACCGCAAAACACTCTTCTAATCTGAGTGCTTAAATATAAAAAAATGCAAAATTACTAAATTAATTTCTGTACGTAACTACGTGCCTACTGAGTAATGATAACCAAATTCCAGGATCATACTGACACCTAATACTAAATGGCAAATGCGTAGGTAATCTTGGTAAGATAAGTAGAATCATTGAATTATTCCAGTCAAAACAATGACGAAGGATTGAAATTAATGTGATATTCAATTTTGGATAATTTGGTGTTACACTAATATAATTAAAATTGACGACCTCCCTGGCGCAGTGGCGGCGCGCTCGGATTCGAGTGGGAGGTCGCGGGTTCGATTCCCGCCACGGGCCACTTTGGAATTTTCTAATTTCTAATTTGGCTCAGGTCTGGTCTGGTGGGAGGCTTCGGCCGTGGCTAGTTACCACCCTACCAGCAAAGAATCACCGTCAAGCGATTTAGCGTTCCAGTGCGATGCTTGTAGAAACCGTTAGGGTAAATTTACATACCCAAGGCCGAGTTATTACGATAACATCTTAGGCTGCATCATCACAAGTAGGTACTAACTTGAATAGAGTAAAAAAAAATTTAAAAGACGAAAGTTTTTATGAAAGTGTGTATGTTTGTCATGCCGCAAGTATTTAACCGAGTTTATACCGATTTGGTTGAAATTTGGAATAAGTAGAGATGTTAATCCTCCTGAGATATTAGTCTTGGACTTTTATCCCGCATGGAACCCATAATTGCCACGAGATTTATGAAATCCCGAAATTCCCGCGGGCGACCGCTAGTATACCTGATATCATTTAGGCGAGTTACTCTATAAGAATTATTTTTTTATTTGATTTAGCTTGATACGGGATTCCATACATCCCTATGGCCATTATCCTTTCTTGGTTTTATTTCTGCCACTTCTTTTAGTTCAGAAACAGCCTCGTAATCAACGAGACAAGCGGCCACAGGACGATGGACGCTAAAAGCATCTTCGAAGGCGGGATGCGGGTGATCCTTGAGAAGAAGGAGTACTACTGGAGGCGCGTCATGGACCAGTACACCGTGGTGGCCGCGCTGCCCAAGTACAACAAGAGACACGCGGTGCCAGAGAGCGCGTTCACGCAGAGGGTGGCGGAGGAGGCGTGGAAAGCTTTGAACACCACTGAGTTTTCAGTGCACCCTGATTGGTTCGTTTTCATTTGTTATTGTTTTTATTCAATTACCAGCTCCGATGGTCGCTAAGAGCATCTTCGAACGGAGGCTGCGGTGATCCTCGAGAAGAAGGAGTACTACTGGAGGCGCGTCATGGACCAGTACACCGTGGTGGCCGCGCTGCCCAAGTACAACAAGAGACACGCGGTGCCAGAGAGCGCGTTCACGCAGAGGGTGGCGGAGGAGGCGTGGAAAGCTTTGAACACCACTGAGTTTTCAGTGCACCCTGACTGGTTCGTTTTTATTTGTTATTGTTTTCATTCAATTACCAGCCAGATGGTCGGTAAGGACATCTTCGAAGGTGGGAATCGGGTGATCCTCGAGAAGAAGGAGTACTACTGGAGGCGCGTGATGGACCAGTACACCGTGGTGGCCGCGCTGCCCAAGTACAACAAGAGACACGCGGTGCCAGAGAGCGCGTTCACGCAGAGGGTGGCGGAGGAGGCGTGGAAAGCTTTGAACACCACTGAGTTTTCAGTGCACCCTATTGGTTCGTTTTGTGTTTTTTTTATATGTAACGCGAGCAAACGAGCGGGCGGGTCACCTGATGGAAAGCGATCACCGCCGCCCTTGGACATTTGCAGCACCAGAGGAACTGCAAATGCGTTACCGGCTCTTAAGAATTTGTTTATCCGCCCCTTGAATAACCCCATGTTATAGTTTTGTGGGAACATTGTTGCTGGTCGCTGTTTCCATAGTTTGCATGTCCATGGAAAGAAAGATCTGGCATATCGGGTGGTGGTGGATTGCCAGCCATCCAGGTGGAACGTATGGAACAAGTTTCTACGCCGGAGTGTATGCATAAAGAAAGTGGAAGGAGGAATCACTTCAAACAGCTCATCAGAGCACTCCCTGTTGAACATCCGAAAGAACACACATAGAAAGCTGACATCTCTTCGGTTTACTATAGGTTATGTTTTTAAGCAGGTTGTGTGTGACAAATAGCGTTACTTGCGAAGTATAGAAATGCAACAAGATTAAAAAAATATATGAATAGCGACAGTTTTTAGTGTTCCTACCGAAAGGGTAAAACGGGACCCTGTTAGGTATTAAGACTTCGCGGTCCGTCCATCCGTCAGTCTGTCTATCCGTCTGTCTGTCGCCAGGCTGTATCTCTTGAACCTTGAGTTGCACAGTAAAATTTTCACAGATTTTGAGAGCTACGAAGCCACAGACAGACACACATGCACACACACACACACACACACACAGAGACAGATAGACAGACATTAAACTTATAACACCCCTATTTTTGTGTCGGGGGTTATAAATACTAACGCGGATAAGAATAAAACACACATGGAAAAGTCTACTTTTTTAGCTAATGTATTAAAAAACACGTTCCAACTTCCACGTGCAGGTTGTACTGCCAGCACGTGGACCCGCACTTCGAGTACCGCCAGGACGAGGTGCTGCACTTCATCGAGCGGCGCAAGAACGCCACGCACTTCCCCATGCGCAAGATCACGCACCTGTTCACGCGCATCAAGCCCACCGTGCGCGAGCAGACCTATCAATGTAATCTTTGTTTCTTCTGCTACATCAAAGATCTTTCTTTCTAATATTTAAAATTCTCGTGCCAATTTTTGTCACCAAGCTCCTCCGAAACGGCTCGATCGATGACGAAATACACTACGCTAAGAGGACGGGAAATATGTGACGTGTTTTGAATAAATCATTAAAATCTATACCATGGAAACTTGATACCTGGTATTTATACGATACGGTTAATCTGTGTGTATTTTCGGCTAAGTACCTCACAGAGCAAGGAATGACTTTACCTAAACATAAGTATAAAAATATGATTTTACGCAAGCAAGTAAATATTCGCAGCGAACGTTATTCCAACATTCTATAGTTCTACTAGCTGATGCCCGCGACTTCGTCCACGTGGGATAAAAACTATTCTATCTTTTTAGGTTGGACCAAATGACAGATATTCACGAAGTTTGAACTAAATCGTTTCAATAGTTTAGGAGTCCATCGCGGACAAACATTGTGACACGAGATTTATATATATTATAAGATAAGAAGATATACCCTGCTATTTGAAATCAAAGCCTACGAAAAGGAGCCTGTAGAAACTACTGCGTATTCTGTGGCTAAAGATGAATATAATTTTAGACTACAATTCCTCTGGTTACGTGGGAAAAAAGATAAAATCTTGTCTCCAGGTAATGAAGAACTGATGGCGCGGTTGAGCAAGGAGGCTGCAGCCACTTATCGCTGGATGCTGAACGAAGAAGCGGAGGAGACTTGTGCCGCGTGCAAGCTGGGCTCCACCGTAGCATTCTTTGCTGGCGGTGAGTGGTAATTGCTCAAGTGATAAATTCTCATCATCATCATTAAATAACATCAAGGTTCAAGTGAGCTGTGAGACAACCGTGAAACCTGAGGAAATGGGCATCCAAATGATTTACGTAAACCTTTTTCGTACGGCGAACAGTAGTCTATCAAAATCCTATAGGTGGCTGCTGAGCGAACTACACGTGGACTCACTGCTGGTGACAAAACAAACATTTTTGGCACCGGTAAAGTGGCTACATCCTTTTGCGCCGTACTCCCTGCCCAAGGTATATGTCTCGTAGTGAGGCACTGGAATCTTGATGTTATTCAGGAGCATTCCTCGGTACCAGATACAATCAAAAGTCTGGTATGATCTTTGTCGTCTCAAGAGAAAGATGTCTGACGACAACAGCTGATGGTAACAATTACGTTGATACGAGCACATTGTTGGCAGAGAGTGGTCTGATGCGGTGGCTGCTGTACCGCGCGACGAGCCAGCACGCGCAGCCGCCGGAGCGCAACGTGTGGTCGCGCGGGCCCGAGGAGCCGTGGTACCGGCGCGCCGCTGCAGCGCCGGACCGGCTCGTCATTCACGCGCCTGTCGCGCCCATCCGCGTGCTGAGGAACAGCGATGCATCCCCTCCGCCGGTCGGTGCTGCCTCGTTACAGAGAGTGGTCTGATGCGGTGGCTGCTGCACCGCACGACGAGCCAGCACGCGCAGCCGCCGGAGCGCAACGTGTGGTCGCGCGGGCCCGAGGAGCCGTGGTACCGGCGCGCCGCTGCAGCGCCGGACCGGCTCGTCATTCACGCGCCTGTCGCGCCCATCCGCGTGCTGAGGAACAGCGATGCATCCCCTCCGCCGGTCGGTGCTGCCTCGTTACAGAGAGTGGTCTGATGCGGTGGCTGCTGCACCGCACGACGAGCCAGCACGCGCAGCCGCCGGAGCGCAACGTGTGGTCGCGCGGGCCCGAGGAGCCGTGGTACCGGCGCGCCGCTGCAGCGCCGGACCGGCTCGTCATTCACGCGCCTGTCGCGCCCATCCGCGTGCTGAGGAACAGCGATGCATCCCCTCCGCCGGTCGGTGCTGCCTCGTTACAGAGAGTGGTCTGATGCGGTGGCTGCTGCACCGCACGACGAGCCAGCACGCGCAGCCGCCGGAGCGCAACGTGTGGTCGCGCGGGCCCGAGGAGCCGTGGTACCGGCGCGCCGCTGCAGCGCCGGACCGGCTCGTCATTCACGCGCCTGTCGCGCCCATCCGCGTGCTGAGGAACAGCGATGCATCCCCTCCGCCGGTCGGTGCTGCCTCGTTACAGAGAGTGGTCTGATGCGGTGGCTGCTGCACCGCACGACGAGCCAGCACGCGCAGCCGCCGGAGCGCAACGTGTGGTCGCGCGGGCCCGAGGAGCCGTGGTACCGGCGCGCCGCTGCAGCGCCGGACCGGCTCGTCATTCACGCGCCTGTCGCGCCCATCCGCGTGCTGAGGAACAGCGTTGCATCCCCTCCGCCGGTCGGTGCTGCCTCGTTACAGAGAGTGGTCTGATGCGGTGGCTGCTGCACCGCACGACGAGCCAGCACGCGCAGCCGCCGGAGCGCAACGTGTGGTCGCGCGGGCCCGAGGAGCCGTGGTACCGGCGCGCCGCTGCAGCGCCGGACCGGCTCGTCATTCACGCGCCTGTCGCGCCCATCCGCGTGCTGAGGAACAGCGATGCATCCCCTCCGCCGGTCAGTGCTGCCTCGTTACTCGAGTGGTCAGATTGCGACGAGCCAGGAGCACCCGCCAGAGCATGCAGTTTGGTCTAGCGTGTGGTTTAGTGTGTGTGCATATACTCGTAATAAGCGTGTTAAATTTTTTTTTTAATTCTTTACTTTAGCCTTGGGCTCATTTTTCACAAAGCATTTTTGGGAATTTTCGGTTGAGTACCATAATAAGGAAGAGAGGTTTGTGTTAGTTAGATAATTAGTAAAGAAACCAGATTCTACTTTAAAACCAAATTTTAGTAAATTTGTTCTGCAGCTGGGAGAGAAATGGTACTGGTTGACCGCGGCGCGGACCCTGGGGCACCCCGTGAAGGGCGTGGTGGGCGTGACGGGCTACCACTTCTACCCGCAACACTTGCGGGACGTGCTCAACAGCTACACCAACATTCCGGTCAGTTTTCTGAACATATTCTTATTTCAGACGGTCATGAGTGTTTTTATCAGAGACATTTTGCATCAACTTGATGACAGAAAGCTGGCTCAGTTTCCCCCTTTAACCTTTTCCCCGTAACTAAGTATAAGACCAGCTTGTAGTCAATACTCGCCACGTAGTATGATCTTAAAATATGATCATAGAAAACTTTAGATGTCCTTACCGGCTTCCTTGCAAATCTACAGGTTCATCTCATTTTACGCAAGAAAAATTAACGTAATAATTTTGTTGCCACCATTGCACGAGGGTAGGACTTATACATCAGTAATTATAATTAGTACAAGTTATCAAAGTATCATCTGTTCTGAATGTTAATCTAGCTCTACATGACATTTAAACTCATTTGAGTCGCTGTACATAAGCTAATTCCAGACGGTCATATGAACTTATTACCACGTTTACTACTGGTACGCAGTGTCCAGAAGGGGAAGAAGACATGTGCGAACCACATTGCGATGGAGAACTCTGGGTGTGCCTGCTCATCGACGACGGAGGCTGGATAGTTTCCACCAATGAAGAGAAAGAAGAGACCGATGATGAGGACGAAGAGCCAATCACAGAGCACCTCGCGAACGCGCACCCCGCAGCCATGTCTGCGTTACTCAACGCGGGCATCTTCAAGCTGCGCTGGGTGCACGACTACCAGGCAGTTTGCTTCCCGCCGGCGGAGGAAGACATCATATCCGCGGCATCAGTGAGTTTGCGTAGACTTCACTGAAATTACGATATAAAAAAACTTGCAAATCTGCTCATATTCCTCGAGGAAATTTGTGATTTGTGATACAAAAAAACGTTAAATAATAGTTGTTTTAGCTTACAAAATAACGATGGTTTATGTGGATATCGCAATATTAAAACTCTATATTAATTTATTCGCAGATAATACCTTCACTAGTGCGGTCGGTGTGGAACTCTGTTCAATTACTAATACACGTCAGCAGAGAATTTATTACGCTAATAACCATATTGACTTCCTGTAAGTTGGCGTCACTCACTGGTTTTTTAATAAATAAAAAGCAGTTTTTCATATTGAAATGAATATTCTGAATGGCAGGTGGTTTTGCGAAGAGTGAAACGGAAAAAGAGAAAGAGAAGCGTCGCAACAAAGTGCGGAAAGACTTTGAGCGAGAGAAGTACGAGCGCCTCTACGACCCGCGCGTGATCGTCAACAGGACGCGCTTCGCCGCGTGCGACCGCTCGAGAGCCTTGTACGAGTTTCAGGTAAACTGCACACAAAGTGAAAGAGAAGCGTCGCAACCGAGTGCGGAAAGACTTCGAGCGAGAGAAGTACGAGCGCCTCTACGACCCGCGGGTGCTTTATTGCGTCTGGAACAAAATATTATTGTGAGCTACGGTTCTACAACCTAGCGGGCCTGTAGTCTCGCTACGCCTTACGTAGCTGCTACAATGCAGGAAGTATTGTAATGCAATTTGAAAACCTTTTGAGGTCTTATTAGGTGTGCATATTGCTTAAGTTACGCGCCTACTGACGTGGTATACGTAGGTATTTTTTGTATATCTGCATGAAATCGCGATAAAAGGTATTGGATAGAATTTGAAATGTTTTTGACACGACTGTCCTTCTTGCTTATGAATTATGAAAAAGAATAATTTTATTAATATGTTCATAGCGTAATCCAAAATCAATGGAGCTGCTGCAGCGTGCGCCGAGCCCCTGCAAGTGGCCGCTGATCGGCACCGAGCTGCCGGGCACCAACCTGCTGCTGCTGGCCGTCTACAACAACTGCACCTACCTCGGCAAGCCGGTCAACAACCCCTTTTATAATCAGCTGGTAAGCCGTACCTACGTAACGCGAGTATAGGTTATATATAGCCACTATAAGAACATGCTTACAGTCTCCACTAGAATTAGGTATGAGCTTCTACAATGAATCATGCAAGGAAGGTGGCAGGTAGGAAGAGACTGAAATATGAGTAATATTTATCTACCTACTACTATGTACCTACTACCTATACCACATGCAGCTTTAGCCATATGACATCTCTTCGATTTCTAAAATTGCTACCGAGACCTCTAAAATTGCTTAGAGGTCTCGGCTTAAGAATTATTATAGGACCAATTTCGAAAGGGAACAGCACTTTTAGAAGTGACATCAGAAAAATGCTTTTGGTATAAATTTTTCACTTTACGCCCATGTGACGGTAGCGAAACGGCCAAGACATTATTATAACTAAAGTGTAGAGTTTATGAAGTTAGAGCTTGTATTTTAGGGTGTATAGAGTTAGAAGTCTTGCCCTACATGAGATCTGATACCTTTTTGACAGTGTGAGCCATATGCTCGTCTGGCAACATTTTCATGTAAATGTTTTTGTTGGGATTGTTGTGTGTGTAAGGTGCCGATGGACGACGCTGACGAGGGGCGCGTGACGATCGCAGGGCGCATGGCGTGCCTGCGCAACCGCGTGCCGCTGCCGGCGCGCGCGCCGCACTCCCAGTGCTTCCCGCACAACTACTCGCAGGTACATAATATAAGAATAAGAATAAGAATAATTTATGAGACAAAACTTACAAATGTGGCTTACTATCTAAGGTTACAAAGTTAGATCGCAATGGCGTGTATTTTGTACCTACACAAATTTTTGAACGCGCAGACTCTGCACTTAGATTAAACTTGTAATGCAGAGGTCTGCAAACCCTTCGGGGGATCACGCGAAGCTAATATTTAGAAAATAAAAAAAATATATAAAGAATAACTTATTAATTTCTATTTTACACGTGTGGTATGAATTATTTATGTGTGTGCACGTGAGTGTGTTGTGTATCCCACTAAGAGCATATGTGCTAATTTTGAGTTTTGGAACGAAGTTCCTTATCGCGCGTTGCGAAATGGGGCTAGACGGAAAAAATAAGACGAAAAGTTGTAACGACACTCTTTGCTATAGTAAGCTATTTGTAAGTTGTGCGGCGTGCGCATGTTTCTCTGTCTGTCTCTCTCTTATAGAAAGCAAGCCAGGTATACTTCGTTCCATCCGGATGTCTATTAACACCTCTCAAGTATATTTCGTGACTCGTGAGAGAGAGTTATCTACGGCGTTTGTATGGGTTTGGAACAGTTTAAAAATGTTGTCAACAGATGTCGCCACAACAATTTCGCGTTTACTCTCTCATTTTCGAATTAGTAAAAAAGTCGGAATAGGCACACTGTAGGGTTAGTACAGGTTTTTGTACAAATTTCGAGTCGACTCGCTTCAAATAATTAATAAACGGATCGGATTCCTCCATTTACACATCTATAGCCAGTGCCCCAAGCGGACAACATTGTGAACTAGGTACGCTTTCGGCGATTGTGCGTTAAACCCTGAGGTAAAACCTGTACTAATCATACTATACAAAGGAGTATAGATATTTCAATCCATGACGACGCGCCCCACTCTGTCAAACTCGATACAAATCGAATGAAACATAGGAGATTTTGACAGAGTGGGACGCGTCTTCGTGGATTGGAATATTTATAACTAGCTTTGCCCGCGGCTCCGCCCGCGTTAAGTGTAGCTATAGATTACTGTTGAAAATTAGGGTTTTTAAATATCCGCCATGGGATACTAATGATTTTCCCGGGATAAAAAGCAGCCTATGTTTAATTCCGGGTTATGAGCATATTAAAGTAACTAATCTATCCTTATAAGCTATCTATGTTCCAAATTTCAGCCAAATCGGTTCAGTAGTTGCGGCGTGAAGGAGTAACAAACATACAGGCGAAATTTTGTGTGTGTGGGTGTACACACACAAAATTTCGCCTTTATAATATTAGTGTGAAGTGTGATTGAGGATTCTTTATCCTGGAAAACCTATAAGAATCCTCAATTCTCGCAGACAAACAATATCTACATCCGGTTTCGCTACCTCTATCTATGGCTTTATAAAAACCTTATTTTTGCAGGAAGCGGGATACAGGCAGTGCGGACCATGGCTACCGGATCCTGACACAGCCAGCGCTAAACCAATTTCTAATCTGATTTTATTTTTAATCTGTGTAAAATTATTAATTACATTATTTTACTAAATGGTCCTACAGTGCATGCTAATCCATGACGGTTGAAACTGAGTAATTTTTGTAACAAAGGCAAGGTTTTTGTGAAAATTGACCAATTTTTGGTGTCTGTTTAAAGTTTTAAAAATCTGTAAACTCAGGTCAAAATTTCGCAAAAAGCCTCCTAAAACCATTTTCATTTAAGTACCATTATTACCTTACTACCTTTATACAAACAATAAACCTGATTTTATTTAAGTAAGTTACAGACACATTTCGGGGGATGAAATGTTGAAATTAAACAATGCATTCCAATTCATTCGTTTTATTTTAATATTATAATTTAATTATTATTTGGTTCGGAAACGTATTTTAATACTTATCGTGATACATCAACAAATCACAATGGTGTCCACATTACATTTCCTTTCGAATTATTCTTACACCACAATCAGTAAGCCAGAAACATACAGAATTTCGTTCTGTTTATTTCTAGCTTTGAACATTTGCGCCAACTTTGTTGTATACAAAGCTCAAAACAGTTCAAAAATTTTTGTCATTATAAGTTTTTTTTGGCACGAATTCATGTTTTATAAAGATACTTAATTGCTTCGATTCAATTAACTTTCATATAGTAGTTGATTAAAAATTTTGTATACAACAGAGTTAGCTTTAGAGTACAGTAATACCTACTAATAAAATTTAAAATAAATAAAAGATGGATTTACAAAATTAAAATTGCTTTGGAATGCTTTCAATATTTTGGTGGGCAACTAACATAATTAATATTTTAAACTTATATAAACTATTTTAAGTACTTAACGGAAATTTAAAAAAATATTGAATGATTAGCGTATCCGACTTCAACAAAGTAACTTTGTAAGTTACAAGGTTTACTTCCTTTGGTTTAGTAATAAGACGTTTAAGTAGTAACAGCTACAAGCTACTAAACCAAAGAACCCAAGTATCCAGTTATACAGATAAACATAAATATCAGTCCGATCAGTTACAACTATACTGTGTTCGATCTAATTATATGTTAGGGCATAAAATAATCGAATTTTATAAATATAAACAAAACCCCTTTTTAGGGTTCCGTAGCCGAATGGCAAAAAACGGAACCCTTATAAATTCGTCATGTCTGTCTGTCCGTCTGTCCGTCTGTCCGTCTGTCCGTCCGTATGTCACAGCCACTTTTTTCCGAAACTATAAGAGCTATACTGTTGAAACTTGGTAAGTAGATGTATTATGTGAACCGCATTAAGGTTTTTATACAAAATTTTAAAAAAAGTAATAAATTTTGGGGGTGCCCCATACTTAGAACTGAAAGTCAAAAATTTTTTTTTCATCAAACCCATATGTGTGGGGTATCTATGGATAGGTCTTCAAAAATGATACTAAGGTTTCTTATATCATTTTTTTCTAAAATGAATAGCTTGCGCGAGAGACACTTCCAAAGTGCTAAAATGTGTGTCCCCCCCCCTGTAACTTCTAAAATAAGAGTATGATAAAACTAAAAAAAATATATGATGTACATTACCATGCAAACTTCCACCGATAATTGGTTTGAACGAGATCTAATAAGTAGTTTTTTTTATATTTACATTAAACCTCTAAAAACAAAGTTAGTTTTGCGGTTCGATAAGAAAAGTGGTTTTTATGGTTTTATTCCTCCGGTTGTAGTACGGAACCCTCAGTGCGCGAGTCCGACTCGCACTTGACAGGTTTTTTTGGTTGATACAATTTAAATTAAGGCTGTGTTGCTATTAAATATGGCGGCCTGACATGTCTTTCGAAATAAGGGTCGGACCGCCATATTTAACTATAAAGTTTTGGTTAAAGTCATGTCAAGCAAGCCACCCTAAGAATATTTAAATAGTTTTCCACTTAAATAGTTCATTCCTAAATAACATGCATGACATTGATCCGTTTATTTCTGTTGTAACGAAAAAAGGGAGTAGGGATGTCCTAGACCAAAAGGGATTTTATAGGGATCTACAAAAAATTAAATCATTCAGACAATTTTTAAAGGTCGTTTCAGTTGAAACCTTCTTATTTTAAACCCGATAAATATATTTTTATTATTTCAGTATCAATCTGACACGGCACGACTTTTGCTTTTAGGTCAATACAATACAATACAATACAATAGCCTTTTATTTCCAATTACAATAACAATAATAATACAGTTACATTATAATAGAGTTTACAAAATGTTAAAAAGTCAATTTTCATTATTATTTCATGCAACATATATATGTAATTAAGTAGTCAAAATGCATTTATTTTATTGGAACGCCCATTTTCGGGCAAAGGCCTCCTCCATCTCTTTCCATTTAAGTCTATCCCTTGCCAATCTCGTCCAGGTGATCCCTGCCGTCTCGTTTAGGTCGTCACGCCAGCGCCGCCGCGGCCGACCTCTCGGTCTGCGCTTGTCACGAGGATACCAATGAAGTAACTTTTCGGTCCATCTTCCATCGGTACTTCTCGCAATATGTCCAGCCCAACGCCATTTAAGGAGGCATGCCAGCTTTGCCGCGTCAATTATTTTGGTTTTCGATCGAATGATTTCGTTTTTTATTTTATCTTTAAGTTTTAGGCCTAGCATGCTCCTTTCCATGGCTCTTTGGGTTACTTAAATCTTGTGCATATTTTCTTTGGTAATCTGCCATGTCTGGCAGCCGTAGAGTAGAGTTGGCGTCACAACCGAGTCCATTGCTTTCTTTTTCAGTTTTATGTCAATTTGTGATTTAAAAATGTGTTTAAGACACCAGTAGGACGTCCAAGCTTTTTTGATTCGTCTGTCTATTTCATCATTGTAGTGTCCTTTAAACGATATACTCTGGCCCAAGTACACGTAGTCATTTACGTACTTGATAATTTTCCCATGTATAACGACTTTACCTTGCTCTCCATTTGACATAATACAAGTTTTTTCAGGATTCATCTCCAAGCCACACTTTCTGCTTTGTAAGTCTAAATTTTCGAGCATTTGTGACAGCTGATGTTGATTATCTGCTAAAATGACTACCTATATCATCAGCGAAGCGAAGATGGTTCAGATATTCCTCGTTTATGTTAATCCCTAGGCCTTCCCAATCTAGCCTTCTAAAAATGTGCTCTAGGAGAGCAGTAAAAAGGTTAGCAGATATCGGGTCGCCTTGTTTCACTCCACGTCTTACGTCAAATATTTTGCCTCTTTTTTCTAATTTTATAGTAGCTTTGCTCTTTGAGTATATCTCTTTGAGAATGGAAATGTATTTTATGGGTATGTTTTGCTCTCCTAGAGCAGTCCATAGTGCCTCGTAAAAAATTGAATCGAAGGCCTTGGTGTAGTCCACAAACGCTATATATAACGTTTTTCCATACTCTACATATCTCTCCATCACTTGTTTTAAAGTAAATATATGGTCCAATGTAGAGTAGTTCGTTCTAAAGCCGGCTTGTTCTCTAGGTTGTTGTAGTTCAAAATTTCTTTTTAATCTACCCAATATTACTTTCGTAAATAGCTTGTAGGTTGTCTGGAGAAGACTAATGGGGCGATAGTTGTTAATGTCTTGAGGGTTACCCTTCTTATATAGTAGCTTTATATTTGAAATTTCCCATTCCTTTGGTATTTTCCCTTGACACATAATGTCGTTAAATAATCGGGTTAAAATGGGCGTTATAGGCTCTACAAGAGCTTTGATAGTGTCATTTGTTATATCATCTTCTCCTGGGCTTTTCATTGTTTTTAAAGAATTAATAGCGTGTCGGATTTCACTTTCTAAGAATACAGGAGACTCTACCGTACCCGCTTCTCGATTTGTAGACTGTATTTTATCTTGTAGTGGCATGCTGTATAGATTCTGGTAAAAGTCAGTAGCTATTTCTAGCAATGTATTTCTATTTGTAGAAATTAATCCCGTTTTACTTTTCAAAGTTGGTATCCACTCTTTGGTGTTATTCAAACGTTTATTACCTCGTTTTACGGATGCACGTTTCTCTAATTCTTCTTCGAAGATTTTTAGTTTACGGCGTTCTTTGTTTGTTTTTATTCGTTTTCTTATTATTTTGTACAAGTTTTGGAGTCGTTTCCTGTCATTTTGTGTTTTAATTGGTTTTTCTTTGAGCTCAGTTCTTTCTGTTATAAGTTTCTTAATATCTTCTGTTATTATATAATGTATATTATTATTTTTCTCCTGTTTTGGCAGTGTATTGACGCTTTTTTTTATTGTTTGGTGTTAGCGACGAATACGTTAGTTTAGCGTAAGAAAGTATCTGTAATAGATAGGTACCTATTTGTGTTGCTCATTATCGCTAAGTACCAAATAAACAACTACACATAATAGGTACCTACCTAAACTCGCGAACCGTCGAGATGACTCATGAGTCATAACTTTAGTAAACAAATTGATGTAGGTACATTGAAAAGTAAACCTTATTTACGCAGTGTTAAGGTTTAATATTGTATGTATGCCCATCAGAAAGTAATCGTATTTTCGAGTATTTTGAGAAAGAGAAAAGCATAAAATGTGATAAGGATAGATAGATTTATTTTCATATAAATACGGCCGCTTTCGGGTGGGCAGGCAGTTATTTAGTTTGAAACAAAGAAAGAAAATCGGAATTGAAATAATTGTAAAGTCTAAGTGATTGTATTAATTTGAGTAAAATAAAGAGTTCTTTTTGTTTTAACGAGCTAGTTTTGATTTGGTGACACAGCGTAGTAGCACAGAGATTTTACGACCCGCCCGCCGTACCTACTGGATTATAGTCCTAGAGCCGGTGCATTGACTAACGGATCCGCTGCACCAGATATCGGCAACATTAATTTGGTCCTTCAGAGACGGATTGGGTGATTTTTATAAGGAAGAATGCCAACTACGCGATCTGAAACAATGCGCTCAAAGAACGCGGAGGAGTCTTTCACGTCGAGAGATAAAAATGTGAGTACGCCGTCTGAAACTACGACCGGTACGACAAGCGTTACTCCATCTACGGTCATGACGCCTCCGTCCGAGGATAACGTCACAGTGGAAAACACTTCAGTTCAGCAGACTGGAGGGAGAATTTATAGGAGTACAGAATCTACGCCCGTGGAAAGGAACATTGCGGTACTTACTACTTACTCAAGTGACGTTACCCAGACTGTTGACCCGTTGAAAGGAATATCAAGGCTAAAAGTTAACACTAAAGAATCTCGCCAACGGGCGCTAGATTTAAGGCGCACCTCTTTGGATACCTACAAGCCGAAGCGTATTGATGTACGCGCTACGACAACGAAAAAGAGGGCAGAAGTTGAGTTAGAACTAGCGCAGAGTGAATATGAGGCTGCCCAAGCTAGGGTGAAACTGGCTCAAGCAGCAATTAAGGCGTTAGAAGATGAGGAGGAAGATGAAACATACGAGCCAACTAATATGGAAGGATCGATTATTGAAACAGGGGAATATGATACTAACCAACAGCAGCAAGTGAATACATCTGGAATAGAATTATTAGCGCAAGAACTCAGGAAAATGAATTCTAAAAATAGAGATAATATAGAGTTACCCACATTTACCGGTGCAAGTTCGGAATGGATCAGTTTCAAGAAGGCGTATGTCGAGTCAGCAACAAATTTTACGCATGCGATGAATCGAGCACGTCTGCGTAAGGCTTTGCAAGGAATTGCAAAAGAGGCAGTTGAATGTTTAATTAATACCGTTGATGACCCAGCTATTGTGATACAGCACTTGGAAGACAGATTTGGAAGACCAGGATCTTTGGCGCTTGCTGAGCTGGAAAAAATGAAGAAAATAAAACCGGTAATAAATAAACCAGCAGATATATGTAGATTTGCCAGTCAAGTGAGAGCATCTATCTCCATCATCCGAACGTTGAAAAAACCACAATACCTACACTCACCAGAAACATCCAACTGCATCAGAGAAAAGATGTCTGAAAATATGCATGACAGGTTCGTCGCATTTAATGGTCGATATAGAAATATAGAGATAGCAGATTTAGATGTCATCGATTTATTTTTAGCTGAAGAGATACAGAATTATGGAGCTTTCGCACCGCCCGAACTTGGAGACCCAAAGAAGCTTCAATTTACAAATACGCCTCATACAAAAAGGTCAACTCACACCACGCAAGCAATTGAAGAAGCACAAGAATCAACTTATCAGGGCATACTAACTCCAACGACGGAAAGACCCAAATATCCATGCGTCGTGTGTGATGGAGATCATAGCTTATTAGCATGCAGAAGATTTAAAGAAGCTGATGTAGATGAAAGGTGGAATGTAGCTAAGAGAGCACGAATGTGTTTCAAGTGCCTTCGCTTTAAGCACCAGAAAATGGTATGCAGAGCTCCACCATGCAAGAAATGTAGGAGGTGGCACCATGTAGCCCTTCACTCTGAACAGCCTTTTGTGACGTCCCAGCAAAATAACGAATCTTGTAATAACGTGGACATTGATGACTGTGAAGAAAGTTACTACTACAGTGAAAATGAAGAAGCAAAAATAGCATCGGTTCACGCTGCTACAACAGAAGGTAAAGTGTATTTGAAGATAGTACCTGTAAAACTTTTTGGACCGAAAGGAGAAGCACAAATTTTGGCTTTATTGGATGAAGGCTCCACGATAACTTTATTAGATTCTTCCATTGCTGAAAGAATTGGAATAGAAGGAGACAAAGAATCGCTGACTCTACAGACAATTGGGGGAAAAGAACTGAAGAACAAAAACTCTCAAAAAATCACTCTGAAGATACAAGGTACACATAGGAAAGAAACAACAACATTAAATGCAAGAACGATTGAGGGTTTAAAATTAACAGAGCAAGAAGTCGATGTAAAGATACTTAAAGATTGTCCGCACTTAAATGACATCAAGGAACAACTGGTTTACACTAACGAGAAACCTATGCTTCTTATAGGACAGGACAACTGGGAATTGATTGTTACTAGGCAGTTGAAAAAGGGAAGAGGGTCAAAACCAGTTGCGTCACTAACTCAGCTTGGTTGGGTTTTGCATGGATATGATACAGGAGCCAACGCAATAGTCAATTTTGTAAGCAATTGCAGAGTAAAAGAAGACATTGTTGAAGAAATGGTCAAGGAACATTTTAAATTGGAATCACTAGGAGTGCAACCAAATCTGCCGAGTAACGACAGCGATCGCAGAGCTTTAGAAGTTTTGGAAAAAACTACGAAGAAATTACCCTGCAACCAATACGAAACAGGTCTTTTGTGGAAAAGAGATGATGAAACCCTGCCTAATAATTATGCTCAAGCCTTTCGCCGGTTAATCAATATCGAGAAGAAGTTGGACCGGGACATCGCTTTAAAAACATCTTACAAAGCCCAAATTGAGGATTTGTTACAGAAAGGATATGCAGAGAAGGCACCAGAAACGACTACCATTGGAAGAACGTTCTATCTTCCCCATTTTGCAGTTGTCCACCCTGTGAAAAAGAAACCAAGGATCGTATTTGATGCAGCAGCAAAATTTGAAGGGAAAAGCCTTAATGACGCACTGTTGGCAGGGCCAGACCTACTTCAATCGCTTTTTGGAGTTTTACTGCGATTCAGAGAAGGGCCAGTAGCAGTTATGGCAGATATTCAGGAAATGTTTCTTCGTATCAAAATAAGGCATGAAGATCGAGACAGTTTGAGATTTTTATGGCGTGGAGACGATAGAACGGAGAAACCTGAAGAGTTCCGTATGACTTCAGTAATTTTTGGAGCTGCCTCGTCTCCTGCAACAGCAATTTATGTCATGAACAAGAACGCAAAGGAATTCGAAGACTATGAACCCGAAGCAGTAAAGGCAATTGAAAAGAATCACTACATGGACGATTATTTGCAAAGTTTTACCACAGCGGAGAAGGCAAAAGAAACAGCGGCAAAAGTCAAAGAAATTCATGAAAAGGCAGGCTTTCACTTGAAAGGATGGGCCAGCAACAACTTAGATGTGATTAAAGAATTTACAGAAACTATAAAAGAAGACTCCTTGGACATCACAAAGGAGGCAAAGACTCTTGGTTTAAAGTGGTTGGTAAAAGAAGATGCATTGGCCTTTAATATTGGATTGCGAAATATATCAAAAGAAGTTGTCAATGGCCAAAAGATTCCAACCAAGCGTGAAGTAACGAGTGCGGTTATGTCAACATTTGACCCATTAGGATTTGCAACGCCGGTATTGATTCAAGGGAAAAAGTTAATTCAAGACATATGGAGGACAAAAATAGATTGGGATGAAAAAATCCAAGATGAACAAGTAAAGTCATGGCTTAAGTATCTAGCAGACGTAGCTTCCCTAACTAAGCTCAAGGCTCCTAGGTGCATCTCGCCATATTCACAGGAAGGAGAATTACATACATTCACAGATGCTAGTGAAGAAGCCTACGCTGCGGCTGTTTACTGGAGAACAAAGAGGCCTAATGGGGAGGTGCACGTTGCATTAATTGCTGGAAAAGCTAGAGTAGCTCCAACAAAACCTGTTTCTATTCCGCGACTAGAATTACAAGCGGCTTTATTAGGAACCAGATTGACAGCAACTATTGAAAAAGAAATGAATCTGCATGTACTGAAGAAAACATTTTGGACAGATTCAAGTACAGTTTTGCAATGGATAAAAGCCGATCCTCGGAAATTCAAAACCTTTGTAGCCCATCGACTTGCAGAAATTGAAGAAACAACGAATATTAAAGAATGGAGATGGGTTCCCACAAAAGAAAATCCTGCCGATGATGCAACGAGAGGTACACCTAACGATTTTGATTACACTGCAAGATGGTTTCAAGGTCCAACATTTCTACGAAGAGAAGAAGAAGATTGGCCCGTGAGAAGATTTGAGAAATGTTCTGGGAATTTAGAAGAAAAAGAAGTACAAGTTGCTACTTTAAGAGTTTCAACTATAGAGGGACCAGATCCAAGTAGATTTTCTTCATGGACAAAACTGCTCCGAGCGACAGCAAGAGTATTTCAGTTCTTAGAGTTGTTACGAAAGAAGAAAATGGAAAAGGTTAATGCCGCTAAATGCAAAGATGACACGTGGAATCCAAGACCAAAACCTCAGAGGAAGAATACACGAAGAATGAAAATAACAAAAAGACAGACAAATCTGAAACTCATTCCTTTACAAGAAGAACACTTGTGTAAAGCAGAAGAATTTCTTATCAAAAGAAGCCAAGAAGAGAGTTTTAGAAAAGAGTTAACGGATTTACAGAAAGGTAAACCCCTAGAAAATTCAAGCCGATTAAAAAAGATAGATGTTTATCTAAGTGATAACAATATAATGAGACTAAGAAGCCGAACTCAGAAATGTTTATACAGCAACACTAATCCAGTCGTTTTAGATGGGAAACAACGGATAGCACAGTTACTCATTGATGACTACCATAAAAGATTCCTGCATGCAAACACATTAACGGTAATGAATGAGATAAGGCAAAGATATTGGATCCTTGGATTACGAACTGCAGTAAAAAAGGTCACGCATGAATGCCAATGGTGCAAATTAAGGAAAAGTACACCACAGATTCCACCAATGGGAGATCTGCCAGTTGAAAGATTACAAGTCCATAAACATCCATTTTCAAGTACTGCCGTGGATTATTTCGGACCAATGACAGTAACTGTGGGAAGAAGAGTCGAAAAACGGTGGGGAGCATTATTCACATGTCTCACAACCAGAGCTGTCCACTTGGAATTAGTACCCTCATTAAGCGCTAGCTCAATGATCATGGCATTGCGCCGTATGGCTGCTAGACGCGGAACACCAAAAGTAATCGTGAGTGACAATGCATCTAATTTCTGCAAGGCCAGCAAAGAACTAGAAGAAGCCGCCATAGAAAAGGGCTTAAGATGGAAGTTTATCCCCCCTGGAACTCCGAACATGGGCGGGGCTTGGGAAAGGATGGTTAGATCCGTGAAAACGTCACTGGCAGTTGTACTCAATGAAAGAAACCCACCAGAAGAAGTATTGCATACATTGATGACAGAAGTAGAGCATATAATAAACTCACGTCCATTGACACATCTTAGTACAGATCCAAATGACGAAGAGAGCTTAACACCGAATCATTTTCTTTTGGGAAGGTCATGCGGAGCAATGGCTCCAGGAGAGTTCAACGATCAAGATCTAATCGGAAAGGCAAATTGGAGAACAGCTCAAAGACTTACTGATCATTTTTGGAGGAGATGGATCGATGAGTACTTACCTACGTTAAAGCCACGAAAAGTGACTGGAAAGGAAACAAGAGATCCACAAATCGGAGACATCGTATTAATAGTTGATTCGACGCTTCCACGAAATACCTGGCCACGTGGTAAAGTCATAAAGTTGTATCCCGGACCAGATGGACGAGTAAGAATTTTAGACGTTCAAACTAATGGAGGTTTAATGCGACGTCCAAGCCGACGAGTCATCGTGTTAGTTCCTGCTAAATCATCGTCGCTCCGACAGGAAGAGGTGCTACGCACCGGTGGGGAGAATTGTTAGCGACGAATACGTTAGTTTAGCGTAAGAAAGTATCTGTAATAGATAGGTACCTATTTGTGTTGCTCATTATCGCTAAGTACCAAATAAACAACTACACATAATAGGTACCTACCTAAACTCGCGAACCGTCGAGATGACTCATGAGTCATAACTTTAGTAAACAAATTGATGTAGGTACATTGAAAAGTAAACTTTATTTACGCAGTGTTAAGGTTTAATATTGTATGTATGCCCATCAGAAAGTAATCGTATTTTCGAGTATTTTGAGAAAGAGAAAAGCATAAAATGTGATAAGGATAGATAGATTTATTTTCATATAAATACGGCCGCTTTCGGGTGGGCAGGCAGTTATTTAGTTTGAAACAAAGAAAGAAAATCGGAATTGAAATAATTGTAAAGTCTAAGTGATTGTATTAATTTGAGTAAAATAAAGAGTTCTTTTTGTTTTAACGAGCTAGTTTTGATTTGGTGACACAGCGTAGTAGCACAGAGATTTTACGACCCGCCCGCCGTACCTACTGGATTATAGTCCTAGAGCCGGTGCATTGACTAACGGATCCGCTGCACCAGATATCGGCAACAGTTTGGATCAGATGTGTATAATTTTTTTGTATGTCTTTAGTACTTTTATAAGAGTTTGATAGCTCTATAAAAGAGTTTTTCAACTGTTCACACTCGATAGGCATGTAGTCAGATTGTTTGCTTTTATACGTTTTCCTTGATTTTGGTTTCTGTGCACAAATGGATATTGTTGCCCGGACCATTTTATGATCAGTCGGGTGTGAGGTACCAATGATTTCAATATTTTGTATGGAATAAATGTCACTTCTTCTGCATATGAAAAAATCTATCTCATTAAGGGTACGTCCATCCGGCGATCGCCAAGTCCATTTCCGTTTAGTTTTTTTATTAAAATGTGTATTCATAATGTATAGCTGATTTTCAAGACAAAAGTTTACTAGCGTCGATCCCCTGTGGTTGCGGGTTCCATAGCTCCAGGGTCCCATGACAGTGCTCTCTTCTGGGTTTGCATAGCCAATTTTTGCATTAAAATCTCCCATAATGTATGTCTTTGAAAGAGAATTCTCCATTGCTAGCAGAACGTCATTGTATAGACTCTCTAGTTCTTCTTCCGATGACTTTTCGGTCGGGGAGTATACTTGTATGATGCTAAGAGCGGTATTTTCCATATTTATGTCCAATCTGGCGACTCTATCTGAAATGGTTATAAAATCAATTATATTATTTTTAAACTTCTTTTTTATCATAAATCCCACCCCATTTCTACCACTTTTCTTTCCTGTATACATCAAAATATATTCTTCATGTTCTATGATGTGGGTTCCTTCTTTTTTAACCTCACATATTCCTAATATGTCATATTTAATATTTCGTAAAGCATACTCTAGTTCGTCTTGGCGGCCTATTCCTACTAGTGATCTAACGTTGAGTGTACCAATGTATAATCGATGGATGGAGGGTGTCCGTCTACTACTCTCACGAGGACGAGTCGGCTTGAGAGAGATGCAATTAAATATATTAGAATTTTTATTAAAATACACAGATTGGAGAGAGGCCTTTTGTTGCTAACTTCGATGTGATGTTGTAAAGTCTGAAAGAATTTGAGGTGATGAGGCTGTAGAGCTTGATGGAGCCTGTTTAGTTATCATATACGAATTTATGGATGTTCTGTTCTTTTTGTGAATAGGGTTATTAGTTGTGTGACGCGGTAGAATTTCTGGTGAAGGCTGAGGTTTCCTTTTGTAATTTCTAGTTTTAGGGCTCTGCTTAGTTTTTGGTGAGTTGTTGCTGGGGCTCTTGTTGTCAAGTGAAATAATTTTATCTTGTTTCAGTATGACTTTTTCACCTTGCTCTCTTCTAGATAGAAATTCTTTTTGTAGATCTTTTCTTTTTTGCAGGATTTTAGGCGTATAGTCTTCTTTTAAGTATATATTACAGTCCTTGAGTAAACTTTTATTCCGTAGTATTTTAATTTTAAGCCCCATAGTTGTTACGGTTAGCACAACTGGTCTAACGTTTCCGTTTCTCTTTCCCAGTCTCCTCACCAGTTCTAGATCTCTTTGTTCACATGAAATCTTCATAGTATGATTTAGTAATCCAAGCATAATTTCTTCTAAGTCATTATAGGATTTTTCTTTCTCTTCAAGTCCGAAAAATATTATATTCCTTTTCTTTAATCTCTGTTCTAATTTTTCTAAGTGTATTTGTTGTTTTTCAAATTTTTCTTCCAATTCTTTGGTTTTTAACTCCATATGCTCTAATTTTTTATTAAAATTTTCATTCAGTTTTTCCAGATTTTCTTGTACTTTAACCATTTCCTGCTTCTGGGAATGCATATCGGCTCGTAACTCTAACAGGATTTCCATCATCTTTTCCTCCATTTTTTGTAAATAAGTGTCAGTGCGTCGATACAAAAATACGGCAGTCAGAATGTTAATTATTTATGTCAGCGCCCTCTAGTAGAGAGGTAAGTCAGCTCTTTGCTTCCATCTAGCGGCGAGTTTCTGCAACTACTGCCTGCTTCAAGTTTTGTCGATCGTAGAATAATGTTGGCCGATATAGTTCGTTTCCTCGTCGATAGATGTCAGTAATGTAAATTCATATCAATGATTCTTCATGACATTTATATTATGTATGTATTATCTGTGTTTATGACTACGTCTTTTAGAGGTTATATTAAAAATAATGATGTCACTTTTCATAAATATAGACTTATATCGCGTATTTACTTTTAAAACACTAAAAAAGTCTTTTATGCATGTCACTAATAGTCCAATTTCAGTTAAATATTGTCCAAAGTAAACGTTTCTTGTTGTTAAATTGTCAATGTCCCAGGTTACATATTTAAATGTACTTACGGTTTTTCTTCTTTGATATAGTTTTACATTACCAGTACTCCCACTTAAGTTTGTTTAATGAACTTAAAAAGCTTGATTCAAAGTCAATTTAACGTTGAATTGAGTCCATGTAAACAAAGAAATGGATGACAGTTACACTGCACATTTGAAACTTAAATTATGTTTTTAGGTAAGATATTGTTCTATTGCACTGTTTTTAAGTTTTAGAACACACACTTGTCCTTTATTTTTATGAATGTTGCAGTTTATATTGTTCAAGAGTCCTTTTATTTTAATTTTCACACTCGAAATTTTTCTCACTCTTTTAGGTCAGGTTTTATTTAATAACCGTTTTCATAAAAAATGGTGAATAATAAATAAATCATTCATATAATTGCCCATCCATTTAAATAACAATAAATAATTGTCTACGCCAATTATTTATATTCTGCAAGTGCGGACAATACCTTGATTATCTGTGATCAAACATATTTAAAGTGTCAACGTCAACGTCTAAAGAATGAATATCAATTTTGAACTGTCAATGAAATGTCAGAAAAACTATGTGAAACGTTTAATAAATCACTTCTGCACCAGACTTCGCAGCAATACACTGGCTTCCTTATTTTTCCCTTAATTCACGAACCTGCATCAACATCCGAGGGTCTGCCTATCGGGCCCTCACCCATATGTTTGGTCCAAGGACTGAACATATATTTTGGCGACCACGAGACACGACGGGACAACAGTCCTCAACGGAAGAAGGTGGCCAGTAGCGAAGAATCAAGCAGCACTTATCGGCGCCCGGACACGTCAAGACCGCAGCAGCCGTCAACGCGTCGGACGTTTCAAGATAAGTGCCCCTATATCACATTCATACATCACAATCACTTCACTTTCATCCAATTATCCAATCATCCATCAATTTCATACATCCATTTTCATCCATCTGCATCCATATTCATCCAGAGATCTTGTACTATTTCTATAGTACTCCGCTTTGCATTTCACACATCACTCATTTCAAATTTTGCATGTTATCATTGCACTTTTACATTATTATTCACACGTAATTACCATCATTCATAGTTCATACGAAATCATATTTTGTGCGCGCGCACAAGTTATCGCAGTAAATTCGAAACTAAATACTGGTTTTCGGTGCAGCGCGAACGCAGCGTTGACTCATTAGCTAACGTACATAAGGCGTAGGCTAATTTGTTATCGCGATTCTTCCTTCATAATAATTTCAACTACCTACATAATTCATATCATTTTACAAATCTCTTACATCAATATTTTGTTATTTAGAATGTCTAGCTTAAAGGAGTTGATTGTAAAACGCAGTAGCGTGAAAGGTCGCGTAACTAAATTCAAAAATTACATTTCAAAATTTAGTCAATGTACAAGTCTAGATTCTTTACAGTTAGGCGAACTAAAAATTAAATTAACTAAATTCGAAGGCTTGTCTAATGAGTTCAACGAGCTGCAAGGTCAGATCGAGACTTTGAGTGCCGACGAGATAGATCAGGAACTCGATATTCGAGAAGAATTAGAAAATGAGATTGATTCTCTCTTGTCACTAGCACAGGATACATTATCGCGTTTTTCAAAAAATAGTAGCTTCGAAGATGCTCAAAGTAGCTCCACGCATCAAGTGTGCGGGGGCAGCCCCCAGGGTTTAGGTTTTAAACTACCCCTAATCCAAGTACCTCGTTTCGATGGGGCAGCAGCGCGTTGGATGCAATTTAAAGAAATTTTTACCTCTCTTATTGATCAAAACTCAAACATACTGCCCATATACAAATTTCATTATTTAATTTCTTATTTAGAGGGGGATGCCGCGCGTGTCATCAGCAACCTTGAAGTTTGTGCTTTAAATTACAGCAAGGCCTGGAGTTTATTATGCCAGCGGTATGATAATAAACGGCAATTAATTAATAGTCACCTCAACGCTTTATTCAACATCGATCCACTAACTCGCGAATCAGACCAAGCATTGCGTTCATTAATAGACAACGTTAGCAAAAATTTACGTGCTTTGTCTAGTTTGGGGCAGCCCACTGCTCAGTGGGACACTTTAATTATTCATATGGTGAGCTCTAAACTAGATAATCAAACCAGTATGAGATGGGAGGAGCATCGCAACACCTTATGTGATATACCTACTTTAGAACAATTTCACAAATTTCTTAAAGACCGTGCTGATGTTTTGGAGTCATTTAATCAAAACAAAATGCAAAACAAGCGTACTTCATCCAGCCCTAGTGGTAGCAATAAAAACAGAAATTCTAAACAAAATAGGGTGTTCTCCTGTGTTACGCAATCGGGTTCCAACAATAACTCCAACAGGTATCGCACTCGGTGTGTAGTCTGCAAGGGTGATCATTTTATTTACACTTGTCCTTCCTTTTTGGCAAAAACCCCTGAGCTTAGGATATCTGAGGCTCAAAGACTTCGGCTCTGCATGAACTGCCTCCGATCCAGCCACAGAACCCGGGACTGCATAGGTGGAACCTGCCGGGAATGCGGCCTACGTCATGCAACGATTTTACACAGACCTAGGCCTGCTCAGGAACACACTGTGGGGGTGCCACAGGCTCCAAGTAGCACAGCCGCCGCGGCTGAAACATCCGCCGAGGAGGTAAGCGTGAATATTTGCAGGCAATCAATGTCGCACGTCATGCTATCTACCGTTAGGATACGAGTCACGAATCCTAAAAATTCAAAATCCGAAATCATTCGCGCGCTTCTCGACAGCGCGAGTCAGTCAAGTTTTTTGACTCAACGAGTCAAAGACAAATTAAATTTAGACACGATGCCTACAAATATTAACGTTATAGGTATAGGTAATAACACAAACAATTATGTCACTGAGAGATGTTTCGTTCAGTTCAGTTCATTACAGGGCGACTATCATGCAAACTTATCGTGTCTTATTATGCCCGAGCTAACAGGTAACATACCTAAAATTTACATAGATCATAAACAAATAGATATACCAAACAACATTCAATTAGCTGACCCCAATTTTTATTTACCTGCGCCCGTCGATGCAATCATCGGTGCTGACCTATTTTGGGAGGTCATAGGGAACAACATTACATCCCTAGGCGAAAACAAACCATTTCTGCTTAACTCAAAATTCGGTTGGGTGATCTCAGGTCCTATTTCAATAAATAGTGATATCAAACAAACACAATGCAATTTTTTATCCAATGATTCATCAGATGATCATTTAGACATGCAATTATCCAAGTTTTGGGAAATAGAAGACATACCCAAAAAGTCACTATTGAGTGAAAGCGAGAAGGCATGTGAGCAGCATTTCCAGACTCACACCACTCGTCTCGAATCAGGTAGATTTTGCGTCAGACTACCTTTAAAGGATTCGCCTTCAACCTTAGGGGATTCATTCAGTCAGGCAAAGAAAAGATTTTTAAATCTTGAAAGGCGGTTTCGCAAACAACCTGAATTAAAACAAGCATACGCTGCTTTTATTAAAGAATATATAGACTTAGGTCATTGCTCAGAGCTTCCTAGCTTCACACCACGCTCAGGATATTTTTTATGTCATCACGCCATTTTTAAAATCAGCGAGTCCACTCGTTTGCGAGTAGTCTTCGATGGAACAGCGCCCTCTAGTAGCGGAATTAGCATCAACAGCTTGCAACTTATCGGACCTAATATCCAAGATCCTCTTTTTTCCATAATATTAAGATTTCGTTTTCATAAATACGTGCTTACCGGTGACATCGAAAAGATGTACCGTCAAATATTGGTTAACGAACAGGATCGAAATCTTCAATTAATTTTGTGGAGAGATGATGAATTCCAGCCATTGCGCGCATTACAACTGAATACAGTAACATATGGGTTCGCTAGTGCTAGTTTTTTAAGTACTAGGTGTCTGTATCAACTTGGTGAAGAATGCTCAGATGAGTTTATCAAAACAATTATTCAACGCGATTTCTACTACGATGATCTCCTAACTGGGGCAGACACAGAGGCAGAACTAGCTCATATCTTAAATTCCGTTCAAGCCGCCCTCCGCGCGGGATGTTTCAATTTGCGCAAATTTCGATCGAACTTACCTAGCGTTTTTCAAAGTACAAATTTGAATCTAGAAGACAATCTTTGTCTAAGCAATTCCACTAGCGCTTTAGGGTTAGGTTGGGATCCTAAAACTGACATTTTGCACTTTTCATGTCACGTTCCATCTGAAAATGCTGATAGTGATGTCATTACAAAACGTCAAATCGTTTCAAATACATTTAAATTCTTTGATCCATTAGGGTTACTTTCGCCCGCAACAATTCAGGCCAAAATATTAATCCAAAAATTGTGGATTCTTAAGGTAGAATGGGATCAACCCGTTCCGAGCGATATACTCAAAGAGTGGAATCGTATACAACAAAATACAGACGCTTTGTATTCAATACAAATACCCCGGTACGTACTTCGCGATGATCATGTCAAAATCGAACTTCATACATTCTCCGACGCATCTATAGTCGGATACGGGACATGTATCTACGTAAAAACGATCGACGCGATCGGTAGGTCGAGCGTTCAATTATTGTGCGCGAAATCGAGGGTAGCACCGACCGGCAAGCCAATGACGATCCCGCGACTCGAGCTATGCGCGGCGCTTCTCGCTGCCAAGCTGTGCGCGTCATGCCTCACATCTATACGTGCAACTATAGTTAATTGTATACATTGGTGCGACTCCACCGTCGTACTCGGCTGGATTAAAACTAGTCCCGCCAAACTTAAAATGTTTGTCGCAAACAGGGTTGCGGAAATATGTGAAAACACACAGAGTACATCGTGGCGTTACGTACCTACGGATTTGAATCCCGCGGATCTTATATCACGGGGCGTGGACGCTAATCGTCTCAAAGATTCCACCCTATGGTGGAATGGTCCTGAATTCCTACTTCAAGAGGAAAGTCATTGGCCTACTTTCAATTCAAACATAGTACAAGAGCTACCGGAATTAAAAGTTCACTCAGTCACTACTGAACCGAATTTGATTAACTTTGAAAATCATTCTAATTTCACAAAATTAAAACGTAGTTTTGCATACGTGTTAAGGTTTATACATAACTGCAAAAATCCAAATTCTAAGCGTTCGGGTAATCTAACTTCGTCAGAATTAGATCAATCGTTTACAAAACTTGTAATTTTTAGTCAGCTAAGTTCCTTCGAAAAGGAATACACTTGCCTTACGAATAAATTACCCATCAGCACAAAGAACAAACTCTCAGCACTTTCCCCATTTTTAGATAAAAACGGAGTCATGCGTGTAGGCGGTAGACTCGATTCATCGTCATACGGTTACGAGAAGAAACACCCGATTATACTAGACGGGAAACATCATTTCACGAAATTATTATTTCGCCGCAAACACATGCACCTTTTACACGCGGGGCCTCAGGCACTACTTTACGCAGTCAGGGAAACAGTGTGGCCACTGGGGGGAAGATGCTTAGCGCGACGCACGGTCCGCGATTGCGTAACATGCAGGCGACATCGAGGACGAACTTTGACTCCCATGATGGGAAACTTACCTGCGCAGCGGGTGACGCCTGCTTTTCCATTTCATACTGTCGGTATTGACTTCGCGGGTCCTTTTCAGATGTTGACTAGGAAGGGTCGAGGTGCAAAAACAATTAAGTGCTATTTATGCCTATTCATTTGTTTCCGTTACAAATGCGTTCACTTAGAAGCCGTAACTGATCTTTCCAAAGATGCATTCATTCTAGCGATGCGTCGCATGATCTCTAGGCGTGGGAAACCAGCGGAATTTATTAGCGATAGTGGCAGAAACCTGGTTGCCGCCGCTAGAGAAATAACCGAATTTTTAAAAACAAATCCAGTCATATCTGACTTTGCAGCTGACGAACAAATCAAATTTTCATTTCTGCCAGCATATGCATCTCATTTTGCAGGATTAGCCGAAGCGGGTATTAAATCCGCCAAACATCATATCAAAAGAAGCATAGGAACTAGCAATTTAACATTTGAGGAATTGAGTACACTCTTTGCGCAAGTGGAGGCTATCTTAAATAGTCGCCCCTTATATCCTATGTCTTCCTCTCCTAACGATATGCTCCCTCTATCCCCAGGGCACTTCTTGATCGGCCGGCCGCTGACGGGCTTGCCATCTCCGCACATAGAAGACCTCAGCACCAGCAGTCTGGACCGCTACGCGAGAATAGAGAGCATCAGGCAGCATTTCTGGCGTCGGTGGCAAGGCGAATACATCAGCGAGCTTCAACAGCGCACCAAGTGGCGCACTAACAAGGCCAATCTGCATATTGGAGATTTAGTCATCCTCAAAGACGACAACCTCGCACCCCTTCACTGGCGGATGGGCAGAGTGGTTGGATTATGTCCAGGCCCTGATAATATCACAAGAGTGGCAGATATAAAGACTACCAGAGGAGTTGTGAGAAGATCATTGACCAAGATTTGTCCCCTCTACTCAGAAAGTTCTTAAACGCCCTTCGCGTTTCAGAGGGGGGAATTTATGTCTACGCCAATTATTTATATTCTGCAAGTGCGGACAATACCTTGATTATCTGTGATCAAACATATTTAAAGTGTCAACGTCAACGTCTAAAGAATGAATATCAATTTTGAACTGTCAATGAAATGTCAGAAAAACTATGTGAAACGTTTAATAAATCACTTCTGCACCAGACTTCGCAGCAATACACTGGCTTCCTTATTTTTCCCTTAATTCACGAACCTGCATCAACATCCGAGGGTCTGCCTATCGGGCCCTCACCCATATGTTTGGTCCAAGGACTGAACAATAATTTAGAACAAAATCTAAAATATAACATTACAAAATTATTTTGTCACATGAAATAATAAATAAAATAAAATTTACTCCTTGTTTCAAAGGAACGCGGTAACCACAAAAAAATAAGAACAAATGTGTGATTATACGGTTGAACACCTAATTGGTCTGATTACTAGACAATTCTAATTTTTAAAATTAATTAAAGCAGGATAAGTACATGCTGAACCCAGAATAAAGGTACTTAAACAGTAAACTTACTTTATCTTACAACTAACGATTTCCTTATATTAGTTTTTAATCAAAAATAGATTAGAACTTTCGTATATATTACTTAATGAATCTTTTAAGTTAATGTTCGAAATATGTTATAGTTAGTGATAATTATTATTGAAATTTATATAAAATTATAATAGAAATAGGTAATTTTAGAGACATCACAAATATAGAACATAATAAATTCCCACTACCTTTACTTTTTAGTAAATATGTACTAAAAATACTTAAATGTAGCGCTAAAATCATCAAATTGAATCTTGTTAAAATGGTTAAAAATAATTACAACAATAAACTGTTAGCCAGAACAAAATAGGAACAGTTACAATTCTTTGAATTTCGAACATTAACCCTTTCACGTGTATTTTAAAGGGGTACAATAAAATAACATCGAATATTATTAAAATATCTATTTTGCCCAACATGGCGACGTCCATTTTGTCCCATTAAAAATATTTTAGAACATCTAATTTATTATTAGCCTGTTTGTATTAGTTATTATTATTAATAATACTATCATTATTAGCTCATCGATGTGGCTTGAACATAGCTATTGGACTACGATCTAGTGATCCCCAAATTCACGTTCACTTCACTGAGGTTTTTTGTTTCAATATCTGTATCCGAGTTTCAACCACAGTTATCGTTTCTGATGAAATTATTTTTGTCCTTCTCACTCTCACGGATACGTTCGTAGGTGCGACATACAGCGTCGCGGAAGACTCAGAAAAACGAGCTTTTACCTAATTACTCAAAAACTAAGCCAATTATCAAAAATCTGTTTCTATGCGTTTTAGGATATTATTATTACCGACACATTAAAATAAACATTACAATTACATACATTGTAGTCTACGATAAATATAGAAAAACAGATTTTGGAGCAACTTTTGAAGAACTTTCTATCGAGAAAATTTAATCCAATCTTGTTTTTGCTTCTAAGCCATTTTAGATAAAAGACCCAAAATACATGACGTTTAAATTTTAAAGTCTTTATGGTTTGTAAATAAAACATCATTCAAAATCGCTTAAATACCGCTTCTACGCCGTTAAACATTGCACTTAAATATTTTATTGTGATGAAAGATAAGATTTATTAATCACTTATTTTAGGTGATGCAACGATAAATCCAACATTTTACATTAAGTGCATGAAGCATTTGAACATTATCTGATAATAATAATTGATGGCATGTCACTCGAAAGGAAGTAAAGGAATTTTTGCAATCAAAAAACGGTTAAAGTAATAAAGTGGCATCACAGTTCAGCCTGAAAAGAGGACACATTCGATTATTTATTTGTTCTCATGGTCGATTTATAAAGGTTCAAAAAGCCATAAGAAAACCCGGCTTAGTTTGCTGTGGGCTTTCTTTTAAGTGTAGTTTCTACTCTCGTAAACTTAGCTTTTAGTCGACCCAGTCATCAAGCCACGTATTCACTAAGATACATGTTTCAGATACACTGATTCTGAAACTTCACGTAGATTTTTCCGTACTCTATGGGCAGTGCTTCCATCGCAAGTGGGAAGCCGTAAACACGTAGGGTTTTGGCGACAAACATCTACGTGTTTCTGAAACAAACACACATAGATTTTGTTTCAGAAACTCTGTATCCGAAACATTCCATTTTAGTGAATACGTGGCTTCACCAGGTAAGTGCCTATAAGTAACTTGATATTTTCGAATTTTACGATCCAGTCGAATACGTTAATTTTTATATCATGCATTCAAATTTTAATATTTATAGTATTTATATGAGATAAATATTTCAAAGTGTGAATCCAAAGCTCATTCTGAGAGCTTAGTTCAAACATTCATAAAAAAATCACCTAGTACTTAGCTCAAACATTCATAAAAAAATTAAGCACGTCGATTCGTGAACTGATATACGTTTGAAACTCGCAGTAAAAAAAATTATCAAGTGTGTGAAGAAGTTAGCAGTATGATAGAAGCTTGCATGCAACGCGAACATGGCGTTCACTAGAATTACCTCTACTATTCATAGAGTAAAGATTTAAATTCTCGAATGTCTACCTAGCTACGATTTGTAAAAACGTGAATTCGATCTCAACTTCCTCGTCACTTCCTTGTATTCATTTCCCAATTTTTGGCACCATTATATCCTATAAGACTAAACAGTAAACACGTCTACTTGTTAAATTCATTGAACTGGATTTAATGTAAAAAAATAAATTTGTGAACTAGACCTGCACTACCGGAATGTTTAGCTTTGAATACTAACTATATTTAATGCCATGGTTGGAAAATGTTTCGGGAACCACTGTTGACGTCGGCTGCAGTATAAACGCGTTTTTGACGTTTTTGCAAAAGTCGAATTCGTACAAAACGCGTCTAAAGTGAAACACGCTAAAGTCCATGGTCGCGGAGCAGGAAGAATTTCGTACAATGACCTCTTTGCCTACTGACAGTGGTCACAAACATTCTTGTTTTAAGTGCGGTTTACCCGAAATAATAGACCCTGGACGGCGCGAAAAAATGTCGCCAGTTAATCGGTGCCCAATATGCCACCAACGGTAAGGCCATGCTGTAGTTCGCTCAGCAGCCACCTATAGAGTTTTGACAGATGGCGCTACTGATGCTTGTAAGAAAAAGGTTTACGTAAATCGTACTGATGCTTGTAAAAAAAATACTTGCTGCTTTGCGTACGGGCTTTAATCACATTTTTTAGTTCGATCATTTCATTCAGGAGTGATATTTTCCATTCTAAATGGTTTTTAAGTAGATATATTTCTATTGTTTTTATCTTTGGTTATTTTTCGAGTTTATAATGTGTTTGTGACTCAAGCTTTAAAAAAAACTCTTAAGTTAAGTTTAACTTACATTCTAGCGATATCTAAAGGGATTCTCCTAAACTAGCCGCAACTGAAAACTTTTGCAAAGTTTCCAGTAAATAGTAAAATACCCCCATTTACCAATTAATCTTACAATAAATGTATACGAATAAAATTTATATAAAAAAAATAAACGCAAAGTTCTTATGCAACTTAAGAAAAGCAAAAGAGTTAGTTTTTTGGTAAAATTGTGTACAAACTTAACAGTGTAAAATAAAAAATATAAAACACACCACGTGCAAATATAAATAAGTAATAAATAATAATTTGTGATGATTTTATCACTAAATACTTAATGTGGGAATGTCACGTCGATTCTTATATTAAAATGCTTATTAATAATAACAGATAGCTAATCTCCCAAAGAGGTTTAACATTACTAGACTTTCTTTATTTATTATCCCAAACTATGAGATATCAAAACTATGGAGATGCCCCATTCATTCATTCTAGCCTAGCCTTGCGTGACATGCGGCGCCATTATGAACGCCAAAAGTTCATGTATCGATTTACTAGCCTAGGTGACGCCATCTTATACGCCACTTGACTGATTAATAATAGTCACGCTAAATTTTGTAGACGGGGCCAGTCCAAATTGATTCCTAAGTCTTTGATCACAAATTATTATTGTAACGACCTTTTTGGGAGAGGCGAAATGAGGAATTACGAAACTAAGACTTTAAGACGTTAAGACTTTAAAGAACATCATCAGTGCGTAAACGCGACGAAATTAAGGTGCGCTTAATTTTACATAGTTTTTAAGAATATAAGCTTTCAGTGAATAGCCTATAACAAAAGAGAGCATTCTTATAAATCTTTTGAGGTTCTTTTAAGTTTCATAATAGCGGTCCTTTCAATTGTAAATATAGTGAAATAATAATTCGACCGCATTATTTCAAAGTGACGTCGACGGTATATCGCACACTCATTCTCAGGGCCATTATTCTGTATCTCAGTGATAATCACTGTTGTCTATGGTTCGCTATACATTGATGCTTTAATAAGTGGAACGAAAATAATATTTTCTGGAAAACTTTTAATGGATAAAAAATAAATGTCATTGAAGGCCACTGACTGATCATAACTGAGATACAGAATAAGGGGTCAGTCCCTAGATTGTGTAACACCCACGTATTGCCGCTGCCCGCTGGTTGGGTTCCGACCAGATTTGCGTTAGCCAATCGTGGGGCAGAATTCTCTAACAATTACGATAACGATGAATACGTTTTCCTTACACAATCAGACCCCAGGTTTGTGGCACTTCGCCCCCCTGAGATTAAGGAGCTCCATATCCTAACCCGCCCCTGAATCAAGTGACAAATAGCGTTAATTCCTGAGGTATTATACAAATAGAACAAAATTCAATTGAATTTTGAATCTCGGCCGTGGCCGGATATCGGTCTGGAGGACATTATTATGACTCATTTGGTTACAAATTGCGACAAGACAGATATAATACTCGAATTTGGCAGGCAAACGCGTTCAGGGACCATATCACCTAAAGCAGTAATGTTGCAGTGTTTAATAGGGACAACCCTCCACCACCCATGGCCCAATCAACCTCGCGGTTATGGGGGCCGAAATGCGGGAGGGCGCCCGTTCGGTACTTGCTCTTGACGTGTTCCCGGGGCGCCTTCTTGACTCTCTACAAGTTGTTTCCTCTCGCTCCTCGTCCCTATGGACTCACTCTCCCCATTTTGGGGCAGGACGATACGATGACGGACTCGCCTCGCGCCGTCGCTGTCCGCAGCGTAAATTCTCTGTGTCACTCCAAGCCGCTTCGCCTCTTATGCCACCCGTGAATGTTGCAGTATTGCTGTGACATTTTCATACTACGTTTGCATGAAAATATTTAAAAAATATTGCAGCATTACTGCTTTAAGAGGTGGAGGTACGGTCCCCGTTCGCCTTAAACTGTTTCGCGCGGGTGAAACTAAATGAGCGTGGTCGCGTCTCATTCCTCCTCGGACTCCGTGTCGGAGTCCGGGATGGTGTTGAACCAGTTCTCCCAGTTGGACGGGTTGTCCATTGCGTTACGTCTGTAAACAATAATAACGTACTTGACTCACATACTATTAAAACATAATCGCAACTGAATGAAGATAGATTATACTCTGTGTAAGAAAAACGTATTCATCGTTATCGTAATCGGTTACAAATTCTGCCCGCTAATTGGTTTCCTGATTTACAGTCAACCAATCGGCGAGCAGAATTCGCTTTTGATTTCGATAACGATGAATACGTTTTTCTTACGCAATCAGGCCCCTGGATTAACAAACAGGCTACTTGTTAAACCCGGAAAATCCATGATTCCCACAGAATTTGTGAAAAACCAAGTCGCGTTTGCTAGTTTCCTTACATGCCAAAGAAGGTATAGCTGCGTTTAGAATGATCGATTGAATGAGAACAAGTACCGGACGGGTGGCAAGGGAAGATGGTGGGTTGTCACAATAGACATATACCCTGGACAAGGCGGACGGCGTAAAAAATGTCGCCAGTTTATTGGTGCCAATAATACCAATAATAAGGTACGCGCACCACGCTGTACTTTGCTCAGCAGCAACCTATAGAATTTTGACAGAGGCGCTACTGTTTGCTTGTACGAAAAAGGTTTACGTAAATCGCTTTGTTGCCTATATCCTGAGGTTTCTTATCAGTGTTTATCGGGTATGGTAGCGGGACCAGAACCCATTGTCCCAATACCGTTCAGTGAGTACAAATCATGGCTACACAAAAACACCGCACAGATACACGCACAAATATGGGAACGCACTACAGACTGTAGGCAAGCAAGAACAGCTCTAACATACTTATATAGACAAACACCTAACAGATAGATAAACTTCTATGACTTAGTAAAGACAAATTAAGACTAGTCGTAGGCATGATTACAGGGCATTGCTCACTAAACAAACATTTTTCCACCCTAGGAATCACGGACAGCCCTCTGTGCAGAGCCTGCATGGAGGAGGAAGAAACACCGGCACACGTGCTACTAAGCTGCACTGGAGTGTCGGACCAACGCGAGACCTACTTGGGCTCCTCAGCAACACTCCAAGATATCCTGTGCGACCTGGGAGGCCTCTTCGGATTCTGGAGTGAGCTCGGCTGGCTGGAGTGATCCGGCGAGGACCCGCATCAACGACTTCACGCGCAACGGGCGAAATATCGCTTACTCGCGGAAAAGTCCCAGGAATAAGAAGAAGAAGAATCGGTGGTTATCACTCACGGGTGCCTGGTGACGGGCTGCGGCAGCGTGGCGGTGGCGGGCGGCGGCGCGGGCGGCGCTGCAGCGTCTGCGTGCCGCCCCAGCCCGCCCCCTCCGCGCCCTCCGCCTGCTCCCACCTGCGACCAGCTTCACGCTTTAGTCACTCACCCGTGCCTGGTGACAGGCTGCGGCAGCGTGGCGGTGGCGGGCGGCGGCGCGGGCGGCGCTGCAGCGTCTGCGTGCCGCCCCAGCCCGCCCCCTCCGCGCCCTCCGCCTGCTCCCACCTGCGACCAGCTTCACGCTTTAGTCACTCACCCGTGCCTGGTGACGGGCTGCGGCAGCGTGGCGGTGGCGGGCGGCGGCGCGGGCGGCGCTGCAGCGTCTGCGTGCCGCCCCAGCCCGCCCCCTCCGCGCCCTCCGCCTGCTCCCACCTGCGACCAGCTTCACGCTTTAGTCACTCACCCGTGCCTGGTGACGGGCTGCGGCAGCGTGGCGGTGGCGGGCGGCGGCGCGGGCGGCGGCGGCGCGCGGCGCTGCAGCGTCTGCGTGCCGCCCCAGCCCGCCCCCTCCGCGCCCTCCGCCTGCTCCCACCTGCGACCAGCTTCACGCTTTAGTCACTCACCCGTGCCTGGTGACGGGCTGCGGCAGCGTGGCGGTGGCGGGCGGCGGCGCGGGCGGCGGCGGCGCGCGGCGCTGCAGCGTCTGCGTGCCGCCCCAGCCCGCCCCCTCCGCGCCCTCCGCCTGCTCCCACCTGCGACCAGCTTCACGCTTTAGTCACTCACCCGTGCCTGGTGACGGGCTGCGGCAGCGTGGCGGTGGCGGGCGGCGGCGCGGGCGGCGGCGGCGCGCGGCGCTGCAGCGTCTGCGTGCCGCCCCAGCCCGCCCCCTCCGCGCCCTCCGCCTGCTCCCACCTGCGACCAGCTTCACGCTTTAGTCACTCACCCGTGCCTGGTGACGGGCTGCGGCAGCGTGGCGGTGGCGGGCGGCGGCGCGGGCGGCGGCGGCGCGCGGCGCTGCAGCGTCTGCGTGCCGCCCCAGCCCGCCCCCTCCGCGCCCTCCGCCTGCTCCCACCTGCGACCAGCTTCACGCTTTAGTCACTCACCCGTGCCTGGTGACGGGCTGCGGCAGCGTGGCGGTGGCGGGCGGCGGCGCGGGCGGCGGCGGCGCGCGGCGCTGCAGCGTCTGCGTGCCGCCCCAGCCCGCCCCCTCCGCGCCCTCCGCCTGCTCCCACCTGCGACCAGCTTCACGCTTTAGTCACTCACCCGTGCCTGGTGACGGGCTGCGGCAGCGTGGCGGTGGCGGGCGGCGGCGCGGGCGGCGGCGGCGCGCGGCGCTGCAGCGTCTGCGTGCCGCCCCAGCCCGCCCCCTCCGCGCCCTCCGCCTGCTCCCACCTGCGACCAGCTTCACGCTTTAATTACACTAACCCTCGCCTACGAACTTCGTCTCAACCCCTTTTCAAGTTTGCGAGCTTTGTTTATCTCTGAGAATTTTTTGTGAACTCATTTCAATTTCAATTTATTTATCATTGAACCAGGAAAATGGTGCACAGTACAAAAATCTCCTTAAATCTAGTGCACAGGATAGGTAGATACAAAAAAATATGTTTAACCTGATGGAGTGCTTTGGCGTCCGTACTAGGAAAACCTGTGTTACGGGCACCATAGCCTTTCCTTGGATCCATCGAATACTTACTTAAACTATTAGAAAAACAAGATTAAGTGGTGCGGACGTGAGAGCGTGTCTGTGTGTGTGAATGTGAGTGTGTGTGTGTGTTGTTATGTGTGGTTGTGGGTGTGTGTGTGCGTGGACAGATTTATGCCAGTTTCCTCACGATGTTTAGTTCACCGTTAATTAGTGACTAAAGTGACTGTGTGAATGACAGATAGACTCATCTCATCTCACTATGATATTGTAAGACCGTTCCTGTCAGTCAAGTCCCAGTTCAGGCATCAGGCAGGCACTCACCCCGGGTTGTTGGTGGAGTGGCAGTTCTCGCACTCGCTGCGGTAGTCGTCCGCGTCCTCGGCGCGCGCGCTGCCCTCGTAGCTGCACACGCAGGATGGCTGACGACATTCCTGTCAGTCCCAGTTCAGGCAGGCACTCACCCCGGGTTGTTTGTGGAGTGGCAGTTCTCGCACTCGCTGCGGTAGTCGTCCGCGTCCTCGGCGCGCGCGCTGCCCTCGTAGCTGCACACGCAGGATGGCTGCCGATATTCCTGTCAGTCCCAGTTCAGGCAGGCACTCACCCCGGGTTGTTGGTGGAGTGGCAGTTCTCGCACTCGCTGCGGTAGTCGTCCGCGTCCTCGGCGCGCGCGCTGCCCTCGTAGCTGCACACGCAGGATGGCTGCCGACATTCCTGTCAGTCCCAGTTCAGGCAGGCACTCACCCCGGGTTGTTGGTGGAGTGGCAGTTCTCGCACTCGCTGCGGTAGTCGTCCGCGTCCTCGGCGCGCGCGCTGCCCTCGTAGCTGCACACGCAGGATGGCTGCCGACATTCCTGTCAGTCCCAGTTCAGGCAGGCACTCACCCCGGGTTGTTGGTGGAGTGGCAGTTCTCGCACTCGCTGCGGTAGTCGTCCGCGTCCTCGGCGCGCGCGCTGCCCTCGTAGCTGCACACGCAGGACGGCTGCCGACAAATTAATGTTCACCCTCATTATCACCATTAGAGGCACAGGTTTCCGGATGTGAAAAATTGATAAGCTGCTATAGAAGCCGAGTGCTGACAAGCAGGCCTGCTGACCTTTAAGGTCATTATGGAAAATTTTTAGACATGCAACTTTCTCCTTTTCACGGGCAAACTTTAAACAAAAGCTCCGAAAACCATTGACAATTTTTTCCAATAAAAAGAAATGATGAGACGTGCAAGACCATGGGCATACTCACTTCATTTTAAGTGATATGCATGCTCATATTAGACGCAATGCGTACCATAATTTTACTTTGCAATAACATTCGACACACTGCACTGCGCTCATCATGCTGGGACATCAGTTTCAACTTATACTCGGCGCAGCGAACCGTGATCCCTATGACACTGACAGCTAATGTCACCATATAACATTGTAGTGGCGTCACCATTAAATCGGGATCATATTGGGGGCGTCTAAAAATGCCATTTATATATTTTACGTAGCTTTATACCATTAGTAATGATATTCCATTGGTATTTTTAACAATTCTTAACATTTACAAGAAGTTATGTCAATCTGAATTTATGTTTACGTCCTGCAAAACTTACGTCGTGTGACGTTTATCGACTAGGGCGGCAAGTATCGATAAAAAAATGTCGGTAATGGAAACGAGTGCACAATTTTTCAGACAAAATAAATAAATGGGGAGCATTCATTTTCATGATAAAATATATACTTATATAGCAAAAACGTGTTTACCGGGTTAAGCATTATTAGAAAATAACAAGGTTGGAAACTTTCGTTTTACTTACCTACTTAATCTATGCCAAAAATCTTAAATTAATACAACAACAACAAAATGGACATTAAAAATGCACATTGTAATATTTTTTAAAACATGTTTACCAACGTGGCTTAAGTGCAAGCCACGCCTTTGTCTATAAAAAAAAAATTATCGACACGACCAAAGACACGACCGTTCACTAAACGAACTGTCATAGGGCTCATGGTTCGCCGCGCGGAGAATAGGTGTCATTTTTTCAAAGCTATCACGTCAGCGTACAATGCACTTCAAACCGATACTCAGTTAATTCTAGTTAATTCTACCTGTTTAACGGTAGAATTGCAGGCACTGCGGTGGTACCTACCCGGATGAACTCCGTAAGAAGAGTCCTACCACCAGTAAAATTAATTGATTTTTATTTTATGTTTAGCTGTGAATGCTGTACTAACAAAGATAATGTGTGGTGATGTGTGCGTACCTTGTCGACGGTGAGCGGCAGCGTGGGGTGGGGAGGGTGCGCGGGCACGTCGGGCTGCGGCTTGGGCTTCGCGTCTTGCTCCTCGCTGTGCGCTCGCGCGCGCCCCGACCCCGACCGCACGGACAATCTGCGCACACACTCCACTTACATTAAACCGCAATGTTGAATTATGAATACTGTTAATGAAAAGAATGACTGGATTCTTTTAAACGTTTATTCCAGACTGGCTATGACTACTCACGCGTCGTCGGGCTCCTGTCGGCGCGGGTCGGTCGCCGCTGCGGCGATGTTCAGGTTGCGCGGCACGCTGCGGCCGGTGCTGGCGCGGTCGATGCGGTCCGCGCGCTCCACGGGCCGGTGGAAGGAGCGCCGCACCTCGCCCTGCAGCGAGCGGTCCGCGCGCGTGAACCCGAGCCCCATCGCCTCCAGCGTGGACGCGTCCACTGACTGGCTATGACTACTCACGCGTCGTCGGGCTCCTGTCGGCGCGGGTCGGTCGCCGCTGCGGCGATGTTCAGGTTGCGCGGCACGCTGCGGCCGGTGCTGGCGCGGTCGATGCGGTCCGCGCGCTCCACGGGCCGGTGGAAGGAGCGCCGCACCTCGCCCTGCAGCGAGCGGTCCGCGCGCGTGATCCCGAGCCCCATCGCCTCCAGCGTGGACGCGTCCACTGACTGGCTATGACTACTCACGCGTCGTCGGGCTCCTGTCGGCGCGGGTCGGTCGCCGCTGCGGCGATGTTCAGGTTGCGCGGCACGCTGCGGCCGGTGCTGGCGCGGTCGATGCGGTCCGCGCGCTCCACGGGCCGGTGGAAGGAGCGCCGCACCTCGCCCTGCAGCGAGCGGTCCGCGCGCGTGAACCCGAGCCCCATCGCCTCCAGCGTGGACGCGTCCACTGACTGGCTATGACTACTCACGCGTCGTCGGGCTCCTGTCGGCGCGGGTCGGTCGCCGCTGCGGCGATGTTCAGGTTGCGCGGCACGCTGCGGCCGGTGCTGGCGCGGTCGATGCGGTCCGCGCGCTCCACGGGCCGGTGGAAGGAGCGCCGCACCTCGCCCTGCAGCGAGCGGTCCGCGCGCGTGAACCCGAGCCCCATCGCCTCCAGCGTGGACGCGTCCACTGACTGGCTATGACTACTCACGCGTCGTCGGGCTCCTGTCGGCGCGGGTCGGTCGCCGCTGCGGCGATGTTCAGGTTGCGCGGCACGCTGCGGCCGGTGCTGGCGCGGTCGATGCGGTCCGCGCGCTCCACGGGCCGGTGGAAGGAGCGCCGCACCTCGCCCTGCAGCGAGCGGTCCGCGCGCGTGAACCCGAGCCCCATCGCCTCCAGCGTGGACGCGTCCACTGACTGGCTATGACTACTCACGCGTCGTCGGGCTCCTGTCGGCGCGGGTCGGTCGCCGCTGCGGCGATGTTCAGGTTGCGCGGCACGCTGCGGCCGGTGCTGGCGCGGTCGATGCGGTCCGCGCGCTCCACGGGCCGGTGGAAGGAGCGCCGCACCTCGCCCTGCAGCGAGCGGTCCGCGCGCGTGAACCCGAGCCCCATCGCCTCCAGCGTGGACGCGTCCACTGACTGGCTATGACTACTCACGCGTCGTCGGGCTCCTGTCGGCGCGGGTCGGTCGCCGCTGCGGCGATGTTCAGGTTGCGCGGCACGCTGCGGCCGGTGCTGGCGCGGTCGATGCGGTCCGCGCGCTCCACGGGCCGGTGGAAGGAGCGCCGCACCTCGCCCTGCAGCGAGCGGTCCGCGCGCGTGAACCCGAGCCCCATCGCCTCCAGCGTGGACGCGTCCACTGACTGGCTATGACTACTCACGCGTCGTCGGGCTCCTGTCGGCGCGGGTCGGTCGCCGCTGCGGCGATGTTCAGGTTGCGCGGCACGCTGCGGCCGGTGCTGGCGCGGTCGATGCGGTCCGCGCGCTCCACGGGCCGGTGGAAGGAGCGCCGCACCTCGCCCTGCAGCGAGCGGTCCGCGCGCGTGAACCCGAGCCCCATCGCCTCCAGCGTGGACGCGTCCACTGACTGGCTATGACTACTCACGCGTCGTCGGGCTCCTGTCGGCGCGGGTCGGTCGCCGCTGCGGCGATGTTCAGGTTGCGCGGCACGCTGCGGCCGGTGCTGGCGCGGTCGATGCGGTCCGCGCGCTCCACGGGCCGGTGGAAGGAGCGCCGCACCTCGCCCTGCAGCGAGCGGTCCGCGCGCGTGAACCCGAGCCCCATCGCCTCCAGCGTGGACGCGTCCACTGACTGGCTATGACTACTCACGCGTCGTCGGGCTCCTGTCGGCGCGGGTCGGTCGCCGCTGCGGCGATGTTCAGGTTGCGCGGCACGCTGCGGCCGGTGCTGGCGCGGTCGATGCGGTCCGCGCGCTCCACGGGCCGGTGGAAGGAGCGCCGCACCTCGCCCTGCAGCGAGCGGTCCGCGCGCGTGAACCCGAGCCCCATCGCCTCCAGCGTGGACGCGTCCACTGACTGGCTATGACTACTCACGCGTCGTCGGGCTCCTGTCGGCGCGGGTCGGTCGCCGCTGCGGCGATGTTCAGGTTGCGCGGCACGCTGCGGCCGGTGCTGGCGCGGTCGATGCGGTCCGCGCGCTCCACGGGCCGGTGGAAGGAGCGCCGCACCTCGCCCTGCAGCGAGCGGTCCGCGCGCGTGAACCCGAGCCCCATCGCCTCCAGCGTGGACGCGTCCACTGACTGGCTATGACTACTCACGCGTCGTCGGGCTCCTGTCGGCGCGGGTCGGTCGCCGCTGCGGCGATGTTCAGGTTGCGCGGCACGCTGCGGCCGGTGCTGGCGCGGTCGATGCGGTCCGCGCGCTCCACGGGCCGGTGGAAGGAGCGCCGCACCTCGCCCTGCAGCGAGCGGTCCGCGCGCGTGAACCCGAGCCCCATCGCCTCCAGCGTGGACGCGTCCACTGACTGGCTATGACTACTCACGCGTCGTCGGGCTCCTGTCGGCGCGGGTCGGTCGCCGCTGCGGCGATGTTCAGGTTGCGCGGCACGCTGCGGCCGGTGCTGGCGCGGTCGATGCGGTCCGCGCGCTCCACGGGCCGGTGGAAGGAGCGCCGCACCTCGCCCTGCAGCGAGCGGTCCGCGCGCGTGAACCCGAGCCCCATCGCCTCCAGCGTGGACGCGTCCACTGACTGGCTATGACTACTCACGCGTCGTCGGGCTCCTGTCGGCGCGGGTCGGTCGCCGCTGCGGCGATGTTCAGGTTGCGCGGCACGCTGCGGCCGGTGCTGGCGCGGTCGATGCGGTCCGCGCGCTCCACGGGCCGGTGGAAGGAGCGCCGCACCTCGCCCTGCAGCGAGCGGTCCGCGCGCGTGAACCCGAGCCCCATCGCCTCCAGCGTGGACGCGTCCACTGACTGGCTATGACTACTCACGCGTCGTCGGGCTCCTGTCGGCGCGGGTCGGTCGCCGCTGCGGCGATGTTCAGGTTGCGCGGCACGCTGCGGCCGGTGCTGGCGCGGTCGATGCGGTCCGCGCGCTCCACGGGCCGGTGGAAGGAGCGCCGCACCTCGCCCTGCAGCGAGCGGTCCGCGCGCGTGAACCCGAGCCCCATCGCCTCCAGCGTGGACGCGTCCACTGACTGGCTATGACTACTCACGCGTCGTCGGGCTCCTGTCGGCGCGGGTCGGTCGCCGCTGCGGCGATGTTCAGGTTGCGCGGCACGCTGCGGCCGGTGCTGGCGCGGTCGATGCGGTCCGCGCGCTCCACGGGCCGGTGGAAGGAGCGCCGCACCTCGCCCTGCAGCGAGCGGTCCGCGCGCGTGAACCCGAGCCCCATCGCCTCCAGCGTGGACGCGTCCACTGACTGGCTATGACTACTCACGCGTCGTCGGGCTCCTGTCGGCGCGGGTCGGTCGCCGCTGCGGCGATGTTCAGGTTGCGCGGCACGCTGCGGCCGGTGCTGGCGCGGTCGATGCGGTCCGCGCGCTCCACGGGCCGGTGGAAGGAGCGCCGCACCTCGCCCTGCAGCGAGCGGTCCGCGCGCGTGAACCCGAGCCCCATCGCCTCCAGCGTGGACGCGTCCACTGACTGGCTATGACTACTCACGCGTCGTCGGGCTCCTGTCGGCGCGGGTCGGTCGCCGCTGCGGCGATGTTCAGGTTGCGCGGCACGCTGCGGCCGGTGCTGGCGCGGTCGATGCGGTCCGCGCGCTCCACGGGCCGGTGGAAGGAGCGCCGCACCTCGCCCTGCAGCGAGCGGTCCGCGCGCGTGAACCCGAGCCCCATCGCCTCCAGCGTGGACGCGTCCACTGACTGGCTATGACTACTCACGCGTCGTCGGGCTCCTGTCGGCGCGGGTCGGTCGCCGCTGCGGCGATGTTCAGGTTGCGCGGCACGCTGCGGCCGGTGCTGGCGCGGTCGATGCGGTCCGCGCGCTCCACGGGCCGGTGGAAGGAGCGCCGCACCTCGCCCTGCAGCGAGCGGTCCGCGCGCGTGAACCCGAGCCCCATCGCCTCCAGCGTGGACGCGTCCACTGACTGGCTATGACTACTCACGCGTCGTCGGGCTCCTGTCGGCGCGGGTCGGTCGCCGCTGCGGCGATGTTCAGGTTGCGCGGCACGCTGCGGCCGGTGCTGGCGCGGTCGATGCGGTCCGCGCGCTCCACGGGCCGGTGGAAGGAGCGCCGCACCTCGCCCTGCAGCGAGCGGTCCGCGCGCGTGAACCCGAGCCCCATCGCCTCCAGCGTGGACGCGTCCACTGACTGGCTATGACTACTCACGCGTCGTCGGGCTCCTGTCGGCGCGGGTCGGTCGCCGCTGCGGCGATGTTCAGGTTGCGCGGCACGCTGCGGCCGGTGCTGGCGCGGTCGATGCGGTCCGCGCGCTCCACGGGCCGGTGGAAGGAGCGCCGCACCTCGCCCTGCAGCGAGCGGTCCGCGCGCGTGAACCCGAGCCCCATCGCCTCCAGCGTGGACGCGTCCACTGACTGGCTATGACTACTCACGCGTCGTCGGGCTCCTGTCGGCGCGGGTCGGTCGCCGCTGCGGCGATGTTCAGGTTGCGCGGCACGCTGCGGCCGGTGCTGGCGCGGTCGATGCGGTCCGCGCGCTCCACGGGCCGGTGGAAGGAGCGCCGCACCTCGCCCTGCAGCGAGCGGTCCGCGCGCGTGAACCCGAGCCCCATCGCCTCCAGCGTGGACGCGTCCACTGACTGGCTATGACTACTCACGCGTCGTCGGGCTCCTGTCGGCGCGGGTCGGTCGCCGCTGCGGCGATGTTCAGGTTGCGCGGCACGCTGCGGCCGGTGCTGGCGCGGTCGATGCGGTCCGCGCGCTCCACGGGCCGGTGGAAGGAGCGCCGCACCTCGCCCTGCAGCGAGCGGTCCGCGCGCGTGAACCCGAGCCCCATCGCCTCCAGCGTGGACGCGTCCACCGCGGTGGAGATGCGCGGGATCGTTCTGTGGCTGGAGGTTTCATACATTACAATGATTGCACCGAACATACACAGGTGTCACCATCTCTCGTGCGGTACGTACAGCGCCGTGTGCGTGGTGTAGAAGCCGGGCACGTTGTGCGGCCGCTCGTGGTCGTCGCGCGGCACGCTGAGCCGCGCGCTGATGGCGCCCAGCGAGCCCGTCAAGCGCGCGCCGCCGCCCGCCGCGCCGCCCACTGACACAACAAAATGTTCTTTCTTTACATGCTTCCGCTTGCCCGCGTCAAATTACGTATTTACAAACATCGCGAGTATCTTGGATTCGGGATAATAAATAGTCTTTATTCTTTAATCTGCCTCCAATGCAAATTTAATTTTTAAAAAGAAACAAATTTTTATTGGACAAACAAAAGGTTACAATTTTTTAAACACTCCCTGACTCCCAAACTAGGCAGAAACCCGTGTCTTCGGAGTCAGTTTATTCAACTAAGTTAAGTACAAATATGGCAAACAAGAGAGTTGCACTTCAACTACAAACTAGAATCATGCAAAGAAAAAAAATATGTGTGTTAGTGTATTAAAATGAACTCTGGAACTCTGGTAGGATTCTATGAACTCTATGAACTCTAGTAGGATTGCTTGTGAGTTAAGTGCAAACTGGCTCGTCATCACGTTAACGGCGTACAAGTTGTTACTCACTGTTAGGTGCCAGCGGGTGCGGCATGCCGGGCTCGCGCGCGTCGGGCGCGTGCACGGCCTGCAGCAGCGGCGCGTTGTAGCAGTTCTGAGTGTTGGCGATCTGATCATACGCAGATTATATTAGAATTTAGGCTTTCGTGAGTAGAACATATTATAAGAAAAAAGAACTCACGAGAGAGTCAGGCATGCCTCTATTATACTATATAACGCTGGACCTTAAGACTGTCAACGTAAAAATGAAGACTTATTTTGAGTCCTAAATTAAGACCTGAGTCCACAAAGTAAGTTAAATGTAATGATCTCATTTTTAATAGATGAATGATATTATTTTGCAATTTTCATAAAAAGAGTGTTCCATTCAATACCAAATTTAATACCGCGGTTAATTTTTTTGTAAATTCTTCCTTCCTTGAAATTTTGAGGCCTGAAAAATAATACTGCGCTAACCTGCGCCAGCGGCCGCGGCAGGTTAACGTACGCGTGCGAAGCGCAAACCTCATCCCGCGGCTCGATCGCCGTCGCGTACGTGCGGTGGAACGACGTCTCGTTGCTCACTCTGCAGAGACACACACTAACCTGCGCCAGCGGCCGCGGTAGGTTGACGTACGCGTGCGAAGCGCAAACCTCATCCCGCGGCTCGATCGCCGTCGCGTACGTGCGGTGGAACGACGTCTCGTTGCTCACTCTGCAGAGACACACACTAACCTGCGCCAGCGGCCGCGGTAGGTTGACGTACGCGTGCGAAGCGCAAACCTCATCCCGCGGCTCGATCGCCGTCGCGTACGTGCGGTGGAACGACGTCTCGTTGCTCACTCTGCAGAGACACACACTAACCTGCGCCAGCGGCCGCGGTAGGTTGACGTACGCGTGCGAAGCGCAAACCTCATCCCGCGGCTCGATCGCCGTCGCGTACGTGCGGTGGAACGACGTCTCGTTGCTCACTCTGCAGAGACACACACTAACCTGCGCCAGCGGCCGCGGTAGGTTGACGTACGCGTGCGAAGCGCAAACCTCATCCCGCGGCTCGATCGCCGTCGCGTACGTGCGGTGGAACGACGTCTCGTTGCTCACTCTGCAGAGACACACACTAACCTGCGCCAGCGGCCGCGGTAGGTTGACGTACGCGTGCGAAGCGCAAACCTCATCCCGCGGCTCGATCGCCGTCGCGTACGTGCGGTGGAACGACGTCTCGTTGCTCACTCTGCAGAGACACACACTAACCTGCGCCAGCGGCCGCGGTAGGTTGACGTACGCGTGCGAAGCGCAAACCTCATCCCGCGGCTCGATCGCCGTCGCGTACGTGCGGTGGAACGACGTCTCGTTGCTCACTCTGCAGAGACACACACTAACCTGCGCCAGCGGCCGCGGCAGGTTGACGTACGCGTGCGAAGCGCAAACCTCATCCCGCGGCTCGATCGCCGTCGCGTACGTGCGGTGGAACGACGTCTCGTTGCTCACTCTGCAGAGACACACACTAACCTGCGCCAGCGGCCGCGGTAGGTTGACGTACGCGTGCGAAGCGCAAACCTCATCCCGCGGCTCGATCGCCGTCGCGTACGTGCGGTGGAACGACGTCTCGTTGCTCACTCTGCAGAGACACACACTAACCTGCGCCAGCGGCCGCGGTAGGTTGACGTACGCGTGCGAAGCGCAAACCTCATCCCGCGGCTCGATCGCCGTCGCGTACGTGCGGTGGAACGACGTCTCGTTGCTCACTCTGCAGAGACACACACTAACCTGCGCCAGCGGCCGCGGTAGGTTGACGTACGCGTGCGAAGCGCAAACCTCATCCCGCGGCTCGATCGCCGTCGCGTACGTGCGGTGGAACGACGTCTCGTTGCTCACTCTGCAGAGACACACACTAACCTGCGCCAGCGGCCGCGGCAGGTTGACGTACGCGTGCGAAGCGCAAACCTCATCCCGCGGCTCGATCGCCGTCGCGTACGTGCGGTGGAACGACGTCTCGTTGCTCACTCTGCAGAGACACACACTAACCTGCGCCAGCGGCCGCGGTAGGTTGACGTACGCGTGCGAAGCGCAAACCTCATCCCGCGGCTCGATCGCCGTCGCGTACGTGCGGTGGAACGACGTCTCGTTGCTCACTCTGCAGAGACACACACTAACCTGCGCCAGCGGCCGCGGTAGGTTGACGTACGCGTGCGAAGCGCAAACCTCATCCCGCGGCTCGATCGCCGTCGCGTACGTGCGGTGGAACGACGTCTCGTTGCTCACTCTGCAGAGACACACACTAACCTGCGCCAGCGGCCGCGGTAGGTTGACGTACGCGTGCGAAGCGCAAACCTCATCCCGCGGCTCGATCGCCGTCGCGTACGTGCGGTGGAACGACGTCTCGTTGCTCACTCTGCAGAGACACACACTAACCTGCGCCAGCGGCCGCGGTAGGTTGACGTACGCGTGCGAAGCGCAAACCTCATCCCGCGGCTCGATCGCCGTCGCGTACGTGCGGTGGAACGACGTCTCGTTGCTCACTCTGTGGAGACACACATTATAATGTTTCAGTATCTATCGCTTATGTCATAAACAAAGACCGAATGGTGCAGCGGTAGAGAACCTGCCGTCTGCGTAAGAGGTCGTGGGTTCGATTCCCACTGATTCTGTTCGATTTGATTTGCAGTGTCTGGGTGTTTTTCAATATATTGTTACGTGCTGGGTTCGACAATTTGGAATAAAACACCTGCTGATCCTTGATGAGACTTTATTCGGTACTTCCAGTATCCAATATCCCTGGTCTTCCTCGTAGTTCGCTTCCTCTTCGCTCTTGATCGCTTGCTTCGCTTGTTCACCTTTCTCGTCCCTCAGTCAGACTGACTCGTCGGTGCGCGGCCCGCTTTTTATATGCATCTGAACGAGTCTCGAAGCTTCCACCCTCATTATCTATTGGTAGGGTCGATCGTTCGAGACGTGGGAATTACCAGAAACCCATTGTTTATAGAGGTCACTGACCCCTTAAGTTGTTTACAACTTACGAGTGGTATTTCGGCAGTGCGATTATAAACCTTATGGCGCTTGTCATAGGGTTCACTTGTAACACTGCCCTCCTCTTAGCGATGCTCGTCCCGAGCATCACTGTTGCTCCCGTGATGTCTCGCCAGGCGATCGATGTGTACCACCTTAAATGCACCTCTTGGTTGACGTTGAATCCTATACGTGACATCATTCATACGGGTGACCACTTTGTACGGACCCTCCCATCTGGTTTGCAATTTTGGAGACTTCCCTTTCCGACGAGTCGGATTATGCAGCCATAATAAGGCTCCTTCCTCGAATCCGCTCGTGTTCGATTTACGGTCGTATCTGGTTTTCATTTTCTCGCTCGATTGCAATCCGTTTTCCCGTACTGAGGCATGTATCTCCCGCATTTTTTCCTTCAGGTTGGCAACGTAATCCTGAATGGTGCAAGGTTCGTCCGGTGATCCTCCCGTCAATAAGTCTATTGGCAACCGGAGTTCCCTGCCATAGTTGACAAACGCCGGAGTTGCCTTAATGCTCTCATGCTCTGCTGTCCTGTAGGCGAGGAGGAACAGTGGGATGTACTTGTCCCAGTCTCTCTGATGGGTGTCCACCAGTTTAGCCAAATGTCTTTCAAGAGTCTGATTAAATCTTTCCACCATCCCATCCGACTGCGGGTGGTATGCAGTTGTGCGCGTTTTATGCAGACCTAAAGTTCTGCATACTTCCTGAAACACTTGTGACTCAAAGTTCCTCCCCTGATCGGAGTGGATCTCCAGCGGTACACCAAAACGACATATGACCTCCTCGACTAGCTTAGTTGCAACGGTTGTAGCTTCCTGGTTAGGTATGGCAAACACTTCTGGCCACTTAGTGAAGTAGTCCATAACAACCATGAAGTATTTGTTCCCCGATTCCGTCACAGGAAATGGCCCGGCTACATCCACAGCTATACGTTCCCAAGGTGCACCAACGTTGTACAGTTGCAGGTTACCCCTACTCCTTGTCTGTGGTCCCTTCACAGCAGCGCAAGTGGTACATTTACGGCACCAAGCCTGCACATCTTCCCGACAATGAAGCCAGTAGAACCTCTCGCGTACCTTCGTTAGTGTCTTCTTGACGCCAAGATGGCCTCCCGAAACACCGTCGTGCACTTCACGAAGGACATCGGGTACTTTGGACCTCGGAACAATTATCTGAAGATGGAACTCCCTGCCGTTAGTCTTCTCCCATTTCCGGTAAAGTATTCCATTCTGTAGAATAAGACTGTTCCACTGAGCCCAATAAGCCTTAGTGACAACACTCGTAGGTGCAACCTCACTCCATGTTGGTCTAGCGTCCCCCCTTTTCTTCCACCCGATTATATGCCTCAGATCATCATCATCCTCTTGAGCCATCTTCATTGCATTATCCTCCCAGGGTCCTAAGGGACTCGTCGTGGTAAGTTTCAACGTCGCTTCCATGGACTCCTGTTTGATGCAATGTCTACAGTCTTCCGGGCATGGTCTTCGTGAAAGTGCATCTGCATTTCCGTGAGACTTTCCACTGCGATGTTGAGTCTCGAAGTCATATTCCTGGAGTTGTTCGATCCATCGAGCGACCTGACCTTCAGGATTCTTAAATTGCAGTAGCCATTTCAGTGCTGCATGATCGGTGCGTAGTAAAAACCGTCGACCTATAAGGTATTTGCTGAAGTGCTGTAACGTTTTTACCACGGCCAAAAGCTCTCTTCTTGTCACACAGTAGTTCCGTTCCGGTCTCGATAGTGATTTGCTGAAATATCCAATCACCACTTCTCTATCGCCCTGTTTTTGAGAAAGCACTCCTCCAATCGCCGTATTACTTGCATCTGAATCGACGATAAACTGACCCTCTGGTCGTGGGTAACCCAAAATTGGTGTTTCACATAAGCATTTCTTCAGATTTTTAAAGGAATTCTCGCAGGCTTCATCCCAACAAAACTGTCGTTTCTCTTCTGTTAGTTTGTGTAATGGTTTTGCGATCTCCGAAAACCCTTTAACAAAACGCCTGTAGTAGGAACACAAGCCCAAAAATGCCCTTACCTCTGTCTTGTCTTTGGGGGTGGGCCATTTTTTAACCGCTTCAACTTTCGCTGGGTCGGTTTGTATGCCCTCACTAGTGATGACATGGCCGAGATAATTCACTTCATTTCTGAATAACTGACACTTCTTCGGGTTCAGTTTTAAGTTTGCTCCATATATTTTTGCGAAGACGCGTTCCAAGTTTCGCAAATGGTCCTCGAAGTCCCGACCCATGACAACGACGTCATCCAGATATACCAAGCAGGCGTCTCCTACTAACCCTGCTAGCACACACTCCATGAGTCGTTCAAAGGTGGCAGGCGCGTTGCACAAACCAAATGGCATGACATTGAACTGCCATAATCCCTTTCCTGTTGAGAACGCTGTCTTCTCCTTGTCTTTTGGATGGATTTCCACCTGCCAGTAACCAGATTTCAGGTCTAGAGTGGAAAACCATTTCATGCCACTCAAGGTGTCCAGAGTGTCATCTATTCTGGGTAGAGGGTAACTGTCCTTCTTTGTGATGTCATTGAGTCGCCTATAGTCCACACAGAACCGTGTACTTCCATCTTTCTTTTTCACTAGCACAACAGGCGAACACCATGGACTTGAGGATGGTTCAATGATTTTGTTCTTTTCCATCTCTTGCAGCATATCCTTGACTTCTTTCTCTTTCGCTATCGGTATCCGTCTTGCCCGCTGACGGATGGGTCTCTCGTTGCCGGTATCAATTCTATGCTGCACTAACGACGTTCTTCCCGGGTTTCCTTCCTGACTAGAAAAGATGTCCGCGTAGCGTAAAAGAAACTTCTTAGCCTTGATGCTTTGCGAATAAGTCAGGTTACTTTTGCAGTCTTTAAGGAGTTCATTGACTGTAGAATCATTCCAAATGCCCGATTTATCCGTCTTTGCTTGCGAGATAACAGGTGCTGGGGCTTCCTCCGTGCCAGCCAGTACTCGCCCCTTAGTTCTGGCTGTTACTCGTTTCCCTGATTTTTAGGGGAACCTGTATCCCCACTCTTCTTCTTCAGCTCCTCCAAATATTCCTCCACTTTCTTTAACCTAGACATCTGTGACTCTTTTTGTGGGCAATTCAGCTGCAGATGCCCTCGTTCGCCGCATTTATAGCACACAACACCAAGGTTCTTGAATGAGGTCTTGACCTCTTTCACCTCCTCCGATACTTCACGTAGCTTGTGAACAGGTGCCTGCCGAATGTCGTATCGCACTGCCTCGACTTCCAAGGCATGCGCCAACGCTTCCTTTAATGAGGCATGATGGCGAAGCCTCACGGCAGCTCTTACCTCCAGGTCTCTGATTCCATCAACAAATGCTTGCACGGTATTTGCAGTTGTCATTTTGTCATCGGCCGATGGATACGCTTTCCGCACGAGCTTTTCGATTTCCAACGCCCATTGCTGGAGCCCTTCTCCAGCTCGTTGAACTCTGTCGCGCAGCTGGGCGCGGAAAACATGCTCCAGATGTCGTTCCCCGTACCTAGATTCGAGTGCATCCAACAGCTCTTTATATCCACAACCCGAACTAGGCAGGGCCTCCAGAACGGTTAGAGCCTGCCCTCTGAGCGCGACAGTGAGGGCAGTCAGGCACTGTTCATCAGTCCATCCGTTGGCAGCAGCGACCGTCTGGAACTGGTGCCGGTATGCGGACCAGGAGGTGCTGCCTTCGTATGGGGGTACCTTCACGTGCGGTCCCTGGACTGCACTCACTGCTCCACCTGATGTCCCCCTTGTGGCTTCCAAACGTACAAACTTCTTCTGCAGTTCGGTGAAGCCACACTTCATGTTTTCAACGTCGGTTCCCAGACAAGTGACCCGTTCCTCCATTAGATCCAAATCTTTCCGTATGTTGGCCACCATGCCGCCAACTTCGTTCACTGCAGACAAGACGGTCTGCTGAACCTCTGCAAACTTGCCGTCCTGATTTTCTTGAATCGCCGCAAACTTGCTGTCCTGATTTTCTTGAAGCGCCGCAAACTTGCTGTCCTGAGCTGCAAAATGCAGTTGCATCATCCGTAGCAAACTGGATAAGTCGATGTTGGGCGTGGCTTGTTTAGAAGGCGGGGCATGGTGGGCGGGGCCAGTGGGCGGAGCTCCCGATGAGGTGGGCGTGGCCTCAGGGGGCGGGGCCTGGTGGGCGGGGCCAATGGGCGGAGCCTCAGGGGTGTGGCCTGGTGGGCGGGGCCAGTGGGCGGAGCTTCCGATGAGGTAGGCGTGGCCTGAGGGGGCGTGGCCTGATGGCCGGAGCCCGTGGGTGGCTCATGGTGGCGGGACCCAACGAGCGCCGGCTCTTCCAGGTGCTCCACTGCAGGTGGACGGCTGGATTCCGCAGCACGCTGGGCCCTGGTCTTGACACCCTCACTGCTGGAGTCGTCTCTTGGAGTCAATGGCATCTCTTCCAAATCGCACTTCTGACACCAATTGTTACGTGCTGGGTTCGACAATTTGGAATAAAACACCTGCTGATCCTTGATGAGACTTTATTCGGTACTTCCAGTATCCAATATCCCTGGTCTTCCTCGTAGTTCGCTTCCTCTTCGCTCTTGATCGCTTGCTTCGCTTGTTCACCTTTCTCGTCCCTCAGTCAGACTGACTCGTCGGTGCGCGGCCCGCTTTTTATATGCATCTGAACGAGTCTCGAAGCTTCCACCCTCATTATCTATTGGTAGGGTCGATCGTTCGAGACGTGGGAATTACCAGAAACCCATTGTTTATAGAGGTCACTGACCCCTTAAGTTGTTTACAACTTACGAGTGGTATTTCGGCAGTGCGATTATAAACCTTATGGCGCTTGTCATAGGGTTCACTTGTAACAATATTATATTTATGTATATTAATACATATGGGTGTATATTTATCAAGTCTTGGTCTGACCAATTGAAGTCGCTCACGGGCCTTTCTCTTGCAACACCCATCAGAAAAGCTGAAGACAGAAATGGATGGAGGGAAATAGTCAAGAACATGACAAAGGAACTGCAGTGCGGGCACGACCTTCAGTAATGAAGACTGACGACCGAGGAGGAGAAGGTATATTTATCAGTTATCTAGTGCCCATAGCACAGGCTATCGCTTCCTTTGGGGCTAGATTGCGATGTGTGTAATGTCCTGATGAAAAAAAAGATAGAGATGAGTCAGAAAGGTCCACGTACATAACTAACCTGACGGGCTCCTGGCGGCACTGCGCCATGGCCTCCTCGTAGGGCGGGGGCGCTTCGCCGCGCGGCAGGTAGTTGTGGTGCGGCTTCCACGCGCCCAGCGCCGTCGCCTCGCAGCCGCCGCCCATATAACCCATGCTGCCGCTGATGTACCTAGTAGTGATATACACTCAGTTCCAATTACAATCACACTAATATCATAAAGGCCAAAGTTTTTTCAAAAAAGGTTCTCAATTCGACTGTATGTTTTTTTTGTGTGACCTCATAGATTTTAAGTGGGAATAGATTTTGATGATTATTTTTTTATTAGAAAGCTGACGCTTCCCATGTTGTTCCATTTCAATTTAGTCCAGTTCTGATAATGGTATAAGAAAACCATATAAATCTTAAATTTTTAATTGGAAAGGATGTATTCAACAGTCAGTCAACATGAAAATCTTTTACAAATTTCAAAATGGAGTAACTCATTTGGCCTAACAGTGAATCCAAAGAAGACTCAGGTCATTATTATCGGGAGTCCAAAATTAATGTCTCGGGTAACATTAGCACAGCTGCCGCCTATAATGTTCGATGGGGTTCATATTCCATACAGCAGCAAAGTAAAAAATCTAGGCTTTACTTTTGACCAATCTCTGACTTGGATACCACAAATGAGTGAGCTGAGCAGAAAGATGTTTGGTGCAGTCGGCTCTCTCCGAAGATTGCGTAATGTTCTTCCTATTCCTGCTAAGGTTGCGCTGGCTCAGTCTCTACTTCTACCAATCCTCGATTACGCTGATACTTGCTATCTTAACCTAACTGAGGACCAACTGAACAAACTTGAGCGGCTTTAAAATCTTTGTATAAGGTTCATATTTGGGCTGCGAAAGTATGACCATGTCTCCGAGTACCGCCGTAAGCTCAAGTGGCTCCCGATTCGTCTTCGCAGGAATACTCATATTCTTCATCTTCTTTACTGTATACTGTTCAATCCCTCCACTCCTCTTTATCTTAAAGAACGTTTTGAGTTCCGATGTGTTACACACTCTTTTTCTCTTTGTTCCCAAAATAAACTACGCCTGAATATTCCTACACACTCCTCTTCTTATTATGCTAAATCTTTTACTGTTACCGCTATACTGCTATGGAATTCTCTCCCTTTGGATATCAAACAGTCTCAATCACTATCAATTTTTGAAACAAAATTGAAGCTATTTTATTTATCCTCCATTTGATGTGTTTATTTATTTTTACTTTTTATTCCACTTATCTGTCGTCTATTTCTCTCTTATTTACTGTTGCATTTTCATTTATATTTATATATTATATTTGTATTTACTTTATTTAATTAGTACACCCCTTCCGCTTTCTTTAATCTTTATAATATCCTCTACCCTAAGGTTGCCTGGAAGAGATCGCTATTTTAGCGATAAGGCCGCCTATTGTACATGCTGTATTTTCTATATGTCTATTGTTTTTGTTTTGGTGTACAATAAAGCATATTTTACTTTACTTACTTTAGTAGTTGAATTCTTTTTTGATGTGACAACGTCTTATAATTCGATAGAGCCGGCTGCATGCACAAAAAAACATGACTCATTTGCCGTTACCTCGCTCTGAGGCGTTCCATGTAAGGCTTGAAGTGCAAGCGAGAGTTGTCACGTTCACGTCAACTATCGTCAGTAAACCGACTTAACAGACAACCAAATTTTTTTTTTGTTTATTAACGGAATATTATTGTTATGTGTGTACGAGTAAGTGTGAGTATGCGAACGTGCGTGCGTGCGGAAGTGGGTGTATGCATACGTATTTTTTTTCGCCTTTTGCGCTAAAACCACTGAACCAATTTTATTTTTTTTCTTAAAAGCTTTTGAAAAGTATTCGAAAAATTCAAAGTTATATCTTCTAACTTCCAAGCACCTATGGAAAGGTGCAATGCTGTTACCCCATATTTAAAAATAGTTTTGCACTACAAAGAGCAGGCCGAAAACTCAGCACTTGACCTTTTAAAATCAAAAATCATGAGATTAACTGGTTGAAGCACTATATTCCACCAATTTATTATATTATAGTTAACAAAATGACTGTGTATAATATTGTATTCAAAGGGAATTGATATTGAAATCTATTACCCACTTCCTCCCATTGTTTAAATTGCATTTTTCCTGTTGCCACTTACTGTTACCAATTGTAGAGACAATGAAACTACTGAATAACTCAGTTGTTTGATATGGATATTTTAAAGTTATTACAATATCATTTGAATTATGAAGCTATATTACATAGTCGACGTACCAAAGACGCGTACGAAGCGTTTTGATACCTCGTTCTTGATACGCACTGCAAAGGCCTGGAATACCCTCCCAGGCAGTGTCTTTCCTGCCACTTACAATCTGGGCGCCTTTAAATCAAGAGTGAATAGGCATCTTCTAGGCAAGCGCATTCCACCTTAGACTGTATCATTACTTTCCATCAGGTGTGATCACAGTCAAGCGCTAGCCTAAATTATACTATTTAGGCTAACACTAAACTATTTAAACATTAAACATTGAAATTTAACATTATTTTTTGTTGAAAGATCCCAAATAAACAAGTGGACACACAGAGAAAATCTCACCATAAGGGTTCCATTTACCACTGTGGTATGGAACCCTAACAACATAATGACCTCAGGAAGTTTCTTTTCTGTATAATGTTATTTTGATAACAGGTGTTTGCAGTCAAGTACTGGGAAATTAAATATCACTTGCTTAGCAATGACGCTTCACATTATGAGAAACCTGCACACCTGTGGGTTCAGTAGCATGGTGGGTCAAACCTGTATCGAAAGGATACCCGTTCCCAGCAGTGGGACAATAAAAAAAATGATGACACAACATGTAGTGGCAAAAAACAAATACCCAATACTAGTCAGGCTCCGCTGGTCTTCTGTGTGTGGTGGTCTACGCCGCTTCTGTTTCCTCACTCTGTACACGACCAGGGCGACAGTGAGCAGCACCACGGCCGCCGCGCCGCCCGCCGCCACGCGCACATTGGCCTCCGTGCCTTCCGCCGGCTTCACTACATCATCCAGGCAAATGAACTCACAGCATGTGGTTCCCACGCGGAATGACCGACAGTCCTGGTAATGTGTAATTGTCATCATTTTATTAAGTTACTTATGAATTAAATGAGTGAACTGAGTTTGAGGAAAAAGGGGATATGATTGCAAGGATGAGCCCATCTGAACATTTTACCATACGCTGTCTTCATATAAGAAAAAAGAAGCACTATCTGACAAAATTTCCTTTAATATGCCACAGTATGGAAAAAACCGTCCCTGTGGAAACATCTTTGGAGTGGATAGTGGTCCATAAACCAAGTAATGATTACTTACTTAATTAATTATTAATCAAACAGTTTCCAATTGGGAATGAATTCTGAACAACATCAAGTAGGAAACAACGTGAACAGTCGAGGACTGGACGTGCCGCGAGTAAATTAACATAAACGTTAGTTAATACATAATATAATTGTACTGCATTGACGGTGATCCAGATTGAATAGAATACCGATAGGTACGCTAGGAGGCCAAGGTTGCGTACCTGAGGAGGAGAGCACAATACCGCCTTGCATACTTTCGGGAGACCATTGTCACACACGCACAGGGTGCAGGTATCGGGGCCGGGCACATAGTGGAGCCCGTTCGAGATGAGTCTGCCGCGCAAATCCGTGCACTCGCCTTGACCCGCTACACCTGAAAACACCGCCATACCACAATTTAACACTCAACACCGTTTAATCCATTATCCCGAACACCATTTCACGTTCACACTCACTGTAAATGTGCAAAGTCGTCAAACATAACACAGCTTTCTTGAACATTTTAGTTTCGCGCACGAATTGTATTAAACTCAGCACAAAGTCCACATTTTTACAGCCGTAGGACTTTTGTCCTATTTATTTTAAATCGATAGTCGTTCGCTGACCGTGGGAAATCTTTAACAAAAGATAGGGACAGACAGAAAATTGATTTGATCATGCGTCTTGCGCCTCGTCCTAGAATTTCATTTCATTTTCGTTTGATTTTCGTACGTTTTGCGTTGCGCTCGTTTGGCGTCTGTCACTGTCAAGTCGCTGTCGCCTGACAGGTCGCGCATTTTTTCACATTTTGCAAATGTCAGCTGGTATTCAATGTTGCCATTAATTATTCGTTATCGATCGAATCATATCCAAATCCAATCTTCATTTTCTATTATAAACTTGTATCACTTTACACAGCGGCTTTTCGGCAACAGTAACGTGAGATCCTCAGTCATAACTCATATTTTATATTGAATAGGGGTTATGTACGTGACTGTGTGTCCGTGTGATTATTCGTCCAAGGTGTTGTGTGTCCCTTGGTGGCAATGATTAAAGAAACCTGTCCTTTGTTACTTTCATGGAAATATTAAGTACAACAAGTAAATTCCATGGTTACTTTTTATTTTAGATAGTCATTATTTTTCGCAAACTGCAAAGGATGAAAAATATTTTATATTTTGTCAAAGCTAGTGATCTCATTGTGATCTGTGATCATAATATCTATGGGTCATAATATTGGTCATGAAAAAAGCGCGGGAAACTTCTAATTTGGTGGACGTGTTTTTTGGTTTATTGATTTTAATTGTTTTATAAAGTGGATCAGTGGAGGTTTTTTTGTGTAAAATATTAGTTAGTTAATAGTTTTTACATATTTTTATTGGTATTTCATATAAATAGTGTATATAGGTACTACTTATCTGGTAAGCGTATAGTTTTCTACCATGGGCCCGGGGGTTGACCCACCCCCGGATAACCCCGGACTGGGGGGTCCAGGGCCAGACACTGGTCCTCCTAGTCCTGTAGCTTATAATGTAGTTATAGACGACTCATCGATGGACACTGAGGATGGTCTTATTCCTCTCTCAGAACGGAAAAGAGTCAAACCACAAAAAAGGTGCCGAATTTGCAAAACAAAGATAAGTAGAAGTAGGAACGGTAAACAGATTACTCATGAATGCCAATGTGACGATTCAGACGAGAAGTTGGTCCCTGTTGTGAATAATGCTCAAGGCGAAAAAACTGTGCCTGTTGAAACTCCTTTCAATAATAGTGTCTCCGCTACACAACCCACTGGTGCAGGTCCCTCACAACCGCAGTTAGTAAGGAAATATGTAAGCACAGATTCAGGGCCGTTCACTGTTCACATTGAAAGGATAACCACATCTCCGAATGATCCTGTTACGCTGCACCCTATTCAATTTGGTAAAGATTTAAAAAAATATAATATCAATAATATAGTTAATGGTAGCTTAAAACGTATTGGCAGAAATAGAGTTTCTATGGCATTTACCAACTACGAAGATGCTAATTTGTTCACAGATAACCCACTAATTGCTAATCTCTCATACAAGGTTTTCATACCTAGTTTTATTGTCACTAGAGTAGGTATTGTAAAGGGTGTACCCCAAGACTGGTCTGAGGACGAGATTCAGGAAAACATTACTGTTCCTATGGGTTGTGGAAAAATTATAAAGGTTAGGCGTATTAAAAGAAAAACACCGAAAGATAATGGTACTAGTTTATTTATTAATACCAACATGGTTGTATTGACGTTCGATGGTCAAATATTACCAAAAAGAGTTTACATGTGCTATACAGCGCTCCCTGTTGAATTGTACATATTTCCAACTATACAGTGCTACAACTGCTGCAAATTTGGTCATACTAAATTGCAGTGCAGGTCAAAGCCTCATTGTTTTAAATGCGGGGACGAACATGTCTCAGACACTTGTAACATTATCTTGGAAAATGCTTATTGTCTCCATTGCACTGGTCGCCACTTTGCCACTAGCAAACTTTGTCCCGAGTTCTCGAGACAACAAAAAATTAAAATTTCTATGGCCCAGAGCTGTATATCTTACGCAGAGGCAGCCAAAATCCATCCCCCTTCTTCAAAACCTTATACATACCGATGTTGCAGCCTCGTCGCCTCAGTTCGAAAATAAAAATATTACACTTACAAGACCATCTTCGCCCAATACAAATTCTCATAAAAAAACAGAGTATATTCAGCGCCGTGTACCCCCAAAACAAACTGGAGGTTACGACCGCACCATACATGACGAAATTATAAAGGAATACAATAATAATAATTCTCAAACACCTAATGGAAATGTACTAAAACATAAATCAAATACGACAATACCTCAACAATCTATAGGTCAATTAATGTTACGGCCCCTTGCCTGTCCAGACGAGAGCTCAGTTCCCGGGCCCATAGAGGAACGAGCCCGGACAGGTCGAGGGGGGACCGACTAGTGAGACTACGCGGGATCACTAGTGTACGATCAGTCTCGGGTCGGATGACGGCATCCAATCCGAGTCGGATAGTAATCGAGTCTCACTAGTCGATCAGTGGAAATAGTAATCAGCGACTTTTACTAGACTACTACGGCAATCGTCAACTCGGGCAGCGACAGCCTTCGACAATAGAATCACATAGACAAGAAAAATAGAAGGCCACTAACCTGGTTGATGCATGCGACGATACTCGATGCGACGCCCCCTGTAGTGGATGTGGGACAGTATGTGGCGTGAAAGTGTAAATGTGTGTGTAGGTGTGTGTGTGGGGCTTGCAACCGTAGGGCCTCTGCACCAATCAGCTCCCAGACACGTCAAACACGAACACAGCTCCAATCGTTCGTTCGCCTCCTATGAGTGGAGTGCTCAATGCAGCAGCACAGTGGATCACAACACGCAACAATGAACGCGACGGTCAAGATATGTCAAGCGTTCAGGCTGGCTTCAAACTCCAACAAACACTCAAGCGAATAAATAAAGTACGTGATTCACGACACACCACAAGGTCAACGGTTAATATCAGCGCGGTCCACAATTATTTAACTACCGCGAACTTTCTCGCCGCTCAGAAAGTATTTCAATAATTCGCAACAATGCACTATCTGAGCCTCGCGGCTGGACACGCGTGTTACTAGGTGGCTCCGGCGAGCGTAGCGAACTCCCAAAAAAGGCCGGGACAACCACTACTCAATGTCACAAACACGCGTGCAATGTCCAAAAAACCCAGCGATATCACAGCGCAAGTCGAGGCGGTCCCCAAACAATCAGGTCCGGGGAAAACAAACCGCGGCACGAAAACGACTCAGGCGCCTCAAAAACGGGCGTCCCGTTGCGCAGTTATTCGATAACTAAACACCCGCGCAAATATAAACGTGGCTACTCAAACGTAGTAATTTACGTCTCGCGACTACGCGTTTCAAAGACGACAAGTGATCAAATTACTTCAGCCACGCGCGGGGGACCGTTAAGTTTGTCGGTCGACAGCAGACTCGCTCCACAAGATGAGTTCACGAATACGCACAAAAGGTCGCGCCCCCACATAAAACTGTCTACAAGAATTGACGCGGTCCAAGAAGTACGTTTCTTGGGGTACAAACCGCCGGGGCAAAAGGGGCGCCGCAAAAAACCCAGCCGCACGCAAGGCTGTTGCTAGCTGACTCGTGTCGTGCTTAATACTGGAGCGCACCGAAGTCGCCGCGTCATTGCAGGCATAAAAAATCTCGGCGACCGATGCGCGAGCGGGATAGGAAGATTGGCGTTTCCGCGAGTTGGAGCGGGAGCGCACGATTCGATACAAAAAACTCGCCGTAACCAAAGCGTGAGCGAGACGCGCGGATGAGGGCTTCCGCGGGTTAGAGAGAGAGAACACGATTCAATACAACACAATAGGCTCTGCGCTCGCGCCAGCTACTCTCGCGTAAACAATTAATTTTGGAACTTATTAAATTACTTTCAAATACCAGTAATCTATTTCCGAGCGATAGCTCTTCACCGTCCAACGCCGCCGAATCATTATTGACAGCTTTAAACAATTTTTTTAAGTATGGATCACAACATACTTCAATGGAATTGTAGAAGTGCAATAAGCAAAAAAACTGACATTATTTACTTATTAAATAAATATAAGCCCATGGCTATGTGTCTCTCTGAGACATGGTTAAAACCAGAGTTTTCTTTCAGGATCTCTGGTTTCATTACTGTGAGAAGTTATAGACATGATGGGTATGGTGGAGTGGCCATACTCATTAACAAAGCCTTCTCACATAAGATTATTTCACTCCCTCCCCTCAGTGATGGTATTAATGCCATTGCTGTAATTGTAAATAAAATTTGTATAATTTCTGCTAGATTTCGTATTGTGAACAGTGATTTGTGCGAGTGTGGTGAGGTGGGTGACCTGAATCATATATTTTTATCTTGCCCAAAATATAACCGGGATCCATTTTACCAGGGTCTTATTCAGTGTAATATACCACTTCCTACTTCCGTTGACATCCTCTTGTCCTCCGATATATCCTGTGTATATAAACTGTTTTCTTCATTCATTCTATTATATGATATTAAGTTGTAAATATGTAGTAAGTATAAGTCTTAAATAAGTATTCCATTATTGTTACGGCCCCTTGCCTGTCCAGACGAGGGCTGAGTTCCCGGGCCCATAGAGGAACGAGCCCGGACAGGTCGAGGGGGGACCGACTAGTGAGACTACAGTGATCAGTACGGATGACGGTATCCAATCCGAGTCGGATAGTAATATCCGAGTCTCACTAGCCGATCAGTGGAAATAACAGGCGGCTTTTACTAGCACTACTACGGCAATCGTCAACTCGGGCAGCGACAGCCTTCGACATAGACAAGGAAAATAGAAGGCCACTAACCTGGTTGATGCATGCGACGATACTCGATGCGACGCCCCCTGTAGTGGATGTGGGACAGTATGTGACGTGAAAGTGTAAAGGGGTGTGTAGGTGTGTGTGTGGCTTGCAACCGTAGGTCCTCTGCACCAATCAGCTCCCAGACACGTCAAACACGAACACAGCTCCAATCGTTCGTTCGCCTCCTATGAGTGGAGTGCTCAATGCAGCAGCACAGTGGGTCGCAACCCGCAACAATGAACGCGACGGTCAAAATATGTCGAACGTTCAGGCTGGCTTCAACTCCCACAAACACTCAAGCGAATAAAATAAAGTACGTGGTTCACGACACACAAGGTCAGCGGTCAATGACAGCGCGGTCTACAATTACTTAACTACCGCGAACTTTATCGCCGCTAAACGCAGCTGGGCACGCGTGTTACTAGGTAGATCCGGCGAGCGTAGCGAACTCACAAAGGCCGGCACAACAACTACACAATGTCACAAACACGCGTGCAATGTCCAAAAACCCAGCGATATCACAGCGCAAGTCGAAGCGGTCCCCAAACAATCAGGTCCGGGGAAAACAAACCGCGGCACGAAAACGACTCCGGCGCTTCCAAACGAGCGACTCGTTGCGCAGTTATTCGGTGACTACTCACCCGCGCAAATATAAACGTGGCTACTCAACGTAGTAATTTACGTCTCGCGACTACGCGTTTCAAAGACGACACGTGATCAAAATTACGTCAGCCACGCGCGGGGAACCGCTAAGTTTGTCGGTCGACAGCAGACTGGGTCCACAAGATGAGTTCACGAATACGCACAAAAGGTCGCGCCCCCACAAAAACTGTCTATAAGAATTGACGCGGTCCCAAAACGCACGTTTCTTGGGGTACAAACCGCCGGGGCAAAAGGGCGCCGCAAAAAACCCAGCCGCACGCACGGCTGTTGCTAGCTGACTCCGATTCGTACTGTGCGCGCCCCGTCATCGCCGCGTCATTGCAGGCACAAAAAAAACTCTCGTAACCGAGGCGTGAGCGGGACACGCAGATAAGCGCCTCTGCGGGTTAGCGAGGGAGCGCACTATTCAATGCAAACAAAAGACTCGGCGCGCGCGCCAGCTACCCTGGCGTAAACAATCCCCCGCTCCGAATCTAAGAATGTAGATTCGCTAATCAATAGGCCGTTGGGACAACGTGGCCACGGCACGTTGCAATACTGAGTCCCCTACAAATACCTTGGCCACCCGCGGAACGCCATCCGATCCAAATAACAGTTTAACAATGCGTCCACGACGCAAAATAGTGGGAGTAGATTAGATTCTTTAAGCATAACAAGGTCTCCCAATCTAGACATGACGGTGCCTACACAGTGCTTGCTCTCAACAATGAAGTCGACGACCTCCTTCAAATAACGATTGGTTCCCTTATAATTAGTCCCGCAGTCGGTCCGAACCAAATCGGGTAGGCCGCGACGGCTCACGAGGCGGCCCAGAGTGGCCACGAACGCCTCCGTGCTGAGGGCACTGATAAGTCCCAAGTGGACTGCCTTGGTTGCAAGGCAAACAAAGACGCACAAGTAGGCCTCAAAAGACCGAGCATTCTTAAGGTTAGAGCTCTTCACTAGGAAAGGACCGGCAATTGGTTCCAACCCCGGCGAAAGGTCGAGCAGCCTTTTCGCGGTCCGCAGGCAGGTCACCCATCACAAGCTGTGCAATGGATGCCTCCAAACGATAGCAAGCAATACAGTTGAAGATCACGCTTCGAATGGTTCGTCGGCCTGCCAAAATCCAAACTCACGCTGCAAAATGGCTGAGAGGGTATTGCAACCCGCATGAGTATTTAAAAAAGCCAAGATTATGGACCGAAGTCCGAAGCCAACACAGGACAATCTCACTGTCCGACCACGCAAAAACGTCCACCATGTTTACCAGAGACTTCCAAGAAGCGTGGACGTGGTTTAGTAACCGGGTCAATAGTTCGGCTCCACAAGTTCAACTTAGGAATTGTTAGACGAGACCTGATAGATGCAACCTTGCACTTAGCTAGGACAAGGTGCAATGAGACTTGCCCCGAAGCGCTCACCCACCACGACGACGCAATCCAGCGCTGTGATCCGAGATCTAGCAGCGCGCGTACCATTAGCCACTCACCCTTCGGGTTGAACACCCTGACCAAAGCCGTTGGTAAAAGTACAGTCTGGCAGACCGGCTTATGGTCGTTCAAATGGTCAGGTGAGGTGGCGGTGGTGGGAGCCAAGGCAGCAGCAAGTCAACGGAAGTTGCCCCTTTCGGGCAACTCCTCTAGCCTTGGGCGCTCGTAAGGGCCTTCTTGGGGAACTTCGACCACACCAAGAGGTGGGGTTCCCCCAGGGTACACCCAAGCGTCTCTCCCGGTCTGAGGGGGTCTGGCCATGTACGACAGCCGCGGGGCGGCGTAGTGCGGAAGGGGGTGTCCAGGCCATCGAGGAAGGTGTCGCTGCAGCCTGGGGTATTCAGCCAGAGGAGGGGAGTACCTTCTTGGATCAGGCTGAGCGACGGCAAAACCTCCCTCAGGGTTGACAGAGGGCGGAACGCCCCCGCCCCTGGAGGGCTGCACCCCCGCCCGAGGGGGGGGTGAAGCCCTATCAAAACCAGGGGCCGCACTAACAGTGTCACCACGCCTTCTATCGGCTGGGCCTGTGACCGGTGAGGAGACTCCACTCCTGCCGGGTGTCCGCTCAACCACCTCCTGCCTACCGACGCCATTGCGGTCGAGGCAAAGAATAGGAAGGTGGTTGCCCTGACAATGGGGACAAGGCCGTTGGTGCTGGCAATTTCGTTGTAAGTGCCGACCTAAGCAAGAGTAGCACCAACGGCGCTCCCTAGCGATGGCCCTACGGGACTTGGGCGGTCTCTCCAAGAATTTAGGGCAGTCGGTCGTCGAGTGCGTGGAAGCACGGCAATAGTGACAGGGGGTCACCTCGGTCGCAGCAAGACCACTAAAGTTTAGAATTGGGCGGCGTCCAGTCTCCTGCGCTAATTCTGGCTGCTTGGAACCCCTGGTGGAAGTCGTGGGTTTAGAAGGTGGCGTCGGTCGCGCCGGCTCCTTTGCCGGTGTTCCCGAGGCCACGGCATTCTCCACCTGGCGGCTCTGTTCCTCAAGGAACTTTAAGAGGTCACTGAACGGGGGTATATAATTAGCCCCGTCCCCGCCGTACCTCTCTTCAAATCGGATCCGCAGATCGAGAGGCAGGCGGGACAGAACCAGGTGAAGAAGCCAGAAGGACCACTGATCCACCGGTAAGTCAAGTTGTCGAAGGGCGTTGCAAGCAACCACGACTGGGTCAATGATCACCTCCCGGAGACGTGCTAGGTCTTTCAAAACCGGGAGGGATATTAACTCCATCATGTGCGCGTCAGCAAGGCGGCGCACATTGGCGTAGCGCCTCTCGAGGAGTTCTCTGGCCGTGGAGTAGCTGGCGTCAGACAACTTCAAATGGCAGACTACCCCAAGTGCCTCCCCTTGAAGGGAAGTCCGCAAATAGGCCATTTTTTGGCCTGGGGATAGGTCGCGGCGGGTATGGACTAGACTGTCGAAGATGGAGATGAACCCCATCCAGTCTTGAAGCCGCCCACCAAAGTGTGGAAGGTCCAAAGTAGGCAGCCGACCCAATAGGGCGGGCTGCGGCTGCGGGCGAGGCGACTCGCACAGCATGCTCTGTCGAGCCTCGCGCTTCATTTTGGCCCCAGCCTCGAGCACATCGTCTGTGAACTCGAAGAACTGCTCGTAGTCCTTCTGGGCCGATTCTCGCGCCTCGTCGTCCTCCACTGTAGCAAGGAATTCCGAATAGGCCTCTTCAAAATGGGCTCGTCTGGCTGGGAGCTGCTCAAGGCGGTGGAGCAAGCTAGCCGTCCTGTCTGGACGAGTAATAAGCGCATGCGCGCTAGCTGCCCACCGCAGCTCATCCTGCATACGGCGCACCGGAGGCTTATGCGAAGGCATGGCGAGACTGCGCGAGAATAATTACAAGGAAGCACGAAACCAAAAAATAAAACAACAAGGAAGTAGAACAAGCACAGATGCAAACACCAACACGTGCAGAACGCTAATCAAGGTCGCGGTTAACAAACGCGCGGCACGCGGTAAATAAACGCGGCGTTGCTACAAAAACGCGTGGTGTAGCGGTACAATAATCTGTGGCCGTTAACGCGGCGTATCGGTCCGACACGTGGCGTACCGCGCCTACAAACGTGTGACCGACAGAGATACGCGACGAATTAAATACGCGCAACAAATATCGATATCGACGCGCCGAACGTGTAAAAGCCGCTTAACCAAAAGGCGCGAAACCACGCTCTGCTACCAAATGTTACGGCCCCTTGCCTGTCCAGACGAGGGCTGAGTTCCCGGGCCCATAGAGGAACGAGCCCGGACAGGTCGAGGGGGGACCGACTAGTGAGACTACAGTGATCAGTACGGATGACGGTATCCAATCCGAGTCGGATAGTAATATCCGAGTCTCACTAGCCGATCAGTGGAAATAACAGGCGGCTTTTACTAGCACTACTACGGCAATCGTCAACTCGGGCAGCGACAGCCTTCGACATAGACAAGGAAAATAGAAGGCCACTAACCTGGTTGATGCATGCGACGATACTCGATGCGACGCCCCCTGTAGTGGATGTGGGACAGTATGTGACGTGAAAGTGTAAAGGGGTGTGTAGGTGTGTGTGTGGCTTGCAACCGTAGGTCCTCTGCACCAATCAGCTCCCAGACACGTCAAACACGAACACAGCTCCAATCGTTCGTTCGCCTCCTATGAGTGGAGTGCTCAATGCAGCAGCACAGTGGGTCGCAACCCGCAACAATGAACGCGACGGTCAAAATATGTCGAACGTTCAGGCTGGCTTCAACTCCCACAAACACTCAAGCGAATAAAATAAAGTACGTGGTTCACGACACACAAGGTCAGCGGTCAATGACAGCGCGGTCTACAATTACTTAACTACCGCGAACTTTATCGCCGCTAAACGCAGCTGGGCACGCGTGTTACTAGGTAGATCCGGCGAGCGTAGCGAACTCACAAAGGCCGGCACAACAACTACACAATGTCACAAACACGCGTGCAATGTCCAAAAACCCAGCGATATCACAGCGCAAGTCGAAGCGGTCCCCAAACAATCAGGTCCGGGGAAAACAAACCGCGGCACGAAAACGACTCCGGCGCTTCCAAACGAGCGACTCGTTGCGCAGTTATTCGGTGACTACTCACCCGCGCAAATATAAACGTGGCTACTCAACGTAGTAATTTACGTCTCGCGACTACGCGTTTCAAAGACGACACGTGATCAAAATTACGTCAGCCACGCGCGGGGAACCGCTAAGTTTGTCGGTCGACAGCAGACTGGGTCCACAAGATGAGTTCACGAATACGCACAAAAGGTCGCGCCCCCACAAAAACTGTCTATAAGAATTGACGCGGTCCCAAAACGCACGTTTCTTGGGGTACAAACCGCCGGGGCAAAAGGGCGCCGCAAAAAACCCAGCCGCACGCACGGCTGTTGCTAGCTGACTCCGATTCGTACTGTGCGCGCCCCGTCATCGCCGCGTCATTGCAGGCACAAAAAAAACTCTCGTAACCGAGGCGTGAGCGGGACACGCAGATAAGCGCCTCTGCGGGTTAGCGAGGGAGCGCACTATTCAATGCAAACAAAAGACTCGGCGCGCGCGCCAGCTACCCTGGCGTAAACAATTATATTTTTATCTATCCTTTTCTGATCCTTTTCAAAATTCCGTTGTATATTTCAAAATTTTGGTTTAAATTTATAAATAAGTTTCCTCGTTTTATTTATTATAAAAAAAAGAAAGAAAGAAAATAACAAAAATTTGACAATGGCTCAATCGCTCAACGCGCGGAGCCAATACCTCAAAAAGAAGAAGAATATTGGTCATATCTCGGTCATATTAAGTTCAATGTACTTAAGTACCTACCTACTCTGTGCTCAAGTGGTCGTCGTCGTTTCAAAATGGTTTCAACCATAAAGTAGGTACCTACCATAGAGCTATAAGTAATACCTCTATGGTACCTACCTACCTACTAATATTGGTTTCAACTCCCCGACTAGTACCTAGTGATCTGTGGTTTCAACTGTCAAGTGTCAAATGTCAATGCAATTTGTTCGATTTCGATATTTGTACTTTTTTTTAGCGTAATTTAATAATAAATTAAAATACAGAATTTGCAATCATTACATTGTTTATTATTTGTATAAGTGCATTAATTCAAATAAATACTTTTTAAGTAATTAGGAAACGATACAATGTGCTTGTGTATATAGTGGTTAGATAATTGCAAATTATGGCTGGTTTTGGCGATTACAGTGGTTACAACCGTCCGTTCGGACTGGATCCGAACAGGGAAACCAACGACCTTTACGACACGCGTTATCAGCAAATATATGGTTATCACACACCATTAACTGAGGAGTACCAAGGCCCGCCCTTAATAATGGACGATTTACCCGAAGAAGGTAAATTATCAAAGAAATCTTTGTAAATATTACTAAGGAGCCGCTGGTCTTGTTCATCTGAATATTTGTATTTAAAATATCCATCAAGAATGTTTTGTTATTCTGAGACAAAAGCCTAAATCACACCAAACGCCCAAATGGCGTAGTGGTAGCGAACCGTCTGCGTCGGAGGTCGTGGGTTCGATTCCCACTACTGGTAAATGTTTGTATGATGAGCATGAATGTTTTCCGGTGTCTGGGTGTTTTTCAATATATACTATTTAATTATATTAGTATGTAAGTATATATTTTTATCAGTTATCTAGTACCCATAACACAAGCTGTCGCTTACTTTGGGACTAGATTGTGATGTGTGTAATGTCCTGATATATATTTATTTAAACAATTACCTACTTATCTATGTGATATGAAAAAAATATGTTAATTCGCTAGGATATAAGTGTAGTAAGACTTTGCAGTGCGACCATTACACAAACTCCCATTCTTAAAGCATGCTTAAATGTAGTGATGGGCCGAACATGGGTTTCACCGAATACGAACATTCGGCCGAATATTCGGTAAAACTTTTACCGAACCGAATATTCGGTACATTCGTTACATCTCTAACACAATAAAGACTGATCGAAATAAATATCTTGTTTATTTTCCTTTAATTAAGACCTGATTATAATATATTATTAATAGAGTTTACACAGCAGCCTAATCCCAAAACAGCTAGATACCTATATTTTGCATTAAGTTATTATCTTTTAGTTTTTACCAACCTACTTTAATTGAAAATAAAGCTTCAGTGACGACAAAAACAGAAAGCTGTACTCTAAAATACTTACCTCATTACACTGTACACTCAAATCATGATAATACACGGGTCAATAACAGTAATAACTTTGAGTATCACTTTGCCGAATATATTAGGTGATTCAGCCGAATATGAATATTCGGTAAAGCTGCCGAATATGCCGAATACCGAATATAAAACGAATATTCGGCCCATCTCTACTTAAATGTACGTACAGTGACTTTAAAAAAGTGCCATTTTATTATTTACTACTTTTTTCCTTACTATCCGAGTACGCCAGCTTATGCAAAGAGCAAATACCAGACCCTGATGCATGAGAATAGAACCTGTGACCTTTTTGCTTCAGTTTGTTTAAGGTGTTACGTTCTTGAGGTGTATTTGATGTGCTTTTATCTTTAACCTCAGTTGAGATAACAATATTATGTTTACAGAAAGCAATGTGTATGTAACAACAGCAATAAGTGTGGCGAGTCTCATCACAGAGAATCTGTTGAGCCATCCATTCATTGTACTGAGAAGGCAATGCCAGGTTAGTTTGTAGTTCCAGAGTTAACCCACAAAATGATAAGCTACTACAAATCTCTATTCTACAAATTCCATTTTTTTAAACTAGTTCCAGAAAAAATTAGTAACATTCTGGGACCCTCGAGTCTCATAATATCAAAAATTATTGTAACAAGTATATTGGTATTAACAAAAAATAGTCCCTATTTAGAGAGTTAGAGTTGAGATGCTTGCACTTATATACCTACTTGACTTTATTTACAACCTTTTTGTACCAGTATAAGTTCCAAATAACAGCACAACATGAACAAAATGTACATGAATTGCAAATGTTATTGGTAGGAAAGCTTAGTTTTACTATAATCTAGACTTCTTTTTTTCTATCATTTACTATAATAAGACTAATTAGTTTTGCTATAATCCACTTCTTGAAAAAATTCTGTATGGTACAATATGCAGGAACACTGCCCACATGAAACACCACACACAACTTTCCAACACTTTCTTCGATGTATGTTTCATCCCGATACCGGGACATCCTCAGGAGATGTCGACTTCACAATGCAAAATCGTAGAAAATCTCTACGATCATGTACGATGTACCATACATAATCTTTTCAAGAAGCTGATTATAGCAAAACTAATTAGTCTTTCATACCAATTATGGATTTCCCCAAAATAACGCCTGCTTCCATTCAATGTTTTTGGTATTAAGAATTTATAGACAGAAGTTTTTGTTTTGTGTTAAGTTTTTAACATCTGTAACATTATTTTAATTCTTTTTTCTTTTGCATGCTGTTTAAACGCATAATTATAGATTTAACAATGTCATTGTTAAGTTTCTTAACGAATATTTTTTTTGTTTATTTATTACTATTATTATTGTAAGAGTGTGTGGTTAAACCCAACAGAATTTATATAGAAACATCTGTGCAAAATTTCAGCTTTCTATAGGACCAAAGAACAAGCCAAGATTTGTTTTTTGTACATAAAGATATTTTGTTAATTTTATTTTTAGAAAAAAGATAAAACCTATTGAATTTGCAGGTTCACAACAGTTTGAAGAACTACCACATAGTGCCGTACACCCTGTTACCAGTGGTGGCGAGACTACACAGAAGACAGGACTTCACCACTCTCTGGAAAGGAATTGGCTCCACGTGCATTGTGAAGGGGCTCAACTTGGCTGTGGAGGATGTTATATCTAAAGGCACTGGATGGCCAAAGTTAGTTGTATTTTTTTTTGCCATTCTTAAAAATTATTAATAATTATATTTGTTTCTGAACTTTTTTTTCTGTTGAACAGAGAAATCAGCAAGTGCGGGTCTGTTGTGCAGTTCCTTAAACATTTAACACTTAAATGGTAAGATAGTAGACAATTCGATAAAAACAACTATAAATCTTTCCTTTCCATAACTTCATCCATCCGCAATATTAATGGTTTAGACATTCTTTTGATCACTTGAATTAAGTTTGGGTGTTTTGAATGGAAAAAAAATGATGATGATCAGGTCTAAAGTGTGTTTGCTTTATCAGTCTTCTTTTGACCTTAATGGTTTCCTTCACTTATTTGGATGAAAAACTATAATTATTGTGTAATTGCAGCATCAGCATAGCTATAGTCACCCCCTTTTACTCTGCAAGTCTGGTGGAAACTGTACAGAGTGACATAGCTAGTGACAAGCCAGCCGTACTGGACGTGTTCAGGGAAGGATTTGTGCGCATCTTGGAGTGGGGGACGCCGAGCCGAGGCCGAATGCTGCCCATCTGGGCTATAGTGCTGCCCACTGCCGCACTTGGAATCACTAAGTATTTTGCACAGTAAGTTTGCTATCGATTATTGTATTACATCTTTTAAAGTGTGTACATAATGCAAAAGTAAAATTATGCAGTGAACAATGTATACTATTTACATAGCTTGAAAAAAAATATGATCATTGCATTGAATTCAATAAGTGCTTATTTGGTTGATCTGGAAATATATTAAATTGACTATGAATGTTTTTAGAACCCTTTTTAATGTGGAGAGAAAAGCATGGAACATTATAAACTAATAACAATATTTTATGACTTCAATTTAGTTCAGCAATTTGTATACAGCAAAGCGATTTAGCATTCCGGTGCGATGCTTGTAGAAACCCTTGGGGTAAATTTACTTACCCTTCCAAGTTAGTATAATTACATCTTAGGCTGCATCTTCACTTACCATCAGGTGAGATCGCCGTCAAGTACTAAGTAAAAAAAAACATCACTTTTTATGTAATGTCAGAGGTATAAGATGATGACTGAATGGCGTGCGGTAAGAAACCACCATCTGCGCCGGAGGTCGTGGGTTCGATTCCCACTACTGGTTAACAGTTATCTATAGGTAAACCGCTATAAACTTCACCCTCCTGATGGTCTGCGGGACGCGGGGCGGGTGACGCGATTGGCTATAACGATACGTCAGCGCTGCCGACGTACAGAGACAGACTTGCTGATGGGCTGAGCGACTCCTGCCCCGCGTCCTGCAGACCTTCAGGAGGGTCAAGTTTATACCGGTTTACCTATAGTACCCATAACACAAGCTTACTTTGGGGCTAGTTTTCGATGTGTGTAACGTCCTGATATATATTCTTCATATTTTATTTACTTAATATAAGGTGCAGAGGTAGAGAGTACAAGGTGTATGGAGTTGGTGTTTGACCATGCTATACTTTAGCTGTTGTAATGAATAATAAATTGTTAAAATGCATTAATATTGTTACAGCATGTTATTGAGAAAAATAACAGTCAAGGTGCTCAGATTCCAACAAAGGCACAGACACGAGTTGAGTGACTCATACAATATTAACCACACGAAAAATGGACAAAATCCACTCATTGAAGATATAAATTTAAAATCAAATATATTCGCCTTCATAACTATGGAAATTGTCTTTTATCCTGTTGAGACGATCATCCATAGACTTCATATACAGGTAAGAAGTTACGAATAATTATTTAATTAAAAGTTTAGTACATACTAAAAACCCTATTAGCTTCAGTTAGGACATTCAACAGAAAAATTATGTTTAAAAACGATCATGATTAAACTCCTTGTGAAATTTTACAGTATAAGTATTAAATTGAATTTAAGTCAAAACTGTTAAACAAGTGTTACAAAATATATGAAAATTACTTTTATCAAAGCCTTTGCACGAATTGTGAAATCATTTTCCAGGGAACAAGGACAATAATAGACAATTTAGATACAGGGACATCGGTGACACCAATACTAACAGGATACGAGGGGTTTATGGACTGCTACACCACAACTATATCTAAAGAGGGTATCGGTGGACTTTACAAAGGTTTTGGTGCACTAGTGCTGCAGCTTGCGGCTCATCTGGCAATAATAAAACTAACAACACTAGTTGTGTCAGAGATGTCTAATCTTTTGAAACCAGCCAGTACTCCCAACTCTGATGATTCTGCTCACACACAACAAAAATACTTATTCAACTGATTCTAGTTGAACTAGCTGACAATTACTTTGAGCGTTGATTATTTATTGTATATTTTCTAGTTAGTGGATATAACGAATTGAATATGTAAAATCAGTGTAAAACCAGTAAAAGTGTGAAACACTTTAAAATGCAGAAATAATGTTTTCAATTCATACCCATACATTTCTTTCTATTTGACACTACAAAAAATTGCTAATCCTGAAAGTTTACCAGATAGTTTACAAAGAATTTCTGGAATCATACATTAAATCTGTTGCAAAATTGTCATTGAATTTATTATTGAGTGGTAAACATAATAGGCTTAAGGAAACAAATAGTTGTAAGTTGAAATAAAAGTCATAAATGTTTATTTAATGTTATTTTGATACATAATACCTCTAATCCTGGTTAAAAATAATACTAAACTATAGTCATTTTAATGACTTAACACAAATTTGCCTTTTAAGAGTCTTCGCATAATAATTCTTCGGCCATTTGGGGTTGATAACCTAGTGTTCCATCCATGTCTTCGAACCCTTCTTACTTCATTTGGCCGTGGGAAATAACAACGTACTTTGGTCCTTATGCATGATAGCAGAGGATATTCGGATCGTACTAAACCTGTGCTTGTTACTGTTGGGGCATAGGATTGTAAGCTTTGCCCAATGAGTCTGTAAATGAAAGGGAATATTAGCTATAAATAGGTTGCCTTATTAGGTCTATTTAGAAAATATGATGGAAGGAGGTGTGAAACTTACTTTATGGGTTGAAAAACAGCAGTCAATAATTTAGACATTTTTAGAGATCGAATTTTATACCTATTTCATCCCAATTCCAAAAATTTGGAAACTGACATTTGAAACTCCACAGACCACAAAACTAGATGAAACTAGATTTGATCTCTAGTGTTGTGGTCTGTGACTTGATCACCACAGAATACATATGCGGACTCATTTGACCACAGATCACGAAACCAGATTTGACCTTAACAACGGACAAAGAGTATGGAGTCACCACAGATGTAATCACTACGTTCGCCTGGAGCTGCAACCACAGGCAAAAGCAAGAAGTTTATTTTTACGGTGCCAAGGATAGTGGGAATAGGAATGAATATACTTCAATGTGTACCCTCGAGACTGTCCTTCCTTGGTCTTTTGCGATGATGTCACCGACCATGATATAAAACACAGAGTCACAGACCAATGACTAAGTCATTTAAAGTCACTTTACACCATCCAATTTTACATCCAAAAGTACGATTGCCATTTCAAGGTTGTTTTGAAAATAATGCATCCAGAGACTAAAAGAACAATGTCGATATGAAATTGAATATGGCGGACAAAAATAACAAGGGCGCTAAAAGATTATTTTCGTTTATTAAAATTTCTATTCATTGATTGATTGATAAACTTTAATCAGTAAGTAATATCAACAGTGCATATTACACACGGAACATAAAACTGCAGTGAATAGTGAAACTCTTTGACTTCAATAGTAAATTTTGAACTTGTTGTTTTATTTTTAATGCAATAAGAATTATTTCTTTGAGTCGCATTAAACTGAATTCTGCTATCTATTTCAGTTGTCGCACTAAAAATGTCTGCAATAAAGGTTAATTTTGAAATTGGACATGAAGCTTCTATGAAATCGAAGAAAACCCCTGAGGGTTTCACTCATGACTGGGAAGTGTTCGTTCGCGGTCAGGAAGGAGCTGATATAAGTCATTTTGTTGACAAAGTGGTGTTCCATCTACACGAAACTTTCCCAAAACCAAGGCGAGGTAAACAGTGTTATTCATAATTAACGTTTTTATTATTGAGGAAGATTTGCTATTCAAAATGATGAATAATTATTTGCATTTCTATTAATGTTCCTATTCATACCTGTACCTATCCATAGAATAGTTTCTTAGTTACATTTAATTTTATACATTAGTAGCCCCAGCCCAGCTTCGCTTACCTTTGTACTCAACTTCAACTGCCTGGGACCTAGGACTCCTAGGGTTTGCGCAATACAATGATGATTTGGTGATTGATCCAGGACTTTAGCACATTAGATATAATTTTAACTTGTAATGAGGACAAAATATAAGTTATCATAATATTTACTGAGTTACTATTACAGTGTGTACTGTGTATTCTGGGTCACACCATCTGATTGAATTGTCAGATCTAAAAATAGAATCATGATATCTAGAACTAGTATACATAATTTAACACTATTTAATTTTTATTATTTCCATTTTTCAGTTGTAAAAGAGCCACCATTCTCAATCAAGGAGTCAGGGTATGCAGGCTTTCTTTTTCCAATAGAAATTTATTTAAAAAATAAAGATGAACCTAAGAAAATAAAATTTAGCTATGATCTCTCTCTACAACAGAGTGGGTTCTTGAAAGATAGATATATTTTCGAAAATCCGAATGAGGAGTTCCGAAGAAAATTGTTGAAAGGTGGTGGAATAACAATCAGTAATAATGCATTTTATACTAATCCTGACCAGGAGAGCAAAAGCAGGGACTCCTTCACGGATGAAAAGCAACAACTGGTCAGCAAGCCCAAGCTGTCTTCTGATAGTGTCAAGAAGCATAAAGTGAAAGAGTATAAAGATGAGCAGCCTCACAAAATCAACAGCTTTGAAAATCTATTTGGGCCCCCTATTCAGAAGCCACCCAAAGTGTCTCCTGACCCAAAAAAGGTGGAAAAGGTTGCAGCTTTAGCAAAGTCAGATAAAAAAGATAAAGAGAGGTCGAGTTCAGACAAAAAATCAAAACATGAACATAAGGAACCCAAACCTGATAAAGTTAAAGTAAAAGAGGAGAAAGATAAATTAAAAACGGAGAAAATTAAAAATCATAACAAAGAACAAGACAGGCCCAAAGATAAAGCTAGTAAAAGGCAAAATGAAAGGCCACCTTCTCCAGAGCCTGTTAAAAAGAGATGCCTCAGCCCAAATAGAAAAGTTCCAAGTCCTGCCCCAAGGTCCAGCAGTGCCTCTAGCATCAAAGAGGAACAGAAACCCCCAAAGCACAGCTCTGAGAATTTAGAACAAAAGAAACCAAAACCAGAAGAAAAGATACCAGAGGTCAAAGTAGAGAAAGATTCAAAGGAAAAAAAGAAAAAAGAGAAGAAAAGTCATGATAGAGATAAAGAACGAAAAGAAAAGAAAGAACACAAAAAAGAAAGTTATAAGACAAAAGATACAACTAAAGAGCCAAAAGAACTGCCAAAAGAAGTTCCAAAACAAAAAGAGATCATTAAAGAAAAAGATGTAGTAAAAGATTCTCCTGTTAAAGAAAAAGTGAAACCTGAAAAACCTATTAACAAGTTTTCCATAGAGAATCTTAGGAAGACTCCACCACCAGAAAATGTAGAACGGCATGAAGGTCACAAGTCTAAAGACAAGGGTGACTCTGAAAGGAAACATAAGCACAAGAAAAAAGACAAGAAAAGGGATGAATCAAAGGAAAAGCATAAAGAATCCAGTAAAGAGAAAAAGCACAAACACGAGAAAATTCGTGAAGTGCCCCCTGAAAAACCTGAGATCATAGAGCACAGAGAAACCCCTGTTCCTAAAGAACGCCCCATCCCAGAGCCTGCATCACCCATATCCATCGACACAGCATCACAGTGCAGCTCAAAGAGTGGTCTCAATAAAGCAATGTTGCTGTCAAACACAGAAGACATTAACAGCAGTCACTCTGATTCAGAGAGTTCCTTGATAGCCGATGATGAGGATATGAAAGTGAAGGTGGAGAATCCATCACCAGAACCTGTCAAAAGGGAACCTTCGCCGGAACCGGAACCTGACCCCGAACCTGAGCCTGAACCGGAACCGGAGGTGGAAATTGAACCTGAACCAGAACCCGAACCAGTGGTGGAAGTACCTCCTGTGCAACAAAAGGAGAAGTCAAAGAAACACAAGGACAAATCAAAGCGGGAGGAAAAACGGCGCAGGCGAAAAGCGGCCGAGGAGGAGGATTCCGAAAGTAGAAAAATTCCTAAACTGGCAGACTCCGGGCCATCCAATAACGAAAACGAACACGGAGAAAGTAGCGGCTCGACAAGTATAGAGACCAAAGTACAAGACAACGGAGTGTCGAGCAGCCTCGGCGAGGATGCCGAGCCCGGGGACCTCTCCCCCGACTACATGGTGCAACTGCGCGATCTGCAGCAGCGCATCATGATGATCAAGAACAACGAAGACCTGGAGAGGGTTGTGAACCTCATTGCGGAGACGGGACGGTATGAAGTGACCACGCAGACGTTCGATTTTGACCTGTGCCTTCTGGACCGTTCCACGGTGCAACAGTTGATACAACTCGTGGGTTGCTAGCTTCTGAAGGCAGATGATTATGTAAATATGTATTGCTTGTAGCTAAATATGCTCAGAGGCATTTGTATGATATGTTTCTCCGCCTCTAGCTTAAGTATGAAGGTTTTATAATTTTGCTAATAAGCAAAAGGTCGAAAAGTGTAGTTTTTGCAATAAAAGTAATATAATATTAATATAATCTCGATTGGCTACTATGTATTTTATGTTCACATAATAAGTTGTAAGTGCAATAATTAAATAAAGTTATAAGACTGTTGAAAGATTGTTAAAGGTATTGTATATTTTGTACATTATATTGTATTGATTTATTATAACGTAAGTTAATTATTAAAGAGTTTTTAATTACCCTCACTGAGTCTTAGGTGTGGACTGAGAGAGGCTATGTTAATGATTTTGTATAGATCACACTAGTTATATCCTATTAACACCATAAACACAACTTTTTACAAGTTAGTGATACTTTGCACTTCATTTTAACCTTCGTTTTTTAAAGTATATAGGTATTGTGTCCTAAATATCAGTTAGTGATTAAGGTTGTTGATTAACTCTACAATAGTGAATTAAGCATTTGAGGTCAAATACACTACAATGATATAATGTTTGGAGGCATAATTTTTTCAACATGGTTTTTCGAGAAATGGTTCTTTCAATACTAGTATAAAATCATTTCTCGTAAGTTGCATTTACCACCCTTGTGCTTTTTGCTTACGGTTTATCATGTTTTTTTTACTATTTATTTTATTCTTTTCGTGCTTTTATTTTTAAAACATGTTTCTTAATTTATTTCGTAAATATATGGCTTTTACTTGTGCACAAATTGTTTCGCCAGTGTCGCGTAAACTCATTTTTTAGTTTGGTTTTTTTATGTTGATTAAGTTATAAATCAAGTTGATAATAAAATGTAGAATGGACTTATAATTTTGAGCCCGTCTAGCGCACCGCGCGGCGCTTTGTAAAATTGCGATTTAAATTATCGCATGTGATCGATTAGAAAACCACCGCGAGCTTTGCAGCTGTAGGCAAAGTGCCCGGAGACGATCATTCGTCAATTGTTACGTGATTGACCGTTTTAGCTATAAGGTAACCTAACTTGACCCTCCTGATGGTCTGCGGGACGCGGGGCGGGTAATGCAATTGGCTATAATGATACGGCAGCGCTGTCAGCGGACAGACAGACTGCCCATTGGTTGATTGACTACTGCCCCGCGTCCCGCAGACCATCAGGAGGGTCAAGTTCGTAGCGGTTTATCTATAAACGCGTGAATGATGGAGTTTCATTCGATGCGTCAATTCCTCGACCAGCGAGCGATTGACCGAATTCTGACAATCGCACAACGAGACGTTCAATTCTTGTGCGTCATTACTCATTCGCGATTTTCAAAACTTCGAATTCGGCTTCAATCAAAACTTCCATCATTCGCCTTCAATCACGTACCTACTTAGTTGCGAATGACAATGGCTTGTGGCTTCATTGCCTCTGTTACCGATCATTTGAATCTGAACCGATCATTTGTTCCTTCTTTCTTCACAACAATTGACAATTGCGAATGATCGCCTCCGGGGCGCATAGGGTCAATTTATACCCCGGCAGAATGGAATGGAAGCGACTTTTTTTACGTAGCATAAAATAAATAATAAATAGGAGCCAAAAAAAGGGCGTGCGTCTTTATTTTGTAAGTTAAGTATACAATTGACGTTGAAGTTCAATAAGCTATGTAAAAAAAGTCGCTTCCATTCCATTCCGCCGCGGTGTAAGAAAACAGACGTCAAGTCGTTTGTATATAAGCCTCACAATCATTGGTATTACAAATCACAATGTAAATAAATAGGGTATTTGACTAAATTTTTTTAAATAATTATAAACTAGGATAAAAATAATACGTACCTACTCTAAAAACATATTAAAATCAAACAAAGAAATTCAAAGTTACTATACAAGTATTTAAATACGTTTCTCGCAAAAATAAAAGTATAGAGCAAGTACCTACTGGTATTGCTGAGAAGTGACGTCACAAATTATTGTATCTATCTTAGAAATATTTAAATGCTTAAATATATGTTACTTTGTTTTTTGATCGATTTAATTAGTTTTTTCATACTCATTAAAAGTTAATCTAGTTAAAAGAATAATAAATTGAGTGAAATACCCTATTCATCATGTAAATGCCAATAAAGTTATTTTGATTGTGTTATAGTTTTTAACTTTAACTTATTTTATTTATCGCTTATTTTGGCTATCTACATATTTATGGTAAATAGAGTGTATATTAAATATTTTATGTTATTGTTTCATTTTTCTAAAACCACCTAATAATCAGAAAACAAGAAATGATCCACTTTGTCCTAATTTTGTCGTGTTGTGTACAGTAACATAAGGTTCAATTTACACGGCGACGGAATGGAATGGATTGAATATAGAACTATTGAAGATAGAACAAAACAATGTACTGTCCGCGATAGCATATAAATAAATATATGTACCTATACGGGACATTTTTTCTACACATCGCAATCTAGCCCCAAAGTAAGCGATAGGTTGTGTTATGGGTGCTAGATGACTGATAAATCTACATAAATATAATATATTGAAAAACACCCAGACACTGGAAAACATTCATGCTCATCACACAAACATTTACCAGTAGTGGGAATCGAACCCACAACCTCCGGCGCACTACGTACAGGAGTAGGTACGTAGTGCGCCTACTTTACAATAGGTTCGCTACCACTACGCCATTCGGTCGTCAATATGCCTATTTCCTACGGATAACTCACAATATAACTACTTTTACTGTTAATATTGTGGATTAAAAAATAATATTTTTTGTGAAGCTTTTTTAGCCCATAACGGTTTTAATTTATATCTCTATAAATATGTTCAATAGAACGGAAATTTAACGTAGAATATTTGTGCTTTTTTACTTTATAAATTAAACAAATATCTTCAAAGTTAATAAAATAAAAACGTGAGGTGCGGCCGGCCATTGCGTGGCGATATGGTACGGGAGCTAGCAACGTTTGGAAAGTAAGAATTTTAGGAGAGCTGATTTTGTGATATGTCGTCCTTCTTACACTTTCGGTTAGAGTCTGGGCCATAGAGTAGGTTGTGGTCTGGGTCATCTGGCTGCCGGAAGCCGTTGCGTTCAGTAATGCGCATCCTACGTCTGTCCAGATGTTGCAGCTTACGCCTCCATATTGTTTATACCAATGTTGTCGGGGCTACTAATTGCCCTTAAATTATTTTAGGCGCACTTGTACCATTTATGATGACGTTTCATATAAAAACATACAAATTGGGACAATTTGTATGTTTAGGCATATAATGGGGCAAATTAAACACCAACAACACCAATGAAACAACAAAAATGAAACGTCATCATAAATGGTACATCATGGTAATAAACGCAACGGCTGTCGGCAGCCAGATGGCCCAGAATCTAACCGAAAGTGCAAGGAAGTCGACATATCACAAAATCAGCTCTCCTAAAATTCTTTCTGGGAAACGTTGCTAGCTCCTATACCAATATATGTAACTAGGACGGCTCCGTACGCAACGGATGTTGACGTACAAAATTACATGCTTTTTTATTTGTCCCGAACTTTTATCCAAACCAAGTATTACGCGGGACAAACGGGCCGGGACAAAAATATTTCTAACGTGGAACGGAGTCCGCGGGCATTGTTAGTACCTATATTATAAATGATTAGCGCTAATGTTATGCTACAGATGTGTTAATATCAGTCAGGAGTTATGAAATTAGCGACACATCCCTGGGTGATCAAACACCATCGCGGTGTGTCTACCTTTAGGAGGCACCTTCTGCACAGATGGACAATGTCTGCAGATAGAAACTAATCTATGGTCTGCAGGGATTGGACGCCGTGGTTGTATCGGATTCGGTCAGGATTTGCAGGTCATTGTTGTAGCCGTTTCAACGGTGTTCATTTCATACTTTGGCAATGGCTCAATGCCTAAGTTATGTTTTCGGATATTTTTTTACTTGATGTTTGAAGTTATCAGTACAAAGTTTGTACGAATTTAAGGTTTTAGAAGAATTAACTTACAAAGAAAGTGAATAAAACAAATGCTGAGGTTACAAATATTTATTACCCTGAAGTTCAAGTTATTACATTGAAATAAGACAAAACAATAACTCAATACCCATAACGATGCGTAAAGAAATTAATTCAGATTAACTCCCATAAAATGTATAAAATCTAAAAGAAAATTTCGATGACCTTTCCTATATAACAATAATTATATAACAAAACACCAATCTGGGAAGTCGTCAAGTTGAATGTCAATCATTGAGAATGCCTGTGGTCGGACGCTCTGCACGTATCGTTTCAATCTGGCGATGGTTCGCGCTTGGGCGTCCCCTCGCACGAAGTTCAGTTCCCTCCGCGGCAGTCGAGACCGGTCGTGGCGGCGCGGCGCTCACCTCTTCTTGCCGCTCTTGTGCGCCGTCTGCCGCCACTTGGCGTAGAAGTCGCCGACGTGCTTGACGGCGATGCCGGCCGCCTGCGCCGCGCCCGACACGCTGAACTCCTTGTACTCCTCGCCGCCCGGCTCCTCGCCCACCAGCAGCACCAGCAGCGGGGCCGCGTTCCCGTGGATCGATCTGTCCGGGTCCCCGTTCCCGCCCTGAGGCTGTTTTTCGTCAGACATGAAATGGTTACAGAACTCCAAAATTTGTATATAGTTGTGGATGTGCGGGGGCGCTTTCCGAGGATACTTCAAGAGGGGCAGAGGCTTGGACTGGCCAGGGCGCTGCGTCCTGAGGAAGCGCGATCCGCTCTTGAGCTGCACCTCGAGCCAGCGGATGGCGTCGCGCGCGGAACTCTTCTCGCGCTTCAACTCGTCTAGCTCTTGGAGAACTGAAACAGGAGTACGATAACGAACATGAGGACATGCTTGGGAAATTATTGAACAAGCTGAGCGAGACCTCTGAGTTAACTTAGGTAGATTAGTCTCCATCTGTCTATCTATCACACTTGATCATATCAGTAACTATTAAAGCTTTCAACTCAACATTGGAAGTAAAAATTCACAATTATAATCAATTTTTAATCAAATAATAAAAGGGATCGAAAGCGAAAATCGGGATTTTTTTGTAGGGAGGGAGGGAGGTGTAGGTGCAGCGCCGCCGTGTCCACGGCCAGCAGCGCGGCGCTCCAGCTGGTAGTACTCACCGACAGCGGGCACCAGGCATATGAAGTTGCGCGTGCGCAGCAGCTGCTTGACGCGGCGCAGGTGTAGGTGCAGCGCCGCCGTGTCCACGGCCAGCAGCGCGGCGCTCCAGCTGGTAGTACTCACCGACAGCGGGCACCAGGCATATGAAGTTGCGCGTGCGCAGCAGCTGCTTGACGCGGCGCAGGTGTAGGTGCAGCGCCGCCGTGTCCACGGCCAGCAGCGCGGCGCTCCAGCTGGTAGTACTCACCGACAGCGGGCACCAGGCATATGAAGTTGCGCGTGCGCAGCAGCTGCTTGACGCGGCGCAGGTGTAGGTGCAGCGCCGCCGTGTCCACGGCCAGCAGCGCGGCGCTCCAGCTGGTAGTACTCACCGACAGCGGGCACCAGGCATATGAAGTTGCGCGTGCGCAGCAGCTGCTTGACGCGGCGCAGGTGTAGGTGCAGCGCCGCCGTGTCCACGGCCAGCAGCGCGGCGCTCCAGCTGGTAGTACTCACCGACAGCGGGCACCAGGCATATGAAGTTGCGCGTGCGCAGCAGCTGCTTGACGCGGCGCAGGTGTAGGTGCAGCGCCGCCGTGTCCACGGCCAGCAGCGCGGCGCTCCAGCTGGTAGTACTCACCGACAGCGGGCACCAGGCATATGAAGTTGCGCGTGCGCAGCAGCTGCTTGACGCGGCGCAGGTGTAGGTGCAGCGCCGCCGTGTCCACGGCCAGCAGCGCGGCGCTCCAGCTGGTAGTACTCACCGACAGCGGGCACCAGGCATATGAAGTTGCGCGTGCGCAGCAGCTGCTTGACGCGGCGCAGGTGTAGGTGCAGCGCCGCCGTGTCCACGGCCAGCAGCGCGGCGCTCCAGCTGGTAGTACTCACCGACAGCGGGCACCAGGCATATGAAGTTGCGCGTGCGCAGCAGCTGCTTGACGCGGCGCAGGTGTAGGTGCAGCGCCGCCGTATCCACGGCCAGCAGCACGGGCGCGGCGTGGCGCGCGCGCTCCAGCTCACGCACCTGCGACGCGAGCCACAGGCGCCCCAGGCGCCGCAGCAGCCCGCTCTCCTCGCCCGAAGACTGCAATATACTCTCTTGTTAAAGTTGTAAGTACATGCTATAAGTAGCGAAGGGTCCATCATATACTACCATTCTGGTTGGCTTTCCTCAGGGAAGAGGATCCCTTACCCACATTAGGCTAGAGTATTATATTTTTTTATTGTATGATTTCTTTATTTGCCAGCAGATGACAAGTTGAGTTAAAGTCAAAAGTGATTTATCAACTTGTTAAGTTTTTTTCTTTGATAAAGTAATATAGCACCACTATTAAAACATTTTTGTATCAGTCGAAATATGTTATTATATTTATATTACTAGGCAAGCACGCTCCATCCTAGACCTCATCATTTCTGTTCATCAGACTTGATTGTAGTCAAGCGCAAGCCTATCAATTATGTGGAAACTTTTTAGTTTACGACATTCTATAATTGATATTCGAACAAGTGTTTTTTAATAATGACTTATGTCATGTGACTCTCAATAAAATTTTCCTTGTGCAAACAACGTTTTTGCTTCCATATCCTAGTTATCTAGTTTATTTCATCAAAAGGTTATGGCCCTATCCACGAAAGTCGCCATTAAAAACCTCTGCGGCCTAGATGACTACTCTACGTGGAAATTCGCAATTTAAATGATTCTGATACGAGAAAAGTTGTTCACGTATACATCAAAGTACCCGGATTCCAAAGACTCCACCGCCATCAAGAAGGACCAAGATGCACTGGTTTTGATCTGTCTGCATGTGGATACTTCACTCTATGCGTATGTACAGGATTCAAAGTATGCCAAAGATGCTTGGGATAGCTTAGCGAAAGCGTTTGAGGATAAAGGTGTCAATCGCAGGATTACCCTCATGAACGCGTTGCTGAATGAGAAGCTAGAGAGACACTCGTCGATGCATGATTATGTTTCTGCAATTATGTCTCTATCTCAAAAGTTGAAGGATATTGCCACCGGATTTGACGATGATCTTGTAGCTGTTGTGTTACTGAGAGGACTACCTGAAGAGTACAGACCTATGCGTATGGCACTGGAATACTCTGGGATGAAGTTGACTTCAGAGAACGTACGACAGAAGTTATTACAGGAGGATTCACGTCAAGGTTGCAGTACATCGTCTTCAACGGACTCGGCATTGGCAGTGAGTAAGAGTCGGAAACGGAATGGGAACAAAGACAAGAATATGATCAAAGTGAAATGCTATAGATGTGGAAAGCATGAGCGTAAGAAGCCGGACTGTCCTGAAGGAAGGAAAGCAGATGATTCGACCTCCAAAATGAAAGACGTCGTGAGCCTGTCTTCATCAAGTGCCGGGGACTCCTTCAATCCGACGGAGTGGTACATCGACAGCGGGGCATCTTCACATATGTCTTTCCAGAAACATTGGTTTAAAGATTTGGTTATGAATGTCAGTATGAGTAACGTGACATGTGCGAATAATGATAAGATAGAATGCGCGGGTAAGGGTGACATCATGGTGAGTATGAAAGGTAGAATGCTTGCCGTGAGGGATGTCATGTATGTACCTGGTTTGCGTGTTAATCTGTTATCAGTTTCACAGTTAGTAGAGAGAGGATGGAAGGTGATTTTTGACAAGGATGGTTGCAAGCTAATTCACCATTTGGTTCCAGGCCATTTCAATGGAAAGCTTCTGGGTATCGCAAGTGAAGTCTCTGGTATCTACAAGCTTGAAGGTTGTCAGGCGGTTGTAGATGGGGCTGCGTTGGCGTCAGTGAAAGCAGGTAATCCTTTGATGTTGTGGCACCGGCGGCTTGGACACGTAAATGAGCGAGATTTACGTAAGCTTCCGGGTGTGGATTTTGGAAAAAGCGTAATGGAGCCTTGTGTCGCTTGTATTAAGGGGAAGGCACATCGTTTACCTTTTTCCAGTTGGTGAGGCTGAAGGCAATTGAGAGACTGCAACTGGTTCACGCGGATATCTGTGGTCCAATGTCTGAACCGTCGTACGGTGGATCTCGGTACATGCTAGTAATTTTAGATGACTTTACACGTAAAACTTTTGCATTTTTCCTTAAATCAAAAGATCAGGTTTTGGATCATTTTAAAGTTTTTCTAGCATCTGTAGAGGTTGAGACCGGGTTGAAAGTGAATGAAGTGTTACTGTCTTTGAACTTCAAGCGCTGTGACTTTGATAGCTGTCTTTACAAAAATAATAATTTTTATATCGCTTTGTACGTTGATGATTTTTTATTATTTTACAAAGACAGAGCGCAAAAGGAAGTGTTGTTTAACAATCTTCGTAAGCATTTCACGATGAAGGATTTAGGGGAAGCTAGACAAGTTTTGGGGATGCTTTTGTCTAGGACGGATACCGGAATATATTTGAATCAAGAGAGACTTATTTCGAAAATCTTGGATGAATATGGTATGAGCGATTGCAAACCAGTGAAAACTCCGATGGAAATGGATTTCTATAAAGCCTTGGCGGAAGGGGAAGGAGGTAAGATCTTGTCCTGCCAAGACAATCGTCGTTATCAGGGGCTCATAGGGTCGCTGAACTATTTGGCCTGTAACACACGCCCGGATATTGCGGCTGCGGTTAATTTCTTGGCGCAGTATAATTCCTGTTGTGAGGAACGCCATTGGAAAGCAGCTAAGCATATCTTGAGGTATCTTAGGGGTACAAGGGATCTATTTTTGATATTTCCCAAGTCGCTGGTGCAGGACATCACGGGATTCGTAGATGCTGACTGGGGAGGGAACATCAAAGATAGGAAATCTTATTCTGGATTTATTTTTAAATGCGGAAACTCGTTGATTAACTGGGAATGCCGGAAACAAGCTTGTGTTGCACTGTCGTCAACAGAAGCCGAGTATATTGCACTTTCGGAGGCTACCAAGGATGCAGTTCACTTGCGGCAGCTGAATGCATTTATAAAAGGTGAATCTCTTGGGTCTATTTGCATTTTTGTAGATAATCAAAGTGCTATAAAACTTGCATACAATCCTGTAGCGCATAGAAGGACGAAACATATAGACATAAGGGCTCACTATGTTAGAGATTGCATTGCTAAAAATGTTGTACATCTGGACTATGTGTGTACGCAGGATAATCCAGCAGATGTGTTGACAAAACCACTAGGTCGTGTGGCATTTACCAAATGTGTGCGCGATCTGAGTTTGGGTGTGTGTGGTATGGTGTGATGTGAGGATATCTGATGATGGATGTTGTTTGAGGGGAAGTGTGGAAACTTTTTAGTTTACGACATTCTATAATTGATATTCGAACAAGTGTTTTTTAATAATGACTTATGTCATGTGACTCTCAATAAAATTTTCCTTGTGCAAACAACGTTTTTGCTTCCATATCCTAGTTATCTAGTTTATTTCATCAAAAAATTATAAAAAAAAAAAATGTCCCAATATAAAACAATGTTATGATGAAATACTAACCTGCTTTTTAGAATGGTGCCATTCCCTGGTCTTCTTGTGTCCAATTTTTGTATTGATTTTTGGAGGAAGGGGTTTCTTAAAATAAAATATTTTCAGTGTTCTATTAAATCTTATTCTCGGAATTATCTTCGCAATTTGATATCCAAAGTCAATGAAGTTCAATATTCTGACCACATTTTCCTCAATGACTGTTAGTTTGAACTGCTCTATTTTCTGCCACTCGGAAGCATCTTTATCGAATTTACAGATGTTAGTGCCGCGCAAGTTGATATCTTCAGGTAATGGTAGAGACTTATACTCAAGTTTGAATTTCTTTGTGATCATTTTAGCGTGATCCAAAATTTTGCACTCAACTTTTGAGAGTAATTCATTGTTTTTCTGGTTAAAATAGCACAGAAAAATATTGAGTAAATCCACAACACATTGAAATAATGACTCCCCACTATCTCCACATGACAGAATCAATGCTTTTTCTGTGAGGGCCCAGTCCTGCAACAATTTAACACTCGGTAAAAAGTTATCGCCCAACAAAAACTGTTCAATGGCAGGAACATTTAATTTGTCTTCACTTTCTATCGGATCACCCTTGCCATTTATCTCATTATTCGGATGTTTAATTTCCATTTCAGCTGGATTTATGTCACTCTTGTTCTTATTTGCTTCTTCTAGTAAGCTTTCATTCATTTTACCATCTAAATCATCATTATCAGATCCATCATAGAGAGAACCATCACTTTTGGACTCATCTTCAGACTGGAAGGTAGAATCTGACAAATCACTGTCATCAGAATTTGAGTTGTCTATTTCAGACCCACTACTCTCACTGCCTGTGTCGCTATCGTCGGTGCTGTCTGAGGATGCCGCGCGGCGCCTGCGTCGACGCTTTGCTGGCGCTTGCTTCTTGTTATTCTTATTCTCACCATTAACTGCAATGTTTGTTTCACTCTCAGATATGTTTTCTTTACCCGAGTTTTCGTCATGTATATGTGTGTCACCATTTAAAATTTTCGTTTCATTTAACGTAGTGTCTTCTTCAGATTTCATATTTTCTGATTGCACAAGTTTTTCTTTTTGGTACTTCTCTACAAACCTGGCCTTGTATTTGTGAGCTGGGCTTTTTAATCCAAAAGCCTCTAACTGCTTGAGAAGTTTCTGAAGTACTTGTGACAAGAAAGCCAGTGTAAAGGCTTTACAAGCAAAAGCTTTTGTTTCATCTATTTCATCTAATTTTGCAATTGTGAACAGACATATCTGCACAATATTGTGTATGACACCAGCATTCATAAAGGATGGGTTTACGTTTTCTTCATCAACAGCTTTAGTGTAGTCCAAATAGTTTTTGTTGATGTCCGGTAGGGGAGTCTTTTCAAAGTCCATAGCTATCTTAAGCTGCTGAGCTATTGAGTTGCATATTTTAGGTATGTTTGTGTCCTCCTTATTAAAATACCAGACTTCAATAAGGGACAGAAAGTTGGCAATCGTTGCCTGCATATGCTCCACTTGAGTCAAAGACTCTGAGCCATTGAGTGTGTCACAGAATTGGCTATTTTTTTCAAATATTTTAGTTAGATTGCCCATTGCCCCTTCAAAAGGTGCCACAGTGTTGAGGCAGTGTATGTAGTAGCACACAGAGTCCAGATTGTAATTTCTGTCCAAGTAAAGATTGCCCAGCTGGTTGAATGGCATTCCTGAGGTCAAATCGACTTTAGCCGCTTGAAGATAGTACCGAGCGGCCAAGGAGGATTCAAAAGTGTTAAATATTTCAACCTGATATCTGCTCAGATCTCCCAAATATATAAGGCACGAATAAAGAACTGATTTCCCAAGTTGGTACTCCTCGCTTGAAGTTATAACCTGTGTATCTTCATCACTGTCATCTGTGTATAGAGGGAGAAAATCCAATTCTTTTATGTAGATACCCATTTCAGATTGTACTTTTGTCATCAAGTGATGGAAGTGCCCGATGCCACAGATAATATGAGTGAATATATAATCGTCATATTTGTTATTGGACTCACGTAACTTCTTTGCAGCACTGACAGTATCATAATATACTTTGCGCCAAAGCAGCTCTAAGGACTTCTTGCCATAGTTCAATGGATCCAGAAAAAACAACTTCTCACAGTGATCTCTTAATTTTTGCCGCTGAGACTCAATGTTGGTGGTGAACAAATCGGCTATCTCCTGGCTGCCTGTTGTTGCATCGCTAAGGCGTCTAGCAACATCACTCACATACCTGTAACAAGTTGCATTGATCAATTGCAGCATAAAGGAGTTATAAGAGTGAAACTATTTATATAATAACTACCATCACGAGATAACTGCTCTATTTGCCAATTAGGAGCAGATTGAATCAATTCCTTACTAATTACTATCTAGTTACACATTTATATGTTATATTATTATAATAATGATGTGTGATGTATTATAAAAATTTACAAAACACAAACATAGAGAGGACATGCACAAGGACATGTCATTGATACAAATGAAGATCTGTTCCTACATGAATGAATAAACGTTATTATTGTTTATGAAAGTGAAGTCTTAATATTTAACCAAAATAATGTAAGTATTACCAGCCCCTTTATCATTCACAAACAATAAAGTTTACTTAGCCTCAATGCCTTTGAGTAAACATTTGCTAAAGGGAACTGTGACAGTTTGCATTCACTATTTGTATTTTGTAGGTAATGTATTGAAATGCAGGAATGCCAAGAGATGTAAAAGTACGGTGGTATTACGTTAAAACAATGTTACGGATGAATCATGATGTAAAATTAAGACGCACACTGTACATAACCTTCACAAGTTCCAATAATTAAAGTGTGTCAACTCTGCTGCTTATCGTCAAAAGTAGTAACTCACCGATAAACCTTTTTAGCGCGCTCGTTGCGCTCAGCTATCTTGGATTCCAAAAGTTCATTACAGCCGTTCTTCATCTTCAAGTCATTTTACCTACTTGTCAAGATGTTGACGTCAAAATTAGTTGTCTACCCATTTGAATGATATAATAATAATGCAACTTAATCATTGCTTTATCACCATTGCAATATCGAATAATCAAAAATAATTTATTTCCTTTGATTGAAAAATAGACTGTTAAAAACATATGACAAACAAAAATTTATGCCATAGAACATTACCAAGTACCAACAACTACCAACCTTCTCTATGCCATAGAGTACAAGTATCACAGAACACTCAACACAGTATACACCATAGAGTAGGTTGGTAATAGTTATACTCCAGCCCAAAGATACACTCAAGATTGAGTACCTACTAACCATTGTTGCTAAGCTAAATTGACACACATGGTTACGTGTACGACAAAAATGGATAAAATATGCAGTAAAAAACACATCAGGTAGGTACCTATTTGTAAAATAGTTAAGTTTAAATTGTCTAGTACCTATAATACTATATTTTGACACAAATAAATATGTAAGTAAACAAAATCAGGAAAAATAAAGGTGACTGGCTCCCATCTAAATATAATCTCAGCAGCGCTCATTTTATTGGAAACAAAAAATCGGAATATGCTTCTCATCCATCTTATTACCTACAATTTTGCCCGTTATTGTTGAATTCTTTTGACCTTTATCTATCTCTTCCACTTTTTCATACCCGGACTCAAAAAGTTTTTGACCTTTGGTCATATTTCGGCCACGCTGGCAATCATTAGAGATCGGTTGGAAACCGTATTTTTATAATTAAAAATCTTTAATTAGGTAATAATATTAAGTAAGTAATTTAAAAAAAAACATTTGCCGCCAAACGTTTGACGGCAACACGATGTAGGTACCTGATTACGATCTATGGTAGGTACCTGTAACAACACGAAAACCTAGTTAGTGCTATTTTTAACCACAAGTGGCGTTTGTGTCGATTTGTGCTGCCATCTATATTTCGTGCACGGTGCCTATACTCACTCCTTTTAGTATATTACTCCATATCTTTGGGTGTTGTTTAATTGTCTATCGTCTGTGTCTTTTGTAGGTATTTGTCATTTGTGGTCTGTGGTTACTGGTTATAGTTGTGTGGTCTGTGGGTTAGGTATTTGTCACAGACACAGAATACTACCTACTCTCGGTCACAGACCACACAGCTGTTTATTGTTTAATCTAAAAGTATTTTTATTTTTTAATTGGTGATGATTTCAGGGTGATTTGCAATTTTCTGTTCCGTAATTATTCTTGAATTATAAAATAGTGAACCAACAACTCTGAACAACAATGGAAGGTGTAGAAAGCCAACCATGTGTTTTCTTGGGAATCAAAGTGAAACCAGGACCTATAGAGCGACACAAGTTAGAAAATTTCACACTAGAAAATACTGTGGAGTTACTACGAAATGAGGCAGAAAAGAAAGCCAACATACCATCTGCATCTTTAGGTAAACCACTTTTATTAGTTTCCTCGAAAATGAGGAATAATTTTGGCCATGGTCATTCAACATTATGGTGAACTCACAGGCATGCAAATGTCCTCACAATGTTTTCTTAGCAAGTGATATTTATTCAGTGGAAGTAGCAGAGGGCTGAACCGATGGGCTGTCCTGTCATACTAATCAGACTGTCTCATGACTGTATGTCATGTACAGAAGTCCAACAAACTTAAATATACTTCTACAACGAATTAAATTATTTTCTTGTTCTACTGAAGCACACAAAAATGGAAAGGTCTTTATTTCTTTATTTCTTTGCATACATGACCACATAATGCTTAGATACAGTCAAAATGCCCTGTCAGGGTGTGGCAAATAATAGGTACTTAATCTAAACAATTTTTCCACATATACATTAATGCAAAATAATCAAATGGTTTTATTAATATTAAATTGAGTTGGATGCCGTGAAACTGAGGTCAATTTAAATTTACTCATTCAAAAATTCATTTATGCTGTAGAAACATTTTTTAGTGAACCAGTCTTTCAGTCTTCTTTCTTTCTTCTGCTGCTGCATCAGCGGAGACTCTCAAGCGGCGCAAATACAGTAATCTCGTTGGAGATTACGTATTTGAGCCGTTTGGGGTCGAGATGCTGGGTTTGTGGGGTCCAAGTACGCAAAGAGTAAACATATGCATAATATGCAGACAGTGCAGTTTCGTAATTTGTATTCACCTTAAGAATGCTCAGGGTGAATACAAACTGCGAGAGCATTTGTTGATAGGCTCTCTAAGTTTAAAGGTTTTTTCTGAAATGGTCTGAATTGGATAAGTTTGGTTTTATTAGTGTTCATTTCTAAATTATGTTGCATAAGCCAATTTTGAGTGTATTGTAGATTTTTTGTTATACAAAGCTCGCATTCGTCAGTATCAATGCATTCTGTAATCAGAGATACATCATCTGCAAACATACTAGTTAATATTTTTATTATTTTATATACAAAAATATTTACAAAAATGAAAAGAGTTGTTTGACATTTCTTAATTTTTGTCTAATATAAAGACCAACACAATGGCATGTAAAAAATTCCTACCACCTAGTAGTGTGGTAAGCATAATATTTGATTGAATGTTAATTTATTGTACAGAGCTACTTCACCATGGAAAAATATTGAAAGACAACACCACTCTGGTAGACAGCGGAGTGAAGAGTGGAGAGATGGTGCATGTGGTGAAGAAGAAAGTGCAGCCCCCGCCTGCGCCGCCGACCACCTACACTGATGCAGAGCTGCAAATGTTGAACAACTCTCTCAGGACACTGGGGTGTACACCAAACGCCGTGGGCTGGACCAGGGCTATGCAGGTAAAGAAATAACTCTAAAAGGGACTATTTTAAGTCTTAGTTACTTCTCACACTCTGTTTATGTCCATTTTTCTTATTAATGGTGCATGTATGTAGCCTCAGGACTTGCTAGCCGATAGCTTGCCAAAATATCCACAAAAATCCATCAGAGCCCTCTACAGGGTGGGATGTGCAGAATCAATTATGCATAATATTATGTTCATTTTACTTTGGTCACGCGACAGCTTGTCCAGACAACCCACACAACCTAAATTAACTTTTATACATGAGTGTACAGCACTACAGCAACAGTATTGACAAACGAATGACTTCTGCCATCTGTGTCACAGATTGTGGGTTCCATTCCTACAACTGGGAAATGTTTGTGTGATGAGCATGTTTGTTTTCCAGCGACTGGGTCTTTTTCAATATATTGTAATAATGTAAATTAACATTATTTATTTATTTTAGCAACTGTTAAGTCTCTTCTACGTCAGTAAAATAATAATCTTTTGCTGTACCTCCAATTATCGGGATTTCAGTCGAGCACTAACTTGTAATTGTAACAGAATTCCAAAATAACTTACAAACAAGTATATTATCCAACAGTTATTAAATGATGAGTCAGCGATGGCGGAGATTATCGAGCACGCTCCGTCGCTGGCAGAGGACTGCATGACGCTGTCGATACTGCACGAGGTGGAGCTGCTCGCGGCGCTCGGCGCCAACCTGCAGACCATGCGCCGCGGCGCGGAGGCGCACCCCGACCTGCCCAACGCCTTGCGACATCTCATGAGGCTGGTGGGACTACGAGCCAACTTCCCCGTCCCCACGCCCGACCCAGGTATCATTCTTTCATGCTAGCTCTACAGTGTGAGAGTGTAGTGCTAGAGTTATATTGGCTTAAGGTGTTTCGGCCCTACCAGCCCGCGAAATTCAAATTTTATTTAGTTTTTCGCAAAAATTAGGCTGTCAACAAATTGTAGGTTTATGGCAATGAATTTTTCCGGAAATTTCTAAAGAAACTGCTCAAAAATTCTCACTCACCTCATTGGTTCCCGAAAGATAATTTTTTGCAGTTTCCCAGATTTTGAGCTATTGGGAACCAAGTAAATGAGTATTGTTGAGCAGTTTCCCAGATTTTGAGCTATTGGGAACCAAGTAAATGAGTATTGTTGAACAGAGAGCTATGCTTATTAGCGAAAAACGAAATAAAATTTCTACCCATGCCTCTTAAATTAACTTCAACTTGAGATAAATGGAAGTTTCATCAAAATGGTGCTTCTTTTGCAGCGCCAACATCCGGTTTCGCGTACTCCCTGGAGGCGCTGTCGGAAGACGAGGACGCCGAGGAGGAAGAGGCGGAGGAAGGCGAGAGCCGCAGCGCCATCACACAGGAGCAGCTGGCGGCCGCCTTGCAGGTTTATATCACTGTGGAATAAGACTACAATGTTGATAGAGATCTCTTTGAGTCAACATCTCCTGAGGATCCACCATCTGTCTTCAGCTACTTCGGCCACATTGCACGACGCAGCGTTAACAGTATTGAAAGATTCATTCTGGTTGGCAACGTGGACGACAAAAGGCCACGAGGCAGAGTACAGACCTCCGACCCGGTGGTCAGACCAACTTCAGGAAAATAGCGCCCTTGCCTTTTACGAAATCATACACCACAGGGTTACTCGCCGTGATTGATAGTCACGATTCTCAGTCACGTGTGGAGAAATAAAGATTTCAATTTACATATTTTGGTGTGATAACAGGCGGCTACGGAAGCGGTGCTGTCGTCGAACAGCCGCGGCGCGGGCGGCAGCGGCGGCGGCGCGCAGGGCCGGCTGCTGGCGCTGCTGCAGGCCGCCGCAGACTCGGAGGCGGCGCCCGCATCGCCCTCGGGCGCCGCGACTCCCTCTCCCGCCGCGGCCCGCACTCCAGCAGGTAACTTGCGCGTTACGAGGGAATATTTGAACCTATAGTCCAGATCCCAGGCTAGCCTGCCTATAATCAAATTGTATTCCTTATTATTAGTTTTTGGTTTGGTCCTGTCGTCGCATATGGTGCTGAAACGTGGACACTCGCACGTGGCCTAATCCACAAATTTAAATTCGCTCAGCGGGTCATGGAGAGGGCTGTTACGAGTTTCGTCTTTGATAGTAGGTTATTAGCTAAGGCCGAAGCTAGACCAGACCAGATCTGAGCCAATTTAGAAATGATAAATTTCGAATCCGGACGCGTGCCATTGCACCACGGAGGTCGTCGAAATAATTTTTGTTTGTTGTTGTAAATGTATAAATATTGTTTTCGTTGTCATAATGTAAATGTCGTGTTTGTCGTTGGCAGCGAGCGGCGCGGGCGGTGCGGGCGGCGCGGGCGGCGCGATCACGGCCGAGATGTTCAGCTCGGCGATCAACTCGGCGCTGACGCGCGCGCAGGCGGCGGACGCGCCCGTGGCGCAGAGCGCGGCGTCGTCGTCGCAGAGCCCCGCGCCGCGCGACGACTTCTCCGCGCAGCTGCAGCGCATGCACGAGATGGGCCTGCTCGACGACGCGCTCAACGTGCGCGCCCTGCTCATATGCGCAGGTGCGCTCCCATTACCCAATACCAGGCCGGCGGGGCTAGACAAAGTAACAGTCGTTTAGCGTTGACCACAGTAGATATAAAAATGTATGGACAAAACAAGTGACTGTAGAAAAACCACGTGACCGAATGAAAACAAATGAAAGCAGAATCTACTTTATGCGTAGCGTTGTTCACTGTCGGCTGTCAATTGTCACGCGACGTACGCTAAAGTTATCTACAAGGTCTGCGAGAACGCCAAATTGTCGTAGTCGATTTTCAAAAAAAGCGTGTTTTCCTCCACACGGTCACGTGGTTTTTCTACAGTCACTTGTTTTGTCCATATATTTTTATCTACTGTCGTCGACGCTAAACGACCTGTTACTTTGTCTAGCCCCGCAGGTTCACTTATCACGTGATCGAAGAAACAACAGGTTGCCGTCTCGACGTACTAATTTCAGACGGCCACCGCGCGGTTGCACGTGATATATTTTTGGTTTAAATGTGACTTATATTTGAAAATAGAGTGAGAAAGTCCAAGTAGACAACGATGATTATGTGTATGTTTCACTCTGAGGATATTGATAAAAGCTAATGTGAAAAGTTTACCACAGATTGTTGATAATGATTGTTATTCTGAGGTAACAATTCTGTGTGTACTACACCGATTATTTGTAACTCTTATCTTAGTTCTATTTAAGTAAGTCTGTGTATTTCTGATCTAATATTTAAAAACAAGGAGAAATAATATTTCCTAATTCTTTTAATATAAATTGTATCGCTCTATGTTTAAATCGTAATAATTAATAGTCGCTATATCTACTCTATGGTTGCCATACTCTATTCCATAGAGTCGATGGTATAGAATCTAATGTGTTGTCGTGTTGGCATTATTGACGATGATGTCAATGATGCCAACTTGAGGAAGTAGTTTTTTCAGAGTCAGCCATTATGGTTTTTCGTTTGGTGGTATAGAAATTAATCTATCGCAGTTAATTGAAGTAAAAGCTAATTAGTAGTCGATTAGTTGAAGTAAAAGTTAATTGGTAGTTGAAGTAACTCAAATCTCTTCGATTTGAGTTTTAATATGGCCGGCAAAAAGTATCGGTTGGAGCTCCGACTTAAAAGAGGCGAAAAAGTTAAGTTATACCTACTTCAAATTACTTTCTCTCATTATTGTTTTCCTTTTATTATTATGTTGATCCATACGTATAGTGTCTTATATATATTTAAAATATAAAGTCAAAGTCAAAAGCCAACGTCTAATAGATATGTATCTTTATTTCACATATTTAGTCCTAATGTACCGGCTTTTGAAAAATGTCATTAAGTACGATATTTGCCGTAGGTATATCTATGGCGATGACTACAAATCGACTTAAAACTAAGTTTACGATGGTTCAAATACATAGAGTTACATATTATATTATATAATGTTAATAAAATGTGTGTTATATCTAGACACGCGGCAGCGTGTCAAGCCAAGTTCAATATAGAGTTACATATTATATTATAATGTTAATAATATGTGTGTTATTTTAATATTGTATTTGTGTGTTTTGAATGATTTAAATTATTCTCATTTGTATAGATATTTAAACTTGTAACGTTATTTCAATTAGTATTGTTATTGACCTTTCTAACGTGTTTATAATTTGTAATCATATTGCTGTTTGTAAATTTATTATATTAATTGTAAATGCAAAGTTTTGAAAAGAACAAGTGCTGAGTTTCTTGCCGGTTCTTCTCAGCGTAAAACTTGCTTTCCGAACCGGTGGTAGCTTCATTCCAAAAATAAGAAAAGAAAATAAATTAACGAATTAAATAAAAGTTTAAATAGTTAATATCCTCTTTTATTTTTAACACTTCTGGTGACTCTTTTAACTCTAATATTTTGTCATCAGAAGTGGGATCAGAACCAATTTTGCTAATACATTGACTATGTTTCAGAGACTGTGGACGTGGATTTGTGATGAATCTGATGCTAGTCCGAATCTACATAGCGGCACCACATTGACAACCGACGTGTCGTTGAGGTGCTGTTGCCCCCTCTACGGAGAAGCTCTATTTTGACTGTGGACGTGGATTCGTGGTGTGTCTAATGCCCGTCTGAAAACTTTACATAACCGGCACCACATTGACAGCCGGCGCATCGGCGTGGTGTTGTTGCCCCCTCTATCGAGAAGTGAATATAGAGTGGAGTGATGAATGTAGCCAATATCGAGATTTTTAAAGCTAATTGTGACGGAAGTTAGCTTAGCGTATTATATATCTAAAAAGGATTATTGTTAGGTTAACTATGTGGACTAATATTTTAGTTTTGATTTTGAAATTATACTTCATATCAAAATAATAATTTGCCACTTGTAAATTAATTGGTTATATATTTCAAATTGTATTTAGAATGTTGTCAAGGCATCCTTTAACGGGGGACATATTATGTTGTGTATGAAGGATTGATTATATCAACTGATATTGTAAACGATTTTTGAGGAAATGACTATTTTAAGTTTTAACATCAGACAGTCAGTATTCTGAATTTATTCCAAACCAACTCTTAATAACTAGACTTAATGAAATAAAATAATTCCTGACACGCCCACTGCTAGAGTTTAAGAAAAACAATTGTTTTTTTTTGGGTAAGGGTAAGGGATAAGGGCTCCCGTGTTTAATATCTATTACTATGACAATAAAATCGCATAATAAATAGGAACTATAGTAGATTAGCAATCGCACAAAGTACTTTTTTTTTATTATTTATTTATTTGGGAAACAAGTGGTGTTGCGGTGGATAACTCATCTTTTAAAAGAAAATAATGAAACTCAACCATTACATTACACATGGCAGATTTGACGTTGAAAGGAGGATGTATATTTTCCAGGATTATTGAAAATCTTGTATGGTATGGGTTTTTCTGGAAATGTCAAGTTTGTTTTAAATTTCTCAAACTTTGAACGATTTTTTTTTTGTTTATGATCAATAATGATAATTTTCAGGTACTGGAATATTATATACTAAAATATATCATTTTAGATAAGTTTAAATCTATATGTTTTCTTATTCAAATTAAAACATTATTTATGAGAAGTACTCGAATCTTGTAGATATTTGCAACAAATAATAATGCAAATTACTTTTTTTTAAACATAAAACAATCTTCTCTTCTGGGTATTATATATATATTAAAAAAAAAAACACACACACACACACAAAATTAATATACTTTGCTATTAATTAAAAGTTATATTTGAAATACCCTTCGATTTTGCAATTTGATTTGATTTGTATTAATATATGTCAAAATAAATAAATTCTGCTGGAATAATCATAGAGTAATGATGGGTTTGTTTACCATAACATCAAAATTTTGTTGTCACCATTGGTAAATTCGTGTTTCGCTACAACCAAAATTATTTCATCTTTGTCAATTAATTTTGAGGCTTGATAGATTAAGTGTTTTAATATTTATGAGCAAAATTTAGCCCTTATCGTCCATAGATAGCGCCACCCGCATAGGTACCTACCCTTTCATGTAACATCTGAAAGAAAATTATTACATATTCGCTTTGGATTCCTATTTATTATAAGCTGAATAAAATAAACGCGACATCTTTCAATTTGAGGTTGACGGTTGTTAATTAAAGAGTAATCTTAAGTATAGGTAGTAATAATAGAACTATAATATATGTACTAATATTCTTTGAATCCTATTTAAAAAAAAAAATGATCTTACATAAAAGTCTTGATTTTATAATAATTACGGCAAAACGCAAAAACAAAGAGAAACTGATCAGGTCCTAAGCTAGAAGACAATGCATAGAAAAACTGATAACTTAACATTAAAATTCACTATAATATATTCTATATAATAATTAATAAATCATGAAATTATTTGTACCACTAATTTGAAAATCTTAAAACATGACATTCTAAATTATTTCTTCATTATATATTTACTTGATTACGCAAAACAAAAGGATTAGTCGGATACGTGGTGCATTTGCGGTAGAGGCTTGATCTCTCTAACATGTTGTTCCTGACTATTGGCATAAGAATTTGTTTCTGACTTCCGACATAATTTCTTAATTAAATAATCTCATTTCGTGTAGTATATAATTAGTTCTACGTATCAATATCAAGGAGACGAAATGAGTAGTTCTTTCGTAAAATTGTAAAATGAGAAAATAAAGTTTTGTGATTTAAAATTGTTTGTCAGACTGGCCGAGCGATCACTTTAATGTTTATTAAAATTAAAAATAATAGGATTTAATGTTGGTTTGAAATATTTAGACTTCAAAGTCTTTAACAAAAAAAGGAAACGTTTAGTAATATCAATTACTACTTGTTGACTATTATATATTTATTTTTATTTTAACGGTATAAATATACTAGGTATAACATATTCATTTATATTTTATTTTGATTTGCGTAATCTAGTGTATGTAATGTTACGTACTTACTTGAATCTAGGTGTACTTATTATACTATTGTACCACCTGCAGTCCGTGGTTTCTTCTTATTTTTCTAATCTGTAGGTTGCTTGGCACTATTTAGCGAAAAAACCACCCTTTGTACCAATCACTTTCTATTCCTTATTTATTGTGTTATGTTTTGTGGCGAACAAATAAAGTGTTGAATAAATAAATAAATTTATTTTTGGTTTGGACTAAATTTGAGTAACAGGGAATACTTCTTTTTTAAAACGGATAGTAGTTAAAGGCCTAGTTTTACCTTTCGGGTGCTTTGACTTATGTTATTTAAGAGTGAGCAAATTTATGTTAAGTTGTCATAAATGACAGATATAATAATTATTCTTTTGTATTAACAAACATCTTGTATTGACATTAGTCTATTTTATAATTTACTATATTGAAGAAACGGATTATTCATAAAATATGATGTGGTAAACATAATATTACAATAATCAACATTACATAAAATTCAACGAAATGTGTGGCAGTAAAAATATTTTTAAAATATTGATATTTGATCACAATGTGTTGTTTGAAATTGCTATTTGCAATGATTGTTACTGTTTACTTTGACATTACTTGAAAGTGGTTTAAATACCTCCAGTGGTTGTATGTGATGTGTTTACCACTAATGAGTGGTGTATAATGATGGAATTGCCACTGGTTGGTATTGATTCTAACTCTGACTTGACACTTACTTATGACTGGTAGAATAAAAAAAAATGTAGTATTGTGATCTGATGTATCTGAAATGGAAAGTATTATGGCTTGATGAAATATATAATAACGTGTCCTCGACGGATTGACCGTGATATATTGTTTTATTTGATTGTTGTAATGTTGATTTATGTATATTTATATATTATTATGCTAAATATTGTAAAGATTCCTCTTTGTACATAAGGAAGCATACACATATTTAAAAATTATTGGTAAGTTTGCCATGTTCAATGGAACTTTGTACTCGCGGCCGATTTATGCTTTGGCGTCAGCGCGTGGGGTTCTGTTGAGACTGTTTACATTTTAGTCATTTCGTGGCACACTTATTATCGATAGCAGTGTTTTGGTCAGAAGTCACATTTTATAAAAAAGAGTACAGTACGCTGGTCGACCTCCGCCCTGATACTTCACTGAATTTCACTGTGCAGCGGGTGATAGGTGCTTGTATGCCAAGGCCGGAGGTCTCAAATGAAAGTTACCGCTGGTCGATCTCCGCCCTGATACTTCACTGAATTTCACGGTGCAGCGGGTGATAGGTGCTTGTATGTCAAGGCCGGAGATCTCTTATTAAAAAAATCTGCTAGTCGACCACTGTTCTGGTGTAGTCTTGCACTTACCACGTGTAGCAGGTGGTAGGACTTCACGTCAGTTCAGTGGTCCCGTGTTAAAAAAAAAAGAGTGTTGTGGTACTTCGAGATCGAAGTACAGGTCAGTCTGGCCGTGATATATTTTTGGTTTAAATGTGACTTATATTTGAAAATAGAGTGAGAAAGTCCAAGTAGACAACGATGATTATGTGTATGTTTCACTCTGAGGATATTGATAAAAGCTAATGTGAAAAGTTTACCACAGATTGTTGATAATGATTGTTATTCTGAGGTAACAATTCTGTGTGTACTACACCGATTATTTGTAACTCTTATCTTAGTTCTATTTAAGTAAGTCTGTGTATTTCTGATCTAATATTTAAAAACAAGGAGAAATAATATTTCCTAATTCTTTTAATATAAATTGTATCGCTCTATGTTTAAATCGTAATAATTAATAGTCGCTATATCTACTCTATGGTTGCCATACTCTATTCCATAGAGTCGATGGTATAGAATCTAATGTGTTGTCGTGTTGGCATTATTGACGATGATGTCAATGATGCCAACTTGAGGAAGTAGTTTTTTCAGAGTCAGCCATTATGGTTTTTCGTTTGGTGGTATAGAAATTAATCTATCGCAGTTAATTGAAGTAAAAGCTAATTAGTAGTCGATTAGTTGAAGTAAAAGTTAATTGGTAGTTGAAGTAACTCAAATCTCTTCGATTTGAGTTTTAATATGGCCGGCAAAAAGTATCGGTTGGAGCTCCGACTTAAAAGAGGCGAAAAAGTTAAGTTATACCTACTTCAAATTACTTTCTCTCATTATTGTTTTCCTTTTATTATTATGTTGATCCATACGTATAGTGTCTTATATATATTTAAAATATAAAGTCAAAGTCAAAAGCCAACGTCTAATAGATATGTATCTTTATTTCACATATTTAGTCCTAATGTACCGGCTTTTGAAAAATGTCATTAAGTACGATATTTGCCGTAGGTATATCTATGGCGATGACTACAAATCGACTTAAAACTAAGTTTACGATGGTTCAAATACATAGAGTTACATATTATATTATATAATGTTAATAAAATGTGTGTTATATCTAGACACGCGGCAGCGTGTCAAGCCAAGTTCAATATAGAGTTACATATTATATTATAATGTTAATAATATGTGTGTTATTTTAATATTGTATTTGTGTGTTTTGAATGATTTAAATTATTCTCATTTGTATAGATATTTAAACTTGTAACGTTATTTCAATTAGTATTGTTATTGACCTTTCTAACGTGTTTATAATTTGTAATCATATTGCTGTTTGTAAATTTATTATATTAATTGTAAATGCAAAGTTTTGAAAAGAACAAGTGCTGAGTTTCTTGCCGGTTCTTCTCAGCGTAAAACTTGCTTTCCGAACCGGTGGTAGCTTCATTCCAAAAATAAGAAAAGAAAATAAATTAACGAATTAAATAAAAGTTTAAATAGTTAATATCCTCTTTTATTTTTAACACTTCTGGTGACTCTTTTAACTCTAATATTTTGTCACACGCGTTAGTTCTTGTACTGTCTATTTCACGCGCTGCGTGCGCCCGATCACGAGGCAACCGATGTTAGTATGTCGAAAGAGATAAAGTTACGCGATAGAAAGAGACCACAACTTTAGGTACATATAGAGCGGAGGCAGAGCCATTTCCATTCCGCCGCCGCCCTTAGCACAGTTAAACTTCGCAGTACAATACAGAATTCCAGTTTTAGCACGACCTTTTGAGTTCCTTACCCTCAAACAAGGAAAACTAACTGTTACTGGATCACTTTATTGTCCTTCTGGGGCTTTTTACTCAGGAACTGGTAGAGCTTTCAAGTTGAAATTAATACCAAATGTCTATGGTCCCTTCAATGTTTAAAAAAATGTAGCCTCTAATCCACTAAATTAAAGTTAGAAAAACTCAAAGGTTGGTGGTATAAAACCCACAGTGCTTGTGGAACTCTGAATGCAATGGAAAGGAGTAATAATGAGGTCTTGGTCCGAAGACACCCAAATACTTGGTAGAGATGCAAACGATCTTGGTACAAAAAAATCAGTTTGTTCAAAGTTTTAAAACAAAAATTATTCTTTCCAGGTGACGTAAATGCAGCTATAAACTTGGTCTTTAGTGGTGCAATTGGAGATGATTAGGTGTATTACCACACAGGGAAATTAAACTATGAAAAAATTGTTTTACTAGTTTATTTATACTTACGATTTTGTTTACTTATTAACTAAAATATCACTGGATGCAAGAATCCGTAAGAGCAAGTGTAAAAAATAAATAGTGAATACTATCAAGTACTACTTATAATTGTTAATATTAAATGTCTTCACATTATAACTTGTTTTAATCTCATTATATCCTAACATTCAACAATTATTTTAAAAATGGTAATTTATAATACTAAAATAGTAATATCAAGTGAGAAAAGATGAAAGTGAGCTGTTATACATATAAGTTAAATACAGAATTTGATAGATGGAAATCAACATAAAGGACTATAAAATAAAATGAGTGTATAAATCAAAGAATAAAAGATAAAAATTTCATAAAAGCTATACGTATAGTACATAGCATAAAGTATACAAATATGGGCTATAATAGTAAAAAATTATGTTGAAATAATAATCTGAATTATAAACAAATTTGTTGGTACCACCCATTTATTTTCGTCGTCGTTTTTACGAAAATGAATTATGTTTATAAATGAATGAATTATTAATTAATAAAATATTTAGTATCGGTAGCTACTAGCTACTTGCAACTAGCTAATAAAAAATGCAGCAATCATCATTAACGGCCCTCGCTATCTCTGTCTAATGAGCAATATTTAAATGCTTATAACTTTTTTGTTATTTGATTGATTTAATTATTTTTTTCAGTGAACGTCAATATTTTTATCCTAGCTTATAATAAAGTGATAAACAATTGGAGTCAAGGTACCCTTCTGTTGTCCAAAATCTCTAAAGTAAACTTATTTGACATGTCTAAAAATAGTGCTATCCTTTTCCATGGGGAGCATTATGAAAAGGATATCACTATTTTAAGACGCGTCGAATTAGTTGAGTTAAGAGACTGCACATCAGGATTGGCACCATTATAAGCTGCCAGCTTGTTTCTTTTAACAGCAAGTTGCATGTAGCCAGTTGATAGATGAAGTGACTTATTTGACATGTCTAAAAATAGTGCTATCCTTTTCCATGGGGAGCATTATGAAAAGGATATCACTATTTTAAGACGCGTCGAATTAGTTGAGTTAAGAGACTGCACATCAGGATTGGCACCATTATAAGCTGCCAGCTTGTTTCTTTTAACAGCAAGTTGCATGTAGCCAGTTGATAGATGAAGTGTGCAGAGCGCCTTAAGTTTATTTTCTTATATCAACATGTTAGTGTTTCATTTTAAAATTCATATTGCGCTTGAGTAGTTTGCGGTGAGTTGTGTTGTCGCCTTGCGCGCGGCACTTCTCGCGCCGCTGCATGCGTCGGAAGTACCATCCTGCGGTATTGGGACTCTCGCCAAATAGCTCGTGTTCAAGCCTCTTTCTAGCCTCATTGCGAAAAGCTGTCCTTTTCTCAAACCAACTGCGATCATCAACCTCCTTAACGCCTTTTTTGGATTGCTTATGTTTTGTCCTTTTTTCAGTCATATCACCTGTATCAGTATATTTATCAAAGTTTTTGCTGTCACTACTAATGTTCTCTTCAATGTTATATTTTGAATTCTCATTATTGGTTACTATTTCAGCATCCTGAGATGATGCAAATGAAATTTCATCATAGTCCTTCATTAAACCTCCCTTCATTTCCCACTGTTCATACTTGTTCTTCCTCTTTTGTTTCTTGTGTGGTTTCTGTCGATCATTTTTCTTTTTTTCTGGTTTATGTTTTAGGTTTTTGTATCTGTTGTCCTTTTCAAACTCTTCTTCACTATTTGAATAATCAAAAGTTGTTTCAAGGTTTCTCTTGATTTTTTTGTAATTTTTAATTTCTTTGTTTTCCTCTTTGTATGTTTTGTTATTTTGTATATTATCAACCATCTTCTTCGTCTTTTCTGTAGATTTAAGGGAATCTGCATAACTTATTATTTTACCAGTAGCAACATTGTCTGCCTTTGTAGATAATTGCTGTGATTCAGAATCATCAATATGGCCTGTAATGTCATGTTCATCTACTGTGTTCTGTTTCTTTTCTTCGTTTACTTTGTGAAGCTTTGAAATATATCTGTTTTTTAACTTTTTTGAAGATTCCTCTTCTTGTTTCAGCCTTTGATTGATTTCATCATCCAGCCAACTTTTATTTTGAAGGTAGACATTCTTTAATTTATCAATGTCAGAAATAAACTCTTTTTCATAAGCGGGTTCATGACTACTTAACAGCCTTTCAGGATTATCAAATTTATCATCCAGACATTTAGTAAGTTTATCAATGTTATCATTGTTCAGGGACTCTTCAAACATTTTCCTACATCTGTTTTGCTTGGAAGAGGCTCTTTGGAGATTGAATTGATGGTTGTTCAAAGACGTTATTTCTTTCAATTTACTTCGTAAGTATGCATTCTCTTCTTGCAGTTTGTAGAGATTAGATAATATTTTATTTACAGTGGGTGTGGAGTGCATGGAGCAGTCTGTTTTGGCGCCCCACATGTGACCGATGGCTACGCCCGCAGCCGTGATAACACTGCCCAAAACAATAATATTAAGAACAGTGCTCAACCTTTTATTTCGTCTGTGCACATAAGTCCTATGCTTTATATTGTCCACACAGAGAATGTCGTCTTCTCTTACTGAGTCATGGTGGTCATTAATGTTGATGAGTGGTTGGTCATCTGAAATGCATTCATTAATTTCATGTTCTTCTGGATGGTTGTCATCAGGTGAATAGTGTTCTTGCATTGGGCAGGGTGAGGGTGAGTCGGGTTCACTGTCACTGATGATTGATATGCCATCTGTGTCCTCATCTTTTTCATGATTCTCTGCTCTGCTGTAGGAAGGAAATACAATTAAGCATTAACTACGTTCAATGAAAGAGATACATCTAGACATTTAAATAAGTGACAGATATATTTATCCTTGCCTCTTGTACTACTATGTATTAAACTGGGTTTAGGACAGGCAATAATTAAAACAAAAACATAGACCAACCATGAATCATGTTGGGATAAAAAGAATCTAATGCTGGAAAGAATCTAACCTTGGGATCTAATGTTGCAGTAAAAAATCAAAATGTAATCTAAATAAGTTACAATTTTATTTTCCTTCAGAATATAATCACTGCCCTAAAAATGTCAATGAATGTTAAATGATCTTTTATAAGCAGGATTAGAATAATTTTCACTTCCAGTAAACAAATAACAAGATAATAATCTAATCCTATAAATAGCCTTATCAAAGGTTGTATTGTTTATCAAATATACCTTTATATAAACTTTCCTTAAGACTTAAGAGATACTTTTCCAGAAAGTAGTACCTAATGATAATTTTATGTCATTTTTATGTTATTACACTACTTATACAATTAGGTAAATTGACAGGTACATTAGATTAATGGCCAAATTAGTGTAAATTTATCATGCATGATGCAACTCTAAATGAACTTCAAGCAAGTCAGTTCCTGTTTTAAGCAAAGGGAGTAAAACTGCTTACTATATCGTCACTGGAAAGGCTATTTTACTTAACCGCCAAAACGGCATTTCGAGAAAAAGTAATTTAAAGTTTTTTTTTTAACAAAAAAATTCGTAACTTTTTAATTTGTCATCTGATTTTAATCAAACAACTTGATACGTAAAACGTTTCCGTGGCTTTATTTTTATTCATATGTTGTAGATCACTATAACGACTAAAACATGAAATGAGTGGCGGTTAAGTAAAAAGTATCTCATTGCAAAGTAAGTTAAATTTACTGTAACGCGGTCAAGTTGAAAATTTTTGTAAATTAAACTTTCTGATAAGACATAACATAAAGCCATAGAAGCACGTCAAAATTTCTTTTAATATTACTATACTAGTATGCTGGTGAACTATAAGTACTCTTAGGACCGATTTCCACCTTCACATGTCTAGCATAAGGACTTCAGAGGAGATTAGATAATTTACTAAGTTTACAAAAAATTCTTTAAAGTTAGTTTATTGTAATCATATTAGGGATAAACTACGTAAGAGATTAATAACACTTTGAATAACTACATTAAAAAACCCGAAGACCATAATTATTGATTCAAAAAGGTGACTATCTATCATACTGAAGTCTCTAAAATAATCGAAATTAGGCAGTTAGAACCCAAACTTGAAATCTCTAGCATTAGTTAGAGTTTCAAATACCTAAGTGCTCTTTTTTTAAGCTTAAAGATCCCAACACAGGTTAAACGTACGCCTTGCACGCAAGTACGTAGCTACGTACCAACTTAAATACTACGTGGTTGTAGTTATTCAAATAAAATACAGGAATTATCAAAGTATTTTAATTCGAACGTTAATTAGAATACGTCTAATAGAATTATAATTATAATAATTATTGTTTCTAATTATAAAAACTAATACTATAAATAGCACTTACTAAAATAATTGAGAATCATTGTAGGTATTCGTAAACAACTTACTAAATGTAACTAACCTTCTACGGTGAAAACAATCAAAAATTTTAATAAAAGTCGTAGTCCCAAAAAATCAAAAAATCAATTGAACATAATTTTTTTATTAATGTATTGTATTTAAAGTATTGGTGTACCTAATAAGTGTTCTCTGGGAGGAAGAGTAACCTCAAAAAAGGGCTTTTGGGTAATAAAAACAAAGAACAATAAAGTGGATAGTGAATGTCATCCTATTATTGGGCAGATTCTTCGTCTTCTACATCTGTATCAATTAAAAAGTCTTGAATATTATTACCATAGGTCAATTTTTTGTACTCTTCATGATACACCACTGGTATGACTTTGTTGGTACACAATTTGTTGAGATCGAGATATTTCTTTTTAGATACGGGCAGCGACGCTTTGTAACATGGTTTCAATTGGATGGTGTCATTTTTCTTCGTTATTTCAATTTTTTCAGTTTCTGCATCTGGATTCATTGAAATTTTCACATAAGCTATATTTTTGGTCGATTTTTTAAATGTAACAGTTCTAAGTTTGTTTATTTTACCCAACAAATTTCCCTTGAAGTATTTATCTGCAATTATATCCCATTTATTAAAATCAGTATACTTAAGAACTTCTACTTCATAGGGCTTTGGTGACTTCCTTGCCAGGGTGAAAACTGTACTCCACTGTGAAGGTGCCCAAATTATAACGCCATTTAAGCTTTTTTCAATGACAGAATGAACAGAATCTACGGGCATGTATGTGTGCCCAGGAAGCAAGTAGTTTATTTGAATCGATAATAGGTTGTTACAGATTTGAAGAGTTACATTTATGCAAGTCAAAACTGTTTTATTTTTGTTTTGTCCTGGACACGAATCACAGTAAAGTAACAAATGTTTTACTGTACCCCTATGATCCACTTCGTTAATGTACTTCTGCAAAATTGAAGATACTTCATTCGCTCCTCTTTTTCCGTCAATTTCAGACCACGTATAACAGAAGCCATTTCTTGTGCCTGATTCGTAAAAAGTTAAATTGTACACCGCTAATTTTCGACTGTAGTAAAGCATCATATTTTCGCCGTGAGGCGTATTCAAAACTTTTTGAAGGTCAAAAGTTGTACATAAAATAGTATCATCTTTGTTATGAATATCTTGATGTGCTTTGAAACTTTCAGTTGTTTCTTTTTTGTCTTTGAAATGCTTCAATTTTAGATTTTTCCTCTTCATTAATATCCTTGTCATTTTCAAATTGTGTACATTTCAAACACATGTCTTTGCGAGGGACATGAAATCCGATGTTAAACTCAGTAGTGACAACTTTTTTAAACAACTTTTCTCCTGCGTACTGTAAGCCATTTTTTTCTTGATACTCTTTGTAAAGTCTATATAAGTTTGTCATATTCTTAAATTCTTGGGGCAAATAAGTTCTTTTACTGTTTTTCCTGCAGTAATGTGAGGGTAATGCTGGTAATTCTTGTATATATTTTCGTACATTTTCGATAACAATATCTGGGGCTTTGTTACTAGGCACATGTTTTCCTCTGAGATCTTCACTCGCAGAGCCTTGAAAAGAGTTTGCAACTGTATTATATAATGTTTTTTGTTTAATATCCAGTGTGCAAAGCAAAAATTGTTGACACACTTGTCGTTGTCCTTCACCTTCATTAATAAAATATTTAAAGGTATTTGTACGGCTACATTTATTTGATGAGCGGTGTCGTTTTATGCTTTGTTTTTTTGAATGGCTTATCAGCCAATCTTTGCGTCTCATGCTGTCTAAACCCCAAAAATGCAAAAACAAATTTTTTCGTCTTTCTTCATTAATTTCGTAGCATTTATTATTGCAATTGTTTGCAGAACATGAATTTGGTTTCATTTTTTTAGCTGGCACAATTTTTCCTCTCTTGGTTGTATACTCTTCCCCATTTTCTTTCTTTTTTCTGGTTTCCTTTCTAATATTCTTCCGTTTCTTTTTTTTGCCACAGTACTTTCACCACAATCTGTCATACATATATTTTTCGTCCGCTCAGCCAGTTTATTTTTTCTTATTTTTTTCGTATTTTTTTTCTTCATGACTTCAGATTCGGAAGATTCTGCACTACTTGCCTCCCATGACGACGAACTCCAAACAAAGTCTTCATTGTCTGATAAAAAATCCACATACTTGTGCCTCTTAAATGTTTATTTTTTAAATTTTCATCACGTTTTACTGTTTGAAGCATTTGCGTGTCATTTTTTGTATGGCTAGAATCCCCATTATTATAGTAACTAATTTTTTCACCGTGTTCCTGGTTTGAATCGAGTTCACTGTTTGAAGCTATTACAGAAAAATCTGGCCTATTTTTATTAATATCTATTTGATTTTCTACTTCTATTTCATTTTTGGTAAGATTTCGGTAATTTTCTAAAGAGTTGCATATTATTGCCTCGTCTTTAATGTTTTCTTGTAATTTAATTCTTTTTGAATCATTAAAAGAATAAGTTTGGTCACAATTGTCTGTTTGAGATATTTTACTGTCTTCAAAATTTTCAAAAATAATATCGTCTTTTGCCATAAATGCTGTTTTTCTTTTGCTATCACTGATAACCGTCATATTTTCTATATCTTCAATTGCATGAAAGTCAATATTATCTATTTCCTTAAAATCTTCTATACATTTTAGGTCCATTGAACTTTTAGATACACAAATATTGTCATCCGTACTCTCTAAGTTAAAATTTATTTTTGTTTCTATTTCAAATTCGTTACTATCTATCACAGTTTGGCCATCATAACTAGAGTGTTCCTGTTGGATTTGATGAGAAGCCTCTTCAATCTCATGTAGCCTTGCGATTTCCTTAAAAATTTTTAATTCTTTTTCAACTATATTATCCTCTTCTTCTCTTTCTTAACTTTCATTCGGCAAATCACAAATTTCTTGAATATTGTTTTCCAAAGGTGCAATTTGTTCACCTGAATTACATGATATAACAGGTTCACTTAGTTCAAAATTTTGTTTTAACTTATTGTTATTATTCATCGTCTTAATTTTTTGAGTATTCCTTTTTTTAGGTGGAGTTTTAAATACCAGTTTTCTTACCACGTTTAAACTTGAATGGTTTATTTTCGAGGTTCCAGTTCGAGACACTTCATTATCGTTTGAATTTGAGCTTCTTATGTAGTTTTTGAAATAACTACTCCTCTTACTATTCATAATGACCTGGAATAAAAATTGAACTAATTTGAAATGGGCAATACGACCTAGGTATTTTAGTACCCTCAACGATGACACCATCTTGTTCCTACTTTAGGAGTTCTATCAGGGGTAGGCCAAGTCTGACTGACTTAAAGAAAATTGACATAAAAAGAAAATATGAAATTAATAGGTTTTGGCCGTAGCTTCGCCCGCCTTAATTTCGGTTTTTCGCAAATCCAATAGGATTCATGGATTTTCCGTTCTCGTTACCGCTCCCTTTTTCAAACTTTATGCCTACTTTTAAGGAAGTTTGCTATAGTAATCTACCTATAGCTGTAGATTGCTATAGCAAATTTTGGCTTATTCAAAATCCCGCGAAAACTGTGGATTTTATGAGGATGAAAGTAGCCTATGTGTCATTTCAGGTTACAAGCTATATATGTTTTAAATTTATAATTATACTAGCTGACCCAGCAAACGTTGTTTTGCCATGTAAATTATTAATCACTTAGAGGTATGAAAAATAGATGTTGGCCGATTCTCATAGATACCGGATAAGCACAAAAAATTTCATCAAAATCGGTCAAGCCGTTTCGGAGGAGTATGGCAACGAAACCTGTGACACGAGAATTTTATAATTAGACTAGCAACCGCCCGCGGCTTCGCTCACGTTAACTTCTGAGTTATGCTTTACTATGTTGCTTTAATTTCCAAAATTCCTGCATTACACACCATTTTGCCCACAACATTTTCTCTTGCTTCCTGGTAATAGTCACATATTGATTTTGAAAAATTCGATCGTCACAAAAAAGTTAAATATGGTGGCCATTTTTAAGGGTTCCGTACCCAAAGGGTACAAGCTCTTACTAAGACTCCACCGTCCGTTCGTCCATCCGGCCGTGGTTGCTTGCTACCATGGTAAGACATATAAGTACAAAATTGTGGCCAATTCTTTTAAATTTTTACCAAAAATTCCTTTTCTATGCTTGCTGCGATAATCAGATATCAATTTTGAAAACAATCGGCCCAGTAACAAAAAAGTTTAAAATGGCGGCCACTTTTTAAAATGTTGACTACAAATTCCTTCTCTATGCTTGCTGCCATAGTCAAATGTCGATTTTCAAAGCAATCGGCCCAGTAACAAAAAAGTTCAAAATGGCGGCCACTTTTTTAAATTTTGACCACAAATTCCTTCACTATGCTTGCTGCCATAGTCAAATATCGATTTTCTAAGCAATCGGCCCGGTAACAAAAAAGTTCAAAATGGCGGCCACTTTTTTAAATTTTGACCACAAATTCCTTCTCTATGCTTGCTGCCATAGTCAAATGTCGATTTTCAAAGCAATCGGCCCAGTAACAAAAAAGTTCAAAATGGCGGCCACTTTTTTAAATTTTGACCACAAATTCCTTCACTATGCTTGCTGCCATAGTCAAATATCGATTTTCAAAGCAATCTGCCCAGTAACAAAAAAGTTCAAAATGGCGGCCACTTTTTTAAATTTTGACCACAAATTCCTTCTCTATGCTTGCTGCCATAGTCAAATATCGATTTTCAAAGCAATCGGCCCAGTAACAAAAAAGTTCAAAATGGCGGCCACTTTTTTAAATTTTGACCACAAATTCCTTCTTTATGCTTGCTGCCATAGTCAAATATCGATTTTCAAAGCAATCGGCCCAGTAACAAAAAAGTTCAAAATGGCGGCCTATTTTTTAAATTTTGACCACAAACTCATTCTCTATGCTTGCTGCCACTGTAAAATATCGATTTTCAAAGCAATCGGCCCAGTAACAAAAAAGTTCAAAATGGCGGCCACTTTTTTAAATTTTGACCACAAATTCCTTCTCTATGCTTGCTGCCATAGTCAAATATCGATTTTCAAAGCAATCGGCCCAGTAACTAAAAAGTTCAAAATGGCGGCCACTTTTTTAAATTTTGACCACAAATTCCTTCTCTATGCTTGCTGCCATAGTCAAATATCGATTTTCAAAGCAATCGGCCCAGTAACAAAAAAGTTCAAAATGGCGGCCACTTTTTTAAATTTTGACCACAAATTCCTTCTCTATGCTTGCTGCCATAGTCAAATATCGATTTTCAAAGCAATCGGCCCAGTAACTAAAAAGTTCAAAATGGCGGCCACTTTTTTAAATTTTGACCACAAATTCCTTCTCTATGCTTGCTGCCATAGTCAAATATCGATTTTCAAAGCAATCGGCCCAGTAACAAAAAAGTTCAAAATGGCGGCCACTTTTTTAAATTTTGACCACAAATTCCTTCTCTATGCTTGCTGCCATAGTCAAATATCGATTTTCAAAGCAATCGGCCCAGTAACTAAAAAGTTCAAAATGGCGGCCACTTTTTTAAATTTTGACCACAAATTCCTTCTCTATGCTTGCTGCCATAGTCAAATATCGATTTTCAAAGCAATCGGCCCAGTAACAAAAAAGTTCAAAATGGCGGCCACTTTTTTAAATTTTGACCACAAATTCCTTCTCTATGCTTGCTGCCGTAGTCAAATATTGATTTTCAAAGCAATCGGCCCAGTAACTAAAAAGTTCAAAATGGCGGCCACTTTTTAAAATGTTGACCACAAATTCCTGCTCTATGCTTGCTGCCATAGTCAAATATCGATTTTCAAAGCAATCGGCCCAGTAACAAAAAAGTTCAAAATGGCGGCCTATTTTTTAAATTTTGACCACAAATTCCGTCTCTATGCTTGCTGCCATAGTCAAATATCGATTTTCAAAGCAATCGGCCCAGTAACAAAAAAGTTCAAAATGGCGGCCAAAAAATTCAAAATTTTTCCTCCTCAAAATTTGAATCTCGAAAATCCCTTTCTGAATACGAATTCATGATATACCTAATACCAACCTAGGTACCAAATTTCAGATCTCTACGACTTTTAATTTCGCTGGAATCCCTGGAACAACGCAAAAATTACACTTTTGTATGGGAAAATCCCTTAAAAGTAGGATTTTTATCCCTTCCAATTTGAATTTCTGGAATCCCCGTCTTAGTACGAATTCATGACCTAATGTCAATGTAGGTACCAAATTTCAGATCTCTACGACTTGTAGTTTTTCGGGAATTCCTGGAACAACAAAAAAAATTACAATTTTGTATGGAGAAATCCCTTTAATGTACTATTTCTACCCCTTAAACATGGAACTTCTGGAATCCCCGTCTTAGTACGAATTCATGACCTAATATCTTCCTAGGTACCAAATTTGAGATCTCTACGACTTTTAGTTTTTCGGGAATTCCTGGAACAACGAAAAAATTTTACTTTTGTATGGGAAATACCCTTAAATGTATGATTTTTACCCCTTAAACATGGAATTTCTGGAATCCCCGTCTTAGTACGAATTCATGACCTAATATCTACCTAGATACCAAATTTCAGATCTCTACGACTTTTAGTTTTTTTGGAATGCCTGGAACAACGAAAAAATTACAATTTTGTATGGAGAAATCCCTTTAATGTACTATTTCTACCGCTTAAACATGGAACTTCTGGAATCCCCGTCTTAGTACGAATTCATGACCTAATATCTACCTAGATACCAAATTTCAGATCTCTACCACTTTTAGTTTTTCTGGAATGCCTGGAACAACGAAAAAAATTACAATTTTCTATGGAGAAATCCCTTTAATGTACTATTTCTACCCCTTAAACATGGAATTTCTGGAATCCCCGTCTTAGTACGAATTCATGACCTAATATCTTCCTAGGTACCAAATTTGAGATCTCTACGACTTTCAGTTTTTCGGGAATTCCTGGAACAACGAAAAAATTTTACTTTTGTATGGGAAATACCCTTAAATGTATGATTTTTACCCCTTAAACATGGAATTTCTGGAATCCCCGTCTTAGTACGAATTCATGACCTAATATCTACCTAAGTACCAAATTTTAGATCTCTACGACCTATAGTTTTGGCGGAATCCGTGGAACAACCAAAATACCTCATTCTTTTATATATATAGATAGCTTGTAGCGGTTCAGTAGTTGCAGCGTGTAAGAGTAACAAACATCCAAACTTATAAACTCACAAACCTTCACATTTGTAAAATTAGTAGGATAGGATTCCTAAAATTGGAACAGTGAATATCTCGGAAATGTGCGAGCTACCTCTGTGCAAAATTTCGTCAAAATCAGTTCAGTGGTTAAGCTTTTTATTGATTCCAATATGGTATTGGAACAATCCCACGTTCCAGCAGGATCACTCTTACTAATATTACAAATGCGAAAGTTTGAATGTATGTCACGCCAGAACAGCTGGACGTACGCCGGGAGAGATATTTTAATCTATACTCTATACTAGTATAACTATAATTAATACCAATGAAAATGAATATTTGAAATAGTCCAGTTCCAACAATTTCAGTCACTAGGTATTCAACTAGGTGTTTTATATTATTATAATCAATGAAATAAATATATTACTTACCTATTTAAAGCAACGGTTTTGCGTTTTTAACCGACTTCAAAAAAAAGGAGGAGGTTCTCAATTCGTCGGAATCTTTTTTTTTTTTTTTTTTTTTTTTTTTTTATGTATGTTCCCCGATTACTCGAAGATGCGTGGACCAATTTAGAAAATTCTTTTTTTGTTTGAAAGGGTATAGTTCACAGATGGTCCCATTGTCACCAAGTCAGGATCTGATGATGGGATCTTGGAGAAATCGAGGGAACTCTTCAAATTTTATAAGCACTTTTGAAGTGATTTGGGTATTGTTTAAAAGAGTAATTTTTTCCAGGTTGTATTATGGTCATCAGGTCGGGATCTGATGATGGGATCTTGGTAAAATCGAGGGAACTCTTCAAATTTTGCTAGTATACTTGAAGCGATTTAGGTATATTTTATAGTTACTATTGCATTTCCTAGCAGTCATCAAGTAATGACTGTATTCATCAAGTCAGAATCTGATGATGGGATCTTGGAGAAATTGAGGGAACTCTTCAGATTTTAGAAGCATACTTCCAGCGATTTGGGCATTTTTTCCAATACCATGCGCATTACTTGTTTTCCACTAAAAAGTAAAAAATAAAATGGAAAATTCTTTCCAAAAAACCAACTTCAAATGCCACTACAAAGAGTGAAATAATTTTTAATGTACACCAATTCGAAGTCGGGCAATGTTTCGTTCATTCACTAATAGTCCTCCGTATTGACGATAATTTTGTCGTTTCTTTGCACATTAAGTTTAATAATACGAAGGACTATTAATGATTGAACAAAACATTGCCCGACTTCGAATTGGTGTACATTAAAAATTATTTCACTCTTTGTAGTGGCATTTGAAGTTGGTTTTTTGGAAAGAATTTTCCATTTTTCACACTAATATTCGCACGTAGTAGTAGCAGCGGCTGCAAGAATATACGTCCTTTCTCTATAGCTCAGTCAAGCCGACTGACTTAACCGCCTGCGGGCGCCTGCCTGGGCGCGTTCACTTACGATTTTGAACCTTCGCGTCGATACTTATTAGACAATAACTTCAATATTATTGTCAGTATATTTACTTATGAGATGTAGAATTATTTTGGACCAATAGGAAAAAATACTTTTGTGACTTTTGCAAAAATTTTACTGCAGGGCAAAGATGTTGATAGCCCGCAAACTGCTCAATAACAGTCAGGTAAAATTACTTAAACGCCATTCACCCCATAAAAATAATACGAAGTTTTTTCTTAAACGCCACACTTATTGCAATTTATTTAAATCAAAATTTCTTAAACCAAGTCATTCTTAAATCCCCAGAAAAGCATAGCTACTTATTCAAAATTGTTTTCTAAACAGCAGAAAGCCATACTTACTTTATTTGAAATTCTTATATTTTTATAATAAGTAAACATGACTTATTTAGTAAACATTTTATCATATAAAAAAGACCGAAAAGTGTGTCGTTTCCGTAATCGAAACAAAAGAATTCCCCCCTTTTTACGGGTTACTGAAGCGCCACAAAAGTAATCCGATTGCAATGCTACCTAGATAGATCGATGCAGAAAAATTCGCTGATTCCGAATATGTATATAACTCAATATGCCCAATTTGGCGGTTAAGTAAAGTAGCCTTTCCAGTGACGATATAATTATAAGGGAGTATAAACAGCTTATTTGTACCAGAAAAATGAACATAATGTTATTATCTAGCAAGGTCATATTGTTGTAGAAAGCAAATGTATGTAATAGCTCAGGTAAATACATCAATCACTTTAGTCAAGGTTAAGTGAAAAGTTAAAGTTACACAACCATTATGTATGTATAACAATGAAGATTTTGAACAACATTTTGTCTCAATAAAGACGTATTCACACCAATGTTTACCTAATACAATGAGATATACTCATATACTCAACGTTTTATAGAAAGTAAGAAAAGTAAGTAAGGAGTTGTAAAATACAATCATATTTTCCATGAAAAAAACAATCAGAATTAAGTACATATTAATTTTTCTTTCTGTATTTTTTGTAGTGTCTTATCGCGTTGTTTTAACGCGTCTCGCATGTTAGCTAATATATTTTTTAAACTTTGATTTATATTAGAGTTATAATTAGAATTAAAGGAGATTGACCGAAAATGGGCTATATTGCGTCACTCTGCGTCTGAAGCACGTATGCATGAAAAATCTTCTTTCAAATTATAATATTACATGTATTTTTTTTAATGATGTGCGAACCGGGGTTTAAAAGTATTATAAAAATAAAAGTAATTAAACGTTTCGACACAAGCGGAACCGCCATAATAGAGTCTGGAAACGTCACAGCCACTACCACTCGGCGAATGATACCAGTTTTTTATAAACCCACTTTTTAAGGGAAAACTAGGATACAATAAATACAGGAAATAGATCGAATAATAAAAACCGAAACAAGGCAAGCTTTTTGCACACAAATATCAATTTAGTACCGTACACGTTCGGGGGTGGCGCTTCAAATTGGTACAAAAAAGGAACTGTCAGATGTATAGAATAATTAATCCAGAGATAGAGCTCAGTGACTGATCTCTATTCCATGGATCGATGATTGTCAAAGTAAAAATGATTTTTGCCATTCTGGCGCTGATGGTTACGTACCTAACCTGGCGCGACCGTCCATGGAACTAAAATAAAATGACATTCGAAACGACGGTCACTACCGACAAATGTCAATTTAGTACCACGGACGTTCGAGGGTGGCGCTTCAAATCGGTACAAATAGGAACTGTCAGATAAATAGAAATGTATAGAATGATTAATCATTAGAATAGAGATCAGATCAGTGATCTATACAGATTAGAACTGCACCACCTGTTCAAATAATTATTTTCATAGCTGTATATTGAAAAGTAAGGAATGCTTCACCAAACATTTTAATTGCGACAAACAATAGCACTTGCAACACCACACAGTACATCACATTTATTGTGTTGTTTGATATTTTCATGTGCAGCTAATCGTGACAAAATCCTACATGGCTTAAACCCTATTCATTAGTTTATTTAAAATTATTAATTATAATACTGTTTTAGTGTACAATAAAGCATATTTTACTTTTACTTTTTACTTTAATACTGTAACCTATTTCCATTACACCTTTGACTCGTAATTATTGAAACGATTCTAATGTTATCTGCCACGGCGGCGCCACCGTCGAAACTAGGGTAAAACCAAACTCGTAAGTAGAAACACTGGTTTAAATGTCATCAAGACATCAACTCGTGTCTCGATTGTCTATGTCGCCAAAGAAACTACAAGATTAAAAAAAATCATTCAGATGAATCATACATATTTATGATTAATTATTATTGTTTTAAACGATTGAACAGGCTATGCATAAATAATACATAACACAGAAAATACACACGAATGAATAGACTGTTACATGGTCTCCGACCTTTGCCTGTCCCGAAAGGGACGAATGGATTAACAGAACAGAACTGTCTATGTCGATAATCGTCAGAGAGTAGTATGTTCCTTGGTCACTTCGTATCTAATCGCAAAACCATTGGAAAAGTAATTTACATGGAAAACTTGGAAAACCCAGTGTTTTATTAACTTATTTTCTGGACGGTGATTAATGTGATCAGTGTTGTCGCTTGCTTAGTTTCACTCCGACTAAAGCGATCCTCTGTGAAAACTAACAAGTGTTTGTGCGTGTTGACTGTAGAGAAATGGACTCCTATTCTACGCAATAATCTAAATGAGATATAGACTCTAATACGCAATAACAATGTCGTCAGCGTCGTCTCGAGGAGTTAGGCCTGGCAGTGTATCACGCCGGTGCATTAACTGAACCAGCCAGTACATCTCTGGATGAATTATCACATTCAGCACTTAATGTATTGAACTCCTGGATCGCACCGCGTTCAGTAAGTATTGTGTACTATTATATACCTAACACAGGCATATTTAATTCCTTCTGCTAACTTAACTCATTGTAGTGTCAGGCCCCTGACACTCAGTACAACAGGCCTAAACACCTACACTACTACTAGAACGCTGGCCCTACTCGCATACGCTTTCCATTTCTATGTGTGAGTAATGTCATTGTAGCCCGTAGGGCTGACAAAACTCGACCTGTATGAGACAATGCGACTGATGCACGATGCCTTGGTTACAACTGGCAGCCTGCTGTAAAACATTTCATTTAAACTAACAAGAATAATTGGTAGTTAAGTTATGGCTGCTAAATGGACAAAATATAATAAAACATTACATTTTGATACATTAACCTTTTATGCTCTTGGTGAACGGGCCGTTTCTCACATAACAAAAAATCATTGTGTATTATATATACACAATGATTTATGAGAACTCATGTTTTGCAGCCATAGAAGAAGGTGGACCAGATGTAACATTTCATGAGACTACATCTCAGCTCGAGCTTTAATTTAGAATTGCATAAGGTCTTCTAGGAAGTGTATTCCAACTGGATGCTTATTTAAATTCAAACATTTTGTTGCAGATAACAGATGGAGGCATCTTATGTGATGCATGCTTTACATTAATTCCTCGTACAACTTCTGAAGACCAGACCACACCTATACCAGACTTTGGACATCACAAGTTTGCTTTGGTTGATAGACAATTATGTACATAACCATACAATAAACAATTTAAATCACCTAACCGCTTTTTTTATCAAGTACGTACCTACCTAAGTATTCCTTTATAACAGAAAATTCCTCCTTCTCGAGACTTAGCCAATGATAGCTTGGACCTTGGAATCTGTTCTTGATGCTGCCAGCAGATAGGCCATTTATTTAGGTAGGTACCTACCTATCTACCTCCCTATAAACATAGTATATTGCAGAACACAATTATATTTTTCTTTATATAAATTGTATCTCAAACTATATTTGTTTGTTTATCAAGCAGTTAAGTACCTAAATAAGTAGCTAAGCAAGGAGTTGGAATATTAACTATTTTCTCTCTTAAGGTTCTGCCAACGTTAGCTTGGAGCCTGGGAACCTCTTTTTGATGTTAGCAGGCCACAGGTTTATACCTATATTTTAAAACACTACCTACTGTTTAAAAATAAATAGGTAAACCGTATTTTTATCAAGTACCTCGATACTACTGAGGTAGGCACCTATCTTGTTTTATAGTACTAACGTAATATATGTGTAGGTAGGCCCTAGGAATAATTAAGTATATCTATATGCATCATCCAGGGTTCCACGGTAATAACGAGGTCGCTTTAAATAAAATAATCACTATGGGCAACTTATAGTGCGCGAGAACTACTGACCTAACCTCAAAATACCTAAAAAAAAGAAAATTAGATTACTACGAATTCCCGGTTTATATCTCACTGATTTTTTTTTTTACATATTATTGGGAATATTTCTAATGTTTTACCGATGATTTCATTAAGACGCAAGTATAGCCCATTTTTCATACAAGAAAAGGCATTGTCCTTTAGTATTTGTAAGAATTGAATTGTATGTTACATTTATAACTTCTTGTAGTTGCCTAAACAAATAAATAAATGATTAATAGAACCTGTGGCCTTTCAATTCCATGAAAAACTACCTTGGAGCTATTGAAGCTTTAAAAAAAATTGCTTCTTATTCGCACATAGTAGAGGGAGTTTAATAAGTATTGTTATTATTTTACCTATCGGATGGATGTGCGGCGAAGTCCGGAGCATCATTTCCGTGCAAAGGACTGTGCTCTAGCAGCGTCCAGCTGTCTCCAGACTCCGAATCACTGTGTTCGAGAGTGGAACTGTCCATTTTCACGATATCTAAAAATCAACAAGAGCTAGGAAGGTAAAATTGAATACTCACTCCGCAGAGCCGCTGGAAATACGACGCAAAATAGTGCACTTGAAATACCACTTACCGTGCTACCACGCAATAGATTTCTCTTAGATCCAAAATTATATGTGAAGGATTAGGTTTTACAAGAATTTAATTTTAGTAATAAATAGTAAAGCTAGAAAAAGACATTGTTTGGTATTTTCATATTTTGTTTTTTTTTTTATCCAGAGTTCACTAGCGTCACCGAGTGATTGTATTTTGTTTTTGAATGTCGACGACCGACGTCAAGTTTGTTTGAGAGTTGATTGTTGTATGATTGTCAAAGTACCTACTCAGTCTGTGGTCCTACCACATTCTTCTTCTTCTTCTAAGGTATTGGCTCCGCGCGTAGAGCGATTGAGCCATTGTCAATTGAATTTATTATTGTTCGTTTCAATTTTTTATAATAAAGCGAGTGAACTTAAAATCATAATATACGGGGTCACGACTCATTACTCACCGGCTATTCTGCAAGTATCCGCTGTTTTGTATAAAGCCCGCCAAGTTCTTATTTTTCAAATTGTGAATCAAACTCAAGCAGTATAGCACCTTCTCGTTACCAATAACAAAATTTATTTAAATATCTATCACCATTCTTACATTTTTGGTTAATGGTTTACAATTTCATATTTGCAAAAAAACAAAGGCAATTCTTTTTTAATATATAAAATTCTCTCGCTACCAAACTCCTCCGAAACGGCTGGACCGATCGTTATGAAACTTTCAGTGTCTGGGTCTGGGAGCAAGTTATCTATTTTTTACGTCCCTAAATGAGAAAAAAAATTTATATGGCAAAACAACGTTTGCCAAGTCAAATAGTATTAATATAATATAATTTTTATATTATATCGAAATACGAATGAGAATCAACTCCAGGGCTTATTAGATTTTTACACAGCCTCAGGTTGGAAGCAGAAGTGAATAACAAAATAAAATGTATCTAACAAATTCTATTTATTTGGAATGTTTTTTATTATACTTATTAACACTAGGGTCCTCTATAGCAAACTTTTTATCACAGGTGAATGGAATAGTCATAGCATATCTCACTCCTTCAGTTACTTTTTCAACATAATGAGAATTTTCTGCGCCACTAGTGAACATGCTAACTCTGCCTTTCCGTGGTTCTATAGTACTATTGAATTTTTCATCAATGAATACAAATCTACCACCTTTGAAGTCAATTCCATAATCTGATAAATAAAGTAGTGTTGTGTAGTGGAATGATTGGTAGGTGACCTGAAAAATAATTCATGTTTATCGTATTACATATAAAAAAAAGGGTTAATTTGGAGGGCTACTACTACTACTATTAAAGAAAATCATTTCTATTTGATTATAGCATTTTTTCAAAAATTTTTTTTGTGAAAACTTAATACGAAGCAAAACATGATGAGGAAACCAGTAGTCTAAGGGTTCTCCCACAAACTTCTAAAAGATGTGTGAAGCCTGCAATGTGTACTTGGCAGCATGGTGGCCCATGGGCGAAAGCCTTTGAATCAGGACGCTCATGACCAGCAGTTAATATAAAAAGGGTTAAGTTATGACAATATTGTTTTTGACCATTGACTTACTATCTAAGGACCCTGGGTGTAATACAAAATTCACAAAGAAGTGTCCCGAGAAAACCTATATTTAAAAGAAGGTATGTGTAGTTTCAAAAACAAACTAAAACATTGTAATTTATGTCTTAAACCATTATTATACAGCCTAATTTTACTTGCAACTAGCTATAGTGCGATTGTCTCCCTTTTCGCGTTTTATCTCTCTTTGGGTTCGGACACTTTTTAGAGCTGACCTGTCATCCTTAGTATTATATATCTATGTATATGACACTTACTTTATCAACATGTGGATGCCAGTATTCATCATGATTAGTAATAGCCTCTTTGGCCGTGATCTCTGAGAAGAATGTTGGATGTGTGGAATAAATTCTGTCAGGTCGAGCACCAAAATGGTGAGCAATGCTGTATTTTATTTTATCCTTTACCACCTACAACAACAAGAAAAAACTTGAGAGGTGTTAAGGGACACCGGGATGGAACGAAGTATATCTGGCTTGCTTTCTATAAGAGAGATAGAGAGAGACAGACAGAGAAACATGCGGACGTTGCACGGCTGACAATAGCGTACTATAGCAAAAAGTATTGTTACAACTTTTAATATGATTTTTTTCCGTCTAGCCCCCTTTCACAACGCGCGATAAGGAACTTCGTTCCAAAAAACTAGTAACATCAAATTTAAGTGAAATAATGTAGAATATATTTACTATTAAAGGCATGCATTAAACAAAATAATTTCTTCCATCAATGAAACAATAATTGATAGAATTAGTTCCGCAGTTTTATATATCACCTCATAAAACATACCCAGTGTTTATTTAGATTCCAAAATATTAAATGACACAATTCTGAGCAAAAATAGTTCAGCTTCAAGATGTTTTGGCCAAGCTGGTCAAATTAAAAACCTCTTACAATTTTAAAGCATCTAATCATAATGGAAAAGGTATCTAGATTATGACAGTACTTACTCTGACTATATTAAAGTCTTCCTGCGTGAACAAGTTTTTCATATCTTCAGATTGGTATACATTAACAAAAACCCGGCCCTGAGACATAGCTCCGCTGTGTAGATCCAGTATGGAAGCACCTCCAAGTGAGCCGCCATACTTCAAGCCTTTTTTAGCTATTCTCAACAACTCCTCTACTTCTCTAACAGAAACCACTTTGTCTGTTACGAATCTCTTGCAATCTCGCGGGGCGCAACCCTCAAATTGATTTATCTCCCTCAAGTAATCTGGAGAACATTCCACGATTTGACCTTTCCCCGGCAGAGCTTCGGATTGCTTTGCAAATGTTTTAACTGCATCTTTTGATGAGAAGTAAACAACTATCAGCAGAGATATTATTACTGTAACCCTGGATAGAACTCTTAACGGCAATCCTTTGTTCAAAGACCTAGAACATTTAAAGAAACTAGCAAGTAAAACATACCGATGTTCATTTGTTCAATTAAGATTCAATTGAATTACTTACGATTTTTCCGAGGATGTTTTCTCACTATTATTTTTGATCACGGTAGTTTCGGCTTTAGAATTGTTTTTAATTCTTTTCTTAACATCGCCCATTTATGCCACGGTTTGTACAGAATTTAAAGAGCGAGCTATATTTATGTACAGTACAAAATTTATTTTATTTACGAATTTTCTTCACAGAATCAAAGAGTACCTATCTAATGATTAATCACTACGTTTTACAATATATGTATTATCTATGGTTTTACACCAACATATAGAGTAGGTAGGTAAAATATATAATTACGTTAGTTTTACACAGAAGAGCAGAGCCAAGCAGAGCATCACAGAGCATAAAACTAGGGACAGGCAGCTGGCAGCCATAGAGTATAGGTATTGAATATAGTAGACAGCCGCTGTACCGGTACCTTTGGACGAGGGTTGTCTCTGCTTTGTGGTCTGTGGTGTATACTATAGTTTATTAGGTACCTACGGCCTACCTACCTTAGGTACATCAATGATACATGTTTGTCAAATAATTAAATAATTGTACCTTCAATGTTGATTACATTTACATTAAAAGACTATTTTCTCCAAATTCGCTGTCGTAAATTTATAATGTTTACTGCTACTCCTGCCAGAAGTTGTAACCGTTCTTAATAAAATTTTTAGGCCATGATGTTCGAGGACGACGAAGATGACGGATTTATCAATCCCGAAGTATTTCACGTTGTTCGCAGAGAGCTTTGTACGTATTTTTCAACATTCTTGTAATGTTTATTTGCATAAATCAGCTTATAAACAGTTGCGTTGTTTTCAGATGCCTTAAACGCAAATCTAAATGTGTCACCCTTCAAGCTGAGGACGATTCCTACCCATACAGAGGATGGTATACCGATCAGGAAGCTGTATGTGGCGAATTTGCCACCGAAGGTATGTAATTAAATTCAACTATTGTTGTCTGGAAATCATCGATTCGATTTGCGCAGCACATGGTCTTTGTTGACATACAGACAGCTGTAAGCTGTTATTGATTTGTTGCACTGTTCCCATATGTTTTGGTTTGATAAAAGTTAAATGACTGAGCGAAGCAAGGTCTCTGAGTTATTTTGGGGTGGATTTCTGCATTTGATACTTTTAACATCCTGAATCAATTAATGGATTAACATATTTCACCAACAAAATGTAATTTGATGGCTTACAGCCACTTCTACTCGTTTATAAAGATTTGAAGGGCTTCGGAAATCTTTTGTTTTGGGGTTTAGTTAGGAAAGTCTTATTTTGAGGAGGATCCACTTGTTCTAATACAGGTAACCTTTACATGTCCCTAAATTGGTTTATCCTCTTACACTGGAACTGGTGAGTTATCAACACAATAAAATGTTTCTGAAACCATAAAAATCAATTACAACTAACACAGCAGTTTACTAATTTTTTTTTATTGTTGTATTGCAAACTAGGTTATAAATAATGACATACCTTGAAAATAAAATTCTGATCCGATGAGGAATTCAAAAGTTGAATTCCTCAACTTATATTGAATATAGTTTCATAAATGGATGAAACAAATCAAGAAAAGATGAGGAGTAAAAGGTTAGCGTGGTATGGACATGTTATGCGGAGGGATGAAAGTCATGTCACTAAAAGAACGATGAGTATGCATGTGCAGGGACGAAAAATTCGAGGGAGACCGAAAAAGAGATGGATGGATTGCGTGAAAGAAGATATGCGTGTGAAAGGAGTGGATTGCGAGTTGACGGCTGATAGGAGCGAATGGAAGGAGAAGACATGTTGTGCCGACCCCACATAAAGTGGGAAAAGGCAAGGAAGAAAGAAAGAAATGGATGAAACAAATCAATATTTTGATTTGAGTTAAACTACCCTACTCTGCTGAGGCTGTTTACTGTTCATATTTGTTTTAACCTATCACGTAGCAGAGTTCTATATTCACTACTGGCTGACCAGGCAAACTTCGTTTTGCCGTTTAGGGATATAAAAAATAGATAACAACCCGCTCCCGGCCCCAGAGATTATACCCTGAAAATTTCATGACGATCGGTCCAGTCGTTTCGGAGGAGTTTGGTAACAAAGAAAATCGAGAGAATTTTATATAATTAGAAGATGGTTTCAGCAGAATTTGATCCATATAACAGTTAATACCTGTTTTAGCAGACTTTTGTCAATTTTCTTGCACAATTATAACCCATCCTATAATGGATAAGATGGGTAAGAAGATGCTATTGCATGCTATGAATGAAATGTATAATGTATTTACAGACAACAAGAACAGAGCTATTTGGATTGTTTGCTCAGTACGGGTTCATAAAGAGCTGCTGGGTGAAGATGAGTGACAAGGGCCCTGACAGAACACCTTCAGCTACATACGCCTTTGTCACATTCAGTAATCCAGCTGATGCTTATAAGTAAGTAATTTGTTCTGTGTATGTGCTTGCGTGCATTCCTGCTTGCGTGCGTGCGTGCAGTCCTCCGTGCGTGTGTTCCTGCTTGCGTGCGTGCGTGCAGTCCTCCGTGCGTATATACGTGCATTTCTCAGTGTATGCGTGCGTGCGTTCCTCCGTGCGTATGTGCGTGCAGTTCTCAGTGTATGCGTGCGTGCGTTCCTGCTTGGGTGCGCGTGGGTTCCTCCGTGCGTGCTGCATTCCTGCGTGCGTGCATATTTTAAGTCACCAGCCTTAGTGCTAATCCAAAATGACAATATTGTTGTAGAGCTCTTCAAGCCCCTTTACACGAAAGAATCCTGCGAGGTCGTAATCTCAAAGTATCACCGGCCGACAGTTGGCACCAGCCCTATGAAGACCCTGATGGCAGCATCATCTGGAAGCCGCAGCAGCGTCGCAACAGTGAAGGCAACGGCCCATTACAGCTAAATGGTGAGCGGTACTAATTTTGTTAGTAATACAATCAGGGACAGTACTTTGATTTAAATAATAAAGTATTTATTTTGTCATCCCTTGCCAAAGTGCTCCGTGTTTTTTTTAATAAATGTCTTTTTCTGAAACTATACTAAAATATTGAAAAAATACTAAATTTTATTCTGTTTTTCAGCCATAAACCGATGGTGTAATGATGTCTGGGCATTTTGTGAAAGTACTAATAGATTTCCCTTTTTTTAGTACTTCTGTATTGTTCCACTTTTTGTTTGAAGAAAGCAACAAAGGATATGTCTTTTTGTTATGTTAATTATGTTTTATTTTAATTGCTGTTTTTTTCTTTCAGGAGAATTTTTGGAAGCCCTTACAGATTACAGGGGTGGTGAAGAAGTAAGTGTTCAATATTTTCTTGTAAAACAATTAATATAACGAAATACAAGATTTTTATCCACAAATTGTTTATTTTCAGAATAAACATGCAGAAGAGAGTGAACCATACACCATGCTGGATATCCTTAATAATGACTGTCTCTCACTCGTCCTCTCCTATGTTCCTATTAGAGACCTCATCAGGTCCGAAAGAGTCAGCAAAAGATGGCAAAACATGATCCAAGAATATTTGCAGAGTGAGTATTACTATTTATTCTAAAGCACGGTCGCGGAGCACGAAGAATTTCGTACATTAACCTGTCACTACCTGTCTCTGTCACTCCCGCGTCAAAATAATGCGGTCACGCTCGCACAGAAAACGGGGTCCTGTGAAAATGTGTGTGAAAATAAAACTCTCAATCAAAGTTATTGTAATTTTTATGTACTTTTTTTGTGTGCAAGAATCCATTAAAAAGCTTGCGCAGTTTTCTAGACAATTTTGAAAGTATGACAAAATTAGATGCTTATTGGGAATATTTTTTGAAAGAGGGTTTGAGAAAATTCATTTTGTTGTCAATTTCGCTCCATATTTTTTCTATAAGGATTCGATGATCAGTTATTTAAACAATTTGACTTAAACATCGTAAAAAGGAGCCAGTTTGCCATCTCTTCAAGCCGGCGGAGTATAGTAAACTGGTAGACATTTTTGGCGTGGTCCGCTGGGGTCTATTATGTCAGCTGAGGCGTCGACGCTTGTTCGGTGGCAGGTATCCGCATGTTCAAGACGTCGTGGTGGCAGCACGTGCCGGTGACGCTGACGACGGCGGTGCTGCGGCGCGTGCTGCTGCGGCTGGGGCCCTCGCTGCTGCGGCTGCACATCGACCACCACTGGTCCGCGCTCAACGACCGCACCGCGCACACCGTCGGCAAGTTCTGCCCCAACCTCGAGGAGCTCAAGGTGCCTTGTATCTTAGTTGTTGATGTTGTACTCGACGCGAACAGCGCGTGCTGCTGCGGCTGGGGCCCTCGCTGCTGCGGCTGCACATCGACCACCACTGGTCCGCGCTCAACGACCGCACCGCGCACACCGTCGGCAAGTTCTGCCCCAACCTCGAGGAGCTCAAGGTGCCTTGTGTCTTAGTTGTTGATGTTGTACTCGACGCGAACAGCGCGTGCTGCTGCGGCTGGGGCCCTCGCTGCTGCGGCTGCACATCGACCACCACTGGTCCGCGCTCAACGACCGCACCGCGCACACCGTCGGCAAGTTCTGCCCCAACCTCGAGGAGCTCAAGGTGCCTTGTGTCTTAGTTGTTGATGTTGTACTCGACGCGAACAGCGCGTGCTGCTGCGGCTGGGGCCCTCGCTGCTGCGGCTGCACATCGACCACCACTGGTCCGCGCTCAACGACCGCACCGCGCACACCGTCGGCAAGTTCTGCCCCAACCTCGAGGAGCTCAAGGTGCCTTGTGTCTTAGTTGTTGATGTTGTACTCGACGCGAACAGCGCGTGCTGCTGCGGCTGGGGCCCTCGCTGCTGCGGCTGCACATCGACCACCACTGGTCCGCGCTTAACGACCGCACCGCGCACACCGTCGGCAAGTTCTGCCCCAACCTCGAGGAGCTCAAGGTGCCTTGTGTCTTAGTTGTTGATGTTGTACTCGACGCGAACAGCGCGTGCTGCTGCGGCTGGGGCCCTCGCTGCTGCGGCTGCACATCGACCACCACTGGTCCGCGCTCAACGACCGCACCGCGCACACCGTCGGCAAGTTCTGCCCCAACCTCGAGGAGCTCAAGGTGCCTTGTATCTTAGTTGTTGATGTTGTACTCGACGCGAACAGCGCGTGCTGCTGCGGCTGGGGCCCTCGCTGCTGCGGCTGCACATCGACCACCACTGGTCCGCGCTCAACGACCGCACCGCGCACACCGTCGGCAAGTTCTGCCCCAACCTCGAGGAGCTCAAGGTGCCTTGTGTCTTAGTTGTTGATGTTGTACTCGACGCGAACAGCGCGTGCTGCTGCGGCTGGGGCCCTCGCTGCTGCGGCTGCACATCGACCACCACTGGTCCGCGCTCAACGACCGCACCGCGCACACCGTCGGCAAGTTCTGCCCCAACCTCGAGGAGCTCAAGGTGCCTTGTGTCTTAGTTGTTGATGTTGTACTCGACGCGAACAGCGCGTGCTGCTGCGGCTGGGGCCCTCGCTGCTGCGGCTGCACATCGACCACCACTGGTCCGCGCTCAACGACCGCACCGCGCACACCGTCGGCAAGTTCTGCCCCAACCTCGAGGAGCTCAAGGTGCCTTGTGTCTTAGTTGTTGATGTTGTACTCGACGCGAACAGCGCGTGCTGCTGCGGCTGGGGCCCTCGCTGCTGCGGCTGCACATCGACCACCACTGGTCCGCGCTCAACGACCGCACCGCGCACACCGTCGGCAAGTTCTGCCCCAACCTCGAGGAGCTCAAGGTGCCTTGTGTCTTAGTTGATGATGTTGTACTCGACGCGAGCAAACGAGCGTTCGGGTCCCCTGATGGTAAGCGATCACCGCCGCCCGTGGACATTTGCAGCACCAGAGGAACTGCAAATCCGTTGCCGGCTCTTAAGAAATTTGTTTATCTGCCCAATATAATAATAATGTTATAGTTTTGTGGGAACACTGTTGCTGGTAGCTGGTTCCATAGTTTACATGTGCGTGGAAAGAAAGATCTGGCATACCGGGTAGTCGTGGATATTGCTATTTGCTAGCCTTCCAGTTGGAATGGATAAACTATTTGAACGAGTGCGACAGTATTTAAAATTTTAATAGTTTGAAAAATTATAGAAATGACACCCTAAGTGTGATGAGCAAAATAGTGTTAAGAAATTATAGACAATTTGTATCTTACTAATTTGTTTCTTTCAACAGGTGGTGGGAATGCATACGAAAAACTGGAATCCATTAATTTATGGATGCAAAAATCTTAAATACCTATCATTTGTCTCATGTAACAAGGTAAGTTCAATATATTTTTGTTTATTCTTCTGTCATAAGTCAAAAATTATTTTTTTTATTGTACAGAACCTGTTTAACACGAGTTTTGTTTACAGCTCACAGATTCAAGCTTGGTTCACATTGTGAAAAAAGATTCATGCATAGAGAGGTTGACGGTTGCGAACAACACTCACATCACGGGCCTGTTCCTCACCGGCTCGAACCCACCGCGGCTCTCCTCTCTAGAGTTCTACAACTGCTACAGTCTGCAAGGCACCGTCCTAAGCGCGGCCTTGACCAAAATGGAGAGCCTGACCACGCTCAAACTAGACGTCGGCCCTGTCACCATGTGGAAGATGGTACCCCTGATAATTAGCCAGTTGCCCCGGCTCCACGAGCTGTCTCTCAGTGAATACAAGACCTCGGAGAACATGGCTCCCGTGAGCGACGAGGACTTCTGCAAGGCGCTCGCCGGCCTCACGCGGCTGAAGGTCCTCAACCTGAGCAGGAACATTCACATCACCAACGCCGTCTTGAAAACGGTCGCTCAGTCTTGTACGGATTTAGAATCGCTGAACGTATCGAGCTGCAACTCTAGGAAGATTTATAGCAATCATCCCGGTGAGCTATCAATTGATGTGTTCCAAGTTTTGTTTTCTATACTAATATTATAAAGATGTAACGTTTGTGACTTCGTGAGATTACCCCTTACAACGTCACAAACTCACATCCTCACAAACTCACAAACGTTACCTCTAAATGAAAGTAGGTTTGCCCTGGTCTCAGGGACCAAAAAGTCTCTTTCTGGTCCCTCGCTATTGCTGATTCATGTGACAAAGAGAAAATAAACGAATGGAAATAGTATAGCAGATTACAATAGCATGCTGCATGTTTGGCTGCAGCAGGAGTGAGTGACGAAGGCGTGCTGGCGGTGTGCGGCGGCTGCTTGTCGCTCAAGTCGCTGGACGTGTCGTACCTCGCGGCGCTGACCGACGCCGGGCTGAGCGCCGCGACGCGCCTGTGCAGTCTCGTGTCGCTCACGGCGCGCGGCAACCCCGCGCTCACCGCCGCGCCCTTCAGCGCCGTGCTGCAGTCCTGCCACATGCTCGAGGTAATGTCGTCCTCGCGGCGCTGACCGACGCCGGGCTGAGCGCCGCGACGCGCCTGTGCAGTCTCGTGTCGCTCACGGCGCGCGGCAACCCCGCGCTCACCGCCGCGCCCTTCAGCGCCGTGCTGCAGTCCTGCCACATGCTCGAGGTAATGTCGTCCTCGCGGCGCTGACCGACGCCGGGCTGAGCGCCGCGACGCGCCTGTGCAGTCTCGTGTCGCTCACGGCGCGCGGCAACCCCGCGCTCACCGCCGCGCCCTTCAGCGCCGTGCTGCAGTCCTGCCACATGCTCGAGGTAATGTCGTCCTCGCGGCGCTGACCGACGCCGGGCTGAGCGCCGCGACGCGCCTGTGCAGTCTCGTGTCGCTCACGGCGCGCGGCAACCCCGCGCTCACCGCCGCGCCCTTCAGCGCCGTGCTGCAGTCCTGCCACATGCTCGAGGTAATGTCGTCCTCGCGGCGCTGACCGACGCCGGGCTGAGCGCCGCGACGCGCCTGTGCAGTCTCGTGTCGCTCACGGCGCGCGGCAACCCCGCGCTCACCGCCGCGCCCTTCAGCGCCGTGCTGCGGTCCTGCCACATGCTCGAGGTAATGTCGTCCTCGCGGCGCTGACCGACGCCGGGCTGAGCGCCGCGACGCGCCTGTGCAGTCTCGTGTCGCTCACGGCGCGCGGCAACCCCGCGCTCACCGCCGCGCCCTTCAGCGCCGTGCTGCAGTCCTGCCACATGCTCGAGGTAATGTCGTCCTCGCGGCGCTGACCGACGCCGGGCTGAGCGCCGCGACGCGCCTGTGCAGTCTCGTGTCGCTCACGGCGCGCGGCAACCCCGCGCTCACCGCCGCGCCCTTCAGCGCCGTGCTGCAGTCCTGCCACATGCTCGAGGTAATGTCGTCCTCGCGGCGCTGACCGACGCCGGGCTGAGCGCCGCGACGCGCCTGTGCAGTCTCGTGTCGCTCACGGCGCGCGGCAACCCCGCGCTCACCGCCGCGCCCTTCAGCGCCGTGCTGCAGTCCTGCCACATGCTCGAGGTAATGTCGTCCTCGCGGCGCTGACCGACGCCGGGCTGAGCGCCGCGACGCGCCTGTGCAGTCTCGTGTCGCTCACGGCGCGCGGCAACCCCGCGCTCACCGCCGCGCCCTTCAGCGCCGTGCTGCAGTCCTGCCACATGCTCGAGGTAATGTCGTCCTCGCGGCGCTGACCGACGCCGGGCTGAGCGCCGCGACGCGCCTGTGCAGTCTCGTGTCGCTCACGGCGCGCGGCAACCCCGCGCTCACCGCCGCGCCCTTCAGCGCCGTGCTGCAGTCCTGCCACATGCTCGAGGTAATGTCGTCCTCGCGGCGCTGACCGACGCCGGGCTGAGCGCCGCGACGCGCCTGTGCAGTCTCGTGTCGCTCACGGCGCGCGGCAACCCCGCGCTCACCGCCGCGCCCTTCAGCGCCGTGCTGCAGTCCTGCCACATGCTCGAGGTAATGTCGTCCTCGCGGCGCTGACCGACGCCGGGCTGAGCGCCGCGACGCGCCTGTGCAGTCTCGTGTCGCTCACGGCGCGCGGCAACCCCGCGCTCACCGCCGCGCCCTTCAGCGCCGTGCTGCAGTCCTGCCACATGCTCGAGGTAATGTCGTCCTCGCGGCGCTGACCGACGCCGGGCTGAGCGCCGCGACGCGCCTGTGCAGTCTCGTGTCGCTCACGGCGCGCGGCAACCCCGCGCTCACCGCCGCGCCCTTCAGCGCCGTGCTGCAGTCCTGCCACATGCTCGAGGTAATGTCGTCCTCGCGGCGCTGACCGACGCCGGGCTGAGCGCCGCGACGCGCCTGTGCAGTCTCGTGTCGCTCACGGCGCGCGGCAACCCCGCGCTCACCGCCGCGCCCTTCAGCGCCGTGCTGCGGTCCTGCCACATGCTCGAGGTAATGTCGTCCTCGCGGCGCTGACCGACGCCGGGCTGAGCGCCGCGACGCGCCTGTGCAGTCTCGTGTCGCTCACGGCGCGCGGCAACCCCGCGCTCACCGCCGCGCCCTTCAGCGCCGTGCTGCAGTCCTGCCACATGCTCGAGGTAATGTCGTCCTCGCGGCGCTGACCGACGCCGGGCTGAGCGCCGCGACGCGCCTGTGCAGTCTCGTGTCGCTCACGGCGCGCGGCAACCCCGCGCTCACCGCCGCGCCCTTCAGCGCCGTGCTGCAGTCCTGCCACATGCTCGAGGTAATGTCGTCCTCGCGGCGCTGACCGACGCCGGGCTGAGCGCCGCGACGCGCCTGTGCAGTCTCGTGTCGCTCACGGCGCGCGGCAACCCCGCGCTCACCGCCGCGCCCTTCAGCGCCGTGCTGCAGTCCTGCCACATGCTCGAGGTAATGTCGTCCTCGCGGCGCTGACCGACGCCGGGCTGAGCGCCGCGACGCGCCTGTGCAGTCTCGTGTCGCTCACGGCGCGCGGCAACCCCGCGCTCACCGCCGCGCCCTTCAGCGCCGTGCTGCAGTCCTGCCACATGCTCGAGGTAATGTCGTCCTCGCGGCGCTGACCGACGCCGGGCTGAGCGCCGCGACGCGCCTGTGCAGTCTCGTGTCGCTCACGGCGCGCGGCAACCCCGCGCTCACCGCCGCGCCCTTCAGCGCCGTGCTGCAGTCCTGCCACATGCTCGAGGTAATGTCGTCCTCGCGGCGCTGACCGACGCCGGGCTGAGCGCCGCGACGCGCCTGTGCAGTCTCGTGTCGCTCACGGCGCGCGGCAACCCCGCGCTCACCGCCGCGCCCTTCAGCGCCGTGCTGCAGTCCTGCCACATGCTCGAGGTAATGTCGTCCTCGCGGCGCTGACCGACGCCGGGCTGAGCGCCGCGACGCGCCTGTGCAGTCTCGTGTCGCTCACGGCGCGCGGCAACCCCGCGCTCACCGCCGCGCCCTTCAGCGCCGTGCTGCAGTCCTGCCACATGCTCGAGGTAATGTCGTCATCGGGAATGTGAACATCTACACTTGTCTTTTGATACAAATTGTGCATCTGCGTGTATGGCCCTTCTTACATTACGATACTCGCAAGAGACGATACCTCAGTTGCATGCCAGTAGAACACACGTTCGCTACTCGAGGTTCGTACATTAAGCTACTAAAAGTCAAGAAAATTTCATCATTTGCAATTGCGGCACACACCGCTAGGACGTTTGTAATTATGTCGAGTGATTCCAGTGAGGAAGCACTTGCAGTGTATCTTTCTTACTGAAACAATCATTGATCATTACTAAGGATAGGCCTGTTCGAACATTTTGCCAAAGCCTTTTTCATACAAGGAAATTTAGCGCAATCTATCAAACATCCTGCGAAATACTTGTTTAGTTAATTAATAAGATAGTGCGCGTACAATGGGGATATTTCCCCATTGAACTGGCGACATTTTTTCGCGCGGTTCGCCCTGTCTCTATATAGAGGTCAATGGAAACAATACATTTTGTTTTAATCGCATAGGATACTAGTCGTTTGCAAATATCGTAATATAAGAAGGGCCCTCTCTAACCATCGTGAACGCGCCTCGGCAGGAGATCGACGCGTGCGGCTGCGACGGCGTGTCGGGCGAGGTGATCGTGGTGGCGAGCGACGAGCTGCGCGCGCGCCCGCGCCCCCTGGCGCTGTGCCTCGCGGGCACCGCCGCCGCGCTCATCGACAGCCCGCAGGTCCGCTACTGGCGCTCGGAGAAGCGATACGATTACCGCACCACACGAGCCGGACGAGTAAGTACAGCACGCCGTAAAGATGCGCTGTCCCTTTCCTTGAATGTCTTTTTACTTTATTACTTGAACTAGTCAAAATTCCTGTCAGCAGTGTAATGTCTAAATGTGCGCAGTGTGGCCAATTTTTAGTCGTTCCCAAATTCACAGGTCTGAATAGTGTTATCCTTCTGTAAAAGCACGGAACACATAATATTACCTAGCTGTACAGAAGGTTCATTCCGCACGATGATTTAAAGAAATAGCGACTCTAGTGCTGACACAAAAGAGTCAGTTCGCAATAGCGTCTGTCTCCGCCTCCGATATGTATCTAAAGTTGTGGTCGCTTTCTATATCGCGTAACTTTATCTCTATCCACGTCTTTGGTACGTCCAACGCGTGCAACCTCGCCGGCGCGCGGCGGTCTTCTGAAATTGGTACGTCGATGCGACTACCTGTACTTTTTACTACCGTTGAACTCTAATTATACTGATTATGTCATCATGTCATGTCATATAAGAAATTATTATAACATATAGTGGCATAAAGGTACTGTAACGAATTATGAGAAATAAAAATTTATTTATTTATTTATATTTACTTTTCGATCACATGATATAAAAATAACATTTTAAGGTTTATATCACATGGGCATCCTTGTTATAAAATTTCTGTCCTTCAGGAGTACAACGTACATAAGCTGCTGACGGTGAACCTGCACGAGGACCGCAGCAACCCGCACCTGCGCGCAGACTTCGTGGACCGCCTGTTCGACGACAGCTCCGACGGTTCCTTCGACGACGTGTTAGAGCACGAGGACTTCGACGACTTCCTCGATGAAGGTATGCCGACCGCGTTCCTCTGCTGCAGGAGTATCGCGTCATAAGCTGCTGACGGTGAACCTGCACGAGGACCGCAGCAACCCGCACCTGCGCGCAGACTTCGTGGACCGCCTGTTCGACGACAGCTCCGACGGTTCCTTCGACGACGTGTTAGAGCACGAGGACTTCGACGACTTCCTCGATGAAGGTATGCCGACCGCGTGCCTCTGCTGCAGGAGTACCACGTCACTAGCTGCTGACGGTGAACCTGCACGGGGAGCGCAGCAACCCGCACCTGCGCGCAGACTTCGTGGACCGCCTGTTCGACGACAGCTCCGACGGTTCCTTCGACGACGTGTTAGAGCACGAGGACTTCGACGACTTCCTCGATGAAGGTATGCCGACCGCGTTCCTCTGCTGCAGGAGTACCACGTCACTAGCTGCTGACGCCATAAACGCCATGTTGTCGACAACTCTAAGAATGCAATTTCTTAAGCGCGTCAAAGTCGAGCATTGTATTTCCTATGATGAAATACACTCAATTTTACACTCTAAGCCAATAGACGTAAAGTTCATTTTTCAGCGTTATTTTTTTCTTTTTCTTGTTTCACATCACTAAGTGTGTGAAAACGCTACGAGAATGGCATAGCTGGTTTGCCATGCGTGCGAAAGCCCCATAACGTTTCCGATCTCGCTCCGGCCTCCATTGCCATAAGGGATATTAAAACAACCACCGATAACAAACCTTAGGATATGGGCACTAAAACCACCGATAACAAACCTCAATTTACGTAAACCTTTTTTGTACAAGCGAACGGTAGCACCATCTGTCAAAATTTTATTAGTGGCTACTGAGCGAACTACAGCGTGGCCTTACTGTTGGTCGCAAAAGAAGTATTTTTGGCACCGATAAACTGGCGACATTTTTTCGCGCCGTCCAGACTATTATGTGTCTATTATTAAAACACGTTTAATGTCCACACAGATGACGACGACCTGTTCTTAACGGACGAAGAAGACGATTTGGAAGATTACGAAGACGTGCTGCTGCAGATTCACGGACAAAACATACTCCTGATTTAATCTAACCACTGTACCCGACACTAACCAGTTAGAATCTCTGCCCGTATTATATCAGCGGTGCAAAATGCTGCGTATTTAGATTTTTGGGTTGATTTCTGCATGCTGCGTTATGGAACTTGTCGACTCTATTTCTCTCTCGCTTTCTTCCAATCCTTATGTATTATAATGAGAAAATGGGAATGGTATAAACCTTTTTGACATCATTTTGACGACCTCTCTGGCGCAGTGGCGGCGCGCTCGGATTCGAGTGGGAGGTCGCGAGTTCGATTCCCTCCACGGGCCACTTTGGGATTTTATAATTTCTAAATTGGCTCAGTTCTGGTCTGGTAGGAGGCTTCGGCTGTGGCTAGCTACCAGCAAAGACGCACCGCCAAGCGGTTTAGCGTTCCGGTGCGATGCTGTGTAGAAACCGTTGGTGTAAATTTACTTACCCTTCCAAGTTAGTACGATAACATCTTAAACTGCATCATCACTTACCATCAGGTGAGATCGCAGTCAAGTACTAACTTGTATAGAATAAAAAAAACTCATCGAACCCGCGACCTCCCACTCGAATCCGAGCGCGCCGCCACTGCGCCAGGGAGGTCGTTAGTTGCTTTACAAACCTGTGCAATAGATAAATGTGCTGTGGATTGGTTGACCATTTTATTTATCAATAATAATGCTTGCCCTTTCTATTTATGTCTTTAGTTTTTAAACTGATAGCGATTTTAGTAATAGAATCGGTAAGTGACATGGCGAAAGGTGCTTTTTTTAAATTTCGAAATAACACTTTTGTTATGTTTTCTACCAGTGATACTCCATAATATTTTTCCCGTAAAGAAGTTGATCATTTGATGTTATACATTTTTTTTTTATTTACAAGAAGTGTCTCCATTGGTTGAATGTTTAGGGAAAGCCTCTTTGTTTCAATTTTTATTTGATTTACCGTTTTGAATATTCAAATTGTGTATATGTATTATGCTAATATATGTACCTACTTATTCAAAATTGTGTATATTATGTATTATGCTAGTATATGTAAAGGTGGACTTGAGAATGGCAAGGGGAGTTTGTTTCCGCAACATGCAGTAAATTAAATGGCTTAAGTGATTTTTTATTGTTTACTTTTTATGATACATTAAGAAAGTCTGAGATATTGTGATACAATGGAATTTTTTTTCCATATCTGGTATTATTTTGTAAATGTATGCAATATAAAATTAAAGGTTCACCTATTTAATGCTGAGCGCACTTTATTGAGAACGATGAGTTTTATTTTCAGTAACAAAAACACTTTTCACAAAAATGTGTGAGACGCAAACGAAACGGATACAATATCACATTATTGTTTTATTGGTGAGAATAATATTTTTTTAGTTATATTTCATACACTACCAGATTAGAAGGACTGTAAAACTGTATTCATTGTCTCAATACCTAATTGTACCAATTTAAACCACATTGCACGATCGAGCCCGTCGAATTCAAATATCACTTGGTTTTCCACAAATAAAACATTGTTAGTAAAATTGCTAAAATATTATCCTAACATGTTTGTAGGTAACAAAAATTTTGTTTATACTAGTGTTATTATCTCGCTGCAGACTCGGTCATAAATCATTCGAGTGTTTCGCTTTTGTTCTTTGTTGAGTTGTGTATTACTGCAGAACAACAAAAGCGAAACACTCGAATGATTTATGACCGAGTCTGCAGCGAGATAATAAAATAATAGTGTGGGAGTAACCCACAAAGTAATCTATTCTCTCCAACTCATTTTCTGGACACTGATGACCCAAATATTATGAACTTGGTAGGACCAGTCGTGCAATGCGTCCATAAAAGTATGCAGTAAGCATGCTCCAAGAAAAATGTCTATTGTATATTATATTATGAAAAAAATATTACCTACAATAAATTGATTGAGTTAAATAGCAATTAAAGTTGACAATAGGAAAGTAATATGTTATGTACTTAGACAGAATTGAAAGATACTTTTATAATTGTTACACACTTCGGAAGTCTGCCATAGTGTCGGAATTTGCCATAGTATATAGCATCTCTGCGAAATATATGACACTTTCATCTTTATTTAATAAACTTTAATATGGCTACATTGTGTACCATCTTATAGTCAACGTAATATTGTCGCTGCATGTTGGGTTATAATAAATAATAGTTTAAAAAACTAAAAAAATCACGCTTTGTACTACCAAAGTCAGTGTGGAGCACTAGCTCTGTCTCTCTTACTCGCATGCAAAGGATGCGGAAAGAAATTAATTAATCCTGGCGAATATAATGATAATTTTAATCGTGTTATTGCATTGTCATCGGTCTTTGACAGGTGTGCAAAGTATGAATGAAATCTGATTGTTCAAAGTAGGACAAAATCGAGCTCAAAGGAGTCGGTTACAAACATACAGGTGAAGCTAATAAAAGCGTGTTAAAAAAGGGAAACAGAAAGGCGTATACTATGCATGGCAGGTCTGCTGTAAAGCCTGTAAGTGCAAAAGAGTTCACCCATTTTTATGATCCAGCGTACAGCGACATATTGCGTTGACTATAACACCAGTTTATAATCGTCTTTTTTCATCATATAAAAGCAGCAAAATTATTATATGATATGAGCCTTTGGTCTGTTTAGCCTTTGAGCAGTGATTTACTACCCACTTGAGGATTTACTACTTCATACAACCGTGACCCGCGCTCGTCTGGTAACAGGTCCGCGGTCGTATGAAGTGGGAGGGGAAGTTGTCGGCAAAGCTTCTGCGAACGGGTTATAAATATTAAGTGCCCCGGATACGATCATTCCCAATTGTTACGCGATGGTTATATGTAAACCACTATAAACTTGACCCTCCTGAGCGCTGTCAGCGGACAGTGACGGACAGCGGACTACCGCCCCGCGTCCCGCAGACCATCAGATTTACCTTTAACAGAGCCCAGAGGCAATTGAAGCCATTGTCATTCACAATTACATGATTTGAAGGTAAATGATGGAAATAATTGACGCCTATTGAAAATCTCGAATGACGAATAATTGAACGTTAATTGACGTGAATGACGAGTAATTGCTATGCGATTGAAAGAATTTGCTAAAATTTCGCTAGTCGAAAAAGATGGCAAATGGCGAGCAATAGGCTATTTGACAACAATGAAAATATACCTGAAATTGTGGTAAATCTCACTAATAACAACGTAAATAAGCATATTTCACTTTATTTTAATCAAATATAAGTATATTTTTCAGCAAAATAAGAGTTTAATAATGTTTTAATTTTTGATATTTTACCTGTGACAGGAACGCCCTGTGATTGGTTGCAACTCTCGTGACGTCACACTCGAAAATTTGCGGGAAAACAACAGCTTTTTGTACTGATTTTTCTGAGTGTTTTGTTTGGCGGGCGTTTTATTTTATCTTTTAGCTATTTAAACAGTAATTTTCTGGTTAACTTTATAACTAAACATACTAAGGAAATAAATAATTAAGTATTTCAAATCGCAGAATGGAATCAAATTTTGTGCGAGCTGATAATAGATAGCAACCTACCTAAGGTAGATGCTTTTATGGTTGCATAATGCTGATTATTATGGCGCGGAACTGAAAAACATAAAAAACAGCAATGTAAGTACCTACCGCGTCGAACATATTAGTCCTTCCTTTATTTATTATAATCATTAATCATTATCTAATTTTAGTTTATGTTGACAAATACTCAGGAAGTTCATGGGAGTTCGGTTTATCATGGTGTTTTCTTTTGTTTTACAGTTCTGCACCGATATTAGCAAGTGAAGACATACCTATTATGTTCCAATAAACATAATAAACTTGAGATAATAAACTTAAGAGATAACAGCTATGAATATATTATATTAGGTAGTTAAAATACACAAAGAGACTCTAAATGCTAGACCCATATTACCTAAATTGGGGTTAGTTTTAGATGTTAGGTTATATAACTTATTTTTTAATAAGAACCGATATTATATTTAGCTTGAATATTAAATTAAAAGGTAATTATTAGGTAGGTACTTACATCAAAGTGATCTTCACACATAAAAAAAACATTTGAATGCGATAAAAAGGCCTTTGGATCTCTTCGAGCTAACTGTAACCATTTTTTTCGCCTTTTATCTGGTACAGACACAAACACTTTTTGAGGGCAATTTATGGAGGTATTTGTACATAATGGTACTACACAGCATTTGTACACCATTCTTTCTGTTAAAATATATTAATTTTTATTAAATTTAAAGAAAAGCGAAGAAATTCAACTAAACTGTACGGTACTGTAGTCTGTTTGACAATGTGTGACGTCACGAGTCAGATGACAAGCGCCATTACAAAATTGGCGTTTTTGGCGCGGTTTTGAAAATTGAAACTTTAAAAGTGGTTTTTAAAGGGAATTACATTAAATTTCCGCGAAATATCAATGTAATGTGCTTAATAGGTAGTAATAAATTCTTTAAAATCATTTTCAAAATTTAGTCAAATAGCCTATTGACGCATCGAATGAAGATTCACCATTCGCACCTTCAATAAAATGGAAATGGCGAGCAATTGACGCATCGAATGAAGATTCACCATTCGCACCTTCAATAAAATGGTCAATCACGTATCAATTGATGAATTATTATGAAGGATCATCTCTGGGGCACTTTAGATAGATCAGTTGTGGTCACTTTGTTCAACCTATCAGAAGGAATTTTAGCACAGATTTCTTTTCCTGGGCAATTAAAGGGTTATAATAATTGTGATGGCAAGTTCTTGGTTAGACTTTTGGGTAAGATAATAATAGCAGAGTCAGTAAAGAAATGATTCTTAAATGGTGTCAAGCCTTTGTCTTAACTCCTACTTCATACTACCGCAGTCCGCATTCGTCTAATAACGGACGAGCGCGGGTCGCGGTAGTATTAAGAGAAGTCATTGACAAAGCTTCTGCAAACGGGTTAGTGTTTTCAATTGAGTATGACTACAACCTATGAGTGTTGTGATCATGTCACCATTTTAGATTCGTTTTTTCATTGGCACTGCTAGTATCTGTCATTTGATTGTTATGTCAGAACGTAAAAGTGATATCCTTTTTATAGAGCAATTGAAGGCTTGCAGTTAATTTTCACCTCCCAAGTGATTTGTTTTGATATGTTTTTCTCGACTTTATAGAGTTACTCTATGTGTGTTTATAATAACTTTGTGAACTTACCAGATGGAAAGGGTATTTAATTATTTTATAATGAGAACTGATTTTGGTTTACATCACAATGTAATCAATAATAATTTTATGTATATTTTTTAAGTATTTTAATTATTGGAGGATGTGTTTTTATTTTAGGTAAACCCTCAATGTAAAAGAATATTTTCTTTAGCAACTACTTAGCTTGCACAAAGCATGATCAAAGCCATAATAATTAATTTAATTTTTTTTACTACTTTTAATGTCTTTTCTTGTTATTAACTTTTTTTTAAGTCAAAAAGCTGCTGTTAATTTGTTTTATTTTAATTAAGAATATTTCTTGTTTCATATCCAAATTGCTTTTATTGATTTTGAGATAGGTGTAATTTCAGATGGCTGGAAAGGTAGCTAGTTTTTCAAAATGTTTTGATTTCAATGAAAGCAGAAGTAATTTGTCTTTAATGTGTGATATCAATAGAAGATACTATATTTTTATTATTCTCTGTACCTATTGTGGTAATGTCTTTAGATTTTTCATTTTAGAAAAAACCTTACGTATGATAAAGGTTTGTGAAAAGTTCTTAGTTTTTATACATATTATTTTGTTTTAACATTAGAAAAAAAACAAATACAAGCATTTTCTTCTAACTAATATTAACTGTATGAATAAGTAAATGTTACTTATCATAGCATCTATTCTTAATTAAAAATAGTACAATACATAAAGTTTGTCAATATAGAAAAGATGCTGTTAACTAAAGTTAACATCATAGTTAGTCGTCTTAATATGCATATTCCACCATCTTCCCATAAAGCCCACATCCACTATGCTTGAAAACGCATTCAGGTAAGATGGCTTCAAATAAGAACACTGAGCCTTGTACAAATCACAGGAGTCATTCATACTGGATGTATACATGAAGGATACAACGCCTAAAGACCTGTAGTGAATGACGCCTTCATTATAGCACTGCTGTATGTAATGAAGATGCTCAACCGACTTAGGGTTTCTACATTCGTCGCTCACTAATATCACCTCGTTTGTAACCCGCTTCATGTGATCTTTAAAGTCCAATTCGTTCGGATTATTCTGGGCCAAGGCGTACATTGTCACAATACCTGTAGTCCACTTTAAAGCTTTCATTGGGTCATCTTGAACATCGCTCCGTAAATCCTGCAGCATCTGACGGTAATCTATAACTAGATTCTTCCAATATTTTGCCCATCTCTCTAGTATTGTGCCTTTAAACTTATCCGGAAATTGAACTTTCGACTGTATGTTCTCAAGTTTAACAATGACATTTGGTTTTCTCAATAGTTTTAGCATTTTAAGTATTTATACTGAAATATTATTCATTAGGTATGTAGGTACTGGAAAATTCAAATTATTTTAGTTTTTAGGTTAGATTTGACGTAGGTAGGTAGTATCGAATTTTATTTTTCATTCATTCAATTTACATGTATAATTTACAGAGCACTCTCAATTCTCAAGAGATAATTAAATTAAACAGCAACAAAATAATTTTTTAGTAAATAAAATTAACATCACTGGACACTGACCACAGTTGACACCATAGAGTAGGTTGGTAATTATGGTTGACACCAGACACCATAGACTGGACAACATGTGGACAACCCACAGCAGCCAGACACATTAGGCAGCATAGACCAACACAGCAGTTAGGCAGTAGATCATAGTGTAGGTAGATACTCAGCATCATAGACTACTAACATTAGGTAAATTGTGAATTGTGATACTCATAGACGTTGTTAGGGATATCCCAAATATCCCAATATAATCAATGGGATATCCATATCCGTAACCGAAACTATCGGATATCCCGAATGAAAAAATATCCGTAACCGTAACTGAATCCGTAATAAAAGTTTTGGATAGTTTCGGATAGAGCGGAGTCTAACTAAATACTACACTCTTATGTCGGAACCACACTGCGTTATTCGTTATGCGGCTGCGCTGTATTTGTCCAAATATGTGTCTATGTGAGCAAACAACAAACATGCTATCCACACTTCGTCCTATGTGCCAAATATTTAGTTTTGTGGTCTGTGGTCCAAGTTAGTTATGTTCTGTGCTGTGGTCATAAATAAAATGCCCGCGAAATTCAATTTTTTTGTGGTTTTTGCGATTTTTATGCTAATAAGACATAATAGGCTTATGGCAGTCAAATTGCGGGAATCCCAATATCATTTTTCACGTGTTTATATTAAAATCTCTGCCTGAAAGTGTCGAGTTATAGAAATTAGTCCGAGATTTGTAAGTTACTCACATAAAACTCGATACTCGAGCTAATTTCCATTTTTATGCAAATATTTTGATATAATCATGTAAAGATGATACTGTTATTTCCGCAAATTAACTGCCATAAACCTCTGATGTGTAATTAGCGTAAAAATTGCAAAAAAACCATGAAAATTTTTAATTTCGCGGGCAAAGTAATCACGACCGTCGTAAGCACAGAACACATATACTCTCTACCGAGAGGTCGTAAGCAAGCGAACGCGATTGACTGAAGGGAACGAAGTCTGGGCAGTCGACACAAATATTCGTCTTGTGCGTGTCCTTTGAAGTGTGTGAAAAACCGACAAGAGGACGGATTAGCATATTTGCTATTCGCGCTTATGCGTTATTCGTGCAAATAAAGCAAATATAGACGAATGAACCGCCCACACTTCGTCGTATGCGGCCAAATAAGGCGCATAACGAATAACGCAGTGTGGTTCCGGCTTTACGATTTAACTGTGCACTCCGCTGATTTCATTTTACAGTGCCTTAAAAAATTAATATCCGTAACCGAAACTATCGGATAATCCGAAATAATTTAATATCTAACACCGTAACCGAAACCGATATTATTTTTTACCAATATCCATAACCATATCCGGATCTGAAATTATATATCCATAACATCCCTAGCATAGACAACTAACACAAAAACACTTTCAGGGATCCTCACTCCTCAGTTTATATAACTCAGTAATAGCAAAGAGATTAACAATGTGGTAGGTAATAATCTCTTTGCAACCAAGCTCGAGTCCGACTTTTATGCAAGGGTTCTTTATCATAATAATTGCAAAACAATTGGCTGATTTTTATTTTTTCTTTTTTACTCAACAAAAAAAAACACAACTATGTATTCCGTGGTAATTTACCACGGAATACATAGTTGGTCTAATAGTCAATTGTCGTACAATAACAACCAACTGTCGGATTTGATCGCGAGGTCCCGGCTTCGATTTCCGTCATGGAGTCACTTTACAATTATTTATTTAATTATACACACCACCAAGCTATTTAACGTTACGTTACAGCGCAATTCTGTGTAGGAACCGTTATGAATTAGTTGCTTACCCATCTCACATTAGTAGATTAGTAGATACTTAAGTCTTCGGCTGCATCGTCACATAACAAATCATGTAAGATTACATTCAAGTACTAACTTGTGTGTAAAAAATATATTTTCGGGAATATGCAAGTAATTTGACTGCACAAAATACTTTTAGATTTTAGTGCGTTTACCTACCTACTCTAAATAAATACGCATTGTAAAATTAAAAGATGTGTGTCGTGGGACACTCGTTAGAATAAGAATAAGACTCGTGCCCATTCTGTAGACTAGTAAGAGAAACTTATATTCTAGATTTTCGTAGATTTTTTACTTGACGGGATTTTTGTCACGCAAAAAATAAATTTTCTTTTGCTTATCCCCCTGTGCGATATCCTCCGCGGCTGCTGTACGATAAACTGTGTTTCAAAAAGGAACATCTGTTGGGCGATAGATTTTACTTTACAGAAATTACAAACATTTTAAAATAAAACAGGTTAACTTAAATGCTGCAAGTACAGTGTATTTATTAAGATAGGTACCTACCTAGTAATATAAACCATATTTCATTTTAAAAGCCATAAATCGTGGGTATTTGAAGTAGTAACAATGTAGTTCTTTTATTAAACCTGGTCCATGATCAACCCTTTCTTGTCGGTAGTGAGCCACCTCCTCTGGCTTCCCTCTTTTTTCTGAAAAACCCTTGTGGTGGTGGCGGCATGCCTTCTGGTGGCGGCGGCATGTCTGGAGGTTTTGGCATATCTTGTCTGGCTACCTATAGTAAAATAAAATTCAACAATCTGTTTAGTTTCACTTGTATCACATAATATTACTATTACTAAGTATATTTAATAAATTAACTACCATCTTAACTGTATGTACCTAATTTAAGTGGAACAAACGCGTCTCCTAGAGTCCTAGTTCTTTTTAACTAAATCGGCAGGTAACATGGACTTTTTATTACAAATCATGTATGGACTGGACACCCGTAATTTTTTTTTAAATCTAAGAAGTTCTTAGTAAAATGAATTAAAAAATATAATTAATAAGTACTCAGGATATCAGAATATCTTACCCGTTTCAGTGGTCTTAGATTATCTGGTGCATAAGCTCCAAAACCCGGAGGAGAATCAGTGGACGGGACATCTTGGCTATAACTTAAAGTTAGCCAAGCACCGAAAAGCAATAAACACAGCGTAAACTTCATCTAGCGGCTTTGTGTCCACTTGTGGATTGACATGAATTGATCACATCAGCTTTATATGCCCCGCGTAGCACGCAACTTGATGTTAAACGCCAACCTTTGACAAACAATGCAGCGTTTCCTGCTTGAAACATGCAAGATTGTTAAGATAAAATGCGGCAACCGTCGATAAAACTAATTACCAACGTGTCACAAACGTGAAATACGTAACGAGGGCCGAAACGATCTCATCTCAAGCGATCTTGATATCATTCTCAATTAAGTAAGCTAAACTATGTGATAATAAAAATCATTTTATTTAAACGTTGCTGTTGATCGTAATCTGAAAAACCAGTCAAGTGCGAGTTGGGCTCGCGTATTATCGGGTCCTTTACGTATTACCAATGCAAAGTTTTCTAATGTTTGTTGATAATATAAAGGCCATACTACCCGTTCCCGAAGCTTTGCCGGTGACTTCCCCTCCCACTTTATACGTCCACCCGCGCGGATCTGTTTATCAGACAAAACAAGTGCTAAATAACATTGGAAACTTTTCTTTATTTTTGCTATAAGACTTGGCTATTACCTTTTAAAACCGTAAATAAACCGACAGTTTTTTTTAAAGAGCAAGTGCCGAGTTTCTTGCCAGTTCTTCTCGGTGCAAACCTGCTTTCCGAACCTGGCGGAAGAGTTTTGACTTGAGCCTATTAATTGGGCCTATGTAAAAATAAAGATTTTTCTTTTTCATTTTCAGTAACTTGGTAGAGGCTGATGAATATTTTAGAACTGATAAGGACCATAATTCTCGGTTTCTACAACAACTTGATAGCTTGATAGCGAACATAGGTACTGACAATAAAACTTTTTATAGATTCCGTTTTTTTCATTTATTACACGCAACCCTAATAAACAGAAATAATATACCTAGAAATTATAGTTTAATTATTAGCACAATGGTTATAGAAGCGGATAGAAATCTTGGTTTCCTCGTGTTAGGAGGATTATATGCCCAGCGCATGTCTGCGCACTGTGCAAACACAAACTCACTCTCTAAATCTCTACCCTCTCTCTCGAATCTATTCTCGCAATCCGATTGAAACTCCATGATGACCGGAGAAAGATCAGGCACGACCGACGCGACGGTAAGACGAGCTCTCCGAGGCACAGGGGTGGAACAACGTCAATTTCCAACCTTTCTTCTTCTTTTTGAGGTATTGGCTCCGCGCGTTGAGCGATTGAGCCATTGTCAAATTTTTGTTATTTTCTTTCATTCTTTTTTTTTTATATTAATAAAACGAGGAAACTTATTTATAAATTTAAACCAAAATTTTGAAATATACAACGGAATTTTGAAAAGGATCAGAAAAGGATAGATAAAAATATAATGGAATACTTATTTAAGACTTATACTTACTACATATTTACAACTTAATATCATTTAATAGAATGAATGAAGAAAACAGTTTATATACACAGGATATATCGGAGGACAAGAGGATGTCAACGGAAGTAGGAAGTGGTATATTACACTGAATAAGACCCTGGTAAAATGATTCCCGGTTATATTTTGGGCAAGATAAAAATATATGATTCAGGTCACCCACCTCACCACACTCGCACAAATCACTGTTTACAATACGAAATCTAGCAGAAATTATACAAATTTTATTTACAGTTACAGCAATGGCATTAATACCATCACTGAGGGGAGGGAGTGAAATAATCTTATGTGAGAAGGCTTTGTTAATGAGTATGGCCACTCCACCATACCCATCATGTCTATCACTTCTCACAGTAACAAAACCAGAGATCCTGAAAGAAAACTCTGGTTTTAACCATGTCTCAGAGAGACACATAGCCATGGGCTTATATTTATTTAATAAGTAAATAATGTCAGTTTTTTTGCTTATTGCACTTCTACAATTCCATTGAAGTATGTTGTGATCCATACTTAAAAAAATTGTAAGCTGTCAATAATGATTCGGCGGCGTTGGACGGTGAAGAGCTATCGCTCGGAAATAGATTACTGGTATTTGAAAGTAATTTAATAAGTTCCAAAATTAATTGACCTATAGATTGTTGAGGTATTGTCGTATTTGATTTATGTTTTAGTACATTTCCATTAGGTGTTTGAGAATTATTACTTTTGTATTCCTTTATAATTTCGTCATGTATGGTGCGGTCGTAACCTCCAGTTTGTTTTGGGGGTACACGGCGCTGAATATACTCTGTTTTTTTATAAGAATTTGTATTGGGCGAAGATGGTCTTGTTAGTGTAATATTTTTATTTTCGAACTGAGGCGACGAGGCTGCAACATCGGTATAAGGTTTTGAAGAAGGGGGATGGATTTTGGCTGCCTCTGCGTAAGATATACAGCTCTGGGCCATAGAAATTTTAATTTTTTGTTGTCTCGAGAACTCGGGACAAAGTTTGCTAGTGGCAAAGTGGCGACCAGTGCAATGGAGACAATAAGCATTTTCCAAGATAATGTTACAAGTGTCTGAGACATGTTCGTCCCCGCATTTAAAACAACGAGGCTTTGACCTGCACTGCAATTTAGTATGACCAAATTTGCAGCAGTTGTAGCACTGTATAGTTGGAAATATGTACAATTCAACAGGGAGCGCTGTATAGCACATGTAAACTCTTTTTGGTAATATTTGACCATCGAACGTCAATACAACCATGTTGGTATTAATAAATAAACTAGTACCATCATCTTTCGGTGTTTTTCTTTTAATACGCCTAACCTTTATAATTTTTCCACAACCCATAGGAACAGTAATGTTTTCCTGAATCTCGTCCTCAGACCAGTCTTGGGGTACACCCTTTACAATACCTACTCTAGTGACAATAAAACTAGGTATGAAAACCTTGTATGAGAGATTAGCAATTGTGGGTTATCTGTGAACAAATTAGCCTTCGTAGTTGGTAAATGCCATAGAAACTCTATTTCTGCCAATACGTTTTAAGCTACCATTAACTATATTATTGATATTATATATTTTTAAATCTTTACCAAATTGAATAGGGTGCAGCGTAACAGGATCATTCGGAGATGTGGTTATCCTTTGAATGTGAACAGTGAACGGCCCTGAATCTCTGCTTACATATTTCCTTACTAACTGCGGTTGTGAGGGACCTGCACCAGTGGGTTGTGTAGCGGAGACACTATTATTGAAAGGAGGGACATGAGTTTCAACAGGCACAGTTTTTTCGCCTTGAGCATTATTCACAACAGGGACCAACTTCTCGCCTGAATCGTCACATTGGCATTCATGAGTAATCTGTTTACCGTTCCTACTTCTACTTCTCTTTGTTTTGCAAATTCGGCACCTTTTTTGTGGTTTGACTCTTTTCCGTTCTGAGAGAGGAATAAGACCATCCTCAGTGTCCATCGATGAGTCGTCTATAACTACATTATAAGCTACAGGACTAGGAGGGCCAGTGTCTGGCCCTGGACCCCCCTGTCCGGGGGTGGGTCAACCCCCGGGCCCATAGTAGAAAACTATACGCTTACCAGATAAGTAGTACCTATATACACTATTTATATGAAATACCAATAAAAATATGTAAAAACTATTAACTAACTACTATTTTACACAAAAAAACCTCCACTGATCCACTTTATAAAACAATTAAAACAATAAACCAAAAAACACGTCCACCAAATTAGAAGTTTCCCGCGCTTTTCTTCCAACCTTTCAAACATTACGATCTACTACGAAGAACAATGTTTTACCATGGAATTATTAAGTACCTACTTCGTACAACTATTAATTCCATGTGTATAACTATGTGAGTCTGGAGTGAGTCTGTGCTCTTTGAAAATGGCAGATGGCGCAATCAAGCAACGCACGGAGCCAATACGTCAAGAAGAAGCACATATGTGCTCTATTTTATTTTGCACTTGTCCTTTATCTGTGTTCTTGATGTTGACCAAAGAGAATAGAGCTGTTGTCTACCCGCCTTTTCTCGAAAATCTAGCTAGTTTTGTAACGCCATATAAAATTTTCATTAGATTTGAAGCTGAGATTTGAAGTGATCTTTTTATGTAGTACTTGTGAAAAATAAAACTTACAGAAATGAACGTTACTCCCATTGTCGCCGCAGCCGCTGGGATGGAGATTAACTCTGGAAGTAACCGAACTCGTGTAGGACGAGGAGTCCCTGATATTAACGAGGTATTAAAAAACATGAAGAAATGCTCCTGCGACAGACCGAAAACCATCGTATTCTGTCGAGCATGTGGCTATTATTGCAACGGGCGCGTTAGGGTGAAGTGCAGTGAGCACCCTAATGTAAGATTCACCTAACTACTAAAATTTCTTTCTTTTGATTTGATTTGCGACAACTTTTACAAACGCTTGTTTCTTGCAGGTCACGTTCTTACTTGACTTCTCGGAGTGCCCTCGCTGTCACTCCAAATTTTATTTGGACGAAGTATTTTAAATTTTGACTTAGAACGAAGTACAGAGGAGGGGATAGTTGGGATTTATCAACCTCCAAATTTTGGTTTTCCACCTCAAACCTCAAAAAATTGCAAGGTCAGTTTTTGGAGTCCAAAAACTGACCTTGCAATTTTTGTTCACATGGTTGTTTCAATGTGTGCCATCGCCCAAACCTAAAGTTTAGCTATGTGACTGCTAACGACAAAAGATTAACTCTTTTAGACCCAAGGTACCTACTTCAACCAATAGGAATTTAGTAGTTGATGGTTTAAGTTTTTTTTTTCATAATAATAGGAAGTTAAAAGTTGATTGTTTAAGTTTTTTCTTAGTTATTCAAATGTGATTTGAGTTGATAAAAATGTTTGAGAATAGGTGTTGATTACCATCTTAAGTTTATTTTTTGTTTTGTTATACTTACGACATTCAATTCTGAAAACAAGTAAGTTTTTATGGCAAAAACTTTTATTGTTTCAGTGAACTGTTGATAGTATAGCATTTATTAGTCTTAAGATTACCTCAGCGTTTAATAAAGAAGATCTTCTTCTGATTAGTGAGACTAGTTTTAAGATTGTTGTAAGATTTTTTCATTGTATTTTTTGTGTGCTCACATTTATGATTGGGTAGTTGACTGAAATCAAAATACAGATTTTAATCATTTATTTTTGAAACGAGAAATACAAATAAAATACTGATTGAATGGATAAAAAACAAAGAAGTTTTAAGCATTTTAAGTGTTGATGTAAAAGTAAAAGTGCTTATTTTCAGTTTTTTAGTCTTCTGTCCCATTCGCGCAAAACAAATGTTTGTAAGTATAGAGATCGCTTCAATCATTTTATTTATTAATAATTCTAGATTCAAAAATAAACGAAAAAATTCAATATCTTGATTTCACTACCTCATCATTGATTTTCAAAGCTACAACTAAAATAATATAAATACTGTTATGCCTTAAAACTAATTTTGTCAATTAGTAGGTATCAACAAACTTGTACTAAGTATTAGAAAGTTTAGAAAAAATATTTTTGGTAAATATAAAACATTATTTTTAGAAAATGTTTTTCCCTCAATACCTTGATTGGAATTCTAAGAAGTCAATTGGGTAAAAATATTGACTTTTTGTTTATTATTAGATTTGATCAAAAATAACAAAAAAAATATTTCTGATAAAACAGAGGTAAATGATATTGATCTGTGCAATATCATTTAGTAATGCCATAGTGCACTCTTGAATAAGTTAGGACGAGAATGGAATAATAGGTGATTCTCATTTATCAACAAATAGGACATCTTGTCTTTTGTTGCCTAGAACAAAATGGGAACTCGTCAAAATTAGGAACTAACTACAAATAATAATAATTGTAGACTTTCATAAACTTACATTTATTACAATTATCATTTTATTAAAGACATCTAAGTACCATTATTATTATAGCTATAAGCTGTTAGCTTTTGTAATTTCACATTATATTAGTTTATAAAATATTATAACTAAACAACAATTACTGTCTCAAATGGAAAACCAGCTTGGGACATCTGATCTGTCCTTATTGCGCTTTATGAAACTTTTGAAAGATTTTTTAGCTTCATCCAATGACTTCATATCATCATCTGTGTCTCCTTTTTTCTTTTGAAAAATATCAGGAAATTCAAACTTCATGGTCTTTGGCTGAAAAAAGAGTGTATATTTTTATAATTTTGAAAGTAATTTCATCCTACAAATATACATCCGAAACAACATATCCTACAAACTTAAATACAAATCAAAATTTTGAAATCTTGATTCATATTTCAATTTATAGGATTTATATCCTAAGTGTGTAAAACAATAATCAAAAAGATAATTAGTTATGTGGATCATATTATAATCTAAAATTTCACATAATTCCAATAAGGCTCACTTGTGGTATTATTAGCAAAATATAGATAAATGAAGACAAAGGAATCAAACCTCCGTATATTAAGTGCCGGCAAATGTTAGTTGAAGCCATCAGGTCTAAAATTTTAATTTTCATACTTAGAAAAAAAGTATGAAAATTAAAATCTTTATTACTTAAGCCTAATGTACAGGCTTTTATGTAAAGTCAAAACTCAACCACAAAGTTTGGAAAGTAGGTTTGCACCGAGAACTGGCTAAAAACTAGGTAAGTACTTGCTTTTTTCAAAATGCCCTTATAAAAATAATAAAATGTTATTTATTTTCAAATTATGAAAATAAATAGCATGTTTTGTGATATCTCATGAGCAGATGGAAGTATATATCTACTTCATTTTAAGAAAATATTATGATTGTTCATCAAGATGAAATTTACTTTTTAAACTTACCAAAGTCACATAGGCAAACTTAATATCATCATCTTTAACAATGTAGCCTTTGCCAATATCCTTTCGAAATTTACCCGTTGCTATTCTAGTTTTGACATCAACTACAGGAACATCATAAATCTTCTCAAGGTAGTTTTTAATATCATGTTTAGTCATTTCCATTGAACAGTGGAACTCTACTATGTTTGGCTGTTGATTGGCAGAAGGGCGAACCAGTTTCATCCAAAAATTGGGTAAAAACACTCTTAACTGAGGGTTCCCTCGCTGATAAATAGGGTACCTGAAATTGTACAAGCCAAAGTCGGAGTGGAATGCTTCTAAGTTTTAGTTTTTCCAAAAGTTTCTCATTTTATATATCAAGTCTAAGAATAGCCTGCAGAGCTTACCAGCGAGTTGACATTTTTATAAAATTTTCCAAAGGTTTACTATCTCAAATCAACATTAGCGTTAGTCTTTTATTTTAATAAAACGTTGTGCCAGAATGTATTTTTTTGTAATTGAATACATATGTACTTCAATATACTTTAAAAATACTCAGAGCCCAGAGCACAGGCCCAGAGGCAAGAATAAAAAACCTCCCGGCTCCCGTGACCCGTCATCAAACTCTATGCCATTTGGCATTTCAAGGAATTCCATCATCCATGTCCATATAAAATGTACCTACTCTGTGTCTATGCCCGTCATCATCAGTTTAATAGCCACAGATTTACTATATTGTTTATCATTCACAGACCTATCCTATGTAGTAGGTCTGTGTCTAAGTCTGTGATTTCATTTGTGGTCTGTGATTACTTGGCTGTCATTAATGACCACAGAAGAAGTAATATGGTATGTAACATTATGGTAATATTTTATTCCATTTTTATTCATTCTCTTCAAATCACTACTAGAGAAAGGCACAGATTACATTTAATAAAATTGATTAGGGTATCTCCATAGTTTTATTATCTCTGTGTAGCGACAATATGATAATTATTGGTAGGTATAATGGAAACTACGACTGGCAATAAACAGCAGTGTGACCATTTGTGGTAGATTACTGTCAATTCAGCAGATTTATAACTTTTTATTATTTACTATTGTCAATTATTTTAATGATATAAAAAGGTGGCGGAATTTAGACCTATTTATAATTTAATTTTAATAACACAAAAAAAATTGGTTGTCTGTAAAGTCGGTTTACGGACGATAGATTTACGTGATAACGTCATTATCGTGCCTCTCTATCGCTTGTTGCGCGCTCTCGCTTGTACGCATAGGCTCAGGTGGAACGTTACGCGTAATGTTAGTATTTTTCATGTGCGTTGCTGGTGTTCATCAATTTACTAAACATTATCACGTCAAAAAACATTCTCAAAACTTATTCAAGTTTATAATTGCTAAAAATAATATATCCCAACAGCTGTTGGAGTCTTTCCCGCAGCTAAACTGTTACTATCCAAATATCGTCATTGTACACAAAATCAGAATTCAGGGGCATATAAAAATCGTTAATAGCACTATAAAGAAGTGTTGAAAATTTAGAATAATAATTACCACTTGACCCCATGACACCGCTTCATCAATAGACATTATCAACAGTAGAATAGATTAATTCGTTTGAATCAATGACTAATAAATCTATGGATCCTGGGTGTAATACAAAATTAACTAAAAAAGTGTCCCGAGAAAACCTATATAACCGAGCGTACATGTGTATTTTAATAAACAAACTAAAACATTGTCATTTTTGTCTTAAACCATTATTAACCAGCCTAATTTTGCTTGCAACAAGCTATAGTCGGTCGAAGCTACGTAAGCTTCGTAGCTTCGTTAGTCTCTAATTTTTCACCCTACGCAGCTTCAAGCAGAAACCGGACAAGCATAAATGGAGTGGAATAGCATTTATTTTTTTGCCATCGTTATTATCTTAATAATACCTACTAGCAGCTGGGCCCATAACCTGTTACTTTCACTCCGAGAAAAGGAATCGATTATTTTGAAGTTAATATATGTGGCTGTGTGCACGAGGCCCGACATAGCACATGTAGTGAATAGCCTGAGTCAGTTCAACGTGAGTCAACAACGTGGTTAAACAGTCATTGGATGGCAGTGAAGAGAATTCTCCGATATCTGAAAGGAACCAAATCGCTCAAACTTAAGTACTCAAGAGAAGCAGTGCAAGGAGAATTGATTGTGGGATATTCAGATGCTGACCATGCTGGTGACCGAGATCGCAGATCATACTCTGGATCAGTTTTCTTGTGTCAAGGAGGAGCTATATGTTGGAACAGTCAGAAGCAGAAAACAATTGCACTTTCTACTGCGGAGGCAGAATATGTGTCATTGTCGGAGGCTGCAAAAGAGGCTGTATTTCTGCAACGGTTCATAGCAGAACTAACACAGAAAACCTGTGATGCGATAACTGTTCACACAGATAGTCAGTCGGCTATGGCTATCGCAAAACATCCTGTTCACCATCAGCGTACTAAACACGTAGATGTACGGTATCAATTTGTTCGAGAAGCAATAGAGAATGGTGAGATTGTTTTAGAGTATATTGAAACTTCGCGTATGGTTGCAGATATACTTACGAAGACATTATTGAGAGGTAAATTTGAGTGGTGTGTGAAAGGTATGGGTTTAAGTGCATGAATCTAGTGACTGAGAGCTTATGAATAAGGAGGAGTATTGGAGTAAATACTATTTTGATCGTATTATATTCATAAACTCTAGTCTTATGTATTTAAATTGAGAACTTGTCAATAGGAGAAACAATATCTTGTTACTATGGTGTCCGCTATTCAATAAACATTGAGTAAAACCGTATCAACTTATTTTCCTTTAAATCAAAAGATTCACTGCATTAATGATGGTATTTAGACTACAAACCAGCTAAAACTACCATCTAGTAACAGGTTATGGATAAGGAGGAGTATTGGAGTAAATACTATTTTGATTGTGTTATATTCATAAACTCTAGTCTTATGTATTTAAATTGAGAACTTGTCAATAGGAGAAACAATATCTTGTTACTATGGTGTCCGCTATTCAATAAACATTGAGTAAAACCGTATCAACTTATTTTCCTTTAAATCAAAAGATTCACTGCATTAATGATGGTATTTAGACTACAAACCAGCTAAAACTACCATCTAGTAACAATTATTAATACCATATGGGCTAAATCGGTAAGCTTCACAAAAATTATTTTGACGTGATAACGTTTAATAAATTGATGAACACCAGCAACGCACATGAAAAATAGTAACGTTCCGCGTAACGTTCCACCTGAGCCTGTGCGTGCAAGCGAGAGCGCGCAACAAGCGATAGAGAGGCACGATAAAACAAACGATAGAGAGGCCAATTATGACGTTATCACGTAAATCTATCGTCCGTAAATCGACTTTACAGACAACCAATTTTTTTAGAGCATTTGGCAGATTTGTAGGTAGCGCTAGGCAGATTCTCTATATTCTCAAAATGGTAACACACGTAAATCAGTCATAAAAATGGCGGTGGCCTTGTCACCCGATCAGGAGTTGGTAAGCGCAATTTATTTAAAATATGAATATTATAAGTGTATTTTTAATGTCTTGCCCTTCATATAATAAAGAATAATCACACCATAAGTGTTATTATCATTGAATACTTTTTAAACTAGGAATTTAATAACTTACTTTGATCGTTGAACATGTCATCAACTCATCACTGTTTGTTTTGGTTTCGTGCGAAGCTTTTCCCCATTTAAAAATGTTAAGTTATCCTAATTCAAATTCCAAAAACATTATGATGATATTATTTTTAATAGTTAGTAGTATGTTTTGAAGAATTAAGGTTTAGAGATTGATATAGTACAAAATCAGAATAGGTGCAGAATCTGATTAACACGTTAAAGAGGTTGAATAGAAGTTTTGGTTTGGCCTAGCTATAGCCGCCGCCACAGCTCTACAAAACTAAACCGAAATACGTCGATAACATTAATTCCATTTTTTTTATAACTTTGTAAAATATTCCTAGAATTTCTACAAAAATAATTCATCTACAAGAAGTTATTGAGAATACCACAGAAGTAGAATGTGATACCTACTTTAAAAATTAAAGATATTTAAATTGTAAGACATCATAATATTATGCTACCTACCTATGTTAAATTTCTTACTCATTATGTTTATTATTTCTTTTTTAATACACCTACTTCCACAGTGTTATGTCCTATGGGGTTTTATTGTGGGGCAAAGCTACTGATATGCAAACCACATTTGTAATGCAAAACAGAGCAATAGATCCATATAACAGATACAAAATGAAGATCCATATAATGATGAAAAAACTTCATAGATGTTGTAACGTTACCACATTAAGCTCTATATATATAATATACACCCTAGTGCAACTCTTACAGGCCAGCATATACCACTGGCCTGCGAGAGTTGAACTAGGATGTAACATGACATTATATACGTGTGACTCTTAACATGCTAAACAAATTCTACCCATTGATTGGAATAATCTGTTGTTTATGCTTTTTCAAACCAATCAGGTTTTGGTACTATTCTCAGACTCAATTTTATGTAGTTAAAAGATGTTACAAATTGTCATTTACGAAATAAAATACCTCAAAATAAAAGTAATTACATAAAGTATTTCACTGAATAATGTTATTTTGCCTAAAAATTCACATTATTTTAAGTTAATTAGGTGCAATATATGAGATTTATTGGAAATTAGTAAAGTACAAGATATCTTTGTTTCACATGAAACATCATTTTACTGCATCTAATTAAAAGTCAAAGTATAGGTAGGCACTACGCAGGCAAGAACAATCTGATTCGGTTCTCTGCCACTCTGTGATGAGTGTATGTAGAGTTACTTAGCTAGTCAGACCAGAAGATTTTGGTAAAAAGGCCGGATATCCTACATTATTGAGGATTTTGTGTCTCAGTATTAATAGGACAAAAAGTTATACGTTAAATACAATTTTTTTTAATTATTAAAAAACTTAAATCTTGTTCAGTCACACTCAGTTGATTGATTGTTTGCAAAATGTAAAAAGTCCGACTTTATCCGGACATCGCTTGCTGTATGGATATCGCTGCGTCAAAAAGTTTTTTAATTATTGATACTATTGCGCTTGACGACAATCGTGTCTGATTGACAGAAATGATGAGGCCTAAGATGGAGCTCGCTTGCCTAGAAAATGCCTATTCACTCTTCTCTTGAAGGTACCCAGATACTTGGCTGGGAACACAGAAGCTGGAAGGTTGTTCCACACCTAAGCAGTGTGTATCAGTACAGTACAGTAAACATACAGAAGTGCACAGCATTTTGCACTTATGAGATGAAGTTGTAACGATGTGAGAACGGAAGCCATCGCAAATCGGAATAAATCAGTTGCGTTACGAGGGCGCGGCGTTCAATGGCGCCGACTTGTCGAGTGCACTCAGAACACTTGGTTTTATGCAATTGATTTATTACTAATTTGATTTTATGAGCGTTTTCCTGATATCAGATTAGATAGCGATATCAGAGCTTCTTCACAATAATTCACGTTAAAAATCGTGGCAAATCCCGGCAGATTGTCTTACAATCAATTCAGTCGTCAGCTTACAATCAATTGCCGCCTTTGTGTTACGTTACGGACCAATGATGAAATACGTAATAATAGATTTTTTTTAAAGAACCGGGAGAACCAGGTACTTAGTCATCATTCAGGACCGGTTCTATAAAGACCTCAAAAAACCCGGGTTTTTCAGAACCGGGGAAAACCGGGTGCACGCCCTAATTAAAACTATCTCGATTTCGTTTTAGATCTGAATGTTACGACTTAGAAAGCCTTTACAGCAAATCAGCTCACAAACAGTTCTCCTCTTTGTGGTAGCAGTTATGTGGTTAATTAATTATTTATTTATTTATTATTTGACTACTGCAATAGTCTAACTCATAAAAATACGTGTTACATCTTCTTAATATATATATAAATCACGTGTCACGTTGTTTGTCCGCGATGGACTCCTAAACTACTGAACCGATTTAGTTCAAACTTCGTGAATATCTGTCATTTGGTCCAACTTAAAAGATAGAATAGTTTTTATCCCACGTGGACGAAGTCGCGGGCATCAGCTAGTATTTAATTAAAGATTCACAGGGTTCCTGTCTCCTATTGAGGTGTAAATATAAGTGAATGTCCATCAGATAAATATGTAATAAAATCTGGCTATTGGTTATAAATATTACGGTTTTAAATAAGAGGAAATTAGTTTCCTCTATTGTATTATGCAGCGTATCCGGGGACGCTCCGATCCGACACAAACAGTACAACTATTTCCTTCCTAACTTCGCGTGTTCTTGTTTAGAGCAAACATTATTTTTATTTTATTGCGTATAAAAAGATCAATAAATACATGTTAATAGATTGTTACTAGATTAAAAACCTTCCTAACCTAATATATACATATACATAATAATGATTACTTAATTTGGTTCCCCCGTGATCTTTCTACCATAGAACGGCAAGGGATCGTAAAGGCTTCCACCCATACATAGTCGACGTACCAAAGACGCGTACGAAGCGATTTGATTCCTCGTTCCTATTATATAGTATAAAAAATGATCGTGCATAGTATATTTCACGAATGATTTCCTAAAATCCTAGGAGGATAGTCTATCTTCCCTAACATAAAAAAATCTCGTTCCAATTTTTGTTACACAAACTCTTCCAAAACGGCTCGACACTTTCCTATGAAATTTTCTGTGTATGTTCGGTAGGTCTGAGAGTAGGTCGTTTCGTAGGACTATTATTTATATCCCTAATGGCAAAACAACGTTTGCCGGGCCAGATAGTGAGAATATATGTATAATAAAATAAAATAATCTTATAGTCTATGAAATTATATTATTGTGATGTCTACTACTGCTTTGAAATAAAATTTGCACAAACTATGAAATTGATGTCATGGAATTAAAATTCAGAAATTAGTTTTACACCTACTGATACAAATGACAATGTGTTCTTGCAAGCGTGTCAGGCAGAACGGGTCCCAGACCCAGACTCGTTTTTCACACCGCTTGGCGCATATTGTCTCGCCCTGTAACTAGTCAGAGTATCAATTACTCCAGCGAGTGCATAAATCTTTAGGTATTATGAAGCGCTTATTCTATATTGGATTTTTTGTTGTTATTGACATGGTATTATGAATACTGAGTTAGGTGTTAAGGGGATTTATTGAATTTATTTTTGTCTTTCTCACTCTCACGGAGATTTGGTAAGTGCGACATGCAGCGTCGCGGAAGAATATAGCAGAAAAACGACGTTTTACTTAATTACTCAAAAACTAAGCCAGTTATCAAAAATCTGTTCTAAGCGTTTTAGGATATTATTATTACCGATACATTAAAACAAAAATTACAATTACATTCATTGTAGTTTCCGATAAAACATAGAAAAACTGAGATTTTGAAGCAACTTTTGGGAGAACTTTCTATCGAGAAAATTTTATCCAATCGTATTTCTGCTTCTAAGCGATTTTAGATTAAAGACCCAAAATACATGACGTGTAAATTTGAAAGTAATTGTCTTTATAGTTTTTGCATAAAACTTCATTCAAAATCACCTAAATACGGCTTGTAGGCCGTTAAAAAGAGACAACTGGCCAGTTCTGAGGCTCGTTGAGTCCCAACGTCCAGGTGGTTTCTAATCAAAGCTAAATCTCGACTGCCGCGCCTCCTGTTAAGATTAGTGACGCGTCAAAAGTATTAGAGCATGAGTAACATCCGGAATAAGCATACTCATTATACTAGCAGTCAGCTGACATTTCGTACACATGGGGATTTATTGAATTTATTTTTGTCTTTCTCACTCTTACGGAGATTTGGTAGATGCGACATGCAGTGTTGCGGAAGAATTGCTAACTGTAAGCATGTGCATGAAGCAATTGAAATAAATAAAGAAAGAAAGAATAAAGAATTTATCAGAAAAAACGACCTTTTACCTAATTACTCAAAAACTAAGCTAGTTATCAAAAATCTGTTTCTTAGCGTTTTTGGATATTATTATTATTACCAACACTTTAAAACAAAAATTACAATTACATCCAATGTAGTGTCGTGTCCGATAAAAACCTCGAAAAACTAAGATTTTGGAGCAACTTTTGGGAGAACTTTCTATCGAGAAAATTTTATTCAATCGTGTTTCTGCTTCTTAGCGATTTTAGATTAAAGACCCAAAATACATGACGTGTAAATTTGAAAGTGAATTTATAGTTTTTGCATAAAACTTCATTTAAAAATCGCTTAAATACGGCTTCTACACCGTTATTGAAACTAGCATGCTTTCTGCTATATTTACATACTAGCGACCCGCCCCGGCTTCGCACGGGTGCAATGCTGATACTAAATTAAATACACTACAGCTATGACATTCTCGTAACGTTTTTACACACTCAGTGATGTGATACAAGAAAAAGAAAAAAATATTTACACTGAAAAATGAACTTTACAGTTATTTGTTTAGAGTGTAAAATTGAATGTATTTCATCAAAGGAAATACAGTGCTCAACTTTGGCGCGCTTAAGTAATTTCAATCACGGAGACTCGACCAATATGGCGTTTTGAACTACATTCAATTTTACGCTCTATGCCAATTGTATTAAAATTAATTTTCAGTGTTTGCAAAAAATGTTTTGAATTCAATATCGTCTGCTTATATACGTAAATACCATCACCTTTTTAAACATATCACATCGCAAAATGTAGCCGACACGTAACGTGAATAGCCCCCCAGAAAAACTATGAACGTTGTATATAAAAACATAGCGGCCCGCTCCGACTTTGCACGGGCATAAAATATATATGCCTATGTCACTCAATGAAAACATGATTAAAATCGATCCAGTATTTTTGATTCATTCATTACTGCCCTTGGCCTGCACGCATTAAATTTGGAGTAAAACAATTCCTCTTTCCCTATACTTACTATGAAGATTTCCTGCTATCTTTGGAATATCTAAATTCATACAATTTTTATTACATTACACATTTTTACTTATTTACTTTTTACATTTTTACCTCGGTATTTATTTTATTTTTACAACGATTAATATATTACAGGATGTCTTTATACACAACGTTCACAGCTTTCTTGTCATTAGACAATACAAACATGTTTTCTCTTGAGGTTATACTTAGGCATGCCTTCCCGCACTGCCCCGTCCGACCGGTACCGCCCGCCGCAAACGCAAATTTTAAATTTGTAATATCTCTGAAAATATTTGTTTAATTTACATGCTGTAAGGAACCATATTGATCTATATTAATTGCACACTGTATTTAAGGTACTTAATTCGATAAGGATTAATGCCGTATTGCTTAAAATAGCTTCGTAAATAAGCCATTTTTTCACGTAAAAAGTAAACAATAAAAATGGTTAATGTGGGTTATCCCTAAAATATAAACATATACCATCGCGGACTTTTTTGTAGACCTTCTTATGGTGTACAATACTGTAGAACATTAATTTGATCTAACTCGTAGGGTTTAGGCAGCGTTTTTGCTAAATTGCTAAATAAGCCCAAAAAAATAGGTTAATTTACGACATCACGTTAGAAACCTCTAAAATTAGCAATGTTGCCTTAGTATGTGATGCATGTATTATACATATAAACCTTCCTCTTGAATCACTATCTATTGGAAAAAACCGCATCAAAATCCGTTGCGTAGTTTTAAAGATTTAAGCGCACATATGGATATAGGGACAGAAAAGGCGACTTTGTTTTATACTATGTAGTGAAGTAAACAATAAAAATGGTTAATGTGGGTTATCCCTAAAATATAAACATATACCATCGCGGACTTTTTTGTAGACCTTTTTATGGTGTACAATACTGTAGAACATTAATTTGATCTAACTCGTAGGGTTTAGGCAGCGTTTTTGCTAAATTGCTAAATAAGCCCAAAAAAATAGGTTAATTTACGACATCACGTTAGAAACCTCTAAAATTAGCAATGTTGCCTTAGTATGTGATGCATGTATTATACATATAAACCTTCCTCTTGAATCACTATCTATTGGAAAAAACCGCATCAAAATCCGTTGCGTAGTTTTAAAGATTTAAGCGCACATAGGGATATAGGGACAGAAAAGGCGACTTTGTTTTATACTATGTAGTGAAGTAAACAATAAAAATGGTTAATGTAGGTTATCCCTAAAATATAAACATATACCATCGCGGACTTTTTTGTAGACCTTTTTATGGTGTACAATACTGTAGAACATTAATTTGATCTAACTCGTAGGGTTTAGGCAGCGTTTTTGCTAAATTGCTAAATAAGCCCAAAAAAATAGGTTAATTTACGACATCACGTTAGAAACCTCTAAAATTAGCAATGTTGCCTTAGTATGTGATGCATGTATTATACATATAAACCTTCCTCTTGAATCACTCTATCTATTGGAAAAAACCGCATCAAAATCCGTTGCGTAGTTTTAAAGATTTAAGCGCACATAGGGATATAGGGACAGAAAAGGCGACTTTGTTTTATACTATGTAGTGATAGTGATAGTGATGATAGTGATACACGTATCTGTAACTCTGTCGGTTTCTCTGCTTCTTCAACGGTTCTAAATACCTCATTTGACTCCTGATACGAGGAGTATAGTTCTTTCTATCGATCGCTGAGGGCTTTTGTCCTCGTAAACATTTCCGAGGTAGAGAACTCTAATTAGGATAATATTAATTGTAAACCCACTTTAGTCTGATTCCACGTTTCACGATGAATTGCCATCGATTGTAGTACACACTTACCTGCCATTTGCCAATCCTCGTTTCTAGTGAAATTGTTATTGTTTTCCAACCGCCTCCCATTGTTACGTCATACGAGTATTTAGCTTCTACCTATCATATATTGTTGCGTAGGTATTATAGGATGTTTCTTAGAAATTTCTTGTTTATTTTTAATGAATCTTGTTATTTTATGAAGTAAGTTGCAAATCAATTACTGCTTTGTTGAATAAACTTATTTGAAGTAGTAAATTAGTATTGTTGTCCAAAGTTTTTATAAAAATTGTGTAAAATCATTTCCAGAAGCAAAAAACTATTGCCAAAAGCCTACGATGTACCTATAATAAATTAGCTATAATATTTCCGAAAAAGTAAATAAAATGAGAATTTTCGCGGCCAAATGATGCATCAGAGAATAGACGTAACTCGAAGTGTTTCATAGTTAGGAGCGCCACTTATGTTCGTCTATGTCAAAAAAAATACAAATTGTTCACTTATTTTGACATAATATTTTCATTCCTTTCTATAGCTTTCCCGCTGTTTTAAGTAAACTACCCACATATGCTCTATATTTAGAAAATTTTATTGATTCACCGCCGAGTGAAAACGATTCCGACTTGGTAATTTCCGATTTGCGTCATATAAGCGATAAAACTTATTCAGTATTCGAATTAACAATTCAGTTTGATCCCCCGAGAGCACCTACGCTATCGTCGTTCGAAGACGTCCTCCTACGCAAGTGTTGACGAGGCGACGCGAGGGCGTGGTTGTACCTACTGAGCACTGACATGCCTCCAGTGATATTAATTCCTTGTAGCGAAACTCACTTTGATAACGTACGAAAGCGTGTGTTTATATAGCAACTGAATAACCTTTTTTTCTTCTGTTATACTTTAAGTTGACAATATTAATCCCATTATTATGGATTTTGTGGTCTTATACTGTTTTGTAGTTCTGAATAAACAAACGGTCTCATAAGCGGAAACACTGATTTATTATTTGTCCTTCTCACTCTAACTAATACGTTGGTAGGTGCGACATAGAATATAACAGAAAACGGTTAACCTTATTACTAAAAACTAAGCCAACTATCAAAAAATCCGTTTTTGGATATTATTATCGACACATTAAAACAAAAATTACAATTACATACATCCATTGTAGTTCCGATACTAATTAGACAAATGTAGATTGTGGAGCAATTTCTGGGAGAAATCGTGTTTCTGCTTCTACAAACACTCGGTACATATTTTTTGTCACTCTACAATCTGCATAAAATTAAAACATAGAGTAACTGTGTTGGATTTTTCATATAGACGCCACCGCCAATTCACTTAACACGTATAGAACTTCTAGAGTCTTGAGAGCCCAAAAGAAAGAATATTTATTGGCTTAAACGGTGAACCAGTTATTGAACCCAGGACCAACGTGAACCGCAATCGAACATGCTTATACAACCATTTACCAGCCGCAAACTATATCAACGACGTTTATCATATTGGTGCGATTGGTCGTTGCACTTGGTTGCACCTCACTTTTCGCCCATGAGGCCATGGCATTAACTGATAGCTACAGTACTTGTGGTCGCGACTCGCGAGTATTCGAGCGTGCGTCTCGCACGTGCAGTCGTATTGTAAACTAAAACTAAACACCGAATAAAATTCGACTCTGACTTTGAACTAAAAACTAAGATCCGTTGATACTTTTGCCACTCTTCTTCCTCTTTCAGTTTCGGTTTGTGCTTGTAGTTTGTGAAAAAGGACGTGTTATCAGAACATAGGTCAAGGATCGCTAATATTGCATGTAATCTATAAAATTCTCGTGTCAAAGTGTTCGTAACAAAATTAATCCGAAACGGCTTGACCGATTTTCATAAAGAAAATTGTGTAGATTCAATAGGTCTGAGAATAGGATGATGAATGAAATAAAACGGTGACTATTTTTCATTCATGCCCCTAAATGAGAAATAATTTAACGTTTGCGGGGTCAGCTAGTGTGTAATATTTTGAATTTTTGCGTTTTATGATAATTAGCTCTTTCTCATTTTATTTTAAAAGAAGATGTAGGTGTAATAGATGAGCAATAGTTTGCTATATAAACGAATGATAATGTTAGTTCTTGTGCCAAAAGAATAAGAAATCAGTGGGTGGTTAAGTGAACACATTCTACAACGTGTATTTCTTGTAACATATTCCTATAGGTAACATTTTGACTGATAAACACATTTAAGAAACGGTTTAGTAATTATTAATTTAATCACAATTTAATTTAGTGTTTTATTTAATGTAAGTAATTCGCAGTGTCATAATTTGTCATAAATGTATCCATATAATGTATTTTTCCTCTATTGATAAATTATATAAATAACAAAAGTAGCAGGACATTGCTATAATCCGCTACATGAAAAGAATCTAAATGGTTCAATCTCTCAATATACAGGAACACCGCCTACAATCAAACACCACACACAATTCTTCCAACAATTTCTTCGACGCACGCTTCGTCCCTACACCGCCACATCCTCAGGAGATGTTTCACAATGCGTAATCGTAGAGATCGTAGAGTTGCTCTATACAGATTATTTTCTAGTAGCTGATTATAGCAAAACTTCCAGTTTGGGTTCCAGTGGTTTTGGCAGGTAGACGGTACCAGAGGTGTGTAAAATACCGGTCTACTAAATAATAAAGTGTGTTTTTTTATACTATATAGGCCAGCGCTTGACTGTGATCACACCTGATATCACGCAAAGTGATACAGTCTAATGTGGAACGCGCTTGCCTAAAAGATGCCTATTCACTCTTCATTTGAAGGCACCCGGGTTTTAAGTGGCAGGAATGACGCTGCCTGGGAGGGTATTCCAGGTGTGCGCTGACAAAATCTTACATTAAACAACTAGCTGATCCAGCAAACGATTTGCCATAATATGAGGACCGAATGGCGAAGCGGTAAACAAACTTGTCGTTATTTATGTTGCTCATCACCTCTTTTATGTTTCCCTAGTACTTTTTATCCTGTCAAAATGTTCAGCCACAGGAACAGTTTGTGTGGGAAAATTTAACCGTCGTATTCTTAAATTTTCTAACTTTCCACGCAATATTCTCAATTTTTTCTTTCATAAGAACCTTCTGGCAATAACAAACACAACAATAAAGAATTAGTGAATCGGTCCAGCCTTTCACGCGGGGTGGAGTGACCAAGGGAAATAGTGATTCATTTTTATATGTATGAACGAAGGTATACACAGACTTTCGTTTATACATATAAAAATGCTCGGGCTCTTAGTCCATTTATCCGCTAAGTTGGTATCCCTCGCCTGTGCGGCACTAATACGGTCACCGCACAGGATACACATCCCGGAAGAATTAGCCCCTCCCTTCTAATGTATTTGCGTCCATACGCCGCATGCCACTCTAAGGCCGCCTTTACATTACACTCCATGAGATTTTATCGTAAGAATTCTGCAATAAACTACTGTTTTCAACCGACTTCAAAAAGGAGGAGGTCCTTAATTCGACTGTGTTTTTTAAGTCTGTTACCGAACTTTCGACTGGACCAATTTTGATGATTCATTTTTATTTGAAAGCTGGTCTGGCTGTGGTCCCAATTCAGTCCAGCTCCGACAATGGCAAAAAAAAAAAATATCCATGAAAAGTCTAATATTTGCATTAATTATTGCGCAACAAGTGGGCGAATATAATATCACGCTAACCGATTTCGATGATTCTTTTTCTGTTGGAAAGAAATGTACTTCAGAAGTTTGATGACGTTAAAGTCCGTGTTTTTTGTTGTTTATTAATTATCGCGTATCGCGGTTCAACGTGTAGGCCGGTCACTTTTTTTAAGCAGTCATCGCTGCCTATGGACTTTTGCAGCACCATAAGAAATGCTATGCGTTGCTAGCTCTTAAAGATTATTTATCCGCTCCTTGAATAACCCCATTTTTTAAAGTTCGTTTCGCTCTTTAAATCACCAGATGTCGATGAAAGAATTCTTGGAATACCTAATTTTAATATTACAGTTCTTGATTTAGAAAAGGTTTGCAAAGACTATAAAACTCTTACCAAGAAGTAGTCTGATTGGGTCAAATAACGACCTTTTCTGCGAATCCCAATGTAATTTGTCTCGGTAGAGGAAAACCTTTTACAACATGTTCTTAGAAGAATTTCTCAAACGTGATTCATCGCAAATTAAGTTGTGCTGTTAACACAGCCGTTATTTTTTGTACACCGCTTAAGATATCTGATATTATAACTGACTACGTAAACGTAATTACTTCTATCACTTTAACTTGGTGAAAATAGAATTTTCTTGGAAATTTTTCCACCAACCCGAGCGGTGTTAGAAACTTTATCTAATAAAAGTAACTGCACTGCGCCATTAGTTTGACGTAATTGCGTTAGAGGATTTAAACAGTTACCGTTATCCTTGTCCTACCTTCTATCGGTAGATGCGTAAGGCCGTTTGTCCACTGCTTGTCACCGGCATATCACTGAGAACGAGATTTTTCTGGCTGCGATCAATATGAAGTGACGGGCGCGTGGAGGACAGTGGACCCGCGGCCCAAACACGGGTTCTCGTTATCGTCCCGGTGACGGTTGCGGTGGACAAATGCCTTGAGGAACAGTCGTCCGATTTCGTACTACTACCAGTAGGAGAACCAATTAAGGTTCTGCTATTCGAAAGAACATAAGAAAACGATGTTTTTTTTTTTTTATTGAAAATGTTACAATAAAACTTATCGCTCACTTGTCTGCACAGAAATAGGAATTGTCTGTGTGGAATGGTGCCAAGAATACTGGCTGCATTTCCGCGCTGAACAGCTAGTCTGATTCGTTGCGCAAAAATGTCACCAGATCAGGCTATTAACCGCGGGGAAAATTCTCGGCGGGATTTTTGCCAATGCAACAGGCAATGTCTCCACGGCAAACGGGACAAGTATGTAACTCTGTAATAAAGAGGCATACTTGCGACGCTTACCGTTTTCAGCAGTTTCCACTGCGGCTCCCGGCTTTGATTCTGTCTCCCTGCAGATAAGAATCGAGGCCAATGTGACATCGCAAATTGCGTCCCACATCAGCGCCCGACTTCATTCCCAGGGAACCAGTGTTAATCCATCAGGTCTCTTGCCATCATCATGACTAATTCCTGCTGGCTCCAATACGGCAGCAATATCAATGGCGGCAAGAGCCCTTTTTATAACACCATGTTTGTTTTGTTTATTTTTATTCGATCTTGTTGTTATTTACACGAGAGATACGAGGAAATCCCATAAAACGAGTATGCGCAGTTATTTCATTCTAATTTAATTTACTGTAAACAAAGATTTTATCTACTCAGTTACGCGAGATTTCTTGATCTAATCGCAAATGGCTACAGGGCAGCTATTGCCTTATTTTTATTTGCGTACGATACTCCGAAAAAGTTCCTATATATTTGTATATAATTCTGTATTTAACACTACTCACCTTGACTATGTTCTGATACTGTGAAAGTTTGACGAAATGGTGAAATTTACGCCCGATACTTAGAAATACAAGTAATGAAGCCAGTGTCGTATGTTAAAACACTTATTACAAATGTCTAATGATGATCATTCACTAATACATCGGTATTCGTTATGAACTCGACGGATCGCAAAAAAGAGTTTATGCGTCGTTGGTTCATCTTTTTACAGGTATGCATTAAACTTGTTTATGCATCTATGAAGGCTTTTTAGAACATCGTAGAGACGAGAGCTAACCATTATCTTCTCAAAGGTGTAGTCTTTTCGTGGCCAGTGTGCTAGGATTTAGTGGATCGTAATTTCGCAATTAAAAATACCTACATGTGATTTAATCCAGATATAGTTAAAAACTCGATGCTTGTCTAATATATCTAATATCTAATAGGAGCTTTAGTTATTTACCCAGATACCGGTTTTGTTTTAGCTAACAGTATAGAAATTAAAACGGTATTTTCGTTTCGGAATTAAGGATCCGACAATATTATAGTAGACTCTATTTTTACCCACGACGGAACGGAGTACGGGTATATGAGTTTAGGGTGAGAGACCGTTTGTACATTACTCTATTAAAAAGATTTTATGTTTGTTTGTATGTTAAATTGTTCACAAAAACCAACAATGCAAAAATATTTTTGTTTGTTTGTTTGTTTGTTTGTTTGTGCACATCAATGTTCCCATTTATTTCAAAAACGGCTTGACCGATTTAGATGCGGTTTTCTGTATAATGTTTGGTGTTTAGCGGCAATGGTTCTTAGATAGTTGTTACGAACATCGATCACCAGGGGGCGCCATAAAATACATTTATATTGCAAACGAATGTTCCCATTTATTTCAAAAATGGCTTGACCGATTTAGATGCAGTTTTCTGTATAATGTTTGGTATTCTTTGGCGATGGTTCTTAGATAGTTGTTACGAACATCGATCACCAGGGGGCGCCATAAAAAACATTTACAGTGCAAACGAATGTTCTCAATTATTACAAAGACGACTGAACCGATTTGGATACAGTTTTGTATAAAATATTAGTGAGTCATTGGCAATGGTTCCTAGATAATTGTTCTTGTGATTGAACAGCAGGGGGCGCCACAATAAACGTCTCTTTATGACTTGGAAGGGATGATGCCTTCAAACGCTGCTAGAGGAGCTAATGGCTAGTTTGAAGATTAATTTTCATTTTTTAATAATAATATAATTTAAATTACATTATTATATTAATCGAAAAACTATAAAACAAGTGGAAAATTAAAAAAATTTAAAACACCCACGACTTTTGCAGACTTGTAATTGAAAAAGGATTAAATAATTTTTTTGAAACTCCCCGACTAAAGGAAAGTAAGAACTAAGAACCTATCAGTATAATTACAAATCCAAGAAAATCCGTCGGAGCTGCCATTGCTATTTTCGTTTCCAATATCAATTAATGTAATTAGTAAGTATTGATAGACTGCCGATATATGAGAAGTATCAAGAAATTGAATTAGTCATCAACTGGTAAACAGCACCATCAACACCGTCATAGGCAAAACACAGCAGCTCCGGCGGATTTTCTTGGATTTGTAATTATACTGATAGGTTCTTAGTTCTTACTTTCCTTTAGTCGGGGAGTTTCAAAAAAATTATTTAATCCTTTTTCAATTACAAGTCTGCAAAAGTCGTGGGTGTTTTAAAATTTTTTAATTTTCCACTTGTTGCTTTCAACTAAAGAAACAGAAATTCGAGACATCAATCGATCTTTAAGAATGAACCACTGTTTATCAAAAGTATTGGATGATTTAGATGGATGAAGATAAATTGTTATTGAGGTCGAGTTAAATGTTGTCAAATCGGTTGAAATCCGTCACCGGGCGAACTCAAATTACCTACGCTTGAATGCTAGATTAAGCGTAATTTGAGTTGGTTGGTGGATAAATCTTTTCGGTCCTAAGCAATATTTTTTGCCGTGAATTTTTCCTTGTGAATATCCTATATGCTCTACACTTTACAGTATAATAATAATACCTCTACATATGTGCATGAGTGATGGAAGATGATAGTATATCTGCGTGGTAGAAGAAGGAATATAGCACTGCAACGTCCCAAAAAATACAAAGTTGCAGGCATTTTAGTTGCCTCTCCCTTTCTACAGACTAGGGCATGACTACACTTTGACCTCATAGTTTAATACCGCTGGCTCTGTATAATGAAAGAAGAAATAATAAAATGCTTATCATAATTTTATCATTTGATCGATTTAATATTTTCAACCTAGGTACTTCAAAAAGGAGGAGGTTCTCAGTTCGACTGTATGTTTTTTTATGTTTGTCACCTCATAACTTTTGACTGGGTGAATCGATTTTGATGATTTTTTTATTAGAAAGCTGAAGCTTCCCGTGTGGTCCCGTTTCAATTTAGTCCAGTTCTGATAATGGTATCCATGAGAAAACCATGTCTTAAATTTTTAATTGGAAAGGATGTATTCAACAGTAGTTTGATGAGAGTTGAAGTAGTTTTTTTGTTAATTGACTAACGTATATTATTTTTTTACCATTTTAATTCTAGTTTCAAACAAAAACCAATATTTTGATTTCGCTCTACTGACCAATTTATCATGTCTTCAGTCCTATCGCATAATACGATTTTTAGGGTTCCGTAGCCGAATGGCAAAAAACGGAACCCTTATAAATTCGTCATGTCTGTCTGTCCGTCTGTCCGTCCGTATGTCATAGCCACTTTTTTCCGAAACTATAAGAGCTATACTGTTGAAACTTGGTAAGTAAATGTATTCTGTGAACCGCATTAAGGTTTTCACACAAAATTTAAAAAAAAGTAATAAATTTAGGGGGTGCCCCATACTTAGAACTGAAACTCAAAAATTTTTTTTTCATCAAACCCATATGTATATGGGTATCTATGGATAGGTCTTCAAAAATGATACTAAGGTTTCTAATATCATTTTTTTCTAAAATGAATAGCTTGCGCGAGAGACACTTCCAAAGTGGTAAAATGTGTGTCCCCCCCTGTAACTTCTAAAATAAGAGTATGATAAAACTAAAAAAATATATGATGTACATTACCATGCAAACTTCCACCGAAAATTGGTTTGAACGAGATCTAGTGAGTAGTTTTTTTTAATACGTGTTGAATTGATATTCACAGCGTGGTCTTCTCCGAAGGGAACGAGTCTCTTCGGGGGTACGGGCCTCGAGGCTTGCCTCCTTACCCGGGCGATGTGTCGCAGGGGACCCTTGATCCCCCGGTATTGTTCTTTTAGCCCCGGTAAGGGGCTAAGGCTTCGCCTTCCTGGCTTGAGGCCTGTTGGTGTGGAAGAGCTGGTTGTCCCGCGCGGTCAGCGATCGTGTCGCCGCCCTGCGCGGGGATGATGGGGTCCGATTGTGTAAACCCCGCGTCGTCGTCCTCGTCTCCGCCGACGGCCGCGCGGATGCGCGCAGGGGACGGGGACCGCAGGAGCTCGCGAGGTAGTGGACGCCCCGTTGGTGGTCGTTCTTCTAGCGGTGCGATACCGTGGAGGTGTTCGTAGGGTCCGTTGTCCGCGCGGGCGAACAAGCTTCTCGCAAGGGCGCGGACAAACTCCTCCACGGTGGGCGTCTTAGTGTCCCGATGAATGACGTCATTTCTGACGTACCTCGGAGCTCCAACGATCAGGCGCAGGCATTTGTTCTGCACAACCTGCAGCCGGCGCCTCTGGGTGGCTGAACATAGTGCGTACCAGGCAGGTGCCGCATACGTCAGGCGAGAACGGACATACGCCCCGTAGACACGGAGCTTGGTCCTCGGTGTGAGTCTGGAGGTCAGGACTTGGCGCAACATCGACACGGCGGCCTTCGCCTGGTTCTCGGCGTGATCCACCGTGAGTGCCATGGTCAGGTCCCGGTCGATGCGGCACCCCAAGTAGCACACCGAAGTCTGCCACTGTAGGTCCTGTCCTCGGAGGCGTAGCTGACGTAGCGGTTTCCACCTGCCGAAAATGATGGCGGCCGTCTTGCCCACGTTGACGGCCATCCTCCATTTGTCCAGCCACTCCGGCAGCAGGTCCAGCACGCGCTGCATACGGTTGACGGAGACGATTTGGTGATACGACGACGCGAGGTACGCACTGTCGTCAGCGTACAGTGACAACAGCACGTCTCTTTCACCCTCGCGCAGGTGGTCGGCGAGGGTGGGAATGTCATTGGTGTAGACGGCGTACAGACACGGTGATAGGCAGCTGCCTTGGGGCACCCCAGCACGGATCGGGCGCGGCTGGGAATCAGCGCCCTCCACGGAGATGTAGAAGGACCGGCCCTCCAGGAATGAGGCCACCAACCGCATCATCGCGGGTGGCAAGGTGGTTGTCAGGAGTTTCGCCAGGAGACCGTCGTGCCACACACGGTCGAAGGCCTTCTCGATATCGAGGAAGACCCCCACCGTACAGTGGCCCTTGTTCTTCTCACTGGCGATGTGGTGGAGACCTCTTGCCAGCTGGAGCGTCGTGGAGTGGCCGCTGCGAAACCCGAACTGTTCTCCGCGCAGTCGGATGTGGGCGGCGAGTCTTCGCAGCAGCAGACGCTCAAACAGCTTGGCGAGGTGCGGCAAAAGGGTGATGGGGCGGTGATTTACTGGTAGGCGGCGGTCCTTGCCTGGTTTGGGGATGGTGATGACCTTCCCCTGTTTCCAGGTCTCCGGAAAGTGGCCCGTGCGGAGTATCCCATTGAAGAGTCTAGTAAGTGCTACGAGGACTCTCCTTGGCAGCTGCTGGATTGCGGCGATCGTAATCCCGTCGGGTCCCGGCGCCTTTCGTTTTTGGAGACGAAAGACGACCCTCCCTAGCTCGGACGGGGAGATGAAGTCTTCTCCTCGGAGTGGAGGAGTCGGGGCCGACAGGAATTCCTCCACTTGACGGAGTATCGCCGCGTGATGTCTGCACGTCGTCTCGTCGCTGGCTGGTGGATTTGGGGTGAACTGTCGTTCCATATATTCCGCCAGGATCTCTGCCCGGTCTCTGGCGGAGTATCTTCGCCTACCCTCGTTATCTAGCAGTGGGTAGACGGGTGGTGTAGTAACGGTGAGTGTCTTGCACAGGTGGTACAGCGATGTTTCGTTCTCGGATGCCCCCTCGATGATGTTTTCCCAGTCAAGATCATCGCTGGCGCCCAGAGCTTGTGACACTTCCTGTGCAAGACGGTTGAGGTCACGCTTGACCCTCGGACAGCGAGTACGCGCCCAAAGCTTGCGTAGGGCGCGTTTTTTCTCCAGCATTTCCCGGAGCGAGCTCGAGAGCAGGTCCCGTCGGCCAGCGTGCGGCAGTATGGTCGTGGCTCTGGCTTTCGCACTCTGGATGGCCGCCGTGATCTTGACGGCGGTCGCGTCCACATCGGCAGGAGTGGAGATGGGACCGGCGAACTCAAGCTCCGACAGCGCGACTGCGAACTTTTCCCAGTTTGTTCTCGTTCTAGGCGGAGACGGGATGGTGAAGTTGCGCTGGAGGTTCAGCGTGACGAGGATCGGCAGGTGTTCTGTGTCGAGGTCATACATAACCTCGACACTGATCGGGTTGTCGACTTTGTAATGCAGCACGATGTCCAGCACATCTGGCTGGCGCCGATGGTCGGTCGGGATATGAGTCGGCGCGGTCGGACCCAGAATCCCGAAGCCGTTGCATTCGCTGTCCTCGAGGAGGCTCCTTCCGTTCGCGGAGCAGATCCGCGAGCCCCAGGCTTGGTGCTTCGCGTTCAGATCGCCCACGATTAGTGTAGGGCCTTGCCACTCGAGGAGAGTTTGTACATCATTGCTGCAGTAGATAGTGTTGGGTGGTCGGTAGGCGGCATAGATTTTGAGCTCTCGGTCTCCCGCTTGGACTCGCACTCCCTGCGTGCGCAGAGATGTGAAGGGTGCGTGATCCAATTCCTCGTGCACGAGGTCGCGCCGCACCAAAGCGGCCGTACCCCTGTAGGCATAGCCCTGGGGCGAGACCTCGTCGCGCCTGTACACGAAGAAGTTGGGGACTCGGAGCTCCACGTCGTCCTTGAGCTTGGTCTCACCCAGGAGGATGACATGAACATCCTGCGACTGAGCGAGCGTCGTCAACTGTCGAACGTGTCCTCTAATGCCGCCCGGATTCCAGTACAGCACTCTCAGTATGTGAGGGCGCGTGCGAGCACGGACATCGCTGCCGCGATCGCCGGCATTGCTCCCTGGCCCTGCAGATATGCCGTTAGGCCGGCCATCACCGCCTCCAGCACCACCCGGACTAGGGCCATTGCGTCCGGGTTGCTCTGTCCTTCCCCCTGGGTGTTAGACTGAGGGGCGGCGTAGGTGGGCTGTGTGGTTGATGGAACTTGCTGCTGTAGGGTCGCGGTGGCGTGGATAGGCTCCTGGGCGGCCACTGCGGCGGACGCCTGGGCGGTGGTACGGGTTTCCTCTTGGGCAGGTAGGCTTGCAGGCAGCGGGCGGTGCAGGCCTGCGGGTACCGGTTCAGGTGACTGTATTTGTAGCGGAGCGGTCGTGCGGGCGGAAGCTCCAGCTGACACTTGGGCAGGCGTGTCGATAGGCACTCGGTTTGCTGCAGCCAGAGCACGCATGCAGCCTCTTGGGTATGGCGTGGAGGCCGCGGTGGGTTCGGCACGATTTGGTCGGGCAGCTCTTCTATTTCTCCTCCTCCTGCCTGACCTCAGAGCCTGTCCGCGTTCAGTCGGTGGGTTTGCCGGTGGGGCTAGGGTTGTTGCGGTCTGCGGCGCGGCCTCCAGTTGCGCTTGGGCGGTGCGCGGAGTGGCACTGCGTGGAGCGGCAACGCGTGGGGCGGCGGTGTGTTGGGCGGTGTTCTGGACGGCGGCTCGTAAAGCGGCCGCGCTCGGTGCTTCGGTGTGCTGGGCAGTGTGTTGGGTGCTAGGGTGCGGCGCAACGGCGCTAGCGTGCGGCGCAACGGCGCTAGCGTGCGGCGCAACGGCGCGAGGGGCGGCGGCGGGCGCGCGGGGACGGGGAGGTTGCACATCGATGCCCCGCTTCCTAGCCTCCCGCCTGAGGTATGAGCATCTATGGTCGTTGGCAGCGTGCCCCTGGCCACAGTTGGCGCACGTGGGTATGTCGGTGCGCAGCCGAGTGCAGTCCTTCACCATGTGCTCTCCTGCGCACCTGATGCACCGTATTGGTCGGTGGCAGTTGGCCGATGAGTGCCCGACAAGCTGGCATCGGTGGCACTGCGGAGGCCGGCTTCCGCCTCGCCATGCCTCCACGGTCACTCCCGGCATGCACAACAGCTCTGTCGTGGCATAGAGAGCCGCCAACTGCTCTTTTTGCATGTGGCACAGCTGCACAAAATATGTGCAACCGTGCTTGCCTTTCGGCGGTGGTAACGCACGCGCTGTCTCCGCTGGAAACCCCAGTTGTTGAAGTGCGGCCACCACTTCTGTGACCGGAGTCTCGTATGGCAGCCCGCGGATGGCGACCTTGGTGGGGCGTTCGGTGTCCGGGCTGTAGCAGTAGAACGAGACCGCCTTGTCTCGTTCCGCTGCTTCGGTGAGATGCCTCTGTACCACCCGGAACTCCGCTTCGGTAGCTGGGAGGAAGCGAACCCCCTTCCCAAGCGGCCTGGCGTTCGGCGCATGTCCCAGCTTCCGCCGCAGGATCTCGAAGTGCCCAGTCCAATTTGGCAGGCATTCGACCACCAACGGCGGGTACGAAGAGCGTGGGCGTGCCAGTGCAGCGCCGGCGTCGGCGGTGGCGGCGGCGGCGGCGGCGGTGGCGGCGGCGGCGGTGGCGGCGGCAGCGGCGGCGGCGGATTCTGAGGTCGTAACTGTGGCGGCCAGCGGCGCGGCCGGCTGGCGGCCTGCGCGCGGCACGGCGGCAGCCACCGCATATGACGTGCTGGGCTGCGGTGATGTGGCCGACATGTCCATCGGCGGCGGAGACCCCATGCTACGTAGAGATGGTAGTCCTGCGTAGCTGGTCGAATCAATCCCCGATGCCATCATAGGAGAAGGTGACGGAGGGGGTGAGGAGCGTGGTTCTGCCGGTGGAGGTGTCGACGCACCAGTCCGAGATGGCGACAGCGATTCGAATGCGGTTGCGTGGGACGTCAGTTCTGGCGCGGGCGGAGAGGCCGCGCGGGTAACGGGCGGCGGCACCGCGCGATCATCGTGCGCAGGCGCAACGCAGGTGGTGGAGTGGGATGCGGCATGCGGCGCGAGCGCGGACGTTGCTGCGCCCGCAGCTGGCAGCGACAGCGCGGAAGATGGTGTTGGTTGCGGCGCCGGCGTCAGCGACTCAGGCGTTTGCAGTTTCGATACCGCCAGTGGTTGCAATACCGGCGGCGGCATCGCGTATGGTGGCGGTCTAGATGCTGGTGGCTGTTGCGGCGTCGACGACGGCGACAGCGGCGATGGCGGGGACGGAAGCGCCTGATACTTTGCTGGCGGACGCCTCTCGTCTCCTTGTGCCGGCGAGTCCGGCGAGGAATCCTCGGGCCGAGGACGCTTCGCTGCTTCTGCGCCAGGTGTAGACTCAGTTACACCTGCAGCTGCGAAGCTTACGCCAGCGTTCTCCCAAGGATTAGTGATTTGTTCGTTGGGTTGCGCCACTTGCTTGACGCGAATTCGCGACCTAGATCGAACCAGCTCGGTCCGCGGTAAGACCGGTACATTTTCCCGGCGAGCGGTGGACAATGGAATCCCAGTTCGAGTATTTTTTCTTCTTCGGCGTTGTTCTAAGGGAGGTTGTTCCCTTTCGTCGGACATGATGGTGGCAATATCACTGCTTCCCTGGTTGTAGGTACGGGCTGAAATCCCCTCGGCGCGTGCAACCACACCAGGCGAGACCCCGAAGGGAGACCCAGCGAGGCGCCCGCGAGCGGGGACACAGATCCGCACCCACAGGTGATAATAAGGGCGTAGGCAGTATTGTTTGGAATATCCGCCGTTTTTACAACGAAAAACGTGAAGAAATTCCGCGCGGATTTCAATCGGCGGGTAGCAGGCGCTCGCGCGCAATCGCGTCGACCGGTTCCTCAAGCCGCACGGCGCGGGCCGCGGCGAGTACAACAGGCGTCGACGGGGCGCGGGGAGCGGGGGGCGCGTGGACCGATAAGAGCTCCGCGTATTCACTGACACGACCGCTTGTGACGGCGGCCGTGCGCAATTCCGAATTGATATTCAACAAGTCTAATATTTTGTTTAACTTTGATGACGACAGATGGCGTTGCACGTATTTAACTCGCGGTGAAGTTGTTTAATGTTGAAATCTTATATCAAAACTGTCCGAGACGTTATTTTTTTGATATTTACATTACCTAAGAAAACTAAGTTGGTTATGCGGTTCAAGAAAAGTGGTTTTTATGGTTTTATTCCTCCGGTAGTAGTAGGTACGGAACCCTCAGTGCGCGAGTCCGACTCGCACTTGTCCGGTTTTTTATTATTGATTCTATATTCAAACGTAATGCGACTTGCAGGCGACGAAGGAGTTCCTGGACGCGCTGAGCGAGACGGGCGCGGCGTGCGTGTCGCGCGCGGTGGCCGTCAAGTTCCTGCTGGCGCGCAAGTTCGACGTGGCGCGCGCGCACACGCTGTGGCGGCAGCACGAGGCCACGCGCCGCCGGGAGGGCCTCACCAACTTCGAGCCCTTCCAGGACCCGCTCAAGAGCGAGCTGGACACCGGGAAGTTCACCATTCTGGTAAGCAGAAACTACCATCTCATACTCCGCAATGCGGCATAACCTTGCAGTTATTCTTACTATGAGTATGACCAATCAGCCAACTGTCTAATACCTTTCAAGTTAGTACAATAATACCTTCAGCTGCATCATTACTTACCACCAGGTGAGATCGCAGTCAAGCACTAACTGTACTTGTAAAGTTTACTGGACTTCGTGATACAACACTCAACAGTGTTTAAATCCTATTTCTATGCTACCTACCTCTTTTGACGTGATGTCTTATTTGCTTCTATAGTAGAAGACAAATACGACAAATCACATCAAATTTTTTGTCACAAAATTCTTTCGAAACGGCTCTGCCGTAAACTATTTTTCATACCCAAAAGAAAAACAATTTATAAGGCAAAACAACGTTTACCGTGTCATCTAGTATTACCCATAATTCACATGGCAATATACAATTATACATACGTACTAGTGTTTGTTTAAAGAAGAAAAGAAAAAGTGTCCACAACAGCTACAGCCCGAATTCTTGAAATGTAAAAGAGTACTTCGTTCGTTATGTATTATTTAATTTACGAATAAAAACCAATTACAGCCGACGCGGGACGCCACGGGCGCTGCGATCGCGGTCTTCACAGCCAACAAGCACTTCCCTACGCAGACGACGCACCAGACCACTTTACAGGTGATCCCCGTTGTTTTATGTCTCTACTGTAGACTCGGTCGCATCCGAACGATTTACGTAAACCTTTTTCGTACAAGCCAACAGTAGCGACATCTGTCAAAATTCTACAACGTGTAACGAAAAGTTTAAATAATCTCGAAAGGTACATAAGTGTAGTTGATAACAAATCACCCCTTAAAAATATTAAAAAGAAATAAGCATACTTATTTTTCCATAATGTATGGAAAAATGGACATGCTTATTTAATTTTTTACAATTATTATCAAGCACACCCTCAGACTACATTAAGAACACTCATGTATAGAAATTGCAATCCACGACGTCGCGCCCCACTCTGTCAAAATCGCTTATGTTTCTTTCTATTCGTAAGGAGTTTGACAGAGTGGGACGCGCTGTCGTGGATTGAAATATCTATACCCTTCAATATTATTTCAACTTTTTGGATAGGTGGCTGCTGAGCGAACTACAGCGTGACCTTAGCATGTTGGTGGCAAAATAAGCATTTTTGGCACCGATAAACTGGCGACAAGAAATTTCGACCAAACGCGGAAAAGTCCCATAGCCAGTGAACATCATTAAGGCTCATTGTCAATGAGGATCTTCATAACATTTTCACCAATTTAAATGGGACGAACTGCAACAACCTTTTCAAATAGAAAGTAAAAAATAATTATCGAAATTGGTTAAGAATTGATAAAGTATGTCCAGACAGTGCACTGTGTTGAACCGGTAGCAACATAGCGGTAGATTTAATTGATTCTTACGTTTATTTTTAAGTCTGATGAAAATTCAAATATGACCGTGGTTGACGCACCGACCCGATTTCTGTTTATATACTCGTAGTAGCCAGCGTATTATATTGTTGATTCAATGAAACTATTATAAAAGGGTCAGCCTTTATCCATCTGTTTGCTGAAAAAAGCCGCTGATTTTATTTGAAATTTAGTATGTCTACACTATCTACACTAATAATATTATAAAGAGGAAAGATTTGTATTTTTGTATTTTTGTATGTAACGAATAAACTCAAAAAGCACTGGACCGATTTTAAAAATTCTTTTTTCATTGGAAAGCTACATTATCACTGAGTAACATAGGCTATATTTAGTACTAGATTGCTATAGAAATCTTAAGAAATTCCTATTAAAACCAACCGAAGGTGTAAAAAAATTAGGCATAAAATGTCTTTCATCGCATACGCTGCGAAGAGTATTAATGATAGGACAAAAAAATGTTCTACAATATTATAGAATATATCAATGTCTACAAAAAACTTCGCGAGACCATATGTCTAACTATTGTAGTTACGTCACTATAACTACTTTTTTACATTTAACAAATTGATAGAAATGCCGATCAAAATCAGACCGTGTTATCCATACCATTTATAAATTTTTATCCAAATAAATAATTTAATATTCAAGACTGTCTCAATACCTGATGATTACTTTTTGAATTATTGAAATCGGACATTCCATTCAAAAGATATCATGAAATTAAAATTAAAATACGGGTCCCGCGGCCGGTCAGCTCGCACATGTTCCGCGAATCCCGATGATACCAACCACAGATATCGACAACTGATTTGCCTATATCTTTTAAAATGTTACAGTTCCCTTTAAAAATATCCTTTGCCCTAACAATAAATAAATCCCAGGGACAAACTTTTTCCATAGTTGGTATCGACTTAAGGAAAGAGTGCTTTTCCCACGGGCAATTGTATGTGGCACTTTCTCGAGTAGGATCTCCTGAAAATCAATACGTTTTGTTGCCACCTACAAATACCACAGCCAACGTTGTGTACAGGGAGGCTTTAAAATAAGCATAGGTACAATTTTTTTCTAATTTAGTGATTTATGGTCGTTTTAATTAGCATGCTTATAACTTAAATATCTGTACCTATTTATGTCTACCCGTGCGAAGCCGGGACGGGCCGCTAGTAAGTTATAAAGAGAACCCTTGCGACGCAAAATTCATGTATATTTTTCCATAAAACAAAGCAGACTTTTTTCCCTTGCTTGCCAAGCAAACAAAATAGAAAATCCCTATCGAAAATAGGTTATATGATATAGAATTTTCTGTTAAAAGTCTTTTGGTTTTATCCAGGGTCTCGTGTATCAACTGGACGTGGCGCTGCAGTCGATAGAGACGCAGCGCGCGGGACTCGTGTTCATCTACGACATGACCGACTCCAAGTACACCAACTTCGACTACGAGCTGTCGCAGAAGATCCTCACCATGCTCAAGGTCAGTGTCGTGTCGATATCTGCTCGTGTCAAGGGCTCGTGTACCAGCTGGACGTGGCGCTGCAGTCGATAGAGACGCAGCGCGCGGGACTCGTGTTCATCTACGACATGACCGACTCCAAGTACACCAACTTCGACTACGAGCTGTCGCAGAAGATCCTCACCATGCTCAAGGTCAGTGTCGTGTCGATATCTGCTCGTGTCGAGGGCTCGTGTACCAGCTGGACGTGGCGCTGCAGTCGATAGAGACGCAGCGCGCGGGACTAGTGTTCATCTACGACATGACCGACTCCAAGTACACCAACTTCGACTACGAGCTGTCGCAGAAGATCCTCACCATGCTCAAGGTCAGTGTCGTGTCGATATCTGCTCGTGTCGAGGGCTCGTGTACCAGCTGGACGTGGCGCTGCAGTCGATAGAGACGCAGCGCGCGGGACTCGTGTTCATCTACGACATGACCGACTCCAAGTACACCAACTTCGACTACGAGCTGTCGCAGAAGATCCTTACCATGCTCAAGGTCAGTGTCGTGTCGATATCTGCTCGTGTCGAGGGCTCGTGTACCAGCTGGACGTGGCGCTGCAGTCGATCGAGACGCAGCCCGCGGGACTCGTGTTCATCTACGACATGACCGACTCTAAGTACACCAACTTCGACTACGAGCTGTCGCAGAAGATCCTCACCATGCTCAAGGTCAGTGTCGTGTCGATATCTGCTCGTGTCGAGGGCTCGTGTACCAGCTGGACGTGGCGCTGCAGTCGATCGAGACGCAGCCCGCGGGACTCGTGTTCATCTACGACATGACCGACTCTAAGTACACCAACTTCGACTACGAGCTGTCGCAGAAGATCCTCACCATGCTCAAGGTCAGTGTCGTATCGGTAACAACGCGTGTCGAGACCTCGTGTACCAGCTGGATGTGGCACTGTAGTCGATAGAGACGCAGCGCGCGGGACTCGTGTTCATCTACGACATGACCGACTCCAAGTACACCAACTTCGACTACGAGCTGTCGCAGAAGATCCTCACCATGCTCAAGGTCAGTGTCGTGTCGATATCTGCTCGTGTCGAGGGCTCGTGTACCAGCTGGACGTGGCGCTGCAGTCGATAGAGACGCAGCGCGCGGGACTCGTGTTCATCTACGACATGACCGACTCCAAGTACACCAACTTCGACTACGAGCTGTCGCAGAAGATCCTCACCATGCTCAAGGTCAGTGTCGTATTGATAACTACGCGTGTCCAGGCCTCGTGTACCAGCTGGACGTGGCGCTGCAGTCGATCGAGACGCAGCCCGCGGGACTCGTGTTCATCTACGACATGACCGACTCTAAGTACACCAACTTCGACTACGAGCTGTCGCAGAAGATCCTCACCATGCTCAAGGTCAGTGTCGTATCGGTAACAACGCGTGTCGAGACCTCGTGTACCAGCTGGATGTGGCACTGTAGTCGATAGAGACGCAGCGCGCGGGACTCGTGTTCATCTACGACATGACCGACTCCAAGTACACCAACTTCGACTACGAGCTGTCGCAGAAGATCCTCACCATGCTCAAGGTCAGTGTCGTGTCGATATCTGCTCGTGTCGAGGGCTCGTGTACCAGCTGGACGTGGCGCTGCAGTCGATAGAGACGCAGCGCGCGGGACTCGTGTTCATCTACGACATGACCGACTCCAAGTACACCAACTTCGACTACGAGCTGTCGCAGAAGATCCTCACCATGCTCAAGGTCAGTGTCGTGTCGATATCTGCTCGTGTCGAGGGCTCGTGTACCAGCTGGACGTGGCGCTGCAGTCGATCGAGACGCAGCCCGCGGGACTCGTGTTCATCTACGACATGACCGACTCTAAGTACACCAACTTCGATTACGAGCTGTCGCAGAAGATCCTCACCATGCTCAAGGTCAGTGTCGTATCGGTAACAACGCGTGTCGAGACCTCGTGTACCAGCTGGATGTGGCACTGGGGTCGATAGAGACGCAGCGCGCGGGACTCGTGTTCATCTACGACATGACCGACTCCAAGTACACCAACTTCGACTACGAGCTGTCGCAGAAGATCCTCACCATGCTCAAGGTCAGTGTCGTGTCGATATCTGCTCGTGTCGAGGGCTCGTGTACCAGCTGGACGTGGCGCTGCAGTCGATAGAGACGCAGCGCGCGGGACTCGTGTTCATCTACGACATGACCGACTCCAAGTACACCAACTTCGACTACGAGCTGTCGCAGAAGATCCTCACCATGCTCAAGGTCAGTGTCGTATTGATAACTACGCGTGTCCAGGCCTAGTGTACCAGCTGGACGTGGCGCTGCAGTCGATCGAGACGCAGCCCGCGGGACTCGTGTTCATCTACGACATGACCGACTCTAAGTACACCAACTTCGACTACGAGCTGTCGCAGAAGATCCTCACCATGCTCAAGGTCAGTGTCGTATCGGTAACAACGCGTGTCGAGACCTCGTGTACCAGCTGGATGTGGCACTGTAGTCGATAGAGACGCAGCGCGCGGGACTCGTGTTCATCTACGACATGACCGACTCCAAGTACACCAACTTCGACTACGAGCTGTCGCAGAAGATCCTCACCATGCTCAAGGTCAGTGTCGTGTCGATATCTGCTCGTGTCGAGGGCTCGTGTACCAGCTGGACGTGGCGCTGCAGTCGATAGAGACGCAGCGCGCGGGACTCGTGTTCATCTACGACATGACCGACTCCAAGTACACCAACTTCGACTACGAGCTGTCGCAGAAGATCCTCACCATGCTCAAGGTCAGTGTCGTATTGATAACTACGCGTGTCCAGGCCTCGTGTACCAGCTGGACGTGGCGCTGCAGTCGATCAAGACATAGCGCGCGGGGCTCGTGTTCATCTACGACATGACCGACTCCAAGTACACCAACTTCGACTACGAGCTGTCGCAGAAGATCCTCACCATGCTCAAGGTCAGTGTCGTGTCGATATCTGCTCGTGTCGAGGGCTCGTGTACCAGCTGGACGTGGCGCTGCAGTCGATAGAGACGCAGCGCGCGGGACTCGTGTTCATCTACGACATGACCGACTCCAAGTACACCAACTTCGACTACGAGCTGTCGCAGAAGATCCTCACCATGCTCAAGGTCAGTGTCGTATTGATAACTACGCGTGTCCAGGCCTCGTGTACCAGCTGGACGTGGCGCTGCAGTCGATCGAGACGCAGCCCGCGGGACTCGTGTTCATCTACGACATGACCGACTCTAAGTACACCAACTTCGACTACGAGCTGTCGCAGAAGATCCTCACCATGCTCAAGGTCAGTGTCGTATCGGTAACAACGCGTGTCGAGACCTCGTGTACCAGCTGGATGTGGCACTGTAGTCGATAGAGACGCAGCGCGCGGGACTCGTGTTCATCTACGACATGACCGACTCCAAGTACACCAACTTCGACTACGAGCTGTCGCAGAAGATCCTCACCATGCTCAAGGTCAGTGTCGTGTCGATATCTGCTCGTGTCGAGGGCTCGTGTACCAGCTGGACGTGGCGCTGCAGTCGATAGAGACGCAGCGCGCGGGACTCGTGTTCATCTACGACATGACCGACTCCAAGTACACCAACTTCGACTACGAGCTGTCGCAGAAGATCCTCACCATGCTCAAGGTCAGTGTCGTATTGATAACTACGCGTGTCCAGGCCTCGTGTACCAGCTGGACGTGGCGCTGCAGTCGATCAAGACATAGCGCGCGGGGCTCGTGTTCATCTACGACATGACCGACTCCAAGTACACCAACTTCGACTACGAGCTTTCGCAGAAGATCCTCACCATGCTCAAATTCTCTGCGGGATACCCATCTAAAACAGCAGGGGTATCGTGTTTCACTATGCTCACAATGGATAAGTAGATTTGATAACGATCTGATGATGGACTACGAAATATAGCATGCTTGCACTTGCGCCTGCTTATAACGATGAAAGTCTCATGTTGTAGCGGAAAGGTGATTTATTTTGACATTCATCACCTGGTTTGGTCGATATAAATTTGCACTTGTTAGACATTCTGATGCTTGGATAGGTAATACATTTTCTCTGTTCGAAGATAAGATTAAAGTAGGATGTAATTAAGAGCTTCGTTGAAAAAGAGATATATACATATAAAAGAACGTGTTCCTAATAAAAAGATAATAACGAGTTTCAGCCCCAGTGCACGACCCGATGTTATACCGAACACCTATTTTTATTAATATATCGCGTATCGGCAATATCATAATAATGAGGTTTTGTGCTTGACCCGCGTAGCGAAATAGATACAATATCAATATTAGAATTTATTTCGTTGGCTGTTGCACGCCAAGTCGACCCGAGTTATGGGCACGCCAATTAGTTTACGCGAAGCTAACTCTATTAAAATGTCACACGCCACTGACGTACATTGTGTTTGGCACTTTGTCACGGTTCCGGGTAATTTGCAATTGCTAATCGACGTTTAGTCGGTACATAATTGTCATTATAAGAAAAAAAAACTTCAATAATATTTTTTTTGCTTCCATAATGGGACGCAGGGTTATTTTTTCTTTACATCACAACTCGCGTTTTGGTCCTGTCATGTATATATTTATAAATACCTGCAAATAACTGATTATTAGGAATCCTGAAGTAGATAGTCTTGCTGAGTTATCTATACATATACAGGGTCATATAAAAAATTCCATATCGCTCTTGGCCTGTAGTTGTTTACATTAATACTACCAACTTTTATTCTACGACTTTTTTTTACTCGATATTTTAATATGATGATGATATGAAGAATGATTCGGAATCATTCTTCATGTCATGACAGCTTTAGTATTCAGAGTACTACTTCATTATTACTTCGCTACTATAACCATGACTCGTGGCGTATTCAGTCGCGAATGCAGCTGTGACCTTGACATAAGAAAACTCCGAAAATTTAATTCACAAGGTAGCGCGCGTGCCTTTTTTTTATAGACAGAAAATGCCTTATGCATACCCCTTCGATAGGGGAAACGAAGGGGTTATGTGGGGCTTGCACCCACTAAAGCTGTCTGTTCCTTCGACAATCCTTCGAGCGGGAGTACGAGATTCACTATCGTATTCACCGCGCTCCCGCCAGGTCTCGACCAGCCACCTCAGCAGCAAGTCCCATCATTGTCGGCAGCCTGGCCGCTGCTGGAACCTTCTGAAGGGCGCGCCCGTATTTTTTGCTCGCCACCTCCTAGCCTGTCTATATTTGAGTTACGGACGGCCCCTAACGTCCATCACCCGCAGGCCGGCAACTCATGGAGGCCGGAGGTCATCTACCCTCCGGCGCCCTGTGCGTCTCCTGCGAGAGGGATGCGCCGCCTGATTTTCCCTCTCGCGCTCCGCCGCCTCCTTTGCAAGCATCACCTCCTCTCAAAAGTTGGCAACGGCATTCCACGCTGTCTCGCTCTGAACCATCGCCAGAACGATGTTTGAGAGCGAGAGGCCACCAACTAGGTAGCGCGTGCCTGCAATCTCACCTGATGGTAAATGACGTACTCGTACCAACTTGAAAGCTTGGAAGTTGGTAAGAAACCCCTAATAGATGCTACATTTGCTACAATGCTAAATCGATTTATTGTATGTCTTTGTATGGTGGTCTTGGCGTGGTGGCATTCAGCCGTAGCCAAGGCCTGCCGGGCGAAATTATTAAAAAATATTACAAAAATGAAAATATTACAGTTGCTTTAAATCATGCTTAAAGAGTGGAATAAACAGGTAACATATTTTTTTTTGCCAGATTTGTCATAATCGGGCATACCCTAATTTTTGTGTTTGCAAAGATTCTATATTGATTTTGGCTGGAGAATTTGGTCGAACCCTCTGTCCAAGTTTCAGTCACAAACATTTTGCCATAATTCTACATCAACGCAACACGTACAACGAAATCAACGCGAGAAATAAGAACTCAAAACGGCGGCGGCAAACTCAACTTTTGTCAAAATCACTTATCGCCTCTCACGATTTCCGTACCACTAAGTACCTTTCAACCCAAATCATCGTATCGTCCCCATATATTATTCAGTCTCTCGTTGTTCGCTAACGGCCTTTATATTGACGTGTTTGCGGCGACGAGCCATCTCCTAACTACTCGAAATAACTTCCTGTAACTCATAAGAGTTAAGTCACAAGGGTAAAATAATAGGGCTGTCCCTTATTATTTTGCCCCTAACTTTTCGTTTGGTCCAGAATAACTTCATATGGCCGCAATTTATGAATATTATTTTACCATGCTCATATTATTATTGGTTTGATTGTTTCATATAAAAACGCATACATATTTATTGAATGGAAGCAGGCGTTATTTTGCGGAAATCCATAATTAGCAGGACAGATTAATTTGTTTTGCTATAATCCGCTACTTGAAATAATTCGGTATGGTACAATATGCAGGAACACTTCCCACATGAAACACCACACACAATTTTCCAACACTTTCTTCCATACATATTTTCCAAAAAGCCTTACGCCATATGACTTATCTACGATCATCATAGTAACCTGTGGACATCTCATTCCATAACTATATGAAGGGAATGATAATATAACTATTTGTCGATCGGATAGATATGTCATTTCCATACATTTATTGAATTCCATTTAGATATGGAATGAGCGATCTAAAGGTCTATGACGATCATATTTGACGATTCGAAAGCATCTCCCTTTATTGATTCTTATTAAACCTTGTAGGAGTTTTAAGGAGTTTAGTTTATGGCTGCTACGCAATCTATGTCACAATAATGATACCTTCGTCAATTCTAATAATAATGAATTAAAAGAAAAGCACTATACTAAAGTCTGTCTTTGATTTTAAACTATAGTGTAACATTTTACTGTCCCATACCCCTTGTATTAGACTCAATGCTGTATGACTGTATCAGTTAACAGTGTTGGGCTGCAAATCTCGTCTTTCTAAAGATGAGCTGAGGTGAAGTGATGTTTTTTTCGGGAGTTTTAAAGATCTATTCGTATATGAAGAAACTTCTAGAAGTTTGCATTCGAAAACCATAATCTCGTACTAAAGCTTTTAAGATGCAACGCACTGACCTGGAAGAGGCAGGAAAATCCAATAGCCCATCTACTCTTTCCTATTTAGAGCACGAACAACGACATTGGCAGTGTGCGAAACCTCGTATTAAAACTATTGTAATTTATTCGTAGTATAACAAATACGATGCAATTTAACCTAAATAAACCTGATTTAACAATGCAATACGAAAATATTAATATTTATTTGAATTTATTATGAATTTAATTTGTACCAACTACTAGTGACGAAAGAGAAGCAGTATCGTAATGAAGACCATTTCAATTGCTTGGCTGCTTGGCTAAATCGTTTGTTGAGCGTCATTTTCGATAGGATTACTAAGTAACTAGCCGCGACCAAAGCTTTCACCTCCATTATTAAAACAAGGCCGTGCCGGTAATAGATTCCGGGACCTCCTTTTAAATCCAATAGCTGAGGGAGGGAATTCGTTAACTTAGAAGTCTTCGATTGTAAGCTGAAAGAACTAAATGCTTGCTAACATAATTAAAAAGCGTTAAAACGAATTGTCTGACTTGTTCAAATTACAAAGCGTAATAATTCAGAAAGTACGCTTTTATTTAGGTCACCCGCTTTTATTTAGTTAGGACAGGTTATTTACACCGCAAATGCGCCCATTCACGATGTCCTTTTCACGGCGCGTCGTTTTACTTATTAATTCCCTTTTAAACTCGTTTCTTTCCCGATTCCGAGTGCTACGTGTTTCAGTGAAAGCTCGTAGCTTTAATTTCCCGTAGCGCGGTGGGTGCTTGGGCGGTTTCAGGTCCGTAGGTACCCCGTAGCTGAGGCGGGCGGCGGACCGACGAGGGATCCCCTTTTGCGGTGTCGCTGCCTAATGCCTACGTCAGTCGAGCTCGCGCCCGCGCAACGAACGCACGTACCCGCGGTCCGCACGCTCTAACCATAAATATATGCCGATTCACGTCCAGTGCGGATAATAACTTATCGGATAACCACGTATCATATCGCCGATACGGGAACCGATAGTGGCATGCGAATTCCATTCCATTTCCATTCATTCGTACGTCTAACAGGTGTCGATTGGAGCGTTGATATTTTCGGTTGTTGTTGTCGCCGAGTGCAGTGCCAGTGTCCAATACCGGAGTGCCAGGGCTGTGGAAGCGGCTATTGTTGATGCCAGCGACGCGATTATAACGCACTTTACAATGAAGTGACGTCGGATCGATAGGGCAAACAGCTGGGCCGATTGCACCGTTCACAGCCCACGTTCGCTGAGGTAAACTTGTTGTTTCACGTTCTAGATGTTTGATTACAATCGAATCTTATCTATTATTTAATCATATGGGACAGATTAGGACAGGTGCTGGGCAATGTTTTTAGGTGTAGCGATAACTCAACGCTGCTAAAGCTGAAGCCACTCACCCTACTTCAAAGGATTTTATATTTGACGAGCTGTTGCCCGCGGCTCCGCTTATATGTTATGAATATCTGTTTTGCATAAATTCTGAGGAAACCATGGATTTTTCCGGGATCAGCCTACGAGTTTATCCAAGGCGTAATTTAATTTTCAGCCAAACCACTTCAGTAGTTTTAGCTCGAAGGAATTACAAACATACACACATAGCCTATTAATATTTATGTTTTTCTTTACTTCACTGTACCAGAAATTTTCAGCTAAATATTAATCAGATTTGATGTGGAATCGGAAAAAAACAACTCGAAAAATTCGAAAAAAAAAAGATGACGGACATAAAGGTGATTATTTCGAAGTACTTATAGGTTAAAATTTTAAATAATAAAAATCATTCAAATATACACTTAAATAATAACAACTGTGTAAACGATGGCTAAAGCAACACTTATCTACACAAAATTGTGAAAATTTAAGTTTAACGTCATTCGCGACTTACTAAAAAAGGTTTATCGTGCTATAATTGGCCAGTCGAAATTAATAAGTTTTTGGTACATATCTAACATTAAAGTTCTTTTACTTAAAACCACAAAATAGTATCTTAAAAACTTAACAAAGTAACAGTAACGTAATTAAAAGATGTAAAAACTTTTATTGAATTAACACACATTTTTAAAATATTGTATGAAGCTGTAATGATTGGATAATCCATAATATACTCGTATTTACGTTAAATGTAAATTCAGTACATTCATAAGTTCTATTTCAGGCAAACATTATAATTTACAATGTCACAGGAGCTTGCGTGAGCTCCCCTGTGGAAAGTAAAACTCATCCACCCCATGTTTGTCGCGACCATGTCCTTTCAACCGCTAAAATTAGGATGAAAGCCCGCATGATTCCGTCTAAACCGAATACACGAGTAAATTAATAAAATTGCTTTTAGGACAAACTCGTACATGCGAAAAAGGACCATATTGATTTTTCAACCGATAAAAAAGGCGGTTTTCAATTCGACTTCTTCTTCAAATGTAGTTTGATGAAAGTTAAAGTTGTTTTTTGTCAAAATGTTGTATTATTGAATGGAGCTATTCGAATTAACATTTCATATTTGATCGTATCGATCGGTCGCATAATTATAGAGAAAATGCGACTTAACTACTTTTCTAATTGGTCTTGCCCATTGCTAAAAATACTCATTATCAGATCTTATTGACACAAAATTCCGAAGTCTGCGGTGTTCAATAGCTTTGCCAGTATCTCTTTTTTAAACCAAGACTTTTCACATTATTTATTTATTGCATTACGGAATATTTTCCTTGTGTACTTGCAAGGCTTTTCATCTGTAAAAACGAAAAAAAGCTTATGGTTAGTGTAGGATTTCAAAACGTAATTCAAATCTCGCCGTGACGTCATACCAAGAAAACAATATAGTGACGTATTCACCCTTGCTGAAATTCGATCGTCAGTCAAATCCTAGACAAAGACGCGAGCGCACGTACACCTGTGTGCACCGAAATATAAAAATACCTCACGTGATCAACAATGCAACAGATCCAGCGGCGTTAATGTGAGTTCTTTTGGGATTATCAATTTTAATAAGTAATTCAAAACCGCATCAACCAAACATTTTGGTCATTCGGCCGGGATTATCCAGTTATAATATCAATAAGTTTCAATTATTGTATTCAATCTAACCACTAACGTATACCTAGAACCTAACTACATATTATTTCATCGCCGCGCGCCGTTTGTCGCGTCGCGCGAATTCGTTTCGATCGCTGCCTACCTACATAATTTATTATTTAATATTCCTATTTTCCACATTAATTTGCATTCTAGTATAAATTATTATAATTCAATATGTCTAAAAACCCTAAAAGCGAAAGTGAATTGTATAGGATGTTACAACCTCACGAAATAGCTAAGGAATTATATTTTATGCGAACGAACGGGTTATTAGATCTATCAAAAAATGCTTCTGAACAACCCGAATTATTAACTTTGTTCCGTTCAAAATATAAAGACCTGGAATCGTGGAAAACTGCCTTTGAAGAAGCTGTTCGTCAAATTTATAGTTTGAACAAGAAATTTGATCCCGATTATATGCCTACTTATCAGGAATTCATCAACTATGATTCGATGTATTATTCAATTCAAGCATTCGCATCGAGTATGGATATCAATAACTCGGAAACCGATAATAATTCTAAAAATAAATCGTCCAATAGTAATCCAAGTGCTAGACCTCGTCTTCCGAAGCTAGAAATTTATCATTTTCACAGCGAAAACCTGGAAAATTGGCCCACTTTTAGAGATACTTTTTCAAAATTAATACACGAAAACTCAGATTTATCTGACATCGAGAAATTTTATTACTTGTTGTCATCCGTTAGCGGGCCAGCGCTGACTATCGTAAAATCCATGCCGGTTACATCTGAGAACTATTCGCTTGTGTGGAACGCATTGTTTAAAAGATACGAAAATAAAAGGGCGTTGGCAACTAATTATTTAGATAAATTATTTTCTTTCAAACCGCTTCAGAGTGAGTCATTCAATGGTCTTAATTCATTTTTACAAACTTTTCAAGAAAATGTTCGAGCACTTCATTTATTAAAAATCAAAGATATATCCGAATTTATATTATTTTACATTGCAGTACGTAATCTCGATCCGAGTAGTAGGCGAGAATGGGAACAGTCTATTTTTTCAAAAGAGCAGCAAGAAAGTATTCCGACTTTTACTCAACTAATGTCATTTGTGGAAAATCAGGTACGCGTATTAGAGATGTCTGAAACGAAAACTTCATCAAAATCGGTCCATCAAAATAAAATTCAATTAAAAAATAATCAGGTAGCTACTACTTCAAAACAATTTAGTTCAAATAAACCGACTATAAAGACATCATTATCATCAGCAGTTTCAAATAAAAATTCTAAAGGTACTTTCACACAGTTCAAACCTTCTGAGTGTCTTTATTGTAAAAAATTGCATTCAATTTATAGATGCCCTGATTATAATGATCTCTCACCAGAACAGCGTTTAGATGCAGTTAGGAAACTCAAAATTTGTGAAAATTGCTTACGTCAGCATCTTCTAGAAGAATGCTGTAGTCACATCAGATGCTCATGTGGACTTCAACATCATTTTTCATTACACAAAGTGCTAGGTTCAAATACGGATAATTCAAATAAAGATAATTCAAACAAAACGGTTGCGTTAACGTGCTCAGCGTCTTTGACTGTTTTACTCGGCACTGCAGTTATACATGTGGCAGACCAGTGGGGCAAGTTCCACTCTGTGCGCTGTATGATTGATAGTGGGGCCATGACTGGGTATATCACTCAAGAATTAGCAACACGTCTAGGCTTAGCTCGACGTAGGTGTCACTTTCAACCTCTTGGGTTAGGTGGCAATGCGGTTCAAGATTTCGGGTTAACCACGTGTACAGTCAAGCCCACCAACCGAGCAGGTCCTACCTTGTCGACCGACACAGTAATTGTATCAAAAATTACAGGTGTTCTGCCCACCATGCCTTTAACTGACAAGGTGATAAATAATTTCAAAAATTTATGTCTAGCCGATCCCATGTTCTATAAACCGGGTCCTATCGACATGTTAATAGCGGGTGATTTGTTCCCCTATATTTATGATGGCAATCGAATTCTACCACAAGAGAGTGGTATGCCAATGGCTCTCCGTTCGATTTTCGGGTACGTCATAGTTGGTCAGACTGAACTGTCAATTAATCAGTCCAATCAGTCTGCGACCTCCGTCGTTCAACCTGACAATCAGTTGAGCTCGCACAGTGCTTTTTCTGGTGTTTCAACCCACCTCGATCAAATTATGAGCTCCTTTTGGGACTTAGAAAATATACCTACTGAGGTGCCTCAAAATCCTGATGATGTCCTCGCCGAACAATTGTTCGCTCAAGAACACAGGCGTGACGTCAGTGGTAGGTATACTGTTAAGTACCCAATGCGTCCGGGTTTAGAGATCGGTGATTCGCGTCAAATTGCCACTCGTCGATTTCTCAACTTAGAGTCGAAACTTGAACGCGAAACGGAACTCAAGGTGGAGTATCACAAGTTCATGCATGAATATGAGTCACTTGGGCACATGACTTGTCTAGGCTCAATTAATGAAGTGGAGTCGAATTATACTATTCCCCATTTTTGTATTGTCAAGCCTTCAAGTACAACGAGTGCTCATCGTGTCGTCTTTGATGCGTCATGCGCCACGACAAATGGTAACTCACTCAATTCAATCGTGTTGCCAGGTCCTAAACTTCAAGCTGATCTAAATCAGCAAATAATCAATTTCAGGCTCAAAGAAGTTTGCTTGTCTGCTGACATTGCTAAAATGTACAGACAAATCGAGATTGAGAAAGATCAACGACCATATCAACACATTTTATGGCGTTTTTCTCGGGATCAAGAAATTCAAGTCTATGAGCTAAACACGGTCACCTATGGTGTAGCTAGTAGCCCTTATCTAGCCATCAAAGTCCTACACACATTGGCTGAGGACGAGGCAGATAAATATCCCGAGGCGTCTAAAGTTCTTAAAACAGCATTCTTTATGGATGATTTTCTATGGTCAGTTGACACAGTTGATGAGGCTATTCGACTCCAAGATGATCTCATTGAACTTTTGAAGAGTGGTGGATTTCTTTTACGCAAGTGGTCTAGCAACTCGCTACCAGTTCTCGCGCATCTACCTGATGACCAGAGAGAAACTCCACTGAACTTCAATGATGAGAATCAATCTTTCGCAATCAAAGTTCTTGGGTTGCAATGGTCACCAGCTTCTGATTCCTTCACATTCTCAACGATACCTCCAAACCCTGTGGTGACAAAGAGAACGATTTTATCACAAATAGGTCGACAATTTGATCCACTCGGGTTTGCAGCTCCTTGCATATTCTATGCTAAATGCTTTATGCAGAAGCTCTGGTCACAACAGCTAGGTTGGGATGAGAACTTGCCTGCAGATCTCGAAGCTCAGTGGCAAACTTATGTCAATGAACTTCCCTTACTGTCAAAATTCAAACATGATCGACATGCTGTACTTAAAGAAGATGCACAGTATCAAATCATTGGTTTCTCAGATGCATCTTCACTCGGATACGCAGCAGTTGTATATCTAAGATCTCAAAATTCCAACACAAAAGTCAGTCTTCTTATCGCGAAATCTAAAGTCGCACCTCTCAAGACTGTATCGATTCCGCGTTTGGAACTTATGGCTGCACATTTGTTAGCAAAGTTAGTCAAATATGTGCATACAATTGTTTCAACAAGACTGCAAGTATCAGAGATACTTATGTTCACGGACTCTTCAGTGGTTTTGAGTTGGCTCAACACACCGAGTCATCTGCTAAAGACTTTTGTTGCCACTCGAGTCACAAAAATTGTAGACACAATGCCCAGTTCCTGCTGGAATCATGTTACTGGCGTCTGTAACCCAGCTGACGTATGCTCTCGTGGTGCTTTACCATCGGCACTACTCGAGATGCCAGAATGGCAAAATGGACCTCAATGGCTTTATGAAGACAGGTCAACATGGCCTATAAAGTCAATTGAAGAGTTCAAAGATACGAGCATTCCTGAACTGAAGCCAGGAGCTCCAGTGTTAGTAACAAACCAAAATTCTTCCAGTTTGATATACGAACTGACTGAGAAATTTTCGAGTTACACTAAACTCGTCAACGTAGTTGCTCGAGTATATTTATTTTTGCACAATATTAGGTTTCGGAAGCAACCTGATAAAAGGAAGAATCTCTCTTTAGTCGAGCTACGTAAGGCTCACGACGCCATAATCAAAAGTGTTCAACAGCACCACTTCTCAGAAGACATTGCTGCCTTAAGCAAAAATGAAAATTGCAGCTTGTCCCTAAGGAAATTAAATCCGTTCATAGATTCAGATAATTTCCTGAGGGTGGGGGGTAGGCTTTCCCAGTCAAACCTACCTTTTGGCAAAAAACATCCACTCTTGCTTCCAAAGAAGTGTAATTTCATTAATGCATTAATTGATCATTATCATAAACTTCACCTACATGTTGGTCCACGCACTTTGCAAAGTATACTCACTCAGAAGTATTGGATAATATCAGCACGTAGAGTGATACGGTCGCGTACGACAAAATGCATCGCGTGTTTTAGAGTTACACCCTCATCTAGGCAACCTATGATGGGTGAACTGCCGAGATTTCGATCTGAGGACATACATGCATTCCACACCGTTGGTCTGGATCTAGGCGGCCCTTTTTATCTCAAAGAATCAACACGCAAAAATGCTAGGATTACCAAGGCATATTTATGCATATTTGTTTGCTGCGCTACGCGCGCCTTGCACCTCGAAGTGTTATCATCTTTGAGCACAGACTGCTTCCTAGCAGCTTTTGACCGCTTCTCAGGAAAAAGAGGTCTCCCACGCTTGCTAATTTCTGATAATGCATCGAATCTGGTATCAGCAGGTAGGCATATAGCCGAGGTAGTCAAATTCTTAAAATCTAATTCAAATGACATATCGTGTCAATTAAATTCACGTAACGTTCAGTGGACTCATAATCCACCTACTGGTAGTCATTTTGGTGGAATCTACGAAGCTGCTATCAAAATGGCTAAATTACATCTAAAACGGACTATAGGGACTCACGCCTTAACCTTTGAAGAGTTAGCTACAGTTTTTTCCAGAATAGAGGCTGTACTCAATTCCAGGCCGTTATGCGCAATATCAAACGATCCAAACGAGTTTGAAGTTTTAACGCCCGCACATTTTTTGATAGGTCGGGAATTGCTGTCTGTTCCGGAGTACGACGTTACGGAAATAAATCAAAATCGCCTTAAGCGATGGCAGATTGTCCAACAAATATCCCAACTATTTTGGAAACGATGGAGACGGGATTATTTGCATCTGCTTCAACAGCGCCAAAAGTGGGTCAATAAAACCCCAGATATCAAAGTTGGCGACTTGGTTCTGTTGAATGCAGATGGTGTGGCGCCTCTGCAATGGAATCTGGCCAGGGTTTCTAAATTGCATCCTGGTCCGGATGACATTGTTAGAGTGGTCACAGTTCGAACTAAAAATTCAGAGTTCATACGACCTATAGTCAAGCTTAGTCCTTTGCCGATAGAGCAGGACTCAGCTTAATTAGTTTTGCATGTTATACTTAGTTAAACTTTAAGTATATCTTTATGTATTCAACTTATTATATTCAAAGTATTAGTATTTAATCAAAGTATCAAAATAATATTTATTTCAATTATCTTTTCATACAGTCCACTCTCTACATAGTATTCAATGTATTGTTTTCAACTAACACAGATATACTAATCTATATTGGTATTATAACTGGTGAAATCCAGTCGGATTTCGGTGGGGGGAAAATGTAGGATTTCAAAACGTAATTCAAATCTCGCCGTGACGTCATACCAAGAAAACAATATAGTGACGTATTCACCCTTGCTGAAATTCGATCGTCAGTCAAATCCTAGACAAAGACGCGAGCGCACGTACACCTGTGTGCACCGAAATATAAAAATACCTCACGTGATCAACAATGCAACAGATCCAGCGGCGTTAATGTGAGTTCTTTTGGGATTATCAATTTTAATAAGTAATTCAAAACCGCATCAACCAAACAGTTAGACATATTACAATGTCATTTGCTTCATCGCTGTATAACACATTCTAATAGTGGGTATGAAACGAATGTTTCGCCCCTTCGCACGCGCCGGCCGTGTCCTCGCATGGTGGTTTTCTGCAATGTAACATCTGGCATGCATCGTTATGCAGTATTTGAATGATCGTTGGGGTTGACCAAGTTCAAGCAGTATTTATTATTCTAGGTATAGGATATAGTCCATTCGCTTAGAATTTGTCGTTACAAGTACATGCGCACGGTCGGTGTCGTTTTTATATCTTGAGAATACCGACGCCATAAGCGGCCACGCGACATAATGAAAACGAATGGACTATAATTATGTAGAATTTGGTGAATCACTCCATAATCGATTTTTGTCAAATTCCAATTTTAATATCTGCTTTATTTTCGAATTGATAGACTATTTTCGTATTGATAGACGAGCAGAAAATTTGTGTAGGTGCGTAGGTAGAAATAATAATGGGAAAGGTACAAAGGAATGCCCTGTCTCTTCTCTCTAGTCTCCAGAACAATATTCTGCAGAAGTCGCCCTGGAGCATTGATGCGATTTTCCTATCAACCAAAATAGAACCTGCGATATTCGAACTTTACCTTTGACATTTCGGAAATTCATTACTCGCAGACTGTGCTCGCAGATTGTTACATACCTACAAGTACAGAGGCAGCTGTCTATAATATGTTTGCTATCTATTGAGCAAAGTAAGTACAGATAAGTAATGGCGGAAGGCACGCTTTTTAAGTTCGGAGTCAATTGACTTTCATCTGGCCACCCGTGTATATGCATGCACTGCCATAAATGTACCATTTATATCAGAACCAGGTTGAGTTGTGTGTTTACTAGGTATCCTAGAAGATTCAGCTTTAGAGCTATAACCGTTCTTCCCATTTTCCAACAAACAGTTTCACAATTAGCAGGTCGAAGTTATGACGGAAAGGATGTTGAGGAACCTATATCTAGAGAGGAGTCGTTCTTGCTGCGTAACTTAGTATAACGGAATCGCGATGAATTGTGGTACTGGCCATGTTACATTTGAAGCTTTTGGCAGCCAGTGTTAGAAGTTCCATACCACCGGAACTATAATAAACTATTCTCTGAGAAGGGTTTATTTTAGTCCAAAGTGCGAGTTTCTAATTTGTCTCAATCGCTCTTTATTTCGAAATCATTCAAGGATGAATACAGAATAGCTCTACGGCTCGGAGTCCTTGTGAGTAGTAGGTGTGCCGTATGCCATGTCCGGACCGGAAGGACTACGTCATGCCGTCGTCGACCCCTCGTCCTTGCTAATTGTATAACTCCTCACGCCATAGCGTTCCTATACCATAAAAACTAAACCGTCCATAATTGTTGGGAAGAGACGCTATAAAAATCATAATTGGTTACAACAGAACGTAGGTCACACTAAAAGTTTCCGGAATTGGCCACTTACATAAACAATATTTAAAAAGTTATTACTACATTTGAAAATGGAACTCTTTAGCCGTTGAATACAATTTTTTTTATCTGATTGTCAATTGTTTTCACATTGTGGCGTCATTTTAAAAATTGCGTGATTACAATAATAATTATAACGTATTCTTGTTAAGGTGTTTCGGGCCCTAGGTATACTAGCCCGCGAAATTCAAATTTAAGTTTTTCGCAAATATTGCACTAACTATACCATACATTGTGGATTTATAGCAATGCGTTTTGCGAGCATAATATTAATACATCTACATGTTTTTAATAAAAACTTCATAAATTCCCATTCACCTCATATTAATTCCCGAATGATTAATTTTTGCAGTTTCCCATATTTGGAGCTACATGCATAAATGTTATGCTTGCAAAACTCATTATCTTACGCCTACGATATATTTTATTAGCCTAATATTAGCAAAAAACTAAGTAAAATTTGAATTCTCGCGCGGGTATGGTACCCATCCCCCTTAAGAAATCTATCGAACTGTATTAGATATATGCTGAAAAAACAACAGCATATTATATTGTTTATTTTATCTAATCTTATCTTTTTTATCTATGATCACAAGTTTACTTGTAATATTAAATATTTTCCTATCTGACTCTAGAAAAACAATGAACATTATGTTTTTACAGTAAGCTTTTGTTTCATTACTTTTTTTTACAAAATGTAATTTTACAATTTAGAGCAAAAACTGAAACACATTTCAAAATTTTGCTCTAACATCTCTGTTTTGAAAACAATAGAAATTTAAACTTCATATTTATCTTAAAATATTAACGGCGTACAAGACGTATTTAAGTGATTTTGATTTAAGTTTTACGTAAAATCTATAAAGACCATTACTTTCAAATTTGAACGTCATATATTTTAGGTCTTTAATCTAAAATCGCTTAGAAGCAGAAACACGATTGGATTAAATTTTCTCGATAGAAAGTTCTCCCAAAAGTTGCTCCAAAATATCAGTATTCCTATTTTTTATCGGAAACTAGAATGGATGTAATTGTAATTTTTGTTTTAATGTGTCGGTAATAACAATATCCAAAAACGCTTAGAAACGATTTATGATAACTGCCTTTCGTATTTGTGTTATATATTCTTTCGCGACGCTGCATGTCGCACCTACCAACGTATCCGTGAGAGTGAGAAAGACAAAAATAAATTCCATAAATCCCCTTAACGACTCAAAATAATTTTCATGATTCAAATGAAAGTAAGAAACAAAATATTTGTTTGAATTTTGCGCTGATTGTTGTTTGTTCTCGTAAATTACTCGAAAGGAAGAGCGTAAGTTCTATTTATTTTTCCCGCTAGTTATAAGGTAATTGAGTTTCAACTTTACGTTTTCGAACATTTCTGAAAAGCGTGAATAATTTTTATTTAAATTATTTTGATTTAGTTACCTATTGGCTATTTTACTGACTAAATGATGAATTACGAGTGACGAGTACTTTGTTTGTAATGGTAATGAAGACGTCCTACCCTAATCGTAATAATAGGAGCACAATTCTTGGAATCTTTATTTTTAAGAGTGTTGATAAGATCGGAACTTCGTTATAACGCCTTACTAAAATAGCTAACATAAAATCTATAACTGCTGTTTTAAGGTCATAACGTATTTTTTCTAATTTAATGCGATGTCCCAATGTCTATAATTTTTATAATTTTGCGAACGTTTGTCGGGGCCTCGAACGGCAAACTTCTAGGCCCATATGAATAAATTCCTGACTGATGAGAATATTTTCGTCTATGCTTCAATACACTGATTACGTAGAACGATTTTTATACTTGTTAAGACTTAGGTAAACATTGTAAATTATGTATATGTATTACATTGTGTAATCACGAATCACGAGTACTTAATAATTACTAGCTTTTGTTTTGCTACTTTTTTATGCAATGTTCTACTTTTAATTTCGCTTCACTCTGCATGAAGTTTTTATTATTAAATATGACGTTATGTATGTTTTTCTCAAAAATGCTCGATTAAATAAAGACCTGGCACAAAATCGTGCTAAATGGAAGAGGAGGATAAGGAAGGCCGACCCCAAATAAATGGGAGCAGATTTCGGATGATGATGTTATGTATGTTTTTCATTTTGAGGCAACACATTTTTTAGCACAGAAAAAAGGCAGCCAAATCTGGGTTATATCATTATTTATTGTGAAGGTATAACAGGCTGTGAGTAAGCAAGCGTGGTATGTTTAACTTTACGCTCTCATTGCTCCTGTAGGATGCTAAGGCCTTTGCCCTTCAGTTGGCACGAATAGACTTTCCCGCTTCGCGTATCATGTCACATCATACAGTTGTCACTCCGTGCGTACCTTTTCACGAGAAATGTAATCTAAGAAAAATGTTCCATATACGAGTAGGTAATATAATCTTTACTAAGTTCGCTTTCGAAATCTTACTTGGTTGCAATTTAGTAATTATGTTTTATCTATAAAATATTTCCACCATTAACGTTGCTACGTACTAGGATAGCATGTTATTTATCAGTAAGGTATAATTATGATAGATAGAAAGTTATATAGCAAGAAGACCATTTTCTACATTGCAGTTCTGACGATGTTTCTACTGCGACAACTATCAAGAACTATATATTTTTGCTTAAAAGGATACACTTATTTTATTTTTGTCCTTCTTAATCTTACGAATACACTGGTGGGCGTGGCATTACATCGTTGCGGAAGAATATAAAAGAAAAACGACGTTTGACCTGATTACTAAAAAACTAGTCAAAAATCCGTTTCGGAGCGTTTTTGGATATTATTATTTCCGACACATTAAAACAACAATCACAATTTGTACATCCATTGTAGTTTCCGATAAAAATTAGAAAAAATGGAGATTTCGGAACAACTTGGGCGAAATTTCTATCGAGAAAATTTTATGCAATCGTGTTTCTGCTTCGGAGCAAAAAATACATGACATTTTGAAAGTCTTTATAGTTTTTAACCTGCAGTTAACTAAAAATTGTTTGAATAACCCTCTTATGCATTTAAATTATTACCCATTTTGAGCTAGTTACTTACTCGTTACACTATGCAAATTTCAAAAAATGTCTGGCAATTTCGAAGCCTGGGACTAATCACAGAGCTGATGAAACAAGCCGCGGCTGGGGAGTTTATTCCAAGGGCGCTTGATTGGCAATTTTACACTAGCAGAGTGGAGTATTATCTGCTTCGACGCGTCGTACTATAATTACTTCGTTAGACGCTTCAACGCTACCAAGTTTTGCTGATGACCATTTACTTACACTTTTAATAAAAGCCACAAGCTTCGTACGCGAGCTCGACTCTATTTGACCAATTTTTTAAATATTATACTTTAATGACTTAATCAATATTTTTTCTTGACTTTTACATAAACGGTTTAACAGATTTTTAGGTGCTAAAAGGTCAAATTTAGCATTTTTTGCGCAATTGTCTTAGATATTAGACAGCCGCTGACTAAAATCATTATTGTGTATGGTTAAGAGTATCCACATTTTTTTTAACTGGAAAAATTAATGGAGTCAGTTTGGTCTGGAACAATCGAAGAACCGGCAAAGTAAACAGGAAGTTAACGTCATCAATACAGTTCTATGCCAGCGCGTGAAATAGACGGCGCAGTTCCACTAGGTACATAATATTCACTATTTACCCTGTACGCTGCAATTGCACAGCACCCACAATGCATGAAAGGGAAAAATTAAATCGGTCAGATATTGATCAACAGTAAAATGTGCCGCTTTTGTAACATTGGATACGATTACAATTGCAAAACAATCGGTTTATTTCGCGTGTGATATTACCGACGTTCGGCAATGTTATGTTATGCTATTATGTTAGTTATTTTGATCGATGTGCTATTGCAGTTCGCGTGTGAAATGTGAATGGAAGTATTGTATCAGCTATTTTCCTGTTTTTATATTTACTACGTATTATGACAGTCTTGAGAATTGGTTCATCGATATTAATCAATTTATTGCATTTTTACTATCTCTCTATCAAATGAGCCATTAATGCTACTGCTCTAAAGATAAACAGTAAAACACAACAATAAAAACATTTTATTGAAGGACACTCTCACTTTTGTTTTTGAGTGTTATTGTTGTGCCAATTTAGATAGCTAATTGCTTGATGAGTTGCGCCAACAGAAAAGAAAATCGCTTTTAAAAAAAGTACTTGCTCTAACAATAAATATAGGTGAAGATATCTGAAGATTGGATCACGTGCTAGAGCTTACTCCCTGTCTGCATTTCGCATTCCTCGGCACCATATTTGGCATCCCCTACATATTGGATTGTTCTAGTTTTCTGCAACACTGCCAGTAGTGTAGTATAGCACAACATTCCATTAATTGTAGAGCTTGTCTACTTTGTCGCGCCTTACTCCAGATGGTCACACAAACTGCATGGATTTAATTTAAGCTGCCACATGATAAGTGACTTAGATTAGATTTTAGCCATCTGCTATTTTAGCTCCGGATTTTTTTAATGATATTTTTTTTATGAGAATGTACTTTACAATAAGATCTTAAATAAGTGTTTACAACCGGTTACATTTTACCAATAATATTGGTGTACGAATATTAAGGTCTTAGAAATAATAATAACATAGTGAGAAAATTAACATAAAATAGCAAGTTTATAAGCATAATGTTATCAAGTAGATTAATTACAATTATTAAAAATTTACGACACGAAGTATAAACGTTGAATATTCAAAACCAATCCTTTTATCGTAATGTGATAATATGAATGTCGAAGAAGCATTTATGAATGAGTCATACGCTTCCAATTTTGTTTATTGCGTGATATATAAAATTCTTTACCTATATGTATAGTATATATTGTTGTAATATATGTATAAGAGGCCGGTGTGGGTGCGGAAACCTGTCTCCAAGAGCAAGGTCAGGTCTGTAGAGCTGAGATGACGAAGCGGGCAACATCGCCCTCCTTACACTATTTGCAAAGCGATTTTGTATCTACTCTCGCATCTTAAATAACTTAACTTTGAGACTATGTCTATAACAACTTGCCGCTGAAACTCGTTTAAGAAAGTACGCAAATTCACACAAGTGAAATATAATCACTGAATTACAAGGATTAATAATTACAAGCATTTATTACTTTACTGTTTGGTAATGGGTACTTACCTACTTGTACTGGGGCACTGGGCAGTATGCCTCGCTGCTTTGGCTTCGATGAGCCTCTAGTTTTTATTTTATTTTTGTTTTAGTTTATTACAATTTATACTTGTAAATATGTAAAATTATGTATCTTTATAAAACAACAAACTAAAAAAAAAATATTTTTTATGATGTTTTTTTATAATTTTAATTTATAATTAAAACGAATTGTCATTTATTGAAACGTACTACACGTATAAATTTTCAATTAACGTTAAGTTATGAGGATCGGTAACATCGAAGTTTTTTTAAGGACAAAGTATAATGAATTAGCGTGTTAGAAGTCGGTATCTTGTTTGTAAACAAACGTGCAATATAATCATCGGCGTCGTTTTCTGCGAACAGTCAATGATTTCAAGTGATAAAGCGTCAGCAAACGCAATTTGTTTAGGTTTAGCGAACCTACTGCGCAATATTACGTGGATTGTTTACGTTGTTATAATTGAAGGCTACTTAATTATTTTATTACAGTGTCATGAAAACCATAAATGATAAAGAAATTTTATTCGCATTTCCCTGGGTAAACATTTCCTAATCTATACTGTTCAGACGTGTTTCTGTTATTTTATTATTACGTCAGAATTTCGAATAACAATGAATACGGGGGATATCGAAACTCATCGATATCGTTATCATGGAAAATCAAAAATGATAGCAACTGACACAATTCTTTGGAAACACGATAAATATTTTCTTATACGAGTACAATATAATCAATATTTTCTGACGTATTTTTTTTAACCTTTAATTAACATTCTTCGTCAACGAAGTAACTTCTATTGTCAGATGTGTAGAGCCAACTTTTTAATTAGATAGACTAGAGACTTAGATAGCTTGCCAGATTAATTAAGATTTTAAGATGAACTCTCTTTTGTTTTTCTTTTTTGCCTATATTTTATCTATCCTATTCTAGGATTTACCAATATTTTTTACTTCTTTTGTTTTTCTTTGCCTATATTTTATCTATCCTATTCTAGAATGTACCAATATTTTTTACTTCTTCAGGACGGTTTTTTTTTGTTATGGGAGGAGGAAAAATCCTCATAGGATACCTACTGGTAACGGCCGACTCCATTGGGAATGGTGCCCAATGACCTACGGACTAAAAACCTCCTCCCTGCCGCCGTACAATCTACCGGGAACCGCTGTCGCATTACTTCCGGTAGAAAGCTGTCTTCAGACCTTGGCTATATTTTGCCTCTCCCAGTTGTCCTGAATCCGTCGGTTCATAATGGCTCGCATCATCTCTGCATACTTATCCCATTTCGATGCATTCGCGAGCATTCGCGGGATGAGGTTCGTCGCCGTTACGCAGCTTTCGTCAATCGTCACCCTGCAGCTGTTTGTCGAGTGTTTTCGAAAATGGGGCATTCGAAGATAGCGTGTGCAGGATTTTTTTTTCCTCGCAGTATGGGCATTCCTTCTCATCTATCTTGCCTATGGTGTGCAGGTAGGTGTTAAACACACCATGTCCACTTAGGACTTGGGTAATTCTCCCCTGTTTCCTTTCTATCCAAAGCCTGACGTCGGGGATCAGTTTTCTGGTCCAGTTCCACTTTCTGACTTTTCTTCAGGACGGTTACTCGGAATGTTCGTGTCAATTTTCCGAGTGCTTTATTTTGGCATATCACGTCAACGGCGTTGGTAGTTTTGGGAAAGCAAAAACGAGAAGCGTTATTCTGGCAATTGGCATACGGTTTTTCATTTTAAGCGACAGGCTATTTGTTTTTGCATGGGCTCGACTACTCGTATTGTAGAATTTGTAACATGAGCTATTTTCCACAGCTTTTTGACTAACTTTATTATTGTCATCAACCCCAAAGTTTCCTTCTCCATAGATCATTGAGTCTCCAATCGAGGTTTTGATGAAGATACTCGTATCGAATTATATACTTAATACTCACTCGTATTATACGAAGAGTCTACAAACAACAGATGCTGACGCTCAATATTTGGTTAAGTATGTCTACAATCTGTATCGATTCAACGTAAACACGCGTTGTCACTTGTCAGCAGTTGTTACTTCAAGCTTGGGTTAGTTTAGAATTGATATAATTATTATAATTGAGTACCATTATATTATGGGCAAATCCTGTGGATGATTTCAAAATAAAGCTACGTACCGACAACAAAGAAAACGCCTTTTGCTTTTGGTTAGTCTGTCTTTACGGTAGGTACTAATGTACGTGATATTGTTAAAAATAATAACCCTATAACTTTAAACTACGTTATATGTATCCGGTTCGTGTGTCGGAATTCACACCTCAAGTGGCTGTTTTTTTCATTTTGCTTAATGCTAATGAACTTTGTAGTCTGTTAATGCGCTGTGAGAATAAAATTATTTTATTCCATGGTTTATATCCTTGATATTGTCCTTCAATTTTCCTTCAATATTCTTTAGGCTGAATTAAGAGTGTTTTATCAATTTGTGTTACATCAATTTAAATCTTGCGTTATGCCGGTACTTCCAAATTAAGAGGCCAATTTTGGCATAATAATGTTATTTTTTATATATGTAAAGGTTGGATTAAACTGAATGAATACTTGCAAATAAAACTACAAAATAATATGTTTAAAGTAATCCATTATTTCGTGCTACAATTCGAAACTACAATTTCCAAGCTCCGAACAATATCTGAATGGGGAAAGAGTTTTTTTGAAACTACAATGTCCAGGCTCCGAACAATTTATGAATGGGGAAAGAGTTTTTCTAAACAACAATTTAGTGTCAACGTCACTATTACGCCCTTGATCTTGTCGTTGTGTATTTGACCCAGTATCAACGACTATTAATGGACTGTAGACTGTGAGTCACATAGAGGTCTTACCTCAGAAATTGCGGCCGTCCTTTCAAGGTCATTCCCAAAGTAAACAGATGTTCGCAGTCGCAATTACATCATTCCATGAATCTCGTCAGTTATTTTCGACTGGCAACCCTGGTTTGACTCGTGTCTCACTGGTTTGCTCTTCACCTTGCAGTCATGTGGAACGCCGCTCTTAGTCATTGCTTATCGAGGCCTGCCCTCAGGAATTGCGTTTTACACATCCAATATGACAATTACACAATACACAGAATACACTATAGCTGTTCATGTAGATAAAAGCTTAGATATTTTGATTTCTGACGCAGAAATTACCCCCTTATTGATAAACGTTGAATAAGTTTGTCTTTATCTGTCACGTGGAAGTTGACATTTGAAGAAAAAAGACCAAACAGAGTTTACTAATCTACATAAGGAATACGAGTAAAGTAACGTTAAATAGCTAAAATGCATGTAGGTGATGTAGGCGGTTACAAATAGGATTGGTCAAAGGTCTGAATTGATATGATCTACTGTTGTACCACGAGTGGTCTACCTATCTACTGATGACACCTGCATCATCACAAGGTGCAGGTTAGGTTAAGGTGGTTAAACCTCAAAGCCTTAGATAGCAACTAATAGCTACCCAACGAACTCACGCCTCTCGTAAACTAATAGGATTTCCAACTTTTACAAAGGTCTACTTGCTTCAATAGTTATTTGTTATGCAAGGGCGCAAAATGGATTTTTGGGCCGAGTGTCAAATTTGAATGCTGAGCGGCGAAGGATTCTAGGGTTGAACCCTGAGCGCAGCGAGGGGTTCAAAGAATAGAATCCTGAGCATAGCGAGGCATTCAAAGGACACGAGACCCAAAAAAATTTGCGGCCGTACATAACACAAAATTTTTCATCTCACCACAGCGAGGAAAATTACTAGAAGTACACTTGGATCGGCATTGCTAGTATGTAAGATGTTGTCTTGAGTAATACTCTGCAATAACTTCACTCACTTAATTAAATCCACCTTTAATCATCACTCATCTTATTACAAAACAGTAATGAATAAAAACAAAATATTATTATTTATCACGATTAGAAAAAAAATGAGTTACTTTTTTTTCTACTTGTATTTTGGATGCGTTCAGAAATATCAATTTTTAAGAACCAACGATAATAGAAGATTAAAAAAAAATAACAATAATTAGATAAACAATAAATAAATACCATGGATTTTGTTACGGCCCCTTGCCTGTCCAGACGAGGGCTGAGTTCCCGGGCCCATAGAAGAACGAGCCCGGACAGGTCGAGGGGGGACCGACTAGTGAGACTACAGTGATCAGTACGGATGACGGTATCCAATCCGAGTCGGATAGTAATATCCGAGTCTCACTGGCCGATCAGTGGAAATAACAGGCGGCTTTTACTAGCACTACTACGGCAATCGTCAACTCGGGCAGCGACAGCCTTCGACATAGACAAGGAAAATAGAAGGTCACTAACCTGGTTGATGCATGCGACGATACTCGATGCGACGCCCCCTGTAGTGGATGTGGGACAGTATGTGACGTGAAAGTGTAAAGGGGTGTGTAGGTGTGTGTGTGGGGCTGGCAACCGTAGGTCCTCTGCACCAATCAGCTCCCAGACACGTCAAACACGAACACAGCTCCAATCGCTCGTTCGCCTCCTATGAGTGGAGTGCTCAATGCAGCAGCACAGTGGGTCGCAACCCGCAACAATGAACGCGACGGTCAAAATATGTCGAACGTTCAGGCTGGCTTCAACTCCCACAAACACTCAAGCGAATAAAATAAAGTACGTGGTTCACGACACACAAGGTCAGCGGTCAATGACAGCGCGGTCTACAATTACTTAACTACCGCGAACTTTATCGCCGCTAAACGCAGCTGGGCACGCGTGTTACTAGGTAGATCCGGCGAGCGTAGCGAACTCACAAAGGCCGGCACAACAACTAGTCAATGTCCCAAACACGCGTGCAATGTCCAAAAAACCCAGCGATATCACAGCGCAAGTCGAAGCGGTCCCAAACAATCAGGTCTGGGCAAACAAAACCGCGGCGCGAAAAACAACTCAGGCGCCTCAAAAAACGGACGTCCCGTTGCGCAAACATTCCATGACCACACACCCGCGCAAATATAAACGTGGCTACTCAAACGCAGCAATTTACGTCTCGCGACTACGCGTTTCAAAGACGACACGTGATCAAAACTACGTCAGCCACGCGCGGGGAACCGCTAAGTTTGTCGGTCGACAGCAGACTCGCTCCACAAGATGAGTTCACGAATACGCACAAAAGGTCGCGCCCCCACATAAAACTGTCGCGGTCCCAAGACGTACGTTTCTTGGGGTACAAACCGCCGGGGCAAAAGGGCGCCGCAAAAAACCCAGCCGCACGCACGGCTGTTGCTAGCTGACTCCGATTCGGTACTTAATACTGGAGCGCACCGAAGTCGCCGCGTCATTGCAGGCATAAAAAATCTCGGCGACCGATGCGCGAGCGGGATAGGAAGATTGGCGTTTCCGCGAGTTGGAGCGGGAGCGCACGATTCGATACAAAAAACTCGCCGTAACCAAAGCGTGAGCGAGACGCGCGGATGAGGGCTTCCGCGGGTTAGAGAGAGAGAACACGATTCAATACAACACAATAGGCTCTGCGCTCGCGCCAGCTACTCTCGCGTAAACAATCCCCCGCTCCGAATCTAAGAATGTAGATTCGCTAATCAATAGGCCGTTGGGACAACGTGACCACGGCACGTTGCAATACTGAGTCCCCTACAAATACCTCGGCCACCCGCGGAACGCCATCCGATCCAAATAACAGTTTAACAATGCGTCCACGACGCAAAATAGTGGGAGTAGATTAGATTCTTTAAGCATAACAAGATCTCCCATTCTAGACATGGCGGTGCCTACACAGTGCTTGCTCTCAACAAGTAAGTCGACGACCTCCTTCAAATAACGATTGGTTCCCTTATAATTAGTCCAGCAGTCTGTCCGAACCAAATCGGGTAGGCCGCGACGGCTCACGAGGCGGCCCAGAGTGGCCACGAACGCCTCCGTGCTGAGGGCACTGACAAGTCCCAAGTGGACTGCCTTGGTTGCAAGGCAACCAAGGACGCACAAGTAGGCCTCAAAAGACCGAGCATTCTTAAGGTTAGAGCTCTTCACTAAGAAAGGACCGGCAATTGGTTCCAACACCGGCGAAAGGTCGAGCAGCCTTTTCGCGGTCCGCAGGCAGGTCACCCATCACAAGCTGTGCAATGGATGCCTCCAAACGATAGCAAGCAATACAGTTGAAGATCACGCTTCGAATGGTTCGTCGGCCTGCCAAAATCCAAACTCACGCTGCAAATGGCTGAGAGGGTATTGCAACCCGCATGAGTATTTAAAAAAGCCAAGATTATGGACCGAAGTCCGAAGCCAACACAGGACAATCTCACTGTCCGACCACGCAAAAACGTCCACCATGTTTACCAGAGACTTCCAAGAAGCGTGGACGTGGTTTAGTAACCGGGTCAATAGTTCGGCTCCACAAGTGCAACTTAGGAATTGTTAGACGAGACCTGATAGATGCAACCTTGCACTTAGCTAGGACAAGGTGCAATGAGACTTGCCCCGAAGCGCTCACCCACCACAACGACGCAATCCAGCGCTGTGATCCGAGATCTAGCAGCGCGCGTACCATAAGCCACTCACCCTTCGGGTTGTACACCCTGACCAAAGCCGTTGGTAAAAGTACAGTCTGGCAGACCGGCTTATGGTCGTTCAAATGGTCAGGTGAGGTGGCGGTGGTGGGAGCCAAGGCAGCAGCAAGTCAACGGAAGTTGCCCCTTTCGGGCAACTCCTCTAGCCTTGGGCGCTCGTAAGGGCCTTCTTGGGGAACTTCGACCACACCAAGAGGTGGGGTTCCCCCAGGGTACACCCAAGCGTCTCTCCCGGTCTGAGGGGGTCTGGCCATGTACGACAGCCGCGGGGCGGCGTAGTGCGGAAGGGGGTGTCCAGGCCATCGAGGAAGGTGTCGCTGCAGCCTGGGGTATTCAGCCAGAGGAGGGGAGTACCTCCTTGGATCAGGCTGAGCGACGGCAAAACCTCCCTCAGGGTTGACAGAGGGCGGAACGCCCCCGCCCCTGGAGGGCTGCACCCCCGCCCGAGGGGGGGGTGAAGCCCTATCAAAACCAGGGGCCGCACTAACAGTGTCACCACGCCTTCTATCGGCTGGGCCTGTGACCGGTGAGGAGACTCCACTCCTGCCGGGTGTCCGCTCAACCACCTCCTGCCTACCGACGCCATTGCGGTCGAGGCAAAGAATAGGAAGGTGGTTGCCCTGACAATGGGGACAAGGCCGTTGGTGCTGGCAATTTCGTTGTAAGTGCCGACCTAAGCAAGAGTAGCACCAACGGCGCTCCCTAGCGATGGCCCTACGGGACTTGGGCGGTCTCTCCAAGAATTTAGGGCAGTAGGTCGTCGAGTGCGTGGAAGCACGGCAATAGTGACAGGGGGTCACCTCGGTCGCAGCAAGACCACTAAAGTTTAGAATTGGGCGGCGTCCAGTCTCCTGCGCTAATTCTGGCTGCTTGGAACCCCTGGTGGAAGTCGTGGGTTTAGAAGGTGGCGTCGGTCGCGCCGGCTCCTTTGCCGGTGTTCCCGAGGCCACGGCATTCTCCACCTGGCGGCTCTGTTCCTCAAGGAACTTTAAGAGGTCACTGAACGGGGGTATATAATTAGCCCCGTCCCCGCCGTACCTCTCTTCAAATCGGATCCGCAGATCGAGAGGCAGGCGGGACAGAACCAGGTGAAGAAGCCAGAAGGACCACTGATCCACCGGTAAGTCAAGTTGTCGAAGGGCGTTGCAAGCAACCACGACTGGGTCAATGATCACCTCCCGGAGACGTGCTAGGTCTTTCAAAACCGGGAGGGATATTAACTCCATCATGTGCGCGTCAGCAAGGCGGCGCACATTGGCGTAGCGCCTCTCGAGGAGTTCTCTGGCCGTGGAGTAGCTGGCGTCAGACAACTTCAAATGGCAGACTACCCCAAGTGCCTCCCCTTGAAGGGAGGTCCGCAAATAGGCCATTTTTTGGCCTGGGGATAGGTCGCGGCGGGTATGGACTAGACTGTCGAAGATGGAGATGAACCCCATCCAGTCTTGAAGCCGCCCACCAAAGTGTGGAAGGTCCAAAGTAGGCAGCCGACCCAATAGGGCGGGCTGCTGCTGCGGGCGAGGCGACTCGCACAGAATGCTCTTTCGAGCCTCACGATTCATTTTGGCCCCAGCCTCGAGCACATCGTCTGTGAACTCGAAGAACTGTTCGTAGTCCTTCTGGGCCGATTCTCGCGCCTCGTCGTCCTCCACTGTAGCAAGGAATTCCGAATAGGCCTCTTCAAAATGGGCTCGTCTGGCTGGGAGCTGCTCAAGGCGGTGGAGCAAGCTAGCCGTCCTGTCTGGACGAGTAATAAGCGCATGCGCGCTAGCTGCCCACCGCAGCTCATCCTGCATACGGCGCACCGGAGGCTTATGCGAAGGCATGGCGAGACTGCGCGAGAATAATTACAAGGAAGCACGAAACCAAAAAATAAAACAACAAGGAAGTAGAACAAGCACAGATGCAAACACCAACACGTGCAGAACGCTAATCAAGGTCGCGGTTAACAAACGCGCGGCACGCGGTAAATAAACGCGGCGTTGCTACAAAAACGCGTGGTGTAGCGGTACAATAATCTGTGGCCGTTAACGCGGCGTATCGGTCCGACACGTGGCGTACCGCGCCTACAAACGTGTGACCGACAGAGATACGCGACGAATTAAATACGCGCAACAAATATCGATATCGACGCGCCGAACGTGTAAAAGCCGCTTAACCAAAAGGCGCGAAACCACGCTCTGCTACCAAATGTTACGGCCCCTTGCCTGTCCAGACGAGGGCTGAGTTCCCGGGCCCATAGAGGAACGAGCCCGGACAGGTCGAGGGGGGACCGACTAGTGAGACTACAGTGATCAGTACGGATGACGGTATCCAATCCGAGTCGGATAGTAATATCCGAGTCTCACTGGCCGATCAGTGGAAATAACAGGCGGCTTTTACTAGCACTACTACGGCAATCGTCAACTCGGGCAGCGACAGCCTTCGACATAGACAAGGAAAATAGAAGGTCACTAACCTGGTTGATGCATGCGACGATACTCGATGCGACGCCCCCTGTAGTGGATGTGGGACAGTATGTGACGTGAAAGTGTAAAGGGGTGTGTAGGTGTGTGTGTGGGGCTGGCAACCGTAGGTCCTCTGCACCAATCAGCTCCCAGACACGTCAAACACGAACACAGCTCCAATCGCTCGTTCGCCTCCTATGAGTGGAGTGCTCAATGCAGCAGCACAGTGGGTCGCAACCCGCAACAATGAACGCGACGGTCAAAATATGTCGAACGTTCAGGCTGGCTTCAACTCCCACAAACACTCAAGCGAATAAAATAAAGTACGTGGTTCACGACACACAAGGTCAGCGGTCAATGACAGCGCGGTCTACAATTACTTAACTACCGCGAACTTTATCGCCGCTAAACGCAGCTGGGCACGCGTGTTACTAGGTAGATCCGGCGAGCGTAGCGAACTCACAAAGGCCGGCACAACAACTAGTCAATGTCCCAAACACGCGTGCAATGTCCAAAAAACCCAGCGATATCACAGCGCAAGTCGAAGCGGTCCCAAACAATCAGGTCTGGGCAAACAAAACCGCGGCGCGAAAAACAACTCAGGCGCCTCAAAAAACGGACGTCCCGTTGCGCAAACATTCCATGACCACACACCCGCGCAAATATAAACGTGGCTACTCAAACGCAGCAATTTACGTCTCGCGACTACGCGTTTCAAAGACGACACGTGATCAAAACTACGTCAGCCACGCGCGGGGAACCGCTAAGTTTGTCGGTCGACAGCAGACTCGCTCCACAAGATGAGTTCACGAATACGCACAAAAGGTCGCGCCCCCACATAAAACTGTCGCGGTCCCAAGACGTACGTTTCTTGGGGTACAAACCGCCGGGGCAAAAGGGCGCCGCAAAAAACCCAGCCGCACGCACGGCTGTTGCTAGCTGACTCCGATTCGGTACTTAATACTGGAGCGCACCGAAGTCGCCGCGTCATTGCAGGCATAAAAAATCTCGGCGACCGATGCGCGAGCGGGATAGGAAGATTGGCGTTTCCGCGAGTTGGAGCGGGAGCGCACGATTCGATACAAAAAACTCGCCGTAACCAAAGCGTGAGCGAGACGCGCGGATGAGGGCTTCCGCGGGTTAGAGAGAGAGAACACGATTCAATACAACACAATAGGCTCTGCGCTCGCGCCAGCTACTCTCGCGTAAACAGATTTAATTAGATTTCCTTTATAATTAATAAAAAATAGGAGTTATTATTTTTATTGATATTCTAAGAAAATGTAAAAACAAAAAGTAATGTACACCTATACAAACTCAAAGGTCGAACTTCGTTACTGACCGACTGACATTATTTAAAAAAAAAAGAAGTCTTCAGTTTAATGGTGGCACCACACATGGCTATTTGTATTTGCCTATTTTTTATATTTGTCAAATAACTTCCATGTGTGGAGAGTATATTTGCCAAAATTATTGCCATATTTGCCTGTTTGGCAAATACAGCCAATAACATATTTGGCCCCATGAGGTCGAAAATTTTGGCAAATACGCGATCATCCAATCACAAATACAAATAGCCATGTGTGGTGCCACCATTAGACATTATTATAGACGCAATACGAGATTACGTCATGTTCGAATTTAGAAATGCTTTGCGGCCCTAGGGCGGGAAAGGATTTTCATACTACTTTCTCGCCCTAGGGAATATAATAGTATTTCCCGCCCGCATTTTGGGCATTAAAAATCTCCTTTCCGAGCGGGTGAGATGAAAAATATTTTTTCCTGTGCTTCAACCAATTTAAATTTCCATGTAGCACAAAATAGTGTTGGAAGCGATAAATGCACTTTGTTGGTGCTGCGTCCTTTATTTGGTTCGTTATGCAATATGCTAACACTTTCTGCATATGTGATATACGTACGAAGTTGCGACGAATTTGCTTTAAAGCTTCAAGTTACTTCATTTAAATTTAGTTTTTGGTGAATTTTGTAGATAATAAAAAATCTCGAGTCGGTGGTTACAAACAACAAATATTATCTTGTTTATACTAAATGCTTTATTTTTTTATGTTGGACTATTTAATATTTATATTTCAGTCTTCAAACGATCCCATTTTAAAAAAGTCTGCTCCATTTATCATACATAGCGCAAAAATTAAGGACATTAATGCTACAAATAAGAGTACGATTGCGGTTTTAATTATATCCGACTTATTAATGCCTCTAATGTTTAAATATTTTTATTAGTATTATACTATCTATAATGTTTTGTGCGTAATTGTGTACATCTTTCGTCCTTGCTGACAATGCAAGCTAATGCCTCTGTGATGTCTGATGAGTAATCTTTGTTTACTTACTTATTACGAAGGCTAGTTAAATGGCGTGTTATGTTTGTGAATATAAATGATCTAACCAATTCCATGCCAGTGGAATGATCTAAGAATACTAGTTAGAAGTCTAATTATTATGTATATTAAATGATTCATTTTGTTATCAGTTTACAGTTTTACACGTTTACAGCATAGGCGTACAGAGGTATTTTTTGAAGCAATTATGATAAATTCCTGCAGAATCATAATGTTTGAGTCGATTGAGTAGTCGTTATAAATATGCAATGTTATATATAGGAAGCAATTCTGTATAAAGGTAGCATCGTTTAGAGCATATAAACGACGTAGACAGCGAATTTAAACGATTTTTAGTGAACTGCAGTTTGAATCAAAACTTTAAAGACAACTATTTTCGAGTTTATACGTTATTTATTTTGAGGCTTTAATCTAAAATCGCTGTGAAGCAGAAACGCGTCTGGATAAAATTTTCTCACTGTAAACAGCCCATGCAAAGAATATTTAAAACAAATCTACGAAAAATCTAAAATGGAAAATGTTTTAGGAAAACATAAAAGTGAAAAATGAAAAGTTTCCCCTTTCACACAATCACACAAAGCCCTTTTGTTTTTTCGAGTTTACACTTGTTTCATTTAGATTTTGGGCACATTTTTTATTTACAAAGGTAAAACGTGCCATTTTTCTAATATAGAGTTTTGTAACTAAAGAGCGTAGAGACATATTATTTCTCTACAGTCCTTCTTTTTGATTCATGGAACCAAACTGAAATAATTCTGTTAGTATGTTTGGGTGTTTGTTACTCAATCAGGTCAACTTATGACCCGGATAGGGTAATTTCTGTCCTGGAACCACCCACGGTTCCCGCGGGATTAAGGAAAAACTGATATTTACTGTAGTAAACTTCCTTGAAGGTGGTTTGGGAAAGGGAGTGTGACAGAAACGGTAACAGGAAAAAGAATATCCAATTTGCGATTCCGCGGAATTTATAAAAAATCTTCGGTGGAGAAGCCGAGAGTAAATCCTGGAAAGTAAAATTCCTACAAATAATGGCATAGTAATGAGACCTCGACACAATTTATGTTCTGATCAAAGATTTAAATCTTTGGTTCTGATCTGATGATACTAAAAGGCAATATTTCGGAATTTAGTCAATGCTAAAGTCTTCTCAGTCTCTTCGCGGACAAATAACAGACCTAATGCACTAATGCCGGTTCCCAATATTCTATCTATCTTCTATTTGCCCTACTAGAGATATCAAAGTGACATAAGCTCCATAAAAGTTATGTCGAATTTCTATCTCTAGTAAGGCATTAGGCAAACCATGTATTGATTGAATATTACATTCGATTCGTATCGAGTTTGACAAAGCGGGGCGGCTTCATCGTGGATTGAAATATCTATAGTGTCCGTTAGGTTATCCTTCTGAATAGAAATTCAAATAATAATGATAATAAAATTGAAAAACCCATCAATGGTTGTCAGAAAGGCGGACAGACTAATCAAATTGTTGCGGCGAAAGTTGTGCGACCCGAGGCGTCTCTATTATAGTTAGTTGTTCCCCTGTGACAGCTCCATGACGTATTGAATTCCCCGTCGTTCGGTTAGGCTTTTCGACACGGGATGATTAATATCCGCTAGGAGAAGGTCGCAGCGCTGTGACGTCACCTCCGCAATCGCTTCACTTCCGCTCGGCGATGGGGCTACCGGCCGGCTTATGCCATAGAGATGGTAAGTTTCGGCATATCGATATCGCATTTGGTAATCGTTTTATATATCCGCACTACGGCATAAAGGAGGCACGTACTCGATACGCGGAGTTTGTACGAGTTTTGCTCGAGTTCGTAACTTCCTGAGTGGTTTTCCCGGAACGCTTCGGGAAATGACAGTTTTTCGTCGAATTTTATTGTAATAAAAGGCCAATACATAGTACATCACAAAATTGGCATGTTGCGCTTGGTTACGTAATTAATAAGTAAGTATTTTGTTTTCAATTTTAGAAATATCCACACCCATTGGTCAACATTTGTATTGTGCAACATTTTCCTGTTTCAATAATAAAAATTTGAAATTTGAAATTTGAAACATATAAGTTAAATAACTTATATGTTGACCAATGGGTGTGGATTTAGGAATGGCTAGTCTATATAGATTTTATGGATGTACTTTCATGAAAATGTATAGTAAACTACGCTGCACCCAGTCGCAGTGAGTTTATTGATATCGAGTTATTTAAAGTAGCCCATCCCTAAACGGAACCGTTGAATATTAGTTAGTAGTGGCGGATTTTCAACCACCGCTGCTTAAAATTCATCGTTTACACTTTTACTCTACTCGGTATATGAATAAACGTGAGACTGGCTAACGCTGAACTTCTGAGTCTACGTATTCGTATTTTGCACACATTACGTCTGTTATGTACAAACTACGTAGTAAAATATTATGAGTTCGTGTTGCGCAGCGATAAAGTTACGAGTAGTGAAGTATACTCATAGCGTAAACGTTAAAAATCGTGACCTTTCATAAATTAGTTACGATAAATTTCTCGTGCCCGGCGTTTATACTTATTAAATAAACTCTTGTTATTGAAAGTGTAGTCTTAGGCTCTGCGTCACAGCCTAAATTATCACAAAATTCTATTGAATTTATTTATGTCTTTCCCAATCTTACGAATACTTTGGTGGGCGCGACGAAAAACGACGTTTAAGTACCTAATTACTAAAAAACTAAGCCAATTATCAAAAATCCGTTTTTGATATTAATATTACCGACACATTAAAACAAAAATTACAATAAGTAGTTTCGATAAAAATTAGAAAAAATTGAGATTTTGGAGCAACTTTTAGAAGAACTTTCTCTCGAGAAACTGCAGGTCACTAAAATCGCTTACATCCACCGTCTACGCCGTTAAAAGCCTTGTCTCTGCGTCACAGCCTAAATTACCAGTCTGAAGATGCTCTTCTCTTCTACGGAGAGCTCTCCGATAAATTGAAATTCTATTTAAATAAATAATTTTTGCAAAACTGAACACTGGAAATAATAGTACTTAATTCAAATTTGCCTAGACCGACAGTTTGGCTGACGCTGATGGCGCGCCATTGTTGACTTGCCAGAGAGTCCAATTAAAGGGTTGAATGAATAGGATCTACAGCGAAATGCCTCTTTGTGTACTTTTAATTTCATTGAAATTCTGACGAATGAATACTGAAACTCGGTGAATTGTTTAGGTCATCTTATAGTAGTTTATGTAACGGTTACATAATGGGGGGTATTAAAATACGAGTGTGAGTTTAAAAAACGAGCCGCAGGCGAGTTTTTTAATAGTATCACACGAGTGTTTTAATACCTAATTATGTAGAGTTTCATACACTACTTTATCTACGCTCATATTATTATCATAAATCCAAATCATAAAATCTTGCTAACTTTTGTCGTAAATCATTGCAACTACTAAGATGTCAGGTGGAGTGAAATTTTCTTTAGTAGGTTTCACTACTAGACATATTTCAGCGCAAAGTTTTGAGTAAGTAACAAAAAAAATTGGTTGTCTGTAAAGTCGGTTTACGGACGATAGATTTACGAGATAACGTCATAATCGTAATCGTTATCGTAATCGTTATCGTAATCGTTATCGTAATCGTAATCGTAGTCGTAATCGTAATCGTAATCATAATCACAGGCCCAGGTGGAACGTTACGCGGAACGTTAGACATTGTGTTGTTGTCTATGGTCAATCATGGCCCATCTATACTCTCGGCAATGACTACCAACTATATGTTGTCTGTGGATTCACTTAAAAAAATATTACTTAAAAAATATTACCTACATACCTCAGATAATTGTAACCGTTAACCGTTGTATTGCCGATAGCGGTACTGTAATCAATTCCTTCAAAACCCCAGATACAAATACAGGAATCTAGAGCCGTGTATCGTTATGGATATTAAACAACTTTCTTTAAATATTTCCATAGTAGAGCGATGTTATTATGAATAACTTTTTAATAATTATAGAAGTCTGTGAATAAAGTAGGTAATTATTTGACACATTTCGATTTCATAATTCGAACTTTAAGCAATGAGCGTAGATAAAATATTTTTTCAAATTCTATTGTTGCGTGAACGATTTCCAAATTCCAATAACGCGCCGAAGGTACCTACTAGTTTAAGTTTTAACTTGATAATTATTAGACCACTAATGTAAAACTCTGTAAAACTCAGGATATGGGCATCCGAACGATTTGCGTAAACCTTTTTCGTACAAGCAAACAGTCGCAAAGCAAGCATTTTTGGCACCGATAAACTGGCGACATTTTTTGTCCAGGGGGACAAGGGCGGACGGAGCGAAATTTGTCTATTTACTGGACACAATTGAGAGAATGGTGCCAATCCTATTGTGCAATATCCCTAAACTAAAGCAATTATATGCATCTAAAAATTGGGCTATCATTTTCAAAATGCTCTCCATAGAAAGGTATGGCACTATTTTTGATCTTCACTATCAAATCTTGCTTAAAAATTCTGCACAACAGTATAATTGGCATAATACCACCACTGTTGCTAGTAAATATTCGACAAAGTCTGGCTCGATGATTTCCTGAAACTTTCACTTTTCATTTTAATTCTCGCATTAAATAGTTGTTACCAAGGGAATGAATAAAGATTAGTACGTACATATTAATGATGCTATTATCAGCAGGTCATGCACATCGCATTAACATTTAGGTCGCTCGCATCACATACATTATTCATGACAGTTTAGTTCACTAAATTCATTGTGGATCGTTTTTAGTGACTTCAGATAGCTTATCTGCGGGGCTAGACAAAGTAACAGCCGTTTAGCGTTCACGACAGTATATAAAAATGTATGGACAAACCCCGTGACTGTAGAAAAACCATGTGACCAAAAAGAGGAAAACACGCTGTGTTTGAAAATCGAATACAACAATTTGAACGCTCCCTGGCGTTCTCGCGGACCTTGTAGATAACTTTGCGTACATCGCACGACAATTGACAGTCGACAGTGAACAACGCTAAGCATACAGTAGATTCTGCTTTCACGTTTTCATTCGGTCACGTGGTTTTTCTACAGTCACTTGGTTTGTCCATACATTTTATCTACTGTCGTCAACGCTAAACGACCGTTACTTCGTCTAGCCCCGCTGGTACGACTGTACAGGGCGTAGACTGTTGAGTTGTGGACTGATATTGTACTAACAATAGGTATGAGGAGAATGTTTAACTCATTTATTGTATGTTCATTAGTTGTATGCATCCGGAAGTATTTATCTTCTGCTTACGCTCTATGAATATAATTCAAGAGTGCTATTGCAATTTAATATGTAGGTACCTACGTCAATTAATATTTTTATTTATTTTGTTTCCTTTATGTTAAATTTTCTCTTGTTTCCTTAACATAAAGAATTATGTGCAATACAGATTTTGCCAATCATCACATCTTGGACTTAGTTATTCCATCTTTCTTGAGTAGGTATCATTTACTAGGATATGCTAGATTGATTCTCTGTGAGAGTGACGCAACTCGCAACTATCTTTATATCTGTCGCGGAAATCTGAATTATACATCAATCACTTTGTGCTGATGGCTCACACGGCTCAATGAACCGAGACTTGAATACATTAAAAGTACGTATCATATCGATTCGTTGGACGATCTATTTATTACTTATGAATCAATTCTATTTCTTTTGTGTACAGCATCTACAGTATAATTATATTGTCCTGGAGTTTTTTTTTAGCTAAAGAAGTTAAATAACGAACGCCGGGTTTATTACAGATGTTTCATGTAGTAAAGAGTTGTAGGTACTTTTTAATCTGGGTTGCAGCTTAATGATTTTATACTAATGCCGACCCGACCTTCGCCGATATGCTGGTTTTACTATGGATTTTGTGCACGAGACAATGGTATTGTTCGGTGACCCATTTATCTCTCGCATTTTGTCAGCCGACGCGCTTTTCATCGTTGCGTCATCGTAATGAGATGAGCGTTTATAGCTGACGCTCGTATCAGCAGTTTAGTGCGCATTGTTATTAGATCTCTAAAGCTATATCCACACTGCGCCCAGTGGTACCGGTGTATCACGTACTCTTTCAAGATGCCAATTCTTTACTGTAAGACATATTTTCTAGGAAAGTACACTCCACTTTAGAGGTCAACATTGGTTACCATCAGTCACGATCGTCGTGAAGTGCAAGGCTATACAATAAAAAAATTCAGTTGAAAATGAAGAATATCTGACTGAATTTGTTGTGGGCTTCTTTCTCAGTGGCAGGGCGCGTTTAAACCCTCGTAAACTTATTTTTAAGTCGTGTTACTAACTATTAGCACCATTATAAAGACAGTGCAAAATGAAATGACTTGTAAAAGAGCCTCAGTATGCTAGGCCTATATGAAATGAATAATTTTCTATTCCATTCTAGAAGCCTCTCAAGCCCTGTCCCGTCCCGCCGTATTGGTTAATTGATTGTTTGATAGGTTAATACGAACAAATCAAAGATTCTTTATTCATGTAGGTAATTTGATTTTGATCTATTAACTGTCGAACTAGTTGGATTTTTCATAGCTTTTTCAAACTCAGATAAGTTCATAGAACAACACGAGTCACGACCAAGGAATATGCACCTCTCCGGTGTTCATTGTCGTAGAAATAGTTAGGAATAAGGCTCGTCTTTTTTTGCAACAGTGTGGCCAAACCATAACTGCTAACGAGAGTGTATGCCTAGTCATTTGAAGCCGATGGCGCTATGCAATATGCACAGTGCACACGTGTACGCCTAACGATATCAGGTTTTGTATACGGTACAAATGAACTGCATTTGCATGTTGAACAAAGGATGCAGTCCTGAGAGGTATTATTGGGTTTAACTGCCTCGTGGGTCTATTGACGATACCTCGACTACCGATCACGTACCTCAGACAGCATGTTAAGCCGTTTGTCCTTCGCGTGATTTCTCCCCAATCGTGTCGAGCTGTCGTCTCATCGTACTAAGAGGTAATAGAGAGTGCTAGTGCACTAGAATATCTCCAGCGTACCTGGCTAAATATCCGTAAATATTAATGACTGCTGCCGAAATCGATTTTGGGGAACATTATCAATATTTTTGGGGTTTGAAAGCATGTACAATACGAGTATGTAAATAAATAATTACAATGTTAAAATTGCTGGCACAAAAACTGTTATCGTTTCCCTGAATATTTTTACGTAAAAAATATAATAATACGATTTCAACTGTTATGGTGGACTCCTGTTGTTGACGTTATTCGCATTGCCACAGCGTTCAATATATAACATAAATATATTTTATACCACTATAAAACTAGATCGCGACATCGCATTGCTTGCGGCTCCTACGCAGATCGTTTTTCTTTGAAGTTTCTTCAAACTTTATTTTGACATTTGAAAACCTCTACTCGATACATTCAAAAAAAGCTATAAAACCTCCGTGTTCGCACAAAAGGCCGTACAAAATAAATCGCCCCAGTCGTACGTACAAGAACATACTCGTATAAACGAAGAGAATGGCATGAGCATCGCACCTGGCCCAACTTACGAAGGCAGCTGCGTTTTTAGCGCTCGTGTGTTTTTTTCATCGTTTTGGTCCCCCCGCCTCGATTGTTATTTGTCTATTGGGATCGGATTCGATCTCTGCATCGTTCGTGAATCACAAACGAATCTGTGGGTGGATCGCGGGGACTGTCAAAAAGTAAATGGAAATGTTTTCAATTTGCAACTCAGAGCGAAACATTGTCGTAACTCGTAAAGTCACAGAAAAAAGAACAGATATATCCAGTGTCTAACCCCTTAACAGAGCAAAAAAAAGACAGAAGTTGGCAATGGTGCTTATTTTTGTTTAGGAACTCTAACTTTAGTGTGTCTTAACTAGTATATTATCTCTCTACGAGGGTCGCTGTAATAAGGGCGAACTTGTTTCAGAAATGTCAAATTAGGTTAGAATCTCCAATTTGTGAATTAGAATCAGCATCATTGTTTAGATGCTCTTTTTGTGATTAAAAAAAATAACTGTTACGTGTGATAACGATTACGCAAACAGATAAATATACCAAAGATGCGTTGCTATTCATTAAATTACTGCAATAATCGAGTAGAGTAATTATATAATAATAATGAACATCTTGTGAAAGGAGTCCTTATCAAGAAGTACTGAAAAGTAAACCAAGAGCACATAATACAACTCAGAACTAAGAAACTTCGTTGACTACAGCTACTCGTATCGTAACTAAAACTAAAAGTTAACCACAGATAACTAAAACGATTAAAACAGCGTCGTATTCCGTCCACAGAGCCGTGCAGTGCAGATTAGTTTGCGACCTGTGCTCAATTCGACATGGAAAGAAGCCAAACTCTAGAAAATATCAACTTCCGAGCCGCTAAAATGCTGAGTTAGTGTTTTATTATAGAAATGGGGTCAAGTGATTGCTGCATTGTTGCTACAATGTATTTTTAGAGTCATTGTTAACCGCTATACGTCATTCATGTACATTTTGTTGTGGGTGGATTCGCTATTTGCTACCCTCCACATAACTTGTTAACTAAATTGTATGCATATATGTTTGCTTTCTTGTCCCAGTTTACCAATCTCTCCGAGCACGTTTGCCATTTAATGCAGCCGTTCAATATATTCGTAAAGCCTCAAATTAGTAGTGAACGAGAAATTGTTATAGAAGCGGTCCATGTTTACCTCATTCTCATTGCAGTGTTTGACATCGCATCGCAAAATGGGGATGCCGCGCCTGACCTATATCCATGACTCCAACGCAGTGCCAACTATTTTTATATAGCTCCAAGGATTTCCACTTTAATAAAGAGAAAATACACAGTTTAAATAGGACGCACAACCCACAAAATTTTATTCTAGAGAGATTTTCATCTTAGCCAGCGGCATAACAGGCAATTTTCCCTTGTCCCAGAACAGAGCCTTTAAGGCTTTAAGGCTGTTTAAAACCAGTGACACTACAATTTATGCTTGTACATCTCGACGCAGGATTTTGCTCCTTAATTAAATTGCGTTCGCCTGCTGGAAAGGTTTCATTACGACTTCAACAAGTACGTGTGCGGGATTATTGCTTGGAATATTTTAGGGAATCACAATGGCCCGAAATATTCATAGCACGTAATCCATTGCGTAGACACGCTTTATTTAGATTGATGGCGAACCCAGCGATCAATTACGCAACTGTGGCCACAAATATTAGACAGCTTCAACATCAAAATCTTCTAATGGTTTAGTAATGGAGAAGTTTCAGTTAGGAGGAAAACACTGAATAACGTTCCATTTTATGCTATAGACCATTTCTCTTATAAGAGAGAGATATAACTTTGAAACTTCAAAAACTTTCCAAAGAACGTTAGCGCGTATGGTAATGTTTCTAAAACATTATTCTTATCATGAAATTTACCATCCATTGTTAGTATTTACCTTTAAAATAAACAACGTATAGATTCATAGCTCTCTATTATAAGAAGTGTTATTCTTTTTGCAGTGCCTTCAATGAAACGGCATATTTTTGTCAATATCAGTTTACTTCGGAGATTCTTGTGCAATCGAATTATCACCCTTCGCCTTTTTGCCTTCATTTCCTCTAAATAAAATGACGACTGTATACAATGTTGAAACGAAGAAAATAAATTGTATAAAATTCTCTTACAAAATTAGTAGCATTTTTTGTTGAATGTTTTATTGTACTTCAGCTGTCGTTTGAGTTCTATCTGCGCCTATCTGTACGGCAATGTCGTTGTGTTGATAACGCTAATGAAGGAAGTTGTTATACGCTACAAAGTGTCGCCTTATTTCATTCTTTAGATTTGTCTCTTTGTGGAAACTTACTTAATGTCCATTTTCTCATTATCTTTATTTTTATATTTCCTGTTAGTCTGAAAGACTGTACCCACATATTGCGCTCACTTTTAATCAACTTTATGTTCTGAATTTGATATGATATTGTTATGAGACTTTTTACGTTTTTTACCACATTATTTTACGGAATTCCAAAAGTTTTGGAAGTGGCAAAGGTATACTAGAGACGTTATTTCTATTTTTTATTAAGAAATCAAAAGCATTGTCTTCTTCTCAGCTTTTATTATACCGTGGGCTTTATAGGACTTGAATGTTGGTGACAACAACGAATTTGAAATTCTAATTTGATATCTTCGATCGTCGATAAAGTCACTGGACCGTTCACCGACCATGTTCTATTTTCATAATGTTATGGGAGGCATTCTGCGTGACAAAACATACTCAGCATTATGTTTGCCTTCACTTTTTGCATAAAATTTTCGTTAAAGGTTTAAGACTCCTGTATCATCTGATATAGTACTCTATCAAAAGGCAGCTTTTGAAATGTAATCGTATAACTTGTCGTAATGGGCTTCGAAATTTAGGTCAATCTCGTCTTTGCCGCTTCTGTGTGAATATGATACTGTAAAACTATATGGCACAATGTGCCGAAACCTTTATCAACCCATTTCAGTATATGTAGTACTTTTACTTCTTTTTGAATATATGAAGGTTCTATTATCATTATTTATTAAAGGTCAACATGCAGATAATCTTTACTTAAATAGTTATTTTGAGTGATAGTTATTTTGAGTGATTGTGTGTGATAAATTATAATCCTTAGTTATAAATTAAGGGATTATTTGTTGAACTGCTAGTAGGTTATTATAAAAATTAAGTGTAAAAGTTGAAGGGAAATATATATTGCAACTGTATTCGTTTCTAAGTGCAGAATTCAGTATCTTAATTAAGATACGTAAACTCAACAGTGATATCGATATTATGGCCTTGACTTTTCAGTAAAGAATACCCCTCGACCCGAAGGTCGCACAAGTTCCCCTACAAAAAAATTTGGAGAGCAATCTGCATTTTCATGAATACACAATGTCTTACCCTTGGATTAAGAACCTTTATGCTGCTCGTACTACTGTAACTGTTGTCTTTTGATGGCACGACCTGGAATCTGATTGCGTAATAAAAATGTATTCATCGTTATCGTAATCGTTAGCGAATTCTGCCCCCCGATTGGCGGATGTAAATCAAGGACCCAAGCAGCGGGCAGAATTGGTAAACGATTACGACGAATAAGTTTTTTACGCAATCTAGGGGCTGGTTCTGAGTTTTGATTTTAAAAATAAATTAATTTTATGTGAAGGTGTGGCAAAATCGCAGCGAGTTCGTCACTGCAGAGGCGAGAGCTTTGGGCTAGTGTTTTGCTACGACCGCATCAAAGGTCTTCCGTCCGGAACTCCGGACAGGCGTTTGTGACTGACCCCTCCAACGTCTCTTTGCCGGACATTGTGCGTATCGATCGAGCTTAAAACTTATTTAGATCCATGTAGAGTTATATTATAAGGCTTCATGTCTGCTCTCACGTAAAGATAGACTCATTTTGGATGTCCTCATCTAGCAGCGTGGTAACCGCTATGCAATGTTCTTTCAAACTCATCGTACATTTAGTTTTTAATTTTACCAGTTTTTGAAATCATTTCTGCATGGAGTTACAATATATATATAGTTTGCGAAGGTCTTACAATTATAGGATTCCCTTCATGTGTAAATATCCCAGCATCATTACCATGACCATCATCACATATTTCTCAATAATTCGTTTTGAATGCTCTGGTTTATATTAATGGAATAGACGTAAAGATTATTCTATTTTTAAATAGTGTAGCCATAGATCTACTATCTGTTCTGTATTATGTCATTCTACTGACCTTGCCCTCAAAAGGCTGCCGGCCACTACCATCTATGACGCAATCAGAGTTGTAGCGGTTTAAAACGTTCCAGTGAGTATATAAGTTTAGATCATGTAGATACATTTATGGTATCACGTAATATAAGTATTTCTTATCTATTAAGTTTTTCTCTAAGCAATTTTAATGTGATTAATAATATCAGATTCTTATATTGGTGGGTAATCTAGGACGTTAAAGGCGGGCAAGACATTTTGGCAAATTGCCAAAAATGTTTTTTCAAGGTTGAAAAACCTTATTTACTGAGTGTGCTTTTGGCTAGCCAAACAATATTTTACTTTTTCAATAGATGTGGAATAGGATGCTTCATGCTACGCTTTCGAGATTTAAGTCTTTAAAGGTTTAAATCTAACAAAAGTACAAACAATGCTACGGACTCTTTTAGGTCCTTTACCCCTGTGAAGTTTATTTACGAGATCATTAATATACTCAGTGATTCGTTCGTGCGTATAGTTATTTAAAAGAATTAGCTTGATCCGTCTACAAAATCGATACTAAATAAATTTTAAAATTTTAATTGCTTTTTGTTATTTTGTAACCTCGTTTTAATCTTCACATTGCGCATTGACGTAAAACGGATATTGTAAAACAAAAAGTGAACAATTTACATGGAAAGAACTGAGTTTACACACTTAATTCATTCTTTATTTAATAGTTTAATTGTGTGTTGAACCGGTTAGAGGGCCCCTAAATGTTACAGCCACTTCCGTTTAAACGAAACCATATAACTACGTATTAGCTTGTCATTGGTGTTATGTTTGCAGATTAAGTTTAAGTTTCCACTTCCACACAGATTAAGTTTAGATTTTAATTAATTTTCCGAAGATGCTTAATGTGGTAATGAGCCTTGAATTATTATTCTTCCACTCATTTTTAACCGACTTCATTAATGTTATTTTCATGCAGATCTATTTTTTGGTAGTTATGTAAGATAACAATCAACCGCTTGTTTATTTCAAAACCCAAACTATCTCAAGCCTAACTTTGACGTCTTTTCCTGATGCTTAATTTCGAAATGAACCTTGAATTACTTTTTCATTGGGTTTTATTATTATTTTTAAGTCATTTTTTCTTTTTTTGAATATTTAATGTAAGATAATCTTCAAGTCAATGTAGAGCATTAGCAGAAGTAACGATCATCACCTATTTCATAAGCGTTCTAGTCTTTTCACATAATCCTCATATTAAATTAACCTTATTTATCGACGTTTTGTCTCGTTTGGTGTGCCGTGTAATAAGCCGCCTCAATTAAATTAAAGGCATTTTAGGCTTTCGCACTTAGCTTGTGTTGTGTTAAGCGTAAAATGGTGTTACTAGCTTAAATAGGTAGGAACTGTATACAAAGTTACATTTTATTCTTTTTGTAGGTTATATCATAATCTCAAGTAATCATTGGTTTGTATTGAAATCACAGACATTATTTGATTTATTGTAAGTTAGTAGTAGAACCACATATTTTATTAATAATAGGCTTGTTCACGAAAGTTGCGTTTCGCACAAATCAAGTCCGACGTTATGAGTTATGATGAGATGATACAGCGGAATTAGGTATAGGAGGTAATTCATTGCGCACTTGTGTATTTATTTATCTCATCAAATTCTCGTTAAATTATATGTCGGTGCGAATAAATAAAAAATTATTATCATAAAACGTCGGATTTCCCAGCGCAATTATACCTTTTTGCGCTTTGCAGATTCTCTTTGACATTGAAATCGACATGACGCGCGAGGTACGAGCAGGTACCTGTACCTACTAGTACGATGTGACGTCAGAAAACATGGCGTATGAAAACGTTTTAGATTTACGTCCCAATTTTGGTTTCAAGAGAGATTCTGTTTATATTTTGTTTGTTTTTAACTGTGAGCAGTTAAATAGATTATTTATAGAACTTCATAAGTCTACTTGCACTTAGTGTTTAAAACATTTATTTACTAACCGCCCAAGAAATAAAAGTGGATAAGCCGAATACTTATGACTGTTAACTTTATTCTGTTATTTCTGTTATCATTAGCTGACTTTTGAAGGAGTTTACTTGTTAAGAGGAAATCTTGAGACGTCCGCTGGATATTGTTTTTTTTTTTTAATTTATTGGCCAAAACAATTTACAATATATTAATATATATCTCGGCCATCCTCTAGAAAACTGTCCGTTTATGTTGAGGATGGCAAATGGATGTTAGTCCGGTTAATCAAGCTTAACTGTATTGCGTATTGAATTATGTATGTACATAAAATGGGCATTGTGCGTCACAATTTGATCATTTGACAATCCGGGCGATGGAGTTCGTCCGCACTCCCAGCGCACTTTGATAAGGATTATTTATGTATTGGGAGCAGCTTGCGTCCCGCACTGCTGTCCGTATTTGAGCTACACAAAATAGATTATGCTGACTTTCGCTTCGTTTTTTCGTGAAAGATAACGAAATCGCTCCTCTGCTATAAATATTTCAATCCATGGTGACGTGCCCCACTCTGTGAAACTCCATGCAAATCGAATGAAACAAGCGATTTTGACAGAGTAGGGCGCGTCTTCGTCAATTGAAATATCTATATTTGAATAGGTTTGACGTGTAATCAGTCGAAAAAGTCAACGATGAATTCGTCATCAGAAGAATATATTAGCTATTCTATAGACGGGTACGTAGGTGGTAAGGAAAAAGGTATTGTAGCTTATGTCTCAAAGGACACCTGTACAAAAGTAGGGTTTCAAGAAATTACAGGCTTGGTTTTCCTCGAACGGTCTCCTCAATGCAAGGAAAAATTAAACCTCGCCTAATACAGCGAAAAGACCCAGACCCCAAATAAATTTGAGGATCAAACCTGATTTAGAAAAACTATCGCTTGTTTAGAAAGTAAGGAGAACTTTTGAGTTGCTCTTTTATCTTGAGGCGAGAGAGTATATTCCTGATGTTCATCCACTATCAAGTAATGCAAAGAAGGGGTTGTTATAGTCGTTATAAGCGATAGAACAATATTGAGCCACGTCCATCTGTTTACACCGAAATCGTCAGATCAATTTAAAGCACTTGTTTGAAGTATCAATTTGTCAGCCGCTAGCACTAATTGAATCGAACTCCTGACATTTGACTCAAAGGTCGGCTCGACGCGTAATTGAAATTGACTGACGTCTAAGCCTTCCAAGGGACCGGTGCGGTGGCACGAGCCACTCTTTTAACTTTTAACACTTTAAAGCCACTCCAAGCCACTCTTTCTAGCATAAAACTGAAAGGTTATGTAAAAAGGCAACGGGAAAATCCCTAAGCGGTTTTTCACACACCGTTTTCCGTGTGAACGAAACACGTGTATCTTGTTTTGTGTTATATTTAGCTTCTGTCCGCGTCCAATAATACTCGTAAACACTAGGTTTCTCGTGAGAATTGCGTTATTCTAAGACCATGTTGTCTAATATAATGGCAACAAATTATAATCAGAAACTCATACATAGGTGGTTGGTCTATTTTTACTCGTACAAAATAGGACGTTATTTAGCGCTCGCCTGGCAACTCGCCAGGATGGTGCTTCAGTTTATCGATGAAGCCACTTTATCATCGGATGACAAACCTTTGACATCTTCATCAGTGTATTGCTAAGTGTTTTGGCCCCGTCTCGTCGTTCAGGAGGCGAGACAATAATGTTAATTAAATCGCCGCGAGCTCGCTAAATTTTGCTTGCTCGTTCTTTATTTAACTTCGTAAATGGAGTAAATTTCGGCGAATTGGTCCGAAATCAGAATATCATCCCTTTTATAATTTCTAATTTTAGAATTTAGACGAACAAAGAAAACCTTGCTGATACAGTCGGTAAGTATTACACAAAATTTAATGCTCATTCAGATGATGCCTTACTCGTACCTAAAACATTTTATTCTGTAGAAAGTATTTTTGACCGATAGCACTAGAAGAATACTGATATTATTTCCTACATTTATGGCGTGACTAGCTATTGCCCGGGGCTCCGCACACCTCAGGTACTTATCCTATACCTTTAAACGAGCAATTCTTGTATTATATAATATATATTTCTATATAAACTGAATCTCGGAAACGGCTTGAACGATTTTCATGAAATTTAGAATACAAGGGGGTTTGGGGATGATAAATTGATCTAGCTAGGATTCATTTTTATAAAATGTCGTATTTACCAAAAAAAAATATAAATTGGCAATAAAGTAAAACTATTACAGTAAACTCCTGCTGCCATCTATTGGTGAGTAGCTGTAAAACTACCGAGCAGAGCTCGGTCACCCAGATATTATGTGTTAATCCACGTTATAATCTATCTCCATTCATGTCTGTTTAGTAGATGAGACGTGAATGAGTAACAATCATATAACATTAGAAAAAAGTGAAAATGAATTTATGAGAACACAATTTTGCCGCCGCGTCGCGCTGATCTTTTACTAGATCCACGATGTATCTTTAGTAGGCCTGTAGGCATACATGCTACATGGCATTTTAAGCTTGAATACCTTCATTTTGCCACTGAAACGAAATACGACGAACTAGATTCGCCCTTTGACGAGAAAGTAGCGCTTTCATCGCAGCGTGTCGCGTCTTGAAAGGGTATTTAGAAAGGACAACACAAGCGTCTTGGAAGAAGCCCGCAGGTTGCGATGGAACGTTCTCGAGGTAAATGGATGGTCCAGAAACGTAGCGGGGTCATTTTTCTTTCGGCTTTTATTCCTCATAGTAGGTATTAGGTACCTTTTAGACGTATTACGTTACATTATTCTTAGAGTAGCAAGAGCTTTTCAGTTTTATTTTATAATGTAAAATTCTGCAGCGTTCTAATGTACTTAATGTTATCTTGGAACAATTTGAAGATTAAGTTTTGTAATAATATGTTCATGTAGAGTTCAAGTTATTTATTCAACTTCTTTACGTGGTGGTTAGATGACGATTGACCAGTAATGATGGGAATATTGAAAGGCGGCAAGTTTGTAGATATCCCCATTATCATTGGTCGAATGGCAAATGTGATGACTTGAAATTTAAAAAAAAAATAACTCTATCTGAAAATACTGTAACTCTATTATTATTTATTGGCTTCGTTGCGAAAATATCTAACGTAGGCACTGCTTGAATGTTTCAATTATAAGCCCCTTTTTTATCGGACACTTCTAGATGTGAGTCCTAGAATACTGCCCACCATAATGAAGGGCGAGTGCCCAGGTTTTTTTTCAGAATATTAGTAGATTTCTTTACAATGTGTTCACTGCCGAGCAAGTAATATTTATTAGCAGTCTCCACAAATGCTACAAATTAAATAAAAATGAAGATTTGATGTTCTTCCGTTACATTTAGGACTTGAAAAGTTTACATGGGATTAAAAATAAGTGCGATTTAGTTAAAAGTGAGTGGTCATTGTGCGGGTAAAATAGAGGAGCTGTTAGGGATGGATGAATGTGCCTGTAGTGTTCCCCTGTTCGAATGAGAGCACTCGTAGAAATTTTGTTTTTTTTTCACATTCAGCCATCTGTAATGTTACGTCATAAACAAGTTAAAACCGCAGCACGACAGCGCACAGGTGATAGCATCTTGTGATAAAACAAGAATTTATTGCAATACAGATATTTTTGAATAAAATGTGAACATAAAAGTTTTCCGAATCGAAAAATGGCTTACATTTTTCAAGAATAAACATTGTTATGTCCTTCTTTCTATTGTTGAAAACCGTATCCGTATAGTAGTTTCTAAACCTATGTGATAATAAAGTCTTAGTAACTGTTTAGTTATTAATGCAATGTAACAACTAACACGTCAGGTGCCAATATTTTAAGTGTCACGTAAAATATGTAAACTTATCTTGAAAAGTACCTACTAAAAAAACAATAGCAGAAGAAAAACGAACGTAAAGCGTTGTAGAAGTCATAATTAGTGCTTGTACGTAGATGAAACGTGTGGATGGTAGCATTGTGGCGACAATAATTGTAAAAAGAGCTTCATTTTGTACCAGTAGAAGCGCAGTTGTCGCCGGCTGAATGAATGTGCAACCTTTTCATACGAGCGCTCCGCTTGTAAAACTCGTACACTCGGATTAGTACGATTATTTGAATGAATGGTGAACGAGAAAATATTTCTCGCAAGGTGGGGATTATATCGCTCTTAAGTACTTGTTTGTCGACCGATTCGTTCTGCAACTTTTTCACATGCAACGCTTTTGTATTGCAGTGTAAAGGTACTGGCCATTTAAAACGAGATTTTAAAGGCAAGTGAGCCTGTACAATGAAAAGTATTCAAGATGATAACCGAAGGATATATCATGTTTTACTTTATGATAGATCAATAAGCGTATACTTGTGTTCACTAAGTGTATGTACATACATTCATTCATTCATACAAGGCATTCGTTCATTTTACCCACCGCACCACACTGAAGCTGAAGGGGAAGGTTAAATGTTGTAAGCTTCTTAGCTCTTTTGAATGAATGATTTTATTTCTGTATTTTCGTGATTGAATGTAATCACAGGTCTAAAGGATTTCAGAGCAAGGTGCACGTTTAAAAGTAAGTATATATTTACTTCTTATGCTTTGTGCAAAAATTGATCACTTTTACCCCTCAAATTGGATCCACCTTTGCCCGTTCTGATACCACTTTTCGAGAAGCTTTCTTTTGTCATGAAGGAATTATTCGCTCTTTCATGAAAATAAATCGACCCACGACTTTCTGTCTTAGCTACAAATGGCAAATATAATAAAGGAAATAAGCACACAGAATTCGCATATACGAAATTGGAAGTGCCTCGACATTTTTCAAAAGAATTATTGCATTTGAGTCTGATCCAATTCAGTTTATTACGATTCTCCTACGTATTCCAGCTAAACGTGCATGGCTCGCTTTTGTCGAAAAAGTCTTTCTATTTCCTTCAAGTCCCGAGTAGGTATAGTACGTTCTGTATCAGAGGCAAGTCGCGACTCAAACACCTACAAAGCCTCTATAATGGATACTTCGCTGAAGTTGTGTTGTTTACTGAAAGTTTCTTTTTCTGGGTCAAGTAATTTTCAATTCCACGTTCTCGTTTCGGCATATTATTTTCTCTCAGGGTAACTAAAATATAACTAGAAATATTTGAAAACATAATAGCAGAATTTTGAAAGACATGGTACCTACAGTATACATTAAAAAATGTTAATCCTGGTATGAAGGGTTTATTGAGAATTATCATATTAAGTAAGTAAGGACAATGTTGTTTTTAAAATTCTGTTTTATAGAATCTCTGACGTTAAAGATAACCCACAGAAAAAGATCACGAAGTCATAACAGTATTTAAAGTAACAATGCGCTTTTTTTACGAGATATAAATGGAAAACAATTTTTAAGATTTTTTAATTCGCTAATGAAATTTTTTACTTTAGATCCGTAAAAACACTGCAGACTTTAAAGCTATAGAGTTTATAAATTAAAGTTAACCATTAGCAAACTATCTTGGCAGCAGCGTGCTTTGTGTTTGCTAACAATATAGGGCAGCCGGATGACGTCGGCGAAGTTAAGTGCGGAGAGTGGGGAGAGAGGCACGGAGAGTTGAGGAACTTGCCCGATAAAAGACTCATTTAGTAATTTATCTCGTGTTTGGCTTTCCTTTGAAGATGTGCCAATCTTAACCTAATTACGTCGAGTGAACTGAATGTGCTGAATACATAATAAACTGTTTATTTCGCCAGTTGTATCAATAAACGGATATTATTAATTACGTAGAGATCTAATTCTCGTGTCTCATGTTTGTTACCAAACCCCTCCGAGACGGCACGACCGATTGTTATGAGAATTTTCATTCTGTGTATGTTCGGTATAGCTCTGAGAGTAGGTCGTAACTTTTTTTCTAATGGCACAACAACGTTTGCTAGGTCAGCTAGTTTTAATTTTAATTATAAATATTCAAAAGTAGTCAGTCGCGAGTAAAAGTCTCTACTTTTATCTCTTGCACCGAAATAATTTTTAAAACAGAAAAACTTGCCTAGGTAACCTCTACATGTAAGCAAATGAAATACACAGCATCACAGCGCTGCTCTCGCCTCTCGAGCTTGATTGCAAGACAAACAAATTCCCCTGCTGCCCTCTGGTGGCTGCCTCTTGACTTAGTTCCGCGCTTCCGACACTGATGTTGTTTGCGTACTTTACATGGAAAGTACGACTTGAATGAGATTCTTGTAAGGTTTTTCAAGCAAACCGTACTAGTTTTGCGTGCACGAAAAAATAACACGATTGAACAAGTGAACTTTTTAAATTCGGCTACACGCAAAATAATGTTATCTATACTATTTCCATTCGTTTATTTTCTCTTTGACACATGAAACCACATGAAACAGATATAGCAATAGCGAGGGACCTGATAGAGATAAAGGTAATGTGGTCTCTTTCTGGTCCCCTAGCTATTGCTGTTGCTGTATGTTTTATGTGTCAAAAAAAAACGAATGGAAAGAGTATACCCGTTTTCTGTGATACTTTATTTGAAAAAAATTACACATAAATGTTAATTGAAATAATTAAATATTATGATTCCTGTCGCTTTTGTGGTGATTACTTATACTTGGAAATTGATTCGTGTAAAAAAATCATGCAAATTTCTTCAAAAACCACGGTGCATATAGGAAACATATAGGATAAAAAAATACACACCGAGTTGAGAACTTCCTCCTTTTCTTGAAGTCGTTTAAAAGTGCATTGAACACTGGTATAGGTAGTATACGTACCTATAATATGTACCGATTAGGTACATAATCTATAGCTCCCTTCATGAGTTCATTGCTTCAAAAGTCGATGTATTTGGAATCTACTCGGCGATGTTAACAATATGACGCGACGTCGATGTAGGGAGCCTGTAGGTTTGTTGCCAGAGCCAGTTAATTGTGTAGTCGAGAGTGAGACTTGCTTATCTTGCGCCAGCAACCCTCCTCCCTAATTCACTGAAATGTAATTTGCTTAGCAACCTGCAGGGCGTTGATTCGGTTTTCTTTAAAGTAATCTTCGACTCTAAATGCCAGTTCTCCAGGACTCTAAATGATTGAAAAATAAGCGTGTGTAAGTTCATTGAAATCAACTTTTTAATTTTTCAATTTTTTTTTGAATTTGTCAATGAACTTACACAGCGGTGAAATTGTCGTAATTTATCGCGTACTACTACTCATTTTAAAAGGGGACCATTTTGTAAAATTTTGGCTGTATATAGATGGCAAATTATTATTATTTTTTACATTAATGCAGGAACTTGAGTTTCAAGACTTTTACTTCCGTCATGTCAGTTCTGAACGCTTTACGTACATAATATATTTAAAGATATTTTGTAAAGGTATTTTGGAAACCTAAAGCAACATATTTTGGGAACATTCGACGCTCTAAAAACGAAATCTGACGCTATTGATTGATAGATAAAAATCTCTCTATTCTCTACTCTATCTACTCTCTTTAAACTAGTAGGGAGATCGGGAAATTTTCTAGAAAATAAACATGTTTTTGCTTCAGAAACTAGATTCAGACTATGTAAATGTCGTAAGATGGTGAATGTTTAACATTGAGCTCGAGACATTTGTAAATATAAAACGTTCTCTACATATTTTACACTTATGCTAATATTTAGTTACAGTTACTTATTTACGTAATATTTAATTCGATTATCTAGTTGAAATGAACAACAACGTTAAAATGGTCGATATACAAGTATTGGTATCTAGGAGGTACTAATGAAATTTTAAAGGGAGTCAACTTATCGTAATTATAGCTGGAAGATGTCTAGACTGTAATAGCCCAAAGCGGAAGTCTGGAGCCGTTTACGAGACGAGAATTACACTGATTTGACTTTGTGATTTCATTAATTAAATTGTTTTTAAAATTCATAAAGGGATTACACTAGAAACAAGCTGTAAGCCCAGGCTGACCGAATAATCCGCCATATTTTTTTTTATTGTTCCACTTTGCTTTTGCGCGATGTCTACTGTCTAGACACCTGTTTTCACTTTTCAAAGCGGAAAATACCGGCCGATGCACTGTCCAAATAGGTAACGGCTAGTTTTCCATACAAATATGAAGTAAGTACACTATTACTGTTACCGCACTGAAAAGGAAAAGTATAGGTTGTCATATTTGTACTACTTATTGTGCGTGGTTGATCATTATTTTTTGGAAAGGCAAATGTCTGAGTGCTTATTTTAAATGTAGCAGCGCAGAGTATATATTGTCACGTCAAACTGTTACCACAGACTTTGTTTCTTCGATAGATCTGTGGGCTAATTTTCATAGGCATCTGTAGCATTTTCACGTTCTCCTTTTCAACGAATTTTTTTCAGTCTCACTAAATAAATTTCTTTATACATGCTTAAAGCTTACAGCTACGATTATATATTATAATTTCGTCTCCGAAATTTACCTGCGAGTATACGACTTACGAGTTTATTTTTAGTTGAGGTCGAAATCTTTGTTAACTAGCTAATGTTGGGAATTTATTTCTAAAAATACTTCCCAAGACAGCTGCCAGACGTGTCCTTAAGTGACAGTCTCATATACAGAGCAAAGAGAACTCAAAACTGAGGTCAATAACCCTGCACCCCTACCTTTCTCAATGTCCCGAGCCCGTCTGCGTTCACCCTAAATTTCCTCGGGTACATTACGTTTTATTGACCCCTGTACTATATAGGTATAATACCTATACCCTATAGGTATTATTCCGTGTAGGATTTATCTCAACGGGACTCGAGTCGGCTCACGGACACATCATTAGGACGTAGGAACACAAGGACCCTGTTATAATTTGTTGAGAAAAAGGGTCTTTAGTGTGTTATCACCCCACCAAAATCTCTCCTTAACACCTAGAGTTCACCAATTAATTATTTAATCCCTCTTTAGTTAAACATAACGCACAAAATGCAGATGACGTATGAAATTTTCAAAAAGGCGAGATACAAAAAGTTCCACTAAACCATTGCTTTGTGAACTCAAGTCTAAAATACTATTCGTATGAAAAAGTTACAATGAAATTAGGTATAACACAACACAGATTGTATTTGTTGCTTGTAACAAAAAGGGCATAACGTAAAACTGGACCCAGTACTGGGATACTCGACTTTTTCAAACCGATCTGAAAATCGAGCAATTCAATAGACGTAGCCACATGACCTATTATTTATTTGCGATCGTTAAAACAGTTGAAGTTGTTTGTATTCCTTACGACCTATGCCTATGTGAATTTTTTCGAAGTTCTAATCAATAAGTCGTTGTTGGGTTTCACGCTTCCGATGACCTGAAATTACGAAAGCCCTGAACTTGATATGTCTAAGAAGACTCTTACGATAAAACCTAGTCGAAAACATCGCCGCTATAAAATATGCGCAGTCATGTTTGTGCGCGGTATGAAAATTTATGTTTAATTAATTTTGCTCGATGTCCCACCTAACGAGCAACCCAAGCGACATAGCCCCTTCGCACACGGCTCGTAAGCGTAATCCTCGCGTAGGACGAGAGCAATACGAGCACGAACATTTTCAAACATGCATGTCCGCAGACGAAGCGTTGTTGCAGCGAACGTAATTGTCATATTGTTATGCGTATAGCGTCATAACGATACTGTTACGCTTACGAGCCGTGTGCGAAGGGCCTTACTTGTAGCTGTGACTCGATGCGGAAATTTCTTGACATACTATCACTGATAAGCAAACTTAGGATGTGGGCATCCGAGCGATTTAGGTAAACCTTTTTCGTACAAGCAAACAGTAGTGCCATCTGTCAAAATTCTTTAGGTGGCTGCTGAGCGAACTACAGCGTAGCCTTATTGTTGGTGGCAAAACAAGTATTTTTGGCACCGATAAACCATTTTTTCGCGGCGTCCGCCCTGTCCAGGATATATGTCTAATATTGTGTTTGTTGAAAATTACTTCAAAGCCGCAAGAGGCGTAAATAGGGATCCCGTAGGCCGTACGTTATGCTAAATTTTAAGTTATAATTATTTAGCTTTTGATGCGTGAATATGTGTATCCTTGCAGTCCGCTGACGTCGGAAGTCGAAAGTATATGTGCAACAATATAGTAAACTTCACGCAATATTCGAAAATAAGTTGAAAATTGTGTACTTATTTTCATAATTAATGTTCTTCGGACCCGAATATATTCTTAGGTAAAAAAAATCCCCAGTAACGCGCCTTAGATGGACCTTTTCGTTCATTATTAAGTAATTTGTTATTAACCCTGAAGATGATAATTTAGAATTCAAGTTTCAAAGTGTCTTTAAAAAAGGTACTCGTTTCTTTCATCTCATAGTATGAATGAATAATGGATCTTGGAAAAGGGTCAATTTTTGTGCACAAGAAATGTTTCGCTTAAACTTAAAGCTTATTTTTTATAAGTACTACCAAAAAACTTATTTATTTTTAGTAATATGTAAATTATAACATCACAAAATCACCCCCGTAATCTTCGAACTAAGGGCCACATCTTTTGCGCTCTGTAGCGTAAAAGTACTCTTTAAATAGTGTAAGTTCTCTTATAGGATTTGTGATTTTTGCAATAAATCCAAAATTCATTGTAAGCGCCGTTAATTCTATATGAGAACGTTTAAACGTTGCCAGCATCCCAGCGGTTAGATACAAAGTGCAAGCACTTATTTGAATACGAAAGTCATTATTCGCTTTAGAATATACAGTTTGTTGATATATAAACTAGGAGCATTTTAGAAATACTCTTAGAGCACTTTAAAATACGTTGGCAAAATTTATATACTTCAGAAGTAATCCCCTCCGGGAGCGATATATTGGTAGTGTAATAGTGTTTCTCACGCCATAGCCTAAATGACTACGGACCTATTTTCTTCGTGCTACTGCATAAGGCTAGGAAATACTGCGGCTATTTTGCCTCGGTCTCTTCGCTAGAGATTTCTAGGAATGAAGTACGCCAATCGGTCGAGATGCTCCGCTGACATATTTGGAAAATGTAGGGTACTCGCAAAGAGACTACTTTTCTTACTAAAGTCAGTGCATACAAGCTAACGTAGGTAGTCTTCTCTGCATGTATGCTTTTACTATTTTCTTTAGCTCATTTTTAAGGTAAATGATAAAATATTCAAGTTTTGCGTTCTTTTTCATTCATTTGTTCATGTACATTTATCACGTTCATGCACTATAGTTCACGTAACTAAAGTGGAGAAGTTAAGTGGGGAACTTAATATAGTGCAATTATATGTATTTAAAAGCTGTATTTTCATTGTTACAGGGTGGCTACCCGGCCAAGCTAAAGAAGGTACTGATAGTGACGGCGCCGCTGTGGTTCAAGGCGCCCTTCCGCATCCTCCGGCTGTTCGTGCGCGAGAAGCTGCGCGAGCGCGTGCACACGGTGAGCGCGCCGCAGCTGGGCGCGCACGTGCCGCGCGCCAGCCTGCCCAAGCAGCTCGGCGGGCAGCTGGAGATCGATCACGTCGCTTGGTAAGATGTGGTTCGAGGCGCCCTTCCGCATCCTCCGGCTGTTCGTGCGCGAGAAGCTGCGCGAGCGCGTGCACACGGTGAGCGCGCCGCAGCTGGGCGCGCACGTGCCGCGCGCCAGCCTGCCCAAGCAGCTCGGCGGGCAGCTGGAGATCGATCACGTCGCTTGGTAAGATGTGGTTCGAGGCGCCCTTCCGCATCCTCCGGCTGTTCGTGCGCGAGAAGCTGCGCGAGCGCGTGCACACGGTGAGCGCGCCGCAGCTGGGCGCGCACGTGCCGCGCGCCAGCCTGCCCAAGCAGCTCGGCGGGCAGCTGGAGATCGATCACGTCGCTTGGTAAGATGTGGTTCGAGGCGCCCTTCCGCATCCTCCGGCTGTTCGTGCGCGAGAAGCTGCGCGAGCGCGTGCACACGGTGAGCGCGCCGCAGCTGGGCGCGCACGTGCCGCGCGCCAGCCTGCCCAAGCAGCTCGGCGGGCAGCTGGAGATCGATCACGTCGCTTGGTAAGATGTGGTTTGAGGCGCCCTTCCGCATCCTCCGGCTGTTCGTGCGCGAGAAGCTGCGCGAGCGCGTGCACACGGTGAGCGCGCCGCAGCTGGGCGCGCACGTGCCGCGCGCCAGCCTGCCCAAGCAGCTCGGCGGGCAGCTGGAGATCGATCACGTCGCTTGGTAAGATGTGGTTCGAGGCGCCCTTCCGCATCCTCCGGCTGTTCGTGCGCGAGAAGCTGCGCGAGCGCGTGCACACGGTGAGCGCGCCGCAGCTGGGCGCGCACGTGCCGCGCGCCAGCCTGCCCAAGCAGCTCGGCGGGCAGCTGGAGATCGATCACGTCGCTTGGTAAGATGTGGTTCGAGGCGCCCTTCCGCATCCTCCGGCTGTTCGTGCGCGAGAAGCTGCGCGAGCGCGTGCACACGGTGAGCGCGCCGCAGCTGGGCGCGCACGTGCCGCGCGCCAGCCTGCCCAAGCAGCTCGGCGGGCAGCTGGAGATCGATCACGTCGCTTGGTAAGATGTGGTTCGAGGCGCCCTTCCGCATCCTCCGGCTGTTCGTGCGCGAGAAGCTGCGCGAGCGCGTGCACACGGTGAGCGCGCCGCAGCTGGGCGCGCACGTGCCGCGCGCCAGCCTGCCCAAGCAGCTCGGCGGGCAGCTGGAGATCGATCACGTCGCTTGGTAAGATGTGGTTCGAGGCGCCCTTCCGCATCCTCCGGCTGTTCGTGCGCGAGAAGCTGCGCGAGCGCGTGCACACGGTGAGCGCGCCGCAGCTGGGCGCGCACGTGCCGCGCGCCAGCCTGCCCAAGCAGCTCGGCGGGCAGCTGGAGATCGATCACGTCGCTTGGTAAGATGTGGTTCGAGGCGCCCTTCCGCATCCTCCGGCTGTTCGTGCGCGAGAAGCTGCGCGAGCGCGTGCACACGGTGAGCGCGCCGCAGCTGGGCGCGCACGTGCCGCGCGCCAGCCTGCCCAAGCAGCTCGGCGGGCAGCTGGAGATCGATCACGTCGCTTGGTAAGATGTGGTTCGAGGCGCCCTTCCGCATCCTCCGGCTGTTCGTGCGCGAGAAGCTGCGCGAGCGCGTGCACACGGTGAGCGCGCCGCAGCTGGGCGCGCACGTGCCGCGCGCCAGCCTGCCCAAGCAGCTCGGCGGGCAGCTGGAGATCGATCACGTCGCTTGGTAAGATGTGGTTCGAGGCGCCCTTCCGCATCCTCCGGCTGTTCGTGCGCGAGAAGCTGCGCGAGCGCGTGCACACGGTGAGCGCGCCGCAGCTGGGCGCGCACGTGCCGCGCGCCAGCCTGCCCAAGCAGCTCGGCGGGCAGCTGGAGATCGATCACGTCGCTTGGTAAGATGTGGTTCGAGGCGCCCTTCCGCATCCTCCGGCTGTTCGTGCGCGAGAAGCTGCGCGAGCGCGTGCACACGGTGAGCGCGCCGCAGCTGGGCGCGCACGTGCCGCGCGCCAGCCTGCCCAAGCAGCTCGGCGGGCAGCTGGAGATCGATCACGTCGCTTGGTAAGATGTGGTTCGAGGCGCCCTTCCGCATCCTCCGGCTGTTCGTGCGCGAGAAGCTGCGCGAGCGCGTGCACACGGTGAGCGCGCCGCAGCTGGGCGCGCACGTGCCGCGCGCCAGCCTGCCCAAGCAGCTCGGCGGGCAGCTGGAGATCGATCACGTCGCTTGGTAAGATGTGGTTCGAGGCGCCCTTCCGCATCCTCCGGCTGTTCGTGCGCGAGAAGCTGCGCGAGCGCGTGCACACGGTGAGCGCGCCGCAGCTGGGCGCGCACGTGCCGCGCGCCAGCCTGCCCAAGCAGCTCGGCGGGCAGCTGGAGATCGATCACGTCGCTTGGTAAGATGTGGTTCGAGGCGCCCTTCCGCATCCTCCGGCTGTTCGTGCGCGAGAAGCTGCGCGAGCGCGTGCACACGGTGAGCGCGCCGCAGCTGGGCGCGCACGTGCCGCGCGCCAGCCTGCCCAAGCAGCTCGGCGGGCAGCTGGAGATCGATCACGTCGCTTGGTAAGATGTGGTTCGAGGCGCCCTTCCGCATCCTCCGGCTGTTCGTGCGCGAGAAGCTGCGCGAGCGCGTGCACACGGTGAGCGCGCCGCAGCTGGGCGCGCACGTGCCGCGCGCCAGCCTGCCCAAGCAGCTCGGCGGGCAGCTGGAGATCGATCACGTCGCTTGGTAAGATGTGGTTCGAGGCGCCCTTCCGCATCCTCCGGCTGTTCGTGCGCGAGAAGCTGCGCGAGCGCGTGCACACGGTGAGCGCGCCGCAGCTGGGCGCGCACGTGCCGCGCGCCAGCCTGCCCAAGCAGCTCGGCGGGCAGCTGGAGATCGATCACGTCGCTTGGTAAGATGTGGTTCGAGGCGCCCTTCCGCATCCTCCGGCTGTTCGTGCGCGAGAAGCTGCGCGAGCGCGTGCACACGGTGAGCGCGCCGCAGCTGGGCGCGCACGTGCCGCGCGCCAGCCTGCCCAAGCAGCTCGGCGGGCAGCTGGAGATCGATCACGTCGCTTGGTAAGATGTGGTTCGAGGCGCCCTTCCGCATCCTCCGGCTGTTCGTGCGCGAGAAGCTGCGCGAGCGCGTGCACACGGTGAGCGCGCCGCAGCTGGGCGCGCACGTGCCGCGCGCCAGCCTGCCCAAGCAGCTCGGCGGGCAGCTGGAGATCGATCACGTCGCTTGGTAAGATGTGGTTCGAGGCGCCCTTCCGCATCCTACGGCTGTTCGTGCGCGAGAAGCTGCGCGAGCGCGTGCACACGGTGAGCGCGCCGCAGCTGGGCGCGCACGTGCCGCGCGCCAGCCTGCCCAAGCAGCTCGGCGGGCAGCTGGAGATCGATCACGTCGCTTGGTAAGATGTGGTTCGAGGCGCCCATCCGCATCCTCCGGCTGTTCGTGCGCGAGAAGCTGCGCGAGCGCGTGCACACGGTGAGCGCGCCGCAGCTGGGCGCGCACGTGCCGCGCGCCAGCCTGCCCAAGCAGCTCGGCGGGCAGCTGGAGATCGATCACGTCGCTTGGTAAGATGTGGTTCGAGGCGCCCTTCCGCATCCTCCGGCTGTTCGTGCGCGAGAAGCTGCGCGAGCGCGTGCACACGGTGAGCGCGCCGCAGCTGGGCGCGCACGTGCCGCGCGCCAGCCTGCCCAAGCAGCTCGGCGGGCAGCTGGAGATCGATCACGTCGCTTGGTAAGATGTGGTTCGAGGCGCCCTTCCGCATCCTCCGGCTGTTCGTGCGCGAGAAGCTGCGCGAGCGCGTGCACACGGTGAGCGCGCCGCAGCTGGGCGCGCACGTGCCGCGCGCCAGCCTGCCCAAGCAGCTCGGCGGGCAGCTGGAGATCGATCACGTCGCTTGGTAAGATGTGGTTCGAGGCGCCCTTCCGCATCCTCCGGCTGTTCGTGCGCGAGAAGCTGCGCGAGCGCGTGCACACGGTGAGCGCGCCGCAGCTGGGCGCGCACGTGCCGCGCGCCAGCCTGCCCAAGCAGCTCGGCGGGCAGCTGGAGATCGATCACGTCGCTTGGTAAGATGTGGTTCGAGGCGCCCTTCCGCATCCTCCGGCTGTTCGTGCGCGAGAAGCTGCGCGAGCGCGTGCACACGGTGAGCGCGCCGCAGCTGGGCGCGCACGTGCCGCGCGCCAGCCTGCCCAAGCAGCTCGGCGGGCAGCTGGAGATCGATCACGTCGCTTGGTAAGATGTGGTTCGAGGCGCCCTTCCGCATCCTCCGGCTGTTCGTGCGCGAGAAGCTGCGCGAGCGCGTGCACACGGTGAGCGCGCCGCAGCTGGGCGCGCACGTGCCGCGCGCCAGCCTGCCCAAGCAGCTCGGCGGGCAGCTGGAGATCGATCACGTCGCTTGGTAAGATGTGGTTCGAGGCGCCCTTCCGCATCCTCCGGCTGTTCGTGCGCGAGAAGCTGCGCGAGCGCGTGCACACGGTGAGCGCGCCGCAGCTGGGCGCGCACGTGCCGCGCGCCAGCCTGCCCAAGCAGCTCGGCGGGCAGCTGGAGATCGATCACGTCGCTTGGTAAGATGTGGTTCGAGGCGCCCTTCCGCATCCTCCGGCTGTTCGTGCGCGAGAAGCTGCGCGAGCGCGTGCACACGGTGAGCGCGCCGCAGCTGGGCGCGCACGTGCCGCGCGCCAGCCTGCCCAAGCAGCTCGGCGGGCAGCTGGAGATCGATCACGTCGCTTGGTAAGATGTGGTTCGAGGCGCCCTTCCGCATCCTCCGGCTGTTCGTGCGCGAGAAGCTGCGCGAGCGCGTGCACACGGTGAGCGCGCCGCAGCTGGGCGCGCACGTGCCGCGCGCCAGCCTGCCCAAGCAGCTCGGCGGGCAGCTGGAGATCGATCACGTCGCTTGGTAAGATGTGGTTCGAGGCGCCCTTCCGCATCCTCCGGCTGTTCGTGCGCGAGAAGCTGCGCGAGCGCGTGCACACGGTGAGCGCGCCGCAGCTGGGCGCGCACGTGCCGCGCGCCAGCCTGCCCAAGCAGCTCGGCGGGCAGCTGGAGATCGATCACGCCGCTTGGTAAGATGTGGTTCGAGGCGCCCTTCCGCATCCTCCGGCTGTTCGTGCGCGAGAAGCTGCGCGAGCGCGTGCACACGGTGAGCGCGCCGCAGCTGGGCGCGCACGTGCCGCGCGCCAGCCTGCCCAAGCAGCTCGGCGGGCAGCTGGAGATCGATCACGTCGCTTGGTAAGATGTGGTTCGAGGCGCCCTTCCGCATCCTCCGGCTGTTCGTGCGCGAGAAGCTGCGCGAGCGCGTGCACACGGTGAGCGCGCCGCAGCTGGGCGCGCACGTGCCGCGCGCCAGCCTGCCCAAGCAGCTCGGCGGGCAGCTGGAGATCGATCACGTCGCTTGGTAAGATGTGGTTCGAGGCGCCCTTCCGCATCCTCCGGCTGTTCGTGCGCGAGAAGCTGCGCGAGCGCGTGCACACGGTGAGCGCGCCGCAGCTGGGCGCGCACGTGCCGCGCGCCAGCCTGCCCAAGCAGCTCGGCGGGCAGCTGGAGATCGATCACGTCGCTTGGTAAGATGTGGTTCGAGGCGCCCTTCCGCATCCTCCGGCTGTTCGTGCGCGAGAAGCTGCGCGAGCGCGTGCACACGGTGAGCGCGCCGCAGCTGGGCGCGCACGTGCCGCGCGCCAGCCTGCCCAAGCAGCTCGGCGGGCAGCTGGAGATCGATCACGTCGCTTGGTAAGATGTGGTTTGAGGCGCCCTTCCGCATCCTCCGGCTGTTCGTGCGCGAGAAGCTGCGCGAGCGCGTGCACACGGTGAGCGCGCCGCAGCTGGGCGCGCACGTGCCGCGCGCCAGCCTGCCCAAGCAGCTCGGCGGGCAGCTGGAGATCGATCACGTCGCTTGGTAAGATGTGGTTCGAGGCGCCCTTCCGCATCCTCCGGCTGTTCGTGCGCGAGAAGCTGCGCGAGCGCGTGCACACGGTGAGCGCGCCGCAGCTGGGCGCGCACGTGCCGCGCGCCAGCCTGCCCAAGCAGCTCGGCGGGCAGCTGGAGATCGATCACGTCGCTTGGTAAGATGTGGTTCGAGGCGCCCTTCCGCATCCTCCGGCTGTTCGTGCGCGAGAAGCTGCGCGAGCGCGTGCACACGGTGAGCGCGCCGCAGCTGGGCGCGCACGTGCCGCGCGCCAGCCTGCCCAAGCAGCTCGGCGGGCAGCTGGAGATCGATCCCGTCGCTTGGTAAGATGTGGTTTGAGGCGCCCTTCCGCATCCTCCGGCTGTTCGTGCGCGAGAAGCTGCGCGAGCGCGTGCACACGGTGAGCGCGCCGCAGCTGGGCGCGCACGTGCCGCGCGCCAGCCTGCCCAAGCAGCTCGGCGGGCAGCTGGAGATCGATCACGCCGCTTGGTAATACCTCCTTCATGCATTTGACTCATATATGCAGGAGCAAAACAAAAAGTACCAGTGCGGAGGACCTTCCACACGCTAAACACATGAAATAAATTTGGTAAATATTTAATTCAGAGAGTAATTAGAGAGTTCATTGTTGGTCAAGAACGTTTGAGAAAAGACGCCTTTAGTCACGTACGAATATGTGCTTTTCTTTGGTATTACTCTAAGTTCGCGAGGGACGAATATATTGTGCACATTGTACAAACGCATTTAGATTCTAGATTCTAGATGGTACGAGGCACGTGTGCATTTAAATGCAACGCTGCAAATAAGTAGGGCATTTTATACTCGCTTCTTATTGTATTAAAATAAAATTATTATCTAAGGCGTATAAGAAAGTTTCGGAGTCCCGGAATTTCCAAAGAGGATTTCACGTTGATTTTATTCAAAATTCGTACAAAGACCATTGTAACATTGTTCGCGATAATTGATTTAATTAATATTGGAGCTCACCAGGTCGAGCCAATATTTCCTGCGTCTAACGAGCAAGATTACCTTGCTCGTATTACATACATTATTAGGTACCTTAAATAGAAATTCCTCTAATGTTTAATGTTCAAACAGACTTGAATATGGCTTTCGATGTTCTTATGAATATTCTCTCCATGAATATTCGCTATGCAGCTTCTTTCGTCGTCGGTTGTGACTAATTTTTTCCACTACTATTTTTTACTGAGGCAAATATATTCTCTCATTCTGAAACCCAGTCTGACCAGTATACAAAACGGGGTACGATAAATACACTAACCTGCCGTTTGACACGTGTCAGATAGGTTATAACAAGTTTTGTCTTTGTCACTTGTCACAAAAAGTGACAAAATTTACGTTTTGGCAATCCGACAATACCAGTAAGTGGAGAAACAGAGGTCTGAACCACATATTTTGACTTGATAGATGGAATGGAATGGAACGAAGTAAAAAAATATGAGATTGAGAGTTGTCTGCGCGGATGTCACGTGATCAATTTAGTGATCATTCTCATACATTTTTTTAATTTCGCTTCATTTCGTTCCATCTATCGAATCGTAATACTAATATGTCATATGATTGGAGGATTAATACTTTAGATCCCTAATCATTGCTATAGGTAATTCCATCCACGAAGACGACACTCCCCAACCGTTATTCCCAACCACTTAAAACAATATTGCTATAAGTTATTGCGAAACATAAAGCGATTGTCAAGGGAGGGGCGTGTCTTCGTGGATTGAACTATCTATCATCATCAGGCACTTGTACGAAGTTGCACTTCTTGGTAAATATTTTTGAAATTGATTCACTAATATGTGTAAATTCCCCAAACGTTAAGTGCCACATAAAAAAATCGGTAAATTTTGTTTTCCATTCCTTTGTGATTGAATTCAGTAAAGTTTTCTTAGTACCACTCCAATACAGCGTAATTCCGTAGAGCTTTGTAGAGAAAATCGCAACACTCTGAGAAAATCCATGTCCCATTTTCCAATTCCGTTATCGAACTTTCATGAAGACTAAAACTCAAAGATCTGCCCAACCAGATACCTATTCTAAACTCGGATGTAACAGGAAAGCCTTTTGGCGTTACAGAATTAAATTTTCTTGGAGGTTGTCTCTTTGAGAGAAGCGAACATTCTATGTCTGTTTACAATTTTCGTACCTACCTTATTGGACTTAAGGCTGATTTTTCAATCGCTAGGTAAACTTTATCTAAGGAATAAATATGACATTTTGACAGATTTTGTATGGCATATGTTTCAATTCCTCAGATAGCTTATTTGGCGATTGGAATATCAGGCCTAAGCTTTTAAAATGAAACTTTTATTTTACTGTAACAAGCATGCCGTATTACAGCCGAGTCGGGGCCGGGTGTTATGTTTTTTCTGCTTGCTTTAATTGCTTAGTAGGTCTCTAGCTCGTCTCTAGAATGTTAATTTTTGACTTACAAACTGTTACTGTCACAACTAATAAATTGTTTCGTCAAGAGATGGCGCTGCCCATAACTATTTGCTAAATGTTTTATTTGCATAGTGATTTTATAAAACCTTTTCTGTTTATTGTTTTTTCAACATTTCCGGCTTATTGTTTTTATTTAATTTCACCGTATCAGAATCTGTTTTGAATATAATTTATATTGTAGACAGTATTTCCATGAGTGTATAAAATACACAGAGCACATAATAACTAGGTTAGAGGCGGCCTCGTGCAAATTTTGTACCGAAACCGCTGTCGCCGTGTTGATCCCCACCATACTTCACTACTACTAATCTAATAAATACGCACGAGGGTTCCAATGTATGCGTGAGGCTGAAAAAAGCGCTACGATTGGCCAAGCTAACTCACACCAACACAACATCCACTTTGATGTGTTACGTGTAAAATAGCACTTTACGCTAGGGTTTGAATACAATATTTTTTTATCGATGTTTATTTTTTATGCAGTCGACGGCAATTCGATCTTATTTTATTATACCTAATCGTATAGTATTGTTAATTCGAGTTGTACCTATTCTGTTTAAATGTTTATGGTTCAAAAAATCATAATTGAAAAAGGCATATAACCTGTGATTTTACTAATTTAATTTTAACATGAAAGATATAATATGTAGACATAATATTAATTATGATTATAATTCTTATCTCTTTATAAGATATATAAATAAAAGAAATATCTATAAACCATATGTATATATATAGTTTTATTTAAATAAATCAATAACATATACCTAATACATACTATACAACAATAGGTGTTACATTAATCATTTACGATACAATATTATAATGTCATATTAAATGAATTTTGATAAGAATAAATGTATACATACAATGAAATGTATGCGGACAACTTTTTCTTGCGGTATTGCCCCACACTTTAAGTATTTATATTCTGATTTATTTTATGAAGTCTGTGTCTCTAAAGTGTTTTGAGCATATTGCGCTTGTTTTAGTGGGCATCCAATTTTCTCTGCCGGTGACATCAATCCACTGTTTTTTTATAATAGGATCTTTAGGAAAGCTGGAATTAATTTAGGTAGGTACTATAAGTAAAAACAACATCATTCAAATATGCAGCAATGCAATAATTAGCAATTCAAATATGCAAAATAGTTTAAATTTACTAAAAAACATCATGTGTTAACGGTAGGTACTATCATTAAAACTCACAATTAAAATAATAATAAACTCAGAAAAAAATACACTAATTTTATCGATTCGATTACGTAAAACCGGTAACATTGGGGATTGATCGTTCGTTCGCACTACACATTACATTGCTGCTTGCGTACTCAACTTGTTGATTCGTATAGGTACATCAGCAGCCATGGTTATCAGCAGTGATCCATTCACACTTTTGCAAGAAAACATAATGTTTTAAATGTTTTCGTTAAAATAATTAAAAATCAAGGTTTAATGAACTTCCCAGTGAAAAGAAATCATTTCATCAGTGACTCTGGCTGTCCCGCTTCTTGCTCTGCATGTAGTTATCGCGCAACTCAGCATTTTACACTGTTTTTTTGCACTAAGTATTTGCAAGGCAGTCCGCTGCCGACTGAGGTCTGTTTTTGATGGTTTATGTGCATTTAAACAGGACTGTGGCGCGCTTGGCACGCCCGCTTCGCACTTCTATCCCTTTTTCTTTTTTCTGTGATAAAATACTAGGATACGAATACTGTATGCTATGGAAAAGCTTGACGATTTTAAAACATTTCGCAATATAAGTCAAGTCTACACTTGACTCATATCGCGAAATGTTTTAACTTGACTAGATGACTAGAATCAATAAAAAAAAAGATTCCGACGAATTGAGAACCTCCTCCTTTTCTTGAAGTCGGTTAAAAATTTGAAAATACATAAATATTATTATTATTCTGCACATAATAAAAAAAGAAGTTACTTAAGGGAGGGATCAAGCGGCGTGTTCCCACAATATTAATTATCACTTTGATATTCCTGAAGCATAATAGTTAATTGATTATACTTATAATACTCTTAAAACTGAGATTTTCGTATAGCAATTTCTCAACTTGATCAATCTCCAGCAATTTGAACAATTGAGTAAGCGACCTAATCCACTAGAAGCGTTACTGCCAGTAAAAGTTGGAAACCATTGACTAATAGCCCCATTCATAACTTTAACATCGCGCCTAACTTACTTAACTTTCAGGAATTCTGTGATACCCATTAAAAGTTTCCAGTCCGTGTTTTAATTTTGTAAAATATGAAACCGCTTTATCTCACTTCGAAGCCCGACCACTAAAGGTTTGGGCAATAAAGATCCATTGCATTTATTAACCACTGGTTCACCAGTATTATTAACCACGCAAATTCTACCGCGCGATTATTTCAGTCAACTTGTTTTTTTTTACCTTTTGCCTGCTTGAACCGATTTTGATGATTATTTTTTTGAACGCTGATGCTACCCATGTGGGGTCCCATTTCAATTTGGTCCTGTTTTGATAATGACTTCCATAAGGAAACCATTGCATTAAATATGTAAGCGACAAATGGACGAATAACACTATATTAACGCTAACCGATTTCGACGATTCTTTTTTTATTGGAAAGGGTCGTTTAATGAGAAATGAAGTCGGTTTTGTTTTTGTTAAAATCTAATAGTTTTCCGGATGAGTTGCAAGGTCATAGTGAAGGGTGCCGGCTGAACTACTAACTATAATCATAAGTTTAAAATTCTTACTGCAAGTCAAGTTGGAAGAGGCACTAAATGAACCTTATTGAAAATGTCTATAAATGCAGTGGCTGCAGACAAATACTGTCAGTTTCTCCGCACATTACAACAATCGGTGACCAATTTTTTGTCAACAATAACATGTCATATGTCCTACTAAAAGTCGGTCAAAAACAATATGTTTATTTTTGCCCAACTGTTCACTGGACGGTTGATCGAGCCACGAGGTCTTTGTCGATTTAGGGGAGACTCTTGTCTTTGCGACTTTGTTAGTTATAGTGCACTGATTGGCTGGTTGTGTTCGCAGGCTCGAGCACTGCAGGAACAGCTACAGCAACAGCCTGGTGTCCAAGTGCGACGACGACTATGTGATCAGCAACCACATACCGCCGCTCAAACAACAAAATGGTGAGTACTTGTGCGTTGTATATCTCTGTCAATCATATTTATTATTACCTCGCGTGTTCGAGTTCTATTAATTGGACTATGAAGTATTAACACATAATGGTGTTAGTTACCTTTATAGATCGCATTACGGGTTTATTAACACCTTTTTACCTTCTATTACATTATCACACTAATATCGCTAAGGAGATTCCGACGAATTGAGAACCTCCTCCTTTTTTTGAAGTCGGTTAAAAAGTAGTTTGGATGTTTGTTACTCCTTCATGCCATGGGTACTGGACTAGTTTGGCTGAAATTAGGATATCATAAACATGGGGCTACTTTTACTTTAGCGCAGGATTAAAAACAAATTGAAATCAACTCGGACTAAGTCGCAGGTAAAGTTACTAACATAGACTTAAGATTTGAGCTTGTGGTACAGTACACGGCAATCTTCTTGGGTATATGACCTTGACAAGCGAATTTTACATCCTTTTGGTGGTAAGTGCGGGGCGCGTCGGCGGAGAGTCGCGTGCGCTATCTTGCCACCAGTAGGTCATTTTATGCTCAAGAAGTTTGCCGGCACCTGTATCTCCGGTAAGGTATCGCGTAGGCACCAGGCAGACCACTCGAGAAAAGAGCGATCCTTTCGGTGCGTTAGGCCCTCGTCTCTCGCTACCTGACACGTTTCTCGTTTACTTCTGTAGAAAGAACGTCGTAAAGTTTTACTTGTGAGATGATTCGCATGTGTAAATGGTTGTCACACTTTGTATTATTCTTTTCTTTTGCACAAAAGCTAGTATGCTTCACTGCAATCTCACCTGATGTTAAGCAGCCGAAGATGCTATCGTACTAACTTGGAAGGGGCTAGTAATTAACCCCCTAACAGTTGCACTGAAACGCTAAGTCCCTTGGCGATCCATCTTTGCCGAAAAGGTGGTAACCAGTCGTGATCTAAGGCTTCCATTCGACCAGACCTGAGGCAATTTAGAAATTATTTATAATTTTTTTAATTGGGCCATTCCGGAAATTGATTTCGGGACCTCCCGTTGAAATCCGAGCGCGTTTAAGTTAGTTCCTGATATGCGTTGTTTTGCTTTGCATAAGCTTTATAAACGGGAAAGATGACTGATCCAAGAAAACATATTACGTAAAACCCTGTGGCTTACGAATGGGCCTAAAATAGGGGTAAGACCTTTAGAGGGCAATTAGGGTTTCACGTGAGTGAAGCCGCCTGGATCCGCTAATTCCTATAAATGTATACCTCCACATGTGATTTTGTAAACTCAGAAACCTTAACCAGTCAATTTAATTCTTCAATTTACCTATAAAAACCTAAATATACCAATATTTCAGCCATTATCCGGTGGGAGAAATAAATGGACGTACAAATTCGCGTAACTTTTATTTATAACATTTGTTTTATCCGAAAATCCTGAGAAGGATGATCCCCCCCTCTCAAATAATAATTCATACAACGTAAAAACATGTAAAAATGGTAACGTCCTCAGCCGTAATACACAGAATCCCTAATGCTCCTGAAACAGGGGTTTTATACATGCGAATTGAGACTTTTATTTATCTGCCGAAATATTCCTTGAAGTCTTTCCAAATGCCAGTCTTTATTTCGCGGTAATACAACACATACCATAAAGTTTGTACTTAACTGTTGCGTTGCGTTCGTGAGTGCGTTAATGTTCCTATTACTTTTTAGGATTCCGTACCGAAAAGGTATAAATCGGGACCCTGTTACTGAGACTTCGCCGTCCGTCCGTCTGTCCGTCTGTCCGTCTGTCATCATCATGTTCCTCTTCAACCGTGATATACACTTGAAATTTTCACAGATGTTGTATTTCCGTTGCCGCATCAACAAATACTAAAAAATCGAATAAAATAAAGATCACATAAATAAAAGAAGAATAAGAATAAAATGAAGTGTCTTTTTGCTAATATTTGGTCGATGATCTAGAACTCCAAATATTACTCTACTTGTACTTGTATATTGAGAGTTCTGGCTTCTGCATCATCATCTCGCTACGTTATATTTTTTTTTTTTTTTTTTTTTATTATTCTTACAGAAAATCTACAGCGTTACAGAAAGTAATAATTTATACCTTATATAATACCTTAAAGTTATGGCCAATAACAGATTTTCCCACTAAGTACAAAAAAAATATATCATTCTGTTGTCATTCTGAGATAGATATCGATACTAATGGTACGGAATCCTTCGTGTGCAAGTCCGACTCGCACTTGGCCGATTATTCTGCGTTCAATTGTCCACCGACTTGACAGTGGTGCCCCTATTACTACTCTTCGCCAAACTACAAGAGTGAATTCCCGGCAGGTATAATAAATGAGGAGGTGGCGTGTGACATGACTAGCGACCGCGTGCCTCGCCTTGACAACGGCTCCGACATCATGCACATCAGCGGCGACCCCGCATACACCTGCGACCCCAGCCCACTCCGGTGAGTGCCGACTGCCCGCTGTTAACAAGGAGGTCGCACTTGCTGGCCCGGGCTGAACGACTTGAAGCCGGCTGCTTTACGGTCAATATACACCGCGGCGACATGAATGGAAGCGACGTTTTTACTTAGCATAATACATTTTATGTCAAATTTTTTGACACTTTTTTGGCTCCTATTTAGTTTGTATCTTATACAATACAAACTAAATAGGAGCCAAAAAGTCGCGCGTCTTCCGGGGAATCCTCGCGCACTCTCAAGAATTATTTATTTTGTATGTTATACAATTGACATAAAGTTCATGCATTCTCTAGTAAGGCAAACCATGCATAGATTGAATATTAAAAACCGCCATTTACCACATTGATATCTCTAGTAGGGAAAATAGAAGATAGATAGAATATTGAGAACCATGATTAGTCTACAGTTACACGGTGCTTCTAGATGCAGAGTCGCCCTTCCAACTTCCATCATTTTGATCGCTATATCTATCCTACTTAAATCGGTTCTCCAAGCTACATCTGTACCAATATGATTGGAAAGATATATGAAGGTACTTACATCTGTTTTTGTACCAATATGATTGGATAGATATTAAATACGCGCGCTAATGAAAGCGGAGACTGTTTTCCAATAATGTTTATTTGATCGCAGACACACGCACGGCTACAATGGCGACATGAAGGCCGGACACATAAACTCCGGCGACGAGGACGACTTGGATCTAATCAGTGAGTGAACATCGCATCTGTCTTTGCGAGTTTTTTGTTTCATCGATACCTAGTGCCCGGCGCTTTCTTGAAACGCTACGTATTGTATATTGATGGACGCATGAGTGAAACATTGCAGCGTGCGTTATCGATATATTTTTATCAAAAATTGACATTTTTATTAGTTATAAATATCAAAGATTAAAATCTTTGCTTTATTTATAATTTTTGCGTAATTATATAAGCTTTGCGTAATTTTTAGCAAAAGTTAACATTATTGTCAGTCTAAAGTTCACTAAGCAAAGGTACCCTGTCTGAGCATGCTGTTACGTTTTGGCCGGTGACATACGCTATTTTCAAAAAGAATAGATACTCGTATACAAGGAATGTTTCACTAAACCATGGTTATTTGTTTGGTGAATTCCGGTTTGGTGAAATATTGCAAAATTTTAGGATTTTTTTAAATAATTAAAAATATTCTGTCCAGAATTTTTCAGTCCAGGTTCCAGTCAACCCATTTTTAATATATTTTCTAATAGACTAAATTTATAATAAAATAGGTCTCATTCTATTATCAGCTCGATGAAGGTTGATGTAGGTTCGGATACCATACCTCAAATAAACATCAGTCGTAGCTGACATATAATTATTTGTGATTTTGTGCAGAAATCTGTCGACCGCTCTAGTTAAGACCGGTCTAATAGCGTCTCGTGCCCTGCATTTTTATTCCGTCTCTATCGAGGTTTGATCTCTTAGATAATTCACCCGAATAGGTGCTATGTCATGGGTTAAAAAAACATAATATATCTCAAGTCCTTTAATTAACCGTCATTTTGACACAAATAAATTATTTGTTTACATTTAAAGCATCAAATTAAACTTTTATTTAAATTAATAGTAAATACACGTTATCGCGTGAACACACCCGTCATAAAACAACATTCGCATGGTTTTAATTACGTAAATGAATTTAGACAAACCGAACGCGGGTACGTTAACACTTTCTATAAAAAATAATTTTTGTTTACCCAGTTAGTGAATGGGACGGATACCTGGTTGCTGAATATATCGAAAACGGGTAATTTAAATTTACAATTATGGTGGAAAATCTATTCGCTTAGAATTAACCGTTACATGTACCTACATGCGCATTTCGCACGTTCTGCGTCGTTTGAAGTACTTTAAGAATACCGACGCCGCAACCGGCTGCGTGGTAAAATGATACCGAATAAACTATATTATAAGCTTTGCCCACGGCTCCGCCCGCGCAAAATTCGGATTTGGTTTTTGACAAATCCCGATGGAAATGTGAATGTCCCGTCCACGCTCCCCATTCCTACCTTTATACTTACTGTCAAAGAAGTTTGAATATAGCTTAATAATATAGCTGTTACTATAAATTACTGTAAAAAAACAGGGTTTTAAATGTTTTTTGGTTGTAACTCTCTCTGTCTTCTGATTTGATGTCTGTATCTTTGCTGGATAAAAGTCCTTCCCCTAGCTTCAGTCTCTCTCTGTACCAAATTTTATCAAAATTTGTTCGGTGGTTTTGGCGTGAAAGCGTTACAAAAACCTTACATTTAAATTTATTTAATGTTGAAAAAGTAGACATAAATATTAAGGTAAATCCTACTCGTACTAAATCCACTATCTTTCGCTGCTACTATAAACTCAAATGTATGTTGATTTATTCAAACCTATTTTTAGCCAAGATAAAAAAACTTGTTTAAAAGTGTATGCCGAGTTCGTTTCGTCGCAGAAAATGTTAAAAAGAACGAACTTCAATATGGTTAAATTTTGTTCTTATTTTATAGAATTTTAAATTGAATTACGATTTGAACATTTCACACGATTAAATTATAGACGTCGCGTCTGAATAAGATATTCCATAAATAACTAACGAAATGTTATAAAAAAATGTTTCATGCTTGAATATTAACCTTTCTGACAATCTCAGAATTCAATTCAGAAACTTAATGAAAATATCTAGCTAAAATGGCTAGTCGATAGCTTTTTAATAAATGGCTAGTCGATAGCTTTTTAGGCTCTTCACACTCTTTCCTAAATAATATCTACTAAATGAGTTATAGAATTTACAAAGAATAGTATAATTCCACAAACAGAAACTTGCGCAAAAACCTTTGATACAAGGGAAATATACTCTCAAATAACAATTGCCATAAAAGGTTTTATGAGCACATTTCATTATTTTAGTATGATTCTCGGAAACTGTATTTCGGTCTACAATATGAAGGAAATCAATATGCTTTGTCTACCGTTTAGACTCTAAACGGTACACAAAGCGTATTAGAGTAACAATTTTATTTTGCCTCGTTGCGCCAGTGATGAGCATAGGTACCTACTCAACCCGTCCAGGTACAATCAGTCCAGCATTTGTATGTAGACATAATTTTGTCTACTTTTGTCTCTTTTCTGTATATCTATATGGAGTAGAAAGACAAAAGAGCTCAACAAAAGAAGTTAAATTAATTATCTATACGCACACATCCTAGCATCGCAAGTCCAGTGCAGATTATGATTGAATTTTTCTGACAAGAAACTCTTAACACCAGGAGTTTGGGAATTCGCAGTGATTTACGCGTGTCTCTTGGGGAGCACTTTAAGCTGTCAGGTCTGCGGCTTATCTTGTCAAGCTGCCGTCCATTCGGACTTAGATAGTGAAAAGTGAGTTCACGTATGATTCCACCCATACATAGTCGACGTACCAAAAACGCGTACGAAGCGGTTTTATTCCTCGTTCCTGATACGGACTGCAAAGGCCTGGAATACCCTCCCAGGCAGTGTCTTTCCTGCCACTTACAACCCGGGTGCCTTCAAATCAAGAGTGAATAGGCATCTAGGCAAGCGCGTTCCACCTTAGACTGTATCATTACTCTCCATCAGGTGTGATCACAGTCAAGCGCTAGCCTATATAGTATAAAAAAAATTGGTTGCCTGTAAAGTCGGTTTACTGACGATATTTGAACGTGACAACGTCTTCTTTCCGCGCTCGCGAGGTAACGCCGGTAACGCCGCATGAGCGAGGTAACGCCGGATGAGTCATGTTTTTTCGTGCGTGCAACCGGCTCTATCGATTTATAAGACGTTGTCACGTCAAAAAAACTGTAGCTACGGGCACCTAGCTCCGTGGCTGAAATCGGTGTGGAGAACATTATTATTATGTAGTGTGATTGCATTGTGTGTGTGGTTGTGGCAGCGCGCGGCACGTGGTCGTCGGGGGAGGCGTCGCCGGGGCTGTCGGACGAGGAGTGCGGCGGCGGCGGCGCGGGCGAGACCCCCGCGGCGCTGCTGGCGCGCCTGCACGCGCTCGGCCGCCGCGGCCTGGTCGCGGAGTACGAGGAGATCCGCGCGCGCCCGCCCAGCGGCACCTTCCACCACGCCAAGTGAGTGGGCCACGTCATTACCATCTTCCGAGCTAGCTTTACACCCTGTAGTCCGGTCAAGTAAGACATAAAAATAGTGGTCAAATAACAATAATTCCGACAGAGCCAAATCTTCGTAGAGACCTTAGGTTTACCACAAGGAATAAAGTGTCAAAAGTCCCCATCAATCCTATGTGTGCAACAAAAGTCAAAATTTGAGGTTTTTTGGATTTCTCTCGAAAACGGTAAGTTTTCTCAAAAATAACTTCAGGCCAAAGTTGTAGATCTTACTTGTTGTTGGGTTGGATGTAGGGAATTTTAAGTGCCATCTTCCAACCTCAGCCAAGTTCGATAATGGGAATACATTATCTTAATTATTTTTGGTCCCAACTTCCATTAATTAGGTCTCATTCCGTCCAGTAATCACGTTGGCGTGCAGTGCCCTTAAAACCGAGATACGATAATGCATTACTGTTTCACGGTAGAATTAACAGATACTGCGGTAGTACAAACCCAGATGAAGTTCTCAAGAAGAGACTTACCACCTAATACGGCTGCCCATAACAAATGCAGTATCAGATTCTTGGCATCGTCGTCTCAATACCTTTTTACTGCCTACTCAGACCATGTGCGTGTTGACGAGCTGCTGCTAAGCAAATGACTCCGAATTTCACAAACGCATATCATAACTCCGAATACCAGAGTTCAAGCCCCATATTGAACTGCAATGTCATAGGCATCATCAGTCCTTCAAATCATGTTTCATAAATCGATTCTCTTTATACGATCGCTAATGCCCATAATAATTAATGGTAATGATTTTTCCATACTTTTAATTTTCGGTCACAGAAAGAGCGAAAGATTGTTTTATGCGACGTGGCTAGGTCTTGCTGATCTTGAGTTTCGTTATGATTAATATTTTAGAATTTAGACTATTGTGATTTGTGAGTAAAACGCATTAAATGAGAAAAGCTTAACTCAAACGAGATTCAGGTCTGCCGTCTGCTAGTTTCAGACTCATTCGAAGTCCTTCTTCAAAGGGCATGTTCACGCGCCTACGCTCGAATCAAACGACGTGTTCACGATGCTCGGATCACTAGCAGGCCAGTCTCACTTATCACGTGACCGTCCCGGCTACAAGTAGGGGTCCGGATGCCAATATTTCAGATGGTTGCCGCTCGCGGGCCGAGTTGTACGCGCTAGTTCTGTACGGTCTATTTTACGCGCCGTCTGACTACGGCAGCCCTAGTACGTCGTAAGTTAGGCGATAGAAAGAGACCACAACATCGATTTTGAGGGCGGGGCCAGGCGCTATTGCGAATTGAATTGCACTTTTTGTGTCAGCACTAGAGTCGCTATTTCTTTAAATCATCGTGCGGAGTAAGCCTTCTGTACCTATTTAGTGTTCCGTTACACTAGGTTAAGCCGATTCTTAATACCGATGATATGATAGTTTACTCTCCTCCGCAGATTACCCAGCAACCTAGCAAAGAACAGATACACGGACGTGCTCTGCTACGACCACTCGCGCGTGCTGCTGTCGCAGGAGGACGACGACCCCAGCACCGACTACATCAACGCCAACTATGTGGACGGCTACAAGCAAAGAAACGCCTTCATATGCACGCAGGGTACGTAGATTACCACATAGTACGTAGATTACCACATAAGTCATATAGCTAAGGGCAACGGAGGCTACAACAAAATGTAGTGTAAATATATTAATCCTGAAATATCTTGATATCAATGGGTTATTTTTTTGCGCAATTTTTTTACGCGCAATGCTTACCATAGAAGTTAAAATTTTTTAGAAACCAACTACGACGACATGAAATTAGTAAAATCTGGTGGACACGTTTAAACATCAAGAAAGTGGATACCGAAAAGGTATACATATATTATTGTTTTACTATAGTTGTAGAACTAAGTTTAATGAAACATAAATCCAGTGAGTTGAGTTTAGACAACTAAAAATCTTTAACTCTAAAAGTGTCTCGCTGCCATAGACGTTCCACCTTAAACCAACTATGATTTTGTGTCCTTATACACTTCCACAGCTAGGACTAGCATTGATGAGGATAAATGAATTTCTCCAACGATGATGTTACGACAAAACGATTCATAAAATTACAAAGTCCAAAAAATTATTTACATTTTAAAAATATTTCCGTTCGTAGAATACCAGTAAAATACCGACGAGGGGAAATAGCAGTTTCGAGGAAGGTTTAGTTTATTTCCAGACCATTTCGTGGAGTCGTATACGTAGCGTAACACCCACGTGAAGTGGGAACTATAATTTTAGGAAGCATCATTTGTTTTGACCATATTTTCCGTATTGGTTGGAACGGCGCCAAGGTCTGTGGGAAATTTCGTCTGACGCTAGCGGCCGCGGCGGAGATGGCTATGTTTTTTACCGAAATGATAATAAACGAAGCAGTTTTGAATGTCACGACTTTATTTGAATGGGAGAAGGTCGTAAAATCGGTTTTATTGTGCACTAAAATCGGTATTTATACACACTTGACCCACTTGAATTTTATCAGTGGAGTAGGTACACGTATAACGTTACACAATACAATCGACTTCGATAAATTGCCAATATATATTGTGGATAAAACCTATAAGGGGCTCATCTCGCAACTAATAATACGAGTCATGTTTATTGGGCTTATACGTACTCTCCTCTAGTCTCTACGTCATTAATTGTAATACAAGGTTAAGCTACATTGGTATTTTACTTGTGGGCAAGAGTTATTATGAGAAGAGAATGAGACAAAGCCTTTCATTGTTCATAGAACTTCATAGTTGTAGAAAAGTCGTAGCCGTGTCTCTAAAAGTGTGCTTGGGTGGGGAAATAGGCATAAGGCATACTATTCGCCACCCAAATGATAGTGAGCGAATAAGTCAGGACTTTTCAATTGATTTTTACAGCAGTACTAGTAACATTGAGCGGCTCTTCTCATAAAAGCTTTTACGGGGTTTTAGTGACCACAGCATATAGATCAGCTATCGTGGTTCTTTTAATTCTTTTTAGCCTGTTGCCCCTGGTAAGTGACACTCTTTCTAGTCTAGTCTTGTATTTTTGGTAAAGTTAGCTCTCTTCTTTCGGAATTTGCAAACAAGATCCCTTGCATGCATATATTACAAAAGATTATTTTGTATCCAATGGTTATAGTCTGAAGGTTTACATTGCTATCAGTTTAAGATACTTCCACACCGTTTTAGCCTAGCTACGTCAGGCCCACGTCAGGCCAGTCTCACTTATCCCGTGACCGTCCCGGCTACAAGTAGGGGTCCGCACCTCAATATTTCAGATGGTTGTCGCTCGCGGGCCGAGTTGCACGCGCTAGTTCTGTACGGTCTATTTTACGCGCCGTCTGACTACGGCAGCCCTAGTACGTCGTAAGAGATAAAGTTAGGCGATAGAAAGAGACCACAACATTGCGTTTGTTGCGTGTCGATTTTGAGGACGGGGCCAGGCGCTATTGCGAACTGAATTGCACTTTTTGTGTCAGCGCTAGAGTCGCTATTTCTTTAAATCATCGTGCGGAGTGAGCCTTCTGTACTTGTACTATTTAGTGTTCTGTGGCTACTGGCTACGTATGCACTTTGACCTCGATCGTTCGTCTCCAGGTCCACTGCCCAAGACGTTCGGCGACTTCTGGCGGATGGTGTGGGAGCAGGGCAGCCTGGTGGTGGTGATGACGACGCGCACGGTGGAGCGCGGGCGCGTCAAGTGCGGCCAGTACTGGCCGGCGGCGGAGGGCGCGCGCGCCGTGCACGGCGGGTTCGCCGTCACCACCGAGGCCGTCGAGGTCGAGGACGACTACGTCGTGTCGCATTTGCTGCTCACCGATCTGAGGGTGAGTGGTTATAGGGTGGAAGTCAGTGAAATTAGCAAACACTGCATAAAACACAAGGATCTTACTAGCTCGATACTCTAATAGCCCCTCCAGTTAAACGCCTTAAACGAGCTTATGGCGATAGGGTTGCCATCTCAGATACGTAATACAGCTCACGTGCTCGATACTTGACGGACGGTCCAGCAATCTCTCCCATTGCCCACGTCTGAAATATCCTAATAAACAGCACATCTGATATAGTCAGTCAGGAAGAGGACAAAAAATTATCTTCATTTACGACCTAGATACTTGAGCAAAAAAGAACGATAGTTTCGCCGCTGTCGTCATTGCACCAAACGAACATAGGCCCTCTACGATCCTCAAGCATATTTTTTATACGGGGTCAGGACAACGACGACCATGAAGAATCTTGATGCAAGACGCCTCGCCAAAAAGAACAGATCCACCTGACATTGGTTTATCTGTGTAAAGCCTGTAACGAAACGTTACAATGTATGTAAGTTTATTAATATTTTTTCTTAATATTTATAATATTATCTTAATACATATATTATTATTTAGTCCGTAAATATTATATAATAGTATTTATCATATTAATTTATTATATTATGTATTTATTTTTCGATATGGCCTCCCCATTGGCTAAAAAACCTTCCGCGCGTAGTGTCGCCGACTCCACAGAGACAGTGGCAACTAGCAACACGTCGCGGCCCGCGCTGAAAGCCAAAGAGAGAAAAAAAAGAATAGGTCCAGTCCAGTGCTGACGATTGCTACTATAGCCTTGTTATATAGACACTAAGTCACCCCCATTGCTAACGTTGCAACCTCGAGTCAGACTGGTTAATTCCGTTTTCCCCTATCTTCGGTTGGTGCTTCCGGAGTGCCATGCATATTTTTGTCCCCACTTGCGAGCTTCGGAGGTATGATGTTGGTGCCTGTGCTACTTGCAGACGGACCAGCGGCGCCGCGTGTGGCACGGGCAGTACACGCGCTGGCCCGACTACGGCGTGCCGGGCGGCGGCCGCGCGCAGCCCGTGCTGCGCTTCCTCGCGCTCGTGCGCCGCGCGCAGCAGCGGGCACGGCAAGAGTAAGTATATCATAATATGTCCAATAAATAAAAAACTCGAGTTTGCAACGCCTAAAGATGGTAGTCTTCCGAAACTTCTCATGAAATTTTATGTCTGTGTTCGGTATCATCTTGGGCCGTCCTTCTGATGTCCGTCATTCCATCTTGATTTGGTAGGACGTCACTCAGCTAACGTATGGAAATTATGTGTCATACTATGTCGAAACTATCTGTCATAATATTGTTCGATGGGGAACATGCAGGTTTTTGCCCTATCTCTGATTTAGATGTCTGAATAGAAAGCCTCTAGTTGAAATTAATTATGCATTATTATTAATCTTGAACAAGTGGCCGGTTACAGCTATCTCTATATGTTTGATGAAACATGTTTTTGTTTTCAGACTAGGTGATGCGTGGGCGGGGCACAGTAGAGGACCCCCGATCGTAGTTCACTGTTCAGCGGGTATTGGACGAACAGGTGCGTTTTATTTTAACGCCTTCATCATGGTGAACTGGTATCTTCTTTATAAAAATTAAAGCTCTTCTAAAAGAACAGTTATGCCAATTGTGGCAGGACCGTATCACGGCAGAATTCACTCGTGGCAGGATCATAAAAATCTAGATTGTGAATGTCAGTATCACTTTGTGTGCAGGCACGTTCCTCACGCTGGACATGTGCACGTCGCGGCTCGCGGCGGAGGGCGTGGTGGACGTGCGCGGCACGGTGGAGCGCATCCGGCAGCAGCGCGCGCACTCCATACAGATGCCCGACCAGTACGTGTTCTGCCACCTCGCGCTGCTCGAGTACGCGGTCAGTATCACTTTGTGTGCAGGCACGTTCCTCACGCTGGACATGTGCACGTCGCGGCTCGCGGCGGAGGGCGTGGTGGACGTGCGCGGCACGGTGGAGCGCATCCGGCAGCAGCGCGCGCACTCCATACAGATGCCCGACCAGTACGTGTTCTGCCACCTCGCGCTGCTCGAGTACGCGGTCAGTATCACTTTGTGTGCAGGCACGTTCCTCACGCTGGACATGTGCACGTCGCGGCTCGCGGCGGAGGGCGTGGTGGACGTGCGCGGCACGGTGGAGCGCATCCGGCAGCAGCGCGCGCACTCCATACAGATGCCCGACCAGTACGTGTTCTGCCACCTCGCGCTGCTCGAGTACGCGGTCAGTATCACTTTGTGTGCAGGCACGTTCCTCACGCTGGACATGTGCACGTCGCGGCTCGCGGCGGAGGGCGTGGTGGACGTGCGCGGCACGGTGGAGCGCATCCGGCAGCAGCGCGCGCACTCCATACAGATGCCCGACCAGTACGTGTTCTGCCACCTCGCGCTGCTCGAGTACGCGGTCAGTATCACTTTGTGTGCAGGCACGTTCCTCACGCTGGACATGTGCACGTCGCGGCTCGCGGCGGAGGGCGTGGTGGACGTGCGCGGCACGGTGGAGCGCATCCGGCAGCAGCGCGCGCACTCCATACAGATGCCCGACCAGTACGTGTTCTGCCACCTCGCGCTGCTCGAGTACGCGGTCAGTATCACTTTGTGTGCAGGCACGTTCCTCACGCTGGACATGTGCACGTCGCGGCTCGCGGCGGAGGGCGTGGTGGACGTGCGCGGCACGGTGGAGCGCATCCGGCAGCAGCGCGCGCACTCCATACAGATGCCCGACCAGTACGTGTTCTGCCACCTCGCGCTGCTCGAGTACGCGGTCAGTATCACTTTGTGTGCAGGCACGTTCCTCACGCTGGACATGTGCACGTCGCGGCTCGCGGCGGAGGGCGTGGTGGACGTGCGCGGCACGGTGGAGCGCATCCGGCAGCAGCGCGCGCACTCCATACAGATGCCCGACCAGTACGTGTTCTGCCACCTCGCGCTGCTCGAGTACGCGGTCAGTATCACTTTGTGTGCAGGCACGTTCCTCACGCTGGACATGTGCACGTCGCGGCTCGCGGCGGAGGGCGTGGTGGACGTGCGCGGCACGGTGGAGCGCATCCGGCAGCAGCGCGCGCACTCCATACAGATGCCCGACCAGTACGTGTTCTGCCACCTCGCGCTGCTCGAGTACGCGGTCAGTATCACTTTGTGTGCAGGCACGTTCCTCACGCTGGACATGTGCACGTCGCGGCTCGCGGCGGAGGGCGTGGTGGACGTGCGCGGCACGGTGGAGCGCATCCGGCAGCAGCGCGCGCACTCCATACAGATGCCCGACCAGTACGTGTTCTGCCACCTCGCGCTGCTCGAGTACGCGGTCAGTATCACTTTGTGTGCAGGCACGTTCCTCACGCTGGACATGTGCACGTCGCGGCTCGCGGCGGAGGGCGTGGTGGACGTGCGCGGCACGGTGGAGCGCATCCGGCAGCAGCGCGCGCACTCCATACAGATGCCCGACCAGTACGTGTTCTGCCACCTCGCGCTGCTCGAGTACGCGGTCAGTATCACTTTGTGTGCAGGCACGTTCCTCACGCTGGACATGTGCACGTCGCGGCTCGCGGCGGAGGGCGTGGTGGACGTGCGCGGCACGGTGGAGCGCATCCGGCAGCAGCGCGCGCACTCCATACAGATGCCCGACCAGTACGTGTTCTGCCACCTCGCGCTGCTCGAGTACGCGGTCAGTATCACTTTGTGTGCAGGCACGTTCCTCACGCTGGACATGTGCACGTCGCGGCTCGCGGCGGAGGGCGTGGTGGACGTGCGCGGCACGGTGGAGCGCATCCGGCAGCAGCGCGCGCACTCCATACAGATGCCCGACCAGTACGTGTTCTGCCACCTCGCGCTGCTCGAGTACGCGGTCAGTATCACTTTGTGTGCAGGCACGTTCCTCACGCTGGACATGTGCACGTCGCGGCTCGCGGCGGAGGGCGTGGTGGACGTGCGCGGCACGGTGGAGCGCATCCGGCAGCAGCGCGCGCACTCCATACAGATGCCCGACCAGTACGTGTTCTGCCACCTCGCGCTGCTCGAGTACGCGGTCAGTATCACTTTGTGTGCAGGCACGTTCCTCACGCTGGACATGTGCACGTCGCGGCTCGCGGCGGAGGGCGTGGTGGACGTGCGCGGCACGGTGGAGCGCATCCGGCAGCAGCGCGCGCACTCCATACAGATGCCCGACCAGTACGTGTTCTGCCACCTCGCGCTGCTCGAGTACGCGGTCAGTATCACTTTGTGTGCAGGCACGTTCCTCACGCTGGACATGTGCACGTCGCGGCTCGCGGCGGAGGGCGTGGTGGACGTGCGCGGCACGGTGGAGCGCATCCGGCAGCAGCGCGCGCACTCCATACAGATGCCCGACCAGTACGTGTTCTGCCACCTCGCGCTGCTCGAGTACGCGGTCAGTATCACTTTGTGTGCAGGCACGTTCCTCACGCTGGACATGTGCACGTCGCGGCTCGCGGCGGAGGGCGTGGTGGACGTGCGCGGCACGGTGGAGCGCATCCGGCAGCAGCGCGCGCACTCCATACAGATGCCCGACCAGTACGTGTTCTGCCACCTCGCGCTGCTCGAGTACGCGGTCAGTATCACTTTGTGTGCAGGCACGTTCCTCACGCTGGACATGTGCACGTCGCGGCTCGCGGCGGAGGGCGTGGTGGACGTGCGCGGCACGGTGGAGCGCATCCGGCAGCAGCGCGCGCACTCCATACAGATGCCCGACCAGTACGTGTTCTGCCACCTCGCGCTGCTCGAGTACGCGGTCAGTATCACTTTGTGTGCAGGCACGTTCCTCACGCTGGACATGTGCACGTCGCGGCTCGCGGCGGAGGGCGTGGTGGACGTGCGCGGCACGGTGGAGCGCATCCGGCAGCAGCGCGCGCACTCCATACAGATGCCCGACCAGTACGTGTTCTGCCACCTCGCGCTGCTCGAGTACGCGGTCAGTATCACTTTGTGTGCAGGCACGTTCCTCACGCTGGACATGTGCACGTCGCGGCTCGCGGCGGAGGGCGTGGTGGACGTGCGCGGCACGGTGGAGCGCATCCGGCAGCAGCGCGCGCACTCCATACAGATGCCCGACCAGTACGTGTTCTGCCACCTCGCGCTGCTCGAGTACGCGGTCAGTATCACTTTGTGTGCAGGCACGTTCCTCACGCTGGACATGTGCACGTCGCGGCTCGCGGCGGAGGGCGTGGTGGACGTGCGCGGCACGGTGGAGCGCATCCGGCAGCAGCGCGCGCACTCCATACAGATGCCCGACCAGTACGTGTTCTGCCACCTCGCGCTGCTCGAGTACGCGGTCAGTATCACTTTGTGTGCAGGCACGTTCCTCACGCTGGACATGTGCACGTCGCGGCTCGCGGCGGAGGGCGTGGTGGACGTGCGCGGCACGGTGGAGCGCATCAGGCAGCAGCGCGCGCACTCCATACAGATGCCCGACCAGTACGTGTTCTGCCACCTCGCGCTGCTCGAGTACGCGGTCAGTATCACTTTGTGTGCAGGCACGTTCCTCACGCTGGACATGTGCACGTCGCGGCTGTTGCTGAACGAAACCGAGTTACTAATCATAGAAGTGACGTTAAAATTTAAGATGGCGCATCATGGGATGTGGGTTTTCTGAAGTGGGGTGTAACCTGGACCCTCCCGGGGTTTATCGTTGACTTGGCTAGCTCAGTAATCGGTGAGAGTTGCAGTACCCGGGAAGGTTAGGCACAATTGTTGGTCTGAAATTCTAGATTATACGGGGAGACTGTTGCAATAAAACACAGATCAATCAGTAATAGGTAGTCTTATTTTATTAACATAAGTTAAGGTTAAATAAAGGTCATCAGATAATCAACACAACTAGGCAAAACAATCTAAGAATCTACTTATTTTCTATATGAACAAAACTACGATTTCAATTAGCACGGATTACGCTTTGTCATAGAATGAAAAGAAAAGGAAAACTGTAAACTAAAATCTCACAATATCTTATTGTCCAGAATGAAAGCACTGTAGGTTATGCGAGCAAGTGCTGCCCAAACATGGATAAAATATGATTTATCTTCACTAGGAACGGTTGCTGTATTATTTTTAAATGGAGGTTAAATTCATTAGCGTTAAACTTGTCGAAAGAAACTAATCATGATGTATTCATGGAAAGATTGCACCTTTTCAATCCAAACACGTGGTGGCGAATTCCGCCATCAGCTCGTCTAGACGATTAGCCCAGGTTCTGCGGCACTCGGCCACGTGGGTAGCATCTCCGGCGCGGCGTCCCACGCCAGGTTGACAACGTGGCTAAGCGGCTCGCATTGGAGGAGGAAATTTACGACGCTATTTGGACCACGCCAAGTTTGCGCGCATGGCCGAACCACGGCTAAGGTCGAGCTGAGGACAAGGAATTTATTCGAATCAATCACCACCTATCCCTACTCGGTCCCTAGCTTCCAAAAGGTTGAACAAACACCTACTTACCTACGACATTGAAGGGGCGAGATGAAGGTGCTTCAAACCAACATCACTCCAGGTGGTTTCTGCCGGCACGCGAGCAGCAGCTCTGAATATGAGTGTAGAATTCGTGGAGAGAAGACCGTCCTCACGATTTTTGGGCCTTATATAGACAATCTTATATCCCCACCATGGGCGTTCCTTTAGGGTGGCCCACACACAATCTCTGACAACCCCAAGCTCCATAGACTACTCATAAACGCGAGTTTACTTAGAAAACCCCGGTCCAGTCGAGTAAAAAATGCAAGCAAATATCCAATTACTCCCAGTTGTCAACACCAATGAAAATCAAAAATTTCTATCATAGACAACGGAATCACCTCGTCATGTCCATAGACATTCCTTAGAATTTGTTATTTAAATTTCAAGTTATGAAACTTTTGACCTTGCCTTGGTCAAGTTTTGAATATTTATAATAAAAGAATTGTAATTTGTTAATCTTTCTGATTGCTTCACTTTTTATATTGTCTGTGGGCGCACGGAGCTGTTCCGCCATCTATCGCCAGGAGGCGCTGACCCAACTACGCCAAGCAATTTCTATACCGAATCAGATGCGGACTTAACAGTTCCGTCGTGCGACGGTAGGTGGCGCTGAAAACGAACTAAAGTGCTATTAATTAAAATTATAAAACGTAAACGATAAAATCGTTACGTTACAGGGGTGGGGAAGTAAACTATTTTCTGAAGCATGCCGTAATTAATAAATGATTATCTGTTTTCAGGTAATGCAAGGCTACTTAGAGTCTGCGGATCTGGCGGGATTCGATGATGACGTCGAAGAGGAGTCCGAATGAAGACTGTCGCGACCCCTCTGCATCGTTCTGTGAGCATGTTGTCGCTTTGCCGACAAGTCACGCCGACTTGCCGGCAAGAAACGCAGACGCGAGCTGAAAAATGGCCGACACAATACAGACGCCGGCATTAAAATTCCGTCGAACAAAGTCTCAAGTATACAAGCAATGATTGCTCAAGAAAATAGAGCCATGTGGCCTTATTTAAAGCCTGAGTTTACCCGAAGCTGTTTACCCAAATGAAATTGGATATCCCACATTCGGTCTTTATCAATGCTTGAAATTCCAATTTCAGCCGGCGTTACCGCCTTCATTTTAGCTCAACTTTGGACAATTGAAGCCATATGTTACAGTACAATATACATAGGATAATTTCAAGATGTGGTCGTTCCGTTCAGTGAATGTATTGACTTGTAAAGCAAAATCAGTGTTAAAAACCTTCGGCACAAAGCGACATGTGTTCACTAGTGTAAAACTGTGTTTTGTGCTGACACTTCGTGCGTGCGCGGAATAACGTGTCAAATGTCAAACTAAACGTCCACGATTCTGAGTTTTGTGAAGTGACTTTTTTTCAAGGAAAGTTTGCGAGTGTGCGCTAAGCTTGATGGCCGTCACTGATCTTAAAAACGAATAGGACTGTTGTTGTTGTCTCGCTTTCTTACGCTAACATTTTTGTGCAGTGCGAGCGAGAAGCAAATATAACGACAGTTCTATAATATTTTAAAACGAATACCTAATACGTATGTTTCGTTTTCGCTATGGCATGATTTAACACAAAACTCGTCTATACTCGGACTTTTAATTTGATGCACTAAAATGACGTTTCCGCTTCTGCTAAACTCCAATAAATCTCCTATATATTTCACCTAAATAACATAAATGTAACGATGTATTCTAAGCAAAAAATATTAATGTGAAACAGTCGATTAAATAAATTGTTCTGTTTATAACTTACGACATTTCGAAAACGTCATTTTATTGCATCGAATTAAAAGTCGATTATGATTCTTGTTGAGAAGTATCGAGAAGTTGCATATTAAAAGAGAACTCAAGAAAAAAATTGCGTCAGTATAAATTTATTTATTATATTATTGCCACTATATTTAACTGAATTTAAGAGCCAGTAAAAATTCTGAGTGAGTTTTTTTGCTTCTGTAATTTTCAATAATGAAGTGTTCATTTCTTACTAAAGTCAAGTAATCTACATCTAAACCTAGAACTGATAAAATCAACTTAGGGTTAAAACTGATAGGTTGGACACAAACTTTTAAATCTCCTGATAGATCACGCAATACAGTGAGTAAAGAGAATAAAAACTAGTGAGTTTTGGAACGAAGTTCCTTATCGCGCGTTGCAAAAAGGAGCTAGACGAAAAAAATTAAGACGAAAAGTTGTAACGACACTTTTTAATATAGTAAGCTATTGTACATCGTGCGGCGTGCGCATGTTTCTTTGTCTGTCTCTCTCTCTTTCGAAAGCAAGCCAGATATACTTCGTTCCATCCGGGTGTTCCTTGACACCTCTCAAGTTTTTTGTTATTTGAATGACATAGCGATACAAGGCCTGCATAAAAGTGCGTTTGCCGTTCATGAGCCGTACCACCATCTCTTAAAGCAAGTACATAATGATGCAGTATTGTTTTGAAATTTTCATACTACGTTTGTATTAAACTTTAAGAGACGGTACGGCCGCAGATCAGTGATAGGCCATCAAAGCCCTAGGTATCTGTAGTGCCTCCCACTTGTCCACGCGATAGCCCTTAGCGCTAAGTCTAGTGTTTACTTAAAGAAAATAAAATAAATATGTAAATCGAAACGTTCCTCTAGTATGAATAAGAACTGAGTGGAAATATCGAAAATAATACTTCCGCTGAGTCTGGGCCTGCCATCAGCCGTTATTTCAAATAGAGTCAACGAAAACTTAAATTCCCTAAAAGCAGGTTGATAGCAGACCCAATAATTTATTTTCATTTTTCACACACATTATTATTGGTAACCAAAAAAAAATACTTTATCATAACCTTTAATTGTTTTACTTTTTTAGGTACCTTCTATGTTATTTATATTATTTATATATTATAAGAAAGTATGGCTGTGTGAAGACTTTCTGTGTCTTTAATTTGTGTAGTTGTTTATGGACTGGGCACAAATGTGTTTCCAGCACGATACTTTTATAATATTCTATCTGTGAACACTAAATTGTACGTTTTATACTGTAGTCAAAGGTTGGATACAAATTAATATGTCGAGGTGCTGGTAGAATAATACATGTAACGCCATTTTCGTTTCGAACATTCATCATACATCATCATTGTGTAATTCGCGTTTTTGTAACTGAAATAATTTTAGTATTATTATCAGCTGTAATTCGCACTTATGTTAGATGGGTGATCTGATACTGTATCGCGTATTTGTATTGCAATCAATGTCCAATGTACCCACTGAGAATATTCTTTGAGTTTTCATACTCTTAAGATTTTCGTCTTTTAAGGATCCACTGTTGGATGTCAGTTTTTTTTAAATCTAAATACTGATACAGACAACTTAGCTTATTGTCGCTATCTTCAATCTTAACTTAATTCGTTAATTCTGGTTCACAAAATTTCTAAACTAAATACAAAAACATCTCTGATAAACATCTGTGGAAAATTCGCCTGTTTTTTGAAAATTCACATAAATTTATAGATAGGTATTTCAATCCACGAAGACCCGGCCTACTCAGTCAAAATCACATATGTTTCATTCAATTAGATGCTTGGAAAATGGAGTTTGACAAAGTAGGGCGCGTCATCGTGGATTGAAATACATATCTATAATAGGCAAGCAAGTCCTGCCATCTTTTTCATAAAATTAGAACTTAAAAGTGATGGGTATGCAATTAAGGCTCATTTTTCACTTAAATAACTAATATTGAGCGGTTATAGACTGAATACTGTTAATTTTCTCCAAATTTTTATTGACGGGTGTACAAGTACATCTTTATTGTAATCTGAGAGAGTGCGAGTTATTTTGAAGGGGTGTTTCTCATACTAAGTAAAAGCTCGGTCATTGCGCTTCGAGGCGACGACGACGCTTTTATTCGTGATAAAGAGACCTTAAAGTTTTCCGATACTACAGTAAATTAATATTTTTTGTTTCGTCGATTTCTATGGCATTCCGCAAAGTACCATCTGTTTCAGTCCAGTAAATAACTAGGTCACAGACATTGCGCCCAAACAATTAAAAAATGACCTTAATTTAGGTATAAACTACCTTGCCCATTAGCAGTGTGAAAAAAAGACGTAGATACAAGGTTTGGTTAATATTCTTAAGAAACTAAGACTGACTGAAAGCTCAGTTTACGTCATCGTTTGGAAAGGTCACCCTTTAGTAGTCTCAGCTGAGTAGATTGAACACCCCCTCAAAATTATTTACCCTCTCTCCGGCTATTATTGATGCATATTAAGCGATTAGTTCTATAATCAACAAAAATAGATTTTAATGTATCATATTGTAACTTTCGGTACATAATTATTAACTAATCATAGTTGAAAGTGTAATAAAAATATTAAATTAAAATATCAAATAGATCTATAGATCTAAGACTTATGAAGTTGAAGCAGAAATGAAAGTTTATTTTTCAAGGGATGTATTATGTAGTATCATATCCACATATCGCAAACATACTCTAAGATCCCAACTAGTGAAGGCCTCCTTCATTTAATCAAGTTCGCTTTGCTTTGCAATAACATTATTAAAATTCTATTGAAAAACGTCTAGTATGAAAAGTGTATTTTTAATTCACTGTCAATCATACAGTTCTTTCTAATTGTTAAATTGACCATAGAAGTTGAATTTGTCTTTCGCCATAAATATGTTTTAAATATTCAATCAATCGATTTATGTATTTGCTGATATGGGTATTTAAAAAGTTGGATATTACAAATATATATGATCTAACTATATCACACCATATTGGATACAGTACAAATATGTTTGGATACAATGCAGCAATTATAGTCTCTAATGGTTTGAGTACCATCGATCATCATCCATGATATTTATTGATTGTAACAAAGATTATTTTATGTTATATTTTTACTTGCTGGGCTCTTAGACTAACAGATATATGTATAGTAATCGCCGTCCTATCTCGCAACTGACATATCGCAACGCCTAAATATGCCGGGAGCACACTTAAAACACGCCACACCACGCTATGTGGATTCGAATGTGTACCAGTGTGTGATTTCTTTAAATACTCCTCCGAACCTCGTCCCCGCTCTTTGCTTCACCTTTATTTCTTCATCGCATTATTTTTGGGCATATTATTAATGGACGTACAAAACATTTTATGTCCGTAAAAAGGCGTTATTTTATATATTACCTATAGATAAATTAGTAGAAAAAATAACAATCAGTCAAGACAAACAAAATTGTTGAAGATAGAGAAGTAATAGTAACAGACAATAGTCGAGGACAATGAAAATGCGTCAGCAATGGAAACTGCTGATGATATTATACAAACTTTATCTGAGTCATTATTAGAAAAAGGATTTCAGCTGTCTTACATTGTATCTTGCATTGTATAGTTCTACGAAGAGCCATACAATTCATAGATACCTATTATATAAAAAATATTTTAATTTATTGCCGAATAAAAAAATACTAGATACTTGTATATAATAAAACGCACTAGTTATATCAAATGTAATTTTATATGATCGTTCACTTGCGCTTTTTGTTATATGCTAAAATTAAATTTCCAATTCTGCTGAACTCAAATAAAACTATTTTTTAATTTAACAATATTATAAAAATCGTTTGAAAGGAAAATGATTGTTATTCCGGAACGTCTGTTGGTTATTGTATTTGTAAATATTCTATCAGTTTATGTTTAAAATTTAAATTTAAAACCCTTGTGAAATATGTGTGAAATAAAGAAATACTTGTAATATATTGACATATCGAGTATTATTTCATAAAATATCCGATTCCAAGAACCCAAATCTTCTTGTTAGGTGAAATGCAGTATTTTACTCATTTTTTATTGATTTATCGTAAACTAGGTTAGAGATACGTGGAAAATAAACTTCTTATCCGACAAGGAAATCAACAGTTACAAGAATTTTCGGAGTCTTCTGTCGAAAAAGGGTTTCTCGCAAAACGCAAATCTATATAAAGCTTCTTACTTCTAATTTATATAAATCTCTCGCTTTTCTTTGTTACCAAACAGCTTCGAAACGGCTAGACCGATGGTTATGAAATTTTCAGTAGGTAAGTATATATTCCTTAGGTTTGGGAGCAGGTTGTTATCTATTTTTTGTCCTTATGTGAGATAAAAATTATATGGCAAAACAATGTTTGCCGGGTCAGCTAGTTAGCTCTATATAAATTTTCGTTTTGCGGCATTACAGATAATTATGTCACTATCCGATATGGCTATCTGTGTCTAATCCATGTCTAAACTTTTATTGTCATTATTTGCTCGACTTCATTTGTTTCTTTTTTCAAATTTTGATTATTAGTAAATGCAGTTTCCAAAATTAATAAAATTGATCAATATTTTGATTTGAATAGGTAAAATACCCTATTATCATCGTCACACAAAACATTCAGTTAGAGTTCATATGATATTAATTTCTTGTAGGTAACTGAACTTAATAGGGTATTTGACTCTAATGAAAATATTGGTTTTAAAACAAGATTTAGGGACCTTCGAATAAAATGATGAAGGAACTAATTGAACTTTCAAATAGCAAAAAAATGTATATACTTAAGGCTTTTAATATTCTCTGCGAGAAAAGGAGAAAACCTCCCACTCAAAAATTTAAATTATTGTAACTTTGTATTTCTTTGTTCGATTAAGTATGTACCCTGGATAGGGCAGACGGTGCGAAACAATGTCGCCAGTTTATCGGTGCCAAAAATGCTTGTTTTGCCACCAGTAAGGCCACGCTGTAGTTCGCTCAGCAGCCTACCTCCAACCACACACCACCTATAGAATTTTGACAGATGGCGCCACTGTTTGCTTGTTGCTGTTCCGGCGATACCTACATGAAAACTCAGGAAAAAATAAAACCACGATCTTATCTAAACAAAATATATTTAAGAATGTCTTTCTATCATGTAAGTAATTAAGATTTCACATGTACTTTTATTGTTAGATTTGATCTTATACTCGTAATAATTTACTAAAATTAACTTTTTTTACACATCAAGTAACTAACTACCTAGGTATTGTGGCCTTAGGTTAGTACATAAAACAATAATATGTCCTCATACTTGTTGAATAGTATATATTTTAATTAATATTTAATATTATTTAAGACGACAAGTTTGGTAAGGTAAATCTGATCAGATTCTAAAAATTCTAAATCTAAACTGTGATCTAAACTATCCCAGCCTCATAGAGGATCGAAAGAATTCAAGGGGACAGTGTTATCTTTTAATTACATTGTTACGTAGACATTTCCAAAGTCATACAAACCACACTGAAATGTAATTTTTTTGTCTACGGAATTTATTTAATTTAAAACTAGGTAGGTATTTGCCAGTACATAACATAATATTATTATATTAAAGAGTAGATACCTACAATTTCATACTTGTACTTAGTCTAATAGATTTTAAATTAAAATACCTTTGGTTTAGGAGAAGTCTATTGACTGCCAGTATAATTATTTATCTTAGTAATTGTAAAACTTTTAATTTTTTATCGCTAACACAAAATATATTTCAATAAACTACTTAAGTACTTACCTATTTATCAAAATTATTACCAAAGATTTCTGTTCATTTTAACTGCAGCGATGTACGTTATTTCGTATGAGAAGAAATATTAATTTAAAAATAAATATTGAAATAAATTAATATCTTACGTAAATTGTAGGTACTTTAAACTAATTATTCACTAGTGTTCTAATTGTCTATTCCTAGAGCTATTTTGTTCATAAAAATTAATAAAAATACCTTGGTAGGTATGTACTAAGGTATTTGGTAGGTAGGTACCTACATAACCTATAAAGTCGATAACCGACATAGAGATTGTACGTGTAAGTTATAGTTCTGTCCACGAAGACACGTCCCACTCCTGACATTCGCTTTTTGTTACATGCGATTCTGCAGGAATCTTCTAATATATAAAATTCTCTCGCTTTTCTTTTTAACCAAACTCCTCCGAAACGGCTGGACCGATCGTTATGAAACTTTCTGGGTCCGGGAGCGGGTTGTTATCTATATTTGATGTCCCTAAGTGAGAAAAAAAAATTATATGGCAAAACAACGTTTGCCGGGTCAGCTAGTAAATATATAACAATATTCGAGGAGTGGGCACTGGGCAACATTGTGAGTGAGTTGTCGAGTCTTCGTGATTTGAACTATACATATATACATATACAATCCGACAAGTATCTCTTGGCACTTGAATGACATTGGCAGGCGTAGTTGTAGAACAAATGTAGAACTATGGCAGCCAGCTAATAAAATTTTCTCAATTTTAGTTAATAATAAACCAAAACAACACAAAATACTTGCAACATACCGACAAATATGCCTACGGAGCAAACTATAGAAGAGTGTCACAACTCACAAGATAGCGGCATTAGTTCCGATTTTGACCACGCGCCAAGATAGCCTCGTCGCACTGTACTATATCGTTGCGTACTTATAATTAAGTATCTGTTAGAGTCAATTTGCAGATGCATCTAGTCTAAGAGTAGAAGGTGAGTACGGAGGTGTGGTTCCCGCGCACGAACAGCATGGGTGGCAGGTCGCGGCTCATCATCTCCAGCCACGACATGTACAGCGGCGCCGACACCGAGCCCTGACGACGAACACGCAAGATACATATCAACAGATTAAATAACGGTGGCAAGCTTGTAGTCATAATAAGACCTAATAGTCCAAGATCCCAGAGCGTTCTGACATAACTTATTTTCACATGGATGAAACCTTCACGACTTAGTAGTGTCTAGTATACTTTAAATACCTGCCTACTTGTGGAGCTTGCCCTGTGACACCTGGGCAGGTACCAGGTGAGAAAGGTGACTAAAAATATGACTTGTCTAACTTAAATTTGTATGGCTGATTTTTATATATATTTTGTAGAATATTATTCTAAACTAGAATTATAAAGTGTCAGACACTTTTCATGGACCGGAGCTTTTGTCAGATGCTTTAAAGCTCGACAAAAAATTAATAAACTTTACTTATTTTTTCATGTCTGACTTTTAAATATGTTATTCAAGTAACTATTACAAAGTTATATTTCATCAGTCAGACAAATTCGAGTGACCAAACATCCCCTAAACACAAAATTATTCAGCCGGGAGTGCGAGCGCGAGAGCATTATGCGCATGCGTCTCAGAGTAAAAATTGAAATGTATTGAAAATACTTTCTAATTTCAATCCAAGATTTTTGCATCCTTATTTCAATAAGATCCCTTAAAAAAAAAAGATTTAAAAAGATTCAACCCATGCAAAATGTATATCTATATATTTGTCAAGTTGAATCTTTTTTAATCTCTTTTTGTTGCTGGCAGCGTCTTCTGCAGTTTAAAGAATTCAAAAACATAAAATTATAAATACAATAAATTTAAAACTTAAGTCAAAGTATAGTACCTACCTGAATTTTTAAGGAATTCACTAATATCTTCGGGTAATTGGTCACCATCAAACCAATGAAAGTGATATTGGTTTTCTTCTAGCCTCCATCCATTGTGTTCAGGAGTTAAAATGGTTGGTAGTTTTTCATTTGCGTTATTCCATATACTAGAAATGTAATTCGCTCGGAGAAATTGTTGAAATAGTTCAGTTTTACATGATGGTAAACTGCTTGCATCAAACTTTTTCAAATTTTTTAACCGACTTCAAAAAAAGGAGGAGGTTCTCAATTCGTCGGAATCTTTTTTTTTTTTTTTTTTTTTTTTTTTTTATGTATGTTCCCCGATTACTCGAAGATGCGTGGACCAATTTCGAAAATTCTTTTTTTGTTTGATAGGGTATAGTTCACAGATGGTCCCATAGTCATCAAGTCAGGATCTGATGATGGGATCCTGGAGAAATCGAGGGAACTCTTCAAATTTTATTAGCACACTTGAAGTGATTTGGGTATTGTTTGAAAGAGTAATTTTTTCCAGGTAGTCTTATGGTCATTAGGTCAGGATCTGATGATGGGATCTTGGTAAAATCGAGGGAACTCTTCAAATTTTGCTAGTATACTTGAAGCGATTGAGGTATTTTTTATAGTTACTATTGCATTTCCTTGCAGTCATCAAGTAATGACTGTATTCATCAAGTCAGGATCTGATGATGGGATCTTGGAGAAATTGAGAGAACTCTTCAGATTTTAGAAGCATATACTTCAGGCGATGTGGGCATTTTTTCCAATGCCTTGCGCATTAGTTGTTTTCCACTAAAAAGTATAAAATAAAATGGAAAATTCTTTCCAAAAAACCAACTTCAAATGCCACTACAAAGAATGAAATAATTTTTAATGTACACCAATTCGAAGTCGGGCAATGTTTCGTTCATTCAATAATAGTCCATCGTATTGTCGATAATTTTGTCGTTTCTTTGCACATCATGTTTTATAATAAGAAGGACTATTAATGATTGAACAAAACATTGCCCGACTTCGAATTGGTGTACATTAAAAATTATTTCATTCTTTGTAGTGGCATTTGAAGTTGGTTTTTTGGAAAGAATTTTCCATTTTTTCGATTGAATTCTTCGTCAATACTATTTACGCTGTAATTATTTACAAATAGCTGAAGTATAAGTATAGCACTGGATACTATCTATAGGTTGCGCGCGCAATAAGCACGTATAATACACAATACACTGTAGAGTGGAGCAGATGGTGAGTTTAAGAAGAGGAACCAAGTTATTGTGAACGTCTCAATCGCTCTGAAATGCATGCGCATAGTCTCTCGCGCTCGCACTCCCGGCTGAATAATTTTGTGTTTAGGGGATGTTTGGTCACTCGAATTTGTCTGACTGATGAAATATAACTTTGTAATAGTTACTTGAATAACATATTTAAAAGTCAGACATGAAAAAATAAGTAAAGTTCATTAATTTTTTGTCGAGCTTTAAAGCATCTGACAAAAGCTCCGGTCCATGAAAAGTGTCTGACACTTTATAATTCTAGTTTAGAATAATATTCTACAAAATATATATAAAAATCAGCCATACAAATTTAAGTCAGACAAGTCATATTTTTAGTCACCTTTCTCACCTGGTACCTGCCCAGGTGTCACAGGGCAAGCTCCACAAGTAGGCAGGTATTTAAAGAATACTAGACGCTACTAAGTCGTGAAGGTTTCATCCATGTGAAAATAAGTTATGTCAGAACGCTCTGGGATCTTGGACTATAAGCAAAATTCCTGAGTTATGCCTGTCGGTCTCAATCCGCCTGATAATGGATTCTCTAAATTTTTCTCTACACACTACATAAGTTAGTTCTTTACTGCGATCTCACCTGATGGTAAGTGACGATGTAACCGAAGCTTGTATACTAACTTTATCGTTTACTCTAACGTACGTTTTTTCTGGTAGCCACGTCCGAAGCCTCCCACCAGACCATTAGACCTGAGCCAAATTGGAACTTTAAAAGAGACTGAGAAACGAAGCTTCCACTCGAATTTGAGCGCGCGTCACAGCGCCAGGGAGGTCAAATGATCAATGATCATGAAGTACGAACCTTCCTCGGCATCGGCAGCGACATGACGACGAGGCGCGCCTGCGAGGAGTTGGCCAGCAGCAGTTCGCGCAGGCGCAGCTGCCTGTTGGTCTTCTCAGCGAGCGTCGTCAACTCCGTCTGACTGATCTTGGATTCTGTCAATAGCAGATCATGTATTAGCTTAGTGTTATCATTATTATAATGGGGCAGGTAAACATCGTGAGAACACCTGCTTGGCTGAAGATTCAGCATAGCGTCTCAACCCGCACTTGACCAGCGTGGTGGACTATGGCCGAACACCTCTCATTCTGAGAGGAGACCCGTGCATAGCAGTTGGTCACAAGGGTCGAGATGTTGACAACAATCAGACTTATTTCGCTGATGAATGAGACAAAGGTAGACACTTAATTATTATTATTAAGGAGACACTTAATTATTTCATACCTCCCGCTTGATCAGTGAACTTCTTGATTAGTTCGTCGAACATTCTCCTGGTTTCCGGTTGTGGAGCCTCGGTGATGTCCTGCACCATTGTCAGCGAAGAGTAGTCTATCCGGAATTTGGCCAGCAAATTGGCCATGCTGAAACAATTGCTCTGTTTAGTATTAGGCACAGAGTCCATTGACCATTATGGTGTTAGGTAAGTCTTACATAATGTACTTAATCTTCATGTTCAGATTCAAGAAAATTGACAAGTCTGAGTTTCCCGAAAATTGTAACTCAACTTGAAATGTGTTAGCTTTAACACAACTTCGTAAGCTGCGAAGCTGTGTTAAAGCTGCTGCTTGCCGTTGTGGTACGGCCACCACGCGTCCAGCGTGCCGGCCTCCTGTTGACAACACATGGACTCACTTCCTCTCCTGCAGCTCGAGCTCGTGGTGTCGGTTGGCGAGCCCGAAGATGCGCAGCTTGCAGCGCGCCCACGTCGAGCGCTGCGAGATGATGTAGGGCAGCAGGATCATGAGCCCGCCGTCGTCGTACAGCCACCACGCGTCCAGCGTGCCGGCCTCCTGTTGACAACACAAGAACTCACTTCCTCTCCTGCAGCTCGAGCTCGTGGTGTCGGTTGGCGAGCGCGAAGATGCGCAGCTTGCAGCGCGCCCACGTCGAGCGCTGCGAGATGATGTAGGGCAGCAGGATCGTGAGCCCGCCGTCGTCGTACAGCCACCACACGTCCAGCGTGCCGGCCTCCTGTTGACAACACATGAACTCACTTCCTCTCCTGCAGCTCGAGCTCGTGGTGTCGGTTGGCGAGCGCGAAGATGCGCAGCTTGCAGCGCGCCCACGTCGAGCGCTGCGAGATGATGTAGGGCAGCAGGATCGTGAGCCCGCCGTCGTCGTACAGCCACCACACGTCCAGCGTGCCGGCCTCCTGTTGGCAACACATGGACTCACTTCCTCTCCTCCAGCTCGAGCTCGTGGTGTCGGTTGGCGAGCGCGAAGATGCGCAGCTTGCAGCGCGCCCACGTCGAGCGCTGCGAGATGATGTAGGGCAGCAGGATCGTGAGCCCGCCGTCGTCGTACAGCCACCACACGTCCAGCGTGTCGGCCTCCTGTTGACAACACATGAACTCACTTCCTCTCCTGCAGCTCGAGCTCGTGGAGTCGATTGGCGAGCGCGAAGATGCGCAGCTTGCAGCGCGCCCACGTCGAGCGCTGCGAGATGATGTAGGGCAGCAGGATCGTGAGCCCGCCGTCGTCGTACAGCCACCACACGTCCAGCGTGCCGGCCTCCTGTTGACAACACATGGACTCACTTCCTCTCCTCCAGCTCGAGCTCGTGGTGTCGGTTGGCGAGCGCGAAGATGCGCAGCTTGCAGCGCGCCCACGTCGAGCGCTGCGAGATGATGTAGGGCAGCAGGATCGTGAGCCCGCCGTCGTCGTACAGCCACCACACGTCCAGCGTGCCGGCCTCCTGTTGACAACACAACCTTCGATAGGCTATTGCTTCATGGTTTGAACTTTACGATATGTATCTAGTTTACTACGGTCACGTGTAAAGGATAGACATGTAGATTGAATGGATGTGTTGTGGCCATTTAAAAACACTTCATGATGTGGCTGACCATTTCTTGAAATGGTTTAGGTACTTTGTCTTGGCCTGGTCTCAGGATTTTACTTGACTTGCCACGACACAAGGATGTACTCGTAGATGTGTTAGCTATAAGAGTATGTTATGTATTTCTCACCTGTTTCCTCTTGAATATGGTCATGTTTGATAACTGTTCCATAGACACTTCGATCCCTGACGCGGACTTGTACACCACTTGTTTGTGCATGTCCATGGGCTTCTTGTTCTTCTTCCTGTCTCTCGTGTCGCTCTTCTCTGATATCGTAAACGATCTTGAAGACGTTAGAGTCAATAAATCTGGCGCAGAGAAATTTAAAGAAATTTAAAAAAGAAAAAGAACAGATTTTAAAGAAATTAGAAGCTGAATTTATTCAACATCTAATTTCTTTAAAATCTGTTCAGTTATAATTCCCAAGGAATAAAGATACAGTAGAAACAGTGCGGACACGACCTTCACTAGTGAAAAATGAAGTCACTACCGAGGAGGAGGAGGCAGTATGCGATAGGGTAGGGACACTCACTCAGGGTATTTCCGTTGGGCGGGTGCGAGTCGTTGCCGGCGCGCAGGTCGAGGTCGGAGTCGGCGTGCATGATGGGCGCGCGCACGCGCAGGTCGCCGCTGCTGGAGGTGGCCGTTAGCCCGCTGTTGGCCGCCTCCTCGCTCATCGCGCCGTAGTCCAGCCCACCCGCCACGCGCACGATGGCCACCGCCAGCCGCGTCTCGAACGCCGTGCTGCAGTTACGGTAAAACGTGAAAAACATCACACCAAAAATGTTTACGGTATTCTTTAGGAAACACCACTACTCACCTTTTCAGGACACAAAACATCGCCCGTGGTTTCGTGATTCGTCCAGAGCGCTTTGTAGCCCATCAGCAGCACGTTGGGTGATAGTCTGCCCACGCCGGTGGCCTGCATCAGGGCTCGTGCGCCGTTCTCTAAGCTGAGCCCGTCGGATACTCACTGTAGAACATTGAAGTACGACTCCAGATCAGCCGACGGCGCGGTCGCCCAGTCGGCCTTGTAGCCCATCAGCAACACGTTGGGCGCCAGTCTGCCCACGCTAGTGGCCTGCATCAGGGCTCGAGCGCCGTTCTCTAAACGGAGCCCATCGGATACTCACTGTAGTACATTGAAGTACGACTCCAGATCAGCCGACGGCGCGGTCGCCCAGTCGGCCTTGTAGCCCATTAGCAACACGTTTGGCGCCAGTCTGCCCACGCCAGTGGCCTGCATCAGGGCTCGAGCGCCGTTCTCGAAGCTGAACCCGTTAACGCTCGAGCAGAATGCACGCACTTTGCGTGCGCGCAACCATTCGTCTCCTAAGCGTCTTCGATGTGCGCGCTCCTTGTACGTGAGTTTTTGCTGAAAAAGATAGGAAATAGATTAAATTTTTTCAGGGCATTCAAGATAACAGTTTTGGTCATTTTAATTAATTCGATTGTGGGGCGCCACACCAGGTTGTGAGCGCTGGAGTGCGCTGTCTTGTACAGTCGCGGAATGAAAAGGTTCGTCACCTTAGTGTCGATTTTCCCTTGCACTAATACTGCAAGAGTCCTTAATGTCAACATACTAAAATAATCGACTAGTGCAAACGAATCACTTTGGAAATTGACGAACCTTTTTATTCCGCTACTGTACGTTCGCGCTTGCGTGCTGCTGCCCCAGTTCTCATCTATAAAACTTACTTGTGATATATCTCCCACAATCATCAGCGACCCCGACTTGGTGATCAGGTTGCCCAGGTCCACCAGCGCGGGCCTGTCCTGCGGTCTCCCGGCCAGCACCAGCAGCTGCGGCCAGTAGTTCTTCACGTGCTCGCCGGTCCGCGCCAGGTTGTGAGCGCTGGAGAGCGCCGTCTTGTACGTTTGCGCTTGCGTGCTGCTGCCCCAGTTCACATCTATCACAACACCAAAATGTAAATAAGTATTGACATAGATCGTCGTAAATCGTAACGTAATCTAAAAACGAATGTCCCCTCTACGTGATTACGCTAACACGTTGAAAAAATATTTGTGGGGCGTTCAATTATACGATCTCGAGCGTCTCGTAAAGTCGGGTACCTAGATAGATAAAGAACACTTTCATAGATCAAGAAAATATCTCTTGCCGCGAAAATGGCGTAAGTATTTATAGAGTTAGAACAGAAACGTAAATGCTGTAGGTACGGTATATTACACAATGCGTAGGAAATAGAAACGGATTCAATATTTGCAGTAATTTATGACTTTCAGTACGTATTGAGCCATCAGCCTCAATTCGTTATTTCCAAGTGCGGAGAATCTGATATATCAGATATATTTTACTCAAAATATATTTTGAGTAAAATGAAGTGGCTACTTTACTAACAATGTTTCGACAAGATCTTAGGTAAATCATAGATGCCAACCTACAACTGTATGCTGGTTTAATACGACACAGAGAATTGGTATCCAAAATCCTTACCAGGTTTTCGGTAGTGCACGATCAGGTAGAGCGTGAAGAAAATGGCGAAGGTGACCAAGGAGGTTTGCCAGCTGATCAGAAGCATGATGGCCACACACAGCAGAAATCCGACCAGCGACAACCAGACGTTGTAAAACTAAAAAAAGGTTAACCATATTTTACAGACAGACAAGATGGAGCAGTCAGACAAGAAGTAAGTATGTCTCCACTCAAAATAAAATACGGGTTGGTGCATTGCACGCTGGCCATTTACTCATCTTTTTGATCTTTTTCTTTACCTACTAGAGCTAATGCTAAGTAGCTAGTAGTTCCCATAGATGCACGTGACTCAATTCAGAGAAGTGGATTTCGAGCCCAAAGCTAGTGCTGGTAAAAAAGTTGTCTATGGCACATAGTCCTACGAGTTACGACTTCCCGACCGATTCCACGTATCACGACTTACTATCCGCCGCTACTGCAGCTTTAAAATAAATTCAACAATAGTAATACAGTAGGGACAACCCTCCACCACCCATGGCCCAATCAACCTCTCGGTTATGGGGGCCGAAACGCGGGAGGGCGCCTGTTCGGTACTTGCTCTTGGCGTGTTCCCGGGGCGCCTTCTTGACTCCCTACAAGTTGTTTCCTCTCGCTCCTTGTCCCTATGAACTCACTCTCCCCATTCTGGTGCAGGACGATACAAAATACGGACTCGCCGCGCCGTCGCTGTCCACGGCATAAATAATAGTACTCAAATCAAAACAACAATAGTAATAAGTAAGACACCAGTTAGAAGTTCTAGCTAGATCATCAAGGGTGCTGTGCTGCAGAAAACCAAAAGCTTACTCACCCTAAAAGTAGGCCGCCAGCCGAGAGGCCGCACGAGAGCCGCGTGGAAGGTGCAGTAGTTGATGAGCGCGTACGACGCCAGGTAGAAGTTGGAGATCAGCGGCGCGATGGTGTTCAGCTCCGCTGCGGTAAAAGCACACTCGTCAATACACTGTGACACTGGGAAAAACTTGCTGCACGTACATCCAAAATATAGAACGAAATATAAGATTACCAATAAGTAAGAAGATGAGGGAGACGAAGAAAGTGAGCACGTATCCACGGTAGGGCTCGCCGTGGCGGCCGTAGGGCTTGGAGAAGAAGATGAGGCCGGGGTAGATGCGGTCGCGGCCCAGCGCCTGGATGAGCCGCGGCACCGACAGCAGGTTGGTGAGTGCCGTCGACAGCGTCGCCGCCCAGCAGCCCGCGTAGATGAAGGGGCCCCACGCCGACATCAGTTGCATCACCTGTGGGTACCCAAAAATATTTAATAATCTTGTAGGAAAATCAAGATGGATCTCTGGGAAAAGTGATGGGGCAAAGAATGACGTGTGTCTCTTCAACATTCGCAAGGACGGTCGGTCAGTAGAACGAAGCCAGATAAGTTGCTTAGATCGTCATCGTCATTAAGTATGTATGTATACCTACTATACGTATTTTTTAAAGGGAAAACTAATTCTTCAGGGCATTCTTGAGCTGGGAAGAAACCTTTGAACTCGTACCACTGTTACTGTAACCGATACCTCGGTTTGAGATGGGGAACCCGTTAAAATTGCGAGACTGTTACCGTAACCGACACCTCCGTTTGAGACGGTAAAAAACTTTTAAAATTGTGACACTATTACCGTAACCGTATTTGAGTTTTCAATTCTGTCAGCAATGTTCAATGTTTATACTCACAGAGTAACTCTTGTGCAGTCCAAAAGCACAGGTGTCGGTATTGATGCAACTAGACACTCCGCTATAGTCGACAAGGGAGCCGTTGGCCAGCACGAGGTCGGTGAGGTTACCGCTGGCCTGCCGCAGCGCGCCGCCGCCGGAGAACAGCACCATGAGGGCGTAGCTGATGACTGATATCAACAGCGCGAGGAGCGTGCCCTTGGGAATGGCCGACGCTGGATCCTATAAACAGGAGTGCTTTATAGTAGGAGAGGCCAAGAGGGGATTTTGGTATTTACTCGAGCGTCGTGGGAACTTAATGGATTTTAAAATATTAGATGTTAAAAAAATTAGGTTATAGTATGACATATCTATTTCAGAGGTGGAGGATGAAAAAAAATCGTGACTGAAATTTTTTCTCGATAGGAAGAAAATGTAATAGTGTTATAGGCAAATTATTTATTTATTTGTGTTATGAAGTCCTAAAATAAAACTGTGAGTCAGTTGTTCGCTCATACCACTCAAAGCATAGTGAGTAGTAAATCTGGACATCAATCACATCAGTAATTCTCATTCCTGGAATACATTTTCACGAGTTAATATCGTGTTTCACATGATTTCCTTCGATCTTTCGTGATCTTATAAGTCGCATGTATAAATAATAATCGGTCAAGTGCCAGTCGGATACATGCACGAACGGTTCCGTACCATTATCCCACGAAGACTCGTCCCACTCCGTCTTCGATTCGTATGGAGTTAAAAGTGGGGCGCGTCTTCGTGGGTTGAACTGCCTATAGCCATGGTCGGTGCTATAGCAAAGTATCTATTGTGATGTTAGATGATTCCGTGTCGATTGTTTTTCAACCAAATAAAGTTAAATAACCTGTCAAGTGCGAGTCGGACTCGCGCACTGAGGGTTCCGTACTACAACCGGAGGAATAAAACCATAAAAACCACTTTTCTTATCGAACCGCAAAACTAACTTTGTTTTTAGAGGTTTAATGTAATTATCAAAAAAACTACTTATTAGATCTCGTTCAAACCAATTTTCGGTGGAAGTTTGCATGGTAATGTACATCATATATTTTTTTTTAGTTTTATCATACTCTTATTTTAGAAGTTACAGGGGGGGGGACACACATTTTACCACTTTGGAAGTGTCTCTTGCGCAAGCTATTCATTTTAGAAAAAAATTATAGTAGAAACCTTAGTATCATTTTTGAAGACCTATCCATAGATACCCCACACATATGGGTTTGATGAAAAAAAAATTTTGAGTTTCAGTTCTAAGTATGGGGCACCCCCAAAATTTATTACTTTTTTTAAAATTTTGTATGAAAACCTTAATGCGGTTCACATAATACATCTTTTTACCAAGTTTCAACAGTATAGCTCTTATAGTTTCGGAAAAAAGTGGCTGTGACATACGGACGGACAGACGGACAGACGGACAGACGGACAGACAGACATGACGAATTTATAAGGGTTCCGTTTTTTGCCATTCGGCTACGGAACCCTAAAAATTGGTGGTAAGTAGGTAGGTATGTTGCCGCATGAAAATAAACGTGACGCATCAACAACTGTCTAAATTGATCCGAAGCTCGATCAAATTGGCTATAAACCCCAAAATTTTGAGAGGTTAACGAATTTGACACCGTGATCATTTCGCGTCTCATTCGATTTGCTTTATTTGCATTTCGCAACCATCGCTTCTCATTGACTTGACATAATAAAGCTCGTTTGGCTACTTCACGTCTTATGCTTCTCCACATCATCTTCTTATTATTATTCCTGGGACTTTTCCGCGAGTAAGCGATATTTTGCCCGTTGCGCGTGAAGTCGTTGATGCGGGTCCTCGTCGGATCACTCCAGCCAGCCGAGCTGACTCCAGAATCCGAAGAGGCCTCCCAGGTCGCACAGGATATCTCGGAGTGTTGCTGAGGACCCCAAGTAGGTCTCGCGTTGGTCCGACACTCCAGTGCATCTTAGTAGCACAGGTGTTTTTCTCCACATCATATCAATCGAATCGAATTACTTTGGCACAGACACTGTAGCAGACTTAAATATTTAGAGATAGTCTGTGGTGTGGGTTTTAGGTTATGTGCTCTGTGACGAGACACCGAAACAGTATGTGAGTGTGAACCGAAAATTGTAAAACCTTTTTATTTGATTAAAGTGTGTTCCATAATGTTAAAGTGGTGTTTTAGTTATAAATTATCATAACTAACTTGATACATGGCGCAGCTGAGACTGAATATTTCAGTTTTAGATTTAAAAGAATCTTTTTGGCAGATAGGTCTAGATGAGTCTAGTAGGAAGATTTGCACCTTTTCCACCGTCTTTGGTACATATCAGTTTAATGTGTTACCGTTTGGTCTTGATGTATCGGCTGAAGTTTTTCAAGAAAATTGTGAGGATAGTTTTAAAGGAATTGACAATGTTTTTATTTATATTGATGATTTCTTGGTGTTTGGCAATACTAAGGAGGAGCATGACTTAAATCTTAAAAAAGTGTTAGATAGAGCTAGAGAGTTAAATATAAAATTTAATTTAAAAAAGTTTCAATATTTGCCAACAGTTGTTAAATATTTGGGTCATGATATAGTTGATGGCTGTTTACTACCTGACAAAAATAAGGTTAATGCTATTAAGGAGTATGATAAACCAAATGATAAGAAAAGTTTGCAAAGATTTTTGGGTAATACTTGAGAGAATTTATCCCAAATTTATCTGAAATGACTGCACCATTAAGAGATCTTTTAAAAAAAAATGTTGAGTTTAACTGGAATTCGAATCATGATAATTGTATACAAAAAATTAAAAATGTTTTAACTAGTCCTCCAGTACTAAGAAATTTTGATCCAAAACAACAATTAACTATCCAGACAGACAGCTCTAAAAATGCTATAGGTTGAGTTTTATTACAAAATAATCAACCGGTGGCATTTGCTAGTAAAAGTCTTAGTATGTCAGAATGTGAATATGGTCAGATAGATAAAGAATTTTTGGCTATATTGTTTGCATGTAAAAAATTTCATTATTATATTTATGGCAGGCATACAATTGTGCAAACAGATCATCAACCTTTGGTTGCATTGATGAAAAAAGAAATACACTCTATTGCTTCACAGCGTTTAAGGAAAATAAGATTAAAGTTGAATATTTATGATGTTGATGTACAGTATGTTAAAGGGTCTGATATGTTGATTGCAGATGCCATTAGCAGAGCATCATCCAAAGCAGACTGTGAAATTGTCGAAAATTGTCTCGACGCAGTTGTGCATACTGTTAATGTAAGCAATGAGTTTTTAAAGGATATCTGTAGAGAAACTGTCAAAGATACTGTTTTGCAAAAGTTGGTTGAATTTTTTAAAATTGGTTGGCCAAGAAGTATTGATAAAGTGCCAGATTATGTAAAGTATTATTGGAAGTTTAAAGATGAGATTTTTGCAGAAAATGGTTTGGTTTATCTGAATCACAGGATTGTGATACCGCAAACACTTCAAAAGATAGTGCTAAAGAAAGTCCATTTATCACATTTTGGCATAACGAAAACATTGGGTAGAGCAAAATCGTTGTTTTTTTGGCCTAACATGAAAAATGATGTAATTTCATTAGTAAGTCAATGTCAATTGTGTCAAAAGTATAGTGTAAAGAAAGCTAAAGAACCTATGATTGTAGATGAAGTTCCAAATCTACCATTTGAGAAAATCAGGTGTGATTTTTTTACATTTGGAAATGAAAATTACTTAATAGTGGCAGACTATTTTTCCAAATGGTTTGAACTAATTAAAGTAAACTCTTTGACGGCTACAAACGTTATTAAAATTCTAAAGGGTTTGTTTTCTGTGCATGGTGTTCCGAAGTTGGTAAGGGCAGATAATATGCCATTTAACTCGAGGGAGTTTAAGGGGTTTGCTGAGCAATGGAATTTTTCTATCATCACATCAAGCCCTCTGTATCCAAAATCTAATGGTTTTGTTGAAAGGTTTGTAGGAGTTGCAAAGAATTTACTGAAAAAGGCTAGAGAGGAGAAGACAGATATTGAATTGATGTTATTAGAATATCGTAATAGTCCGGTAATTGACTGTCCATATTCTCCATCACAATTACTTTTAAGTAGGAATACCCGATCAATACTACCAATTCATGATAAGTTTTTGGTGCCAAGGGTGGTAACTAATTTCAATGATTATCAAGTAAAAAAGAATGTGCAAAATAAAATAAATTATGATAAGAATGCCAAACAATGTAACTATAAGTTTAAGAAAGGGGATAAGATTATGTATTTGAAGGATAATGTTTGGACTCCAGCAGAAGTAGTTCGTGCTCATGATTCTCCAAGGTCTTTCATTATAAATGATAAAGGTAACTTGTTAAGGAGAAACACTTTGCACTTAAAACCTTTTAGGCAAAGTGTCTTTTTGGAAAGTAATAATATAGATGACAAACAAAGTAGTGTAGAAAGGGAGAACATTGAACGTCCTAGGAGAATAATGAGGCCCCCTAGTTACTTAAAAGACTATGATACTACAATTTAAACTTTAAGGAGGAAGATGTAGCAGACTTAAATATTTAGAGATAGTCTGTGGTGTGGGTTTTAGGTTATGTGCTCTGTGACGAGACACCGAAACAGTATGTGAGTGTGAACCGAAAATTGTAAAACCTTTTTATTTGATTAAAGTGTGTTCCATAATGTTAAAGTGGTGTTTTAGTTATAAATTATCATAACTAACTTGATACAGACACTTTTTTACTTAATAAGTTAATTTTTTTAAGATTTGAAAGAAAATAAATTCTCGTTCGTCATCGATCCTCTGCAAAAATCTTCATCACCTATAAGGGTCCCTTTCCACCAGAAATGTGGTATGCACCTATGCTGCAAAAATGTGAAATCTTCGCTACGAAATATGTGACCGTTTCCACCAATATACCTACTAAGCTATATGTACTGTGCGAAGAAGATGCGCCACCGCAAAGTAGCTGCGGAAAAGTAGCCTTAAGTAATTAAACTTTACATTGTAGCCGTGATCTTTACACCAAGAAAACATACTAATTGTGTGTAGCTACCTAAAATGTAGAATTACTAGACGTTATATAGCCAATTCTTCAATTGAGCCACAATTAGATCTAATAGAGAAGCATAGCTCAATAAAGAAGCCGTTCTTTATTGAATATGGCTTCCGAAACCTAAAAATTGATCTGCTAGATCCATGGACTACGAAATCCGAGCTGACCCGGCAAACATTGTTTTGCTATAGGTAAATTATTTCTCACTTAGGCCTGATTTTTCAATCGCCATATAAAGTAACTGAGGAATAACAAAAACATATGCCATACAAAATCTGCCAATACACAATAGTTAACGATTATCTGGCGATTGAAAAATTGGTCCTTAATGGGTATAACAAAATAATTTACATCCTATGCTCAAACCAATTGAATATAGGTACACAAAAAAAACACAAAAATCAGTTAAGCTGTTTCGGAGGAGTTTTGTTACAAATACTGTGACCCGAGAATTTTTATTTGAAAGAAAAATATCTTAGGACACCAATGTGATACCTACCAGTTTTTCAAGTCGTTATGCAGGATGTGATATGCATTTTTTTACTTTTGTTTATGCCCGTAATCTGTTATTGCAATTTGCAATTTGTCATATTTTCAATTTGCAAATATGAAAAGCTTTCAAGAGTCATTCGCTTGCAGAGCGCGTGCCCTCGACAACGATTGTGCGGATCAATTCCTCACTCCACGTGCAGCGAGACCAAACCAAAGTAAACAAAACAAACGAATAACAAACAACCCTCAACAACCGCAGGCCGCCACACACACGTGTTGAATTGCCTGATAGCATCTATAGGCGTTGATTTAACGCCAATAATGTAGTCTACAATTTGACCTCATTTTAAAATGTAGGTTACTCGTGTTTGGAATTGGAGGACACCTTTTCAAAATTGACATAAATCTTCTTCTGCTTGCAAATAAACTATAAACTGATAACAGAAGACCTTATACCTAATAGTAATATATTACTAAAGCTATGAGAAGTTAGTAGGTATGTATTTAGTAGGTAAATGTGGATTTATCCATCCATGGGTTCCATACAAAAATAGTAAAAATGGAACCCATAAGTATGGTGAAACTTTCTCACCCTCACGTGCGTCACTAAGATTGCGATTATGATTTAGGTATTTTATTTCGAACGAAATTCAAAAAATGTATAAGAATACGCGGATTCACGTCACCAATTTAGCGATCATTTACAATAAATTTCATATATTTTTGAATTTCGCTCCATTTCTGTGACAAAGACGAAGACGACAACCACAGACCAAGGCATAACTTTTTATATTGACTAACTGTGTTTCAAATACACATATCAACAATTTTTAAACCATCGTAAGTAGCTCCAAAATTCTGATATTTATCAATCAAATGTCTTATCGACTTTTCTTAAGTGCCTGTAAATTACGCCTCTGTGAAATAAAGAACTTTTGATTTAATTAGATTGCCTACGAAAATGACGTATTTTCAATTACGATTCCAAGAAAATGTAGAGTAAACCGTAGGTATAATATTATTGTGGTGCGTAGAGGAAAGCGTTGGCCGTCGCCGCGCCCTCATCTATGACGTCGACTCGGCGATGGCGGGAGCGGGGGAGCCTAAATTAACTCCCGCCTTGCCTCCTTTCCTCCGTGCTGTGTCAATATTTGTGCTAACTACGAGGAACGGGAAGTAGACCATTTCGCCATCGGAATACAGTCAGAAACAATACAAGCAGTTAAGCAGTAAATGCGAATCTATCTACCTATACCTACTATTCACTGTATATCTATCAGACAAAGATGGTCAAAATACTATTTCATAATCTAGCCATCCAATAACTAGGAACAATGCAAAAATCATTCTGTCTATAAGAAGATCATAAGGGATATAAAGCATGGGGATATAAAGCAAAGATGCAAAAGAGCCTGCACTGAATAAACAATGTATTTATCGATGAGAACGTAGAGTTACCTTAAGGTCTCCAGAGATGTTTGCTCCAGCTTGAATGCCGGTAACCGAGGGGAAGTATATCGCGAAGACACTGAAGAAGTCTTGCTGTATGCCCTCACTGAAGCGAAAGTCGGGTCCAAAGTTAGCGGCGTACGTGTCCGCTGCAAAGAATATTTACCATCAGCATTCTACCACAATCCTTAAAACCCAGTGCAGCGCCGCCGGTTTTTTAAGCATGGGTCTCCAGTAAGGCAGTAAATAGAAACACAACACTGAGTTGGCTGAAAGCAGAAGCGGGCTTCCAAAAAGATTATTACTTGCAGAAACATAATACAAATTCTTTTACTAAATCGTTAAATAGGGGTTATCTTACTTACTTGACAGTCCTACAAAACCCTCTGCGACTTCGGTCAGATCTTTCGGTCCCATCAAAGTGCCAACTATGAAGTCCACCATTGCACCAACGATGATTGCTATCAGGAAATTCTGTTGAATTGGAAGAATTTGTTAATGAGGAAGATTATGTACAAATATATCGCTTTTATAGTTTACTGTAATATGTAGTCGTATGTATGTTGTTGGCCTTTTGCGTTACAGTAAGTTCGAGTACCCTTGGCTTTCCCCCTTGTCGTCCTTGCTATAGAAGCATTGTTTATTTTTCGGGTGTGTCCAGTATTGAACGGTATAGGTACTTAGGTACTTGTAAAGCTTGTCCATTTTGATCAATGTTGTAATATAAAAATATCGCATAACAAACCGCAATAATTCCTTTAATGAACTAACTAACAAGGGATTAAATTACACCCATTACGCAAGTGGAGCATAATCACAATACATATACCGTGCCATGAAGAATCAAGGACTTAAATTCGTAACTTTTGTAAATGAGTTGACGTTTGAGCCCATCGATATATTGATTGAACCCCTTATTGATAGAACAGGGGCTATACAAATAAAATAAATATTCATCAATTTTAAGTCATGTAAACCTAATTACAAAACACGTCTGTCTGTACAATTTATTTCATAAAACAAATGTGTCATGTCTTCTGTATCCATCAATCAACTTTACCTGCGCCTTACTTTCCCAATCCATTCCAATAGCGCAGATGACACACATGACAATCAGCGCCACAGTGCCCACGATCCTTACATCATTGACACTGTTGTCGATTATGTAGGTCCCTTGATGTTTCAGCAGGTCGTTCAGCGAGTCGCAGAACCCGATGGTATTCATGCTCGCTGCTACTGCGTTTGCGAACGCGAAGATTATGCCGACGGACGCGCCGAATTCCGGACCAAGGGATCTTGATATTATGTAGTAAATGCCACCTGTTACAAAGGGGTTTAATGTAGTCTAGATGTAGATGCCCTGCAATTACTGTAAGTAGGTATATTTGACGAAAACTCATCTGCAGCTCTAGCCATATGACATACTGCGATCCTATAGGTGGAATGTAAATTGAACTAAATTCTAAAAAAATGAATGGAAATGATTACTAAATTGATCCCGTGCATTCTTATACACTTTTTAAATAGTCGATTTCCATTCCATCTTTCGGATCGCAATGTCTATCTATCGAATATGGCCATAGAATTGCATCTATCGGATATGGCCTCAGAATACAGAAGATATGGCTAAAGCTCCTGGAATATTCAAAATTAACGAATGAAGAATATTGGAGCAAACTAGGTTAAGTTTACTATTGAGGCAAGCTTTTTTCTTGGATCAAGGTTTGCTAATAGCCTAATACGCCTAGTACGACCAAACTTCCATGGATGGAGTTATATCTAAACGAAATGTGACACAAAGTGTGGCAAAGATATTAACCCCTGGTAAGTGCAAGACTTCACGTTGATTTATGTTGGAGTGTCGTGCCGAGTGGTCTTGTTATCAGGTATATACTTAACTTACTTATTTAATCAGCCTATGGACGTCCACAGCTGGACATAGGACTTTCAGAAAGCGAGCCACCACACATGGTCCTCCGCCTACCTCATCTACCCGCTACCAGCGACCTTTTTCAGGTCATCGGCCCAGGAGGCAGGAGGTCATCCGACGCTGCTAATGGGGCTAAGCAACAGGGGCAATGGAAGGAACATTTGACCTCGTCATAAGTGTCACAGTACACACCTCCCTTGACTTCTCCGTTGGTGCAAATCGCGCTCATGGAGAGCGTGGTAATGACGCACACGACGGCCGAGATGCCGATGATGACGAGCGTGAGGCCGATGCCCGCCTGCCCCACCACCCACGAGATGCGCAGGAACAGCATCACCCCCCAGATGTTGAGCAGGCATGGGATCAGCACACCCTACAAGGTTCAAATAGGTTCAAATACTTTATGTAGAAATTACGTAATATAAAAACATTTCATATGATCTAACCATTTATTTTACTTGATATAAGGCCTGCCTACATTGAATGTTTAGTTGTTAAGAAAGAGTTGACGGCACCAAAGCAATAGAAAATTTCTAAATTGGTTTAAGTCTGGTCTGGTGGGAGGCTTCGGCCGTGGCTAGTTACCACCCTACCAGCAAAGACGCACCGCCAAGCGATTTAGCGTTCCGGTGCGATGCTGTGTAGAAACCGTTGGGGGTAAAAAACTTACCCTTCCAAGTTAGTACGATAACATCCTAGACTGCATCATCACTTACCATCAGGTGAGATCGCAGTCAAGTACTAACTTGTATAGAATAAAAAAAAAAAGATCGCTCTCAATTCATGAAACAGACGCTTCTAATTAGGGAACCGTGCTCAGTACTAGGGTGTCAATAAGGAAGACTGACTGTCAAGACTACCAGTAGAACCTCCATCTGATGAAATTAGCCTTCAAATATGGTTTAATCAACGGTCATGCGGACCATGAATTTTTAATAATTTTCAAGAACATAGGTACATTTATTGCATCGATTGTCATAATATAAGGTTGCTCAGGTTCTATGGAATATAAGAGTGCTAAATTGTTGATATAATTAATGTTTATACATACTTGAATCCATCCTAATTTGATGCCCATGGCAGGTGTCGGAGATTTGGTATCTCTTTCATTTTGTTTCTCATCCTGAAACAAATATACTGTGTTTACTTCATATTATGGAATTAAAACTTCTACTGTTCGTTCAAAAGGCTCGTAATTCTATAGGAATGTTTTGGAGACATTGACATCAAATTCTAATAGAGATTATGTGACTGCTATAGCTAGGACGTGCGTCATTTCTTTTATGGATACGTTCTGTTGTAACGTTACCTTTCTAACTGAAATACACTGTAAGTACACAAGGTAGGTTGACTCACGTTTTTATGTGTATATATCTAACTCTATTTTCAGATCTTTACCCTAGGTATAGATATTTCAATCCACGACGACGCGCCCCACTCTATCAAAGTTCATGCGAATCGAATTAAACATTAGCCATTTTGAGTGGGGCCCGCCGTCGTGGATCTGGCTGTGTGGTAAGGAGCGATAATGTCCTTTGAAATATCCAATCGATTCCAATCTCATGGGGAGAGGTGCTTTTTTAAATTTTTCCTACCCATTGAAACCTGCATCATTGGCACATATTGGGATGCTCCAGATCTATTAAGAAAGTACATCAGCTCCTCTCTTACGCTACACTCTTTATGCTCGCCTTGGACGCAGTTTAAAGATATTCTGTCCTACACTGTATCTTGGAGGAAATAGCTCAATGTAAGTAGAGGGGAAGAGACCACGCGGCCGATCACCTAGCCGCTGGTCTGACCAGGTGAAATCACTCACAGGCCTTCATTTCGCAACAGCCATCAGAAAAGCCGAAGATCGAAACGTATGGAGAGACATGGTGAAGAACATATCGAAGGAACTGCAGTGCGGGCACGACCTTCAGTAATGAAGACGACGACCAAGGAGGAGGAAGGGTAACCTTGAATTGAGTTACGACGATTCATGCCGCACCAAGCTGCCATCTTCCTCAGAAGTTGCTTGAAAGGCGGAAAGTGAGAGCCCTAACTTTCAGATTAAGTTTAATCGACTCGACAATTTACATTGATCGACTTATAAAACCGAAACATATGTTACGCGAGTATTTTAATTCGTCGACGAAGGTTGCTTGTTTATAATATCGTTTGCTCTCGATAGAAGCCCCAGGTGGCAACAATAGACCGTGACGCGACGAGCATCACAGCCGGTATCCATTAGACACGACGCTAGGCATCATCTCGACACGATGGAAATAATCACCTCATTGTCAAGTCGGTTTGCGCGATTTTATGGTCACTATCCACCGGCGCTGTTTCAATTAGTTGGAATTTTATTGTGGTCAGACCATTTGAGGCTGCGTAGACGATTTTTGTTTTTGTCCTCCTTTTGGTGACTTTGGGACTTTGGTGGAGTTTGGGGGTGTTCAGGCAGCATTGCTAGAGAATGACAGAAAAACAACGTTTTACCTAATTACTGAAAAAACTAAGCTAGTTATAAAAAAATTCTTGAGCGTTTTTAGAAGAGCTTTTAGATTTTTTAGAGCGTTTCCGATAAAATATAATTTTTGGAGCAACTTTTGGGGAAAATTGCTATCGAGAAATTCCAAACGTGTCGTTTTGCTTCTGAGCGAATTTATTGTAATATTGTTTTAAAATTTTCATGCTGACATTGTATGAAAATGTCCACCAAGGCTTGTAGCAGTATTATTGTAATATTGTTTTAAAATTTTCATGCTGACATTGTATGAAAATGTCCACCAAGGCTTGTAGCAGTATTATTGTAATATTGTTTTAAAATTTTCATGCTGACATTGTATGAAAATGTCCACCAAGGCTTGTAGCAGTATTATTGTAATATTGTTTTAAAATTTTCATGCTGACATTGTATGAAAATGTCCACCAAGGCTTGTAGCAGTATTATTGTAATATTGTTTTAAAATTTTCATGCTGACATTGTATGAAAATGTCCACCAAGGCTTGTAGCAGTATTATTGTAATATTGTTTTAAAATTTTCATGCTGACATTGTATGAAAATGTCCACCAAGGCTTGTAGCAGTATTATTGTAATATTGTTTTAAAATTTTCATGCTGACATTGTATGAAAATGTCCACCAAGGCTTGTAGCAGTATTATTGTAATATTGTTTTAAAATTTTCATGCTGACATTGTATGAAAATGTCCACCAAGGCTTGTAGCAGTATTATTGTAATATTGTTTTAAAATTTTCATGCTGACATTGTATGAAAATGTCCACCAAGGCTTGTAGCAGTATTATTGTAATATTGTTTTAAAATTTTCATACTGACATTGTATGAAAATGTCCACCAAGGCTTGTAGCAGTATTATTGTAATATTGTTTTAAAATTTTCATGCTGACATTGTATGAAAATGTCCACCAAGGCTTGTAGCAGTATTATTGTAATATTGTTTTAAAATTTTCATGCTGACATTGTATGAAAATGTCCACCAAGGCTTGTAGCAGTATTATTGTAATATTGTTTTAAAATTTTCATGCTGACATTGTATGAAAATGTCCACCAAGGCTTGTAGCAGTATTATTGTAATATTGTTTTAAAATTTTCATGCTGACATTGTATGAGAATGTCCACCAAGGCTTGTAGCAGTATTATTGTAATATTGTTTTAAAATTTTCATGCTGACATTGTATGAAAATGTCCACCAAGGCTTGTAGCAGTATTATTGTAATATTGTTTTAAAATTTTCATGCTGACATTGTATGAAAATGTCCACCAAGGCTTGTAGCAGTATTATTGTAATATTGTTTTAAAATTTTCATGCTGACATTGTATGAAAATGTCCACCAAGGCTTGTAGCAGTATTATTGTAATATTGTTTTAAAATTTTCATACTGACATTGTATGAAAATGTCCACCAAGGCTTGTAGCAGTATTATTGTAATATTGTTTTAAAATTTTCATGCTGACATTGTATGAAAATGTCCACCAAGGCTTGTAGCAGTATTATTGTAATATTGTTTTAAAATTTTCATACTGACATTGTATGAAAATGTCCACCAAGGCTTGTAGCAGTATTATTGTAATATTGTTTTAAAATTTTCATGCTGACATTGTATGAAAATGTCCACCAAGGCTTGTAGCAGTATTATTGTAATATTGTTTTAAAATTTTCATGCTGACATTGTATGAAAATGTCCACCAAGGCTTGTAGCAGTATTATTGTAATATTGTTTTAAAATTTTCATGCTGACATTGTATGAAAATGTCCACCAAGGCTTGTAGCAGTATTATTGTAATATTGTTTTAAAATTTTCATACTGACATTGTATGAAAATGTCCACCAAGGCTTGTAGCAGTATTATTGTAATATTGTTTTAAAATTTTCATGCTGACATTGTATGAAAATGTCCACCAAGGCTTGTAGCAGTATTATTGTAATATTGTTTTAAAATTTTCATACTGACATTGTATGAAAATGTCCACCAAGGCTTGTAGCAGTATTATTGTAATATTGTTTTAAAATTTTCATGCTGACATTGTATGAAAATGTCCACCAAGGCTTGTAGCAGTATTATTGTAATATTGTTTTAAAATTTTCATGCTGACATTGTATGAAAATGTCCACCAAGGCTTGTAGCAGTATTATTGTAATATTGTTTTAAAATTTTCATACTGACATTGTATGAAAATGTCCACCAAGGCTTGTAGCAGTATTATTGTAATATTGTTTTAAAATTTTCATGCTGACATTGTATGAAAATGTCCACCAAGGCTTGTAGCAGTATTATTGTAATATTGTTTTAAAATTTTCATACTGACATTGTATGAAAATGTCCACCAAGGCTTGTAGCAGTATTATTGTAATATTGTTTTAAAATTTTCATGCTGACATTGTATGAAAATGTCCACCAAGGCTTGTAGCAGTATTATTGTAATATTGTTTTAAAATTTTCATGCTGACATTGTATGAAAATGTCCACCAAGGCTTGTAGCAGTATTATTGTAATATTGTTTTAAAATTTTCATGCTGACATTGTATGAAAATGTCCACCAAGGCTTGTAGCAGTATTATTGTAATATTGTTTTAAAATTTTCATGCTGACATTGTATGAAAATGTCCACCAAGGCTTGTAGCAGTATTATTGTAATATTGTTTTAAAATTTTCATACTGACATTGTATGAGAATGTCAAAACAATATTACAATAATACTGCTCTAAGCCTCGGTGGTAGGGCCCCTGGTCTTTTTTACCTTCAGGGCACTATTAAATAACCGTTTGTGTAACTGATCAAGATCTAACAAACATAGGTCAGCAGTTGCTATATTTTATACTAATATGACTTATCTATTCCATTTCTAGAATGGGAATGAATTACAACTGTGAACTGATAGCTAAAAAGCTCACGTGACTTCCGCGCAGACAACTGCCATTCTCACACATTTTTTGAATTTCGTTCCATAAGCGTACCAAAAGCAATCTTAGAAATGGAATAGATAAGTCGTACCTACCTATGTAAAGGCTACAATTGATGGAATGTCTTCTTCATTTTATGATTTTCTTCGTTTTCCTAAACGACTGGAACATTTTCCAGTGTTGACATAGCACAACTCTAATTCCTAACGGCCATTTGTCGATTTGCGGTAAATTATGGCATAATACAAACATGTGAAGCTGTGAACATAGATGTGGATTGTGGAGCTGTGAACGTGTGCCGCTAAAGGCAAGTTCACATGGAAACTTTGGAAAAAAAACTAATTTTCCTTTCATGAATTACTTAATAACTAGCTGGCCCGGCAGACTTTGTTTTGGCATTAGAGATGGAAAAAAAAAATTGCTTACGACCTATCTTAGTCCTAGCGAACATACACATAAAATCAGTCGAGCCGTTACGGAGGAGTTTGGTTGCAAACACGAGAAACAAGAGTTTTATACATATTTTATTTTATAGCTTATGAGAGCGAACTACTTTATGTGTAAGTAAATGGCACAAGAAAATAAAAACTCAAATGCTTCTCTAATGTATCCATAGAAATAGATGATAGCACTAAAGAACGATGGACGATGAGATTATTGTAGCAACATGACTAATCTACTATTTCTAGGATTGTTTTTGGTACGCTTGTGGAACGAAATTCAAAACATATGAATGACATGCATGACTACATGAGAATGACAGCTCGAGAAGGACATATACCATCGAACATCTGGTGGTTCAAGGGCGAGTGGAAGACACGCGTCCACGTGGTCGATCCCCAACGAGGTGGACGGATCTAATCCGGAGTGCTACAAGTTCTCTCAAGTGCTCTCGCAATGCCGCCAACAGGAGCCGATAGAGAACTATCACTAAAGCAGCAGTGGCACGTCATTGAACATCGTAAACCACAACCACTCTGTCAAGAGTGAACGTCTAAGAAAAAGACACGAGGATGACATATTGTCTAAAACACGTGACTTATCAAGGAGAGCGGTCATTCTGATGAGAGCCAACGGCCTTTGTGGCCGACAGGTATTCTGGACTTTGGAGTAGATGCCGCCGAGTGGTGGAGTGGAGTGGTAGAGCCCTCAGACGATCTCCTGCCCTGTCTAAGCAACGCCGCGAAAGCCTGAAATACGAGAAGCTCTCTTGGAAACGGAAGGCGGAGGACCGTGTGTGGCTACACGTCTATGTAGATTACTATGGACGTTTGTGGACTAATTTTGTCCCAATTATGTATTTTTTTTCCGATTAATTTAATGCGAATGGTAGCGTGACATTTTCCACACTTTGTTACTCAACATGACATCGTTTAGGAAATATGTCTATAGCACCCGCTTAGCACAACACATTGTCAGTAATCACGGTAGGTATATACACTATACATTGTAGGTACAACTCGCCTCGTAAAAAATGTTATTACATGTATATAGGTAATATATATTTTGTAATAGCTAGATCAGCGATTATTCTCATACGTTTTTGAATTTCGTTCTTTCCAACTTTTAAGCGTATCGCAAAATGCCATATGACTATAGAGGTGCAGTTTCCGTTTATAAGCTCGGGCTTAGCCCATTGCGTACATGACCTGCTTACGACTATCGTCTAGATTTGCATTCCACAGTCACTAGGTACGAGTACTATTCAGTGCTATTTTAGTTCAAGTACCGATAAATCTTCCACCATCGTTTTGGATAATGGCTTCATGAAAATTGATATTTTTAAAACTGCTCACTTTTATAGCAAACGTGAAACACATCACGGCTACAGATAAGAGAGACAAGTGAGTTTATATTGAGAAGGGTGCACCAACGTAGTACAAACTGATTGCATACGCTTCGTGTGCAAGAACGCATCCGGAGTTCGGGAGATGAGTACGTACCTGCAACCTAGGCGCGAAAATTCAAATTTTATTTAGTTTTTCGCGAGAGGGCTGATTACAAATCGTAGGCAATGAGTTTTTCGAGCTTATAACATTTATGCATATGCATAAACATGTTTTTATTAAAAACTTTGATCCCGATAAATGATAGCACCATATCCGGGAAACTGCAAAAAATAATCTTTCGGGAACCAATATGAGGTGAATAGGAATTTTCAAGAAAAGTTTTTATAAAAATTGTGCTCGTAAATCTCACTGCGATATACGGTATACCTACGTCCTACAATGTATACTTAGTCTTATATCTGCGAAAGAGTTTTCCCGGGCTAGTAGGACCAAAACAGCTTAAATTACGGCTTCCATCTTGTGATTTAAGCTGTTTAACTTTTACCACTTTATGTACTCACAAAATACCTATTCTGTATTTCTCAAAACTGTTATGTTACTGTAATGAAAGACTGTTTACATTAAAATATATTTTCGGCGGATCCGCCAACCTTATAAATATTTATAATAATGCATCCACATTCCATTTAATATGAAAGAACCTTTGATTTATGGACTTGTATGAACGTATATGAACGTATGTAAGCTTGTAAATGTAGGTAGACTTTGACTGGTCTGTTAACCCCTTTCTACGCCATAAACTAAGCATAGAGGTCTCTCAAATCTGACTCTGATATTTTTAAGCTACTCAAAAAGAGAAATTTGAACTCAGAAAATTAGAAACCGGTCGATTTTTCATTCCATATCTACCTGTGAGTACATGGAACAAAATCCAAAAAATGTATGAGAATGAATATTGTCTTCGATACGTACCTACGATAAGGCGAAAGTGTGTATGTTTGTGTGTATATTTGTTACTTCCTCACGCCGCAACTACTGAACCGAATTGGCTGAAATTCAAATGGAGTTAGATTAACGAGTAGGCTATTTGTTCCGAAAAACATTTCCTGAAAAAATCTGCGAAGGAATAATGCATAACCGATTTTATGTTCCATAAAAACAGCTCTATCTTTCCATTCATTTCCGTCCGTTTAAAAAAATGCCACTTCACTACGAGTATAACAACATGTTATCAGTAATTCCCAAAAGAGATCGGTGCTATTATAAAAATGTGCAATTTTCATTTTCATTAGGTATAACTGGCCATTAGACAACGCCAGCGACGGAAGCATTTATGGGGAATGCGTCATTTTCTCGATTAATCAGCGAACGCTAAAGCCGATGGGAACTGGTTTGCACTGGCGGCATGCACCTCAAACAGCCCTGTCGGCAAGCCATCTCAACTGCCTTATCTCGTCAAGTAGAGGTGTAAAAATCTTCACAGAATAGCATACAAGTGTTTAATATTGGAATTGATAAACACACGACGTCATTCAATACACTTAAAAAGTTAAAAGCATTTTTATGGGCAAGGCACTGATATTATGAACCTGAGGAGCCCATCTGAACATTTTACGTTAACCTTCTTCATACAAGAAAAAGTAGTGTCAAAAAATTCAGCTAATACGGCGGGAATTGTCCGTGAAAACCCGCGGCCGGCGCGTACTAATAACAATAACCGGACAAGTGCGAGTCGGACTCGTGCACTGAGGGCTCCGTACCTACTACTACCGGAGGAATAAAACCATTAAAACCACTTTTCTTGAACCGCATAACCAACTTATTCAACATTAAACAACTTCACCGCGAGTTAAATACGTGCAACGCCATCTGTCGTTATCAAAGTTATACAAAATATTAGACTTGTTGAATATCAATTCAACACGTATTAAAAAAAACTACTCACTAGATCTCGTTCAAACCAATTTTCGGTGGAAGTTTGCATGGTAATGTACATCATATATTTTTCCTGGGGGGACACATTTTACCACTTAAATGAAAAAAATGATATTAGAAACCTTAGTATCATTTTTGAAGACCTATCCAATAACCCCACACATATGGGTTTGATGAAAAAAAAATTTTTGAGTTTCAGTTCTAAGTATGGGGCACCCCCAAAATTTATTACTTTTTTTTAAATTTTGTGTGAAAACCTTAATGCGGTTCACAGAATACATCTACTTAGTTAGTACCAAGTTTCAACAGTATAGCTCTTATAGTTTCGAAAAAAAGAGGCTGTGACATACGGACGGACGGACAGACGGGCAGACAGACATGACGAATTTATAAGGGTTCCGTTTTTTGCCATTCGGCTACGGAACCCTAAAAAGGTATGACGTGGACCGCGGTCCGCGGTAGGTACATATTGCCGCGCTACTGCGACTTACAACTGACGCTGTTGGTGTCAAAACAAACTTTTTGAGGTCCGCCGGGTTCAGGTACGTCTATTGGGCAAGGCTACATTGCTCGCAGTTAATACCTAACTAACTGTACAGTCGAACCTGAGTAAGTGAGAACTGGGTAAGCGAGAAAACTCTAAGTGAAAGTATCAGATCCCGTCATATTGCCTTTCTAACTCTGAAACCAGGGTTAGTGAGAAACCTCTATAAGAGAAAAAGAGGTCTCGGTCCCTTGAGCTCTCACTAAACCAGGTTTGACTGTATTATGAAGTCAGACGCAGGATGTTCATGTATTGAACATAAATAAATCATCAAGGCAATGGGATAAGCTTTTACAACAAACTCTATAATGAAATATTAAACTTATCCCTCAATAAGTTAAAAGTGGCTGTAAAACGAAAGCTCATGAACAAAGCTAAGTAAAGTATTAAGGATTATTTACATGAATTAAATCCTTGGGAGTAAATGAACTCCTGTAATTCAAAAGGCTTCGCTTCTTCGCAGGGCGCGTTCGAACCCTCGTAAACTTAGTTTTAAATCGACTTGTATAGTTATCACCATGCGACAAATATCATATTGACGTTTTACAAGAGCCTGTACGTTAGGCCTATGTGAAATAAAGATATTATGAGTCTGATTTTGAGTTTGATTTCGTATTTATATTTTTACGCTCGTTTTTATGTACCTCGTAATGTTATTTTGTTTACTAAAAATCCACACAATAATTTTCCTACGTTATAGTTATACGTTTCTAGTCATATTCAAAGCGGCTAACGATACTTTAATAATATCTGTAAACTATGGGAAACAATTACCATTGGTGCCTCCTCTGCGTATAAATGACGCAATATCCCAAAAATAGAGGCGTTTTGTAAAACGGCGTTTTTTGGCAAGGTTTTTTTAACTTGGTGATTATTATTCATTTTAGTGACATTACGAGTAAGTACTATAATAGCGATTTATCGATTTCCATTCTTTAGAGAAGATTCAGTATTAGAACATAGGGCAAGTAAATAGGTATATAATTAGTGTGTATCTTTATACCACACCTTTAAAATATTTATTACAGGTACGTGAACCTTTACGCGAAGGAGTGTGGATACATTATTCATAATTCAACTACTTACTCGTACCTCCTCCGTAATCAAATGGTCTCCATGAATCTCTCCCAAGCTCGGCCGCTTCAGGGCTCTCCGGGAGTTCCTGTAGTTCTCCATCCTCGGCAGAGCTTCCCTCGTGAGCTGAGCCAACGACCGCTTCCTTCTCCACCCGGCATCGTGCAACCAGGTGTCTGGCTGAGCAGGATCTCCCTTCTCGACCGTCTCCACTGAAGACCGCAGTGGTCTGGAGATGATGCTGGCTCCCATGTGGATGCCATTCTTCTTGGACTCAGTATCCACAGCGGAGACTGTGAACCTAAAAATCGTACACGCAATTATGGCACAAATAAAGCCATCAAAGAAAACAACAGAACTAAAGATCGCTTGGGTAAAGCATCGTGAAGAAGCGTGCACGTCTAAGAGTTCCCCATCATCATGTTCTCAAACGAGTATGTAGCCTACGAATCAAGAAACACTTGGCCAGCTTTTGGTAAGCCTTATATAGGGAAAAATTGCCGGGAAAAGATCTTGCGGTCAGTCACGTTAATGGATGGATGACGGGGATGGAAGGTTCTAAGCTGCGAGTAAATTTGGAGTGTCGTGCGGCTTTTCGAAACTTGACCGCCAAACTTCGGTTCGAAGTTGGCACAAAATAATGATTGGTGGACCTCCGTGGACTATGGTCAGTTTCCAAACCCCTTTGATTCTGAAAGGAGACCTAGTGGCGTAAAAACATGTTCCATCCATTCCACCTGGATGACTGGCTATCCACGACCACCGGGTATACCAGATCTTTCTTTCCACGCACATGCAAACTATGGGCCCAACTATCAGCAACAGTGTTTCCTCAAAACTATTTATAACATGGGGTTATTCAAGGGTCGGATAAAACGCATTTGCAGTTCCTCTGGTGCAGCAAATGTCCATGGGCGGCGGTGATCGCTTACCATCAGGTGACCCACCCTGTCGTTTGCTCGCGTTGAGTATAAAAAAGAGAAATTAAGAAGGTAAAAATTAAAAATATGATAAATTATATAAGTACCCACCTAGTTTCCGCCATTTTTTCTGGGTCAACTTAGTAGACTACCGGAAAATCGTTTTATGTGAGACCTTCAGTTTGTTGGTGCTTATCATAATAACGATGTCTTTGGATGTTATCCTCAACCACATAGTTTATATGTCTTTATTCTGAAACAAATAAAAATATTTGTCTTATACGTTTAGTTTTTTTAGAGGCATTAAAATTACATAACTGTGGCGTGAATGTAAAAGGCGTTAAGTCAACAATTTTTGCAGAATGCATTTTTTGGTGAGACTTAAGATGGGGTTGATTATGGTGTTATATAGTACGATTCACGAAAGATGACCACAAATGGCGGGCCTATTTTAGGTCTCTTTGGACTTATCTAACTAATATTATGGTCTTATTTATTTTAACTAATATATATGGTCTTATTTACTTATATGAAAAATATAATTTTGGCTTAAGTCTTTTCTTCACGAGTGTACATGAAGAAAACACCCGCCATTTGTGGTCATCTTTCGTGAATCGTACTATACCTCACTTTGAATTTAATGGATAACTCTAAGTGGATACTAAACTATATTAATCTGTTTAACAAGCGTTCTTAATTGTGTTTAGTGCAGTTATTATTCGTACTATCTACAGTTTAGATCAACGTTAACTTTAAGAATGAGGCTACATGATTTTCCGCGCTAAAACATAATATTATTTGAATAAACAATTGATATTTAAAATAGAGTAGGTACATTGGCGGGCTCGAACCGCAAGTCTTCGACTTTCAAACCTCAATAGGTACGTAAGTGCAGCTACAAAGTTCACACGATCACAGAAAGGGAATCGATATTTAGCATGGCTATAAACTTAAAGGTCGTCTAACAAGCGCAGCGCTATAGAAAGCAACGGGTGCAGAATGTGTTTGTCAACTATTCAAGAATTGCTTTAAACCCTTATCGCAATAAATATATTTAACAAACATATTTATAAAATAGTAGGGCGCGTGGCTGCGCGGGCCACATGTGGCCCGCGTGTAGTCTTCCTGACCATAAAACTATCGCCATCATCTCCATCGCCAATTGGAATCCGATTGGCAGTAGGCTGAAAAAATTATCTAGGAGCACGGTCATGTTTTTAAAGATAGTTAAGGGCTGTTCCCAACAAAAAATACCGCTCAACCTCGTCGGATGAGGTTCAGCGTATTTTTGTTGACCTGCGCCCTAGCCATTATGACTTATCTACGATCGTTATTAAAACTAGTCGATCACTCATTCCATATATCTAAATGGGACGAAATTAAAAAAAAATATGGGAATTACATACGATTGTTGATCACGTGACTTGTCGAAGAGAAGTCCCTAGCATTATTTTTTTATTTCGTTACATTTACAAATTACAATATAATCGATCTAAGCAGGTACCTCATCTATACTTAACTCTTAAGTAGACGTTGGTATAAAAGATGAAGTATTTCAGCGTGCTCCTTCACGAACTACTTAGACCACAAATAGAAGCACTATTATTGGTGATGCATAACGTGGTATGTTAGCGCGTAATATTTTCAATAATGTACGTTCAATGTCGGGAGTATGTTGCATAGTGGGAAACTTTGGCCAGGCGCCAAATTTCCCTGTGACTTGTGGTTCTATGAATGAAAGCTACGTAGGTAATAATATTAGGTCCTTACATATGAAATTGGCGTTTTGTCGTACTGGCCACTTTGATCTCAAATATCTCTTCTTTGGTTAGAAATTCCAATTTCAAATTTATACAGCTATTTACTCATGCTTTTGTGTTTTGAAAATCGTAATTCATTTGTTTTTTTCTCTTTTGGTTTTTTTTGTGCGCCACTCTGTTTACAAAATGGAAAACTTGAAATATCGCGTTATTTACGAGTACGAGTTCCATCGTGGCACCAGTGCTGCAGAAACGGCTTGAAGGATTAATGATGTGTACGGCGAGGGTGTCGCAAAAGAAAACACAGTGCGTTTTTGGTTCCAACGTTTTCGTTCTGGAAATTTCGACCTGCAGAACAAGCCCCGTGGACGGCCGGAGACCAAAGTTGACAATGAAGAATTGAAGGTTATTGTGGAAGCGGATCCATCGCAAACCACGTCCGAGCTAGCTGCAGGCTGCGGTGTTAGTGATAAAACTGTTTTAGTTCACTTGAAGCAAATTGGGAAGGTGAAAAAGCTTGAAAGGTGGGTACCTCATGAATTGAGTGCAGCAAACCGACAAACTGGCTGTGTTACATTACTCAACCGGCACAGTAATGAAGGGATTTTAAATCGAATCATTACCTCTGATGAAAAATGGATCCTGTATGATAATCGGAAACACTCATCGCAATGGTTGAACCCTGGCGAACCAGCCAAATCCTGCCCCAAACGAAAATTGACTAAAAAAAAATTACTTGTGAGCGTTTGGTGGACTAGCGCCGGCATCGTTCACTACAGCTTTCTTAAATCTGGCCAGACGATTACGGCGGATATCTATTGTCAGCAACTGCAATCCATGATGGAAAAGCTAGCTGCTAAACAACCGAGGCTGGTCAATCGTTCTAGGCCACTGCTGCTTCAGGAAAACGCTAGACCACACACTGCACAACAGATGGCTACCAAATTAGAGGAGCTTCAATTGGAATGCCTAAGACATCCACCTTACTCCCCAGACTTTGCTCCAACAGATTACCATTTTTTTCCAAATTTGGATAACTTCTTACAAGGGAAAAAATTTAACTCCGATGAGGCAGTCCAAAGCGCTTTCAAAGATTTTATTGATTCCCGTCCGAATGGCTTTTTTAGTAAAGGGATCAATGAACTACCTATAAGGTGGCAAAAGTGCATAGATAGCAATGGTACATACTTTGATTAAATATATATATTATATTTAAAAAAAATCGACTTTATGTTCCTCCCATACAAAACGCCAATTTCATATGTAAGGACCTAATACTACCTTAAGCAATAGACATCTATCCTGGACAGTCTGTCGGTGCCAAAAATGCTTGTTTTGCCACCAACAGTAAGGCCACGTTGTAGTTCGCTCAGCAGCCACCTATAGATATTTAACAGCAAGACACAACGGCAAGCGATTTAGCGTTCCGGAGCGATTCTGTGTACTGTTTGCTTGTACGAAAAGGATTTACGTAAATCGTTCGGATGGGATGCCCATACCCCGAGGTTTCTTATCGGTGCCTAATGCTTATTAATTATTATTATTTCTAGTAAAATTATTCATCAATCGCAGTATCATACGAATCTTTCCACGTTCATAATGAGGATGCGAAATACTTTGTGGTTTGCCGGTTATAAGTTCATGACATTGACATGTTCATGACTAAAGTGGTTCCAAATTTCTACCAAGCTATAGAGTATTGAGTAGGTCCGGTTTTACCACGTGTGTAAGAACGTGATTCAGGTGAGTTTCAGTTTTTAGGATTCCGTACCTGAAGGGTAAAAACGAGACCCTATTACTAAGACTCCGCTGTCCGTCCATCCGTTACAGGCTATATCGTGAACCGTTTTAGTTAGAATTGTTCACAGGTATGATTTGTTTAGGGCGCCGTTATAACAACCAATGGCTGGTCATGTTATGAGACGAAAAGACAAGAGATGGACCACAGAAATAACCACTTGGTGCCCGAACTACAATATCAGAAAGAGAGGAAGACCAGTCTACAGGTGGAGAGACGACATTGTAGAGTCCGCATGCCCTTTGTGGCACAGAAATACCAACAACATCAAAACCAAGAGACTAGGGGAGGCCTTTGCCCGAAAATGGGACGAGTTGTAGTTATTGTTATTTCACACTACAACTGGGCTAATAATAATAATATAACAACCAATATACTAAGAACAGAACGGAATTAATAATTAAGAGTCCTCAAATACTTACACCAAACGTGATTTTTTGGTACGGAACCCTCAGTGCGCGAGCCTATCTCGCACTTGTCCAATTATTATTCATTTCGATGATATCATGTTCATAATTAGAAAAAAACCGTTCACTGTCCATAAAAAAGACAATACCTTGAAGCACATTTAAGAAATACGAATACATTAAAATAAATAGTACCTACCTATCTACCAGAACTACAAAATTTTAATAAAATATTATAATTTTTTTATTGAAATGTTACAATAAAATTTATCACTAGCTTATTATAATTAAAAATAAGCAATCATTTCTTGCATTACACACTTTGGGATTAGGTAAATATTTATATTTAATATAATTAGGTATTTGGTCTGTGTAAAGCACATAAAACTTTACCACTTAGTGGCTAACAAAGCATTGAAAAGTTAAAGTCCTCTATTTCATCCAGGAACAACTGGCTTTTTGACGGGACCATTTGGGAATCTGGGACCTGGGTCATGGTAACATTAGACCAACTCAGCTTAGCGTAATTTGGAACTGGCTAGACCATAGAACACTAATTATGAGATATAATCTAGGTATCTTCGTTCCTGGTTGTGTAGTTGTGACATGAAAAGTTTTTCTAGGATTCTGTAGTCAAACGTAAAACGGGACCCTATTAATTAGACTCTGCGGTCCGTCTGCCACCAGGCTGTATCTCTTGAACGGTGACAGTTAGTTAGACAGTCGATTTTCACAGATGATGTATTTCTATTGCCGCTATAACAACAACTAACACTAAAAAGATTAAGATAAATATTAAACGGGGACTCCCATTATCATCATGAATATAGGTACATAAACGTGTTTTTTGCTCGTTTTTAGTCGATATCATGATAACGGCAACGGGAAGACGCTTGAAATTATCATATTAAAAATAAAAATAAAATTTTAAAATGGGTAAATAAGAAATAAATTATTAACAATTAATTATTTAATGATTTTTTAAACAATGTTCACAAAATATTTACGTGGTTCTGTACAACTAGCTGACCCAGCAAACGTTGTTTTGTCATTAGGGATATAAAAAATAGCATACGACCAACCGAACATGCACAGAAAATGCCATAACAATCGGTCCAGCCGTTTCGGGGAGTTTGGTAACAAAAATCGGCACGAGAATTTTATATATTAAGAGACTAGCTGACCCTGTAAACGTTTTTTTGCCATTTAGAGATATAAAAAATAGCTTAAGACCTACTCTCAGACCTACTGGAGTACCTACAAAGAAGAAAATGAACATAACAATCGGTCGAGCCGTTTAGGAGGAGTGTGGTAACAAAAATTGGCACGAGAATTTTAGACCTAGCGAACATTGTCTTGCCGTTTAGAGATATTAAAAAATATGACATAATAACTCTTAGACCTACCAAACATACACAAAATATTAATCAGTTAAAAAAATATCAATTGCTGTTTAAGTAATTGTGGTTACAAAAGATTGTATAGTGATTAATGAAGTGAATCATATCAAAATCAGTTCAGTGCATCCAGGTTGACAGTCGACACGTGCAATGTGCATTGCTCATATATGAAGCTGTTTGCACACAGACGCTATGTCCTTTCTGCAGAACAAGGTCCGTATTGTCCGTCTTCCACGACTTATTTAAGTGACACCTGTAAACAGGCTTTATTAAAATGGACGTGCGATGTCCACGAACAGTGTGGTTTTTGTTGTGCGCAGATCTAATCGTTTAAATTATGATAATATTGTATTTTCCTCAAGGCCTTAGCCGTCTCTAAAAGGTGCGAGGGTTTTAAATGTCTCTTTCAGTTGAAGTGAGTAAATTGATTCAGTCCTTCCTTGGTCTATCGCGAACGGGTGCTAAGCTTATACAAATATTAGTAGATTCCATCTATGTATGTGCAACTTAAGTGCAAGTACTTATATTAAATTATTTGCTTTTTTAATACATACTAATTAATGCCTTAAATAGGAGCTATGTCGTAGTTGAAGGTTCGTTATGATCTATGATCTACTCGGCAGTAGAACATGATATTTGCTCAATCTTCGTAAAAGGATTTCAGCCCTAGTAGCCCGCGAAATTTCAATTATATTTAGTTTTTGGCTTTTTTAATTATTATAACTTTGTAAGCTTATGCCAGTGAGTTTTGTGAGCATAACGTTTACGTAACTATATTCATTTTTTTAATAAAAATTGCTCATAAATTCCCACTCACAGTTTCCCAGATTTGATGCAATCGCGAACCAATATGAAAATGAGTATTGTTGACCAAAAGTTTTTTGGAAAACATATAAGTATAGATAGGTACATAACCAGCCAGCTTACCTTTCGCTTTCGCAGCGTAACTTTCGCTGATCAGACGAACGATTTATATTTACCATTCTCTAATAGGTACCTATATAAAATTCTCGTTTGAGTTTTTGTTACTAAACACCTCCAAAACGGCTTAACCGCGATTGTTATGAGATTTTATGTGTGTGTCTGAGAGTAGGTCGCAAGCTATTTTTTTATTTTATATCCCTAATGGCAAAACAATGTTTGCCGGGTCAGGTAGTCTTCTAATATATAAAATTCTCGTTCCAATTTTTGTTACCAATCTCCTCCGAAACGGCTCGACCGATTGTTATGAAATTTTCTGTGTGTGTTCGGTAGGTCGTAAGCTATTTTTATATCTCTAATGACAACCTAACGTTTGCCGGGCCAGCTGGTTATTTATAAAATCGTCACGCGTGGAGGACCCGCGCCTCGCAAGTTGCGCGTGACGTCACATCGTAAGGCGTTCGCCTTCACAGGCGGGTGAGGGCGGATCGAACCGGCTCGAACCGCCGCGAAAGCCTGCCTCCGAGCTTCGGACTTTGAGCTCGCATCACGCGTGATCTCACCAATCACCATGCTCTAAATCAACCGGTCCCGTACATCGATGACTTGCCCTCTTCCCGCTATACTTATTCGAATTTCGAAACATGATCTTTTCGTTTTATGCCTGATACGAGTAGTTTTTGATGTATGCGGAAAACTGTCGAAAAAATACCGTTCCCCCCCACCCACCTTTTTATGAAGTGTATCGATCGACAATTAATTAACAACAAAACCGACTTCAACTCTCATCAAACTACTGTTGAATACATCTTTTTCAATTAAAAAGACTTGGTTTTCTCATGGATACCATTATCAGAACTGAACTAAATTGAAATAGAACCACACGGGTAGGGTCAGCTTTCATATACAGAAAGAATCATCAAAATCGAATCACCCAGTCAAAAGTTATGAGGTAACAAACAAAAAAACATAGGTACCTAAACAACATAAAAAAACAACTCCTTTTTTGAAGATCAACCGGTGCGACTCCTGCGAGAGAGATGAGCCGCCGTGAAATCCCTCTCGACGGGCGTTTCCGTCCATTTCGATATTTTTTACGAGGTTGTCTTCCTCCTCCAGTGTAGGTATCGACGTTCCTCCACTGTGCCCTCTGCTAGGGCTCAGAGGGACACTGTGTAGAAAGATTGAGTATCTCCACAAGTTACAGCATCAAATGAATCTACCATTAGGTATACCTCTTTATCAACCGACTTCAAAAAAGGAGGAGGTTCTCAATTCTATTGTATGTTTTTTTTATGTTTTACTTTTGACTGGATGAATCGATTTTGATTATATTTTTTATTAGAAAGCTGACGCTTCCCGTGTGATCCCTATTTCAATTTTCCCTATTTCAATTTAAAGTCCAGTTCTGATAATGGTACCTATGAGAAAACCATAAATGTCTTAAATTTTAATTGGAAAGTATGTATCGTATCTATTCAACAGTAGTTTGATGAGAGTTGAAGTTGGTTAAATGATATAGTTAAGTTAATTAATTTATATAATTTATCCAAATTTGAATAAGCATATAAATCGTGTATTTTTTATATACATAGGTTATTACCTAGTAATGCTCAGTCACTATGAATTACTAATATATATTATTTAATTCATCGATGTAGGTACTTCGTGGTAGGTTCATAGTAGATTCATTTACAGCTTCAAGGAACTTTAATTACACATTGTGACAGCGTAAATAATCTTGATTACCTACATTACAATATTCATATAGCACATAGGACTTACCACAATATTTTACAATACCTGGGTTTAAAAAAGTTAAAAAGTTTAAAGTTAAAAAGTAAAGTTTTTTAAAGTTTTTAGCGTCAAAAACCACATCTTACTTACTCGTTAAACTAGAAAAATTTAACTGAATAAATCCAGTTCGATCTTACTAAAACAATGTGACTTTTATGTGGACCAGGTTAACTTTTAAACATATAATTATTATGTACCTTTGTATAATTTATTTATTGATCGTAATAACAAATAAATAAATAATTGCAATATCGATACAAAAGTGGTTCGACGCGTGATTCAACTTCCAAAAATAAGTTAGTACCTAAGTAAACGTCAAACGATGAGCCGAGATTCAATAATTAATTAATTTAAAAGTTTTCCATGCTTACCTGCGGGGCTAGACAACGTAACAGTCGTTGAGCGTTGACGACAGTAGATAAAAATGTATGGACAAACCACGTGACTGTAGAAAAACCACGTGACCGCATAGAGGAAAACACGCTGTGTTTGAAAATCGACTAGGTACGACAATTTGAACGCCCTCTGGCGTTCTCGCAGACCTTGTAGATAGATAGTAGTGCCTGTAGTAAAACTCAAAACTAGGTCTTGCGCGGCCTTGCGCGGCTTTGCCTATCCCTCGGAATTACTTATGCCTAATACTTACTTGGCAATATATATATACAGTGTGAGTCTTCATAATGTGCACATATTGAAATGAGGGAAACTATGCTCGATTTTATCGACGGAAAACGTATTAAAAAAAATCTAAAATATTTTTTTTTTTTTTTTTTGGAATTTTTAAAATTTGTGTTCGCTACTATGACCCTTGTGTAAACAAAACGGTGAAACTTTTAAACTAAATGATCTATCACGATGAATCAAACTTATTAATGATTGGAAGTAATGGTCCGTCCTCATGAAATGAAAATTGTGGAAAAAAATTACCCTCAATGGAAAATACACGTGTTTTTAATAAAATTTCTGGTTTTTTTTTCACTAATTTTTACAATAATCGTAAAATTTCTCAATAAAATGCCCCTATTGTGTGCCTTTTTTATTCATTTAAATTATTCCTCATCGTATTAGCTACCTAATGGTAAAAATTGCATGTTTGTAACTTAATCCTAACATTTGTTTTTAACTGTTCAAAAATAGCACTCCAAACGCGCAAGCTATTGTTTTCATAAGGAGGGTTCTACGTGATATCTACAATCTCAATAATTATTGCGAAGCCGTGTCCTATGTCTTTCTTTAACACTTGATAAGAAATGTTAGAATTGAGTTATAAGCATGCAATTTTTACCATTAGGTAGCTAATACGATGAGGAATAATTTAAAGTAATAAAAAAGGCACACAAAGGGGGAATTTTATTGAGATATTTTACGATTATTGTAAAAATTAGTGAAAAAAAAACAGAAATTGTATTAAAAACACGTGTTTTTTCCATTGAGGGTAATTTTTTTCCACAATTTTCATTTCATGAGGACGGACCATTACTTCCAATCATTAATAAGTTTGATTTTTGATTAATAAGTTTGATTCATCGTGATAGATCATTTAGTTTAAAAGTTACACCGTTTTGTTTACACAAGGGTCATAGTAGCGAACACAAATTTTAAAAATTCAAAAAAAATAATAAAAAAAATTTAGATTTTTTTTAATACGTTTTCCGTCGATAAAATTAAGCATAGTTTCCCTCATTTCAATATGTGCACATTATGAAGACTCACACTGTATAGCTGCTTGTGCTGACTGACTGACTCATTGATCACCTCTCCTGAACAATTTTGTATGAAAAAATTTTTTTTGATGTATACTGTCATATACAGGGGAAAAATTCATTAAGAACAAAAATATGGAGTGAGCTGATGATTGAGGATATCGGAGACGGGTGAAGAGCACAGCCAGGGTATTGAAAATAGGTAGGGGGTGCTCGACCAAATGTCATTCTAAACGTCATCCAATTGGCAGTGAGCTGAAAAAAAATTCAAAATGGCGGATTCAAAATGGCCGCCATACGAATTTCGGCGATATCTCGGAAAGTATAAAAGATGGAAAAACGGTTTCTTGACAAGAAGTGATCAGGACTCGAAGGTCTACTTGATGGGTAGAAAAAAAATCCAATATGGCGGAAATTATTTTTTCTTAGAAAATGTATGACGAATGTTGAAGAGACTGAAAGTTGGAAGGCAAATAGGGGGGAAGACAGCACGCGGGCCACATGTGGCCCGCGCTCCCACGCAGCCTACTAGTAGGTATATATATATAGATGTATACAGGTAATATTCATGCAGGTACCACCACAACCTACTTCCAAAGATGTTTTGTTGGAAACGTGAATTTTCAAGAATTTCCCAGTATCAAAATAAAAGTATCCGGGGTATGAGCTGTCTACATTTCACAGCAAATGATTGAGTAGCATCAATCCAAACATACATAATTCACTATCGGCTATCGCTATCCGCTTATTTTTCTTCTGATGTGTAATTACAAAAATCAAATGGAAAAAATAATAAAAAAATTATTCATAAGAATGTAGGTACAATTAAGGTCTAACACTAATATTTATGGTCCTTATAGGTACATTCTACCATATTATGGTGTATGAATATTTAAAAACATAATATTAAAAAAAATAAGACAAAACCGTTATAAATGTCAAAAAAGAAAAAAAGAAAAGGAATATAATATGTCAGTTTACGATTAATTATATTGTTAATAATGTTTGTTCATTCATGGTCATACTCGTACAGTGTTATTTATAATTATGTTTTGATTCCACGCTACGTAGCGTACCCTACCTAGATCTACCTACTTATACCTAGCAAATAGGAAGACCTATGAGTTATATATTCATTGTTTTTATCTAGTGTGACACGAAACGAATTCACTCATCTACCGTGAACATACCATAATGTTTATGTTACTGTCTTTCACCATTTATCATAATAAATAATTCACACAATATTGTACAGATTTTGTTTGCACTAAGAGGAAGACATTTAAACTTTTATTACCTATCTTTCAAGAAAGTAGCTGGAGCGTGGTTTTTTCTACTACGATTCTCTACGGAAGTCTCTTGAAAAACAACAAAAAAATTATATGAGTTTTTTTTTTCTCTTACGTATACATAACTCACGTAACTTACGTATAGTACGTCACACACTTGCGATTTGCTGACGATATAGTCGTCAAGGCAGAGACCCTGGAGGATCTCAACACAATGCTCAACGTCCTCAGCAGGGTTTCTCAACAGGTTGGACTCAAAATGAACATGAGCAAGACAAAGATTATGTCGAATACTCATGTTTCGCTCCAACCAGTAGTTGTTGAAAACTCTGCACTCGAAATTGTTGACGAGTAAATATACCTTGGACATACAATACAATTAGGTAGGTCCAATTTCGAGAAAGAGGTGAACCGCCGAATCCAACTCGGCTGGGCGGCGTTCGGGAAAATCCGCGATGTCTTCTCGTCCAACATCCCTCAGTGCCTGAAGACCAAAGTCTTCGAACAGTGCGTGTTGCCAGTGTTAACTTACGGATCAGAGACATGGTCGTTTACTATGGGCCTCATAAGAAGGCTCAGGGTCACTCAGCGAGCGATGGAGAGAGCTATGCTCGGAGTATCTTTGCGGGATCGAATCAGAAATGAGGAGATCCGCAAAAGAACCAAAGTAACCGACATAGCTCAACGTGTCGCAAAGCTGAAGTGGCAATGGGCGGGGCACATAGCTCGCAGGACCGATGGACGTTGGGGACCCAAGGTGCTGGAATGGCGGCCACGCACCGGGAAGCGCAGTGTCGGTCGACCCCCCACCAGGTGGACGGACGACATTAAGAGGGTCGCGGGGAGTCGCTGGCGCCAGGCGGCGCAAGATCGTGGTGTTTGGCGGTCATTTCAGGAGGCCTATGTCCAGCAGTGGACGTCCATCGGCTGAAACGACGACGACGACGATACATAACTCGAAGTCGTAATACGTAAGTTACAAATAAACACAATTTTCAGATTTACTATGGCAGTGACAGCAACCAGCTGTTCATACTGTTATCTGCTCAGTATATCATTCCAATAAAATTATTTATTTACCTACGTCACCGCATTACCATATTCTAGTGCTAGGATCATAAATTGGTAATCTTATGGAAAATTAACCAATTTATGTTATGAAAGAGATGCGAAATTGCGATTCCTGGCTTTTTCTCCAGAGTCCAGAGGCGAAGGCGTCCATCGGCTGCAATGTGAATAGCGATTTTCTAATCCCGGTATTTCGGGATTATCTACAGTTAATCTCGGGATTCCGGCATGGTCCCGGACTTTATTGGTAATGTAAAGTGGTAACAAAAAACAGTAATACATATCAAAGTCAATTGCTACAGAGATCAATGTTTATGGGTACCTAGACTTACCTACTAATTTATATATTTTTTTTTATCTCACCCTCTCGGAAAAGAGATATTTAGTGCCCAAAATGCGGCCAAAATGGGGGACAAGCTATTATATTCCCTAGGCCGCAAAAGCATTTTCATTTCTCCCTAGGGCGAGAAAGCCTTTTCCAGCCCTAGGGCAGTAAAGCATCATGACTATCTCGTTTTGCGTGTAATATAAAGCTGAAGACTTCCTATTTTTTAAATAGCACATGCGGCCTGCAGTAACGAAGTTCGACCACTATCGCGTTAACCGCGGGCGGTTTTGCCAGTATTCAGCAGACCGCCGTGAAGAGTGGTTGTATGGTCAATTGTCATGGTTCTCTTAAATCTTGATATTTCTTATATAAAAAAACCTTTCTTAAATCTACGGCTAGTGAGTGGATGGACCCAATATTTGCGAAATTTTCTCTGACGTCTTCTTTTTCTATTTCTTAGTATTAGAGCAACAATACATATTTCAAGAGATTCATATTTCGATTTCAAGAGAGCAGTCTCTTGAAATCCATCTTTACTTGTGAAAAATGGGAAACTCTTTCCAAAAAAACAAATTCAAATGCCACTACAAAGAATGAAATAATTTTTAATGTACAGCAATTCGAAGTCAGGCAATGTTTTGTTCAATCATTAATAGTCCTTCTTATTATAAAACTTGATGTGCAAAGAAACGACAAAATTATCGACAATACGAAGGACTATTATTGAATGAACGAAACATTGCCCGACTTCGAATTGGTGTACATTAAAAATTATTTCATTCTTTGTAGTGGCATTTGAAGTTGGTTTTTTGGAAAGAGTTTTCCATTTTATTTTATACTTTTTAGTGGAAAACAACTAATGCGCAAGGCATTGGAAAAATTGCCCACATCGCTTGAAGTATGCTTCTAAAATCTGAAGAGTTCCCTCAATTTCTCCAAGATCCCATCATCAGACTTGATGACCTGACTTGATGAATACAGTCATTGCTTGATGACTGCAAGGAAATGCAATAGTAACTATAAAAAATACCTCAATCGCTTCAAGTATACTAGCAAAATTTGAAGAGTTCCCTCGATTTTACCAAGATCCCATCATCAGATCCTGACCTAATGACCATAAGACTACCTCGAAAAAATTACTCTTTCAAACATTACCCAAATCACTTCAAGTGTGCTTATAAAATTTGAAGAGTTCCCTCGATTTCTCCAGGATCCCATCATCAGATCCTGACTTGATGAATATGGGACCATCTGTGAACTATACCCTATCAAACAAAAAAAGAATTAACGAAATTGGTCCACGCATCTTTGAGTAATCGGGGAACATACATAAAAAAAAAGATTCCGACGAATTGAGAACCTCCTCCTTTTTTTTGAAGTCGGTTAAAAATCGGAGGCGGTTTTTAATCGTAGTGTGTGCTTCTTGAGCGGTTTTGCGGTATAGCGGTTAGCCGCTCGCTGGAAAAAACCGTAGTGCGGCCTTAGCCTTATAGTTTGTAAAGGTAGGTACTTGCTACATTAGTTTTTGATTTTACATTTTCTAAGAATATCAATAAAAATAATACCTCCTATTTAGTTTCATTAATTATTTAAAAGAACATCTAAATAAATCCATGATTTTTTATCAATATCGACCTCAAATGGAAATATGTAGTTAGACTCTGTAAGTGTGACGTCACAGATCTATAAGGTTTAGGGTTGTGGCCATGTCCATTGTCCAATGCCCATAGTGCCCACAAAGGTGGATCCGCGATTGATCACGAATCTATGAGTAATACACATAAACATCCTCAAATCAATAATTTGTTTTATGCGAGCACGAAGGCAAGTAGGTATAGAGCTGCTTCGAGGAACAGTATATTATATTATTGCAACGTAAACAAAATATGATTTACGGTGGTTATAAATAATAATGAACCTTCGGTCTCTTCCTTCATTCGACATTCAAACTCCAACCATCTTTCTGGGGATTTGTTCAGTAATGAATTTTCGTTTAGTAGGACCTAAACCATTTTTTTGCGCTCGTATTTTACCTGTTTTATTTATCGAGGTTTATCCAGTAACTTCAGCCACACAGCCACTTTATGGAAATTGGCCTTGAAGAATAGGTACTGTACAAACAAAGTGACTAAAAGGAAAAAATATAGGTAATAGACCTACTGTGTTCTCAAGACTGCCTCCCAGAATTCGTTGAGGCGTACGGCGGACTCCTATATGTCGAAGGGCATAATTATGGGATGATTGACTCGAAATTTCATCGAATGGAAACCTCGTCACGGCCGCGTAAACAAAGTTAAGGCCGCTCCCATATTTGCTGTCCATCTACTTATTTGTACCTACTTAAATTAATAGAGGAAATTTTGTTCGAAACATTGTTGGAATGGAATGGCTTGGGTTCAGAAACCTAGGCTGAAAACTCAGAGATGTAGCTATAAGTTCAGTAGGTATGAGCTATATCTCAAAACAAAAAGAGAAAAAAAAATTGGTTGTCTGTAAAGTCGGTTTACGGACGATAGATTTACGTGATAACGTCATAATCTCTATCGTTTGTTTTATGGGCCTCTCTATCGCTTGTTGCGCGCTCTCGCTTGCACGCACATGCTCAGGTGGAACGTTACTATTTTTCATGTGTTTTGCTGGTGTTCATCAATTTATGAGACGTTATCAGGTCAAAAACTTCTGTGAGCAATGATTTCTTTGTTCAGACCAATGATCGCTAGGTATTTTTTTTATTTAGCGATAATTTTCATACATTCTTGAATTTTGCTGCATTTCCATCTTTTTTAGCGTATCGCAAAATGCTATGTAGCTAGAGGTGCGGGGAAAAATTTGAATGCCACCCGCGAATCCACAGTTCCATTGTTTTTAATTTGACTGTCCCCAGGAGTCCAGCAATTAGCTTCGTCAATTCAAAACAAAGATGCCAGCAACGCTACGCAATAACGCCGGGGTGTGGCCTAGTTTAATCAAGTAAGTAATAGGGCCTCGATGAACTCTCGTATAAAATACTAGTAGATATAGTTGTAACTACTGATGGACAAGGCGATACGAACTGCGAAGGCAACAAAAATATTTATGTAATCACCAAATGAGACTTTAGCCATCTAATAGTTATGGGAATAGGTATCAGCCACAGAGACAGTTTCTAGGGTTCCATACCAAAATGCTAAAAATGGAAACCTTATGGTGCATATCAGTTCTATAGCATATTTTTTTTTTTAGTTTTTAAATTAATTAATAATTATTGGCTTGCGTGCCTGATGGAAAGCAATGATGAGGTCTAGGGTAGAGCGCGCTTGCCTAGAAAATGCCTACCTATTGGCTGTTCTCTTGAAGGCACCCAGATTAGGTATACTTGGCATGACAGTATGTTGCCATATCCCTACTTATTTACATTGTCATAGTTTGAGTACCTGTTATCAAGGTCAGGTCAACCTTGACTCAGTAAATAGGAAGATTTTCAATAAAATTATATTCCGAATAAGAAACATTGTTCTTTATTTTCCCACAGATAGGATAGGTACATATAAAGAATGTGAATTTGTTGGTTTGTTTGTTTATTCACGCTACAACTGGTCTACGACAGTTTTTGCATGGACATGGTTGAAGACCTGCAGCATAACGTAGGCTAAGAAGGTTTTATCCCGTTTAAAATGATTCCCAAGGGATAAGTGAAAATCTGAAATTCACGTGGGTGGAGCCGCGGTTCACAGGTAGTTAATCTTAGGGCCGATTTTTTAATCGCCGTTAACTAAGGAATAAATATGTCGTTTTGACAGATTTTGTATGGCATATTATGTTTCAATTCCTCAGGTACTCGTAGGGCGATTTAAAAATCGGCGCTTAGATATTTAAATTAAATGGGCAAGTACCTACGAGTCAAAGTAGAGCAATGGAAAACCTTTTTCTGCAATAAACCTTTTTTTGTAATTATCTAATACTTAGTGAAACTTTGGGCTATAGCAGTAAAATAGACGGACACCACAAGAGTTAATTCATGTTACCATTTTAGGTCGGAACCCACATCTATGGTCGGAACCCTAAAAAAGGGAGCTTTGACCAATCAACGCATTGAAGAATCGGAGATTACTTTAAAAAAAACGTGTTTTTATTCCACGTTGACTTTCTTTTTCATCATGTAGCAAGGTGATTAAAAATAATAAATAGGTGGACCTCGTAATTTAACACAATAGCTCGAAATAATAATGTATGTTCGTTGGTAGCAGCCGACAGTCGTCCAGAGTTGTGCAAAGGCCTCCAACAAAGATTTCCAATCGGCACGGTAATGCGCCGCTTGGATCCAGCAGCTTCGCCCCTCGCCCCCGACAGTCCACCTGCTCAAAGGTGTACCAATACGGCGCTTTCCCATGCGAAGTCGCCATTCCAGCTCTTTGATTCCACAATGTCAGCCAGTTCTTCCCCAACGTCAGCCGGTTCTACGAGATACAACGTGTACGAAATACGGATCTCCTCATTTCTGATTTAATCACATAGACATCTCCGAGCGTAGCTCTCTCTCTAATCTCTATCGCCCGCTGAGTGACTAAGCCTTCTTTAGAGGCCAATAAGAAATGGCCAATGACCATGTCTTGGATCCGCAAGTCACGAGCAACATATGCCTATACTCACAGCCTATACTGTTCAAAAACCTTAGTCTTCAGGCAGTATGAGGGATATTGAGTGAGAAGACATTACGACGCTTCCCAAACACTGCCCAATTGAGTAGGATTTGGCGGTTGACCTCTTTTTCGGCGAAGGTTCTAGACTAATAATAGATAGAGTTTATTTATAAGACCTAAATATATGAGATTGAGTGTCAGAAAGAATAACAATATCTATATATTTACTAGTAAGCACCTACCATACTACCTATATCTACTTTAGCTTGTGGTTTTTTATTCTATACAGGTAATAAAACATAATTATAATGCGGCTTGAAGTGTCCTCATCCGTTATCTATGATACCCGAGTACCTAGGTACTTGTCATTCTAATACTCGTTACCACAGGTATCATTCACACATGCACAGGCTGATCATACGTTACTTAGCCTACGCTTGTCTTAATTATAGGCTGGAAAATGCCCCACATCACCCCTCCGTCAGGATAAACGGATGTGTGATGTGGGGCTTGCACCAACTACTTAAACATGTCTTTTGTACGGACCAAATCCGTAATTACCGGATTCACTTGCGTAAGTATTCACGGCGCTCCCGCCAGGTTTCAATCCGCCACCACTGCTGTCGGCACCCTGGCTACTGCCGACAACTATCAGCATTTCAATAGCATCCGGACGCCCGCGCCGGACACCAAAGGAAGCTTGTGCTTGCATGCTGTGCATGTGCATTCATATGCTTTATGCATATGAATTTTCGGAAACTCGATAATAAATCTTATTATGATCGCAATGTAAAATAACCGCTTTTTCTTAGACTGATCTAACGGTAAGGCACAAATGGGAAATTTTAGTAGATAGGTATATCGATAACCAACTTCTTAAACTTCAGTCTGCGATCTTGCGATTCCTTCAATCCGAATTGGTGCACATAAATTCGTTGCACTCGGGACAAGCATAATATGATAGCCATAATACATATATTGATTATTGTTATATTGTTGCACACACAGATTACCAGATTCAGCGCACGGAACTTCGGAGTGAGGCACGCAATAGTAATACAAACCAGAAAGTCGTATTCCTTTTGAGTTAGTACGCAGCGAACCGCTGACCGAGTCACTGCTGCGTAACTTGCGTAATGCTCAAAACTGCCAATTAATTAAAATGCCATCTTGTGCTATTAAACAGTGTAAAAGTTGTTCGCAAAAGTCAAAACGAAAAGAAGGAATATCTTTTCACAAGTAAGTTTAAGTGCTATGAAAATAAATTTATTTTATTTTTAAATATTGTGTTAGCTTCACGTTCGAAACGCCAAACCTCAGTGAGAGTCCATCAGTGTGACCAGTCTACATTGAAATTATTTTCCCTAGATGTAAGGTTAAAATTGTATGTTAGTAACAGGGCATTTGAGATTAAAAAAAAAACCTTTATGACTGGCCTCTTGTTGAAACAACGTTTCTTTTCGGACGATATCTCATATGGGGCTATGCGGAAAAAGTGTAATAAAATTATAAGACCCAAGATTAATCGGTCAAACATCTCGCTGCCTGCTATGAAATAAAATGAGAAACGGCGTCGCCTGTTGCTCTGCATATTGAATACGGTAATTTTCTTTGATGGTGAGTGACGGTCTTTCACTTCATTTGATATAGTATTAAAATTTAAAAATTGGCCGCCATTTTGAACTTTTTTGTTATTGGATAATTGGACGGAATTCTTTCAAAATCGAAATCTGACCATGGCGGCAAGCATTGAGTAAGAATCTGGTGTCAAAATTGAAAAAAGTGGCCGCCATTTTGAACTTTTTTGTTATTGAACGGAATTCTTTCAAAATCGAAATCTGACCATGGCGGCAAGCATTGAGTAAGAATCTGGTGTCAAAATTGAAAAAAGTGGCCGCCATTTTGAACTTTTTTGTTATTGAACGGAATTCTTTCAAAATCGAAATCTGACCATGGCGGCAAGCATTGAGTAAGAATCTGGTGTCAAAATTGAAAAAAGTGGCCACCATTTTGAACTTTTTTGTTATCGAACGGAATTCTTTCAAAATCGAAATCTGACCATGGCAGCAAGCATTGAGTAAGAATCTGGTGTCAAAATTGAAAAAATTGGCCGCTGCCAAGGTCAGATTTCGATTTTGAAACAATTCGGTCCTATAACAAAAAAGTTCAAAATGGCGGCCACTTTTTTCAATTTTGACACCAGATTCTTACTCAATGCTTGCCGCCATGGTCAGATTTCGATTTTGAAACAATTCGGTCCAATAACAAAAAAGTTCAAAATGGCAGCCACTTTTTTAAAATTTTGACCACGGTTCTTTCTCCATACACAGACCGTCACTTACCAGTTAGAGTACAATCAAAAGAAATGACTGTCTTCAATATGTATGATGTAGATAATATTATAAATTCAAATGGAACCGAAGACCGTCACTCACCATCAAAAACAAATACCGTCTTCAATCTGCAGAACAACAGGCGACGCCGTTTCCCCGTTTTATATCATCGCGGGCAGCGAGACGGCGTCGGAGGTTAAAAATATACTTAGGTACTAATCACTCTTTACTAAGGAAATTGTACCTATAATACTATATCGTAGTGGGAGTTTTTTCCTTAAGCCACTTAAGCTAGCAACATTATCAGGCTTGCGTTAGACAGTGATCGGACCGATAGCCGTGTGTGTGCACGCACACATACAAAAATACCGTGCGTCACTTGCTGCTTCCGAAGTGTGTATCTGGTAATCTGTGGTTGCACAGTGCACTATCAGTGTTATTACATGAGTGCGGATCAGATAATACCTTCTTCACGCATTATGATTATTACCTTTGATAAAACAAGGTACACCTATACCTGGATACAGGCACGTATTAACATAATACTGCCTTATACAGGCAGCATGCTGCATGCATAACGTGGCCATCTTGTGTTCGTGGCAAAGCGGGACGTTTTCAGAATTTTTACCCACTTAAATAAAAAGAATTTAAAACATAAAATTAAGGCGAAATTATTTCTTATCACATAGGTATAACACATAAAATTAAATTCTCGTGCCACACGAGTTTGTTACCAAACTCCTCTGAAATGGCTTGACCGATGTCTAAAAAATCTTCTGCGTATATTCGGTGTGTCTGAGAATAGGTCGTGATTCTTTTATATCCCTGATGGCAAAACAAGGTTTGCCCGGTCAGTGGTATATGAAAAAGATGGGACTGATTTAAATATTTATTCAAATATGTAAGCATGATATTATCTTTTCCTTAAATAAAAACCAGTTGGTTAATAAAGGTTCAAGTTTGGTTAAGCGGGACTTTTTTGCTCTCGCTGGGGACAACGGGACAGATAATCACGCCCAAAGTGATACGTAGGTATATGTGGTCACGGTTCATAGTATCTTAAAAACTATAATTACTATTCCTATCCCTGTTTGTGTTGTGTGATCTGAGGTTCTTTAGTACACTCTACACTGTCGAGTGCATATAGCATCTTTTCAAGGAAAAAGAAAAAAGAGATAGACGATAGGTAAGCACAGCTTTTGCCTGCCGTTTCAGTCGCCTGGCTCTACCGATATACACTACTTCCGGTGCCAAACGAATCGAGTAATCAATGCACTCAGCTTCGTAGAATTGTCGATTTAGAAGGAAAATGTTTTTCCGGACGCGTAGCATGGCTTTTTCCTGCAATCGATTTTATTCTCACTTAGGAACATGAATTGAATTGAAGGTGTTATTTGTACCTACTGACTCTTACCCTGAGTTATTCGAAATTAAATCAAAAAGTGCTGAGTACATACATATTACTTAAACTATTTCGCAAAACTCGCAAAATTTGTTTTGAGCGACCCTGTGTATTTAGATATTTATCTTATAACTACGAGTTACATTTTAGTACAGTTCTCTCAATATTAATTAGAAATCAATTAATTAATGAGGATTTTTAATTGAGATAGACATTAATAAAGCATACCTACTAGTATAATAAAGCATAGATACCTACTATACCTAGCATATTAACCTACCTATAGGTAAGTACATATTTTAGAAAGAGTAAGAAACTTATTACCTACGTATTTGACGTCCTACTTATTTGAAATTAAACTTTTTCAAATCAGTATTATATATAAATTTTATATCATGTCTCCCTGTGAAATACGGGGGATTAGGCACACGGTCTATCTCAACTGTTGCGCTCCCGGCTTTCTTATCCTCTGCTTCTGGCTCTACCGCCCTCGTTGGTCAGATCCTTAATCTGTTAAATCTGATCAATGTAAAGGTGGAGAGCCTGTCAGAGGCGAGATTGACCTGGAGTGCATCTTGTCCTGGCGAGGGTTTTCCAACGGCTGTGGAATGTCAGGTCCTCTGGGACAAACCACGTATTATCGCGACTCACGCGGATCTCGTAGCGCAGTGTACCTCAATTATGGATAAAGCTCGAATTTTAGCTGTTTCCGAAAAAGAATCTGGTCACTGGCTACATGCCCTGCCATCCCACAGCCTGGGGACAATACTCGACAGAACAGCACTTCGTGTTGCCGTGTGTCTACGCTTGGGTATCAAAATTTGTGAACCTCATATCTGTCCCTGTGGCAGTCGCGTGTATCAACTTGGTTACCATGGCCTCAGCTGCACCAGAAGTGCAGGCCGCCTTTATCGCCACGGTACTATCAATGATTTGGTACGCCGCGCTCTGGCCACTGCTTCTATCCCTGCGCAATTAGAGCCATCCGGTCTATTCAGGGATGATGGCAAAAGGCCAGACGGGATGACCATAATACCGTGGTTGATGGGGCGTGCCTTGGTGTGGGATGCGACCTGCGTCGATACGTTGGCTGCATCTCATTTACCGGGTACGTACCAAAAGGCGGATGCAGCTGCCGAGTCTGCTCAAATGCTTAAGCGCCGCAAATACTCGATAATCAGCAAAGACTATGTTTTTGCGGCGCTTGCATTTGAGACTTTAGGTCCATGGTCATCGGACACAAAAAATTTTGTGAATATCTTATCCAAAAAGTTGGTTCACGCGTCAGGTGACCAAAGAGCTGGCGCTTACTTAGCCCAACGGCTAAGCCTAGCTAGGCAATAGCGCCAGTGTTTTGGGCACCATGCCATTAAGCGAGCATTTGGACGGTGTGTACATTTTGTAAATATTTTTAGTCTTAATTTATTTATTTTTTAACATTTTAGTTTATTTGGTATAAAAACTTGTAAGTTAAATTTAAATAAATTATGTGAACATATTGTGAACATGGTTAAATATTACAATCAAACATATTTCATGGTTAAAATCAGTATTATAAAGTCAATTATCAAATGATTATTAATTTAATTTAATTAATATTAGCGTGGATTTGTAGATATAGGTTGTCGCTCGCGCTCAATATTAGTTTACTTTTACCTAAGTCCATACTGTTATTAATTATTTAGGTATAAAGGATCCTAAAACCTTTACCACTTTTATATTTTACAACTTTTACTAATATTAATTAAATTAAATTAATAATTGCATTGATAAACTAGGTAGGTAGGTATAAGAAATAATACTTAGGTAGGTACTATAGCGTGTTGCTAAAATCCGAATCACATGATACAAAACCTGTTGCTTCCCACAACAACTTTGTGATTAGGTATCGTGCTACTGCTTTGCTTTACAACAATCTTCAAAAAAAAATAAAAGAAAATTCACTTACCTACTTGTTTATTCGCGGTAGGTAGGTACCTAATTCCGAAACGCTTCTTTTATTTAAACACAAGATAAAAAAAACTCAACTCACCTGTCTTTTTATTGTTCTCTAGATTCTACATCCTAACGAGGACGTAAGATAAATAACATTATCACGAATTACACTGAAAACACTCGAAAACTGTTTTATAATTTCACTAAAGTTTTTAATTAAATGTACAACTGTGTAACTGCATTCGATTATCTATTAATTTAATTAATAAGTATTATTATGATATTTTTGTATTTCCAAATAATTGTTTATTAATAATTGATTATTTATTATTGTTATATTATAGAACACGTAAAAAGATCACGATACGTGCATTCGGGTAAAGGATTCGCGGACGCGTGTCGCCGCGTACAGCGCTAGTGGATCAAAATCGCGAAGCCTTCTGTGCGGGCGTTTATAAACGTCAGGCGCCCTTAGCTCATCATACGCACAATTATTTTTAATTAGTACCAATTATTCGTTCTAGTTAGGACGAGATTTCTTCCAGTTTCAGCGCCGCCGGACGTCGGCGACGGGCGGTCAAACTTTCATGAACTAAACTCTCACGCTCTGAAACTCGAGTCTCAATTCAAAATATCTTTATTTCAATTAGGTTTAACGTACAGGCTCTTGTAAAACGTCAATATACTTATTTGTCGCATTAGTATGTCACTACATTAGTATCGCACTACAAGTCGACCCCTTCCCGGACAATCCAAGTACAACGAATACGTCGTTTACAGGCTTGCTGTTTCGTCTAACTGAATCCTGGAAAAAGACTCATTCGGAAAAAACAGAGATATCGCCTGTGTCGTCAATCGCGCGTTCAGGAAAAAAAAATTGCGCGGCTATTTCATGAAGCTTGTTCCAGGAAATACGTAATTTTGAAAAAGCCTTACAAGTATGTGTAAATAATGTTTGTTATTTCGAATCTTTATTAGTTGTACGAGGTTTCTATAGAGTTGTTTTTATTACTTTTACAATATATGAGCTGAGCGAAACGACCAAAATTTATGTAAAATTTCAGCAAGAATGCAGATTTTTGGAGGCTCATACTTAATTTGTTGCTAATAAATTTTAATTTTTGTTTCTATACAAACCTAGATAGGTATAGTGTGCCAGGTACCTAAGGTAAATGTACACTATGCCGGTATAGTACATTATGCCGTGACATTTTGGTTTTAGTCAAAAAATAAGAAAACTATCAGTAAAATCGTAATTTTATAGAATGCTACATAAACTATAGTTTATGTACGACCAAAAAAACCTAATTTTCTAAGATAAACAATAGTTCTAAAACCCATACCGAGCTTCTGAACGCGTCAGTCGCTATTGTACTACGGTGCCTATACATGCTGTTGTTGGTGAGCGTAAGGCAACAGTGGAATTTTCATAAGGACGTGATGTGATACTGGTAAGTTAGAGTTATGGAAATTTATGAAATTATCGATTGGCAGTTATCAATAGTATATTTTATATTAAATTCAAGGTGTTATAAAGTATATTTTTAAAGAATTTGTCACTTTTCTCACTACCGTAATTATGTTCACAATTCTGAGTCGGTGAACCTAATTGCGTGCGTATCACGCAATAAAGAAAAATCCCTTCGAAATGTTTCCTTCTTTTTTTTTCACTCTTCGGTTAAAGTCAAATATATATTTAATGTGAATAAGTTTAGTAATAACTGCCCATTACTGTGACCTAATTGCGGTATATGAGTTTATGTATGTTTACATCTGTAATCGACTCTGAAATGATTATACTTTACGCCATACTTTCGAATTAATAGACTAAGTACGTCAACATAATTCCATGAATATTATTTTAGTGAATCATATATTATACATGATATATATTTATATTATATAAAAACTATATTAGCTTGCAGTTTACTTAATTTTTTTACTAAAAATATTCAATAAAAACCATTTTTTTGAGTACCGTAATAAGGTATACGTATTTTCTACTCATGTCCCTTATTCTGGTATACCCGAAATATAGCATTCGGAAAGAAAATGAAACGTTTTTATACTTATCTTTGACTAAGAATTAATAAAACTAAGTTAGAGAGGCAGCCATGCAATATCTTCTTAGGGTTCCGTACCCAAAGGGTAAAAACGGGACCCTATACGACCTCGCTGTCCGTCCGTCCGTCTGTCCGTCCATCCGTCCGTCTGTCCTTCCGTCCGTCCATCCGTCTGACCATCCGTCCGTCTGTCTGTCTGTCACCAGGCTGTACCATGATTGTTAGACACTTGAATTTTTCATAGATGATGTATTTCTGTTGCCGCTATTAAAACAAATGCAAAAAAATATATAAAATAAATATTTTCTCTTATCTAACTGAAATTGAAAATAAATGAAATAGCTAAATGAAAGTAAGATAAAATATTTAACGGGGGCTCCCATCCAACAAACGTGATTTTTTTATTTTTTTTTTGGTCGATATTTATAAAGGCAACAGGTAGACGCTTAAAATATTCACAGAATATTTAATTATATATGTATGCACTTTAAAAATAAATAGTTAAATTAAAATATAAAAATAACCACACTTACCATCAGGTGAGATTGCAGTCAAGTCACTTGTAATGCTTTAAAAAAATAAAATAAAAATATCACGGAATTATGGACAGAGACTACTGGAATTATGTCATGAGGCAAATTTTAGCACGGAATTAGAGACAAACACGAGGTTCCGCAAAATAACGATTATTTATATAATTTAAAGGTTACGGCGCAAAATAATATACCACATTAATCTGATAATACTCGTCTACAAAATAAAACACATTTCAGCTCTAGCACATTTGTACTTTTTCTTAAAATCATCCTCAAAGTTGAAAATGCCTTAACATACCGTAATATGGTACATTTACCTTACTTGTTAAAAAGATTTCAAGAAAAGTTTGTTAAAACGTCATCGCGTAAGTTTACGAGGGTTCGAACGCGCCCTGCACTGAGAAGAAGCTCACAACAAACTCAGTCGGGGTTTCTTTTCTGTTTTCACCACTTCACAATGGCTCTTAAAAACTAATTGAGCTAAGTAATTACAGCAGTTCATCCACTTCCAAGGATTTGATTCACGTAAATAATCGTTAATTGATTTAGGTACCACTTAAAATACATAGGTACCTATTCGGAAAAGTTTTTCTTACATATTTTTAACCTAAAGCTTGTGTGACACAGCACAGGCATGTGCAGACTCTGCAATGAGGAGAAGGACTCCTTTGCACATACTGTGCAGTGTGCAATTGCCCAGCCCAAGTACATACGCGTAGCCGACTCATGGGACGGTACATTCTCCGCCCAGAAAAGGTCAAATATACCCCTGCAAAGAACGTGCTGCTTCTTCCTGGCGGCAACTGGACAGAGAAATATAGGTACCTAGGTAGCGGCAAGGACAATAGATCGGAGACGGTCAAAGTGCTATTGGGAGCGGAGATGTCCTGCATAGCCGCGTCATCAAGAAGGTAACGTAAGTTTTAGAGAGTAGGTACATAATATCTTTGTCCCGTTTGCCGTGGAGACCCTGGGGCCATACAGTCATGATGCCAAAATATTCCTTCGCTGCATTTCCAAGCGTTACCGGAATTTATGAAACTTTGACTGTAAGATTAACTAAATAAGTATAGTAGTATAGGTCACTATAAAGACTGTGCTATGGTTGTAGATTCTATTGAAAGATGGAATATAGCAGTTTCTGGTCAAACTTCCACCGGGCGGAACCAGCTTTGATCAAGTTCTTGATCAAGTTACAAGTCCCCCCCCTGGATCCGCCCTTGTCATCATTGCTTCCCATATTATTTGTGTTAAGTAGGTACTACTACTTTATATATTTTGTGTGTTGGTACTATTTTATACACTTTTACTACATGTTACTGCGGCAGTAATCACATACCCTAACTCTATAGTCGCTGGTCGTTCTTACCTGTATAGGACATGTAGGTTCAGACAAACTTTCAGCTTTTATAAAACACCGAAGCCCTGGCCGACAGGGCTATTTGCCAATGCACAAGATGTACTAGCACAAGAGAACGTATAAGCTAATTAAGTTTTTCCGTCATCGTAAGTATTTAAGATTCATAGTCCATTAGAGTGGCATTAGGTTAGACAAACTTTGTTGTTCCAATAACCAATTGAATCAGCAGTGTCCAATTCTCGGGAGGCAAATCATGAAACTTTCATGAAATCACATCCACATTTGACTGTAGTGAGTCATGACACATGAATCATTACCTACCTCTTATCAAGAGCAAAGAAGTTATATATGAATTTAATTCAGTCGGGAATCGTCCCCGGAAAATTCCACCCTAGCCCACCGAGAGCGATGTCAAAATTCAGACACATGACTACTTAGGTACTTGCAGTTGAATGAAATTGCATGTTGACTTTTGACCAACCGGACCGTTCGTTCGTCGTTTCCGCCGACGGACTTCCACTGCTGGACAAAGGCCTCCTGCAATGCTTTCCAGCCCGCACGGTCCTGCGCCATTTGTATCCAGTGCCTTCCCGCGACTCTTTTAATGTCGTCTGTCCATCTGTCTGCCAACACTGCGCTTTCCCGTGCGGGGTCGCCATTCCAGCACTGGGTCCCCAACGTCCGTCGGTTCCACGAGCTATGTGCCCCGCCCATTGCCACTTCAGCTTCGCGATACGTTGAGCTATGTCTGTGACTCTGGTTCGTCTACGGATCTCCTCATTTCTGATTTGATCACGTAGAGAAACTCCGAGCATAGCTCTCTCCATCACTCGCTGAGTGACTCTGGTCTCTGAGCCTTCTTATGAGGCCCATAGTAAAACCGGGCCGGACGAAAGAAAAAAAATTAATAGTCTGCAAACAGGAATGCATTACTGCTTCACGATAGAATAACTGTCACCAAGGTCACAGTGGTAGCTACTCAAACGATCTCCGCTAGAAGAGACCTAACTTCTACCATCCGTCAACTGACACGTGATACCTATACCCTATATAAGTACCTACTTAGGCAAGCCGCAAGAACATACTAAATTAAATTACTTATTTGACAGTACGAGTGGTTTCCCAAGTGTGAAATGTTGATTTCATATTTATAACATAGATATGTTAATGTTAGTTAATATTTTTTATTAGGTACCTAATTTGTATATCCATGTAGGGTAGTGACACCAAAAAGCTTTGTATGGCAAACAAATCTTCCATGTAAGTAACCGTCGGAGGTCGGCTAACGCTGGCGCGAGGCGGTTGTCGCCGGTTACTTCTCAGAAAATTGATGCCCAAGCTTAAAGTGCCAATTTAACGAGACCCCTATTCAGGACATAAGTTTGTAATAATTAATAGGTACGATGTTATGGTGAAATATTGCGTTGCGGTTTGAACTTTAAAACATTTTCTCAATATCGCAATATTCACTTGTTAATTCGGTTACAACACTTAAACTTTCCTGGGCGCGGTCGCCATTCCAGCACCTTGGGTCCCCAACGTAGAGATACTCTGAGCTTAGGTCTCTCCATCGTCCACTGAATGGAAATCGTCCAGATGAGATGGACTGATAACATTAAGCGAGTCGCGGGAAGTAGCTTGATACGAATGGCGCAGGACCGTATGGGCTCGATTATTGCAGAAGGTCTTTGTTCAGCAGTGTACGTCTGTCGGCTGAAACGACGAACGAACGGTCCGGTGTGTCAAAAGTCAACTGCAATTTGATTACTTAGTCATGCGTCTGAATGTTGACATCGCTCTCGGTGGGCTAGGGTAGGAAGGTTATGTAAGTGGAATTTTCCGGGGACGATACCCGACTGAATTAAATTCATACCAGCATTGGACTTTCGTCGGCTGAAACCTGAGGCAGTTTTGTTTATTGTCTAAACGAACCTGCCTACAAAAGTATAACAAAACGCGGCAGTTTGCCTTCTCAAGGCTTCTAGTATATAAGATTTATCCCCCTTCTGAACTAAGAATACGCTACTGCCGCCAAATGTTAACCATCAAAAACGAATAGCGTCTAGTCCTTATTCTGATGATCCTTTAAGATGGTCATAAATGATGTTTGAACTTCGAATACTGTATACATAAACATATGGTTTCAGCTTCAAATGCAAAGGCCTATTAACAAAAAAGAAACTGTCCTAAATGAGATTACAAAGGTAGGTAGATACAATGTCAGGAAATGCAGTCAGGAAAGGAAAGGGTATCGTGTATCGCATTTGGAGTACTGATTATTAACTTGATTTCTTGTTGCGTATTTATTTAGGCTCCGGGAATCCCGTCGTATTAATTACTTCACTGCGATCTCTCCTGACGGTAAGTGATGATGCTGCCGTCTGCCGAAGATGTCATCGTACTAACTTGGAAGAAGTAAATAAACTCGCCCCGAAAGGTTTCTACACAGCATCGCGCCAGAAGGCTAAATCGGTCGGTGGCGGGTCTATACTGGTAGTAATTAGCCAAGGCCGAAGCCTCCGAAGCTTGTAATTTACACATGTAGTTTTGATGAACGCACGTTTGTAAAAATGCAGAAACTTACAAGAGAATCGCTTGTAATAAAAGGCTTGCAATGTTTGATGAACAGGGCCCAGACCTGAGCCAAATTAGAAATTGTTGAATATCAATGGTTTGTTGCCCATGTTGGGAATCAATCCCGCGACTTCCCACTCGAATTTGAGCACGCACTGCGGCATGGAGGTTTGCAATTCCTGCTTGATATAGAAATTGTTCAAGTGCGAGTCGGGCTCGCGCACTGAGGGCTCCGTACCATCGACACCAATTCTCTAAATTATGATATACGTTAATTAATTAACAAAAAACCGACTTCAACTCTCATCAAACTACTGTAGAATACATCCTTTCCAATTAAAATGTTAAGTCTGATATTGTCTTTTCATGGATACCATTATCAGAACTGGACTAAATTGAAATGACACTACACGGGAAACGTTAGCTTTCTAATAAATAATACTGATCGCAAGCGATTAACTCTTATGAGGAGTTCCGTTCCGTATCTCCGAAGGTATTAGTGAGATCTTTACCAAATTGAAATGGGACCACCTCTGAAGTATGCCCTACCAAACAGAAAAAGAATCATCAAAATCGGATTAGAATTGACGGAGAAATCGCGTAACAAACATACAAAAAATAAAAAACATACAATCGAATTGAGAACCTCCTCCTTTTTTTGAAGTCGGTTAAAAATAAACTAAACTAAGTATTAAACTTTTGACGACCTCCCTGGCGCAGTGGCGGCGCGCTCGAATTCGAGTGGGAGGTCGCGGGTTCGATTCCCACCACGGGCCACTTTGGAACTTTATTTCTAAATTGGCTCAGGTCTGGTCTGGTGGGAGGCTTTGGCCGTGGCTAGTTACCACCCTACCAGCAAAGACGCACCGCCAAGTGATCTAGCGTTCCTGTGAGATGCTTGTAGAAACCGTTAGGGTTTTACTCAGAGCAAGGAATGACTTTATATTGGCTGTTTTACTTACCTTTCCAAGTTATAGTATGATAACATCATCACTTACCGTCAGTTGAGATCGCAGTCAAGTACTAACTTGTATAGTAAACTAATAAACTAAACGTCAATTTCCAAAACGAGCAAAATATCATGTACCTATGGGAGGACCCCCTTTATTTTAAATGAACTATGTATTTTTAAAGTAAATATACTTAGAACTAAATATTCTTTGAATATTTGAAGCATCTGCCTGTTACCGTTATCAACATCAAGCAAAAACAAGCAAAAAAATTGCGTATGTGGTATGGGATGGATATTTATTTTATTCTATTTTTTAGTATTTGTTGTTATAGCAGCAACAGAAATACATCATTTGTGAAATTTTCCAAGTCTGTAGCCATCATGGTTCAAGAGATAGAGTCTGGTGACAGACTGACGGCGAAGTCTCAGTAATAGGGTCCCGTTTTTACCCTTTGGGTACTGAACCCTAAAAATGATTCCACTTTGATTTCCAATGGAATTTTAAAATGCATGTAGTCGAAATAAAACTCGTGAAATCCACAAAAATACTTTATTGTACTGTTGTGGAGGTTTTTTAACACTTAACCTAAGCCTGTAAAGTCCATCTACTTGAGTGGGATGAACCGAGAGCTGTGGGTGGCTCCGATACCAGGCCTACCGTGCTTCACAGGCTTGTACGTGACTGAGAACTCGCCCAAGTAGTGGCCGATCATCTCTGGCTTGATTTCAACCTGGAAATTAAGAATGAATTTTATTTAATACTTGAAAGGTATTGTTGTTGCTAGGGTGGTAACTAACCATGGTCAAAGCCATTGGGTAGAGATTTCTTTTTTATTAATTACAAGTTAGTACTGCAATTTCACATGATGGCAAGTAAAGATGCAATTGAAGAGATCGCCATAATTACTTAGAAGGGTCAAGACCTATGGTTGATACATAGAATGATACCAGCATCAATCAGTATGTGCCAACTACCAACTACCCATGAAAGGTTGTTTAAATGTGTTGTTTCAGAAATTGATTAAGCCACAATGCCCTTTCACTCATCAGCAATGTGCACCACAAAGGTCTGGAATACCCTCCCTGGCCTCTGTCTGCCACTACTTTGGCGCTTTCAAATAAAAAATGAGCAGGCATCTCTTATGCAAGCTTTCTCTGCATTAGACTGTATCATCACATTCCATCAGGTGTGATTGCAGTCGATCTTAAGCACAATCTAGCCACAATGCAATAGCTTGTGTTATGAGTAAGAGATAAGTATTTAATATACATAAATACAGTACATTGAAAAACACCCAGACCACTTGGAAACATTCATCACACAAACATTTACCAGTTGTGGGAATCAAATCCATGACCTCTGATTATGGTAGGATTGCTCCACTACACAATTTGGTTGAACAAGTAAACAAAATAAAGTTAAACAAGTTCAATAATTAAAGTATTGCTAACAAAAAAAAATAAAAAAAATTTATTTAACCAAAACAGCAGATACAATAATTTGTTATGTCCAATTGCACCCACACTAGATATTCCGTCTCGCGGGTGCCAATAAACAGGTTTACAAGGAAATACGTACATACAATTGCCACTTGGTCAACAAATAAGCTACAGCTACAATAATAATTATCATACTTATCCAGATTATGGCGACACACACAGTGCGTTTCCACAGTTACACACAGGCTGGTCAAGCAAAGTGTGACAAAAGTTTTTCAGTTGAGTCATAGTTTAAGGAGGCAAGCCAAGATGTAATTTTTGTTTTTGCTTGTTTGATAAAAATATTAGTTACCTGGTTGAATGTCTTGCCATTGTAAATGCCAACAATAGAGCCAACCATCTCGGGCACAATGATCATGTTGCGCAGGTGAGTTTTCACAATCTCGGGCTTCTCGTTTGGAGGGGCCTCCTTCTTGGCGCGACGCAGTTTCTTCACCAGCGCCATGGGCTTGCGCTTCAGGCCACGCGCGAACCGCCGCCGGGCGCGTGCGTGCATCAGCTCCATCAACTGTTCACTGGAACATCAGAACATGTAGTATATGAGTGAAATTAATAATCAGCTCCATCAACTGTTCACTGAAACACAGAAAGACTGCAGTACATTACTGCTTTATTATGGAATAATAAATAATAATTTACAACTGCAATGTATAGTAAAGCATTCTATAGTAACGCAGTACCTAGTCTTTCTGTTTGGGCCTTTGAAATGAGCAGGCATGTCACTTTGCATCAGGTGTTGTTCTTGCTTATATTAACATATTCTCCTGAATTAAAAAAACTCCAAAAATTTGCCCCTACATAGCTGAACCTTTGCAAACAGGTTTTCCATGCTATAGTTGTCTATTGAGTTGTCGATTTATATCAAAACAAGTTTAAGTTGGCTTGTGGAAAGCCAGGCGAAGAACGAGTGAGCTAGTACACAGAAAGAATCTAGATAGTCCAAATCTTTTTGACCATCCTGTCCAGGATTTGTGAAGCTAGTGAACTATTCCAACTATTATAATATAAAAAGTAAAAAACAAAAAACAGACTGTTTAAACATAGTATCACTAAACATTGAACAAATTAGTTTACCGAAAACGTTTGGAGGTTATGTTTTGAATGTCAATTATCAACAAAAATCTACCATGTAATTCAGGTTAAATTCGTCTCTAACCAAGGCACTCACTTTGGCATATCAAGAAGCTGATCCAGGTCAACCCCTCGGAAGGTGAACTTCCTGAAGGTACGCTTCTTCTTCAGAGTTTCTTCGACCTGAAATACGTAAACATTTGCGTTCACAAAGAGAAAATATCACTGGGAAACAAATTTGATTCCGACACATTGCTGATCACAGGTGTTCACAGGAATACATTTAACGCGATTCGTGAAGAAAAACTGGATGAAACTTTAAAAATATTATTGACAAACCTCAGCCATGTTTCTATTCGTTTGACAGAACTATAGGAAAGAAAATTTATATGGTAGAAAACACAGACCATAAAAGTAGAAAACATTTTTTGACACTGTCAAGTGTCAACACTACGATAGTGACAGCTGTATTGTCTATGGTTTTCATGGCTTTGGATTCTAGCATTTTTAATATCATTGAGTGCCGATTAATACATACTATTAATAATTATTATAAATCAAATAAAGTTTATTGAATTTAGACCTTTATTTTCCTACTTTACTGTTTCTTAAAACAGTAGCTATATACAGGTAACCATGATGAACCAATCAATCACATTTCACAAGATACAGACATGAGACAGTAATGTCTCTTTGATGAGAAACTTAAGCTAAAATTTTAAATGGATGTCAAAGATGATAGAAAAAAAGCACCTGTTGCAATGCATTCTTTTGTAATTTTTACATTGACCTTTTTATTTTACATCAACATAGAGAATGTTAGGTATTGCAATAATCACTATAAAACTTAATCCATAATAATGTTATATTCCTTTGTTGATTTTAACAACTTGGACAATCTCTTTCCTATTAATTTTGGATATGTTTTAGTTTTGAGTAGAAACTCTTTCGATTGATGCGTAACTGCCCCATTGTCTAGCTGATATTTGCAAAGCACATGTAAAGGTTCTACCAACTGTTCTCGGTATATGGGGTCGCATTCCAGTTGTGATAGAGCTTCAGCTGCTGTTTCTAGTGTACTCAGGCAGCCTTCGGTTGGTTGAGTTCTTATGATGTAACTGCTTGTACTTGTTGTAATGAGTTTCACTTGTTTAATATTATGTAGAATAGGGCTTGATGCGTAGATAGCTTTAGCTTGCGGCCATGTTCCATCTATTAAGATGAGATTGTAGGATGTGAATTTATTTTTTAGATCTTTGATGTCTATGGCTGTCTTGCTAGGGTACAGTAGTATTGTGTTAGGATTGGTTAGTATATTTTCTAAGTTCTCATGTCTTGGTTGGGGAAACCGTTTTCCTTTGTATATAAGGCACTTGTTTTCGGCCAGACCGAGTTGCAGCATGGGCGCAGTGCGCAAACATCGCTTCTCTTCAGCTGGATGTTGTAACAGGATGATGTTGCTTCTGGGATTAAGCCTCTGGGGTGGAAGTGCTGAACACCAACATACAACTGATGGCCTTCTGTAAAAAAGGATTTACAGTTTTTACTACCTTTTGCCTGATATAATAACATTGTTGAGAAAAAAATATTTTAAGTGTGAACATAACATGGGTCCTTCTGGTACTGAACAGACAGACAGTATTAAAATATAATATAAGTAAAAAACTATGAATGTACATGTGGAATGAACTATGAATGGTTGATTATATAATTTTACCTAATTTTCTAATAGTCATTGTAGGAATAATTAATTTCTGTAAATATTTTCCTATTAATGGAATAGGAAAACATTCCTGATATTAAGCTACCTTAATATTGTGATAGTATTATTTTAATGTAATATGTTGAAACAGAAAATAAACATCTTCTTATCATTTTTCTCTACCTGCTTTATCAATTTAGCCTGCTTTAGTCTACGAACAAACTAATTAATTGTTCTGTCTTTCTGGATACATTTCCTCCACAGTGTTTAAGGAGAATATTAATATTATAAAATATTTATAACCTGCTAATTCTAGCTGGGGGTGGATCCATAGATACATCAACAGAATTTTATACTAGGAACCTCCAAATTTTTCCATTATTAGCGTCTAGACTAATGGACAATAGACATACTTTATTCAATGTTGAGATGTATTCAAAGGTAATACTGTGAGTTTTGATGGAAAGTTTACAACAGAAAATAATAGGAATTACACACCCACACTTATCGCAAAGTTCTCGCATCTCCGGCGGATCCGCAGGTATGTTAGAGAGATCTTCCCAAGCTTCAAGCTCCTCCATGGTAACTAACCTGCATTGGTCTATTTCATATGTAACTTGTACATTATTTGCATTCGTAAACTTATATTAGCAACTGCATATTAGCAGCGTGGGACATTATAATTCAGATAATTTTTTTGTACAGATTTTAGACATCTTGAGTTCCCTTTAATGTTAAATGTAGTCTGCCTCTGCCATCTGTGTAAGGTGTATTTAATTATTTCTGCCTAGCAATATTTTTTATTTGATCGTTATTCAGTACATACATATTACAGTATTTTAAAATAAAAAATAAAAGTCCACTCGATTTCGAAAATCGTCGTGATATATTTATCATAAAAATATTGGAATGGAATGGTGACAGTTGACACTGACACTTGTGACTTGTGACACTTGCTCAGACTTGGATCATTCATCTGAGGACACTTGACAGGATTCCCAGACCATGACAAAACTAGAGACCATAGAGACGAATCGTCATTTGTAAACCTCAGACTTATCATCATTAGTGTTATTGATCTGTGGTTGTAAGTACAAGTTTTCTAATCAGTTTGCCTGAATAAGCACAGATAAAAATTATAATTTTCTTCATTCTAAAACCATAAACTTACCTACTGACCACACAAAATTAAATTGGGGCGCCAGCATGGCGCCCTTACCTTCCGGCTGACGCAGATACTTACTGGACATGGTTGCTTCGGTAAGTATCTGCATCGCATAGGTCGGGAGCAATCGCCTGGTTGCCGCCACTGTGGAAACCGCCTCGAGGACACGGCGCAGCACACACTGGAGGAGTGTCCCGCGTGGGCGCAGCAGCGCAGTGTACTCGAGGCAGCTGTTGGTGGCCTCTCGCTCTCAAACATCGTTCAGGCGATGGTTCAGAGCGAGATAGCGTGGAATGCCGTTGCCAACTTTTGTGAGGAGGTGATGCTTGCAAAGGAGGCGGCGGAGCGCGAGAGGGAACATCAGGCGGCGCATCTCTCTCTCTCTCGCAGGAGACGCACCGGGCGCCGGAGGGCAGATGACCTCCGGCCTCCATGAGTTGCCGGCCTGCCTGGTGATGGACGTTAGGGGCCGTCCGTCACTCAAATATAGACAGGCCTGGAGGTGGCGAGCAAAAACAGGCGCGCCCTTCAGACGGTTCCAGCAGCGACCAGGCTGCCGACAATGATGGGACTTGCTGCTGAGGTGGCTGGTCGAGACCTGGCGGGAGCGCGGTGAATACGATAGTGAATCCCGTACTCCCGCCAGAAGGTTTGTCGCAGGAACAGACAGTTTTTAGTGGGTGCAAGCCCCACATAACCCCTTCGTTTCCCCTGTCGAAGGGGTATGCGTTAGGCATTTTGTCTATAAAAAAAAAAAAAAAACACAAAATTAAATAGGTAGATAAACTTAAACGTAGTCCTAACTAAGAAATTTACACTACCTCATTTATACTTGCTAAATTAATTTAAAAAAATATCAATTCAAATTATTTTCAAATATTTGCACCATTCGTTTTAAATCCTCTAAAAAAAAAAGAAAAATTCCGAGTTGGACGCCATTTTGCGCGGTACGCTGCAAATAAGTCCCCATTATTATGATTTCGGTCTCTTTCTTACATGAGCGGCTTCCATATATCGATATGAATAAGCTATAGAATTCACCAGCTTTCTCCGTTTTTTAGGTACAAATTTTTATGCGAAAGATCTCTATACTGTAATTTTTGTAAACATGGTGGCCAAGCAATGTGAAGTGCTTTGTTGAAATACATATCATCGTTATTTCGTTGGTTTCTGCGATAATAACAGTGGTTAGTGTGTATTTCTATTGTTTCAAAACAGAGCTTATAACCTGCTGATGTATTTTGATAATATTTCTAGTAGAAATGTGAATGTATGCGTTAATTGGCGCCAACGTCGTAAAAAACCGTTAAACCCAATAAATTCTATTCTATTGCATCAAACCAAAGTATGCTAATAAATGTATCGTTGAAAATGATTGCCTGTAAAGCAGTGCGTTCGAAGCAAAGTTTTTAATATGGTGAAGTAAAACTCGTCCAACGGGTGTCGTCAGATCTGTCATTCCTTCAATTTAGTTTTGGAGTTGGAGAAAAGGAAACGATATTCTCTGAAAATCAGCGCTAATTGTTACGCAAACGTGATGTTATATCGTTCATTTCAGATTACCACAATGTTTACACATCTCCTATAGTGAAATGAAGAGATTCGTTTCGTATTTTGGATTAACTTGACCAACCTTGAAGTGAGTACCTTAATTGTCTAGCGTCATTAGATATTTAATTCAGCTAGTTTAACAAGATCAAGTCCTGTTTTGCCGTTAGAAACACCAGATTTGGCATAAAATTTGAGAGAAAATTACCTTAGAATATGGTGATGTAAACAATTTGGAAGTCAATAGTAAAAATCTAAACACAGTGTCAATATTATGTTGAATGTCATCAGAATACATTAATATAGTTAATTTTAGTTTAATTAATGCTATAAATAAGGAAGATTTGTTCTAAAACAAGAAACCTCACCATAAATCAGAATTCAAACTCAAGTGTTTTGGTTATGAAACAACTGTTCCAGGTATGATGTAAGGGTATACATTTACCCTACAGTAAAGTGAACACTTATTTACATGTGTTCTTTGAAAGTACAGCCAATGGGTTACAACCTACTAATAGGTAAAGAACATCCCAATCTTATTGTTGGTAGTTCTTCTTCTTAACCTATTAGTACCAATCCTATAAGAGTTTATAAGTAAATTAACCAATCAAAAGACAAGTTCTCAGGTTATCACCTATATTCTTCTGGTTGCCGCCTCTAAGTTTATTTGCCTCCTGCCCAATATAATTTGCATTTAAAAGTTGAACTTCACACTTAGGGTCACAGGCTAGAGAGGTATGATATTCAATGTGATAAAAATATAATCCAAACATAATTTTGTTTTAGAAATGGGCACAGAGGTGCCAAAAACCCAAGATTCCAGTGGTGATTCAGACTCCAACAGCGATTCTGAGGTTAGTATGTTAATTATGTTTGTCATCAAAGATTTGTTTGGGTGACATTGCTATTCATTTAGCAATAAAAAAAACAACTATAGCTGTATGTTATAAAAACCAGAACATCTTAAAAATTTTTAAAGTTTTTAAATACAAAATATTACAGCTGTTTGTGAGATACATAAAATGAATTTAATTGTGAGCTCAATTAATGCTACTTGGAAACTAATAAGAGAGTAATGTGTATGCTTTGAGTATAATTGAAAACTTAATTTAAATGGCGAATGTACACCACACTGGCATTTTAGATGGCAACCTTCACCCAACTTTAAAAACTGAGTGCTCTCCAGCATGCAGGTTCACTCACAATGTAAGCCAAATAAGTTGCATGAGCCCAGGGGTAGTTTTTCCATAAATGATCAAAGCCAAGCAAGCCCAGTTTTTCTCACAAATATAAAAAAAAAATATTATTATTATTGGTGATCCCATAGGTATTTTGAAAAATCTGTATGATGTTTGTTAGTTGTTACAGAGTTTTCTGTACATAATACAATATTCTAGGTTGGTTTAGGTTTGAGTTGAGTAAAGCATTGACTGAGTAAGCCACCATTTCCCAAAAAATATTTCACCAGCTGTTGCATCGAGCTTCTCTAGGAACCTCATACAAACGTTAGATTTTTCTGGATTAACAGTAAATGTGTTAATCCAGAGTTTCTCTATGCTAAATTTCAGCCAAATCGGTTCAGTAATTGTGGTGTGAATGAGTAACAAACATTAACACATATGTATAAACTTTCACCTTTATAATACTAGTGTGATTAAACTTTAAAGAGCTTGTGAAAAAGTTAGAGAAATACGAACTCGTGCAGAATATTAAACAATTTTTTTTTTCTATTTTTATAGAATTCCAGCTCCAGTGAAACCTCTGCAAGTGACTGGGAATGTTCAGGCAGTAAACAAAGCAGCACTCGGAAACCACAATTCTCTGTCACCTCTTGCGATACTGGCCTAAAACTTAAAATAGCCGCGATTCCGCGGAAGGTGACGCCGAAGAAGTCTTCTAAACCATCTGTGAAGAAGAAAAGTGGTGAAGCTTCAAAGACAGCAAAAGATGTGACCAAGAAGTTGTCTGAAAGCAGTTCAAGTTCGGAGTCTTGCAGCAAATGCTCCTCAGATTCCTCGAGCGAAGACGACCTTCCCTTGAAGACTGTGAAGAAGAATTTACCCGCAAAATGTTCTCCGCAGAAAACTGCGGCCAAATCTGCAAGGAGTTCCATCAAGAGTGACAGTGATGAAGAACATTGTAATTCTAAAGACAATTCAAAGTGCAAGGAGAAGCCTTGCACTTCCAAGGCTAATGCTAATGTGAAGAAGACTAAAAGTGATGATTCAGGGCAAGACACCAGCGCAAAACGACCTGTGAGGCAGCGGACTAAGGTAAGTACTTATTTTTATATTCTGTGATAAGCCAACAATTTAAAGGGTAAAATAAAATTAATATATATAACATATTGGTATTATAGTTTTGCTTTTCTTCTTATTAATTTAATATTGTTACTTTTCACAAAAACAATTAAATTACATTTATTACCTTTAAGAATATATGGCTTATCACACAAATAAGAAAATAATTTTATATTGACAAGGTTTATCATTATTCAATGTTATTGCAGAAATTCTTAATTTTTTACATAATCTTCTCTAACATATAGATGGCGCTGCGAACAATTAATGCCATTTTTATCAACTAGATGGAGCTAACTGATTTGATAAGATCTTGCTGGCGATATTTTATCTCCAACAGAGTTTTGGGTTCTTTCAAATTATACGTCATATAGAAGTGACCCTAAGAGTGGCCAAATGCCTAACGTGTGTACCTAAAGCTTAAGTTCATCTAAGACCATTCTTCAAAAGTAATAAAATGGGACCATCCTGGTTGACAGTTCAGAAATTCAATTTATGTACACCAGAAGGGAACTTTAATACAAACGTGAATGAATTTTTAATATCCAGACACTTGGTGGGCAAATTAAAATATTATTTAATTAATAATTACATTACAAAATTAATATTATTATTAAATAATTTCATCATGCGTGAAATTCATCAAATGAGAAGGTTTATTGTGAGGATCTAAACAAGAAATTTCCTAACATCTATATACTAATATTATAAAGCTGAAGAGTTTGTTTGTTGATTTGTTTTTTTGTTTGTTTGAACGCGCTAATATCAGGATTACTGGCCCAAATTGAAAAAATATTTTTGATTTGGATAGTCCATTTATCGAGGAAGGCTTTAGGCTATATAAAATCACGCTATGACCAATAGGAGCGGAGTAACAATGAACAACTTGCAAACACGGGAAAAAGTTGTTTTTTTTCTGCATCCATTGCATACGCTGCGTAAACTGGTCTTTAAGGTTGACTCATTATAACGGGATATGTAGAAATCGAAACTCACGCGGGCTAAGCTATAACCAATATATAGATATTTCAATCCACGATGACGCGCCCCACTCTGTCAAACTCCATACGAATCGAAAGAAACATAGGCGATTTTGACAGAATGGGGCGCGTCTTCGTGGATTAAAATATCTATAGTAACCAAGCTAACAAGAGGTTTAAAGTTTTTCTTGTCCTTTAGGGCTGATTTTTCAATGGCCAGATAATCGTTAACTAAGGAAAAAATATGACATTTTGACAGATTTTATATGGCATATGTTTCAAATTTATTCCTCAGATAGTGTATCTGGCGATTGAAAAATCGGCCCTTAATCTAATTGAATATTCATTCCAAATAACTAAAAAAGCTTATAATATAATAAGTGCAAGTGAATATTTAACTTGTCTTACCCTATTTAATATGCAAGCCGGTTTGCACAGAAAGGGATTTATGAAAGGGTGTCCTTACATCGGTCTTAAAAGGTTCCCGAATGTCTTTGTTACTTCTTCATTTTATGAGTGGGTATTATTGCCCATTCATGTTTACCATACCGAGTGACTGTACTAACAAGTGAAATATAATTCACGGACCTACCTCATGAATTGGACCCTCTCAATAAAATTCGGATTCGTAGCATGTCATTGGTTGAGTTTATGGGTTATATTCGGGGACCCTAATACTAATTGTATCACAAGCATAAAAAATCTTTTATTGATAAACAAATCATATTTTCTAATATATAAAATTCTCATGCCAATTTTTGATACCAAACTCTTCCGAAATGGCTTGAATTGTTTTGTCTGTGGATGTTCTTTAGGTCTGAGAGTAGGTCGTAAGCTATTTTTTTTATATAGCTAATGGCAAAACAATGTTTGCCGGGTCAACTAGGAACGTTATAGATGTTAAAGTTGGTGTGTTTCTTTATTTGTAAGTTTGTTACTCAGTCACGCCACAAATGCTTATTTATGCAGTATATGCATCTACAAAAAACAGAAGTGAAAACTTGAACCTTTCCGTGATGTGTGGTTAAAGTGACAGTTTAGGTATCCGTTACGGTAACTATGTCACGAGTTCAATGAATTTTTCCTATCTCAAAAAATGTTCTAAAAAACTTTTCACTTCAAATTTGTACATCATTAAGGGCCACAAGCTAGGAGATGCTCTCATACATTTTTCACTAGAATTAACCTTGAAAAATATACATTTGTTGTTAAATTTATTGATATTTACGATTTACTTAGGACTTTTTATACCCGCAATTTAAATATCAGGCGAATATTTACTTTAGTTAAAGAATAATACGGCATTTAAAAAACGCCAAATTTACACATGTGTGCGTATCTAAGTACATACCTTCACCTTGTGTTACTAGCGACATCTATTATAACTACCTAAAACAACTACGTGTCTGACAAATTATTTTTGAAGTTGGACAACGCCATCATGATAGATGGCGTTGTATAGATACATGATAAAAATACTTCGCTGGCGCGGCTGTTTACATCCGAATTACATGGTAGGTACCTACTCGAATTTGTTGAGTTCATAAAAATTCTATTTTTCGCAATTATTTAACTAATCCAACGAAGTAGGCTTATGGAATTCACTTTGCGAAAATAAGAGTAGGTACCTACCTACTAAAATCTTCACAGTTTAATATTTTATGTAAAACTAGATGACCCGGCAAACGTTGTTTTGCCATATAATTCTTGACGTGACAACGTCTTATAAATCGATAGAGCCGGCTGCACGCACAAAAAAACATGACTCATCCGGCGTTACCGGCGTTACCTCGCTCGCGTTACCTCGCTCTGAGGCGTTCCATGTAAGGCTTGAAGTGCAAGCGAGAGTTGTCACGTTCAACTATCGTCAGTAAACCGACTTTACAGACAACCAATTTTTTTTTCTCACTTATAACAATCGGTCCAGCCGTTTCGGAGGAGTTTGGTAATAAAGAAAAGCGAGAAAATTTTATATATTAGAAGAAAAAGATGTTTAAGTACTTGAAAATGTCCAGTTTAGAAATGTAGTTCGAATATCAACCAATTTGTGAATTGCGAACTCACGTCAAACTCGGCAAACTTTTTTATATAAACCTGTGAAGATGATATTGTTTTTTGACGTGACAACGTCTTATAAATCGAAAGAGCCGGTTGCACGCACGAAAAAACATGACTCATCCGGCGTTACCGGCGTTACCTCGCTCATGCGGCGTTACCTCGCGAGCGCGGAACGAGCGACAAAGAAGACGTTGTCACGTTCAACTATCGTCAGTAAACCGACTTTACAGGCAACCAATTTTTTCGCAAAATGGATGCCATGAGCCTAATTCATTGTACCTACTAGTTAAATATTTGCGAAATACAAAATAAAATTTGAATTTCGCGGGCCGACCTCCGTTTTTTTTACACACTACAAGTAAGTACGTGACTGTGATCTCATCTAATGGTAAGTGACGATGCAGCTGCAGATGTTATCGTACTACCTTGGAAGAGGTAAGCAACCCCTAGCGGTTTCTACACAGCACACACCGGAACGGTAAATCGCTTGGCGGTGCGTCTTTGCTGGTAGGGTGGTGACTAGCCACGGCCGAAGCCTCCCACCAGACCAGACCTGAGCCAAATAAGAAATTATAAAATTGAAAATTCCAAAGTGGCCCGTGGCGGGAATCGAACCCGCGACCTCCCATTCAATCCAGGCGCGCGTCACTGCGCTATAGTAGTGTTATTATCTCGCTGCAGACTCGGTCATAAATCATTCGAGTGTTTCGCTTTTGTTGTTCTTTGTTGAGTTGTGCATTACTGCAGAACAGCAAAAGCGAAACACTCGAATGATTTATGACCGAGTCTGCAGCGAGATAATAACATTACTATAGGAGGTCGTTGTGGCTATGAGTGTCGTTTCGGAGAGTGTAGGAGTTCGGGACCAGCAATAGGCTAATAGATAATTGCGAGACTTGCGAGACTCTTGCTGCAAGACCAAGACCAAGACCAAGACTCGGAGTGCAAGACCAAGACCAAGACCAAGACCACATATACTAGCGCAAGACCAAGACCAAGACTGGCTGAGTCTCGTCTTGTTCTTGCATTTGGGCAAAACTTATATTTACCGCGGCAGTCTCCGAGTGCCACAGGTCTTTCTTTTTACTGATATTTTTATACCTAATCATTTTTCATTTTGTGCTAATAAAACAGTCGGGAAGGAGTTTGGCGAGCATATAAAAAGATGGAGCCGAGCATTATATCATTATATAATATTGACACCTCGGGGTAGAAAGGTCGTATAAACCATTTTACCGAAAATGAGTTATGAATGCAGTTTTATTCAAAATTTCCCGCTCTATCGATTTGTCTTTGTGACGCTTTCAAATTCGCAAAATAACGGGTTATACGACCCAGATGACTTCAAAGTTTGAACACAGTTTTTGTGGAATTTATGATGTAAGAACCAAAAAAACTATTATTGCTATAACTATTTGGAGTAATACCATATTAATTTAGAAGTTCAGGGTGTAAAAGACAGTAGATTTGAGCCAAGTATGGTGTAATACCTAAGTAACAAAATGCGCTTGGTTGTAAAAACCAATGATAATTACAATTTAGTTTTTACACCCTGAACTCAAGTTGATCAACTGACGATAAAGTATCTACACCCATTCGGAATACATTCGTGAAGTGCAAATTGGCTTTTGCATCCCTAAACAAATAACTTGAAACGAAATTACGTTCGAAAAAATACATTTTAAGAAGATGTAGGTACATCGTCGGCGACTCGTCATACTAATTTTTTACGTTATTATAAAATAATATACTTTTTTTTACAATAATAACGGGCGTCCCATTCCATTTTTTATCAACGTCATAGATTAGAGTAATGCAGATAATAGTTAAAGAATTTAGTTTTAATTTTCGTTTTCTCAAGAGGTCAAGTGGTGTGGTTCAATGAGAACAGATAGTGAATTGACGCCGGTGACAATAGATGTTAAGAAGACGCGCCCCATTCATTCAAAATCGCTTATGTTTTATTCGATTCGCATGGAGTTTGACAGAGTGGGGCGCGTCATTGTAGATTGAAATATCTATACATGGTTTATACACCTTTTGCTTTCAATTGATTTTTTGTTTTGATGATATTAAGGGCTTATACGACGTAGTTTACTATTTCTCAAGGCTTCTACTTCCAAATCACTTTCTTCCTTTTTTATTATATTTAGATGAATAAATTCAAATAATTTAGTTGGAATCTACGGGGACCGTCACTAGAATCCTTCCAATCTCTTTCCCAGCACACTGACTCCTATTAGTAAAGGTTATTTTACATTAACCAACATAATAAAAAGGCAACCAACGTTGACCAACATTAACAACGTAATATAATCGTAAGAAAAAACAATTAATACAAAAATGTTTCGGAAACAACTTGAAGATAAAGGTGAAAGGTACAAAAACAGAGAAGAAGACTCAGAACTATAAAGAACTATGGGACAAAATCCTTGTGAGCCGATCAAAGGGGTCTTACAAAATTTAATAACAATCTATTTACAATTTCTACTGGATAAATACTGCCTTGTAAATTGTACTAAGAAATTTTTACTGTACAGTTAGTCGCATTTTAAAGAATGCAAGGCCAAAAATGACTCAAGGATAGGCAATATCCCTGCCAAATATTCTTCCGATGATAAAGAATACGTAAAGATGTTGATTGAAAAGCTACCTGCGCATTTCCTCAGGAACTCAAAAACGTTATATTTGTGTAGAATTTAAGAAACTTAAGAACCAGTAACAGTGTGAGAGTAATGAAAAATGACTCAAGGATAGGCAATGTCCCTGCCAAATATTCTTCCGATGATAAAGAATACGTAAAGATGTTGATTGAAACGCTACCTGCGCACTTCCTCGGGAACTCAAAAACGTTATCATTTGTGTAGAATTTAAGAAACTTAAGAACCAGAAACAGTGTAAGAGTAATGGTAATGATGATCAGATGTAACGTGTTCGAGAATCGGTTTTTACATGATATTATTCAACAATGAATAGAATATCAGTTTTCCTAAGCCAAGGAAAGATATATTTCTTTTGTGTACAATGAGAATATGAATGAAATGAAACAGAAAACTAACATACTTATTTAGTTTCTAGTAACAATTCATCAGCTGATAACATATTGTTATCAGCTGATGAATTGTTACTAGAAACATCCCATCGACTCTCCAACAAACAAGACAGACAAACTCCCATCGACGTAGAGTTTTGTATTTGACAACAAGAAACAATTTACGAGAAAGGATTTCCCGAATTTTCTTCGTCTCGGGATTTTCGTCCCCAGCGATGTACCGTCCGAAAATACACTTTCATTTCAGAAAAATCCAACATATCAGGATTGTAAAGTTTTTAAAAACAAGTACAAATTAAGTATTCTGTATGTGAAGAGGTACTAGAAGAAACAATCAATCTTTATGAAGAATCTATAAAAAGGAAAAAGGGAAAAGGATGAGTACGAATTCACGATAACTGATAAATTCACAAAAATGGAAATAGCGAGCATTTGGTAAATTATTACTAAAGTTGAATGACCATTAGTTGCCTATTTCAACTGCAAAATACAATGATTTGATACGTTTATGTGATGAATAATTAAACCATATCAAGATGAATTTTTGAATTTACCCTAATAAACGAAGACGATGAAGATGACCGAGGTGAAAATTAATATAGAAATAAAGTGCTGTCAAAGTTTTATATTTTTGTTAATTTCCAACATAAGAAGATGATGCTCTGATCAGCGTTAATGATAATAATTACTGATTAACGTTGTGTTTTACGTCTTCTTAAGTATTTTGTACTTTTTTTACTTTGGGCAAACGAAGAGATCCATAGCTACCCGTGTGCTAAATATAAAAACTGTTAGGAATAATGAACCTCAGAAGTCATCGATCGCGGAGAATCTTCTGCAACCAGGTACTACACTGGATTGAGCCCCATGGTTTTATCCACAGACCGTCACTTTATACCTAGGCTGGTTCTAGCTTCTAGAAATTCAAAAACACTGGAATTTCAATCGTGAAGACGGGTTTAAATTAGCCAATACGTGGAATACGATTGTAGAACTGTACAAACCGAAGCAAAGTCGCAATAAAGCAAGGGTGAAAAATGACGTTGTTAGTGTGTGTTTGCGTGACAACTCGCGAAATGAAGTCAAAAAGATCTAGGAGGAGGGTAGACCGATACGGTCTATGCAATTAGAACGAAATATTGGCAAAATATTATGTATTTACAAATAATCGTGGTATGTACTCGTAAAAATCGTTAAATTCTGTCTTCAAACCACGAGGAAAGCCTTAAATCACTTTGTACTTTGCTTTAAGTAAATTGATAATGTAAAAAAAATACTTAAATAGTAATTTTGATTTATTAACTGGTTAAAAATTGTAATAAGTTCATATGTAGGTACCTGTAGGTACTTAGGTTAAATGGATTTTATCACTCAAGTTTATATTAAGTTATGTAAATTACTATAAAGTTATCATAGTTACGACTCTCAACGTCCAGAAGGTACCTATTGATTTTACGACTCTCTCTATTTTATGTTAATGGTTTTTTAGCACAATAACAACGACTTATATCTAGTTACAACTCATTACAATGTCACAACTGAAATAATTAGGGGGTGTATAAACCAAGTTTCAAAAAATTATTGGTCGTAAATCCAAGCTAACTTCTAAACTAAGAGATTGAGAATAAAATAAGGTTATCCATTGCAAAAAACATATAGAATTAATAAAATATCGCTTAATAGGGTCAATATACCTATAAAAACAAAAAAGTTATTTGCCAAAAAGTTTTAAAAATTTTCTTTTTTGCTCGTCCTGAAAAGTAGGGTTTTGGTTTTTACGACCTTTCTACCCCGAGGTAGCAATATTATATACTAGCAGATACCCGCGGCTTCGCCCGCGTAAATTTTAGTTTTCCCTATTCTCACGGGAACCATCGATTTTCCGGAATAAAAAGTAACCTTTGTGTTAATTTATAGCGAAATCTATCTCCATTTTAACTTTCAGTCAAAAATTTCAATAGTTGCAGCGTGAATGAGTATTTCTCCCGCTGGAATAGTGAAAAACAAATATTCACGCGGGAGAAATAACCATTGATTTTAATCCAGAATATAATCTATCTCTATTCCAAATCAGTTCAGTAATATTACGGCATGAAGGCATATTATCTATCACTATTATTATGGAAACCATGAAATTTTCCGGGATGAAAAGTAGCCTATGTATTAATCCAGGATAAAATCTATCTCCTTTCCGAATTTCAGTCATATCAGTTCAGTAAGTGCAGCGTCAAGTAGTATTTTTCGCGCGTGAATATCAATTTTTCAGTTTTCCCGCGAAAACCATGGATTTTTCCGGGATAAAAAGTAGCCTTTTTATTAACCCAGGATATCATCTATCTCCATTCCAAATTTCAGCCAAATCGGTCTTGTACTTGCAGCGTGAAGATTTTTTTCCGCGTGAATTTCAGTTTTTAACTAATCCCACGGGAACCATGGATTTTCCCGGGATGAAAAGTAGCTTATGTGCTAATCCAAGATGCAATTTATCTCAATTCCAAATTTGAGCCAAATCGGTTCAGTAGTTTTGGCGTGAAGGAGTATTGAAGCATGGTAAAATACGAACTTTGGAGCCCCGTTTCACCCCTTTAGGGGGGAATTTTGAAAAATCCTTTCTTAGTGCACCCCTAGACCTCATAAGGAACCTGTGTGCCAAATTTGAAGTCTCTAGACCCAGCGGTTTGGGCTGTGCGTTGATATGTCAGTGAATGAGTGAATGAGTCAGTCAGTATCTTCTTTTATATATTTAGATTATGAGCCGAGTAAAGAAAGTAGCAAAATATGTGAGGTACAATATCAAGTATCTACCTAAAGAGGACCTAGGATTATGGTAATATTTATGTGCTAAAATTGAACTACCGCACCACGTTATACGCGCACACGCGCGTTTTCTATTTTCAACTCTATTGCGTACGGGTAATGTTGTGTATTAGACTAAATATTTTTTGTACATATTGTAATACAGATTTTCGACTTTCGAGTGACGGTTAAAATTTATTGCCTATACCGAGTCTGATGATAAACGCCGTAACTGTTATGTGTTTAGCAATCAAAATTAAGCCTTACCTGCTTCACTTTAAGGTTTATAATAACCCGAAGTTTTTGCTAGTATAAACCTTTTTCTAAAAGAAATCCGTGTTGTGGGTAAATGCAACCATTTTTGCGTTGATTTTTAGGGTTCCGTAGCCGAATGGCAAAAAACGGAACCCTTATAAATTCGTCATGTCTGTCTGTCCGTCTGTCCGTCTGTCCGTCCGTATGTCACAGCCACTTTTTTCCGAAACTATAAGAGCTATACTGTTGAAACTTGGTAAGTAGATGTATTCTGTGAACCGCATTAAGGTTTTCACACAAATTTTTAAAAAAGTAATAAATTTTGGGGGTACTGTAATACTGTAATAATACTTAGAACTGAAACTCAAAAAATTTTTTTTCATCAAACCCATATGTGTGGGGTATCTATGGATAGGTCTTCAAAAATGATACTAAGGTTTCTTATATCATTTTTTTCTAAAATGAATAGCTTGCGCGAGAGACACTTCCAAAGTGGTAAAATGTGTGTCCCCCCCCCTTTAACTTCTAAAATAAGAGTACAGTACGCGCGGCGAGAGTTTGGCTTTGACCTTCGGGTGGAGGGGATTACTGCGCATGGGTACCCATATTCTGATTGGTTGATACCCAATTTCTGATTTCTCTGATTGGTTGATACCCAATTTCTGATTTCTGCGCAATAACGGTCAAAGCCAAACTTTCGCCGCGCGTACTGTATGATAAAACTAAAAAAAATATATGATGTACATTACCATGCAAACTTCCACCGAAAATTGGTTTGAACGAGATCTAATAAGTAGTTTTTTGATATTTACAATAAAACCTCTAAAAACAAAGTTAGTTTTGCGGTTCGATAAGAAAAGTGGTTTTTATGGTTTTATTCCTCCGGTTGAAGTACGGAACCCTCAGTGCGCGAGTCCGACTCGCACTTGACAGGTTTTTTTTTCTTCAGCGGGTGTCAGATTGCTTGCGGGATAAATATATATATATGTATATATAAGTATATATACTATATATACTTAATATACATAAACTAGCTGACCCGGCAAACGTTGAATTGCCATTAGGAATATAAAAAAAACATAACATCCTGCTCTCAGACCTACCGATCATACACTGCAAACTTCATAACAACCGGTCGAGCCGTTTCGGAGGAGTTTGGTAACAAAATTGGCGAGAGAATTTTAAATATTAGAGAATATAATATTATACATATAATACCTATACTGAAAAACACCCAGACACCGGAAAATATTCCTCCTTATCACACAAACCTTTACCAATAGTGGGAATCGAGCCCACGACCGACTGACGTCGCAACGGCAGGTTCGCTACCGCTACGCGATTCGGTCGTCAAAATAATAGATATCAATATTATAGTATAAGTAGATAGGTATAAACATTTCAATCCACGACGACGCGCCCCACTCCGACAAACTTCATAGGAATCGAATGAAACATTAGCTATTTTCACAAAATGGGGCGCGTCTTCGTGGAGTAAAATGTCTATAGGTAGGTAATTAGGTACTTGTTAGATACTTAGTAACAAGGTAGTAGGTGCATAGAGTTACAGTAGTACTGTAATGATATACCTACTCTATGAGCTCCTTGGTTCGATCCCTGGGTCGGGCAATAACTAGTTTTTTTTTTGTTTTTTATCAAGAAAATTTTAGTACCAGCTCGGAGTTGATTGATCTCTCTCCGAAAATCTGATATTGTGGACTATAAATGATATCTCTGAGTATTGATATACGCCATCTATGTCCTTTTTTACGCTAACAATTGGTAGAAAACGTAAGAACCACAGATCCTGGATTGAAACCATAGCGTCTATGTGTGGGTGCTCGTCGTGTCCCTACGCTGATAGAGATGACAGATTTTTATATTTGAACTAGATAACGAAATGGTTACGTTTTAGTTTAAAATAATGATGTGATAAAATAAAAGGCAACGTTGTACTTCCGCAAAACACATATTATTAAAAATAGTTCATTACGATTGGAGTAAATGATTAAAAACTGTAACTATCTTAAATAGCGCCATCTAGCGGCAATCCTTCCTCGGATAAACCGTTGCATTCACGTTAAAGAAACAATGTGCAGTGTGAGTTGTTGTAGTATATGGTAAATAAATTGTCGTTTATTTTAAGGTCCTTAATTTATGCTTCTGAAAACCTGCGTTTTACTAGTTTTTTCTAGATACATATTCGACTTTACAGTACCATAATAAAGATTTGGCATAAACATGTTATAGTAGATTGCATAGTTGTCACTATGTCAAAGAACAACAGAGGTACTTTATTATGATAATTTATCGATAAACAACTACTCGTACTTCTGTCGCTTTTGTAAATAATACCTAACCTACGTACATATGTGGACAATTTGCAATAGTTTAGTTATGATTATGAAATACCTACAATAGATGTACGCCTAGAACATGTGGCAAACCAATCAATATGTAATATAGTATGGTCTTCCCACGTTGTGTCGCCACGTGACTGGAAACAATAACTTTCCGCCTAATTTAGCTGTTAGAAATTAGATGCACCTTTAGATTTTTGAAACAAAGTTTCTTTTCGGACGGTATGGGTATCGCGCACGGGGCTAGGTAAAAAAATTGATGGAAGAAGATTAGAAGACCTACGAAAAAATCTAGAATGAAAGTTTCGCTTACATCTAGATTTGGTATGATGAACTCGTTAGCGCGAGCTAACTGAAGACAGCGCCATCTATCGAGCGATGGGTGAAATCACACATGAAAATATAAAATAGAGTTTTGTTTCCCTTGACATACTTCTTTTTTAGGGTTCCATACGATTTTGGTAAAAATTGAACCCTGATGGTGAGACTTTCACTTTCTCCGTTCGTCTGTCTGTCTGTCATACTGGATTATTTCAGTAACTATTGAAGTTTTCGACCTGAAATTTGGTAAAAAAAAAGTCAAAAAGTCAAAATATATTTATTTCACATATGCCTAACTTACAAGGCACTTGTAAAACGTCAACAATATTTGTTACATAATATTATGTACGGTGATAACTACAAGTCGACTTAAAACTAAGTTTACGAGGGTTCCAACGCGCCCTGCACCTAACCTAACCCAACCTCATTGCAATCATAAAATTAGGTTTAATTTTTATTAAAAAAAGGGGAAAACTAGGGTGTTGAAATTTTAAAATGGCGTTACTTGTATATTCTAAAATAGATTTCTATTTATTTTTATGCCTGTTAGTTTTTGATTTATTGGGAAAATTGATGAATATTTGCACTAAATAGCAGTAAGAGCCCGGCGACCCAGATTGCTATTTTTGCACCTTTGATCATACTCATACTTACTAGTTGCTGATATGATGCGCTATTACATGAATGAGATCATTCAACGACTCTCGAAAGATCTATTAAAAATTAAATGCTTTCATTAATAACTACGTTTCGCTACCATTTTTATTTTATTACCTAAATGTAATAGATATCGATCTATAGACAGTAGAATAGACACTAGAAATTCTAAGCGCAATCTCAATAGAAAACCTCTTTCAACCAATGTTATATCTATTAGCACCGCCCACAAGTAATCTGCGAGTAGGTCATTCACTTGGAGTCCGAATAAAACAATTATTGTTTGCGCTGAACGACGGGTGAAGTCTGCGCAAAGATTTATTGTTTCGACTTTCTGAGCAACGAGCACCGAGTCGGCTCCGTAGTTAGTATATTAGCCAATTGAGGCATTCCTAATCGAGTGTCCACTTTCATAATGAATATTTCATTCGCGACTTGCATTACGATGAGGTATTTACGAGGAATGCGTGTCGGTCAGATCTGTAGGCAATCAGGCATCGTATGTTGACTTGATACCATGCCAATCTAGATTATGCAAAATAATACTTACTTACAAAAAAATTGGATTTTTGCCTTAGTTAACCCAGTGAGGGTTGCTAACTAACAAACTGTACGATAAAGAATGGTAAAGAATCAGGGCTGGACTTGATTCGCGGGAACGAACATGAAAATCTTTATTTTTAGGCTTAAATAATAGGCTCTTATGAAAAGTTAAAACTCTACCGCCAGGGTCGGAAAGCAAACCGAGAAGAACTGGCAAGAAATTCGGCTCGAACTGACACGAACGCTCCCGTTCGGAGTCTCATTCGAGTCCCGCGATTGTATGAGTATGTAGAGTATGAATAAGTTTATTCGTAAGTCGTAAGCGGGTGGGATAGGTGTGCGTTGTGGGGGTGCAGCGGGCGAGGGTAGGCGGCTAGGTGTGCAGCATTTAATTAAGGCGGTGGTGCGCTCGCGTGCCGTGCACTTCCGCTGCGCCCCGGGGGCGCTGCGCTTTTCCTCGCGAGGGAGGAAAGCGCGACCGGTCGTCACCCGCGCCGGGGAATTAAAATTTTTCACGTAAACTGGTTTGATAGCGCGCACGGTGGCGGAGTGGGGATCGCGAATATGCGCCGCGCCGGTCATTAGCTGGTTCGCGGCGAGGCGCGCGCGCGTACCGACCCCTGCGTACGCGGTGCCCGCTCCGAACTGCGTGCGTGCGGCGTGCGGCCGACCGGTGCCGGCACCGCTCCCTACTCCCTCCTGGTGTCGTTCTGTGATTGGCATTGAGGTGTTGTGCGCGTAATTTAAATTAAAAAAAAAAACTACACCCAGTGATCAAAATATTTACATGATTTTGTCTTGTGATATAGATCGCGTATCATAGTGCTAGTAATGCTCAATGGATGTGATGTTAAATAATAAAAATTTAGCAGCAAAAATAAACGTCAGCCGCAGTAGATAAATTGTTATCAGTTATCAGAGTTCATTAATTCGTGATCGGTTCGAGTGCGGCGCGCATCGCGACACTAATTTGGTGCAAAACAAACACGAGTGATAATGATTAGCGGCTGCGGTCGGCCGGCGGTGGAGAGAGCGTGCCCCGCTCGCCGACCAGCGCCGAATTCCCCTTATCAGTCGCTCAGCGCAGCCCAAGGTCGCGGCTTATCACTATCAGCGCTGTTCGTGCGGATCCGATGGATTTGTTCTGTGATTGCGCGCGTCGATACAAATTAACCGTTTCTCGCACATAATACCAGGTTTATGTGGTTTTCATTAGTATGACATTAATATTCGGTCTTTGAACTAGTTGCGAGTTGCGACTTATTTAACTAACTATTAGCAAATTTGAAGTAGGGTGAAATGAACATAAATAGATCCGTCTATTTGCCAAGTGCTAGCTTTCGTCCTGTTTTGTAGCCGAAAATTACTCTTATGAGATACGAAATAATTTAAACAAGAGGCTTTTATTGTAAACATCGTATGCTTTTTTTGATTAAAAATACTCTAGTGCTATGTAAATAAAAATAATATAACCAAGTCATACACCGCCATATAAATATTTTTTTTGTAAAGATATGTAATAGGTAGGCCTACTGTAAACCTTTATTAAAACCTATGCACCCTATTACAAATGATAAGTTATAAAAACTCCTCAGATTTTACACCTTTATTTTGAATTGTTCTTGTTGATTGGGATTTTCATTTTTTAACTAACCCAACACATACATTAAATTTTCTTAGAAAAAGCCCCCCACGATCACGTATATAAACAGCAATCTATATCCCAAGACAAATCGACGTGTAGATGGATGCTCAATTAATTGTTTACAAACTAAAACTGATTTTAGCACCCGCTAGTGCTATGTAGATCGCGACCTAGTTACGCGCGATTGAGGATAAAACAATATAAATAGCTCGTCAACGCTTGGACGTGAGCAGGAGTTAGTGTGTGTGCGAATTGTTTAAACGGTGCTCATACGTATAATATAATATGTGATAAGTGAGATTGGCACAGTTGTGACGGTGGCATGATAGACTAGTACAGTTGTGGCTCGTGAGTTGTGATGGTGGCATGGTAGACTGACGCAGTTGTGGCTCGTGAGTTGTGATGGTGGCATGATAGACTGGCACAGTTGTGGCTCGCGAGTTGTGATGGTGGCATGATGCGGCACGCGGCGACACCCGCTGCCTGGACGGCTCCCGGGGAGGTGTGGGAGTACGTCAGCCAGCTTGTCAGCTCCTACCACGACCAGCACGACTGCCAGGTGCGAAACAACCCTCCGCAAGTACGCACCACATTGACTTTTTTAATACCAAAGAATGACTAGATCAGCAATACGTCAAGTAAACGCCCTTGTCAGAGCGTTCTAGGACCTCATATGATGCCTGCCCTCATCCCGAGCTATTGCTTCTTAAGCTTTAGTTTCGCCAGCTACATGAACTTTCAAGCCGAACACAGACCAGGGACCTTCACAATAATGCTTCGCAAATACCAGTACAGCACATAAAATCTGACAAGGCGGAAGACGCGCCCCACTCTGTCGAAATCGCTTATATTTCATTCGATTCATATACATAGAGTTTGGCAGAGTGGGGCGCGTGTCATCGTCGATTGAAATTTGAAATATCTATAGCCATCCGAACGGACTCCACAAGAAGAGCCTACCACCTGGTAAACTTACAAAATTTACACAAATTAAACGGACAAACGGTTCCTGCTCTACCGTATCTACTGCAATATTAACAACACATGTGACTCAGGCCAATTAGCACATCTTGTTCGCTGACGAGAAGTAGTTAGAAGCTAAAACCTACATGTTATACTCTACCCATTGTGTTAATTTCAGATCGTCTAGTTGCTAAATAAATGTCCCAAAAATAGGTGTATTTAACATGGTCTTTTTATCTTTTGCTTGCGAAAGACATCATAATACTAAACTATACTAATGAACCTTATAATATCACTGATTTGATCTACGGTAGTGCATTATAAAAGTTTTAGTATCGCTATTTCGTCTATAGCCACTTAAAGTATAGCGTAGTCTGAGCAGCGTTTAGATGATGGAAGTATTGGTAATTGGTCCCACTGTCCATTGATTACTGTACTAAAAATAAAAATGAGATTATCTTGTACATTAAGTTTTATAATCTCAGTAACAGCGTCAATTTCATTAATCTCATTAATCTCATTAGCTAGATAATTACTACAATCCTATTACATAGATTTAATTTTGACGTCAGTTCGCTGTGGTTCGGACGCTTCGTAGGTTCGTAAATGATGAATCGATATCTTACTAAAATGATGGTATTTTTTTTTAAATTAATTCATCTGCACCTTATTCACTTATATGATATCGCTAAAAAAGTTATGTTCGAATCTTCCTTATAAATTAGTTTAGTACCGTAGGATCTGCAGACTGAAACATTTGGATGTCGTTAAAGGCCCATTATCCCGGTTTTTAGCGACTACGCCACTTTTCAAACCAATTCAAAATCATGAAAAAATAGTTTTTTTTCACTGTTAAAAATAAATATTAAAGATACATGCCTTATCTCTTTAATGTACTCATGAAAACACGATAAGTTAAACTTGCCTCGATCATAAAAATTTTTGAAAACAGGTCGTTTTTGTTCATTTTTCTAATGGCATTTCCAAAGCTTCAGACCAAATTTCATAAAAATTATACGTAAAGTAAGCTCATTGTATTACCTATTTATTGGAAAGACAGATTTTAAATGAAAAAATTGCTGCAAAATTTCGCCTAACAGAAGTCATAAAATGATCTAACGCATCGAATAAGCGATGTACTTCAGTGGCTCACGAGCCTCTATACGAGAAGGACCTGCGCAAGTTTTCACGACTCACGCTCCTTTCGCGCTAAAATTATTTATTTTTTAATTATTTGTAAATAAATTCTCTTACTACATTTAGTAATAAAATTAAAATATGGTAAGTGTTTCTTGAGTTTTTCAAAATACCTAGCCCTCAAAAGCTCCAAAGAAAATCTGATACGAACTAAGAAAATTAGGTAGGTAGAGTAAATTCCACCACGTGCAAATACCATCACGCGTAACCACAGTTTATACCTATATACAGTCAGTAAAGGAGACGGGATTTTTTTTGTTTGGCTAAACTGAGTTTCTCATGAATACATGATATTATAATATCCTCTCGACTTTATTTTGGACATGGCAGTCAATAGAAATTTAAAAACTGCGTGGGAGATATTTCTGAATTTCCAACCCCTAGATTGGTTCCTACTAAATAGAAATACCTCACCAACCTACTAATAAGTTTTTAGAAAAATACAAATATAATAATATTAAGGAGCACAAACCCGCGGAACCCGAGACCTTTCAAAATTTCAAAATGGCGGATTCAAAATGGCCGCCAAACGAATTTCGTCGGTATCTCGGAAAGTATAAAAGATGGAAGAACGGTTTCTTGACAAGAGGTGATCAAGACCCGAAGGTCTATTTGATGGATAGAAAAAAATTTCAAAATGGCGGAATTTGTTTTTTACATAGATAAGTATGGGAATATTTAAGAGGTCAGCGATGATTCTTTTATAGGCTGGAAGACAACCCGCGGCCTACTAGTACATTTATATATTCACTGACTCATTGATCACCTCTCCTGAGCAATTTTGTATGAAACAAAATTTTTTGACGTATACTGTCAAGTACAAGCCAAATGTCATTTGAAACGTCATCCAATTGGCAATGAGCTGAAAAATTTTCAAAATTGCGGATTCAAAATGGCCGCCAAACGAATCTCGCCAATATCTCGAAGAGTATAAAAGATGGAAGAACGATTTCTTGACAAGAAGTGATCAGGACCCAAAGGTCTATTCAAAGGACAGAAAAAAATTCAAAATGGCGGAATTTATTTTTTTCATAAAAAATGTATGGGGAATGTTGAGACTTACGTTGTAAGGCAAATAGCGGGGGAAGACAGCACGCGGGCCACATGTGGCCCGCGCCCCCATGCGCCCTACTAGTCAATTACTATAACTATTAATATATATATAGCTGGTCGTGCTGATTCACTGACTCATTGATCACCTCTCCTGAACAATTTTGTATGAAAAAAAATTTTTTGACGTATACTGTCATATACAATGGAAAAATTCATTAAGAACAAAAATATGGAGAGAGCTGATGATTGAGGATTTCGGAAGCGGGTGAAGAGCACGGCCAAGGTATCGAAGATAGGTGGGGGATGCTCGACCAAATGTCATTCGAAACGTCATCAAACGTCGTCAAAAAAAATCAAAATGGCGGATTCAAAATGGCCGCCATTTGAATTTCGTCGATATTTCGGAAAGTATAAAAGATCGAAGAACGGTTTCTTGACAAGAGTTTATTATGATCCGAAGGTCTATACGATGGATAGAAAAAAAATTCAAAATGGCGGACTTTATTTTTTTCATAGAAAATGTATGACGAATGTTGAAGAGACTAAAGGTTGAAAGGCAAATAGGGGGAAGAGAGCACGCGGGCCACATGTGGCCCGCGCCTCCACGCGCCCTACTAGTTAATATATATATATATATATATATAATATAGTTACTCGGGCTGATTCACTGACTGACTCACTCATTGATCACCTCTCCTGAACAATTTTGTATGAAAAAAAAAATTTTTAATATCCATTTCGTATATAAGGGAAAAATTCATTCGGAGAAAAAATACGGAGAGAGATGATGAGTGAGGATTTCGAAGACAGGTGAAGAGCACAGCCAGGGTATCAAAGGTAGGTGGGGGGTGCTCGACCAAATGTCATTCGAAACGTCATCCAATTGGCAGTGAGCTGGAAAAAATTTCAAAATGGCGGATTCAAAATGGCCGCCGTTCGAATTTTGTCGATATCTCGGAAAGTATAAAAGATGGAAGAACGGTTTCTTGGAAAGAAGCGATCAGGAGCCAAAGGTGTATTGGATGGATAGGAAAAAAATTCAAAATGGCGGAATTATTTTTTTTCATAGAAAATGTGTGGGGAATTTTGAAGGGATTTTTTATGGGCGGGAAGACAGCACGCGGGCCACATGTGGCCCGCGCCCCCACGCATCCAACTAGTATATATATATAGCTGCTTGTGCTGATTCACTGACTGACTGATTGATCGCCTCGACAGTCTTCAGAACCCTGAATCATCATCTCATTTCATATGTTTTCTGTGAGAATCCTCCAAAAAACCGCATCAAAGTACTACATGTTGCACAACTTTTCAATAGTCTCTTCAATATTCCTTAGACATTTTCTATGGAAAAATAAATTCCGCAATTTTTAATTTTTTTCTATCCATCGAATAGACCTTCAAGTCCTGATCACTTCTTGTCAAAAAACCGTTCTTCCATCTTTTATACTTTCCGATATACCGACGAAATTCATATGGCGGGCATTTTGAATCGTGCCATTTTTAATTTTTTTCAGCTCACTGCCAACTGAATGACGTTTCAAATGACATTTGGTCTAGCACCCCCCACCTATCTGCAATACTCTTGGCTGTGCTCTTTACCCGTCTTCGAAATTCTCAATCATCAGCTCTCTCCGTATTCCCTCTGAATGAATTTTTCCCTTAAATACGAAACAGTACTTGAAAAAAAAAATTTTTTTTATACAAAATTGTTCAGGAGAGGTGGATCAATCAGTGAGTTAGTCAGTGAATCAGCACAAGCAGCTATATAGGTACTCACCGTTCAAATCATTCCTAGACTACAACTAGTATTTAAAAAACAAAATCAGCTAAATCGGTCCAGCCGTTCTTGACTTTTAGCGAGACAAACATACAGCAATAACTGATTTATATAAAATATACCTCTGTTGAGATATCGATTACCATAAAAAACTCAAAATATAGGTAAAAACGCAACTTCCAACATATATTTCGTGAAGCGAATTATAATGTAAATAGTCCAACTGTAACAGTTCAACTGTGACGCAAATATTTATGATATAGGGTCACGGAGTTCATTAGAACTGCGCGACTTACGGCAATGATCGGTAGGTATCGTAGCGCGGGGTCTGAGCGAGCGATAAATGCCTAAAGTGCTGGGATATAGTCGCCTTAAATCTTTGAGATAAATGAGCCACATGACGTGTCTAATGTACGTCCTATACGGCCCCATACTGTTGTTCTCAATTTTCCTGGGTGCAGTATTAGGTCACGGTCATCTATTTTCGTACTGTCGTATGTGTTTAAAAAGGAAGTACAAATAAAAGAATTGTTGAAGTGCTATTCGATATGATCTTAAAAGTGTAAATGTAAGGGCGTGCAAAATTTTGTAAGCATTTAAATAAAAAATTAAAATCATTCGGCAAAAGTTCGAGTGTCTCCTATTGCTTCTGTTCGTTGAACCTATTTATAAAAACAAAGCAATAAACTGGCATGTAATAGACAGATCAAATGTTGCCTCCATTTGACCATGAAATTGTGCTCGAGCGGCGTGACCGCGTCGCGTGTTCAGACATGGTGCGGCTGACATCCATATAAACGCTCCATGAGCCTTATAAGATGCAATAGATATAAAAATATCTAGCCGTGTCATCCATTTTCAGGTCAGTGTGTCTGGTTCTCCTTGAGGAAAACTCAAAAGATTTAACGTTGGAGTCGTAACAAATTAAATTCACATTGAAAACCCTGCTACTGTAATTGGCAGATAAAATCATGGCATAGAAACTGTAGCACATAATAGAGCTACTTCTGCGTAAGGATATTTTAGTAACTCCACGCTCAACTTTGTATTATTTATCAGTGATGAACGTATGTTTCACAATCTCTGAAATGTGGTCTGTTTCGAGTATTGTTGATATTATCGAGTTCCGATTGCTTGACGTTAATTTTTAAAGATTTCTTACAGTATATTTTTATCATTTGCGTCACAAAGACCCAGGCATCGGCTAGCTGCGATTATGTATGTGGGCGGCATTGTTTCATTCGCCTCATCCGAGTAATCAGCTTTAATGAATTTACCTTACAGTCAACCTCATGCTCGTCACATGATCAGCGAACAGGCGCATAATGTGAGCGATTATTGTGCTCGTTGCATTGATTTGATATTTTTATTTCCTTGATAAAGCTTGTTGTACTCTGTGACCGATTCTTAGTAGGTACTCCTACATCGGGTATTATTACTTACGGCGACCATTGGTTTTTATATTACGTTATTTTAATATCCGGTTACTGGAAATTGGTAATAGAGAAAAATCTATTAATTTTTATCGATTTTTAAATAACCCGATGTCATTGATCGCTTCAAGGACATTTGGATTTAACGGCTCATTCATGCCATCATATCTCTCCTAAATTGACTCATGTTTAATATTAAAGAAGTTTTTTATCGATTGTATTGATATTATTTTTATATATTACATCGTCGCTGTTAATCAACTTCTCGATTCTCAAGCTTTTTTTGTGTAGTAGCAACACTCTGTAACTATGTTCGCTAATGAATGTATTAATAACGTCGTTTTCTCCTGGACATTTGTCATTACCAGTCTGGGTAATAGCAGTTTTTGCTGCATAAGTAGATCATTATAAAAGAAAATGGAGGCATGCCAGTTGTCGGCGGGACCTAAGTCTCTCTACTGATTGATGTGCGTCGCCGTTAAAGCCCTGCTAGATGTTATCTTACCTATCTAATAGCTTTAACGAGATTACGGTACCCTTCCAGTTCAATTTACATTTCTTCCTGATCGTTATCGGGTTGATCGGCTTTATCAATGTTTACTTCGACAGATGTGGCCGCGGTATCGTATATATTTCCGTAATATTTCCTACTACAATTTGCATTGTTTTATCGTACTCAAGGCGATTGCATCGTTCGACTTTAATGACCGATAATGCAATACGTTGGTTACATCTAAAGATGGCGGTGATTCAATGCCGTTCGCGTCGACACATGGTTTTGATTACAGCATTTAAATTTTTTCTTTAATTTATCTATACTTTGAGTATAAAATATAGGTTTATGATAAATGTGTTATGTTTGTTATATCTTTTCTGCATTCTTATTATTAAAATTAAAAAATCTTGAACTTTCCAGAGGTCTCAGTACAATATTCTATTACTTACATAAAAGGTCATGTTTAGCTTGTATCTATTACATTTCATTTCAACAATTTATAAATACGATCATATTGTTTTATTTGCATGTCTTTCTACATTTATCCACTTCAACTATAATAGTTTAAACAAAGCGGGCGATGTGGTTTTATGAGTGAGCATCAATGTGAGCATATGCGACGTTAGTCAAGTCGAGTCGAGAGGTGCGTTTCATTAATGCGTCGGAGCGGTCGCATTGCATTTTGCGGTATGTGACGAGTGTTGAATTTGCAGACGCGCTTATGACGGCGGCGGGAGGAAGGTAACTCGAACCGGTTGGACACCTTAACGCGGCGACTGCCGGCTTTTGGTGACACCCGCAAAAACTGCACGCCCGAATACATGCGCAGTAATTCGACGCAATCTTTATCAGACACATCGCCGTTCAAGGTTTTTTGCCGGAGATCTATTCTCGAATCTCGATCATCATCAATGGATTTAGAATGTTTGGGTACTATAAATCTATTAATCGTTTACGATCGCCTTATATCCATGTTTAGCTTTTGCTATTGAAGCTTGAATTATTGAAGATCGTACCTTTATTTCACAGGCTCTTATTGTAGCTGTTTCGTTTAAGCTCTATTTATATCTCTATCTATTCTATCTAATATATATCTTCTATGAGACAAGTAGCCTCTGCAGTTGCATGATGGATATTAATATGTGGCACATGAAAGCGCCATTGGTTCAATCGCGGCATTGTGAGTCAATTTCAAGCCTCTCTGTTTTTGGTCGATTTTAACTCTAGTGTTCTTATTTATTATTTTATTAGTTAGCCTATGATCGGCAGAGATGCGACAGCGCTTCCCAGTAGATTGTTCGGCGGCAGGTTTTTTAGGCTGTAGGTCATTTGGTACCATTTCTAATGCACTTGGGCGTTACCAGCAGGTATCCTATGAGGATTTTTGCTTCTCCCATAACAAAAAAAGTCATCCTAGCATTAATAGCATCAGATATTATTAAGGTGTGAACTTATCCATTATAAATGGTAAAGTCGATCATTATACCGAGCGGTGCATTGATTTCCCCTGCACCCCGACTTGCTTCTTAAACCGGTTGCGTTTGTGTACTTACATAGACGATTATAGACTCTTATCCTGTGAATGTGGACGATCACATCGCATTCCCATTTGACGATGGAATGATAATAATGATTCTATTAAAATAACTAACACGATGTTTTACAGCCCGCCGTTGTATGCACGAATCACATAAAAATACTTACAACATGAATTTATAAGAATAATGTACTCATGTCATGAATTTATGTTTATTCGACTTGTATCTTCTTTATGTTTATTGTCTTCATCAAACCTTTACTGTACTCTATCTACGGATTTTAGTCAAGATTCATAATTTATATTATAGACAGCAGCTGTTTAAGGTGTTGCGTTTGATTTTGATGAAGATTTAAATAATAAAATTGTAGATGAAATAAAGTAAAAATAAAGTTTATGTATTCGTAAATTTTTGAATAATCTGTACAGACATTAAAAAACGAGATACATGTTATACGTAAAGATACGTATGAAAGTGAGAAGAATTCTCATAAAAAAGAAAGATGTGTAAATATATGAAAAGGGAGAGACAGGTTATACTTTGTGCGGGAATGCAGTTGCATTTGTGTATGAGTGAGTGCGTTCGACACGTAGCCGACTCGTACTTGGGCACATCAATTAAATGCGCCATTACTGCATCTTGTTTATACTACAATCGGCCCCTTTTGTAAATTACTCGCCGTCCCTCGTGCGCGTTTTATGTATTGTTTTATAAAAACCTCTTGTGTTAAGTTTAATGAGAGGTTTGATCTAGGATTTGGATGGGTTGTGGTGATCATTGATCTGTGGGCTGATTCTGTATCGTTCAGTTTGTTAGTTCGCAACCCACACTGGGTTGTTAACTAAGAAAACGAAGACAAAAATCCTATTTTTGTATTCTTTTGCACAAGTCAGCAACTAGCGTCTAGTATGGTATGTTGACATGAAAACATACTAACCTAGGTTAGTAAATTTTGCAAAAATAATGCAAATGAATAGGATTTTTATCTCCGTTTTGTTAATTAACAACACTCACTGGGTTGTTAATTAACAAAACGGGTTGCTAACTAACAAACTGAACGAATAGAATCAGCGCATTGAATGTAAGAAAAGCATAACAATCTAATCCAATTCTGTTGTTTTATTTAAGTGAAAATACAATAAACCAAATATATCACCTCTAATATTAACCTAAGTAAACCCTTCCTATTTCAGTTCATCCTCTGACATAGTTGTATTGACTGATTATTTAATGGTTTTATACTTATTTGTTTGTGGGAATTTCTTTCCGTCTCATTGGGCACCTTCGACCCACGACTCGATTACGTGATTGTTTTAATTTTAAAAATACACTCTTCATTTATCTTCTTCAAAGAAATGTCAGCTAACGTGTCTCTAATTTATGTCGCTACATGTAAACTTTATGGTCGTCGTGGGCGGATAATTTGTTAGCCTCCGTGATTTATCTTCCTTATGTGTTAAGTTGTTATATGAATTTAAGTGGTAAAGTTGATAATGTTCGGTATTATTGCGTGGATATTACCGACGCGTCGAGTAGGCGCACCGGGAATCGGGATAAGCCGGTCCAACGGCCATGTTTGCTTTGCGTCCTTTAATAAAGCCCCAGTGACAACCGCACTCCTGTACAGGGTTGACTGCCACATTATTGATATTAGGATTAGGCGCCTTATTGTGTACGATGATACAAGTAGTTGATTTGACTCGTTTAAATTGAACATCGCGAGCGATACATAACGACCACGCGTTCTTTTCATTCAAAATTTTCTCACGGGTTCTTGAAGATAAATCATTTTGAAATGTAGAAAAAAACGATGATTATGGTTAAATTAATGCACTTAAATATACGCCATGTGTGTATTCCTTTAGTGTAGAAATGTGTGATTTACACATAAAATGTTACTTACAAACTTTTTTATCATCCTTTTTTCAATTACTGGAAAACCGTTACATAAATCAATAATATGTTATATTAGGATTTAGTGTATGCGTTATGTACTTTGAAGTCTTTCAAATGAAAAATTGGTTTAAAAAAATATTTAAGGAAAATAATATTTGAAGTAGGTACTCCAAGAATCTTCAAGTATCAACCCTTTGACGAGCTAGCCGAGAATTCCAGACACTAAAATATTAAACAGCCCTAGCTCCCGATCGGGTAATGCAAAACGAGGCTCGGGAATAAATCGTTTACATGGTTGTCGGCGTAAACTGGTCCCAGTGCTTGCCGCTTGCTGCACCACAAAATACTGCGGAGGTAGGAAGCTGTCGTTTGGAACAAACACAGCTAGATGTTACACGATTAAATTTTGACAAGTTGGCTGCTTCAAACAGTATAATATAGAAAATATTTGGTTTGAGGACTCGAGGTGGTTTCATTTAACAAGATTTATAATATCGGAAATGCATATTCATTTCTCCTTAGCTTTTGAACGTTCATGAGTTCCTATGTGTGAAGACTTTTATAGCGTCACTAACTGGTTCGTCATATAAATGGTATAGGTACTTGCCAACTGAATATTCGGGGCTTTTTGCCATAAATATCTATGTTATGTAAATATAAAGCAATAAGCAAAGAAAAGTTAATTTGTGTAAATTATGTCGAATTCTAAGTTAAAGTCGTGTTGCATGGAAAATACTATAAAGTTTGTTTTTAACTGGGTCAGCCTTGACTGACATAGCGCAGCACTACAGTTGGCAGTTTGGATTTGTCGCTGATTAGATTTGAAAAAGGCCGCGTTTAACCAGATTCACCTCTGTTTACTTGTATAGGATGATAACTATTAGATACTCGTATATGCTTACTAAATCGATTCCCGTTCTGATTATATGTACGCGCTTTGATATATTGGCTGTCAAAACTTCTTATTCTTGTCGACCACTATAGTCTATAACGTCGTAGAGTACGCAGTGTGGTAGAGTACGCAGTGTCCCTACAACGGCTTCTAGTGTTTTTGAATGTAAATTATAAATTCATCAAAGTCTTGGTTTCTGCCGTTCCTTATCCCGCATTTCAATTATTTTCGAAATTCTGCAAACATTCATTTACCGCTGTTGACTTTGCAATGATGGGATGATAACCGTTACTTGTACAAATGATTCGTCCAATTGGCACTGCTTAGTGAAGTACATTGATATGGGTACATCCCACTTCTGATGCTTTCATTGTACGCACGCCACTGTAATATTTTTGGTGTTGTTATGTATAGCTTGTGGGCTGTAGCTGCTCAGTGGCGCTTATCTCACCATTAGAGTTATTACGGTTCGGTATCTCGCCCATCGCACCGCTTCGATTGTTTCCGAACCCGCCACAAAGACGGGCGCTACGTTCAGTAATTGACCGCTGTTTACTACCACAACTGACTTATTTTATGCATTACTTTGCGGTCGCAACGTTTAGAATATTTTTACACTAACAAGGAACTTAAACCCCTCTTTTCTTATCTGTTTGTGCAGGATTCACGGACATGCTAGAGTATTTATCTACCCTCACCTAGATCAATGATTCATAGTGTACCTACACACTGGTTTTGTGGATTTTTATCCTGGATTATTTATGAAACGGATCCTCTAGATCACTGAGCTAGCGAAATAAATAACAAGGAAGTATTCGATGAATATTTTGTACTTTTTACTCCCGACGCGACGTTAACCTTGAAATCGTTTCAATGGCAGTCAATTGCTCATACGCTACGCTATTCGAAGTTTTATGGTTCTTTTTATTTTGTTTGATTATTTATATGACTTTAACAATGGATCGTTTTGATATTTATAGTAACTGCAGCTGCTTCATGTTTCAATTTTCTTTATAATTATCAGGTTTCCTCTGGGTATTCGTTTAATAAAATTTATTAACGACGTTCTTTTATCAATTAACGATATAATTATTAAGGTTGAAAGACGTTGCCGCTACTAATTAGGTATATTTTATATTGGCATGTAATGTAATAAAAATGTTGTTATTGATTAAAACTTAATAATATTAAGGTCAGTATGCGGTTATGAATCTATGGATTATATTACTCTTAATTATAATTAGATATGGTTATCCGTATTAAGTATTGTTAGAAATATACCTGCTAGATCTGTAGATGACTCTAATGTTTTCTAGAATGATCCAGTGATGATTTTAAAACAGATTCCATTGGGTAGTGTTAGTGCGTTAGTAATAATATTATGTATTTGGTGGTGCTAGTAAGTGCGTACAGTGTCTCTAGGAACACGGCAAGTAGTGTAGAGAAAGGCAATAATCGTAATCCTTTCTCTTCAGTTCTGTTATACTTTAGTGGGATATAAACGGTTTCATTGTCCTCTCACGAGTACGCAGAGTTCATTGGTTTAGATAGACAGTAAATGACGCCTACACTCCAGTCTCCGTGTCCCTCAAGTTCAAGATAGTTTGTCTCACCACGTCACGTCACTTATCGTTCGCTTTAATGTCTGGCAATAAAACTTGATCGTGTACAAACTCTACTCGTAAGCTTGTAACGTTCTACGAAACTGTTTAATTAATTAATTTATAGGATTTTGATTGCTTTGGTGGCCAATGCTGGCCTGAAATCGTGCTCAGTTAAATTCTAAGAATTGCCATTAAGTTGAGGCAATTGTTCGATACTTTTGAAAATTGTTATTGGTTCATTCATTTACATTCTAGACGGGCAGGCCTGAAATTTTCAGGAACCTTTTCGAAAATGCAAAGTTTTGTACTTTAATTTCCGACAATAGGCAATTTGACTTTTTTTGATCAATTTAAACAAAAAGAAAAGTTCTGAGTTTTTCATTTATTGAGATCCTAGAAAGCTGAAATTTTGCACAGACGGCCGGTTCGTGATTAAGACCGACCGAGCGAAAAACGGACGGGGTCATCTAGTATCTAATAAACTCAACGTCGCTTAAAAATACAAGGTAATGTATAATGATGCAAATGTGGATTTAATCAGGAAATTTAATTAAGTAAGTTATCAGCAGAGATATCCATTTATATTAATTCCAATTAGAATATCAACGATTTGATCGGATCCTACCGGGCGCGGCCTTGGTCGCATCTCCTCAATTAGTGGGGGCGGCGATCGGAACCGGCGTATCCGTGGGAATGCACTACCCCAACTCCCTTTGGCGTATAAACAAAGAATTGGAACAGCTTTACGAAAAGCATTCCTTCAGTAATGTGAACTTTTTGTGTTTCGTGAAGGCGAAATACATTCAGACGGGCATATTGTAGTTGAAGATTGCTCTTTATTCTTTATGTATTATTTCTTTACTTGTATCTGTTGTGTAATTTTTTCATTGCATTGTCTCAAAATAAATCTCAGTCAAGTTGGTGTCAAAATGAATTTAAGATTTTCAAGTGATAGACCGTCTAAAATATTTATTTACATTGTCTCTATATTTATTCAGTTATTTCTGGCACGGCGTATAATTTAATTATGCATTGGTTTGCGGTCATCACAATTATCCTGTAGCATAATTAGTATTTAATTACTTCATTGTTATGACATTGTGTCAGTAAACAATCGGTTGTGGATGATGCGAGACGTTCAATTAAAGCGTTTTGCAATGTTATTGCAATTAATACGCTAGTTGCTACCTGTTTAGGTAGAATCAGGAATGTTTGTAAATTTTGAGAATGTGAAAAATTTTATTACACATTTGTCATTTTATTGCATTTGTATACCTTGTTATGTCAGTTGTATCTCTATATGGTCTCAAATATTTCTTATTAAGTAAATTCTTTTCCCATGTTATTGCTGATTCTCGAATTCCAAATGTGTCTAGTGCGATACAATTCACGAGATATGCGAATGGCACGCTATGTTGTGGCAGGTCGGGCAGTCGAGCGGCTTCGGAGCTGAGGGGTTAGTACAAGTTTTTGTACGAATTTCGAGTCTACTCGCATCGCACAAACGAATCGAATGCCTCCATACATTTACAGCTAGCGCCATCTATTGACGCATGTCAGTGACTGTCCATAGATGGCGGTGGCTGTAAATGTATGGAGGAATTCGATTCGATTGTGCGATGCCAGTCGACTCGAAATTTGTACAAAAACTTGTGCTAGCCCCACTGATTGTAGGTGCAAGTTTATGATCACATGCTTCTGCGTGCTACTATTGTTCTAATAGGCTCTCCGGCCTCCGCCTTCCTCGCGCCTCGGTACGAGAGCCGACACCCGCCTTGTTACTCGCCGACTTGAGGTCACGCGTTCAACTTGATCTCCCCGATTCAACACGCTTTTATGGGAATTGTGTGGACGATTACTTAACCGATCGTTGATCGCTGCCGGGTGTTAATTAACAACAGCCCGATTGTTTGTATTGTTAGTTTTGGCTCGTTACGATTCCCTCAATTCATCGCGATGAATTTCTTCTTTTAGTGCACCCGAGTCAGACATATTTCTGTTATCTCCTATTGTAATTTAATGTTCTGATTAAATTAAACTCATTATCCTTATCTTGTGCATTCTTTAAACCGAAGTTTAGCGGTCAACTAGACTAGCTATTATTTATTCAGTCGTTTAGCGTAACTTACTTATTTAACAATATTAACTTAACTAATTAAAACACGGTGTGTGTTTTAATTAGTTAAGTTAATATTGTTTCGCTCAAGTCGTTGCGATGAATTTCTCCTATTTGCGCAATATTTCTGTTAGCTTCTGTGATTAGACCAGCAATACTGGCCTCATCTACTATTATCATTTCGTGTTATACAAACTACATTCGATTAGCTATTATTATAAGATTCAGTCATTTAAAATTTACTCAGCGTCCATAGTTAAGACCATTTAAATAGCCTCCATTAACTTAAATATTATGTCGAATTGAGTTGAACAGGTCCGTAATCACGTTTGTGGCTGCAAGCCTATAGCGATCGTCTATAGCATAGCGCAGACAACGGTAATCGTTAATCGTGCAGCGACTATCGCAGTCAATTAATCTCAAAATGTTCCTCTGTGACTTTTGACGTGCCGTCCCGATTCCGTGTTACAGTGACGAGGTACGGTAATATTTTACACATGATTAGAGCGGCGCGCACCGGCGCTGTATGGGTAAGCAAATTGCGCCGAACGCGACTCGCAGTCACGATTTGAACCTCGCAGGAACCCGGGGGAAAATCTCTGCGGAATTCCAGCGTAAACGCTATAGCCAGATATTAATGGCAATATCGCTGTAGCCTGTCTGTTTTCATACAACCATAAATACGTTTACTTACTTACACTCCCGCCATAAGTGCCCGGTGCCTACTTGAGAAGGTGTCCGGCAATGCAGCCAAACAAAGGAACACGGCACGCATTGCAGTCGTGTTTTCCTTTTGTAATATTAAAAGCGTTTTCATTATCGTCTCGCAATATGTGAATTGTATTTATTGCGATTTAATATATTATTTGAGTGATGTGATTGTCCATTAGTCCTAAGAAATTATTATTATCAAATATCTGTCGAAATGTACAACTTTTTTCATTTATTTCAATCTTATTGTAGTTATAATTTACTCCATGCTTACGATTATGATTTGTGAGCCTGATAGTTGGTGTTGGCTGATAGCGTGTGTTCACGTGGAATAAACTATAGTGTATACACGTGTATATTACCTACTTATTTGATATTCCTTTTTCCTACTTATTCATTTTTCCCAAGGATGCCCGAGCTACTCGGTCGAGGGGATATGCATATATTTAGATCGAGACTTCAAGTCGTTGGTTATTCAAATTAGACAGGGTTCTTAAGGCCGATAATATCGCGTAACGGATAAGGAAGTTGCGGCCTGATATCTTGTCATCGCCGGGAATACTGCAGGGCGATTCTCGTAAACAAATTCGTACATCGCCCAGACATCGTCGGTAACAATGATTTAAAACTTCTTTCGTGGTTATAAGACGTAAAACGAGTACATACCATAATAGAGCCGAAAAGTTATACAATAATAACCGTGGTTTGTACATACCCGTATTATTTCGTAAAATTAATCGCCGGTAACCATAGCAAACCCAGTGCTTACGTGGTTTTACCGATGCAAGCATTATCTAATCAGTGACCAAGACGTAACTTAGTCGATGCTATACCTAAGTATTTTTGCACAAGATTGACTGATTAACCGAACACAGCCAATCAGTTCCTACAATGTTGTGGCGATAGTTACCAGCGATGTTTGAACGATGTACCATTTTATTTACGGGAATCACCCCGTTGGCCGCGTACGTCGTAAACGCTGCATAGCCGTGGTACTTCATTACTAACGAGCTGTACCCTATAGCCGTATAAAATATGATTTCTCAATGCCCGTTAAGCGTCTACTGCCTTTCCACAACACGGTTAAGAAAAGCAACCAGTTCTGGGCTGGCTTTCAAGCGATTACCGCTTATCGCAAATCATTATTCGCTCTTGTGAGAATTGGAATGCAGGAATCTGTAATAGCAGGAAAGTGCTTAGAGCAAACTTAGTTAAGCCAGCGAGTACGCCCCGAGCCGCACACGACGATAGGTTATAATAGTTGTTAAATAGTTTTAACTAAATACTTATTAATTGAAAAGGAACACGAAATACATATTAATTAAAAAGCTCCAATGTTGTTTACTTATACTTTTTCGTTTCCCAATTACGTTAATTGTATATGAAATAAAATTGTTTATTTTCGATGGTTTTATATTTTTCTAAAGCTACTGAATACAAATTACCCAGTTATTATTTGTTTCTTTTATAATAAATAGTTTTTTTACAATAAACGAGTACCTACAGTACATGTAATGACCATTAAAATAATTGTCACACCGCAGTCGTATGTCGTATTAAATCAATTAACTATAAGCACAGAACCCATATTATAGGACCATCAGGTAAGTAAATTAAACCTCGAAATACGGAATACATTTACAAAATTAAAAGTGGGCGCAGCAAGTGGATACAACAATAATTATTATTCGAGGTTTTCGTCCATTTCGCACCCCAAAAGTTGTACGCCTTAATTAGCTTGGCCAGGATCTGGTAGATTGTGATCGCTTTGTGCGATAGTGGGCGCCTAATTCTGAGTCATGGGCGCCGGCGTCGTTTGGGGCGTCGCTTTGTCGAACGCAAACACAGATTATAAACAGGTTGACGAATTAGTACAACGTAATTAAACGACTCGTATCTGTCTAATGGCTACTATAAAACGGGTAACAGAATCAACGTAAGACCTGGTTTTAATTTGTTCGAACCATATTTTATCAATTTTAACAATTTTTTAAGTTTCTATTTTCTTAACCTTTATTACACCTACGGTTAGCGTGCACACAATTCTTTTACCAACCAATTTAACATATTTAATGTTTTTCTCCAATAATTAAATCTTACTGCAAATCATTGAAATATAGTTGTTGATTCGAAACAAACTTCTCATAGAACTTGTATTTATTCTGATACAGTCTGTAATCTGTATACAAAGGGAAACCCTAAATTATAAATGATTGTTTTTACTAAAACAACGCAACTTAAATACTACATTTACTATGGTCTGTGAAGAGTATTATTTTCCAATTCTCTTATTTACTATTGAATGCGGAGACAAGCATATTATGAATATCTTAGTTTCAGATCAAGTTACTTTACAATCAATAGCATAATCGCACCGGAAACGCAAATTAGCAGAAGCAAATGAAAATCGTAAAGCCAACAAGGAAGTCTGATTGTAAAGGCAATAGGTTACTCGGTTACCATAACAAAGTGCGGGTGCCGTGTGCATCGGTGCCTGCTGCTCGCCGGCCGGAACGGGCGAGACATCCCCTCACCCCTTCACTAGCACGTCAAGAATCAACACCAAGTGAAATGAATTTGATGCAGCTAAAATGCCGGGCTGTTGGTAACAAGTAAATAATTAAAAAATTATAAAACACGACTGCCCTGTGGTAAAACCACTTTTTCCAAAAAAATGTAGCTTATGTTACTCGGAATTATGTAAAGATTCTAACGATACTCCATTAGTCCAAATTTGTACAAGAAAAAACCACGGATGGCTTTACAGGGCTATTCACTAAAATTCCCTAGAGAAGCAGAGGCTCAAACAATATTCACGCGGCAGCCTTTACTAAAATTAGTTATCAGAATCGCTCTCTAAGTTTTCTCTTGTTTGTATTGACTCTTACAAGAAGCTTATAGAGCTTAAAGTATATTAAGGCGGGGAATACTTAATTAGAGCTTTTAAATTTCATATAGCAACTTTACATTGGGAAATTATCAATTGTATTCAAATCTCCATCAAGAAATAATTATCATTTCAGTAAAAGTCCGAAAAATACGCCTCAAAATCTGAGCTTGTGATAATAAATTGAATGCTCTTGAAACTAATATAATTTTGGCCGTGCACAGTAAGTAACGAATACGTTTGTCATTATAAAACAAGGCTGTAAGTTTTTGCCCCCAAGCATGCTCTAAGTATAAGAACTTTGGTGATTTGTAATTTTATTTGTCACGTCGTCGTCCCCACGATGTTGAAGGACAACGTTATAAGGAAACTTGCTTGTCTTGTTTTAGAAGAATTTATTTCTGTAGTACCTACATTTGTTTGACGGACCAACCTACCCGAGCGGTGCAAAAATCGAGGCAAATTTAGTGTTTTTGGGTGCTCAACTTTTGACATTTATTTATTTTTCTCATGGTTTTACTTAGAAAAACGTATGCAATATGTCTTGGATTTCCACTATTCAGTTTAGGCCGTTGATGTTCGTCTTTTTATATTAACTATCTCTACCTCTACATACTTACGAGTTATTAAAATTTGTACTTCTGTCCTCTATAGTATCCTGTTATCTACTTCATATTGTTAGTAGTTGTACTTGTAAAATGTTAGGTCACAAAAAGTTCGTTAGCATAAATTGTCTGATGAATATACGTATGTACCTACCTGATTTTAATGTCTCTATGATACTTTACGTAAATGGTTTACGCAAGAAATATTATATTGCTTTTACCTTCTATCAAATATCGTATGAAAAACGTTTCCTAACTCTGTTTATCATCAAAGAGAACGGATTCTAAATACGTAAATGCTGTGAGTATATTATTTGCAATACGTAAACGTTTGTTATTTCGGAGCAATTTACAGAATTGTTTGAATGCTTTGATATTTTGTCGGATTGTAATGTAATTTTGCTGTCAGTCTGTGGCGACGATAAATAACTAGGAAACGGAATAAATGCATGTAAATTGTATGACTGTAATGACATTTATTACGTCTTAAGGGACGACTTCTCGATGATTGTCTACTACAGTACCCACAATAACAATATCTTGTCGATGATAATTTTACACTTTCATAAGAAAATTATTTTAGTAATACAAAGGCTTTTAGGCACTTTAAAAACAGTTTCTGCTGTGAAAATTCAAACAATCAAACATAATGAGATAAATGTTTGGTTTCATACAACCATTTAAGGCTGTATGAATTTTTTAAAACGGTCGCGATGCAATGTCAAGACTCAAGATGTTCCGTCATCGTCCAGCTACTTAATATTCGAGATTGCATCTCGTAAAAAGCTTCTCGGCATTTCATTTAATACTTATTGCCCCTCAGTTTTACATTTTCCCACTGCATACCAACGTTGTTAATATATTTTGCGATTACCTTTATAAGAGTTTCTGTTCAAAAAGCTCGCCTTAATATACCATCTCATCCGTAAAGTTTTAAGATATTATAAGTACGTGTAAGATATCTTCTTCATGTACCACATTTTTCAGAATTCTTAGAATGCCATTGCGCCAAACAAAAATGTTTGCTATTCTGATCTACGTGCCAAAAAACGTTAAGAGTAGTAGGTAGGTAGTATTCGTGGAGACTTAATAAAATAAACTTACAACTCATTTACAATTTAAACGATGGCTTCAATATTAATAAAAGCTAAAAAGATATCGGTTGTATGCTAGGTCTTAAAACTGAAATTGTGAAGATATGTATCCAGAGGAATAAATCAATGGAAAAAACATCCCGTTTATTATAAAGATCTTTTGAAATTTGCATAATCAAAATAAAACGGATATGTTCGGAACACGAATTTAGTTTTAATACCTTCATTGTGTTCGTTTTGTATATCGACGTGTCCTTTAAGATGATTCGGATGAAGAGCGTAAACAATGTCGTGTTTTTATTTCGGAATCGCTGTAACACTTGTATGCACAAGTTGACAGCGTGACATCATGTATCACGAATGCGATGAGGATGTGTTAAATGGTGAAAATTACAGATACATAATATAGGTCTTTAGTTACAGAAATATTAAAAATGTATTGGTTAAGGTTAATGTAATACGTACAAGAACATATTTTATTCTTCTTTCACTTAAAGCGTTATCACATTTATAAGGGTCTTGGGCTTTGCTCAGTCTTAAAAAAATGTATAAGATATAGATAAGCTAGCAACACTTGGTGGTTTTTCGATTTGACCTTTGAAAACCATACCCTGGAACTTGCCTCCCTTTTCTTGACTTCTCCTCACAATTTTACAATGATTGAGCCTGCGTCTTCTATATCTATTGAAAGGTTTAAAGTTTGTTTATTTTAAGAGTCCATATCGAAACTGCCTTTTGTAGTTTGTACTCTGGTTTTGTTAAGAAAGAATTATTCTACAATACTCTTGCATCTTCTGATGTAGTGTCGTATTGTAATGCTTGCAATTTGCATAGTAAAAAGAAATATTCCAGTAAAATAAATATTCACTATCTAATTCACGCAGGTGACGCGATTAAAACTGTTGAACACAGATGAAGAAAGACGAAAACAAATTGAAAATGCAAGCTGTCGAAATACAAAATCATCCTTACCGAAGAAAATGAACTGCTCATTATTTCTAAAAGACTCGCGTCAGATGTACATATTATGTTGTGGTCAGATGTACATACACACATTAATTAGTGTTTAACGGTAGATTGTATGAGTAAATACACTAACTACTGTCCACCAACCAACCGTAGATACACATACGCCAATAAACAAGAAGGATGAGTTGCAGGCATGATGCGTTTTAATAACTTGTAATTTATTTGTTCGTGTAATTGAATCAACAGTATGTTTGATCGTTGGCTCAATAAGCCACTTAATACTGTAACGAGCCGGCTATTAGCTTGGAATGATACAAACATTCACAATTTATTCAACGTGAGGTTGAATTCCGAATTGTTCTTGGCGCTTCTTCAATACTGCATATTTTAAATGACGTTTAAACAAGAGTTATTGTTTATTTTTGGCGTAATTATATCTCCAGTATGATTAAATGTTGGTTTAATTTACTAAGCGACGTAAGAATATACATTGGTTTACGAGTCTGTACACCGACGATATTATCTGACGATGATACCTGACGATATTAACGTATTTTCGCATTTTACAAATAAGCACTACATGGTCATGAAATTGCATTTCACTTAAAGTCGAACTGGGTATTTCGAGAGTGTGAGTGAGAGTTTACTTTTTTGAGTGATTAAATTCAGATGCGTAGCTTGTCTTTCTATTATAAACTTTTATGGAGATTTTATAAAATGCAAACACGCTTTTAGACCTGTGCACCTATGACTAAGATGTAAAAACATCTTATGGAAGTAGAGTTATCCAATTAGCTAGTAATAACTATTGTGATAGCGTTTTGAAATATTGCAAAACGCTTAACACCGATCTGACATAATAATTTGGTTATTTTATTAAATGTTAAGGTATTTAAACTTACTTAAGCTTAAAAATTTCTTACGATCCTTTGTGTTGCTCGAGATTATAAAGTTTCTTTTATATTGATAATAATGTATCAGTAATTAATCCCATGTACATTTATTATTTAGCTTTTCGCTCTTTGAAGATGTTCTCAAAGCGAGATTGTAAGCTCAACGTCTGCCGATCGAGACAACACGTGTTTTATTTACGAATTGATGATCGCATCAGTTTGGCAGCCCCATTACAATGCGTTGTTCTTTTTTTAGTTTTCACATCCATATTACCTACATGCTTTGCGATTATAATGCGCTACTCCAAATATTTTAGAGCACTTCAGTTTTTTTGTATTTGTACAGAAAACTTTTTTTTGATTTAAAACCTCCTTCATGCCTTTGGATGTTTTTATATTTTGTTTGTTGGTTTGAAAACAAAAAGCTTCAGTGTGGATAAGAATACGCTTCTGCACGTTATACACACTTGGAAAAGTCTACTTTTTGAACACATCTAATATACAAAATTCTCTCAATTTTCTTTGTAACCAAACTCCTCCGAAACGGCTGGACCGATTGTTAGGAAATTTTCAGGGTACGATCTCTGGGTCCGGGAGCGGGTTGTTATCTATATTTGATGTCCGTAAGTGACAAAAAAATTATATGGCAAAACAACGTTTGCCGGTTCAGCTAGTATAATATAAAAATTTACTTAAATCATAAAATTAAAAGTTGTAGAGATCGTCTAATTAAAAGAAATGCTTCTCCACTACATTATTCTTTCAACGGGTAATTCTTTTTGAGATAAGACGATGTATTTACACAGCTTGAAATATAAAAACTATTAAAATCACTGTCCGATTTCGGTCGGCGAATGCAAATTGCTACGGTATCGGTTTATAGTCGATGGCGAGTGGCGATGGACCATTTGATATTTAGCATGTAGTAACGTATATTTTTTATAGCATACCTACTCCAACGGATAAAATTGATTTTGATATATTTATTGATCGGCAGCTTTGATTGTATTCTTAATATCTCAATTCATTTACATATTATTATTCGACCATTATATCCGACACTCTTAATTAGAGCTGGTAATAAAGCCTTATTTTACGGTAGTCTGTAGGTAGAATACTGTATAGAGAGGTATTAAAAATCCTACGTAAGAAATATCGCGATGTGTTTTTTTATTTCACATGACAACTTTTTATAATGGCGAAGTTCTAACAACTTTTAAGTTTCATCACAGAAGAACATTTATATATGGATTATGAACTGTAAAAAATATATTATGGGGTGTATAAATCATTTAGTTTTACGTTCTTTATTCATAAGATTTTGCCCGTTTGACTGACGATCTGGGGGGCTATTCACGTAACGCGTCGGCTATATTTCGTGAAGTGAAATGTTCAAAAAGGTTATGTCATTTTTTTCATTTGTCATCTCGTCCCGACACCGGGACATCCTCAGGAGATGTTGACTTCACAACGCAAAATCGTGAGATTCTCTATGTTGTCTAAGATGTCCCGGTGTCGGGACGAAACGTGCGTCAAAAGAAAGTGTTGGAAAATTGTGTGTGGTTTATTTACATGTGGGCAGTGTTCCTGCATATTGTACCATACATAATCTTTGCAAGTAGCGGATTATAGCAAAACAAATTATTAATCTGTCCTGCTAATCAATCCCACCTTTATTCTTCGTTAATTTGTAAAAGGGGAAGAGGAAGACATCCTAACGATTGGTCTATGAACGCTTTCAACTTGCCGACTAGGACTGCCTCACGTGCAAAATAAGTGCAGTATTCAAACTGCGGTTTGCATGCGGGAAGATATGCGCTTCGCACGTCATAAACATGTACACGCAGTTGGAAGTCTTAAACCACAAAATGTCTTCGTGAGCTCGTTTGTTCTACTTGTTTATTTTCTTATAAACTACCATTAATAAAACACATTGTTGTTATTCTAGTTAAGGCTTACGTAATATCTAGACAACGATTGTCGGACTAGGATAGCGACTAGCGATTCACAAAACGCGATGGTTGTGAAATGAACTGTGAAATGAATGAAAACGTCATGGGATTTAGTTAAGTTATGAGTTCAAAGTTCATACCAAAACATTTTCTGAAAAGACTGGAAAATTAATTTTACGACCAATTGCTATTGAGCGTAAAATTTAATGTACCTACTTCATGTGATTGAAATCATTTGAAGTAGGATATAGGTCCATTGTCCTTCATCCTCAGTTAAATATATTATATTTAAGTATATTATTATGTATGTATATTTGTCAGTTATCTAGTACCCATAACACAAGCTATCGCTTACTTTGGGGCTAGATCGCGATGTGTATAATGTCCTGATATATATTTATTTATTAATTGTCACCACAATATGGTTGAGAACTCAGTTGAGAATTGTGAAATTAATTTTACGTAGCGCGATATGGTTGAGTATTGTATGTTGAAGTAAATTTAATTTTACTTTTGAGACAGTGCTCAAAAATACCTTAATCGCCTAATAGTTAATTGCAAATTAGTAAAATGTGTTTCAAAGTCTTAGGATATATACTTTTACTAAACTACTAAAAAACTCTACTAAAAACTCTACTAAGTACTAAAAAAACTCTAAAAGAGATACCGAATATATTTTGTGATTTTTATAGTGTGCAAATTTTTTTATATGGAATGCAAAAAATGATTCAAAGATATTGAAAACAATGGTGCTAATTCTGTTGTGCAAAATCTCTAAACTAAACTAATTTAAAATAGTGCTATCCTTTTCAAACTATTCCCTATGGAAAAGAATGAAAGAAAAAACTATTATTTAAAAAAAAAAATATTGCCACATGTAACAAAACTAAAAAGAATAGCAATATTTTAAATTAGTTTAGAGTTTTGCAGGATCGACCACAGTGTCTATGTTTGAATACGTATCTAGATAAATCTTGTATGACCAGCCTGCTAAGTCAATAGTCATGTAACCAAAAACTTTGGTTATTCAAATCATTTATTTAAACACACTATTTCTTACGTTGAAGATTTAAAAGATTTGCATATTTGATTAAATGTTAGTAGGTACGTCATGAATCATGATATCGTTTTTAGATCTTCTCATCTACGATTTTTTGTTTTATTGTAGCCTGAAGGAGTAGGTATACCTATCATTACATAATACAAGCTGCAGTTTTTATGTTCATAGATATATAAAAAAAGCTTGTTATTAAAATATTACTTTACGAGTTATGACCATAAAATATTATAATAATAGATAATAATGGTTATTATTAAATGTGAACAAATATAATATTTATTATTTATCATTCTTACTTCTTGACCACTAATTGAATACATAACGGTTTTATTAATGTATATGGGAGATCAGAAGCTGCAATGTGTGTCATTAGTATACTAATAATAATACACGCGGCACATTCTTGGTTAAGCAACTGTGTAATTATTGCTTGCGAACGTATTCAAACCAGACATATAAGAGGCATAAAAACGCGATATATTTAAACGTAAATTAAAGTAATTAAAGACGTCGTGGACACATCGCGTCGTCCCGTCAATGCGCTCGATGGATACGACTCGGTAGTCCTTTTGCCCTTGTGCCCATTTCGTTTTATTTTTCGGTCCAGTAGGGTTAGTACAGATTTTTGTATGAATTTCGAGTCGACTCGCATCGCACAAACGAATCGGATTCATCCATACATTTACTACCAGCGCCATCTATTAACAGCCGCATGTTAGTGACTGCCCATAGATGGCGCTGGCTTTAAACGTATGGATTCGATTCGTTTGTGCGATGCGAGTCGACTCGAAATTCGTACAGAAACCTGCACTAACCCCTCAGTCCGCAATGCTCTTTGTTGACGTGACTCGCATTTGCATACACCCTTGAATCCGTCGGATGACTTGTCAAATGTGACCGCATTGTTCTTGTAATGATACGGTCGTAACCACAGACCTAGGAAACAATAAGGACAGGCCCCGTCAACAAAATTAGCGTGACTATTTGTCATCTGTAAAGTTGCGCATAAGATCGTCGCCTAGGGTAGTAACTCAGTACACGAATATTTGACGACAAATCTTGGCGCTCATCATGTCACGCAAGACTAGGGTAGAATGAATGATTAGGGCGCCTCCATAGTTCTGTTATCTCTATGTTCACAACTTACAAAGAGCGTCTACTTATTATAGACGATTTTGCTTGGCCGTCTCGAATATTATATCTTAGATCGAAACTAGTGTAATAATTGCTTAAGGGGGATGGGTACAATCCGGGCGCGCAAAATTCATATTTTATTTAATTTTTCGCTAATTATTAGTGGGCTAATTATACATTGTAGGCAATGAGTTTTGCGAGCATAACATTTATGCATCATGTATTTAGTAAAAATTTTGCTCAAAAATACGCATTTAGTTCATATTGATTCCCGATAGCTCCAAATTTGGAAATGTGCAAAAAATAATATTTCGGGAACCAATATGAGGTGAATGGGAATTTTCGAGCAAAGTTTTTATTTTGTAACGGCACTTGTATTTTGTACAATTTAAAACACATGTAGACGCATAAGTTTTATGCTCGCAAAAGTCATTGCCATTCACCTACAATGTGTAGTTAGTCTAATATTTGCAAAATACTAAATAATGTAAGGATTTTGCTGGCTAATAGGGCCGAAACACCTTAATGTTTACCATCTGCTCAAAAGCCGCGGACTAGCCATATGCCACAAAAAACCGCGGCAGACAATGAGGTTCGCACATTCGGTACGTCGAGGTGAGTGAACCTGAATAGATGAACATAGTCCATACTTTTTGTTGATTCTCGTTCTCGCGTCTGCACAAAAACTCATTTAAATATACCCAGTGAACTGACGAAATCACGATTATGTACCAGAGGCGTTATTCACGTAGCATTTTCACACACTGAGTGAAGTGAATCAAAAAAAAAATAACACTGAAAAGTTAACGTCACGTCTATTGGTGTAGAGTGTAAAATTGAATGTATTTCGATATAGGAAATACAATGCCTCAACCTTATCGTGCACCGTAAATTGAATTTCACGATTCTGGACCATGTTCCGTTTTGAACTATATCCAATTTTACGTCAATGTGTTTAATGTCAATATGTAGTTGTAAAATTAATTTGTCAGTGTTCTAAAAAAATTGGTTTTAATATCGTCCGCTATACCTGAATGCCATGACCTTTTTAAACATTTCACTTCATTTAATATTTCACTTCATTTTAAACATTTCAAATGTAGCCGATGCGTTACGCGAATTGCCTGCCAGCCCGCAATTATTCCGTATCAACATCTTACTTTAACCATGTGTCGAACGTCGCACTGGCCTTGAATCTAAATTATTCACTTCTTAGATTCATTTCTGTACTACAATTGTATTTCGGTCTAGCAAACATTGTTAATAGTGAATTATTTCGACCGAAAACACTATTTGCGCGGCGTTCGAGGAAATGCCAATGTATTAGTTACACTTACCTAATGGCATTTTCCAAATTCCTTTTACCTTTTTTCACTTATAGATCTCCTAGAATAATAAATTTACGGGTACACTTCTGAAGACTGTCGGTTTCACAATTTGTAATAGATCCGACATAACATAGTTAGTTTTCAACTATATTTACTTGTGTACTATTTTTATCTTCTGCTCAGTAATTGGTTAGTTGCTGTTTGCTAAGTGACCGAAATCAGTCTAGAAGTCAATTCAATCAAGTTTGCAGACGTTTTATGTCTCGGTGTAGTGAGTCGTCATTCTAACCAACTCTCTTCTCTCAGATGTTGAAATATGCCTGAAGTTTTTACGCTTTATTAAAAACTATTGAAGTATAATTTACGGTTATCGTTAACGTCGATGTGCCGGGCACTCGATATAATTCTATTAAAATAACGATCACCGGAGCCCAATTCTTGTCTGAGTTATGTCTCGATAAAGAATGATACGTTGTAGATGTTCCGATAGCTTTGCCGTGCATAAAAACAATTTATAGGGATTAACTGGTGATATGTATCATGAATATAAATGAGTCGACACAAAAACGAGATGTGTCTGAGGAGAAATAATAAGAGGCGTTCGACAGCAATCGTCTAGCAACCAACGTCCTTGAGTGCAGAAATCCTTGATGAGTACAATCAACTGCCACCGGATAGCCGGCTCCATTCAGGGCTGCCAATTATTGCTTAAACTTTCGTCTGGTTTGTGCTCTTAAAACGGACTTTGAACAATAATTGTAAGCGAATCAATAATAAATCCGATGGTACTTATTGTCTATCAAGCAAAGATTCGTGATAAAGAGGAAATTGTTTTTGGTTTGTTGCATGGTTTTCATGAGATTGAACTCCAATTTTACCGAGGCAATTAGCTTTGTCTTAAAGGTATAGTATACATTCTCGCAAAAATCGCTTAGTCAGCCTAAAGGAGACAAATGCTTCGTGAACTCCGATCTTAATAAACAGTCGTTATAATAATAATTTTACCAGTTGATATTTTTTATTTTGTTTTTTTTTTTTTAACTTGTTCATCTTGTTCACAAGAATGTGAACTATTTGCACACGACAAATCTACCAAAGTTTCCACCAGGCGTCCAGAATCTTAGCCAAAAGGGGATGCAGCCCTAATCCATTAATGCGTAGGTGGCTAGGTGCTAGCGAGTGAGGACAAAAAACTTAAACTGAAATAATCGTCTATTAACAGCGCGGACCGCGATACTCGCTCGGATGCGGGCTATCCGTATATGTAAACCGGTGATTATGTGCATTGCGATAAGATAAAGCAATCTTGTACCTGTTGCCACTGAATCTCATTCTCGAGTGGGACACGCATACGAATTTTTTAAGAAAAAGTGACGTAATACGAGGAAATAATTTCGGTGTTTGTCTCTCTTGCATACTTGCATTACCCAGGATTTCTTACCCTTGACTTTTTCCTTATACTTGCTACACGCTTTTGGTTTGATGATTTTTAAGCTCATCTTGATGGTTTTATTGAAATAGCTGATGTAGCATCTATGCATCATGCAAACTAATTTGATGAATCTAATACTGATTTCTGTGGGCTGATTCTGTATCGTTCAGTTTGTTAGTTACCATCTCAGCTAACTCTCACTGGGTTGTTAACTCACAAACCGAAGTTAAAATTTAATTTCTATATTCAACATGCACAAGTCAACAACTAGCATGGAATTTTGACACAAAACCATACCAACCTGGGTTGGTATGTTTTTCAAAGTGATTTCAAAAATAATAAATTTGAATATTGCCTTTGTTTTCTTAGTTGACAACCCAGTGAGGGTTTTTAAGTAATAAACGATACAAATCAGCTCCCTGCTTTCAGTTTCAGGTTCAGGACGAACTGTTAAGGGCAGGCATTTAGTAGATTATTGCTATCTGCTCCTAGAGCAATATTAATCATACTCTCATCTTGCGTATTATATAAGAACTTTAACAACTCCACAATCCGATGGTCTACCCATCTTTTGTTTAAAAGCGAGTGTGGGTGCGGATGAAGTGAGTAACTAAATTACAGTGAGAAGATATCCGGCAGCCGGCAATTATCTTGCCGTACCATTATATTGTCAAATTGGCTTCGTAAATATGCCACACTAGAGATTTAGCTTGAATTGAATTTAATTCGAGGCACGACCTGTCAACTTCGCGTATATAAATTCACTTAATAATCGTTACCAATTACGTGACTGTACTGCCTCGCATTATGGGCATTTGTTGGAGTATCGAGAACTGTGCCTCGTTCGCACAAGATTTTTGCACTTGTATGGTAAATTTAGGAGAGGCAATTTATAATAACTCGTATCAATTAAGAGGATACACTTAATTTATTTTTGTCCTTATTACTCTTATGAATGAGTAAGTGCGACATGTAGCGTTACGGAAGAATATACTTATCAGAAAAACGACGTTTTACCTAATTACTAAAAAATTAAGTCAGTTACCAAAAATCCGTTTTTGAGCGTTTTTGAATATTATTATTACCGACACATTAAAGTAAAGTTACAATTTTATCCATTGTAGTTTCAGATAAAAATTAGAAATTTTCGACAACTTTCTATCGTGAACATTATATCCTTCGTGTTTCTGCTTCAGAGTGAATTTAGATTAATAGACCCAAAATACACGACGTTTACATTTTAAATTGATTGTCGTATGTTTTTAAACTGCAGGTCACCTAAAAATCGCTTAAATAGCCGTTTACGCCGTTATGACGTATTATCATACATGATTGTGAGACATCAACAGAGGCAAGTAATGGCACGTTACGTTTTGTAATACAAGTGCCTCCATGGTTATATCATAGTACATTTTACATTAGTATAAGGTGTAGTTAGTTACATGAACGGCGGCAGCGTAACCCTTTTTGATAAGATCGCTGTCGATACTGCACAGTGCACGTGTGTAATGTATTATTCATATTGACACAAATGTCCGACGAAAAAAGATTAAGGAGAAATAAAAGCTATTAAGAGACACACATACGTGGGGTTTGTAAGTCATTGTCATTGTTACGATATGTGAATAAAACGATTACCATTTAGCACTCGAGAGTCGAGTCTCGACTGCCGAGGCTCTAACGCGATCGTTTTGGTTGCACTTATGTATTTACTATCTGACCCGGCAAACGTGGTTTTGCCATATAAGTAATTTTTTTTCTCTCGAACGGAATAAATAGGATCTTATGTCCGTCTCCTGGTTCTAGGCTACCTCCTCACCAATTTTCAGCCATATCGGTAAAGCCGTCCTTGAGTTATAAATAGTGTAACTAACACGACTTTCTTTTATATAGGTATAAAAAGATTATAAAGTAGTAGGTAGTATGTCGATGCCGCACCGCACCTTTATTATGCAGTATTTAGTTACTTTAGATGGGAAAGTTCAGATTTTATTTAGTTTTTGGCAAATAGTAACATTGTAGGTCTGGTAGGATTGCAATGATAATCACGCAAATAACAGTTACACATCTGGCTGTGGCACTTTTATTTGCGCAGTTTCCTTCCTTTGTAATTTCTTTATACATGTAGAAGCCCTTTACGAAATTTTCCAATAGTGACCTTAAATACTAAACCTTGTGGGTTATTCAATCCTTTATCCTCAGACGTTATTCAAAGAAGACAATGTTTGCGTTAATAAGTCGAGCATTTTTCCCTCAATAAGTTCAAAGTCGCTGTAAAACGAAAGCTCGTTAATAAAGCTTACTATAGTATTAAGGATTATTTACATGAATCAAATCCTTGGGAGTGAATGAACTGCTGTATTATAATTACTAGCTCAACTAGTTTTTAAGAGCTTTTGTGAAGTGGTGATAACAGAAAACAAAACCCGGCTGAGTTTGTTGTGGGCTTCTTCTCAGTGCAGGGCGCGTTGGTACCCTCGTAAACTTAGTTTTAAGTCGACTTGTAGTTATCTATCACCGTACATAATATTAGGTCCTTACATATGAAATTGGCGTTTTGTATGGGAAGAACATAAAGTCGATTTTTTTTAAATATAATATATATATTTAATCAAAGTATGTACCATTGCTATCTATGCACTTTTGCCACCTTATAGGTAGTTCATTGATCCCTTTACTAAAAAAGCCATTCGGATGGGAATCAATAAAATCTTTGAAAGCGCTTTGGACTGCCTCATCGGAGTTAAATTTTTCCCTTGTAAGAAGTTATCCAAATTTCGAAAAAAATGGTAATCTGTTGGAGCAAGGTCCGGGGAGTAAGGTGGATGTCTTAGGCATTCCAATTGAAGCTCCTCTAATTTGGTAGCCGTCTGTTGTGCAGTGTGTGGTCTAGCGTTGTCCTGAAGCAGCAGTGGCCTAGAACGATTGACCAGCCTCGGTTGTTTAGCAGCTAGCTTTTTCATCATGGATTGCAGTTGCTGACAATAGATATCCACCGTAATCGTCTGGCCAGATTTAAGAAAGCTGTAGTGAACGACGCCGGCGCTAGTCCACCAAACGCTCACAAGTAATTTTTTTTGAAATATTAATAAATATGAAGCTGAGATTAATGATTCATTAGGGCAGATTATCAAATGGCTAGAAAATAATAACTTAATGATAAATTTGGAAAAAACTAAATTAATGAATTTTAATTGGAATAAATTTAACTTGCCGAATTATGACATTAATTATATGGGTGTAAAAGTAAAGCAAACTAATGAAACAACATTCTTAGGTATTATTGTAGATAATGACTTAAACTGGAGGGCTCAAGTAGATAATGTGTGCAATAAATTATATAAATTCTCGTATGCACTCTATAAATTAAACAGAAGAGTAAACGAACAAACATTACGCATAGCGTACTTTGGGTATGTCGAAGCAACTCTTCGATATGGTGTAATGTTTTGGGGTAATTCGGTAGAGAGAGAAAAAGTCTTTAAGGCTCAAAAACGGTGCATCAGAGCTATACGAAACCTTCAGTGGACGGATACTTGCAAGCCCCATTTTAAAGAACTAAATATTCTAACTTTTCCTTCTCTCTACATATATGAAACTGCCGTGTTTGTACATAGTAACCTATCCTTATTTAATAATTTAAATAATAAGAGGTATCCACTGAGATTGCAAGTCAGACCATCCAAAACAGCTAAGATGCAAAAAAGCGTGATCTGTTTGTCAATTATAATTTATAATAATTTGCCAAATAATATAAAGGAAATTAATAATATAATAAATTTTAAAAAATCCCTTAAGACATTCCTTATCAATAAAATATATTACTCCTTAAATGAATATTTTAATGACAAAAATAAAAACTAATATTTACTTCGACATTTTATGGGTATTGACTATATTGTAGTATTGACATTTGTTATTATAATGATTCGGGACATAATTCAATGACAATGATTATTATTATTATTATTCTATTATTTTATGACGAAAAGGCGTCATTGGGAAATTTTGAAAGGACCAATAAAAATATGTCATTGCGTGAGGTTTATTTTGTTTATTTTTTAATGTCTTTTTTTCAACAAAATAACACTAGTCTGTAAGCTATATTGCATGCCATGCGGTGGAACTTGAATGTACCTATAATTTGTATGAAGACCCAACTTTTGTGACCAAGTTCGCAATAAAGAATTTTGAATTGAATTGAATTGAATTGAGTCAATTTTCGTTTGGGGCAGGATTTGGCTGGTTCGCCAGGGTTCAACCATTTCGATGAGCGTTTCAGATTATCATACAGGATCCATTTTTCATCACAGGTAATGATTCGATTTAAAATCCCTTCATTACTGTGCCGGTTGAGTAATGTCAACACAGCAGTCTACGCGCGTTTGTCGGTTTGCTGCACTCAATTCATGAGGTACCCACCTTTCAAGCTTTTTCACCTTCCCATTTTGCTTCAAGTGAACTAAAACAGTTTTATCACTAACACCGCAGCCTGCAGCTAGCACGGACGTGGTTTGCGATGGATCCGCTTCCACAATAACCTTCAATTCTTCATCGTCAACTTTGGTCTCCGGCCGTCCACGGGGCTTGTTCTGCAGGTCGAAATTTCCAGAACGAAAACGTTGGAACCAAAAACGCAATGTGTTTTCTTTTGCGACACCCTCGCCGTACACATCATTAATCCTTCGAGCCGTTTCTGCAGCACTGGTGCCACGATGGAACTCGTACTCGTAAATAACGCGATATTTCAAGTTTTCCATTTTGTAAACAGAGTGGCGCAAAAAAAAAACCAAAAGAGACAAAAACAAATGAATTACGATTTTCAAAACACAAAAGCATGAGTAAATAGCTGTATAAATTTGAAATTGGAATTTCTAACCAAAGAAGAGATATTTGAGATCAAAGTGGCCAGTACGACAAAACGCCAATTTCATATGTAAGGACCTAATATTATGTAACAAATATTTTTGACGTTTTACAAGTGCCTTGTAAGTTAGGCCTATGTGAAATAAATATATTTTGAATTTTGAATTGCATTGTTTCTCGACTGTGTGACCGCAGCGGCTGCGCGGGCGCACCAATCTCGCTGATCGGCCTTTCTCTCGCCCTTCCGCGCTATTTGATATCTGCGCAGTTTCCTTCCTTTGTAGTTTCTTTATACATATAGAAGCCCTTTACGAAAATTTCCAAAAGTGACCAACCTTGGGGGTTGATCAATCCTTTATCCTCAGATTTTATTCAAAGAAGACTGAAGAATGTTAGCGTTAATAAGTCGACCATATTATTATCTTGTCTGGATTTCCTCGTTTGTTTCTCGACTGTGTGACCGCAGCGGTGCGCGGGCGCACAAATCTCGCTGATCGGCCTTTCTCTCACCCTTCCGCGCTATTTGATCTCGGCGCGCGCGATTGTCTGCCGCAGTCAAGTTCACGGCCTTCCTCAATCGTTAACCATCGTGCATATTCTATTTTCTTGCTTGACTTGTTTGTTTGCACTGGTTTGGTAAACTTACTGATTTATTTATCTTATAAAATTTATATGCCTGCTATTATATGATTTTTTTGTTAAAATCGAGTCGCCTTGATTCGAAGTTACGATGACTTTAGGGAGATACTGTGATATACCACACATACTTATTTTTATTCGGTGACGCAAAATACATTTTTTGTCAAGTAAATAACTTTTCAGAATTCGACGTAAATAAATAGGATTCGCGTGAGCATTGAAGAAACTCTATGATGTTAGGCAATATTAACATGCTATAGTCAATGTGAACTACATCTGACGTAAACCTCAAATTGAATTACAAATAAAAACATAAAAAAAGAATCAGGAGTCAACAGATTTTAGTTTGTCCATAATATCGATTAACTCCAGTTTGTATAAAGCAAATGTTCAAAAATATCAGTTCATCATTCTGACTGACTAATAATAGTTTAAAAAATACGTCAGGTCATACCTATAATAAAGGTAAAGGTACACACAACATTTAGCTGATTATTTATTAGTTTTGTGAACAAATTGCCATCTGAACTTTGTATGTCTCAGAAGGGGAACCAGCGATTGCAAGGGCGAACGCGTTTTATCAGCAGGTGGATAATGGACAGGTGAAATTGGTTAATTTCCAATCCCAGAGTCTAGTTTCAATAATGTCAGACTACAAAAATTTTACTTCCCTACGTTTTTTTTTGTCGTTTAATCAAGACCTGTATATGGATAGTCAGAATTTAAGGTTTCAAGTAAAAATATCGATATAAATCAGTAAGGCCTCCCTCCTTATAATAATCAAAGACATTCTTAACCCCTACTATCTATTTGTAGAGTTTATAATAATATGGCTGTAGGCTATGAACTCGACATAAATGACATAATTTTTTATTAATATTTCAACTTAAATTTTCTTAAATAAATTTTCTTTCTTTTTTTTTTCTTTTCAACTTAATTCCTAGGTACGAATACAGTTGAAACATTATTAATATCTTCCTCTCAGTCCGCAAATTATCACTTAGTTGTAGTTTTTGTTCAACAAAATATAATTTAAGATCTGCTTCGATACACGATCATTTGAAGTGCTCCATTACCAGTTAGTATTGTTCTCGACATTTGGTATAGTTCGTCGACCCGTGCAATCAACTTCTTAGTTTCTCAGATTTGCTTTGTCACGAGTAGATTTAGATTCTTCTATAATCTCGAAACATTACTTACGGGTGAATAAATAAAGAAAGAAATATCATTTCTGTATGTAATTGTTACTTTGGTGTGGGCAGTAAGAAATAAATGTTTGCTTAGGATTTTATTATACCTGCTTACTGTTTTTATTAAGTTTGAATAAAATACACCCATAATTTGATTTATTCACTGCCGTTGTGCCAAATGGCAGTGTACTCCGTTAGTAAAATGTGACACGGAGAAAACGTATTTTCGGAAATTTTGTAAAATTTTCGGTTTAAGTACTCTCATTTAGCAACTAACGTTTGACAAACTTTCCACCAAATTATACGGGAAAGTCACCGAAAAATTTCCTTTTAGACTATAAAACCCAATATTTAATCCTTATGTTACAGTTAGTTAAAATTAAAACATTCAACAATAATGGTAGGAATTTTGTACGAGTCAATATACCGGCCAAAAAGTTCAGATGATGAGTTGAACGGCCATAGATACCTATCGTCGTATATAAAAAGTTGTTTACACCTAGAGGCGCCTGGTTTTGAAGCTTGATCAACGGCTTATTATAGCGTGTAATGGTTATTATTTCTTGTTCGCAAAATACCTACACAGAATTTATTAAAATTATCGTACTATTCATCTAAAAACCCGATACTGCTATAAACTTAAGATATTTTTTAAATAAAATCCACGATAATTTTATGCGTTTGACTATCTCTTCTTTATTATTATTCGCAACGCCAAGCGATATAGCGTTCCGGCGCAATGCTGTGTAGAAACCATTAGGGCCTTTTAGGGGTTACTTACCATTAGGTGAGATCGCCGTCAAGGACTAACTTGTAGTGTGTAAATAACTTAAAACCAAAATTATTATGTACCTACTTAACTACAAAATCATAGTTAAGTGAGTAGCATCATTTAATTTAATCTGTATAACGGAACATCTACACATTTTTTTACAAACGAGAGCCTAAAAAAAACAATTCGCAAGGTCTACAAGATTTAGGTAGATAGGTACCATAGATCTCAGTGCGCAAGATTGTTTGACTTGCTGTCAAATATAAATCTCCGCAGATCATGAGGTCGTTTAAGGGCGCGTGTCCACCAGAGATGTGCTTCTTTGCTATGCCACATTTTGTTTTAAACGACACCAATAGGAATTGCTTCATTTTTTACTTGATTTCTTAGCTTATGAAATCAAGGGATTCTATTGGTGCATTTGCCATAAAACGTTGTTCAGTAAAGTACCGCATCTCTGTGAGCTGATTTTGCCTCGTTCAGTTTGTTACTCACTGGGTTACAGAGGCGCAATCTATTTTTGTTTTGAATTCTTTTTGCACAAGTTACCAACCTAGGTGGGAATGGTATTACGTCAACATACCATGGTAGTATTAATACTATTTTGAATTATTAACTAACAATACAGAATCAGCCCTCTGATGTTTCAGTGAACAGTTGATAGAGGTGAATATTATTAATTTCACTCATATACTAACTCAGTGAGGGTTACTAACTAACAAACTGAACGATACAGAATCAGCTCACTGGTGGGCAAACACCCTTGAAGTGATAGTCATGTCGGCGCCGTCTGTCGGTACGGCACCGTTACTCCATTGTGTGTCGATTCAAATGACTTTCATGCATTTCATATTTGTCTATGTTGTGATTGCGTGATGTACAGACCGACAGGCACTCTATACAATAGCAACGCTGACGACCGTTCTGTTTCGTTCTTTGTTTGTGACCTCTTTTTATGAAGAAACCAAAGAATCATCTTGTAGTCACTTAACATGGCTTAATATAACCTGATCTTGAGATATCAAAATGTTTATGTATGTAGACTGTAGAGTAAACATACTTCAGTTATTATAAGACTCATCGTCCAGGATGTCCACTGTTGGACATAAGCCTTTGCAAGCGAGCGACACCACGCCCTGTCCTTAGGTTTTGTCATCCAGCCGCTCTCTGCTACCCGTGCCGTCGTCGTCAGTCCAGCGAGTTGAAGGGCGCCGCACGCTTTGCTTGCTTAAACGCGATCTCCACTCCGACTTTCGGCTCCATCGGCCATCGCCCCTACGACATGCATGAACTGCCCACTGCCACTTCAGCTTGCGAATGTTTTAGGCTATGTCAGTGACTTTTATTCTCCTGCGGATGTTCTCATTTCGGATTTTATTATAAGACTCGTTGCTATCATAATGTCACAGAGGAAATGATGCAAATTTTAAAGTTGACTTTGCCTTAAGATGCGTGGTCGGTGGTACTCGATACCGAGTTTTCATGACAACTTTTTAGGTTTGAGAAAGTGCATACTATACGTACCTATAATTTATTGATGTTGATTAGTATATCACTAGCACTTCGAGGCCACGCATTTATTGCTCTCAAAGCAATTGTCTTTGATTCAGCTAAAGGAAATGCTAAATGGAAATGTTCAGAGCTAGAGGAAGAGTTATTGATTTCTTCGTCTATTTTTTGTGAACCTTCATGTCAAGCTAATAGCGATTTTGTCCATCTGAAAGTAACAGTCTTCCGCCATTAATTTATATGTGTAGTAATTGAAGTGTAAATATTGAAGTTTGTGCATATTTTACTCGGGCCTCACCGCATATATTAAAAGGTTATGGTTACGACGTATCGCTTAGATGATTCATCTGTTCTAAATGTGCTACCGCTCGTTAACTATGAAATCTGATATACTTATATTTTCCGCTTGCGTAAAATTCGGGTTCTCACACATCAAGCAGGTAGGTAACCTGGATTTTCCCGGAATAGAAGTGCTATAAATAATAGTAATGAATAGTAGGCTATGTGTTCAGTGCTACTGTGAAACTGTACAATCCAGGTTGTAATCTCTATCTCTCTAATGAAAGAAAAACGAGCATACAAATTTTCGCTTTTAAGATGTTAGAGTAGTATAATTTACAAAGCATCGTACTCGTTAGTAAAATATACGTTTTTCTTCCACGTTTCTGATACGAACCGCTAAGGTGTGGAACGCCCTTCCAGCATCCGTGTTTCCAGCCAAGTACAATCTGGGTGCCTTCAAGAGAAGAGTGAATAGGCATTTTCTAGGCAAGCGTGCTCCAAGCTAGACCTCATCATTGCTTTCCATCAGGCATGATTGTCGTCAAGCGCAAGCCTATCTTCAATAAAAAAAAATGCAAATTTTTGCTATATATCTATTGTTTCCAATTTCAGGACATAGTATAATTAATGGAGTATATGAAATTAGGTAGCTTGTCCTTCTATTTAGGTTTTTGATTATAATGTAGTGTTCCTGTAATGCTTTCGTCACTCGACTGTGAATTAAGGTTTTCCCATTGGTTATTATTCTACACGGAAAGTGTTTGTTGTTGGAAATAAAATGTTGATTCAAATTTCCTATATTTTTTTTAGTAAAAACAGCCCTTTTAGTGACGCGGGGTAGTTCCGGGCGTTTGATATGCGAGCCGTGATAAGGTGGCCGGCCACACGACACTTCAACCCCTTGCATTGCGAGGGCTGCTTGCCCTTCCGCCTTATTGATTAGACCTACGTAATTACGTATATCAACTCTTAGGTTCAAACATTACACCTACGCTAACTTATGACGCCCTGGTAAGTTACTGACCACGTCCAATGGTAATATACTAATTATAGTTGTTGATTCGGGAAGTAAGATTAATTATTACTATTACCAAAGCCTTTTAAACGTCAAAGAGTTTCACCAACACTTGTAACTTTTTAAACTTTTGGTAGAAGTTTTTATAAGACTTACTACGGCTTCTACAGGCAGTCATACAAAATATTATTTGAACTTCGTAATGAACTGTTTAGTTTCTAAGTTAAATGTTTTTTTTTTTATACTATATAGGCTAGCGCTTGACTGTGATCACACCTGATGGAAAGTGATGATACAGTTTTAAGGTGGAACGCGCTTGCCTAGAAGATGCCTATTCACTCTTGATTTCAAGGCACCCGGGTTGTAAGTGGCAGGAAATACACTGCCTGGGAGTGTATTCCAGGCCTTTGCAGTGCGTATCAGGAACGAGGAACCAAACCGCTTCGTACGCGTCATTGGTACGTCAACTATGTTACCTTACTTTGAAAATACGTTAAAATTAATAATCAATTTTACGTAGAAGTTATGCTTCAAATTGTTTTTTATGTTTCTTTTTTCGTGAACCCAAGAGCCGGAATGAAGAACCAGAGAGTGATCTGAGATAAGCCGCGTTAGCCTATTCAAATAATGGAAGCGTGCTGTAAATGTATTGCATTCATTGTGGTATCGAAAGTCGTGAGCTGTACATTCGCTCTTCAAAGACTAAGTGACAGTCCACACGGCGCGTTGCGTTGCGTTGCGTCGTCGCAACGCAAATATTTTGACGCATAGCCGGCCACACGGGCGCAACGCAACGCAACGCGCCGTGTGGACCTCCTCTAAGCGCTGCCGCTCCGATGTCGCACGAGTACACCCCCTCTCGCTTCGTCTCGGGGGCTGCTGTCCGTCATGTGTGCGTTGCGACGACGCAACGCGCCGTGTGAACACCTTGGTTATTTGTATGTAAAACAACGCAAGGACAGCGCTGCGACGACGCAACGCAACCGCAACGCGCCGTGTGGACTGTCACTAACTGGGAAAGGAGGTGCTAACACGTTTATACACTTCCATTTACGTATTCACGTTGCTCATTGAATATAATGTACATATTTGCGTACAGATTACATAAATAACAAACATATATTTCTGTTGATTTCGACAGTGTGACGATTCAGTAAAATATGTAATTGTAGGTACTATCTGACGTTTTACCTGGTAGGTTGGTAACCAGCCTCGGCCGAAGTCTCCGACCAGACCAATCAAGGCTGATTGCTAAACTATAGAAGTCAGGCTAGTTGAAATGATTTTCTTTTCCTTGATGGCATTTGCTGCTTGATATGGCTATAAATTAGATTCCTGAGCGTATGGAGGAATTCTATTACGATATATTATTTTGACCCCGAGTGACTACTACACTACTTTTCACTAAATTATTATTCATAGAAAAACACTAGAAGTATCTACCTGTAGCAATGTCGTTGATATGTATAGGCATTATTAAAGAAGACTAGCGTGCAAATTCCGAAAATACCAAATCGCTCGCTTTTGTATATGGAGCCAGTTTTCGTTTTTCGGATAAGTATGATGAGAAAGTTGATACTTTCTATGAAAACCTGTAGTCTTAAATGGTCATAATTTTAGCCTTGTTTAGCCAGTGGTAATTACTAAGTACGTAAAATTTATTTAGGACCAGTATTATCGTAAGTATGCGATCGTATCGTAGGTAGGAATTATTTTATATTTAGTAAACAGTGCTAACTTGATGCAGTTCAGAAATATATTTGGTCATGTCGCATGCGCTAGTATGCAAATATATCAGCCGGCATATAACACTGGAAACATATCGATGGCAGTTAAAGTTAATGTGGTGACTGCCTGCCTCACTGATGTGATGGTGTACCTATAATATGCTGATGTGATGATGCAGTCGAAGATGTTATCGTATAACATGAGAAGAAGTAAACTCATCCCAACGTTTTCTACACAGCGTCATGCCGGAATGCTTAATGGTTAAGGCTGGTAACTAATATTAATGTGAGGAATAATAGTTCAAATCATAGTTTTGACTTTGGCCATTAAATTGTTTTATGACGACGTAAAATATTAAAAGCGAATATTCGACAACCCAGTGTATTCACATATATGAGTACAGAACACATTTGTGAGTCAGAGCATTTAAACAGTAAACCTATTTACGGTTTTGCAAGCAATCGTACATCACACTAATATTATAAAGGCGAAAGTTTGTGTGTAAGTGTGTGTGTGTGTGTGTGTGTGTGTGTAAGTGTGTATGTTTGTTACTCCTTCACGCCGCAACTACTGAACCGATTTGGCTGAAATTTGGAACATGGATAGCTTATAACCCGGATTAAAACATAGGCTACTTTTTATCCCGGGAAAATCCATAGTTCCCATGGGACATTTAAAAAACCCTAATTTTCAATAGTAATCTATAGCTACAGCTAGCTATAGGTAGACTACTTTGACAATCTTTCCTGAAAGTAGGTGTAAAGGTCATTGAAAAGGAAATTCAATTTATTCTCGGGATTAGTAAAAAATCGAATTTAACGCGGGCGGAGCCGCGGGCACAAGCTAGTTAAAATATAATTTAATGGGTGCAAGGATTTTAGGAGTTTTATTACGGACTACTTAAGTTACATAAGACATTTACGGACTACTTAAGTTATGTATTGCTCTAGATATAAATAGTACAGATCTAAACTTATTAAATTTGACTTTACAAAAAATCCTAGTTAGCAAGAACAACATTTTCAAGCTAAGGCTTGTTAAATAATAATCTAAACTATACAGTCGACCTGAGTAAGTGAGAACTATAGTATAAGCGTAAAAAGTTAAAAACTATTAGTAGGAGTATTGGCCATGCCCCGTCATTTTGCCCTTCTTTCTCTGAAACTCGGGTTAGTGAGAAACCTCTATAAGAGAAAAAGAGATGTTGGTCCCTTGAACTCTCAGTTAAAAAAGGTTTGACTGTGAATATTTAGATCCGCGGTCGGCGGTGGACAGTCCTCGAAACTACGAGTTAGTACGTGTACTGTTTCACGAGTTTATTGGGAAAAATTATCTCCTTGCCTTATTGCCAATATGAGGTCGGCCTAAAGGAGTATTGCAAGCCAGTGGCCGCTTGCGCAACCGCTGTCCGTGCTAGTTACGCTAAATCAATCTCGGCCTAATGGCACCTCTCGCTCAATGTGATTATTGTCGTTAGATTCTGTAACTGTTTTAGATTAAGTTGATTTCTCAGCGAATGAGGTCCTTTCCTTGTTGCTTAATCATTACATCGGGTACTAACATGATTTCCGACTTCCATTAATAATATTTACGGTATTTGTTATTAATTTCTCGCTTTCATATTTCATCCTTTGCTTTTGTTATGAGTCTTGCGACATATTTCACGCGTGCGGACCTAATTATGAAAACAACTTTATCATCTACTATTTAACTTACAGAACCCAAGAATGGTGTGTAGTCCAAACTATTTTAATATTTTTATATTATTTTCAACCAACTCCAAAAAAAAAGGAGGTTCTCAATTCGACTGCATCTTTTTAATGTTTGTTATCTTAGAACTAACGCCTGGGTGAACCGATTTTGATGATTCTTTTCCATTTGCTCGAATTCAGACAATGGCATCCATGAGAAAACTATATAAGTCTTAATTTTCTGTGCACGGCAAATGGACGATTATGACGCCAGCCGATGATTATTTTTTATTGGAAAGTATGTAGGAACATGAATAGTTTGATGAGAGATGTTTTTTTTTGTCAAAATGTTTAACAAAAATTGTGTTTCACATGTGAAAGACAAAATTAACTCGTGTCTTTTTGTTAGCAGTTCGCGGCGTCGGTGGCGGATAACGGCGCGTGCAACAGCACTTCATCGTCGACTTCGTCTTCGTCCTCGTCGTCGTCGTCGTCCTCTTCGTCGTCATCGGATTCAGACACCGCGGACGCCGCTGGCGGCTCCGCTCATGCCTCTCCCGATGACTCTAGTGCCGCTCTTGTTGCCGCTTGCCCATTACAGGTAATAATATCTTCGTATCATCTAAATATATAAATCAATAAGAAATTAACTGACTGACATAATATCATCGCACAGCCCAAACCGCTGGATTAGACCCAGTTTGGCATGGCATTTATCAAAAAAAATGTATAAGGGGGTGAAACGGGAGTCCATAGTTTGTATGGAGAAATACTTCTTCACGCCGCAATTACTGAAATAATTTGGCTGAATTTGCTGGATTATCATATAGGCTACTTTTTATCCCGAAAAATCAATTCGCGGAATTTTTAGAAAACCGAAATTCATGCAGGCGAAGCCGTGGGCCTCCGCTAGTTAAAAATAATACATTAAACATTTGTCGGGCAAAGAATTATAAATTTTCCTTATTTCGTTCGCTCAGTGACTCAATTTTGTGGGCTATGCTGGGTGTTTCTCTGAAGGATAGAATCCGCAACGAGGACATCCGTAGGAGAACCAAGGTTACCGACATAGCCCAACGGATTAGCAAGCTGAAGTGGCAGTGGGCGGGCCATATCTGTCGCAGAACCGACGGCCGTTGGGGCAGACGTGTTCTCGAGTGGAGACCACGTACCGGCAAGCGCAGCGTAGGACGACCTCCTGCCCGCTGGACCGATGACCTAAAGAAGGTCGCTGGTAGCGGGTGGATGAGGAAGGCGGAGGACCGTGTGTGGTGGCGCGCTCTCGGAAAGGCCTATGTCCAGCAGTGGATATCTATAGGCTGATTAGTTAGTTAGTTAGTGACTCAATTTTAGTCTCCGAGACCAGAAGCATCTTTTGAGGGCTTGCAAATTGGCTTACCTTTATTATGTATCGATACTATAGCAAAATTAATATGTATTTGCATTCTGCGACATCTAAAGAAAATCACTGATAATATGTAGTAATTTTTCCATTGGAAGTACATATTTGGATGCTCCAAAGAATCGATTGAAAGTTATAATATTTGTCATAACTAACTTGAAGTATTTTAAAAAGTGTGTCATGAAGCGATAAACTAACCCGAAATAAAATCCACAGGTCATCGACGATGCAGACCTTGCGGAACTATTTCCAGAACAAACATCGAGCGCGCCGGCGCAACAGCCCAATTTCTCGACCTTCCCCGTTCACAACGCTTCGCCGGAGAGCGACAACAAGTCCATAGCAGATAACGGTAAGTTAAATTAAAACCTTTTTGATTGATTCTTTAAATCCTAAAGCATTCAGATTATGTTATAAACAATATTGCTCGTTTACAGGTGATGGGTCGAGTAGTGAAATGGAGCTTCCACCGCAGCTTGTCTCAGCTGCGATACAAAGGGCTACGGCTGACTCTTCTGGATCTGAGAATGAGTGCTCTAACTCCGGCACAGTTCATCAAAATGCCTCACACTACGCGTCTAGTTTACTGCAACAATTTGTCGCTAAGACACAGCTTCTGAGTAGCACTGCCCCACTTACGTCCATGAATTCTGCAACAGCATCGTCTTTAACGTGTGCACTCAGTACGAATCCATTGAGCGGAGTTGGTGCCATTAATGACTGTGTTCTAGACCAAATAAATAACTTATCAGATATCCCACCGATTGCACCAACTTTTTTGAATGGTGCCCAGCATTTAAGTCCGCAGCAAACGGAAGAACTCACTCAAATAAATAAAGATCTTGAAGAAATTACATCTGTAACAGAATCTGTTGGTTTATCAATACCAAACCCTCTAAGCTTAGAAGATTGCGTCGACAATAATGACTTCATGAACTTAGATATAACATCTGGTGGCTCTGAACTAGGCAGTGCAAGCGACTTTCTAAAAAGTTCACCCATAACTTTAGTTGGTGCGGAGGCAGGTCCTATAAATTCAATGGATTCTCACAAACTAGACACGATGAGTACAAACTCTGTTGAATCTCAAGAAGACGTTAAAAATGTCGTCGTTGAATCTAGAAGAAAACGAGGAAGACCTCGTAAGGTACGAAAAGCAGATGAATATGAAAATAAAGGTGAAGAATCTCAGAAAGAAGTTAAGTCTAGAGTTAATGTTATGAATGATTTTCACAACAATAATGATCCGCCTAATGTTTCGCCAGACTCAGGTATCTTGTCGAATCATAATTCACCTACACATTCGCCGTTACGACGACACGATGTAGATGAAAGTCATAGCAGACAAAGCAGAAAATCTATCCAGAAAGAAAATACTACTGTTGAAAGGAAGAGTGCAAGATCTAAATCAAAAACTCGAAGTAGAGCGCATAACAGATCGGATTCGAGTGATTGTGACTTCTCAAAAAAGCGGATAGAAAATGAATTAAAGCAAATTAAGACTGAAGCGCCTTCTCCAGTTCCACTTAAACAGGAGCAAAATAAGTTTGAAAAGGCAAAGAAAAATGATCATAAATTAGATATAGCTGCGTTAGATAGAATGTTATACGCTACTGATAGAGTATTATATCCACCACGTAAAAAGGTAGGCCGAAAACCGCAAAATAAAGCCAAAACTACTAAAACAACTAAAACGTTAAGGGACAAAAATCAATACGATTCAGCGGATAGTGATGATGATTCACTACCATCTAATAGATCTGTACTATCTGGAGTATATGCAAAGAGGAAAGAAGTCAATAGTAAGCTTGCAACGTTACCCAAGAACAACAAGAATAATAAACCAGCTAATAATTCATGGAGAGATCATCAAAGTGAAAACGAAGCGGCTGCTGATGATCCTTTGGATCCAACCTGGAAACAGATAGATCTAAATCCGAAATATAAAGACATTCTTTCGGGGTACAAGAGTGATTACGAGTTTAAGCCTTATAAAAGTTGCAGTAGACTCATAGAGTCCGGCTATAAGAGCGACTATGGGTGCCGATCGGGCTATAAAAGTGATTGTTATCGATCTGGTTATAAAAGTGATCACAAATCTGGCTACAAAAGCGATAAGTCCGGATATAAAACAGACTACAGCGTACGAAGTATGCGGAGAAGAATGAGGAAACTCAAGAAAACTAGATCTGTGAGAAATAGATCCTATTATAAAAATCAAAAACACTTCGTTTCCGATCAAGAAATTCTGTTATTGTCAAATAAAACATTTAACAGTCTTTCTTTAGGACACACTTCTAGCGATTCTGAGTGTGATACATACTTAAGAAAATCTAGCGCCAGTCCGAAGTATGTGAGTGTTTGCACAAAATATCCGTTACCCTCAAAATATAATTATGGGTTTACTAAAGCAAACCAAAAACACATATTGAGGCTAAACTCATCTGATCCATTTGCACCCGGCCCCGTGTTTAGCGGTCTGCAAAGACCGGTTACGACATATAATATCTTTAAACTAAATCACAACAATAATAACACCTTACCAAAAACTCCTTCGAAGAATAATTATGTCGGTACTTCCTTACCGTCACTTAAACCTACGTTCACACATAAGTTTGGAGTTTCACCGATTTGTACAGCAACAAAACAGTCCAGTTCGAAAAAAGATAATTCTGATAGCCGTCACTATCCGAGGACACTTTCGCCTAAAAATCGAAAACAAGTCAAAAAAGATTCACCGAATACGAAGAGGGAAATTTCTACAAAGCCTTTACCCAGCATTTTTGAAAAAGCTAAGAATTCTTATATTCCGAATAAATCATTATCAAGAAACGTTTTCTTAAATTTTAAAAGGCCAAACATAAAGCCCACCTATCATATTAAAAGGCACAGAAGAACAGTAGTGCTTGCACCGCCGAAGATAAATTTAAAACCTGCCGAACGGCCCTCTCGCGTTACAGTTAAAACTGAAAACAAACACCACAGGCATAGAAGTAAAAGGCGACACCGCTCCAGATCAGTTTCGAAGTGTCGAGAATCATTCAATAATCGAAATTCTCTTGATTCCATTGATCAAAAATTCACTCAAGATATGGATAGTCTTATATCAAATTTCATTAAACTATGTCAAATTGCTCCCAAGTTAATTGTGAACACGCAAACGATTTCACAAAAATCTGTTGAAAAAGAAAAACCTGCACCCGAACCAGCACCACCTGCAAAGGTAGTTAAAAGGGCGTCAAAGAAAAGAAAAACGTCAGATAATCAAGAGATGGCGACACCAACTTCGAAACGAAGACACAAAAAACAGTTAACTGAATCTCAGAACAAAGGTGGTAAAGATACTAATGAACACAAACTGCCTTTGAAGAAAAGACATTACCATATAAATTCTTCTACAAGTAACGCATTGAGTCTAAGCTTAGTCACAACAGAATTTGATGACAATTTGAAAACCGCTAATCCTGAAAAATTTCTGTGTACCGAAACAGATTGTATGGGGGAAATGCATAATAATAGCACTGAAGATTCGTCAAAACTAAATAGTTCATCAGAAAAAGTAAAAAAAGATTCAAAAAATGTATGTTCTACATTGCAGGATGGTAAAAATATCAACATTGAAACTTCCCCAAAATCGACGAAGGCTAATGCAAATGCAGAAGATCTTATCGTCAAAGAAAACGATGAAGATTCTACTTCAGTTTCAGTTAGTACAATTGAAGATGATCTTACAATTAAAAAACCAACACCCGAGCAGTCAGAATTATCAAAGAAAATTTATGAAACTTCAGAAAAACTTAAAGCGGTTCATAAAATGGTTCATGATCTGGAAAAATGTTTGCCCAAATGTAAAGAATCTGAAACCAAAACGGAATCGTCCAAGACCGAAACAAATCGAATATCTTCACCGAGGTCTGAAACAAAACTATCACCAGTGCGAAACTCAGCCCCAATAGCGACACCCAAAAAACGTCATAGATTAGAAGCAGATAAAGTTACGTCACTTTCAAGTTTAGATCAGGTTGTACAATCTCTGTCAAAAAAGCTATCTGAAGACAAATCGGTTAATAGTAACATCCCTAAGGATATAAATCAAAATACTACAAAGGAAGAAGTAAAAGAAAGTGAATTATCAATTTCTTCCGTATCCTTAACTCAGACAAGCGTTAGCAATACAACTGTTGATCCACTCAAAAGTATGTCTGCTCGTTCTTTATATAAAAGTTCCATTCCGCCTGCTCAAAAATCTGAAATTATGACTAGAAAGAAGAATAGACTCGAGGGTCTTACTAGTAATTTAGTATCAAAAATTAATCCAAGTGCAGCAACGAAAGTATTAGACACACTTTTGAATAACAATATTAGAAAATCAATAGAATCTCGAATTCTTGAAAAAGAGAAAAGTAATCCCGAATGTGGAAACACTAAATCCGATGAAAAGGCGAAAGTTAAAGAATCGCCACAAATTAATACAAGAGCAAGTGTTATTAAATCTCCGGTGTCCAAAGGCAAAGTATTGGAGAGTAAGAAGACCAAAGTGCCAGAAACCGTGACAGAAACATCTATTATCGTCAATGTTGATAAACCAACGGGCATTTTTGAGCCATCCATTGACCTAGAAGATCAAATACCTAAGTCATCTATTTGCGTAAGCAGCGTTTTAGGCGAAAGCCTCAGAAATAAAAATAAAGCTAAAGGCAATGATAGCAAGGGCTCAAATTCTTTGCTAGACACAGAATCCGATATTCCATTAGCGTTGATATCGGAGACACCAGACCCTATTATTAGGCCAAAAAGAGGAGAGTCTATTGCATCAGTTCTATCTGATAAAATACAAGAGACTACAGGGGGGCATAACTTACGCCAGACTAAAAGAAATCTTGCTGGCGATGCTGAAGACTCCAATGACAAGAAAAAAAAGAAAACAACTAATAATTTAATCCGTGAAAGTAAATTAGTGCTGCCTACGAAAGTAATGTTACCTAAACTTTCAACAGAGAAATTGCTTGCTTCGGATCCAAATAAGAAGCCAGTTGCACCCCTTCAAGTAAAGGAAACCAAGGAAACTAAGAACGTTACCGATTCAAAAACTCCAGAAACGTCTAAAAAGCGTACCAGAAGACGAAAAGCGATCAATAGAACAGGTTTTCCAAGCATAAAGAAAAAGAAAAAGAAACTAGAACCAAGTCTCAGTGTCACCTCAGACAGCCATTTCACTTCCGAGGATACTGATCATTCCGCATTCGAAAGAGTGCCGAAAGATGGTGAAGCTATGAGTAGTTTCTTAGAGCGAACCAATAACAGGAAACCAGAGCTAAAAGTTGTATTGAACAAAGACGAACTACCGAAACAAGGCAGGTTGACTGTTGTATCTCTCGAGAAGTTGCAAGGAAAAGAGATATCAAACAATAAAACGACCACTACTGAGAATAAGCCTCTAATCGAGAAAAAGATTGGGAGTTACTCTATTTTAAGGGCACCTCATTTGCAACTGAAACAGAGCAAAAATGATAAAGAAGCTAAAAATCACGTCAACAAATGGGAAGTTCTCAGTGAAAGTGATAGTATCCCCTCTTTAACGAGTAGTCTGAGCAACGACCCTGAAGACAGTATTCCCTTGAGTTTGCTTAATGTGAAGGCTGACAAACAAACCAGTCGTTTGGATAACTTAGAAAGATTGAAACGAAAGACGCGGGCCATGTCACCTTCGCATGAAATAGAGGAGATATTCTCCAAACGCAAACATATCGAAAAGACCACTAAAGTCGGTTTGAGACCCAAGTCCAGTTTAGCGATCCTATATCCGAGTGACAGGAGGTTTACAAGAAGTTCCGATAACACGGCTGACGATGGCAAAGTCAAACCTAAAAAGGTTGATAATAATAAGAAACCAGCCCCTGAAACATCAGAGAAAACAACAAAACCCATGAGTATCATGACGAGAAGGAAATCAAGATCGTGTCAAGCTAACAAGAAAGCTAATGAGATGCATTCAAGTTCACGCGATAGCTCTTTGGACACGGTTATCAGTCGAAGAATTACTTCCAAATCGCGCGAACCCTCTTTCGACACCCTTCAAGATCACGATGAAAACGATCCATTGCCTCTGAATGAGAAGGAAATAGATTTCGAGAAAAGCATTGATGTGCTGTCGAAGAACATCATTTGCAAGAAGCGAGTCGCCTCGTCGCGTGATGAGAGCCCCGTCAACGGTGTCGATGGTCGTGACAAGCCTGTCGTCTCCAAGAAGAATCCTCGTTTAAGGAAAAAGTTTTTAGTCGCTGGACTGTTCTCAGATTATTACAAAGAAGAGTGAGTATGCCTTATTATGCAGGGTTATGAAAAATATCAAAATGCGACTAGACTTTAATTCCTATCATTAAAATAGTAACTTTAAATTTGTTTTGTTCTGTTCTGCTCTGTTATTAAAATACTTGATTAATTCCATTTAATATTTTTTTAAAGAGGGTTTATGTTTTTTTTTTATATTATGTTCGTGATTCTTTAATCCTATGGCGTCCAGCCTAGCGTTAGAGGTCATTGATATTTTGCTACAGAGTAATGACGCGTTAGAAAAATCATATTTTTTTAAAGTCGTAAAATTAAAGTTGTTAGGTAAAAGACTTAAAGCCCCAGAGCATTTCTATATTTTTTATTTAACCCTGTAGTGTTCTTCATATTGATATGCATTTTTATAATTTACGGAACTTCAATATTTTAACTTTTTCAGTCCAAAACCGGACGGGAAGGGAAAGAACCTGGTTACCCAAACGGAGTTTCCTCCCGGCCTGCTGGGTCCACCGCCGTACTGCGAGCGGTGGGTGCGCCGCCGGCTGCAGCACTTCTCGCTGCCGTACGACATATGGTGGGAACAGCACTACAACCAGCCTGTGCCGTCCTGGAATTACAAGAAAATACGCACAAGTGAGTTTTCATATCTTCAATTTGTAGCCTAAAAGTCCAGAAATCACTTTTAATACTGAACATTTTTGCCGGAACAGATGGTAATGAAAGAAATTTCCTCACTTAATATTCCCTCACAAACTCATACATTCGTTCAGTCCAAACAATTGGTACTGGACAACTAAATTTTTGCACAGAAGTTTCCTTAGTGATATAGACAAAAGATGAAGGATTTTTTCTTTGATATAAATGTTTATCACCCGGGTGAAGGAGCATGGGCTAGCTGAAAATTCTGTATAGATTTTTAGCCGTATTTTGTTTGATGTCGGGCGGTGACCGTTATTTCGCAGAAGTTTAAAATAAGATTGTTTAACGGGGGTAAACGAGTCGCGGGGCAGGCTTGCATATGGCAGCATTGAATTCGGATTCCGTCCATTTTCCTTCACGTTTCCTGTTCACGTTTCGTTCAGCGCTAGATTTGGAGGAATATGTAAAACTTAGGTTTCATTTTTTTGTCAACCGTGAAATTAAGACCAGAGGAAATATCAGGTACATTATTTTTTTGGCATCCGTGAAATTTAGACCAGAGGAAATATCAGGTACATTTATTTTCAGACGTGTACTACGACGTGAAACCGTCCGCGGAGGAGTGCGAGAGCGTCGCCTGCAACTGCATGCCGTCGTCGAGCTGCAACGAGGACTGCATCAACAGGCTCGTGTACTCCGAGTGCTCGCCGCAGCTGTGCCCCTGCGGGTGAGTGCAAGGGACTTACTTACTTGAGGCACAGAACACTAAATAGTACCAGAAGGTTCACTCCGCACGAAAATTTAAAGAAATAGCGACTCTAGCGCTGACACAAAAAGTGCAATTCAGTTCGCAATAGCGCCTGGCCCCGCCCTCAAAATCGACACGCAACAAACGCAATGTTGTGGTCTCTTTCTATCGCCTAACTTTATCTCTTACGACGTACTAGGGCTGCCGTAGTCAGACGGCGCGTAAAATAGACCGTACAGAACTAGCGCGTACAACTCGGCCCGCGAGCGGCAACCATCTGAAATATGGTAGTCCGAAACTCTACTTGATCACGTGATAGACTGGCCTGCTTGAGGACAACCATACTCTACCCATGCCGTGGTCCAATCAACCTCGCAGTTATGGGGGCTGAATCGGGGGACTAATGCTTGAGTATAATACATAGCGTTCTAATTAACAGAGAAACGTAACGTAACGTATGTGTATTTTGCCCATAGTCACTTACTCTAGACTTCAGAATTAATATTTTTTTTTATAATACACCATTGCACCACCCTGCGGGCTGCGCTTCATTCCACTAATCCTCTTACCAAAGATTCTCTGTGAGAGATGCTCTAGCGCGCCGCCTTTGTGCTTACTGTGTTCCGTTATATTGTGTTTCTTTATCTGTATTTTTGTGTGTTGTGTTCTATGTAAATAAGTGAATAAGTGAATTATTTAATTTTCGAATCATAATGATTGTCTCTGATATTTTCAGTAATGTTTAATAACAGTTTAAAAAAAATTGGCGTCTGTACAGGGAAGATAATATTTTGGTCTCATTTTGTTGAAGTAAGTAATAAAATAGATAGTTTGGTCAACAGGGACAAATGCAAGAACCAGCGCATCCAACGCCACGAGTGGGCGTCGGGCCTCGAGAAGTTCATGACGGAGAACAAGGGCTGGGGCGTTCGCACCAAGAACCAGATCAAGTCCGGCGACTTTATACTCGAGTACGTCGGCGAGGTCGTCTCTGACAAGGAGTTCAAGGTATGAAATAGGATGATCTCACTCAAGATGGTGTAAAAAAAATTTGACGACCTCCCTGGCGCAATGGCGGCGCGCTCGGATTCGGGAGGTCGCGGGTTCGATTCCCGCCACGGGCCACTTTGGGATTTTATAATTTCTAAATTGGCTCAGGTCTGGTCTGGTGGGAGGCTTTGGCCGTGGCTAGTTACCACCCTACCGTCAAAGACGCACCGCCAAGCGATTTAGCGTTCCGGTGCGATGCTGTTTAGAAACCGTTGGGGGTAAATTCACTTACCTTTCCAAGTTAGTACGATAACATTTTAGACTGCATCATCACTTACCATCAGGTGAGATCGCAGTCAAGTACTAACTTGTATAGAATAAAAAAAACTTTCCTTTTTTGGATGTTCAAACCCATCTTCAGGGGTTAAGGTTCGAATTTTTCGTAGTTAATTTAGGGAACAAAATATCACTTACCTAAGAATTAAGATTTTAAGAAAGAAGACAGGCAGCGTTGCGGAATAATAATATAACAGAGAGACGACGTTTTACCAAGTTACTAAATAATTAAGTCAGTTATGAAAAATCAGTTTCGAGCGTTTTTGGACATTTACCGACATATTAAAACAAAAATTACAATAACAGCGATTGTAGGTTTAGGAAGAAAAATTGAGATTTTGGAGAAACTTATGCCTGACTTGCAATCGAGAAAGTTTTATCCAATAGTGTCAGCAGAGGGCCTACCATCAACTCTAATCGCGACTCAACTACAGACCTAAACTGAATTGCATAGTAATACGTGCCATAAATTCTTTGAATTTGACAAATAGATGACATGAAAAACTGAATCGTAACCGGAACTGCGTCGCTAGAAAAGTTCATAGTATAGGCCCTGGTCACTAATATGGTTGAAATAACCCTTTTATATCGTGAGAGAGAGAGAACTAAGAGCAATTAGTAATTTGATATTTCACTACCGACATCGTAAACTTTGATTGATAGCACATGGGTGACCCATTTCTTCGTGCCGAGAATAACCCTATCGGTATCACAATATTTTTTCAGCTACTTGTAAAACGGTGTTAAATTAAAAGTAGCGTTAGTCAGTGACGAGCATCACATCATTTGCATTAGATAAGATAGCATTATCGTAAACAACCATTAAACTAGTAATACCTTACTAAATGGTTGTTATTTAAAATAACGAATGTAAATTAACGTTAAGGTTAGGAAATATTCCACTGGTTCTCTCTTTTTACTATAATTTACCACTCGCCATGCAAGCAGGTCTTTTGGTTGAATCTAAATTTTTAGGATAATAGCAATTAACAAATATATTTCAAATTTGCTTTAATTTTACGCTTGAAATATGGGGGTTAAATGCTTTGTGAAATTCGGGCTTAGTACTTCACCAATAAGCCATAAAATAGGAGATGGCATGGGCTCAGTCAAAAGGGTACCATTTTTTGTCAATCCGTCTAAAGCCCTTTCTAAATTTACAAGCAAGGACGGGGACCGTCACTGATCATTAAACACTTGTCTGCAATAGTCCGCACGCACATTCCATGGAGACGGATACCGCCATATTGCGGCGTATTATTGGTAAATTTTGACAGAATGGCACTACTGTTTTCTTGTTTGAAGAAGGTTTGCGTAAATTGTCCTGATGACCATAATATCCTCAGCCGTACAAGTATTTAATAATTTTATCGGTGTACAAGAGTTAAAGTTTGTCGTGAATTCCAGGAGCGGATGGCAACGCGCTACGCCCGCGACACGCACCACTACTGCCTGCACCTGGATGGAGGACTCGTCATCGACGGCCACCGCATGGGCGGCGACGGGCGCTTCGTCAACCACTCCTGCCGACCCAACTGCGAGATGCAGAAGTGGACCGCCAATGGTGCGTAAACAACATCTACATATTACATACTGGACGGCGGGCTCGTCATCGACGGACACCGCATGGGCGGCGACGGGCGCTTCGTCAACCACTCCTGCCGACCCAACTGCGAGATGCAGAAGTGGACCGCCAATGGTGCGTAAACAACATCTACATATTACATACTGGACGGCGGGCTCGTCATCGACGGCCACCGCATGGGCGGCGACGGGCGCTTCGTCAACCACTCCTGCCGACCCAACTGCGAGATGCAGAAGTGGACCGCCAATGGTGCGTAAACAACATCTACATATTACATACTGGACGGCGGGCTCGTCATCGACGGACACCGCATGGGCGGCGACGGGCGCTTCGTCAACCACTCCTGCCGACCCAACTGCGAGATGCAGAAGTGGACCGCCAATGGTGCGTAAACAACATCTACATATTACATACTGGACGGCGGGCTCGTCATCGACGGACACCGCATGGGCGGCGACGGGCGCTTCGTCAACCACTCCTGCCGACCCAACTGCGAGATGCAGAAGTGGACCGCCAATGGTGCGTAAACAACATCTACATATTACATACTGGACGGCGGGCTCGTCATCGACGGCCACCGCATGGGCGGCGACGGGCGCTTCGTCAACCACTCCTGCCGACCCAACTGCGAGATGCAGAAGTGGACCGCCAATGGTGCGTAAACAACATCTACATATTACATACTGGACGGCGGGCTCGTCATCGACGGACACCGCATGGGCGGCGACGGGCGCTTCGTCAACCACTCCTGCCGACCCAACTGCGAGATGCAGAAGTGGACCGCCAATGGTGCGTAAACAACATCTACATATTACATACTGGACGGCGGGCTCGTCATCGACGGCCACCGCATGGGCGGCGACGGGCGCTTCGTCAACCACTCCTGCCGACCCAACTGCGAGATGCAGAAGTGGACCGCCAATGGTGCGTAAACAACATCTACATATTACATACTGGACGGCGGGCTCGTCATCGACGGCCACCGCATGGGCGGCGACGGGCGCTTCGTCAACCACTCCTGCCGACCCAACTGCGAGATGCAGAAGTGGACCGCCAATGGTGCGTAAACAACATCTACATATTACATACTGGACGGCGGGCTCGTCATCGACGGACACCGCATGGGCGGCGACGGGCGCTTCGTCAACCACTCCTGCCGACCCAACTGCGAGATGCAGAAGTGGACCGCCAATGGTGCGTAAACAACATCTACATATTACATACTGGACGGCGGGCTCGTCATCGACGGCCACCGCATGGGCGGCGACGGGCGCTTCGTCAACCACTCCTGCCGACCCAACTGCGAGATGCAGAAGTGGACCGCCAATGGTGCGTAAACAAGATCTACATATTACATACTGGACGGCGGGCTCGTCATCGACGGCCACCGCATGGGCGGCGACGGGCGCTTCGTCAACCACTCCTGCCGACCCAACTGCGAGATGCAGAAGTGGACCGCCAATGGTGCGTAAACAACATCTACATATTACATACTGGACGGCGGGCTCGTCATCGACGGCCACCGCATGGGCGGCGACGGGCGCTTCGTCAACCACTCCTGCCGACCCAACTGCGAGATGCAGAAGTGGACCGCCAATGGTGCGTAAACAACATCTACATATTACATACTGGACGGCGGGCTCGTCATCGACGGCCACCGCATGGGCGGCGACGGGCGCTTCGTCAACCACTCCTGCCGACCCAACTGCGAGATGCAGAAGTGGACCGCCAATGGTGCGTAAACAACATCTACATATTACATACTGGACGGCGGGCTCGTCATCGACGGCCACCGCATGGGCGGCGACGGGCGCTTCGTCAACCACTCCTGCCGACCCAACTGCGAGATGCAGAAGTGGACCGCCAATGGTGCGTAAACAACATCTACATATTACATACTGGACGGCGGGCTCGTCATCGACGGCCACCGCATGGGCGGCGACGGGCGCTTCGTCAACCACTCCTGCCGACCCAACTGCGAGATGCAGAAGTGGACCGCCAATGGTGCGTAAACAACATCTACATATTACATACTGGACGGCGGGCTCGTCATCGACGGCCACCGCATGGGCGGCGACGGGCGCTTCGTCAACCACTCCTGCCGACCCAACTGCGAGATGCAGAAGTGGACCGCCAATGGTGCGTAAACAACATCTACATATTACATACTGGACGGCGGGCTCGTCATCGACGGCCACCGCATGGGCGGCGACGGGCGCTTCGTCAACCACTCCTGCCGACCCAACTGCGAGATGCAGAAGTGGACCGCCAATGGTGCGTAAACAACATCTACATATTACATACTGGACGGCGGGCTCGTCATCGACGGACACCGCATGGGCGGCGACGGGCGCTTCGTCAACCACTCCTGCCGACCCAACTGCGAGATGCAGAAGTGGACCGCCAATGGTGCGTAAACAACATCTACATATTACATACTGGACGGCGGGCTCGTCATCGACGGCCACCGCATGGGCGGCGACGGGCGCTTCGTCAACCACTCCTGCCGACCCAACTGCGAGATGCAGAAGTGGACCGCCAATGGTGCGTAAACAACATCTACATATTACATACTGGACGGCGGGCTCGTCATCGACGGCCACCGCATGGGCGGCGACGGGCGCTTCGTCAACCACTCCTGCCGACCCAACTGCGAGATGCAGAAGTGGACCGCCAATGGTGCGTAAACAACATCTACATATTACATACTGGACGGCGGGCTCGTCATCGACGGCCACCGCATGGGCGGCGACGGGCGCTTCGTCAACCACTCCTGCCGACCCAACTGCGAGATGCAGAAGTGGACCGCCAATGGTGCGTAAACAACATCTACATATTACATACTGGACGGCGGGCTCGTCATCGACGGCCACCGCATGGGCGGCGACGGGCGCTTCGTCAACCACTCCTGCCGACCCAACTGCGAGATGCAGAAGTGGACCGCCAATGGTGCGTAAACAACATCTACATATTACATACTGGACGGCGGGCTCGTCATCGACGGCCACCGCATGGGCGGCGACGGGCGCTTCGTCAACCACTCCTGCCGACCCAACTGCGAGATGCAGAAGTGGACCGCCAATGGTGCGTAAACAACATCTACATATTACATACTGGACGGCGGGCTCGTCATCGACGGCCACCGCATGGGCGGCGACGGGCGCTTCGTCAACCACTCCTGCCGACCCAACTGCGAGATGCAGAAGTGGACCGCCAATGGTGCGTAAACAACATCTACATATTACATACTGGACGGCGGGCTCGTCATCGACGGCCACCGCATGGGCGGCGACGAGCGCTTCGTCAACCACTCCTGCCGACCCAACTGCGAGATGCAGAAGTGGACCGCCAATGGTGCGTAAACAACATCTACATATTACATACTGGACGGCGGGCTCGTCATCGACGGCCACCGCATGGGCGGCGACGGGCGCTTCGTCAACCACTCCTGCCGACCCAACTGCGAGATGCAGAAGTGGACCGCCAATGGTGCGTAAACAACATCTACATATTACATACTGGACGGCGGGCTCGTCATCGACGGCCACCGCATGGGCGGCGACGGGCGCTTCGTCAACCACTCCTGCCGACCCAACTGCGAGATGCAGAAGTGGACCGCCAATGGTGCGTAAACAACATCTACATATTACATACTGGACGGCGGGCTCGTCATCGACGGACACCGCATGGGCGGCGACGGGCGCTTCGTCAACCACTCCTGCCGACCCAACTGCGAGATGCAGAAGTGGACCGCCAATGGTGCGTAAACAACATCTACATATTACATACTGGACGGCGGGCTCGTCATCGACGGCCACCGCATGGGCGGCGACGGGCGCTTCGTCAACCACTCCTGCCGACCCAACTGCGAGATGCAGAAGTGGACCGCCAATGGTGCGTAAACAACATCTACATATTACATACTGGACGGCGGGCTCGTCATCGACGGCCACCGCATGGGCGGCGACGGGCGCTTCGTCAACCACTCCTGCCGACCCAACTGCGAGATGCAGAAGTGGACCGCCAATGGTGCGTAAACAACATCTACATATTACATACTGGACGGCGGGCTCGTCATCGACGGCCACCGCATGGGCGGCGACGGGCGCTTCGTCAACCACTCCTGCCGACCCAACTGCGAGATGCAGAAGTGGACCGCCAATGGTGCGTAAACAACATCTACATATTACATACTGGACGGCGGGCTCGTCATCGACGGCCACCGCATGGGCGGCGACGGGCGCTTCGTCAACCACTCCTGCCGACCCAACTGCGAGATGCAGAAGTGGACCGCCAATGGTGCGTAAACAACATCTACATATTACATACTGGACGGCGGGCTCGTCATCGACGGCCACCGCATGGGCGGCGACGGGCGCTTCGTCAACCACTCCTGCCGACCCAACTGCGAGATGCAGAAGTGGACCGCCAATGGTGCGTAAACAACATCTACATATTACATACTGGACGGCGGGCTCGTCATCGACGGCCACCGCATGGGCGGCGACGGGCGCTTCGTCAACCACTCCTGCCGACCCAACTGCGAGATGCAGAAGTGGACCGCCAATGGTGCGTAAACAACATCTACATATTACATACTGGACGGCGGGCTCGTCATCGACGGCCACCGCATGGGCGGCGACGGGCGCTTCGTCAACCACTCCTGCCGACCCAACTGCGAGATGCAGAAGTGGACCGCCAATGGTGCGTAAACAACATCTACATATTACATACTGGACGGCGGGCTCGTCATCGACGGACACCGCATGGGCGGCGACGGGCGCTTCGTCAACCACTCCTGCCGACCCAACTGCGAGATGCAGAAGTGGACCGCCAATGGTGCGTAAACAACATCTACATATTACATACTGGACGGCGGGCTCGTCATCGACGGCCACCGCATGGGCGGCGACGGGCGCTTCGTCAACCACTCCTGCCGACCCAACTGCGAGATGCAGAAGTGGACCGCCAATGGTGCGTAAACAACATCTACATATTACATACTGGACGGCGGGCTCGTCATCGACGGCCACCGCATGGGCGGCGACGGGCGCTTCGTCAACCACTCCTGCCGACCCAACTGCGAGATGCAGAAGTGGACCGCCAATGGTGCGTAAACAACATCTACATATTACATACTGGACGGCGGGCTCGTCATCGACGGCCACCGCATGGGCGATTTTTTAAAGAAAAACATTGCGTCAATAAACCTTAGTTAATTATATCAGGATTCTTGATTCTACTACCAGATGTATGAATATATTATTGTAACTCTACGATTTCGCATTGTGAAGTCAACATGTGCGTCGAAGAAAGTGTTTGAAGAATTGTGTGTGGTGTTTCATGTGGGCGGTGTTCCCGCATATTGTACCATACAAAATCTTTTAAAGTAGCGGATTACAGCAAAACAAATTAATCTGTCCTACTAATTATGGATTTCCGCAAAATAACGCCGGCTTCCATTCGATATTTATTATTGTGAACTTCAATCTAACTGCTGATAATAATAGATGTCTGTATTCTAATAGCAATGGCTTGTATTTGTTATTGTTACAGGTACTTTTAGAATGGCGCTGTTTGCGCTGCGGGACATTGAGCCAGACGAAGAGCTCACGTACGACTATAACTTCTCACTATTCAACCCTGCAGTTGGACAGGTAAAAACAATCTACGTTTTATAAATCACCACCAATTTACATCTATTTTGCTACACTTTTAACACTACTAGGGGATGAATTATTATATTAGGCGACTATAGACGATTACACGCGGACACGATAGTGTAGTGGGGTTTGATTTACTGCAGTCACCAAAAATAATCACATTACACTGTATGTCAATGTGTATGTATGTTTGTTTCTGCTTGCTACTACTGAACCGATTCGGCTGAAATTTGAAATGGAAATTGATAATACCCTGAATTGACACATTTATTTCAGAGAAATCCATGATTCTAGTTTGGTTGATAGCCCGAAAGTCTCGCATATGGAAGCCGCAGGCAAATACGACGTTCGTCTATCGATATCGACGATACAGTCAGTGATCGTACATAACAATCCGGGGATGCATCTGTGAGTGTGCCAATTGTATATAGGGACAACCCATGGCCCAATCAACCTCGCGGTTATGGGGCCGAATCGCGGGAGGGCGCCCGTGGCGTTCGGTACTTAGCTCTTGGTCTGTTGCCGGGACGCCTCTTGACTCCCTACAAATTGTTTTCTCTCGCTCCTTGTCCCTATGTGCTCACTCTCTCCATTTTGGGGCAGTGACGGACTCGAGTATGCCGATAGTTCTATACACATGCGGACAACCAACGAAATCGCTCATAATATTTTTATCATTTTTTTTAGCCCTGCAAATGCGACTCAGAAGACTGCCGCGGCGTGATAGGCGGCAAATCGCAGAGGATCACCAAACAGCCGGTGAAGACGCAATCCAGGACCCCGTCCAACGCGTCCAACCAATCCAGCAGCTCCAACGGGAACCAACCCAGAGTCGGGCGGCCGAGGAAGGCGGTCAAGTGCAACAAGAAGTCGGAACAGCAGAGCGTGAGCGCGTGCGACATCAAGAACATGACCATCCTGAAGTACCAGCAGCACCTCAACAAGCTGTGGCAGGAGCCCCAGATGAAGCCCCTCACCGCCAAGGAGCGGGCCATGGTCAAGGAACGGCACTGCTTCCTCTTCAGGAATCTGGAGAATGTAAGTATGACAACCTGGTGCAGTAGGTGCGTGGTCGGATTTGAGTCTGTCCTGGGTTCGACTTTGGAATTGGACCTGGGAATTTTAAAATTTCTATATTAAAAAAATCTTAATTGGCTCAGGTCTTCCCCTAGAATGTGTAAGAAACACGTAATTATCGTGATCGTAATCGACAGTAGAAAAAATGCAGAAAAAATGTAAAAGACAGTTTCGGCCAATCGGCCGTCATAATGTTTACGCTTACGTTAGAGATGAATAGTTTCTCCTCTCTGGTGGGAGCTTTTGGTCTTATTATTCTATCTTATGGTCCTATTAAATTTCTTAAAAAACATTTGTTTGACTCGTGACGTATGTATGCAACATTTAATTGGAACTGCGAGTTAATCGCTTAAGTGTCAGGGCTTTTTAGGTAAGGTGCACACCTAATACTCATAACAAATCTTTTCAGGTCCGTCGTATACGGGAACGTCTGACCCTGCCGTTACCGCCGTCCCCACCAACGCCCGCGCCGCCACCGCCGCCTGCCCCTCCAGCGACCCCCCAACCCCCATTACCCAGCGCCCCTGTAGTAACCAACGTCAACCCCTTAACCCTGCCCGACACCATGAACCCCCAAGTGTTCCTCAAGAGGCTGCAGACGTTGAGGGCGTCAAAAGAAGAAAGCATCAAGGAGTTGACGCGGCTCGAGAACGATCAGACACTCGACGTCAAGACGCGGTTGGGGAGAGTGTTCAAAGCGCTGTATAACGCTGTTGTTGCCGTGAAAGGTATGTTTTTCATCCCTTTATTACTTCCAATTGGATCACAAAGTATCCCTGTAGGAATCAAGGTCAACCCCTTAACCCTGCCCGACACCATGAACCCCCAAGTGTTCCTCAAGAGGCTGCAGACGTTGAGGGCGTCGAAGGAAGAAAGCATCAAGGAGTTACGCGGCTCGAGAACGATCAGACACTCGACGTCAAGACGCGGCTGGGGAGAGTGTTCAAAGCGCTGTACAACGCAGTTGTTTCAGTAAAAGGTATGTTTTCATCCATTTAACAATTCCAATTGGGTCACAAAGTACCCCTGTAGGAATCAAGGTCAACCCGTTAACCCTGCCCGACCCCATGAACCCCCAAGTGTTCCTCAAGAGGCTGCAGACGTTGAGGGCGTCGAAGGAAGAAAGCATTAAGGAGTTGACGCGGCTCGAGAACGATCAGACACTCGACGTCAAAACGCGGCTGGGGAGAGTGTTTAAAGCGCTGTACAACGCAGTTGTCGCAGTGAAAGGTATGTTTTTCATCCCTTTAACACTTCCAATTGGGTCACAAAGTACCCCTTTAGGAACCAACGTCAACCCCTTAACCCTGCCCGACACCATGAACCCCCAAGTGTTCCTCAAGAGGCTGCAGACGTTGAGGGCGTCGAAGGAAGAAAGCATCAAGGAGTTGACGCGGCTCGAGAACGATCAGACACTCGACGTCAAGACGCGGCTGGGGAGAGTGTTCAAAGCGCTGTATAACGCAGTTGTTTCAGTAAAAGGTATGTTTTTCATCCCTCAACACTTTGCTAAGCTTTAGATATATTCTAGGGAAAGCAACGATGTTCTGAAAACTTTTTGCGTTGAATAGATGGTGCAGGGTTTGTTGGTTTAGACTTTTCTGTATCAATCTGCCATCTGAACGCGACGGAGGTAGATCGCTAGCCCGAATTCAGCTTCTTCTACGTTTCATTTTTGTTAAAGCGGTTGTCGTCATTTAGACAATTCGCTTCCATTCCTTTCTAAAAACTGCTTTTCGGGAGCACACATGTAATGGGGACACCACTGCAGACTGATCCGTCCATCTACAAAAAATAAAAATATTTGAGAATAATTATTGATCTTAGCACCAAAACTAAAACATTCCATATTTACAAGATTTTATTTAACCCTGCCCTGCTGTATATTTGTGAATATTAAAATGGCGGGCTAGTTATTTTTAATGCAATCTTCATCACAATATGGATATCAAATATGTAAAGAGTTTTGCTGAGAAGAATAAATTGACGTATAGAAGCTTGTACAGCTTGTTTTTAAAAATATTTTTATAATGATACCTTATTTCAGATGACGAGGACAAACCCGTGTGTTCGCCGCTACTGAAACTGAAGCCGAGTCAAAGCAAGTCTGACACAACGGTGCCGGATCTTAGCACGATACAGAGCAACATCGACGCGGGCCGCTACGACAGCGTGGCGCAGTTCGACACCGACGTGAACGCGCTGTTCGGTACTGTTATACGTGAACACGGGAAGGTCACCGCTCTGGGGGCGGCAGCGGCGCAGTTGAGAAAGGTATTATAATCTACTAATATATATGTATATCTTATGGTAGCCATAGACTATCCATCTGTTTCAGCCGACGGACGTCCACTGCTGGACAAAGACCTTTCCAGCAGTCCTCTCTATTAATTTCGTCTTCTCTATAATCGAAAATTTCGTCCTCTTTATTATCCTCTTAATTTCGTCGGTCTATCTGCTTGGTCGCCATTCCAGCATGAGTTTTGCTAGAATAAAAATTTTTATGCATCAACATTTTTTTCATGAAAACATTGCTCAAAAGCTCTCATTCACCTCATATTGGTTCAAGAAAATTTTTTACTGCAGTTTCCCAGATTTGGAGCTATTGGGAACGAATTTAAAGTAAATTAGTATTTTCAAGCAAAGTTTTTATTAAAAACATATAAATGTATAAATGTTATACTTGCAAAACTCATTGCCTTATGCTTACAGCGTGTAGTTAGCCTAATATTTGCGAAAAACTAAAATTAAATTTGGCATTTCCGTACTAGTAGCGAGTTACGTTGTATAATTAGCCCATTATTTGAAAAACTAAATAAAATTTGAATTTTCGCGCCCAGATGTTACACACCCTCTAATAAACTCTGTGTTTCTTTCTAGGTTTACAATGCCACCAAATCGGACTTCGCTGAATACTTGACTAAAATACTTGGTCCAAATGAACCTTTGCCAGCTGGGTTCGTACAGAAATCCAAGTCCGGTAAGTGAATCCTTATTATTTATGCGACACTTACATAACACCGATTAATACATTTCAATAAACCTAACACACATGAATGCATGCAAAACTATAAGGTATTCAAAAAAATTCTAAGAGAAATGAAATGTATGTATGGCGTACATTTCGTGTATGATACAAAATTGTTAAACGGAAAGTAGAGTAGTCTGAAAGCTAATAATAAGACGTATTCACCCTCGCACGTTAAGTTTGCCGATGACCACTCCTCTCACTTCCACCATCCGTGCTCCTGAACCGTCTCGCACTGTACCTGTACGACGGGTTGTTTAGTTCGGCAACTCTTCGTGGTCACAGATTACCCCCTATAGATACCGCATCATAGAATTTTTGTACGAACTCGAGTTCACAAAATTAGGAGGAAAGTACGAGGTACGAGGGACGAATCATCTGTGCCGTGATTGGCCCGTTCAAGGTCTATTTTTATGCGACGAAAACCAGCATAACTTGAAACCCGCTATCCTCGTAATTTATAAGAAATAAATGCAAATTTACTCACCGGTGAAACGTTATGCCATCTTTTTTATTATTACTTGATGTTCTTGAAGACTTTCCACACCATTTCACTGCACATGAAGATATTTAAAGCGTATTTTTAAGATCTCAATCACAATAAACTCGGAGTTGCGCGCGGGTCACAACGTTGGTCGAGACTGAAGACGTGACTACAAGCGAGAATCTATTATAAGTGCAAATTCATTTATGAGTTGTGCGCCTCTGTTGCCTTGTAGGCGGTATCTATAGGGTAATCTGTATTCGTGGTAGAGTCAAGTGTAATTTGTCCCGCAGAGGAAGTGATCCTGTGCATCTGCGGGCTGCACGTGGAGGAGGGGCTCATGGTGCAGTGCGAGCGCTGCGGCGTGTGGCAGCACGCGCGCTGCGTGCGCCTCGCGGCCGACTCCGCGCACGACGACGCCGCGCACCACTGCCACAACTGCACCACGGAACAGGTACTCTATTTTTTTTTTTTACGGCCCTGGATACCAGTCCTTTAAGGCCTTTCTATAAACAGGTAGGTACTCTATAATAGGCTTTCACCACCGAGTTAATTATTGACATGTGCAGGCGGCACGTGAAGGGATCCTGCAGAAAATAATATTTTAACAAAATGTGTCCAACCCATAGCCTCGCAACCAAAATCCTCCTCATTCTATGCAAAGATAAGGATCTTTGCATAGAATGAGGAGGATTTTGGTCGTAAACAACTACGGTGTGTAAATGCGATTTAGCTGGCTAATGTTATTTCGCAATAGATATGGCACAATCCAAACTTCCGACATAAACTAACTAAAAGATTACATAAAACTCTATATGCCTTGAGTGGAGATGGCGTTCGCTTGCCAGCAGGGCATGCGCACATAGAGATATGTCTCTCTATTTAGTCGCTTTCTCTGTCTATCAATATGAATCGGAATGAGAAAGGAGCGACAAAAGTAGGGAGACATATGTCTACGCGCCCATGCTAGCCCTGCAGGGCTACTTTATATCTATTTTACTTCTTTACTTTGTCTTTACTTTTGTCGGTGCTTTCTCTTTCTAATTCATGTTGATAGACAGAGAAAAGAGAGCGACAAAAGTAGATACATATCTCTACGTGCGCATGCTGCATAGGCTGGGAAAGCCTACGCCCAACAGTGGACGTTCGCGAGCAGAAGTGTCTAATAATACGAACAATTGTTGCAGGTCGATCGTGAAATACCCCTCGACGAATACACGGAGGAGGGCCACCAGTTCTACCTGTCGCTCATGCGCGGCGACCTGCAGGTGCGGCAGGGCGACACCGTGTACGTGCTGCGCGACATACCCATCGACGACAAGCGGCCGGACGTCAGCCAGAAGAACGGCGACAAGGTCGACTCGCCCAAGACGAAGCGCGTAGACAGAAAGAAGCTCAAGATCGCCAAGGGGAGTAAGAGTGAAGAGAATGTGCAGAACAAGGTAAGTTTGTACTTTTGAAAACATTTTAACAAGCTTTTATTTCACTTGCAATGTATGTTTTACGGATGGTATCCTGCAACTAATCCTCAACCGATTGAGCACGTATATACGTTAGTTTAGGTGATAATACATGGTTAGCGGTGTGACGTCATTGTAAACCCAATATGGCGGAATACAAGATGGCGGACTAGATATTTTAGTACACAGCAATATGAGTTTTAAATGGAAGGGTTTACTCAGAAATTTCTGTATATAAAAGTTTGTTTTTGAAAATATTCGATATAATACCTAACTTTTAACGAAACGTTTTTCTTCCACGTTTCTGATACCTCCCGCTAAGGTGTGGAACACCTTTCCAGCTTTCATTCTAGATCTTCGAGGACTTCCGTAGATTTTCGTCACGCAAAAACCATTTTTTAATACATTTGCTCAAAAAGTTGACATTTCCATATGTGTTTAGCGTGCGCAAAGTTATTCTTTTCCGCACTAGTGTTTTTGGGTTTTCCTCCTACGCGGCACCGGAGCGGGCGCACCAGGAGCGCATGAACACGAACACGGCATGCAAACACGGAGCAGGCAAAGACGTAAAACCAATTTTTTTTTTTCGCAAATGTATTAAAAAAGTCGTTCAATGCACGTGCGGAATTGTAATTTTTACTCGTTCTTATAGTTGACCCTCGCCTTCGGCTTGGGTCAACAAACCGGGACTCGTAAAGAAATGACAAACTTTCCGCACTTATATTGAAATGTACTATTCTTTCATCTAGCCCTCAGCGCGATATAGCGAAGAATAAAAAATTTTCTAAATGACAACGATATTTACTTACTATTATAAATTCAAATACGTATCAAAATTTGGTGCGTTCGCGGTGGGACTTGAACCAACGTCCCCCAGCTATCTTGAGTTGCCAATTGACTACGCGAGTTCCGTCTCACCGCGTTGAAATTCAGACATGTATTGTGCTTTTTGTTCGGCAGAACTGAGCGCTATCTGTTAGTAGCTCAGTTGGCAAAGAGCACCCAGTGGTTTGTCTGTGTCTGTGGTGTATGTAGGCTACTCACGCACACACAACCATCATTCTGCACACAAACACAAACAGAATACAAAATCACATTCGCACCATAAACTTTCAGACAAATTTTTATATATATATAATTTACAAGCATACTCGGGTGAAACCGTAGTATTAGCTCACGGTCGTGCCGCGAGGCGAGTGACCTACCGAAATTTGCTGAGTGCGCTCTATGCACATTGCACAACGCCGGCAGTCGCCAGTCGCTACCAACACGCCGGATCATATTGCATTGTACACCTTACCGCGAATTAATTATAAGTTTTCTGTGTGCGTAATAAAAATTTAATAGTCGGAGCTGCTTTCTTTCGCTAACCTTCTGATCATAGAAAAGGAATTGGGGATACCACCTTCACCCAAAAACCCCACACTGGTGACCCGTTTGAAAGGACGCGCAAGCGAGATGAGCAGCGAAAGTGAAACAGACTCGCGAAACGTTAACACCGGTCCACGAGTTACAAAAGCCGTCAGGATCAGCGGCCACGATGTAACATTAACGCCGAAGCCACACCCAAGACAAATTAAAACTCCACCGTTTTGGGCTGAAAAACCCAACATCTGGTTCCGACAAGTAGAAGGTCAGTTCAAAATGTTTGGAATAAGTGACGAAGAGACCAAATTCTATCAGGTAGTGACGTCATTAGACCGACAGTACGCCACAGAGGTTGAGGACATTATAGCTGGCCCTCCCGACTATAACCGTTTGAAGACCGAATTAATCAAACGACTGTCGGCATCGCGGGAAAATAAAATTAAGCAACTTTTAACGCATGAAGAAATAGGGGATCGGAAACCATCGCAATTCCTCCGACACCTGCAACACCTGGCAGGACCAGACGTCCCAAACGAGTTCGTAAAAACCATTTGGACCAGCCGCCTACCCGTGGAGATGCAACCCATCGTCGCATCCCAGCCGAGCCTGTCCCTCGATGCACTGGCAGACCTCACGGACCGGATCCATGACATCGCGTCACCTCCAGCACGCCAAGTAGCTGCAGTAGCTCCATCTACTTCTGTTGACACTTTGGCGCAGCAGGTATCCGAGTTGACGAAGCAGGTCAGCGCTCTCCTCGCTCGTGACAGCCAGAGACCACAACAGCATGAACGCGGACGAGCTCGCGGACGAAGCCGCAGCCGCTCACAACACCGAAGGTCGACAGCTAACCACCAGCGGTTCCCAAATTGTTGGTATCATCACAAATTCGGATCGGCGGCCAACAAATGCGTACAACCGTGTAATTTCGGAAAGCCGTCGGGAAACAATCACGACAATCAGTGATGGCGGCCGGCGATTGTCGTAATCCAGGTCGCCTCTTTATCACGGACCGGGACACTAACATTCAGTACTTGGTAGACACCGGAAGTGACATCTGCGTATATCCTATTAGTGCACTACATGAACGTCGTTGTAAAACCTCTTTTACCCTGCGCGCTGCTAATGGTTCGGTAATCGACACCTACGGCTATATTCAACTAACGTTAAACATAGGCCTACGCCGCAGTTTTCCATGGCGTTTCGTCGTTGCTAATGTCACGAAACCTATCATCGGTGTAGATTTTCTTGCACATTACCGTCTCATAGTTGACATCAGTAATCACAGGCTCACTGATAGCCTAACCAGTATCAGCGCAGCAGTAAGCATTTGTTATCCTAATAACCTTGTTACGAGTGTGAAGGTCTCGACTGGAGGTAGCAGCACGTATCATGCCATTTTGTCCGAATTCCCGGATATCACTCGCCCCGCCGGCACACCAGGTACGGTAAAACACACAACACAGCACCACATCCGCACTACACCAGGCCCCCCAGTGGCATGCTCACCCCGTAGGCTAGCACCAGACAAATTAAAGATCGCCAAGCAGGAATTTGATACAATGCTGGCCAATGGTACCGCCCGTCCGTCCGACAGCCCGTGGTCATCACCACTCCACCTAGCGACCAAGAAAGACAACGGCTGGCGTCCTTGCGGCGATTATAGGCTTCTCAACGCAAGGACGATACCTGACAAATACCCGATTCGTCATATACACGACTTTTCCCATAGCTTATCTGGATGTAAGTACTTTTCCGTTATAGATTTAGTTAAGGCTTACAATCAGATCCCTGTAGCTGAGGAGGATATCCCGAAGACAGCCATTACAACCCCCTTCGGGCTTTACGAATTTCCCTTTATGACTTTTGGTTTGAGGAACGCCGGTCAGACATTTCAACGATTCGTGGATGAACTAACGCGTGGTCTTGACTTTTGCTATCCATACCTAGACGATTTCCTGGTATTTTCTAAAACGCAAGAAGAGCACGAACAACATTTGCGCCTACTTTTCACTCGTATGCAAGAATACGGCGTACTTGTTAACACGGCCAAATGTGTGTTCGGTGCACCTGAAATTACATTCCTCGGATACCGGATATCGGAAGCAGGTACGAAACCCTTGGATGAGAAAGTCAAAGCCATCGCGGATATCCCGATCCCGAAAACCGTCCGAGAACTAAGGAGATTCCTGGGCATGATAAATTTCTATAGGCGATTTCTACCCAAAGCTGCCGAAATCCAGGCACCTCTGAACGCCTTGATGACCGGATCAGTAAAAGCCTCACAACCGGTTATCATAGAGGGAGAATCACTGCAAGCTTTCGAGGACTGCAAGAAGAGTCTATGCAACGCGGCCTTACTAGCGCATCCAGACTGCAATGCAAAGTTAGGTCTCGTCACAGACGCTTCTGACAAAATTATAGCAGCAGCCCTCCAGCAGCAAGTAAATGGAGCCTGGCAGCCTCTAGCATTCTTCTCGCGCAAGTTGAGCCCTTCCCAGGTCAAATATGGAGCATATGACCGGGAGCTCCTTGCCATATACGAAGGCATAAAATACTTCCGCCACATGCTAGAGGCTCACCACTTCACCGTCTATACTGACCACAAGCCGCTATGTTACGCATTCCATGAGCGGAAAAGTAACTGTTCGCCGCGGCAGTATAGACACCTAGACTTCATATCGCAGTTCACGACAGACATTCAACACATCGCGGGTAAAGATAACGTCGTTGCCGATACTCTTTCCCGTGTTTATGAATTGCAGACGCCTGTCGATCCCGAAATCCTTGCCAAGGAGCAAGCCACAGATCCCGAACTTGCAGAATATCTAAATGGCGAAACTTCCCTACGCTTAAAGAAAATGACAATACCTGGGAGTCGTACTGAATTGTACTGCGACGTCAGTACACCGACTGCCAGGCCTTTTGTTCCTGAGAGCTGTCGCAGGCAAGTTTTCAACAGCCTTCACTCTCTTAGCCATCCAGGCCCAAACGCATCAGCTAAGCTCGTTGCCCAACGCTTCGTTTGGCCCCTCATGCGCAAGAACTGCCGTGAATGGGCACAGGCATGTTTGTCCTGCCAGCGCAGTAAAATCAGCCGACACGTGTCGTCACCTGTGAGTACGTTCGCGCTACCTTCAGCACGATTCAAATACGCCCACATAGACCTGGTCGGCCCACTGCCATATTCAAACGGATATCGATATTGCTTAACAGTTGTAGATCGCTTCACGCGATGGCCAGAAGCTGTACCCATTACCGATATCACAGCCGAGACAGTGGCTAAAACGTTTATTTCCTGCTGGGTATGTCGCTTCGGCAGTCCGGTAGATGTCGTGACCGATCTCGGAAAGCAGTTCCAGTCAGCGCTTTTCCAGCAGTTGGCCAAATCTATTGGATTTCAGCACCGCAGCACAACTGCTTACCACCCTCAGTGCAACGGCCTGGTCGAGCGTTTCCACCGTCAGCTCAAATCAGCTATCACCTGCCACGCAGACGAAAATTGGACTGAATCCCTACCACTCGTACTACTCGGTATAAGGAGCGCCATAAAAGAAGACCTCAAAGCTTCATCAGCCGAACTGGTATACGGCGAACCCCTCCGACTACCTGGAGAATTCTTCGGCGACAATGTTCCAGGCTACACCACCGACATCACCGACTTCTCAGCCCGCATGAAATCTTTTGTCGAAAAATTACAGCCCACTCCAGCTCAACACCACTCGAAGGCCAAAACCTTTATATTTAAAGAGCTGAACACCTGTAGCCATGTCTTCCTCCGAGATGACACGCTACGTGGTGCCCTACAACCAGCTTATACAGGACCATACGAGGTCGTAAAAAGAGGTGCAAAAACGTTTAGGTTAAATGTTAAAGGCAAAGTCATCACTGTATCTATTGACCGCATTAAACCGGCCTACATATTGTCTGATGCCACGCCAGCACAACCACCTAATCCACCCTCATCCACACCTCCCGATACTAGCCCACCTAAATCTTCCAACCCTCCATCCCCAGATACTTCCCATCCACCATCCGGATCAAACACCGGATGGCGGACAACGCGTTCTGGAAGAAGAGTGCGCTTCCCGGATTATTATCGTCCGTAGACACGGCCTCTGGGGGGGAGTAGTGTAGGCTACTCACGCACACACAACCATCATTCTGCACACAAACACAAACAGAATACAAAATCACATTCGCACCATAAACTTTCAGACAAATTTTTATATATATATAATTTACAAGCATACTCGGGTGAAACCGTAGTATTAGCTCACGGTCGTGCCGCGAGGCGAGTGACCTACCGAAATTTGCTGAGTGCGCTCTATGCACATTGCACAACGCCGGCAGTCGCCAGTCGCTACCAACACGCCGGATCATATTGCATTGTACACCTTACCGCGAATTAATTATAAGTTTTCTGTGTGCGTAATAAAAATTTAATAGTCGGAGCTGCTTTCTTTCGCTAACCTTCTGATCATAGAAAAGGAATTGGGGATACCACCTTCACCCAAAAACCCCACAGTGTACAAAGTGGCACGTTGCAGGAAGGCGAGGTGCGCAAGCACACGTACCAGACGATCGGCGAGGTGCCCGTGTCGGAGCTGGACATCTTCCGCGTGGAGCGGCTGTGGAAGCACAAGGACACGCGCGAGCGCTACGTGTACGGGCACCACTACCTGCGCCCGCACGAGACCTTCCACGAGCCCACGAGGAAGTGAGTTGACCTTACACTTGCACTGCAGCACTGACCTCTACTATACAAGCACACGTACCAGACGATCGGCGAGGTGCCCGTGTCGGAGCTGGACATCTTCCGCGTGGAGCGGCTGTGGAAGCACAAGGACACGCGCGAGCGCTACGTGTACGGGCACCACTACCTGCGCCCGCACGAGACCTTCCACGAGCCCACGAGGAAGTGAGTTGACCTTACACTTGCACTGCAGCACTGACCTCTACTATACAAGCACACGTACCAGACGATCGGCGAGGTGCCCGTGTCGGAGCTGGACATCTTCCGCGTGGAGCGGCTGTGGAAGCACAAGGACACGCGCGAGCGCTACGTGTACGGGCACCACTACCTGCGCCCGCACGAGACCTTCCACGAGCCCACGAGGAAGTGAGTTGACCTTACACTTGCACTGCAGCACTGACCTCTACTATACAAGCACACGTACCAGACGATCGGCGAGGTGCCCGTGTCGGAGCTGGACATCTTCCGCGTGGAGCGGCTGTGGAAGCACAAGGACACGCGCGAGCGCTACGTGTACGGGCACCACTACCTGCGCCCGCACGAGACCTTCCACGAGCCCACGAGGAAGTGAGTTGACCTTACACTTGCACTGCAGCACTGACCTCTACTATACAAGCACACGTACCAGACGATCGGCGAGGTGCCCGTGTCGGAGCTGGACATCTTCCGCGTGGAGCGGCTGTGGAAGCACAAGGACACGCGCGAGCGCTACGTGTACGGGCACCACTACCTGCGCCCGCACGAGACCTTCCACGAGCCCACGAGGAAGTGAGTTGACCTTACACTTGCACTGCAGCACTGACCTCTACTATACAAGCACACGTACCAGACGATCGGCGAGGTGCCCGTGTCGGAGCTGGTCATCTTCCGCGTGGAGCGGCTGTGGAAGCAGAAGGACACGCGCGAGCGCTACGTGTACGGGCACCACTACCTGCGCCCGCACGAGACCTGCCACGAGCCCACGAGGAAGTGAGTTGACCTTACACTTGCATTCTTGTAACACGTTACATAATATAACATAACAGGCACTTATAGGTAAGCGATTCTCCAAAAATGCTTATAGCAGCGACGGGCTAACATTCTATGGTGCTGATGGGTTGATGCTTGCATCCATCGAGTCGCGTAGGCACTGATTGGTTAATGTTTACATCGATTATGTAGACAAGCTATTTACTGGCGACGATGGTTGGCCGATAGACAGTTTTATTTTCGAGAATCACACCCCAGAGTGTGTGTCGTGTCCCGTGATGACATTGTCGCGAGTTCAATGGTCCCATCTCAAATATGACATACGCCTGAAGAAGGTTTTTTCGCCTTTAAAAGACCCAATCATCAAATAAATTGATAAATATTTGTATTTTTGTGACAGATTCTTCCACAACGAAGTGATGAGGGTGCCGCTGTACGAGGCAGTGCCCATAGAACTAGTCATGTCCCAGTGCTGGGTGATGGACCTCAACACTTACTGCAAGGTTTGTTGACACTAATCCCAAACTGAAACAAAGTGCCATCAATCCAAGATGGCGGAAATGCCACTTTGAATTTCAAGACGGATTTTATTTTTTTTAATCTCAGAAAATCTAGACAATTACACCCATATAAATAAAATAGGTGTACACGCGTCATCTCGAAATTGAAAAAAGTTTTGCAATGCACCTTGTAAAGCAAAAAAATTGGTTGTCTGTAAATTCGGTTTACTGACGATAGTTGAACGTGACAACTCTCGCTTGCACTTCAAGCCTTACATGGAACGCCTCAGAGCGAGGCAACGCGAGCGAGGTAACGCCGGTAACGCCGGATGAGTCATGTTTTTTTGTGCGTGCAGCCGGCTCTATCGATTTATAAGACGTTGTCACGTCAAAAACAACTCATCCACCTATAGCTAAAAGTGCGCATCTGCCCTTGGATTTGAAAATGTGTAGAAAGTGCGCATCTGCCATCTTGGATTTGAAAATGTGTAGGAATAGATGAGAATGATTAATATTTTATGTCCGTGACTTTTCATGATTTTGTTTGCTATGTTGCTCGTTGGGTAAATTACTGAAGGATGTATTGTACAGGGTCGACCCGTGGGCGCGTCGGAGGAGCACGTGTACATCTGCGAGCTGCGCGTGGACCGCTCGGCGCGCCTGTTCACGCGCGTGTCGCGCCCCAAGTACCCCTTGTGCACCAAGCCCTACGCGTTCGACCACTTCCCCACCAGGCTCAAGCTGACCCGCACCTACGCTGTGAGTATCACTGCCGTCATCATCATCAACTGTCAGTGAGCGCGTCGGAGGAGCACGTGTACATCTGCGAGCTGCGCGTGGACCGCTCGGCGCGCCTGTTCACGCGCGTGTCGCGCCCCAAGTACCCCTTGTGCACCAAGCCCTACGCGTTCGACCACTTCCCCACCAGGCTCAAGCTGACCCGCACCTACGCTGTGAGTATCACTGCCGTCATCATCATCAACTGTCAGTGAGCGCGTCGGAGGAGCACGTGTACATCTGCGAGCTGCGCGTGGACCGCTCGGCGCGCCTGTTCACGCGCGTGTCGCGCCCCAAGTACCCCTTGTGCACCAAGCCCTACGCGTTCGACCACTTCCCCACCAGGCTCAAGCTGACCCGCACCTACGCTGTGAGTATCACTGCCGTCATCATCATCAACTGTCAGTGAGCGCGTCGGAGGAGCACGTGTACATCTGCGAGCTGCGCGTGGACCGCTCGGCGCGCCTGTTCACGCGCGTGTCGCGCCCCAAGTACCCCTTGTGCACCAAGCCCTACGCGTTCGACCACTTCCCCACCAGGCTCAAGCTGACCCGCACCTACGCTGTGAGTATCACTGCCGTCATCATCATCAACTGTCAGTGAGCGCGTCGGAGGAGCACGTGTACATCTGCGAGCTGCGCGTGGACCGCTCGGCGCGCCTGTTCACGCGCGTGTCGCGCCCCAAGTACCCCTTGTGCACCAAGCCCTACGCGTTCGACCACTTCCCCACCAGGCTCAAGCTGACCCGCACCTACGCTGTGAGTATCACTGCCGTCATCATCATCAACTGTCAGTGAGCGCGTCGGAGGAGCACGTGTACATCTGCGAGCTGCGCGTGGACCGCTCGGCGCGCCTGTTCACGCGCGTGTCGCGCCCCAAGTACCCCTTGTGCACCAAGCCCTACGCGTTCGACCACTTCCCCACCAGGCTCAAGCTGACCCGCACCTACGCTGTGAGTATCACTGCCGTCATCATCATCAACTGTCAGTGAGCGCGTCGGAGGAGCACGTGTACATCTGCGAGCTGCGCGTGGACCGCTCGGCGCGCCTGTTCACGCGCGTGTCGCGCCCCAAGTACCCCTTGTGCACCAAGCCCTACGCGTTCGACCACTTCCCCACCAGGCTCAAGCTGACCCGCACCTACGCTGTGAGTATCACTGCCGTCATCATCATCAACTGTCAGTGAGCGCGTCGGAGGAGCACGTGTACATCTGCGAGCTGCGCGTGGACCGCTCGGCGCGCCTGTTCACGCGCGTGTCGCGCCCCAAGTACCCCTTGTGCACCAAGCCCTACGCGTTCGACCACTTCCCCACCAGGCTCAAGCTGACCCGCACCTACGCTGTGAGTATCACTGCCGTCATCATCATCAACTGTCAGTGAGCGCGTCGGAGGAGCACGTGTACATCTGCGAGCTGCGCGTGGACCGCTCGGCGCGCCTGTTCACGCGCGTGTCGCGCCCCAAGTACCCCTTGTGCACCAAGCCCTACGCGTTCGACCACTTCCCCACCAGGCTCAAGCTGACCCGCACCTTAGCTGTGAGTATCACTGCCGTCATCATCATCAACTGTCAGTGAGCGCGTCGGAGGAGCACGTGTACATCTGCGAGCTGCGCGTGGACCGCTCGGCGCGCCTGTTCACGCGCGTGTCGCGCCCCAAGTACCCCTTGTGCACCAAGCCCTACGCGTTCGACCACTTCCCCACCAGGCTCAAGCTGACCCGCACCTACGCTGTGAGTATCACTGCCGTCATCATCATCAACTGTCAGTGAGCGCGTCGGAGGAGCACGTGTACATCTGCGAGCTGCGCGTGGACCGCTCGGCGCGCCTGTTCACGCGCGTGTCGCGCCCCAAGTACCCCTTGTGCACCAAGCCCTACGCGTTCGACCACTTCCCCACCAGGCTCAAGCTGACCCGCACCTACGCTGTGAGTATCACTGCCGTCATCATCATCAACTGTCAGTGAGCGCGTCGGAGGAGATCGTGTACATCTGCGAGCTGCGCGTGGACCGCTCGGCGCGCCTGTTCACGCGCGTGTCGCGCCCCAAGTACCCCTTGTGCACCAAGCCCTACGCGTTCGACCACTTCCCCACCAGGCTCAAGCTGACCCGCACCTACGCTGTGAGTATCACTGCCGTCATCATCATCAACTGTCAGTGAGCGCGTCGGAGGAGCACGTGTACATCTGCGAGCTGCGCGTGGACCGCTCGGCGCGCCTGTTCACGCGCGTGTCGCGCCCCAAGTACCCCTTGTGCACCAAGCCCTACGCGTTCGACCACTTCCCCACCAGGCTCAAGCTGACCCGCACCTACGCTGTGAGTATCACTGCCGTCATCATCATCAACTGTCAGTGAGCGCGTCGGAGGAGCACGTGTACATCTGCGAGCTGCGCGTGGACCGCTCGGCGCGCCTGTTCACGCGCGTGTCGCGCCCCAAGTACCCCTTGTGCACCAAGCCCTACGCGTTCGACCACTTCCCCACCAGGCTCAAGCTGACCCGCACCTACGCTGTGAGTATCACTGCCGTCATCATCATCAACTGTCAGTGAGCGCGTCGGAGGAGCACGTGTACATCTGCGAGCTGCGCGTGGACCGCTCGGCGCGCCTGTTCACGCGCGTGTCGCGCCCCAAGTACCCCTTGTGCACCAAGCCCTACGCGTTCGACCACTTCCCCACCAGGCTCAAGCTGACCCGCACCTACGCTGTGAGTATCACTGCCGTCATCATCATCAACTGTCAGTGAGCGCGTCGGAGGAGCACGTGTACATCTGCGAGCTGCGCGTGGACCGCTCGGCGCGCCTGTTCACGCGCGTGTCGCGCCCCAAGTACCCCTTGTGCACCAAGCCCTACGCGTTCGACCACTTCCCCACCAGGCTCAAGCTGACCCGCACCTACGCTGTGAGTATCACTGCCGTCATCATCATCAACTGTCAGTGAGCGCGTCGGAGGAGCACGTGTACATCTGCGAGCTGCGCGTGGACCGCTCGGCGCGCCTGTTCACGCGCGTGTCGCGCCCCAAGTACCCCTTGTGCACCAAGCCCTACGCGTTCGACCACTTCCCCACCAGGCTCAAGCTGACCCGCACCTACGCTGTGAGTATCACTGCCGTCATCATCATCAACTGTCAGTGAGCGCGTCGGAGGAGCACGTGTACATCTGCGAGCTGCGCGTGGACCGCTCGGCGCGCCTGTTCACGCGCGTGTCGCGCCCCAAGTACCCCTTGTGCACCAAGCCCTACGCGTTCGACCACTTCCCCACCAGGCTCAAGCTGACCCGCACCTACGCTGTGAGTATCACTGCCGTCATCATCATCAACTGTCAGTGAGCGCGTCGGAGGAGCACGTGTACATCTGCGAGCTGCGCGTGGACCGCTCGGCGCGCCTGTTCACGCGCGTGTCGCGCCCCAAGTACCCCTTGTGCACCAAGCCCTACGCGTTCGACCACTTCCCCACCAGGCTCAAGCTGACCCGCACCTACGCTGTGAGTATCACTGCCGTCATCATCATCAACTGTCAGTGAGCGCGTCGGAGGAGCACGTGTACATCTGCGAGCTGCGCGTGGACCGCTCGGCGCGCCTGTTCACGCGCGTGTCGCGCCCCAAGTACCCCTTGTGCACCAAGCCCTACGCGTTCGACCACTTCCCCACCAGGCTCAAGCTGACCCGCACCTACGCTGTGAGTATCACTGCCGTCATCATCATCAACTGTCAGTGAGCGCGTCGGAGGAGCACGTGTACATCTGCGAGCTGCGCGTGGACCGCTCGGCGCGCCTGTTCACGCGCGTGTCGCGCCCCAAGTACCCCTTGTGCACCAAGCCCTACGCGTTCGACCACTTCCCCACCAGGCTCAAGCTGACCTGCACTTACGCTGTGAGTTTATCAACGATTATAACTCTTTTTTATTAATCTGTAAACTTGGTTTACACTTTATATTATATTTGTGGAGCTTTACATCAATTATTTATTTACTTTCTAGCCTCACGAGGTCTCGCCTGAGTATCTCAAAGGACGAGCAGCAAAGAGCGCCACGCCGGCTGAGAAAACCAAAAGCACTCAAGAGTCTAGGAAAAAACCCGCCACATCCGCGTCCGCTGCTGCTATACCCAAGGTAATCATTGTGTTCTGAACTAACTATTCCCCGCAGCACATTAGGCTTCATTATGAGCGGACAGAATTTGTAAACGATTACGATAACGATGAAACGTTTTCCTTATCTAGGGGCTAGTCTTCATTGTCCTTGCTATAACTATATATGCGTGTGTCCTCAGGCGCTGACGCCGGGCGCGCGACGCGAGCAGCAGAAGGAGCGCGTGAACAGCATCGCGCGGCGGCTGCTGGCGCGCGGCGGGCAGCGCGGCGCCGTGGACGCGTCCTACCTGCTGGCGCCGCGCACCAGCCGCGCGCCGCGCCGCCCGCGCGCGCGCCGTTCCTGACCCGCGCGCCCGTGCACCACCTGTCCCTCCTAATGCGCCGCGCAAGTGTGGCCCAGCAGCTGTATTCGCCAAACATTCGCGTTGTTGACGCAAATATGGCCGAGCAGCTCGTCGAATTGCGCCGAATATTCGCGTTGTTGACGCAAGTGTGGCAGAGCAGCTCGTCGAATTGCGCCGAACATTCGCGTTGTTGACGCGAATGCAGCCAAGCAGCTCGTCGAAACACGGTGTGGAGAGCAATAGCTGTATTCGCCGAACATTCGCGTTGTTGACGCAAATATGGCCGAGCAGCTCGTCGAATTGCGCCGAACATTCGTGTTGTTGACGCAAGTGTGGCCGAGCAGCTCGTCGACTACGGCGTGTAGAGCATCTGAACTCGCCGAATATTCGCGTTGTTGACGCAAGTGTGGTCGAGCAGCTCGTCGACTACGGCGTGTAGAGCATCTGAACTCGCCGAATATTCGCGTTGTTGACGCAAGTGTGGCCGAGTAGCTCATCGAATCGCGCCGAATATTCGCCTTGTTGACACAAGTGTGGCTGAGCAGCTCGTCGACTACGGCGTGTAGAGCATCTGAATTTGCCGAATATTCGTGTTGTTGACGCAAGTGTGGTCGAGCAGTTGGTCGCATCGCCGTGTGTAGCACGTGATGTGTGTGAGCATGAGGTTTATTCGCCGAATATTCGAGTTGTTGACGTAAGTGTGGCCGAGCAATTCGTCAATGCGTTATATAAGATCAATAAGGAATGCTTTGCGCAGCAATGTCGGTAAATTGGCGCGAATAGAAGGGCTTCTATTAAAATTGAACAAATTGACTGCTAATATAGACCAGAACGCAGCGTATAAAACCAAATACGGTGTCTCTACACGACAACGCAACAGGAGTACTCGATAATGTTGCCATACCATAACAGTGACCACTACAGTGATGTCTGAAGTGAAACGAGTGACATGTATTATTAGTGTTACTTACTAAAGAGGACTTTAAAAGTGTAAAATTTTAAAGTAAAATATGTAAAAAAAAATCACAATTGATGTTCTTTTAAGAATAAAAAACTGACAACAGAGGGATGGTTTGTTTACATTAAGAAGATATTAAATGTATTGTAGTTTATGTAGTTAACTATGCTGGTTATTACATGTGTATATTGGCTATGATGCCATTACTGTGGTGAAATGCTTTGAGAATGAAAATATGGAGTAACATATAAATGAAAAAGTCATGCACTAAATATTATATTTTATTATGCAAAATAAATAACAATTCGTAAAAACACAAGAGAATAGTGATTAAACTATAAATCACAATTATTAACTAAGGCTTAAATACATTAGTTATAGTTCTAATTAATGATACATTGTAAAATATTTGTGTTAGAGTTAAAATTATATGATATGTAATAATATGCATTGACAGAAATGATTGAACGGAAAACTACGTTAAAGCAAGACTGGTAAATGGTAATGAAATTATGCACAAAAAATGTGTCATAAAATACTAAGGCATCATGTAAATATGTAATTTTATTGCATTTAATGCAGCTAGCAAACATCTGAAATTAAATGATACAGTTCGTATCATTTAAATTATATTGTATTGAAATAATGCGGTGATTAGTGATCACCTTCGTTTTTATTGTAATTTGATCGAACAGGCCAGAAACATACTCATTTCCTCCTCGGGCTGGCAAAAGTATGTTTCCAGCGTAAAGTTGCTTGTTTGCCAGGGTACTGAATAGATAGGAATTTTAAAGGAAAGTAAGATTAAGTTTCGATCAAGTTACAATGAGTGTAAATATATCGTATGGTGTAACCTACCATCTATCTTTAGCATTCATCACATTCCTTCATACTTAATGGTTGGAGACAATAATAAAAGATCAGCTTCCAAAATAATAAATACAGCTGTGAATGTGAAGTTACAGATCGCAAAAAAAAAAAATTAAATTCGAATCTCTTGTACGTAGCTTTTGTATATAAAGTTTGACATATTCCCATCCTAAAACAATATTTTTGTAATATAATTAGTTATTACGTATCAGCTAAGGTCACTGTTTTATTTTTACCTAATATTATCGAATAAGGTATTTAGATGATAAGTTAAACTTATTAATTTATTGTTTCCCAACGTTTTGCTATTTATCGCCCTTACTTTTATTTGTAATGAAATTACAATTTGTAATCTCAGTTTGAACTATTTATGTGTTACAACTTACAATAACATTGATACATTACAAATATTCTTTTTAAGTCTCTACGTAGTTAAGCTATTTGTAATGGTAAAATTATTTTTAGCTATTAATATATATTTTATATAGGTTAATATTGTTATATTAATATAGTGATTTTAAAGGATGAAGGGCAAAAATTTACGAGGCTGGACCGAAGCGTCAATAGCAATTAATTAAATTATGTTATTGGAGAGTTACTTTCATATTTTATGTCAATATGCTCTTTGATGATCTGTTATTATTTTTGAATTAGTTTTATTCAAGGCAAATAATCTGAATAAATTAAAAATTAAAACCGACCACCCTAATTCCCCATTTTGAGGTGGCGGCCATATTAGATTTGAGATTTATCATGTTCTACTAGTTGAGCCTTTTCATTTGATACTTGCTCATATTGGTGTTGCTTTCAGTGAGTGAAAAATATGTCAATCGGGCATGATTTTCTTCAAGTACATTAAATAAAAAAAAGGAACTATACTATTTTTTACTTTTATTGATAGACTAGCGCTATTACACGAAGGCAACCAGATTATAATTGGCTGGGAACATGAAAACTGGAAGGGTGTTCTACACCATAGCAGTTTGTATCAGAAACGCAGAAAAACGTTTCGTTCGAATTCACTGGACATCAATCACATATAGTCTGTCAAATAAGTCATGAAATAAAAAAGAGTTGAAAATAATTAAAAAGTCACGAATAAAGTACATTTTTAGTGGATAGTCGAGTAATTAAAAATAATACTAATAATTCTTTTTAATAGTCTTGTACATATTCTTTAATCAGTCATATCAGGCAGAGAAAAATTATTGTTTCCGTGAATTAATTTCATAACTTTTGACGGACTATTAGGATGCCACTTCTCTCGGCGTCTTGCGGTTCTCATAAAAATATGAATGGGATACGGATGGTGGACTTAATCCGCGTCAGATTTCATATTTTTCGCTATTTGTTGCTATTGGTCTCAAAGTCGTACGTCGTTGCCCATTCTCCTTTACTGGTAGGCTAATGGAATTACTATTATATTATATAACGACCTGTGGTGCGAACTGATGTTAAGCATTGAAAGTTTTATAGAGGTTAGATGCAGTCAAGTTGTTTGGGGGTTGTTAATGTAATGTTTAGTGATAATTGTCATTATTAATTTTACAAACAAACATAGTTCTATCGTAATCATTATAGTATCATTCTTTTACATAATATTATTGTCTGGTCATTTTTTTTTATCTACGGTGAGTTTTGTGATGCATTATATTTTATGGTCTATTTTATTTAGGTGAATAAATAAAGTACATTTATTATAGAAATAAATATTAATCATCACATTATTTTTAAATTGCAAAGCTTGATAATACTAAGGTATAATTTATTAAGTTGCTTTCATTTAATCTCGTGAATAAATAGACTATAATTCTGGCCTTATTATTTGTGCTGAAAATCTCTCTATTTTTGTATCACATTCAGTTTTTTGAGTTGTACATAATTATTTTTAGTGTGTAAGGTGGTTGGTTGGTTGTTTTAATTTAAAAATCGAGATGATAATATATTTTTTTTGACACAATTGCAATAGGAACCTGTTTATCTTTTATTCAAATTGAGGTTAGGATGAAAATCTGTTACTGTTATCAGAAAAAAAAAATACAGAAGTTTCTAAATATTATCTCTTATCTAAAATTAAGTAGGTACATATAAGTTATCATGCAATGAAGTTACAATAGGTTTCCAAAATTAAAAAAAGTGCAGTTTTCTTTAATACTAATACATGAATAAAATTCAATATAGATATAATGTCAGTGAATAATGTACGTGCAAAGGTAATGTACATACGAAATTATTATTTTTACACTTGTGTCGAAATCTGCTATTCCGAAATAAACAAAGATATTCGGGTTTCTACTGCAAGTGTCGTGGTATGTAGTTATTAAGTTGCTGTGCTGTCTCGCCTCACGCATGCTATTCTGTCTGTAGCTTTGCTACTGTGATTTACACAGAACAAATTGTTTTTGTTTCTAATTTATTTGTATTATACGATTTAGGGTTATTTTGTTTATATATGGGTTTTTATTGATTCTATACGATCGATCTAATTTTAATAGTTCCGATTTTGTCATCTTTTTCAAAAGAGTAATTTTTTTTTCATAAACTGGTTTTAATTACTTAATTGTCTTTATTTTTAAATATATATTGACATTTCTTGAGAGTCCTAAGCTGTATAATTAAAAGAATCATCAAAATCTTCCTTTCCTATAAAGATTACAATAAACCGCCATTCTTAAAATTAGATCTATTGTAGTTTATTTGATGAATTAAATTGACAAAAATTTTGGAAAAATACGTTTATTTATTTTAATATGCACACTTTTTCAATATGTATATTCTGTTTAATAAGGTTATTTGCTTATTATATTTTATTTGCTTATTATATATTATTTGTTTGCTTTCACTACTCTAACTAAATTGATCCCAAAATCAAGCATTAAAGAAATATTTTATGAAGTTTTATATTTATTTACTTCAATGGTTTTCTCTAAATAAGTATTATGAAGTTACTGAATTAAGAAGCCTGTAATTATTATAATTGCCACAAACAGATTAAAACTATATAAAAAAAGTATATGTTTCACTTTCACTAACATGTATTTTGTCTGTTTAGTGTATATCCAGCCTTCACCTTTAGACCCAGAGTAGATCAGCTGTAGACAATTCATAGTGAAATATTGTTGTTTAATATTTATGAAAGTATTATGATTAAAATGAAAGATTTAAGTATTGAACCTTCATGCAATTACATTTCCATTGCACAAAAATGCACCTAATTAAACTGTAGATAGTAATATTACACACAAAATTCATAATTGAGTATTTTAGTGGCAACGAAAGTGGGACACTGGACAGAGACTAAGGATTTTCAACTACGAGTATCTGAAATCAGTTTTTTTCTTCCAACATACATAATATTATAGTATAAAGAGAAAACATTTGTACCTAAATTATACCGTTTCGTTTTTAAAGTTTATAATTATATTTATTTACTAGCTGACCCGGCAATCGTTGTTTTGCCATTAGGGATATATAAAAAAATAGCTTACAACCACACAGAAAATGTCATAACAATCGGTCAAGCCGTTTCGGTCTCGGAAGATTTTGCCAACAAAAATTTTAAATATTAGATGTTAAAATCATGTGACTAAAAAGCGTTTAAAACCCTTGTCTTTTGTCTCATGTGTTGGCATGTGGTTACACTTTCGAAACCTCTTCATAATAAATGTTACATCACAGAATTCCATTTTTATGTACTTAATTAATTAACTAGTACACAAATAGTTGTCAATAGTCAATAATGTAATAGGTATAGGCTTAGATACTTACTTTTCTTTTTCTTACCCGTGTGTTGAAACTATGGCACAATAAATTGAACACAATTTTGGGATCAAAATTATATAATATAATCTGTTAAGGAATTGGCTATCAAAATTTAATGACTGTATCAGCTATTTTTATCCACTTGTATTATTATAATTACTGGTAGGTACTAATTTTGTAAGTCTAAAATATGAGCTGGTCTCTAGATTTTAATTTTCTCCTGAATTACATGTGGTTCATAGATTGAATTATTTTCATGATCTTATAATATTTCGTAAACAGACGAAAGCATAATTATAATAACAAAAATCTCTATAATTTAGGAAAATTATCAATGGTATAGTAACCCTGTTTTACTTACTTAAATGTTTTTTGACAGTTACTTTAAATCTGTGCAAAGGTTAAGTAGATTAGTGTAGAAAGCATAATTATAATAACAAAAATCTCTATAATTTAGGAAAATTATCAATGGTATAGTAACCCTGTTTTACTTACTTAAATGTTTTTTGACAGTTACTTTAAATCTGTGCAAAGGTTAAGTAGATTAGTGTATTGGCTCAGGTCTGGTCTGGTGGGAGGCTTTGGCCGTGGCTAGTTACCACCCTACAAGCAAAGACGCACCGCCAAGCGATTTAGCGTTCCGGTGCGATGCTTGTAGAAACCGTTGGGGTAAATTTACTTACCCTCCCAAGTTAGTACGATAATATCTTAGGCTGCATCATCACTTACCAGTCGCAGGTGAGATCGCAGTCAAGTACTAACTTGTAAAGAGTAAAAAAAAAAATTGTATTGTTACAAAACACTTTCGATTTTTTAGAAAAATACTGAAATGTATGAATTTATTATTCTGTGAAATTGTTATAATATCAAGTGGATAAGGAGTGCTGACAGTTTCATTACAACAATATTATTTGTTATAATAATAATTATATTGAGCAGCTTTACTATTTATATGTAGATTTTTGTTTTAAGATGCCATTTGTTGTAACTTATGTTTCATTAATAAATTAAATTTGATCAAAATGTTATTTTATTTTTCAAATTACCTATCTCCCTATTTCTGCTGTTCTAGCCTGAAATGACAATATTTGCGATGAGAGAAATATTAGTTTTATAAGATATGTCCACTGCTTACAAAGAAGATTGATGGAAACATTTAATGTTGTACAAAATGATAAACCGAGTCAAGCGGTTAGTATAAATAAATTTCTATATACTTACACTGACCTTAAATATCAATTTGAGTTTACGACTAGCGCTGGAATACGGCCCCGAATCGTTAGGGGTCATTCGCAATGAGAAGATTAGACTAGCCGGTGGAGCCACCAGTTTTACATCTTGTCATAGGTACTCTTATATTTTATTGGAGTTTCGGTCCAAGTAACGCGCGAAATTTAAATTTTATTTAGTTTTCGCAAATAGTAGGCTAGGTACTCTATGTACCTAGTGCCTAAGAAAATGATCGAAATGAATATTGTTGAGTGTTGACATTACCAACCTACTCTATGGTAGGTATTGACCAATTTACCAAAGTTTTTATTAAAAACATGTAAATGCATTATAAACATTCTGTTCGCAAAACTCATTGCCATCAGCGTACGATGTCGCCTATATCCGAATACCACCTACACCATTTAAAAGTTTTAGTTGGCAGGAAATGATAAAATTATCTTTATCAGTTTGGTCGATCCTTCTTTTTGTTTCGATATTAATTTCTTTTTGGTTGAATAATACTGTTAATAACGCTAAAAATATAAGCGTAAAATAAAAAATAAAAATATTCGTAATTTCAAGGTTTTTAATTTAACTAACTAGGACAGCACTAGTTAGGTATAAATGGTGTAGAAAAATCAGTGGTGTGACAAAAGAGAAAAAAATTCCTGTTTGTAACACTGGTGTGATAATCTGGTGTGACTACGAGTCGGTAGCCTAAATAAAATTTGAATTTATTTGACACGTTTAAAAACAATGCCATTCCTTTCAAAATGCTCCCCATGGAAAATAATAGCACTATTTTTAGACGCGTCAAATTATTAGGTAGAGATTGACACCAATAAAATTGGCTCAATTCAAATAAAAATGTTTATTCTCCCACACAGGCCTTAGAGCATAAATGCTCTAAGACACACGCCTAACTTACAGGCGCTTATGAATAGTCTGACTCTACCGTCACGTTAGAAAAGCTGTTTTGCACCGAGAAGAACGGGCAAGAAACTAGACACTAAAGTTACTGTTCACCTGTGATATGCAGCTAAAGATCTCATCGGAATCATTTGGAAGGGTTCCATCCCCATCTCTAACGCTCTCTACACAGATTCGCGCTGGAACGCTAAATTGCTTGGCAGTGCATCTTTGCTGGTAGGGTATAGTTATTCCTCACAGCCGAATCCTCCCACCAGACCAGACCTGAGCCAATTTAGTATTAATCATATCTTAGCTGTCGCATACGTTGCGTTCGTTTACCTCGGTCTGTCTCTACCTTAACTAACGGAAGCAAACAACAATGCAAACAGCAATGGCAATTTTACTTATCTTGTTTCTCATTCATAATTTTATCTGAGTTCGTCACCACTTTATAATTTTTTTCTAAGAAACTTAGCCCTACTCACTGTAACCGGGTATCTAACTATTGCCTACTAACTGTTCTGATAAAATCAACGGAAGCTGTTACGGAGAATAACATTTTGACTAAATTTTGCTGAGTCAACGGATTCTATGAGAAAATAAAACACCGATTAGGTATGTATGGGAACTTAGGAAGGCAGTTTAAAAGTGTAGGTAATTATTGCACCCGGCTGAGTTTGTTGTGGACTTCTTCTGAGTGCAGGGCGCATTTGAACCCTCGTAAACTTAGTTTTAAGTCGACTTGTAGTTATCATCATGCGACAAATACCATTGACGTTTTACAAGAGCCTGTACGTTAGGCTATGTGAAATAAAGATAATTTGAATTTGGTATCATTAAAAAAAAATTCATTTGAATCTTTTTTTTAACTATAGGCACAGATAATATAATACTATACTATAGGTAAAGGTTTATTGATCAAACCTGGTCGAAAGTGATGATACAGTCTAAGGTGGAGCGCGCTTGCCTAGTAAATGAATCACTCTTGATTTGAAGGCGCCCAGGTTGTAGCTGGTGGGAAGGACAGTGCCTGGTCGGGTATTCCAGACCTTTGCAGTGCGTACCTATCTGGAACGAGGAATCAAACCCTCACACGCTTGTTACTACGGTGACGCCATCTTATACGCCACTTGACAGATTAAAAACAGTCTAATTTTATAGACGGGGCCAGTTCATAATTTTGTTTCGTAGATTTAGAATATAATATAGGTGGCGATAACGTCAATCAAGAACTTAATTCTTAAGTAAACCAAAGAGTATTTATAATCACTCTATACTCTAGGTATCACGTGATACGGTATATTGTAATGACGAGTAATTTAATTATTAGGTAGGTATTACGCAGCATGGTTGTAGGTAACAAAAAACAACATTGTCCTATCCAGTATCACAGATAATATAATACTATATGCCAGCACAGATAATATAATACCCAGTATGATACTCGACGAGTAAGTACGTATAATAGCTACTTGCCTTGTATCTAATTTTCAAACAAATATTTGTCATCCGCGGAAGTTGTAACTACTGGAAATAAAATTGTTCAATGAACGTACCTACCAACGGCATTGTCGTTAAATAGAGATGCGGATAAGGTAATGCCAGGTATACTTAATAAAATAATAAAATATTCAAACGTCATTCTGGTGCAGTGGCGCGCGCTCGAATTCTAGCGGGTTTGATTCTCGCCTCTCTAGAATTTCTAAAATTGACTCAGATGATTTACCGTACCACTTTCGACTACCAGCAAAGTCGAACCGCTAAGCGATTTAGCGTTCCGGCGAGATGCTGTGTAGAAACTGTGTTTTTAGTCGTGAAATAGTTATGTATCACAATGGCACTAAATAAATAAGTACCTAAGTATATATTTTTATTTTCTACGATTACGTTTAATAAGTACCTGCCAACGCAAAATTACAAAGAACATAGAAACAAAAAAAACAGAAACGGAATTCAAAAATTGGTAAAAACACAATATCTGCTCGCTTATTCAAAAAAGGAGAAAAAAACCACGTTTAGCCATTTATCTATTTTGTTCTGTTTTTTTAGTAGTCCTGCTACAGGAATACCTACTTCATCTGTGAAAATTTCAAGTAACTATCACGGTTCATGAGATATCTACAGCCTAGTGACAGAGGGACGGACAGCGGAGTCTTACTAATAGAGTCCCTCTGACGTATTCAAATTCCCTTAAAATGTACGGGAATGTATTTGCCATATCGGTAAAATCACTACCAGTGCCATTCTCATATTATGAGTGTAGGTATACAATCTCAATTGTAGATTTTTCGAATTTGATAGGTACACTAAAGGTATGAAAGTTTCAACGCAAGGGTCCGCCTACCAAGTTTCTTGTAAGCTGATAAAACATAGGCTTCGTTCGTTCGTTTCAGCCCGACGGACGTTTACTGCTGAACAAAGGCCTCCAGCCCGTGCTTTCCAGCCCGCACGGTCCTGCGCCACTTGTATCCAGCGCCTTCCGTCGTCCGTCCTGTTCAATGTCGTCAGTCAACCTGGTCGGAGGTCTGTCAACACTGCGCTTTCCCGTGCGGGGTCGCTATCCAGCACTTTAGGTCCCCAACGTCCGTCGGTTCTACGAGCTATGTGCCCGGCCCATTGCCACTTCAGCCTCGCGATATGTTGAGCTGTCGGTGACTCTGGTTCGTCCACGAATGTACTCATTTCTGATTTGATCATGTAGAGAAACTCCGAGCATGGCTCTCTCCATTGCCCGCTGAGTGCCCATAGTAGAAGGCCATGACTCGAATCACTGGCAACACGCACCGTTCGAAGACCTTAGTCTTCAGGCACTGAGAATATTATACGAGAAGACATCATGAGGCTCCCCGAATGCTGCCCGACCGAACTAGATTCGGCGGTTCACCTCTTTCTTGAAATTGGATCCACCTTGCACACTGTAACAGGCTTGCGGTAGTAAAATTGCGGGAATGGCAGTAAGGTTTCATCTCACCAGTGTACTAGATACCTAATAGATTTTAAGTGTAGTTGGACCTTCGTCTACGACCGTATTTGCTCCGCTGAACGATGAGTCACACGCAGACAATTCAGCTCTGATTAAGTTTAACTATGTGTAAGACAAAAAGGAAAATTGTTCGGCGGTCCAATGAGAGCAATTGAGCGGGTCTGTGCGAGCGGAAGCGGGTGATTGCCAGACAATAATGCGACGCGTCAAGTTTTCTTGCTTACCACTTGAGAGCTGTTGAGAGCAGCTGTGTATTATTCTATAGTACTCGTACCATATTAACTACGTCACGGTACTACGTTTTTGGTGGGGCCGAGATGTCGAACGCCTTTCCGGCACCCGTGGACCGTGGTATTGGACATGTTTTAACTACGAATTGATATAGGTAAGTATCTAATCTTAGGAGTAGGTAGGTTATAGATACTTGAGTTCTACAGGCAAGCACGGTCCAGCCTTTAAGTATGTATGTACTAGACTTGCCTGCCTCGGCTTCGTCTACATGAAGTTCGGTTTTTAGAGTTCCGTACATAATGGGTTCAACGGGACCCTATTACAAACTTACAGATTTCGCCGTCCGTCTGTCCATGTATCCGTCTGTCGTCTGTCATGTCACCAGGTTTAATATAATGGGGATAAGTATCTCTTACAATAAGTAATAATGGGGACTACCATACAACAATTAATGTGTTTTTTTGCGACTCCATGTGACTCCTGATGGTGTTTGTCCTGGTCAGTCTACCCATACTGTGTTACTCGGTGCATGAGCCATTCTAGCACTTTGGGTCCTCATCTGGTAACTACCTATCTAATAATAGTTTTTATAGGTACAATTTTTAAAATGAGAATTGAGACACACTTTATAAATATACTTAAGGTTTTATTAAGCAAAAACGAACGATTAGTAATGAGTTTTCACTATTTGGTAAGCAAAACCGTACCGCCCCTAATTACAGAAACACAAATCTATTAGCTTAGGTTGGCTGAGGTAAACAAAAATTAGGTAAACAAAAATAACAGAGTACCCTATAGCTACACAATGATAGTGTATGTGGAGATAATTCATCATCATTATAGGTCAGTCTGCCGACTTGGTACAGGATGTGCAGGTCGCTATTATTTTGTCAACCACTTTGTATTGGAGTTGGTAGCCAGAGCCAGTAGCCACTGCCCTCTCTGAACAGTGACGAGTCGACGACGCGAGACGCACGTTCTTTCAAAATCCGTTTTATACAAGCATCAAACAACCAACATTACTTGACCCATCCAAGCCATACACTAAATTATCGTGTATAAAATAATATTAGATACTCGTTCGACACATATTGCTACACTTATTCTTACTTGCAGAACATTTGTTGCTTTATAATTCAAGTTACAATCAAGATAAAAATTGTTATATTTTTTCGTAATAAGTATAAAGTGTTCTAACGATAAAAACGATTGAGGTATGAAAAAAGTCGTGGTGGTTTCAAGATTTCAAGATCTAAACGCAAGTGGTGCCTATGTCCGTACAGTGAGGAATGATCACGTATTCGTAAGTAACAAATACTGCATTTTTTACTACTTATCATATTTCGTTTTGTGTTTAATAATAATCATGTGTAAATAGAGCCTTGCACGTGTATATAACGGTGTAAGTATAATAGTTTTACTTCATCATTGCTTTGTTATGAAAACTCCAAGCACTTCATGATAAAGTTTTTGTGCCCGGAAAAGCGTTTTTCTTTTTTTTACCAACTGACGCGGCAAACGTTGTCTTGTCATTGGGATATATAAAATTGCTTACGACCTGCTCTCAGACCTACCCACACACAGAAAATTTCATAACAATCGGTCGAGCCATTTGGGAGCAGTTTGGTACCTATGTACTAAGAAGAACGATATATTTTCACGGAAATTGCAGTTTCCAAGCGGTTATGATAGTGTATCTAGGTATCACCGTGTACTTAGGTACATTGTATGATCTGCTATTGATTTTTTTATTCGTAGGTAACTATCTTCCAATTGCAATTTACAATAGGTAAGTGCCTATATTATTAGGCCAATGAAGTTTTGATTTAAAATATTACCTTTGGTTAGGTTTATAGGGTAGCTTGATAGACTCCTCCAATCCACAAACATATTTTTGGTTAGGAATTCATATTTTTGTATATTTTTGCGCCCCTTGGGTAATTTTTGCTAGATGTAGATACAATAAGGTACGAACTACGAGGTCGATGTGCCTTTTAGTGCTTCTATCAACTTCAGGACATCAGAAAAAAATGTTACAGACATATTACAGTTACACTCAATATGTTAGATGAAAGCCCACATAGTCAATTATCTTTTTTTAAAGTATTTATTTTATCCTTAAAGTTATTAGTTATTTTTATTTTGTATTTAATCTGGAAAAAAGCCGAAAATTCAGTTTTCGGCCACAAATTTTAGTTTTCGGCATGGGGTATTTCAATTTTCGGCCACGGCATTGTGATGCATTTAAAATGAATTGGTAAGCCTAAAATTATATGAAATGATATGAAAACTTAATCATTATTTTCATAGTTTATCCAAATATTATTAAAATGACAATCAACATAATACAATAAACTTAAATGAACAAAAAACCAGCGGGGCTAGACAAAGTCACAAGCGTTTGGCGTTAACGCTAGTCGACAAAATGTATGGACAAACCACGTGACCATCACGTGACTGTAGAAAAACCAAGTGACAGAATAGAGGAAATCACGCTGTTTTTGAAATTCGACTACGACTATTTGGCGTTCGCTCAGTCCTTGTAGTTAACTTTTAGCGTACTTCGTCATTGTACGCTACAAAATGGCGGAATTGTAGGGATTTTATAATACTCTTTAGTCTTTGATACAACAACTACAAGACTCATTGAGATCATAACAAGACTCCATTTTGTTTTGCTTTTGTGTGTGGTGTTTTATACGAAGTTCACAAATAATATGTTTTACAACTAAATACTACACCAACAATTTAACTTAGTTAGTTTTAACTAAAACTTATTCAAAAAAACCGCGAACGAAACAACACAAGCATCGGCGCTCAGCAAATGACAGATACGTCACATGTCAATTCCAATTGACAGCCGACAACAACGCTAAGCATAGACTAGGTAGATTCTGCGTTCATTTGTTTTCATTCGGTCACGTGGTTTTTCTACTAGCGACTACGCTTAACGCTTAAGTGACATTGTCTAGCCCTGCAGAAATACATCATTACCCACAAACAAGGCAGTGAAGAAATATTTCTTCCGCGTGAATTCCGTTTTTTTTGCAAATCTCACGGGATCCATGGATTCTTCCGGGGAAAAAAAACCTTTTAAAAAACCGACTTTTGGAGTCATAATTTTAATGTACCACAATTCGAAATCGGGTATTATAGTAGTTTTTCGCACATCGAATAGGTATTACGAAGAACTAAGATTTTACGAAACATTGCCCGACTTTCATTATTTCACTCTTTGTAGTGGCATGTGGAGTTGGTTTTTTGAAAAGAATTTTCTATTTTATTTTTACTTTTTAGTTGAAAAGCACCTCTGTAGCTTAAATTGAGTACAGACTTGAATTTTTTTACTTCCAAGAGTTACACACTTACTTTGAATTTTTTTACTGCATTTAAACGTATAAATAAAATTTTGATGAATTTAGAACCACCTCCTTTATGAAATCGGTTTAAATATTGCTTTCTGGAAGCAAATGCACAAGTCAATGTAAAAAATACCCAAATCGCTGGAAGTGTGCTTATTGCAACTGAAGAGTTCAAACAATTTCCCCGAGATCCCATCAGCAGATTCTGACTTCATGACTATTGCCATTAAGTCAACATCTGCAAGCTAATTCCACCAAATACCCAAATCCTTTCAAAAGTACTTGCAAAATTTGAAGAGTTCCCTCGATTTCACCAAGATTCCATGATCAGATTGTGACCTAATGACCATATAACAACCTGGAAAGCATACTCTTTCAAATAATACCCAAATCGCATCAAGTGAGCTTATAAAATTCCCTCAATTTCTTCAGGATCCCATCATCAGATCCTGACTTGATGGACATGAGACCATTTGGGAAGTATACCATTTCAAACGAAAAAATAAATTTCAAATCAGTTCAGTCTTCGAGTAATCGGGGAACATACATAAAAAAAAGATTGGGACGAATTGTAAACCTCCTCCTTTTTTTCAAGTCCGTTAAAAAGTCGCCTATGTGTTTATCTAGGATATAATCTATTTCCATTCCAAATTTCTGCCAAATCAGTTCAGTAATTGCGGCATGAAGAAGTATTTCTCCGGCGTGATTTCGACTTTCCACAAATCTCGTGGGAACCATGGATTTTTCCGGGACATAAAATGGAAATTTTTTTCCAAAAACCAACTTCAAATGCCACTACAAAGAGTGAAATAATTTTTAATGTACACCAATTCGAAGTCGGGCAATGTTTTGTTCAATCATTAATAGTCCTTCGTATTATAAAACTTTATGTGCAAAGAAACGACAAAATTATCGACAATACGCCTAATAAAATTACCCTTTCAAACAAAAAAAGAATTTTCTAAATCGGTCCACGCATCTTTGAGTAATCGGGGAACATACATAAAAAATAAAAAAAATAAAAAAAAAAAGATTCCGACGAATTGAGAACCTCCTACTTTTTTTTGAAGTCGGTTAAAAAATTAGCACATATGTTTATCCAGAATACGATCTAACTTTATTTCACATTTCTGCCAAGTTGGTTGAGTAGTTGCGGTGTGAAGTAGTAGGTATTTCCCATACGTGAATTTTGTCTTTTCACAAATCTAGCGGGAACCATGGATTTCCGGTATAAAAAGTAGCCCATGTGTTAGCTGGAACATAATCTAACTTCATGCTATCGGTTTTGTAGTTGCGGCGTGAAGGAGTACTTCCCCGCGGTTTTTCACATATCTCGCGTGAACCATGGATTTTCGGGAACAAAAAGTAGCCTTTGTGTTAATACAATCTATCTCCAATCCAAACAGTCGAATCAGTTCTGTACTTGTGCCTGAAGAATTAATTCCCGCGCGTGGATTTTGGATTTTCACAAACCTCGCGGAAAACATGGATATTTCCAGGATAAATAGTAGCCTATGTGTTAGTCTTTACTTCAAATAATTGATCGGACATGTTAAAGAAAATAAGAAAGGTACAATTGCCAAGTAGTTAATGAGTTGATGATCTTCGGACACTTGAACGCTTGAAAATCATAAATTATAGCTAAGAAGTAAGAATTATTTTAGCTTATATCAGCTTGTAAACGTTGATGCGGCCCATTCTTTTGGGAGTTGGTTGTGATTTTACAAATATACATAGTTAAAGACATACGTTTAAATTACTTACTTATAACTTTTTACATCGTATGTTAAATAAAATAGCTCTAAAAATTTTAAAAATTAAAACTTTGGCGTATGATGGCCGAAATCTAAGGTGATATTTAATTTTCGGCCCTATGCTTTCCATACAATTTTAACTTATGCCGAAAACTGAAGTACCGTTTTATCTACCTTTTAATTTTCGGCCACCCCAAAATGGTCTTTCCCGTTTATCCATATTTTTAATGATTACGACATAAACTGACGGCCGAAAACTAATGGCGTGAGTCTTCGCATTAAGTACATTATTAAAAGAAAGAACCGTGAGAAAAAATATTTCACCATTTGTAGAAAAGACATGGAAGTGTGGAAGAGTTGATATTCCACATCTCGGCCCCTAGGCCGAGAAAATAAAGTTTTGAAAAAATTTAAATGTTAGTTCCCGGCCCCCATCATTATTGTTGTTTTATACAAAATATTCCAAAAGTTATATTAGGAATATGTTACCAAGTTATTTTTGAAGTGCATTATATATTTATTAATACCAATTCTTTAGAATAATTACACAAAGTTTACTTTGGAGTGAAACGCGCGGCATTATTTTTTTTTTTTCTGCAGTTTGCGTTACCTCTAATCGCCGCCTCCAAAATGAACAAATTCTGTAAAATCACTCGAAGGTGTTTTCTGACCAAAAATGTTTCAAACATTTTGAAATATCTGGATAAAGATTTTACTTGGAAATAGTATTTCTAAGTGATATTTTCTACATTTTACGGCATCGTGTACGCGTAAAGGCCGAGAACTGAAGGTGGCCGGCGAACCGGCACATCGACCCTACGCCCTTTACTATTATTGTTGTATTCCGTGGCTCTATCAGAAATCAAAATTTAATTATTTGTTTATAACGTCAGATTTGGCTGAAACTTGAAATAGAGATAAATAATAACGCACTGGATTTTTCCACATAAGCAAGGAAAAATTCATAGTTCCCAAGGGATTTGTGAAAAATTGGTATTCACGCGGGCGGAGCTGCTTGCGACCGCTATAGTAAGAAATAGATTCCATGAAAACTGAAAACCAATGTTTACGCGTTTCTACGAACTGTTTACTTTTTGTGATAATTCGTTATAATTAGCTCACGAGTTATAGACTTTATAAATATGGCGGTGTATAAACCAATAGTGCAAGATAAAGTCGATATAGCGAATCGGTAGGGAACAAGTAAATAACTATTCCTTAAATATCAAGTAATTCGTTAAACTTAGGTTTGTTTGTAAATCATATTGAGAACTTGTGTTTAAAACTAAACAGAATCTCTTTCGCACTATATAATACTTTGTTGCCAAAAGTAGTTAATGAAGCAGCGGTAATGGTAGCATTCAATGCATGTGTCACAGCAAGTTTGAGATACCTACGGAATAATACTTTGGGGAAATTTGTCTGATACGGAAAAATATTTAAATGCCATGCAAATGATAAGATTAATCATCAGATTTGTGAACTTGGAGCGAGGAACCATGACCGGTTCCGGTTGTTTCAAAACGTTGGACATTACATCGTTTCGCGTCGCTCGCAGCGTCTGAAAAGTCATTTTGCTGCACATTTTGTTATGTTAAAACAAAAGTTATGTTATGTTAAGCAGCCGGGCCTATAAGTTGTGGCGCTCTTGACATGCGATGGCCGAAATGGGAGACGAGTGCCGGAAAACTGTATAAAAAAGACAGTTTCGCACTTCCCAGCGTGTGAAAAATCATTTTCCTGCACATTTTGTTACATTAAAATCTGTTGAAGCAACCGGGCCTAAGTCGTGACGCTCGTGACATGCGATGGCCGAAATGGGCACCGAGTGCCGGAACACTTTATAGTTAGGTACTGTCGTTATTGATAAATTGGTCCAGCGTCAATTCTGCCTCGACGCGACGCCTGATTCCCGACCACTAGGCGTGCTGTGTCCCTGGAAGACGGTGAAATTCAAACACCTCGAACAATGTCACATTGACACTTTAGAGTGTTAAATAGTAGAACCCTCAGGTAAAACCAGCAGATAACTTATTACCGATAAGGAACGTAAAGATATGGCCATTAGAACGTTTTACGCAAACCTTCTTCATATTCATACAAGAAAATAGTAGCGCCGTCTCTCAAAATTTCCCTCTAATATGCCACAATATGGCGGAAATCGTCTCCATGGAAAAGTGCGTGCAGACTTTTGAAAAGTTTATGGCAGTTCCCAATATTCAATCTATCCATGGTAGGTTAAGCTTCTATTGACTCCACAAACATGACTTCAAAAATAAAATTGCATCCTTTAATAAATGCAATATTCGGTCCTTAAATTGCAACATTTTAATGGACTATGGTTCGCCCACAGAGCAAAGAATGACTTTACTTACTAGAGATAGAAATTTGACATAACTTGTATGGAGCTTATGTCACATTGATATCTCTAATAGGTTCAAAAGTTATTAGTCCATTGAAAAGTTACATTTGGGGTTGCGTTTTTTAGAGAACGCAATTTTATTTTTTTGATGTCAGTGTAAAACTAAAACCAAGTTTGTGGGGTCGCCACCCTTGTCCCACGGCCGCCATCTTGAAAATAGGGGTTGAAATGGTTTTTACGATATATCTCTTAAACTATTTATTTGATAAAAAAAAATTTAACATTTTTGTTGCAAATTAAATTCTCTACAACTTTGGTCCAGTAATTTATTGTCGTAGAAACTATGAATAAAAAAGTTATAAGTGAAAATGTAAATAAGTTGAGCGGACACTTCAAAACAATATTATTAGCTATTCTTACAATAAGAGAGGTTAGGAATAATAATAATAATAGTAGGCAGCTGTTCTTTTATTCCCTCATGGTCACTTGGGTATTTTCTACCTGAACAGGATTCTCGGTAACGGCCATATCAGATTTAAAATTATTTTAAAAATCAATAATTGTAAAATCCTGTTATGGAGTGGAAAAGTCAATAATTAATTATTAATAATATTGCAAAATTTGTAATTAAAAAATTATAATAACAAAAAAAACAACTGATGACACATTATTAGTACGTACACGTATACGAACTCCAAAACCGTTTTGCTTGCCTGGAGGACTGCGCCTCTGTGGACGATCTGAACGACAGGCTCGTGGAAACTGTCCATGAGGTTGGGTCTAAGTTTTATAAGGCCCACCGTAAGACTAGAACCAAAAAGTTCTCGGACCAGACCCTCAAGCTCATGAAGGAGAGACATGAAATGAGACTCCAGTCTTCAGCCGACGCTTCCGATTACCGGCGGATTAATAGGCAGATCTCGAAATCTCAAAAGTGCGATTTGCGTAACTTTAATACCGAGCGTATTAAAGCTACTATTGAGCAGAACAGGGGCTCAAAGGTATTCGCCAGAGATCTGTCTATTGGACAGAGCCAGTTGTCGCGCTTGAAGACCGACAGCGGTAGTCTCATTTCGTCGAAGCCTGAAATCTTGAGGGAGGTCGAGAAGTTCTACGGACAGCTGTACACCTCATCTCAGGAGCCTGTAGAAGATTTGGCTACAGACCCTAGAGCCAAACTAACTCGACACTATACCGAAGATATTCCGGACGTCAGCCTCGACGAGATTAGTATAGCTCTCGGTCAACTGAAGAACAGAAAGGCGCCAGGTGATGACGGAATCACAGCAGAACTCCTGAAAGCAGGTGGCAAACCAGTGCTGGAAGTTTTTTAGCGAATGTTCAATTCCGTCATCCACGGGGGTACAACGCCAAAGGCATGGCACAGGAGCGTGGTGGTCCTTTTCTTCAAAAAAGGTGACAATACCCTGTTGAAGAATTACAGGCCCATCTCGCTGCTGAGCCATATCTACAAGTTGTTCTCGAGAGTTATTACGAATCGTCTCGCTTGTAGGTTCGACGACTTCCAGCCTCCCGAACAAGCCGGGTTCCGAAAAGGCTATAGTACCATAGACCACATCTTCACGCTTCGGCAAGTTATACAAAAAACCGAGGAATATAACTTGCCACTATGCCTAGCGTTTGTGGACTATGAGAAAGCCTTTGATTCGGTGGAGACGTGGGCCGTGTTGAGGTCGCTGCAGAGATGCCGAATTGACTATCGATACATCGAAGTGTTGAAGTGCTTGTACGAAAGCGCCACCATGTCAGTCCGTATCCAAGATCAGACTACGAGACCAATTCAATTGCAGCGAGGAGTGCGACAGGGAGATGTAATCTCCCCGAAGCTGTTTACCGCTGCATTGGAAGACGTCTTTAAGCTTCTGAATTGGAACGGATATGGCATCAACGTCAATGGCGAGTACATCACTCACCTTCGGTTTGCCGACGATATCGTAGTCATAGCACAGACTCCGGGAGACCTCAACACGATGCTCAATGACCTCAGCAGAGTTTCCCAACGGGTGGGCCTTAAAATGAACATGAGCAAGACGAAAATCATGTCGAACTATCACGTTCCGCTCCACCCAGTAGTAGTTGAGAACTCTGCACTCGAAATTGTGGACGAATACATATACCTGGGACATACGGTCCAGCTAGGTAGGTCCAATTTCGAGAAAGAGGTGAACCGCCGAATCCAGCTCGGTTGGGCAGCGTTCGGGAAGCTTCGTGATGTCTTCTCGTCCAATATCCCTCAGTGCCTGAAGACTAAGGTCTTCGAACAGTGCGTGTTACCAGTGCTTTCATATGGATCCGAGACTTGGTCTTTCACTATGGGCCTCATAAGAAGGCTCAGAGTCACTCAGCGAGCGATGGAGAGAGCTATGCTCGGAGTTTCTCTGCGTGATCAAATCAGAAATGAGGAGATCCGTAAACGAACCAGAGTCACCGACATAGCTCAACGTATCGCGAAGCTGAAGTGGCAATGGGCGGAGCACAAAGCTCGTAGAACCGACGGACGTTGGGGACCCAAAGTGCTGGAATGGCGACCCCGCACGGGAAAGCGCAGTGTTGGCAGACCTCCGACCAGGTGGAGCGACGACATTAAAAGAGTCGCGGGAAGGCGCTGGATACAAATGGCGCAGGACCGTGCGGGCTGGAAAGCATTGCAGGAGGCCTTTGTCCAGCAGTGGACGTCTGTAACAAAAAAAGCTATCAAATTTTTTTTATCTAACAAATAGTTTAAGAGATATATCGTAACAACCATTTCAACCCCTATTTTCAATATGGCGGCCGTGGGACAAGGGTGGTGACCCCACAAACTTGGTTTTAGCTTTACACTGACCCCCACTACACATCAAAAAAATAAAATTGCGTCCTCTAAAAAACGCAAGGTTAGGCCTAAAAAATGTAACATTTCAATGGACTATATGGTGGAATAAAGAAATTCACACATGTACATACATACATACACACATAAACCTTAAAAACATTACACTCCTTTCTTTGGGCAGTCGTGTAAAAAAGGCGCGCTACACAGGAGAGCTGGAGAGAGGAGGTTCCACAATTTTCGGAAGAAAATATTAAATTTTATGAAAATGAGATACTAACATAAAATAACTAATGCTACCTTCGTGTTTTTTTTTAATACCTAGGTAGTACGCATCTACCTCAAAAATGTGCTCAACAATTATCAATTTAGGTGCTTATTAGATCTAAACTGCCACTTGCGTGGAGCGTGTTTGAAAGCAATTTTTCAATATATCGCTTGTGGAAAATTCACCGGATCAAAGTCACGTTTTCCTCAAAACATTGGCTACTAGGAGTTCATAAGTCACGAACTTGTCTTCGATTTTATACGATTACTATACACTTATACGATTTTAATTTTTTATGACTGTATTGTTTTTGATTATAAAAAAATTAAAATCGTTTTTATTTTTATTTAAAAAGGGGGAAAACCGTTTCGTCGATATTTCTAATTGAGATTACAATATCAAGTGTGGCATCATTATATGAAAAACAGATTTTTATTTAATCAAGCCTAATGTGAAAAAATATACGGGAAAAATATAAGAAAAGTGCAGATTCATAGTTTTCTTTTTCTGTAGTAATATAGTACGGAACCCTCGGTGCGCGAGTCCGATTCGCACTTGGCCGGTTTTATTAAGTTCCGAAGAGCAACCAGGTTGGGTATCCCGTCCAAATTCAAAACACAAAGCACCAGGCTGTTATAAATAGCAAGGATCCATCCTCCATCATCCATCCTCCATCCCCATCCTACGATTCCCAGTTCGCACCCACCTGGCAGAGCCTGCGCAATGGATACTACGCATGAAAGATTTCGTTACGTAACTTTCCCATTGATATCCAGACGCAAAAAGGGCCGTAGCTAGGCGGGGGGCATTATGGGGCAACATTGACATCCAAACGCAAATAGGGCCGTAGCATGGGGGGCATCATGGGGCAAAATTGACATCCAGACGTAGATAGGGCCGTAGCTAGGTGGGGGGCATTATGGGGCAATGCCTTGGAATCACAATGCTCTACCTTAAAAAACTCAAAATCTAATAAATTATTATAATTAAATTGATAGTTCATAGATTGAAAAAATTGTATCTATAGGTATTTAAACTTACTTACCCGAACATACCACAATTTGTGACATTCATTTGTATATCTGGAGACACGATACTGGGCTCCCATACAAGAAACGTGGTACCTTTTGGTCGACGCTTCATATGTTCACAGAATATTTAATTATATTTTATTCACTTTAAAAAAACAGTTAAATAAAAATAATATTTAAGGGGGCTCCCATACAACAAACGTGATTTTTTTGCTTGTTGATAACGGTAACAGGTAGACGTTTCAAATGTTCACGGACAATTTAGTTATATATATTCACTTTAAAAATAAATATTTAATAAATATTTCATTTAAAATAAAACAAATATTGAAGGGAGTCTCCCATACAACAAACGTGATTTTTTGCTCGTTTTTGAATTTGGTGGGCAGGGGTGTTTAGTTTACTTTATACTATTGAGAACTGGTTTCGATAGTATGGAACCCTTAGTGCGCGATCCCAACTCGCATTTCACCAATTTTTTACTTCCGCCCTACCCAATCCTGCCCCACCTCAAATTTGACTCCAGCTGCGGCCCATTTCAACGTCACGTTTAGTTCAACACGGGATACCAGGAGATCAGAAATACATAAGATATATTTTAAACTGTTGAGGATAGAACAAAACAATGTACTACAATATTAAAGAACGTATAAAATAAAGTAATCTGTAAAAAAGTTCTAACTAACTTAACTTTCTTAAAAAAGTTCTTTAACTTCCCGAGAAGGAAAAAAAATATCAAAGTACCTAAGTACTTAGTTACCTTGCTCATGAGATTACCGCCATGTGGAATGTAAACTCGACGATTATTGTTCCAATAGTCGTTTCAGTTAACGGTCTTATAGCGAAAAGCTTCGACCAACATCTAAAGATGCTTTCGCTCAATTGTTGGATTAAAGGTGCCGCAGGAGGCAGTGGCCCTGGAGACGGCACACATTGTGAGGAGGTTCCTCACTCTGGAACCCTGACCACCGGTAGCTTTGGCCGTTAAAGCTCCGCGACCAGTAGTGGACTCAATTTTTTAACCTGAGGTTTTTACGGAACTCTTAGTGCGCGAGCCCGACTCGCACTTAACCAATTTTTTACTTCCGCCCTACCTGTTACCAACGCTGCCCACCTCAAATTCGATTCCAGCTGCGGCCCATTTCAACGTCACGTTTAGTTCAACACGGGATACCAGGAGATCAGAAATACATAAGCTGTATATAATTTTAGGTTTCTACCCCAACCCTTGACACCTCTCGGGCAGCTCCGCGCCTCCACAATAGTAGGGGAGCCTAAGAGGGGATTTTGGTAGTAACTCGAGCATCGTGTTGACCTATTGGATTTTCAATATTAGAGGCTAAAATAATCAGGTTATATGATGTACTTTTGCTATTTTAGTGGTAGGGGATGAAAAAAAATCGTGACTGAAATTTTTTCCTCGTGCGCGTCAGATTTTTATACATCTTGATGTGCTTGTTGTCCTGACCCCATAATCTGAAAATTATGTCGAGGAGTTTTCTTAATGTACCGGTTTAACCCGGCAGATTAAGGAAATTCTTTGTCATGTTTGTCTGATTAAGTATGGGTCAGGACGACAAGCATATCAAGAAGAAGAAAAATCCTGACGCGCTCGAGTAGGTATACTTTCATGAACAATTTTTTTTTTAATTTTTAAAACCTGTATTAGCTTTCCTCACCACTGAAATAGCAAACTTCATATAACCTCTTTTTCATTTTAGAACCTATGGATGGGACAGAGACATAATAATATCACTAGAGCTGCTGATGGATGGGACAGGGACATAATATCGCTAGAGCTGCTGATGGATGGGACAGGGACATAATATCGCTAGAGCTGCTGATGTATCGGAATGACGAGCATAGTGAAGTGCGTAGGACACACGTCACATGACAATGCAAAGTCATGCGTAGGTACTGCATGTGACATGGGCGTGACATTCTTTACTACAAAAAATACAAAGGCAATTGTAATTACGACAATACTGAGTTGTGAGTTGCGACGTCGATGAGTTGACCTACATTAATGAACGCATTTCCGCTGGTCGGCCGATGGCTGCTTCCGATCGACAGGTTACATCTGTATGTACTGCGCCCACTGATCTCTATTATACTAGTACACTGGATCAAACATCCTTTACAATATTGACAGTTCATTTTTTGTGCTTTTTTTTATTAATACAATTTTATTATCCTCAGACTCCGGGTCTGTGCCCTTTTTGATCTAATTATTATTTTGTAATTTAATTTTACCAGCAACAGATAATACAATAGGTACTAGGATAATTGAAAAAAACCTACTTTGTGCTTCCTACTCCCACATTCACAACAGTTCTAATACTAATTTATATTAATAATTTTACATTTTAAGAATTTGCGCCTATTTGAAGCGCCCCCCCTCGAACGTTCATGGTACTAAATTGACGTTTGTCGCTAGTGACCGTCGTTTTGAATGTCATTTTATTTTAGTTCCATGGACACTCGCGCCAGGTTACGCAACAATCAGCGCCAAAATCGCTGCAAGCGCAAAATGTCTTCAATTTTACGTTGACAGTAGAAATAAGTGACTGCGCCAAACAAAGTTCGCTTTTAAAAGTGCAATGAATGCGCATCTTGTACCTAGTTCGTGTTGCGATTTGCATTACACATAATATATCTGGGTGCAGTCTACGAATTACGATGCAAGTTAGGGATGGACCACAATAATATAATGTTCGTCATTTATTTGGCCTGAATAGGATTATTGCCTCCGTTTTCTTAGTTAACAATATGCATTACTTTTGCACAAGTTACCAACCTAGGTTGGTACTTATGGTATTATGTCAATACACCATGCTAGTCGCTAACTTGTCCAAAAAGAATACAAAATATATAGGATATTCCCTTTTTTTTTAATCGACAGGAAATGCCTAACGCATACCCCTCCGTCAGGGGAAACGGAGGGGTTATGTGGGGCTTGCACCCACTAAAACCTGTCCCTTGCCAGGACAGACCTCGTTGGCGGGAGTACGGGATTCACTTGCGTATTCACCGTACTCCCGCCAGGCCCCGACCCGCCACCTGAGCGGCAGGTCCCGTCGCTGCTGCCGGCTGCCTGACCGCCGCCGACTCCTCCTGGGAGGCGCGTCCTGAACAGGGCACGCCACCTCCTCGGCCTGTTGATGGAGTTCGGGCAACGGACGCCATAGTCCCTTACGTCCGTCACCCGCAGGCCGGCGCACCCGGAAGCCGAAGAAAGATGTTCGTCCTCCAGCAACCGGTGCGTCTCCTGCGAGAGGGATGTGCCACCGTAATTTTCCCTCTCGACGAGCGTTCCCGCCCATTTTGGTGATTTTTTACGAGATTGTCTTCCTCGTAGTGCCCCGAAGGGACTTGTGGGCGTTTCCGCCCCCGCCTGTAATTTTTGAATGAGGTTTTCTTCCGCCTCCGGGGTAGGTGTAGACGCTTCGACACTGTGCCCTCTGCTGGGGCTCAGAGGGACACGCGAAGAAACGTCACATATCCACCGGGCCAAGCTATTAGCCGACAGCCGTCGGTTATCAACCGACGTTACCAGGGAGCACTGGACCGTGCGCTACAGAGAGGCACCGTAGCACTCGGGCACTCGTAGAGGTTACTTGGCCAGCCCCCCCCATTTTCCCTTCGTTTTGTTAGTCGACAAGGGACAACCCAGTGAGGGTTACTAACTAACTACTTAACTGATCGATACAGAATTCCATAATGACTTATCATTTGGCCATATTTTTAGTAACCAATTGTTTGTTTGTAACAACTTTTCAAATACTGTACCTACACAATTAAGCACCTATGTCCTTCAATTTTTTTTATCACTTGAGATGGTGTTTATAATATTACGCTACCTAGTTACCTTAATGATAGATGTATCTAAACTATCATCGTAATTGTACAAGTTTCACGAATTCTTTTGTAACTCATTTACATGCAAAATTACAGCAAACTTTTCAACAAATAGCATTTCATGGTGATTGGTGAAGCTGTCATGGAATCACTCAAAATAACAAACGTGTTTCAGTTAAATTTCTTCGGTTCTTTTCTTTTCAGTTTTTATAAATAAACATTAAGGTGTTTCGGCCCGCGAAATTCAAATTTTATTTAGTTTTTCGCAAATATTAGACTAACTAGTTACACGTTGTAGGTTTATGGCAATGAGTTTTGCGAGCATAATATTTATACATCTAATTACATGTTTTTAGTAAAAAATTGGTTGTCTGTAAAGTTGGTTTACTGACGATAGTTGAACGTGACAACGTCTTCTTTGTCGCTCGTTCCGCGCTCGCGAGGTAACGCCGGTAACGCCGCATGAGCGAGGTAACGCCGGATGAGTCATGTTTTTTCGTGCGTGCAACCGGCTCTATCGAATTATAAGACGTTGTCACGTCAAAAATTTGCTCACAGCAAGTATCGTTGTGTAGCGATAAGGCCGCCAAAGTATACCTACACTAATTCATATTTTTCTTTTTTATGTTGCGTAGTGTGCAATAGATAAAGTGTTTTCTATCTATGTACCTTAAACCTAACGCAAAAAACCCTCGATGGCTGAGGAACGAACGTCGCACAATTACTTTAATTTACTTATAGTTTATACCTACTGCGCATGTCCACGTAGTCTCATAGATCAATTGCCAAAACATAGGTACCTACAAATCATAGTCATACGTCACAGAATACGTCATACACAATAAAGCCATCTTGAGGCTCTATATTCTCACAATATTCTGTAATTTATTTCAATTTCCGTCGCGAGGCGCGTCCACACAGAGAGTGCCTTGCGACTTTGCGAGGCACTAAAGGCGTGAGGAAACTGACTCCTTTCGTGCGAGGCAGCCACGTTACAAGAACTAGTTTATATGTATATTAGTAAAAGAGAATGGAAAAAAATGGTAGCGCACAGTTGAGAGGAATTGAAGAAAATACCTACATAGACATCCAGAATGCTATTCGCACTTCAAAAATTAATATGATATATTATGGATTTAAATTAAAAAAACTTAAAAATACTTAACCTTTAAATCATTGATATATAATACTTTATTGACGACTTTTTATTTTTGAGCTGTTATTTTTAAGTTCTATTTTAAATTTTAGATATTGATAATTTTAAATAAAATTATTTTTCAATTAAAAATTACGGCCATTGTACCAGTGATTGTAATTTGAGATGTACATGTAGAAACTAAATTCATTTAAGCCTTTTATTGTTTCAATCTGCTATTAAATTCGTATATAAATAACACATTTTGTACGTCATTATTTGCATTTGTTATTTGAATATTAATTAGTCCTTATCATACTTTATAGCTAAAACTTACATTTGTGTATTTTATTTTAGGCGTTATCATATGATTCGAAAGTATTTTGAAACTTAATCTGTTTAATACTGTATCGAATACGTAATTTTTGAGTCTGAGCTACTGCGCGCCTGCGTAGGTACCTATATATTAGTCAAACATAATAAATCTGTCCCCTAATCTTCCCAAAACTTTGCAATACCTAAGTATTCATAATAATAATAATTTTCTATATCGTGCAAAGTTTTGGGAACAGTGCGAAAAAAAGTGAAATATTTCCACAGCCACAAATAATTTTGTAAGTGCCTATAATTTAGGCCTATTAGAAAGAATAAATATTTTGATTTTATTTTAACTACCGTTATTATTATATAATATCGATATATAATAAAGTTTATAAAGTTTAAAAAAGTTTATGTAAGTACTTACTTACTGTAACCACTTTTAAGCACAGTGGACTAATTTCTCAAAGGTAGCTATTGCGGAAATTGATCAAAGAAGGTAGAGCCATGAGACCTTAGACTCTTGAACGCTGCTTCAACGCAGATCGGCGGAATATGGAAATATGTTAAATGCTTATAAATATCATATTCGTTATCTTTTTATGAATGCAAGATGGAAACAAAGACTTATAACACCTATTATTATGTATACCATTCAATCTTCCCGAAGTAATGCCTTTTAAGCGGTTCCGGGAATATTTTTCCCGGAAATACCTATGCAAAGATCGTTGAAGGTTTTTAGTCGGTAGGTCGCTGCGGGTATAGATAATTCAATCGACGAAGACGCGCCCCACTCTGTCAAAATCACTTATGTTTCATTTGATTCGTACGGAGTTCGACAGAGTGGGGCGCGTCATCGTGAATTGAAATATCTATATATATCACCTCTCCCAAGTTAAGAGACATCAATGAGATTTTCCCCCAATGGAAAAAAAGGTAATAAAAAAACAATGGGAAAACGGGACGTGCGAATTTTCGTAAATACCCTTGTGCACAAATACGTTGCAGTATTGGCAATGAAACGACAAATGTCCTTTATCACTTGTCTATCACGCTATTTACTGCACATTTTCCGTTTGTGTTGCCAGTAGACACATATCCCCACACCTCCTCCGGAAAGACGTGTTCAAATCACGGCGGCGACAGCTGGAATCCATATTCAAATATTGTTTACGTGTTTTTGCGTAGTATTTGCTGTGGGATTGAGTCTGTTGACTCCGCGAGGCCTGCGGTACATATATAGCGTGTCACGACGAGAAGCCTCCCGCACTCCTCGGAGAGTGTTGCCAGACGCGACGTGTAGTGTTAAGTTCATCATCACCCCAGTCCCCACATTTTTGGTTCATAGCCATTTAAGTGGCTGAACATTCATACGAGAATCTCCATAGGATCATCGGCGCATCGGGACGGTAAGTAGTTCACGATAATTAAACCTTGCAGGCTGTTTATCACAACTGTGACGTCACACGTCGCTGTCACGCCGCGCCGCCGAACGGTCATTTAGTCCTTTAGTTTTCCGAGGTTCCAATTGACGGACACTATTTCACTTTTGGTTTCTCTTGTTGGATTAACTAACTAGGCAGGTATTTTGTGTGAAGAATTTACTGACTTAATTTGTTTCATAAGCCATTTTTATTTAATTTCTAAGTGTAACTTCATGAACCTTACATTGAAAACGGGTCGACAAATTTTAATGAAGATTTTGTGTATTTGGATGGATCAAATGGTGGTTTGGAGCGGACAGGACAACGTCTGTCAGGTCAACTAGTCCTTAAGAGATGCCATAGGAAAAGCAGTTTTCAATGTTTATCATTTGGAATTTGTAAAAGTAAAGAACCCTAATACATATTTGGGAAAATAATTTAATATTTCATAAAATTGGTGAAAATTTTCAAAATGCGTTTGGCACACATTTTCTTTAGTAGATATTTCTGGAAAAGCACACTTTTTGCATATATTATTTCTGAAAGAGCACTATTTTTTTGTGAGTTCTTTTAATTTTTGATTGGTAATCTTGATGATCTTGCAAAAAGGTAGTTTTTTTGTAATATTGACGCGCAATGAAAGAAAGAAAACTTTATTTCACAAGAAAATGCCACATGTAACAAAACAATACACCTTACGTTATACGTAGGTACTAAAACGATGCCTGGAGGTTCCCCCACCCGGGCAACAAAAACCAATAATTGCCCAAGTGACGGAAGCACCAGACACCGCCTGTCACGTCCTGCTTCCAGTCCGCCTACCAGAGCAACCAACAAGACCAATAATCCCCATCTGAGCAAAAAAAATTGGTTGTCTGTAAAGTCGGTTTACTGACGATAGTTGAACGTGACAACGTCTTCTTTGTCGCTCGTTCCGCGCTCGCGAGGTAACGCCGGTAACGCCGCATGAGCGAGGTAACGCCGGTAACGCCGGATGAGTCATGTTTTTTCGTGCGTGCAACCGGCTCTATCGAATTATAAGACGTTGTCACGTCAAAAACCACAACAATTGTCAACCGCCTGGCAATGCACCTAGGGGTGCAAATGATCGGGGTAATGAGCGCATAAATAAGTCCAATTCAATTCCTGACATATCCACGTAAATATTTACCATTTGTTTGTGTTCATTACAGTTTAACACCGTTATACGAAACAACTTTAAGGACAAGAAAACAAAGTTATTTCACGTATTTTAGAAAAAATAGGTGTAATGATTACTACTGCTATAGATATTTCAATCCACGAAGACTCACCCCACTCTGTCAAAATCGCTTATGTTTCATTCGATTCGTATGGAGTATGACAGAGTGGGGCGCGTCATCGTGGATTGAAATATCTATAGAGGGTAAAAACTAACAGCTATCAAGATGGTGTTAAAAATAGCAATATTTACAATCTTGTTTGTGTTTGCAAACTATGATGAAGTGATGAAAAATATGAAAAAAAATGTGAAAAACGATATGTATGATGAAACATTCCATCACACAATATCGTCATAAAAAAATCTTGAATCATTAACTATTTCAGGCACGCTACATGGCTACAAATATTTTAGCTGTCGAAGCTAAAGTACTTAATTAGCAGCTTCGTCTAATTTTTTTATCGGCTATCGCTAAATATAGCTAATAAAATTTATACTGTTAATATAGTTAGCAGCCACAGCTAAATTTAGCTAAAATTATTCGCGGTCACTGCTAAATATAGCTAATATGGTTAGCAGCCACAGCTAGATTTACCTAAAATTATTCGCTGTCACTTCTAAATATAGCTAATATGGTTAGCAGCCATAGCTTACTTTAGCTAAAATTATTCGCTGTCACTGCTAAGTTTTCTATGATTCGTAGTGATTTCAGATAAAAATATTAGCTACCACAGCTAATTTTGCTAGCTAAAACACTTAGCTACGACAGCTAAATAGTTAGTTGTCCGTATAATTTCGAAGGAATTTAGCTACCATTACTAAATTTTACTTACCACAGCTATTTTTTTTCCGTGCGGGCTCATCTATTCATCACCTAGCATAGGATCAATGAGAGCTTAAATGCACTTTATAATATGTATAAGTAAGTGAGGTTTACTCTAAAATTCCATGGGTCACCCGAGTAAGCTATTCAAAATTTCGCATAATGATGAAAGGAAGAAAGGCCGGTAGTTTCTTTCGTATGTACAGGTTTTAAAATAACTACGAGTACCTACGTAACTCAATAAAAAACAATAAAATATCCAGATTTCTTCGCGTATAATATATATATTTCCATCCACGACGGCGCGCCCCACTCTTACGAACTCCATATAAATCGAATGAAACTTTGATTGAGTGCTGGGGCGCGACGTCCTGGATTGAAAAAATAAAATAACGATAAAACATACCGATAATAATTTGGTATTAATGTATTCAATTTAAATGAACATCCCGTTATATTGTATTTATAATACAACTTATATAATGTTATTGTTTGTTTAGTAAATTTACTCTACGATACCGTTGTTGACTTTCGGTTCGGTAGTAGGTACTATCCTTCGGTAGAACTCCGCCGCTGATGAGCTGATACCGAGATGTGACAAATATGAACAATGATAAGGCAAACGGCCTTTCCATCTCACAGACTGACTCCTTCACAATGGGTTAATAATTGCGGTTTATTTATCTCAAATAAATAATTACTGTATTTACAAAGAGTAGGTATATTACTTTTTCCAAGACCCCTGCCCAGTAGCAGAAAATAAAATTTGGCCAAGTACGAATCGGACTCGCGCACAGAGGGTTCCGTACTAATTCGTCCCGGGATTTCCCGGTTCTTAAAATCGCGGGAAATCCATATATACATTAAAGTTATTTCACTCTTTGTAGTGGCATTTTAATTCGCTTTTTTGGGAAGAATTTTCTACTTTATGTTTATTACAAATCGTAATAGGAAGTAATAGCATGTATTTTGTAGGAATATTAAAAAAAATGCTTTTAATTAAAATAATAAAACTTTTTTACCAAGCACCGGGAAATCCTGGGTACCCGGTTCTGAGCTCGGTGCAGAACCGGGAATTTAAAATTAAGAACCGCAACCGGTTCTGCATTAATGTAATGTTGTTAATTGTTAATACAAAAAAAATACTTACAAGATCTCGTTGAAATCAAGGGGGAAGGGGTGACACATTTTGCCACTTTGGAAGTGTCTCTCGCGCAAACTATTCAGTTTAGAAAAAATTATATTAGAAACCTCAAAATCATTTTGAAGACCTATCCATAGATGGATTTTGGACACCAATGGGTTTGATAAAAAAAATTTTTCAGTTTTTGTTTCAGTTCTAGTACCTACTCCAAGAAATTACTGTTTTTTTTCTATTATTGTGTGAAATCTTAATGCGGTTCACGGAATACATCTACTTTCATTCAGTTTCACCCGTATAGTTCTTAGGTTCCGGAAAAAAGTGGCTGTGACATATGGAAGGACAGACAGACATACAGACAGACAGACATGACGAATCTATAAGGGTTCCGTTTTTTGCAATTTGCCTACGGATCATGAAAATATGAAACATTATTAGAAAATAGTTTTTATCGTTCGTTAAATACTTAACACCTCAATGTTTTCAACACGTTTCAATAATAAAATGCAACCTTTCTTTTTACTTGCTTACAAATACTTCAACTCAAACTGGTTAAGTAGGTAATGGTTTTCATGATGGATTGATTGTCAAATTCAAACTTTACTTTGTCACATTTTGTTCAGTTATGTTTTTTTCGGCTTATAATATACCTATTCTTTTTTAGTGAAGTAGAGTTTACTTTGTTTTTAGTTTATAATAATTTTATCTATACTAATCTACTTACCTATACTAATATTATAAAGCGGTAGCGTTTGTGAGTTTGTGAGTTGTGAGTTGTGACGTTGTAAGGGGTAATCTCTGGATCTACTGAACCGGTTTTTTTTTTAATTATTTCATCAATAGAAAGCTACGTTATTGTGGAGTGTCATAGGCTATAATAATTTGAATAATGTAATCCAAGTTGTAAAAAATATTGCTTTCATCGCGTGCGCTGCAAGCAATATTTGCTTAAAAAATAGAGGACATAACAAAACAATGTACTACAATGTTAAAGAACGTATCAAAATCTGTAAAAAAAGCTGTGTCTGAAAGGGGTGAAGGAAGTATATTTACGCGGGACAAACGGGCCGGGACCAAAATATTTCTAACGCGGAACGGAGTTCGCGGGCACTGCAAGATTTCTATAATCCGTCTTGTTTTGGTCTTTCTAGTGCATTGCTTATGCGTTGCCATTTTTGTAATCATTTTTATTTATTCATCATAATATTATTTTGATCTGATTTAACATGCCCTCTCTTAAATCACGTGATGCTTGTCTTTTCAACACTTACTTAATAACAAGTTTTTTAAATATTTTAACTAAAGTTGACGCTACAGAGGTTGTCATTTGACTTCAAGGCTTCACGTGGTCTACATGGTCACCGAATACTTAGTCACTAAGTGTTTCTTGGGTCGTTTTTAAACAATAAGTGAAAAATATCACGTGCCAAACTGCCCATAGATATTAAAAAAAGAATATCTACAGTAGGTGTATAATTTTCCTCCCATTTGCTTGGAAACCGGTGGCAAAACGCAGTATATCATGAGCGTTCAGACTTCAGTGTAATCTGGCAATTGTTCCCAAAAGATCATGTTCTGCAGTTCTCCTTTTCACAAATATGAAGTAACTAAATAAGTATTTTTGATCAAGGTTTCTTATGAAAAGCATGTAGACGTATTATATATGTTGTGCCCGCAAAACTCATTACCAACTAAATAAAATTTGAGTTTTCGCGGTCGGATTTATCGAACCACCGAATGCACTCGAAAGTATTGTGGCACCGGATATAATATAAGATAGAAGCGGTATTTAAGCGATTTTGAATGAAGTTTTATTTAAAAATTAAATAAATTAAATAAATTTTAAAGTAATTTTCTTTAACAATTAAGTACTTTAAAATTTAAACGTCCTGTATTTTGGGTCTTTAATCTAAAATCGCTTATAAGCAGAAACACGGTTGGATAAAATTTTCTCGATAGAAAGTTCTCCCAAAAGTTGCTCCAAAATCTCAAGTTTTTCTAGTTTTTATCAGACACTACATTGGATGTAATTGTGATTTTTGTTTTAAAGTGTCGGTAATAATAATATACAAAAACGCTGAGAAACAGATTTTTGATAACTGACTTAGGTTTTGAGTGATTATGCAGAAGGTCGTTTTTCTGTTATATTCTTCCGCGACGCTGCATGTCGCACCTACCAACGTATCCGTGAGAGTGAGAAAGTCAAAAATAAATTCAATAAATCCCCTTCGTGAATATATAAGGCTGGACAAGCTTTAATTACGATAGATTAAGCAATATAAATACTACGAATGCAATAGTAAACTCATCATTATAATATTATAGGTATACTACGATTCACGAAAGATGACCACAAATGGCGGGTCTTTTCTTCATGTACACTCATGAAGAAAAGACTTAAGCCAAAATAATTACCATATATTAGTTAAATAAGACCATATATATTAGTCAAAATAAATAAGACCATAATATTAGTTAGATAAGTCCAAAGAGACCTAAAATAGACCCGCCATTTGTGGTCATCTTTCGTGAATCGTACTATAAGTCCCTATACGAATATGTTTACGCACGAGTAAATAATTATTATCATATTATGTAGTATATATTATTATAAGTAGAGTAGTTGTGATAAATTATAAAACAAAGTAAAATAATTTAATGTCAGAATTAGTAAGGAAACATTAAAATTACTTTATTTTTTGAGTTGATTTATGAGTTTGATGCTTCTGTACCTACCTAATTAATACGTAGTTAAGTCTGAATGAATTATGAAAAGGGGATTTTTCCATGGTCTTCAAAAAAGTATAGTTACGTTAGTTATATTTACGTATCCAAATATTCAGTGAGCTCATAAAATTGTTCAATGTATTCTCCACTTGCAGATCTGTAATCATTGCCTTCTTCTTTTATTTGCTGAGGTAGGTATCGCTTAACTGTTCTGCCGACATCGATATTATTTACCCATAAGTTTAATTCACTCGGAATAGTAGCACAATATACCTACTTACATTTTTATTTGCACTACTTCCATGTATGATGAACTTTTTTTACTAAACACAATATAATAATATTAAGTCCAAATAATATTTAGATTGTTTCACGTGATTCGCAGTAACCTGATTGTAAAATAGACTTGTTTTATAAATTAACACGTTCCCCTAGTTTATTTATCTACTATTAATTGTCTATTTTATCAACTTTGTTTCGTAGTTTGTACAGTGTACAACTTAGGTACCTACATAATATATTTATTTTACCTACGTGTTAATATTATTTTTGCAGATTAAAAATCTTTTATATTTATATAAACCTAGATGTTCAGAATGGTATTGGTCTCGTCTTAAAATCATTGAAATGAATATAATTACAGTTAAGTTTTAAATCGTTGAAATGAATATAATTACAGTTAAGTCTTAAATCGTACAATTGGGTTCTAGTTTAGTATCACGTACCTATATTATCAATTATCATTTTCATTTAAATTCGTAGGCGGAAACGTCCGTTTTGAAAAAAAACTCTATAGGTACTACTATTTTATCAGTTGAAAAACTTTGGGTGGATTTGGTTGGGTGCGCGCCTAAGTACAGTTAAGTGAGTTTTTTTCTTGTGTGAATTGTTTTATCCTTTGTTATACAGCCCATATTTAAGAATAATACCTGTTTTATGAAGTGGTTAAAAGTACTATAAATTAACAAAATAATAATTACAATATGTACTTACGGGGTCAAACATGGTCAAGCCTCAGCGTCAATAAAGATCACGGTAAAAGAAAACATCGAATCTGGTCATTTTCAATTACTACATTCCGACGACGAATACTCTTCTTTACTTGACGACTGAATGGCCTAGTGGTAGCAAACCTGCCGTCTGCGCCGGAGGTCGTGGGTTCGATTCCCACTACTGGAAAATGTTTGCGTGATGAGCATGAATGTTTTCCAGTGTCTGGGTGTTTATCGATATAATATATTTATGTATATTTATCAGTTATCTAGTAGTAGTTATTGCGATGTGTAAAATGTATTTACTTATTTATATTCATTATTCATTTACTTACAGTAGTAACTTTTAGGATTTCATACCTCAATACAAAAAAAAACGAAACCTCACATGAAAACTTTGTTGTTCGTCTGTCTGTCACGACTCTTTATTTAAGTATTTATGAAATTCGGAATAACTGTTGTAGATAATAATGTCTTGAAGTCATTTAAATCAATAAAAATTGAAAATCGCTTTTATTTTTATTTTAAAAAGGGGGAAACCGAGTCGTCAAAATTTCAAAATGGGATAAAATTATTGAATGGGGTACCATATGAACGGGCATTAAGTACTTGTGTATTCTAAAACCGATTTTTAATTATTTTTATGGTAGATAGTTTTTGATTTATTCGGCAAAATGTCGAAAAAATCCCGTTCCTCCCCTTACTTCCGAAGTTTACCAAACGAAAAATCTGGAATAATTATGATTAATAGATAAATGTATATTTTACGGGAAAAATAAATTCAACTTTGAAACTATCATACTTTTTTAGTAATAAAAATAAACCTCAAAAAAGTTTAGTAAGTTCGGTAAGAAAAGTGATTTTTATGGTTTTACTTTTTCTATACCTAGGTACGGTACAGAACCGTCGGTGCTCGAGTCCAACTCGCACTTTTATTTTTAAATAAAATTAATTAAGACTAACTAATTGTTCCTAAACAAACAATTAATTTATTTTTATGTTTATTCTTTATACGTAGATATTATGAACTGTCACAAGTTTATGAATGCACTTCGTTTGTGGCAGCCTTTACCTTGATGAACTCGACCGGTCTTGACAGTCGACAGTCGACGGCCACTAGGTCGATGCATGTTATACTTATATCCCTTATAAAGAAAATAAATTGTTTGTCTGAGCTTTCATGTAAAAAGTTATAAAAATATTACGGTAAACGGTTTGTAACAAAACGTCTTTTGTTACTAACAGTTATTGACTCCGGATCGACTTGACCGATTGATATGAAATTTTTGAAACAAAGTTCCTTTTCGGACTGTATCGCGCAGGAAAATGAAAAGCAGGCGAAAGAAAATGTTTTTTTTTGCGTGACGAAAATCCCGTCACGAAGAAAACTTACGAAAATCTAGATTTTTTTTTTATACAATACATATAGCTAGGCTAGCGCTTGACTGTGATCACACCTGATGGAAAGTGATGATACAGTCTAAGGTGGAACGCGTTTGCCTAGAAGATGCCTATTCACTCTTGATTTGAAGGCACTCGGGTTGTAAGTGGCAAGAAAGACACTGCCTGGGAGTATGTGAATGTTTCTTTTACTTTTACCCAACGTAACGGGCACGCATGCAATCACGTGTACCTACAGATTTGGTATGATGAACTCGTTAGCGCGAGTTAACTGAAGACAGCGCCATCTATCGAGCGAAAAGTGAAATCACACGTAAAAATGTAAAATTGAGTTTTGTTTTAGGTGTTATTCCAAACTTTGTTTCTTTCGAATGTTCAAAGACACGTCTTTTTTGAACAAATTCGGTAAGTAGATCTAAGGATAGGTCTGAAATAAACTGTTTTTAATTATACCTCTAAGCGAAAAATAATTTATACGGCAAGACAACGTTTGTCGGGTCGTGTCGTGTATGTTTGTCACGAAAGGGATAAACCCAAAAAGAAACTGCTACAACAAATAAAATTTTAAATAAATTTTCAATGCATATTTTGCTGGCTATAGTATCTACCTATCAGCTATGTAGAACTGCTATAGGTAAGTAGCCTTTTATAGCCGATTGGTAAAACGGTATCATAATGTATTTCATAACGGTACATGTGCGATTTACTTTATATTTGCTTTTACCTACTTTTTTTACACCGATGCTGATTTAAAATTTCATCTCTGTTCTCATAAAAAATAATGGACGTACAGCCTTCTCTGTTGACCAAAATCGACTCAATTTTTTTATTACTGTATCCAATAATTTTTAGTTTTTAATCACAAGTGTATTTAGTTTTTTCTCACAACTGTACTTTGGACAATTTAATATAGAAAGATAATTTTAATGCTTTTAAAATAATATTAAATGAAGGAATACCTACTTAGTTTAGAAACATAACAGCCTTATTGAGTGTACGTATAGCTCGTATAAAGATATCGTTTTATTTTCAAGACGTTTTTGCCATGGTCATCCTTTAGGTCTCTAACACCGAGTTGCTCGAAATTTTAAAAATTTAAGGGCTACTTAAACTAATTTAATCATAAGAAATGTCAAAAATTCATATTATATTATTTTACACTGATTGCGATTAAATTGGTTAAGTACCAATTAAATTTTTGAATTTGTTTCGTGCAACTCGGCATGAGACATTGAGCTTTCAATTATTCGACGAAAGGGTTTCATGAAACTTTCTTTATATTTCGCCCACTAAAGCAAATTTGTTGAATTTTAGTTCTAAAGTGATCAATTTAACTCTCCAAATCATATTAAGCATCGGTCGTTGCTTTCAATGGCAAAAGAGGCATCTATTGTTTTATTAAGAGCCGCTTTGTTATAAAACGTATACAAAACGTGTGAGATCGACAAACGATAATTATACTCACTTAACTAAATAAATGAAGGCGCAATTCATTACATTGTTACTTATAAAATTTTTATATTTCACACTTGTGTATACGCATTAAAAGGATTTATTTAAAAAAGTAAATTATGACTGTGATGATTCAATTAAAATTATGACTAGGTATGTACAGATATACTGTTTGGGATTTGTTTACGTGTGAGAAAGGAGATTGACAGATATTCCTTATACCTACGATATATTAAGTAGGTATACGTGACGCATTGATATTTTTCATAGATTTTTTTGCGAAAATTCCATATTTTTAGAAGTAGAGAAACAAAAAAAAAATCTATATTTACTTAACCGTTCGATAAATAACCGGCAATATTTTGTAAACCCAACCCTATTTTTAACAATAATGTGAACATCTTTTTTCTCCCTATTTTATTTGATAGAAATTTTATGACATTTTTGTTAGTCTGGTTTAGTACAAGTAACTGAAGCTTCATATCTAAACGTGGTTTGCCTGGGCCAGCAAACATAAGTCTCCTTTACTTACTAATAAAATGAAATCTAACGTAGTAGAGACGTTGAATACTTAAAAACTCTATTTACGGTTTCACAATCGCCAGGTATCTAAGCTTCATGTAACGAATAAACTTGACATTTTAACAGATCCCCACTACAAAATTTGTCACAACATCAAATATACTCACTACATAAAGTTTATATGGTGATTATGAAATAGGCCCTAAATGTAGTTAATATTAATAATAATAATTAATGCAATAAAATGCCAGATAATCACAGCCTAATAAAGCGTCAATGGGAATGTTGATTGACGCAAGTAAGTAAATAAAATATTATAATAAGTAAATGTTTAAGTTTTATATTGATATATTGATTTTTATTTATGTAGTTTAAATTATTGCAGCTATGAATGCAAACACAAGGTATTCAGATCCTTAACTAAATTTCCTAATGATTAGAAAATGTAATTTTATCTGTACAACAAATAATTGTTTTATTTTATTGGTTTTATTATGTATTTAGGTAAAACCTACATCATAGGTATACCTACATATATGTATCTAGTTATATGATACCTAATAACAATTAAGTTAGCGGCCTCCATGTGTAATTTTAATCGTGATAGAGTCAATGTATCTATGATTTTGTTTTTATACCTAGAATAAAAAATATTAAGAACGCCATACCTGTCATACTTTTCAATACATGCATTTGCTCAAAAAGTGCCTTAGTAGGTACCGAGGTACCTTTTAGCGTTTTTATGCCTGTAGCACACCTCCGCTGCGAAACAACAACTGCGAAACCGCTGCGTGAGTTTCGCTGTGCAACAGTACTACACTTACGCGAAACTATATTAGCGAAACCTCAAACTGGAACAGTTGAAAAATAACAATCGAAAGAAAATATCGTCGCTTTCGTAGTCAGAGGAGGAACTAATCTTACTGTGGTCAACTACTTTAAAAAGGCGTCGTACCTGGGTGCATGATATCAATAAAAAAAGAAAGAAGTTGGGAGAAAATATATTATTTAAAGAGTTAAAGTCACATGAAGACCGTTTTTATTCATACTTCAGAACACCAGAGAGTTTTGAAGAGTTACATAACCTTATAAAGTCTTCTATTACTAAACAAGATACAAGGTTGAGATGCTATTTCTAGCAAAGACTGGAATTAACTTTAATATAGGTACTTAACTCAGTACCTATATTAAAATTAAAGTTACAAAATTAAAATATAAAAACAATTATAATGATGAAAATTGAGAAAAATATGTAGAGGTACTCAAATCAGTAGATTCGTTTAGTTTTTCAGTAAATTCCAAATCCATTGTTCCTATTTCGCTCATAAAAATTGTCGATTGCTACAGACGCGTCGCGAGTCACACGCGGAACCGCTCCTAAATGGCGGAAAACGGGCGGAGATGTAGACGGCGCCTAAACAAATGAGCGAAATCATGTTAGAAAGAGACAACATCATAGTTAGTTTTGTACGTTAGAGCAGGGAATTTCGTTATTGTTTCGACGTCAAAGAACTGACAACTCACAGCGAAACTATTGCGGTTTCGCCCTTTGAGTTTCGCAGCGGAGGTGTGCTACAGGCGTTATAAAATTAAATATGTATAATTAATGCCAAAAAACTGTACGGAGGTATCTTAAAAAGTGCCTATTCTGCATACTAACAAATAAGTTTGATATACTTGGTTTTTTTGACAGTTGGTTCTTAGATTTTAGCAAAAAGAATTAATTGAATATTAGGTATTTCTCAAAAAAAAAATATAATTTTTTAACTTTAAATTTATATCTTAAACTGTCAACAATATTAAATTTAAATAAAATTAGTTTAACTCAAATAGAAATGAAAAAAAAAACAAATAATCAATCAACTAATTTCGCTGCGACTAATCAGCAAGCGCACTCAATATGAAAATTGGAAACTACTGTCAGGCACGTGCCTTCAGAAATATCACACAGATGACACTTCCTAAAAGTTGACGAAACTACGGAACTGAACGACAGGTTTGTAGCACGAGATAATTGATAAACAATCCAAGGTGGCAGCCATGGAGCCAGGTGGGGCGAATAGTGCACTACCAGTGGCTAAGGCAAGCGCGCGTGCTTCTTGAGACTACAATATACTGCCGCGAACTCTAGGTGACAGCACGTCTTGAAAACAACCTTGGTTTTTATTTAAACTTTTAATTACGGCACCAATGTTTACGATTCAAAAATCTAATCATCACTAACGAAGTCTCCAAGCTTCCTATGCAGATTCTAAGGACTCGGAGTGACGTGAAATGTTGGCCCCCAGTGATATATGACGAGGGTTTTCTTGTTTATGTGATTTACAGAACGATTTTCTCTGAAAGAACTTTATGAGACTAAGCCCTTTTCGGAAGCTTAGTGCCAGTTTAAAGTATTACTGATATTCCATTTCATTGGTGAGTTTTTTTAGTTTCACATAATTCGTGATAATTATGTTACACTTTATTTCTTTTTGAATTGGCTTGAAGTTTTCCATTTTCATAAACTATTCAGTAGGATCTCTTATACGCCTTAGTAACGAATTTAAACTCAATTTGTATAAATTAGATAACTGATATATACTAAATAAGTTAAGTAGGTACCATTATTAAATATAATATTATAATGTTTAATAACTAGTACCTACGAGTACGTACTAAGTACCTATTTTGCTTGAATTTTAATATCTGGACAAACCACATTTTTTTAACAGTTAAAATCATAACAATGTAATTTCCACGGTCGTTAATTACACCTCGCCTGCATATAAAATATAAAATTAGGATTCACCATAATAAACGTTGCGGTTTATTTATTTACTAGCCCGAGGCTTCTCCGTTAAAATTATTTTTACCGGATAGTTATATGCTAAAAAACTGTCTGTAAGGATCCGTACAGAGTAGTTTGTATGCTATAACATTGATAGATATTCTCAAATAGTTATTGCCTTATATTATATTTCATTTACCTTTGCACAGGTTTAAAGAAACTGTCAAAAACCGTCCAGTAAACTGTAAATCAGGCTTACTATGTCATTGAACAATTTATTAATGTCAAGGATTCTTGCAATTATAGGGATACGCTTCCGTTTCCTCACAAAGTATCATAAAATTTGAATGTAATTTACTTTTATAACATTTAAGAAAAATTGTAAGCATAATGAAATTTTAAAAAAGAGCAATAGTCGATTTTCTTATTAACTGTTTTCTGAACTTGGCGGTAGAGTTTTGACTTTCATAAGAGCTTCTTAGTTAGGAAAATAAAGATTTTCATATTTTATGATAGGATAATCACATTTTCTAATTCTATAATCTAGAGTTCAACGCGTAATAACGGACCACGTTTTGTAGGTATAGAAACATGTAATTATTTTGAGTTATCAAATGTCGATATTATTGGTAATCATTTTAAATAAATATCTTATTGTCCTCTGTTTTTCATAAAAATGTCTAAAAGAGAGATGGCCATTTTTTTCCAAGGGCTAAAAATGTAGGTAGGTATAGGAAAACTAATGACTCTCGCAAAATCTAATATTGTTTAAACGCACCTTCCCACTAAATTCAATTATTTTTTCGTAATTTATAAGCTAATAAGATGGCAGATCATCTTCGTAAAATAAGATCTAAATAATACTGCTGTTCAATTTTAATTTCATAAACCTACATACAGTATTTTATAATTTTTGCTTACAAATTACAAAATATTATATATATATATATATAATTTGAACTTGGGGGCAGATCGACTTTGCAATAGACAGTATCGCCTTCATTTTTTTCTACACTTTTTGCCCAATTTTATACTACCACCTACTTGTTGTTGTAACTTACTATGCGTACTTAACTACATATAGATTAACGTTTATTTATACGCACTCTATCAAGTCAATGTTAAATGAGACAGGTTTTGAGCATTCGTCTGGTGAATAGATTAAGCTCATTGGCTTTTATCTTTTTAAAAATATATTTATGGCGCATTTTAATTTGCAATTAAAATTTTCAATACACTTGAAAAATGCAAATGAAAAATGCTTACAAAGGCGGTATGAAAAAGCTGTAATTTTTGCACTCGTATTTCATTTTCATAAGTCTTTTCATTTAGAAAAAGGAATGCGTTTTTATACTTTCTTTTGTATATTCTGCAAACAAACAATATGATGCAATTAATTATTTTCTTTTTAATAAATATTCTAAATCGCCTTCGAAGACAATGCGAACTAGCGCAGTCGTAACAGAAATACATCACCTGTGAAAATTTCAAGTGTGTTCAAGAGATACAGCCGAACGGACGGACGGATAAAAGGGACGGATACACGGACGGACGTACGGACGGATGGAGAAGTCTTAGTAATAGGGTCCCGTTTTCACCATTTGGGTACGGAACCCTAAAAACACGTAAAAAAGGTAATCTGTGCTAATCCTAACCACTACGTCGAACGTCGGTAGGTACGGCAATTACGCCGAAATTAAGAGCCATTGTGGTGTGGTGTGATGCACTGTGCCCACGGTACACGTCACGCAACGCGTGGATTCGCCACGATTATTCAACGTTAATTGACAATGGACCGGTATCGCTATTATAAAGGTGTAGTAAAAATATCTACTGAAAATTTTCCGAACTTACTTAAATATAATTAGGTCGGAAAATACCTACATAGTAGGTAAAATTTTTATATGTATGTCGCCAGAATATCGTCAGGTTCATGATCTAATATACAAAATTCTCGTGCCAATTTTTGTTATCAAACTCCTCCGAAACGGCTCGACCGATTGTTAATGAAATTTCAGTGTATGCAGGTCAGAGAGCAGGTTGTTATATCTAATTTTTTTATTATATCCCTAATGGCAAAACAACGTTTGCCGGGTCAGCTAGTTAATATATAAAGTTCTCTCGTCAATCATCAATCGTCAAATTATGCCTAATTTCACTGAAATAAGCCTGTGAAACTAAGAAATAAAGATTATTAACAAAGTTATATTCATGTAATTATAGTTAAGTTCACTTGTGAAATATATCAAAACTAGTGAAGTGTACAAATGTTTGACGATATCCCGGCGACAATAGTTATTTTCATCTCATCCGCTCAGAAAAGAGATCAAAATGCGGGCGGGAAGTGCGCGACTAATTTTCCCTATAAGCCTAAAGCCGAAAAAGCATTTTCATTTCTCACAAGTTATGTATAATTTATTTTAGCATACAAGTTTCATTGAAGTGAATTGTTAAATTATTCATGAAACCAATAAAAATCATAAACCACATTTCTCCCTAGGGCTGGATCATGGAATGGAATCATTTTCAAAATTCCCTAGAGCAGAAAAGCATTTCCAATTTTTGAAACGTTTAAAAAATTCAAATGTGACGAAATCTCGAAACCTGAAGACTTCTTAAAAAAATAACTGAATTGAATTCGAATGATAGCTACGTTGTATTGCAAATTGCAATTTGCAAGCTTTTAAGCTTAGTTGGCGAAAATCATAGAGTTGGCAAAAGTAGCCATATTAAGGGCCTGTTTCACAAACACCAGATAAACTTTAGCTAGAGAGTATTATATTTTGATGTTATGACAATTTTTTATATTAGGAATCTGTCAAAATGTCAAGTTTATTCGTTAGATAAATCGTTAACTAACGAATAAGCTATGACGTTTTGACAGATTTTGTATGGAGTATATTTTAAATTTATTCCTCAGATAGTTTATCTGGAGATTGAAAAATCAGCCCTAAATGGTATTTTAAATACTAAAGGTAACCCAACCAAGTAGCCTGTTTTAAATCAATGCCCAGTGCCCTTGACCTTGCAACACACCTTAAACAGCTACTGAAGTAACAATGTCGTTGCGTTACCAAACATTCGCGTGTTTATACATCTAATTATTAGATCCCTCACTACTCAAAAATGAAGTAATTTATACAATTATGTAGTAAGTATGTCATTTCTGTACGTTTTTTTAGGATTCCGTACCCAAGGGGTAGAATCGGTACCCAGCGAAATTAAAATAAAAAATTTTTAAGGGGGGCTCACATACAACAAACGTAATTTTTTGCTCGTTTTGAATTTGGTGTTTTGATTTAAATAATTGAACTTGTGTGCGAACCCTCAGTGCACGAGCCCGACTTGCACTTGACCAATTATTTAAAAACCATTCGCACTATTTGTTTTTCATATCCGGAATTTAATTTTGCATACAAAAAGTCACTTTCTTTGCACATTTCTTGTCATACATATTTTATTGAGCAAATTGCAATTTTGGACTCCGGATGTTAATTAGGTAAAAGAATAATAATTGTAGGAGTTAATATGCAGACCTAATAGTCTATAAAAAAAATTTGGTCAAGTGCGAGTCGGGCTCGCACACTGGATTCAGTACCATCAAGACCAATTCTCAATAGTATTTCAAAGTATTTCAGCAAATTCAAGAACGAGCAAAAATCACGTTTGTTGTATGGGAGACTCCCTTAAATATTTGTTTTATTTTAATTGTACTTACTATTTATTTTTAAAGCAAATATATAATTTAACTATATTTTCTGTGAACATTTGAAGCGTCTACCTACCTTTTACCGTTATAAATATCGAGCGAAAACAAGCAAAAAAATCACGTTTGTTGTATAGGAGTCCCACTTAAATGTTTATTCTGTTCTATTTTTTATTATTTATTGTTATAGCGGCAACAGAAATGCATCATCTGTGAAAATTTCAAGTTACAGACTTGAAATTAACACAGTTCAAGAGATACAGCCTGGTGACAGACGGACGGACGGACAGCGAAGTCTATCGTAATTGTTTACTAATTCTGCCCGCTGATTGGGTTCCTTATTTGCGTCAGCCAAAGCGCGGGGCAGAATTAGCTAAGGATTACGATAACGATGAATAGGTACGTTTTTCTTACGCGATCAGACCCCAGGTACGGAACCCTAAAAATAAAGTTTTAATTTGAATCAGCTTGATCCGGGATTCCATTTTTTTTTGTTCTATACAAGTCTAGTACTTAACTGCGATCTCACCTGATGGTAAGTGAAAGTGATGATGCAGCCTAAGATGTTATCGTACCAACTTGGAAGGGTTAGTAAATTTACCCCAACGGTTTCTACAAGCATCGCACCGGAACGCTAAATTTTGCGCTGCGTCTTTGCTGGTAGGGTGGTAACTAGCCACGGCCAAAGCCTTCCACCAGACCAGATCTGAGCCAATTTAGTAATTATTAAATTCCAAAGTGGCCCGCGGCGGGAATCGAACCCGCGACCTCCTACTCGAACCCTAAAAATAAAGTTTTGATTTGAATCAGCTTAATCCGGGATTCTAGGTCCTTTGAAATAGTATGTTGAGACTTGTGATTTCTAAAATAATAATGTTTGCCGTGCGTCAGAAAGTAAACTTTTTAGGTTTGTACGGTTAGCCAGATCCGATTGAAAGCCATCTAGCAGCTCGTATAATACCTACCTACCACCATGTACCACTAAATAAACTTGCGCTAAAAATAATCTCGAATGTAAATATTTTAATGTCTTCATTTTTGCTGCGAAATCAAATGTTGGATATACCTACCTATACAAGTATTTTAAAGATCTTAGTAGTTGCCAAAAGTTAAAGTCTAGATTTACGTGTGTTTAAAAACAACTATACAAAAAGCTTTAACAAAACCTTATACATGTATGAGTAGGGGTACCTACTTATTTCATTTACTTAAATTGTTGGTTAATATTTTGATCAGCTCGAACTTCGAAGTTAGGATAGCTAGTAGGTAGGTATACCTAAGTGATCATTATAGGTTTGAAATTCGGAGAAGTATCCAAATTAATTCCTGTTTAAGTGAATTTACAAAAAAATAATATTTGCTCAAAGTTAAGTTAGATATCAAATACCTACGTATCTGACTACTAAATCTATAGAGGTAGCTCAGAATACAGAATAAACGGTAGAATACGTCAGGCTACCTATCATATTTTATAGAGTTCCGAGCCCAAAGAGCAGTGGCGGGGCAAGACCTAAATTTGATGTGGGCAAGATACATTTTGCGAGGCCCTCTGAGATGGATGTGGCAAGAAAATAGAATTTTTTTTGACCAACCTACTCAATTTTTTATTCATGAAAAATCTTCTTTGTAATTATTTTACCTTTATATATTTATAATTTATACTAGCTTTTGCCCGCGGCTTCGCCCGCGTTAATTTCGATTTTTCACAAACCCAGAGATTCAGATTTTTCAAAAATCTGAATTTCCTTGTCAACCTTAGCCTTTATACCTACTTTCTAGAAAGTAGCTGACGGTATCGATTGCTTTGGAAAATTGGGTTTTTTTAATTTATGTTTTAAGAATGTATGTGTGAAGGAGTATTTTTCCAGCGTAAAATTCGGCTTTTCACAAATCCCGCGGTGAACATGGATTTTCCGAGACAAAAAGTAGCCTATGTGTTCATCCAGGATATAAGCTAGCTCCATTCCAAAATATCTACGAAATCGGTTCTGTATTTGCGGAATGAAGGATAATTTCTCCCGCGTGAATTTCGTCTTTTACTAATCCCGCAGAAACCATGGCTTTTCCGTGATAAAAAGTAACCTATGTGGTAATTCTTGGATATCGTGTATCTCCATTCCAAATTTTAACCGGGACAAAAAGTAGCATTTGTATTTATCCAAGTTAAAATCTATCACCACTTAAATTTCCAGCCAAATCGGTTCAGTAGTTATGGCGTGGAAGAGTAGTACTTCCTTCGCATGAACTTCGTTTTTACACAAATTTTGCGTTAAACACGGATTTTCCAGAATAAAAGATAAGCTGTATAATAATCCAGGATATCGTCTATCTTCATTTCAACTGAATCGTTTCTGTAGTTTCAGCATAAAGGTATTTCTACCGCGATAATTACGGTTTTAAACATATTTCTCGGAATCCATGAATATTTCCGGGATAAAAAGTAGCCTATGTATTAATGTACGATGTAATCTATCTCCATCCCAAATTTCAGCCAAGTCGGTTAAGTAATCGCAGCGTAAAGAATTTTTCTCCTGCGTGAAAATCGATTTTTCAAAAATCTCGTAAACTATGGATTTTTCCGGGATAAAAAAGAAACTTAAGTGCTAGATCATTATCTAATCTGCCTCTAATCCAAATTTCAGCCTGATCGTTTTAGTAGTTGCGGCGTAAAGGAGTTTTTCTTCCGCAGGAATTTTGGTTTTTCACACATCCCGCGGAAACCATGGATTTTTCGGAATAAAAAGTAGCCTATTCATTAATCCAGGATATAATCTATCTCCTTTCCAAATTTCAGTCAAGTCGGTTCAGTAATTGCGGCGTGAACGATTTTACTCCGGCGGCGTGGAATTCGACTTTTCAAATATCCCGCAAAAACCATGTATTTTTCCGGGATAAAAGTAACCTAAGTGCTAGATCATTATCTAATCTGCCTTTATTCCAAATTTCAGCCTAATCGTTTCAGTAGTTGCGGCGTAAGGGAGTTTTTCTCCCGCAGGAATTTTGGTTTTTCACATATCCCGCGGAAAGCATGGATTTTTTCGGGATAAAAAGTAGCCTATGTATTAAACCGGTATATAATCTACCTCTATTCCAAATTTCAGACAAATCGATTCAGAAATTAAGAAGTGAAGGAGTATTTCCCCCGCGCGTATTTCTATTTTTTTCAAATTTCGCGGGAACCATAGATTTAATAATATATTAAAATTAGTCTATTTATTAATCCAGATCAGTATCCAGCCAATTCAGATCAGTAACTGCGGCGTGAAGGAGCATTTCTTTGTAATATTATATAATTATATAATTTATAATATTTAATCATATAATTAAATATTATAAATTATATAATTATCAACGAGTTTCACCTAGCTTTTGCGTTCGCGGGCTTTACGGACGCGAGGCCCCGTGGACCGCGAGGACGTGTGCGGTGGCCCACGTCGCCCACGCCTAACGCCGCCTCTGCCAAAGAGTAAAATGGAACTTTATTACTAACTCCGCTGTCCAGCTGTCTGTCTGTCTATGAACCGTGATAGTTAGACCTGAAATATCACCCACCGATATCACCCGTGACAACTGTCACAAATGATAATATGTTTCTGTTAACGCTTTAACAACCAATACTAAAAAACAGAATCAAATAAAAATGTAAAAAGGCATTTTCTAGGCAAGCGCGATCCATCCTAGACCACATCATTGCTCTCCATCAGACATAATTGTAGTCCAGTGCAAGCCAATAATAGCCAAGTCAATAATAATAAAAAAAATGCTATTCAAATTCTAACAAAACCAAAACATGATAAACAAGTGGAAAATTAAATTTTAAATTAATCTTCAAACTAGCCATTAGCTCCTGTAGCAGCGTTTGAAGGCATCATCCCTTCCAAGTCATAAAGAGACGTTTATTGCTGCGCCCCCTGCTGTTCAATCACAAGAACAATTATCTACGAACCATTGCCAATGACTCACTAATATTTTATACAAAACTGTATCCAAATCGGTTCAGTCATTTTTGTAATAATTGAGAACATTCGTTTGCACTGTAAATGTTTATTATGGCGCCCCCTGGTGATCGATGTTCGTAACAACTATCTAAGAACCATCGCCAATGAATACCAAACATTATACAGAAAACTGCATCTAAATCGGTCAAGCCGTTTTTGAAATAAATGGGAACATTTATTTGCAATATAAATGTATTTTATGGCGCCCCCTGGTGATCGATGTTCGTAACAACTATCTAAGAACCATTGCCGCTGAACACCAAACATTATACAGAAAACCGCATCTAAATCGGTCAAGCCGTTTTTGAAATAAATGGGAACATTGATGTGCACACACAAACAAACAAACCAACAAACAAACAAACAAACAAACAAAAATATTTTTGCATTATTGGTTTTTGTGAACAATTTAAGACACAAACAAACATAACATCTCATTAATAAAGTAATGTACAAACGGTCTCTCACCCTAAACGCATATACCCGTACTCCGTTCCGTCGTGGGTAAAAAATACGCCCGAATCGCAAAAGTTTTTAATAACTTTGGTATGGAGTCCTCCAGTAGCCATAAGACAATAGCAAGAAATTAAGGCATCACAACTAAGTGATTAATTAATAATCACAACTAAGTGATTAATTTGACAAATTACATTGCTTGAAAGAACAGATGATAGTGATTTAATTTGGCTTGACTTGGATTCAATGCAATTCCAATTAATTTGCATGGTACATCGCTTTTAATTACTTTACGTTACAATGCCAAGGATCATTACAAAGATCTTGTGATTATCGCACACTGTCACAGGAATCGCTAAAGCGCTAGAAAAGACGAGAGACTTACGGTCTCTAAGCAATAATTATTATTAATTATGTAGTTTTACACGCAACCGGAATACTGAAAATACAATAATCAGTGCGAATCCAAGGTATCGGACACGCTAAAGTTATCACGCATTTTCTGATTTCCAAAGGGACCTATTATTATTGCATGCCGTAAGGTAGAACTTGTTTGAACTTAAAAATCTATATAAGATCTATGCAGACCAAGTTTCGCAATAAAATATATTAAATATAATTAATAAATAAATAAACATCATAAAATTACTGTTGGTAAAATCAATTGCTGCACTATTGAGACCTAGCTATCTTTTAACGTACCTACTTTGTGAAATCGTCTTACTATAATAAGTAGCATAAAGGAAAAATAATATTAATAAAATATTTTCAGTTCCGTATCATTATTTTGGCCATAGGACTCTACCACAAGCTAAAACAAAATATCAACTTTTTTGGAGGTAAACTGTTCTTTTTGTATTCCATTCTGTAAACTACTCTCTTACCTTATCTTAAATTCAAGGTAAGAGATTTTGACGTGACAACGTCTTATAAATCGATGGAGCCGGCTGCACGCACAAAAAAACAGGACTCATGTGCCGTTACCTCGTTGCCGTTACCTCGCTGCCGTTACCTACCTCGCTCTGAGGCGTTCCATGTAAGGCTTGAAGTGCAAGCGAGAGTTGTCACGTTCAACTATCGTCAGTAAACCGACTTTACAGACAACCAATTTTTTTTGAAGCTAAGTAAGCACCGATATCAATAGGTGAGAACAAACTTTGGTTGTGGCTTTTATATTTTTGCTCGCTGCAGATGCCGCTGCAGTCTACGATCATCTTCGGCGCCTAGCGGCTACTGTACTACGATTTATTAGTTTAACTAGAAGAGCTGGTTCAATATTTACTTCGTTAATTTAATCCTCATTAAATGTAAATCTCAAGTACGACAGGACATTGGCCTACAATAACGTTTAATTTACCACTGTAAATTAGGTTCCTAATTATCTTATTTAGCTGTTGTAACTTTATTCTATTGTCCATCAACCAGAATAACAGTTTAACGGTTGACAAAAAACCGTTCTGTACCTTGAATTCTTTAGCCATGCTATCTATTGTATTTCTATGTAGGTACCTATGCTTATGGAACGAAGTTAAAAAAACGTTTGAGAATGACGTGTTATCGATAAGTCACGTGATCAATTGGGATGATTGGATGTTAATTATTTATCATATAGGCTTGTCAAACGTACACTAAAATGAGTATAACACTAATAGAGGACGCGAATATGCTCCTTTTTACACGTTTACTAAACGTAAATAATATGCACACAATATGCTTATTTTTATTTAATGTGTTACCGGGCGATTCCTTATCAAGTACGTACAGGTACCCTTTAATATTATTTCCAGTTTTTTTTACACTTTGTATGGTAAAAGTAAAAGTAGGTAATTATAGTCTTGCTGCTGTCAGTAGGAATTGTTCCCAAATTTGCCCCATTGAATGTGCTCATTCATTCTTTGGGCATAGTAGAGGCCAGGATTTGGTTACATGTTGCATGATATATCCACCCCTAGGATGGGCTGTATTCCCCCGATTTTATCCTCTGACAGGGAAGAAGATGACTGCACAATGCCCATGGCTAAAGGGGAAAGGGAGTAATTTATTCTGTTTGACATTTCACGTAGACATAAACCCCCGGGACCAATCGAAGTCAGAAAGTTATTGACATTTTTAGGTTGGTTTAAACGTCAGTTGTTACTAAGGTAAGTACAGTGCACTGCAAACTTCTTGGTTATAATATGACCTTCATTGCGCTCAAGCGAATTTATAGAACCTTTTGGTGGTAAGTGCGGGGTGCGTCTACGGAGATGTCGTTTCATGCTCAAGGTACCTACTGCTGGCGAATTTTATCCCTGACATAACCAAGGGGGTTTATTTCCTATGCTCCCATGTTCTGGGAGAGTGATAAAAACGTAGAAGGCGATATAATTTTGTCCTTTCCCCGGGGATAAATGCACTGCTGGTGTAAGGACTTCTAAAATTTTCTTTTGCGTCCCCACGGTCCAGTTCAGAATGCAATTTTTAATTGTTATACATCCGATGCTGTAATTTTAAACAAGAGTCGCATCTAGTCGCCACTGTACCGCGGCCAGCGATCGTCAGATGAGATTGTGGTGCAGTTACAACGCACTTGTCTCACGCTCCTCAGCGCATCCTGTGTTGATACTTGTTACTTGCTCGTTATTTGCTACTCACGCGGAAGGACCTGGTAAAAATGCAGTTAAGCGTCTCTAGCAACAAAACATACGATTGTACGCCTAACTAATTATATCATTACAATGTAACACAGATACATCAACGATCTCGTTACAACGTATATAACAATATAATACTCGTATAAAACTTATCTACTGAGCTGTTATGATTTCAGAACTGTCGACTCAAATAAATAATATGTTTTTCACTATTATATAAATGAAAGTATAATATTTTTTTAGCTAAGTGTAAGTGGAATAAGGCGCCAGAGGAGTTTTGAATTAGATCCTTGAAACTTTAACTTCTGGTTTTCTAGTTTGTGGTACGGAACCCCAACAAATTAATTAGGAGTGCCAATCTTTAAGGTGGTCGTCTATACTTTATATGCATTTTTAAAAATAGAACTGTTATGTATAATCTATTACGTCTAACATCGTCACAGAGACTTTTTTAGGGTTCCGTAGCCGAATGGCAAAAAACGGAACCCTTATAAATTCGTCATGTCTGTCTGTCCGTCTGTCCGTCTGTCCGTCTGTCCGTCCGTATGTCACAGCCACTTTTTTCCAAAACTATAAGAGGTATACTGTTGAAACTTGGTAAGTAGATGTATTATGTAAACCGCATTAAGGTTTTCATACAAAATTTTAAAAAAAGTAATAAATTTTGGGGGTGCCCCATACTTAGAACTGAAAGTCAAAAATTTTTTTTTCATCAAACCCATATGTGTGGGGTATCTATGGATAGGTCTTCAAAAATGATACTAAGGTTTCTAATATCATTTTTTTCTAAAATGAATAGCTTGCGCGAGAGACACTTCCAAAGTGCTAAAATGTGTGTCCCCCCCCCTGTAACTTCTAAAATAAGAGTATGATAAAACTAAAAAAAATATATGATGTACATTACCATGCAAACTTCCACCGATAATTGGTTTGAACGAGATCTAATAAGTAGTTTTTTTTATATTTACATTAAACCTCTAAAAACAAAGTTAGTTTTGCGGTTCGATAAGAAAAGTGGTTTTTATGGTTTTATTCCTCCGGTTGTAGTACGGAACCCTCAGTGCGCGAGTCCGACTCGCACTTGACAGGTTATTCTTTCCTACACAGAAATATAGTCATTTCTTGCTCTGTGCTTTCCTATATGGAAAGAAATTCAAAAAATTTATAAAAGTGTCAGTTGTTTTCGATAAGACACGTTATCAATTTGTCGATAGTAGTTATATCCCTTCGCGTGGCGGCCGCCATTTTGGTCATTTGCCGTATGTGGCACATGTACCGCTCCGGGAGGGAAATGGGGCCAGTTGTGGCGGCCGCCATTTTGAAAATCTTACCTGAGGTGGCATATGCCTAGGAAACTAGTCTTCTAGTCAGTCTAGATGATTAGAAAAACTTAAATTTTACAATTTTTTCTGTACAATGCGTAATAAAATTTAGCTTTTTAGATTCTTTATTAAGCACGCTATCATATTGCATATGGTAAACATGTATATAGTGTGAAAATAAAACAATATCGTAAAGTAAATATAGGGTCATGGTTTTTTTTCCAGCTTTCGATAAATAATCTACAATAATTCATTTATACTTTTTCTCGTCAAAATTTGTGTTTTATTTACAATACTATACCCTAATTTAAAACATACAGTCATAAAAACAACATAAGAAACACACGTTAATTAAATATATTAAACAGAAGTTCGTTGTCATCAAAGACTACGACACACCCGCCCATGAAACAATGAACAGTCAGTTTACTGAACGTCTTGTTGACATTTCTGTTGCTCTGTAGTCTATCTTTGTTCTCTATGTATGCTTCAGTATAAATTAAACCAGTGCACAATTTTATTAGGCGATTTGTGGCAAGTTTGAAAAAAGGTATGAGCTAAGCTCCCGGAGCGGGCCGACTGCCACATGTGCCAAATAATCATCTCTCCCGCTGCGGGAGAGATGCCACATGTACTATAGTTTCAAAAATTACAACTGCCATTTTATGGTTATTTTTTTGATTCCCGTAGCGGGAGTTTGCCACGCGAAGGGATAAGTATGCCATTTCCATAAATTTTGGAAATTTATGGTAATGGCATACATTTGGTACAATGGCACAATTGATTATGGAAAGAGCGATCTACGGTTTAAATTAAGGGGTTTTAAAAATCAGGCTGATTTTTATCGCTTGTTGCAAAATTATATGAAATATATTAATATTATGAAATTCTATAATAATTTTTTTTTTATAAATACTTTAATATAGTAGAGTTCATAAAATATGTAATGTTAATACTTAACACCTTATTAATTTTTACCTATTAATATTTTTATTATTAGTTTATTTATTCATAAATAAATTGAATAGGTAAATAATGAAGAGGGAGTTTACCTTTTTTTGTTACAGCTACTCGCTATTATTTATACACCTAGGCTACAATATATTCTTACTGCTATACTTAATTAAATATAAAGTCACGGTTAGTAAATACCAATTGAAACCGTAGTCAACAGTGGTCAACCGGTAGGTAAATTTTTGATTAAAACTTATGAAAACGTAGGTACTACCCGTTCGCAAAAGCTTTGCCGATGACTTCCCCTCATTTCATATTAACGGCGTACAAGCCGTATTTGAATGAAGTTTTACGTAAAAACTATAAAGGCAATTAATTGCCTTTATAGTTTTTCAAACTTTCAAATTTAAACGTCATGTATTTTGGGTCTTTAATCTACAATCGCTTAGAAGTAGAAACACGATTGGATAAAATTTTCTCGATAGAAAGTTCTCCCAAAGGTTGTTCCAAAATCTCAGTTTTCCTGTTTTTTATCGGAAACTACAATGGATGTAATTGTATTTTTTGTTTTAATGTGTCGGTAATAACAATATCCTTAAACTCTTAGAAACCGATTTTTGATAACTGGCCTTGTTTTTGAGTAATCAGGTAAAAGATCGTTTTTCTGTAATATTCTTCCGCGACGCTGCATGACGCACCTACCAATGTATCCGTGAGAGTGAGAAAGACAAAAATAAAGTCAATAAATCCCCTTAAGTACCGCAACCAGCGCTCGTCTGTAATCAGATGAATGCGGGCGGCGGTTGCATGAAGTGGGAGGGGAAGTTCTCGGCAAGATTTCTGCGAACATGTTATAGTAGATACATGTGTTATACCCGTAGGGATTATGCCACTTTACTCTAAAAAATCTCATAAAATCAAAGATAATATAAAAAATATTGTTTGAAATTGAAAAACGATAGGTTTCTTATCTTAAGGTCTAGGGGTGCACTAAGAATAGATTTTTCGATGCTCAGCTTTTAAGGGGGTAAAACGGTGGTCCAAAGTTTGTATGGGGAAATACTCCCTCACGCCGCGAGTACTGAACCGATTTGGCTTAAATTTTGAGTGGGAATAGATTACCACCAATAGATTGACCCATATTAGGGTAAGGCTCGGAAAAAATTATGGTTCCCGGGGGATTTAAAAAACTGAAATGCATGCGGGTGGAGCCGCTAGTTTCACATTATACAGTAAAAAAACAAACATTACAAAGCGTCTTCAAAAAGTTCATTTTTCGATATCTTCATCATTTTCTGATGTTGACCCGTGGTTTGAATGTCTATCCGGATTTGGATAATCAAATCCGTATAACCGAGGGCCGGATAATCGGGTGTCTATAACAGCTGTACCTACTCGTAAAAAAATTGGTTGTCTGTAAATCTTTACGGACGATAGATTTACGTGATAACGTCATAGGTAATTGGCCTCTCTATCGTTTGTTTTATCGTGCCTCTCTATCGTTTGTTGCGCGCTCTCGCTTGCACGCACAGGCTCAGGTGGAACGTTACGCGGAACGTTACTATTTTTCATGTGCGTTGCTGGTGTTCATCAATTTATTAAACGTTATCACGTCAATACGCCATGTACTTCTTTATATAGATATTTCAATCAACGACGTCGCCGCCCACTCTGTCAAAATCGCTTATGTTTCTTTCGGTTCGCACTAGTTGAGACAAGGAAAGATACCACTTTTGAGAGCGATTTCATAAAATTGAGGTTAAGACGAAACCAATTTGTAATTGTTTTTAAATATTTACCTCATCTCGGGTTGTCAATCAAATGACTTATTTAACTGTCAGATAAATTGCCGATCTACTAATAAAGCTGTAATTCCCAGTATTGGTACATTATTCTATCTGTTGGTAAAGATGTAGGTATAATTACTAAGCACCTAATGGAAAATAATATCTGGTAAGCAGGTAAATGGTAATGTTTGTGTATCAAATATAAGTAGATAATTAGCAACTTCAGGTAAAAAAGATTATTAGGAATATCGGCGGGATTTCTCCTTAAGGGACCAGATGAAATCAAGGGGATTTATTGAATTTATTTTTGTCTTTCTCACTCTCACGAATACGTTGGTTGGTGCGATATGCAGCGTCGCGGAAGAATATAACAGAAAAACGACCTTTTACTTATTTACTCAAAAACTAAGCTAGTTATCAAAAATCTGTTTCTTAGTGTTTTTGGATATTATTATTACCAACGCATTAAAACAAAAATTACACTTACATATATTGTAGTTTCCGATAAAAAGTAGAAAAATTTAGGAAAAAACTTTTGGGAGAACTTTCTATCGAGAAAATTTTATGTAATCGTGTTTCTGCTTCTAAGCGATTTTAGATTAAAGACCAAAATACATGACGTTGAAATTTGGAAGTAATTATCTTTATAGTTTTTATATAAAACTTCATTCAAAATCGCTTAAATACTGCTTCTACGCCGTTAAGTATAAAATATTGAAAATAATGAATATTGGAAAGCAAGTATAGGTATAAGTAATGATTTTAACAAAGAGTCCAATCTCTTTTATAAATCCATTATGGATAAAAACTCAGGCAATTATTGATATTTATTGAAATAATAAATAATTTGCACTTTCGAATCCTTGGAAATATCGAAATAAGAGCACTACCTTGATATTGTAACGGATAGACAACATAATTTCATTGCAATAAGCTCATGTATAAAGTAATACCTAATTATAAATTGTTTGACGGTGATAAAATATAGAGTGACGAGAACAAAGAAATGAAACAGTTAATTGACTTTCAAATGTGTATCAATAATCTAATTTTAATGGGAATAGTAATAGGTAAATATTTAAATTAATAGATAAGTACACGAGATACAATAAGGAATAATGAGTTTTTATTAGAATTCTTAGGCAATTTTGCATATTTGATCTTAATACTTGATAGGATAATAATACTTACTTAATTATAAATAATAATAAAGAACACGCAATCAAGGTACCAACATTTTTTGTAATTTTATTAACTAATATTATACGGTAATTTTATCAATATCTTTAGGGGGCAAGCGAAAGCTTGTTTTCCTCCCATTGGACCTACGTTGTAAAAGGACGAATTATAGATAATTTCATATTTACGCTTTTATAAGCGAATCATACGGCATACCTGCTATAACATTCTCGTAACGTTTTCACACACTCAGAGCTGTGATACAAGAAAAAGAAAAAAATATTAACACTGAAAAATGAACTTTACATCTATTGGCTTAGAGTGTAAAATTGAATGTTTATCATCATAGGAAATACAATGCTCAACTTTGACGAGCTTAAGTAATTTCAATCTCTGGACTGTCGACCAATATGGCGTTTTGAACTACATTCAATTTTACGCTCTATGTCAATTACATTAAAATTAATTTTTCAGTGTTCGCAAAAAATGTTTTGAATTCAATATCGTCTGCTTATGTACGTAAATGCCATCACCTTTTTAAACATATCACATCACGAAATGTAGCCGACACGTAACGTGAATAGCTCCAGCTCATATTTCAAACCCAAATCAAAGAAGATATTTCCCTTTAAGAAGTAAAAGATTTTCAAACATTTTCTTCAAAAAAAACGTTGCTTTATAATCGGGTCAACTTGTACTGAATGCCAAGCATCAACACTGCAGTGAAGACTGCTTCCTACCCATTGTTCGCGCCAATACATCAGACCAACATAATCGTAATATACACACCATTCACTAAGCTTACACTACTTATTCCATTTTCTTTAAAGAAAGGATTACTTAGATTCAGAAATAAACATATTATACTTCTGGACCCGGCGGAAAATGTCGCCAATTTACTGGTGTGAACAAAATTTGTTTTGACACCAACGGCGTCAGTAGTGAACCGACCGCTCTCAGCGACCGCTATATTATTATTATTAATATTAATATATATATAGCTACTCGTGCTGATTCACTGACTGACTGACTGATTGATCACCTCTCCTGAACAATTTTGTATGAAAAATTTTTTTTTCAATGACCATTTCGTATATAAGGGAAAAATTCATTCGGAGGAAAAATATGGAGAGAGCTGATGAGTGAGGATTCGGAGACGGGTGAAGAGCACAGCCAAGGGTATCAAAGATAGGTGGGGGGTGCTCGACCAAATGTCATTCGAAATGTCATCCAATTGGCAGTGAGCTGAAAAAAATTTCAAAATGGCGGATTCAAAATGGCCGCCAAAAGAATTTCACCGTAATCTCGAAGAGTATAAAAGATGGAAGAACGGTTTCTTGACAAGAAGTGATCAAGATTCGAAGGTCTACTCGATGGATAGAAAAAAAAATCAAAATGGCGGAATTTATTTTTTGCCATACAAAATGTAAGGGGAATTTTAAAGGGATTTTTTCAAAGGCTGGAAGACTGCACGCGGGCCACATGTGGCCCGCGCCCCCACGCGCCCTACTAGTTAATAATATATAGCTACTCGTGCTGATTCACTGATTGACTGACTGACTCACTCATTGATCACCTCTCCTGAACAATTTTGTATGAAAAATTTTTTTTTCAATGACCATTTTGTATAAAAGGAAAAAAATCATTAAGAACAAAAATATGGAGAGAGCTGATGATTGAGGATTCGGAGACGGATGAAGAGCACAGCCAAGGGTATTGCAGATAGGTGGGAGGGTGCTCGACCAAATGTCATTTGAAACGTCATCTAATTGGCAGTGAGCTGAAAAAAATTTCAAAATGGCGGATTCAAAATGGCCGCCATTCGTATTTCGTCGGTATCTCGGAAAGTATAAAAGATGGAAGAACGGTTTCTTGACAAGAGGTGATCAGGACCCAAAGGTCTATTCGATGGATAGAAAAAAAATTCAAAATGGCGGAATTTTTTTTTGCTATAGAAAATGTATGGGGAATTTTGAAGGGGCTAAAAGTTGGAAGGCAAATAGGGGGGAAGATAGCACGCGGGCCACATGTGGCCCGCGCCCCCACGCACCCTACTAGTTACTATATATATAGCTGCTCGTGCTGATTCACTCACTGACTGATTGATCACCTCTCCTGAACAATTTTGTATGAAAATTTTTTTTTTCAAGTACCGTTTCGTATATAAGGGAAAAATTCATTCGGAGGAAAAATACGGAGAAAGCTGATGATTGAGGAATTCGAAGACGGATGAAGAGCACAGCCAAGGATATCGCAGCTAGGTGGGGGGTGCTCGACCAAATGTCATTTGAAACGTCATCCAATTGCCAGTGAGCTGAAAAAAATTTCAAAATGGCGGATTCAAAATGGCCGCCAAACGAATTTCGTCGATATCTCGGAAAGTATAAAAGATGGAAAAATGGTTTCTTGACAATAAGTGATCAGGACTCGAAGGTCTATTCGATGGACAGAAAAAAAATTCAAAATGGCGGAATTTATTTTCCATAGAAAATGTATGGCGAATATTGAAGGGGCTAATAGTTGGACGGCAAATAGGGGGGAAGACAGCACGCGGGCCACATGTGGCCCGCGCCCCCACGCGCCCTACTAGTCGTTTATATATCGACCGCGATCCACGCCACAGATCACTTCACTATATGTTATTAGTCCGCACGCGCGTTTCCACAGGGACGGCTTTTTGCATAATGTGGCGTATTAACAAGAATTTCATCAGATAGCGCTTTTTTCTTGTATGAAAAAGGTTAATATAAGGTAAAACGTTCAGAGGGCCTCATCTTTAGGTCCATATCGGTATCTTTAGGGTCGGTGGTGACAGAAGAACCTCCTATCGTGGTATTTTTTCCTGTAAGGTGAAGAAGCAAGAACGCTTACGTTAAATCTACGACGAATGTTGAAGCATTCGAGATGTAGGTGATAGATACACTTAATCATATGCTGAAAGTTTCAGACCACATTCGGAATAGTAGGTACCTACCGTGCTACAGACAATTGAGAAAAGTCTGAAAGTCAGTAGAAGCTGTCGAATTTAGAGCATGTGATGCCTAACATTCAAGAGTATTGTTTCAATATGCTAAGGGTTTTATTTTATCATGCAAATATATGCGTCAAGTAGAAGGCTTGGCTGCGAAAGGATATCGTCAGTAGAAACCCAACGGCCCTGGAAGAGAATTCTAGGATTGTTCAGAGCAGAGATAACCAAGATAGAAACTGTTACTATTGTCGAACGTTTGCAAGAAAACAGCACTTTAAGAAATATAATAGGTTTTCGTCAGTGAAACAGTAATAGCTATAGTAGAGACTAGAGAAGTGCTAGAAGTATAGCCCGTTTATACAATAGAGTCAATAGACTATGAATCTTGTCTTGTTAACTCATGAAAAAATCGGCCACCGCCGCGCCCGGTCAGTGATTGTTTTGTTATTCACAACGTCTTACAATAACAACGTCCATCTTCATACGTCCAAGTCTAACTCTCAAGTCTCAACATGTCTACTAGTCCAGAATACAGACTCAAACCTCCTCTATAAATACTGGGAATCACACTGGATTATGGATAGTAGAAAATTGGTTTTTGCACTTACTTTTCGCCCCTACACCATGATCAGGTTTGACTCTACAAAGTATTCGTACCACTTTGTCAAGGCATTAATTGCACGCTGACGCAGACAAGATGTTAGTTTGCAGTAAATATTTATAAACTGGTAGGTAGGTATATCTCATAACTTTATAAACAGTGCTTTTAGTTTTTACGAGCGAAGCGCAACATTACGAATATTTCGATTGCTGAGGTCATACGGTAAAGCAGACTGATTTTATTTATATTTAGAGCAAAAGCACGTGACGCACGAGCATATTTTGGGTAAGCAGTTTCCATATCCAAGAATTTTTTTATATCTGAAAGATTAGGATTTTCTCAATAAATTTTAAGCACGGTTTAAGTTACTCGTAGGTACCGATTTCTATTCTTGATATAAGTAATAGTAATCGATTCTGAAAATAGAAAGATAGATAGAAAATTATTTTACTGTACACCAATAAAAACAAACAAAAAGAATATTAATAATATGAAACATCTAAACTTAAAAAAAAAATTAATTAAAATAGTTAAGTAATTACTATGGTAACGGCTAAGATGTTTTAAAGTTGTTTATAAAATATAATAATATGAAACATCTAAACTTAAAAAAAAATTAATTAAAATAGTTAATTAGGTACTATGGTAACGGCTAAGATGTTTTAAATATCATTGACTAAAAGATCCTATAAACTATTCTTTAAAATAATCAGTTTTGTGCTTATGCAGGTAAAACCAGAAATGAGTCAATACGGACCAAAAAATTTAGGTTTTTTATAAAAAAAAATATTAGCATACTACCTACTTAGGTATCAGTTTTCCTGTAACTCATTCACACCTGAAGCGTTAAGTAGGTTTTTCCAGTAGTACCTAAGTACCTACCTATGCATTATAAAAATATAAGTTATCCATATGGTAAATATAAGTTATATTTATTATCTACTTACCTAATGAAGTTTCTTGGTAGTTATCTACTTCATAAATGTTCATTTATCAAGATATTATGTTTTATATTTATATTAAAATGAAAAATGTAGAGGTTACATAGTACTTGTGTAAAATAATTATGCAATTAGGCAAGTCAGACAGGCAAAAGTTGTAAAAACATTCATGATTGGACTTAGACGTTTTTGGCTGTCCGTTGAACGCTGACTATTGGAAGGGCTTAACGAATTAGTCCCTTGCATCATAATTATCTAAATAACGTAGAGAGATGATGATGCAAAAGCCCCAATTATATACTCTACTACTACTAATAAACTAGCAGACCCTAAATAACTACGTTAGTAATATTATATTTCCGTTGCCGCCATAACAATTACTAAAAAATAAGATAAAGTTAAAGGGGGCTCCCATACAACCAACTTGATTTTTTGCTCGTTTTTATCGATGGTCCAGAACTCCCAATATTACTCTACTTGTATAGTAGTAGTAGTAGGGTATTCTCGAGAGTTCTGGCTTCTGCAGCATCATCTCGCTACGTTTTATAGATAACTAGCTGACCCGGCCACGCGTTGCTGTGGCTAAAGTTTTTGTTATATTAATAAATTAAAATTGCGACTATAATTTGAGATTTAAACTATCCTATCTCTCAAGTTGGACCAAATGACAGATATTCACGAAGTTTGAACTAAATCGGTTCAGTAGTTTAGGAGTCCATCGCGGACAAACATCGTGACACGAGATTTATATATATTAAGAAGATGGTACGGGACCCTTCGTGTGTGAGTCCGATTCGCACTTGGCCGATTTATTTATTTTTGTACATAAATGTAGTAAGTATAGTGGGTATGAAATAGGTACATATAGCGCGATTTGCGAATCCATCTTGTGGTTTATACTTTATAGTTTGTTAATAATTTGAAGTCATATTTACAACAAAGGATGTATATTACTATGTCGTGGCCACATCTTAAAATTAATCATTTCACGATGTGGTCAACCATTTAACCGACTTCAAAAAAAGGAGTAGGTTCTCAATTCGTCAGAATCTTTTTTTTCATGAAATGGTTGTTTCTATCATGAAATGATCAAGATCTGACATTCTCTTTGTCCAGGAAACCTGGAATTATTTAATTATTTTATTTTTCGATTAGTCTTGTTAGTTTTACCTACATACTTAGGTGATGTTGTTATGTGGATCGAGCAAAATATTACTTTCGTGTTTCTGTTAATTAAAGGCACTAGATGTATCTACATAGTATATTTTTTCCGTAACAAAAATATAATTTTCTCATCATCAAAACTCTCTCTATACGGGCATAGATATAATTTTTGAACCATATTCGCGTCACTAGACGATACTCTTAAAAGCACTATGTTATATTATGTACTTATCTACTAAGTAAATTTGGTCGTTACAAAAATAAGACTTTCTCAACATTAAAAATTATTAGAAAATAGCCTTAGGCGCTCTACCCACTGAAGACGCGTCCCGCCGCGGTGCGCGGGGCGACAGATAACGCGCGCGGTGACGGGGGCACAGATCTGCCTTACAGCGGTGTACCGTGTAATCTGCTCCCCCGCGCGGTGATGCAGATTCCGACGGCCTCGCGCTAAATAAACTCGTATGTTCACTGTGTTGCCGATCGTCGTGGAGAATGGACGAACTTATTCAATTTCAAGATGTTGCAGTTATATTGTCAATTTAAGGTTTTTGTATACAAGAATTAAAAGACACTGCGTCCATAGAAGATTTTGGACAGTATCAAATCACGCCCGGGACTGCGGAGTCGGTGTGTCATACCCCGCGGCACGCCCCGCGCTCCCGCGCAGATTGGCAGAAACTGCGCGCGGCCGCCTTCCCGCGCGTTTTCGCGTCGCCAGTGTGATAAGCTAGGCGTGATTTCTATACAAATTGATATACTTGCATACAATGGTAAAATCTGCCATCCCGCGCTACGCGACGGGGCGCGGTGCAGTGGGTAGAGCGCCTTATCAAAGAAAAACCCTGTTAAAACGCGACCGTTTGTTGTTGCAGCCCAGCCGCTCGCTACAGGAAGCGAACCCCCAGCCCCTGAAGTGATCCCTGAAAGTCGCGACCGCCGGCATACTCCGCTGCCCGCCCGCATAGGATGATAGAAACTGAACCTGGTCCTAAGAAACTTCACAGTAAGTCGCATCAACCTCCGTCCGACCCAACAGTTATCGCCACAGAGTTATCACTTCCAGGAATACCACTTCGAAAAAAAAAAAAAAAAACATAGGACTCGACGAACCGCGCAAAAAAATGTCGGCAGTTTACTGGTGTCAAAAATGTTTGTTTTGACACCACCGGCGTCCGCACTAGTGTTTATGGACCGCGGTCTCCGCCACAGATTAGTCACCCAGATATTTTGTTTTTATAGCGGCAACGTAAATACATCGTCTGTGAAAAAAAGTGTGTAACGTAACTATCACAAGCGATACAGACAGACGGACGGATGGACGGACGGTCGGAAGGACGGCGAAGTCTCAGTAACACGGTTCCGTTTTTTACCTTTTTAGTACGGAATCCTAAAAGCATGACTTTAATTTTTACATACAAATTTTGTTGTGACATAAAATCCACCTCTAACCAGCCCTTTTACCCAAATGTCCGGCCAGTTTGGCTGGTCTGGGGCCCTACCACCAAGGCTTATAGCAGTATTATTGTAATATTGTTTTAAAATTTTCATACTGACATTGTATGAAAATGTCAAAACAATATTACAATAATACTGCTATAAGCCTTGGTGGTACGGCCCCTGTCCGGCTATTAGCTTTAGCGACCTGGTAACCCTACTAACATGGAATTTAGTGCAACAGTTACACAGCCTTTAAGTGATAGAGCATTAATACAAGCGACAAGTATGGATGCAGTCGCTAAAAAATAATTTACTTTAACAATTAGGTTGGACCCAACAAATTTATAGGTATAGCTTAACAATTTGTTACAAAGTTTATTAAACATAATAATTAATCTATAATTATGTTACTGAATACTTCTGAAATATGTAGTTTGGAACAATAAAAAATTTACTAACACATTGTTACCTCCATTCCGTACTTAATTTTATTTAATTCCATTTTAAAGTAAGACGTTAGGTGCTGTGGTGATGGAGTACTCCATTCATAAAACAATAGGAGGGGAATTGGTACACCTACTTCATTGCAAAAAAGTTTACAATGTATCAGAGATGACGAGTTCTTAATTGCTTGACTGTACTACGTGGCCACAAATAATGTAAGACCAGGGTCCAGGTTACTTGGTGAATACTAAAATAAGTATATACACTATTAAGCAAGAGGTCGCTGAAGAGATTTATTTATTAAGTACCTACATAGCAGTACAGATTTTACAATAAAATCAATTTGAAATGAAGTTATAGTAGGTAGTAACTTAGTGTAAAACATGAAAGTAATTTCTTTCATTAGACTAGATTTAATAAGGTCGTCACGGCAAAATGTTGCAGCCATATACCATTTTATGAAGCGGTAGGTCATAAAATTATCGATAATCCTACTCCCACTATACCTACCTATTTTATTTAAATCTCCGACGCAGACCGCAACCGCGCAATAACTCGGGATTCGGTTTTTATTTTCAAGCGCTTTTCAATCCAGCCAGCGAAGAAAATTCGGCGGCAAGTTAGGTACCTACGCATCAATGAAACTTCGTCAACACCACGTCACGTCTTTACCTACCTGATTATTGAGTACTCAACGGCCGTGGTTGTTTGAGGTGTAATTAATTTGGCCAACTGGTTTATTCGTTTACAGAGATACGCAAAATGTACTTACTTGCACGTGTACTTAGTTATAAAACATGAGGGTTAGTATAGGTTTTGTACGAATTTCGAGTCGACTCGCATCGCACAAACGAATCGAATTCCTCCATACATTTGGATGGCGTTGGCTGTAAATGTATGGATGGAGGAATTCGAGTCGTTTGTGCGATGCGAGTCGACTCGAAATTCGTACAAAAACCCGTACTAACCCCTTGCTTTCTGTTGTTGTTTGCAGATTGTGATGTAAAAAGTGACTTCCAGCTGAACGGACCAGGCTCCAAAACCGTTGACCTTGGTGAGTCAGTTTTATTATTTCATTCTTAGAGCCTTTGGTGTCGCCCGCGGGAATTAGTTTTTTTCCCCATGGGAGCCTATAATCTTCCTGGAATAACGTTAAGGTGGGTCTACGCTAGACGAACCGAGCACGAGCGGAGCACGAGCCGAACACAATTCGTATAATGTGGACCGACTTACAAGCCTCGAACGAGCGCGCTGCGAGCATTTCGTTCGTGCTCGGCTGCGTTCCGCCTGTTGTCGGTTTTTTGACGAACGCAAAGGGATTTGCTTCGCGCTCGCAGTGCGCTCGTGGGCGTGTTTAGTGACAGACGTCGGTCGCTCGAGCCGAACATCATGGAATGGATATAGCCTCTTGAAATTTGGTATTTTTTTTCGCAATTTGCGGTCCAATTGCAGAGCGTAGTAGATTCTCAAAGTTTGTCGATGTCATTCGAAGAAAGTTCGTAAATTGGCCAGTTGCTTCTTGACCTCTCAAAATGGTTAGCAAATCAAAATTTTGTTGATTGGATCTCATTTTATATATATTTGTAGATCCCCATCGTCTTGGCCTTTTTCTATTTTTGCTGACCACTGCTATAATTATCGCGGCAACAGCAGCGACTGCTGCAATATTAATATCGTTCATATTCGCCAAGAGCCGCGAGCTCACTGCGGAAAACTACGTTCGAGGACAGTGATCGTTGTAGGTTCGTTGCACGTCCACACTTGACGCCGCGAACGACGAAATCGAGAACGGCTCCGCTTGTGCTCCGCTCGTGCTCGGTTCGTCTAGCGTAGACCCACCTTTAGATAAATACCAAAGTACCCCGATTAGGTACTCCTGTATTTAGTATTCTAACTGTTTGTGAAAACAAATTTATTAAAATTCATTAAGCTATTCCTAATGCGAAAATTCTTGTGGAACAAAGAAAAAAAAACACCCATAGGATTAATAAAAGAGCATCGGTCACTTAAAAAAAATTGTGATTTATATTCGATCACAAAATCGGCGAAAGTTACTCCGAAATAATTATGTAGTTTAGCTACACTATACAAATATGTGAGAGATTCTAGTTTGCTTCCTAGCTATCCTAAATACCTAGTTTTTAGACTTTCTATGAGTTTCTAAAACTGCGTTATGCAAACAATTTGCAAAATATGTACAGTCGCGGAATGAAAAGGTTCGTCACCTTAGTGTCGATATTCGTTTGCACTAGTACTGCAAGAGTCCATTATACCAACATTCCAGTGCAAGAAACAGCGCTGCTAACATTTGAATAAATATGACGTTTGCTATCGAATAAGGTTTTGCTTGTATTTTCTATCCCGTCAATGTGTTACCAAAATGTATTAAAACCTCATTAAAACCTTAGTTATTTAGGAGAAATTATGATATTTTGAAATTATGACATTGACCGATTGACAATAGTTTTAACAGAAATAATAATGTCAGGTTGAATTAACAAGAAGGTTGCAGTTTATCCATAATAATCTTGTTGACAAGATAAATAGTCAAACTACCTTGATCTGAACAATTTTGAACTTTACTAACGAACAGTTAAACTTTATTTTCTCTAACTCGAGTCTATTCTGTAACATAGTTTCAAAACGTAATATGTGCTCGTGATATGTTGAAGGAATCAATTTGAAAATCGACGAACCTTTTCGTTCCGCGACTGTACCTAGACATAATACCCTGGTCAGGGCGGACGGCGCGAAAATGACACCGGTTCATCGGTGTCAAAAATGCTTGTTTTGCGACCAACAGTAAGGTCACGCTGTATTTCGCTCAGCAGCCACCTACTTAAACAATTTTGACAGATGGCGCTTCTATTTGCTTGTACGAAAAAGGTTTACGTAAATCGTTCGGATGCCCATAATATCCTGAGGTTTCTTGTCAGTGACCTAGGTACAACAAATACGCAAAAAGCGCTTGTACTGAACAAGTCGTGAAAAAAATCACATCGGTAGAGTAAATCCGCTTTTCATGGTCCGACGAGAATCCTTGGTGATGACCTGAACAATAGTAGACGCGCCGTGGATAATGTGTTTTTGTATGCAGCTAATTTAATAACTTTCGTTGTTAATTTGTTATGCCTCAGTGAAATAGACGAAAAATCTGATAAGTACATATAGGTAGCTCGTAATACAATCCTTATATTTTCCAGCAGAACTTATAAGTAGGTTTTTTTATTCTATACAAGTAAGTAGGTACTTGACTGCGATCTCACCTGATGGTAAGTGTCGATGCATGCCTAAGATGTTATCGTACTAACATGGAAGGGGTAAGTAATTTACCCCATCGGTTTCTACAAGCATCGCACCGGAACGCTAAAACACTTGGCGGTGTGTCTGCTGGTATGATTTATCGAATGATTTATTGGATTTTTCCCGCGGTTCGCTGGATTTTTGGAAGTTTTGAAGAAAGATGCGCAATCTCATCGTCTTAGTCTCAGTGTTTTTATTTACGAAACCCAGAGGTATCATTATTTTGTTCTGTTTTATTTTTACATTTCACCTATGCACCTATAGACAACAAAATATTATTTTGTATAATATAGATATGATCTAAATATCCTCGTCTAATCTAAATACGAATGTTCCTTCATCCATCTGTTTATGACACGTCAAGGTTTTATTCACTCGACCGCAAAAATTCAAATTTTATTTAGTTTTTCGAAAATAATAGGCTAATTATTATTATGCGTCGTAGGCTTATATGTGAATGAGTTTTGCGGGTATAACGCTTATGAATCTACATACATACATAGTATGCTTCTCATAAAAGCTTCTGTCTAAAATATTTATGTAGTACTTCATAATTATTTGTCCCAATAGATCTAAATCCCTTCAAATCCCGGATTTGAAGAGCATCTAAATGAGTATTTTTGACAAAAGTTTTTATGAAAAACATGTAGATACATATACACATGTAAGTGTTACGCCCGTAAATGTGTGCAAATTGCCATAAGCCTACGAGTTACGACGTAATACCTATATAATTCAATTAGCTTTATATTTTCTAAAAACTAAATACAATTTGAATTTTTGCGGCTGAGTGAATTGATAATAAGTGGAGTCGATGTCTACCAAAATATTTTTTCATAGCGCTACCTAGATGATAAGTACCTGTACCTAAGTAATTATTTAACACTTCCTTGTTTTGTTTGTTAGGCGTCCTGCCGCCGCTGAAGTCTCCATCAAAGCTCGATCCAGAAAAAGGCGGCTCGGAAAAAGCTGACTTCGAACGGGCTATAGAACTTACCGGTAAGACACAACAAGAACATCTTATATATTTGACTGAGCGAACTTAGCCGTATTTAGGTGATTCTGAATGAAGTTTTATGCAAAAACTATAAAGACAATTACTTTCAAATTTACACGTCATGTATTTTGGGTCTTTAATCTAAAATCGCTTAGAAGCAGAAACACGATTGGATAAAATTTTCTCGATAGAAAGTTCTCCCAAAAGTTGCTCCAAAATCTCAGTTTTTCTATATTTTATCGGAAACTACAATGGATGTAATTGTAATTTTTGTTTAAATGTATCGGTAATGATAATATCCTAAAACGCTTAGAACAGATTTTTGATAACTGGCTTAGTTTTTGAGTACCTAAGTAATTAGGTAAAACGTCGTTTTTCTGCTATATTCTTCCGCGACGCTGCATGTCGCACCTACCACAGATCTACCAAATCTCCGTGAGAGTGAGAAAGACAAAAATAAATTCAATAAATCCTTTTTCATTTATGAATTTTCCATCACCTATGAGCATGTGAGTTGTTCGAAGAAACTTATCTCTCTCTTCGGTCTGTCTTCGGACTCGTGTCTGAGGATCGCGACTATCAATCACGGCGAGTAATCCTGCGGTGTATGATCTCTTTCCACCGTGTTCTGTCTGCAGCCATGTGGACTGCTTCGTAAAATGTAAGGGCGCCAGTTTCCTTCAGTTGGTCTGACCACCGAGTTGGGGATCTGCCTCTAACAAAGAAACTTATACCCTCTTACAAATAAACGTGCAATACCTAAAGGTGGAATTGTTATACCTATACTATAATAAAAAATGTTTATGAATGAGCGGAAGCCACGTGATCGTTTAGCGATCATTTTCATTCGTTTTTTGAATATCGTTAATTTCCATTCGATCTGTCTATCGTATCGCAATATGACTATAGAGCCGCTCTTTATAGTAGGTATCTACCTAAGTACTTATTCCGTTTCGCTGACAAAACACGTTCAATGTACTTAAATAAAGTACTTATAATCTTAATACATCATAATTAAAAGCAATTTAATTTAAATACATGTAACTTTAAATTAAAATAATAAATAAATGTGATATATTAAATTACATATTATAATGTATTCTTATTAAAAACGTGGATTTGCATGGCGTCCACAGAACCACTCGTGCATAAGACAAGACTCATGATTTATTATTTATTTACTTAATAGGTATAGTATATAATATAATAACAAGAGTATAAAAATTATAATACAGTAATTTGTGATATTTAGATAATTCGTATTTGTTTTTATAAGGACACATCTAGTACCTATCTAATGTACTTACCTATAGCTCAAAATGATTTTCTTCTCCTTGAGATTTTTTATAAGTGGAATTTTCACGTTTCGTTTGGTTTCGTTCCCCGAATTTTGTGGGCTGTGTATCATCACATTGGCTTTTTTTGCCGCGGCTTTGTCCTCGTGCATTACGGTTATTTACAAATCCTGCAATTACCGCGGGTAAAAAATATAGCTGTAATTCAGAGTATTTTAGTTATTCCAAACTACCTATTTAGATGTTGCCCGCGGCCCCGACCGCGTGCGTTTTAGTTTTTACAAATCCCGCGGGAATCGTGGACCATTCCCGGGATTAATAGTGTTCCCGCACCCAAACCCGCTCCCTTTCCCAATCTTTATACCTACTTTCAAAGAAATTAAATATAATCTACCTACTTACTCATGTCATTAATATATATATAGCTACTCGTGCTGATTCACTGACTGACTGACTGATTGATCACCTCTCCTGAACAATTTTGTATGAAAAATTTTTTTTTCAATGACCATTTCGTATATAAGGGAAAAATTCATTCGGAGGAAAAATATGGAGAGAGCTGATGAGTGAGGATTCGGAGACGGGTGAAGAGCACAGCCAAGGGTATCAAAGATAGGTGGGGGGTGCTCGACCAAATGTCATTCGAAATGTCATCCAATTGGCAGTGAGCTGAAAAAAATTTCAAAATGGCGGATTCAAAATGGCCGCCAAAAGAATTTCACCGTAATCTCGAAGAGTATAAAAGATGGAAGAACGGTTTCTTGACAAGAAGTGATCAAGATTCGAAGGTCTACTCGATGGATAGAAAAAAAAATCAAAATGGCGGAATTTATTTTTTGCCATACAAAATGTAAGGGGAATTTTAAAGGGATTTTTTCAAAGGCTGGAAGACTGCACGCGGGCCACATGTGGCCCGCGCCCCCACGCGCCCTACTAGTTACTATATATATAGCTACTCGTGCTGATTCACTGACTGACTCATTGATCACCTCTCCTGAACAATTTTGTATGAAAAAAAAAATTTTGACGTATGCTGTCATATAGAAGGGGAAAAATGATTAAGAACAAAAATATGGAGAGAGCTGATGATTGAGGATTTCGAAGACGGGTGAAGAGCACGGCCAGGGTATCAAAGATAGGTGGGGGGTGCTCGACCAAATGTCATTTGAAATGTCATCCAATTGGCAGTGAGCTGAAAAAAATTTCAAAATGGCGGATTCAAAATGGCCGCTATACGAATTTCGTCGATATCTCGGAAAGTATAAAAGATGGAAGAACGGTTTTTTGACAAGAAGTGATCATGATCCGAAGGTCTATTCGATGGACAAAAAAAAATTCAAAATGGCGGAATTTTTTTTTCAATAGAAAAATGTATGGCGAATTTTGAAGAGACCACAAGTTGTGAAACTACAGTATTTTAGTGCGGTTTTTCGGAGGACTACCAGAAAAAATATGGAATGAGATCATGATTGAGGATTTCGGAGACGGGTGAAGAGCACAGCCAGGGTATCGAAGATAGGTGGGGGGTGCTCAACCAAATGTCACTCGAAACGTCATCCAATTGGCAGTGAGCTAAAAAAAAATTCAAAATGGCGGATTCAAAATGGCCGCCATACAAACTTCGTGGTTGTCTATTTTCGAAAGTACAAAAGATGGAACAGTGGTTTTCTAGCAAGAGGGATCAGGATCTCAAAGTCTACGGGATGAATGGGAAAAAATCAAAGTGGCGGAATTTATTTTTCCCAGGAAAATGTACATGCTACAATATGTAGGGAAGTATTCAAGGCATTATCATCACCAGAGAAAAATATAAGAACAGATATTGATCTAGGATTTGGATGATGATTGAGGAGCACGGTCATGGTTTTAAAGATAGTTAAGGGCTGTTCGAACAAAAAGTATGCTGAACCTCATCCGATGAGGTTCAGCATATTTTTTGTTCGAACTGCTCTTAACTATCTTTAAAACCATGACCGTGCTCCTAGGTAACTTTTTCAGCCCACTGCCAATCGGACTCCAATTGGCGATGGAGATGATGGCGATACGTTTATGGGCGGGAAGACTGCACGCGGGCCACATGTGGCCCGCGCCACCACGCGCCCTACTAGTTTAGTTATATACCGTCAAACTAGCCAACTTTGCCCGGTTTTTTATGAAAATCGAAGAAATCTCAACTTTTTTATATAGGAACTAAAGTAAATTTTTCATTTCCTACAACAAAATGATCATACGCATGCATTAGCGATGTAATGTTTTTGATAAATTAAAATTTTAACCAAAATTTGTTAAATTTTAATGGCGGGCAAAATTATCTGGACTTTTGGCTAACATTGCCCACATAGATTTTTCACGCAAATATAAATCTTAAAAATAAGTAAAAAATATCTCGACTAGAATTAAAGGCAATCTTGGCATAGGTTCCAAAATTTCACTTGTAGTATAAATATTTTAGTAATAACAATGTATAATAATAGGGTGGGCAATGTTACCTAGCGATTATTTCTCTTTTCCATACAAGCCTCATCAAGAAGTTTTAAATCTTAAGGGTTGTCACATTACATTAAAATCATCCAAATACATTATTTTCACATTTCTGTTTGAGGGTCTAAATTAAGGCTCTTGCATGCACATATAAATCACACTAATCACACTAATATCACACTAATATTATAAAGGCCAAAGTTTGTGTGTAAGTGTGTGTGTGTGTGTGTGTAAGTGTGTATGTTTGTTACACCTTCACGCCGCAACTACTGAACCGATTTGGCTGAAATTTGGAACATAGATAGCTTATAACCCGCATCAAAACATAGAAAAATCCATACTTCCCATGGGATATTTGAAAAACCCTAATTTTCACGGAAATTCACGCGGGCGAAGCCGCGGGCAAAAGCTAGTCACACTAATATTATAAAGGTGAATTAATATTATATTAATATTATATATATTTATTGCTTTATTGTAAACTAGATTAGAAATAATGACATCAACTGAAAATAAAATCTAATCCAACAAAGAAATTTACTTTATTTTGTGATTTTACGTCAACACAGATACGTCATGTTGTTGGTAAGTACGTCTTGTAACAAAAAAAATATCTAAATTTGACAACCCTGACTACTTTTTGAGGGTGGGCAATGTTGACATGTATGAGTTTGATAAGTTTAGGGTAACTTTGCCCATCGCCAGAAGTTTTGATTTATAAAGCTTGGATTAGTGGAACTGTAATCAAAATACTTTAAAAAAAGTACACTTGTGATTATATTTGACATTAATTTGCTAGCGTTTCCGCCATGATGAAAAATCCACAACTACTTTACTCAAAAAATTTGCCCGCAAAAACAGGCACCGCTTCGACACGTTCTTACAGGCTACTGAATGAATTTAGGAATGATTGCGAAATGCGTTGTTGTCACAAATATAGTCTAATTTCCAACCAAGTAATAAATGTTGCCGTAAAACTAATATATTTTCCCATGTTAGCGTATTTGCTTATAACTTGCTTTTTGGGCAAAGAAGCACTGACTGGCAAAGTTGGCTAGTTTGACGGTACTGCTATAGCGAGTTTTTGATTTCTTGAAATCCCACGGGAACAATTTTATTTTTCGGAATAACAAGGAGCCTATGTCCTTTCCCAAGCTCTAGTCTATCCATGTGCTAAATTTCATCAAGATCGGTACTGCGGTTTAGGCGTGAAAGCGTAACAGACAGGCAGACAGACAGACATAGTTAGGTACTATCGCATTTACCTATAAAAGTAAAAAAAAAAATAGGGAATTAGGGATAGGGATTTTAGCTAGCTAGTCTCCTGTTTTTTTCGAGAATGAACGATGTAATATTATGATAGTTTGTGCATAAAATGTACCTACGTACCTATAGGTACCTACAATGAGGTGTTACATAATATAGATACAAGTCAATTGCATTTTACCAATAAGATATTATATAATATACAGGAGGGCAGTGGTCCTGGAGACGGCACGCATTGTGAGGAGGTTCCTCACTCTGAAACCCAACCCTGACCACCGGTGGCTTGGGCCGTTAAAGCTCTGTGACCAGTGATGGACTCAATTTTTTTATATTTTTAAACGTGTTTTTTTATTTAATTTTTTTAAAAATCATTGTAAAATTATTTAAAATTGTAATAAAAATAAATGAGAGAGAATGCAAAAGTGGAAGTAGGTAATAACAGAAGTGAGCTATCATGTTTCGTTTGGTTTTGTTCTCCGAAATTTGTGGAAAAGATACCATCGATATACCATACCCACGAGGCGCTTTGCATGACACAAACGACAATACACACTTTATGTATCATATTCTTAAGCTCTGGGCGTCTCATGACTTTTGTAGAATGGGAATGTAAACAACAATCGTACGACAAAGTTCCCAGAAACCGCCGCGTGTCCGTGGAGTATAGAGTTATAATATAGACAGCAACTCAAGAATGCAGAGCTTGCGCTATTCATTCATAAATCCACTCGTTACTGTTTCCTCTGGTCAAATTACATTACTACTCTGTTGACAAACGTTAACTGCGTAGTACCTAATATACACGTGTCAGGTGTACTTTTATGACTCTTAGATGCTACTGGACATGACTCGTGTGACCACTGGTATGAGTGGTATGACTACTAGAGATAGTTTGACATAGCTTGTATGGAGCTATGTTACATATAAGATTGGGAACCACCATAAGTAAACATCGCGAGGCGTGGAGTTATGCCACTTTAGCCCAAGAAATCCAATGCTATTGTTTTCTTAACTTGAAGTTTGATTTCTAACGTAAGTATGGAACATTGTAGCCACTCGGTTCCAAAATAATGAAATCTATTGCATCAAAATGTTTTTATACCTCAACACTAGTCTCAAGGTACAGTCAACAACACAAATACGGGTTTAAACTTTTTCAATATTAATTACTAGTATAGCCTAAGTTCTGTCCAACCCTACATAAGTCAGAATGGATATACTGCGACTGGGTATTTAAGGATAGCTGGCAAATAATTTGTAGGAAGTCAAATATGCGCCGCAAAGATTCCAGGGAACGTGCCAAAACGCTTAGTGGGCGTTTTCTTGTTTAGAACGCTTCGGACCCAGGGTTGCTTTTACAGTTTACGCAGTGTTTCACTTCAATATGTGCCTATCTGGTTGCTTGCAGGCTATGGACGCTTCCACTACCTGCTGCTGGCCGTGTGCGGGCTCGTCAGCACGTCGGAGGAGATGGACGTCATCTCCATGTCCTTCATCCTGCCGTCCGCGCAGTGCGACCTAAACCTCACCACATACACCAAAGTACGTACGCCACTTATACATTACGCGTACACACGCAACGGTAAAGCAGCAATGTACATCGAACATTGAGGTATTATTGTACTAATCAGTGATGGAGTTTACTCAGACTACATAAAGTCTGTGGGAGTTTAGCGTAAGACGTTCAGTTGACGTCAGATGCAGTGTAACCGACTTAGCATTGCAATATCAAAAAACGCACTGCTGATTGCGTCTGCTCCGCTGCAGCAGATGATCTTGAGATCATTTCATTTAGTGCGAACAGTCAAACACTGAGTTAGCCATATCGGTATCCTGCCTCTTCACAAAAGCATAGGAAGTCAATTCCAAGACTATTACGGATAGAGAAAGTATCAATACAAACAAAATTCACTACCCACCAACTTATCACTAATAAAGACAAGCTGACCCGGCAAACGTTGTTTTGCCATTAGGGATACAAAAAAAATTAGTTTACGACCTACCAAACATACACGGTTTCGGAGGAGTTTGATAAACGAGACACGAGAACTTTATATAGGTAGGTACCTACTTAGTAGAGATAAATGATAATGATTCACCTAGCCTTTGTGTTAGGTAAACATCGATATACCAATTAGAACGTTAAAACAGTTCCTATCGTTTAACATCATCGATTTGGTATATCGATGTTTAACATGGTTTAACAGGTTTTTACAATGAACACAAGTACAAACACGATGTACCCAACAGGTAATATAGATGTCATATTCACACCTCCAAAGTATTTGCATCACCAGAGTTCTATGACACAAAGTAAGTAATATGAGATTCTACGAATACTGATGGCAGTAATTTGATAACGCCAATTGGGGAAAAGTATAATATACTGTATACATTTATGTATTGATACATATTATATTGAAGAACATTACTTAGTAGGTACCAAAACCTAGTTACTTGTATTACTTACGTAGGTACATTGTTATGTAGGTACCTACCTACCTATGTTTAGGTACCTATGCTCGTATGCTGAGGAAAATTTGCGATGCGAAAATCTAACATTTACACCAAATATTTGTTTAGCGTCTGCTTTTAGCTACCAATCAATCACGATTCACGTCATAAATTACTCAGCATTATGCATAGTTCAAGATTCTAAATTATAGAAAACGTAGGTATACTTATCTACTAGTGATGTGACACACCTTTTTAACCGACTTCAAAAAAAGGAGGAGGTTCTCAATTCGACTGTATGTTTTTTTTTTATTTTTTTTTGTATGTTTGTTACGCGATTTCTCCGTCAATTCTAATCCGATTTTGATGATTCTTTTTTTGTTTGGTAGGGCATACTTCAGAGGTGGTCCCATTTCAATTTGGTAAAGATCTCATGAATATCTTCGGAGATACGGAACGGAACTCCTCATAAGAGTAAATCGCTTGCGATTAGTATAATTTATTAGAAAGCTAACGTTTCCCGTGTAGTGCCATTTCAATTTAGTCCAGTTCTGATAATGGTATCCATGAGAAGACAATATCAGACTTAACATTTTAATTGGAAAGGATGTATTCTACAGTACAGTACAGTACAGTACAGTACAGTGTTTGATGAGAGTTGAAGTCGGTTTTTTTTGTTAATTAATTAACGTATAATATCTATCACCCGTTCGCAGAAGTTTTGCCGACGAATTTCTTCTCCTACTTCAAACGACTGCTTCCCGCGCTCGTCTGGTCAGTATGGCAAACCAGACGAGGGCAGGACGCGGTCGTCTGAAGTAGGCGGGGTACTCATCGGCAATACTTCTGTGAACGGGTACCTATCTAAGTAGCTCTTGATTACTCGTGCTCATGTCAATCTAAATAAATTACTTTCCCGAATGTGGCGTTCGCTTCGTAATGTCAACTGCATTGACCAGTTCGATTCAGAACAGAATAGAAAATTCTTTATTTCATGTAGGCCTAAATAGCATTCACAGGCTCTTGGTGTCATGTTGGTGATAACTATTTCACGACTTAAAACTAGGTTTACGAGGGTTCACAAACGCAATGACCTCTAGCAAATCGTATCACTCCCGCTGAATGACATAACGTGAATGCAGCGAAATTTCACTTCGAATTCGTCTGTCCAAGTACTGCCGAATTACAAAAATCTAACTGATGGCAAAGATAATGGATACTACTATAAATGCCATTTGCTGATGGTAGCAGGTAACTAATAAGGTTGTGCTGTTGACAGGGATGGCTGAACAGCATAATCTTCATCGGCATGATGGTGGGCGCGTACGCGTGGGGCTCGGTAGCGGACTCGCTGGGCCGCAAGCGCGTGCTCATAGCCATCTCCGTGATCAACGCGCTGGCGATCGTCGCCTCCTCCTTCAGCCAGAACTACGAGCTCTTCATGCTCTTCCGCTTCATCAATGGCGCTGCGTGAGTATACTTGTTGCTTCTATCAAACAATCTTCATCGGCATGATGGGGGGCGCGTACGCGTGGGGCTCGGTAGCGGACTCGCTGGGCCGCAAGCGCGTGCTCATAGCCATCTCCGTGATCAACGCGCTGGCGATCGTCGCCTCCTCCTTCAGCCAGAACTACGACCTGTTCATGCTCTTCCGCTTCATCAATGGCGCTGCGTGAGTATACTTGTTGCTTCTATCAAACAATCTTCATCGGCATGATGGGGGGCGCGTACGCGTGGGGCTCGGTAGCGGACTCGCTGGGCCGCAAGCGCGTGCTCATAGCCATCTCCGTGATCAACGCGCTGGCGATCGTCGCCTCCTCCTTCAGCCAGAACTACGAGCTCTTCATGCTCTTCCGCTTCAACAATGGCGCTGCGTGAGTACTTGTTGCTACTATCAAACAATCTTTAGAACTTTCAATACGAGTATAATCAGGACATAAAAACGTCATCAGTTTACTGGTGTACAAAAGCTTCGGGGAAAGCGAGTGCTTCTGCGGACTGGCGGAGGAGAACCTCCACCATGTCTTGTGGGAGTGCTCCTTATACGAGGATCTCCGGTGCTTGCTGCTGGACGGGATCGTTCGCGAAGTTTCTGGCCCAGTTTATTATCAGGATCTCGTGGGTTCAGCGGCCAACTTCGGAAAGCTACGGGAGTTCGCGCACGCGTGGCATAAGAGGCGAAGCGGCTTGAGTGACACAGAGAATTTATGCTGTGGACAGCGACGGCGCGGCGAGTCCATATTTTGTATCGTCCTGCCCCAGAATGGGGAGAGTGAGTTCATAGGGACAAGGAGCGAGAGGAAACAACTTGTAGGGAGTCAAGAAGGCGCCCCGGGAACACGCCAAGAGCAAGTACCGAACGGGCGCCCTCCCGCGTTTCGGTCCCCATAACCGCGAGGTTGATTGGGCCATGGGTGGTGGAGGGTTGTCCCTGCTGGTGTACAAAAATGTTTGTTATGACACCAACGGCCTCAGTTATAAGCCGACCGCAGTAGCATATAGATCGCGATCTACGCCACAGATCATGCTTATGGAACTTATAACATATATGTTATAAGTTCCATAAGCATGCACGTTTCCGCAGGGACGGTTTCTTACTGTCAAATGGCGCTACTTGTTTCAGAATTTTTACGATAAAATATTTATATCGGTGGAATTTACCCGTTTCTTTTTCCAATGATTCTACCAATTTATATAGTCATACCGTCGTCGTCTCTTGATGAAGAAATGAGAAGTAGATCTAAGTAGATCTCCATGTCACCTTTTCTTTAAGAGCATTGTGTGGAAAATCCAAAAATCAGTCAATACACACTAACTAAACTACTAAAAACCAATCAAAAATATTTCATGTCATCACTGGCTCTTGACTATTCACTAGTAATAAAGTTTATCTCCATTTGTGATTAATTTTCGCGTTAATTTTCCAGTTTGGGAGGATCTGGTCCGGTGATCTGGTCGTACTTCGCAGAGTTCCAGCCGAAAAGTAAGCGCGGAGCCATGTTGAGTTTTATGGCTGCCTTCTGGACCCTCGGCAACCTGTTTGTTGCTGGTCTCGCTTGGGTCATCATTCCTAGTGGTCAGTATTTCTGTAACTATTCCATTGCTTCGAATGAAGCTTTAGCACCTTGCCGTATTAAACAAGTCTTCCGATTTTCCCCGCATTTTAGAATTTGCAAAACAATCGATTGCAAGAAAAATCTAGCTATTAAAAGAATTGTTACCCCCTACTGTCTTGTGCGCTTTAATCATAATGGGTATTTTTTATCTGATGCAGGAATCGGAGGGGAAACCGGAGGCTTCGTATACAATTCATGGAGAATCTTCCTCTTGGTGATGTCGCTGCCTTCCTTCGTGGTGGCAGCTTTACTGTTTCTTCTACCAGAATCTCCGAAATTCCTAATAACAACGGGGCGACACGACGAGGCCTTAGAAGTGTTCCGTGGCATTTACATGATGAACACAGGCCGAGACAAGGAACTTTATCCCGTTAAACAAATACTGGTAGACGAACCGTTGCACCATAAAACAGAGAAACCCGATAAACCAGAGAAAGTAGAGCCTAAGAAGCCAAAGTCTAAGCTGAGGAAAATGATGGGAGATATCATAGAGCACAGCAAGGAGCTATTTGTGCCGCCTATACTGAAGTTTACGGCGATCTCCATAACAATTAACTTTACATTCCATATTGGGTAAGTTTCCCTCTTATCAATTTTACCAAAAACATGCGTGAAGCGTTTAGCTATCTCGTTTCTTTCTGTTTTAGCCACAAAGTCTAGCATACAGTTCTTTGCTACCAATAGTACCGACTCCCGACTTTAAATCCACGCAGTCTAAGACAATATCATAGTAATTAAATCTTCATGTAATTTCCAGATACTACGGTTTGATGATGTGGTTCCCTGAAATGTTCAACCGGTTTGACGAGTGGTCGAGGGCCCACGACAACGCCGAGGCGGACATCTGCCAAGTGACAGCGTACGTCACTCAGTACGGCACGCACTCCGCGGAGGCGCGCTGCGACGCGCACATACACTCCAACGTGTTTATGGAGTCACTGATCACTGTGGCAGCAGCGATACCGTCGAATATATTCGCTGTGCTGGGAATGGATCGGCTGGGAAGGAAGTTCTTCTTAGGTGAGGCTTCAAATGTGTCTTCCATTGACTGCCTTCGTTTCTACCATTTGTAGCGCTTATCCATGTGTGAATAACACACAGAAAAAGCACTACAAATGGTGCTAAAATTGAAGGAAGAATTAAGCTATTTTCTTCTAACAGAGAAAGAGTCTTGGACGCGCAGACTGTAGGTACATGGATATAACGCAATGGAAATTTCATCTTAGAAGCGCTCTCTTTTTCTCTTACTAATGCTATCTGTGGTGATTAAGGTGATGCAGGTCATCTTAATTTTAGTTAAGTAGGGACAATCCTCCACACCCATGGCCCAATCAACCTCGCAGTGATGGCCCTATGGGGGCCGAAACATGGTTGGCCACCCGTTCGGTACTTTCTCTTGGCGTGTTCCCGGGGCGCCTTCTTGACTCCCTACAGGCTACAAGTTGTTTACTCTCGCTCCTTGTCCATATGTGTTGACTCTCCCCATTCTGGGGCAGGACGAAACAAGTAATGGGCTCGCCTCGCGCTCTGTCTGCAGCAGAGATCCGCTGTCTTGTCACTCCAAGTCGCTCCGCCCCTGGTCCTTTTAGTTACGTAGTAAGTTTTCAACATTGTATGCCTGCATAGGCACTAGGCAGGCCAGGTTCACTTACCACGTAATAGAAGAAACTACAGGTAGCCGTCTCGACGTACTAATTTCAGACGGACGCCGTGCGCCGGCTGGGTTGCACGCGTTAGTTCTTTTACGGTCTATTTCACGCGCTGCGTGCGCCCGATTACGAGGCAACCTTAGTACGAGAAAGAGATAAAGTAACGCGCTATGAGACCACAACTTTAGATGCATGGCGGGGGCGGAGCCAGGCGCTATGCATAAAATGCGAACTGAATTGCACTATTTTGTATCAGCGCTAGAGTCGATATTTCTTTGAGTCATATTGCGGAGTGAACCTGCTATAACGTTAGGTACTATTATGTATACCATGGCATAGGTACGTGAAATAACTTCTGTGTCTTTGTTCCAGTGTTCGCGACATTCTCTGCCGGCGCGTGCTCGGCGGCGATGTACTTCGTGTACAACAAGACCAACAACCTGATCGTGAGCGCGGTGTTCAGCTCCGTCATCTCCTGCGGGAACGCCTCGCTCGACTGCCTCATCACTGAAGTCTTCCCCACTAACTTGCGGTAACTATACACTTGTAAATCCACAGACTGCCTCATCACTGAAGTCTTCCCCACTAACTTGCGGTAACTATACACTTGTAAATCCACAGACTGCCTCATCACTGAAGTCTTCCCCACTAACTTGCGGTAACTATACACTTGTAAATCCACAGACTGCCTCATCACTGTAGTCTTGCCCACTAACTTGCGGTAACTATACACTTGTAAATCCACAGACTGCCTCATCACTGTAGTCTTCCCCACTAACTTGCGGTAACTATACACTTGTAAATCCACAGACTGCCTCATCACTGAAGTCTTCCCCACTAACTTGCGGTAACTATACACTTGTAAATCCACAGACTGCCTCATCACTGTAGTCTTCCCCACTAACTTGCGGTAACTATACACTTGTAAATCCACATACTGCCTCATCACTGAAGTCTTCCCCACTAACTTGCGGTAACTATACACTTGTAAATCCACAGACTGCCTCATCACTGAAGTCTTCCCCACTAACTTGCGGTAACTATACACTTGTAAATCCACAGACTGCCTCATCACTGTAGTCTTCCCCTCTAACTTGCGGTAACTATACACTTGTAAATCCACAGACTGCCTCATCACTGAAGTCTTCCCCACTAACTTGCGGTAACTATACACTTGTAAATCCACAGACTGCCTCATCACTGAAGTCTTCCCCACTAACTTGCGGTAACTATACCTACACTTGTAAATCCACCGTCATTTTCAGCACTCAATCAAGGTCTGTTTGTGCACCTCAGGGACCTGTAGATACATCTTTTTAGTCAGTTAAACTGCCTAAACCAAACCGTTTTAGGTCTGTGAGGTCACTGAGCAAGCCAGCAGCAGTGAAGTCAGGTAAGCTACAGTAGTGTTATTATCTCGCTGCAGACTCGGTCATAAGCACAACTCAACAAAGAACAAGAAAAGCGAAACACTCGAATGATTTATGACCGAGTCTGCAGCGAAATAATAACACTACTATAGTTAGTTAAGTACATCTGTTAGGTTTTCTCAGCTGCTACTGCTGACGAAATAAATATTTCGCTGATCTACCTACTCCTTCTTTAAGAAATCCGTGATCACTACAAATTTGAGGATTCTAAAAATATTATTATTTTAAAGGAGTTGTAAAATATGTAGGTATTCCTACCCACATACACATCTCTAATTTTGTCCAAATTAAGTACCTATAGGCAATCTAAAGAAATATTTTTAACTAAACTGCCTCTTTTCACTCATTCTAAAAGAATGAGTGAAAAAAGCGAAGTATGCCCAGAAAGAGACCATTAGCCTGTTGATTTATCATCGTCGATTGACTCAAATGTGCTGGTTCCAATTCGCAGAGCCACGGGTGTCGCGGTATCGATGGTGGCGGCGCGGCTGGGCGGCATCATCGGCAACGTGGTGATCGCCGCGCTGCTGGACTCGTACTGCCCCGCGCCAACCTTCATCGTGGCCGTGCTGCTCGCCAGTGGCGGCCTCATGTGCCTCTTCCTGCCCAACACCACCCGCCAGGCGCTGCAGTAGCGGACCACACAAACATTCCACGTTCACAAATAACAATACCCCAGTTGACTCAATTTCCTAAAAGTTCGGACATCTATTGGAAGCACATTTCAAGTTCTTCTAATATTTTCAATAGACACACGAGTATACTCTGACCCCGGAGGACCGCGCGAAAAAATGTCGCCAGTTTACTGGTATCAAATTTGTCTTGACACCAAGGGCGTCAGTAGTAAGCCGACCGCAGTACCTACTGTATCGTTTATGGATCGCGATCCACGCCAGAGATCACTTCACTATGTTATTAGTCTTAATGAGAATTTTGTCAGATAGTGCTACTTCTTTCTTGTATGAAGAAGGTTCACAGTAAAATGTTCAGATGGGCTCATTCTTATGTTCATGTCAGTGATATTTACTCAGTATTCACTACGCCATAAACTTCAAACAACGCAAGTTCACTTCGCTCTTGCTTGCCTTTGTCATAGTTCATCGTGGCGTCGGGGATGGGGATGTTCACGCGGATAAAAAGACATTTTTTAAACATTTCACTTCACGAAATGCATTCGACGCATTACGTGAATCGCTCAACTACGATCGCTCCATATTGTACATACTATAATATCATAGTTCGATTCATCGCCCATCGGCAACCCTGGATGAGAAGGAAAGATTGTGAATGCGACAAGTGGCCAAGTCAGCATGGATTCGTTGACCTAGAGACAAACGGTGTATTTACCGAATATTATTGTTTACCTATTTATTAATGCCAAAAAAAATAAACAACAATAAAGATGTCTGATAAATGCAATCACCAAATATACCTAAGTAAATATACACTTACCTGTAAATTCGGTTTAATATAAGTAGGTACGAATTATTTGGTGATTTAATTTTCGTATAAAAAATATTTTTTAACGTGGGATCGTTTACAAATTGTAGGCACGTAGGTACTACGTTTCTAAGTGATACATTAAGATTTACCATTGTCAATTATTGTAGATAGTTTGATCGTATATTTTTGTACAATATTATTGAAGTATTAATCTATACGAGCGTTTAATTTATAAATTTAATTTCAACCAATTATTTTCATAGTCTTTCTAGAATAGAACTATACAGGGTCATATAAAAAATACCAAATCGCTCCCGGCCTGTCCCTAGCTGTATACATTAACACTAACAACTTTTGTTCTACGACTTTTCAAAATTCAGTAACAATTTATTTGATACAAAAAAATGTTACTTCTGTAAAGTGACATTACACTGTTGCGGTTTCGCGCCGCGAGTTGCGCGCCGGCCGCAGCGCCGTTGCCGCTTGCCAGTGTTACATTACAGAGCAGGAACAAGTAGAGTATCTCTGTATAATATTGAATATTTGATATTTCTCAAGATATCGAGAAAAAAGAAGTCGTAAACAAGTTGTTAGTTTTAATGTAAACATAATATACAGGCCGAGTGCGATTTAGTATTTTTTATATACTTAACCCTGTATACAATAATAATTGACTGTTGCAGGTTGTTTTAAGTTATAACATAATATTGTTCAGTTTTAAACAGTAGCTATACTTACCTACCTAATTATTGTTTTCAGATATTTTGATTTTAGTTCATTATTTTCATGCTGGAAACACATTTGTAACAAGTAACGCCACTGCCGATCCTGTTTATTTTTTACACATCAAAATGCAAATAAATAATCAGAATAACTCCAGACACTATCTTCACTGTAATTCCATGCAAGTATATGTGGCGTGCCGTGTTACAGGTGTGCCTAGCTCATAAAGCCGTTTCGTCACTTGCAACTGTTATTAATTACGAATTTATAATTAAAGCGTTGTTACCTAAGTTAAGTTGTTAGCTAAGATTTAACATGAAGTACGCAAAATTTTTATTTGTAATTAATATAACACCATTTGTACATTTACATCAACAATATTTCTGTTGCATATATTTTTTGAACACAATAAATATGTAAGAAAAATACAACTGATATTTTATTGGATAGTTTCAGGGGTCAGATTGCGTAAGAAAAACGCATTCATCGTTATCGTAATCAAATTCTGCCCCCTGATTCGCTGAACGTAAAACAGGGAGCCAATCAGCGGGCAGAATTTGTTTACGATTACGATAACGATGTATACTCGTACGTTTTCCTTACAAAATCGATATGCAGATTAGGATAGACCGTACCTATGTGAAATAAAAATGAAATATTGAATAAAGTTTTATTTTATTTATTATTAAAACCTTAAACTACATAAAAGTACCTATGCTACTAAAGACTCAATTTTTATAGTCCGATCTAGATTCTGACGTAGATCACTCAAACAAATCAATGTGCCTTTGACAATGTTCAACGTTAATTCAACAAATATTGTACTTAACATTAACGCTACTCTATAGTATACCTACGTACAAATTCAGCTAACAATAAACTGAATTCTTTACCAAATAATATAACTGTAAACAATACAATAAATTGCATAAATTTAATATTAAATCATAAATTATTTTCACAAACGGAAAAATAAAACGAAATGCGGGTAGTCAAATAACACGATAGCACAGTTTAATATTTCTAACGACCGTTCACAAATTACTATAACTTTATTTATCAATAAAAAGATTTAGCGATCTTTATACGTTATAAAAATATTATAATATACCTAACCTTCAATATATTACACATGTGATCCAACAGTACATAAATAATTTTTTTACAATCATAATAATATTTCTTACACTATCGCTGTGCAGTTAATGCATGTGATATTTTGTTTTTAAATGAAAGTTTCGAACATCATGAATTATTAGCGAATCACTCAATTAGCAAATCATTTGATATATTATTATTATATTTACACATTAAAATCTACCATCTGCGCGTTTAGAACGTACGCAAATTGTAAAAATGATTGAATTTGCTTCACTAAATTATTATTTTAATGCGATGAATTTCAACAAATTCACAGTAAAAACTCGAGTACTCATTGTACGATTTCCTGCAATATCGAAGGAGATAATCTTTTACACTTAAATCTATTGCACAATTGTATCAGTTTATTAGACTACTAATAAATATATTTTTGTGAACTTTCATCGAAATGAATCACGCTGAGAACGCTTGTGAATGTGATGTTACGGAATACATATTAGTACCTAACGGTACAGAAGGTTCTGACATAAAAAAGTGCAATTCAGTTTGCAATAGCGCCTGGCTCCGCCTCCGCTATGCATCTAAAGTTGTGGTCTCTTTCTATCGCGTAACTACCTCTTTCGACGTACTAAGGTCGTAATCGGGCGCACGCAGCGCGTGAAATAGACCGAACAAGAACTAACGCGTGCAACCCAGACGGCGCGCGGCGGCCGTCTGAAATTAGTACGGCTACCTGTAGTTTCTTCGATCACGTGATAAGTGAACTTAAGGCCTGGTGATGTACGGTTTAGCTGTTGTGGGAGAGGTCGTTGACGGATATCTGCATGACCGGCTGCAAGGGGATCTCGGCGGAGGTCTCGGACGTGTCGGAGCACGGCGTGAGGAGGCGGCGCGGCCACTGCCCGCTCGCGCTGTCCTCGTTCTCAGACTCCCGCACGTCGATGGAGCTCGGAGACCCGACCGTGGACTCCACCGACGAAACCGTCCTGTCCGTCACCTCGTCCGTCAAAATAGGCATCGATTTCCCAACTGCGTCGTCGTCCGTAAGAATCGGCATCGATATCGGGCCGACCACGGAGACTTCCATTTGTTCGGTGGTCGCGAACGTCATTTCGGTGTTTGGTGACGACAGCAGCGCCGCGCCGTAGTTGTTGTTGCTCAGCGGGTCTGTTGTCTTGGGTACGATTCGCGGATCGGTCACGGTGATCGGCAGCTCGAGGGACGTCGGCACCGTCAGCGGTGTGACGCCGATGACCGCCAAGCCGTCTTCCAGAGTGGAAGGCACGGCCGGTTCGCTCCCCCCTTTCGACGGAACCTCGACGGGCGTCATGATCGGCTGGTTGAGGGTAGTACTCGTTTCGGAGACCCGACAGTTGACCGACACGTTCGCGTTGAGATCTCTAAAGTCCGGGGCTTCGTCGCGGGACGTGTCGGCGTGGAAGACGTCGCTGTTCGCTAGCGCCGCTTCCAAAATGTCTCTGCGCTCGGGCTGAGCGAGCACCGGCAGGGGCTCCGCCATCGGCACGAGCTGGTTGTTCTCGAGGATCAACGGCCGGGGGTCGATCACGGTGTAAGTTCCATTTTCTTCCACGCAAAGGTAGAACGATCCCGGCGGCCCACCGAAATGCTCCCCGGGCACCGCCAGCAGTTGGCCCGGGTCCGCTAAAGGCGCAGCTTGCGTCGCGACCGTTTCGGCTTGCGGTGGCCTCACGATCGCCGTAGAGGGTATTATGTCTTCGATGTTGTCTAATTCGGAATATGTACCGCCAGATGCACCGATAGGCGCACTGGGAATGGTCGACACCATAGGAGGTATCGTATTGGTCAAAGGCGTGAGGGCGGGGACCAACGCAGCGGGTGTGGGCGCTATAGCGATCTCGTGTTTGACTTTTTTCGTCGGTGTCGGCGAGTCGCCGGTCGCTTTTCTCACCCTCTGCTTCGGAGCCGCCGGCACTGCGACAGGTTCGTTCGGGGAAATGGTGATGGACTTTTGAACCATTATCTTCTCCTGGGGGGCTTTGTGTACGATTTGTCCGGTTTTTTGCAAGTGTTCAAACTGTGCGGCAGTCAGCTGCATGACCGCTCCAGACTTTTGTTGTAAAAATATTAAACGCTCCGATGGATTTTTCTGTACCGTTTGAACGAATTTTTTAGTTTCGGCTGCCGGTACTCGTTTCGGAGCCGGCCGTATTTCGGGCAACGGAGCTATGTTCTGAGTGGTAGTGGCGATACGGCCGCCGACTATCAGTTGTCCCTTCGAAGTAATAATGGCACTCTTCTGTTTAGGGACAACGCGCGTCTGCGTTTTGGTCGGGTTGGGTGCAGCCGCAGGCCTCTGCACCGAGCTGGCTCCCGCCGTCACGCGGTGCGTTACGGTCTTGTGCGGTGTTAGGTTTTGTTGCTTATTAGGGAACAATATCTTTTCGTGCTCCGGTGTGAGGACTATTCTCGATTGAGTTCCTTGCGCGTTCGTAATGATCATGATGGTATTCCCGGGTGTACTGGTATCGGGTGCGGACGGTATGAGCTTGGCCGAGACTGGCTTGCTGTCGGCGGCTACACTCAGAGGCGATTCCGTTCCTTTTCCGACGAGTACGTGCGCCTTTCCAGTTTGGGGATCTATCACAATTTTTTGTGTTTTACCAGCCCGAGGAGTGCTCTGCGTAGGTAAGATGATGAACTTTTCCGCCTTACCGCTACTCTGTGGCGCCGACTGGATTATAGTCTGGGGTTGCTTAACTTGTGGTTGTTTAACTTCTTTGATAGGAGACTCGGGAGACTTTGTCATGATGATTTTCTGTTTTCCGGTCACCTTATCTATCACCAGCATGGGCTTACCGCCGCGTAGTTTTGACGACTTAGAGAGTATGTTGGGTGTTGTAACTTTGCTCACTTCGTTACCTGAATTCATCAACAACGTTTTTATTTCAGACTTCGTTGTCACAGCGTTGATGGCGAGCTTCTCGTTTTCAACTGCTTTTGTGGCTTTTATAAGTTTAGGCTGGTTGCTTGAATTCGTAATCAAATTACCGTCAGACATTACGATGGGCATTTTTTCGATACTCTCCGGTGTCAGAATATCATCAGAGAGGACGACGGGCATCGAATTGATATCGAATATTTCATCTTTGCTTTTTGAATCTTGTGCTTTCTTTTCTGTGACAGCTGCTACAGTTGGAACTTGGTGCGACGGGGATTTAATTTTCTGCAGTTTGGACATGGGCTTGGATATTTTTCTAATTTTCTGCTGAATTATGAACGTGTTCCCGTCGGCGGAACGCGGCGATTCAGGCGTCGTCTGTATGGTGTAGGTCTGGACGGGAGACCCGTCTTGCGCCGGCTTGCTTGTACGCGATAGTATGATCTTATCAGGCGTCGTCACTTCAGTGATATTGTTCAATAAAGTTTTATTGGGTGCAGTTCGGCGAATAATAATTTTTTGTTTGGCCGGCTGAGGTTTCGGTTTTATGATGGACTGGCCGACTTCAAAGTTTAAAATTTTTTCCTTTCCTGGGATAATTACTTTCTTGGTAATAGTTTTCTTCACTGGCGATGTTTTAGGTACGCAGGGTTCTTCCAAAATTTTCAATAATTTCGAGGAATGGGTGTCGAATTCCGTGGTTTTCGGTAGTAGTAAACTTGAATTTTGTTTGGACTCATTTTTTATACTAATTATTTTCTTATCTGCTTCACTACTAACTTTCGTGATCACCTCGCTGACTTTAGTGATTACTTCAATATTAGGTTTAACACTTGGTTCACTACTAAATTTTACATCGTTTTCTTCATTTTTAAGAACGCTCAATAATTCTTTACTGTTTGTCTGATCAGGCGGAATATCAGAAATCTTTATATTATGATCGATGGTTTCAGACATTTGCACCAAGGACTTTGCAGCGTTCAAATTTTCACTTTTCTCCTGTTCTGTCTCAAAGCGAGAATTGATTTCGTTCTTAATATGAATATCAGATTCAAGCGATGTGGCAACTGAAGCTCTTACTTCTTCTAATTCATTTAGTTTATTAACATCAGTAAATGAATTATCGTTTTTATTTTCTGGTCCTATATCCTCTGCAGGTTCAGATAATGTATTATTATCGTGACGGTTAAGAGACTTATTTTGCAAAGTAGTCGTCGGTAAGTTAATAAGAGCCTCGGCTATCTGTAGATCAGATTCAGAAAGGGTGTTGTTCTCTGTAGGACAACATTTGTTCAAATCATTTGAAACATACTGCTCTAACACGGATTCATTATCAGCTGGTAAATTGTGGCCTACAACCTCTTCAATATCATTCTTGGTTGGCAAAGGATGGCTTATAATCTCTTCAACTGTATTTTCTATTATAGTAGCCATGGTAGTACTAGTCTCCTGTGCATCTATAACATCGGAAATGCTTTTGATCTCTTGTGGACTAAATGATTGAAGTCGGTTTGAAGGACTATCATGTTTCGATTGAATTACATCAACGATTTCGTTATGCAACAGCTTAGGAGGACTACCATTGCCTGCTTGTATAATATCAACATTTTCACTATGCATCTGGTTTGGAGCACTATTATTTTTTGCTTCTATATCAACGGTTTTATTCGGCAGATTTGGGAGACTATCATTTTCTGTGTGTTTCTGTGTGTGTATTATATCAATAGTTTCATTATGCGTCAGGGTTTTATTACTATTATTTTTTTCTTGTATTATATTAACAGTTTCGTTATTAGACTCTTCCGCACTTGCATTATTAGTTTCTGTTAAAATACTTTTTTCTTCACTATTTTGTTGTTTATAACTTTCATCAATTTCTTCATAGTCTTTGTGAGTAACGGTATTAAAACCATTCAAACTACTATTATCTTTGATATCTTCTTCAAACAAATCTTCTGGAGGATCATCACTTATAACTTTAGTAACTCTATCTGTTTCTCTAGACACACTCAGTAGTGCATCAACAGCTGACGCAGTAGATTCGTTCATAAACGGTGCGTATGATTTATCTAAGCTTTCTTTACTTTTAGGGTCATTCGTTTTTATTTCTGAATTATCATTAATTTCCACTTTTGATTCACATTTTATGTCTTGCGTAAGAGATTCTTTTTCATTATGCTTAACTTCGGTTTCCATACTTATTTTTATTTTATTAGTAACTTCGAAATCTTTTTCTGCGTTATCTAATTTAGGTAAGTCTGATCTAACAAGTTGTTTATCTGCTTCTAAACGTTCTTTTTTAAGAATTTTATCTGGCTCAATTTCATTTTTCATTGGTGTTACAGAATTTTCTTTTTCATCGTTTTGATCGAGAGTGTTCAAAATCGATGTTTCTAATTTTACATTGTGTGTATAAGTGTTGAAAATGGATTCATCTTTAGATTTCTCTGCGTTATACTTTTCTCTTTCACGAAGCTGTGCAGCTTCAGCTTTCATTTTCTTAAGTTGGATTTTCGGCGCTAAGCGAGCAACTTTTACATGTTCGATAGGAGGCGAGACTCTTATCTCGAGTGACGGAGATACGTCTGCACCATTTAATTCGCTTTCTGCCAAGTCCATTCTTTCGGCAGCGTTTAACTGCTCTGCTACATATTTACCTATTGCATCTTGACTTCTAGAGTGTCGGCTCCGAAAAAATGTCTTCGTTTTAAATATAGTTTTAGGAGGTTGTGTGTCATTTATGCTTTTATTTTCGGGGGAACTTTGGTCTTGTGGTTTTTCAGCCTGTTTATCGGGAGATTTGACGATTGAGGGTTCCGGAAAATTTTCTTCGACTTTCAAAGGTTCAGGCGCAGATGGTAATTCTGGAACCGTTGTTTTGTTAAGCAATTCAGCAACTTCCCTAGCCATTTCTTCGTCATCAATACTGACACTTTTAGTTACACTTTTCCTTTTAGACGGGTTTTTAACTCGAGGAATCTTTCTGCCAATATCAGCTTCGACAGGCCAGTCAGGTTCGTCCTCACAGAACTCATATTTTGAATCACTCGAGGACTCTGGTTTTTCCGCAAGAGTTGATTCATTAGACTTCTTTTCTGATTTTTGAGTTTCTTCAGGAATTTGAGCGCTAGGCAATTCAGCAGGTGTGGGAACTGCAGGCGACTCTGCTGCTACAGGTAATTCTGGTGATCTTGGCATCACCATTGGTGAAGATTCATCATTAGATTCTTCATCTCCATCGTCCCAATCAGCCAAAAGACTACTTTTTATCTCTTCATCAGTTTTCGGCTTTTTAACTTCAGAAGCAGGCTCTGTTTCTGCAGGGCGTTTTTGGCTTTGAGGCTTCTTGTTGACTTTTTCCGTTTTTTCTTGACGTGCCTTTTTTGGTTTTGGTGGTTTGGGGGTGACGGGATTTGTTTTTACTGTTTTGTGTACTGGCTTTTTCTTGATTGGTGTTGGTATGTATGGGATGTATGAAACACTGTGAGTTTTGTTGTGTAAAATTAAGACATTTAACCGTGTTGTTGTGAAGGGACATGCATGGCAAGCATACTGGCCTCCACTTGACATTGTTGGGGTGGATGGTAAAGTTGGCATTGTCGGTGTAGATGGTACAGAGGGTGCACTTGGGGCAGATGGAGTAGCAGGTAAATCAGGTTTCTCTTCTGAGTCATTATTCTCTGTGGATTCTTTATTCTCTGTAGATTTATCCTGTGTCTCTGATGGTTCAGATCCAGCGCGGCTAGTAGAAGGTGTTGAAATACTCCCAGATGGTTGAGATTGGTTAGGAGTTTTTGCACCTTGCAGCAGTATGTGTACTTTGTAATCTGTCTTCTCTTTAAGCTGTAAAAAATAAAAATGTTTAAAAAATAATTTATTTGTATTAACTTTATATGCATATTTGGCTTCAGCTATTAAGAGAACCATGGTATTTCAGAGATTAAAATATCAGAAGCCTATTCAAGTTGGGATTAAAGCAATAGATCTGGAGATTGATTACAAGTTTCATCCAAAACATTTGGAAAGAAATAAGCAAACTTTCTGTTATATTTTTACTAGTTGATAGTCTTTAATACTTAGGACAAGCATATAACAATATTCATAATAGTGTTAAATATGTAATTACTGACCTTTCTTATAGGTGTAGACTGCTTTGATGAATCTGAAGGTTTACCCTTTCCTGCAAAAAAATGCATGACAAATCTTAATATGTTACTGTAAGAGGAAATAATTTCCAGTCACAGAATGTTTCTATGACTGTGATTCGCAATAAATTCAGTAATAAAAAATATTTTTGGACTGCACAAAAAAAGAGGGCTAAGATAATGTTGAATATTGTCTATCCTTTTCCCTATCTATTTTCTACTATAACTAACTGCTTAACACCTGACCTGATTTTGATGTATTGGTAGTTAGAATCTTCTGGATGAAATCATTTAGGTAACTTACTAAAACTAAGAGTCAATAATGAGATGTTCATAATCAATAGTCATTCTCTTGAAGTTGTTAGAAGTTTTTTCATTCTGAATTACATTACTCGTTAGCAGCTCCAAAGAATATTACTATTTTAGTAAATAGGTATTTGTTTTGTTAGTACCTTTTTTACTAGAACTAGGAGTTTTCTTAGGATCACCAAACAAGCCAGCATAGCTTTCCTTCTTAGTTTCTTGAAACTCATCTCGTGTCAGGATTTTAATATCACCACCCACTGCTGTCTCAGCTCTTATCACGTCTTCTGGAAACTTCTCCATTGGCCCGTGTTTCGTTCTATACATATCTGCAATAAAAACATCTTGATAAATATTGTATTTATATGATGACATATGGATCCGAGACATGTATTTTACTATGGGCCCCATAAGAAGGCTCAGAGTCACTCAGTGGGCGGTGGAGAGAGCTATAATCAGAGTTTCTCTATTTGATCAAATCAGAATGAGGAGATCCGTAGACGAACCAGAGTCACCAACATAGCACAATGTATTGTGAAGCTGAAGTTTCACATAGCTCGTAGAGCTGACAGACATTGGGGATCCAAACAGCTGGAACGGCGACACCGCACGGAAAAGCACATTGTTGGCGGTAACTACTAAATCGCTTGGCAGTGTGTCTTTGCTAGTAGTGTGTTAACTAGGCACGGCCGAAGCTTTCCACCAGACCAGACCTGAGCCAATTTAGAAATTATAAAATTCGAATTCAAAGTGGCTCGTGGCGGGAATCGAACCAGCGACCTCCCACTCGAATCCGAGCGCGGCTACTGCGCCAGGGAGGTCGTCTAAAAGGTTTCATGCAATTTGTAAGGAGTTGGGAAGGTGTGACTTTGTGAATTGAATTACCTTAAACATTAATAATGAGATGAGAATGTGTGTTAACTTACAAAGCCCTTTATTGATGAATTCATTTTTGCGGCTGCAATTATACTGGTAGATATTGTTCAAGTTCTTCACATATTCACTGAAACAGAAATTTGTTTTTACAAAACCTTTGCTACTTACCAATAATAAAGAACATAACTATAGATCTTTCTCCTTCTTCAAAATAAGAACAATGTTCAACATGATTGCCGCTGGCAAATGGTAGAAACTGGTTTTGGTTTAGAAAACTTGGTTGTGGCTATCAGTTTTCTTATAATAGTTTGTCCCCACATCTGTCTGCTTTTTGTAATAAATTCAAAAGTACTGAACGTATTTTCACAAAATTTTACTAGTGCATAAAATGATTCACGAGGAAAGTTTAAAATTCAAGGATTTATGAAAATTGTATGAACTCTAACATTAAATATTGGAAATGTTGAAAATGTCAAGCTGCATGGAAACTGTGTTTAGAAATGCTATTTAATCCATTAAAGATATAACAAAACAATGCATGTTAGGATTTTCGGGAGTTTGAAAATCTTTATTAGCCATATGGGGTTTGAAAATCTGTATTAGTCCCATAGCCAGATGGCAAATAACGGAACCCAGATTCATCTAAACATAAAAAGCATTAAGGAAGAAATCAACACCAATAAAGAAAAGTACAAAGGGAAAATTAAAAATCACCCAAAATTGAGTATCAAACTTGCAATCAAGCTAATATCATGTGATTATGCAAAAAACTAAAAAGAAAAAACTTATTTTAAGACATGTAAGAGTCCCTCAATGGAGGACACACTTACCAACTAAAGTGACCCTGAACACATCTGCTTAAAGTTCCCAGAACTGATCGCAGATTAACCAGAAAAAAAAAAGATTCATCATGTCTGTCTGTCTGTCCGTCCATAAGTCACCGCCACTTGTTTTAAGTATGCGTTACTACACCCATTCTTCAAGTAGATAAATAAATAAATATAAATATATACGGGACATTTTACACATTGCAATCTAGCCCCAAAGTAAGCGATAGCTTGTGTTATGGGTGCTAGATGACTGATAAATATACGGGTGCGGCTCACAAAAAATGTACCTTTTCCAAATTTTTCGTGACCCTAACTTTGAAAAAAGAAATAAGTATTTTTTTTCATTCAAGGAAAAGATTTTCTGTTATCTGTACACGCTCCAATTCACTTGTAATAGTATCAGGCCAATGTAGCAGTTAAAACATTAATAATGACAACAAAAACATTTGCAATCAGTAGGAATAATTTTAAGTTCCATAGAAAAAACAAATGTCCCAGCCCCGACTAAAAATCATTAAAAATTATTTTTCATCATATAACCTGTAGTTAGAGGCCCATCGCATTATTAAACAATGGCATTGGAATGAATCTACATATAATGCGTCAAAAAACCGATATTAATACAGATAAAATAATAAAAACGTTGGATTTAAAAAATGTCCCTATTTTATTTCACGTGTGTTATTAGTCAGTTTGATACATGTAAGTTTTTTTTTATTATGAATAGAAACACTTCACTTATTTTTTTTGGTCTAGCAACATTTCATCCATCAAATAGTAAAGTCAGTGATCTGACAGCCATCTTAGTTTGCTTTAAAAATGCTACTCAGTGTGTGTCACGAGTCCGTCATTGGATTTTCTTGACTTTTTGGAATTAATTTTTCATGGTAAATGATGATATAGTTTGTTGGGAGTCTAGAGACATAAAGTTAATACTTGATACGACTGAATAATGTAGTTGTTTAGTAAATTATATTGCATTTGAAGTTGCTACATGACTTTGAGGTTACTTTTTCATGTGTGTGTTTTCACGTGCGTTATGTGTGTTACAAAGTTGTGTGACGTAACACACGTGAAAAATATAAAGCTTAGTATTCTTTACAAGAATGCTTATTCTAACTTTATATATTTAGAAATAAAAAATAGTAATATATAATTTGTCGAGAAACCAGCCAAGTGCGAATGGGACTCGCGCACGAAGGGTTTACCATTATAGATACTAACCTTTACATTAATTCCAGTGTGTTACGCATTTCCAGTGTGTTATCGTGTGTTACAATTTCCAGTGTGTTATGGTACATTTTTTGTGAGCCGCACCCATACATACATGCTAATATATCGAAAAACACCCAGACACTGGAAAACATTCATGCTCATCACACAAACATTTACCAGTAGTGGGAATCCATGACCTCCGGCGCAGACAGCAGGTTTGCTACCACTACGCCATTCGGTCGTCAATGATATGAAGATGTAGGCATAAAGGCTGATTTATATTGGGTCAGTTCTCAGCATCACTACTGACATAGAGAACTGGTTCACACAGTTTACATGCAGTCTGTAGTCTAGGTTATTTATTTATGGTGTATACAGGTTATTCAAGCTAGACGGAATTTAGGTATGTCGTTCACAATATTTTTGCTTTTTCGGACATAATAGACCCTGCAACACAGGGTTAGTGACCGACTTATAGCTGACTTTATTGTTTCAAGGTAAGTATTATTGGGGCGGCTGGCAGGGGGAAGAGGAGTGACTCCAATATATAAAATTGGCAATATTCAAGTCAGCACCAACATAATGGTGCTGAACTGCCTTTAAATAACTTTACACAACGGAAATACAGAGTCAGAACCTATTTACTTACATCAAATTTAAAGTCAGTAACTGACCTCATGTAAATCTGCTTTGACAGTATGCTCTATTACCTGTGTAAATCCAGGGGTGTCTAGCTCTAGATACAATCAAAGAAAAACTTATTTGTATAACATTTAACAATACTTTGTTATGATCATGTTTATCAACAAGTAATGAGAAGCATCCAAGATAATTGTCCTTTGCATTGCATTAATGTACCAGTTAACCTACATAACGGCAACCGACCCGCCGGCGGGTCCGCCTTCCATATCTAACTTTTGCCTATAACGGCAACGGACCCGCCGGCGGGTCGGCCGGTCCGAGCTATTTAAAACTGTATTTTCTTAATGATAGAGTTTATATTTGTTTGAACAACTTTGGATCATAGAGCAGTTTATAAAATTTTCTATATTTTGCAACACTCAAAAGATGACGTTCCTATAGAAAAAAAAAAAAAACACGAGCCGATAGAAACTAGTCTGTGATCTGCGGCCATTCTGTGCTTAGCGTTGTTGTTGTGTGTTATTATTTTTGTATAGAAATAGACCAGATCTTTACTGGAATGTGATAAATAGCCTTTCTTTATGCCTTCTTATAAGATTCCAATAAGAATAAGATAAGTTTTGTCGTAGAAATATGCTTCTAAAAAAATGGCAACTTTTGCCGCTTTCTTTCCGTATTTGCCGCTTTCTTTCCGTGTTTATATCGTTGATAGTACACATTAGCTTCTTTATTTCCTACTTTCATGAAGATAAATTATTTAGAAAGCTAATACCGTTTACAATACCATGATAGGTGGTCTAGATTTTTTTTTATAAGCATTTCTCTGAAAAGTGGTGCAAATGTACTAAGGCGCGAGGTGCGCGGGTTGCGAATTATGAAACGGCCAAAAAGTGACAGTAGAAGTCCAGCGGCTGAGAGGTTAAAAATATAGAGACAGTGTTCATAACAAAGACAATAGCCGCGGCCTGATTTAGCGCAAATAGCTTCTTCTGTGATAGTAAAACCGCATCAGCTAGGTTATATTTGTAAACTTACTAAGTGTCTTCTTGGAAGAACTTGACAACGGCTATGGGGGGCTTCCGGAACGATGGCATCACATCTGGTGGCAGCTTCTCTGCAGCCACCACCTCGCCGGGCCACCAGCACGACCCCAACTTCACCCATACTATATCTCTGTCCGAATAACTTATTTCACTCTGCTCACTCATCACTACTGTACGTTCAGACGACACGCACGACCATACTTTGTCCTATACTTATTAGAGCTCGAGTGCCTGTTACCATAACATTCCCATATACAAGGATACACAGGTAAACTATATCACTGTTGTTGATTTAATACAATAAACTCCATTAAATTCGACGAATTTTGATCTTTGATTGTCAAACTGGTTGCAAAATAGAACTTGTAAATAAATTCACCGACTGCGTACGAAATTATTTCGTAGATCTTTTATGATGGTAGCACTGTTTGTTTTACATCTAAATACATTAAATTGATATAGTTTATAATCCATTATAATTACAAAAATAAAAACTATTTTTATTCATAGAGAACAGCCAGTATTTTTTGTTATTTATTAGCAATTTACAATAAAAAACACAAAATAAAAAGACCGGAAATGAATAAAAGTACAGCGTCAGCTGTTACCAACATGAGAAAAGTAATTTTAATTTGAATAATGTAGCCAGTGCAAAATATTATTATGCAACTAATTCTTTTTTTTACAATTTTCTGCTCTCCTTTTTAATAAATATTTCAAATTTATTTAAAAAAAACTACTGCAAAGACTAATTTTGCAGTTTTATCTATTTTACAGATTTCAAGTGTATGGACCTTCACGTTTAAGAAAAAATATCTGTATAGAGATTACCATAGATTATAAGATTAAAAGTAACTTTGTATCTTCCTCGCTCTGAGTTTTGGACTATGGTCTATGGAGTATCAACCAATGACCATGGAATTACATATTGGAATAATTATTAGAGTATACCTACCTACTTCGTACAACGAAGTACGAATTCCATGCCAATGACGTACTACAGTATGGACATGATCTGGACCAAAGAGTATTTAAGAGTGACATTGAATGTAAGTGGAGGCAGAGCTGTAGACGGAGAAATCCAGGGGCCTTACTACGAGCTCTTAAAGCCTTTGCTAAGGGTAGCGTTTTTCATCATTGCTTAAAGCAGATGTTTCGAAAATCGTTCAACTTTTTTTTTGTATGAAGTTTCTTGAAAGTTTCCATGAAGTTTCGAACCATGACATGACGCGCGGCAACTCAACTATCAACTATCTGTCAACTTTTACCACAGAGCAAGGAATATCTCTGAGAAATATCTTTAAACTTTTGTTTTCTGTGACTGCGATGTCATGGAAATTGCTCGTTTTCTTGTAAAGTCAAAGAGGATATAATCACTACATTTTAAATAAAGTCATAGTAAGCCCCCAGAAGCTTTGCCGATGAATTCCCCTTACTTCATACGACATGCATACGACTGCGACCGCAGTTCGTCCTATGAAGACAATGATGAAGTAGATAGATAGATAGATAAATACTTTATTGCACACCACAGAATAAAAATATAACTATAATAAGAAATAATGAAAAAACAAACTTAGGAGTACAACTTGGCGGCCTTATCGCTACATAGCGATTTCTTCCAGGCAACCAATGGCGTGAAGGAATATTTTACATTGGATACGAGGTAGGTGGTGCCAGAAATCAGAATAAATAAATATAATAAACTACTTACAATAAATTACTTATACTAAATATAACAACGATAAAACTACAACAAAAATATTAAATATACTTGTACATATCTATAATATTCATAATAAATATAAATAATAATATATAAATAATACATAAACAATAAAATAATCCTCAAAAACAAAAAACAGAGAAGATGTAATAAAACTTTAAATAGCATATACTTATGTGACAGTAATTATTCATCAGCACCCAGGCAACTGAGATATAAAGTGGTCTTTAACAAGTCTTTTAAACTGTCCTATAGTCCGGGCCTCTCTGATATCAAGTGGTAGGGCATTCCATAGTTTTATAGCCCGAACCGTATAGGACTTATTAAAGAAGGAAGACTTATGGACAGGCAGTGGCGTATTTACCCTAGGGACAAGTGGGCCATGGCCCAGGGCGGCAGCCTCTGATGGGCGGCGCAAGCCGCACCTCACTCATATTTTTTTTACTTTATTTTTTTGAACTTTATAGCTTTATTCATTTGCCTGAACAAATTAGGAAAAACCCCGCAGTAGATCATTAGAAAGGTATTATTTATTTCTTGATTAGGTAGGTATATCAAAAACTTAACTGTCATGTGGTATTTTTGATACACATTTTAACTTTTTAACGTTTAACGTATTACTGACAGGTGCGCCGGTGGTGGGGGGCGGGCGACGGGCGGCGTTATGTCCGTCGAATTCCTTCGCGCGCACGACTTAGGAGTTTAGGCAGTTCGTGGCTAGGGCGGCGCGAATCAAATCAAATCAAATCAAATTTGTGTTTAAGTTGTTACAAATTATCTCTAATCAGGGCCCTTGTTCTATATCTCAGTGATGATCACTCAGTGAGCTTCAATGAGCTTTATTGACATTTATTTTTATCCATTGCCGCAAAATATTATTTTCGTTTCACTTATTAAAGCAGCAATGTATAGCGAAACAGTAGATAATTATCACTGGAAGTGTCAATTTTACAGAATACGGGGTCAGAGCATACAATTTTTATTAAGTTTGGTTTTGGATTTATATTACCTTTATCCTTTTAATCTCAGTCTGACAGTTTTGTCATTTACACTATGGGTAGCGACAGACGATTTTTGTAACCAGTCATAAAGATTGGAGGTACTGTAGTGGCTCTTGCACTAAAAGTTACTTAACCCACGAAAGAAATTTCGTGAAAAACAGATGAACAAAATTTCGTGAACAGGTGAACAGAACACAGAAACTAACAACGCTATAAAATGTTATTGGAGAGGGGCGCTCATAGAATCTTTCTTTAACTTCTCATAAGCTTGTGTTGTACCTTTAAAAACGACTTTTTAGAAGATCACAAGATTATTTTAACTTAAAAACTTAAGTTTTGAGGGAGCGTTCGATCTCGTTGTTTTTTCGCGGGTAGAAATTTTGGAGTGAACCACCAACAATTGTTAGTAATAAAGCTGCAAACTATAGCTTTTTGAGTATCAAAATATGAATGACGAGCAGCGAAAGATTCTTGGGTTAAACCATGCGCAGAATTCTGAGTGTGGCAAGGTATTCATAGACACGAGACGTTAAAAAGTTGCGGCCGTGCATCACATCACACTAATATTATAAAGGCGAAATTTTGTATGTAAATGTGTAAGTTTGTATGTTTCTTACTCTCACCCTCCAACAACTGAACCAGTTTTGCTGAAATTTGGCATAGAGATGTCCTTACTTGAAATATACCGGAACGGTAAAAAACAGGAAATTTCGCGCTCGCTTCGCTCGCATATCTAGTTATCAAAATATAATTTAAATTTCGTGTTCATTTCATTTGCGGATATTTGTGATTTCAAACTCTTTCGCCTACAAAATTTAATTATATTACTATTTTTAAAGAGGGAATTACGAAATGATTTTTGATCTTCGGCCGGAATACTTACTGATTTAACGTGTAAAAACTTAAAAAACTTTAAGCTCGCTTCACTCGCGTTTGTTTCTCAACTTTTTGGTTCTAATGATAACAACAAATAAAAATAGAATTCTTTAAATAAAATTAATCTATACTGATATTATAAAGCGGTAACGTTTGTGAGTTTGTGACGTTGTAAGGGGTCTCTGGATCAACTGAACCAATTTTCAAAGTTATTTCACCAGTAGAAAGCTACGTAATTGTGGAGTGTCATAGGTTATAATAATTTCCAAAATTAATTACGCATCTTTCAATAAACTAGAATAATGTAATCTAAGTTGTAAAAAAAATTGCTTTCATCGCGTGCGCTTTGGAAACTATTGAGGATAGAACAAAACAATGTACTACAATATTAAAAAACCTATCAAAATCTGTAAAAAAAGTTCGTGATAGCATATGCCTATCTCCTACTGATAACTCTCAATAACTGCTTTTACTGTTAAAATCGTGAATAAAAAAATAATATTTTTGTGAAGCTTATTTAGCCCATATGGTATTAATTTATATCCTATAGTAAAATTAAACTATTTTCAGATAATGTTAACAAATTGGGCACACTAAATTCTCACATAGCATTTTCGATTCTAAAATTTTGCCTTTTTGTTCCTAAATTAATGTACATACTGCGCGCGAGCCCAATTTGGAAATTTCCTGGACTACTCGAAAATATGGATGCCAGCTTGAAAATCGCACTAGAAAAAATTCTAAATTTATGTTTTGATGAACGTTCCTGGACCCAAGCTACTTTACCGGTCAAATATGGTGGCATCGGCGTGAGAAAAATTTCCAGTGTTGCTCTTCCGGCTTTTCTGTCCTCTGTGCATAGTATACGTGAGCTCAGTTCTCAAATTCTCGGTTCCAATTCGGTTTCATTGACCTATGCCACAGAGGCCTTAGAGAGTTGGAAGGTCAGGTGTCCCAATGCCCACGTCCCAGAGGAACGTACTACACAAAAACTTTGGGATGTGCCGTTGGTTCAGCTGACACACACAACTTTAGAACAAAATCTTACAAGTGCTCGAGATCGTGCAAGGTTTTTAGCTTTGTCTGAAAAAGAATCTGGCTATTGGCTCCACGCCCTGCCATCCAGGAATCTCGGCACTCTTCTCGAAAATGAAACTTTTCGTGTAGCTGTAGGACTCAGGTTGGGTGCACCACTGTGCCACGAGCACAGATGTCCGTGTGGAAAAGAGGTAGACAAGTTTGGAATTCACGGACTCTCTTGCCACAGGAGCGCCGGTAGGCTTTTTCGGCATGGTTCCCTCAATGATGTTATAAAAAGAGCTCTTGCCACCATTGATATTCCTGCCCTATTGGAGCCAGCAGGAATTAGTCGTGATGATGGCAAGAGACCTGATGGATTGACGCTGGTTCCCTGGGAACGGGGTCGGGCGCTGATGTGGGACGCAACATGCGTTGACACATTGGCTTCGATTCATATCAGGGAGACAGAATCAAAGCCGGGAGCCGCAGCTGAAACTGCTGAATCAGGTAAGCGTCGCAAATATGCCTCTCTATTAGAGAGTTACATATTTGTCCCGTTTGCCGTGGAGACCCTGGGGCCATGGAGTCATAGTGCCAAAAAATTCATTCGAGAGCTTTCCCCGCGTTTAATAACCTCAACTGGTGACAGAAGGGCTGGCTCATTTTTTGCGCAACGTATCAGCCTAGCTGTTCAACGCGGAAATGCAGCCAGTATTCTTGCCACCATTCCACGCGGGCAAGACTTGTATAGTAATTAGAATAAGCTAGTGATAAGTGTTTAGGCATATAATGGGGCAAATAAAACACCAACTTTAGCCGTTAGTTTTATGGTATAATGTGAACTGGTATGTGGTTGACAATAGACTAAATCAAAAATGAAACGTCATCATAGATAGTACACGTGCGCCTAATAATAATTTAATGGCAATTAGTAGACCCGACAACATTGTGGAGGCATAAGCTGCAACAACTTCCCGCGCCGGTTGAAATGACTTCAGCATTTCAACATGTCAATTCCTCCGCCGTGGGCAACGGGCAGAGGCGAGTTACAGGACGACGTATACAGCCCTTGGAGGTACGGACTTCTGCTACTCTGGAAACCCCATCTGGTCCAGGGAAAAGCTGCACAACACGCCCTAGGCGCCAACACATGGGGGGTGCGCAGTCTTCAGCTAGTAGCACCATATCGTCGAGTTTGAGATTAGCAGTGTTAGTTCGCCACTTTTTTCTCTGCTGCAATTCAGCAAGATACTCCTTCTGCCAGCGTCGCCAAAACTGATGTCTTATGTATTCAATATGCTTGTAACGGTTTCGTTGATTGTCATTAGTCGCATCAGGCGCCGACGATGGTAGCGCTGTTAGTGGTCTTCCGATGATAAAGTGCCCAGGAGTCAGGGAAAGTAGGTCATTAGGACATGAGGAAAGAGGACATAATGGGCGACTATTAAGAATTGCCTCAACCTGTGCAAACAAAGTCGAAATTTCTTCAAACGTTAAATGACTGTTTCCGATGACGCGTTTCAAGTGGTATTTAGCGGACTTCACACCAGCCTCCCAAAGGCCGCCGAAATGAGGAGCGTAAGCCGGTGAAAAACAAAATTTGATGCCCTGTTGAGCCGCAAAATCAGATAGAGGTATTTTATTATGTTGGATAAAATTCCCGATTTCTTTCGCAGCTGCAGTGAAATTTCGGCCATTATCGCACCATATTTCCGTTGGTTTTCCACGGCGCGCAATATAGCGTCGTAGTGTCATAATAAACGCGTCTTTTGTTAGGTCACTAACAGCCTCCAAATGAATACACTTGTAACGCATACAGACAAAGAGGCATAAATAACACTTGATTACACGGCTTCCTCGTCCTTTGCGGTTAACTATGTAAAAAGGTCCAGCAAAGTCTATACCAACGGATAAAAACGGGAAATCTGGATTGATGCGTTGAGATGGTAAATCACCCATTTTAGGGCACAATGTTTTACCTCTCAAACGTCTACACCTAACACAATTGTTGGCTGTGCGTCGGGCCAACTGTCTACCATTGATTGGCCAGATAATCTCTCGGACAGTCGCAAGCAACAATTGAGGCCCGGCGTGCATGTTATTTAAATGTTCCCTTTCAAAATACAGCTTACATAATTTATGCTTAGCATGCAGTAAAATTGGATGTTTCTTTTCGAAAGAGCAATTAGATGCATTTAAGCGTCCACCCACTCGTATTAAATTGTCCTTGTCCAGAAAAGGAGAAAGCATTATAATTTTATTTTTTTTATTTAATGATTTTCCCTTTAAAAGTATCTCGTATTCAATGGGGAATGAATCACGTTGAGCCATCATACAAAGTGAGTGAAATGAATCTTGCAACTCTTCTACAGATAATATACCTGTGCGTTTGTTTTTAGAATTTTTAATGTTAAATATAAATCTTAAAACATACGCGAAAGATCTCTGAAGCCTGTTTAAAGAAGAATAATTCTCAAAATCAATAACAGGTTCACTCTTCATGGTTGTGTGCGACTTTATTTCAGGTAGGTTAACGTTACTTTGTTCAACGGTTGGCCACTTAGATTCATTTTGAGCTAAAAAACTTGGGCCTGTCCACCATATTTCCTTATTTATTAATTTATTAGCATCTATACCTCTAGAGATCAAATCTGCTGGATTATGCTCAGAAGGTACATATCGCCATGAGGCCTCCTTCGTAGTTTCAATAATTTCACCAACCCTGTTAGCCACGAAAGTTTTTAATTTGTTTGGATCACCTTTAAGCCAACCAAGCACTACCTGTGAGTCACACCAATAGATAATTTGATCTGGGGTATACCTAATTGATTCTAGTACCGTTAAAGTGAGCCGCACAGCCAGCAAGGCAGCGCACAATTCAAGACGTGGTATAGTAATAGGCTGTAAACGAGTAACCTTAGATTTGGCACAAAGCAACCTCACTGTTACCCTTTGATCTTGATCCACAGATCTGACATAGACACATGCTCCAAAGGCATCTGCCGAAGCGTCGCTGAAGGAGTGAAATTGTATTGTAACAGGGGAGTTGCATATTGTGCGCCTGGGCACTCGAATATGAGAGAGAGTTTTTAAATTATCGTCAAATTTATGCCATTGGCCCTTAATATCATCTGGGACAGGTTCGTCCCAATCAATCTTAGCCTTCCATAATTTTTGTAACATTATTTTCGCTTGAATAATGCATGGACTTAAAAGCCCCAATGGGTCAAAAATTTTAAATGCATTGGACATAATAGTACGTTTCGTAATCTTCTCGGTGCTAGGAGACAATTTTGTGGGAAAGTGTAAAGTATCACTGGATGGGGTCCACCCAAGCCCGAGTGTGCTTGATGATTCGCTAATGGTTAAGTTATCTTGCTTATTGATATCAATATTTTCAAATAAGGATGGCATATTAGATTTATACTTTCTTAAATTGAAACAACCAGATCTTAGGGCTTTGGCAACTGAGGTCTGAATGAGAATAAGATCGTCTTCATTATCAGCTCCAGTAATTAAATCATCGACATAGAAATCTTTCTGTATGATATCCTTGACGATTTTATCGTTTTGCTCCTCACCTATTTGCCAAAGACAGCGTGTGCTTAAATAGCTTGCACTTGCAGTACCGTACGTGAGAGTATTCAGCTGCAATGTTTGGATGGGTAATGACTCATCATCTCTCCAAAAAATGAGCTGTAAATGGCGATCTTCTTCATTTACTAACACTTGGCGATACATTTTTTCAATATCGCCGGTGAGAAGAAATTTATATTGCCTGGCTCGAATTAATATGGAAAATAGCGATTCTTGTAATTTAGGACCCACCATTAAAATGTCATTAAGAGCAAAGCCTGATGAAGAAGACGCAGAACCATCAAACACGACTCTAAGACGTGATGACTCACTAGATTCCTTTAAGACCGCGTGGTGACATAAATAGTAAGAATTAGCCATTTTTTCTTTTCTAGCAACCGATAAATGCCCTAAATCAGCATATTCATGTATAAATTTAGTGTACTCAGACTTCAAGTCAGGATTTCTTTTAAATCGCTGTTCTAAATAATGAAAGCGCCTTCTAGCTAATTTGTAAGTATCCCCAAGACAATCAGGTGTGTCCTTTAGTGGAAGTTTAACGCAGAATCTGCCTGTTTCATCTCTAGTAGTGTGTGTAATAAAATGTAATTCACAAATCTTATCCTTTTCACTCATAATGTTTTTTGTAGGTACTTGCTCTAAATCCCAGAATTTAGAAAGTGAATCTTCAAGATTATCATTGCTTGAAAATGTAGAAATAGACGCATGATTGGCAGTTGTTACTTTATTGACAAATCCTGAACCTATAGGGCCTGATATTAGCCAACCGAGGCGAGAATCTCTGAGCTTTGGTTTCCCAGGTCCAAGGTTGATTTGCTCATTGCCTAAGATATCCCAAAACAGATCAGCACCTATCAATACATCAATTGGTAATAGTTTGTTAAGTTTAGGGTCAGCTAAAACAATATTTGTAGGTAAATTCAGTGCACTCATGTTTACGGATGCTTAGGAATCTCACCTGTTAATTCATTAAGCACCAGACAGGAAGTAGTAAGACTAAAATTTTCATTTAACGAATTAATCTGCAAACTGCAAGTCTCTGTCACCGTATTTGATACACTATTTCCTATTCCTATAACTTTAAGAGCATCAATGGGATTTGATTTTAATTGAATTTTATTTTTCAACCTTTTGGAGATAAATGACATCTGACTTCCGCAGTCCAGCAGTGCTCTTACCTTATCCTTTTGCTTATTCAAAGGATTGACTACTTCTATGAGGGCAGTTGATAAAAGGATTTGATTTGAATTTTCTTTAGAATAATTAACAAAAAGTTCCTGATCTTCATCTAAATTAGATGCTTCTTCTAAATCAACTTGGTTACTGATGGCTTTGTTAGGAGTATGAAGTAAACGGTTATGACGTGCCCCACAGTGACATGGGCGCATTCGGCAATTTTCAGCTGTATGCCCTTGGATTAGGCAATTTGCGCATAATTTATAATTTTTGACGTCATTCATCTTCTCTTCGATCCCCTTTGACTTAAAAGTATTGCAATCATAGATCTTGTGATCATTATCGCATATCACGGATGATAATCTAAATTTACTGCTGTTTGCCAGTGTTGCGCTTGTACGTGATGTTTCTGGTTTATTAAAATTGTTACGAAAATTATTACTGCTGTTAGACTTAACATTAGAATTATTATTGTTAGGCGCCTTAGGAATGTTATTGTCATTCCTATTATTACGGCTCAATGCTTCCAACACATCGGCACGGTCAATTAAAAATTTAAAAAATTGCTGTAATGTTGGAGCATCGTTGGTTAAGTCATTGCGATGCTCCTCCCATTTTGTTAGTGTGGTAGTATCTAATTTCGAAGACAACATAAAAATAATTAACACATCCCACTTATCCGTTGGCTGTCCTAAGCTGGCTAATGCGCGCAGATTTTTTGTTACGTGATCTACAAAAAATCGCAAAGATTTTTCTGACTCACGTGGAAGTTGCTTAAAATTGCATAATGAATTTAAATGATGATTTATCAATATTCTCTTGTTATTATATCTGTTACAAAGCAAATTCCACGCCTCAGAATAGTTCGCTGAAGAAACTTCAAGATTTGAAATGATTCGCGCGGCATCGCCTTCTAAGTATGAAATCAGGTAATGGAATTTGTGTATATCAGATAAATGCGTATTGCTGTTAATTAAATTTTCAAAGGCGTCGTGGAACTGTAACCAACGAAAATATGATCCATCAAATTTATTTATTACGATTCGTGGAAGTTTTACACCAAATTCCACAGAATCGGACCGAGAAGAATTATCAAAAAATGATCCGTGTCGCGTGTGTTCACAATCAACTCGTTTTGTAAATTTTTCCACTAATGTTTTAGCAGTGGAAATATTTCTAACGATATCGCTTTCGATAACTTCGCGTTCATCAATTTCAACTGCAAAATTCTCCGGGCTTAAAACCTCTATCTCATCTTGCAAGTTATCGAAACGAACTGATAAAGCCTCAAACTTCGCGAGCTTAACATTCAACTCGGTTAATTGCACGTTATCCAATTCAGATTCTTCCGAAACACTACTTAAATAATTTTTAAATTTAGTGATTTGACCTTTAATGGATGATCGCTTCATAAGTAGCTCCTTTAAAGTTTGTCGTTTATCAGTATCGTTAGGCATCGTGACTTAGGACGAATATGACGGCTTAGTAATAATAATAATAAAAAATGTTTAAATGCTCACGCTCCTTATCTCGCTGCGACTTCACCTGTCCGCTCGAGGCTCGAGCGCGAGGCGTGAAATCCGCCAAACACCTACTCCGCTTATCGGCTGCTGCACGCAGATTATGCACCTGACGCACCGCGATCGCGCAGCAGTCGCACGGAGCAATGATGTTTAGTCCTGAAAAAATTCGGCGAACGAACTAAATATTTGCTCACAAAACGCACGACTCGAGTCAGCGAGCCGGTGTGCGATCAACCTTAAGACGACAATTATTTTGATTCAAAACTATTATTTACTTTACTGTTGTTAATATATGAACGGTGTTCAAGTATAGGTACCACTAAACAAATATGAAATAATCGTAGAATTTATTAATACAAATATAAACTGTAACTAGGTATAACCCGGTAGATGAGTAGGTAGGACTTGTTTGAATGAGATATTTATTTGTTGAAACAACTATAAAACGTTAAGATGTTAATTTTTATATTAAAATATACGTCAATACTACTGATTTACAATGAGTTAAGATAATTTCCAATGAAATCTAACTAGAAATTGTAAAATTTAACCGATAGGTACACCGCTCGCAGAGAAACAAACCTACCGCGCAAAATGTATTTACAATTACAATTTCTATGAAATTTTAGTATAAATTGTATTGGTTTGCATAAAAAAGACTGCAAAATTACTTTGCCTACACAGATCAAGGTATCCCTAATAGTTTTAGCCACTATTTTCGGGAATATGGATGTGAAATTATAACAAAGGAAGGGCACTTATCTTGACAAAATCTTCGTGTTGATGCGATATCCCAGCGTACCACAGTTCCACGTTGATTGTTTTTGCTTCGGTTCCCCTCATGGGCCACCAATTTATATGTTTAGGCATATAATGGGGCAAATAAAACACCAACTTTAGCCGTTAGTTTTATGGTATAATGTGAACTGGTATGTGGTTGACAATAGACTAAATCAAAAATGAAACGTCATCATAGATAGTACACGTGCGCCTAATAATAATTTAATGGCAATTAGTAGACCCGACAACATTGTGGAGGCATAAGCTGCAACAATAAGTTTTATTGTAAATAAAGTCCTGTAAAATTAAAAAAAAAAAAAAAAAAAAAAAAATTTATATCCTTGTAAATATGTTTTTAGAACGGAAATTTAATGTAGAATATTTGTGCCCTTTACTCAGTATAATATATACTATATAGTTTTAATATCTTTGAAGATATTAGTAAAACAAAAATGTGCGGTGTGCGCCGTCCCGGCCGTTGAGTGGCGATATAGGTAGGTCAGCTCCCTACGCAACGGACGTTGACGTACGAAATTATATATTTTTTTCATTTATCCCGAACCTCAAGTATTACGCGGGACAAACGGACCGGGACAAAAATATTTCTAACGCAGAACGGAGTCCGTGGGCACTGCTAGTATTTAATAAAATAAACTTTGCGTGATGGTAGGTACAAGTCCGTTTCACGCTTGGTGCTTTTAAAAATATCGAAAGCTTTAAAGAAAAAACGTTTCGGTCCGTGAATAATACGAATTCTACAATTCAATAGGGCGACAAATCCTTTTGGCCCGGGGCGCTGAATTTCAAAATACGCCACTGTGGACAGGCATCATCAAAATAAGTTTCCTCGATGAACGGAGCAGACCTCCAGATTGCCCTACGAAATTGAATTTTTCTTTCAAGTAAGGTGGTGCAGCGGGATGAAAGAGAACACAGTACAGAATGGAAAGGATGTGCAGATTCCGGCGAAGTCGAATAGGTAGGTAACCAATTAAGGCGAGAACGAAATTGAGATATATGGTCATATTTGCGTACACCAAATATGATTCTAATAACAGAATTCTGGAGTCTCTCAAGCTTACGTAATTGGTTTTCATTTAAGTCCTAAAGTAGGTACCTACCTACGTAATATTAAGCTCGTTGTATGTTTAAACAATGGATAAAGATCACAGCGCCACTCTATTTTTTCGCGCCACCGGCGTAGTCTAGTAGTCAGCCCGCGAAATTGTATTTTTTTCGCAGATCTTCGTAGGCTTACGACCATAATAGCTTACGACGACACTCAAATTACTTACCTACTTACGTAATGAAAGTATCATTTTCATTACACATTACACATATAACATCTTTGCTTAAAACACACTTAAAAGTGTACATTTCAGGTAGGTAATTAGTTCGGGAATCATTTGTAAGATTAGCTTGATATTTGGTCTAATTTCTTAAAATGCACCCTTCTAAAAATGTCGGAAGGGCATGGGCCAGATCGTTTATATTATGGAATAAATCAAGAAACAACCCACCTCAACACGTAACGTTCCGTCGCCGCCGGTAGTGCATATATGGATTTTATGATATCTATCATATTATATAACCAAATTCTTAATAATAATAAGTAATATTTATTTATTATATTGAAATAGCCACTCTGATATGCCGTATCTCATCCCTGGCGGCTGTATGGCGAAACCTTCGAAAAGGTAGTACCTAGGTAAAATAAAAACGGATATAATTTTAATTTTTATAATAACTACCTACTTATTCTAGAATCTAGTCTAATAAAATAAACATACCGAATTTTCAATGTACCTTACTTACTAAAATGGTTAAAATCAAATTAATTAAGTAACTAAGTAAGTATTTATTTTTTATTTAAATCAACTTAACACTTGAAGTTTCATAAATCCTGCATATTATACCTATCTACATTTTAGTAATTATTTAAATATTTTATAACTTATAAGGATGACTTCAGATTATTTACAAGAACAGCCTCGAATTTGTTTGTTTTCTTCTAATGGTTTTCTTGTTGCATAGTTTTCTGTTAAAGTGCCTAATTAATATTACGTAATAGGTAATATGTAGAGTAGATGAGTCTCTACCAGCGATCGCGTGAAAAAGTGTCAATCGTTAGAGAACTGCATCAATGTTAAAATGTGATATTTCACACTTTTGTGTTTAGACATTGTTTCTTACGATTTACGATTGATATGTTTTTACGCGATCGCCTCACTACGCTAATTATTTATTTATCTGATTTAGGTACCGTCTTCACAGGATGCTACTCTTCTTTGTCCCTACTGCCTTCAATATTATACAACTGGGATGTTTTATTTACAGAGCCTATTTCACAACCGCCAGATAAACTTTATCTAACGAATAAACTTGACACTTTGACAAAAATTCTCAATACCTACAAAAATTGTCACAACATGAAATATATTCGCTAGATAAAATTTATCTGGTGATTGTGAAACAGGCTCTGAGTGACTTAACTATAATTGATTTATTTAAGGTCCGAATGTTTGAGCGCTAGCCGGAGTACTGCCGCACGATCTTGGCCCACTGCTGCGGGAAGTTGCGCTGCACGTAGGACAGCGTGCGCTGGATCTGCTGCGTCTCCTGCGGCGTGCACTGTGGGCACGCGCCGCGTAGCACCAGAGGTGCGAGAGCTGGAGGGAATAAATAAATATATCAGGACGTTACACACATCCGAATCTAGGCTCAAAGTAGCTTGTATTATGGGTACTAGATAACTGATAAAAAATATATATACTTATACAACATAATATTATAAAATACCCAGACAGTTGAAAACATTCCTGCTCATCATACAAACATTTTCCATTTTCCATGAGTGTTTTTCAGTATATTATATTTATGTATGTATGTACATATATTTATCAGTTATCTAGTACCCATAACACAAGCTATCGCTTAGTTTGGGGCTAGATTGCGATAAAAATATTAGACCTTAACGTCTTGAAATGATCGTAACCTCTACATGCAAGAGCTTCTAAAATCCAGCAGCTCTCCAACCAACCAACCATTGGTCCTATTATTTTCCCCTGTCTATTTTTTTTTATAACACTTTCCGTCTCGCTCGACTGTGATCACAACTGATGGAAAGTGATGATATACAGTCTAAGGTGGAGCGTGCTTGCCTAGGAAATGCCTATTTACTCTTGATTTGAAGGCGCCCAAGTTGTAACAGTTGGGAAAGACTGTGCCTGGGATTGTATTCCAGACCTTAGCAGTGCGTATGAGGTACAAGGAATCAAACCCTTTCGTACGTGTCTTTGGTACATGTACTATGTATAGGAGTGAAAGTCTTTTCGATGTCTTGCCGTTCTATGGTAAAAAGGCCTAACTATTTATTTACTTCGATAAAATTATTTTATATTCATCGATGGTTATTTGATTCTTATTTGTTCGCGTAGAGATACTCTAAGGAAATTATAATCACTCGCTTGGTTGCTTTGAGCTTTAGAGATTCTAGATAAAATATACATTAAGCTGTTAGAATTTACTTTAGAAAACAAAGCGGTTACACAATTTTAACGATGGTAAATAAAATATAGACGTAGATTAGGTAGAAATCTGCGCGTTACGCCATCGCATCGCTAGCGCATAAAATTGTGTCATTTAAATTACTGTCGAACAAGATAGCTTTCGACTATCAGTTTTTTCGTCGTGACTATACTTATTACCTTGGTTGTAAGTTTTTATGAAAGTGAATCAAGTTCGGTACAATCATCTCGTTTTTAAACCGCTAGAAGAAGCAAAGACCCAAACTAGCCATGTCGGGAGTTCTCACATCAATAGCAGAACAACTGCACTAGGGGTCTAATACGCTTTGCTATAAAAATGGAACGCCATCCATTCTCTTCTTAATGTTAACGCTAAGTTTATGGAATGACATAATATATCTGTGACGTAAGATTCCTCACGTGAGTTACAATAACATTCTTCCGATACATTTCTCAGTTTTAAAGATTGAGGCTGGGATCGCAATTTCATATGGCTAGAGCTCCTTGTGTACATTTCTATTGAAGTAGAGCAGACCAAGAATCGGCCAATTACAGATTAAGACACTAATGCTAACGGAAATTTCGGTCACTGTGAATAGACGATTCACGGATCGCTCCGCTGAAACGCAGCCTTAAACTTATAAAGTTAGACGTACTCTTTAATCGTTTTCCAATAGGATCGCACGGTGCCTCCCCCAGCGCGCACTTGAGCTGCCTCTGTATGAACCGCTTGTCGTTGAGGGCATCTTCTAGAGCTGTGTCAGACACCGCGGGCCGCGCCGTCTGCGCCGCGACCGTCGCCGCCAGAGCGCATGCGACAAATATGTAGATAACCTGGAAGTAAATGCAAACATTCCTTGAATATCTTTGTAAGATTACTAAATATGGATTTCCTCTCAGAAATAGAGGGTTTTGGTTATGACTATGCAGTTTATATGAAGTTAGGTTAGGGGGAGAATGATGGAGGGAGATGTAGATACCTATTACATATTATTCATATTTAAGTAGTCTACGTACATTATCATTTATGTGCTCAGATGTAGGTATTATGCGCACCTCCTGCCCAGAGACACCACACGAGATCGCTACGGGGTGTCAAAGTGTTTTTCTTTCGCAATTAAGAAAATAATATACATAATAGGAAGTTTGCAGAGAGTCTTCCCTGTCACTGAAGCATTACCTACATTCTATTAATATCCCATAATATCGCTAATTCTTTAGAAAACTGAAATATTTATGGTAACAGCTTGTGTTATCTATATGATACCCTCATATATTTCTCAATTTTCTAAAGCATTAGGTTACTTTAGATAGAATTTTTTTAATGTTTGTAGGTACGAATTTTTGTAAGGCCTGCTAAGCTAATTTCGTAATTATTAAACACAGATGTATTTATAAGCCCTAAACTGGCCCACGCAGGAAATAAAATCCCATATAAATAGCACGCCAACTGCGCGAGAAAGGTCGTCTCTCGTCAAATGAATGGAAAGGTGTCATGACACCCTTGAATTCAAGCAAGTGTGTCATAAATACGCTCACATGTTGATTATAATCGGAGGCTTGTAAATAACACTGACACCATCGCGACGTGCTCAGCAAGTTAATTTATGAGGCAATTTGCGGCCTGCCTCAGACAATGGGGAGAGTAATGATTCTGTTGCAGCGTAGGTATTTCCAGCGCTAATGATAACAGATATTGTGCTTTGGCCGTTTAATTCAGTCATTGCCCGCGCGGTAAAAAGACAGGGGGGTATGATGTTAAACGCGATACAAAGACATGGGGGTACGATGTTAAACGCGGTACAAAGACGTGGGGTACGATGTTAAACACGATACAAAGACGTGGGGGTTCAGTGTCGATGTTAAACGCGGTACAAGGGTGCGGGGGTACGATGTTAAACGCAGTACAAAGACGTGGGGGTACGATGTTTCATGCGGTACAAGGGCACGGGGTTACGATGTTTAAAAACAGGGCGCGGAGTACGTACCTACGTAGTGAAAATGAAGGGGATAAAGAACAGTGGTACAAATGCACTTGCTTCCGTTCACCCTTGCGAGTTGCGCCACATATCTCCTCACACGGGGGTAATTGACTATGTAGGTTACTTGCTATAATTAGCCGAAAGCGTAGGGGACGATTGTATGAATGCATAATAAAATGTATCACAAGAAGTCTAGCTCATATCCTGAGGGAGTTCAAAATGAGTGACTAAAAACCCTAAAAACAGCTCCTTCAATATGAATGAACTGGTAATAATCACAGGTACGGTTGCTAAAATAGTTATTTGTCATGCAAGGACGCAAAATGGATTTTTGGGCCGTGTCAAATTTGAATGGTGAGCGGCGAAGGATTCTAGGGTTGAACCCTGAGCACAGCGAGGGGTTCAAAGAATAGAATCCTGAGTAACCCACACCTTGTATAAATATATTTTTCATCATCCCAGCCAAGCCTTCTACTAGGCTAGATCTTTTACTAGGATAACTTCTACGAACTCCGACGCACACAGCTGTATCGCTACCGCTACGCCTTTCGGTTGCCATTAAAATAATTGTGAACGCGAATATGGATAAAGACAAAGTAATGATAATTAATATATATAATGGCATTTATATAATATTTTATACCTACAGAATGGCATATTATTGCATAGGTAGGTGTATTTAAATTCTATTAAAACATGTAATACTTGCCATAGTATTATTTATTTTATTCAATAGCAACCAACACCTTGTAAAATGTAGAACTTGTGCGATTCGTCTCAGCATTGTGCATAGCTGTTACTGTGAAATGGATACTCGTGCATGAGAAATAATTATTATTTATATTACTAGTACAAGTTTTTTTAATAAAATACAACTTGTAAAATTTATCTTCAGTTGAAAGCGGAAAATTGGCTGGCTCATTTTTTGCGCAACGAATCAGCTAGCTGTTCACCGAAGAATTGCAGCTAGTATTCTTGGCATCGCTTTCCACGCGTAGGTAATTAGAATAAGAGCCTGTTTCACAACCACCAAATAAACTTTATCTAATGAATAAACTTGACATTTTGACAGATTCCTACTACAAAAACTATCACAACATCAAATATATGCGCTGGAAAAAGTTTATCTGGTGATTGTGGAACAGGCCCTGAGTTTCATTGTAAAAATTTCAATAAAGAGAAAAAGGAAAAAGATATTATTATTGGAATAAAAACAAATGACTGGGCCCAAATAAATGAGTTTAATTGCCGCCAAGTTCAAGCATATTATAAAAAATGGCTACTTGTAATTGAACTATCGCCCTTCACCTGGTTTTTTAAAGCTTTATGAGAAAATACAGTCGGTGCTTCTATACAATAGACGTATACAAAGGACCCGGCGGTCCGCGCCAAAAAATGTCGCCAGTTAACTGGTGTAATTTTTTTTGCTTTGACACCAACAGTGTCAGTTGTAAGTCGATCGCAGTATAATCTATAGATTGCGGTCCACGCCACATATCACTTATAAGTTATAGTTGTTCTTAGTCCGCACTCGAGTTTCCACAGGGACGATTTCCGCCATATTGCGGCGTATATTACTTAGCGGAAATTTTAACAAATGGCGTTAGTTTTTTTTTTGTATCAAGAAGGTTGACGAAAATGTTCCGATGGGCATGCTCATCCTCAGGTTCATATCGGTGTTCTATACTCTATGATGGATATGAATATGATTGGATGAGATAAAATAAACTGGGAAAACAATGTTATGTTAGTGGTTACCTATTTGCGTTTATGGATACTAAATAGCTAAGTAGGTAACTACTACTTCTTTAACTGAGAAGGATATCATCGTTTCGCTTTAAAATGAAAGAAAATCGCGAAAGAACTGACTATAGACATTTCTATGGGAAATCTTGTCTTATATTTTTTCACTTTTTTCATAACAATGACCGAAGACGACCGAATGGTGTAGCGGTAGCGAACCTGCCGTCTGCGTCGGAAGTCGTGGGATCGATTCCCGCTACTGGTAAATGTTTGTGGGATGAACATGAATGTTTTCGAGTGTCTGGGTGTTTTTCAATAAATAATATTCATGTATGTATATTTATCAGTTATCTAGTACACATAACACAAGCTATCGCTTTTGGGCTAGAATGGGATGTGTGTATTTATTATATATATTTATATAAATACTTAAAACTAAACTAATATACCTACTTACTACTAATAAATGTGTTCCTTATGATGATTATGCTAATAAATAAATTTTATATTCAATTAATAATAAAAAAAAATATATAAGTAAGTAGCCTGTGGAGCGTTGATGTCTTTAGTATGAGTACATAAAACATCCTAAATAAAAATAAAATCACTATCCGCTTCTTTTAATTGATTTAACTTTTTACTATTACTAGGACTATTCAAGCAAATCACGTTTCGCTCGGAAAAGTGTTTAAAATACGGATTACTTAACTGTTTAATGAATACTTTAGTTATTTACGAGAAATTATTTCCAGAAAATTTTCAGAAAAAAAAATACCTACCTAGCACTCGCATTTTTTTCGTAAGATTTAATGCATTGCATTTTAAAAACAGCTTATAATCGTATAATAAATAGCTAGTAATAAAATATTATTATAATCATAAAAATACTAATTTAATTATTGCACACAGTTAAATCAAAAATATTGCTAAGTGATCACAAAAAGTCTTTCTTTGAAAAAAGGTCAAGTTTTGTAAAATAAACGAATTAAATTATTGCAACATAATATTTAGTCTCATTTATAGTACAATCACAATTCACATCCCTACATTCAGGGGCAAATCAATAAAAATTAATGGAAAATAATATTATTTATCATAAAAAAGTAAATTTTCGTTGGTAAATATGTTTATGAACCTACTTTGTGCGTTACAAAACTAGAGCGCAAAATCGCAGTCCAAACAGTTGTACCTAAATTCGTAACAATACAAAAAAACTACAAATAATGCCCTTCGCGTCCGCCACTCCGCATCGAAACATATCGAAAGCTCGAAAAACGGGTCGCGAACAGGAAAACGAGTGACGAAAAAAAAACGTCCCATAGGACGCGACTTACCTGCATCTTTATTCCCTTAGTCTATAGTCTATACCACTTTTACTTTCGTATCAACTGACCCGGATTTACGTGAGCGATTAAATTGATTTCTAAACAGTTTGACGAGCGGGGAAAGACACGACTTGCGAAGAGAACGCTTGACTCACAAGTATGGCTCCAGTCAAGTCGGTCGGCTGACGCTGCATTGCCGATGCCGTAACAACTTACTTAACTACGGTCCAGCCCATTCGCCACCTTAGCTGACTGTGTATACGTGTGGTACACCAACGTATAATACGTACCTATATTCGTTACGTGACAATAATGGGTAAAGGCTGGATTTCACTATTCATCGGCAACCAGACACTGGTCAACAAAAACTGCAATGCCTTGAATTTCGTTGTAAGGTTGCCTATATCTGTGATCTGCCAGACTGTTGATGAATATATATTTCGGAGAGTGTGCTCAGAAACAATTTAATTTGGCAGGACAGATTAATTTGTTTTGCTATAATCCGCTACTTGTAAATATTCTGTATGGTACAATATGCAGGAACACTGCCCACATGAAACACCACACACAATTTTCCAACATTTTCTGACACTACGATTTCACTTTGTGAAGTCAACATCCCCTGAGAATGTCCCGGTGTCGGGATGAAACGTGCGTGAAGAAAGTCAAAGGATTGCCCATAGCAAAACAAATTAAGCTGTCCTGCTAATTATGGATTTCCGCAAAATAGCGCCTGTTTCCATTCAAAATTTAATTTAGTTCCCCCATCACCCTTTTACCATAGTAGGTACGTGCAAGGCATCGGAAAGACTTAGGTCTTCTACACAGTTGACTTACCAAAGACTCATACGAAGCGGTTTGAGTCCTCGTTCCTGATACGCACTGCAAAGGTCTGAAATTATACCCACCCAGCCACCATCTTTCCAGTTTCCTGCCACCTATAACTTGGATACCTTCAAAGGGTGAATGGTCATTCCATACATTATGGAAAATGAATACATAATATGCTTATTTCTATTCAATATTTTTACAGGGTGATTCGTTACCAAGTACACTTAACTATGTACCCTTTAAAAATTATTTCAACTTTTCGTTACACGTTGTATACCTACATGCCATAACATTTTTTTAAATATTTCACTTCACGAAAGTGGTAGTCGACGCGTTACGTGAATATCCCCCCGTATTCTATTGCAATCTCACTTGATGATAAGTGATTTCACAGCTGAAGATATTACCGTAAAAACTTGGAAAGGGTACATAAACCCTGACGATTATCTACTTAAAACTTTATAATGGAACGTATCTAATGCTAAATGTTGGCATCACGTCTTTAGCCGGTAAGCCGGTAACCATTTTGATGTACACCCAGCTTTATTTATCAAACGCAAATCTGCAACCGCTACTTTTCATTATGTAAAGGATTCCGCTTAATTTAATGTTCGTCATTCTGTTACATTAAATCAACTAATCTAAATCTGGGCCGTAAAAAAACCGCATTGTTGCAAAATGTTTCTTTGGTTTTCCTTAGTCAATAAAAAGCAATCGATTTCTAAAATGAGTCATAATTTAATTTAATTTACAAAGCATTACAAAATTAAGGCACAATAAGTAATACTTATTTAAAAACCACTGTCAGCTGTAAAAAAATAGTTGTAGGTAAGTTACTAGCACGCGAAATTCAAATTTTATTTTGTTTTTCGCAAATAAACTGGCCTGCAAAAGTAAGTAGGATCACACTTTTCAAATTAATTTTTTTAAAGTGTGATACTTACTTTTGCAAGCCAGTGTATTTGACTAACTATACATTGGCTAATGGTTTCCAGCAATGAGTTTCGCGGGCATAAAATTTACATATACATCAATTTTTTTTATTATTTATTAAACTCAACACAAATTACAAAATACCTACAATAATTAGTATGTGTAAAAGGTGCAAAAATAAACTCATATTTATAATTAAATTTAAATTAGAGTTAAATTTCATAATAGCATTTCTCAAAAACTCGTATTCACCTCATATTGGTTCCCGAAATATTATTTTCCTAGATTTGGAGTTATTGGGAAGTTCCCATTGCTTTTTTATTTCATATTGGTTCCCAATGGGAATCAATATGAAATAAAAAAGCATTATGAAATAATATCTAACTATTTTTGAGCAACATTGAATTAAAAATATTCTAATGTTATGCTCGCAAAATTCATGACCATAAGCCCTCTTTTTGTGAAAAAAAGGTGTTACCTACCTACCTACCTAAAAAAAGGGTGTTGTGTGTGACATACTATAGCAGATTAGGTATAAATATGGCAGTATGGCAGATATTTGTTGAACGAGGCAGTCTGGCAGGGTATTATTTGTGGCAGTGTGGCAGGACATTATAAACAAATATGGCAGTGCGTCTTCATCTGTCGTCGTTGCGCGGGTCGGCTCAGCCGTAGTGGCGCACGATCTTGGCCCACTCCCAGGGGTAGTTGCGCTGCACGAAGGCGAGCGTGCGGCGGATCTGGCGCGTCTCCTGCGCAGAGCACTGCGGGCACGAGCCGCGCAGCACCAGCGGCGCCAGAGCTGGAAACAATGTACCAAGTGATTATGAGCATTGTTTACCATGTTGCGTTTTGAACTACCTTCAATTTTACGCTCTGTATCAATAGTCCTAAAATTAATTTTTCAGTGTCGCAAAAACTGATTTCATTACAATATTTCCTGCTTATATACCTACGTAAATGCCATCACCTTTTTAAAAAATTCACTACGTAAATGCCATCACCTTTTTAAAAAATTCACTTCACAAAACGTAGCCGACGCGTTACGGGAATAGCCCCCCTTATGGTAGTTGGGTAAAAACCCAAATTTTAGTTTCGCTAATATTGGGCTAATTATACATCGAGAGGTCTAGAAATAATAATATCTAGAGGTCTTTGATGCTTAGTAAAATATTATTTTCCTCCTTTTCAAAAATTAAAAAATCAAGTCAGATCATTTGACATAATACTGGAAAGTATTTTTTTTTTTAATCTTGTATGAAAATTTGTTGCTTCACTCTCAGGCTTGCCAGGTGTTCGGTACCTATTCTACCGAACCGTTCGGTATTTTAGCACTGTGTTCGGTGTTCGGTATAACAAAAATACCGAAGTATGGGCGGTTCGGTATTTCTTTTCTGATAAATTAAAGAGCAGAAAATTATTTGAAAAAATGGTTCGACTACGAAAATTCTCCATTCAAAGCATTCAAAAACATCAATGTACAGAAGGTAGCTCATATACATATATGAAAATTTTCTTGAAATAGCAAAAGCTGTTGGTGTTGAAGAAGACATTGAGAAAGACGATTTGTACGAAAGATTCGCGTACTCCAAAAAACCTTGGAAGCAATGAAAAACAAAGCTTCTTCATCCAAAAGTCCTATGTTTTCGTGGAAGACGTTTCTAAAGGCCCTAAAAAGTATGCCCTAACTTGAAAAGGATAATTAAAACGGTAATGGCAGTACCATGTAGTAATGCGTATGTGGAAAGAGTATTTAGCCATATGTACCATTTGTGGACGGACAGACGGAAAGTGTGGACATGGCGAAGGCTGAATTATGTATACGATGTAATTTCAGTCTGACATGTCGCGAAATGCACGAAGCAGTTAAAGCAAATCAAATAAAATTGCTGGAAGCGTGCATTAGTGAGAAAAAATATAATGTTTATAAGATAGGTTAGCTAGTATAATGGTACTTCGAGTATTTGTCTAAGTCAATATTAAAAAATAAATGATTAAAACTTTTTTTTTTTCACTGTTCGGTATTTATTCGAAAAAGACCTGGCAACCCTGTTCACTCTTCGAAACCGCAATGGATTATGGACAAGGGAGTTCAGTCATCAGTGGCTTTCATTCAGTTAATTATGATCACTGAGTTAGCGCGTAGCAATAGACATATACCCTGGACGAAGCGGACGCCGGGAAAAAATGTCGCCAGTTTATCGGTGCCAAAAATGCTTATTTTGCCACCAAAAGTAAGGCAGCAGCCACCTGTAGAATTTTGACAGGTGCCGCTACTTTTTGCTTCAAGTACAAAAAAGCCCATAACCTGAGCTTTCTTATCGGTGCGTGAAGCAGTGTGATATTTGAATTACGACGAAGTTATATTATCATTATAGAACTAATATTATCATTTCAGCTTACTCCGTAGTCTAACTCCGACGGGATCGCAGGCCCCTTCGCCCAACGCACAGCGGATGTGGCGCTGCATGGTGCCGCGGTCGGCCAGCGTCCTCTCCAGCTGGATGTCCGACATCTGAAGCGCTGAGAACGCTGCTATGCTCGATACTGACAGAATGATGAACGCGAACAAAACCTGAAAATTAAGCAAAGACGTGAGTTTCGTGGAGCACTCGGTAGAAACAAAGTTTGGAATAACACCTAAAAACTGCATTTATATGTTTGTTTTCACACATCGCTCGCTAGATGACGCTGTCTGCAGTTAGCTCGCGCTAACGAGTTCAATGCCAAATGTATATAATCATGTGATTGCATGTGTGCCCATGCTGTTGACAAGAAAAATTTTCATACTCGATTTTCGAAGATTTCAAAAATTAATTTTCATCATCTTACCCCTTGCGCGATACCGTCTGCTTCAAAATGTATATTATACGGTAAGGAAGCAATAATGTTATTCTGATTATCCGGTAACTCGGTGGCTTTTAGAAAATTGTATAAGATTTTCTTCCATTGGCGGTTTAGTTTAGGTTCAAAATCATAATTTTGTTTCATGTAAAAAGTAAGGAATTAATGAAGAACAAACAATGAACTAGATGCGCTCATAAGATTTTCTTCCATTGGCGGTTTAGTTTAGGTTCAAAATCATAATTTTGTTTCATGTAAAAAGTAAGGAATTAATGAAGAACAAACAATGAACTAGATGCGCTAATAAAGTGATTATCTCGAATTGAAAGCTACAGAATTAGTTCTATAATGGTTCGATACCTATGGCAAATGGTTCGGCTCTGTAGCTTCATTTTTTGATAGCTAAGTAAGTACCTACTGAGTTTGAAAGTTGAAGTATAACGAGGATATACCTACCTAGCTTCTAGTAATTTAGTAAAAAAGTAGGTACCTACTGAGTTTGAAAGTTGAAGTATAACGAGGATATATACCTACCTAGCTTCTAGTAATTTAGTAATTGGGTTTCGTTTATTTAAACTTGGTAACTTGGTACGGCTACGCCGAAATACAAACCTTGAAAGTTATGTGTAGATATGTGTATAAGAAAACATTAGGTGGGCACATTATTTCCTGTTAGACACTGTCAACAAAATCTACAATTACCTACTGAACGAAAGTCTTGTTAAATAGGTAATATAAAATCCTTGTAAATTTGTAAATTAAACTGGTGACTCTATTGTCTCTATCGTCGTTTATTATATCTTGGTGGGTAGAATCTAAATGAATATCTTGTTCAAATTGGCGCCTCGACCAAGCCCATGCCCAGAATCTTGCTTTATCAAAAGATGTTTTAATGCTCAATAAAAACCAAGACAAAAGTATAAACACATACCTGCATTTTCACTCAACTGCAACGAGCGTATCTAATAGGCAGTAGGCACGAATTTTTCGATTTGTATTGGTGTTTTTCTTAACCCAAATGCACTACTTCGTTGAGTTTAGTCTTTCGGCAACGCACGACTCGACTGGCGAGTGGCGACAATCATCGAATTAACTAATTCTGGTCTCCAGACCCCCCCGCGGGAATGGGTCTTACGATATCTCGTTACTGTGAATTTTGTCCGGTCCCTCTGACGCTTTGGTGACGCAGCGTCGCTTTTCTCGTTAAACGGCATTGTTTGAAGATTAAGCCGATAAGCCCTAAGCGGTGATATGTCCCTGTTTGTTTTTAGGGTTCCGTGTTGTTTCACCGTAAACTTGTCCGTCTGTGTTTCCGGTTTAACTCCAAAAATAGGTACCTATTCTATTCGTACAGTCGAACCCGAGTAAGCGAGAAATGGGTAAGCGAGAAACCTGGATTAATGAGAGGACTTGCGAAGACCCGTCATTTTGCCCTTCTAACTCTGAAACTCGGATAAATGAGAAACCTCTTTATGAGAAAAATAGATCTCGGTCCCTTGAGCTCTCACTTAACCAGGTTTGACTGTAGGTATATTATGAGTTATGACACGGTTATATTTAGGTACTTGCGCAGTAATTAATCTGTCTTGGCACTAGGTCTTGGCACAGGTCGAAATTTAGTTTTGGTGATTTTTTCATGTGATTTTTTTTTTGAGTGGATCCAAAGATATTTTCAAAATATGGCAGGGCTTTTGTAATATGGATCGGTTCCCGAATTGTGGTTATTTTTTGTTAAATCTGGCCTCTTCTACCTACTAAGTTAGTAACCCGTTGTTTTTGCATAATATGTGGAAATGAAAAACAGACGGTAGACAACCTATCATACGGTTAGGTTAGGCGGACTTTACGAGTTAACGAGCAAGTAATTATCGAATATCGATATATTTGATGTTGTTTTGGATACGAAAAAAAAAGATTCCGACAAATTGAGAACCTCCTCCTTTTTTGAAGTCGGTAAAAATTTCATATAAATTGCTAATATTAAAAATTACTAATGGGCGGCGCGTTTTAGCTGGGTCATTATAGTTACTCTGTCGATAAATACTAATGTAACGGGCAACTAGAAGAACCCTACACTGCAAATGCCTCGACACGCACTTGACTGTTCTTTCTTTATACTTGCTAACCATGTAATGAATGGCTAGTTAAATAGGAATTTTATCGTGTGCATGTGTGTATATGTAGATATTTGTATAGAATAGATGTCACCAAGAAATTCCACTTCCCACTTAAAGGCGAAAGTTTGTATGTGCCTATGTTTGTTATGTTTTTTCTCCTAACTACATGCCGAAAGTACCTACTGAACTGATAGGACTGTTTGGAATGGAGATAGATTAAATTTTGGATTAAGAGAAAAACTACATTTCATTACGGAAAAGACATTTCCCAGCGGAATTTGTGAAACCCGAAATTCACACGGACGGAGCCGTGGACAACAGTTAGATAATTAGATAATGAAGTTAGGTTTAAGTACCTAAGTAGGTATATATATAAAGTTCTGTTCCAAAACCACCAACCTAACTAGTTCACCAACCTAACCCGTACTTGGCCATCGTGGTAGGCTATGATTTTCTGCGAAGAGACTCGTGCCCAGCCATGGCACATAAAAAGAAGTTCATATGAGAAAAAAAAACAAACTAGTGTAAAAGTTTTTTTTTTGGCCAATGCAATGTAGGTAAAGGTATAACTTACCTACGAAGTAATTTTAGATATCTAATACAGTCTAACCTGAGTAAGTGAGAACTGGGTAAGCGAAAAAACTCTATATAAATGAGAGTATTTGCCAGGTCCCATCATTTTGCTCTTCTTAGTGAGAAACCTCTATAAAATATAGATCTGAGTCCCTTGAGCTCTCACATAACCAGGTTTAACTGTATACATATATTCGGTGTTCGAAGTAAGCGATAGCTTGTGTTATGTGCTATGGGTATTGGATTTACATAACATAAATTATAGGTACACAAATATACATAATAATAAATATTAGAAAAACACCTAGACAGAAAAAAATCATACTCATAAAAATATTTTTCAGTTGTGTTATGGCAAACTAAACCCACGACCTTCGACGCAGAAGGCAGGAGTGCAGGACCATCAACTACTGCGCCACTCGCTCGTCAAATAAATATTATCAATTTACATATAATAAATCTGTAGAAGTCGAATTTCTGTACAGTGAAAAAAAATGCTAAAAACCGAGTCAGGGGGATGTAAGAAGTGAAATTGAACCAATTTAGAATTTTTTCAATTTTTTTGTTTCTCTGTTTGTCTGTTTGTACGGGCTAATCTTTGGAACGGCTGGACCGATTCCAATGAAATTTTGTGTGGTGTGGTGGTAGCTTATGTCCCTGTTCAACATATAGGATACTTTTCATCCCGGTAAAATAAAGAGTTCCCGTGGGATAGTTAAAAAACTGCAATTAATTTAACAGCTTTGTAAACAACAACTAATGAACTTAATTTAGTAAAATTTGTTATGCTGATACCTTACGTTGCCTCTTTAACAAAATATATATATAGTAAAACTTATTAATCCAATCGAGTTCCCGCGGGAACAATCATTACAAAAAATGGAAAATTCTTTCCAAAAAACCAACTTCAAATGCCACTACAAAGAATGAAATAATTTTTAATGTACACCAATTCGAAGTCGGGCAATGTTTTGTTCAATCATTAATAGTCCTTCTTATAAAACTTGATGTGCAAAGAAACGACAAAATTATCGACAATACCAAGGACTATTATTGAATGAACGAAACATTGCCCGACTTCGAATTGGTGTACATTAAAAATTATTTCATTCTTTGTAGTGGCATTTGAAGTTGGTTTTTTGGAAAGAATTTTCCATTTTATTTTATACTTTTTAGTGGAAAACAACTAATGCGCAAGGCATTGGAAAAAATGCCCACATCGCTTGAAGTATGCTTCTAAAATCTGAAGAGTTCCCTCAATTTCTCCAAGATCCCATCATCAGATTCTGACTTGATGAATACAGTCATTACTTGATGACTGCAAGGAAATGCAATCGTAACTATAAAATATACCTAAATCGCTTCAAGTATACTAGCAAAATTTAAAGAGTTCCCTCGATTTTACCAAGATCCCATCATCAAATCCCGACCTGATGACCATAAGACTACCTGGAAAAAATTACTCTTTCAAACAATACCCAAATCACTTCAAGTGTGCTTATAAAATTTGAAGAGTTCCCTCGATTTCTCCAGGATCCCATCATCAGATCCTGACTTGATGACTATGGGACCATCTGTGAACTATACCCTATCAAACAAAAAAAAAATTTTCGAAATTGGTCCACGCATCTTCGAGTAATCGGGGAACATACATAAAAAAAAAAAAAAGATTCCGACGAATTGAGAACCTCCTCCTGTTTTTGTGAAGTCGGTTAAAAACAGTGTTCAGCAGGCGTCTGTCAGTGGATTTAATTTAAATGTTTAATTAATGATATTATTAAGATACCTTCCATTTCGAAAAATTTAAAAGTTAAAAAACCTTAAAAAAAAGTTGTTAAAAGACTTAGGTACACTAATAAACATAAAATCACATGGTTTTCCGCTTGACGAATTAAATTATTATTCTCATGTTATTGTTTGACCATGATTTATTTCTTTAACGGTCCTCATACTTAAATACTGTTATGTACTTATATACTTGAACATGCTCAGTAGGTACGTCAGTAGTTACATTTTGTCCACCATAGGTTGTGTAAAAGGTAGGTACTAGGTAATTCCGCCAGCATAGGTTGTGTAGAAGGTAGGTAGGTTATGGTATTATGGTATTCTGTGGTAGGTATAGGTACATAAGCTATATTAGGTATTGCGCCTATATAATGCAGTTTTGCTGGCTGTCTGTCAATCAGTTATCAGGCGACCGAATAAAGTGTGGGGTAAGATAATATACCTACCTACTGTAAAGGAAATTATAAGATGCTACCAAAAACTTCGTATTGAATGAAACTATAGTAAGTAGGTAAGGTTAAAAAACCTATGAGTGTTATCTTAGCTAAAAAATGATTGTCTAAAATTTTTTTGTAAAAAAAGACGCCGACAGAAGTGAAAACTTAAATAGAGGTGTCGGTTACGGTAACAGTGTGTATTGGTAATAGTGTCGCGAGTTCAATGGTCTTTTCCTGTCCTAAAAATGCCCCACGGTCGTAAAAAAGTTTTCACTTCAAAAATTAAAGTTCGCTAATATTTTGACACATATTAATCTTTATTTTTTGCCACAATTTCCCAAAAAAAGAGTGTGTATATGTGTTTAGGGTTCATGCGTATGTTTGTATATATGAGTTTCTTTATTCTACTATAACTTCTGAACGACTGAGCAGATTTGGACATAATATGGGGTATCGTTTGAATCCTTACATCATGCCGAGTAACATCACACTAATATTATAAAGGCGAAAGTTTGTTTGTGTTTGTGTGTGTGTGTGTGTATGTGTGTGTGTGTGTGTGTGCGTGTGTGTGTGTGTGTGTGTGTGTGTGTAAGTGGGTATGTTTATTACTCCTTCACGCCGCAACTACTGAACCGATTTGGCTGAAATTTGGAACATAGATAACTTATAAACCGGATTGAAACATAGGCTACTTTTTATCCCGGAAAAATCCATAGTGCCCATGGGATATTTAAAAACCCTAATTTTCAACAGTAATCTATAGATAGCTACTGCTATAGGTAGATTACTTTGACAATCTGTCCTGAAAGTAGGTGTTATCGGGAATTAGTAAAAAATCTAATTTAACGCGGGCGGAGCCGCGGGCAAAAGCTAGTAATCAATATGTAACTAATATAGACAATAAATAATATGGACAAACATACATAGCCGATCATTATACCTAGGTAGGTATAATGAGTAGGGTAGGTAGGTACCCTATATTCGTACTGCAATAATTATGCAATCCCTGACCAACATCTATAAAGTCATTTAATTAAAATTCCCGAAACCCTAATTTAAAATCCCAAACTTGTCCGTAGGGTTTCATGTCGGAACCACACTGCGTTATGCGTTATTCGTTATGCGGCTGCGCTGTATTTGTCCAAATATGTGTCTATGTGAGCAAACAACAAACATGCTATCCACACTTCGTCCTATGTGCCAAATATTTAGTTTTGTGGTCTGTGGTCCAAGTTAGTTATGTTCTGTGCTGTGGTAACAAATAAAATGCCCGCGAAATTCATTTTTTTTGTGGTTTTTGCGATTTTTAAGCTAATAAGACATAATAGGCTTATGGCAGTCAAATTGCGGGAATCCCAATATCATTTTTCACGTGTTTATATTAAAATCTCTGCATGAAAGTGTCGAGTTAAAGAAATTAGTCCGAGATTTGCAAGTTACTCATATAAAACTCGATAATCGAGCTAATTTCCATTTTTATGCAAAGAGTTTGATATAATCATGTAAAGATGATACTGTCATTCCCGGAAATTAACTGCCATAAACCTATGATGTGTAATTAGCATAAAAACTGCAAAAAACCATGAAAATTTTGAATTTCGCGGGCAGAGTAATCACGACTGTCGTAAGCAAGCGAACCCGAGTGACTGAAGGGAACGAAGTCTGGGCAGTCGACACAAATATTCGTCTTATGCGTGTCCTTTGAAGTGTGTGAAAAACCGACAAGAGGACGGATAAGAATATTTGCTATTCGCGCTTATGCGTTATTCGTGCAAATGAAGCAAATATAGACGAATGAACCGCCCACACTTCGTCGTATGCGGCCAAATAAGGCGCATAACGAATAACGCATAACGCAGTGTGGTTCCGACATCAAACTTGATTCGAACGTGGGTCTTGGGATCATAGATCCAACAGCGCCACAATCAAATGCTGTTATTTGTCAGTGCCATGTGACACAGATAAAGATTAAAAATGGAGTTGCAAAACCTATAAAAGCAAAGCCTCTGTGGCACGAATTTATAAAAAACTACAGAGTACAGTGCGCTGTGCAAACTTGAAGCCATAGATAAATATGTGTATATACCTGATTGAAGCTCTACAATTAATCATTAGTCTATGTGCAAGCCTATCTATTGAAGGCACAAAGAATTCCATATTTTCATTATTTCTTCCAGTTTTACTCATGAATTATCCTTTTCTCTACGTTCAAAAAGTGTTAAACCGTTAATTTAGTTACGTTTCAGTGTCATTTGTGCTTAAAATATGCAAAAAACAAATGAAAAAACACCCTAATTAACGACTTGTCATTCAATCATATGGTAGTAATTAATGATGTCAGTGTTTGTTTACTAATGACTGTTTTGATAAACATCTCGCGATGAACCTTCCCGGGACCGCAGGGGAGCCTTCGTGTAAACGACAAGAAAATGGCGACGGCATAGAGCCTGAACGCCCACTAAAGAAGGCACGCTTCGCTTGGGAAGTAAAAGGGAAATATCATTTGAAGAACGAGACATCCGATGCGAAATCGAAGGGGGTCTCTGCTAAAGCCGGCACCTCTTCTGAAAACGAATCTAAGCTAGTGGGAAATACTGAACAAAACCTTGAAATTTTGGGCGACTATTTGTTGAAACAGGACTTTAATACATTGGATTCCATCACGGATAGTAACGCGTTGCTACCCAGTACGAGTGTATCGACGGAAAAGCTTTCGTATCCAAGATACGTGAGTTCATTCGAGAGCTGCCGAAACCCAAGTGAAAGTAGTAGTAGTAATGAACAACCCGTGCCTAAATCATTGGTGTACTCGAGCAAGGTGGCCGAAGACCAGTGTATAGCAAGATGGCAAGCCAGACAGGTAACTTTTAAGGGGATTTACATATTGAATTTAATTTTGTCTTTCTCACTCTCACGGACCCATAAATCTCTCTCATAACTTTAGTAAATATGTCTTCTGACTTCTTTGTCTTTATTATTTCTAAAATTTGACTGAGGAACTGATTGTGTAAGAAAAAGTATTCAATTCAAAAAGTAATCTGCTGTAAACAACAATGACCATGTATGAAATCCAGTTCATGGCTGAATCAAAAGCAAACTTTATTTTTTATAGACTACAGATGCCACAATAATTCCTACAATTTCACAATTTTACAAGGGACAAATAAACAACTTGTATTTCTCAATAACATCTTAATGACAAGAAATGTGCATTGAAAATAAAGTAACTTTTTGTATATAAAATTACAGTGCCACAGTGGTTCTCAAACTTAACATTTTTTTCTTATAAATTATATTATCTTAATATATATAAATCTCGTGTCACAATGTTTGTCCGCGATGGACTCCTAAACTACTGAACCGATTTAGTTCAAACTTCGTGAATATCTGTCATTTGGTCCAACTTGAGAGATAGGATAGTTTAAATCTCAAATTATAGTCGCAATTTTAATTTATTAATATAACAAAAACTTTAGCCACAGCAACGCGTGGCCGGGTCAGCTAGTTTCCTATAAATTATAATTATATTTTGGTTTTGATTTGTGACAAAACTTGATACCACCTTGGTCCATTTTTTTCCCCCTAACATTCTAAACTAAAAGTTTAAGAGCAACCATGTCAAATCCTTGATAGTAGATTGATTACTGATGAAGAGGAGTCTTTGTATATAATAAAGAGTATGAGTTTGTGTGTGTGGGACACTGACCTCTATAAACAAGTATGCTAGGACTTCAGACTGTGAATGTAAAAGTGAAGACACTTGATTTTTGCCATTTTGGAGCTAATTGTTGAGAAAGCTGGCATGAGCGTTCATGGCACTAAAATAAAACATATTCAAAATGACGATCATTTGAAACTATGTCCTTTCAAAATGCAAATTTTCATTTGCTTCATGATTGAAGAACAAACACATTTGCTAAATTATAATGTAAATATGATATCTGTTTCAGATGGCCAAATGTTTTGTGGACAACACTATAAACCGGGTCCTAGACAACTGGATGATGGCGCCACTACCATCTGACATGGATAACAATAGAGTATTTGCCCTCGACGCTGCAGAGTTCATCAACAACCTGCCAGGCGACAACAGTATTGAGAACGAAGCTATACTAATGGCAATATCAGCTCACGGACTACAAAATAACTCTAGTTCCTGTAGTAACGACACAAACAACTTATCTCAGAGCAACTTCTCAAGTAAAAATCTGTCTTTATCACCCCCTAGTAGCCCTTTACCCTCAGACGATGAAGCTATTCAAGCAACTAATGCCAATGACCAGAATCAAGTTGACGAAAGCTCTAACGATTTTGACATGACATGGTCATCGAGTGACGTCAAACAGAATGTTAGCAACAACGTGCCTGCTTCGTTTTATCCAGACACATCTAATTTCTCATACCAATATTTCAGTGAGTCTGATAATCCGAACAGTAGCAACACTGGTTACGATGTTGATGAGAACGTAAACTTGAACGACAATAACCATTTTGACTTTTTAGATGCAGCAGTCTCATTCGCTATACAATATAAAGGTTTGACATCCTATGGGACAGATTATGGATAACTTTTCATATAAATTCATAACTGTTGATTAACTTTGAATAGGATAAAATTTCAAATAAGGGTTGAGGTTGCTGTGTGAAAGCAGTAAGTGTCATGTATTCATAGGTTCTTAACTGCCATAGAATTATAATTGTTACCAACTTATCTTTTCTAAATGTTTAATTAGGTATTCAACACTACTACTGCTACTACTGTGTTACTAAATCACAATAAAACCCCATTTTGATGTTTATTTATTACTATTTATCACTCAATAAAAAAATGTATTTTTTTTTAAATCTCACAATGTACTGAATAATTTTGATAAATGCAATATTTTAATAATATATTTTTTAGGGTTTTGTAGCCAAATGGCATGAAAAAACAAAACCCTTATAGATTCGTCATGTCTGTCTGTCTGTCCGTCAGTATGTCACAGCCACTTTTTTCCGAAACTATAATTACTATACCTAGTGTTGAAACTTGGTAAGTAATTTTTACCCAAAAAAATAGAAAGAAAACAAAAAATTTTTACTTAGAACTGAAACTCAAAATTTTTTTTTTCATCAAAGCCATAGGTGGGGTGGGGTATCTATGGATAGGTCTTCAAAAATGATATTGAGGTTTCTAATATCATTTTAACTTCTAAAATAAGAGAATGATACAACTAAAAAATATATATGATGCACATTACCATGCAAACTTCAATTGAAAATTAGTTTGAACGAGATCTAGTAATTTAGTTTTTTTTCTGTTATTACTTAACCATTTAAGGGGTTTTCCCATACAAAAGTGAAATTTTTTTCATTGTTCCAGCTATTCCGGAAAAACTAAAGTTCCAAGAAATCTTAAATTTTGAACGGGATTTCCGAAATTCGCATTTTAAAGGGTAAAAATCATACATTTAAGAGATTTTCTCATACTTCATTGTTCCAGCTACTCCGGAAAAACTAAAAGTCGTAGGTAGAGATTTGAAATTTGGTATCTAGGTTGGTTTGGTAGGTCATGTAGGTGCACTAAGAACGGGATTTCCGAAATTTACTTTTTAAAGGATAAAAAATAAAAATCATACATTTAAGGGGGATGGGGAATTGAGGGGAATTTGTGGTCAATTTTTTTTATTTGAGTTGTTTTGGTTAGTTTGTAGGTACGGAACCCTAAGTGCGGGAGCCCGACTCGCACTTGACCAATTTTTTTTATCTCCTTATGCTTTCTATATTCTTTATGCTTAGTATCTGTAATCAATATGATTAATAAGACAGAATGTGAGGTTGATCTAACCTTGGTTAAACTAACTTTAACAGACATGAAATTCTTAACTAAAAAGAGTTTCGACTCTTGTGGCTAAAGATAAATACATAATTTTTGTATTACTTTTTTATGATTACATGTTTATTAAAGTTAGTTAATCAAACTGGCAATTGCCAGTGAAATATGTTTACAAGAGTACAATTAATAACACTGCAGCAATTTTAGATCCGGGACATGGCTGGATTTTCATTCATAATTTTCTGTAGAATTCACTTATTATATTAAAAGAAGGCGTTACTCGCGTTGATGAAGGAAACCATCACTATGTGTATTTTAAGGGAATATCCAACTGTAAAAACAGTTTCATTTTTTTTAAATTTAAATACTAATCAAAATTTTTCGCTCGCAGCGGGATTTGAACCCGCGTCTCCCATCTCTCGCGGCTGGGTGCTCTGACCGCTGAGCTATACGAGCCATATCCATCTGCGGTGAAATTTAGATTCGTATTATTACTTATTAGGTCCTAAGAATCCTAAGGCAGGCGCAGGTCCCGCTGCTAGTGAAAAGTTTTTGATTCGTATTTAAATTTATAGGAATTATTTCCTAAGTGTGTAAAACACTAATCAAAAAGATAACTACATACTTAGTTTCATTTTTATTGAAATGATAATAATGTTCATATTGTACCTACATAATGGTACAATACCATTAAAAAACTGAATGTATTTCAATTTATAGGTACCATTCCCTTTTAGAACAGCTCCTGTGGAAAGAGATGTAGCAGTACTTCTAAGTCTAGTGCTATCCTTTTTCACAGAGACCGTTGTGAAAGGCATAGTACTATTTTTAGACACGCTAAAAGACTAAAATAGAATTTCTAAAATGATACTCAAGAAACTGAGGAAACCATAGTGGCTTCATATAAAAAAATTCTGTCAAGTACGAACGGACAGCAAAGTCTTAGTAATAGGGTCCCGTTTTTACTCTTTGGGTACAATACCCTAAAAATAGAACAGCTATATGTGTGACAGAAAAAACTGTAAAAAGCTGTCAGATACACTCTGAATTCTTCGGGAGTAAGGTTGTCGCCGACATAATGTTATATTGTTTTATGTGGTTTTCTATGGATAAATATGTTTTATTAATAGAAATAGGGTGCTCCACAACTCACAGAAAAATCGTCTTTTTTTGCCTTTCTCGACTGTAATTTGTAATATAGAATAAACTACTCGTAAGTTATGTCGTTAAATGAATTAATATTTTATATTAAGTATATCTTCTTTTATATTTAATTTTGTACTCAAAGTTTATTTAATGTAAAAATATTTTGCTGTTACGCAATGGAATATAGTTTAACAGAATGCAAAATTAAATGAAATGTTTTGTTTGTAGATTAAGGACTTGTATGTCATAATACGACATAATATATACTGTGAATAAACTATGTATAATCAATGTAATTCTGGGTTTATCCTTTACCAATCCTTATTACACAGGATCAAATAAAAAAAAATGCAAAACGCTCTCCAGTATTTGTAATACTCGTTCGCAGGTTTGCCGCCGGCTTTCCCACTTATCATAGGACCGCGACCCGCGCTCGTCTGTTATCTTTTCTGCTAAGACTCGTGCTCTTATTACAAGCACAGATTAGTTTATGACCCAGTAACACAGTACGCGAACGCAGGGTCAATGACCTTTGCCACTAGGCAGGGCGGTGACGTTGTTACAGAGTAATGAATACACGTACATCTGTAAAAAATATTGAACAAAATGTGTTAAAAAAAAAGATTCCGTCGAATTAGAACCTCCTCTTTTTTTTTGATGTCGGTTAAAAAGTAGAACGAAAGTTAATGATATGGAGAGCATTTTGCTTTTTTTATAAGGCCGTTTTTGCAAGAGGATTCAGGTTCTCTCTTCTATTCCTGATAAGCTACTTTATAAAAAGAAAGAATTGATTCCTCCTCAAACGACCCCACGTTTTATTAGAGGATCTAATAGGTACCCAAGTCAAGTCAAATCACCATGGACCCTCCACGAACATCTGTGCCGTATATGGTAATCTGTGGCCGTACTAAACCAAAACATGAGCTAAGCCTTAAAGGACTGGTATCCAGGGCCGTAAAATAAATAAATAAAAAAAACATGAGCTGCATGAGCATGAGTAGTACATATTGAAGCTTAAATAATAACCCGTTTTTTACCACCCCAACCCAAAACCAGTTTTGGTCTAAAAGGACAGTTGATTGAAATAAAATAAAATTCTCAATAACAATTTTATTATTGCTTGTTATTATTCACATAATACAAAATAAACTATGCACAAGTTTAAGACCACTGATGTAATTCTATTTTAAGTCTATAAAATATTCTGAAATACAACTTCTTGCGTAGGTAACTAGTTACACAAAGTTAGTGCTGTTGTACCAAGGGCTTAACAGAAAAATGACGTAGTTACCAACCTACAATTTATACTTATTTTTTAAGCCGCTGGAAAATTTGACCAGCGTTACATATGTTTTGTGTTATTTTTTATCTTAAATTTCAAGTTGTAGGGGACACTTAATATTTTTAATCTGTAAAGTGGCGCATAAAATGGCCTCACCTAGGGTAGTAACTCAGTACACGAAATTTTGACAACAAATCTTGGCACTTCTCATGGCGCCGCATATTACCTACGCAAAGCTAGGCTAGAATGAATGAATAGGTCGCCTCCATAGTTCTGTTATCTCTATGACTCTAGTGTCCTTATGGTTTGTATGGAATTGTGCGAAAGAGACCTTTACTAGGTTCCTAAAAAAACAGTATATTTAACTAAATGATAGTTAGGGCTTCTAATGCTGGCAAAAGACGTTACGCCATAAATCCGTAAGTTACGCTACTACGTAGTTTATGTGGTAATTAAAAAATTTAGTGTCTAAATTATTATCTGTGGTAAGGCCCAAGCCCCAAGGTAAATAGCACGTACCTATTTTAACTTGTGTAACCGATATACATAGCAGCAGTCTCCGTTTAAATCAATTTGTGATGCTCTCACGACAGTAATATTAATATTACATTTTACAATCATGGCCGCGTATCCTAGATAACCGATTTCTAATTTTATAAGTAAAACTGTACAATTTTGCATTATTCGTCGATTCGTTAAATATATTTACAAAGGGTTCTCTCGTCAGCCAAATCTCTAAAGCGATTACAACTACCTACCTAACTACATTTACGACATACCAAAAAAAAAGTTCATTAACATTAGAGGCATCGCAAATCATAAATTAGTTCACCCGTGACATATTCCGTGGACTACGTGTATTAAATATTACCTCTGACTTTGTTTAATAATAATTAGTTAATAACAAAATCAAGAAAGAAGAATGGTGAAAAAGTTATTAAGGTCATCGCTTATTCACCAGAACCGCAGCGCACAGGTTGCGACCTGTTATTCTTTTTAGCAGACATTCTTAAAAGTGATCAAATATGCGGTTGTTACAGTACGCGCGGCGAAAGTTTGACTTTGACCGTTATTGCGCAGAAATCAGAAATTGGGTATCAACCAATCAGAATTATCAGAAATTGGGTATCAACCAATCAGAATTTGGGTACCCATGCGCAGTAATCCCCTCCACCCGAAGGTCAAAGCCAAACTCTCGCCGCGCGTACTGTACACAATGGATGTAATTTATAGTAATTAGTATTCTATCAAAAAAGTCTTGAAACAAAAAGAGTTTAAAATTAATTAAGTATAAAAGTCAGATTATGTAAGGTATTCATAAGTTAAAATAATAAAAAATAATTAAAATACAGTAAAAATTATAAGTGTTCATAATTCTTTTTAATAGTCTGTATTTACATAATTTCAGTCATAATCAGTCATACGAGGGAAAGAAAATATTGTTTCCGTAAATTCATTTCAGGACTTCTTTGACGGACTATACCTACTAGGTACTAATTAGGTACCTACTATAAGTTACAGACGCTATTTAGTTTTCAGGAAGACATTAAATTAAAAAAAAAAGAACACATTTCTCGTTGAATAAACTGCTTGAATAAAAATGATTTCTAACTATAAATTCTTCAATACAAAAAGGCCACAACTTTGTTTGGATGCATTCAACCACAGAAAACAAAATATAAAGTCATTCCTTGCTCTGTGCATTCAACGCTTTAACTACGTGAGGCATAGTTACTCAAGGTGAACTAAGTAAACGTCTCTGCCCGCAAAATTCAAATTTAATTTCGTTTTTCGTAATTCATTAACTCATACGAAAACGTAGGTTTATGGCATCAAAAGTGCAGGAAGTGCAGTATTATCTTTGAAAACCTACATTAAAACGCTTGCTTATCGGTGTCCATTTTAAGAATAGTCCAAGTAACAAGTTTGATGTCAGTAACTCACGAATTACTCGATATTTGGACTAATTCCCTAAACTGGGCATTTTAACACTGGAATATGATTTCGCCATTCTAGCAATTTCCTATCATAAGTAAGCTTACAATGTGTTTTTATTAGCTTACAAATTACGAAAAACCAAATAAAATTAGAATTTGGCAGAAGATTGTTTTATTCAACCTTAATAATTTATACCTCTTTATATAGATAGGTTAATAAACAGATATATATCTAATAAAAATCTTTTTACTGGCCAATAAGTACTACACATAAAAAAAAATATGTAGTGTATGTTTAATTGGGCCAACAGAGTGTAATTTTTTTGCATTTCTTTGAATAATATAAGTTTTTTATTATATACGCCCATCTTAAGTAGCGTGTAGGGTGAGTGAATAACTTCTTTATTTCTTATTAATTCATACAGTTAGAAAATATGTCATGGTTTTTTTATTAATATAAATAAATAGGTCATTTAAAATCTCATTAATAAGATAAATCAAGTAAAATAAATAAATATCGCTATAAAACATCAGTGTATATTGCTTAGGCACTATTTTGCTGCGTTTATTAATAATAATACATAATTTTAATATTATTAAGTATCTGTATAACTATTTGGGATAAATTCACTCATCAATGGTCATAGAAAAAACAAACATTATTATTAAAAAAATGCTTTGGATTCTGTAAATGAAATGAGGAATTTTAAGTAAAAGAAGCAGTGTCCTAAATCTTAACACACAATTTCATAAGAAATGAGATTAAAAAAAATTAATCGGAGGTACTAACAACTAAGACATGACTATGATGATAGAAATTCCACGATTTAGGTAAATACATCTTATGTACTGGATATAAAACTCCTTTCGCCAATCTCAAAAGAACAATGTCTTGCACACTGGTTTACAAACTATATTTATAACATTTAAGTAACAGACACAAAATAATATTCATCACAACCGTGACACAGGGTTTGGGGTTTGGATTATTTTCCTGTAAAAATAAGCAAGTTTACAAGCTGCTATTATATGGCGAATGGCACTTGATGGTTGACATAGAAACAAAATGAAATCTGCACGAAAGTAAAATAAATCCATCCTTTAAGTATTTGATGAAACACAAAATTAACAATGTTCTCAGCGAAAATACTTTACTGTACACATTGTTTAGTTTTAATTTAGTTAAGTCAAATTCTCATGATCTGCACTTTTCACTAATAAATAAACTTAAGTTTTTTTTAAAAGTCGACTCCAGACTAGGATCCGTTAGTGAGGGAGAATTATTAGAATAGCTGCAAGACCACTCATTTAAGTCACAACCTTACTGGAGTCTAGAATAATCTCAATATAATATAATACTAAAGGTCGTCGCTCATTTGCACTGCACCAGCCAAGCACTGTACTGAACAAGCCCCATTGGGCTTATAAATTGCGACCTATATTCTAATAAGTCAAAAAATACAAATCACGACTAGCGTACACTCGGAAATAATGCAGGCTGCGTTGGAACGGTGCAGTACAAGTCAGCGACAACCTTTAATTTAACCCCTACTATGTACACCTTATTTTTACACGCTTATTTAATTTTTTTTTTCTTAAAAATCTTCAAAAGTTAAAAAATTGACAAACACATTTTAACACCCTTATACTTAACAAAGCGTATGGATTCATTCGTTATTTACATGTATATTTTATAGTAAACGCGAAATGTTACATGCAAACTAGGGCACCAAATAATAAGTACAAAATATTATCAGCAGTTATATATGTATGTAAGCATTGTATTTACATATTTATCAGTTTAGGTAGGCACTACCACTATGTAAGACCTATTGTAAACCATGTTTGTTTTATAATTTTTATACAGCTGTACTTGACTTTGAAATGTTATCTCCAAATTGTTAATTAGTAATAAAACAACACAATTATATTAGTGTTACTGTATTTTGTTTTATCTGGGACTTGGACTTAATTGTGTTTAGACATAGGATTTGTTAGAAAGTTCTAGACTTTGCTTTTTTTACGACTTTTTCACTACAATCAATGTCTGCAGTCTTATCTGCAATCTCACTTGATAGTGAGATTTCTGTTGAGAGGTATTATAATGAGAATAAGGTTCAAATTTCCATTTCAAACCGCAAAATGGGTTCAGGAGTTGCAGCGTGTAACAACAGTAACAAACATAATATACGTTAATTAAACAACAAAAAAGCCGACTCTCAACTCAAACAACAAAACTTTCATCAAAGTACTGTTGAATACCTACATCCTTTCAATTAAAAATTTAAGACATAAGTCTTGGTTTTCTCATGGATACCGTTATCAGAACTGGACTATAGTAGTGTTATTATCTCGCTGCAGACTCGGTCATAAATGATTCGAGTGTTTCGCTTTTGTTGTTCTTTGTTGAGTTGTGCATAACATTACTGCAGACCTACAAAAGCGAAACAAAAGCGAAAAACTCGAATGATTTATGACAGAATCTGCAGCGGAACACGGAAAGCATCAGCTTTCTAATAAAAAAACATACAGTCGAATTGAGGACCTCCTCCTCTTTTGATGTCAAGTTGAAAATACACAAACTAGATGGCGCTACCAGTGCTATTCCTCACTGCGCTCATGACTTTTCCAGCTTGATCGTGTAGATATAAGCGTCAAGTTCCTAGAATTTGAACTTTACCTTTCTATTATATACATAGCTCAAATTATAATATTGAAAAGAATGACATACAAAACCAGATGGCGCTAACAGTTTTCCATCTTGATTGTGTATAATCGTAGAGTTCATTTCGAATTGAATTTTACTTTTATATATACGTAGCTTTATAATCTTGGGAAGAATAGTATACAAGTTACAACTGCATAAAAACTATTAATAGTCACGTATCAGTCTGTGGTAGTACCTTCAAAGTATGTTTCGTCATTTCATGCAATAAAATTGGTAGGTACCAAATGACAACTAATAATAATAAATTTTAATTACTATTTATATCAAATTCTATTTATTGCGAGTTAAATAAAAGTAGACCCCTTTTTACTAAGAAAAAAAAAATTGAGGGTAAGTACCTTGATTTTTTTTCTGTACAGATTTTAAGATACTTACAAATTTTTGACGTGATAACGTTTAATAAATTATTGATGAACACCAGCAACACACGAAAAATAGTAACGTTCCGCGTAACGTTCCACCTGAGCCTGTGCGTGCAAGCGAGAGCGCGCAACAAGCGAAGAGAGGCATGATAAAACAAACGATAGAGAGATAGAGATTATGACGTTATCACTCTACTACTACGACTCTATCGTCCGTAAACCGACTTTACAGACAACCAATTTTTTTTTCTAGCAGTTCCTGAAGGGTGATCCATACTATTTGTTTGAGTACACTCTATACATGATATTCGAGAGCTAACAGGGCCTACTTTTTATTTACCACTACTTGAAATTAACTATTTCGACAATACTCTTACAATTCAAATTTTTAATATAAGGCGGAAGTTTAGACTTAAAGATTACACCTGAACATAGATATTTACAATATGCACATAGGATAAGCGACACACATAGGGCCCAAGGCAACGGGCCAAGACTATATTGCTTCTTCCAGAATATTTTAATAACACGTACAGCCAAGTGGCTACTTAATTCGCAATATTTACTTCTCCATTTACCAAAAAAAAAAATTAAATAAAAAAATAAGTTTCTATTTGTCACACTTTAGTCAATACATCATGTTAACTTCCTTATATTCGTCAATCGGTAAAAAAATGTCAATGATGTCGCCTTATAATTTAGTATACTCTTTCCATTTATTTATTTTCTCTTTGACACATTAAATCACATGAAATAGATATAGCAATAGCGAGGGACCAGAGGGAGATAAAGGTAAAGTTGTCTCTTTCTGGTCCCTCGCTATTGCTATATCTGTTTCATGTGTCAAACAGAAAATAAACGAATGGAAATAGTATATTTTACGTTATGATTCTTATTTTATGTTATGACAAGGCATAGAAGGTGGAGTTTCTCAAAAATCTCTTCATACAATGATACCAAAGTTAGCTGAACTAGTTAGTACTGTGTCAAGTCGGCCGTGATTGGTCGTCTCACGCAGTATGGGAAATTTAGACGTTACGCCATATTTAAGCTGAAGTAATACATAACTTCTATGCTTGTTCCGTTTACTAAATATTCATAAATAAAAGCTTAGCAGATTTTCTGTTTATAATTTCTATTCAAAAGTCAAATTTTAATAGTATAAAATATGGATATGCATCATGCACAAAAAAATATATATTTTTTCCATAAAATGTCAGAAAAGTCATCATTTCTCAATCCCCGTTTCATCAAAATTTCGATCCTAAATCATACTATAATTTCTGTCTACGCGTGAGCTGTTAGGAATCGCTCCCTCCGACTCTAGCTACTTTCATCAACAACATTTAAGGTAAGTAGAGTGAACGACGAGAAGATGAGTTTTATTTTTCACAATTTGTAAGCCAAAATACATTTAGTCCCTACACTTGGCGCATCTAAAATCAGCTATCCCTTTCACTAAAATACGGTAGGAAAGGGATAGCAATAGTCTTTAGAAATTTGTATTTCAATCCCTTTACCATACCCTAACTAATAAAAGAAATGGTACAGTATTAGACTCGCTAAGTTTGAAGACAAAAACAGAATCGCTACCATTGTTAGTTTATGGCAGTCAAACTGCGAGAATGAAAGTATCATGTTCCCAATATTATGTTTGTATTAGTATAATATTCCCTATTAATATATTACCTTAAAATGTTATAGCAGTCTTCGATAGCTGACGATAGATGGCGTAACGAGTCCCTTAGCATGCACTTACGAAGTTATCGACGAGCGTTCGATAAATACAACTTCTGACGTCATACGCTCGCACCACCAGTGGTCACCAGGCATAACAACTGCGTGGAGGGAAATTTCCCTAATTCCTCAGAACTGGCTAAGTGTTCATTTAGGAAATTTCAGGGAGTTTAGAAAACAGTCGATTCTGATATTAAATTACTACAATGATAATTTTAATACAAACATCAATATGATACTTTCATTCCCGCAATTTAGCTGCCAAAGCTGCAACTAAAAAGATATTAGGCGTACTAATATAATTTTAGTTGCAAGTTCCAAAAAATCAAATGAAATACGAATTTGGCAGGTAGAGCTGTGCAGATTCCTTGAAGCTCGCGCTTGGACTTTAACTTGGACCAACTATCATTTTAAAAATAAATAGGAAACAAACTAGTACATTCATTGACTGTCAGCATATAGCATATAAAAATTGTTTACTAAACCGCTCGCTTCGAAAGTTTTCCATCGCTTCTAATCTATCCATGAGATCCTATATAATGTCGTCGTTGATAGTGATTCCTTTGTAAATGAATGGTACCAGTTCTGTTTTAGTGTCTCTAAATTTAGCCCGTCTAAAAATATACTATCCCTTTCACTATGTTATGATTAGAAAAGAATAGAACTGTTTCTAAAGACTAGTACCGTTCCTTTCCAAACATATCCTAATGAAAGTGATAGAAGAATTTCAGACGCGCTAAATTTAGAAACTCTAAAACAACTACTAGTGCCAAACTAAAGTTAATTGGCAGGCTAAAACGCAATACAATTCTTCTGGCCTAAGACCTCTGTACGCCAGACTTAGGTCATTTCAGCCAAGCTGGCACTAACGATATAAAACCTGTGTGCAAAATTTTAGCTTTCTAGATCATTTTCTAGAATTTTATTTTGTGTCAATATTATTTTATTATTGACTTGAAATTTGAATGTTAGAACACGTGACCATTAATAACCTTTCTGCCCTTGTCCACAATATGTGGGGTCGGCGCTCTTATCTCTTTCCATTCTCTCCTTTCAAACTCAAACTCAAAATATCTTTATTTAGGCCTAACGTACACATAGTTTGTAACAGGCTCTTGTAAAACATCAATATGATATTTGTCGCATATACTCGTACATGATGATATCTAAAAGTTGACTTAAAGCTAAGTTGACGCGGGTTCGATCGCGCGCCTTTTAGGCTTCAGCAACAACTCGCAAACCACTCCTTTCACACGCATATCTTCTTTCACGCAATCCATCCATCTCTTCTTGTGTCTCTCTCTACTTTTTCGTCCCTGCACATGCATACTCATCGCTTTGTCTCCTCAACACTCTGAAGATAAATTTTCCCCTTAATTTTAAAGGGCTGTCGCCATTTCATCCATTCCGCATTCATTCTGTTGTTACATCCCGGTCATCAATTTGGAAGAGCGAACCGAGGTATAGAAAACCGTAACAGACAGGTAGGGGTCTACCATTTAATGAAAATTAAAAAGTACCACCTCACCTAAAGTCACATTACAATACATGACCATTTTAGCTATTTATTCAAAGCCACAATTACCTAACCAGACCAACAGACTCTAGCGAATTCAAGTTTTCTTAGTTTTACCTATGTAAACATATTTCTCAGCAGCTTTACTGAAATGACCTAATGTTCTGGCAGAAAGCCCTAGGATCTCGTTTCCTTCAATGGAATTACATTCAATGTGTCAATTTTCTTTAGTTTCTGAAGCACAAAATAAGCACCACTTTTCTATATTGCACCGCTCAAGCACAGCAAAAGTCGCTATTACATTGCAACATTATTAATATATATAAAGGGTAGTATTTGTTATTCAATTTAAATTCAATTCAATTTATAAAAGCATGTAGATTACATTGTTGTTGTCAGCAGGCCACATTTTAAGCCTTTATCTGTTAATGTATATCTTTCAGGAAAAACTCATACTGACTGGACTTTTCCCATTGAATTCATCTTTATTAGAAATTATATTTATACTTAATCAAAATACATCATGCTGTGCTTTAACAGTGCTGTACATAATGTTACATAAAAATTATAAACTTCGGCCATAATTCCTATCATTAAAAGTATTTAACAGTTTATATTCCATGATTTTTTTGTTAAATATAATTTTCATACATGTAAGCACCTGTATTACTCTGTAAAGCCACTGCGGCGCTTACTGACAGAGCGCGCGTAATTTTCACACAGAGTAATGTATTATAAATGAAAGTATTACATAATTAGAGAATTCATAGGATTTGTTCTATCTAGTATCTAGTGTTTAATAATGATAGGAACTACGGCCACAGATCATTATAGTGTTTTATTTAAACTTGTTTATCAGTGTCGACTTTCGATGTAGGTATAGTTTGACAGATTCAATAAATTAATTTCATGAAGTCCGCAATGTAGTGTAAATAAATACTTGTGATGGTAGTGAAATAAACTGTCCACTGTGCAGTTCAGCCGAGGCCGGGCGGGGGGAGGGTGGCGCATCGCTATGGTTTGAACTTCACGAGCGGTATGTTCTTAGAATGTAGGCACTTGTCACAAACCCACTCCGCGTACACTTCCGCCGTTAGCAGCTGGAACGCGGGCTCCGTGAGACCCGTGCAACCCCTGGAAGTATATCAGATAACTTAAAACCCCTCAAAATTAGAAAAATGATTTATTGAATATGGATTTTAATTTTTGGTCTAATTCACAGGCTCTATGAAAAGTCCAAACTTTACCACCAAGTTCAGTATTCAGGTTTGAACCAAAAACTGGGAAAAACACGGCACTTGCTCTTTTCAACATGTCATGTATTCACAATTTTTCATACATAATTACAAATGCTTGAGATTTATGAAAACCCAAACTTCTTACTGCTACTACTACTAATTTCTTTATAAACTCTGGATTAGAAAAAATGTCTGGTCACCTACATGTGGAGTGGATTATTTATTGAACGCTGAACCCTAATAAATAAAATAAAATAAAATAGAGCAGTACTGCAATTTGTTGGTTATTAATGGTGTGAAGGATATTTAAAATTAAAAACTATGTGAACCTATTGGTAGCTATTCTGTAGCTAACCTCTAAGTACTAAATTGACAACTCATGCTCACAGCTTATTGCACATTTTTTAAATTTAATTTAGAAGGAAGACTCACTCAGAATAACAGGACCAGAATTGTAAATAAAATAATTGTTTTATATCTTACCGATGAAACCAAAAGTTGCACCCTGACTCGCAGAGAATAGCTTGATCATTATCATGAACCTCCTTGTGACAGACTCCACAAGGGTATATCGGAGGTGCATTCGGATTTTGGGGGTTGAACACCATCGGCTGATCAGGAGGGTACACCTTCCCTGCGCTCACGGGCATAGGCTTGGGTCCAAACATACCCATACCTTGACCCATGGGCCCCACTCCTTGTCCTCCTGGCCCTCCCATTTGCATTCCACCCATCCCACCAAGAGGGCCACAATTACCCATATTACCTGGCCCAGGACCCATCCCCATAGAACCACTGCCACCCATACCCATAGGCCCACCATGTCCCATATGATTTCCAGAATATGGAGGACCAGGGCCCATTGAAGTCATCGGGCCATTACCTCCCATAGGACCACTTCCCATCCCAGATCCCATTGGACTACTGTGTCTCATTCCACCACAATGCCCCGGACCCATTCCACTTTGCATTTGACTCGGGGACATTATCGATCCGGTTGGACCCATTTGTCCATTTGAACAACTAGGCCCCATGGGTCCATTCATACGAGGGACATTCATTCCTGGACCACCTCCTCCCATAGGGCCATTGATTGGACCATTCATTGAACCAGCACCCAGGGGACTGTGCATTGGGGGCCCCATTGGACTGTTGCTCATGTGACTGCCTGCCATCGAACCCATATTCATGGGACTTCCCATCGGACCTGAAGCCATTGGTGATCCCATGGGCATAGAATTCATCGGACTCATAGGACTACCCATCGATCTTGAAGTTGGGCCCATACCTGGACCCATGTTGTGATTACTCATACCCATACTCGGACCACCCATCGGTGACATGCCACCCATGTGGCCCATAGGACTCATATTCCCCATTGGACTAATTCCTCTTGGAGGCATCTGCTGGCCCATAGGGCTCATAGAGTGAGGTATCGGGCTCATATGTCTCATTGGAGGGCCACCCATACTGTGCCCCATGGGACCCATCATGCCCATTGGCCCATTCTGACTCATCATAGGCCCGTTCTGGCTCATCATTGGTCCATTATGTGACACTGTTGAGGGTGAATCATCAAAGGGGTTGGAAGCAACAATCGTGTCTCCGTATCCTGTCAGAGGTGGTGGCAGTAGGTCCTGTGCAGTGGGAGGAGGCTGCGGGGGAGTCAAGGCATTGTTTGCGTTTGATGTTTTTCTCCTCTTTTTTGGATTACTCGGCGCTGGCGCTGGGGGTGTGGGGTTGTCCATCGGCGGCTTAAAGTCCGGGGGCCCCAGCCCAGGGCCGGGCAGCCTGTACGACGGCATACCCGCCAGATTGTGACTCATCTTGCTATTATGCTCTACCAGCTCTAACAACCATCATGGCGAAGTTCACACTAGAACGAGCTCTTCAGACGACATGTTCACTCATAAGGCACCGCATTGTCACGAGAAAGCGCAGTAACGTGCCGGAAGACCGCTTGTGTCTATTTCTGTAACAATAAAAATACGCTGCATTACCGACCTGCATTTCCAACAATTACTTCATTTATGGCCAAGCCGTCGATTATTTAGTTGTTTACAAATAATAGCTGCAAGCGCCAGTGGTTACGTTACGAAGCAGAGCAAGAGTAGAAATACAGGTAACCTGCTCATTATAAATGCATAAAAGTCCTCCATTCGTACATACGCTGCTCACTCACAGTCACCATGCACCAGATTAACGCCAAATAAATGTATAAAACTTACAGCATTATCAATTTAGCATCGGAATTACTGATTATTTTTTGTCCTCATCGAGACTCCAAGGCAGGCGTGCAACATATGACCAAATACCAAAAGTAAACCACTTTTTAACACCTGTTCTCGCTATACACTAAAGGTGTTCAGGTAGAGTATTGTTTTAACACACATAAAGTGCACTTAAACTATGAAATACCAGTCCATTGAATGCATTTTTATTTACGACTCACGATATTCCAAACAACACACGCCACATTCACGATGTATTTTTATAACAAAATTGCCGCTAGGGGTCGTTCTTTACCATTCCATAGACAAAGGTAAACTTTTATACGGTTTATTAACAAAACATTTATTAGAGTGAATGTAACGAGATTTTTAATGTTTCATTAAAGTAGTTAATAAAAAAATTATAGTTATCATTCAATACTCAACACAAGTAAGTGCTAACTTGTTACTAATGTAAGCCGAGACGCTCGAGAGTCAAGATTGTTGAAGTACATTTCATGTTTCTAAACGTTACTTAAACGTCCATTGTCAATGTCAAAGTGAAAGATAAGCTAGTGTCAAATTTTTTGAAATGTATAAATTTTAAGGTTAAAAAATTAAAAATAAATATTACTAATTTTTGCTGATTGGTTTTAACTAAAACTACAGCGATGGCTTTGAACAGGCTGTTCGCAAGTTTAACTTTAGGTCCAACAGCAAGTGTCATCAGTAGGAAAACTGTTCAAGTAACCGCGGTCCGCTATGCAAGTATGCCGAAACCTGAGAAACCCAAGCCTGGATTTGGTATAGCTTACCGAAGAGTAGTTCACTTTCCCGAAGAATACACTGTAAAACCTTTAGACGTAACTAATCTAGCAGGACGTGATCCTGTATCAGGTAAGTTATTCAATTAAGCATGGATGTTGTATTGTTCAGTTTGCTGTTTATAATCTCTGACGAGTGAGGACCTACTTAGTGCAGTGGTGCGTAATTGGATTCGAGTGGGAGGTCGCGAGTTCGATTCCTGCTACCGCCTACATTAGGATTGGCTCAGGGCTGGTCTGCTGTCTGGTGGGAGGTTTCGACCGGGCTAGTAACCTTGTCAGCAAAGACGCACAGAAAAAAATGGTGTTTGTGTGCACTTGTATTATTCTTTAAGTGAAACCCTGCACAATCGGGACAGCTTCTGAATGCATTCTGATGTGCTAAGTTCTGTCCTTAACACTTCTATCACATTGGTGTAGCCATGAGTATAAGTAAAATGTATACTATTAAGTATATATTTTGAACTAGCAGATACTCATGGCTATAAAGTTTTAGATTTTTATTTATTTATTTTTTATGTTATAATTTTAGGTAGATTAGTAGCAAAGGGTATCGGTGGTGGTATCAAACACAAGTATCATTGGATTGCATGGGTCAGAGATGGCCCAACAGAGGGGCCTCCGCAGGAAGAAAAAGTTATTCAGGTACTTATTTTTGTGATACTTATAATATTATATTATATGGATTAGAAAGGGAAAGAGACCTATAGAAGTAGACAAAAATTATCTCTATGCACACATCTTAGCCCCTCTGGCCACTACATTAATTGCTGTGGTCATTATTATAATGATGCATACTTCATCCTCATGAGGTTGCCGAGGTACTGCAGCACCACTGGCATGTTTGCCAAGGCGTGTGTCCTTGATTTCTTTGTGATTAGACACAGATTAATCGCGTCTTCTTGGAAGCGATTGCTGGCGTCAAAAAAGTCTAGTGATATAATAAATCACTGGTTCACTGATGATTCACAGATGCAACCAAAATTTAGTCCTAGTTATGATTAGTTTTTATAGCGCGTATAGAGCGTACCTTTTTGTATTTATATGTTATTATGGTAACAGTCATATTATGTTATATATAATATAATTCAACATAATATGGATGTTTATCTGAAATAAACGATTATTATTATATATAAAGGCACTCACATGGATTGCCCATTGAAGAATGCCATGGAAAACAATTCATGGCTTCTTCGCTATATTCCTATACATGCCTTACTTCACCCAATGTATCACTGTAAGTGTAAACTTTTCCCATAGTCATGTGCTTGTATACAGAGCCATATAATAAAATACAAAATCCCTCTTGGCCTGTAGTTGTTTGCATTAAAACTAATAACTTTAAATTATGTAATTTGTTATATAATCCTATATAATTATATTATTATATTGCTCACACACAAACACACACTCACACGCACACACACAAACAATCACATGCACACACACACACACACACACACACACACACACACACAAACACAAACACATACACACGCACAAGCTCACACACGCATACGCATGCACTCATACGCACACACATGTAATCCATGAAATACGTTAAATGCTTTATGCAATGCTATTGTTGTTAATTTTGTACTTACTCTTCATACCATTTGACCTTTATTTTGTAAACCGTTAAATTTAACCAAAAAAAAATATATTAAAATTGTAAAATTTTAGTTGTTAGCCAAGTATTAATAAATTTGATATGTTTTCAATTTATGGAAAGGCACTGGCCCCTAAGATACGGGCTTTCCTAATTTAGGGGCCAGGAGTCCAAAGAAGATTGTAAATGGAGTTTTTCAAATAAACGCTATTATTATGCAGGTGTTAGAATGTGGTTGCAGAACAGCGCACGTTGCACTGGTTGCGGTGGGCGACAAGCTGAAGTACATCCTGGCCACAGAGAACATGAAGGCAGGCGACGTAATCAAGACATCCAGACATCTGCCTAGGATACCAGGTTGGTACAAAACATCAAAAAGTAGTATAAATACAACACCCTTTTCAAACCCAAATGATGTATTTATTTCAAATAGTATTTATTTCAAAAAAATATTATGAATATTCATTAAAATAGTGTCCCCAGGGTAGTAGCTCAGTATTCATCATGGTGCTGCATGTCACACATCTCCATAGTTGTGTTATCTCTGTGGATCCAAGTAAATAAATAAATATATACAGGACATTTGACAGATCGCAATCTAGCCACAAAGTAAGCGATAGCTTGTTATGGGCACTAGATGACTGATAAGAAACATACATACTAATATACATAAATATAATATTATATTGAAAAACACCCAGACACTAGAAAATATTCATGCTCATCACCCAAACATTTACCAGTAGTGGGAATCAAACCCACGACCTCTGGCGCAGATGGCAGGTTCCCTACCACTACGCTATTCGGTCGTCAACTACATGTTATTAATTATTTTTGTGAAAGAAATTGCTTTTTTTAATTTCAGTCAGAGCAAATGAAGGAGATGCCTATGTTTTGGGAGCTCTGCCACTCGGCACCATCGTGCATTGCATAGAAAAAGAACCAGGTGTGTTATAACTTCTTTCAAACTTTAAGTCAATTGTTCCTCATACAGAAAAAATTAAATAGTATTACAGAATTTAAATACATACAGAATTTAAATAGTAGCAAGAGTCGTGTACACACTTAGAAGCTCAAAACTTACCTTCAGAATTGGGTAGTTGACTCAATTTTCTATGACTGATTTATAATTAACTAAGTTGATAAAATTAAAAATAAAATAAATAAAAAATAAAAAAGCCTTTATTGCTACTACCAATTTTGCGTTTTTATAGTTATCACTTCTTTGCATGCACTACTTATTTCAATATGAACCTTAAATTAACAATCATTTACATGTCCGTCACACTATCTTTACTATGTATTTAAAAGGTTACAAAAATAATAATAAAATAACTATGCTATCTGGTCTATATCGTAGAAGTCGCCTTCTCGGCGTAGGCCTCCCCCAATTTCTTCCATGCCTCCCTATCTCTTGCTACCGTCATCCAGTTTGGTCCCACAATTTGATTGAAGATATCTCTCCATCTTCTCCTTTGTCTTCCTTTCTTCCTTTTCCTGTTTCTTGGAATCCATTCTGTAAGACGTTTAGCCCATCTTATATCTTCCATCCTACATAGATGTCCTGCCCACTTCCATTTTAATAACCTTGTTCTTTTTGTTATGTCGTATAATTTTGTCTTTTCCCTTATGTCACAGTTTCTGACTTTATCTTTCAGTTTTATTCCTAATATACTTCTTTCCATTTTCCTTTGGCATATTGCTATATTAGCCTCGTCTTCTTTTTTAATAGACCATGTTTGACATCCATAGAGCATCCATATGTTAGCGATGGCATAATTGCCGTCTCATAAAGTTTTTTCTTGATGTCAAGGCCAACTTCACTCTTCATGATCTCCTTTAGACTCCAGTATTTGTTCCACGCTAGAGTAATTCTTCTTTGAATTTCGTTTCCTGATTGGTTTTCGAAAGAGACTGATTGTCCAAGATATATGTATTCCTTGACGAATACGATTTTTCCGCTTTTCACGACGACATCATGAATTTTCCCATTTGTCAGTATTTTCGTTTTCGCAGCATTAAGCGTCAACCCTACTCTTTCACTTTGTTCCTCAAATTCTTTTATCATATTCTCGAGCTCTTCTGCGGTGTCAGAGAAAATAACGATATCGTCTGCAAAGCGCAAGTGGCTTAGGTATTGCCCATCAATTCTGATTCCCCTTCCTGACCAATCTAGTTGACGAAATACATTTTCGAGTACTGAGGCAAATATCTGTGGCGATAATGGATCTCCCTGTCGTGCGCCTTTTCTAACAGGGAACTCTTCACCTTCTTTTTCCAATTTAATCTTGGCAGTACCTTTTGAGTATATGCTGTGGATTAGTCGAACGTAGTTAGTGCTGACACCTTGTTCCAGAAGTGCCTCGTAGATAGCATCATGCTTAAGGGAGTCAAAAGCTTTGGTAAAATCTATGAAGCATAAATACATGATTATGCCATATTCATTGGCTTTTTCTATTATTTGCGTTACAGTCTGAAGATGATCTATTGTTGAAAATTTTTTGCGAAAACCTGCTTGTTCCTGTGGTTGGTGTTCGTCTAAAGTTTTAAGAATTCTACTCAGGATTATCTTTGAGAAAATTTTGTATACATTTGACATCAGACTTATTGGTCTATAATTATTTAAATCTTTTCTATCACCCTTTTTGTGTAGTAGTATGATTTTTGATTTTGACCATTGCCTAGGAGTTATTCCAGTTCTCAGAATGTTGTTAAATAATGTCTTCAAGGGGTTCTGTAGAATTTCCAGGAGTGATTTTAATACCTCGTTTGTAACGTTGTCTTCTCCTGGTGATTTATCATTTTTCTGTGTCTTAATCGCCTGCTCTATTTCTGAGCCTAAGATGCTTTGCGGAGGTTCCTGATTGTAAGCATTCTGTAGTCTAATTTTAATTTGTGATGACAATACTTCTTCTGATGAGTATAGATCTGCATAGAATTTTGTTGCTTCTTTTATAATGTCTTGTCGGGTATTCAATATGTTACCTCTTTTGCTTTTAATATTAGCTGTCCATTCCGATGTTTCTCTAAGCTGTTTGAGGGCTTTTCGCAGAGCTCCCTTTTTCTCAATAAACCTTATGAACACTTTTTGTCGATAGATTTTCTTTTCGTTCCTTATATTTTGGTTAATTTTCTTACTGATATTTGCTATTTTTACTTTAACTTCCTTATTTCTTTTTTCTTTATACAAGAGCATCCTATTTTCTAAAAGCTTTAGTGTTTCTGGGCCAATAAGTTCTCTTTTTTCTTTTTCCATCTTTGGTAGTTGTTTTAGTATGGTTGTGAGTTCTCTTTCAAAATTATCGTATTGTGTCTGTATGTCAGGTGCAATTTGCAGAGATTCTAAGAGTGTCTGTTCCCATTGAGTTCCACTTTCTTTAGTTATTGTTGGAAGATTTCTCATAATATGAGGTGTATTATTAACAAAATTTCTCTTCTTGTGATTTTTCAAGTTTAGTTTACACCTTATCATACGATGATCTGTGTTGAAGTTTAGGTTATTAATGATGTCAAAGCTACGTATGTCGTTTGGTCGATTGGTCAGAATGTAGTCTATCTCATTTAGACATTTCCCGTTTGGAGAACGCCAAGTCCACTTCTTATGCCATTTCCTTTTAAACATACTATTAACAAATTTAAGGTTTTTTTCCAGTGCAAATTCTACGAGGTTCTTCCCATGGCAGCTTCTTTTGCCGTAAGAGAATTTTCCGAAAATTCTTTCCTCTCCTGTTTGCAATTTTCCAATTTGAGCATTAAAGTCGCCCATTAGGATTATGTTCTTATTATGCGCCCCGTCGAGAGCAGATTCAACACATTGATAAAAATCATCTATTTCTTCCTTTTTGTATGCTTCCGTAGGGGCATAGACCTGTATGAGCGTCCAAGCTGTGTTATCTTCTGATTTTATATCTAATGAGGCTACTCTGTCTGAGAACATTCTGAAACTTTCTATATTGTTTTTAAGACGTTTCTTTACTATAAATCCGACACCATTTCTACCATTAGATCCATATGTGTGATAAAGTATATAGTCTTCATATTCTTCAATAACTTCACTATCCCTTCTTACTTCAGAGATACCAATGATATCCCATTTAATTTTCGCTGTTGCAAAAATAAGCTCTGTGATTCTAGTATCAGACAATAGTGTTCTTACGTTTAGGGTTGCAATGTGCCAACATTTTGAATTCCTTTTTGTTTCTTTGCTATATTTTTTGTGATGGGTTTCTATGTTTGGGGGGTGTTGGTCTAACTCCTCCACGGGGACCAGCCGGCTTGGAGGAGGTTGATAAAATTAAGACGTCCACAAATCCAAAAACGAAATACAAAGTTATAGACATTTAAACTTTTGGACTAGGGGTCTTGTGTCCCTTTCTTGCAAAACGAAATTTTGTATAGAGCTACTATGGCATGACCACACTTTGAAGTCATAGTTTAATACAGCTGTCTCTGTCTAATCATAAAAATTAAAATGCTTATAACTTTTTAGTTATTTGATCGATTTAGGGCCGATTTTTCAATCGCCTATATCTGAGGCTGAGGAATAAATTTGAAACATATGCCATACAAAATCTGTCAAAACGCCATATTTGTTCTTTATGTTAACGTTTATCTGGCGATTGAAAAACCGGCCCTTAATCTGTTGTTTCACCAGTATATTTGTTAATTATTCTAGTCTCAGAAATTCAAGAATAAAAATAATATTTTATATCAGTCAACTATCCAATTATAATCTTGAAATAGGATTTTAAGTTTTTACCATTTTGATCTTACAGGTATGGGCGGGTTATACATCCATGCAGCGGGCACTTTCGGAACGATACTGAGGAGGCAAGATGACAGGATCGTAGTACAAATGCCATCAAAGAGGCTGTTTAGTTTTGATGAGCGTTGCATGGCCGTCGTTGGTAAGTGAAGATATCAGCGCCCAGCCATATAACTTATCTACATACGTTATAGAAACCTGTCGACCGCTCGTTTCATAATTAATAATGTAGATTTATAATTAAATATTGTAATTGTTAGGCCAATTAATATCAGCTTATCAAGATTGTAAAGTTCTGTATTCGCCCCTTATGTATGTATGTTTGTCCGCGATTATTTTGTTAATTATTTGCAGGTCGTTTATCAAACGTAGAGCACGGTTCAACGCCAATAGGGTCCCCGCAACGCAACAGGTGGCTCGGCAACCGGCCGCGCTCGGGGCTCTGGAAGAGGAAGGACGGCAGGCACGGCCGAAAGATCCGCCCGCCCAAGCCCGTCAAAGAGATTCACGCAAAGAAGAAATTCCCATTACCTGCGGTTGTTATGACCATGACTCCCTAACTTGTTATAAATAAGCATGTAGACCTATTTTTTGAGTTTTATTTATGGACTCGTTTTAAAGGTTCATTAATGCAATTGCCCCCTTGATAAATCCAAATTTTATTAGGTTAAAAGGGATGGTTTTCATCCAGCCGTTAAATTTTTATTTAGTTTTTCGCAAATAGTAGGCTAATTTTACGACATACGTTATAGACATACGCGTATGACGTATACATACGTCATACGCGTATACGACATACGCAGAATTTTGCGTTAACAAAAACTTTGCTCAAAAGTACTTCATATTGCTTCCCAATAGCTCCAAATCTAGGGAACTGCAGGAAATGAACTTTCGGTTATGATGAAATGAATGCTTTCTTTAGATTGTTGCCACTACTACACTAATACTATCTCTAATATTTGCAAAAAACTAAATAAAATTTGAATTTCGCGGTCTAACCACAGAGTAGGTTTATGATAGTAAAACTGCGGAATCATCATCACACTTCACATGTCAAAGCAAGGTATCAAAACTATGGAGACGCCCATTCATTCATTCTGTGATTCTAACCTAGCCTTTTTTGTTAAACGGTGCCATTATAAGCGCCAAGATTTGTTGTCAAAAATTCATGAACCTAATTACTAGCCTAGGTGACGCCATCTACGTCACTTGACTGTTTAAAACTATTCACTGTAAAATTTGTAGACGGGGCCAGTCCATAGAGTTTCCTAGGTCTTTGGAAACTTTCAACCAGACTAAAATAAAACAAAGCATTTTTCTTTTTAATATAACAGTTTTATTGATTGACAATATACATTATTTATATATTTGAAATAAAAAATAAACATTCGCACAATGATAATATCATAGAACGGCCTCATAATATTAAAACACACCTATAAAAAAATGTTTACATCCACAATTAAGCTACATTAAATATATCACGACAATGAGATTGTGGTATGATTAATATAGAGATTTTCATTAGGAACACTTAACACAATACAAATTACAGATGTTAATTTAGCTACATAGCTTCATTTTTACTCGATTCAATTTCGTGAACAGAACTGACAGTTTTTTCATTGATTACTGTCTTGATCTTCATCAGAAAACGTGAGAATCTGTGAAAAGAAAAAAGCAATATATGAACTATCCCAAATTGTCGAATATTATATCTAAAATCTATATAAATAAAAAGAAAAGCTCAACTGAAGATTAACTCATTCACTCCCTGAGTCAAGATCGCTCAGGCCTAAAAAGCTGAAATATTGCTGGGTCTCTCTCTTCAAAATGTAGACAAGGGATAAGGAAGAATTTCGAAATTCTCACGGATTCATTTAAGATATGCAGTGGCGATGGCGGTTCGGGTCAGCTAGTGGTAAATATACTTCTAAGTTTAAAGGTTATAACATTTCCAGGATTTTAATTTCTTAAGACATTGGATTTACGTTGTATGGGATGCAACAACCCTGGCATTAATATTTTTATTCATGTTGGCAGCACTGTCTTTCTGTCAAAATCAGGGAATAGCCTCCAGTGCCCTTATTCTGTATCTCAGTGATGATCACTCAGTAACCTTCAACAAACTCACATATGTTTTTATCCCTTGAAGGTTTGCCACAGAATCTACATTTTCATTTCACTGAATAAAGCAGCAATGTACAACAAACCATAGACAACAGTGGTTATCTCTGCAAGTGTCAATTTTACAGAATACGGGCCCTTGATGCCCAAAACGTATGAAAGGGTCCAAAGGCGAACATTTTTATATCGCCGGGGTAGAAACAACAGTATCCCGCTTTTGCAAATTTTTGCCATATTCCACATATTATTTAGACTCCATAATATTATCTTTTTATCGCGTGACATTAGTAGTTAAATTGATTTCTTCAAGATTGATAACAGTCAAAGGGGTCACTGAATCTATAGTATTTCAATCCACGATGACGCGCCCCACTCTGTCAAACTCCATACGAATCGAATGAAACATAAGCGACAGAGTGGGGCGCGTCTTCGTAGATTGAAATATCCATAAAAAAACTTGCTAAACATTTTAAAATATTTCAATCCACGATGACGCGCCCCACTCTGTCAAACTCCATACGAATCGAATGAAACATAAGCGACAGAGTGGGGCGCGTCTTCATAGATTGAAATATCCATAAAAAAACTTGCTAAACATTTTAAAAATAAACTTACATCAGTCATTTCCGCGGTCAATTGTAGTTCAGATAAACCAGTTATTTCTTCCAAATAGGTGCCGCTATTGAAGACGTTCAGTAAAAACTCTATGCCTTGTTCTCTATATTTGTCTATGACCACGTCCGAGCACGCTATGCACTGTTTGAATTTCGTGCATGTTGGCACCACTGTTTGGTAGGAATGTAGGAAACCCCGTATCGAATGCGGTATGGGGCCAAGTATGCCTTGTAATTGGGGGTCGATTTCTTCCTCTGTTATATTGTACGGGGCTGGTGCTTTTACCCTGTGGAAGAAAAAATATTTCAGTCAGTTTTTGTAACTAGAAGGTAGTACTTATAATATTATGCTCGCAAAATACATTACCATAAACCTATAGTGTAGTTAGTCTAATATTTGCAAAAAAACTAAATAAAATTTGAAATGAAAAACACCTCATTTCAATCATCATAAACAGATACAAAATATTCGTTGTTTCACCATCTATCATCACCACCAGCTTGACTAAAATTACCCAGTTCCTCCATACCTAAGTGTGTGCTGCAGTAAAGCCACGAGTATCTCCACGGCCAGCGCGCCTGCGATCGCGGCCACGCCGGGCCGAGTCACGGTGCACTGCTGGTCTAGAGTGCGGTCTTTCTGCGACTGCAAGAAGATAACAGTAATCCACATACAATAATAATATAACTGCTATTATTGCTGTATAATTTTATAAATATGTACAGTCGCGGAACGAAAAGGTTCGTCGATTTTCAAATTGATTCGTTCAACGTATCACGAGCACATATTACGTTTTGAAACTGTGTTACAGAATAGACTCGAGTTAGAGTGTGGAAACTTTTTAGTTTACGACGTTCTTTAATTGATATTCGAACAAGTGTTTTTTAATAATGACTTATGTCATGTGACTCTCAATAAAATTTTTCTTGTGCAAACAACGTTTTTGCTTCCATATCCTAGTTATCTAGTTTATTTCATCAAAAGGTTATGGCCCTATCCACGAAAGTCGCCATTAAAAACCTCTGCGGCCTAGATGACTACTCTACGTGGAAATTCGCAATCAAAATGATTCCGATACGAGAAAAGTTGTTCACGTATACATCAAAGTACCCGGATTCCAAAGACTCCACCGCCATCGAGAAGGACCAAGATGCACTGGTTTTGATCTGTCTGCATGTGGATACTTCACTCTATGCGTATGTACAGGATTCAAAGTATGCCAAAGATGCTTGGGATAGCTTAGCGAAAGCGTTTGAGGATAAAGGTGTCAATCGAAGGATTACCCTCATGAACGCGTTGCTGGATGAGAAGCTAGAGAGACACTCGTCGATGCATGATTATGTCTCTGCAGTTATGTCTCTATCTCAAAAGTTGAAGGATATTGCCACCGGATTTGACGATGATCTTGTAGCTGTTGTGTTACTGAGAGGACTACCTGAAGAGTACAGACCTATGCGTATGGCACTGGAACACTCTGGGATGAAGTTGACTTCAGAGAACGTACGACAGAAGTTACTACAGGAGGATTCACGTCAAGGTTGCAGACTGCAGTACATCGTCTTCAACGGACTCGGCATTGGCAGTGAGTAATAGTCGGAAACGGAATCGGAACAAAGACAAGAATATGACCAAAGTGAAATGCTATAGATGTGGAAAGCATGGGCATAAGAAGCCGGACTGTCCTGAAGGAAGGAAAGCAGATGATTCGACCTCCAAAATGAAAGACGTCGTGAGCCTGTCTTCATCAAATGCCGGGGACTCCTTCAATCCGACGGAGTGGTACATCGACAGCGGGACATCTTCACATATGTCTTTCCAGAAACATTGTTTTAAAGATTTGGTTATGAATGTCAGTATGAGTAACGTGACATGTGCGAATAATGATAAGATGGAATGCGCGGGTAAGGGTGACATCATGGTGAGTATGAAAGGTAGAATGATTGCCGTGAGGGATGTCATGTATGTACCTGGTTTGCGTGTTAATCTGTTATCAGTTTCACAGTTAGTAGAGAGAGGATGGAAGGTAATTTTTGACAGGGATGGGTGCAAGCTAATTCACCATTTGGTTCCAGGCCATTTCAATGGAAAGCTTCTGGCAATCGCAAGTGAAGTCTCTGGTATCTACAAGCTTGAAGGTTGTCAGGCGGTTGTAGATGGGGCTGCGTTGGCGTCAGTGAAAGCAGGTAATCCTTTGATGTTGTGGCACCGGCGGCTTGGATACGTAAATGAGCGAGATTTACGTTAGCTTCCGGGTGTGGATTTTGGAAAAAGCGTAATGGAGCCTTGTGTCGCTTGTATTAAGGGGAAGGCACATCGTTTACCTTTTCCAGTTGGTGAGTCTGAGACTGCAACTGGTTCACGCAGATATCTGTGGTCCAATGTCTGAACCGTCGCACGGTGGATCTCGGTACATGCTAGTAATTTTAGATGACTTTACACGTAAAACTTTTGCATTTTTCCTTAAATCAAAAGATCAGGTTTTGGATCATTTTAAAGTTTTTCTAGCATCTGTAGAGGTTGAGACCGGGTTGAAAGTGAATGAAGTGTTACTGTCTTTGAACTTCACGCGTTATGACTTTGATAGTTGATATCGCTTTGTACGTTGATGATTTTTTATTATTTTACAAGACAGAGCGCAAAAGGAAGTGTTGTTTGACAATCTTCGTAAGCATTTCACGATGAAGGATTTAGGGGAAGCTAGACAAGTTTTGGGGATGCTTTTGTCTAGGACGGATACCGGAATATATTTGAATCAAGAGAGACTTATTTCGAAGATCTTGGATGAATATGGTATGAGCGATTGCAAACCAGTGAAAACTCCGATGGAAATAGATTTCTATAAAGCCTCGGCGGAAGGGGAAGGAGGTAAGATCTTGTCCTGCCAAGACCATCGTCGTTATCAGGCGCTCATAGGGTCGCTGAACTATTTGGCCTGTAACACACGCCCGGATATTGCGGCTGCGGTTAATTTCTTGGCGCAGTATAATTCCTGTTGTGAGGAACGCCATTGGAAAGCAGCTAAGCATATCTTGAGGTATCTTAGGGGTACAAGGGATCTATGTTTGATATTTCCCAAGTCGCTGGTGCAGGACATCACGGGATTCGTAGATGCTGACTGGGGAGGGAACATCAAAGATAGGAAATCTTATTCTGGATTTATTTTTAAATGCGGAAACTCATTGATTAACTGGGAATGCCGGAAACAAGCTTGTGTGGCACTGTCGTCAACAGAAGCCGAGTATATTGCACTTTCGGAGGCTACCAAGGATGCAGTTCACTTGCGGCAGCTGAATGCATTTATAAAAGGTGAATCTCTTGGGTCTATTTGCATTTTTGTAGATAGTCAAAGTGCTATGAAACTTGCATACAATCCTGTAGCGCATAGAAGGACGAAACATATAGACATAAGGGCTCACTATGTTAGAGATTGCATTACTAAAAATGTTGTACGTCTGGACTATGTGTGTACGCAGGATAATCCAGCAGATGTGTTGACAAAACCACTAGGTCGTGTGTACCAAATGTGTGCGCGATCTGAGTTTGGGTGTGTGTGGTGTGGAGTGATGTGAGGATATCTGATGATGGATGTTGTTTGAGGGGAAGTGTGGAAACTTTTTAGTTTACGACGTTCTTTAATTGATATTCGAACAAGTGTTTTTTAATAATGACTTATGTCATGTGACTCTCAATAAAATTTTCCTTGTGCAAACAACGTTTTTGCTTCCATATCCTAGTTATCTAGTTTATTTCATCAAAATAGAGAAAATAAAGTTTAACTGTTCGTTAGTAAAGTTCAAAATTGTTCAGATCAAGGTAGTTTGACTATTTATCTTGTCAACAAGATTATTATGGATAAACTGCAACCTTCTTGTTAATTCAACCTGACATTATTATTTCTGTTAAAACCTCAGACCAATAATCCCATAGACACAAGGCTAAAATAAAACAAAGTAAACGTATATCTTATTCAAGTTTCAAAATAGTATCAGTATTAGTGTGAGTGAGACAAAAATCAGGTGTCAGTTTTTATTTTTTTTGACATGTCACAAGGTCCAAATATTTTGCAACCATTTGCAACCTTTTAATACTGCCAATTTTAAAAGTATTCGCGTTTCTGGTCGAATTACCTCAGTCGTCGTATATATTTAATTTTGTCTCATAATATTTGTTGATGTTTCGTGAGAAGTGCTGAAAAGATTATTTAGATTTTCTTGTGAAAAAATGTGAAAAAATTGAGATTTGTATATAAATTTAAGTATAATGTGAGATGATTAAAAATGTCTTGTTCGGTAGAGGGTTGCAAAACACGTATCTCACAGAAAGAAAACGAAAATAAATCAGTTGGATTGCATCGGTAAGTTTTAAGCTATTTTTTTCATATTATAGAAGTAAGTATTTTGCTCAGAAAAATGTAAAAAAGAAGCGCAATTTAGTAAACGTCCGGGTAAACACCCAATTACAAGATGGTTTACGGTAATTAAAATATTTTTTAAATATTTCGGAAAAAGTAATTTTAGGTTATTAGTGTTGTGAAATTTCACTATATCGATAGTGTCAATATATCTGTAATTAGAATAAATAAATACTCTTTAGATTTCCTAAGGATGAAGATTTGAGGACGAAATTTTTTAAACTTTCGTGTACGAACATTTTTTAATAGTTGTTGTTTGTTATAGGAAACACCATCACCAAACCCCAGAGAGGTGTTGAACAATATGGCTGAGCCAAATATTTTGAAAAGAAAACTTTCGTGTACATGTGGCACTTATACTGAAGATGAGTCTTATAAAAGAATACAAATACATATTAGGAAAAAAGTAGAATATTTTAAAAATGTTTCGAAACGCCGCCTTAAGTAAATCAATACCCTAACAAAAAGAGTAACGGGACTGAATGAAAAATATATGGCAAAACAACGTTTGAGGCGTCAACTAGTCGTCGTAATATATAACATTGTCGTGTCAGTGTTTGTATGTTTGTAACCAAACCCCTTCGAAACTGCTTGAGCGATTTCTCTGAAGTTTTTTGTGTACATTCTTTAGATGTAAGTATAGGTTGTAAGCTATTTTTTATATTTCAAATGGCAAAACAATGTTAGCTCAGTCAGATTTGTTATTATAATAAACTATTTTAAAAATAAAATGAAGTTTTCTTTCATATCCAGTAACTAATAAAAAGTCTATGTCGAAGTCTCTTCAGAAGTTATGGTGGTTTGTAGGCAGTATTGTAAAAATCTCCTAACCCAAAATTTTGGGTTACGCTATGGTTATGCTACAATTTTTAATTTATCCGCGAATCACGCGATGTTTTTTCCGGATAATTAATAGTGACTTTTGCTAGCCAAGAATAGTGTAACTTCCTCTTTCTGAAGAAACTAACAATGGTTGGGTAAACAATATTTTATCTTTTATATTTATTATATATCATTATTATTATTTATTTATACGAGCAATTTTTGTATATGGTATATATATATATATTTCTACATAATCTGAATCTCGAAAACGGCTCGAACGATTTTCATGAAATTTAGTATACGAGGTGTTTTGAGGGCGATAAATTGATCTAGCTTTTCATTCATTTTTAGAAAATGTATTTACCAAAAAAATAACGAGCAAAGTTCAGTCACCCAACTAGTTAATGTTAATCGTCGAATCTAATCGACTCCAGCTCATCACTAGCATAATCGAACCTTGTGACAACCTACTAATTTTCGAAAGAGGCATTATGGAATTGTCTCTTTTTAGCAACCTACCAAGCACATAAGTAAAAAGAGTACAAAAATAGTGCATGTCGTTGTTATTTTAACTGTGCATCTATTGGATCATTAATCTGAGGTTAAAACTATTGTCAATCAGTCAATGTCATAATTTCAAAATATCGTAATTTCTCCTAAATAACTAAGGTTTTACTGAGGTTTTAATACATTTTGGTATTATATTTGGTTTAATACATTGACGGGATAGAAAAAACAAGCAAAACCTTATTCGATAGCAAACGTCATATTTATTCAAATGTTAGCAGCGCTGTTTCTTGCACTGGAATGTTGGCATAATGTACTAGAGTACTAGTGCAAACGAATATCGACACTAAGGTGACGAACCTTTTCATTCCGCGACTGTACATATCAGGACATTACACACATCACAATCCAGCCCCAAATTAAGCGATAGCTTGTGTTATGGGTACTAGATAACTGATAAATATACGTACATATAATATATTGAAAAACACCCAGACACTGGAAAACATTCATGCTCGTCACACAAACATTTACCAGTAGTGGGAATCGAACCTACGACCTCCGACGCAGACGGCAGGTCCTCCTTTAACTGCTATGAGCCTACTAGTAGTGTGGTTTTGGTGAGTTCCGTTTCCCGGCGCGGTGGCGTCATTACAAAAGTAGCATCCGAGCTGATCTCCCGGCACGAACGCGCTGCGGACCGTGGTGCTGTCGGGGCCGGCCGAGGGGACTCCGTGCCGCATCACCAGGTCGCTATAGAACCAGAGAGCGGCGTCTATGACTGTCTGAAACGACTCACGTTTCCCGGCGCGGTGACGTCATTGCAAAAGTAGCATCCGAGCTGATCCCCCGGCACGAACGCGCTGCGGACCGTGGTGCTGTCGGGGCCGGCCGAGGGGACTCCGTGCCGCATCACCAGGTCGCTATAGAACCAGAGAGCGGCGTCTATGACTGTCTGAAACGACTCACGTTTCCCGGCGCGGTGACGTCATTGCAAAAGTAGCATCCGAGCTGATCCCCCGGCACGAACGCGCTGCGGACCGTGGTGCTGTCGGGGCCGGCCGAGGGGACTCCGTGCCGCATCACCAGGTCGCTATAGAACCAGAGAGCGGCGTCTATGACTGTCTGAAACGACTCACGTTTCCCGGCGCGGTGACGTCATTGCAAAAGTAGCATCCGAGCTGATCCCCCGGCACGAACGCGCTGCGGACCGTGGTGCTGTCGGGGCCGGCCGAGGGGACTCCGTGCCGCATCACCAGGTCGCTATAGAACCAGAGAGCGGCGTCTATGACTGTCTGAAACGACTCACGTTTCCCGGCGCGGTGACGTCATTGCAAAAGTAGCATCCGAGCTGATCCCCCGGCACGAACGCGCTGCGGACCGTGGTGCTGTCGGGGCCGGCCGAGGGGACTCCGTGCCGCATCACCAGGTCGCTATAGAACCAGAGAGCGGCGTCTATGACTGTCTGAAACGACTCACGTTTCCCGGCGCGGTGACGTCATTGCAAAAGTAGCATCCGAGCTGATCCCCCGGCACGAACGCGCTGCGGACCGTGGTGCTGTCGGGGCCGGCCGAGGGGACTCCGTGCCGCATCACCAGGTCGCTATAGAACCAGAGAGCGGCGTCTATGACTGTCTGAAACGACTCACGTTTCCCGGCGCGGTGACGTCATTGCAAAAGTAGCATCCGAGCTGATCCCCCGGCACGAACGCGCTGCGGACCGTGGTGCTGTCGGGGCCGGCCGAGGGGACTCCGTGCCGCATCACCAGGTCGCTATAGAACCAGAGAGCGGCGTCTATGACTGTCTGAAACGACTCACGTTTCCCGGCGCGGTGACGTCATTGCAAAAGTAGCATCCGAGCTGATCCCCCGGCACGAACGCGCTGCGGACCGTGGTGCTGTCGGGGCCGGCCGAGGGGACTCCGTGCCGCATCACCAGGTCGCTATAGAACCAGAGAGCGGCGTCTATGACTGTCTGAAACGACTCACGTTTCCCGGCGCGGTGACGTCATTGCAAAAGTAGCATCCGAGCTGATCCCCCGGCACGAACGCGCTGCGGACCGTGGTGCTGTCGGGGCCGGCCGAGGGGACTCCGTGCCGCATCACCAGGTAGCTGTCGAACCCGAGAGCGGCGTTTATGACTATCTGAAAATTGATTGTTAATTTTTAGGATTCATTATAAAATAAAATGTCAAACACAGAATTGATTTGATCTATGATCTAAATTTATGAATCAATAATGATTGTATCGAGATTCAATGTAAGGGTCTGCCCACCAAATCAAGAGTGCAAGTTCAACACACATTTGAATAGGTTCTTTGATAGGCAACTAAGGAACCCTACTCTGCGCGACAGACTTTGCGATTTTTGCAATCTCGGGTGGTGTCATGGAAACCACGAACACATTCTACCTTCTGCAATCTCGAGTGGCGTCATGGAAACTTATGGAATTGTAGAAGGTGAAATGAAGGTGAAGGTATTCGTTACATTTCACCTTCTACAATCTTGGATTGGGCCATGGAAACCATGAACACATTTTACCTTCTGCAACCTCGAGTGGCGTCATGGAAACTTATGCAATTGTAGAAGGTGACATTATGGTGAAGGTATTCGTTACATTTCACCTTCTACAATCTTGGGTGTTACCATGGAAACCATGAATACATTTTACCTTCTGCAATCTCGAGTGGCTTCATGAAAACTTATGGAATTGTAGAAGGTGACATGAAGGTAAAGGTATTCGTTACATTTCACCTACCTACTACAATCTTGGGTGGTGCCATGGAAACTATGAATACATTTTACCTGCTTCAATATGGGTGGTAATTGGTAAGTACCTTTCCATAGTGCGCAGCAATCAGCGTGGGCAGCCATCTTGCCTCTCGCGTGTCCAGCAGCAGGAAGATAACATCGTGACTGGATATAGCTTCTGTTAGTGTTTGTATGTTACTTATTGTCTCCTCCTTGAGGGACTCCCCCACAGGGTGTCCCGGCATTGGAATGTGTATGACCAAGCCTTCTGTGTGCTGAAAAATGTGTTATTGTTTTTAATATCCTATTACATTGTTTATGAATTCTTATTCCATAACTTCTCATGCTTGTTATATTGAAACTTGAGTGAATAGTGGACAAATAAAGGTAGGGTTGCCAACCTTCCTGGATTGCCTGGGAGACTCCGGTAACAATGAATAATAATCTCCCAAGCTTCCGGAAAACAATAATTTCTCCAGTTTTTCTTAAAAAATATGTGATTATACGTCTGTTAACATTATAATTCGCGTGTACGTCGCGCGTCTTATGCTTTCTGCCTGGTTCGATTTACCGTCCGACGCGTTTTTTGAGAATCTGTATTATACGACGGACAACGCTTAGTGCGGCTTGCGGACTGACTTTGATTTTTCATGCAAAAAAAAATTATGATTCTGATTAAAAACCGACTAATATTACATGCATCAAACAAAATAAATATAAATTTAAAAATTTATTCATATAAATTTAAAAATTTCATTCCACGTACATCCCTCCCTCTGTCAGCGTCGTGTCGTGTCAGCGAAAAATGAGATTTCCTTTGATTTGATTTTCCTTTGAACGCAAAGTAGGATGCCATAGACTGAGGCACACGCACACAGACAGAAAGACACTGACGTCAAACTTATAACACCCCTTTTTTGCGTTGGGGGTTAAACAACACTTATGACATACTACAGTGGGAAGAATGAGTTTCAAGTTGTCGGCCGCCGCCTCAGCCTTCCTCCTCCCTCCGCTGAGGCAGTCTTGGAAGGTGAACAGAACTTGCCGCGTCGGGTTCGAGTACGACACCTTGCCGCTGTCCACGAACGTAATGTGGCGGAAACCCCAAGCCTGTAACCATTAATAATAGTTTAAAAAAATTAAATAAACACGCTTTGTACTACCAAAGAGTAAGTGTGGAGCACTAGCTCTATCTCTCTTACTCGCATGTAAAGGACGCGGAAAGAAATTAATTAATCCTGGCGAATCTAATTAAGATAATTGGATATTTAATCGAATTATTGCATTGTCATCGGTCTTTGACAGGTGTGCAAAGTTCGAATTAAATCTGATTGTTCAAAGTAGGACAAAATCGAGCTCAAAGAAGTTGGTTACAAACATACAGGTGTAGCTAATAAAAGCGTGTAAAAAAGGAAAATTAGAATGAATAAAAAAAATATCCTTGATATTATTTAAATTTCTTTTTTTAAAAAAGGGAACTGACTTCAAAAAGCAAACCCACTGAAAAGCACTAAATATTTTATTTTATTTTTCCACACATTACCTATGGAAAAATAAATATGCTTATTTTTATTTAATATTTTTATAAGGTGATTCGTTATCAATTGCACTTATAAACCCTTCAGAATTATTTCAACTTTTCGTTACACTATAAATTTAAATACGAATCAAAATTTTTCACTCGCAGCGGGATTCGAACCCGCGTCTCCCATCTCTCGCGACTGGGTGCTCTGACCGCTAAGCTATGCGAGCCTTGTCCCCCTGCGATTCGTTACACGTTGTATATGATCGCGAAATTACGCCTGTCGGCTGTCGCAAAAACTTTCGTGAGATATGTATAATATACAGGCAAGAGATTGAACTTACCAAGAGGTCCCTGGCGACGTGACAGCCCAGCGTGCCGGCTCCTAGCAGCAGACACTTGGTGCGCCTCATGACGTCCACGTCGAGCTCGGGCACCAGCCGCCACTGCATCAGCTTTATGTTGAGATCTGACGACGTGTCTGCTAGTCTGAAAACAAATGATAAATCTTACCAAAGAAATATACACACAGCTGTAACCTATATAAGCTGCGGACAGCGACGGCGCGGCGAGTCCGTCTTTTGTATCGTCCTGCCCCAGAATGGGGAGAGTGAGCCCATAGGGACAAGGAGGGTGAGGAAACAACTTGTAGCGAGTCAAGAAGGCGCCCCGGGAACTCCCGCGTTTCGGCCCCCATAACCGCGAGGTTGATTGGGCCATGGGTGGTGGAGGGTTGTCCCTACAACTGTAACCCGTTTGTAGAAGCTTTGCTGATGACTTCCCCTCCCACTTCACTACTGAGGACTGCACTTCTCCTTTATCAGACGAATGGGGGCCGCGGTAGTATGAAGCTTTTGAAGCTTCTACGAACGGGTTATAGCTGTGTGAATATTTTATTACTAATAGAAGCAAATGGAAGTGTAACTTAAGTAATGTAGTCATAATATAAATGGAAGTGTAACATATGTAAGTTTTTTTTTTGTTATGGGAGGAGGAAAAATCCTCATAGGATACCTACTGGGAACAACCGACTCCATTGGGAATGGTGCCCAATTGACCTACGGACAGACCAGTCTCACTTATCACGTGGCCGTCCCGGCTACAAGTACGGGTCCGGACCTCAATATTTCAGATGGTTGCCGCTCGCAGGCAGAGTTGCACGCGCTAGTTCTGTACGGTCTATTTTACGCGCCGTCTGACTACGGCAGCCCTAGTACGTCGTAAGGGATAAAGTTAGGCGATAGAAAGAGATCACAACATTGCGTTTGTTGCGTGTCGATTTTGAGGGCGGGGCCAGGCGCTATTGCGAACTGAATTGCACTTTTTGTTTCAGCGCTAGTCGCTATTTCTTTAAATAATCGTGCGGAGTGGATCTTCTGGTACTATTTAGTGTTCTGTGCTACGGACTAAAAAACCTCCTCCCTGCCGCCGAACGATCTACCGGGAACCGCTGTCGCATTACTTCCGGTAACATATTATGTAGGGTAGTCATAAAAAATGTATATGGCTTGACATTATGAACCAACAATGTCACTGATAGACTTAAATAAATTAAATAAAATAATAATGGATCTTACTTAATTGGGTCCATAGAAGCAGACATATTGGCTAGTTTAGGTCCAAAGTTTCCTCTGTCATTTCTTTCCCATCCGACCCAACCTACATTTTCCGAAGACTGAACATTCTGAAATCATATAATTTTAACATTTTGGTATCAAAACTTACAAGTTTAGTATTTTTTATACATAAGAAAGGCCTTGCTACTTTTTCTATTTATTGTTATCGAATTAATTTGTGATCGAAATTCTTTTATTATGTAAAAAAATATTAAATTCTCAACTAACTAGTTAGCATGGAAGACAGGTACAACTTTTACACAGAGAGAGGATAAAAATATGTTTGTTTATCCTTCTTACAGCTTTATCCTCTCTCTGAGCATGGGTGCATAGGTGGAATCAATATCATATAATGAGAAGGAAAGATTTCTCCTTTCTCTGTATTTTAGCTGGTGGAAAAGATAATTTTATCCCCTGCCAAAGGATATCATCTGGCGCAAAAAAAATTAGCCTTCCCATGCTAGGGCCTTTGTAACTTTTGGCTTAAATACCACAGCACTTCAACTTACTAAGAAATTCATGGTTATTGATGAAGCATTAGTTATGAAGAACTGTGGTGGTATAATACTAACCTCAGGTATAATGATGTCATAAACGCGACTTCCATCAACTCCACCATCTTTACTGCATCTAATACCAATAACTTTTATCTCGCTTCCGCATGATAATGCACCATACTCCAATAGAGCTGCTAAGAATAACCTTAAAGGCCAACCTGGGTTTTCATTGTTACTGGGATCCGTAAATGCTAAATATCTATTTGCTGAATCAATATTTAATTTTTCAGTTTCGTTATTTCTATTAAAGACTTTTGATAAAACTTCTACTGGTACATCATCGTTCTGTTTGTTAATTACAAAGAAGCTTTTCTGTGGCTGTTCTAGCAATTGGTAGCTTTGTGCTAATTCTTTTAATTGTACTTCATTCAGTTCTGTGCTGATACTTTTGCTTGCACTGTTCAGGCAGACTGTTGGTTGACTGGGTGAGGGGAATGCGAACCAGTAGTAGTAGTGGAATTTTTTGAGATCCTGAAATAAGTATAAAGAATTTAAACACAACCATTGATTGATAAATAAACAAACTGTGAAGGGTTCTCATTATGTTACCAGTTAACGGGATGAACTTGGATATTGCAAAATCCTCTCTTTTATTCCTTTTTCCTTATATACTTTTAAGTTACAGTAGTAGGTTGTTTAAAATTGCATTTGACAATTTAAGCAACTCAGTTAAAATTCAGCTTACAAAACCAACTTGTTGTAAATTTTAACTGACAAAAGCAACTTGTATAAAAATTTGACAAAAGCATCTTGTTCAAAATTCAGCAGACAAAATCAACCGTTCACAATTTTAGCTATGTCCAAGAGATTGGGGTGGGTAATATGTTGTTAGTGAGCCAGAATTTTTCTTTTTATGTACCTACACGATATGCTAAGATCTGATGGTAAAATATTTGACTCATTTAATGGGTAATTAACTATGTTACAACTAAAAAAATTTCCCTTGAAGGTGTAAAAATTTAAGCTGTATAGTTTATATTATTATTATACAATCAAAGGTACTGTATTACAATCAAAGGTTATGGTTATTTGCAATGGCATTATGGCCTAAAGCATAAAAATGTGTAAATTTTTAACAAAATTATAACTTACAGCAAATGAGAGAATAAAAAAATTCAGTAAACTGCTTGGATTGTCTATCCAAGACCTGGTCTTCATGTTTGCCCATATCATTTCACCCACACTGTTGAGTAGCTGAGCTTTGTCCATGGATTTGAAGTCATCTATGGTGTTTTTGTTCATTAGTGTACCCATTACACTAACATATTGGAGCTCTGCTTCAGGTTCCCTGCAATGGATATTAGAAACTATAGTACAAATGTACAGTGCTCTTTGTCTGTTTCTGGTCCTTCGCTATTGCTATATTTGTCTTGTGTCAAAAAATTATTAATAAAACTAGCTGACCTAGCAAACGTTGTTTTGCTATTAGGGAAAAATAAAAAAGTAGTTATCAACCTGTTCTCAGACCACAGATCATACACAGAAAATTTCATAACAATCGGCCAGTCATTTCGGAGGAGTTTGGTGACAAAGGTTGGCGAGAGAATTTTATATACATACAAAGCTATAGGCGCTAATTTTATAGGGTTGTCATTAGGTCCCTCATGGTAATGTGAAAGAATAAACATTTGGATTTTTAGTAAAAGACTACATAAACATTTGTTTATTTTTGTTTTTATGTCCCTGTGTAGCTTAGAACTGCTGAACCAATTTTAAAATTTGTAATACATAAACTATAACTCGTTATTCCGGGTATTATTGCAGGTTGCAAATTATGTAACAGTCCAGTCAAGCAACACTTGGCAACTTTAGTTGCTATTTGTTGATATAATTAAAAAAGAATTGGTCAAGTGTGAATTGGGCTCGCGCATTAAGGGTTCCGTATTATCAAGACCCATTGTCAATAGTATTAAAGTAAACTAAATAGTAGGTAATACACTGCCCACCAAAACGAAAAAACAAGCAAAAAAATGGGAGACCCCCTTACATATTTTTAATTTAACTTAACTAAAATATTTCATCAAATACACTGTGAACATTTGAAGCGTCTACCTTTTACCGTTATTAAAATCACGTTTGTTGTATGGGTGCCCCCTTAACTATACAATTTATTCTATTTTTTAGTATTTGTTGTTATAGCGGCAACAGATATACATCATCTGTGAAAATTTGAAGTCCGTACTCCGTAGCTATTACGGTTCAAGAGATAGACAGACGGACGGACGGACGGACGGACGGCGAAGTCTAATAGGGTTCCTTTTTTACCATTCGGGTACGGAACCCTCATAACCTGCGCTTATTTATTACTAACTCTGTAACTCACGTATTAAAGGATGTCCCATCAACTTCAAACACGGCACCGATATCATTTCGGTAGGAAAATCGACCGTAAATCTGCTTTGTTGTCTCGTTCAGCTTGTCTACATTCAGCTTTAAATCGGTTAAGCTGTGCCAGAACGATGGATGGACGAATGATGTGAACGGAACATATTGTATGACATCTGGTTTTATTTCTGGCGAGGACATAATTATTAAATCCTAATATTTTATTTTTACAATCAATGTAAATTGTCCACTTTGGTTTCTACTTCAAATTCAAAACAGCATCAAAACAGAACCAACACCATACCAACACAAACTAAAAGACATTTTATGAGCTGTCGTTGTCAAATCACAAACGTCATGTCAGTTGACATAAAAAAAAATGAGAAATTCGTCGAACCCAGCGCCTCTTTGTCTTTGTTTGTGTATGTGTTCTGTGGTTTTGTTTTACATTGCTGGTTCCGTTTGAGTTTTGACCATGGAATTAATAAGTACTTTACGAAGTACTTATTAATTCCATGGTTTTGACCTATAGTTTAAGTTTTAGCATCTTATTGGCTGGTTCAAAGTTCAATACAAAAATATTTGCAACAAAATAATAAGGCTTCTTTAATTTGCCGTTGATATGTTACAGACTACAGTCTACAGAATAGAGGCTGGGCTCTTATTTGATAACTCAGAAGCTTTCGGAAATTTCGTAGTTAAGGTATAAATTATTACTTTCTGTAACGCTGTAGATTTTCTGTAAGAATAATAAAATAAAAAAAATAAAATAAGCTACATGTCCACTGGAGAAACAACGGGCACAAAACTGAGCACAAGTTTAGAATGTATCTATTTCGTTGGTGCAAGCATAGATCGTAATAGATAGTAGTGCAGCGCTAAAAACTACACTAAAAACTACATAAGTACTCTTTGTGCAGCGCGATAATGCGATTTTCATCTTGTAGGTCTTATACAATTTAACGAAAATAAAAAACAAGCGAGTAGGCAGTCTAAGAGGCAGATACTTAATTTGAATTTGATGTACCTATTTTAATGTAATGCGGAATTGTCAACCTTCATTGTCAACTTGTCGTCAATGGCCTAATTTCTTATATATTTTTCAAAATAAAACACTTTCCTACTATTATAAGTTTAATTAAATGTAGGACTCCTTTCTTAATATATTTTAGGCCATTTGCGTCGAAATTACTGTGAAAATTGCTTCAGATTACATTAGTATAGGGTGAGTAGCAAATTGGTACTGAAGCTTGTAGTTTAAGGGGATTTATTGAATTTATTTTTGTCTTTCTCACTCTCACGGATACGTTGATAGGTGCGACATGCAGCGTCGCGGAAGAATATAGCAGAAAAACGACGTTTTACCTAATTACTCAAAAACTAAGCCAGTTATCAAAAATCTGTTCTAAGCGTTTTAGGATATTATTATTACCGATACATTAAAACAAAAATTACAATTACATCCATTGTAGTTTCCGATAAAATATAGAAAAACTGAGATTTTGGAGCAACTTTTGGGAGAACTTTCTATCGAGAAAATTTTATCCAATCGTGTTTCTGCTTCTAAGCGATTTTAGATTAAAGACCCAAAATACATGACGTGTAAATTTGAAAGTAATTGTCTTTATAGTTTTTGCATAAAACTTCATTCAAAATCGCTAAAATACTGCTTCTAGGCCGTTAAATCGAATATATCAGCAGCTCAAAAAACGCAGTAGATGTATAGAAAGGAATTTATAAGGCACAGATTAAGTATAAACATATATATAGGTATCAAAAAAATTCATGTGTTTCAATGGAGTCCCCATGGTTACTTACGATTAGGTCTCAAAGATGGATATGCAATGACAACTTAAACGATCATGGACAGTTCTAGACTTCCAGGTCGAGGTTACACTCAGGAGGACAACATCATTCAGTACTTTGAACGCGTTACTATTGAACGCGTTTAGCGAATTTTTAGAAACGAGATTTCTTGAAGTTATTTTTCAGGGCTTGGAAACATTTATAGAAATAAATAAGTAATAATGCTAAGCTAGTAGAAAAGCAAAACTTCACCATTCATAGGTTAATAATAATAATAATATGTTACCTACCTATTACTAATATATTTTTACCTGTACAGATTAACACCTATTTTAAAAGAATTTATTATGGCAATTGATTCTACTGAAAAATTGGGCCTAACGTCAACCAAGTCATCATGTTCTAAGTCTTCGAATAAAAGCTCACGTCGCGTAGTAAATTACACGGCGGATGAAAGTAATTCTAGTTATAACAGTAAATATGATGCATCCAAGAAAAAGAAACAGATTTCACCTTATCTAACAGAAGACAGAGTTGAAGTTCTCTCAAGGATAACTGAAAAGAGGCTCATGCGCAAGAAAACAACTGATTTTGTTTCCTCTTACCCATTAGCTGTTAACATCTACAAAGCTAGTTCTGATGAGTTTAAGGCCTTAAAGAAAAGTAAAAAAGTAAAGAAGTCAGTATTGACGCTACCAAATGAACCAGCCCCATTGCCTCAGCCATGCACTGTAAGCGATATGAATGAATCAGAATATTTCGACGATGTTAAAGATAAAAGAAAGTTAAAACCGAAAAAGATGAGGTCAATAGAACCTAATAGAAAACTACGAATGACCAAGGCAATGGAAGTATTCGATAGGGACGCTGAATACTGCTCGCGACTTAACATTGATTTAGACAGAAGTTCAACAGTTTTAGTACACCAGTTTACTGGTGACGGAAGAAAAGTTTCTACAAAACGTCGATATAATAAACCAAATAAGTCGGATGCTAACCCACACGACGTTTGGGCTATGCTTAGGAATATGAACAGATTCCCATTTAAATCATCTCCTCCTCTTTCTGCGGATAGCTTATATAACCGCATAAATAACAAAATGAACACCAAGTATTGTAACTCTTTAATTATTCTTTGTCGATTATTTATGTCTTTGCTATTTTACCGAACACAATATTTGTTTTAGATTTATTGAAACACGTACAACAGAGGAATTTACTTATTTTTCAAGTTTACTTGATAAATCTACACATTCACAGTCAAGTATAGACCGTATTACGGTTATTGATAAAGAAAATGACTATAGAGAATTTTATGAAGAGGTGAAGGTTTTAAATAATAAAATACCTTCGAAAGTAAAAACTCAAAAAAATACAAGAAAAGTTAAAGGATTTGCAAGAGGAAAAGATGCCAGTGTAAAAACAGCAGGCGGCGAAAACAGGAATGAGAAACAGACCAATCACAAAGACGTGAATCCTAAAATGAAAAATCAAATTTCTAATAACTTTAAAAGCTTTCAAAATAATATACAAAGTCGCTACAATAGTCCTGATTCTGGATGCACTAATAATTGTTTATATTGCCAAAATATTATTTCTGACAAAAATAAAAAAATTAACAACAGTGACGATCTACTAAACCTTTGTGGAAATTCAGATTCTAGCAATGCAGATATAATCAGAAATGGTAATATAGTATAATTTACTACTGGAATATTTTTACCTAATATAATAACTAACTTATGAATAATTTATATTCCAGATACATGTAACCAAATGAATTCTCGTGACTCACAAGTTCCAATAATAGGTATAACAAGAGTTGTCCTAAGTAAAGGAAGTAAAGGAGAAAATGTGCTTTTTACAGAAAAAGATGATTCCTTTCCCAAAATAAAACGAATGCCGAGCGCAGCTTCACACCCTAAATTAACTGTAACGGATATAAGACGACGCTTGGCTAATATTAAATTCCCCTTAGTAATATTAGGAAAAGACCAGCTTACTTCTGCCCCGTTTCCATTAACTGACTATACACCGCCGCATTTTGCAGCATTAAATGAGCATATTTGGCCTTTTATGCAAAATTGGCAAAAAAATAACGATAACGCAATTTCAAATTGTAATAAACGACTTAATCCTGTTATAAGAACTACTCAAGGTATGAAAGGTGTCTTGGAGAACAGAAACGGTGGTGATTCTAATAATAACGTAAAAAAATCCATGTCAATAAGATACAAGAATATTGCTAAGCCAGATCTTATCACTAATACAGAAAATGATGTGAAACCTCTAAAAACGAAACCAATACGACAATTTAAAGAAAAAATGTTACAATATTTGCACAAAAATCCATCTTTTGATGGTGACAACAAGAGAAACTCTACGCAGGAGTTTCGTAAACGAAAAGACATTTATAATCATGTCGATGTTGCTACAAACACCCAACGTACTTTAACTGTAGAAAAAGATGATGATGAAATTATATCTAAGAGAGAAGATAAGTTGCTAAAATGCATCTCGTTGAACACGAATCATCCTTGCGCTAAGGGAAGATGGGCGAGTGACTTTATTGATAACGTTATTAAGAAAATTAGGAGTGGTATTTATTATAACCAAGATGAAAAAGAACCATCTGGATGCCGCAATTACAGTAAGTTAAAGGTGTTCGTAATTACCTTTAAATTTTCGTTTATCAGCTCAATTATAATTAAAAAAATGCTTTATTCTTGTAGAAACAAGAGAAGAATCAGCTCAAACAGAAGTAAATGATTTCAAAAATGACTTATGTGTAAATTGTATAAAGAAATCTAATCCTGTGTTCGAAGATTCAAAGAAAATTAAATGCGATAATATGTTAGCGATTCCAGGTTTTGACAACAGTCTTTTAGATTTGCAGATTGAAACAATTAGCAGAAATACGATTGCAGTTAAGCACTGCGTCACTAATATTATTGTGCAGTTCGACGTTGCAATACCATCTGACATAAATCGTTTTGCGCACCTCACGCAGTCCGTATCATGTGTACCTGTTTCAGACATTGAAAGTCATACTAAGATATTTAAGTCAAAAACCACCATTGTAAATGCAATACTCCCAGCTGAACTATGCAGTATTTTGCCAATGACAATGAAAAACATAATTGACAGTAAATTACTCTTACCAAAAATGATTGATATAGCGGAGCCCCACTCATCTCCTATTGAATTAACTCAATTCGAGAGCGGTAATTTAATGAAACATTTTATTCCTGTTCATATTCCTTGCTCTTCTGAATTGAGACATCTCGGGCAAGGGAATTTCGCAAAATATAATATGCCTACAACAACTATTAAAACCATTTCCAATATTACATCTCAATTGACCGTAAGACCATTTTCCTTCGAAGAATTTTATTCGCAAAAAGTAACAGAATTTGGAAGAAATCTATTAAACGACTGTCACATATCGCACATCGCAGCCTTACGTGTTTTTGAAACTAATCATTCAAGAAATCAAGAGCCAGAAATAGAAAACAAGTTGTTCCAAACAAAAATAAGCTGTATGGCATTACAATCGTACTCATTAGATAACAAACGAATTGCTCGTGCTTTTAAATTCAATTTTATTGATTTTATAGTTGCAATACTAAACAATCCAGTGTTTAGTGTTCAAATTAGCATGCCACTGAAAAAGTCACTTAGTGGTTTAAATTCAGTGAAGAGCATTCAAATTACTATGGATTTAGAAGTAGAAGAGAATAATCGTAGTTGTCTTATCTCTAATGAAATAATAGGTGTCTATAATAATTTTCAAAATAATATAGCACAACCGAAAATTTCAAATTCGTACTTGAAGAAACAAAAAGCGATTACAAACGCAAAATATAGAAGTAGTTCGCACTTAAATAAGTTTGAAAATTGTAAAAGTGGGTTTGAGTATTCAGTAAATCATATTACCAGAAATATGAAAAAGAGTTATGTTAAATTGTACAGAAAATGTAAATCTATGTCGAGTATATCAAACGAAAGATCAAGCATCGCGCTAAGTAAAATAATAAATTTTGAAGATTTCTTCCTAGCCTTAGGCTCAGCAAGAAGTTTGGCCAGTATTTTCGATGGAAATACAGAGAGAAAGATTTTGACGTCAATTAAAGAGGTACTAGAATTATTCACTCGTAAATTCGTTTCAGCCAACGAACGTTCATTCAACTTATACGGTTTGGGCCGGTTGGGTTTGTTTTCTATAAATAAGATGTTGAAACTTGTTTACCTAATTAATTTCGGATTCCAGATGAAAAGTTGGATAAGTGACATTACACCACGACAAGCATTACTAGTTTTGCTTTTAGCAAATAAAAAGGATACGTCGAATTTGGTGCGATATCGTCCAGTTCTTCTTCAAGGGATAGCTGTTAAAAGAATTACGCGCGCCTCGGAACTTGACATGGAAATAGAGGTCATTGAAAGAGAAAATCTGAATACATTTACTCAGGTTAGTCTACAAAAAATATTTAAGCTATATTAATTGCATAGCTTCTATCGCGGGCCTTGAGCGTGGAGACCGAATCCAGAAATTCCATAACGAAAAAACCTAACACCCCCCACTCAGACCGGCACAGCGGTGAAACTTTTTAGCTTTGCCATCTGTCGATGAATAGCAGAACTTTAAATGACTTTAAAATATCACGCTTGTCTCTTTAGTTCAGCAACTCGTCTCTAGGTGGCATTGGTTGTATAATCGAGAAGCGTGATATTTCGAAAAGTCATTAAAAGTTTTGTTAGGTATTCATCGAGAGATAGCAAAACTAAAAAGTTTCACCGCTGTGCCGGTCGGAGTGGGGGAAGTTGATAAAAACAGCTATGCAATAACTTTACCGCGGCAGTTTCAGAGTGCCACACGTTTTTTTAACAATATATTTTTTTCTGTTTTATTTTTTCTTTTTTCATACAGTACGAAGGAATTTCTTATTTGCCGTCATCTATCGAAAATCAAGATAGTCTTTTAGAAGAATTATGTTGGATTGCGAAAACAACTGTAAGTTTAAACAAAAAAACTATAAATAGTAATTGCCTTGTGGAAGTCTAGCTTTAGTATACCAGTAGCCAATTTTATTACCTAACTATGGCACTCAAGGTCGCATAGCAATATCTGCTTTAAAGGCAATAAATGTGACCATGAATGACGGTAACGTGTTAAATCTCCTCTTACGGTTAAAGAAAGAGATAACATTCAGCTTAAAGGCACATATGCTAAGCGGCTTAGATCAGAGAGATCACCGAGCCGGATCTATTTGTCTGTGGCCGATGCCTGAGCGCCAAGTTCAAGTTTTATTTACGCACGCAAAAGCAGTTGATAAAGCTTATGTTAAGGCTGAACTAATTGTAGAACATTGTTTCATTTTCATTTTTAACTTTTTTTTTTTTTAGTTTAAAATTATTTAATAATTAATTAGTATAAGAAAGGTACTTAAATGTATGTAGTAGAAAACTTAATTAACATTTAAACTAAAAAATAAATAATTTTTAACGTTTTGCAAAATATTTTGGTGGACTATCTTCTGTTCAGGGGCATACCTATATCAACAGAACAAGGTGCCCGGAACTTAATCTAGTAGCCCGCGAAATTCAAATTTTATTCAGTTTTTCGCAAATTGATTACATAATTTAGTATAATATTAAGCATATGACAATTAGTTTTGGCGAGCAAAACGTTTATGCATTTATATGTTTTTAGTATAAACTTTGCTCATAATTTCCCATTCACCCCATATTGGTACCGATATGATTATTTTCTGCAATAGAATTCCCAGATTTGCTGCTATCGGGAACACATATAAGTTATTCCCTGGTCTGTGGTCGGGAATCAATATTTAAAATCAAATTATTAAGTTTTTATGAAAAATGTGTATAACATGCATAAATGCAAAACTCATTGCCATAAGGCTATTGGTCCACTATTTGCCAAAAACTAAATAATAAAACATGAATTTTCGCGCCCGGACGATATGTTCGTTCGTTTCAGCCGACGGACGTCCACTGCTGGACAAAGGCCTCCTGCAATGCTTTCCAGCCCACACGGTCCTGCGCCATCTGTATCCAGCGCCTTCCCGCGACTCTTTTAATGTCGTCACTCCACCTGGTCGGAGGTCTGCCAACACTGCGCTTTCCCGTGCGGGGTCGCCAGTCCAGCACTTTTTGGGTTCCCAACGTCCGTCGGTTCTACGAGCTATGTGCCCCGCCCATTGCCACTTCAGCTTCGCGATACGTTGAGCTATGTCGGTGACTCTGGTTCGTCTACGACGACGTGGACGTGGGTGGACGATATGTACCTACCACGAATATTCTTTGTTGAATTGTAGATCGTTAATTTGAATTTCGAATTCATAATTATTTCTTATGGAGAAATGAATGGAGTGAAAAATGTGTTTTCTTATTTTAGGCTTCGGATTATCAAAAGCCTTTCGATGAATCGTCTGAACGGCTGTTAAAATCTTTACTGGAAAAGAGGAAAAAGTTGAACCCGTCATATCTTCGCGTCATGGCGCGGTACGTTGGTCTCGGCTTGCTGAATTCACCGAAAGCGAATTGATTCTACATTATTTATTTATAAATGTAAAATTATTGTGATGTCTACAGTTTATAATAGTCTTTTGTGATATTGTTTTTAATTTATTATAGTAATAATAATTTAAACGTGGTTTTTCATTACATCTTTTAACTTATTTACATTCCCGCAGATCAGAGAAGTTCTTTAATGACAGATGTACCTATTCGGATTTCGGTGGCTATAGTTTAGTACTGGCAGGGAAGGTTTCATATTTTTCAATCACCAAACGTTAGGTAACTATGGAATAAAATATGACGTTTTGACAGATTTTGTATGGCATACCTACGTTTCAAATTAACTGATAGTTTATCTGACGATTAAAAACCGGCCCGTAATGACATTTAGAAACTTCATTTTACTGCACAGAATTTAAAGTCTGGCGGAGTCATGTCGGAGTCTAACTCAGATGAGTATAATATTATGGTCTCTGTCCTTTCCAAATATTAAATAATGAAAATCAAAATGTAGGTTTTATATTGTTTTATTGGTAAACGTATCACTTCTGGGGCGCACTCTGGTTGGAGCTCTTGGAATCTCGCATTGAAGCTGAACGCCTGCGTTTGAGCTCTTCTTGACGGCGCACCTGATATACAAATAAGAAAATAAATAAAATTAATATACATTCAGTACAAGACAGTATTATTGTTTTAGTTACACACTCGAAATGTTTTGTTTTTTACCCACGACGGAACGGAGTACGGGTATATGCGTTTAGGGTGAGAGACCGTTTGTACATTACTTTATTATTGAGATGTTATGTTTGTTTGTATGTCAAATTGTTCACAAAAACCAATTTGTTTGTTTGTTTGTTTGTTGGTTTGTTTGTTTGTGTGTGCACATCAATGTTCCCATTTATTTCAAAAACGGCTTGACCGATTTAGATGTGGTTTTCTGTATAATGTTTGGTGTTCAGCGGCAATGGTTCTTAATAATAATAAATAATAAATAAAGCGTTTATTTGAAAAACTCCATATACAATCTTCTTTGGACTCCTGACCCCTAAACTAGGAAAGCCCGTGTCTTAGGGGCCAGTGCCTTCCCATAAGTTGAAAACATATCAAATTATTATTAATACTTAGGCTAACAACTAAAATTTTACAATTAAATCTTTTTTTTTTTGGTTAAGTCTAACGCTTTACAAAATGAAAGATCAAATAGTATGAAGAGTAAGTACAAAATTAACAACAATAGCATTGCATGCAGCATTTACGTATTTCATGGATTACATGTGTGGGTGTATGAGTGCGTGTGTATGCGTGTGTGAGCGTGTGCGTGTGTATTTGTGTGTGTGTGTGTGCATGTGTGTGTGTGTGTGTGTGTGTGCGCGTGTGATTGTGTGTTTGTGTGTGAGCAATATAATATGTTATAAAATATGTCTCAACAATTTTTCTGTATCCTCATAATTATGGTCAGGCAATATTTCTTTAAGGAACTTTTTAAGTCCATGCCTGTTAAGTTTATTAATGTTGGCTATTCTGTTAAAGTGTCTATACAGGAAAGGCCCTAAGTGGTAAAACTGACGCCTAGCAAAAGTTGTTTTTGTTCTGGATATGGCAATGTAAGTTCTCCGACACCTTCCTCTTTCCTGTAAAATTGGGCATGTACGGTGATGTCGAAGCACAGCATTCATTATAAAGAGTTGGCGTACCGTCAGAAGTTGCGAATCCTTATACAGTTGATTGGTGGGGTATCTTCTCGGTTTTCGCAGCATCACTTTGATGACGGCTCTCTGAGCTCTTTCCAGTTCTATCATGTGGTTAGCCGCGGCACCACCCCAAGCTGGAATGCAGTAGGCTAGCAATGACTGGACAAGCGCTGTGTATACGTTGTACAATACTTCTTTGCCCACTACATCCCGCAGGTTTTTAAAAACTGGTATAAGTCTTCTCACTCTCTTTGCCAGTGTTGTTATTTGAGGCTGCCAGTTCAGTTTTTCGTCGATTGTGACCCCCAGGTATTTAATATGGGATGTTCGGTCTAATGTTTCACATGTACATGGGTCATGGTACATGGTATCATGGGCGTTACATGGGTGTGAATGCAGTTTTAGCTTAAAATCCTGTTGGGGCTGTGATGCTTTTGTTATACTATAACAAATGTACTTTGTTTTCGTCGCATTTACGGTCAAGAGATTTGTTTCTAGGTTTCTGGTAATGATACGAATACCTTGCTCCGCAGCTAATTGTGTTTCTTCCCAAGTAGCACCATAAAATAAGATGGCCGTGTCGTCAGCAAAGGCAAATATATGACCGTTTTTAACCTGGAGCTTGCAAATATTATTCATATATGCCAAGAATAAGGTCGGGCCAAGGGTACTGCCTTGTGGAATTCCATGGGTTATTTTTCTACTCTCGCTACTCATACCATCGACTCTCACACATTGACTTCTGTTCTGTAGGTAGTCTTTAAACCAATTCAGTGGTGTTCCACGTATCCCTAGATCTTCCAGCTTTACTAGGAGTAGGGGTATTGAAATTGTATCGAAGGCTTTTTTTAGGTCTAGGAATACACCTACGCACTTTTTTCCATCATCCATATATCTTGACAGTAAATTTGTATAAGACATCACTGCATCTTCAGTGGATCTTCTTACGCGAAAGCCGTATTGGTTGTTTGCTAATAGATTTTCTTTCTCTAGGTATTTAATTAAGCGGGTGTTAACAACTTTTTCTAGAATCTTGCTTAGGGTACTTAATAATGATATTGGCCTGTAGTTTGTTGGTATCCCTTTTTCACCACTTTTGTATATAGGGATTACTACAGCTTGTTTAAATATGTTTGGGAATGTTCCACTCATTAGGCTAAGATTGCATAGGTGCTCTATTGGGTAGCAAAGTATAGCACGGTTAGTTTTCAATAGGTCTACTGCTATAGCATCGTGTCCTGGTGCACTTTTACTTTTTAATTTGGCCAATATGTTTTTTATTTCATTAATATTGGATGGATACATAGCCATCGAGTGCAACTGTCTTGTATCTGTTTTACCCATCTTAGTTAACTGGTCCTCACATGTATTCAATGTATTTAATATTTCTTTGGCCAAGTTACTTCCAACAGTTGTGAAATAGTCATTCACTTCATTGAGTGACTCCACAGGTGAATGCGATAACTTTAAGAGTTCTTCAGCTGTGTGCTTTTTCGAGGTTAGGTTACAAATTTCTTTTAATACTTTCCATGTTCCACCTTTGTTTCCATTTTGCTCCAGAAGTTTGTTCCTGAAGTACGTTATCTTAAGTTTTTTTATGATATCTTTGCATGTGTTTCTATATCTAGTATAATTTAATTTCATAGTCAGGTTTTCTGGGTACTTTTTGGCTAGTAAATGCAGTCGATCTCGCTTTTTAAAACATTTAAGCAAGCTATGAGTTATCCATGGTTTCATCGGTATTCGTTTTCGTGTTATTGTGATGGTATCCGTATTTTTCATAATTATTTCTTGCAAAATGTCTGTTAAGTTATTTGCCGCTTCGTTTGTGTCAGTGATAGTCAGGAACTTGCTCCAGTCGTAATTCTCTATGCATTTTTTAATTGCTTCATAGTCAATTTTGGTCCGTGTGTATGGACCGGACGTATTTTTTCTTGAGACAGGACCACCAGGAACAGATAATAATATTGGATAGTGGTCAGTGATATCTGTTATAAAAATGTAACTCTTCGGGTTTCCTACCAGTTTACACATAAAGTTCAAAGTTACAAAGTTACAAATCCAAGAAAATCCGTCGGAGCTGCCATTGCTATTTTCGTGTCCAATATCAATTAATGTAATTAGTAAGTATTGATAAACTGCCGGTATATGAGAAGTATCAAGAAATTGAATCAGTCATCAACTGGTAAACAGCACCATCAACACCGTCATAGGCAAAACACAGCAGCTCCGACGGATTTTCTTGGATTTGTAATTATACTGATAGGTTCTTAGTTCTTACTTTCCTTTAGTCGGGGAGTTTCAAAAAAATTATTTAATCCTTTTTCAATTACAAGTCTGCAAAAGTCGTGGGTGTTTTAAAATTTTTTAATTTTCCACTTGTCTAGAGTATATTTATTTACCTATGTATCTTATTCAATGATGGGGCCCAACTGTAATAGCTGGGGGACGCGAATCCAAGTCACGCGGAGTGCGATAATTTTCGTACGTATTTATAGATATTTCAATTCACGAAGACGCGCCCCGCTCTGTCAAAATCGCTTATGTTTTATTCGATTCGTATGGAGTTTGAAACAGGGGCGTGTCAACGTAGCTTGAAATATCAATAAATATGTATGAAAATCATAGCACTCCGCGTGACTTGAACCCGCGTCCCCCAGCTATGCTATTTTGGGCAAGATTATTGAATAACATACATAGGTAAATGAATATACTCTAGAAAAACACTCAGTAGAAATAAAGTATGGAATAAAACATAAACAAAACCCCATTTTAATTTTCATGTGTGATTTCTTCACCCATCGCCCGATAGATAGAGCTGTCTTCAGTTAGCCCGCGCTAACGAGTTCGTCATACCAAATGTCTATACGTGATTGCATTTGTGACCATTCTGTTGACTACAAGAGAAACTTAGATTCTACATCTTCGAAGACTTTCGTAGATTTTCTTCGTGACGGGATTTGCGCCACGCAAATAATCTATTTTCCTTTACCTAGAGCCCCCTGCACGATATCGCCCGAAAAGAAATTTTGTTTTAAAAAAGGTATAATATGGTAATTGCCGACATGTAGATTCTTCATTTCATTCCTGAATTCGTCATTTCATAAGAATCTGTAGTTTATTTGAACCATAAACCGTATCCTATACCTTTAAACGAGCAATTCTTGTATATATATATATTTCTATATAATCTGAATCTCGGAAACGCCTCGAACGGTTTTCATGAAATTTAGTATACAGGGGGTTTTGAGGGCGATAAATCGATCTAGCTAGGATTCACTTTTAGAAAATGTCGAATTTACCAAAAAAAAATATGAACCCTGCTGCCATCTATTAGCAACCGAGCAAAGCTCGGTCACCCAGATATTTTTTTTTAAAGTATGTTTGGTAAGTTATTAAAACCATATTATAAATTCGGTGTCGCTGATCTAATACCTTCACCCATACAAAATAGGTCAAGGGGTAAGAGACAGCACCTTGCTCTCACAGCTTTGTATGATCACTATAAATTGGTTATAGTTATGTGATACAAGCTGTTACTACGATATTATAATATAAGCCATAAGCTAAATAAAATCTTTCCCACACTGTGACCTGGGCCTATGGCTACCCATATAATGTAATTTATCTAATTCAACTTGAAAAATCGAATTTGATGTATAATTTGCCCACTTTTAGCGATAAACTAAATAAAACTTGAATTTTCGCACCTGTATGGTACCCATCCCCCTTATCTACTATTATTACTAAAAGTACTGAGGCTCAACTTAAGGTGTTGAAAAGTTAGATGTTTTGGCAAAAAAAACTTGATTTTGCAATTTGTCTATGTTCGCGACGCTCTGACGTATGGTGTGCCCAGTGGGTGTGACAGAGACAAGCATCACGCGCCAATAGCGTGCGATTGTTCGTGTAGTGTGTGAACCCCAAGTATAGTAATGCTAATATGGCGAATTACGGCAGCGCCGAGGAAATGCGCTCTCACGACTGTCAAGACTGTTTTCTGTAATCTATCCAATTTAAATACAAAATTTCAATGTTATTAAGTGTTTTGTGTGATGTCCTTCCTTATTCACGCATTGGTCCGAACAGTCTGTATTTACCTTGGACTCCTTCTTCCTCTGGGCGAGCAGTTTGGCGTACTCCGCCTCCGAAGCCTTGCGCTTGGCGAGGCGCTTCTTCTTGAGCGCCAAGCGGTGACGTCTGCGCTGCAGCACCACGGGGGTCACCAACCTCTGGATTTTAGGGGCCTGGGGACAGAGGGTAATTCATCATCACATTGTGAATATGTTATGCCTTGGATACTGTTTACTTTTGTGTGAGACAATAAAGCATTTTCTACCTATCTTGTCTCTTTTATCCTGGAAAATCCAGGGTTTGTGGGATTTTGAGTAAATGGAACTATAGGTAAAAATTACTATAGCAAACATTTTTAAATTAGTAGTTTAAGGGGAACAAGCTGACCCGACAAACGTTGTTTTGCCATTAGGCATATAAAAATAAAGTCGGTCCAAAGAGACGAAATAATAAATGTAAACAATTGCCGCCCATTTACTCGTAGCGACGACAAAACAAACAAAATAAAGCCTATCTCTTTCTATCTTGTTTGTTTGCTATCTGCCGCACGGCTCACGGATACAATGCTCGAGGTCAAACGAGGCTAAAGAAGGGATTGAAAACATTCGGATGGCCATTTCGATTTGTAATTTTTTAATCTATTTCATCATCATCATTAACAGCCTATAACAGTCCACTGCTGGACTAAAGGCCTCTCCCAACGGGAGGGTTTGCCCATAATCACCACGCGGGGCAGACGGGTTGGCGATCTCAATAGTTGGTAGTAGTAGTACAGAGGACGCTGCTGCCCGTTCTCTGTTATATTCCCTTAGTCAAAAACAAAGATAGTCTATCTTTAACTTGCTAACTTTAACTAACTTTGGCTGACGTTTGCTGCCTAGTCGTATAGTAAATTCCTTTTTTTCTTATAAATTTATTTATGTATTTTATTTGTCTTCGAGTGTGATACAATTACACGTACTTTTTGAGAGTTCCGTATTAAAATAGAAAAAGGAATCAAAATTAATCGAATCAGCTCTCTCCATATTTTAGCTCCGAATGAATTTTGTTCCTCTATACTAAACCATCGGTGAAAAGAAAAAAATCATACTAACTTTTACAGGAGAGGTGATCAGTGAGTGAGTCAGTCAGTCAGTCAGTGAATCAACACGAGCAGCTATATATTATGTAGTAATTATATAAGATTTAATACTTCTTAAATAGTAAGTATCGAAATATAAATTTATTTTACATTTTACAAATTACTGTAAGTAAAAAAAGGTTACAAAACCCTGCATAAGCGAATGACCTGGCAATAGGTTTGTTTACATTTATTATTTCGCCTCGTTGGACGGACTTTAGATAGCTTACTCTCAGACCCAGTGATCATACACTGAAAATTTCATAACAATCTGTCCAGCTGTTTCGACAAGTTTGGTATTACAAAGAATGGCAGGAGAATTTTATATATTAGCTAAATAAATGTATGGCTCACTGTAAAAGAAGACAGACATGAATCTGAATCTTCTGCTCGGAGCCAGTTCTATTTACCCTGATTCTGATATACTATGCATAATAACATAGTATATTGTGAATAAAGCTATCAGGGAGTTCTGGCTAGGTTTTCTGATAGAATTGAAACCATGAAAATCATCCACCAGAGATATGCTATGTTGCTATACTAAGTTTTGTGTCAGTACCTACCAAATCTTTTGATTGAGCATTTATGAAATTTTTCTTATGTCTAATCACTCTGTTTAGACTGAAATTTTTATAAGAATCTAATGTTGTTGTCTGGAACTCTAGGCTCAGCCTCATAGCTAGAGATTACCTTGTTTGGGAATATTAATTCATCATAATAATTAGTAATAGTTTAGAAATTGGTAAGTATTCTCTGTAATTTACTATTAAAATTTTTTCATAATCCATTTTCACACAAGGTCTGGGTTTAGGAACATTTACAACAATATCTTGGTAATTTACCTTATATCTGGGTTTAGCATTCTCCTTGCCCTCCTTAGCGGGGAGAAGGCGTTTAACAACATAGCGACGGACGTCATCCTGTTTGCTCAGGTTGAACAGCTTGCGGATCTTGGACGCCCTCTTGGGTCCTAGACGACGGGGCACATTGCCATCGGTAAGTCCAGGGATTTCCTGTCAAATAAATTATAACAGAATATAATTTAATTGTTTATTTTACAATTACTTGAAACTTGCTTGTAACCCACAATTCTTGCAAATAAATTTATTTATTGGAAAAAAAAATTAAACACCAAATTGCAAACTACTGCTGGAATTAGTTATAGTAGAACTTCAAACTCCCAAGAACACTTTATTTACAGTCAAAAAGAACATTAAAAGTTATCAAGTGTACATTATTGTATGGTTGTTTTAGAAAATCCACTACATAATTTAGTAGTGGCATGTCTATCAACCAATATCGCTCTACCCTGCCGCATATAATTACACAGATTTGATGATCTGGGAAACAGTAAGAACAGGGATACAATACAACGACTTGCACCAATGCTAGTTCAACTTGTATAGATATTTCAATCGACGATGACACGCCCCACTCTGTCAAACTCCATACAAATCGTATTAAACACAAGCGATTTTGACAGAGTGGGGCGCATCTTTGTGGATCGAATTATCTATACTTGAAGTGTGGTCAGGCCAGGTTCATTTATCACGTGATCAAAGAAACACAAGCGGTAGTCGTAATAATTTCAGACGGCCGCCGCGCTGCGCCGGCTAGATTGCAGGCGTTAGTTCTTGTACGGTCTATTTCATGCGCTGCGTGCGCCCGATTACGAGGCATGCTTAGTATGTCGAAAGAGATAAAGTTACGCGATAGAAAGAGACCACAACTTTAGATGCATAGCGGAGGCAGAACCAGGCAATATTGTGAACCGAATTGCACTTGTTTGTGTCAGCGTTAGTCCAACACACCAAGTGGACATGGTGTGTTTAACACCTACCTGCACACCATAGGCAAGATAGATGAGGAGGAATGCCCATACTGCGGGGAAAGAGATACTCCTGAACACGCTATCTTCGAATGCCCCATTTTCGAAAACACTCGACAAACGGCGCAGGGTGACGAAAGCTGTGTAACGGCGACGAACCTCATCCCGCGAATGCTCGCGAATGCATCGAAATGGGATAAGTATGCAGAGATGATGCGAACCATAATGAAGCGACGGATTCAGGACAACTGGGAGAGGCAAAATATAGCCAAGGTGTGAAGACAGCTTTCTACCGGAAGTAATGCGACAGCGGTTCCCGGTAGATCGTTCGGCGGCAGGGAGGAGGTTTTTTAGTCCGTAGGTCATTGGGCACCATTCCCAATGGAGTCGGGCGTTACCAGTAGGTATCCTATGAGGATTTTCTCCTCCCATAACAACAAAAAAAAAAAAAAGGCCAGGTTCATTTATCACGTGATCAAAGAAACAAGCGGTAGTCGTAATAATTTCAGACGGCCGCCGCGCTGCGCCGGCTAGATTGCAGGCGTTAGTTCTAGTACTGTCTATTTCACGCGCTGCGTGCGCCCGATTACGAAGCATGCTTAGTATGTCGAAAGAGATAAAGTTACGCGATAGAAAGAGACCACAACTTTAGATGCATAGCTGAGGCGGAGCCAGGTGTTATTGTAAACCGAATTGCACTTGTTTGTGTCAGTGCTAGTCGCTATTTCTTTAACTTATCTTGCAAGTGAACCTTCTGTACAGTTAGGTACTATTATGTATTCCATGGTGAGATGAAAACCTCTCAAAAATCTACATTGCAAGAAGTGTACGAGTTTCCTTACCTGAGCTCCTTTACGGACAATAACAAGAGCAAGAACAGACAAATTGGCATCCACAATGCATCCGCGAACAGACTTCCTCTTCCTCTCACCATCACGGCGGGGTCTGTAGCAAGAGTGACCCTTTGACATCAGCAGACGGACACGGCCTGAAACAAATAGTTGTCCATTACCACTGAGTGCCAAGGGTGTTAATGTTAAATGCCAGGTTTTGGTTTGTCATATATGCAAATATGTCTTGTATCTCTATTCTTTATGGGCACTATACTAGTGTTAATATATCATCACATACAGCATTATATATTTACAGACTTATTCGAAAAAAATCCTTGTTAGTCTTAAAATATTCATTAGCTAAATTGCTATTAGTTTAATAGGCTTATTAAACTTTTCATAACTTTCTTTATTCATAAAGTTCAATTAACCATTCAATAATTCTTGCTTTATATTGCTTTCACTTTAGCTAGAGTTGTTTTTAGAGTGTTAAAGCACTATTGAACATTTATGAATACTAACATTTTTGGGGACTTTCTTAGTAACAAGCATAAAAAGCTTTTAAATTTTTATATGAACCAGGCTGTTACTATAGGTTATGAAGCTGTTGAAGTTTTCCTTTACCACCCTTCCCAAGAAATAAACTTTTCAAATCCAATATGTCAATTTGTTGTTTTAAACACTACCTTAGCTATAAATTTTAAATGTGGCCCCTGTGGAGGTCGATGTTAATAAAGGTTCCTGAGTAGCCCACAAAGTATTATGTAAAAGTAAATAAACATTTCAAATCTCAAGGTATGTTTTAAGAGTCTGTAAGTATACTCAATACTCACTGTTGGTGAGGACACCCTGTTTCATGGGAAATCCCTGCTTGTCATTGCCGCCAGCAACTCTTAAAATGTAGCCCTTCCATTCATCTCCTAGCTGATCCGCCTCCACCTCAGCGCCCATGCGCTTCTCGTAGAAGATGCGGAGTTTGTGCTCGTCCACTACTTCGAATAGCTTCTGACATCCCGTTGCCGGGTACGAGACGTTCAGCTAAAAACAACCAAGGAGGTTATACCACACTGCTTTAACGACCCAATCATAATATTCGACCTATAGACTGAATAACGGGTAGAACGATAAACGCTCATTATAGCGACGATAAATCACTTCCGTATTCACGTATATTTGGTATAAAAACAAAAATATATTGCACGAGTTTCACTTCCTCAGCGACACCTCGAAACTTTATCGAAATTTTTAAAAATAATCACGACACATGTCAACAAAAATTGGTCTGCAGTAAATAGACGAGAATGCATAAAAATTATTGTTTAACATATTTCATACTTAATCCATTTATAAAACGTAATATTAAAGACTATTTGAGAACCTTCATGACTGTAGCTTAGCTCCTTAGAACGTCAGCCATGAAAAAGAACCATAAATTATGTAGAATAAAGTACTGTCATGTCAATAGGAGCTGTCAAACCAAAGACTCTAGGTGCATACCACAGATCACTATATTTGTGATGATTGTGATACAGACATGATAAGAAATGATGGGCTTGGCCGCTTGGACTATTCAGAGTACTAATTTTGTAAAAGTATTATGGCGGCACTACACTTGGCTATTTGTATTTGTGATTGGATGATCGCGTATTTGCCAAAATTTTCGACCTATGGGCAAATAGGCGATACAACCGCCTACACATGGAGCCAAATACAAAACCCTAAAAAATAAGGCGGTCCGCCTGTACTGGTCGACAATTCACGCGCTTAAGAAGCCGACCATGTGTGGCCAGTATATTTGCGTGTTTGCCTATTTGTCTCCTTTGATGTGTCTCAAAAAACCGACAGTCGTTCGGTAAACCGTATTTGTTATTGGCTGTATTTGCCAAACAGGCAAATATGGCAATAATTTTGGCAAATACACTCTCCACACATGGAAGTTAGGTATTTGACAAATATAACAAATAGGCAAATACAAATAGCCATGTGGGGTGCCCCGTGCCAGCCTTAGAGTATTTTTAATTTTTATATTTTTTTCCCTCAGTCACGTCAGAAAAGTACTGGATATCGTAAACAGATGGGTATTTTTATATCTACGTGTGTCGGGCACAGAAAAAGTTAAGATTGATTGTATCAGGCTGATCAGGCTATCATTAAAGTACCGACTTTCGGTACCGCAAGCGTGATAGACAATATTTTTTTCTCATTTTTGATGTTTGACGATGGTTTGACGTGACTCTTGACAACTATAAACAGTTGACATTTTCGAATGACATTTTACCATAAAACATTGAATGTTGATGTCGTTGATGTAGGTAGGTAGGTACCTATTTAGCTAAAAGTTTAGGTCAGTGATGTTCTGAATTTAGACTTGAATTAAATTTAAAAAACCGGCTGCTAAATTACAGTTTCAAAGAAATCCAGTTAAGCTGAAAGTTTTACTCAAATACTGAACATAAGCTGTCAGTGAAAATTACTGAATCTGAGCGACACAAGAGTAAACAATTTAAATAAACACCAAAAAATAAGTTATTTTACAACAATGAATAACGAAGAAAATAATATTTTGGCTCACAGACAGCACGTTAAATATTTTATGAGATTTTTAAATGTACTACCATCGTCCCTTTCGTCTCATGATACAACCAGGTATGAGAATTTTTATAACTTGATCCAATAACCTATTGATTTCAATGCAAAGTCAGGCTTAGACTTAACATGATATCATAATTTTAACTGTTCTTATTAAAAAGAAAGGTTTGACTATCTGAATCACTGTGCAGCATATGCTCTATAGTCCTAGAAAGCTGAAATTTTCTACAGAGATTCTCTTTAAAGTGTAGACAAGAGTGGAAGAGTTTTTCAAAATTCCCACCCAAGCAAAGCAGGGGTGGACCAGCTTTAAAACGATAATGACTTTATACAATTGATGAATTTCTGAATTACAAAAATTCATAAAAACAATGAATGGATTACCACCTATAGGAGAATAACCAAAAGTGGTATCAAGTTATCTCATGAACCAAAAAGAAAATAGCCTAGAAAAATAAAATAGCGTTTTTTAAGAACCATCTAACTAGGAATTTGCTTTTCATATCTGGAATATAATTTTGCATCGGTACAAAATGTTGCTTTCTTTTCAATGCACATTTAGTGTCATACTGAATTTATGTACAGTCGCGGAACGAAAAGGTTCGTCGATTTTCAAATTGATTCGTTCAACGTATCACGAGCACATATTACGTTTTGAAACTGTGTTACAGAATAGAGTCGAGTGAGAACATAAAGTTTAACTGTTCGTTAGTAAAGTTCAAAATTGTTCAGATCAAGGTAGTTTGACTATTTATCTTGTCAACAAGATTATTATGGATAAACTGCAACCTTCTTGTTAATTCAACCTGACATTATTATTTCTGTTAAAACTATTGTCAATCAGTCAATGACATAATTTCAAAATATCATAATTTCTCCTAAATAACTAAGGTTTTAGTGAGGTTTTAATATATTTTGGTATTATATTTGGTTTAATACATTGACAGGATAGAAAAAACAAGCAAAACCTTATTCGATAGCAAACGTCATATTTATTCAAATGTTAGCAGCGCTGTTTCTTGCACTGGAATGTTGGCATAATGGACTCTTGCAGTACTAGAGTACTAGTGCAAACGAATATCGACACTAAGGTGACGAACCTTTTCATTCCGCGACTGTACTAAGAAGTACAACTTGTTTTGTTTGCCTATAACTATAGAATCCGGATGTTAGTTAAAAAAGTAATAATTGTGGGAGTTAATGTGGAGACTGTAGTCTATAAAAAGTAAAGTTTGGGTTTGATTCAGCTTGATACGAGATTCCATACATGCATGGTCATTAGCCTTTGATGATAGTTTAATTTTTCATAAGTCACTGAACATTAAGCCTTTCTGAAAATAAAGATTTTGTTTTGATTTCAAAAGTTAGATGATAAATTACGTCATTATTTTTTTTCGCATGTATAAAGACATCCATGTGACATGGATGATTGTCCATGTGAAAGTGATGACATGATCACTTTCACATGGACAAAGTTAAAAAAAAAATTAAGCTACAGTCAACATGATACTATCATAGACCCGTTGTTACAGGGTAACCATAGCATATTTCTCTTTGTCGGGACTGGATGTTCTTGGAGCAATTTCATCCATATCAATAGAGCTGCAGAATAGGATAATAGAATGGCTATACAGACTACAAGTTCATCCCAATCGAAAGAGTAAGTTTCTTTGTAAATACTTCTTTAAGATATAAAATTCTTGTGCCACAGTGTTAATAACAAAAGTCATTCAAATTAGCTTGACTGATTTTTATGAAATTTTTGTCTACATTAAGGTCCGAGTATAAGACAAACTTTTTTCATACCCCTATACGAGAAGTAATTTGAATGGCAAAACAATGTTTTCCAGCAGGGCTAGACAAAGTAACAGTCGTTTAGCATTCACGACAGTAGATAAAAATGTACCCTCGTAAACTTAGTTTTAAGTCGACTTGTAGTTATCATTACATAATATTTACACCGTACATTACATAATATTATGTAACAAATATGTTGACGTTTTACAAGTGCCTTGTAAGTTAGGCCTATGTGAAATAAATATATTTTGATTTGATTTGATTTGATTTGTATGGACAAACCACGTGGCTGTAGAAAAACCACGTGACCATGCACAGGTTTGAGGGAAAGGTCCAGGGATTAATTCCTGTGAAAGTTTAGTTATATCAGGTTTGCCCCTGGATTGTGTAAGAGAAACATATTCATCTCAATCGTAATCGTTTACTACTTCTGCCCGCTGATTGGTTCCCCGATTTACGTCCCCGAGCCAATGGGGGGGCAGAATCTAAAACAATTGCAAAGATGAATACGTTTTTCTTACAAAATCACACCCCAGGTCTGGTAGGATGTTACAGCTGCTGCAGAAAAAAGTATTACAGCTCTTTGACGCAGAGCAGTAATACTTTTTTAAACTTGACTTAGATGCCAACAAAATTCTATAATATTGCTAAAAAGATTTTAGGGTTTGTTTCTTAAAATTTCCATACATTAAAGAAGGTAATAAACATAGATAATATAAATGATCCGAGAATCTTAAAGTTAATATTTAATAATAAGTTTGCATTTGCATTTAGTTTACATAAAGTAATAAAACAAGTCCTACTGTTTCTTATCAAGCCATATCATATATTTTGTGCGCTTTTAATTCATTATAATTAACTAGCTATTATTGTATAATATTATAAGCCTTTAGTTCATTAAATTAATCTAGAATGGCTGTATTTAAGCTACGAGTTTTATGATAATTTCAAATAAATTATTTGCAAGACCTGTATTTTAGGATCTTGATGGTTTTCTGTTATATTTGATATTTGGATTAAAACTGTTATAAGGTAGTAGATAACTTATCCAATGTGTTACTCTACAAATGATATCTGTTAGCTTGTACTCATATACTATGTAAAGATAGTTTATAAATCTTCTTATATCGTAGGTAATATAAAACCCTTGTCATAGTAGTGTTTGTAACAAAATTCCCCTGAAATGTTTTGACCGATTTTTATGTTTTTCTAAGAATAGTACATAAAACAATTTTTCATAATAGGGAGGAATAATTTTTATGGCAAACAACACACTCCTACATCCAAAAATCCTAAAATTTTTTTCATTTCCATTTTTCATTGGCATTCAGTACTCACGTTTACCCTTGTTTGACTTTGTTCTTAAATGCAAATAATTATATGCGTATATATGTATGCAGCTCTCGTACTAACCTAAACTACCTAAAATACGAGAGTTGTTTACTGACCATTTTGTTTGCAACGAATATTGGTGTTAAGCGAATACTTCAGATTTTGCAGTCTGGGTGTAATTTTCCTGTCCTAATCGAAATTCGAACCTAAGTGTAATTCGTACGTTGTCCTTTCGAAGGTCAAACGGAGAATATTATTACAAAGCCAATATCGAAACTAAACTCGCCGGCATATTTACAATACAATACAATACAATAGCCTTTTATTTCCAATTACAATAACAATAATAATACAGTTACATTATAATAGTTTACAAAATGTTAAAAAGTCAATTTTCATAATTATTTCATGCAACATATATATGTAATTAAATAGTCAAAATGCATTTATTTTATTGGAACGCCGGCATATTTAGCGGAACATAAAAAAAAGGTCCATAATTAAAAAAATATGGTTTTATTTTAAAATCTACTTACTACACTTCTTTTGTTATTTAAAGTTTCATTTGTTTTTACGTAAAATGAGATCACATTAAGAACAGATTTTGCGAGTAAAGGCTATTTGTGAAAAATGGTACATTTTTGAACTTTTCATGTAACCTGGAAAAGTGAAATTTAATATTAAAATTACAATTAATTAAATTAGAAAACTGGTGATTAATATCGCGTATTTCCTCCACGTGCTCTTATTAAAGTTTCTACCCGTCTAGGCATACTGAGAATGATGTTATCGATGGTCTCCTGGGATAGTCTCCGCCATTCCTCGACTACGGCAATTCGCAGTTCTCCCACGTTGACAGGAGCTGGAATTCTGGACTTAACTTTTCTTTTCAGCAAGTCCCAAACGTGCTCTATTGGGTTAATATCCGGTGATCTCGCCGGCCACTCCATAACAGTGATATTCATATCATTAAGATAAGCTTGAGTTACCCGAGCGGTATGCGGCAGAGCACTATCCTGCATAAAAACAAAATCGTCACCGATATATGGGGCAAACGGTACGACATTTTCTTCTAAAACTTCTCTGATATAGCGGTCTGCAGTCAGACTCCCTCTGTCAATCACTACCAAGTCTGTGCGAGCTCCCAAACAAATGCCCGCCCAAACCATTATTGATCCACCACCGTATGCAACTGTAGTTTCAAAATTTGTCTGAATGTATCGTTCTCCTTTGCGTCTGTATATTCTTTGCCTGCCGTCAATTTGATTTAAGAGAATTCTGCACTCATCACTAAACAATACCTTACTCCATTGGCCACCTCAGGCTTGGAGGCTTCTACCTCATGTCGGGCTTGGACGGCCGTCAAACGGGGGTTCCTACGTACACGAAGCCGAATGAAACGATCATCCCTACTCGAAGTGCGTCTTTTTCTGCCTTGTCCTGCTCTTCTCACATAAGTACCGGTCTCCCTGAACCGTTGGATACTGCGATGGATCGTTGAAACTGGTCGACGAAGATCTCTGGATATCACTCTGTAGGTTTGACCATTTCTTCGCATTTCGAGTGCCCTGGCAATCTCCGTTGGGGCTAAGTCAGGCATAATTCAGTCATCAACTCCAGAAAGATACGCGATTAAAGAAAAACTAACAAAAAACAGTATTTCAATGAAATTTTAAATCAAACTCAGAAGGAAGAAATACTCGAAGTTCGCTCCAGATAAGGTGTATTTGAATAAAATTAAAACAATTGCATAAAATGTGATGTTCAGTTGTTTTCTTAATTTGAAAATATTTCTTTTTAAATTAAATAACGTATAAACCAGCCAGCAACTTTATATGATACTGATATCAAACCTTTTTTTTATGTTCCGCTAAATATGCCGGCGAGTTTATTTTCCATCTAAGTATAATATTATGTTAGCAATAGATCTTCCTAGAAATATCCTAGTAACAATTTATTCAGCTAGTCATAGTTAGGGGTTGCTTTCAAGGTGGCAACTAGGCTAAAAAATTTGGCTCCATCGTTGCTTACAGACAGATGAGATCGCAGTAAATTACTAACATGTACTGACCCGCACACGAAGGGTTCCCTACCATTTTGTATAAAAACGGCAAAAAAAATCACCTTTGTTGTATCCGAGAATATTTAATCCCCCTTTTACCTTATGGGTATTATAGTATAACTAATAATTTATAGTGGGGCAATCAGGAAACAGGACGTGCCTGTTGCCTGAACGGCTGTCTGAATCCTGGCCCGTAAGTGCGATAGAGAGAAAAACAGGCGGTCTTTTGCTGCAGCGCGGGCAGCGGATTATAACGCCGACTATAGTTGCATTTATTATGTTGATTTAGCTGTTAGGTTAACTCACGGTAAACTGTAATGACGTTCTTGGTCCATTCAAAAATTAAAAGGCTGCAATTTTAGTACATTAGCTACTTACTTTACATGCGAAATTGATGTACATAGTTTTTATTTTTATGACTGTTTTTCTCTAGTTTAGATATACTGTAAGTGCAATAATATTTGTTTGGACTATTCATCTAAACATAGAATCCATTGTCATGTGGCTCTCATAGACAGGTGGAGGTCTAAACACTAAACAGCACAAAAAATGATGATTTCGGTTATTTAAACTCCAGTGGGAACCAGAACAACTTTTTTCTGTTATGTTCTTCAACTAAATCCATTCAAAAATTACGGTGACTTATCGGTTGACGCAATTTTTGTGTAGAGCAATGGCTCTATTGCAATTATAAATAATCATAATTTGTACATACTTATTTCACGTGATGCATTGAACTGGTTTACAATACTAAGGTACCTACCTAAATATAAACCTTTCGAAACAAATTCTCTATGTGACATTGAAAAATGTATCAGAAATCAGTTTCGTAGTTAGTAACACTACAAACAGACAATTATGTTTAAAACTATGAGTCTATTGTACAGTAAACCGACAAACCTACCTACATTGTATTAATCTACATCACGTTGCAACAACCTTGTTATTTTTTTCTGAGCAACGTCTGCATTAGTTCAATGTAAAGTTTAACAATTGGGCAAGTTTAAGGTCAGATCTGACATTTTATCAGTGTCTGAGTTTCCTTTACGGAAGGAGGAATAAATTAAGAAAACAGAAAATTGCAACTCCATTTGAAAAGATCTGGAGAACATATGAATATGCGCGAAATATTTTTATGTGTCCGTTGATAAAATGATACCTACCTTATCAGGTAACTTTTAAACTTATCATTAAACTTTTTTACGAAGTTAAATTATCAGGTATCATGGAATTGGTTACGAGTAGCTCGTAGAACCGATGTACGTTGGGGACTCAAAAGTGCTGGAATGGCGACCTCGCAACGGGAAGTACAGTAATGGCAACAACAAGATAGCCTGATGAGTGATGACTTGAAGAGAGTCACGGAGAGCTTGATTCAAGCTTTGGAAAACCGTGCAGTTCGCCAAGAGCCTATCTTCATTTGTGAACATCCGTCGGCTGAAACGAACGAACGAACCTGAGAAAATGAACTTAATATTTAATGAGTAATGGCACTGCCCCCAAGCTAGTGATAACAATGTATAACAGTGGATCAAAATGCTCGGGGTCCATTCCGATTCCAGTCTTAAATGGAAACTTATTGGGTTATTAGAGTGAGATATAAAGAGTGCATATGTTATTCCTCATACGTATGTGCATTATACGATAATCTCCCTCGATGCAGTCTACTGGTTTGTTGTCAAGGCGGATATTTGGTCTGTTATTATGTACTTCCGATACCCTTGACTGTAATAATGTTTCAATAAATTCTGAAGCGCGAACAAACCTTGTTGACAATACCTGATAGAAAAAGTAACTGACCTCGGTACGATCTGTTAAGCAGCTTAACACTTGAATTAGTTTTATAGTTGTTTGTGATTTATTAGGAACTAAATACAACCTTTATGATAGTAAATCATAAAGGTTTTTATTTTATACAAATAAAATAATCTTTTATTACGTGCGTACGTGGTAGCTCGGAGTAGGTAGCTTCGTACCTATGTAATTGTGACTTTGTTATCTAGTTATCGGCTTTATGCTCAAGGATTTCAGGTTTCTAAAAATCTCGTTATAACTTTCTTGTAAAAAAAATTATTCCGTGAAGAGTCATCGGCGCTTTCGTGATGTATAACCCAAACCCGTGATTAAAAAGCAGATTAACATCATATTAATCGTTGCGTACACACTACACGTTAACCAGCCTATGCAGCATGCGCACATAGAGATATGTCTCTCTATTTTTGTCGCTCTCGTTTCTCTGTCTATCAATATGGATCAGAAAGAGAAAAGAGAGCAACAAACAAAAGTAGAGAGACGCATCTGTATGCGCGCATCCTATCCAGATAGATGGTAGTCTTCTTACACAGTCCATATAGGTATAGGTAGGTACCACCGCACTATCTAAATGGAACGAAATTCAAAAATGTATGGGAGTGGCTTATCCGATCGACATATTGATCACGTGACTTATCGCAGGCAACTAGAAATGTATATATTTTTTCGAATTTCGTTCCATACACATATTATAGTTAAGCAGCGATCGACAGGTGTCTTTGACAATGTTAAAAAAATGAGTCATAACTAGAGGTAATCATATGTCTAAAGAAATGCTCAGTGCCGATTCTAAAATAGAGTAAACGCCGATTTGTATTATGTATTGGGATTGTTGTAGCGAACATTTTAATGTTGTCAATAGATGTTGCTACAAGAAACCCATACAAATTCGCGGTTACTCTCTCGCTTTCGAACACGTAAAAAACTCGGAATTAGCACGCTGACTCAGTCAGTGTAGACTCAAAACTTTCATTGCTGCCAGCTGCAACTGCCTGCATGGCATGGGGAGAGAGACGGGAGGCACGACTAATATTTCTCTCCGCGTTTTTTTATTTTATATATCGGGTGTCCCCTAATAAATCTTGGGCTTTCCATTTTCTCAAAGGACTATACCATGCACCTACATTTATCCCGCCATGTGTTGTCTACTTGCTCTAAGTTGTGCTTTCTCGTTACAGCTGGCGACATGTCGGCGTGCGGTTTCCAGGGCTCGTCGACGATGAACATCGAGTTCGAGTCTGACGAGAACCACTACCGCTGCGGGCACCTGGCTATGACGTACACTGGCTTGTGTATCCTGCTCGCGCTGGGCGACGACCTCTCCAGGATCAACAGGACGGCTTTGGTAGAAGGTAAATTGTTAAACTACCCTCAATTTCTTATGAGGCCTCATAAGAAAGCTCAGGGTCACTAAGCCAGCGATGGAGAGAGCTATGCTTGGAGTATCTTTGCGCGATCGAATCAGAAATGAGGAGATCCGCAAAAGAACCAAAGTAACCCACAAAGCTCAACGTGTCGCAAAGCTAAAGTGGCAATGGGCGGGGCACATAGCTCGCAGGACCGATGGACGTTGGGGACCCAAGGTGCTGGAATGGCGGCCACGCACCGAGAAGCGCAGTGTCGGTTGACCCCCCACCAGGTGGACGGAGAACATTAAGAGGGCCGCGGGGAGTCGCTGGCGCCAGGCGGCGCAAGATCATGGTGTTTGGCGGTCATTTCAGTAGGCCTATGTCCAGCAGTGGACGTCCATCGGCTGAAACGACGACGACGACGACAACCCTCAATTTCAAGACACATCCCAGTCGAAAATTGGGTCCCATTGGTCCAATTAGGGCCTCGAAAATAGAGGGCGCTATTGGTCCAATTGGGGCCTAATTTTCAGATGGGCCGAACCCGATGTCTTATATGGCCGACTGCAGGCTTTACATAGAACAATGTAATACAGGGTCATATAAAAAATACTAAATAGCTCTCGGCCTGTAGTTGTTTACATTAATACTAACAACTTTTGTTCTACGACTTTTCAAATTCAGTATTAATTTATTTCATACAAAAAAATGTTATTTCTCTAAAGTGACTTTGCACTGTTGCAGTCGCTACTTGCCGATGTTACATTACAGACTAGGAACAAGTAGAGTATCTATGTAAAGTATTGAGTTTTATCACCTTTTTTTACATAAAAAAAATATCTAGGTGCCTTCAAGAGAAGAGTGATTAGGCATTTTCTAGGCAAGCGCGCTCCAACCTAGACCTCATCATTGCTTTCCATCAGGCATGATTGTCGTCAAGCGCAAGCCTATCTTCAATAAAAAAAAAATTGGTTGCCTGTAAAGTCGGTTTACTGACGATAGTTGAACGTGACAACGTCTGTCGCTCGTTCCGCGCTCGCGAGGTAACGCCGGTAACGCCGCATGAGCGAGGTAACGCCGGATGAGTCATGTTTTTTCGTGCGTGCAACCGGCTCTATCGATTTATAAGACGTTGTCACGTCAAAAAAAAAACGTGATAAAATTAAGGTATATGCGAATAATGGGGTGTCGGGGGAGGACGACTTCTACATACAAACCAAAAAAATGTTAATTGCTTTGTTTCAGGCGTGAAAGCACTACAAACCGAGGAAGGCAATTTCTCCGCGACGCTGTCGGGCTGCGAGTCGGACATGCGTTTCGTGTACTGCGCCGCCTGCATCAGCTACATACTCAACGACTGGTCCGGGTTCAACATAAAGCGGGCCACGGAATACATTATCAAATCTATAGTAAGTTGTTATGTCCCACTCTTGCGCATGGGTTTCACAGAAATCAGAATGAGAGGGGTTTGTCATCGCCTACCGCGCTAGCCAAATATAGATTGGCATTTAACGACCGAATGGCGTAGCGGTAGCGAACCTACCGTCTGCGCCGGAGGTCGTGGGTCGATTCCCACTACTGGTAATAGCCGACCACGCTGGCCAAATTTAGATTCACTATTTTTGACGACCGAATGGCGTAGCGGTAGCGAACCTACCGTCTGCGCCGGAGGTCGTGGGTCGATTCCCACTACTGGTAATAGCCGACCACGCTGGCCAAATTTAGATTCACTATTTTTGACGACCGAATGGCGTAGCGGTAGCGAACCTACCGTCTGCGCCGGAGGTCGTGGGTCGATTCCCACTACTGGTAATAGCCGACCACGCTGGCCAAATTTAGATTCACTATTTTTGACGACCGAATGGCGTAGCGGTAGCGAACCTACCGTCTGCGCCGGAGGTCGTGGGTCGATTCCCACTACTGGTAATAGCCGACCACGCTGGCCAAATTTAGATTCACTATTTTTGACGACCGAATGGCGTAGCGGTAGCGAACCTACCGTCTGCGCCGGAGGTCGTGGGTCGATTCCCACTACTGGTAATAGCCGACCACGCTGGCCAAACTTAGATTCACTATTTTTGACGACCGAATGGCGTAGCGGTAGCGAACCTACCGTCTGCGCCGGAGGTCGTGGGTCGATTCCCACTACTGGTAATAGCCGACCACGCTGGCCAAATTTAGATTCACTATTTTTGACGACCGAATGGCGTAGCGGTAGCGAACCTACCGTCTGCGCCGGAGGTCGTGGGTCGATTCCCACTACTGGTAATAGCCGACCACGCTGGCCAAATTTAGATTCACTATTTTTGACGACCGAATGGCGTAGCGGTAGCGAACCTACCGTCTGCGCCGGAGGTCGTGGGTCGATTCCCACTACTGGTAATTGTTTGTGTGATGAGCATGAATGTTTTCCAGTGTCTGGATGTTTTTCAATAATATATTATTATATTTATGTATGTATATTTATCAGTTATCTTGTACCAATAACACAAGCTATCGCTTACTTTGGGGCTAGATTGCGATAATGTCCTGTTATATATTTATTTATTTGTTGGCGAGTTTGTGGTATTTAGTTCCCCTAAACCATCGTTGTTGGCATTCCCGCAAGGGCACACTTATGTCGTCACACTTTCACTGTTTATTTGGAGGTGAAGTCGATATGAGGTCGATAAAAAAACACGAATTTTCCGTGATTCGGAACGCAGTGATCCCCACTCGCACCTAGTGAGATATTCGGGTGGCTATGCCCACAACCTTTTTTGAGGGCTGGATCCGCCCCTTCCATAAACGAAAATTAGATATGCCTGGGATTCGAAATCCCGACCACCTGAAGAGAAACAAGAGGTTCAAAGTATATTTATTAACAGCTTGGAGTATCGTTTTGAGGTCATGAGGATAAAAGCTACGTTTATACTTTTGATGTAAAAGTAGCTTTTATCTAGACCTAAATTATAGGTGTATGTGTGCACCTAATTGTAATGAAAATTTTAGTAACTACCAGGCCAAAGAAAAAATATTTTGTCAATTTTACAAACTCCCCGCGACTTTCTTGAAAGTCCGTGTTACAAAATACGCACCTCAACTTATTTTGATGTTACTTAATGTACAATATTATTAACCTAACCTAATTGTTTACCTTTCCAGGGTTACGACTACGGTATAGCGCAGTGTCCAGAACTGGAATCTCACGGAGGTACAACATTTTGCGCGCTGGCAACCCTAAGTTTAACCAACCAATTGGACAAATTAACCGTGGACCAGATAGAAGGCTTAAAACGCTGGCTTCTTTATAGACAGATAGATGGCTTTCAGGGCCGGCCCAACAAACCCGCGGATACTTGCTACAGTTTTTGGGTAGGGGCCTCTTTGAAGATACTAGACGCCCTGCATTTATCGGACTACCCAAATAATAGGAGATACGTTTACGAAACTCAAGACACTGTTGTGGGCGGGTTTTCAAAATGGCCGGACACTTGCACAGACCCTATGCACACTTATCTAGGTCTAGCCGGTCTTAGTTTAATAGGCGAGAATGGATTGTTAGAAATTGTACCCACTCTGAATATAACCAAGCGAGCGCACGATCATTTGAAGACGTTACACGAAAAGTGGGCGCGCGAGTCATAGCTCTATGTCAATTATTATTAGTCTGTGCCACAGATTATAAACACGTTGTTGCCATTTGAAAATTTGTGTTATTAGGCCTCGAAAAAAATTACGGCAGATGTGTAACTATAGTTCGACAATATTTTTTCAATAATGCTATTTATTTTTTGTAAAAAATTCAGTGGTTACTAATGAAATTTTGTTTTACGTTTCCGCTGTATTGCATGGTTTTTTTAAGCTAGTCTTCTCCAAAGAATACCACTATAGTAGGAATGGAATTTGGGAAAATATTCAGTCGATAATAGAGTCTAAGAAAGCATCTATTTATTTGTAAAAGATAATTTTCAATAATGTTGTCGAACTATATTTAAGTACTTTAACTTTGTTAGTTTCCAAAATTGAGTATGGCTGCAAATTTAAGGTTTTAATTTTTAAATTGCAACCCTTTTCATCTATCTCACAAATTTCGCTGAGCTTTTACCATCGGGTGATCTTCGTGTGCGATGTAAAACAACGGACGCAGCTGTATGATTTTAACCAAGAATAATGTAGGCTAAGTTCAAAAAAATTCGTCAAAAACAGTTAAAAAAAGCAAAGAATCATTATTTTATCTACACAGCATATATTTTTTTAATTTGACAAAAGTTGACAAAAGTTTTTTGGTGTCCCAATTCAAAATATTTAAAATAATTATAATATTATTAATAATTGAAGTTCAATGTTGAACTACGACGTAAACGAAACTCTAACTAGGAGTTCATCTTACAATGTTTTTTAATTGTTAATTAATCACTTTCTGGCCTGAAATTTTTTAGACAATTCTATTTATATGTCCAGAAACATTTTATATGATAAAATATTATTTTCATCCAATCTTCTTATATATATAAAAGAGAGTTACCACTCACTCACTCATCACGATATCTCAGGAAGTATAAAGCCTACAAACTTGAAATTTGAAAGGTAGGTTCCTTGTAATGGGTAGGTGTCAGCTAAGAAACGATTTTGAGAAACTACCCCTCTAAGGGGGTGAAATAGGGGTTGGAAGTTTATAAGAAAGTCCCGTGTTTTTGAAGTTAGAGACGTGAAAATCGTCATTTAGGTTATCAGCTTCAGATCTTAAAAATTTGTATAAGTCGTTTTGGAAAATTCCGCTTTAAGGGTGGTAAAATAGGGGATGAAAGTTTTTATGTGAAAATTTTTAATATTGTTACTGTTGACTTGAAATTTGAAAGGTAGGTTCTTTGTAATGGGTAGGTGTCAGCTAAGAAACGGTTTTGAGAAAATCCTTCCCTAAGGGGGTGAAATAGGGGTTGTTGTTTTTGAAGTTTAAAGAGTCGTGAAACTCGGTATTAGCACTGAACCTATTTTGGGAGCGGCGTATTCTCCTGTGACCACTCTCCATCAAGTGTACACGCGTTAGCACTGTATATTGGGAGCGGCGTAAACTCCTGTGACCACTCTTCATCAAGTGTACACGCGTTAGCACTGTATATTGGGAGCGACGTAAACTCCATATTGTAATATTTAGTGGATTATTACCTGGATTAACACATTATGGTACTTTTTATCCCGGAAAAAGCGATGGTTCCCGCAGAAGTAGTGAAAACCCTAAATTCACGCGAGCGGAGCCGCGGGCAACAGCTAGTAAATAGATATGTGAGGGTCAACCTTACCTGCGTCCGAAGGAAAATTGCGGATCTTTACATAAACAAATATTTACATTTCGCATACAAAATATAAAGCTCTCGGAAATTAGTGATTTAGAACACCTATCATGTACAGAATGTTATTACTTAAAACAATTTTATTGCGAATAATCAAACAGGTGCTAAATGTTAGTTAAAACTGATGGATTCAATGAACAACGACGTATCAGGATTAGTTAATCTATATATATAAAAGAATGAGGTATTTTGGTTGTTCCACGGATTCCGCCAAAACTATAGGTCGTAGAGATCTGAAATTTGGTACTTAGGTAGATATTAGGTCATGAATTCGTACTAAGACGGGGATTCCAGAAATTCCATGTTTAAGGGGTAAAAATCATACATTTAAGGGTATTTCCCATACAAAAGTAAAATTTTTTCGTTGTTCCAGGCATTCCAGAAAAACTAAAAGTCGTAGAGATCTGAAATTTGGTATCTAGGTAGATATTAGGTCATGAATTCGTACTAAGACGGGGATTCCAGAAATTCCATGTTTAAGGGGTAGAAATAGTACATTAAAGGGATTTCTCCATACAAAATTGTAATTTTTTCGTTGTTCCAGGCATTCCAGAAAAACTAAAAGTCGTAGAGATCTGAAATTTGGTATCTAGGTAGATATTAGGTCATGAATTCGTACTAAGACGGGGATTCCAGATATTCCATGTTTAAGGGGTAAAAATCATAAATTTAAGGGTATTTCCCATACAAAAGTAAAATTTTTTCGTTGTTCCAGGAATTCCCGAAAAACTAAAAGTCGTAGAGATCTTAAATTTGGTACCTAGGAAGATATTAGGTCATGAATTCGTACTAAGACGGGGATTCCAGAAATTCCATGTTTAAGGGGTAGAAATAGTACATTAAAGGGATTTCTCCATACAAAATTGTAATTTTTTTCGTTGTTCCAGGCATTCCAGAAAAACTAAAAGTCGTAGAGATCTGAAATTTGGTATCTAGGTAGATATTAGGTCATGAATTCGTACTAAGACGGGGATTCCAGAAATTCCATGTTTAAGGGGTAGAAATAGTACATTAAAGGGATTTCTCCATACAAAATTGTAATTTTTTTTGTTGTTCCAGGAATTCCCGAAAAACTACAAATCGTAGAGATCTGAAATTTGGTACCTACATTGACATTAGGTCATGAATTCGTACTAAGACGGGGATTCCAGAAATTCAAATTGGAAGGGATAAAAATCCTACTTTTAAGGGATTTTCCCATACAAAAGTGTAATTTTTGCGTTGTTCCAGGGATTCCAGCAAAATTAAAAGTCGTAGAGATCTGAAATTTGGTACCTAGGTTGCTATTAGGTATATCATGAATTAGTATTCAGAAAGGGATTTTCGAGATTCAAATTTTGAGGAGGAAAAATTTTGAATTTTTTGGCCGCCATTTTGAACTTTTTTGTTACTGGGCCGATTGCTTTGAAAATCGATATTTGACTATGGCAGCAAGCATGGAGAAGGAATTTGTGGTCAAAATTTAAAAAAGTGGCCGCCATTTTGAACTTTTTAGTTACTGGGCCGATTGCTTTGAAAATCGATATTTGACTATGGCAGCAAGCATAGAGAAGGAATTCGTGGTCAAAATTTAAAAAAGTGGCCGCCATTTTGAACTTTTTTGTAACTGGGCCGATTGCTTTGAAAATCGATATTTGACTATGGCAGCAAGCATAGAGAAGGAATTTGTGGTCAAAATTTAAAAAAGTGGCCGCCATTTTGAACTTTTTTGTTACTGGGCCGATTGCTTTGAAAATCGATATTTGACTATAATAGCAACCATAGAGAAGGAATTTGTGGTCAAAATTTAAAAAAGTGGCCGCCATTTTGAACTTTTTTGTTACTGGGCAGATTGCTTTGAAAATCGATATTTGACTATGGCAGCAAGCATAAAGAAGGAATTTGTGGTCAAAATTTAAAAAAGTGGCCGCCATTTTGAACGTTTTTGTTACCGGGCCGATTGCTTTGAAAATCGATATTTGACTATGGCAGCAAGTATAGAAAAGGAATTTGTGGTAAAAATTTAAAAAAGTGGCCACCATTTTGAACTTTTTTGTTACTGGGTCGATTGCTTTGAAAATCGATATTTGACTATGGCAGCAAGCATAAAGAAGGAATTTGTGGTCAAAATTTAAAAAAGTGGCCGCCATTTTGAACTTTTTTGTTACTGGGCCGATTGCTTTGAAAATCGATATTTGACTATGGCAGCAAGCATAGAGAAGGAATTTGTGGTCAAAATTTTAAAAAGTGGCCGCCATTTTGAACTTTTTTGTTACTGGGCCGATTGCTTTGAAAATCGATATTTGACTATGGCAGCAAGCATAGAGAAGGAATTTGTGGTCAAAATTTTAAAAAGTGGCCGCCATTTTGAACTTTTTTGTTACTGGGACGATTGCTTTGAAAATCGATATTTGACTATGGCAGCAAGCATAGAGAAGGAATTTGTGGTCAAAATTTAAAAAAGTGGCCGCCATTTTGAACTTTTTTGTAACTGGGCAGATTGCTTTGAAAATCGATATTTGACTATGGCAGCAAGCATAGAGAAGGAATTTGTGGTCAAAATTTAAAAAAGTGCCCGCCATTTTGAACTTTTTTGTTACTAAGCCGATTGCTTTGAAAATCGATATTTGACTATGGCAGCAAGCATACAGAAGGAATTTGTGGTCAAAATTTAAAAAAAGTGGCCGCCATTTTGAACTTTTTTGTTACCGGGCCGATTGCTTTGAAAATCGATATTTGACTATGGCAGCAAGCATAGAGAAGGAATTTGTGGTCAAAATTTAAAAAAAGTGGCCGCCATTTTGAACTTTTTTGTTACTGGGCCGATTGCTTTGAAAATCGATATTTGACTATGGCAGCAAGCATAGAGAAGGAATTTGTGGTCAACATTTTAAAAAGTGGCCGCCATTTTGAACTTTTTTGTTACTGGGCCGATTGTTTTCAAAATTGATATCTGATTATCGCAGCGAGCATAGAAAAGGAATTTTTGTTAAAAATTTAAAAGAATTGGCCACAATTTTGTACTTATATGTCTTACCATGGTAGCAAGCAACCACGGCCGGATGGACGAACGGACGGTGGAGTCTTAGTAAGAGCTTTTACCCTTTGGGTACGGAATCCTAAAAATGGCCACCATATTTAACATTTTTGTGACGATCGAATTTTTCAAAATCAATATGTGACTATTACCAGGAAGCAAGGGAAAATTTTGTGGGCAAAATGGTGTGTAATGCAGGAATTTTGGAAATTAAACCACCATAGTAAAGCATAACTCAGAAGTTAACGTGAGCGAAGCCGCGGGCGTTTGCTAGTAGTCTTATATGATATTCTCGAATGGTGCCATTTTGTGAATATTGGCGTTTTTGGATTAATTTGTAGAGATGGGCTGACTTGCAGCATTTTATAGCTAAAATGATTTCAAAATAGTCTAGGAGTAACAAAAAGACAAATGTATTAATTTATGAAAAATTCACAATCAATTTAATCGATATCGGCCAATCACTGCAAATGATTAGTTAGGCATTTAACAAATTATTGCACAAAATTAATGTATAGGAATTATGTTGAGTAGTTAAACATTCGCTGCCGGTGCTGCAATAAAATGAGGTACCCAGCAGGCCTGCCGTAAAGCCCGATTTTTTTTAACTCTAAAGGCTAGCACTTGACTGTGATCACACCTGATGGAAAGTGATGATACAGTCTTGAATTTATTTTTGTCTTTCTCACTCTCACTGAGATTTGGTAGGTTTGGTTTGGTAGGACATGCAGCGTCGCGGAAGAATATAGCAGAAAAACGACGTTTTACCTAATTACTCAAAAACTAAGCCAGTTATCAAAAATCTGTTCTAAACGTTTTAGGATATTATTATTACCGATACTTTAAAACAAAAATTACAATTACATCCATTGTAGTTTCCGATAAAACATAGAAAAACTGAGATTTTCGAGCAACTTTTGGGAGAACTTTCTATCGAGAAAATTTTATCCAATCGTGTTTCTGCTTCTAAGCGATTTTAGATTAAAGACCCAAAATACATGACGTGTAAATTTGAAAGTAATTGTCTTTATAGTTTTTGCATAAAACTTCATCCAAAATCACCTAAATACGGCTTGTAGGCCGTTAAGGTGGAACGCGCTTGCCTATAGGAGATGCCTATTCACTCTTGATTTGAAGGCGTCCGGGTTGTTAGTGGCAGGAAAGGCAGTGCCTGGGAGGAAAAGTAAGTGCGATAGAGAGAGCAATAAGTGGTCTTTTTCCTCATTTTATTGTACCGCGGACAGCGAGTGTTTAACGTTAGTATAAGTTATATCAAGTTGAATACCTGATCCACATTTTTTAATCACTTCTACTAATTTACCAGCTAAGGGACCCAAACTAAGAAATCTGTGTCCAAAATTAAAAGCGAAACCTTAAGAGGATCACTTAGTTATCCGTCTGTCTGTCACATTTGATTGTATCTCTATTGAGTTGCAATTCAAATCAAATCTTGAGGTTTAGTTATTGATTTTCCGGCTTGCTAACCCAAAACTAATTAATAAATTACTACCAACATTTAGTATATTTCTCACATAAGATCAAAATATTGACTAGAACCTAGAGCCAGAAATTTATTTATAACTATACGATTTTATGCACAAGTGCATAAAATGTGGTTTTAAACAGCTTACACACGGCAGAAAAATTAATTACAAGCATGCGTTATTGATATAGTTTTATTTGAAAGGGAGAAAAAAATGTGCATCAGGTTGAAGTACACCAAGGTCCTTTTTGACAAAGTCCGAATAAATTGTTATAGTTAGACATAAGTATAGAATTTATTGTTTGCCGTTTCAGACACATTGCTAACTTTAAATATACCGAAATTATTTATAAGTTAGGATTTATAGAAACAAATGCTATATCAATCAAAAACTATTTTGCGATAGTTATAGTGTATTTAAAATATTGTAATAAATCATCCATATCAATTAATATTATTAATGTTTTTCTGTTCTTTTTGGCTATTTTTATTTCTTTTTTTTTGTAACTTCTAATGTTTCATAACTGTAGAATTTTATTACTGTAGTATATTTATTAATTTTAATATACTAAAATTTAGTGTTTTACGTTTACATAGATGAGATAAAGTTGAGATTATTTTTCTTTTTAATTCTCTTTACTACGTATTTTAATTTCGATTTATCATGTTTTGGTGCGATTAACAGTTCCTTCATCAAAACAAATAATTAAAGCACAAATTAATATTAACAGATACAAAAAAATGGCTTTACTGCATGTGTTTTCATTAATATTCTTTTTTTATTAAAATCAAACGGGACTCAAATTATTCTTAAAAAATATTTAGGTTGTTATATATGCTACAAGTTTCTAAGCTCAGTATTGCGTCATTTAATATTTTCAAATCATAAATATTATATTAAATCAATCCACGACGGTGCGCCCCACTCTATCAACTCCGTACGAATCGAAAGAAACAAGCAATTTTGAGAGAGTGGGGCGCGACATCGTGGATTGAAATATCTAAATTATTTCTGCGTGAAAAACTTTCAATTTCAATCCATTTTGACGACGCCTGTAAAACCGTTTAAAATTCTTTTTGGTCAAATGTCGCTAGTGTGACAATTTTAAGTTAATTGAAGTCCTGAGCTAAGTTAAATTTTAGTTATTATGAAATTATTTCTCGTTCTGATTCCCCGTGACTTTAAAATAATATCTTTGTTTATAAGTATTTTATTTATTCGATGTCATCAACTGTTTGTTGTTGCATTTAATATTTATTAAGATCGTTCGTTTAAGATTCGTTTTACCTCAATATAAATCGAAAGGAATTTTTGCGATGTCGATAAGGCTTCATCCGCACTTGAAACATTGTACATTAGTCTGTATAAATTATTCAGTGCGGACGGGGCTTTATTTACCTATATTTTGTAAATATAAGAAATAAAAAATAAAAAATAAATAATAAATTATGTAAAATACATAATAAGCTTCTCATTTCTTTTGAACTACCTACCCATCCCTTACGTCAAAAATAATGAATATCTACGCTTCACTTCAAATCAAATGAATACCTATAGGTACTCTTTTGAAGTGTAGCGGTCTTCGATAGCTGACGATAGATGGCGTAACCAGTCTCCTAGCACACGCTGGCGAAGCTTTCGACGAGCGTTCTATAAATAAAAGTTCTGACGTCACACACTAGGATCACAAGCGGTCCCCAGGCATGACACCTGCCTGGAGGGAAATTTCCCTTTTTACACAAACAACCGGCAAAGAAGTATTTTAATCCAACTTCCTAAAGTAACTAGGTTCTATGTAGGTACACAAGTTAACTAAAATAAACTTAGTAAGGAGGTATGTATGTACCTAAGTTAATCAGAAGGTTACAAAATGCTGCATTTGGCATGCTTAGAAGTTGTAAACGATTAATTTTTACATTTACATTTGTGAGGCAGGATCCTAATATTTTCTATCCAAACAACAATTTTGTCCGAAAAAAAGGAGATTCTTTAGAAAAATAAACCAATCCATTTTCCCGACAAAATAATTTGAACCTCAGTTGCACGCTCCGCCGAACAGAGATGGATGGACGTCGTTTGTTCCGGTTTGCTCCCATTAACCTATCCTTAAGGTTATATAGGATTTCCATCCAGCGGAATTTCTACCTCTATTAATACCAATGAGTTGCCTCGCTAATTTATTTCGTCCGTTTATAGGTTTCCGTGATCAAAGAGCAAGAGTAGATGCCTACTTAGGTACCTATCTAAGGACTAAAGACTTACATTACCTTAAGGGTTTTAGGTCCTAAATTAATTTTATTAGACTAATTACTAGCAGATACCCGCTTCGCCCGCATACATTTTAGTTTTTCACTTGTCCCACGGGAACCGTAGATTTTTCCGGAATAAAAAGTAGTCTTTGTGTTAATTTAAGACACCCTTTTTATATTATATTTTCTGCAGGTATTATGTAAACGGCTTGACCGATTTTTATAAAATTTGTTTTTCGATAGGTCTGAAAATAGGTCGTACCTACCCATAATCTGGCATCTGGAAGAGATCCTCATTTGTAGCGATAAGATGTCCTTGCGCATGTCCTCTCTATGTTTGTGTTTTCTTGTCTTTATAATTTACGGATAAATAAATAAATAATTAAATGGCAAAACAACGTATGCACAGTCAGGTAGTTAGATATTATATTTTGTTCAGTGAGTTGATATATTACGTGTAAAATTCACGGATTTTTATTTCGTAGGTACTTATGTATTAAATTAATAATCTAAATCAACCATAAGTTTTCCTTTTGTCCTTGTTCACGGATCCCTAAACATTCATCGCGTTTTCTCGTATAAGTATATAATATTAATGGGATAAAACATGATTTTACCCGTTTCCAGTGAAAGCTTTTATTTCCACATCCACGGTTCGCAATACATCATTTAAAAGCGATATCCTCGGGATTTTATTTCACATTTTTATTCTCGTATAAGAAAACCTGAATAAGCAATGAGGTGAATCGAAGTGCATCGTTTTGTAAGTCACTGGAAAACACTTAACGTTAAATCGCTCGCTACCTCGTTTCTCCCGCCGCCGCATCATTGCTGCTATTTCGTAGGTAGATTCGTATGGGTAGGTACCTACCTAGAGGTAAGTAGATAGGCTTGCGCTAGACGATAATCTTGCCTGATGGAAAGCAATGATGGGGTCTAGGTTGGAGTGGGTAAAGCAATGATGGGGTCTAGGTTGGAGTGGGTTCGAGCGCTCTTACAAACATCTCGTAATCTTATCTTATACCTACCTACCTTTAAAGGAGCAATTCTTGTAAAGGTATAAATATATATTCTGAATGTCGGAAACGGCTCCAACGATTTTCATGAAATTTAGTATCCAGGGGGTTTCGGGGGCGATAAATTGATCTAGCTAGGATTTATTTTTAGAAATTTTCTAAAAATAAGTTAGGTGCCTACCTATATCTACCATTGAGCTATTAATTCCTTAGTCATTGATATCTACCATTGAGCTGGTTTCCTTAGTCATTGATATCTACTAATAGACGCCCGCGGCATCGCCCGCCTGAATTTTAGATTTTTCACAAAATGGAACGAATTTGAAATTCAAAAAAAAAATTGAATACAGATACTATTACATATTCGATAGACAAGTTAAGCACGTGACTTATCAAAAACAACAACAACATTCAAATATTTGCATTCCTTGCTATTTAACAACAATCTTAGCGAAGTAATAGTTTAATATCTCGCCGCACCGCAATTTCCTACTCGACTAACAATTTAGTAGTGCATGAAATAACGTTTACGTGATACTGACCCTAGGGACGGTTCACTCTAGTGCTGACCACCGGCGTATATTAGACGTCTCAGATAACATCTGGTTATACCACAGTAACCACAGCTTCTCGCTCACTGTGATAAGCAGTCATTTCAGCTGGAAGTTTGTTGATAGGAATGCTACGTGAGTTGACTCAAGCTCAATAAATTAAACAATAATTTATTATTACGGTAACTCCTATAAATTGCAACAAACGTGCCCTTGTTCTACCGAAGGTATCGATGAGTATGTTTCGACAAATTGGTATGGTATGTATCTACTGAAAGGAAGAAAGAAAAATATTTTTATTTCACATTATGCCCACACATAATAACTTAAACTATGTACACACTTGATGACTGAAGCTTTCCACACCTTTAGTGAAGATTTCATACAAGTTTGTCCCCATATAGCGATATGGACAGACATTAGGTACTAGTCTGGACAGGGTCGCCTGAAAAAATCGCAAAACACCACAATATTACGTAGGTACGTAATCTGTTTCGGGTTTTCCGATGTTTGGCGTCCTTCAGTCACATAGATTTTTCTTCAAAATTATGTTCTGGAGCGTCTTGTTGTATATTAAAATATAACTAGCCGACCCGACAAACGTTGTTTTGCCATTTAAATGATTTCATATTCATTCTAATAATAACCGAATTTACACAAAAAAAAACAATGATAATCGGCCAAACCGTTTTGGAGGAGTTTTGTTACAAACACTGGCATGAGATTTTTTTACTCTATACAAGCTAGCACTTGACTGCGATCTCACCTGACGGTAAGTGATGATGCAGCCTAAGATGTTATCGTACTAACTTGCATCGCACCGGAACGCTAAATCACTTGGCGGTCTTTGCTGGTAGGGTGGTAACTAGCCACGGCCGAAGCCTCTCACCAGACCAGACCTGAGCCAATTTAGAAATTATGAAATTCCAAAGTGGCCCGTGGCGGGAATCGAACCCGCGACCTTCCACTCGAATCCGAGCGCGCGCCACTGCGCCTGGGAGGTCGTCTAAAATGTAAATTAGAGAAAGATATGCGAAATTAGGTCTCCCGTTTCGTAGTTACAGAAACAAAGTTTCGGTGAAACGGTTACGAATTGAAACTCGTGGAGGGCTAGGTATTATTTAATTGCATTGTAACTTGTGTACTTGTGTACATTCTGACCACAGGCCCTGTTAGGTCGGGCCGGGTGCCCGTTATTACATGCCCACGTATTCAAAACTGGTAATTTACAAAATAATTTTGGGCGTGTTACGTTAAATTAAATAAATAACACCTACGTGCTTTTGCTGGGCTGTACAGTACCACAAGGATAATATTATGTTGTAGAGCTGTGTTTACGATGCTACTTCAAAATCAATTTAAATACCTCATAAACAATTTTAAATTATTAAAAAAAAACCTTCAAGTAGGTACAGCGAATCATTCGCCTCGTTGCTTAAACAAACTAAAAAGGCTCGAGGAAATTACTGCAATTGGAGTGTTCTATTCCTAATTAAATTAGTAAGCAGTCAAAATGTCCCATGAGAGACGTTGATTCTAGGGTTAAAATGTAAATATTTAGCCCCCGTTTCGCGCAAGTGGACCTAAGTAGATGTAGTTTCGCTGTTTCGCTTTTAGTTGACATTCGGTGGCTTATCGATTTTAAAAATAGCACTGTATAGTGGGATTCTTAAGCACTTTAAAAACTGAAGTAATCAAATGAGAACGACATAAACCTTCGACAGTTGTTAGGTAAGACGACAGTCGTATACATTTTTCAAGTTTGCTCTACTAGTTAGTCATGACGTTCGTCGATTAAGGCCCGGTTGCTTGCCGAAACGTAATGTTAAATATGACGGTCTGACACTTATGTCGAAAGACACAAGGGTCAGGCCGCCATATTTAACTATAACATTTCGGTTAAAGTCAAGTCAAGCAACCGAGCCTTAGTCGTATTATTATGGATAAAGCCTGCTGATGTCATTCTAATACATTTCATTGCGGATACTTCCGCATGTCTATTGAACCTCTTCTCGTCTCCTGGGCTTTCAATCTGTCAAAAAGAAGAGACTGCCTCTGATGAGTAGGGACTGCCTCTTCTTCTCAAATTACTCTATATTAATTATTATCGATGACAATATCAATGATGGCAACATAGATTCAAAATAGGTCGTCGCTCGCGATGTATGGCAACTAATCTTATGTTAGGTAATTACATTTTCACACCTGGCTTGTAGGGATATGGTAGGGATAGGTGCGTATCTTGAATCTAAAACCCAATAGCCAACCCGTAAAGTGTCGTGTTGTAAATCAGGTGCATTTTATCGCCTGCTTCGGCTGTAGGTGGCCGTAACGCGCGCCAATAAGCAATTTACAATTCCGATCCGCGGCCGGGCTCTCCTATTCATCATTCAGATTTATGGTGCCCTAGTACCTGGCCGATCTGTTTTCTTGTTTAATTATGGAAATAAGGCTTTCGGTATCTGTACGTAATCGGTAGGTTTTAGTGCTGTTAGGAATGGATTGTAATCGCGGGATGGTCTTATTCGGTTGGGACCACGAGATTCTGATGATGATAAAATGGGGCTCCAATTCCAGGGGGACAAAGAAGCCTGTCATGACGTATTAAATTGGTCAAGTGCCAGTCGGGCTCAAGCACTGAGGGTTCCGTACTATCAAGACCAATTCCAACCAAAACACCTCTGCCCACTGAATTCAAAAGTTCGCAAAAAATTACGTTTGTTGTATATATGAGCCTATATCGTATATTATATTAAATATTTTATTTTAATTTAACTATTTATTTTTAAAGAGAATATAATATGACAAAGCCTTTGCCTCTTGCCGTTATCAATATCGAGCAAATCAAGCAAAAAAAAACACGTTAGTTGTATTTATTGAAATATTTATTTTATTCTATTTTTTGTATTTTTTGATTGTAGCGACATCTATGAAAATTTCAAGTGTCTAACTAACTAACTCGGTTGTCAAAAGATACAGACGGACGGACGGACGCCATAGACACAGTTTAAAGATACTACACTACGATCTTTTAACACTATGCTATAGATGTCGTCTAAATACGCCACTGTCCAAAGATATTAACATAATTTAAATGAATTATGCTGTTCGTAACAAGTTCAGGTAAGGTAAAGTGTACCTAGTTAGTCAACTATTTACAACCAAATGTAGTGGCTTGGAACAAAGATGTTTGTAGTTATGGCCCCATAGGACTAATAGCGGTCGAGATGCTACTGCTTTATTGCGTAAACTACCCGCCGCGCGTTAAAATGTAGTTAGACTTTGTTAAACTGTAATTTACCTATCCAAGTTACTATGGCTCAATTAACATACGCCTGCTTCGCGGAGACTCGGGCGAAATGTATCGCAAGACGGAAACAATTCAAACTTTAATCGATATTTCGTAAGCTCTTAAAATTGATCACTTCATGGAACTACGACCGAATCGCGTAGCGGTAGCGAACCTGCCGTCTGCGTCGGAGGTCGTGGGTTCGATTCCCATTACTAGTTAATGTTTGTGTGATGAGCATGAATGTTTTTCAGTGTCTGGGTGTTTTTCAATATATAATATTTATGTATATTAATATGTAATTATATTATATTTATCAGTTATCTAGTACCCATAACACAAGCTATCGCTTACTTTGGGGCTAGATTGCGATGTGTGCAATGTCCCAATATATTTTTATTTATTTATTTATTTAATGATTATGTTTCATGATCCATAATATTACGCCTGTGTAGAACGTAAATATCTGTTTTTCTGTTCGAAACTGTACAACTGTTTCGTTTTAGTCAAACGGGGCCCATACGTGCTGGTTCTTGGAAATGAAATCTCTGGAAATGATCAACTCTATAAGATTATTACTCTAAGATCCTTTCCCTATTAGAGTAAAAGTCTGTACTTATGTGAGAAAAACTGCAGAATTTCCGAAAATACACAGGAAATATGAGAAGATTGGAGCAATTTTTGGGAAAACTTTCTACCTTTATATATTTTTGGGAAAAGTTTTTTCAATCGTGTCTGCTTCTCAACGTTTTGAGATTAAAGACCCAAAATACATGACGTTCAAATTTGAAACTAATTGTCTCAATAGTTTTCATAAGAGAGGCCGGTCAAAATCGCATAAATAGGCCTTCTATGCCGTTAAAAGACTCATCGTCTAGCGTAAATTAATTAAATCTCGAACAACTCGCTAGATAGAGGAACGATATCATTTTTCAAATGAATTAATTATAGAGTTGCCAACTTTGGAATGAGTCCGAAACAAACTTGTTTTAATTATATTATTCGAGCGTGTACCATCATTATTTTATTGAGGGTTGCGGACTTTAGGCGTGGACTTTAGGGAGGGTTTTTAGGGACGCGGGTCGGTCACGTCCAACGAGGGTATTGAAATACTGTAGTTAGCTGTAGTGTGGTTAAATTAATAATTTTATTTTACTAATTAGCCATTGTGTATTAATGAGGTTGTATAATACTTACAGGTAAAATGCACATTGTTCTATTTATATTACCCTAATGTGTTAGCCTGCTCACTTTTGGCATTTTAGCCAAATGATGATAAAAAAAGTCTCCGTAATAGGGTTCCTTTTTTACCCTTCGGGTACAGAACCCTAAAAAAAATGACGCACATTTTGTACCATTGCAAAACATTTAATACTTCATATGTCAGAATACAGTTAATTAAACTTTGTTTATATATACATGTTTTTGAGTAGGTATATTTTATCACGGCGGTTATGTAGTTGAAGGAAAAGTAGATTACACACCTTGTAGTCCATTGAAATGTTACATTTTTTTGGCCTAACCTTGCGTTTTTTAGAGGACGCAATTTTATTTTTTTGATGTGTAGTGGGGGTCAGTGTAAAGCTAAAACCAAGTTTGTGGGGTCGCCACCCTTGTCCCACGGCCGCCATCTTGAAAATAGGGGTTGAAATGGCTTTTACGATATATCTCTTAAACTATTTGTATGATAAAAAAAATTATAATCATTTTTTGTTACAAATTAAATTCTCTACAACTTTGGTACAGTAACTTTTTGTAGTAAAACTATAAATAAAAAAGTTATAAGTGAAAATGTTCAGAAATTCGAGATTTTTTTTTTGATACAACTTTTTTTTTAATCATTTTATAAAAAAATTATATCAGACCATTTTTGTAGATCGTTTTTTGAGGAATAACTTCTATTCATAACATTTTTTCATTAAGTCAATAGCTATGGTTTTACAGCGCTCCAAAGTGAGTACTATTTTTCAGTACTCTCAACTATACCTATATTATACGTGTACGTACTAATAATGTGCAGTTGTTTTTTTTATTTTTTTTGTTATTATAATTTTTTTAATTACAAATTTGCAATATTATTAATAATTAATTATTGACTTTTCCACTCCATTACAGGATTTTAAAATTATTGATTTTTAAAATAATTTTAAATCTGATGGCTGTTACCGAGAATCCTGTTGAGGTAGAAAATACCCAAGTGACCATGACGTAACAAAAGAACAGCTGCCTGCTATTACATTATTAGTACGTACACGTATAATATAGGTATAGTTGAGAGTACTGAAAAATAGTACTCACTTCGGAGTGCTGTAAAACCTTAGCTATTGTCTTAATGAAAAAATGTTGTGAATGAAAGTTATTTCTCAAAAAACGATCCACAAAAATGGTCTGTTATCATTTTTTCGTAAAATGATTAAAAAAAAGTTATATCAAAAAAAAATCTCGAATTTCTGAACATTATCACTTATAACTTTTTTATTTATAGTTCTACGATAAAAAGTTACTGGAACAAAGTTGTAGAGAATTTAATTTGCAACAAAAAATGTAAAAAAAAAATATCAAATAAATAGTTTAAGAGATATATGGTAAAAACCATTTCAACCCCTATTTTCAAGATGGCGGCCATGGGACAAGGGTGGCGACCCCACAAACTTGGTTTTAGCTTTACACTGACCCCCACTACACATCAAAAAAATAAAATTGCGTCCTCTAAAAAACGCAACCCCAAATGTAACTTTTCAATGGACTATTGCTGAAGTGAGTAATTAATGCACTCGTGAAATTTAATGCCAACTAAACTTCTGAGCTAAACTTACTTTGCGCTCAATGCTCGTAATGCACTATTATTTTCAATGATCTCCTTTTGTCGTTTTTCTCTTTCCTTTACCTTTTTTTTGTCTTCGGGTGTCTATCACCGCTTCTGAGTAAACGCAGTATGTATCTACTATACTGCATTTTCAGAACACTAAAATTTTTAACCCTTCTTGCGCATAGTAGGGTACAAAAAATCACAAAATGGGATGCAGTACCTACGTGCAAATAACCGCAAAGTGTATAAAGAAGCTTTAAAAGGCAGCTTGAAAGCAGCTCGATTACGTAAGAACACTTTGTAAAAACACGAATCTGAAAGCTTCATTACTTACGCTAACCGCGCGTCGGTTTTTCTTGCAGCTCGCGGCGAGAAGCCGATGTTTGTTATTTAAAAGGTTTTAGACGTGAAATATTGCTCTCTGAGTTCTTTACGTGTTAGGCTTGTATTAGTGTGATTTGTAAAAGCGTTACGTGACTTATGTAAAACTATAGGTACACGTGTATCACGTACACCTCGAATTAAATAGGGAAAATTACGTAACTTAAGTAAAGCTGTAGAAACCTGTATGTCATAATATGAATCTCGAATGAAATAAGGAAAATGTGGGGGAAGAGAATTGCTTGGGTCCGTATTTAGTGTTAATAAGTTTAGGTAGGTCCCTGTTAATACTTACCTACTGCCAAAAACAGTAAAAAATTTGCTGAATTTTTATATTATTGAAGTAAATACTTCTTTAGGCACGTTGGACATTTTTGAGATGGATATAAAAACTATTTAACACGTATCGAACCCTAACGTAACCGATACCTCAAACTAAGTATAAGTTTTTATTTTGAGTTTTGAGTTCTGTAGAGGTTCTGTATATGAGTTTTGGAACGAAGTTTCTTATCACGCGTTGTGATAGGGGGCTATATACGGAAAAAATTAAGGCGAAACGTTGTAAAGACACTTTTTGCTATAGTAAGCTATTAAGTCGTGCGGCGTGCGCATGTTTCTCTGTCTGTCTCTCTCTCTCTTATTTCCTTAACTAATTAATCGAAAGGAACTTCGTTCCATCCGGGTGTCCCTTTACACCTCTCAAGTTTTTTTTTCGAGTTTTCACATCTGTCAGCACTCCCGTCAAATCTTTCATACCTACTCTACTTCAAAAGCTTTAATATATATTTTCTAAATTAAAACAAAACTGCACTTAAAAGATACATTCGATTTTCTTCAAGAGACAATTAAACACATCACTATTGTATTAAAAAAGGAACCGCAAACTCAGATAGTTACCGCAACGATGAAACAAAGTATTCTCAGACGTTGCCTTGTACCCTTCGCGCGTCGCTCACAATATTTTCTTTGTGTCTGAGAAAATCTTAATTGAAAAGATGCCCTGCAGGCGGCGTAAACTAAAGGCGCATTTTTATTCGCAATTCGAAACCACCGCATTCGGAGTGCGTAATTATTATCAAAAATCAACGGCCACCAACGGCATGCATTTTACATTGCGCTCTTTATCAAACGATTCTTGGTGGCATGCAGTTAAAAAACTATAAAGACAATTACTTTCCAATATCTTTCTTTAATCTCTAAGGGTCTTTAATCTAAAATAACTTTGAAGCAGAAACACGATTGGATACAATTTTCTCGAGAGAAAGTTGTCCCAAACGTTGCTCCAAATTCTCCATTTTTCTAATTTTTATCAGGAACTGCAATGGATGTAATTATAATCTTTGTATCGGTAATTATAATATCCAAAAACGCTTAGAAACAGATTTTTGATAACTGGCTTAGTTTTTGAGTAATTAGGTAAAAGGTCGTTTTTCTGTCATATTCTTCCACGACGCTGCATGTCGCACTTACCAACGTGAGAGTGAGAAAGACAAAAATAAATTCAATAAGTCCCCTTAAGTCTGGTATTCAAGGAATTATCACCACCATCAGTTGACACTCAGTAGAGGCATTTGGGAAATTACCACGTTGAAGTTAAAATGCGGGGATTTTTCCGCAATTTTAAACTAAGAGGTAAATGTAAACATACAGATCGGCTCTTTTATGTGGAGTTATCCACCAATCAAACTACACCCTTATATTTTATCAAACAAAAGTAGGTATTCAATTTAATATTAGATAAGTAATACTATTACTAGGTATACTCAATAGCTGCCGCGTGCGTTAGCCGTAACTTGGGAGATCCCTACTTCTTTTAGAAAACTATTTTCAATAAATAAGTAAGTAATTATTCCTTTGGATGTTGAAACATTCGTGATGTTTAATTTTGGAAAACAGCTTGTTAACAATTACGAAACAATTTAATTAATAAGAGAGAAACTTGAAGATGAAACCTGAGGTGAATCGGTTTCAGGAAATTTAAGACTTGCAATTAATAAATTCGACCGTAAGACGAGACTCTTTGTAGGTTGTCCTGTTAAACATTTCAGGTAGGTAGTCGAAGTCTTTGTTGTTGTTTCATGGAATCTCGTATTACACTTGGTAATAACAAATTGTTTAATTAAAATTATTAATTAATAAAGCAACATTTCTGAGAAGCTCTATTCATAAAATTCTTAAAAAATACCAAAATGCTTTTGGATCTTTGTGAGTTATTATTATTGAAAATTAAAACATCCATTTTTCTACATTTTGTGCAGAATTTAAGCATTACATTGTACTCTGAGCTGCCGCGGGATCACTGGCGCTGCGCTCGCTCCTTTTATTTACACAGAGTATTGTCTTACCAGAGAACCCAAATTATTTTTTGAAAAGTCGTGGAACCAAATAAGTATTTTAGTTGTAATGATTCCAACTACAGGACCAAGGGTATTATGAGTTTTTAATTTAAACCTGAAGATAATATTTATGACAGAAACTAATATTTATGTTTGTCCAGCATGTATAGGTAGGTACTTAAACATCTGCTCATGGTAATTTAGGTAACTTAATTATTGGGTGAACAAGGTGAACTCATTCATGGGGTTCTATCTATACTTATAATAAATCTGTAACAGGTCAAATTCTGTACATTAAAGATATTTTGAAAATTTTTTTTCGAGGGTACTCTAAAATCGGTTCTAAACCCAAAACTGTATTTTTTTTTCATTTTTGTCTGTCTGTCTGTCTGTCTGTCTGTCTGTCTTTCTGTATCACGGCCGCGCATCACGCCGAAACTACTGAATGAATTCCAATGAAACTTGGTATGACTTGAGTTCATACTACGAGGAAGGACATAGGATACTTTTTATCCCGAAATTCAGCATGGTTCCCTTAGGAGAGGGGATAAAAGTTAAAATGTATACTGTTTCTTTGTAGCCAAACTCCTCAGAGACGGCTGGACCGATCGTTATGAAATTTTCAGGGAATGATCTCTGGGTGCGGGACCGGGTTGTTATCTATATTTGATGTCCCAAAATGCTGAAAGAACCCTGGCCCTGGCCGATTTAATTTTCCCATACAAAAACCAAGGGCGGTACCCGTGTACGGTGGAATCGAACGAATGGCACATCAAATGAAAGAGCGTAAAAAAATAATCGATCCGAGTCGAGGACTTATATGTGGAGACTTATAGGATTGTCGAGTATTTTCGAAATAAAAATAAAATGAATAAATTGATTTAATGGTAATGGCGTTGCTAAGTAAACATTTCATTGCTGTCACGTCAGCACCTCTGACAGGTTTGTTTCGAAGTAGCCGGAGTATGATGTCCGACCTCTTTGGTCTATTTAATTTATTTGATATGCAAATAACGTTATAATACCGATTGTGGTTTCGGAGAATATCGAACATTACCTAAGTCGTCGATGCCAAGTATTTATTTGTTCAAGAAAGGGTTAACGGTGAAACAGATTGACAAATTAGGACCTGCTCCAGCGTATACAATCGTTAAAAAATGGTCAGAAGAATTTATGACCCACGAGCTGGACGGCCATCAGCTTCGAGTACCAGTTACGTGTAGTACGAGAGTACGAGTTTAAGCCGATTCACCAAACTTCTTACAGATATTTGTTAGTACTGATGAAACTTGGTAAATCAGGGTTGGATTTACTTTCCATTGGCAGGAGTTCGGGGGAGAAAGGTGTTGTATTTGGTAGAGGTTTGGTCCCTGATTATAACAATACTATTCGCATTACGAGGTAATGCACTGTTTTCGTGCTTTTCAAAAAAACAATTATTCAATCTATGTGGCGGTCAGTATAAATCGGGAGGTCTTTTTTCGAAGTTAGGATGATTTTTAGGAGATACAGTAGGACGAGATGGAACACCACACATATATTTTGTTGTACCGACAAAAAAAATAGGCCACAGAACTTTTTAAATATGTTATTTGTAGTATTACAGATTCAATTTTTGACACAAACCACTTAGGATGTAGAGCGAGCGAAGCGAGCTCGGGACTTGGGGCACCTCGACTTAACGGATAGGTGACGAAGAGGATGGCGTTATGGATCCTTCTGAGTGGTTATTTTCTTTTATGACCACCCCGAAATAGGAGCCCCGCGAAGCGGGTCCCGTCGACCCAGCCTTAAAAAGGGTAAGGGAAAGACTGAAGACTTAGGATGTAGAGGGAGCGAAGCGAGCTCGGGACTTGGGGCACCTCGACTCGGATAACGGATAGGTGACGAAGAGGATGGCGGGGCCTGCAAGGCCCACCATCCTTCTGAGTGGTTATTTTCTTTTATAACCACCCAGAAATAGGAGTCTTAACCTCAAGATTTTAAAGCTCTGTCGACTGACCCTTAGGGGGGGTGAGGGGTAGATGGTGATGGATAAAGGGTTTTCCTAACTCCTTTACTTCTTCTTGAGGCTACAATTCCCATTCCAAAACATGTATTTCAGTAATTATAACAGCAAAATTAAATTAAAAAAAAAAATATTAATAAATAAATAAAATTATTATTATTAATATAATGAGAAAAAAATAACAGGCAAAACGAAGTTTGCCGGGTCAGCTAGTACCTAATATATTTTTTAATCTAATAATATGCTAAGCCTAAGGTAACCGTTTATTTCCATTTGCGGTGAATCTATCGCCGAGACTCGTATAGAGAATAAAAATCGGCCAATAAAACCACTCGCTCTTTTAAAAAGCCATAATTTGCCAACCGTAAATCTGAGCATTCGTAATCAGATGAAAAAAATGTTTTTCCATATAAAATTTCAATAGGAAATTGAACTGTCCGCAAGTACGGCAGTCGCCAGACGGTATTGTTTTAAGCCCCATCCAGCACTTTTCAGCTGCATTTCAATGATCCAATCAAGATCCAATGAACTTTTATTATATTCCGCTTTATGCTCTATCATTCGCAATTACGGCTCTACATTATTAAAATAAAAGTGAGTTCGAAAATTTTCAAATAAATCATGAGGTACATACTTAAGTGTCAATTTTTCATCCATCTTCATCTAATCTTAGCAATATAATTCACGTGTCACAGTGCTTGCAACAAAGCTCCTCCGAAACGGCTACACCGATTTTTATGAAGTAGATATATTCGATAGTTCCGAGATTAGAACGTAGCACAGACAAGGTGGAGATAACATCACACGTCAATAAAACGGTGGAAATTTTCCATGAATAAAACTAATCCGTTTTATTCACTCCCTTTTTCTTTAGAAATAGACGGTGGAAAAAAGAATGAGTTCTAGCAAGTTGTATTCATATTGTTACACACAATCACACCGTAGAGAAAATAACTAATTTTCTTTTATGAAAATGAATTGAAACTGATTTCTATTGAATGGAAGCAGGCGTTATTTTGCAGAAATCCATAATTCTCCAATCCATAGAGTATCTACGATTTCGCATCGTGAAGTCAACATCTCTTGAGGATGTCCCGGTGTCGGGACGAAACGTGCGTCGAAGAAAGTGTTGGAAAATTGTGTGGGGTGTTTCATGTGGGCAGTGTTCCTGCATATTGTCATATTGTACCATACAGAATCTTTTCAAGTAGCGGATTATAGCAAAACAAATTATTAATCTGTCCTACGAGACTGATTTCTTGTCTCTGATAACTGACGATTCATTTCAAAGATATATGCGCAATATTTAGGATTAAGGAACGCTACTGGCCTTGCGGCTTTTCCATTCCAATAGAGTGTTTACCAGTCTCGGCCGAATTCGCCCAAGAGACTTGCAATTTCCCTAAAACAATTTTTTTTATGACACAATGTTGAACAGATGTCACTGTAAATAGGTTTTTACGCTGGGATCTCCATTACTTTTACTGTGCAATAATGACTTTTTTACAAGGACCTCTTAGAGAGGTCAGCACGGCCTCTTAAGTGGTCGTAAAACCTTCTAGTGTGCTGAGATAGCCTACGGTTATAACTTCGGGATATTAAATCTTCGCTGATAAGCGAAAAGGGAAATTTTAACCTCTTTTTTTTGTCTAATACAAATTACAAGAGCATCAAAACCCCCTGGAATGAAATGGATTTTATGCTTAAATTGAAGTCTTTAAAGTCTTTTTAAACCATAATAAAATTATATTGCAAGGAGTGAGTAGGTACTTTTTACGGAATAGACTAAGAGAGGGATTTTATCTAAAAAATTTTAATTCGATGCATCTACCATATTATATCATATCATCAGCATAATATGTACCTTAATATTATATAATACCTCTCCAAACTGGACCCTACAGAAGTTTTTTGTATTTAGATTGAATGAAACTTTGATTGAAATGATCTTGAGCGATAAAGAAGCATATTTTTTGTATGAAGGAAATTGACTAAAACCTACAGTATTTCTTAAAGACTATAGATACCAGTAAGCTTAAAAACGTTACAGTGTAATTTCTTATATAATTTATGTCTATTGCTAACGCTTTAGAAAATGAGAAATTTGATAACGGAAGCGGTACACCGTCATTAGTTGCTTAAATGTTTACGATACATATCGTTTGCTATTATAGAGACATTCCTTATCTAAGGACATTCCAATATACCTATTGCTCTCTTTTCTAAAGTAGGTATATACCTAGCCATTAGCCAAGTTACAACCTCTTCGCTTTCTACAGTTTCAGCGATTGTTGAAAGATAATTGTAGTCATTTAGTAACTATGTACTTTGATTGTAGTTTGGCCAACAGATGATACGTCTTATCTGAGTAGTCAACAGACTTGTTGAAGTATTTTGATATAAATTATAAAGTACAAACTTATAAAAGTATGTACACAATAACAATACTTACTTAATTATCTTTTTAATTTCAGGACGTATATAATAAAGAATGCCAGCAGGACAAGGGACTAAATGCCACATAATATTTCCCATTTTTTTCGCGGATTTCGTTTAAAAAACCGCGTTCAAATGTCCGCTATAAATCAACAAGAAGAGGGGAAGAGTTAGATTCGCGGCCACTTTCAAAATTATCGCTGTTATTTATGAGACATTTTTTATACTTTTAGGTACAAAGAATTTTGGCTCACTCTTGCAGTTTTGTGAAAATTCTTACGACAAAATCTCGTGTAGGTTCTTCAATCCCTAAAGACGCGCCTCACTCTATCAAAGTCGTATAAGTTTCATTTGATTCGTATGGAGTTCGACAGAGTGGGGCGCGTCCCACTATATGATCAATAGAAGTGGAGTATCAATGAAAAAATATTGCAAAAACGGGAGAAATTCTTCCTTTTGGAGAGCTTCCGTTGCGTGCGCTGCGTAAATGGTGTAAATTACTATTGTGTAATCCAATATTTTAGTTTGACGCGATAAAAAACGTTGTCTAGCTTTATTTATGTGTGACGGCGAAAACAATGAATGAAGAAGCGGTGGGGCGTTGAGCGTTCGGATTACAGAGGTGTTCGGATAGGAGGGGGCACAGCCCCTGGACTGTGTAAGACAAACGTATTAATCGTAATCGGAAACCAATTCTGTCCGTTAATTGGTTCGCTGATTTACGACAGCCAATCTGCGGGCAGAATTTGCCAACGATTATGATAATCACTAGTTGAGTGACCGAGCTTTGCTCGGTAGTATTACAGCTACTTACCAATAGATGGCAGCAGGAGTTTACTGTAATAATTTTACTTTAGCGCCAATAGATGTCAGGTATAGATCTATATATTTTTTTTTGGTAAATACGACATTTTTTACAAATGAATCCTAGCTAGATCAATTTATCGCCCCCAAAACCCCTTGTATACTAAATTTCATGAAAATCGTTCGAGCCGTTTCCGAGATTCAGATTATATAGAAATATATAAGAAGAATATTTATATACAAGAATTGCTCGTTTAAAGGTATAGGATGAATATGTTTTTTTTACGCAATCAGACCCCTGATTAAACTGTACTTTGGATATGGGTTCCGTTGATATGTAAGATTTAAATCTGTTTACCCTTGTGACATTATCCATGGCTTGGTATTAATTATACCCGGTATTACTGTCGCAACGCTGGCTTGCTTTGCGGTTTAGCTAAGGGTGGAGCATTACTAGAGCGCAAACGAGACAAGAATTAGTGTTGGCCGCAAGGGAAAACTCACTGATGCAGTAATACTTAGAATATGATGTTGTATTCCATAATGCCATGAATAAATAATTACTTAATGTCTTAACACGTATTACAGCAGTTCTAGCTATATGCCCATGCATTTTTTAAGATTGATATTGCATCGCTTTCGAATGAAGTTCATGGTATATAGTATATTAAAGTATAGTGTAGTAGCATGGAGGTCACGTGACCAAATATTTGACAACCATTTTCATACATTCTTGAACTTCGTTCGCTGCTTGGATCAACTGACTTCCTGCTACCGACAGTTCATCTGGTCGCACTTTGCACCATTTTGGGACCCCGACCTCCACCGGTTCTACGAGCTATGTGCCGCACCCGTTGCCACTTCAGCTTCGCGATACGTGGAGCAAATGTCGGTGACTATCTCTAAAGGTAACAATTATGGTAATGTTGGATGCTGTTGCCTCAGGTACCCCTGCTATCGATGGTCGGAAGAGACCGAAGCCCTAACAAAGTCTTTGGAGCCTGAACAGCCTCATGTTATCTAGCAGCTGATTAATTGCTCTTACACCGACAGCGCTTATGAATAGAATCTAATCAAGCTGTAACGTAAATCATATCCCGCGATAATTACTTGTGTTGTGCTACGCGTAGTACCGAACTAACGTTGACTCCATTACTCATTGCGATACTAATTACGCGAGATTCTAATTGACTATTGTGTCGTCCAAATAACAATATCCCGCATATTATAAGCTACTGCTACCAAGCACCAAAGTTCCCAAGCAAATTAAATTAGCTCAGCTCTTGGTCTGCATCTAGCATAATAAGTATACCACGATCATTGCACAACCGTCGCGTCGATCGTAATAATATGTCTTCTAATCACCGATATGAACCTAGAGATGAGTCCATCTGTACTTTTTACGCAAACCTTCTTGATACAAAAAAAAGGATAAGTCAAAATTCCCGCTAATACGCCACAATGTGGCGGAAAGTGTCCCTGTGGAAACCTGCGTGCGGTCTATAAGTGGACCGCGGTAGATAATATCGGTCGGTTAGCTACTGACGCCGTTGGTGTCAAAATAAACATTTTTGACACCTGGCGACATTTTGCCACGCCGAGTCAATATTAATCGGGTCGGGATCAATCGGGTCGGGGTATATGTCAATTATCAATTTCTCTAATAAAAAATATTGGTTGTCTGTAAAGTCGGTTTACGGACGATAGATTTACGTGATAACGTCATAATCTCTATCTCATTTCATTTCATTTGATTTCAGCTCTCTATCGTTTGTTTTATCGTGCCTCTCTATCGCTTGTTGCGCGCTCTCGCTTGCACGGCTCAGGCTCAGGTGGAACGTTACGCGGAACGTTACTATTTTTCATGAGTGCTGCTGGTGTTCATCAATTTATTAAACGTTATCACGACAAAAATGACGTTTGACAGCAATAATAGTGATATTTACACCTGTCGCAAACCTGTCGCAAGTTATGTGGTACTCACGCAGTTATCGCGCTACGTTCACGTCAATTAAAACGCCTGAGGAAGTTATCAACGTAACGATACTAATTAAGCACTCCCGTCGCAACTCTCCGCGCTTTGAAGAGAATTAACACACGCCTGTCTGCTGACGGGCGTGTGAGCTAATTCAATGTCGAGACGTCTACGAGTATTAGCTATAAGCGTAATCCATACAGACAATAGCAAAGTCAGGGCTGATTGTGTAACTTTTTACGATAAAATGGTATTCATTTGATGGCCGTCGGCATCAAAGTAAAATAAACCATAACAACATTGAATTAGAGCTCAATTTTGTGTATGCGTTCTTATACGTTTGGGTATGTACGATACGCTCCATAACGCTCCATGTTGAAATCGGTTGTAATAAATTTGTGACTTTAAAGTGATACACTTAAGGAATATTTTACTTTGATGGTCAAGGAATACCATTTCATCGTAAAAAGTTACACAATCGGGGGGCTGGTGCAGTTTTTACTCTCACATAATCACTGTTTCTATGGATTAATCATTCTATAAGTCATAAGTCATAAGTCATTTATTAATAACTAGCTGACCCGGCAAACTTTGTTTTGCCACATACATTTCTCTCATAATATATGGGTATGAAAAATAGCTCACGAGTCTTTTTTTTTAATTATGAAGTTTTGAATTCAATTTTGCTGTTATAATTACCGAAATACATGTTTTGAAATGGGAATTGTAGCCTCAAGAAGAAGTAAAGGAGTTAGGAAAACCCTTTATCCATCACCATCTACCCCTCGCCCCCCCCTAAGGGTCAGTCGACAGAGCTTTAAAATCTTGAGGTTAAGACTCTTTTAGCCTTCAGTCTTTCCCTTACCCTTTTTAAGGCTCGGTCGACGGTCCCCGCTTCGCGGGGCTCCTTTTTCTGGGTGGCCATAAAAGAAAATAACCACTCAGAAGGATGGTGGGGCCTTGCAGGCCCCGCCATCCTCTTCGTCACCTATCCGTTATCCGAGTCGGGGTGCCCCAAGTCCCGATCCTAAGTGGTTTGTGTCAAAAATTGAATCTGTTGTTAATACTACAAATATGTTATTTGTAGTATTTAAAAAGTTCTGTGGCCTATTTTTTTTGTCGGTTTACAACAAAATATGTGTGGTGTTCCATCTCGTCCTACTGTATCTCCCGAAAGTCATCCTAACTTCGAAAAAAGACTCCCCGATTTATACTGACCGCCATATACATTGAATTATTTTTTTTTGAAAAGCTCGAAAACAGTGCGTTACCTTGTAATGCAAATAGTATTGTTATAATCAGGGACCAAACCTCTACCAAATACAACACCTTTCTCCCCCAAACTCCTGCCAAAGGAAAGTAAATCCAACCCTGATTTACCCAGTTTCATCAGTACTAACAAATATCTGTAAGAAGGTGAATCGGCTTTAAAACAACTCCAAGCAATTGCGCTAAATGGTGAGTCGGTTGCATTTATGTTCAGCTGAAAGAAGCCTCGGTACCCACCTCGCAGAAAGCTTCGAAGCCCCAATTTATTATGAATTATGTTTCGAGTTCGTTCATAGGATATACCATAATATATATCCATTAACGGCCCCGAGTTTGAAATCCCAAATATTTCTGACGTTCTCAGTACTCGAAGCTGATGGCCGTCCAGCTCGTGGGTCATCAATTCTTCTGACCATTTTTTAACGATTGTATACGATGGAGCAGATCCTACTTCTTTGTCATTCTGTTTCAGCGTTAACCCTTTCTTGAACAAATACTTGGCATCGACGTAATTCGACGATTTTCTCCCAAAATAACAATCGGTATTATAACGTCATTTGCATATGAAATCTCCAAATAAATTAAATAGACCAAAGAGATCGGACCTCATACTCCGGCTACACATTTCGAAACAAACTTGTCAGAGGTGCTGACGTGACAGCAATGAAATGCTTACGTAGCAACGCCATTAAATCAATTTATTAATTTTATTTTTATTTTGAAACTACTCGATAATCCTAAGTCTCCACATATAAGTCCTCGACTCGGATCGATTACTTTTTGACGCTCTTTCATTTGGTGTGCGATTCGTTCGATTCCACCGTACACCGATACCGCCCTTGGTTTTTGTATGGGAAAATTAAATCGGCCAGGGCCAGGGTTCTCCAGCATTTTGGGACATCAAATATAGATAACAACCCGCTCCCCGACCCAGAGATCACACCCTGAAAGTTTCATAACGATCGGTCCAGCCATTTAGGAAGAGTTTGGTTACAAAGAAAATCGAGAGAATTTTATATTTTATTTAGTTAAGATTTTATTTTAAGTTTTATATGTTAAAAAGTATATTAAATGTTATTTGGGACGTCCGTACTGTGTATAATGATCATTTGGCATTCCTTTGGAAGGGTCTAATTTTCACAACAGGGTACGCCAGCTTAAGATGAGCCGTTCGTTCAAAGTTTTCTGCATATTCCGTGTTTCAAGCTATTTGGACATATACTGAGGGTTATTATGTCTATTTTTTCTGAACTGCAAAACCGATGACTTTGAAATATTTACAGAACAATCTTTAATGTATCCCCTTTCTACCAAAAAAAGAATGAATGAAATCAGACCACGCGTTAATGATTTACAACTCAGTATACATTTTAACTTTTATCCCCTCTCCTAAGGGAACCATGCTGAATTTCGGGATAAAAAGTATCCTATGTCCTTCCTCGTAGTATGAACTCAAGTCATACCAAGTTTCATTGGAATTCATTCAGTAGTTTCGGCGTGATGCGCGGCCGTGATACAGAAAGACAGACAGACAGACAGACAGACAGACAGACAAAAATGAAAAAAAATACAGTTTTCGGTTCAGAACCGATTTTAGAGTGCCCTCGAAAAAAAATTTTAAAAATATCTTTAATGTACAGAATTTGACCTGTTACAGATTTATTATAAGTATAGATTTTCATTACACGTCAATACATAATTACACATAATAAATTAATTATAAAATAAAGTTAATACTTTATTATTAAAGTAATATCTATATAATATTAGTATACAAGGTATGCAGTAATATATTGTATTTAAAGTATTTTAATTGTCAAAAATTCTTTATAACTGTAGAAAGACTTCTCTACAAGCCAGTTCTTAAGTTGTTTTTTAAAACAATTAATGCTGTGGGCATTTTTAATACTCTCGGGGATTCTGTTAAATACCTCCGAACCCATTCCTGCAACGGTTTTCGAAGCTATACATCTAACAGTTCCTTTTTTGTGTTGATTTGAAGTGCCACCCGAACCACAGCGAACGTCCATGGTACTAATTTGATATTTGTTGTCACTAACCGTCGTTTTGAATGTCATTTTATTTTAGTTCCATAGACGCTCACGCCAGGTTACTCAGCTAAAATGGCAGAAATCCAGTGTCTTTATTTTTACGTTGTTAGACGGCGATCTCTGAAATAGAGATCAGTGCACATTATATACACACGCAAACATTAATCCACCCACAAACACTCTCTGTCTCTCTCTCTCTTTCTCTCTTCGTCTCTTATGAGTTCATCTCCCCGAATATGGTATGGCACTGCAGAGATTCGAATCCAACATCCCAGAAACAAAGATCATTGACGATGCACTGAAGTCGCTTGCATTCCACGAAATAGCGAGATGATGATGCATAAGCCAGAAGACCTAATTGTACCCTGCTACTACTACTATATAAGTAGAGTAATATTGGGTCTACTGTATCATCGACCAAAAACACGCAAAAATCATGTTTGTTGTTTGGGAGCCCCATTTAATCAACTTGTTGATTTGTTAGTGGCAACAGAAATACATCATCTGTGAAAACTTCAACTTTTTAAAAAGTTCAAAAATGTGCAAAAGATACAGCCTGGTGACAGACGGACGGACGGACCGACGGCGGAGCTTAGTAGTAGGATCCCGTTTTGTCCTTTGGGTACGGAACCCTAAAATACTAAAAAAAGACGTGACAGTTGACACTCCGGGAGAGCCGACAGAAGTGACAACTCAAATAGAGGTGTCGTTTACGGTAATAGTGCAGCGAGATCAACAGATTCTTCTCATCTCAAAAATTTTCAACGAGCCTAAAGGAGTTTTCTCTTAAAAACACTCATTTTTCACTCGTCTTTAATATTGTAACATTGAATAAGAAAAGACTGATATCAAATGCCACGCTAGACGACGGTCTAGATAAATTTGAAATGCAATGGTTCAGACTGAAATCCGATACAACCTTAAGAGGAAGGTTAATGGGAGCACACCGAAACAAACGATGCCCATCCATCTCCGTTTGGGAGAACGAGCACCTGATGCCTACGTGCTTACCTACGTCACTATTTAGAACTCGTTCTGATGTTTCGGTGGTTTACTAAAACATCAGATATGCATGAATATCTATCAACGCCTACTGTAAAGGAAGAAATAGCTTAAACTTTGCCAAAAGACACAAAACTACACTAGCACATGTTAATTGTCTCGCGGTCTCACTTACCAGGGGTAACAGTTCAAAAAGACTAAAAAGATCCACAATAGCTGACCTATGCTGTGTTCACTGAAACCCAGTTAAAGTACCTGTAAAGGGAAGAGCTGCTCAACGGAGTGACCTTCTCCCATGCCACAATCACGCATCCAATCTGCTAATAGTTGAAGGACTGATCGCAGAAATATAAAAAAAAAAAAATTTAACTTCAATAGCCTTGTCTATTGAAGACCTCCCTTACGATCATTTCCCTCCCTGGCGCAGTAGGCGCGGGATCGATTCCCGCCACGAGCCTTTTTGGAATTATACCTACAATTATACAACTTGACCTTGACGTTGTTTTGTCATTAGGGACATAAATAAAAATAGCTAACGACCTACTATACAATTGACAGTTAATTTTTGTGCCGTGCCGATTTGAAGGGCCCACCTCGAAGGTCGAAGGTACCAAATTGACATTTGTTGCTCGTAACCGTCGCTTTGATTTAGTCATTCGTCGTTATTTTAATTTAGTTCTATAGACGCTCACGCCAGATTACTCAACAATCAGCGCCAAATTGGCAAAAATCAAGTGTCGTTGACATTGGGGGGTGTTACACTATCAGTATTAACACGCGATCCGCGATATGCGATCCAATTATTGATGGTTTGGCCACTTTTTTGCGAAAATATTGATGGATTTCCGGATGGTCTTGAAATCCGCGATCCAGGGGTCGTGGCTTCAATAATATTCACAGTGTGAACGCGATGTACATCAAACATTACAAGTTTACAAGCTCACAAGCTACAAGTTAAACAAAAAATTCACAAGTTCTTGTAAATTACGTTCATCAAATAATTTCACGTAACTTGTAGATTTTAGACACTTGTATTTTTTCTGTTATTTATTCTGTGATCCAGCGTAGCGATAATAGAGATCAATGATCTTACTTATATAATAATTGTATCGTTTTCACTTCTGTTAGATGAGTACTTACTGAACTCAGCCGAACTTTGATAAAAAAGGACCTAATTGGAAATGGAATAGTCCCCACTCAACGGCGATATGACAGTCGCCAGACGCCATTGTTTATCGAGGATCAATACTGATCGGGAATGCATTCCCTCCTTTCCTTTTTACCTTTTTCTTTTGCAGTGATACGGTAATTGGTATAAAAATTGTATTCAAATTATTTTCAGGCTTGCTTCACGTGCATTTGAATTGGTTTAATTAATTTTAGGAATAATGATTTGAAATGCATTTTCTCAATTCTCTATACTCTTCTTTTGCGCTGATACCGTAATTGCTTCAAAAAGAGCAAAATGGAATAACTCTTGGGTATTTAAATACAAGTTGGGTTTTGAATTGGTTTAATTGAAGTAGTGTCTAATTTTTTTAAAGATTTAAACAAAAGTAAAACAATAACTTACACCCAAGGCACATTGACACCGAGGTAGCGAGGCATAGTACCCAAGATGCTGGCAGCGTTACCCCTTTGGATGGCTAAATTTATCTTTTGGCCAATGTAGCAGCCAGCTCTTGGAACCCCGGTGGACTGAATTACCCTTTTCGAAATGTCATCGAAAGGAGAATGAGCCCCGGGGCCCCTTAGCCCCACGGCCCTCAACTCCAAATGGCACAAACATGAAGCTTCCATCAAGAGCTTCATATTGGTTTAAATAATTTTGGGATCACTGGTTTGGAATTAATTGCCTACTTATCCTGTTCGTACAAGGTACCTTTTTCTTTTGCCCTGGTATTGTAATTCTGAGAAGACCAGTGCCCAGGTGTGGGACATAATAAAGGGTTGATCCAGGGTTGACAAACCTACTACGTCGTGACTCCAGGCTTTACATCAGGGGTGTCGAAATGTATTTTATAAAGGGCCATCTTTAAGATTAAGGGCGTGTTAGCGGGCCAGTCAAATTTAAAAACTAAAACACATATTTAATTCTTAAAAATATCTTTATTTAGTTACAATAGCTAACACAGATTGTAGTAATTAAAGGTAATAAAAAGTGTACATTATTTTCAGCAAGAAGAACCGGACAAATGAGTTCTCTTATTTTTGATAAGCTATAATTGATGTCGGTGTCATATTCGTGGTAGCCATTTTTAGAATCGATTGAAGGTCAGTGAGCCTGGATAGATGTTGATGATTCTTCGCGGGCGGGCAGACCTTATTAAAATGGCCTGAGGGCGCTGGTCTTATCTTTGACATGCCTGCACTACATGATAAAATTGATAGTGCAGTCAGTCAGTACCTTTTCTGTAGATTTAAGTTGCATCAAATGTTCTTGCATTGAAGCACCAGTCGCCACACGACCTCAGATGCATTCTCGGAGGAATAAGCTCGGAATTAACAATTCAGATTTAACAGTCGCCCGTAAACCGAATGCGACTTTGTGTAAAAGCGTCCCGCTAAATCGTTTTGTGCACGTAAAACAAGATTGAATTTGTTTGTTGAACGCTTTCAGAGAAGTACCTATCTAATTACTTGCTTACATGCTCCCAAATACCGGCCCACCTGAGAATATTACTGCTATACTAGCTTCTACTAGCGATTTCGTCTTTGAAGACTTCAGGATTGTAACAAAGTAGTCAACCAACGTGTTCAAGATGTCTTCATTCCCAGTTTCAGCTTTTTGGTCCACTTGTGACGTACAAGAGAAACATCCAAACGTATTTTATTTATTTTCGATAGTTATTGAGAAAACAGTGGATTTTTTTAATTACCTTTAATACCCCATTGGAAAATTAAAAATTTACTGCTGTGTAAAACTAAAAAAGTGTCAATATCGTATTACTTAGACTCAAAACTATTATAATAATTGAATAATTTGAAACTTTGGAATAAGGTTTAGAACCACCACATTAGAGATACAAGTAACTCACCGTCCTCACTTTTAAACCTCACAAATAGTGTTTATTTACTGTATAGTAAAAAATCAGCCAAGAGTGAGTCGGAGTCGCGCACGAAAGGTTCCGTACCACAAAAATTATCCACATCAATATCGAGCAAAATAAATATTGATTGCAGGGTCTTCTGCATCACGCGAACGTAGCGAGATAACAACGCCTTAATATCGCCCTACTATTAGTAACAATAGGGAAATTGGGGTTTCTGCATCATCAACCAAAACCGACCAAAGAGCCCCTTTTATTTTATTTTTTTAGAAGTTGCTTTTTTAGCGGCAGCATAAGTACAACATCTGTGAAAATTTCAAATGTCTGACTATCAGGGTACAAAAGATACAGCATGGTGGCAGACGGACGGATGTACAGACAGACGGTGGAGTCTTAGGAATAGGGTCGCGTTTTTACCCGTTGAGTTCGGCACCCTAAAAACGTTGCGTTAGTGCAGCAAATAAATATTAGACAGTAGTGTGCACGAGTGGTCTGTGGCGGTCGACAATATCAAAATCAAATATGTCTCTGTAAGTGAAGTTCAGTAAATTAGGTGTACCGTACAAATGGGAACCCCTGCAATATGAGTGGCGTCAACGCAGTGATTCGTTTGCAATATATCGCAACGTTTGTTTATGTTAAGCCTTTCGTATTTTACTGAACTTTATTGGTTTTTGACGAGCTTGCAAATGGAAAACTGTGTTTAAGCTATCGATAGGCACAAACTTTTTAAAAGAAGCACACATAAAGTACTTATTAATCAATTACAGGATTGTCATTATGTCTGAATACTTTGTTATTTGCTCTCCGCTCGTACTCTGAAAAAGTAATCGTGTGTGAATAATTAATAAAATATATCGCATATTTGAATATTTTTAAAGTGACATCGAAAGGTTATTATTTCATCATGTATGTAGCATAAGATTGTTAATTTTGCTCTATTGCTAAACGATTATGCTCGTTAGTTCTTCAGCACACGAGATTACTACTACCACTGGTTAAATGTTCCAACTAGTGTATGTTAGGATTTGTATAACTTTAATTTAACTCTATAACAAGACATTTCCAGTTATATTATGATAGAAGGATATCAGAGACTTATTATAACATAAAATCAGTGTAAGCTCATAAGAACGCGGTTATTTCTGGCTGAGATTAGTTTGAAAGGTCGGGCACGACTCTACTTCGGCGCCGTTTTCTCGTTCTCCCGACGAACGACCTTGATAAGGATCGCTTCATCCTAATGTAAACGATCTCCAACACCAGTTATTTCAACGTAAAGCGTCAGAACATAGAGTGGGGAGAGGTGTAATGAATAAAGGGAGCTACCGACTACCGGCAGTCGAGGTACAATACTTGTTACTCAATTATAACTTCCAATAGAGTTTTGACGCCACTACGGGCCGGCACTATAGAACTTGGAGAGCTATAAAGTTGGTTTACGCTTGTCACTATGTAGAATTGATATAGGAGCTCCCAGCTATATTGAAATTAACACACTGACCTGGAGGGCGATTGAGCTATTCAATGGCTGCCAGAATATTAATTTTGAACTATGGAAGTTGGAGAAGCAATAGCAATACCAATATTCTATTTAACATAAAAAAATTGACGAATTCGGAACCTCCTTCTTTTGTTGAAATTCGTTGAAAATGAGTAAATAGATTGGGTTGGGTTCCTATTGAAGCTAAAAGATTTTTTAATAATAATTTATGTTACTGTAATTGCTCCTTTATGGTCAAAATTATAACTATAAACTATGTTTTCCTTTTCAAGCTGGTCGTATTTAGATAAAGGCTAGAATATTAGAACAGATGGGTACGGTGACAGAAAATAATTTCAGTGTTAGATATACGTACCTACAGGCTACATAAAAGCCTGTGCCTGCAGTTCACTACTTTATATACCCCGAGGCAGATTTTCCCGTGAAGAGAAAATTAGGAAAACTCACTTAATTCAAGATATTAGTACAATCGACTTCATCAGATCAATAGCTTAATTTTTAATTTAATTTTACTGATTATGTACATACTAAGCGGAATAAGTCTTCGCATTTAAGAACGTAAACAAAGATGAGTTTTCAGAAACGTTCCATTTTCAATTTCCCTTGTATCAGATGGGACGAACTAATATTATAATTCCCTACATGTCTATATACCCTTCAATTTACCCTAATTTTGTTTCTGTGCCGGCTAAACGGATTATTCCGTGGATCAACATGTTTACGCGCGCGGTTAACATAGTTTTAGCGTGGGATTAACATATATATTACTTGCTTATAATCCCATACGACATAGAGTTAACATTGACCCGAATATGCTGTCCCATGGACGTCCCTTATTGTTTTGCCGTATCACTAGATACAAAAGATTGATATTAAATAACTATAACAGTATATATCAGCGTTGCCAGACGTCCCGATTTTGGCGGGACGTCCCGATTTTTAAATCAAATTTTAATGTCCCGCTTTTCAGGAATAACTCATAAATAACAATACCTATAATTGAATTAAGTGTTACAAATTATTTGTAACACTCACTTCACAGACTGTTTGTTTGAAAGTTTTAACTTGAAATGCCATATTTTTACCCACGACGGAACGGAGTATGGGTATATGCGTTTAGGGTGAGAGACCGTTTGTACATTACTTTATTAATGAGATGTTATGTTTGTTTGTATGTTAAATTGTTCACAAAAACCAATAATGCAAAAATATTTTTGTTTGTTTGTTTGTTTGTGCACATCAATGTTCCCATTTATTTCAAAAACGGCTTGACCGATTTAGATGCGGTTTTCTGTATAATGTTTGGTATTCAGCGGCAATGGTTCTTAGATAGTTGTTACGAACATCGATCACCAGGGGGCGCCATAAAATACATTTATATTGCAAACAAATGTTCCCATTTATTTCAAAAACGGCTTGACCGATTTAGATGCAGATTTCTGTATAATGTTTGGTATTCATTGGCAATGGTTCTTAGATAGTTGTTACGAACATCGATCACCAGGGGGCGCCATAAAAAACATTTACAGTGCAAACGAATGTTCTCAATTATTACAAAAACGACTGAACCAATTTGGATACAGTTTTGTATAAAATATTAGTGAGTCTTTGGCAATAGTTTGTAGATAATTGTTCTTGTGATTGAACAGCAGGGGGCGCCACAATAAACGTCTCTTTATGACTTGGAAGGGATGATGCCTTCAAACGCTGCTAGAGGAGTTTATGGCTAGTTTGAAGATTAATTTTTATTTTTTAATAATAATATAATTTAAATTACATTAATATATTATTCGAAAAACTATAAAACAAGTGAAAAATTAAAAAAATTTAAAACACCCACGACTTTTGGAGACTTGTAATTGAAAAAGGATTAAATAATTTTTTTGAAACTCCCCGACTAAAGGAAAGTAAGAACTAAGAACCTATCAGTATAATTACAAATCTAAGAAAATCCGTCGGAGCTGCCAATGCTACTTTCGTTTCCAATATCAATTAATGTAATTAGTAAGTATTGATAAACTGCCGGTATATGAGAAGTATCAAGAAATTGAATTAGTCATCAACTGGTAAACAGCACCATCAACTCCGTCATGGGCAAAACACAGCAGCTTCGGCGGATTTTCTTGGATTTGTAATTATACTGATAGGTTCTTAGTTCTTACTTTCCTTTGGTCGGGGAGTTTCAAAAAAATTATTTAATCCTTTTTCAATTACAAGTCTCCAAAAGTCGTGGGTGTTTTAAAATTTTTTAATTTTTCACTTGTTCCAAAGAATTTTTATGAAGCTTTTTTTAATTCCATTTCTGTATTTTTTTTTATTCGGGAGACCAATAAGACTTCAGTGTTTGAAGATAGGGTAAATCTGATTTGAAATATCAATTTTTTATTATATTACAATTAATTTAATGTGTTTAATGGCTATTTTTGCTATCTTTTGGCACTTAAACGTAATTTGTTTTAACAATTAAAACTTCTGATTATTACATAGTATATTTTAGACGAAAGACTCCCGCTGTTTTCACTCAAAAAGTTTCAAAATCCCGCATTGACGAAAAAAATCTGGCAACGCTGATACTTGGATAGTATCGTGCATATTTAAATATGAATCACGACTCACGTAAAACTATATTAATATGGTTTACAATAAAATATTATGGAATATTGCGAGTACTGGGTCCACGTAGGGTGGGGGATAAATCACTGGAATTTATTTTCCGGACGGGTTTTCATCGAAATAATATTTTAGTAAACAGTATAATATATCATCGTGGAACTCTTTCGAATAATCTGCCATCATGGCTGTGCCAGGACCCGAAGTTCGGACGCGTAATATGTAGCGAAGTCGCCTTGGAACATATTTTAAAACTTTCCACATTACTTAACCGCAACTGGCAGTAGCTGTAAGATTTAAAATATGTGTAACAAATGTGAAACGCTGGGAACGCTAAGGGGAATTAGATATCCATTCCTAACCTGCGGATAATGCCCGGCGTTCTCTACAAACCGCTTTTATGTTCGCATCAGAAAGAACTATTAAAGTGAGGGATATATTAAAGTGAGGCAGGAATTTCTGTGAGAAATGTTCTTTTTTTTATAGACAGAAAATGCCTTACGCTCTCTGTCAGGGGAAACGGATGGGTTATGTGGGGTCTGCACCCATTAAAAACTGTCTGTTTCCACGGTGGATATGCTGGCGGAAGTACGGGATTCACTGTCGTAAAAACACGTGTGTTGTATGACAGTTGTCTTCACGTGATCGTGTCAGTCACGTGCTCAAAATTTCGATCACATTATATGTCATTCCCTCACATTTTTTTAAATTTCGTTCCGTTTACTTAAGTGCGTAGGAATAAAGAAATTTTTTGAATAGAATGCACTATAAAAATATATTAAGTTCAGTGATGTAACTATACAAAATGCAAGCAAAATAAAAAGAGTGTTCTCAACAAAACTGACAGAGCTAGTTTTCACTATGCCACGTTTTTTAAAAAATATAGTCCCTGCTAGTAGATGAGAGGTGAAATGCATATAGGGATAGAATGAAGCAGCTTTATGCAAATGGCATCTGCAAATCAAATATCTTATCGTAACTTTGACCGTAGCAATGTCAGTATGACTGTTGTTTGTAGTATGAGTTGTAACAACCGAATTGACCCAGTCAATGTGTCGTTTGTAGTATGAATTGTTACTACTGAAATAGGTATTTTAAATCTAAATTACGTAGGTACCTATATTTATCGAGCAAAAACAATCAAAAAAATTACGTTTGTTGTATGTGAGCCTCTTTAATATTATTTTTTATTCTTTATTTTATTAGAAGTTTAGTCAAAGTTGACTATGTCACCCACGTAGGTTAATCAACACATTTCTATAAAAGCTTACACCTGAGGTTTACACTAAACATAAATATTTTTTCCATTTTAATTTAATTTTTAATAAAATATTCTGTGAACATTTGAAGCGTCTACCTTTTACCGTTAATAATATCGAGGAAAAACAAGCAAAAAAATTACGTTTGTTGTATGGGAGTAATATTGATTTAAATATTGATTTTATTCTACTTTTTAGTATTTGTTGTTATAGCGGCAAGAAAAATATATCATCTGTAAAAATTTCAAGTGTCTAACTTTCACGGTTCAAGAGATACACCCTGGTGACAGATGGACGGACGGACAGGACGGACAGCGAAGTCTTAGTAATATAGTCCCATTTTTACCCTTCGGGTACGGATCCCAGAAAAGCACTAAAGCCGGCTGGCGCGTTGTAATGGAAACCCGCTAGAAAAGTAACTCAATATTGTCAGCACTCCAGAATCGAGCGCCGGTAGGGAAATAAAATATAAACACAATATTCTGCGCTTGGATATTATTTTCTTTCTGCTTTCTTGGCAACAGGGATCCTGTGTCAGTTTCAGACCCGAGTGTAGACGCCAAAGATACGGTTACAAAAAGTTTCAGCTACAATATATGGTCTTAAACTAAATTTCGAGCAATACAAGGAATAAGACACGAATTTCGGTTAACTTACTGAATTTATTTTTGGCCAACTGACTCTTACAAATACGTTAGTGGGTGCGACATGTAGCGTTGCAATATGACAGACAAATAACGTTTTACCTACCCTACGGTAAAATGCGCACATATGCACCATTTGCACTGTCAGCGTGCTGAAAGTCGGTTTAAGATGCGTATATTAGGTATTGGTGTACAGCTGCGTGACGTCATGAGTGTCGTCATTAATCGCGCTGACAGTGCTCACAATAAAGAGGTAAAGTCCGTCCCACGAAACAAGTCCCATAGGTGCGGCGCTAGTAGTCGTATGTCTAGGCAATTAATGTACATGTAAAATCTATTAGTTCCACCTGATCACCGCGGGACTTCTTTCGTGGGGCGGACTCTAGTGCAGCGTGTGCGCTAATGTCAAATTCATTATTCAACTGACATCAGTCAGATCAATCGCTGATTTGCAAATTAAACTTTGACTACGATTTGTGGACTGTGGTGAATTTTAACGGTTTTGCTGTGCCGATTGCCGTTGATGAACAATAAATATTGTACTTATTTTCTGATAAATAAAGTAAGCATAAATTTCATTGAGACAGTGACAGGACTGACAGGCAACCATGCAGGCAACAGCGCGCTGTCGTCGGTTTAAAATGTTGTCGCGCTAATTGCGCGTTCACAATTTAAAACTATAGCGTCAGCAGCGTATGCAATGTCAGCACTGTTTACGCATTTTAAACCGTACTGCTAATTAACTAAACCAGTTATCAAAAATCCGTTCTGAGTGTTTTTGGATATGATTATTACCGACATATTAAACCAAGAATTACAATAGCATCCATGTAGTTTCCGGTTAAATTACAAAAATGGAGATTTTCGAGCAACTAGGGGAACTTTCTTTCGAGAGATTTTAGATTAAAGTCCCGAAATATTAAATTTGAAATTTTATAATTTGAAGGTATATCTCTAAGTCTTCATAGTTTTTGAACTGCAGGTCACTAAAAATCGCTTAAATACGCCGTCTACGTCATTAAGATGGATGCGTTTATGTTCGAGTTGGCAGATTCATAGCTTTGCAATGGGGTCCAATTTTAATGTTTTACTAATTTTTCAACAAACATATAGGTAAACAACAACAGCTAAAATCCTCACGGTCTACGTCACAAACTTATATGAAATATTTTACTATTTAAAGTTTTAATCATTTATTTAAACATACTTTTGTCGAAATAGTAGCTAAGAAATGATCAGAAATGGCTTTTATTATTCTCTCGCAGAAAAGTACATAATATTAAGTTTCGTCCGATCAGTACATACTCGTAGGTTGTCATTGTATGTGGGATGCACCGATGCAATCAAAATGGAATCGTAGCCCAAAAAAGAGACCATTTCCACGAGATTAACTCTTTGTGACAACTGTTAGTGGCACGGTGGAAAACAATTCCGGGAAATTGCATTATTTTTTAATAGCTGTTCCCAATATTCTATCTATGGTTTGCCTTACTAAGGGCCGATTTTTCAATCGCCAGATAGACTATCTGAAGAAAATTTCTTCCAATCATTTTTGTGTTTCTGTGGGCTGATTCTGTGTCGTTCAATTTATTGTTTAGTAACCCTCACTGGGTTATAAAAGAAACAACGGAGGCAAAAATCCTATTTTCGTATTATTTTTGCAAAAGTTAGCAACTAGCATGGTATATTTACATGATACCATACCAACTTAGGCTGGTAACTTGTGCAAAAAGAATGCAAAAGTAGGAGTTTTGCCTCAGTTTTGTTAGTTAATAACCCAGTGAGGGTTGCTAAGAGCTAACTAAAAAACTAACTACTACTTTTTACTAAATAAACTCTTGGGGCAAAAATCTAATTATTAAAATATACAACGCAGGCTTCCAATAACCAATATCGTATCGTTAAATTTCCATCGCCATTTTGCATTAATAAACGGGGCGATTGGCGAAGACGGCGCTAGAGCTCGGGGAGATCCGTACAGGATATCTGCGATGAGTTGACTCAGGCTGCATAGAAATTAACTTACTATCGGAGGGGTTAGTACAGGTTTTTGTACGAATTTCGAGTCGAATCGTATCGCACAAACGAATCGAATGCCTCCATACTTTTACAGCCAGCACCATCTATTGACAGCCGCATGTCATCGATTGTTCAAAAATGGCGTTGGCTGTAAATGTATGGAGGAATTCGATTCGTTCGTGCGATGCGAGTCGACTCGAGATTCGTACAAAAACCTGTACTAACTAAAATTCCCGTTTGTTGTATGGGAGCCAATTTTTATCTTTATTATATCCTATTTTTTAGCATTTGTTGTGGTTGCCGCTATAGTCAACGGAAATACATCATCGGTGAATAGGTAGGTACGTATGCGTTTGCATGAAGTAAAAAAATCTACAGAGTAAGTACAGTCTAACTATTACGGTTCAAGAGACTGGTTTGTTCAGTTCAGTTTAGCCTGGTGGCAGATGGACGCACACACGACCGGCGGAGTTTAGTAATAGGGTCCCGTTTTACCCTTTGGGTACGGCACCCTAAAAACGTAAACCCGCGTACGAAATTGCCGTCAAAGCTAGTCTACAAAAAACCTATTTCAAGTTACGCGCCGATAGGGCTATACGAGTAAATCTTGTTAGATATCACTTTACGACATTTTTGTTTTATAGAGGAAAAAGTAGAGTAAATGCCAAATCGTATTAGATGCGGAACCTTGAGATTTCCTCCTAGGAAATCCGACGTAACGAGCACTCCAATCATTGTTTATGTTGTGTTGCTGATGTGTCGACGATATCTGCAAACAATGGCCTAGAGATATTATTATTAGCTTTATCGTAATATTTTAATCGTAATATTTTAGCCGATTTTTCAGCAATCCCATGAGGTCTTCAGGATTAAAAGACGGTTTTTATTTTTGTCCCCCTTGGTGGATGCGACAGGCAGCGTTGCTGGAAAAAACACAGAAACACAAATAATAATTACTAAAAAACTAAGTCAGTTATAAAAAAAACAAACACATACACGGTAGGACTAGCAAAGTTCACACCACAGATTGATAATAATATAATGATCGCCGAAATGATATCCAATAAATATCTTTTTTATTTAATTTATAAAATTCTTTTTGTCAAAGTGTTTGTAAGTAAACTCCTTCTTAATGGCTCGATCGATTTTTATGATTTTTTTTGTCTAAATTTGGTAGGTCTGAGAATAGGTCGTAAGCTATATTTCATATGCCTATATGGCAAAACAACGTTTGCCCGGTCGGCTAGTAGTAATTATATAAATAAATATATTCTCAGGACATTACATACATCACAATCCAGCCCCAAAGTAAGCGATAGCTTGTGTTATGGGTACTACATAAATATACATACATATAAAAACATTCATGCTCATCAACATTTACCAGTTGTGGGAATCGAACCCACGACCTCCAACCGCGATGTAGACGGCAGGTTCGCTACCGCTGCGCCATTCGGCCGTCAGAAAATTATATAATTTGAGCACAGAATGTAGTCTGAGTTGGATGCCATAGTGAAACCACAGACTTTATTTGAGTTTCATCATTGTCTATTTTTAGTGTTTACCTACCTGCCTGTTTGGCGGTATAGAAAGCTTTTCATAAGGAAGTATTTTTACTTTCTTTTTTTATAACCATTGCTCCGCTTTTCTGTCTAAGTACCACATTGCGCGAGGGTAGGTATTCAGCATTAATGCAAAGTGTCGCCTGCGATAAGATAAACTGCCGATAAACCTTTCTCATTGACAAAGTGACGTGCAATCGATTCATCATTGAGTCGGGATACACACAGACATCAATACCGAACAACTCCAGGAAGGAATGGAAATGTCTATTTATTCGTCTGCTGATTTAAATTCGTCCGTTCGTTCGTTTTATAGGTCTGCAATGTATTTTGCATCTAGTCCAGGACAGTTATCCTTCACGCTAATCATTATTATTTTAACAAAAAATGAAATAAAATAAGTAAGTATATTATAGCAATTAGGAACGTATATATAACTGTCCTGAATGTATAGAATCAGAAACCACCGACCTGAAAGTATGGTTCCGTCGTCGTCGCCGTTTCGGCTGATGGACGTCCACCGCTGGACGTATGCCTCCTGAAATGACCGCCAATCACCACGATAATACGCCGCCTGGCGTCAGAGATGGTATAGTTTAGATATTTTAAATTGATACACATATACCCTAGATACTTAACCTTCCCAATATTGTCACACGTGAATTATGTAAAGGTGCCTGTTTTACTTATTATTCAGCTAATTTGCTGACTACAATAATAGTTTTACGACTCCGGCACTTACTTGCCTTTTACTGGTTTATTTTCTTCCTTAATAATTATTCCATGCTCATCATTCGCTAGCACAGTATGTACTCCGGGTTTCCTCTTTAAAAAGCCCGAGGGAAGGTCGCTAGGTATATACAGCGAGACTTTTTCAGAACACGAAAAATGCATTTGTGATCCGTCATAAACGCTCCTTCGACGAATGTCGTACGTGTCTTTACAACGCTCACGATCTTGGTATGCCGTATGCCTGTAGTTTTGTGTTTCTTTTGCTTTTCTGTTCACTTTAAGGCTTTAAGAGGTGGCAAACTGGCTCTTTTTTACGACGTTTAAGTCAACTTGTTTCAATAACTGATCATCGAATCCTTACAGAAAAAATATGTTACGGAAAATAAGGGTTTAATGAACAATCTTTATTGACCAGAAAATAAATTTTCTCAAACCATTTTTCAGAAAAAAGTTCCCAAAAAGCATCTAATTTTGTCATACTTTCAAAATTGTCTGCAGTTTTAATGAATTTTTGTTTGTTTTTAATGAATTCATGCACACAAAACAAGTACATAAAAATTACAAGAACTTTGATTGAGAGATTTATTTTTAGCCCTTCTAACAATCGTGTATAGTAATAATTTCCCTGAAATTTAAGTAAATCAGTGTGAACGCGGCTGCTCCATCCCCCTGTAAAGTGTCATTCGAAGTGTACAGCGTAGAAATATTTTGTTATATTATACAGAGTCACTTAAAAATACCAAATCGCTCTAGGCCTGTAGTTGTTTACAATAAAAATAACAACTTTTGTGAAGCCCGTTCGATGGCCTTTCCGAAAGCCCTCCACCACAAACTGTCTTCCGTCTTCCTCATCCATATTCCATTTCACATTATATTGGCGTTTAACGTTTATTTCTTTATATTCACGACAAGAAAATAAAGTGGAATTAAGAAAAATAAAAAAGCAGTCGGCCAAATGGCACTAAAAGCACTTTTATTGGATTTATTCACGTCGACTCGTATTGAGCGTTTAATAAAGGTACTCTCAGGTACTCAGAGGCCGGTAAGAGTTTGTTCGTTAATAATATTAATTCATTAACGCACCCTGGACCCTATACGAGCGCTTAAATAGATTAACCAATTAATTCGAAGCGGCTTGTAAAAGCCATGCTAATTTTGTTATTTAGACATTAGATTTATTGAAGAAATGTGCAAATCTATCTAGCTAGGGATGAAAATAACCAAGAGGTCTTCAATTTTCGGGATGATCCAAAATTGGCCTACCCATTTTGGTTCAATTCAATTCAGGTTAAAAAGAAGGTGAAACATTAATATTCATTGGCTTCCCGCGACACAAATAAATCTACCAAGGCTCCTGCTCTGTATCTCAGTGATGATCATTTAGTGCTCTTTACCGATCTCATTTGACACATACTTTTTATCCATTGAAGCTTTGCAACAAAATCATATTTCCGTTTCATCATAAAACAGCAATGACAATCATTGACAACAGTGATTATCACTGCAAGGATTAATTTGATAGAATATGGGCCCTCGGGAGCTGGCAACGCTGCGTTTACGTCGGGGTCACCATTTCATCACCTTTGGTCCTCAACGTCCACAATGTGCTCCGCCCATTGCCACTCAGATTCGCTCAGCGTTGCCAGATCTTTTTTCGTCAAGTCGGGATTTTGGAATTTTTTGAGTGAAAAATCGGGATTTCTAAGAAGTTTTTAATTAGTTATGTATTTTTATTTGAATTAAAATTACGTTTACGTGATACTTAGCAAAAATATGTATAGAAAATGTATTTTTTATATAAGTACGAGTAAGTTAGACCTACGTGAAAGAGCAAACTTTTTATTAAGTATTTTAAATCCTCTATTTTTGTTTCGGGATTCACAATTCAACCCCCGCGGAATACCTAATTGGATCACAAAGGCGATTGTCGTAGCGCATCGGCTACATTTTGTGAAGTGAAAAGTTGAAATTGTTGAAAAAAGGTCATGGCGTTTAGGTATATAAACAGACGATATTGAAACCAAATCATTTTATGAAAACACTGAAAAATTAATTTTACAATTATTGACGTAGCGCGTAAAATATAACGCAACATGACTCGAGAATCGTGAAATTAAATTTACGTTACACGATAAGGTTGTATTTCCTATGTTGAAGAACATTTAATTTTATTAATTTTTCAGCGTTATTTTTATTTTATTTATTGATTCACTTCACTCAGTGTGTGAAAACTGAAAACGTTACGGCCTACGGGAATTGACTTCTTGGTAACAATGTTTGGGCGAGCGACGTGTCGCGTGTGAATTACACGCGTTTTAGTTTATTTGGCTGCATTTTGTACTCGCCATTTTTTATATGATGTTCTACTTTATAAGTGGCTTTACACACAGCTATGTAGACTTTAGTTAACCTCACCACATCATCATAATATTTACCTAATTCAAAAGCGAAAGTTTGTATGTGTGTATGTTTGTTACTCATTTACGCCGCAACTGCTAAACCAATATGACTGACAATTGGAATAGAGAATGTACCTTCCTTGGATTGGACACATAAACTTTTTATTAGGTAAAAGTCCATGGTTCCCACAGGATTTATGACTATCCAAAATTCACGCGGGCGTATAGATATTTCAATCCACGACGTCGCGCCCCACTCTGTCAAATTCTTTATTTTATTCTATTTTCTATTATTTTTTGTTATAACGGCAATGAAAAATTTCAAGTACCTATGTAACCTATCACGGTTCAAAGATACAGTCTGGTGACAGACGGACGGACGAACGGCGAAGTCTCAGTAATAGGGTCCCGTTTTTACCGTTTAGGTACGGGAACCCTAAAATGGGGTTGAGACGATATGACGCGCCCCACTCTGTCAAACTCGGAACTCCATACGAACCGAATGAAACATAAGCGATTTTGATAGAGTGCGACGCGTCTTCGTGGCTCGAAATATCTATGACTATAGTAGTGTTATTATCTCGCTGCAGACTCGGTCATAAATCATTCGAGTGTTTTGCTTTTGTTGTTCTGCATTAATGCACAATTCAACAAAGAACCACAAAATCGAAACATTTTGTGGTTCTTTGTTGAGTTGTGCATTACTGTTGAACAACAAAAGCGAAACATTCGAATGATTTATGACCGAGTCTGCAGCGAGATAATAACACTACTATAGAGTATAGACGATACCCCAAAGCATTATCTCTAAAATCCTTGAGTTGTAACAGCATTAATTCGTCTGTATTTAGTGATACGCCGGCAAGTGAGGCGGACGTCGCCGTTTCACGGATTTGCAATTCAGATAACGGCGGACTAATTGGATTCAGGCAAATAATTAACTATGTTAACGCGCGAGCGGCGTGTATGGAAATTGATTGAATTGATGTATGGCGCTGTGCCGGATTGTATGAGAACGCTAGTTCCGAAATTAGGATCGTTTGATTCAGTCGGCCGCGAAAACTTAAAATTTTATTTAGTTTTTCGCAAACAGTAGTTTAATTATGCATCGTAGGCTTAGGGCAATGAATTTTCCGGGTATAACATTTATGATTCTACGTGTTTGTCATAAAAACTTTGCTCAAGTATACCCATTTAGGTACTTTATCAAATATAAAGATCATCCCGATAGCACTAAATCCTTCCAAATCCCGGAATATTTCGCCAAGTTTGGAGCTTTTGGGACAAATATGAAGTAGGTAAATGAGGTAAATAAAAGAAAATATGCCCCCAAACCTCATTGTCGTAATAATATTTAGCCTTTTACTTTAGAAAAACTAAATAAAATTTGAATTTTCGCGGCTGAATGAATCGTACCATCTTTGCCGTGATAATTATAGACGTAATTTCTCTTGATATTTTCGGAATTTTAGAATCGATTTGAAAATCCAGGTCCACTTTATAGGTTGTAATGAAACCGCTTCTGAAAACATAGGTGAATAACTCATGACTATTGATAAGATATGCGATACATAAACACGCAAAAAAAAACTGATGCTAGAGGTCAACATCCGTCAGCGCATTGTCTGTGAAAAGCACTAAGCACTAAGCCTTTTCCACAAGAAGGCATTAATGGATTCACGTATGCGTGCCTCGGCTTCGCCTCTGCCCACATTTCACGTTCGTCTATCAATGTCTCTCTTGCTGGCCGCGGCAGTAAAGTACTATACTTAGTTCAATTACTATGAAAACATACACATTATAATTTAACCACATATGGATGCCACATAAGTATTAAACTTATGTGGCATCCTTATGTGGTTGACGTCCAACAAACTCGCACGAAACGTTTTTCCTCCACGTTTCTAATACGAACCGCTAACGTGTGGAACGCCCTTCCATCCTCCGTGTTTCCAGCCAAGTACAATCTAGGTGCCTTCAAGAGAAGAGTGAATAGGCATTTTCTAGGCAAGCGCGCTCCAACCTAGACCTCATCATTGCTTTCCATCGGGGATGATTGTCGTCAAGCGCAAGCCTATCTTCAATAAAATAAAAAAAATCTAAAGTAGGTAGTAATAGTTTGTAGGTATACCAGAGGCTTGCATATGGTCATTCCGCTAATGATCGGCTAATATTGATTTATTCTGGTTCTAATCTAATTAATGACTTCCGGAACTATCAGCCTACGTCTTTTGGGCGTATTATAGCACGTATCACAGGCACATAGAGGTTATATTTCCTTGTTAATCACCTGAATCATGAGGTGTGAAGCATACAAATGACACTTGGGGACAGGATTTGGTCCTGAAAGACGTAATGGATGGTTCGATGTGGTCGCTGTTTATATGAATGAAAGGCTCCCATTGTGACATAATGTTAAGAAAAGTAGAAAAATACGTGACGTGTTCTTCTATTTTTCATCCTTCTTGACTGCTTTCTTTGGTGTACGGTGAGCATACTCGACTGCAGATCACTAGGTTCGATTCTTGGTTCGGCCTAGTGTATTACATTATTGAGATTATCTGTTAAGAAATTCTTAGCACTAGCCCGGAGTTTGGAAATGAGCAGTGATTCATCCACGTGCCTCAGAGAGTTCGATCGTCTCAAGCTACCGTCCCATCGGACTAAAAGAGTGAAGGAATAGAGATTGCACCTATGTTTGCGCACACACCAATAATGAACCAAACACAATATTATTATCGAACAACATAATAACAAGTAATTACCGTAATTTAATGAATAAGCGAGCACTAAGTAATATTATCCGAATACATGTAATTTATATTTAAACCTAATTATTAATTTGATACGATTGTCAATTAAATCCGCCAGTAACTGCGTTAATTTGACTCAAACCTGCCATACAGCGATTAAGTGCTGTCACCATTGGATTGCAGTTGCATAAATTCCTGCAAGTGTTCTGAACAGATAGCGAGCTGCAATAATGCGCGCTAAGCCAAACCTTGCTCGGAGTCAAACTCTAGAGACTTTACCTAGGTACCTTACCACAGTCCTCACAGATATCTTTTTATTTTTTGTCTTCCTCACTCTTGCGAAGACGTTGGAGGGTGCGACTGATAGGACTGCGTAAGACATAGAGGTCCAAACGGGCTGCCCGGCGACTTCCATAAAGTGCGGCAATAAATACTTTGTCTAAGTTAGCATACGCGAGCCGTTGCTACATCCTTTTTCACGCACACTATAGTAGTGTTATTATCTCGCTGCAGACTCGGTCATAGATCATTCGACAGTTTCGCTTTCGTTGTTCTGCAGTAATGCACAACTCAACAAAGAACAACAAAAGCGAAACACTCGAATCTTTTATGACCAAGTCTGCAGCGAGATAATAACACTACTATAGCATCCGCACACCTTACAAATTGCAAATTGACACACACAAACAATACAATAAAAAGTTACCACACTCATGAAGCTGTTAATGTTAGGTAGGGCTTAATCTCGTTGGAGCGCGAGCGACGACCTGTAAATCTATGTTTTTCGAATGTCGAATCAGAATCAGAGGCGAATTTAAAAATGAATCCCGTAATTTCTGCTAGCCGGTGTGTTGTTGTTGAGCAGTCTTTGACGGAGGGATACCCCTAAGCATGTTCTGTGTATAAATGTATAGAGGTATAGTATCTGGTTTGGTCTCATCGGAATTGGGTTTAACGTGTCGGCGGTTTTCAATAGTTTTATACTACTAAACCGCTTTATTACAGCAGACAGTTGGCGCTCGTCCGCTCGGCCGAAGCCGGCTTAGCAGGGCTTAGCGCCAGCGCGCTATCTCCTTACAACACTGGTATCAGGGATTAAGGACTGGAGTCCTGGAGTAGCTGAACGTGATGGATAGACGTCTGATGATCTAATTTAAAACCATTAAGTACAATAAATATTGAAAGAGGGTTTGTGCCGTTTCCATATTACATCACTAGCTATTGAACGGAAGCAGGCGTTATTTTGCGGAAATCCATAATTAGTAGGACAGATTAATTTGTTTTGCTATAATCCGCTACTTGAAAAGATTCTGAATGGTATAATATGGTCATAAAAAATAAGTTTGTTTGTTTTTAAACGCACGTATTTGTTTAAAGGTCGTAGATGGATTTTGTTTTTGCCTCCTCACTCTTACAAATGCGTTGGTGGGTGCGACAGGCGGCATTGTGGGAGAATTTCACATTTTTACCTAACTTCCAAAAAACTAAGTTATAAAATAAATTTCTGGGTTTCTTATAAATTATTTATTATAAAATAAAGAAAAATTCACAACAATCCATTGAAGTTTCTGATATAAAAGAAGAAATTGTGATGTCTGAGCTACTTTTGTTAAAACTTTTCGTCGAGAGTTTTTTCTTGTAAACTTTTTAATTCATAAATTCTCTTTGAGCAAAAGAGAAATAAATATTATGTAAATAGAAATATCACGTTGCTATATTTTGCTACCTGTTTAAAATGTTCCGTGTGAATTTAATAAGCGAAAATGGTATATTAATTTAGGAATAATTTGTGTAAAGCGGAGAGCATATGAAATTGTTTAATTAAAATGAAAACAACCCTGTTTTAGCTACGCTCGGCTGGCCTCGACTTTGTTTGATTAGGAGGCTAGGAGCAGCTCGTTTGTACTTTATGTGCCTATTTAAAACATTATTCTTTACGTTGTAGGAAATCCTCTTAGTAGAGGTTTGAGGTTCGTACTGACCTTTTATTTCACGCCATGGCCTCATTACTTAGGATCACGGATCTTATATTTTATCACCAGTTGAGTGATTTTTTTGACGTGACAACGTTTTATAATTCGATAGAGCCGGCTGTACGCACAAAAAAACATGACTCATGCAGCGTTACCTCGCTCTGAGGCGTTCCATGTAAGGCTTGAAGTGCAAGCGAGAGCGCAGAACGAGCGACAAAGAAGCACAATCGTGACGTTGTCACGTTCAACTATCGTCAGTAAACCGACTTTACAGACAACCAATTTTTTTTTAATCTCTTCCTTCTTCCACTTTATGCTGGTTTTGAAGACATGATAAATAATCGAATCTTTCTCACACATCTGTGCTATGACACTGCGTTCACTTATCCTCTTTTCTTTCCTTAACTTTAATGACCGAATGGCGTAGCGGTAGCGATCTTGCCGTCTGCGTCGGAGGTCGTGGGTTCGATTCCCACTACTGGTAAATGGTAATTAAATTTGAGTTATATTTAAGCATCAGAATATAGGTACATAACCTACTGAATGTAGGTATTCCCAAGGTAATAATCGATGATACTGATGTAACCAATAGTAATACTATTGGTTACATATTACTATTGATCTCAATTAGATAACCTAGAGATCATTAGAACCTAGGAACATTATCCATTAAATCAGATCAAACAGTACGCTATCGCTTAGTGCCGTTCTTATTTGCAAACCGCTTCCGTTTGCCAATAAATGATACAAAATAGCGTAAATGCGGCCATAAAAACGACATAATCAGCGCATAAAGCGAAAGGGTGCCAATAAAAGATACTTTTATCGTAATATATTATTTACTAGAACGACGTCGGGTCCGTTGATTTGATATTAAAATACCATGAGTAAATTTACTATATAAGGTCGTGGAACACATGGCTGGAACGAAGTTTTTTTCCACAGTATGTTTATATTATGAGAGTGACACGAGATTTGGAAAGTCGTTCCAGTACATATACAGATATCAAAATTCGTTACTTTTGGTGTAGTGGTTCGAATCTTTACAAATCTTTCAGGTCTTTGTTCAAACCTTTTTATCTTTAATCTACTGCTTGTTGTATTCATTAACTAATTATTATTATTTGACTAATTATACTTGTTATATTCATTGACTAATTATTATTATTACATACATTGGCATAGTTAATTTCCTATTAGGTACCTACTAATTTTATATTTATAAACAATTAAATTGTAAAATTTGCTTGCATAAAATAAATTTTAAAATTGTTGCTTTATTATATTAAGTAATGTATACTGTATAAATTGTTAGCAACGCCCTGACAGGGCCACATGTTAATGAAATATTGTAACATGTAAGCTAATAACTACAAATAAACCTCATCGCTAATTTTTGAAATTTTAATTTCTTAAAAGTGACAAATGAATGTTATATTTGTATATTGAATGTGTTGGTTACACAGAAGAAATTCACATGCATAAATTATGGGAGTTTCGTGAAATTTCTTCGTGTCGGGATTTTCGTGACTTAAAAAAACCATTTTCTTACCCTTAGGTATCGCTTTCCACGGTACCATCCGAAAAGGAACTTTGTTCACAAAAATCACTGCACAATAATGCAATATCCGATAATATTTTAAAAATGGAAGCTCCAATAGCTATGTTTGAAGCAATGTTTGGTGGCAAAAACTTTCATCGAAAATTATTTTTAAATATCGTTTCTGTCTCCAGACGAAGTTAGATTAGACCTAAATACATAGCAAGTTAATGTCGTTTTTTATTTGACATTTTAATTTTCAGTTCACTAAAAATTGTATAGTGCACCTATTTATCAATGATCGAAAATTCAATAAATCGTGCGATGTTTACGCAGGTTTATTTACATTAAATTTTGTCTACGTCAGAAGAGATTTCATCATTGGAATAAATTAATGGTGCTTCCGTGTCGAGTTCGGCTTTCCTTTGTTTAATTTACGCGGGCTGAGGAAAATCTCTCGCGAACAATGCGTATTTTGTTAACCTAACAAAGCTTAGAGAGTTATTTTGTTTCTGGATTGTAATCGGACCTCTTCATTCATTGATTCTAGTTGATTATTTATTCCCAAGTGGAAGCGAAGCGACGCAATTTGTATGCGTGTTCTAACAACCTATTTATATATTTTTTTGTAACAGAGTGTGCTATTTTTAATCTCTAGGTCAGGTACTTACGTCATGAGTTAAGGGGATTTATTGAATTTATTTTTGTCTTTCTCACTCTCACGGAGATTTGGTAGGTGCGACATGCAGCGTCGCGGAAGAATATAGCAGAAAAACGACGTTTTACCTAATTACTCAAAAACTAAGCCAGTTATCAAAAATCTGTTCTAAGCGTTTTAGGATATTATTATTACCGATACATTAAAACAAAAATTACAATTACATCCATTGTAGTTTCCGATAAAATATAGAAAAACTGAGATTTTGGAGCAACTTTTGGGAGAACTTTCTATCGAGAAAATTTTATCCAATCGTGTTTCTGCTTCTTAGCGATTTTAGATTAAAGACCCAAAATACATGACGTGCAAATTTGAAAGTAATTGTCTTCATAGTTTTTGCATAAAACTTCATTCAAAATCACCTAAATACGGCTTGTAGGCCGTTAAGAGAAAATACCACTGTTATTGTTAGGCCGATATGCTATGACAATTGTCATTTAATTATGATTCTAAATACTCACATTAAAACTTCATTCAAGACGATAGAGCAAGTTTAGAGTTATTGTTAGGGCGCCTTCAAAATAACTGTAAAGTGCCGCGCGGTAGCAACGCGTCTGCAGCGCTGCGGTCGCGCTACTTTGTAAATCAATGCAAATAAACAACGCGCGGTTGCAGCGCCACACATCAGTTCATCGTGAAACTATGTATCTACTGCACTACGATTCTCAGACTTTGCGGCAAATTTGAAGGTACCCTTAAACTAACCTAAGGCAACGATTTTTTTATGTAACTGATGAAAAAATTTAAACCATACCGTTCTATCAAATTATCAGAGTTTTGCCACAACTCTTGTTTCCTGAGAGCCTGAAGATTTCAATACCGTCTTAAGGCTATTTCAACGTTATTAATGAAGACAAGGATTATGTCTCAGATTTCCTATTAGAACATTTTAGGGCGCTGTAAAGCGGAGTAATTCGAAAAGAGGATTATCTAGACGAAGTGTCATTTTATCGTCGCCAATAAAACGTAATGGAATGGAAGGTGTAACAGAAAAATCTGAAAATCCTTTTACGACCGGCGACGGCGAGGTATTCCGAGCGCTTTTGTATTTAATGTAACTTTTAAGAAAATTGCTTGGTACCTACTGGGAGTTTCACTTTTCTAGTAGCCTTTGCCGGACATTGCCCATTCAAAATACTTTTCTTCATTTTAAATATAAGATATTATTGTTTTCTCATCTAGTGTTGTTGTTATGTGCGAAGCGTGATATAAAACTCACTGTTTTTTGACACGTTAGATAGGTGCAGGAACGCTTACTTCTAAAAGATGAGTAATCTCTACTAGATAAAAAAATAAAATAAAATAAATAAAATAAAATAGATACAAAAAGTCTAGATTAATATATTCTCATACTTGTAAGAGTAGACGTTAATAATAGCTATTTTGTAAGGACATTTTTGAAACTAATCCGACAACATAATAATTAGGTATTATGTATATAGTTCGTCCATATTTATCTCTGTTTAATCTTCTCGTATCACACAGGGCCACACACACAACGCCCTTACACATATGACCAAAAAATGTATGTAAATGACAGATTCCAAAGACAAATTAAAACGTGACCTATCGTAGAAAACTTTCACTCTCATTATTTTTTTTAATTTCAATGCGTATAGCTGTGGAATCTGTGATCAGCAAGATTCTATGACGTTTTATTGCTTTATTGTAAACTAGGTTAGAAATAATGCTAATGAAATCCATTGAAAATAAAATTCTTATCCTTCAAGGATATCATACTTACAAGTATTTGAATTTTTCTGCTGTCCCTTCCTCCCTGTCTAATCAGGATTTTTAAATTGCTTATAACTTTTTCGTTATTTGCTCAATATTATTTGTTTTTTCAAAACTATTTTTATTATTGGATATTCTTTCAATTATGAGTTAAATCAATATTTTGATTTGAGTAAAGTACCCTATTCATCAGGCTACTAAGGATGCTGAGACGCATCTGAGACTTAGCTCACCAGTGAAAACCTTTATAGAATAGCTCGGTGGGCCAATTGTCATTTATCCTAAGTTACGACTCTATCAACATACCATTCGTAGTCTTACTTACAAGTTACGGCTATGCTCAACACATAATATGTTATTCGACGTCCCTTGTCTCATAAATCTTTGCCTGGAATGGCTCGAGCTTGAATGGACTCGTTAGTTATAAATATCTAGTCGTTATCTTCCATTCACTGGGCAGGTGAGCCTCCGAAAAAACGTAGTGTTTTCCCCCAAATATAGTTTTCGCGTCTTTTACTGTTAGTGAAATAATAATAATAGCACGGTGCGTAATTTTGCTAATTCACTATTAGTGTAATACTAGGCTTTCTAATTTAGCAAAACACGGTATTTTATTCCGTTTATTTCATTGCTTTATTGTAAACTAGGTTAGAAATACATAGAAAATAAAATTCTTATCTTACTTAGGAAGTTACAATCATTTGAATTTTTGGATTGGGTTGTTTCCTGTCCCAATCTCACGAAACGAAAATTTGTATAGAGTTAATATGACTTAAGTAATAGTGACGTCACTATCGATATAGCTACGTCTTTCTAACCAGAATTGTTAAATTGCTTGTAAATTTTTCGTTATTTGCTCAATTTCATTTGTTTTTTAATTTAATTTTAATTTATTAACAATAAAATTCTGAAAAAACAAATTAAATTGATATAATAATTATTGTTTCAAAAATGAGTTAAATAAATCAATATTTTGATTTGAGTAAAAGACCCTATTTGCTTGTAAAATAGCTTTTCTGGTAAAAAGCTTTAGATTAAAGTTTTATTTTTCCTTTTATTCATTGCATGTTATTCTTAGGCATATCCATTTTTCATCGTATGTATTCAAAGGAAAACTTACAGCTACTTCTTACTGACTAGTCGTACATCTAATTATCTTAAAGCTAATGACAAGTTTTCACAGATTATGTGCCAACACATCGTTTGCTGAGTTGATAAAGATGAAGACGAAGTTGTCTTCGTCTTAGTAAAAATATCACTTAAAAGTATCTAAACTATTATACTCCGTCACAGAATTCGACTAATTAAGGCCCTTCGCACACGGCTCGTAAACGTAAGTTTAGCGTAATCCGCGCGTACGACGAGAGCAGCACGAGCATGAACATTTTCAAGCATGTCCGCAGACGAAACGATGTTGCAGCGAATCGTAGGAGGCGTAATTGTCATACATGCATAGCGTCATAAGCTGCGCTTACGAACTGTGTGCGAAGGGGGTTAGTGTCTGTTCACACAGACCGGCTCGGAGGACAGACTCGGACGGTGCTCTTCTTTTCACACAGACCTCCGGCGCGCGTACGGTTGGAACTGACCGGAGCGACTAAGCTTTGTTTCACATAGACCGGCTGGAAGAGCACTGTTCAAGCGGACGTGCTGTTCGGCTGCACGAGAGCGGAAGAGCGCGTCATCAGAAATCATACGTAGCCGGCCGGCTCCTTTTATTTTTTCACACTAACCGCGGAAGGTTTGCTCTGCGACATTCTCAATAACAAAAGATAGAAGAAGAAGAAAGGAAGTGATATGTAAAAATAAACCTTATTTCAACTTTCCAACACTCTATTTTAATCGCTATCAAAATCTCCTCTCCGGTCCGAGCCGGTCTGTGTGAACGGACACTTACGCTTTCCTTCAAAAGCGTAGAGCCTCTACGAGCGCGTGCCGCCGTCTACAAATTGCGCTCAAGACATACGTTATCCGACATTTTCTGTTTCATAAATCTCCATTTGGGAGCCGAGCGTACGTGAATAGGCTCGTTAGTCATAAATATCCGAAGTCTGGTCGTTACCCTTCATTCAGTCCATAGACTACGATGCTGTCGTTTGCCAGACTTACGTTATAATAATAGACAGGACCCGGCGAACCACGCGAAAAAATTTCGTCAGTTTATTGGTGTAAAAATTATTGTTTTGACACCAACGGTGGCAGTAGTTAGCCGACCGCAGTATTGTCTATGGACTGCGGACCACGCCACAAATAACTATATATTTATTTAAAGTCTGCACGCTCGTTTTCACAGGAACCGTTTCCGCCATACAATGGCTTATAAGTGGGAATTTTGAAAGATGGCGCTACTTTTTTGTATGAAGAAAATTTTCGTAGAATGTTCAGATGAGCTCATCCTCATATTCGTATCGGTGGTCATAATAAGCAGCCTGCATATCAGTTTCAACCGAACAGCGGGATAGGTAATTCTCGTAAATAAAATTGTACGTCGCCGAAACATCATCGGCAACCATCATAATCCAATCGGTGCTTTGGCTGCACAACCGATGCAAGCATTAACCAATCACTGTTCAAGACGAAACTTTATCAATACAAGACGAAACTTTATCTGATACTGCAAAAATTTCAGACAGCAGTGGGTTGATATCATGAACGTGGTTACGTAAAAACTACAAAGCAATTAGTAGGTGAACTATTAAATTCCCTGCAAGCTACAAACCAATGTGCTACCAATACTTATTATATATACCGAACTTGTTTAAACTCTAACGAGCATTATTATAACGCCGGCGGGTCTTGTGCGTTATCAAAAAAGCTTGTAAAAAAAATAAAACGAGCCTCGATAGTTTTGCCATATTACAAACCAGTTTTTACTTGTGTCACCTGATAAAGATGGGGATACCTTAAATCATATATTTATCATTAATGTAGAGACAAAATGATGTGCCGGCGACGTGAGTCTGGCAGTGATTGGTCTCTTCCGCCTACGAGGTGAGCGCTCGAAAAAGCTGTAATTTTAAATGGTTTCTCTGCCCTATTCGTTCAATGGATTAGGATATATGAATGTGCGGCGCGAAATTTCCGAATGCGAAACTGTGAGAAACATATTTCCGCTGCACATTTAAGGGAATGTTTCATATGAAAACATTATATTTTTACGGAAGTTTCTAGTACGAGGAATCTTCGCGATTTGCGACTAGTAAAATCCAGGAGCAACGCAAAGGTTATGTTATTAAGCTAACTTCTGAAATATATGTGTGTAAGTATGAGGAAATCGGTATTATTACTTTAAGAAATATGAATATTCCTAGTGCACAACTTCTTTCGTAGAAATAAAAGTAAATATCTCGGATATTCTCACTGGTATATAATGAGAACTCTCGGGAATATATGCCATCTTCTATGTCATATGAAAATTTACATGATTTGATTTTATTTGTTTTTAGCGTACTGTGCAATAAAGGATTGAGGAAGGAGCCTTTGTATTTTTAGGGTTTTGCATCAGAAATGATAAAACAGAACCATTTCATCACTTCATGATCGGATAACTTTATCATCCGACTGTGGCTCATTTTGACCCTTTCTTCTCAAGAACGGTTGTGACTACTACGGCGATGTGCGAAACTACGGCTATTTATGATGTTTTCAGAATACAAAACGTTTAGGGTACTTCCCGTGGTTTAAAAATCATGAATCGTCTTCTTAGCGGCAGGTCGCGTTTGTGAACCCTCGTAAACTTCTATACGAGGAGAAATGACTTTCGCCTCTTTATGCTAGGCCTATCTGAAATAAAGATTTTTATATTCTATTCTATGAAATTTGGTAAAGAGGAAGGCCTCGTAACACAAGTAAAGGAAAAAGTCTTAAAGTTGGAAGAAAAAAAATAAAGGTAATAATAAATTAATATAAGTTCTATGCACTACTTTTCACAGAATGAGTTAGAGGTTAGAAAAGAAAAGTAATGTATTTATGCCCTTGGTGCACGAGCCTGACTCGCACTTGACCGGATTTCTTTAATTACAATTGTTGGCGAGGCTACGTTGAGATGGCGTGATCGAATTTTGATTACACACGATTGTTACTAGTGTTAATGTAATTATACCTCACTGATATAATGGTCCAATAAACATGAATAATTTAGCTATGTAATATTGTATTATGTGCTTGTAGTAAATCTAATATTCGGGACTAATTTATTAATTTAGGATTTGTAGCAGATCTGGTATGATTTTAATAACTTTGATAATAGGTTTAACAGGTTTACAAACTATAATCTACTTAAATGTTTTGCTTATTAAAATTACAGTAAACATTAAGAAGAATGTTGAAACTAGCAAAATGTTCACCTGTTGTTAAGTGCTCATGTTTTTTTTTACTGTATACAAATTAGTACCTGACTGCGATCTCACCTGATGGTAAGTGATGATGCAGACTAAGATTTTATCGTCCTAACTTGAATGGATTAGTAAATTTACCAAAACGGTTTCTACAAGCATCGCACTGGAACTTGGCGGTGCGTCTTTGCTGGTAGGGTCCGATGTCCGATGCAGTAACCACTAACTTGGCTGGTTGGTGGTTGGCGTTCAATCCACGAAGATGCGCTCCACTCATTCTAACTCTTTATGAATCGCATGAGACATAAGCGTTTGGGAAGAAGTGCCCCACTGTGTAAAGGGCACTGTCACAGTGGGGACTTGCCTCACTGTGACAGTGCCCTGTAAACTGAAATATACAATTCACAGCAGTACATTACTGCTTCACGGTAGAATAACTGACACCGCGGCGGAATTGTATTGACTCCACAAGAAGAGTAAGTACTTTTTTTATACTATAATATAGGCTAGCGCTTGACTGTGATCACACCTGATGGAAAGTGATGATACAGTCTAAGGTGGAACGCGCCTGCCTAGAAGATACCTATTCACTCTTGATTTGAAGGCACCCGGGTTGTAAGTGGCAGGAAAGACACTGCCTGGGAGGGTATTCCAGGCCTTTGCAGTCCGTATATCAGGAACGAGGAATCAAAACGCTTCGTTCGCATCTTTGGTACGTCGACTATATATGGGTGGAAGCCTTTACGATACCTTGCCTTTCTATGGTAGAAAGGTGACGGGGGAACCAAATTAACTACTACCACTACCACTAGAGATAGTTATTCACGAAGATGCGCCTCATTCCGTGACAGTTGCTTTGTGTTTCTTGCGATTCTGCAGGAGTAAGCAGTAAAGCATTAATATTATAGTAAACGCTGAAAATTTAGACACAAAAGAGAGACTATTACATCGACCCGAAATTTCAGTATGCGCGAAATGTCCGAACCTCGTATCCTCGACCTACGTTTAATAAAGGTGCCACAACCGACGATTATGATGAAGAGTAACGTTATAAAAATCGCAATAAACAAACCACCGCTGGCACAAAGCGATCGTGTTCACCAGAGCTTACAGGGACCACAGGAAGATGCCCCGAATTAATGTTTTACACCTAAAAGCTTTCAGCCCCTGAATATTTTGCTCATACACGTTTTTACAGCGTCACAAATTTTTATCGACTGCGTATCACAGGTACCTATCTATGTTCGTTTTATGGGCTTAGATATCCGCATTCATGTTATGCTATAACTTTTTGTGATCTCGCGACAATGAGCTATGAATGGAAACTGAGGGTAAACCACGCGTTTGAGAATAGTCCTTGAGTCTTCAAAAACTTGGGCGAAAAGTTGTTTCGTTAGCGGTGCTGTTAAATTAAGATCAGCGTAATCGTACTTTTCTACTGTTAGGTGTTAACAAGAACTCCTAGTGCAGATTTACTATAAACTTTTTCTCCTTTTATTCAGAACTGTTTGACTGGGAGGGAAAGAAGATTTTCCCTTGGGATAAACCCAAAGGTTTTATTCAAAGTAAAGCACGTAGAGTCAGTTCTACGACGACTTCTGACTTGCGTTGCGTTTGGTCACCGAAGGGTTATAGTGCGTCAAAAGTCATTAAAACACGTCATTACTTGAGGAAATTATAATAGGGACAAGAATTTTTACCAAAGCAAAAGAAATAAAACATAATTTTAAGAGCTTTGGTCATAGAAAAGTTTATTAATGCGAAGGCGATATACGAGTACCTGCTTACCTAAATCCTAGACAGGACATTGCGCCGCAAGCAAAATTTTCCAGCACCGGAAATGCATGCTAATAGCGTTATCGATATTCCATTCGCATGGCTGCAGGTTCAGATTTGCCAAAGATTCGCTCGATACCTCACGTGAGATCAGCATAACAAGGGGGTTTACGATTTGCGCCGCGTGCAGCTCCTAAAATATGACCCTCTGTTTACAATTCCTAAATTTCAAAAACAGCTGAAAAGCAGCAGGGGAAAATTCCTCAGTTTTCACCCTTAGCACCGATTTCATACTCCCAATCGAAAAAAACATTTCAATCATGCCCTTCATTACTTACGCTATGACGACAATCATGCCTGATGGAAAGAAGTGATGAGGTTGCCTAGTAAATGTCCATTAACTTATTTCATGTAAGCTTTTTACTTGACTGGGAACACTTAATTTGTTTCGTAACATAAACATTCTGACATCAAACCCCACAAACAGTGATATCTGTATTGACAATTAATTATTTGAGAAAAATCGAAAATAATGAACCAACCTTGACAAAATTTATTCATTATTCATAGATATATCTTCTTCTATTTATCAAAAGGATAATCGTGCAAAATTATAAATGTACAACAAATACGTATTTTACGGTTCATGAGATACAGGCAAAGACAGACTCACAACAAAGAGATGGACGGATGGATTGAGACAGCGGAGGTTTAGTAATAGGGTCCCATCGGCACCTTTTACAGACTCTTAAAATAGCAACATAAATGACAAGCTCCTAATTTTATAAGATCTGAAACTAAAATTATATTACCCGAACACCATTATTACTCATATGTTTTCCGCAAGCGTTCCGGTACTCGAGAACGAGTCTATGATTGTGCGTTTTCCCGTACTAGGGGTATTGTTAACACTTTATTTACGCAAGCCGCGACTTGTTAAACAAAATCATAATATCATCATGAACTAAGCACGTTACGATGTTTAACCGAAATTCCAATTACCAAACGTAGGTACAACATCTCGAGCCAAGTTCAGCCAAGATTAATGAGACAAATGTAATTGTTTATACATGAAGTTATTAAACAAAGGGCTTTGAGACTCTTCGCTTGCGTACGTAACTTTTTGTTCTCTTGCTCTGTACTCAATATGGGGTTTTGTTAGCTTGGGAGTGTGTGCATGGGAGCGTAGAGATTTTGCTGAGTTTTCCATTCAATATGTTACGGCGAATATTATGTTTTATATTTTCGACAACGATAAGACGTGTTGAATTTAAAAGGTAGCAGATATACATACTTCAAAATAATAATTATATAACAGTCTGCCCTAACCTACCAAAAAACCCCTAATAATAAAAAATAGAACAGATTTAAACTTTGTGTTTAAATCCGATTTAAACACAAAGATGATAGTCGCCAAAATCAACTTTTTTGGTTTCTATTTTGGGTACGTCACATATACCTAATTTGGTGTTAGGAATTTTAAATTTATGTTAGTGTTCTTCCTAGAGTCCGAGAAGTTTCTGGTATTATTAATTTGTGTTAATTGGTAGGTACTTTTTATGTTGACTATTAGTGCGTTACAATCTCGCATGTCCTTAAGACACTTTTCGGGGTTTCTGAAGTAGATCGTTGCAAGCGATAAGGCCCCATTCTTAATTTTTCTTTGTTTTTCAATTAATTTCGCTCTTTTGTGCAATAATGATTTTATCTATATCTGTAGTATCTGTGTGTATTATCTGTATCTCGGCGTGATAATCTCGATAATCGAAAAGATTCTTTCCTGTCTTGGTTTAAAATTAATGCCGATCGTTTATGTGCAGTGTCTCCTTAGGATTGTAATTACAAAGTCATTTCGCACACACCCAGTTTCGCCTTGTTTAAGTTGCGGCGAAGTTTCACGGTCACAATTACGAGTAGCTTTCTCCATTCTGACTGATGTAGGTATGGTTCATATTTGTTTCGAGCCTCCATTACTATTGTATTTCATGAATAAAGCAGTATTTTATTCATTGTAAGTCCTTAAAAGCTTTGTTAGCAATGTCTTGTTACTACAAAGTTAAATACCGGAAAAGTGTGAATTGACTTACCCACTTTAGAATAGAAGAGTTCCGTACGTACTTTAATTGAAAAATATCTACTTCGTTTTCTAAATGCTTTAATAGACTCCTCATAGGTTTTGTTTGGTATGTTTCTATGAGTATTTTCTATTTTGATTAAACTTAAATCTTCGTCGAAATATAAAAATCAATAGTCCAAACTATTCTGTCCAAGTAACAAGCTATAATATCAACAGTTCACTAAAACTCGTTAGTATCCGAAGTATTAACAAAATTAACTTCAATTGTAGTTTCAAAGTTCATTATTAAAGTTAGTTCGGGGTTAGTTAACTGAAGTTAAGCTTGCCGAGACGGATATATCTGCGTTTTAATTTTTGATTCTCTTATAAGTTGAATCAGGTCTTTAAATTTAACGACAAGCACTTTCATGGTGTAATTTTTGGAAGACTTAACTTGGCATTACAGAAATCCCTGTTTGATTGTCCAAAATTGGACCTTGCCGAAACTTGAACTCAACCTCTCACGGAATTACAACAAGAGACAAGTAGTGCCACAGAATCCGTTGAGGTGGTTCATCCATTTTGTAAAAAGTGTGTTAACTTTACAAAATGTGAAACATTTTTCGCGATTTTCGTTCAGCATTTGCTCGGGACAGTGATCGATTGCACGCCAAAACAAAGGGTTGCACAAATATTTGAACACCACTTCGCCTCACAGTATGCAAATATTCGTTGCTAAGCGGTGCGGTGTCGGGTTCGATTCCCAAATGCATCAAAACGCGTCTTCCTATTTGACCGGTGAGTGGGAACAGCTCCGGCTGGGCACTCATACCTATTAATATGTTAGTTTATAAGACTGTAAAGTAATAGTTTTTTAGGGTTCCATACCCAAAGGGTAAAAAACGAGACCCTATTACTGAGACTTTGCCGTCCGTCCTTACGTCTGTCACCAGGCTGTATCTCTTGAACCGTGATACTTACACACTTGAAATTTTCACAGATGACATATTTCCATTGCCATAAATATTAAAGGCTATTCAAAAAATGTGATTTTTTGCTAGTTTTGATCGATGGTCCAGAACTCCCAATATTACTCTTTTTGTATACCTAGTAGTAGTAGAGTACTATTAAGAGTTCTGGCTTCTGCATCATCATCTCGCTAAGTTATATAAATAATGGTATGGAACCCTTGAATGGGAGTCCGAATCGCATTTGTTACGTACGCAGGCGATTTATTTTGAATATGAGTGTAAAAACTGCGAGTCAAAGCCAAATCGGTTCTATATTTGCGGCATCAAGGTGATTAGCACAAGTTGGCATAACACTAGGTACCTAATGTATAAGTTAAATTGTAAAGCTATTTTATTCAATGAATATTGCTTCAAAAAACATCTTGTTGCCATTTGCCAGAAACAAGTACCTAATTCCCTTTCATTGTTCGACAACACAAGACAAGACACTTAGAGAATTTCGCCCGAAGACTGCCATCGTTTTAAGAGTAAGTTTTAAAAGTTCTTTCATTACGCTTACCGAGTTCTGTTATGAAAATGGTTATGGAGAAAACTGCAATTAGCATAGTATTACAAAATGCAGCTTACTACATTGTTTGGAATAGTATTGTAGACTTGTAAGGTGTGTTAAAGCAGCTACTCGCTACTATTGCTTATTATTATCATATGAACTACATGATTGTTTTAAATAATTTGATAAATTGCGTTGTTTTGCTGTTTCTGTAAAGTAGTTTCTAACAACATTGTTCATTTTTAAGCTCTCAAAATGAATTTAGGGTATCAGATATTTCTTTTTCATGATAATATATTAATTGTTTAGGTATAGAAACATAATCGTACATGATTGAACACACACCATTAAACCAAGTGCTCGGTGTACATGAATAAGGCCTAGGTCCATTCGTAACTTTAGCGGGAACGATTAAAAAAAATGCTCCTGTAACTAAAAGGCTCTATGTATGTTCCTTTTTAAAAATTAACCAGAGGCTACTTTGGGTAAAAGAAGTTTTCTATTTGTTGGAAAATAGAGAAAAATATCAATGAGTGTATTTTAAAAGTTTAAGTAAGTTACGCGGACGTCCTACAAGGAATTAGCCGGACGCAACGAAGTTACCAAGTAGCTGATAGTGCTAAGAAGCCGCTCTGCAACTCCCCACTTGCCCTCTCGAGATTCACCAAACTAGATTAAAGCTGGGTTAGTACAGGTTTTTGTACGAATTTCGAGTCGACTCGCATCGCACAAACGAATTATGTGCCTTCATACATATACAGCCAGCGCCATCTATGGACAGTCGATGACATGCGGAAATTCATTACAAGCAAACAATCTCCCATTAATGGGGGCGCCCCCCTCACCCCCTCCCCAGGAGAGCCATATGCAGCCAGCGCCATCTATAGACAGTCGATGACATGCAGCTGCCAATAGATGGCGCTGGCTGTATATGTATGGAAGAATTCGATTCGTTTGTGCGATACGAGTCGACTCGAAATTCCTTACAAAAACCTGTACTAACCCCTCAGTTAAAAAATTCTACTCAAACGTCGCTCGAGTAAACATAAATGTTGCGAAATGTTTACCAGTGTCAGTGAAATTTTAAAAATAAAGTTTTAATTGGAACAAGCTGTTCTCTCATGTTGCTAATGTTTATGAATTAAAAATTTTGAAAGCAGTCGCCGTCTCTGATAAAATAGACTTTTATATCGTTGGTTATTAACATCATACAAAGTGTCTTCTGAAAATTAGTCCGAAAACCGACTTAAACACTCGTAAATAAAAATAATAAAAATTTACTAACGAGTTCTGCGTACCATATACCTACGGTGTTCTTTGTTCTACGGGTAGATAGATACGTGTTAATCCAGAGTATAATCCATCTACATTCTAAATTGGTATAGTACCTAGTTGTGGCATAATGGACACACAAAAGTAAGCCTATTGATATAGGATAGATATTATTGAATGTTTGGACGTTTGTTACACAACTACTCCATAACTACGGAATCGAACTGCATGGAAATATACATATACCTAGGTAGCTTGATGTGTATCCAGGGTATAATGTCCCGGAAAAATTTAGAGTTCCCGCGGGATTTCAAAAAAACCAAGTGTACTTAAGTAAAAACCAATATGCACGCGGGTTGAGCCGCAGAAAAAAGCTAGTATATTATAAAGTAATCTGAAGTATAATAGAATATTATAAAGTACTGGTGTGATATCTCTGGAAATATAAGTATGAGTGTTACATTTACTTATACTGAAATCTCAGAATACAGAAAAAACTAAAATATACCTAATGTAGAATCGTGAAACTCCGAAGAAGTTTGAGTACGAAGACGAATATTGGTGAAACTGAACGATGTACAAGACTCGAGACGTAAAAAGTTTCTTTGCCTTACTAAGTGTCTTTGTTTTAAACTTCGAAAGAGGTTTTTACGTTCCGTTGTCGATAATGCAAGTAGAATAAAACGCGATACTGTTTTCTTTGATTTATCAAGCTTGTCTTATTTGGCCCCTCCTTCTTCTTAGCTTTTATCCCGTCATATGCCAGCTAACTTGTCTTATTTGGCTACTTCTTCGTAATCGTATCATTTACGGAATATCGGAGAACGTATAATATAAGGCTAAGGTATGCTATGATTATTGCGGGAATAAGTTTTTCTTCTATTGTATATGGTTTTAAATGATTATATTCAGAAGAAATGCATCCTGAAAAAGCGCATCGTTTTCAAAATAGGCTCTCAGTAAATCGAGGTCGACAGAATTCTCTCAAAGTTGTGCTGAATAAATATGTAGCGAGGAAAGCTGTCGCACGCATTGAGCGCTGCGAATCTGTGGATGTAGGGTGACTATAATAGACATATATACCCTGAACAGCGCGAAAAAATATCGCCAGTTTATCGGTGCCAAAAATGCTGGTTTAAGGCACCTACAGCAGCCACCTATACAATTTTGACAGATGGCGCTACTGTTTGCTTGTATAACAAGTGGAAAATTAAAAAAATTTAAATCACCCACGACTTTTGCAGACTTGTAATTGAAAAAGGATTAAATAATTTTTTTGAAACTCCCCGACTAAAGGAAAGTAAGAACTAAGAACCTGTCAGTATAATTACAAATCCAAGAAAAACACAGCAGCTCCGGCGGATTTTCTTGGATTTGTAATTATACTGATAGGTTCTTAGTTCTTACTTTCCTTTAGTCGGGGAGTTTCAAAAAAATTATTTAATCCTTTTTCAATTACAAGTCTTTTTTTTTTTTTTTTTTTTTTTTTATAGACAGAAAATGCCTAACGCATACCCCTCCGGCAGGGGAAACGGAAGGGTTATGTGGGGCTTGCACCCACTAAAAACTGTCTGTTTGTCTGTTTCCACGACGGACCCGCTGGCGGAAGTACGGGGTTCACTCTCGTATTCACCGCGCTTCTGCCAGGTCTCGACTAGCCACCGCAGCAGCGAGTCACATCATTGTCGACAGCCTGGCTGCTGCCGAAACCATCTCATAGGTGTGCCTTTATCTGGCCTCACCTTACCTCCTGGCCTGTCTATGTTTTGGGCGACGGGTGGCCCCTATCACCCGTCACCCGCAGGCCGGCAACTCATGGAGGCCGGAGGTCATTAACCCTCCGGCGCCTGGTGCGTCTCCTTCGAGAGGGATAGGCTGACTGATTTTCCCTCTCTCGCTCCGCCGCCTCCTTTGCTGACATCACCTCCTCGCAAAAGGTGGCGACGGCATTCCACGCTGTCTCGCTCCGAATCATCACCTGAACGATGTTTGGGAGCGAGAGGCCACCGACTGCTGCATCGAGCACACGGCGCTGCTGCGCCCAAGCTGGGCACTCCTCCAGTGTGTGCTGCGCCGTGTCCACGAGGCGATTCCCGCAGTGGCGACAACCAGGCGATTGCTCCCGACCTATGCGATGCAGATACTTACCGAAGCATCCGTGTCCAGTAAGCATCTGCGTCAACCGGAAGGTGAGGGCGCCATGCTGACGCCCCAGCCAATCCTCCATGACGGGTCTTACCGCCGCTATCGTGGCGTGCCCTGCACTGGGGTTCTCCAGCCGCTCCCTCCATTCTGCCAATAGGATCCTATGAAGCTGGGAGCGACACTGCGCGTACACACGCGGTAGCGGTCGCTCGCCCCGTCTTCGTAGCCCTCCGCTCCATTCGTATATTGAAGCGAGGGCTTTCGCCTCCAGGTCCCATGGCAGAGATCCGGCAAGAAGGCTCGCCGCCTCAAAAGAGATCGTGCGGTATCCTCTTATTACTCTGACGGCCATCGCTCTCTGCGGTCTACGCAGTCTTGCGATATTACGGGCCGTCAGAGTATTCGCCCATACAGGGGCCCCATAAAGAGCCATTGACCTCACGATCCCCATATAGAGCTTCCTGCAGGAGGCGTTTGGACCGCCAAGGTTGGGCAGCAACCGAGCAAGCGCTCCCGCAGCCCCCATTAACTTGGGAAGCAAGCGCACAAAATGCTGCCCGAAGTCCCATCGGCTGTCAAGGACAAGTCCCAGGTACTTCATTGTCGACTCGACGCCGATGCGAACGCCTCCAATAATAATGTGGGACCCCGGAGGTGGCGCGCGTCGACGGCCGTTGAAAAATAGTGCCTCCGACTTATTGAGCGCCACCTCGAGACCCAAACGCCGGATTCTTCCTACAATTTGTGCGACCCCAGCGGTTGCCAGCAATGTTGCCTGCCGGTGCGTCTCTCCGCACGCTGTGACCAGCGTGTCGTCAGCGTAGCATGTGACGGCGACGCCGGGGAGAAGCGCACCGCGCAGCACCCAGTCGTAGCCGATGTTCCACAGGAGTGGCCCTAGGACAGACCCCTGCGGAACACCGCACGAGCATTCTCGCCGTCCCCATCCATCCCGACCCGGGAAGATTACGGTTCTTTCTGCCAGATAGGCCCCGATCACGAGGCGGAGGTAGTTCGGCACCTGATGGTAGATGAGTGCCTCTCTGATACAACTCCAGGGCAAGGTGTTGAAAGCGTTGGCGATGTCAAGGGACACCGCCAACATCACCTCACCCCGAAAGGCTGCTTCCTCCGCCAGGGCCTTGACGCGCATTATTGCGTCTACTGTGGAGCGCCCTCGACGAAAACCAAACTGGTTGTTTGCCAGGTTTGGCCCATCTCTCTCTAAGTGCTGGACGAGGCGCTCCGATATAATTCTCTCTAGAAGCTTTGCCACCTCATCCAAAAGCACAATGGGCCGGTAGGCAGACGGAGAGTCGGTCGGGCGCCCGTCCTTCTTGAGTAGGACCATTTTTCCAGTCTTCCACCGGGGTGGAAACTGGCCCCGCTCCAAACATGCACTAAAGAGCCCCAACAATCGTGGCTCGAGAGCCTTCGAGGCCAGGACCAAGGCACGGCCAGGTATGCCGTCGGGTCCTGGGGCGGTGTTTTTGCCCTGAAGCCGTCGCACCGCTACTCTCAATTCTTCCCGGGTCACTTCGGGCACGTCATCGTCGTTAACCGTGTTGGGTAATTCTCCAGGCGGAGCCATCGGAGGTGGGGTGTGCTCCGCTCTAGATGGAAACAGAGAGCACACCACGTCCTGCAGGAGCTGCGGATCAAGACTCTGAGTCAATGGAGGCGCCGAAGGGCGAAGTTTACCTCTTACCATTAGGTAAGGGCGTCCCCATGGATCAGTGTTCAGTGTCTCTAGCAGCTCTTCGCGAGCCCTGACTTTGGCCAATTTAATAGCAGATTGAAGGGCCCGCTTCGCCTCTCTATACGCCTCATACAACTCCGCCTCTACAGCCGGCCCATACTGTGTGCGGCGACGCCTCCTGCGATGCCTGGCATACCGGCGCCTTGCCTCCACGCAAACGGTACGCAAGTTCGCAATGTCTTGCGACCACCAGTACACCTGGCGTTTCACAGGAATGTGTAGGATACGTGGCATCGCCGCATCGCAAACCTGCGACAGCGCCTCCTGAAGCCATTCAGCCTCCTCGTCTACATTGACAGGCCTGGTCGGTGCAGATGCCCAGGCCTGTACGATAGAAGCTTCTAGAAGTGCCTCCTTATTGAGCCGTTTTAATGCCCAACGCGGGCCGACGCTCCCTGGGGCAGCGCGGATTACTTCATCTGAGGACGAGGAAGAGACATCAAACCGAATGTATCGGTGGTCCGATAACGTCTCCACATCCTCCACGACGCGTTCAATTACAAGTCTGCAAAAGTTGTGGGTGTTTTAAATTTTTTTAATTTTCCACTTGTTTTATAGTTTTTCGATTAATATATTAATGTAATTTAAATTATATTATTATTAAAAAATGAAAATTAATCTTCAAACTAGCCATTAGCTCCTCTAGCAGCGTTTGAAGGCATCATCCCTTCCAAGTCATAAAGAGACGTTTGTTGTGGCGCCCCCTGCTGTTCAATCACAAGAACAGTTATCTACGAACCATTGCCAATGACTCACTAATATTTAATACAAAACTGTATTCAAATCGGTTCAGTCGTTTTTGTAATAATTGAGAACATTCGTTTGCTCTGTAAATGTTTTTTATGGCGCCCCCTGGTGATCGATGTTCGTAACAACTATCAAAGAACCATTGCCAATGAATACCAAACATTATACAGGAAACTGCATCTAAATCGGTCAAGCTGTTCTTGAAATAAATGGGAACATCGATGTGCACAAACGAACACACAAACAAACAAACAAACAAACAAAAATATTTTTGCATTATTGGTTTTTGTGAACAATTTAACATACAAACAAACATAAAATCTTTTTAATAGAGTAATGTACAAACGGTCTCTCACCCTAAACGCATATACCCGTACTCCGTTCCGTCGTGGGTAAAAAGGTTTAAATAAATCATTCGGATGCCCCCATCCTTAATTTTCTTATCAATGGGGACTATGCAGAATATATGTATAGGACCAACGCTGGTGTTTGACCATATCCCACCACGTTTGCTTAGTGTGGGTTAGCCGGATTTTGAGGACATTGTAGTGAACTCAAAAGTATCCTTGCGAATTGTTCCTTCACATCAAGCGAAGTGATATTTAGTTCCCTAAAATGCAAATAGCTCGAAAAAGTTAGAGACGTGTAACTGGTAATTAGATTCCCGACGAAAGATGGTCAGGGATTTGAATGATGAGAGGCTGAGATCTGAATGAATATGATATCACTAAGCTAATAGGGGCTTATTTTACATGGATGACAACAACAATGTCGCTACTTATATCCATAGGAAATTAAACTCATAAAAATAACAAATAAAAAAATGTTTTGCGGCCTCTCAATTCTCATATGGAGGTACGTTGTATACCTAAATTATTTTATTCTGTCGTTCATCATGCTTGAAAATGGGTTCCGAAAATCACTTAGAGCAGTAAAAATAGCATACATGGGCTTAGTATAATATAATGTTACTTTTATAATTTTCTAGCCAACAGATCGATTAATATTTAAGATGAAATTAAATTATATGATGAAATAAAATATTAGAAACATACCTGGAGTACTGAACATAAAGAATTAAAAAACTCAGTCCTCTTTTTTAAGATGCTTCTGGGCACCCTCATGAGTAACAATTTGTATTTGTATGTATCGAAGTGCAGTCTATAAAACTGCAAGTGAAGGTTCGAAAGGACTTCAATATATTTTAACAATGTGCTGTTGCTTTGAAATCGGGCGCTCGATAAAATCTTTAGAATAAGAAATAATAAGAAATGCAATGATAGCTAGAACATAAAACCTAACAGTCTTTTAAATTTATATTGAAATGGCATACCAGATGGATGTTCGTTTTTTATATTTTTTTGTGTATGTTAGGTAGGTATGTATGAGGATATGTCCTAAACTGTTATTAACACTCCTAAGTGAAAAAAATTTTAGTGGCAAAACAACGTTTGTTGGGTCAGCTAATTAATATTTTAATTGCGAAATCTTTGGTACCTATCTATCTGTATGTATGATTTTCATGTACTGACTCTATTAGACCGTATATGAATGGAAATAGATCCTACCCCGAATCAATACGAGGCTACAAGTAAATTTAAATTATTCTCATAATATGACATACGAAAAGAAGTACAATATTTGTTACTTATCACATTTTTGGACCCAAAATAAAATACTTTTCCTAGATTATTAAAACAAACATAAACTATCCACGTCGTAAACAGATGGCTGCAGATATGTAATATAAGTTCTGGCTTTGTGATTTATTGGCAAGACGAATACGAATCTACAAAGAAAAATATTTATCAATAGCATATATCTAACTTAACTATATCTCTTTATAATACGTCTTTTGAGATGTCTAGTCTTCCCAGTCTTTGGTTCGAAAAGATCAAGATCAAATAGACCAGGGTAGATCCCCTTTAAAATAATAAAAAACGAAAAAAAATTACAGTAGGATGAAACCCATTAGAAAACGAGGGGAATATGATCAAAATGAAAGGAAAAATAAATTACGGTCGATCCGAGTTCGGGAACAGGGGGGGAGGGGGGGTTTAAGTGTAAAAAATGGGTTTCCTTGATTTCCGGCAAAACTACAAGTCCTATGGAAAAAAGTTAAATGTAAAATTTGTAGGTAATAAAAAGATCTACAACTTTTGTATTGACAATTTTTTCACATAACCTCGAAATTTTGGTGAAAAATTCAAAAAACCAAGTTTTTGGTTTTTTATTTATATCTTTTTAAAAAAAAAATTTTTTTCTACGAAATTTGGTGACAACTTACCTTATTATGTCCCAAATACACTGTAATTTATTTGATTTAAAATATTGTTTTTTTTCACCTTATTTTGAATTAATATCGAAAAAGCACCCTAATTTTCAATCGAAAATTCTGACGTCAAAATATTAGCTTTTTTCATAAAGTTGGTATGTTTTCTGTTCGTTGAAATATCTACTTTCCGATGGTGAAAAAAAATATATATATAAAATGCAAAGTAGTAAGACCCAGACCCGCCTAGCCCCTTCCCCACTTCTCTATGAAATACCTTTTGATGGGCTACAATTTTTCGTAGGTCACTCAGGTATTTTTTTTTTATCAAATGTAACATGTAACGTTTCTCGAGTAATTAAAGTGTAAATTTTAATAAATAGCTCAAAATTGTAAATAATATTTAAAAAAAAAATTTTCGAATTCGAGTTTTTTTTTGCATTTTCTGAGAAGGTTTACTATGGTTACATATATATTTTTTTTCACCATTGGAAAGTAGAGATTTCAACAAACAGAAAACATACCAACTTTTTGAAAAAAGCTGATATTTTGACGTCAGAATTTTCGATTGAAAATTAGGGTGCTTTTTCGATATTAATTCAAAATAAGGTGAAAAAAATCAACATTTTAAATCAAATAAATTACAGTGCATTTGGGACATAATAAGGCAAGTTTTCACCAAATTTCGTAGAAAAAAAAAATTTTTTTAAAAGATATAAATAAAAAACCAAAAACTTGGTTTTTTGAATTTTTCACCTATATTTTGAGGTTATGTGAAAAAATTGTCAATACAAAAGTTGTAGATCTTTTTATTACCTACAACTTTGCCATTTAACTTTTTTCCATAGGACTTGTAGTTTTGCCGGAAATCAAGGAAAACCATTTTTTACACTTAAACCCCTTCTCCCCCCCTGTTCCCGAACTCGGATCGACCGTAATTTATTTTTCCTTTCATTTTGATCATATTCCCCTCCTTTTCTAATGGGTTTCATTCTACTGTAATTTTTTTTTGTTTCAAAAATTATCGACCCTGGTCTAAAAAGGCAAACTCTTTTTTATGATGTTTATGTCATTTTTTTTAAGTAACTGATCATCGAATCCTTACAGAAAAAATATTTAACCGAAAATAAGGGTTTAGTGAACAATCGTTATTGACAAGAAAGTGAATTTTCTCAAACCCTCTTTCAGAAAAAATATCCCAAAAAGCATCTAATTTTATCATACTTTCAAAATTGTCTGCAAAACGGCACAAGCTTTTAAATGAATTCTTGCACACAAAAAAAGTACATAAAAATTACAATAACTTTGATTGAGAGTTTTATTTTTAGGCCTTCTAATAATCGTGTAAAGTAGTAATTTCCCCGAAAAATAAGTAAATCAGTGTGAACGCGGCTGCTCCGTCCCCCTGTAAACTGTCATTCGGCCTTCTTAAAGCCTTAAGGGTGGGGTAAATACTCGCGTACTGAGGTCTTCGTACTATCAAGACCGACTCCTACCAAAGCACCTAGTCTGCCCACCAAATTCAAAAACGAGCAAACTATTCACCTATAACGGTTCAAGAGATAGAGCCTGGTGACAGACTCGCGGACAGCGAAGTCTTAGTAATAAGTTCTCGTTTTTGTTCTTTTTAGTCCTAAAAATTGACACCCTCGAAATGTTGTGCTGGAAACTGATGAATGAGGAATTGCAGAAAATAATTTAAAAGTAAATTAAATTTCAACTAGTAGGTAACTGCATTTCACTACACTTTTAAATGTATCTTCAGCAGATTAGTAACATTTTCGCAGTACATTAGAAAACTCGTTCCCCACACAGAATAAGATTTAGTCAGCTCAAGATTCCGCCGCACCTCCCATTACAAGAAGATTTAGAAAATGGATCGTATTCGAACCCGCTTAAATAGAAAAGTTCACTGGATTTTCCTTTGACGGTGATTTCTGGAAGAATTACTAGATTTATTCGCTGAAAACAATGGTAAGTAATTAGTTTATCGAGAAAACCTTTGAGTTTTTTTTGCATTTTTTGTAAACCTACATAAACCTTACGAATAGGACCTAGATAATGAAATAGGCTGTCTTTTTATCTCAGAATGCTTTCTTTGGAATTAAATAGATTCCGACGAGTTGAGAACCTCTTCATTTTTTTTTGAAGTTGGTTAAAAAGAACGAAATATACGCGAAAGCCTCCTCTATAAACCTCTTTATTAATATTTTAACTGGCTGACCCGGCAAACGTTGTTTTTCCAAATAAATTAGGGGTATGAGAAATAGTTTACGACCTTTTCTCTGACATACGGAATATACATAAAAATCAGTAAAAACCCTTCATTACAAACACTTGTGGCACGAGACATTTTATACATAGACCATACTATTACTTTGACAACAGATGAAGTGAGTTATTTTTTCAATAAGTTCCTATAGTTCTATTCAGTATACTCGTATGTTTATCCTACACCTTTAAACGAGCAATTCTTGTATATATCTTTCTTATCTAATATATATAATAATATATATAAATCTCGTGTCACAATGTTTGTCCGCGATGGACTCTTAAACTACTTAACCGATTTAGTTCAAACTTCGTGAATATCTGTCATTTGGTCCAACTTAAAAGATAGAATAGTTTTTATCCCACGTGGACGAAGTCGCGGGCATCAGCTAGTATTTCTATATAATCTGAATCTCGGATAATCATATCGAAATAAAAAAAATATATAAACCTATACCTGACATCTATTGGCGATAAAATAAAACTATTACAGTAAACTCCTGCTGCCATTTATTGGTAAGTATAGCTGTAATACTACCGAGCAAAGCTCGGTCACCCAACTAGTAGTATTTTAACTGGTAAAACTTAATTTTCGTATCTAGTTTAATGGCGCAGGTAGATAGACTTGGCATAAGCCAAGTCATTTATCGCTGTAAAAAGCATGCAACACTTATTTCGTTCGCTGCGTACGTGGGATCAATTTGTCCCCGCCTACTTCACGTCGCAATACGAGTGTGCATACAGCATTAACCCGCGGGCGGACGGACAAAAGGCTGTCGGCGCGAGAAAGCCTCACGCGGAATACGTAAGCAGTACTCTCAAAATGATATTTGGCCTGAAAACGTTTGGCTTTCTGTCACAGAACACTAAATAGTACCAGAAGGTTCACTCCGCAGTCCGCACGAAAATTTAAATAAATAGCGACTCTAGCGCTGACTCAAAAAGTGCAATTCAGTTCGCAATAGCGCCTGGCCCCGCCCTCAAAATCGACACGCAACAAACGCAGTGTTGTGGTCTCTTTCTATCGCCTAACTTTATCTCTTACGACGTACTAGGGCTAGTGTTGCCCAAAATCAGTCTTGGTCTTGCAGTCTTGGTCTTGTTCTTGCGTTTTTGCAAGAACAAGACCAAGACCAAGACTGCCTAATTTTAGCAAGACCAAGAACAAGACTGGCAGTGCAAGATTTGAGCAAGAACAAGACTAAGCCTGCGAGACTCTTGCGTCTTGCAGTTAACGTGAAATCGCACCCTCTGCCCGCGAAATTCAAATTTTATTTTGTTTTTCTAATCCAACGAAGTAGGCTTATGGAATTCATTTTGCGAAAATAAGAGTATCATCTTCACAGTTTAATGTTTAGGTACTTGAAAGTGTCCAGTTTAGGAATGTAATTCGATTGTCGACCAATTTGCAAAATTTCAAACTCGGCATTCGAACTACGAGTACATACCTAAACTGGACGCTTTCTAGTAAAGATTTTTATATAAACCTATGAAGATGATATTGCTATTTTCGCAAAATAAATGCCATAAGCCTAATTCATTGTACCTACTAGTTAAATATTGGCAAAAAACAAAATAAAATTTGAATTTCGCGGGCCGTCCTCCGTTTTTTTTACACACTACAAGTAAGTACTTGACTGTGATCTCACCTGATGGTAAATGACGATGCAGCCGAAGATGTTATCGTACTACCTTGGAAGAGGTAAGCAACCCCTAACGGTTTCTACTCAGCATCACACTTCGGCCACATTCAGGCTTCGGCCGTGGCTAGTCACCACCCTACTAGCAAAGATGCACCGCCAAGCGATTTAGCGTTCCGGCGCGATGCTGTGTAGAATCCGTTAGGATTTGCTTACCCCGTCCAAGTTAGTACGATAACATCTTCGGCTGCATCGTCACTTACCATCAGGTGAGATCGCAGTCAAGTACCTACTAACTTGTAGTGAGTAAAAAAAAAGCTATGTTAATTCAAACTCAAAATGTATACTTACTCAAAATGTTGCATTGTTCTCACATCTAAATTACCGTAATTGCGAGACTTGCGAGACTCTTGCTGCAAGACCAAGACCAAGACCAAGACTGGGGGTGCAAGAACAAGACCAAGACCAAGACCAGATGTACTGGCGCAAGACCAAGACCAAGACTGGCTGAGTCTCGTCTTGTTCTTGCATTTGGGCAACACTAACTAGGGCTGCCGTAGTCAGACGGCGCGTAAAATAGACCGTACAGAACTAGCGCGTACAACTCGGCCCGCGAGCGGCAACCATCTGAAATATGGTAGTCCGAAACTCTACTTGTAGCCGGGACGGTCACGTGATAAGTGAGACTGGCCTGTTTTTGTATTAAAATTTGATTTAATTTATGATCAGCTTCCTCGCGGTTCCACCCGCGTGAGTTTCGCATTTTTACAAATCCGGAGGTGCCATGGATTTTTTCGGAATAAAAAGTAACCTAAATTCGGGGTTATTGTTTATGGCAGCCCTCTGACCAGGTGGACTGACGACATTAAGAGAGTCGCGGGAAGGCGCTGTTTACAAGAGGCGCATGATCATTGCAGAAGGCCTTTGTCCAGCAGTGGACGTCCGTCGGCTGAAACGAAATTGGTGTACTACTATCTTTCACTCAGGTTTGGTCCATCATTTACAGGATAACACGCACATAGTACTCTGTGTTCCAAGACGTACTCTGTGTTTCAAATTAAGAAACCTTCTTAAAACCGTAGTAGCGTAATATCCGGTACAACATCTGCACGTATACTCCGCGCTAATTTGACCTCATTGTTGCCAAATTACCACGAACTAATTCCTTTATCGCGCTCTATATGATAATGGCTCTTCGCCAGATAACTACACCATATTCAAATTAGATTCTCGCATGGTACGAGGTGCAATTACTTCATATCTTCGTCCAGCGGAAGTTTGAGTCAGTCTTCATAAACGTCGTGAGCTCGGAGACTATTTAATTCTATTTCATTCTCGATTTCGTCTGCATTGCACCATTCTACGAGTATACTATGTAGGTGTTTTTTTAAGGGCTTCGTACTATTTTTATTGAGTAATTTATAAAATTTTCGTGTCACAGTGTTTGTAAATAAACTCCTTCGAAGCGGCTCGACCGATTCTTGTATTTTTTTTATCTACGTTCGGTAGGTCTGATAATCGTAAGCTATTTTTATTTTTTCATAGTCTCTATATGGCAAAACAAAGTTGGCCAGGTCAGAGAGCTATCTACAAAAACAACGATAAAATCATTATCTTCTGTATGGGAGCCCCCTAAAATATTTGTTTTTGTTTTTTTTTTAGTATTTATTGTTATAGCGAGAACACAGACACATCATCTGAGAACAACTAACTATCACGGTTCAAGAGATAGCCTGATGAGAGACAGACCGTTACGAATTAGTACGAATAGGGTCCGGATCAGCTAGGTGAATACGTAAGAAAAACGTATTAATTGCAATCGTTATCCTAAACAAATTCTGCCCGCTGTAAAAAATGTAAATAGTGGATTCGCCAATCAGTGAGCAGAGTTTCTTTATGATTACGATAGCGATTAATAAGTTTTCTTACGTAATTGCCCTCGATATGTACATTTATTTTGACAGGGGTAGGCCTGACGAAATTCATAGTTTGTATAACCATCATCGTTCTTATGAAAACGGTTTCAAAATTTCTACTGAGACTTTTGCGTGATTATTTCCACGAGAAGTCATAATAAACTGAATTCTCACTTTAAAACCAACCGAACATGAATTCTCAGACTTTACGTACCAGTGATCTTTCCGAAGGAGTTACCCGTGCGTTTTCCTTGTAAACATAGATTTATGTGTTCGAGTTTATCGCCTTTCTTCCCGATTTTCCTCATGAGTGCACCTTTCATGTCAAGAAAGTATCTTCGGGTATATCTTCATCTGAATAAACTTATTGTCTTCTGTCTTCTTTGAAAGAATTTGTATTTCCTTTCACAGTTAGAGTCACAGCAGTTTGTTTAAATATATAATAGATATTGATAATACTAATTGTCATGGTAGATCAATGATGGAAGGTAATGATGAGGTCTAGGTTGGAGCGCGCTTGCTTAGAAAATTAGTAGGCACCCCTTCAAGAGAAGAAGACTAGTCTTTCTTCTCTTGAATGGGTGCAAGAGAAGAGTGAATACAATCAGTTTCTTTATTAATTGTACTTAGCTGGGAACACGAAAGCTAGAAGGGTATTCCACACCGTGCCCGAAGCGTGAAAGAAAAAGGTTTCGTTTGAGTTCGCTGAGTAATAATTCAAAAGTTATTTTCCAAGTAGATTGTATCTCATCTAAGTAGATGACGATGCTACCAGTATAACATATCCCGAAGTAAGCCAGTCACCATGCTGACGTCATCTACCTGATGACCTCAACCACAAATTAAGATGGCGTCAACTATGTATATCCTGATGAAGTCAGTCGCCATTATGACGATCTCTACCTTTGTGTCGTCTCTACGTTTGTGCTTACATTATTTTTCGTAATTTATCTTAAACGGGTTTTCCTTCGAGAGCTTTAATAGCCTCAACTGGTGATAGAAACTGGCTCATTTTTTGCGAAACGTATCAGCCTAGCTGTTTAATGCGGAAATGCTGCCAGTATTCTTGGCACCATGCGGGCAAGACATGTATAGTAATAAAAATAAGCTAGTGATATGTTTTATTATAACATTTCATATTATGTGTGAAAATCTGTAATATCGGTGAGTAGACCAGACCAGACTCAGTTGTGGTCCAGTGACACTGGACGTTTCTAAAGCGTTTTGCCTTTCTATTGAAGAACAATGGTTCATGGAAGGAGGAACAGAATTTTATGTTCCTGGGAACACTCGCGTCATTTAAATGTAGGTATACTCTTTCGTATTTTACTCTTACTTAATACGAATAGAAGAATTAAAGGCTCCGCCAAAATAGGGATTACAAACGTAACTAAAGACCATACCCGTAGCCACAATACGAACGCGTCACAATATTCACACCGCAGCAACCGTGCGCATCGCGCGTTGAAAAGTAAATAGGGTTAATGCAGCTCGAGTAGAATTTCAATTCCCGTTGGTGGGAACTAATTGTATGGGCACTGTGTTTGCGCGCAGAGCCGGTTGATTATCACGTCAGTCTGTAGCTTTAATAGACTTTCATTTGTTCAGTGCACTCCCATCCAATTGATTCGGTTCATTACAGGGCATTGTTGGATGAACTTCGTTGCTTGTTGATAACTGCACGTTAAAATTTTTATCGGCGATGGATTCATTTCTTATATCAGGCTTAATTAAGAATTTTTCTCAAAGTCCTGAACTCCGGACTTTGTCCGGAGTTGAGAAGTTTGAGACAAAGCTCGGAGTCTGGAAAATGTGCAATACAATTAGTATCATCAGTCCAGAGTCTCATAATTCATTGCAACCCTTTTGTGTCCCACGTGTGGGCATAAGTCCTTTCTGTATGAGAGAGGTTTAGCCGTAGTCCAGAAAGCTGTGAAAAAGAAAAGATTATGATTTACTCAGGCATTCAGGTTTCCTCAATATCTCGTTTACCGCTATAACACTGCTAATAGATATAGTTTCCACAAACGTATTTAACTCGGAAAAGTTAGAGTTACGTACCCGGAATTTGAACATACAACCTCCTGATGAGAGGCAAAGGTTTGAACCAACGAGCTATCAGTACTTTGGATATGAATAATCACATTTTGAGTTAGGTACTAGGGGACGCCCGCAGTTCCGGTCTCGTACAATTTCGTTTTTCTTTATCCAAGCGGGAACCGTTTATTCGGGACAAGTAGTTGCGGCGTCAAGGAGTAACAAACATACACACTTACATATACACTTAAATAAACTTTCGCCTTTATAATATTATAGTGTCATTTGTAAATTAACCTCCTGCTTGTTTTACCCACCTGCTATGACATTCTCGTAACGTTTTCACACACTCAGTGATGTGATACAAGAAACAGAAAAAAATATTAACACTGAAAAATGAACTTTATGTCTATGGGCTTAGAGTGTAAAATTGAATGTATTTCATCATAGGAAATACAATGTTCAACTTTGACGTGCTTAAGTAATTACAATCTCGGGACTGTCGACCAATATGGCGTTTTGAACTACATTCAATTTTACGCTCTATGTCGATTGTTTTAAAATTAATTTTTCAGTGTTCGCAAAAAATGTTTTGAATTCAATATCGTCTGCTTATGTACGTAAATGCCATCACCTTTTTAAACATCACATCACGAAATGTAGCCGACACGTAACGTGAATAGCCCCCCTGGCCATTAACATTTTATTGTATCAATGTGATTATATTATGTCCGTATTGGTGACTCTTTTGAAACCTTCATTGCAAACAAATTTAAATTGGATCAATATCAGTGGCTTTTACATAAATAAATGGAATCTTTAGCTGACGATCCGTACAGAGAGTCGGAATAAGCTCATTGCACCAGCTAACGCGTACTCAGGAAGATTGCTACCGATTTGCGAGCTGATTGAATAAAAACGATGACGCGGCTGCTCAGTCGAGGGTAGTAAGGCTAAGTTCATATGGCCGCGCGGTACCGCGCGGAACTACGAACCGCGCGGCACAAGATCAATATAAACGATAATTATCGTCTACATTACCGCGCGGTACCGCACGCCAACGCGCGGCGCGCTCTGACCCGCGCGCAAGATCTAGAACCGCGCGCTGCCGCGCGGCACAAGTATTTCAAACCTGTATCGACCTGTTCAGTTGATCCGCGCGCCTTGAGACGGAAAGACACATAGATCGATGCAATGAGTACCGAAGATGACATTGTGCCTATCGATTTGCTTATCGACGAAATCGAAAAAAGAGATGCGATTTGGAATCTTAACTCTAAGGATTATTCAAATAAAATATTAAAAAGAAGGTCTTGGGAAGAACTAGTTTTAATTTTTTGCAAAAATGATGATTCCGAAGAAAAAAAGAAAAATTTGGGTAAGTTTTTTTTTAATTAGTTTTATTTATTTAAAATAAGTTTTATAAAATCATAGGTAGGTACCTATTACACCATTTTATCTTGCCAATCTAATTTACCTTCAGTAACAAAATAATTTGTGAATTTAGTTCGAATATTATCTACTTCATGGATTGCTCGTCCACTGTTAGTTGGATTCACATTAGGTAATGGCGCTGGATTGATCATATCGTCCTGATTTATACCATCTCTCATCCTTACCAAGTTATGTAAAACACAAATAGCTTTGACGATATCAACAGCAAAATCTATCTTCACGTCTATTGGCCGGTGTAAGATACGCCACTTGTTACACATTATGCCAAATGTACATTCGACATACCTTCGTGCTAAAGAAAGGCGGTAGTTAAATTTTTTTTTTCTTTTGACAACATTTTACCACCATAGGGTCTCATCAAATTTTTAGTCATAGCGAAAGCCTCGTCAGCTACAATTACGTATGGTAGTTTAAATGCATCGCTCTCATTATTTGTGATAGATCTAGGCTCTGGTAAGTTCAACGAATTTTCTGAGAGTTTTTTGAATAATGACGTTTCCTTGAAAACACCCGAATCACTGTCTTTTCCGTAAGCTCCAACGTCTATCCATATGAAGCAATAGTTAGCATCACATAAAGCCATTAAAACTAATGAGAAAAAGTGTTTGTAATTGTAATACATTGATCCTGATTCTGGTGGCTGTATTAAACGAACGTGTTTGCCGTCCAACGCTCCAACACAATTTGGAAAATATGCTTTATTTTCAAATTGTATAGATATTTGTGTCCAGATTTCTTTTGTTGGTGGACTCATGACCAAAGTTTTTAAATTTCTCCATAAAACTTGGCACACTTGCTTAATTATACCCGATATCGTAGACTTGCCAATTTTATAACCATATTGTAACTCTGCAAATGAAGAACCAGTTGCTAGGTACCTGTAACATAATAGTTATTTAAGATACACGTGCATAAAGTAGATCTTTACCGAATAAGTGCTACAGTGAAAACACAAGCATAGCGAGTGTTTACAGTGTGGCACGCGAGCATAAAGTGCATATGCTCACGTGCCACGATAAATATTCCATTTCTATTCCTACTCCTATTCCTCGTCAAATTCCTATTCCCATACCTATTCCTACCCCTACTTACTCCTATGCCTACTCCTATTCCTATTCCTAATTCTATGTCTATGTCTATTTCTTTTAAGTAAATCTTTACTGAATAAGTGCTACAAAGAAAACACATTCATAGCGAGTGTTTACAGTGTGGCACGTGAGCATAAAGTGCACAAAGTACAATTTGCATAAAGTAGGTCATAAGGACTCTTTATGCACCCGTATCGTACAACATTTTTCAATAGTTTTGCAATGAAAACTAATAATTAATTATTTACTTTCTAGGATCGATTTTGCAAAAAAAATGGAAAAATTTACGAGATGCCTATGTAAAAGAACTTAAGAAAACAAAACATTTGAAGTCCGGTTCCTCAGCATCAACACCATCTTCATTTGCGTATTTCCAAAGATTGTCATTTCTTAAACAAGTTGTCCAGAAACGAAAAACTGACAACAGCCTTGATGTTGCGGAAGTTACAGAGAATCCTGATTTGGATAGTGCAGTTAACAGCAGCGGCGTTCAAGCTTCAACAGAAAATGTGCTCCGGAAAAAATTCAAACTTCACCCTGCCGATGAACATTTTGCAAATCTTTTACAACAAAGCATAAATACTCGAAATAATAATGCAGCAGAAAAGAAAGATGACGATGAAGATAAATTATTTTGTCTTTCATTGGTTAGGGAAATAAAAAAAGTTCCTGAAAACCGGCGTTTAAAACTGAAAATTGAAATTTATAATTTATTAGAACGATACCAAGCTACACGAGCACAGCCACTTGAAGATTTTAACTACCCGTCTACTTCATATAGCTCACAACGACCACCCAGAAACTATCATGCTTCATTTCAAAGTTCTCAATATAGCAACCCAATGCAGTACTCTGATAGAGAATCAACACAATATGGCTATACAACTAGTTCATACACTTCACCTCCCACAAGTTCATCGCAAGTAACATCACCCCCGGGTGATGTTACTTGTGACCCGTCATACGAAGATTCTCAAGAATTAGATCTGTTCAATTAAACTAAAAGTTAATTTGCCAAGAAGCCTCGCTCATAATTTCTTATTTTTTATAATTTTTACTGTGATTATGATTAATAAACAGTTAACTTACCGCAATGTTACAATGAGTTTTTCTTTTGGTGATATGCAATATCTTACAGCATTTTCACTGGATTTTAAATCATTTTCAATGAAATCGTATAAAAAATCAAAGGTTGCAACTGACATACGGAAATAATTAAAAAATTTTTCTTCATGTAACCTCAACTCAGGGTATAAGGTGACAAACAGGCTTGAAGAAAGTCTGTCACTTAATATTGGATGCACCCAGTATCGCCTTTGTCGTCTTCTGCGACGTCTCAGTCTTCTATATAAAATCCACAAGCAAATTGCCTCCTCCACGTCCATTGTATATCAATGTTAATGCCAGACTGGCGCTCGTATATACCCTGTCATGTGAACTCTAACATCGCGCGGCGGCGCGCGGTGCCGCGCGGCCATATGAACTTAGCCTAAAGCTCCCGATCGGAAATTTCCTGATCGACACTTTCCACTGAGGGAGACGAAAAAGTGCAAGAAAAAGAATGGGGTCTTGATTGACAAGATTTCGATAGTTTTGCACATGTGGGAAACAATTTTTCCTATATAATACTTAATGAATAAAAGTGTCTTTATTATCCGACTGCTAAAGTTATGTTTTTCTTGAGAATCTTGTATGTTTGTTAATTTCTTTATAATCTCGTATCTTTCAAACGGTCAGCGGGTCCGATGAATTCTTTTAGACTAAGTAGGTAAAACAAAACCAAAATGGCGGGTTTTCAGCGCTAAATTAAAAAAAATAACCAAACCTTTCGAGTAGGGTATCAAAATAAAGGAAATTAAAAGTAGGTTACATAAATATACCTATATTTGTTTAGTATTTAAGTTCATTATTTGTAACTTAAAAAGTTGAATTTTATGCAGCCGGAATATTTAATTTTTTTGCTTAGTTTTTTAGCAGATTGGCCAAAGACTGTTATGTTTTTGATGCGTATTTTTTTTGGTACTCACGTATAAGATCAAACCGCTTTCATAATATTTTCTCTATTTTGTGAAGTCCTATTATATCCGTGTGTCTTTGTTACTGGTGTTTACTTATGTTTAGAAACAGTTTCCATAGTAGCTAAGTATTTTGTGTTATATGTATCTTTATAAAGAGGAATAAATCCCTTTTGTGATTGTTAAAGGACTTATAGGAAACACCTTTTGTTGCTAGGATTTCTAAACAGGGTTTTGTTATTTCTAAGGGTGCCTACACAATGCAAGCTTTTAGTTCTAGGCTGCAATATCACCTAATGGTAAGTGATGGTGCTGCCGAAGATGTTATCCTTCTAATTTGGAAGGGTTTTTATAATTATAACCCTTATCGTGATAGAGTTCGCCATTATTCGATTTTAGAATCTATTAACATAAAATAAACCTCATCATGCTTAAATACAGGTCCCAGATAAATGGTATTAAATGTTGTGAGGCCTAAATAAAGTTCACGCTTGGATAAAAAGATTTGGGACACCTAACATTATCAATTTAGTTCAACACACTTTGTGTCTTTTGTTATACGAGTATGGTTTGAGCTTTATTTTTACATTGTTCAGTTTATTTTTCGATGACTTTATTTACGTAGTCTCTGCAAGCATAGATTTATGCCTTCACACTTATTCCATTCCTCGCCGTTTTTCCGCTTCAATGCGTCTCTGATACGCGTGTTATTCTCCGGGGAATATTTTAAGATGTGTAGAGGTTAGGCTAGAGATAGTCCGGTGGTTAAATGTAGGGACATACTTGCATATTTTACGTCGCTAAAAGATCGGCTTAATGCGCTCGCCATGATGTAATGTCACTTATTACAGTTCCACTGCAGATCACGAGGTCTTGTGGCCGTATTCTGTAACTCGTTGCCTATCAAAGAATGATAGTCAATGGCATAAACTTTTTATCAATTGAAGGTTTGTGATGAAATAAAAGTAACATTTTCGTAGAAAACTTTCAATGGATAAAGAATGTTTACCAGTGGGTATAAATTTTTGATAGGCATCGAGTTATAGAATACAGTATGTACTGGTTCAATTGCCAGGTCGTGGCACTATTTGAATTTTTCTGTGAAGAAATTCTGAATACCAGGTAGGCGGTTCACGTGACGCGCCGGCTACATTTTGAAAAGTGAAATGTTTAAAAACGTTTGCATTTACGTATATAAACAGTCGATATTGATTTTTTGCGAACAAGGAAATTTAGTTTTACGATTGTTGACATAGAGCGTAAAATTGAATGTAGTTCAAAACGCAACATGGTCGAGGGTTGTGAAATTAAATTAACTTTTTTAAATTTAATAATTCAAACTGTTATCTAGCAAACTCAATGTACTAATGGTATCAGAGGTATGGCGGCCGATTAGCGCAGGCGGTAGTGCCTTTGCCTTTGTGTTGGAGGTCGTGGGTTCGCGTTCGATTACCACTGGAGAATGTGTGTGATGAGCATGAATATTTTCCAGAATCTGGCTGTTTTTTTAAGTGTTAGAAAAGAGGTGAAACTAGTTTTCGAGTAGTAGTAAATACTCAATGTCGACAGTCAATAAAAATAATAATACTGCAAAATGTTCTCTAAATAAAATCCAGCAGCTCAGTTTCAATGTATTTTGCTGAAGTTTCTTAAATCTCTAGAGTGCAGTACAAGATTAGCCGGGCGGGCACTATCTGGGAAGTTTGCTAACTTCCCTACAGCCGGCTAATTCCTTGCTGGATATACCTACTGTTGATACTTAAAAATGGGTGAAGCTCTGTGATAATTATAAACAAACAACTAAATATATCAGCTAGGACTACGTTTTTGCGGCGCTTGCATTTGAGACTTTAGGTCCATTGGTCATCAGACACAAAAATTTTTGTGAATATCCTATCCAAAAAGTTGGTTCACGCGTCAGGTGACCAAAGAGCTGGCGCTTACTTCGCCCAACGGCTAAGCCTAGCTAGGTATACAGCGAGGCAATAGCGCCAGTGTTTTGGGCACCATGCCATTAAGCCAGCATTTGGACGGTGTTTACATTTTGTAAATAATATCTTAATTTATTTGTATATAATATGTTTATTAAATCTGTGACTAGTTCAAAAACAGATTGCGATGTGTGTAATGTCCTGATAAATAACAAACATAAAATCTTTTAAATAGAGTAATGTACAAACGGTCTCTCACCCTAAACGCATATACCCGTACTCCGTTCCGTCGTGGGTAAATTATTAAATAAGCAGTGATGATAAAATGAAAAGAAATTACAAAATTTGTCAAGTGCGAGTCGGGCTCGCGCACTGAGGGTTCCGTCCTATCAAGAGCCATTCTCAATAGGAATTCAAGTAAACTAAACACTCCTGCTCACCAATTAAGTACGGTACTAGTATAGTATTATATTATCTGTGGTACGGTACTCGTAAAAGCAAAAAATCACGTTTTTTGTATGGGAGCCCTTAAACATTTATTTTTTGGTATTTTTTGTTATAGCGGCAACAGAAATACATCATCTGTGAAAATCACAAGACTGTAGCTAACACGGGTTTAAAGATAGGTACAGGCTGGTGACAGACGGATGTACGGACAGCAAAGTCTTAACAATAGGGTCCCGTTTTTACCCTTTGGGTACGAAACCCTAAAAATGCGTGTAATGACAAATCCTGTCATTCCTTGCATTGCATGCATTCCGTGCGCATGCATTCCATCGACATATTGATCACGGGGACTTATTGAAGACAACTGTAATTCTCATATATATATTTTGAATTTCATTTTATACAGGGTGTAAGGACAACGCTTATGAAAAAAAACAAAGATAGTTCTCATGAGTCGTGACTATTGATAAGATATTAATACGTTACATAAAAAAAAATTCCGACGAATTGAGATCCTCCTCCTTTTTTTGAAGTCGGTTAAAAAGGCAAAAAAAACCTTTCTCTTAAAACTATACGGCCGACGGTCGTTGGCGTCTAGAATATGATTTTAAATATCATTATATTGTCACATTTAACATGACGTCGGCAATTCGCAATGCAAATTAGCTGAGCGGCGAGAGCGCAACCACCCCAAACGAAATTAAGAACCTATTTTTTTTCGTTTTAATATTTGGAACTTCTCAGTAGTCACGAGCATTACCTTTTTTTCGGAAGCAGTTTCGTTACAATCCTGTATAATCGCGATTCGACAGGTTTCTATGACGACCGTAGTTAAGCCATAATATGGCTAAGGCTGAATTTTCAAGGTATAGCCAATTTAAATAATGGTGTCTGGAGCTTCGTCGCTGGCACCGACCGGGCCCGGGTGAGTGTTGTTTAAAATTGCTCCGCCCGTGATTCCTTCAGTAAGCCACTCACGTATTAACTCTGACCACCTGCGAGGCTAAACACTTTTGCTCCAAGGCATAAGCTTATAGCAACTTATTATTAGGGTTTCCACTGATATGAATTAGTTACGAATGTCTGGGAAATTATGGCAGAGGAAACATCAAACACTGCTATATGTTTAGGAAGTAAATGTTTGTAATATTCGGAACAGATGCCGTCAGGGTAAATGAAGCCCTTAAAATGGGTAGTCTTGATACTATACTAACATTATTAAGATGAAGAGTTTGTTTGTTTGTTCTAAAGCGCTAATCTCAAGACCTATACAGGTCCGAATATTGAGAAATTATTTTTGTGTTGGATCGTACATTTGTGGAGGAAGGTTACAGTTTATCATGTTATATCTCGCTATGAACAATAGGAATGAAAAATATTGTAAAAACAGGAAAAGATGTTTTATTGGGTAGATTCCGTTGCGTGCGCTGCGTAAATGCGACACCTCATGATTGTCTTTTAAGGTTAAAGTTGACTCATTACAACAGGTTAAGTCGAAAATGAAATTCATGCGGGTGAAGCCGTGCGTATCACCTTGTAACAATATAAAGTTGATCATTTTCCGCGGGAAGTTTTAGTCATCCTTTAAAGTTTAGAGTTTAGACCACACTCCATCGCCACTGTCGTAAACATAAATATTTATGTTACCGGCTATGTAGGCTACGCTCTACATTGTTTTAGCAAAGCCCCTACATAAACATATTCAAGTTATCTTAAACTTTCGCAAAGAAGTCGGAGCTTTGTGTCACCTATAAATATTTAAATCTGTGAGATACCCGCATTTCGGTCAGGTAACCTTGTAACTGAAGACTGCATGAGTCTGAACTAGATTTATCAAATTTTGGTCGTAATTCGTTATTTAGACTTTTATTTTTGCCACACATCAATCACACTTTTAGATGATTAATACACTTTAAAAAGACTTAGCACTCCGGGAGTGCCTACAGAAGTGAAAACTCAAAAAACTTACATACAGAGATGTAGGTTACAGAAACAGTGTGAGGTATCAGTTACGTTATGGTAAGGAGTTCAATGGTTTATACCCATCTCAAATATGCCTATGAACTAAAAGAATAAAGTCTGCAAATAACTGCCTATAACTGAGTTCAAAATATCAATCTTCAAACAATAAAATTAATCACAGAAATGATTCTTGTTCAGCCTGTCTAAATTTAACTATACTACGGCTGAAGCGATTTTCAAGAGACTTTTATGATATACCTAGTATCTCCGGAATTTTTCAAATGAAATCGAATTGATTCGACCATATTCACGCAAAAGCTATTCACCTCATATTATACTTAGAGTAGTGTTATTATCTCGCTGCAGACTCGGCCATAAATCACTCGAGTGTTTTGCTTTTGTTGTTCACTAAAATACAAAAGCAGCAGTGAAGCTCAGCAGTGAAATACAAAAGCGAAACACTCGGATAATTTATGACCGAATCTGCGGCGAGATAATAACACTTATAATATAGTTAGTAAAGCAAACTTATAGTTACAATAATTGTATTTAGTCGCTCGCAAACATGCTAATTAATAATCGGTTGGTTTGGTAATGAAGCGAAATCAATTTGAATGGTAATCAAATTAAACGTCATCGGAGAGGAATAACGATGTTCACGTTAATTTATAAACCGCATGTAATAATACTACAATTGGGTATAATTAATAATTGAATGTATGTGCTAAACAATTATGCATTATATTAATACCGCTTAAAAACACGTGCAACGGAGGAATATTTATTCTTCATTTTGTAACACACGTCTGCCCAAAAAAAAGAGATGTTTTTAGGGTTCTTGTATGTATGTCTATGTATTTTTCTTTAACTCTATATACAAGTTAGCAAGTACTAACTTGTATAGAGCGATATATACTGCGATCTCACATGATGGTAAGTGATGATGCAGTCTAAGATGTTGTCGTACTTACTTGGAAGGGTAAGTAAATTTACCCCCAACGGTTTCTACACAGCATCGGACGGGAACGCTAAATCGCTTGGCGGTGCGTCTTTGCTGTTTGCATTTGTTTTGGTTAGTTTAAGTATGCCTTCACATTTCCTTCGTAAAGTTGCATCTCAGCTCAAGTTAATCGTATTTGAAATGCCAGTGCAGTCAGACGGTATTAGTGGGATCCAGCAATGCACTTAGACGTCGCTGGCCGGCGCCTTGGGTCGTTGCTAATGAAGCATTGCTTCGGGTAAGTTGATTAATTCATCGGGCATATCCCCCCGCGCTAATGAACTTACGCCCCTAACTGTAACGATTACGTAGAAACAACGGAGTAAATACTGATTGCTTTGGTTTATGGTGTAAAGATTCAAGAACCGCTTTAGAGAGATTGAAGCGTCTTTGATATCGATTCGATTTTTCCGTACCTCAAAATGCCTAAAAAGAAAAAAAATAGCTTTTGTTAAAAATTGTAAATATAAACTTAAAGTTAGTTTAAGAGTATCCCTTTACATTTCCTTCGTAAAGTTGCATCTCAGCTCAAGTTAATCGCATTTGAAATGCCAGTGCAGTCAGACGGTATTAGTGGGATCCAGCAATGCACTTAGACGTCGCTGGCCGGCGCCTTGGGTCGCTGCTAATGAAGCATTGCTTCGGGTAAGTTGATTAATTCATCGGGCATATCCCCCCGCGCTAATGAACTTACGCCCCTAACTGTAACGATTACGTAGAAACAACGGAGTAAATACTGATTGCTTTGGTATATGGTGTAAAGATTCAAGAACCGCTTTAGAGAGATTGAAGCGTCTTTGATATCAATTCGATTTTTCCGTACCTCAAAATGCCTAAAAAGAAAACAAATTTGCTCCTATATTTTTATAAAAAAGCCCCTAACTATAACGATTACGTAGAAACAACGGAGTAAATACGGATTGCTTTGGTTAGGGGTAAAAAGATTCGAGAACCGCTTAAGAGAGATTGAAGAGTCTTTGATATCGATTCGTTTTTTTGGTACCTCAAGTAAGAAGAAACCGGTCAAATGAGAGTGATTCGCGTACCGAGTGTTCCTTATTACTACAGAAGAAGTATAACTGTGGTTTTACTAAATAGAATACTATACTTTAATCACTTCTGTTAACGAACCGCAAAACTAACTTTGCAAAGGTTAAATTAAATTTTTAATGTAAATACTTGATTTTATTTTTCCTGTAAAATATAATAATATTATATTAATAATCAATTAATGTATTTCCTGTGAATTACTTTACAGACTTATCGCACTTTAAACTTCTGAGACAAGGGGCAAATCGGGAACTATATTTTATTCGACATTCTGTCCAATAAATTAAAAATGATTATGCATAGAATCAACATAAATCAAGAATATAAATGAAGCGTTATGATACCTCACACAACACAGTATAGTTATCTAACTTTGAACTTTTTCAAGCATGTTGCGTTTTGAACTACATTGAATTTTATGCTCTATGTCAATGGACGACTATAAATTAATTTCTCAGAGTTCGCAAAAAATATTTTGATTTTAATATCGTCTGCTTATACCCTAATCTTTTAAAACATTTCACTTCACGAAATTACACGTTACGTGAATAGCACCCTAGAGGTTTAATTGCATTAATGAATTACTATTGCCACAAGAGAGCAGTCAGCTCCCCGGATACATTTGTGTTACTGTTGTGTCTCGGCTAATGGAAGATTAGCGAGATCATTGGGTTACTCGTGCTGCCAAGTAAGCTCTCTTTTTACTAACGAGCTTTCTGAACTGACAGGCGAAATAAATCGCACTAATATTATACTTGTTAGTTTGTATTATGTGCGTGCGTCTGTGCAATATGTATGTCTGTGCATATGTATGTGTGTGTTGTGTGTGTGGATATAAAGTGTGGCTCGCTTTCGGTACTAACTGGTAAGTTCCCTGTACCTACGAGTTAGTACCTGATTCTATTATTTCGTATGTGTGTATAATCTGCTGACTGTTACTGTGTTACTAGCTGACCCGGCAAACGTTGTTTTGCCTTTAGGGATATAAAAATAGATAGCAACCTTCTCTCAGTGTGATCATACATTGAAAGTTTCATAACGATCGGTCGAGCCGTTTCGGAGGAGTTCGGTATAACAAAGATTGGCGAGAGAATTTTGTATATTAGAAAATATATTACATAATTTGTGAGGATCAAAACATATAACGGGTATTGGTTCATACAGCACACGGGCTCGTGAAGTGCCATCGAACATTTCCAATACGACACTCGAACGTGGCGGGAGCCGCAAAATTAATGCCGTGTTTCAATATCTCGAGTATTTCCTATCCAATTTACGGTACACTTTTCCAATATCTCGAAGTTGGTAAAGTTTGTCTCCGAGGAGTCTTGTGTACAAAGGACCGAATCACTAGCTTGTATAGCGTGGCTAGTTACTTAGATAAAGAACTTAGATATAACATCTATCTAATTCTTTCTAATTTCAGATTATATTTGTAATATATAAAATTCTCGTGCCAATTTTTGTTATACTAAAGTCCTCCGAAACGGCTCCATGGTTATCAAATTTTCTCTGTATGTTGGGTAGGTGTGAGAGTAGGTCGTATAAGCTATTTTTTTATATCCCTTGTGGCAAACCAACGTTTTCCGGGTCATCTAGTCTAATATATAAAATTCTCGTGCCAATTTTTGTTACCAACTTCCTAAGAAACGGCTCGAAACGATTGTTATGAAATTTTCTGTGTATGTTCGGTAGTTCTGAGAATAGGACTTTTTTTTTTATATCACTAATGGCAAAACAACGTTTGCCCGGTCAGCTAGAATAGGTAAGTATAAAATTCTTGTATCACAGTATGTATTTGTAACCAAACTTCTCCAAAACGATTTGACCAAACTTTTGAAATTCTTTGTCTACGTTTGGTACATCTGAGAATAGGTCGTAATCTATATTGCTTACCCCTAAATGGCAAAACAACGTTGGCCCACTCAGCTACTATCGTATTTAATGTACCTTTTGTGCATAGTATGTCTTTTACTCTGCATAAAACATATATCAAATTACAAGAAAACTGGAAATGTTGACCGAGAAATACACCATGTTATCGAATAGTACCTATTTATAAAACTATAATATGTTTGTTTAGTTACTAATTATGCCCCAACTAATGAACCGATTTGGCCGGGAATTTGAACAGCGTAGGCGAGTAAGCTACGTAGGCGTTTTGTCTGCACGTAGATTCCACTTGTTAACAAATCTCGCGGAAGCTTAGTAATCATCGGGATAAGTAGCTTTGTTATTATTTTACTTACATCCTGTATTAACTTTACTCCTGAGCCAAAACCGTTCAGTAATCAATAGTAACTAGTGATGTTGAGTTATAAACATTCAGACAAAAAAAAATTCACACTTCTCATATTTTACAGATAATATGGTAAGGAAATAGTATCAAAATAATTTAGTCAGACTTCCAAGTCGACTATTTTGAATGCTCGACATCGCATATATCCCCGCAATTGAAAATGTAGCAAATCGGATCCGCAAAAACAATTTTCTTGGCAGATTGTTGATATGGAGAAGAGGGAGGCGATATTTTCGACACCATTTCCCTCCGAAATGTATGAAACTGGGACGTGACTGCGTATCGGCTGGGATTAGATTTTGGCCGTGCTGAATTTGACGTTGGGTAACGCTGACTAGGCAAAATTTTGCTGCAAAATGCCAGCAATTTTCCATATCGCTTGGAATGGGTGAAATGATTTTAAAAATTTTAAACAAGGAAAGCATTAATTTAAAGTTAAGATACTAATTAATTCAGTAACTTGCTAAGCAATTTTATCAGTGATAAAAAGTAGCACTATTGTATCAGCTCCATGCATCAGTATCGATGGACATAATATTTTATAGTAACAGAAGAGTGTGTGCCAGATCTTTGAATGTCTGAAAAAGACCTTCAATACCGTTGTAATATCATAGTTTACTTAATTATATCACTTGAAAACTCGAAATCACCATAAGATGTAAATAGGAATATAAAAGGCAAAGATGCCCGACTGACTGACTGATTGACTCTATTATGAACGAGCATCTCAAACTACTTACTTGATGAAGTTACATTTTGGGCAACCCAACAAAATGTAATTTCGTAGATGCTATACATTCGGAATACCATAATAGTACCTTGCTATACTTAATGATGAGATGGATAATGTTTGCATTGGTCTAGCCGCGTAGGAAGTGATTGTTTAATGTTTACATCGGTTGTGCAGCGTTGGCACCGATTGGCTGTGTTAGTCATTGGCAGTGTTATAGGTCCGCGTCCCGCAGACCATCAGCCATCAGGAGGGTCAAGTTTATAGGGGTTTACCTATAGTGTGATAACGAGTGATAGGTTACCGGCGATGTTTTATTTATTTTATGATGTACAATTTTATTTACGAGAATGGTGAAAAGAAAATAGTGGGTAAGTCACGTAAGAGTAATCGTATGCGACCGCTGGTCGTAATTATTAAATTTCGAACAGAGATTATTATTTTGCAGAAATCCTAAAAGAGCCTGGTTCTTCAGTTTGCAAGTAAGTGCCTACGAAAAGATAATTTGAGTGAGTCGGTAATGATCGACAGTGAATGTGAATCTGTTAGTATGGTCATATAATTCATAAGGATTTCCCTCAGTGACCCTTCACGGCTATAAATCAGGGATGGATAGAATTACCGCGACTGTATTTTATGTTACTGGGTCGCCTCTGCCGATATGAAATATGGCGCGGTCTAAGTAATATTACTTATGGTATTATGAATTGCTATTTATTAACTTTTAGCTTCGACGTTTTCTTGTTTATTGGAATTGTGGTTATTTCGTTTTTAAATTAACGCTAACATTTCCCTTAGTAGGACAGCGGAAAATTAGTTACTGTGGTCAATTCTGTTGTGCAAATTCTCTAAACTAAACTAATTTAGAATAGTGTCATCCTTTTCCATCGGGAGTAGTTAGAAAAGGATAGCACTATTTTAAATTAGTTTAGTTTAGAGATTTTGCACAACAGAATCGACCACATTGTTTGCTTATTATGTAATTTCAAGATCTGTTCAGTCTATCTGTTTATCTCTTTTTTTTCAGTCATTTTAAATTTATGGCAAGGAAATTATGAGATACTAGCGGACGCCCGCGCTTCCAACCGCGTGAATTTCGGGTTTTAACAAATCTGGAGAGAATCGTGGAATTTCCCGGACAAAAAGTAGTCAATATGTAGGTATAGTATATACCTATATATATAGTACATACCATAGTATCGTGGCGTAGTATATATTTAGTATACTATATACCATAGTAGTCAGTAGGGTATAATGTATGTTTTTTCCAAATTTCAGCTAAATCGGTTCATTAGCAGCGGGAAGGATATTTATAATAGTAAAGCTCTATGTGATGTGATGTGATAACATAGAGCAATAATACATGGTGATTATACATATAACTAGTAATCTGAGGATGTAACTCATTAGGTATATTCTTTGACTTTAAATTTGGCGCAAGTGGGTCTTAACATTACGTTAGTTAAAAGTCACGATATATGTTCCATTTTAGTACCAACCTAATTACGTAAATGAAAACAGTTTCTCGTAAATACAGACCGAGGCAGTACGACGTGATGAATCGTCGTACCAACGTGCTGTTAAAGCTGCGATAATATATGCGAGCGGCAAGCGCCAAGTATACGATAAGCTCGTTAACGTCCTTACCTTAAAACCGAGTTACGGCCAAGTATCGTTAACGGTTTCCTCTCCTGGGAATATTGGTTTTATTTTGATACTATTACTGAATTATTATAATCCCAACAAAAACATTTTCATGTAAAATGTTGCCAGACGAGCATATGGCTCACACTGTCAAAAAGTTATCAGATCTCATGTAGGGCAAGACTTCTGACTTTATACACCCTTACATACAAGCTCTAACTTCACAAACTCTACACTTTAGTTACAATAATGTCTTGGCCGTTTGGCTACCGTCAAATGGGCGTAAAGTGAAAAATGTATCCCATCAAAATCATTTTCCTGATTTCAAATTTTGATTTAACAGAACTTACAGAGTACTGAAAAGTGAATAAATTTTTAAATTTTACGCCCAATGCAACGGTAGCCAAACGGTCAAGACATTATTGTAACTAAACTGTAGAGTTTGTGAAGTTAGAGCTTGTATGTAAGGGTGTATAAAGTCAGAAGTCTTGCCCTACATGAGATCTGATAACTTTTTGACAGTGTGAGCCATATGCTCGTCTGACAACATTTTACATGAAAATGTTTTGGTTGGGATTTCATTTCTTTTTGTAAGTTTTTTAAAACAATGTTATTTATTAACTTAATTTTTTAATTTTTCTTTTTTTTGTGTATTTCTTGCACTTCAGGTGCGCCTCTTTTCACAGCCCAATCTCTAATATGTTTGTATTACGAGTAGATACGTACTTTGCTTAGAAGTATATTCTGAAAATTAAAAAAAACTTATAGTGGATTTAAAGTTAGTAGTTTTGGCCTACCGAAAGTGAAACTAATTTTACATTTAATGATAAAATTACATTTACAGATAAAATGATAATCAAACGTTATGTATAGATCCGAATTTCAATTTCTAACTTCAAATTTTACCTATTAAAAGTTAAAACACAAATTCAGATAGTCTTTATTTTCGTTGGGCGCTGAGGCGCTCTTGAAATTCAAATTTGACGCTTGACACGCTTGATAACTCATTTTGGTCACAGAGCACTGGACTCTGGGCAAAGAACACGCGGAGCTCGGTACGGGAATTCGGGCTTGCCGCGTGCACTATGGTACTGGGCACACTGACGTTGGGGCGCTGTTAAAATCCATATAATTTACGCATGGCATGCCCGACGGCTAACTGTGGGTACTGGGCACTGGGCCTTGGGTACTCATCTCACCCTGGACACTGGGAACTGAGAGCTGGGCTCGTTGGACGGGGCCTGTATGTAACTTGGGCTTGACGCGTCCGTTGGGGCACTGAGCAGGTATTTATGCGCTATAACGCTCGTCAAAATCAGAGAGATTTGACGCTTGGCACATTCGACAGCTCAAACTGGGCACTGGGCACTCGGCTCAATGTGGGTTCTTGTCATTGAGCGCTGGATCCTGGTCACTCGACATGTAGTGAAATTCGGCTTGTTAAACATGACATGCATGGAACTTGGGCTTGAAATGTGCGATATTACTGGGCACGGGGCACTGGGCACATGGGCGCTTGGCCACTTGGGCACTGGAATCGCGCTTATAATTACCAAAAAAAATTACGTGTTTTTCCAGATGTATACTAGCAGATATCTAACATGAAATTATGTTTGTACCTATATACGTATGGGAAACCCCATACGAACTTCCAACCCCCTAATTTGATGGATGTGGGGTGATTTACTTAAAATCCTGAAACACGTATTTAATTGCTTATTACGAAGAGTCCCTATATCAATTTTGAGACCTCTAGCATTAATATTTTCCGTAGTTTCATACAAACTTCCATCCCCCATTTTAAGGGGTTGGGGGTTTTTCCAACTGGAATTTTTTTGTTGGTTGCGTACTAATTCTAGCTAACATACCAAATTTCAGCTTTCTAGGACTTCAGGAAGTATCTAGGAATTTTGATGATCATCAGTGAGTCAGTCAGTCAGTCAGTCAGTCAGTCAGTGACGAAATCTGGGGTTTTCAGATGTCAATAAAATCTAAAGTATAAGACCTGTGTGATATTGAGACTTGGTACGTTTAATAAGCTCACCGGCGACATCATTTCCCGAGAATTTTGATTATCTGGAATAATTCTGGCCTTACATATAAGGGTTTAAAAATACGGCGAAACACTTCGAGAAAAGATAGGTAGTGCCCTCGCGCTTCGCTTGACTCGTCTGGCGGGAACACTCCCGTGTCCCCAGATTAAGAGGATACACTGAATTTATTTTTGTCCTTCTCACTGTTGCAAATACGATGGTGATTGGTGGTGCGACACGCTGCGTTGTACAATATAACAAAATAACGACGTTTTATGTTTTCTGAGCCTTTTAAGGTTACATTTATTAGCATTTTTATTACCGTCACATTAAAATTAAAATTGCATCCAATGTAGTTTCCGATAAAAATTAAGATTTTGGAGCAAATTTTGGGAGGACTTTTTGTTATCTGACCATGTTTCTGCTTCATAGCGAATTGAGATGGAATACCAAAAATTCATGACGTTTAAATTTCAAAATGATTGTCCTTATAGTCAACTCAAACGCGAGCCCAACTCGCACTTGACCAATTATTTGAAGCTCGATCCATAAGCGTACCAGAATCAATCTTAGAAAATGAGTAAGTCATACACAGATGCAGAACACAGAATTTTGACGTAATCATCCGTTAATTCACGGATTTTTTAATTCAACTACCAAGATCACGGATCTGGGATCATGTGAGCATAGCCGCATGCATGAAATAGTCTACGACGAAATTCTATTACATTCTTGTACCTACCTACTCAGCCGTAGCCTAGTTGAATTATAAAAACTTTTAACTCTTGTTCTGTTGAAGGCAAAAAATGCTAACGAAGTCTTATCTGGTTAGTACTAAATGAGATAAAGTAAAATCGTTATATTTCAACGGAGCACTAAAGTTTTGTAATTGCGACAAATATCAAGGCATCTGCCTTATATAGCGGTAAGGGTACGTAAATCAGACTTTAAATTAGGTACCAGATGGTAAAATTATGCACAACAAATGTCGTAGTCTTAGTGCTTTTGTTAGCGCTTTGGAAAAAATAGATCATCTAACGCATCTGTATTGTTGTTATGTATATTTAATTGAACGTTCCTACATAATTTACTCCAATCCAATATTATGTGTAAATTTATCCGACAACATATACTTAGATCTAAAGTGACATACTTTGCGTAAATACGTTTTGATACCACTATAAAATAATTTTTTACAATAAATTAAAAATTATTGTAATTTATTGGCCGCGAATTTCCTTGGAGTAAAAAGTATTCTCTGTCAAAACCAGCTAACTTATCCCCGTTTCAAGTTTCAATCAATTCGGAACTCGAAAGAGTAGCAAACATAAACAGTACCTACTTAGTAGTTACTAAGTACAAACTTTCGCCTTTAATCGCGAATTTATGACATCTGCATACGATGATCGCCTTTCTCGCTATTGCAGCCATAGCTTGTCTAAAAATCAAATAAATGAGAAAACAAAATACAAACAATAAACTCTTTAGATATAATCAGTAAACTTTCCGAGACGTTTTTCTCCGATATGGAGCAGAAAAAAAACACGATCCTTCGGTAATCACATTTTAGCCTCTATCGTAAAATACGTCGCAGTCCAAATACTGATTCCGTGCCGTGTTTGCTCACGCTGATTTCGTCTAATTGAATGGGTACATCGCTCTTATTTTGTTTGGCAATTTTCATTTTACACTGAGATTTATTTTGGGTGGCGGCTCTGTGATGTGAAAATTTCCGATACGGTTAGGGTGAGCACGCACTTAACTTATATCAATTCACAAATATACTCGTAAGTTAACGATTTTCTTATGTTATTTTTCATCTTAATTATATGAGTACGCGCTAAGATATTAAAAGGCGATAACAGAGATAAACTTTTCAGCTTTTGCAAGTAACTAACAATAAATAATAAATAAATATATACGGGACATTTTACACATTGTAACTACCCTATACCTACCTATGTTCATAAAAAAGAACCGCTCTTGACTCTTGATACGTAAGAACAATACAAACATATAGCTTGGCAAACTGTCTGAGTAACGAGGGTGATAACCCGAAGCAATACAAAGATAAATAATCAAACTTAGACAAAGTCATAATTTGACTACTTGTTCGTGTATAGGAGCAGAGCGTGTTCATGTATTGGAAAATTCTAATGACCTATGGAAATGGGCTTAATCGATAAGGTAAACGAAGTATTATCGCATGGCAATATTCATTCAATGATGTAGAGATACATGGTTTTCACCATATGCGTGCAGTCGATCAAGATCGCCGCGCCACATATATAAGGAGACGCGGGTCGCCGAGAGCGCCTGTGTCCGAGATGGTATTGGAGCGAAAGACATAAAGACTTCTGATGGCTAGTACGTCATGTTGGTGGTCATGACGAATCTTATGAATAATAAATATGAATATTAGCAGAGTCTAGTAAGACCCTTCTAAGATGGCTAACACAGCGAATGCCCGTACTATGGTACTATGGGAAGACGTCCTAAGTGGCGCATCTTGTCTGTATGACGTCGAGTGTATTGATGTGTCGCAGCTGGCTGTTGCACTATAAGTTAATACGGTAGGCTGCGCCTTCAGGCCTCGATGTTTGCAGAATGTCTCTTGGTCTCTAGTATGCGTAACACCACGCTTAAGGTGCTGATCTCTTATCCTCACCGGGATAAGAATATAACACATATCTGGGGCGGTACAACCGTTAGGGGCGCTCTTGTAAGAGAGTGCCCCACCTTATCACATAGGTGTAACCTCCACCTTAATGAGGCTCTTTATCTCATATCCTTACGGGGATGTGAACATAGGTGAAAACCGCCACCTTAATGCGGCCGGACTTGCATCTCTTATGAGAGATGAGGGGGAGAGCTCACCCTTCGGGGCGCCTTCGGGTTCTGGGCGGATGCGGGAGCTCACCATCCTGGGCGAGTGCGGGGCCTTGGATCATCTTTTTCATAAAGATGCCACTATCGAACGCTTACCGAACGCAGTGCTAGGTGTATGGAGGCATATAGTCGAAGTACGCCGGGCTGTTAGTAGAATCTTATCGAACGCTTACCGAACGCAGTGCTTGGAGTATGGAAGCTTATAATAGTTGAAGTACGCCGGGCTGTTAGTAGGGCCATAAATAGTAAACTATTATGAAGCAAGAACCTGTTATAAGGATCAGACATTGCATCTGATCCTATTTTTATCACTTAATAAATTATGGTCTTGGGTTTGGCAGTAGCCGGATCCAGGACCTATTTTTATCACTAAATAAATTATCATGGCTTTGGGACTAGTGGACTCATGACTTCTGACGCTCTAAAAGGATTTGGGATACTACTATTAACACAACGTATAAAAGGGTCCTACCATTAGATAATCACGTGCTAACCTGAGAAAGATCAATAAATGAGATGAATTAAGGAAGTATAGGGTATTTTATAAGTAGGACCTAGTTGAAACAGTTACAATTTGGTGCCGTGACCAGGATACTGGTCAAACGGCAAGTTAGGGGTTAGGAAAGTAGGCGAAAGCCTACAATTTGTTGTCCGTGAAATGGAAAGAGACTGAAGAGGTCTACGAGTTCATGATGTCCCGAAAGTCATACTATCAGGGGGTTGAAGGAAGAAATAGTGATATCAAAGCCGTTGGATACCAAGTGTGGTTTGGAGTTGTTGAAAGAGAGAAATCGTTATCATAGTAAGGCTTAGGCCTGAAATGAATAACGAGTTGTGGAAAGAAAGAAATCATTATCATAGTAAGGCTTGCAAAGGCCTGAATTGAATAATGAGTTATGAGAATTATACATATAAAAGTTGACGTGTTGCGTTAACTTACTAAGTGCAATATTGCAACACCTGTTGAGCGCTATCGAAGTAATTGGAAAGACATTCTGATACAGGCTATTGCCTGATGGCTCATTTGGATGTGAAGGCAGATTATACTATGAGCCTTTTCTTGATGATACATTTGGTTTTACTCATACTATGCGTAAAGCATAAATACATATTTAAATGACTTGTAAAATACTGCAAATTTGAAAGGCAACAAGTCGAACTTGTCTTAAATATTTATTAATGGCATGAAATGGCGAGTGTGATGCATTCACGGTGAAATATAAAAGGTTTGGGTATGGCCTTAAGATGTGAGATATATGCAATCAGTATGTGACCAAGTTTATAATGATGTAAATAAATGAGATATGAAATTGCAAATATAAGTAAGATTGTACAACCCTTGAGGTCTGGGGGTTGTTATAAATATAAAAGATAACAAAGTGGAGAGTTGGATGGTTATTATTGTTATAGTTATGTGCAAGAAATACAACCTTTGAGGTCTGGGGGTTGTATTACGCTAATTATGTGAATTTAGAATGCCGTGACAGGCATCTGATGTTAAAACATGTTTAACTAATTGTCTTCTATCTGTAGAGGCGTGATCTCTACTCGAGACATAAAGTGGAAGTGGAAGGAAGGTGATTACGACTTGTATAAAGTTGTAGAAAATTAAGAAACCCTTAAGGTCTGGGGGTTGCTATGATTATAAATGGACATTGAATCTTAATGATGCTTAACGCCTGGTGATTAGAGAAGATGGAGTTTGATGGTGTGTACATTCTGTAACATTGAATACGTCGATAAGGCAGCATTGACGTATGATACGAATAACTAATGTGAGGATGCGAAGCGTGTGGGCGACGAGGTCCGAAGGAAAAGTGAAGTTGTGGTATTCGGACCGAGTTGTTGAATACCACACATAGTTGATAATGACATGTAATATTATTACATGATTTACAGAAATGAGTTGTGTTGATCGCACGTAAAGGCCGTAAAGAGTGATGCCCAAGAGGGCGGTGCACTAAAGCAACTAAGTGATAAAGAAGTAATGTGGAGATACATGGAGAGCACAAGATGGTTGTGTATTTTGTCGCTAAGATGGCTCGCTAAGAGTGATGCTCAAGAGGGTGGTGCACTAAAGCGACTATTGGTGAAGAATTTGTGTCGAGACCGACACATCACACACATTGTGTGGTAGTATATTTAGTCACAAATAGTGATGCTCGAGAGAGCGGGGCACTGAAGTGACTATTGGTGAAGAAGTTGTGTCGAGATCGTCACATCACACACATTGTGGTAGTATATTGAGTCACAAATAGTGATGCTCGAGAGAGCGGGGCACTAAAGTGACTGTTGGAAATGCAATTGGTTATCTTTTGTTGCTTGGTGATGCAATATCTAACAGAAATAAGTGATTAAGGAGAGTGAAGGTGTATGTAACAAGATGGATCGCCGGTGGCGATGCTCAAGTGGGCGGTGCGCCAGAGCGATTGAAATATTACAATATTGATTAATAGAGAATGGGAAATACTTGCTAAACAAGCAAAGGAACACTCGGAGCAATGCTCAAGCGAGTATTGCACTAAAGCGGCTGTTTTGCGCAGCTTTATGGAATGAAGACAAATTGTAGTGTTATCGATGCAAGGAGGAAGAGCGACCTATGAAGAATTATGTGTAACTTATCATGACGATATTTAATATCGTCTTATGAAAAATAAAATTGTTTATTAAGTGTGTGGAGAGTTGAGCAGTACTAATAGTACTTGAATTGCCCATATGAAATATGTGTTAAAACTTTAAAATTTGCATAATTTTATGCAAAGACTTGCACAGCGCCGACCGATGGGACTTTGATCTCATTAGTGTTCCTAAGGGAACCAAGCGGTCGTACCAAAAACCTTGTATTGATTGGCAAAGCATCACAATGGTGCAACGTCTGAATCTGACTCTCTAGTACCAATGACCTATGAAAAACATATACAAGTTATTGTGTGGGTCTCACACACAATATATTAATAAATAATGATTCACGGAGCAAAGTACACTATAAAGTGAGTGAGCGAAAGACAAGTTAAAATTAATTCTTCCAAGATGTTATGAACGGCGAAGTGTTTTGGAAGTATTTATGATAAATCAATTATGATAAAATTGTACATAATGATTCACGGAGCGAAACAAATTAAAACTATTGAAGGAATATAGCTCAAGTAGTGTTTGAGCAAGCACTATAAATTACGTGAAGGAACGGCACGTAGTGATGATTTCAAGTGAAATAACAAATATTATTAATAAATAGGTCGCTTTTGAAAGCACCTTAATAAACGGAGGATACCAGACCAAGGTATAATGTTATAATGCATAAGAGTTTTCGAACTCAAAAGAAATGATTAATAGGGATACCTGGGGGCATTCGTATTGCGACGGTAGAGGTGAAATTCTTGGATCGTTGCAAGATGTATGACAGCGAAAGCATTTGCCCAAAGGTGTTTTCATCAATCAAAAATATATGAGAAATGGTAAATAGGGACATTTGGGGGCATTCGTATTGCGACGGTAGAGGTGAAATTCTTGGATCGTTGCAAGACGAACAACAGCGAAAGCATTTGCCAAAAATGTTTTCATCAATCAAAATATAAGCTTCATCTCTTAACTGAGATTTTGATGAACACAGTATCGAAAGCAGTTCCACTGTGAGTAGATCAGTAAACATTTATATATTTTGGCTCTCGCAAGAGGGTACAGTATCGAAAGCAGTTCCACTGTGAGTAGATCAGTAAACACTTATGTATCTTGGCTCTCGCAAGAGGGTACAGTATCGAAAGCAGTTTAACTGTGAGTAGATCAGTAAACAATTATGTATAAAGCGATAAGCCGATGGTGCAAAGATGAGTTGTATAAGCGAAAGGTTTAATTCCCTAGAGTAAATTCTATTTCACAGGTTACATAGAATTTAGGGGGTTGGATGTAACTACCCTATACCTACCTATGTTCATAAAAAAAGAACCGCTCTTGACTCTTGATACGTAAGAACAATACAAACATATAGCTTGGCAAACTGTCTGAGTAACGAGGGTGATAACCCGAAGCAATACAAAGATAAATAATCAAACTTAGACAAAGTCATAATTTGACTACTTGTTCGTGTATAGGAGCAGAGCGTGTTCATGTATTGGAAAATTCTAATGACCTATGGAAATGGGCTTAATCGATAAGGTAAACGAAGTATTATCGCATGGCAATATTCATTCAATGATGTAGAGATACATGGTTTTCACCATATGCGTGCAGTCGATCAAGATCGCCGCGCCACATATATAAGGAGACGCGGGTCGCCGAGAGCGCCTGTGTCCGAGATGGTATTGGAGCGAAAGACATAAAGACTTCTGATGGCTAGTACGTCATGTTGGTGGTCATGACGAATCTTATGAATAATAAATATGAATATTAGCAGAGTCTAGTAAGACCCTTCTAAGATGGCTAACACAGCGAATGCCCGTACTATGGTACTATGGGAAGACGTCCTAAGTGGCGCATCTTGTCTGTATGACGTCGAGTGTATTGATGTGTCGCAGCTGGCTGTTGCACTATAAGTTAATACGGTAGGCTGCGCCTTCAGGCCTCGATGTTTGCAGAATGTCTCTTGGTCTCTAGTATGCGTAACACCACGCTTAAGGTGCTGATCTCTTATCCTCACCGGGATAAGAATATAACACATATCTGGGGCGGTACAACCGTTAGGGGCGCTCTTGTAAGAGAGTGCCCCACCTTATCACATAGGTGTAACCTCCACCTTAATGAGGCTCTTTATCTCATATCCTTACGGGGATGTGAACATAGGTGAAAACCGCCACCTTAATGCGGCCGGACTTGCATCTCTTATGAGAGATGAGGGGGAGAGCTCACCCTTCGGGGCGCCTTCGGGTTCTGGGCGGATGCGGGAGCTCACCATCCTGGGCGAGTGCGGGGCCTTGGATCATCTTTTTCATAAAGATGCCACTATCGAACGCTTACCGAACGCAGTGCTAGGTGTATGGAGGCATATAGTCGAAGTACGCCGGGCTGTTAGTAGAATCTTATCGAACGCTTACCGAACGCAGTGCTTGGAGTATGGAAGCTTATAATAGTTGAAGTACGCCGGGCTGTTAGTAGGGCCATAAATAGTAAACTATTATGAAGCAAGAACCTGTTATAAGGATCAGACATTGCATCTGATCCTATTTTTATCACTTAATAAATTATGGTCTTGGGTTTGGCAGTAGCCGGATCCAGGACCTATTTTTATCACTAAATAAATTATCATGGCTTTGGGACTAGTGGACTCATGACTTCTGACGCTCTAAAAGGATTTGGGATACTACTATTAACACAACGTATAAAAGGGTCCTACCATTAGATAATCACGTGCTAACCTGAGAAAGATCAATAAATGAGATGAATTAAGGAAGTATAGGGTATTTTATAAGTAGGACCTAGTTGAAACAGTTACAACATCGCTAGCTAGAAGTATTATGAAGCATTAATTTAGCCTGAGTTCAAGAAGAAATCTAGCGGTACTAACAGCGTATGCTATGCTATTCTCTCCATACCAGCACAATACTAATATTTATTTACTTGTGATTATTTCTCTAATAACCATATTCACTACAAACGAGTTCATCGCTGTCTATACTGATAGGTGGAATTCGCTATTTTAAGTTTTTTCAGCCAAGTAGTGGGCAGAATTTGCGTACGATTTTTTTTTACCCTCTGCCTGACCTATACCACTCCGTCAGGGGAAACTGAGGGGTTATGCGAGGCTTGCACCCACTAAAACCTGTGCTTTGCCACGACGGACCACGTTAGCGGGAGTACGGGATTCACTTGCGTATTCACCAGGCTCCCTCCAGGCCTCGACCCACCACCATAGCGGCAGGTCCCGTCGCTGCAGCCGGCAGCCTGGCCGCTGCCGACCCTCCTGGGAGGCGCGTCCCGAATAGGTCGCGCCACCGGTGGAATTCGGGTGACGGACGCCACAGCGATGAATACGTTTTTCCAACACAATCGCTTATCTGAGATTAAACTTTGAAGTATAAGAAAAGTTATGAATAATTCATAGAGTTGGAGACAATATATATTATGCAATTCGAAATTTCGAGAGTCGAAGCTAAATTATGGAGTGTTATAATTATGTATTGGCTCTTTCAAATTAAAAGCGACGCCAATAATTGAACGCCGATTAATCAGTCTTGCGTATCAATAGACGTAAATAAAATTATCGTTTTGTGTTATACCTATCTGTTCTCTCTTCCCTTTGGTTTAAATTTTGGTTCAATAATTTCGATAATTTCTACTCGCGCGAGGGCGTTGCTTAGCGACATTTATATTTTGTCTTCAATATTGAATGTTGGCACAAAGTAAAAATACCTACTCGAATATAATATAGACTTACATCGAGCTTCCATAGATGCGCATTCGATAGCTACGTAAGGCTTTATTTTTACATATTCGTAATTTGGCTAAAAAATTTAGTAAAAAATGGTCTTACAGGTAACAGGATAATTCGAATGATATTTATTATTGTTAGATATTTCAATCCACGATGACGCGCCCCACTCTGTATAAACTATATCCGAATCAAATTAAACATACCTAAGCGATTATGACAGAGTGGGGAGAGTCTTCGTGGATTGAAATATCTAAATTTAAATATTAGTAAATTATACTAAAAGGATAATGACCATAGATATATGGAAGCCCCTACCAAGCTAATTCAAATCCAAACTTTATAAATATATTTCTACATTAACTTCTAGAATTAATACTTTTTAAATTATCATCTGAATATTGTTCTGAACAAATTCATAGTGCCAAAGGTTCTTAAAAATTACGATTTTATTTTTCTAGAATATTTTGGTTTTGGCTGATGAGAAAACTTGATGCCACCTTTGGTCATTCTGTTTTTAATAAAGATGACAAAAAAAACTATTTTGTTTTGTTACATTTAAAAGGATTGTGACCACAAAATGTATTGAATAGGCTCTATCTTATGAACATTGCGTAAGCCGCGCCGCATGATATGGCTTATGGTAATGAAGCCCGCCTGTCCGCAGCAGAAATTGAATTTTCGACTGCGCCAAGCGGTTATCTTAGCTCAAAAGAAGCTGTAATGAGAAACTTGGCTGGATATGGGATAATCCCAGAAAATTGTCTCACATAACCTACACTATGTGCCTAATATACAAACACTGAAGGTTGTCTATTTTACCTTCGGCCTTGCTAGCAAGATAATATTGAAACACCAAACTGTGAAGTTGAGGCAATGAGAATGCTGTGTACAACATTTAGTCAGCATGGCCCCTGTTGTAGTTAGACCAACAATATCAAGCCTTTTTGAAAGGAAAAGAAATCCAGCATTGAATAGAGCAAAAGTTGAATAGGAATACAGCAAAATACAAATAATAATATGATATTGAAAATTTCTCTAAGATTTTGAACTTTGCCAACCTAGACTTGGTTGCGTAACTGACTACTTATAACCAAACTTCTCTCATTGTATGAAAAACCCCATGGCTAGACTTGGGTTGGAAATAATTCAAAATTTTAACAAGTAAACCAACTTTAATTCTCACCAAACTACCCTTAAAGTACATCCTTTCCAATAAAAAAAATAATCATTGAAATCGGTTGGCGTGATATTTAGTTATTCATCCATTTGTCACGCATATACGGTCACGCATATATTATGGTCACGCATTAATTAATAGAAATTTATTAAGACTCATATTATGTTTTTTATGGATGCCACTGGACCAAATTGAAATGGGAGCACACTGGAAAAACCAGACTTAAGATAAAAAAAATCATGAAAATCTGTCGATCGCCAAATTTCCCTATCGAAAGTTCTGAGGTACAACATTGAGGTAAACAAACATTAAATCAATTTGTAAATGTTTGAGAACCTCCTGCTTTTTTGAAGTCTGTTAAAAAGAGGGATTGAGACGTCTCAATCCCTCTTTTTGATCTTTTCACCTTACCAATTATCGCTTACGCTGGTCCTCAGTTTTGTGTGTCATCGAACTTAGGGCGATAGGGCTAATAAAACATCGAGTATATTAATTACGTACCTACCAAAATAAATTATTTATTAGCCTATTATTTAATATTATCATCAAAGACCTGCCTACTCTTTGAGACATCCCCGACCCCTTTTAATTAGCCTTAAAAGTATCGTTCTCGCGCCTCCAGGCAGCATTGGGTATAGCGTATAAATTGAAATACTGGGAGTGCTAATTCAATTTCTGGAGGGACGAACCCGGGAGGGCGGGCCGTCTGCCTTATCCTGCCAATTAACGTACCTGCGACACGGGAAATTAACTCTGTTAGGCGTGAATCGTATACAATTATGTTGTACTAACACGTTCGAATCATTTTACGAGCGCGATTTTATGGCACCCTCTGTTGATATTTTCTTCAAACTTATAAGAGAAACTGAAAATTTGGTTTTTGATCACTCAGACCGAGCAAACATTGTTTTGCCATATAAACTATTTCTCATTTAGGGGTAAAAAATAGTTTACGTCCTATTTTCAGACCTACCGAATATGAACAAAAACGTCCATAAAAATCCGTCAAACCATTTCGGAGGATAGCAATTACAGCTATTCGTTGAAACATCAGTCTTAGATTTTAATATGGTTCTTACATGATACATCTGCTATTTATCAGAGAATAAGAGTTTGATTCTCAAGTTTGCACTGTGACTTTGTGGAATAATGTTCTTTTTGTTTTTTTTTTGTTTTGTTGCAACAAAAATATCGTAATTAAACTTGTGAGAAAAGTTCTGAGAGTGCTCCATTATGTTCTCGAATTACTTCTAGTTCTGAGAGAAGATACGTGTCTAGTAATAAACGGGTTGTAAAATTGTTTGAAACTGACGCAGGCATTTTGTAAATATGTAAACTGTAGATCGTAGATAAAGTATCATATTATTGAAATAATAGATTAAACAGAGCGATAATATGTTGATTAAGCTGCTATAATGTTCATAGCTTACTACTGAGTACTGATATTGTTTGCAGTTCATAAATTAACATCAATTTTGTAATATTCGCTCCTCTGAAATGTAATTTAACAGTTTGCTTTTGGTTATTAAACATTGGTATAGCCTTAACCTTAACTCAACAAGAGTTAAGGTTATTTTTATCTCTATAGTAGATCCATTTATGCACCAAAATAAAATTATTATTGATTTAAATCAGTGGTGTATAAAAGTATTTCAGGTTGGAAAAAAAAGATCGTTAACCTTGTGAACATTCGAAGCGTCTACCTTTTACCGTTATCAATATCGAGCAAAAACAAACAAAAAAAAACACGTTTGTTGTATAGCTCCTTAAATATTTAATTTATTTCAGTATTTTTTGTTATAGCGGCAACAGAAATACATTATCTGTGAAAATTTCAAGTCTGTAGCTATCGCGGTTCAAGAGATACAATGTTCATAAAAATGTTCAAAAATTCCAGAAAAACTTAACACCAGCAAGAAAGGCACTTTTTGGTAAAGGTACACAAATATAGGGAGAAGCGCAATTGCAGTGAAAGTACGGCCCAATATTTGCAGAAGTTCGCGTCCCTCGCGACATGAAACATGCATTTGGCCTCCTCAAAGTGCTTGGCTACTCCAACTATCTATTAGAGTTTTAAGTTGCACTGTAAACTTTGCTTTTTAGGGATCCATACCTAAAGGAAACAAATAGAAACTTAACGGGATCTTATTACTAAGGCTCTGCTGTCTGCCCGCCTGTCTTGACAGACCGGTGTCTAGTCTTGGCGGGTGTATTTTATGAACTGTAGTCCTTTATTGTACACCAAACAGAAAGTATAATAAAGAACTGTATTAGGTAGGCCTTATTCCGGGTTGTGCCACATGTGACGTGCGGTGTCTGATGCTTCCGTCACTTGGGCAATTATTGGTTTTTGTTGCCCGAGTGGGGAAACCTCCAGGCATCGTTTTAGTACGTAAGGTGTATGGTTTTGTTACATGTGGCATTTTCTTGTGAAATAAAGTTTTTTTCTTTCTTCTTTCTCTCTTTCTTCTTTCTGAAAATAGCTAAAATTTAATAGTACTGAAGTCTAATCCCTTTGTTTGCGAATGCGACTCGCATTTGACCTGCTTTTGTAGCATATTTTGATCTCAGAAAAACGACACTGATCATCAAGGGCTTGGTAACATCTGAAGTTTAACGTAAAAAGGTAATTTAACACCTTAATCTTACTAACTAGCTTTATACCGAGCCTATAAATCATATTATCCACGACTCTTAAAAGTATAAACTTTAAAAACTAGCTTCCAGAACCACTAAATAGAATGTTGCGAACCATCTCAAAATTCATAGTCAAGCAATTTTAGGAGAGTAATCCTCCTACTTTACCCGTCTCCTTAGTTGAGAAATGATCATTCAGTTACACGTATAAAATTTATTACCACTGGCATCTTATACCGTGTCAAGTATACAAAAGGAAAACTTCTGTAGATACGACACATTCATAGACCACTTTAAGTTGTACTTTAAAAGCCATTGTGAAGTTTAATACTAAATAGTTTCGGTTTGCCTTATTTTACCTAGCCAAAGATGCTAGCTAAGATGCGCAAGCAGATTTTGTTTCTCTTTCTCTTTCTAATTCATGCAGAATGAAAAAGAGATCCCCGAAATTCGATATTTTTTCAAGTTGCTTATAAGTCATCTTAGCTTTGCATCATTGTATGAATATCATGATTAGTCAATATAAAGCCATTCCTTGCTCTGTGAGCATGATTGTCTATAACCATTGATATATAATACTATGGATTTCGGGTCAGCGCTAAAAAGTGTCCGAACCGAAAGATAGCCAAAACGCGAAAAGGTTTCCAATCGCACTTCAGTCTCGTGTTTGATTCATCAGAGAGAACACGCGTTAATAATGCCGCTCTGTATTTTATTTACACATATACAAAATTAGGCTGTATGATAATGGTTTAAGACGTAAATTACAATGTTTTAGTTTGTTTATAAAAAACACATGTACAATAGTTTATATAGGTTTTCTCGGGACTCTTTTTTCGAAAATTTTGTATTACACCCGGGGTCCAAAGATTTATATGTCAATAACGGCCAGACTATTATATAATTGTAAATGGAAATGTACGACCAAGTAAAAACTCCCTTACATTAAAAAAATGGCTTAAGAAATGGTTTGAAAAAGTAGAGAGCGGTTGTCTCGACTCTTTGATCCCATTTTTTCCCACTCTGGAATTAACAGTGTACCTAATGATTACAAAAACTTGTCGTTACTGCGAAGGCTTTAGGGGAAAAACCTCACAAGAACATAAAATTAAATCAAAATTGTAGGGACGTAACACGCTAATGGCAGGGTAATTAAGAACTTAATAACACTGTTAGCTAAAAGGCGCATTGTGTCTGGGGTGCTAGTAAAATTTTGTATGCCGCCTTGCATATTTTCAAAATTTCGTCCCGCCTTTGACGTACTCTGATGGTGTAGAGTAAAATTTTGAACTGCAAATATTTAAAAATGTTTGTAGAATCGTAGAGTTTTTCGGGATAAACGTTGTTGCTTTTCTCAAGGTATCCTCCGCGGCTTTCCACCTACGTATGCCTTTATTTTTCTCCAATAAAGTATTCTAGATAGTGCATTGTATAAGTACTTTAACTATCTGTAGAGAAACTCAAACTGTATAAATCGGTTTAGCAGTTACAGAGATTAGTGCGCCTAATAGACAAAAGGTGAACAATGTTTTTAATTCATTATTTAAAAAACAAGCCAAATATAACGGATATAATATTATTATGTTTGAATTATGTTTTACATAGATAGTATTCGACACTGTTTCGTATAAGTTTCTTGGCCCGGTATCGGTTGTAAGTAAGGTTTAGCGCGGACTAGGCATCTGCTATCACAACATGTCGTAGTCACTAACGAGCTTGCCAAGTTACTTGGCAAGCACATATCTCCAACGGCAACTAGAAGAATTTGTGACGGCACCAATAGATTTTAAATTACTTTACATTCTGTTATGTTGTTGACACGCTGTATCTGAAACATCCTGTTTGTACAGACAAATGGCTTCCATATAAACCTTATCATAAATCCCATATTCTTTGCTCGTCAGCTTGATTGCTTGCCTGCTTGTTTGCTTGGATTCTATCTATCTTGCAGTGTTTCCTTGTTTGTTTACTTTTTTTGTTTTTTGTATGTTTGCTGTGTGTTTTTCATATTTAATTGTTTCCTTGTTTACTTAGCTATTTGTTTGTTTCTTGATTGTGTCTCCTTAAATTTAATGCTAATAACACCCAGTAGTATTTAAATCATTAAGTATTATAGACGTAATATAGAGTTCGTTAGGGCCCCTTACACCGTTTAGGCCTACAACTGTAAGCCCCTAAGATAAAGTGTTTTCATTAAAAAAAAGGTTTTGACCGAAATTAATCACAATCAGAGATTTGATTAGAAGATTTTTCTCATTTTGCTCACGCCTGTATTTTTAATATAAGTAGTTGAAATAAATATGAAGTCCATTTAAAACGGAATAACTGGCAAATACTTTATGATTAAAAACATTTCAAAAAGCGATCCCATTTACATTGCAATCGAAGAGCGGGATCCATCAAACTTTTCTTCGTAATTCTAAAGAAGGAATTGATAAATAATTCATCGGCTCCCGCATTACTTAGACTGAGTACGCCATAACTCACATCGGCATCGTCGACCCTTGCGCGAATGCGACATAAAATACAGTCGCGGTAATCCTGGCCATTCGTGATTTATACCTAAGAAGGGTCAATGTAGTAATTTTCATACCATTGCGTTTAATCGTGTTAGTAAATATCTAGTGGTCGCATCCATTGGTCGGCCGTAATTTTTTGTATGGATTATTCCCAAAAAGGACCAAAGGGACCGACGTAGCTCAATGTGTCGCAAAACTGAAGTGGCAATGAACGGGACATAGCTCATAGGACCGATGGACATTGGGGACCCAAGGTGTTGGAATATCAGCCACGCGCCGGGAAGCGCAGTGTTGGCAGACCACCCCACCAGGTGGATGGACTATATAAAGAAACTAGTAGGGCGCGTGGGGGCGCGGGCCACATGTGGCCCGCGTGCTGTCTTCCCTCTATTCGCCTTCCAACTTTTAGTCACTTCAACATTCGCCATACATTTTCTGTGAAAAAAAAAATTCCGCCTTTTGATTTTTTTTTCTCTCCATCGTATAGACCTTTGGGTCCTGATCACTTCTTGTCAAGAAACCGTTCTTCCATCTTTTATACTTTCCGAGTTAACGACGAAATTCGTTTGGCGGCCATTTTGAATCCGCCATTTTAAATTTTTTTCAGCTCACTGCCAATTGGATGACGTTTCAAATGACATTTGGTCGAGCACCCCTCACCTATCTTCGATACCCTGGCTGTGCTCTTCACCTATCTCCGAAATCCTCACTCATCAGCTCTCTCCATATTTTTGTTCTTAATGAATTTTTCCCTTCTACATGACAGTATACGTCAAAAAAATTTTTTTCATACAAAATTGTTCAGGAGAGGTGATCAATGAGTCAGTCAGTGGCCAATCAGCACAAGCAGCTATATATATATTGTAAAGTCGCGGGGAGTCGCTGGCGTCAGGCAGCGCAAGATTGCGGTGTTTGGCGGTCGTTTCAGGGGCCTATCTCCAACAGTGGCCGTCCATTGGCTGAAACGACGAAGAAGGCTAAAAGTCAGATAGCGAGTGATGGAGAGAGCTATGCTCAGAGTATCTTTGCGTGATCAAATCAGAAATGAGTACCTAAATCCCCAAAACAACCAAAGTGACAGACACCTCATACTTACGTGTGGCAAAATTGAAGTGGTAATGGGCCCATAACTTGTAGGAAAGATAGACGTTGGTCACCGAAGGAACTGGAAAACGCAGTGTTGACACTTGGCAGACCCTGCACTAGGTGGTCGGATGACATGATGAGTGTCACTGTCGTCAGGCCATTCCATTAAATGTCACACTCGCTTAAAAGGAAGCACAAAGTTCTTCTTCACGTAACTCTTTGAGTACTGACATACTTTCCGGTAAGAAATCTTTCCAGTCGTATCGGTTTATCGTAAATGAGGGTGAAGAATAGAGAGTGCAATTTTATTTGCGCACACACGTGTTCACTATAATATCCCCCTTGCAGATGGAAAATGTCTGTAGAAACTTGGTGCCAAGAAAGACGCTGCTATTATATAAAACACTACATGAAATAAATTACTCTACTCCTTTAATTTTACATCATAACAATCATACATATCGATATAGAACGGATAGGAACTACCCATCGGTTTAATACAATCGCTTTGTAAGCGCATTTCCTAACAAGACCTTTAAATTGCGCGTTTGCCAATTAAGAAGTGATTTCCAAGCAGTGCCTACCCCGCTAATTATTTTAGTGGGAGCACTGGCGCAGTGAGCCGGAATTAGGAGAGTACATATACTAATGCAGTTAGGCGCTGGCTGGCCGGCGCGGCGTCTTGCTCCAAGTCCAGTGGAATACTGGAGTCGTTAATTTCTTTGCCGCAACGAGTATCTTTTACGACTAATGAACTAAGAATTGGTTTTTTAAAACCCATTCTGAAAACTGTATTCGTGGTTCTCACAAGCATTTGCGGAATGCGAAGTGACTGCTGTTTACGGATACGGTATTTAATTATTATTCTGAATGAATCAGAAATGGGAAAACTGACTCACTGTCGCGGTCGTTTCGGTTTCAGAGACCAGTTTAAACGAGAATTAATAATAAAATTATAATAAATTAATAAATTATAGTTAATTAATAATAAATAATTAATTAATACATATATTATTATTATTGACCCTAAACGAAGTCAAATAGGGACAGGAATTTGGGCTTCCTGAGATAGAGTAAAAAATATATATTTAGGTCTAGGTTTAATATGTAACGATATGTGTATGAAAGTCGAGTGATTTTTTACGGAAGCATGGCATTTTCCTCGTTGTATAGTTTATCAAAGTTTGTGCCTGAGCCTAGTATTCTGTTTTTTAGTATTTGTTGTTATAGCGGCAACAGAAATACATAATCTGGGAAAATTACAACTATAAATTATCACGGTTTAAGAGATACTGCCTGGTGATGGACAGACGAACGGCGGAGTCTTAGTAATATAGGGTCCCTTTGAATATTAACTCTCATCATCATTTAATCATTTTGCACTAACCCACTTTGCACTCTTTGTATACTTAACCTCTCACCAAAAAGAAAAGGTTGTCTGGAAGAGATTGCCTATGGCAATAAGACCGCCTTTTGCGCATTATGTTTTGTATGATTTCTTGTTTGTTATGTTTTTCCTTTCTTGTAATGTGCAATAAAGTATCAATTCATTCATTCATTCATATAACAGTGATGAAGGAAAATGTTTTCATAGCAATAGACGTTTTGAACTGTTTGGAAACAGGTGATAGGTATGATCTAAAATTTAAGTTAAACGTCATACTCCACTGCATTGGAGCATTACTATTGCAGTAATTGATCACATTGCAGTGACAAACATTGAAATTGCTTGCGGTTTACAAATTAACCCGATTCTACATTCCAGTGTCCTCCTCTGATGTCATTTAATTCGATTACCGTTTACATTTAATTCGAATGCGCCCCGCTTCATTATTATTGAACTAAATTGATGAATTATTTATTTATTAATTTGTGGTAACTATTCAAATTAATTCGATCACCGTAACTTATTTCATAGATTACAGCATTTAGTCTGTACATTTAAATTGCGAGTAATACGAATATAGCACGATTAGTTTTGGATTTTTTATTATACTGACATATTTTCGATTACATATGTAATATAAGGCCAGGAAAAATATTACTAGGTAATTGTAGGTATATATACTTACATTATATCCGTACTATATGTATTATCTTTAAAAAAATATGCATCCAATTATGACTTTTAACTAACTCTGTTAAAGGGTTTCGTTTCAAGTATAATATACCGTTTAGTTTTCCGCAAACAGTAGGCTAAATATACATCGTAGGCTTATAGCAATGAGTTTTGCGAGTAATATAATCTAAAATATGCCATCTACATAATATTTTTATTAAAAACTTTGCTCATAATTTCACCCCATATTTGTTCCCGAAAGATTATTTTCCACAGTTTCACAGATAAGAAGCTATTAATTAGGAGCTTTGAAATAAACGACTATTGTTGATCAAAGTTTTTATGAAAAACATGTATCGCGCCCGGATAATATCTTCCCATCTTAAAATCTAATATTTTTTATAGTGAACGCCAGCAAACGAGCAAGCGGGTCAATCACCGCCGCCCATGAAAAATTTGCAGTAGATATACTAGAGGAATTGCAGATGCGTGAGTTTGTTTAAACGGCCCCTTCAATAACGTGATTAATAAACAAGTAAAACACAAGTTTTGATTTATAATATAGAAAGATAATATCATAGAGGTCCAAGAGACTTCAAAAGTGCGGCAAAAATACTTTGCCCAAATTGGCAAACTCGAGCCGTCGCTACACAACTTTTCACGCACACTAGCATCCACACACTATGCAAATTTCAAATTGACACACTCACACTACATGAAAAAGTTGCCACACTCACGAAGCTGTCGTTGTTAGGTTGGGGTCTATCTAGTTGGAGCGCGAGCGACGACCTATTTAAATCTATGGATATTGAATTATTTAATTTGATGTGCCAGATTTATTCTATTTTTAGTATCGAAATGAAATACATTTTCCTTAAAGGAAATCCATCACTGTCGACGTTTCTTTGTTGTTTACTTTTTCAAGTACCTACAATTTGAAGTAGGTGAATGCGAAATACGAATAGGAAATTGAAATTCGCTTTCCTGACAATATAATACTTGATTTATTTCCATGGCTACCAATAAGGCAAAGTATTATATTTCTTTTTTCATTGGTTTTGATTTGAGCCACCCCAATGGAGTCCTCACTGATGGTTCGTTGGACCAACGATATGAAACGGCTGAGGGGAAGCTGGATGAAGAAGGCTTGGGACACTAGGACAGGGTGTGGTGGCGATCGTTTGGGAAGGCCTATGCTCTGTCTACCACTTCGTGGATTCTTCAGTAGGTACGCAATCTTTTTTAGCCTGAGATCATAGATATATGTATATAATACTAAGGATGACGGGTCAGCGCTAAAAAGTGTCCGAACCGAAAACCGAGAGGTAAACCGCGAAAAGGGAGACAATTGCACTATAGCTAGTTGCAAGTAAAATTAGGCTGTATAATAATGGTTTAAGACATAAATTACAATGTTTTAGTTTGTTTATAAAAATACACATACCCTGCTTTATATATAGGTTTTCTCGGGACACTTTTTTCGTGAATTTTGTATTACACCCGGGGTCCTTAGATAGTAAGCCAATGCCTGATATATAATGTTTCAAATATAGATATTTCAATCAACAACGTCGCCCCCTACTCTGTCAAAATTGCTTATGTTTCTTTCGATTCGTACGGAGTTCGACAGAGTGGGGCGCGCCGTCGTAGATTGAAGTATCTATATACACTTGCTGAAACTTCACGTAGATGTTTCCGTAAACAATGTTTCAGTTCAACATATTTGTATGCTTTACAGTCAAACCTGGTTAAGTGAGAGCTCAAGGGACCGAATTTTCTTTTTCTCTTATTGAGGTTTCTCACTTACCCGAGTTTCAGAGTTAGGGTGACAAAATGATGGCAACCGGCAAATACTCTCTTTAAGTCCATTGTACAGTCAAACCTGAGTAAGGTCTCCCTTACTCAGGTTTGACTGTACAATGTACATGCAGCAGCATGCAAGAGATCTTGTTTGAAAATTATATATCGACTTTTGACGTTGAGTATATACATAGTATGTAGTATCATTAACTAGCTAACTTGAATTGTCGCAATGGAATAAAGAATTCAATTGCGGCCGGGCTGGTTTATTAGCATAAGCCTTATCATACGGCCGGGCTTATGCAATGCTCATATATAGAGCCTATTGAATTGTGCCCGCGGCTCCTTATACACTTGAATTTTTTGTGTGTTTGTTGCTTTTATTTATATCGAAAATTCTCGTTGCTACGTCTCTTCAGTTGGTGTAAGATATTGATGATTTTAAGCAATTATATCGTATGTTGTTTCGGAGTATGCAATTAAAAAAGTTGAGTTTAAGTGAGTGATAACAAAATTATCCACTTTGTTTGAATTTTTATGATATATTAATACTTTACGACAAAGTATGATACGAACATAGATTTATAAACGTCGTCGCACGAAGGTGTCCGTTAACTTTTGGATCAAATTCATTCAAGTAAGTAAACGTCAGTTGTGGGTCAGAATTGAAACATAGCACCTTTTTTGTTCAACTCTTTGTGTATCAAAATGGATCCCAACTTTTAACGTGACCTGATGACGTGCCTATTCAATGCATTTTTCAACCAGTCCCTTGATTTTGCAAAAATACTTATAGCAGCGAAGAGCTGATTCTATGCGCTGATTGATTGGTTGAAAAATTACATTAAGGTGAAATTTTAATGAGGTCATATTTGAGTGGCAGATAAAGTTTCATGTACTTCAATGCATCTCTTTTTTAAAATTTCAGACAGTAAAACTAGAGAGAAAAGCCGCCAATTAGCTCCAAGTGAAAGTTATAATACAAGTATTTACTTAGATTCTAATGAAGGTTCGGCCTTTGATTATATCAATTTGGAAATTTACTAATAAAATATTTACGTTTTAGTTAAAAACTGATAGAAATATAATGGTTAAAAGTAAAACTGTTATTTTATTTGAATAATAGTGACGTCACCAAAAAGGCATAACAAATAGTTCAGTACCTATACTAATAAAATTACATGATTTTAAATCAAGCGATAGTAAAAACTAGCTGTTGCCCGCGGCTCCGCCCGCGTGCAGTTCGGGGTTTTACAATAATAGAAGCGAAACAGTTATTAGTTCAGGACCTTTATTAGTAAAGTACCAAGTTATCAAATAGGTATATTCCTTCAATAAAAATATATAAAATTATGATAATACCTTATAATGCTTCTTTATAAACGACATTCAACGTGAACTGATTCGGAACATGAACAAATAGGTTGGTTGGCTGACTTACGCGGGACAAAGCAACATAGAGCTGGCCGTGCGAGAAACAGCTGACGCTGAGGTCCACACCCGCAACACGCAGCGTCTGCCCTTGTGCTTTGTTTATCGTTATAGCGTAACACAAACTAACCGGGAACTGAACACGTTTAAAACGGAAAGGGTAATTGTTTGGAATCAGTGGAATTCGGGGTATAAAAACTCTCTCACCGGACACCACACCCTGTCAAAATCTCCGCTTCTATTATATTACGTTGACGTTACTTTTAATCTAGTTCCATTGCATAATTTGGGGGGGGTTTAAATTTCGTAACAGAATAATAGGGACGCCATTTTTAAATTTATTTTATGTGATGGAATTCCAGGGGCACTCAGAGAATCAAGGAATTCAACTGGATAGTTGGTAGTGTCATCTTGCTCCATTACTCTGTTAATAGAAGTGTACTGGACTAATTCTCCATCGACATTGGCAAGCATATCCAAGTTGATTCTTGTGGCTTGGTCATTTCGCGGAGTCAAAATTGCTCTTTCACAAAGCCATGAGTTTTCATGATTTGTTATTTGGCTTTGATCGCCATAAACAGAAGCGATAAGTTCCTCAACTGAATGAACTGTGCGGCAGAGATTATTAGGCAAAACGATTTTCCCTTCTTCTTCCGGATACGTGCCTTCGCCAATTTTTAGTAATAAATCGGAAAACTTCTGTGCATTTATGTTTCCACCTGTTCGCGCCCTCATGTTCTCTGTTAAGTGCATCCGTGTGATGTGTGGCCACAGGTACCTAAGTGTTTTAACAACTTTTTTTTAAGGTTTTTTAACTTTTAAATTTTTCGTAATGAAAGGTATCTTCTTAATAATATCATTAATTAAACATTTAAATTAAATCCACTGAAAGACGCCTGCTGAATACTGTTTTTGTAATGATTGTTCCCGCGGGAACTCGATTGGATTAATAAGTTTTACTATATATATATATTTTGTTAAAGAGGCAACGTAAGGTATCAGCATAACAAATTTTACTAAATTAAGTTCATTAGTTGTTGTTTACAAAGCTGTTAAATTAATTGCAGTTTTTTAACTATCCCACGGGAACTCTTTATTTTACCGGGATGAAAAGTATCCTATATGTTGACCAGGGACATAAGCTACCACCACACAAAATTTCATTGGAATCGGTCCAGCCGTTCCAAAGATTAGCCCGTACAAACAGACAGACAAACAGACAAACAGACAAACAGAGAAACAAAAAAATTGAAAAAATTCTAAATTGGTTCTATTTCACTTCTTACATCCCCCTGACTCGGTTTTTAGCATTTCTTTTCACTGTACAGAAATTCGACTTCTACAGATTTATTATATGTATTGATAAAATAAAAAAAAACTTGTGAAAGTCGGGTTTCACTTTGCTTCGGAGCCCTAAATCAACTTTCGAAGGGTAAGTCTAATGCAATAAATACTCTTTTTATTTCTGGTAAAACAAAACGCCCTCTTTCATCAGTTATAATTTAATTGGATTTTCATTCCTTGCCAAAAACACTTTTTCAATTTTCGACCTTTATAAATCGAAAATTTAAGGAGTTGATTTCATTTAATAAACTTTTAAGAAAGCCTGCATTCAGTTAAATGGGAGATGGAGCGTCAATTTATACTCGACGATGTTAGAAGGAAGGTGTATATTTTTTACGATATACTTTTAGGTTCTACTTAGAACAGTTCAGTGGTAAAAAGTAGAGAAGTAATTAAAGCGTTCTCATAAAAATACTCTGATGTCTTTTATACTCTTTTGTACGGTCCTTTGTAGAAAAAATATTAGACACGTCGTTTGTTCCGAAAAATTTGTGAAATCAATTACAGGTGAAATTTACCTTTGCTAAGTAGGACACGACAATGTTCGTAAACTCAAATTTAGATTGCCTTTATGCTTCCATTGTTTACTTTTTGAGGGTTCGACAATGGAATTATATTGGAACTTTTTACATTAATACCTTCAAGGCCCGGAAAGTTTCATGATTCTGTCGTCTTTTCAATTTTGGAAGTACTTAAGACAAGCCTTTTAGTTTGCTAATACAGGCCTTAAAAATAAACCTGGTTAAGCACTTATTTGCTCAATCGAATAATACAAAAGGGTATTTTCTTTAGTGCCTGTTCCTTTATATTGCCAAAACGGAAGTCTATATTTAAGCACCATACTGTACTGAGTCTATATTGCGCTAGCGAAGTTTTCTTAGAAATGGTCGTTTTAAGTAAAACTTTTAAGTAATGTCTTGACCTTCAGAGATCTCCATTCAGATTAAATTCGATTCATTTAATTGGGACGAAATTCATAAAATATATGCGAATCAAATCGAAATATTATGCTATATTATTAGCTTAGTCCTTGCCATTTCACATAGTCATGATTAGGTACATAATATACAATACATGTGAAGTCAAATTATAATGTGAAACCCAGGATGGGCGTAGCAAATCTTATTGTTTATATTGTGATAGGGGGACCGATTTTATTATATTATTTTCGTCCTCAATCGTACAATATGCCCTTGAAGTCAGATAATCTTTTAGTAATTTATTAAATTTTATTTCTTTTTTTTTTATTGATGATGTATGGCAGATTGAGGACTATTGTAGTACCCCAATAGGGTAACCTCCAAATCCTACTTTTTAATTTTAATGTTTATTGCTCCTTCACGCTACAAGTGTAAAAACTATAGTCTATGTGGCCTTAAATATATGTATCATGGACTAGAATAATTATGCTATTTTTGGTCCATGGTCTCTAGCTTTACAGAAAAATGATCTAGAATTCTAATAATTAATTAATTGTAGTATTCAATGTCAATATAAGGCTTATGAGGTTTCAGGAAATATCAAGTAATAGATAATCCCAGAAATAGTCATAATTTACATAACGAAATATTTACTCATTTCCCGCCCTAACTCTGGCTGGAGGCTGAGTAACGATCTGGCAAAATGCAAGATTCAATTTGGTCTTGATAGCTAATTTATTTCCCCCTTCACTTTGCGTAGACGTGCTGACTCGGACGGACTTTTTATTAGACATCTGTATTACGGTATAGCTAGATGTTTTATAATTTTCGATGGTGTTTTATTGAATTTTTTCGAGATGGGTAAATAAAACTCACACAGTAACGGTTTTTACACAGCATCGTGCCGGAACGCTAAATCACTTGGCAAAGCGTCTTGGCTGGTAATGTGGCTTTGGTGGTATTTCTTCGCCTCACGTTTTGTTCTGACATAGAAAAATCCTCAGGAGATGTTGACTTCACAATGCGAAATCGTAGACACTTCGCAGAGACTCTACGATTTTTGAGATATTTTTAACAGTGTCATTTTTACCCGACTGCAAAGGAAGCGTTGTGTTGTTCTTATATTTCTTTCTTTACTTTACCTACAATGATATTACAATATTATATTTACCAAAACATTTTGCCCAAATACAAAATTTGTATTCACAACATTTGGTTATTTGTTATTTCCCGCCCAATATATGCTGCACGTCGGCAGCATTGAGTATTTATGCAAATATGTTAGGTGAGCTTAAACATACAGTAACCTGTTTTGTTAACTATTATACGGGAACTCTGCTAACTAAACTTAGTTTAAGTATCGCGCTCTATGTTAGCTTAGAGCAAATATGCATACATTTAACGAAGTAATTCTGAAGATATATGCATAGAACGCATGTGCATTGTGCATTGTGCCCTGTGCAGTCGCCTGGAAGAAAATTCTGTATTTTGAACTACATTCATAGCGCATACTCCATAATATCCTTTCTAAATTTTAGTCCACTGGCACAGTAGTTATGACGTGAAAAAGTACAAAAATACACAATTACGCACACTGCACACACACACATATAATTGTAAAAACAAAATGAATATTAAAGGGTGCTTTTGATACACAATAAGTAATAAAAAGAAAACATGTGTTTCTGAATTCCGAAAAAATACTCCAAATGTCAAAGTTTATAATGACAATGAGTCAACCTTAAAAGATAGACATGTGGTGTCCCCTTGTCCCGGACTTTTTTTAGGACTTTTAAAGAAGAAAAATTCCGTCATACATGAGTTTAGCGTATCTTTAACCGTTTAAGCAGTGTACGCAACGAAAGCTATAAAAAAGTTTGTCCCACTTTTGTAACATTTTTTAACCGACTTTAAAAAACCCTAAAAAAGGAGGAGGTTCTCAATTCGTCGGAATCTTTATTTTTTTTCATTGATGCTCCCTCTCTATTGACCATAGCGTGATGTTATATTATAGCCTATAGCATTCCTCGATAAATAGACTATCCAACACAAAAATAATTTTCTCTTCAGCTTTATAGTATGGTATTTCTAAATTTTAAAGTAATTACGGACGTCAGCTGGACTTCTTGAAAGTATGAAATGATAACAAACTGATGGCGCCGTTGAAAACAACTTATTTTCGCTGAAAATCGCGAACAAACAGTCTTATAGACGGAGGAAAAGAATAATTTTCGCTTTCATCGGATTATGCGAATATTAAACTGGAATAAGATAAAAAAAACTCCCCCGGTTACCGCAAGAATCCATTTCCAAGTTTAACAGATCTTTTTCCGTAAGTTTTTCTCGCGTGGTGGAAGGTTTACGTCATTTTTAGAGACATTGCCGAAGTTCCCTCGCCCCGAAACTTTTGTAATTATAAGGTAGCGATGTGATGTACGACATGACGTTATGTCTTTACAACAAAAGCGATTAACCTTCAGGATTACTTGTCGGTTTTGTAATCATAGTTTTGTTACAAACGCGTACCGGATACCTATTGTTTCCACAAAGCAAATTTACACAAAACACGTACAGATTCATAGTGAGTAGATACTTGTATTGGGTGATTCAACTTAATGTAGCTATGAACAATAAATAACAAGTACTGACATTAAGCAAAGTTTTTATAATAAGAAGGAAGACACAAGCCGTCGGTTCTTATAGGTACTTAAAAGTGGTTTCGAGAGTGGCACCAAAGACATCACTTAATTTAGACCGTATGAGCCAGATTCATTCGTAATATTATGATAACATAATGTGGTGTTGTGTTTCCGTGATTGGCGGAACGAGATTGGTCAAAGGAATGTTTCTCTACGATTTCGCATTGTGAAGTCAACATCTTCTGAGAACATCTTCTGAGGATGTCCCGGTGTCTGGACGAAACGTACGTCGAAGAAAGTATTGGAAAATTGTGAGTGGTGTTTCATGTGGTGGGCAGTCTTCCCGCATATTGTACGATACAGAATCTTTTTAAGAAGCGTATTATAGCAAAGCAAATTAGTCTTTCCTACTAATAAAGGAATGTTTGTATCGCTCATTGGGTTTCCTGTATTTCTTCAATTATTCTTATAACAAATTGCAATTTAATTGACGACCTATGGATTTATTCCACACTTAAAACAACTTATTTATGTAATTGATCAAGAGAATAATTAAAAGCAGGTAGGTACATACATAAATATGACTGCACTACGTAGAATTATTAAATAACGAAATATGTAAGCAACTTCTTCAGATATTCTTATAACAAAATGAAATTTAATTGATGACTTAAAGTTATCTTAAAACAACATTTATGTTATCGATGAAGAAAATAATTACAAGTAGGGTACATAAATACGTGCACTAACTAATAACGAAATATGTAAGCACTTGGTCATAGGTTATTTATGTAAATATTGTAAACTCGGTAGGTAATACGGTGTAATACATAAATCAACATACGAAGGCGAGCAAAGCTACTGACGACGCAGCCCAAAGGATTAGCAAGTTAAAGCGGAAAGTTGGCTAACCGCATTTGTCTCGGAGACGTTGGTCTTAGGGACGTGGAAGTATCTACGTACGTAAGTAATATCAGCTAGTATTTCATAATTTTCGTGCATAATTTGGAACTTTATTTACTTAAGACGACCTTACCTCTCTGGCGCAGCGTTTGCTCTTGGATTCGAGTGAATGGTCGCATGTTCGGTATACCAACACAAAAGTATAAAATTCCAAAGTGTTTGGAATTTTATGATCTCTTACCTTTTCGAAGTATGTACGTTGACATCTTCGGCTGCACGTATCATCAGGTGAGATTGCAGTCAAGTAATAACTAATAGTATGTAAAATAAATAAACCGCATATTCTAGTATAGCGGAACATTCGATACAACGTAGGTTGAAGAAGCCTTCCGGGTGTAGTTCTTGTGCAAGTCCTGGTTTCGATTCCCGACAAGAGCCAGTTATGGATTTTACATTAATTCTAAATTGGAACATGAGTGGGCTCAATTAGTCATTTATCCCGGCTAAGTTAGTATTAACCCTACTACTAGTCTTTAGCTACTTGATATGACATTGTAATAAACTACATACTGTCTTTTACTCTTTAAAAAAGTTGTCCAGCTAACTTTTTTGTGATGGGGAGTGATTTTGGATACAACATATGCTAACTGATTTTTATGATGACTTCGTTATTCTCTGTTGGCAAGGAGGCGCTTTCAAAGTTAACCCTGATAAGTATTTACTAACATACACGTATTATTACAGCTAGGCGTCAGATGTGATCATAGAGTACTTTACTAAGTGCTCTGATGCTCAAAGTAAGTACTACAGCAATAGTTCACACGTAAACATGCGGATTGACATGTGATCCTTGATCCGGAATAATCTATGTACTCGCTTAGTGGAAGCACGGGTCATCGGAATGCTGACCTACTGAAGTGTAATGAAGCCTTTTCGAAGCCCCAATTGTACTGTGGATGGAATGTAGGGGAATTGCTTAGCTTTTGGTCTCGGGTAAGTATTGCTGCAAACGGGCCACACACCACAGCCACAATCGACGCCACAAGAAGCTAGAAGCAGTCACTGGCCACTTGAGATCAGTAGTCGATACTTGCGGTCAGTGGATGCAACTTTTTCTACCTGTGCACGCAACCTGTACACGCAGTATTATAATGGACTCTGATGAACAAGGTTTAGTGGCGTGAATAGCGCGAGTGGCGTTTTGTGGCCGGTGCGAGCCACCGATTTGTAGTGTGTGGCAGGAGCCAGCGTCACCGTGTGTGGCGACCATATAAAATGTGAAAACTACAGGAAATATGACGGCTCGGTCGAGCCGTTTTGTGGTTGTGGCCAGTGGCCTGTTTGTTAGAGCACTAAGGTGTATGTAATCTGGGACAAAAACAATGCCTTTTGAAGCGCCCCATATCGTAAATTTTGGAGTTATTATTTTGTCATTGTTTTATTTATGTATGCAATGACCGCAGCTTGGGGCAGTAAACATTTTATTTGGTAAATGTTCAGCGAATCCATTCAAAAGTTAAAACAGACAAACAAGAGCAAAAACTCAACTCGGAAACCTCATTTTGTCAATTATTATTCAACGGTCAACTTGTTCAAATTGTAAATCATCCAGTCAACTGGAAGATTAGGTCACGCCTTCTTATCCTCCAAAGTTCAAACATACGTTCTAAGTAATACGAAGTTCATTAGAGGAGTAAGCTATAAATACAAGCTTGCGCGCCGTAAACCTCAAGTAAACCGCTTAACATTAACTCGGAATTAGCCCCAAACTGCTGTTGCGGCGTTGCAGCACCAACTTTTATATGGACCTAATAAAAGTTTGTAAATTAGTGCTATATTATGAAAAAATAACCACTTTTTTATAGTCACTTTGAAAGAATGACTGAAATCAGTTTTTTCTCATAAACTTTCTGTTTTTACGACTTGTATCCATGAAAATAAATTAAACAAGAATTCAAAGATTCTATTGGTTTTGAAGTTAGTCAGTGTTACAAATGTATATGCAGTAGGTACTTTCTTTACATTTTTAGAGGTGCAAAAACAAACGTCTAAATAACATCGGTGCCACGTTATAATCCGCATTTAAAAGCCTCATCAAGTAAATTAACGATAGCGAACAATAAGGCTGCTAGGTTCCCGAGGGTCCGAAATAAATGAAATTAACCGGCCCGCATCATTGTAACTTATTGAAAGCAACATTATCTTTCACCTAAAACAATGTTATCTGTTTTCGTCGATGGCAAACGGCCAGAAATGGAATAAAATTTGTATAACCGTAAAACGGAATTATTCCAGAGCTCATATAGGCGACCGACTCGTTGGCTTTTATGCTGGGGCCGAACATTGATGCGACACTATATACAAGCGTGCACAATCGCCAAATGTTATACGTGTATCGGTGTTTTAGATTCTTAACTTTAGGGGTATGTTTGAATACAAAAAATAGGTGTAAAAACTTGGACATGACAGAAGTTTTCTTCATCCTCCCAATACCAACGGTTTTCGCCATCAGTACAGCGGGAGATAGCGACAGCCATATTCAGAACCGTCGGATCTACGAAAAATCTAAGGCCTGAGCCATAACAATTTAGATTCGATAGATGAAACGAAACGAAATTAAAAGAATTTAATATGAGAATGACTGTCATTCTCATATTATATTCTTTTAATTTCGTTTCTGACCGTACTGACCGTAACAGCGTGGAAATCAATTAGCGATAATTTTCATACAATATATGAAATTTGTTCCATTTTCGTTCCATCTAACATTCCATTTTCATTCCACCTCTTCCTCAGATAAATTAAAAAAAATCATATTTTCTTCAGAAAATTCTGAAAATTCTTAAGATATCATAGAATGCTAGAGATGGAATATCGGTCAATATTTGTATAACTCCGTGTGCAAATCGAATAAATTCTTCTTCTCCATTTAGTTTGGATTAGTTTGATTTAGCGAGGATTCGTAACAGTCTACGTGGCAAGAAACGATTTTGCGGCGAGAAAACGTAGCGACAAGTCACTGGATTTTTGCCAATAGTATTTGGTCACGTACTTTACAAGGTTCCTCTCCGTAAACCTTTTCAGCACAAAACGTTGCAACGTCTAGATACCTATTTATAGAGGGTTAGCAACGGAAGCCGTAAAGTGGGTTGGAGTGGAACTTAGGAATGATAAAATGAAGATAAACAATATTTATTTTTATTTATAATTTTTTTTAAAGGAAGTTTGAAAGTTGAGGTTCAAGTATTTTTAGGGTTCCGTACCCAAAGAGTAAAACGCCTATAACCTATTATCAAGACTTCGCCGTCCGTCTGTCTATCTCTATCTATGTCACCAGCCTGTATCTAGGCAGGTCTCTAGTTAGGCAGTTCAAATTTTCACAATGATTTGTAGATGATTTGTGTAATTCAAGAGTGAATAGGCATCTTCTAGGCAAGCGCGTTCCACCTTAGACTGTATCATCACTTCCCATCAGGTGTGATCACAGTCAAGCGCTAGCCTATATAGCATAAAAAAAAAAAAAAAAAAAATAATCGCAAGTTCAAAGTTTCAATGGTCGTTCGTTTAATTATTGTCACACGTTTCTTAGATTTATGATATTTACCAAGGTATTTAAGATCCATACGTATAACATCAGCTTTTTGTTTTATTTAAAAAAACACATAAAACCCTTATTATGAAAAAACAATAAATTAGTAATATTAGGTATTTAGAATTGTATTTTATCTAATAAAAGCGTCATTTTTCCGATTCAATTATCAATTTCATTTGCTGAGCAATCGCAAGTCTTCCAAGTATTTCTTCTAACAGCCAATATTTGCTTCAAAAGAATCAACCGGACTTAATTTAATAAAGTTACAGTTTGAATTATTTCCAAATAGACAACACAAAAAAATTCGGAGCAAGCTTCATGAATTTCATTTGTAAGCTAAAAAAAGTTTCTTGGAAATAATTTAGAATAATGATATAAATACCAACTGACGATGAAAATACTTATTTCAATAATAATTCCTGTAGGCACTGAAAGATTTTATATTATAATAGTACTTTTTTTTTCTTTTAAATAAAGCTAGGTTTTCCTCGCGGCTCCTTCGTAATCAAACATTGTAATGTACTTACTGTCAAGAAAGTTTTCTTTACCAATTTACCTAGTGTTATAGCTATTGTTATTGCTGTTTTTAACTTCCACGAGAACTGTGGATTTTAGGGATAAAAAGTATAGCGTTTATGTTGATCTAAGGACTTTCTACGTTTTCCAGACACAAAATCTCAGAAACTTTCACCTTTGTAATATAAAATTCGATCACTTTCTTCAACTAGTATTTTATATTACACGAGAACATAAATGTAACCTTAAGTGAATGTTAGTTTTATATAAATTAAACTTTATACGTCAATTTAAAAGTTTGTTTAGAAAAGCGCGTCACGTAAAAACTATAGGGCATCTTTTCCGCGGAAACTTAAAAAATATATCGTACTTGAACCATACACGACCTTTAGTTGTAAAATATTTTAACTATAATCAATTACGTGGATTAATTATCAAAATATAATTATAATTGTATGCTAATGAATCAAAAAATATACAATGTATATTTTCATAATGGAAATATAACGAGTGGCATAACAAGGGGTTGGCTTTTCCGCGCTATTAAACATGCAAATTGTAAGGATATGTTCAATCAGCATGTATTGTTGTTCGTAAAGCATCGATACTGGTAATCTATAAAATAGTGAAAAATAAAAATGTTCAAAATAAAAGACAAAATATTAAAAAATATAAGCCTTTAATTTTGCGTAAACAGATTTTCAGTGACAAACGCTGGTATAACTTTGAAAAGCTTTATAATCTCTTTGCTTTTATTAACGTTTCCTTCTCACTATTGTAACGGGACATTCGTATACACACATAGGTCGTATTTTTTCTAGTATGGTTTGATCATAACATTGTTATCTTAGATCTTGAAAAATAAAAATTTACCTCAGAAATAGGACACAAACAAACACGATAAGGCATTTTTTCAATATGAAAAATCGTAAACAGTCTAATCTTGAAAATTCAAATCGTGACAAGCCTCGTAAATCACGCTATTGTTCAGACAGGATGCCCTTATCTTGTTTTGAAGCAAAAAAAGGGTTCCGCACTGAAATTGGTGTAGACCATAAAAGCAGAAAATATCTTCGATCGATATGGTCGATCACCATACGGGGCACCTTTGTATAACAGCATTCATGCTTGAATGACTAAATACAAAAAGGGGACTAAAAATTAGGGTTTGTAAAATTTCTTGATTTTCAGGACAAAATATAGGGAAATAGCTGTTGTCTAGAAATCCAAAAGGAGCCTACTGGGTTTATAATTTAGCTGAGATAAGGAATTCCCCGTTTCACCTCGTTTCAGAGTTGTTTTCCTAAAAGAGAAGAATAAAATTTCACTTACGGAACCCTCGTGGACGCGGCGGTTCTAACTTGGCCAATTATTTTTTCTTTCGTCAAGCGACGGCTATAAGAGTTAACGCGGGAACCATTCGGTATTATTTCGACTCAGTCATTCAAAGAGCGAGTACTTCTCGTTAGACCAGTTGCTCGGCTTATTTTTTTTGTAATCCAGAAATCTGGAAGATGGGGGTTTGACTCCTTGAGAGGCGGTACGCGAGCTGCACGAGGCCGGCGATGCAACTGGCATAGTTCAACCACTAGTTTGGCGGGAAATTTGGGAGTGCCATTTTTATGGTAAGCATTTTCTATTCCTTCATGTCGCTTGGGTATGCCAGGGCACCGGGGCAGCCAGCGTTTTGTACGGGTTTTATTTGTCGTATTTCTCTAAATTCCAGGTCGGGAAGTAAAGAAAAGGTTATTTCTTGTGGTTTTGAAACCCTGGATGGGTTAATCCTATCGGGATAGACATCGACAGCCTTTCGTGAGAAGGCTAACCTCGGGGTTCTGCGAGAAATCATCCGGCGCCTGTCGCCGCTGTCGCACCGCCAGCTGCGGCGGCCGCACGACACATCTTCGCTCCGCTTCGTGGTTTCGGTCGCGGCTGCGGGCTGAGACACTTCGCTCGGCGCGTCATCACGCAACGTTTCCCATAGGGTAAACATGACCGGAGGTACCATCCTTGTTTATTTACGGTTGTAGAACCATTTAGAACAATATTTTTGATACTGGTATAGTCCGATAAAATTTTATTTACGGCTTGGTACAGACAGAGATCACCTTAGGCTATGATCGCTATTTGCGACAATACATGGTCAGATTAATAATTCTGTGAACCTACGGCTCCATCGATTGAGCATGTGTAATTATTAAATAAGATATATAAATATTTTATAATAACAGATAGTTAGTAGGTATGTTAGCCAATTATTTAAGTTAAATTTTCTTGTCTTTTAGCTTATAGTAAAGATTTCTTTGTGTATATTGTTTCTCTTTCGTATTTGAATTACTATTATAATTGTAGATTAATTTCTGTGTTTCATTCCACTCCAATTCCACGTATAGGTAGGTAAATTCTCTGTGACGGGCATAAAACACCTTAGCCGGGGAGATTTTAGTATATTGCGTTCGCCCAGTTTTATGCCACGTTACAAATGGCGCCCAACGTAAAAAATTGTTATTAAATTAGGGTTATATTTTCAAAAAAAATTTTTTTTTTTGAATTTCAAAGTGGAATTTTTTTTATTATTATTCGGGACGCGTTACTGACGGCGTCCAACGGGTTAAAATAGCAAAACGTACTTAGACATTTTTTTTTCAAAACATTTTTTCAAAAACATTTTTTAACGAAATTTTTTTTTTAGAGTTTACTAGTAAGCGCGTTACAAATAGCGCCCAAATTAGAGATTTATTAATAATTGGCTGTACTTTAGACATATATTTTTAAATTTCAAAATAACAAAAATTTTTTTGAAAAACTTTTCAGTACGAGGCGACAAGAATAGCCCAAACATTCTGATTCTGTATCTTGTTTTCTTTTAGACATCTTTAATATTTCAAAATCTTAAAACTTTTTTTCTTTGAAACTTTTTTTATGTGTTCTTTCTATTTACACGCCGTTATACGTGGCGTCCACGCGATTAACCCCTATTAAATTTATTTTGAGTCTAAATTTCTTTCAGAAAAATAAATGCACTTTTTTTTTCCTCACTTTCTAAAAACATTTTTTTGAAATTTTATATTCTCCGCAAATTATAGGACGCCCCGTATACGCGGCGCCCTAGGTAGATCTTTGCAAAAATTTTTTTTCTTTCTCAACTTAATTTTGCATTATAAATTCATCGTTTAACTATTTACAAAACATTTCTGTTATAACAATAAACATTTTCAGAATATGTTTAGATCACTTTAATAAACCATAGATATCATATTTTCAAAAGACAAAACGTGGAATTGGAGATATAATCAAAATATTATATAACATACGCTGTACCAAGTATCGAAAAGCTATCCCTGTTAACAACGATACCAGTATCAAAAAATTTACAAGCACAAATACAACAATATTTCTTTATTTCAAATTTAAGTATAAACAATTACCTTAACAAAAATTTTTTTTTCTATTTAACTTTAGTATTAGCGTTATAAAAATGTTCGTCTTATGTTAATTGTTAATTTTAAGAGTCGTAATAATTGCATGCCATTGTGTTAAATCGTACAGGCACCATTAAAGCCTCAACTTTTATTTTCTCATTATACATATAATTATAAGTTTAGTTATAAGAAAATATTTTCAAGCACCACTCTTGAAGAAAAAAAAATTTTTTTTTTGAAAAATCAATAAGTGATTTATAATACTTTAACTTTTAATACTTTCAAAACATTGATATACGTATATAACAATACAACATTCTCAAATTTTGATCAAACATTGATATATAATAATTATAGATATACTACTTTTTTTTCTACTCTTTATAACCATTGATATACTACAACTATAGATATACAAAATTTTTTTTTCTACTTTAATAACCATTGATATTCAACTTTTACTTTTGATAACCATTGATATACTAAAGATAAAGATACATTACTTTTACTTTTGATAATTATTGTCATACCAAACATAAAGATTTGTTTACGTTTATGAAAATTGTTATAGTGGTCTTGAAATATTACATTGTTTTCTCCATAACAACCTATGATATATTGAATATAGATATACTAAATACAACATAAATATTTAGTTTTAACAATTGTAAATCTTTGACTGTACCAAATAATTTAACAAAATGGAACAACGTATCATTCAATTACATTCTTTACATAAAGATGAACTTATTTATGAGGTATCAATCCGTTCGAAAATTTTTGTTTTTGATCTTTAAAAATTTTTTTTCAGTCTCTTTGATCCTAGGTTTTGACTAGTTGTTCTTTTATTGTATTCAGGATAGGATTATACAAAATTCATTTCTTAAAAAAAAAAAAAAAATTATTACTTACGTCACGTGACTACTCGTTTGGAACAAAAATTTTTTTTTTTTTAAATTTAAATATGGAACAAATCAACGATTACGAAGATTCTTTTGCTTTTGGAAAAGGAACATTCAATTTTTTTTTTTGGAAACTTTCAGTAATTAGTTATGAATTATGCCGTCAATGACCCCAAGTTTGATTTTGTCTTTTCGAATGTGAGTATTAGGTGGATTATCTAGGATCACACTAATACGAGCATAGTTTCGTTATTTAGTATTTTGGGTAAGTCATTGTTGGGTAAACTTTTTTGAAGAAAATATTTTTTTAAAAATTTAGATTTTGTGTTGCTGCCACACATTCGTATCTTGAGGAAGTATGTTAATTAATAATTCGGTTTTGAATTTTTTACATTAGGAGTAGCTTCAGTCGCTTCGTTTTTTATGCATATTTAGCTTAGAGTGCTGTTGTTATGAGACAATTTTAGGGCGTTAAATACGTTTCATAGTATTTTAACATCTCAGTGTTAGTGAAGGTAGCCACTTGTGATTTTGGTGTGCTACTTTTCGTTTATGTGTGGATGGATGGAAGAGATGAAAGAGATGTATGAAATTTTATGGAAGAATTTGAAAGCTTTATAAGATGATGTATGATTTCGAAAAAATTGTTCTCCGGTATTTAAAACACAGACATCTCGCATCAAGCGTCTAGGTGTGATTTTTGTGGTTTTGTACTTCGGGTCAACAACTTACTTGGTTAGGTGAGGCTCGGGTCGTTTTGTTATACTTCAGTTGTTGCAGATTTGGTAGGTGACGCTGAGTATAAATTTTTTTTAGTAGGTGGGAGTGCCTACGGTTTTTTGGGTTCAGTACCTAGAATGGTCTGACCTAATTTTTATGCTGTGGCGGAATTGTTCCCTTTCGGGTTTATTATGGCAACGTCCGCTCAGTTATTTTGTAGTTTTTTTACCCAAACCACCTAGATTTGTGCAGACGACTGAAGAGGCAGCGGATTTTTTCCAAATTTCGTAAATAGTGTTGTGATTTAATATCGATTTAGATTTTTGTTGTTATGATTCGTTTCAAGCTATTCAAAATTCTAAATTAGCTTTTGATTGTTAGGATTCGTTCCACGACTTAGAAAAAATTTTGTGACTTAGCATTCAATTATACTTTGTAGACTTTCTCTAAGATTTTTTCTTGTCTCACCTTTTGGTTAGGATGCAACGTTGAGGACAACGAAAAACGGTTCATCCTGGCTGAACCTTTTCCCTAAGGAGAGGGTATTGTAACGGGACATTCGTATACACACATAGGTCGTATTTTTTCTAGTATGGTTTGATCATAACATTGTTATCTTAGATCTTGAAAAATAAAAATTTACCTCAGAAATAGGACACAAACAAACACGATAAGGCATTTTTTCAATATGAAAAATCGTAAACAGTCTAATCTTGAAAATTCAAATCGTGACAAGCCTCGTAAATCACGCTATTGTTCAGACAGGATGCCCTTATCTTGTTTTGAAGCAAAAAAAGGGTTCCGCACTGAAATTGGTGTAGACCATAAAAGCAGAAAATATCTTCGATCGATATGGTCGATCACCATACACCTTTGTATAACAGCATTCATGCTTGAATGACTAAATACAAAAAGGGGACTAAAAATTAGGGTTTGTAAAATTTCTTGATTTTCAGGACAAAATATAGGGAAATAGCTGTTGTCTAGAAATCCAAAAGGAGCCTACTGGGTTTATCATTTAGCTGAGATAAGGAATTCCCCGTTTCACCTCGTTTCAGAGTTGTTTTCCTAAAAGAGAAGAATAAAATTTCACTTACGGAACCCTCGTGGACGCGGCGGTTCTAACTTGGCCAATTATTTTTTCTTTCGTCAAGCGACGGCTATAAGAGTTAACGCGGGAACCATTCGGTATTATTTCGGCTCAGTCATTCAAAGAGCGAGTACTTCTCGTTAGACCAGTTGCTCGGCTTATTTTTTTTGTAATCCAGAAATCTGGAAGATTTTGACTCCTTGAGAGGTGGTACGCGAGCTGCACGAGGCCGGCGATGCAACTGGCATAGTTCAACCACTAGTTTGGCGGGAAATTTGGGAGTGCCATTTTTATGGTAAGCATTTTCTATTCCTTCATGTCGCTTGGGTATGCCAGGGCACCGGGGCAGCCAGCGTTTTGTACGGGTTTTATTTGTCGTATTTCTCTAAATTCCAGGTCGGGAAGTAAAGAAAAGGTTATTTCTTGTGGTTTTGAAACCCTGGATGGGTTAATCCTATCGGGATAGACATCGACAGCCTTTCGTGAGAAGGCTAACCTCGGGGTTCTGCGAGAAATCATCCGGCGCCTGTCGCCGCTGTCGCACCGCCAGCTGCGGCGGCCGCACGACACATCTTCGCTCCGCTTCGTGGTTTCGGTCGCGGCTGCGGGCTGAGACACTTCGCTCGGCGCGTCATCACGCAACGTTTCCCATAGGGTAAACATGACCGGAGGTACCATCCTTGTTTATTTACGGTTGTAGAACCATTTAGAACAATATTTTTGATACTGGTATAGTCCGATAAAATTTTATTTACGGCTTGGTACAGACAGAGATCACCTTAGGCTATGATCGCTATTTGCGACAATACATGGTCAGATTAATAATTCTGTGAACCTACGGCTCCATCGATTGAGCATGTGTAATTATTAAATAAGATATATAAATATTTTATAATAACAGATAGTTAGTAGGTATGTTAGCCAATTATTTAAGTTAAATTTTCTTGTCTTTTAGCTTATAGTAAAGATTTCTTTGTGTATATTGTTTCTCTTTCGTATTTGAATTACTATTATAATTGTAGATTAATTTCTGTGTTTCATTCCACTCCAATTCTACGTATAGGTAGGTAAATTCTCTGTGACGGGCATAAAACACCTTAGCCGGGGAGATTTTAGTATATTGCGTTCGCCCAGTTTTATGCCACGTTACACTATATTTCTATGGTAAAGCTAGGTGTTGCCACAACTTAGCCCACAGTTTCACTTTTTTACAAATCCCGTGGCAATTACTAATTTCCCGGAATAAATAGTAGCCTATGTCTCTCCGGGTATTTAACTATAATAATCTATGCAAAAACCACGTCGATCCGTTACTCCATTGCAGCGTTATGGCGATTTCCTTAAAAAATTATATACTATGGTTGGTCTACTTTAATTTAAATTTAGACACCTCTCATTCCATCTTACATATTTGTTTACGCAACTCGCAAATCGCACATAGGTATTACACAGAATATTTTCCCCCGATTTTGCCTTTTTTAGGGTTCCATACCAAAATATTAAAAATGGAATCCTTATTTTATTGATGCCGCTATTAATCGCAGCGTGATGTTATACAGCCTATATACCCTTCCTCGGTAAGTGACCAAACCAAAACAAAAATAATTATGTTTCTTTTTATTAAAACCAATAGTTACATCAACGCCTTCAAACAATCTCTTCAGATGTACAATAACAATCACAGATAAAGATTTTTGAAATGTTAAATCTCTCGATCAATAAAATCTCTTCTTTTATTGCAAAATTTTAAAAAGAAATAAGCATTTACGTCTTACCCTAAGTACGCGCCATAATTTACATTAAATCTTAGGGACGTAAAATATGGCTGAAGTAATCCTATCCATAAATTTCATGGGCAACATGACATTATAATTTTACATACATTATAATATTATGGATCTTTATTTAAAGTGTGATGACTTATTGTGTTCTTTATCGAATATATCTATTACCCAGTGGCTAGCATGTTTTACTAGGTGTTATGATGTTCCAGGGTTCGATTCTCATGTCAGGCGTAATTTCACATAATGTGGCCCACTTATCTAATATCTCGAAGTTCGAGAGAGGAAAAACAGTAATTACCTATTTTTTTATTTATTTTATTTTTAGGTAGTAACTCATTCAGAAGTGATAATTACAGATTAAAATATCTAAGTGATATTCAACAGATTGAAAGTTAAGGTCGATACGTCTGTCCGAAAATTTTCTTTTTTGCATCTACATGTTTTTCATAAAAACTTTGGTCAAAAATACTCATTTACTTCAGTATGCAATATTATTAGTATCAATAAATTGAAATAAGAATCCGATAAGTAAACGAAGCAAAAACTGTGTGTAACCATTAAACATTTTATAAAAACATGTTACATAAAAACTGCAGCTTTTATAAAATTGCAATGCAAATATGATCATCTCTAACCTTTCAGAAACCTGTGAAACGATAAAAAAAATGAAAATGGAGAACAAGCTTGGAAATAGACAGTGTATTTCAAGCAGAAGTCAACAAAAGCGCATTTTATTAGAAAAGGGTAGGTACGCGTTTTTGCTAAAGAGAGAAATAAAAGCATGTAAAGGCAGTCACTTGATATCTAACCCATGCTGTGTACATTTTCTCGGCCTGGAAAAATTCAAAACAAAGCTTGCAACCGCACTGCAAGGGTCGTATGTACTATTGGATTAAAAAAAATTGTTACTTTGCATCGAGGTAAATTGCTTGACATCGGGTTGGATTAGTGGTTAGTTGGAAGTTGTCAGCCAAGATTATACTTAGTTATTCAGTCAATTGACGACCTCCCTGATGCAGTGTGTTTATATCATTTTTGAGTGGAAGGTTTCGGGTTCGATTCACGACATACGATATAGTCATTCCTCAACATTGCTTTCCATCAGGCATGACTACTTTCTACTTTAATTGTTGTAAATTGTTTCTAGGGTGCACAATAAAAGTATATACATAAACATACATACATGATTGTCGTCAAGCGCAAGCCTATCTCCAATAAAAAAAAAAGTTTCTAAATTGCCTCAGATTTGGTTTTCAACCACGGCTTGTATCCAACCAACTGTTTCAAGTCGTATCGCCAAGCGATTTAGCGTCCCGGTGCGATGCTGTGTAGCAACAGTGAAAGGTTATATTAACCCCTGTTGCGCCTTCCTCTATCATCAGATGAGATTGCCTGCCACCAAGTAAAAACTTGTATAGATTAAAAAAAAATGTATGTTGCCGATGTCGATATACGAGTATGGCCACAATTTTTCTTGTTTTGACGGACAACTCAAGTCATTACTGATGATGATAATAAAAATTATTTTAAACCAAAATAAATACACTCAAATGCACTTCAAAGACGAGGATTTCTCCCAGATGCCGCCTCAATATCGCGGCGTTCTCGTAAACATGAATCACTTTAGATTGCACGACAGTCACAAGTGCGCCAGCTTCAGATCGAGCCGCTCTCTTGCCATTATGGCCGAGTACTTCAGCTGGAGGGCCCTTAATTCTTCACAGGAGCAGATTTTTACGGTTCACAGCTCCGAATGTAGGTTACCTGTCCTTGATATCCATAGCTTGCGGGTATCTTAACGGCGTACAAGCCGTATTTAAGTGATTTTAAATGAAGTTTAACGTAAAAACTTGAAAGACAATTACTTTCAAATTTAAACGTCATGTATTTTGGGTCTTTAATCTAAAATCGCTTAGAAGCAGAAACACGATTGGATAAAATTTTCTCGACAGAAAGTTCTCCCAAAAGTTGCTCCAAAATCTCAGTTTTCCTGTTTTTTATCGGAAACTACAATTGATGTAATTGTAATTTGTGTTTTAATGTGTCGGTAATAACAATATCCAAAAACGCTGAGAAACCGATTTTTGATAACTGGCTTAGTTTCAGTAATTAGGTAAAAGGTTGTTTTTCTGTTATATTCTTCCGCGACGCTGCATGTCGCACCTACCAACGTATCCGTGAGAGTGAGAAAGACAAAAATAAATTCAATAAATCCCCTTAACGATGAAAATCGGCCAAGTGCGAATCAGACCGCACACCGAGGGTTCCTTCAAAGGAAGTACAAATGTTGAGAATCACTTTTGGTAACGAACCGCAAACCTAACTTAATATTTAGAGGTTTATGGCATTGAATTTGCCCAATATAAATCAAGAACTATCACGCATATAAATAAATAAAAACTGTTTTGGAATACACAAGTAACGCCCTTTATATGATACTCTATTCAATATTGTTATCTTAAAACTGTTTTGGAATATACAAGTAACGCCCTTTAAGTATATGATATTCAATATAGTTATCTTACGTCTAGCTTTAATAGTTACTGAATTAAAGAGTCATAACAGACAGACAGGTAACAAAGTTGCTTCTGCAATAGGGCAGACGGCGTAAAAAATGTCGCTAGTTTATCGGTGGAAAAACACCAACAGTGAGGCCATGCAGTGTGTAGTTCGGCCAGCAGCCACCAATAGAATTTTGACAGATGGCGCTATTGTTTGCTTGTACGAAAAAGGTTTACGTAAATTGTTCGCATGCCCATATCCTGAGTTTTCTTATCAGAGTTTACGGCAGAATAAAGTGATTTCAATCTACGACGGCGCGCCCCACCTTGTCAAACTCCATATAAATCGAATGAAACATAAGCGATTTTGACAGTCGTCCAGACGTCCTGGATTGAAATATCTATACCTGACACCTGACACTTCGATAGTGACCATTCGAGTGGTCTCTACAAAACAGTTTACATCTTATTTCATTAATCTCATCAATATTTAGGTAACTGGCAGCGAAATGGGCAAATTTGGTCCAAATATAAACGACACATAAATGTGGCAGCAGCAACTTTAATTAAAACGAAAGAAAAAATATAAACATAACTTATTTTGTACAGTCTACGGAATTCTAAAAAATTTATGTTCGGATATTTGGATCAACCTTCATATATTTGGCCCAATGTTCTTTATATGATCTGAAGCGTTAGATCATTGAATGATTATTGTATTCAATTAGAAACACCTCATCTAAAAGCCGAGTACCTATTTTATAAATTGTTAAACTTTTTCGCTTGTTTATCTTAATCTGAGTTTATGTTGTCAAAGAAAAGTTTTTTAATCTCACAAATTTCATTAATCAAGTAATTTCATTTACGTTCTCAGGCTATTAGAGAATCGAGGTTTAGCGGAAATTACGAAGCTCAAATTAAACTTTACACTTTTGCGGATTAGGATGGGAGGGCTTGGGTTTGTATTATGTTTAATCCAATATAAATATTATCTCTTATCATCATATCTGGTCCCGGCCCACTGAAGGGGCACTCGGAAAAAGAATCAGTTTTTTACATGCTACATTAACCAGGACAGATTAATTTGTTTTGATATAATCCGCTACTTGAAAAACCGGCACCGGGACATCCTCAGGAGATGTTGACTTCACAACATTGTTGTTGTTATTGAGGATGACCGAAACGAAACGTGCGTCGAAGAAAGTGTTGGAAAATTGTGTGCGGTGTTTCGTGTGCGCAGTGTTCCAGCATATTGCACCATACAGAATCTTTTCAAGTAGCGGATTATAGCAAAACAAATTAATCTGTCCTGCTAATTATGGATTTCCGCAAAATAACACCTGCTTCCATTCAATATTTTGCTGCATTTATATTTATAGAGCTGTTAGAATTGAACTTTTCAACTATTCACATAATATATAAAAAATTTATAACTTTGGTTCATGAAAATAAACGGCGATAAAAAAATCTAAATAAATATTTTGGTTCAAAAAGTTAGGTTTTCAAACTCAAAACTGTATGGTTCTTTTTATTTTTAATGATTTCATATTTTATTTCCTCCAACAAAATGTGGTACGAATGAATTTTTTTCACGTCTCAAAACAACGCTTTCGTTCTAGTGCGAGTCGGGCGCGTGCAGCAAGAGTTCCGTACAACCAATAGCTTAGAAGCTTTAATTTTGTTATTTGTTACATATAGCGGCCACATTTATAATTACAATTAGTTTAATTTTATTTCACAATAGTCATATTGTAAGTTTTCTTTATATATGCTACCTTGTTTCTTTGTACAAAATTTAATTATCCGTGGTCAAGTATCCCATGAGCTTTCGAGGTCGATATTAATAATGGCTGATGACTTTTTATTTTAATTTTTTTAATGGCTGATTTTTTTTTGGCTGCGTTTATTAAAGGACTAAATTTTACTACTCTAAAAGATTGTGGTTAAGAGCACCTATGCAGATTAAATGCAACTTGATACCTTTATCCGTTCCTGAGAAAAAATGCCAAAAGCTTTAGATGGTCACAGAATAATATAAAAAAGGACAGAAAAAAGAAACGTAATCTTTTTTTTTGTTTCTTTTTTTGAGGCACAGAAGTATAAATAGTCGTACTTGGATGTCCTTGGAGATCTAAAAGCACATTTAAGTAAAATTCTTAAAGCTTTAATCTATTAATTGCTTTATTTTACTTCTTTATCTTTTGTTAACTGACAGCAAAGTGTCCGACAAGAGTGATTCGTTTTTCTTGTTTTTGATATGCGGAATTCTGAAAAAGTAAAGAGTTTAAAAACAACTAAGCCTACTTTTTATTTTGTTATTAAATAATATTTAAGTCTATCAAACTCGCTTTCTCGAAAGGGATTAAAGAAAAATTGCGAAAACAGATAATTTCCTTTCGCCGCCCAAAAGGCCTGCTCAAAGTTTTAAGATTTATATAAGACTTTGAAGCTGTCACTTCTGCCTTATTTGGAACGTTTATGTTGTATTCTTACGAAACTTTTGTAAGTAACTCAATTCTATTAGAAGAAACTTCAGTGAGCAGGTGGATTTTTGTTTGGTTGACGGGTTATTGGGTGGATAAGTCATAAGACGAACATACAAAAAGGAAAATATCTTTGCAATAAAATACGTTATGGTCGTGCTGTTTTGAGATGGTAAAAACAAAATCTTTAAAATTGTTTGTTTTCAGAAAAGCCAAAAAAATTATTATTACCTAATAACTAACTAATTATTATCATCCAGAATAAAAGGGTGTAGCTTTTTATTGTAACTTTTTTTTATAGACAGAAAATGCCTAACGGATATGCGTTATGGCTATGTGGGGGTGATCCTCAGGCATAACACCTGCCTGGAGGAAAATTTCCCTATTTCCCCTCACAGCCGGCAAAAATAAAATTGTAATAATATAGTTAGATCTCATAGAGCAACATAATAACCCTTTTTTATTTTTTCTGTGGTAGATCTAAATCTAAAAAGATCTTGTGAATATGATGCAACAATAACTTGCCTGTATGCTATTGCCACCATTGTTCTATTTAAATTGTTGATGCGTAATAAAGAGATATAGAATAATATATACTATCCCCAAAAGAATTTAATATAAGCAAAGTAGGACATTGGACAGGCACGAAAGAATACGTAAGGTATTTTTATGGAGGGTCCGTATTTTTATTTTTAAGAGAATGTTTTCAAAGTAAACGTAACAGTTTATTACGGTAAGGGAGCTTAACAGTGAGCCACGAATCATTTTCGAAAAACGCTAGGTTTATTGAAAAGGAAATCGTAATGCATGAATAACACAATATATTCCTTACCTTTTCTTTTCATAAACTTACGGACAAAGATATTCCATATAAAAAGAGGTAGATATCGCACATACGCGCGGTATTTGTTGCCGACAAATTACCCTAATCAGTGTAATTTTCGTTCAGTTAGCGAACAATGGAGAATGAGGTTACGCGTGTCTGGCGTATGTCAGCGCGCAACAGAACTGAACGTCCCTTAGTATGAACTTAATGTATCTTTAGAATATCTTTTGCTTACGGAGATGTTTTAAATACTTACGCCTGGTGTGGCGAACTAAATCTAATGGCGAAGGCTTTGATAAGGTATATTCGCTGTTCTGACGTTTAAATGACCGCGTTGAGTGCTGCTGATTCAATGACGAAAGCTCCAGGCCTGATTTTCTTCTTTGCCTTATTGAAGGCATAGATATATGTACAGTCAGGGTCATAAATGCATACATAGCTTGAAGGCTAAAGCGGTATACTAGTAACCGCGTATTACGGTAAACTGACTATTATCTTTAAAAGAACAGTTTGAGGTTCAAAATATTTCTATGTATACTGACTGACCAAGTGCATATAAGGGATTTCGTTTTTCAAATTATATTAGCACTTTTGACCCGATTATACAAGACCTAATTTCGGCTAACGTTCGGTTTGGTTAAATAAAAATCCCAAAGTTTCAGTCGCAGACGGATGGTAAACAGATTATTACTATCTTCTGCTAAAGACGTGATCTGGTATTGAATGAAAGCAAGCGATATATTTTGCGGAAATCCATAATTAGCAGGACAGATTAATTTGTTTTGCTATTATCTGCTACTTGAAAAGATTCTGTATGGTACAATACGCAGGAACACTGCCCACACGAAACACCTCACACAATTTTCCAATACTTTCTTCGACACACGTTGCGTCCCGACACCGGGACATCCTCAGGAGATGTTGACTTCACATTGCGAAATCGTAGAGATCTCTACGATTTATAGCAAAACAAATTAATGTGTCCTGGTATATTAGTGTCTCTATACCTCTTCAGAAGTCGTGGTAAGGAAGTAAATTAAACAGCCGTGTACCTACTTAAATCCACATAAAATAATTTGCATACAAGAAAGCTTTAAAAAGGTAAAACTATGTAGAACGCGTTTAATTATCCACATGTTAACGAGGTCGGTAGTAGGTACTTCGCATTTTACTTGAATAGCATTTACTTACAAGTTTTCCGTAGTTTGCAAACTAGGGAACTAGCAAATCGGTTTGGGGTCTTTTCACTCTTTTTAGGTAGTGCGAGCATTAAATTGAGCAAAGCTTCGCTTACTTAAAAAGCTTTCTACAGTAATATGCTATCCGTCATTATTTTCGTTAACGTTTTTACAAGTGAGATTTCACCTATAAGTATCACTTCACATTTTTCTTATAAATCTGTTGAAGGTATAATATGTAGGTAATTATTATAATTATTTATCACGAGTTACTGGTCCCATGAAATACATTTTTTACCCTCTACAAGTCAAATAAATACTTGACTGCGATCTCTCCTAATGGTAAGTGATGATGCAGCTAATACGTCATCATACCAACTTGGAACGCGTAAGTAACTCACTCTAACGGTTTCTACACAGCATCGCGCCTGAATGTTAGATCACTTGTTAGTGCGTTTTTACTGGTAGAGTGTTACTAGCCGCGGCCGAAGCCTCCAACCTGACCAGACCTGAGCTAATAAATTATAAAGTTATTAAGTTGCCCGTAGCCGGAATCGAACCTGCTAACCTCTCGTGTCCGAGCCAGGGAGGTCGTCAACATAATCGTAATGGCATTCTTTCAAAAGGCTTATGAACGTAGGTATATAGACAACACCAATTGGCTAGGACGATGATGATAAAATAGAGAATGGTAGTTAAACGATAAAAGCGCTATCGAAGTTTTATTGTAATAAAAACAATTCGTGCTACATTTTTTCCCGAAACCAATTTCACTTACAAAGACGTTACCAAGTAAATAATATCAATCGAGAAAAACAGACGCATTTGTCAAAAACACGTCAAGATAAACGAATAGAAACCCATGGCGAGAAAATACAAATGTTTTCTCGCGCCGAGAGATTATTAATTACATTCGTTTCAAGATAAAAATATGGTTTTTCCTCTTTAGGAAAACTCATACCGCAGTTTAAATAAGGTTCGGGCAAGTTTAATAAATTATGTTGGAATAAGACGCTAATAGAACACGATGTTTTCGGGAATCTCGTTCCTGGGATTCAAAAATAAGGATTAAATAGAATAATTTTAAAATAAATGAGAATAGCGCCATCGTCTTGGACACTTACTTACTTACTTAATCAGCCTATTGATATCCACTGCTGGACATAGGCCTTTCCGAGAGCGCGCCACCACACACGGTTCTCCGCCTTCCTCATCCACCCGCTACCAGCGACCTTCTTTAGGTCATCGGTCCAGCGGGCAGGAGGTCGTCCTACGCTGCGCTTACCGGTACGCGGTCTCCACTCCAGAACACGTCTGTCCCAACGGTCGTCGGTTCTGCGACAGATATGGCCCGCCCACTGCCATTTCAACTTGCTAATCCGTTGGGCTATGTCGGTAACCTTGGTTCTCCTACGGATGTCCTCGTTGCGGATTCTATCCTTCAGAGGAACACCCAACATAGCCCTCTCCATAGCACGCTGAACGACTTTGAACTTGTGGACAAGGCCTACTGTGAGTGTCCACGTTTCTGCTCCGTATGTCATGACCGGCAAGACGCAGGCGTTGAAGACTTGTCTTTAGGCATTGGGGTATCGGCGAGTTGAAGACTTGACGCGTCTTGGACACACCGTGTCCATAAATGATTAGTTGGTCACTACATTTTTGTGACTATTAAAATTAAATTTTATTTTTAAATCATAGCTAGTTAGTTACTATGAATAAATGATTTTAAAGAGCACATTAATTATTTAACTTATCTGAGATCAGGGAATAAGACGTTAACCTACTATTTTTCATACACCTAAGTGAGAATTAACTACATCACAAAACAACTTTTGTCAGGTCAGCTAGTTATTATGTACAGATATATTAATAATTATTATTATACCAATAAAAAAGTCAGGATATGGGCATCCGAACGTTTAACATAAACCTTTTTCGTACAGGCAAATCTATAGGTCATCTTTCAAAATTCTATATAGGTGGCTGTTGAGTGAACTACTGCGCGGTCTTACTGTTGGTGGCAAAATAAGCCAATTAACTGGTGACATTTTTTCGAGCCGTTCGCCATATCCAGTATAGGTTATCCTGTTCGGTATAGGACGTCTGTATATACATTACACAGATCATGGCATTTGATTGTAATTTTCTATTTAGGTTTCACTGCTCCGTTTATATGCCAAAAATATTCAATTATAACGGTGTCCAGCCAGACAATGCGGTGGAGGTATTTGGATAGAGTCGGTAACATCTGGGAAGCGTCATGCGAGGCTGCCAAAAAAACTAGATACTATACGCTATGGTGACTTTTGTGCGAATTTTCAAAGGTTTTCCTGAAAATGGTAAATTTTATATTGTTTTCACCTTTCACACCGGGTGACGGTATAGTGAAAAATATTTTCAAATTCTATCAGTTTTGTGAATATACTCGTACCTGTATTTATTGTGGAGCAAAAATAATATAAACGATGTACTCGTATGTCCACAAGTTAGCTAAATTATACGTTTTCAGGTTTATGTCAGAAATGTTGGTTGATTGATGTCCTTTATCCTTTCTTCTTCTTTTTCTCTTTCGTCTTCTATGAAATTTGTGATGGTTGGAGAACTATATATTGGTATATGGTATGGTTGTTTGCCATAATATAATTTATTTCTTACTTAGGGGTACTAAGTAGTTTACGTCCTATTCTTAGACCAACGAATATATTATACAAAAACAAAAATTATATAAAAAATAGTCGAGCCGTTGCGGGGGAGTTTTCGAATTCGAAGACTGAGAGATGAGATTTCTATATATTAGACTATCTGAACCAGTAATTAATGTTATTTTGCCCTATAAATTATTTCTCACTTATGTGTATGAAAAATAAGACCTACTGAATACATATACATAAATATTTTTATAGTTTCAACAAATTTACTAAATCTCACAAACAGTCCGATAGCTGCAAATGTAAAACTGTTTTTTTTATCTCTCAAAGGATTTATTTTGTATTTGGAAACAGTTTCTGTCGCAGGCAAGAAACTGTTTTGCGGTGAGTAAACGTTTTCGGCTGTTTTCTGGACAGTTGCCAGTGCTTTTTGGACGAATACTTTACGGATTATTTGCTAGAAACTATTAAGTTAAACCATAGATTTATCTGGTCATCGCTCGCGCTCCGACTAGATAGAGCCCAGCCTAACAACGATAGCTCCGTGAGTGCGGCAACTTTTTCTTGTAGTGTGAGTGTGTCAATTTGAAATTAGTCTAAAGTATGGTGCGCGGATGCTAGTGTGCGTGAAAAATTGTGTAGCGACGGCTCGGGTATGCGTACTTTGACAGAGTATTCATTGCCGCACTTTTGAAGTCGCGTGCGGCCTCTTGGTCCTCTATGACTTGAACCTTGATGTAATTATGAATTAAATAATGATATATATATAATAATCGTTAGAATATAATAAAGGCTTTGCCCTGTTAGGACCTTATAGTTAGCAGGACCAAAAAGACTTACGCAGTATTTGTAATCAAGTTGAACTGAAACCTTCCTGAGGAAAACAGCTACAGTGAAGAAAGAAAATCCTACGTAAATGTTTCCATTTTTTAGGGTTCCCTACCCAAAGGGTAAAAAACGGGACCCTTTTACTGAGACTTCACCGTCCGTACGTATAAAATAAAAAAAAAGATTCCGACGAATTGAGAACCTCCTCCTTTTTTTGAAGTCGGTTAAAAACAAGATTAAAGGGGCATTCAACAAACGTGATTTTTTGCATTATTTCTTATTTCATTAAAAAGATATAACATCAATTGTTACCACCTTTCTTGTTTGTGTCACCTCTTTTCTAGAATTAGATTAGATATATTAGTAAAGATTTTAAAGTTGTATACATATAATATAATGTTACAGATATTATTATTTACAATAAAAAGTATGTAAATATCAAATATGAATAAACTCAGTAAGTACATTGTTACCATATATCGAAGGTTGCAACAAATAATAGAAATATTTTTCGTGTAAAATATGCCTCCAATCATAAGTGTAACAAAGAAAATTAAAATTAAATGTCGAGTTTAACGTATTGTAACATTTTTCCATTTTAATCACGAGAATGCTAATAGTTACATTTATTTTATAGCTGAATTGAAATTAATTTATTGAATGAAATATTGAAACAATGTGTTGAATATTTATGTCTGAAATGCAATATCATAATTGCCAAAAGGCCATGATAGAATATTTACATTATTGAGTAATGTTTAAATTATCCTGTAACAACTAAAAATATAATCTAACAATATAATATGTGCGATAAAATACAATATTTTAATAAAGTTTATGATATCATAGTACCTATTACGTAATGATTAGTATCAGACGGCAATGAGATCAGATTATGATAGTTTAGGCATATACCGTTTAGCATAAGGTTGGGGATCCAATTCCCAGACAACTACTTTTCTGAATTACTAACGTTATTGTTGTAGAAGTTGAAAGTATATAGTGTAGTGTGCAGACGAAATACACACATACTTCCAAGGGTCTTTATCATTTAAAAATTCTTGTAAACCTGACTTAGAAGATATTTTTGACAGCTTGTTTGAACCTATATACCTTGGTTAGTTCAAAGCTGCCTTTGGCATTATCTTATTACTCAGCCCAACTAAAGAAAAGTGGGGTTAAGTATACGACTTTATCATTTAAAAATTCTTGTAAACCTGACTTAGAAGATATTTTTGACAGCTTGTTTGAACCTATATACCTTGGTTAGTTCAAAGCTGCCTTTGGCATTATCTTATTACTCAGGCCAACTAAAGAAAAGTGGGGTTAAGTATACTAGGTATACGTTGTTAAATTAAACTAGTTAATGCCTCCCGTGTCAGATTAGTCGGTTGCTTATATCAATTCTTTGTTCAAATATTGAATTTTAATAGTAAATACGTATATTATGTAGCCGTAGAAAATAAAAACTAAAAAAAAATTTGGGCAACAGCCCAAAGTCTTCTAAAAAAAATTGGTTGCCTGTAAAGTCGTTTTACTGACGATAGTTGAACGTGACAACGTCTTCTTTGTCGCTCGTTCCGCGCTCGCGAGGTAACGCCGGTAACGCCGCATGAGCGAGGTAACGCCGGATGAGTCATGTTTTTTCGTGCGTGCAACCGGCTCTATCGATTTATAAGACGTTGTCACGTCAAAAAGAAAATTATTCCAAATAGGTTTGGTTATTTGATCACAGATCAGGGAAATGTGAATGTTTTTTATTCGAATAGGTGTTTAATTCAAATTTTAGTAAAACTCGATTTCTGCAGGTGAACACCTGCTAGCTTTAGAGATTTTCGGTATCGGTGCCTTTTAACTCAGAATTGCTAACATTAGCTGGAATTATGCAAATATTGAATACCGCTTTCCTTAGCTGAGTATCCTCCTCCATTTGTCATGCTAATGCAGGAAGTTAGTCTGTTTCAATTTGAATTGTCTCTCACACGCCAAGGCTTGGATAACCAGCCACTTTAATAGAATAAATGAAAGCTGTGCATATGCAGCATAATATAGTGGATTATACAAATTTAGAGTTAAAATAATATCATTCTGTACTTTAGAAATAAGACTTTCGTGAGTGGAACACACTTAGGGGGAAAAACGGCTTCAACTCATGCGCGTTTTGTAAGTGCGGACCTGACAAAACGCATGTGAGTTGAAGCCGTTTCGTCCTTATCATAATAATCCTTCCTTTGGTGAGTGTGCTCAGGAACTGCATAACCTTGTGCCTCTGATACGAACCGCTAAGGTGTGAAACGCACTTCCAGCCTCCGCGTTTCCAGCCAAATGCAATCTGGGTGCCTTCAAGAGAAGAGTGAATAGGCATTTTCAAGGCAAGCGCGCTCCAACCTAGACCTCATCATTGCTTTCCATCAGGAATGATTGTCGTCAAGCGCAAGTCTATCTTCAATTTAAAAAAAATCATAATGCACAGATAAATTTACATACATATAAACTCCTCTACAAGGTAAAAAGTAATAATGCTCACATTACGAATTAAAGGGTCGTGACAGACAGACGTACAACAAAGTGATCTTATAATGGTTCCGTTCTCGTTTGAGGTAAGGAACCCTAAAAACTTAACTTATCTTGCCTCACAGTATTTGTTACCAAACGCCTTCGAAACGATTCGACCGATTCTTATAATTTTTTGATAAGTGAGAAATAATTTATATGGCAAAACAACGTTTGCTGGATCAGCTACTCATTTGCTAAATGGCCATGTATGCGGTAGAATCTCCATACTAAGATTCTACAATGTTAAAAGCGTTGGTGGACTTTGAACGAATTTTAAGACAAACTTTGTTATTGAAAGTTGTACGACAAGATTTTTAAAATTTTCCTTGTATCTTGAAGTTGGAACTTGCCATAGCACACAGTACAATATTATTACAGTTTCTTAAAGAAAATATCATAAAAAATAATAGAAAACGCATTCAGTAATCAAATAACTATTCCAACTCGAATATAGCTCGTTAAAATCGTATTGAAAATATATAAAAACGTTTATTTACATTTAAGGCTAGAAAAATATGCATTGGTTGGATGATTCTTTCATTTTGTATCGCCTTGTGATAGCTATTTGTATTTCAATATCAGTTTTAATTTATTTTGTTGCTGCGAATATTACGGACCCTTGTAACGACTTTAGTTAGTAAAAGCCAGTAATTCTTTAAATTTTGCATAATTTATATACCTAACAGAAAGTCCACAATTTTATAATTTAAGTATCGTATTTTTTTATTATTAAATATTATTAATTGCAAAATTAAGTCTATAATTCTACAATTTAATAGAAAGTCCATATAGTATTTCAAATTGGTGACAACGATCTTGCTTACTGGTTGAACCCTGACCGAAATTTATTAATTTTGCATAAACAATGCCAAATATATACCAGTAGTATAGTATATCAGTACCTCCTGCACATAATTTTCTGTTACTAAATTAATTATTACGCTATTATTAACGCTATTATTAACTAATCGCCCCGCTTGTAGAGCTTAACAAATCAATATAAAAATATAACTGAAACGAATGGTAAATTTGTTATTTTTTTAGAACTACAAAGAGGCTTACCACGTAATTGGCCGTGTGAATGGAATAATGGAAGGATACCATTTGCTTACAACTTCTATGACCTCAGTAAGTATTAAATTCCTAAGTTAAAAGAGAATGGTGAAATTTTGATTGTTCCAATCGGACCAAAAGGCCGATTGCTATGACAACCGGATCACAAAATAAAATAAAAAATACACGCTTTTGTAGCTAGCTGAAGTAAAAAGGAGAAAAAAAAATTCTATAATTTCCAGAAAATAGAGTGCTTAACAAAATGATAATCATTTTATCGTAAAAACATAGAGTGCTAGATGTTAATTAATCTTTATAATTATTTTATTGATAAATATTGGTATAAGTATACTGTTTTGCTTCAAAAATTTGTTCTATTTTAATTTTAATTTCTGTGTATGTACTTCGTTATTTTTATTTAAATTCCTCAAAAAAAAGAATTTTTTTAAAATAAAATTATAATAATTCAAATAGGTACATATTATTATTATTTAATAACAATCACACTGATATTATAAAGGCGAAACTTTGTGTGTAAGTGTGTGTGTGTGTAAGTGTGTATGTTTGTTACTCCTTCACGCCGCAACTATAACTGAACCGATTTGGCTGAAATTTGGAACATAGATAGCTTTTAACCCGGTTTAAAACATAGGCTACTTTTTATGCCGGGAAAATCCATAGTTCCCGTGGGATATTAAAAAAACCCTAATTTTCAACAGTAATCTATAGCTACAGCTATAGGAAGATTACTTTGACAAGCTTTCCTGAAAGTAGGTGTAAAGGTCATTGAAAATGAAATTCAATTTTTTCTCGGGATTAGTAAAAAATCGCATCTAACGCGGGCGGAGCCGCGGGCAAAAGGTAGTTATTAAATAATTCATTAATTATTTTTAATGCTATCTGGACGTAATTCTAAATACCTATTTTCTATATATAAAAAATGGAGTCAACCACCCAATTATATTTTCAGATCCAAATCGTCTTGTTAACGTAGTTCATAGAGGCATCAGACACGTGGAATCTAAGTCCTGTTTGCGCTTCATTGAGCACAACCCCGTAGAGCTGGCCAGACGCAAGAATGTTACTTACCTCTTCTTCACCTTCTCCGATGTGCTGGAGTATTGCTGCTTACCAGTTCCCTCATTTTATAGGCGCAGGGTAACATTATTTTGGTTTTGTTTGTCTATGTTTAAAAGGTTAAGAGCCTGTTTCGCAACCGCAAGATAAACTTTATTTAACGAATAAACTTGACATTTTGACAGATTCCCTATACAAAAATGGTCACTACATCAAATAAAATTAAGTTAGATTGTGAAACAGACCCTTAGTTCAGCAGTGTTGGATAAATCTATACTGTTTTTATGATTTCTTTTTGTACGCTTATGTAAACGATATACAAAAAAAATGGTCAAGTGCAAGACGGGCTCGCGCACTGAGGGTTCCGAACTATCAAGACCTATCTCTTAAATCAACACTGCCCGTCAAATTCAAATCGACCATATTTTGGTTACATTTGTTACTCGTACCCTAAATATTTAATTTTATTCTGTTTTAATTACTTTTTTGTGGTTATAACGACAACAGAAATACATTATCTGTGGCAATTACAACTGTCTAATTATCACGGTTCATAAGATACAGCCTTTTTTTATAGACAGAAAATGCCTAAAGCGTACCCCTTCGACAGGGGAAATGAAGGGCTTATGTCGTCTGTTCCTACGACAAACCTTCTGGTGGGAGTACGGGATCATTACACTATCGTATTCACCGCGCTCCCGCCAGGTATGAGATACAGCCTGGTGACGGACGCGCTCAACGGTGATTGATCACGTAACTTATCGATGACAACTCTCACTCGCATGCATTTTTTGAATTGTTATGGAATCGCGTTTTTATGGAATGAGCGATTGACATAAGTATCGTATCGAGCGAGCGTAGTGCTTTTGAAGGGTCGTGATGTGTAGTAGTCGTAGTCTACTTTAGTTTAGTATTTAACCCCTATGTGTTTTTCCAGGTGGTGCTAATAACCCCTCTGTGCACACTCCCAGTGCAGGTCGCCCACGCGATCCTGCACTCTATGGGCCTTGTTCATGATAAGAGGAAACCCTTCCCAGCACAAGATGCCATTAGAGTTCTCGAATGCAAAAACGTCACTAATTCTACAGACTGAAAGTAACGTCTACAATAAAGGAATATTTTGAATACCTATAAAATATCGCACTCGGACTAAGTTAATAGGTGTGTGAAGTACTTTTGAAATTGATTATCGAAAGCTTAGGTTACCACAAAATGTTTCTCGTTACCCAAGCTTTCAAGCCTGGCAAGCCTGGAAAAAATGCTTTGAACGAGATAATAAGGAGATGCAATGCTAACAACCTGCTCTAGCGGATGCTGAGAAAGGGAAAGCCTTTTCAAGCTTGCAACCCAATCCATTGATTAATGAAACTAATCCACACACCTACAAAAAACAGAATGACTAGTATTATTATTACACCCTAATTATATTAATATTCCGAGGTATCAGTTACCTACTACGTACTTTTCTTTTACTAATATTTATTACAGTTAGGTATTAAAATCTTAAAATCACAAGAAAAGAACGTTTTTGTCAAATTTTCTTACATTTCTACACTCAGGGTTTTTTTCTGAGTCTAATGAAGAAATAGAAATTAAGTCAGTAATCTGTGAGTTCTCTTTAAGCATGAATAACAACACAACGAGAAGTCTGTTTCACTCTGATAAGAGTGTTAAGCAAACCTTTGAAATAATTTGAATTTATGGAAGTCTAGGGTATCGTGTCATGTTTATTATAGATTTATAGATACCAATCTATTTATGACTGTTTAGTTAATAACATAAGTGCCAAAATCAGTCATTGATTTTTTGCATGTGAAGGAAATTCCTTTTACAGTTGTATCCAAATCCTGAGTGTACGAGTGGAATATAAAAACCCGTTTGGATAAAATTAACAAAAATCCCCTTCTCCCTTTTGCTTCCTCCCCTTTCGTTCTCCTCCTTAGCTTATGACGGTGTAGAAATAATTTTGTCCTCTGCCACAGGACACAAAAAATTTATTCCCACCAATACACATATACCTGGACGGGGCGGACGGCCCAAAAAATGTCGCCAGTTTATCGGTGCCAACAATGCTTGTTTTTGCACCAACAGTAAGACCACATTGTAGTTCGCTTAGCAGCCACCTATAAAATTCTGTAAAAATTTACTGTTTGCTGTACGAAAAAGGTTTACGTAAATCGTTCGGATGCCCATATCCTGAGTTTTCTTATCAGTGTCCCATGCTCAATCCTAATTAGGAGGGCTGGTAATTCGAACCGATTGCCATAATAATGGGGTACATATTTTTTTTGAGAATTTTAAAGGAAATTTCTTGGAAATCTGTTCAAAGTGACTTTACTATTATAATTTGCGGAACTTCGCGACTTATGCACCGCGGCTAATGAACAAACTCGTACCAAGAAGACTTAAAACTTGCTTTAAATTTCAAGCAGTTTACTACTTACCCAGCTCGCTGAGCTTTATGATACTGGTTTCGGAGGTTATTTGTTGTGGTAAGTCGGTAAAATATGGTTTTACCTTGAAAAATATAATATTTTTGTCCCTTACCTATACCCGAGAAAGTGTTTATTATATTTTTTGCCCGTTATCATCAAATACGTAATATTAAATATAAGCCCTCCTGTTTTGTAGAACATTATATTGCTTGATGGTTGAGAATTGAAACCGTTTATAAGGTCCTTTATTTCAATCCACAATGACGAACCCCTGCACTCTGTCAAAATCGCTTATGTTTCATTCGATTCGTATGGAGTTTGACAGAGTATACCTACCTAAATTAGTCAAATTGCACTTTTCAATCATACTATTTTCGTAACATACATTTAAAGGTTTTCAAAACAGAACAAAAACAATTAATTAATTTTAATTATCAACACCTTACAATGTTTTTATAGAAATGAAAGTTCATTTTGTTCTACGTAGATAGAATACCTATCATAAACGTTGTTTTCGTATATAAACCCAGTAAACTTCGATGTTTACCGGTAAAACGTCGAAAAAACTCATCGTTTCGTAAGTTATGCAAACATGTTTACCTATAAAATAGCGATGTAAAGTCCGATGAAATCGGGGAAAATTGAATTCATAATCAATTCAATAGTTGAACCAAACTGTAGTACTACTCGTACCTATATGTTTGGGTATTGGGTAAGAATAATTATTACATACACTACTAAATAATTGTATTTACTTAGTCTTGGAACTTAACACTTTTTCTGTTATACTCACCACTCTACTCCTAGACCCCACAATTTTGTAATTCCTTCACCTTTCTACCAGAGACCTGCAAGACGCCGAGAGAAGTAGCGTCCTTATTTTGTTGAAATTCAGTGAACACGAACGAAACGTTTTTCTTCCACGTTTCTAAAGGGGTTAGTACAGGTTTTTGTACGAATTTTGACTTAACTCGCATCGCACAAACGAATCGAATTCTTCAGCAGCGTGGTCTTCTCCGAAGGGAACGAGTCTCTTCGGGGGTACGGGCCTCGAGGCTTGCCTCCTTACCCGGGCGATGTGTCGCGGAGGCGCAGCGCGCCCCCGGTGTCGTTCTTCTAGCCCCGGTAAGGGGCTAAGGCCTCGCCGTCCTGGCTTGTGGCCTGTGGGTCTTGATTAGCTGGTGACCCCGCGCGGTCAGCGGTCATGCCCTGCGCGGGGATGTTGGGGTCCAGTTGAGTGAACCTCGCGTCGTCATCATCGTCTCCATCGCCGTCTACGCGCAACCGCGCGGGGGACGGAGACCGCAGGAGCTCGCGAGGTAGCGGACGCCCGTTTGGTGGTCGATCGAGGAGTGGTGCGATCCCGTGGAGATGCGCGCACGGCCCGTAGTCCGCGCGAGCGAACAGGCGTTGTGCGAGGGTGCGGACAAATTCCTCCACGGTGGGCGTCCTGGTGTCCCGGTGTATCACGTCATTCCTGACGTACCTCGGGGCTCCTACAATCAGGCGCAAGCACTTGTTTTGTTGTACCTGCAGCCGGCGCGTCTGGGTGGCTGAACATAGGGCATACCAAGCAGGTGCCGCATACGTCAGACGAGAACGGATATACGCCCCGTAGATGCGGAGCTTGGTCTTCGGTGTTAGGCTGGAGGCTAGGACCTGGCTCAGCATCGACACGGCAGCCTTCGCCTGGTTCACGGCGTGATTTACCGTGAGTACCATGCTTAGGTTCCGGTCGATGCGGCACCCCAGGTAGCACACCGAAGTCTGCCACTGTAGGTCCTGTCCTCGGAGACGCAGCTGACGCAGCGGTTTCCACCTGCCAAACATGATGGCGGCCGTCTTGCCCACGTTGACGGCCATCCTCCATCTGTCCAGCCACTCCGGCAGCAGGTCCAGCAAACGCTGCATGCGGTTGACGGAGACGATCTGGTGGTGTGACGACGCGAGGTACGCACTGTCGTCGGCGTACAGCGACAACAGCACGTCATCCTCACCCTCGCGCAGGTGGCCAGTAAGGGTGGGGATGTCGTTTGTGTAGACTGCATATAGGCACGGCGATAGGCAGCTGCCTTGAGGTACTCCGGCACGTATTGGACGCGGCTGGGAGTCAGCGCCCTCCATGGAAACGTAGAAGGACCGGCCTTCCAGGAATGATGCCACCAGCCGCACGATCGCGGGTGGCAAGGTAGTTGGTAGGAGCTTCGCCAGGAGTCCGGTGTGCCACACACGGTCAAAAGCCTTCTCGATATCTAGGAAGACCCCAACCGTGCAGTGGCCCTTGTTCTTCTCACTGGCGATGTGGTGTAGACCTCTTGCCAGCTGGAGCGTCGTTGAGTGGTTGCTGCGAAACCCGAACTGCTCATCACGCAGTTGGATGTGGGGGGCGAGTCTTCGCAGCAACAGACGCTCAAACAGCTTTGCGAGGTGCGACAAGAGGGTGATGGGACGGTAACTTCCTGGCAGGCGGCGGTCCTTGCCTGGCTTGGGGAGGGTGATCACCTTCCCCTGTTTCCAGGACTCCGGGAAGTGGCCGGTGCGGAGTATCCCATTGAAGAGCCTCGTTAGTGCTATGAGGGCTCTCCTAGGCAGCTGCTGAATTGCGGCGATCGGTATCCCGTCGGGACCTGGCGCCTTCCGTTTGGGGAGTCGGAAGACGGCCTTCCTCAGCTCAGACGGGGAGATAAAATCTTCTCCCCGGAGTGGAGGTGTTGGGGCCGACAGGAACTCTTCCACCTGTTGGTGGATCGCCGCGTGGTGTCTGGTGGTCGTGGCATCTGTAGCCGGTGAGTTGGGAGTAAATTGGCCTTGCATATACTCCGCCATTATCTCTGCGCGTTCGCTGGCGGAGTATCTTCGCCTACCCTCGCTGTCTAGTAGTGGGTAGACGGGTGTGGTCGTTCCGGTGAGGGTCTTGCACAGGTGGTACAGCGAGGTCTCGGACTCAGACGCCTCGTCGATGGTCCGTTCCCAGTCCAGATCCTCGCAGGCGTCGAGTGCTTGCGATACCTCCTGTGCAAGACGGTTGAGGTCACGCTTGACCCTCGGACAGCGAGTACGCGCCCATAGTTTTCGTAGGGCGCGCTTCCTCTGTAGCATGTCCCGGAGCGAGCTCGGTAGCAGGTCCCGTCGGCCAGCGTGAGGCAGTTCGGTGGTAGCGTTAGTTTTCGCTTGTTTGATAGCTGCCGTTATCTTCTCGGCGGTCCTGATGTAACTACCCTATACCTACCTATGTTCATGAAAAAAGAACCGCTCTTGACTCTTGATATGTAAGAACAATACAAACATATAGCTTGTCAAACTGTCTGAGTAACGAGGGTGATAACCCGAAGCAATACAAAGATAAATAATCAAACTTAGACAAAGTCATAATTTGACTACTTGTTCGTGTATAGGAGTAGAGCGTGTTCGTGTATTGGAAAATTCTAATGACCTATGGAAATGGGCTTAATCGATAAGGTAAACGAAGTATTATCGCATGGCAATATTCATTCAATGATGTAGAGATACATGGTTTTCACCATATGCGCGCAGTCGATCAAGATCGCCGCGCGACAAATATGAGGGGACGCGGGTCGCCGAGAGCGTCTGTGTCCGAGATGGTATGAGCGAAAAACATAAAGACTTCTGATGGCTAGTGCGTCATGTTGGTGGTCATGACGAATCTTATGAATAATAAATATAAATATGAATATGAATATTAGCAGAGTCTAGTAAGACCCTTCTGAGATGGCTAACACAGCGAATGCCCGTACTTTGGTACTATGGGAAGACGTCCTAAGTGGCGCATATTGTCTGTATGACGTCGAGTGTATTTGATGCGTCGCAGCTGGCTGTTGCACTATAAGTTAATACGGTAGGCTGCGCCTTCAGGCCTCGATGTTTGCAGATTGTCTCTTGGTCTCTAGTATGCGTAACACCACGCTTAAGGTGCTGGGGATAAGAATATAACACATATCTGGGGCGGTACAACCGTTAGGGGCGCTCTTGTAAGAGAGTGCCCCACTTTATCACATAGGTGTAACCTCCACCTTAATGAGGCTCTTTATCTCATATCCTTACGGGGATGTGAACATAGGTGAAAACCGCCACCTTAATGCGGCCGGACTTACATCTCTTATGAGAGATGGGGGGAGAGCTCACCCTTCGGGGCGCCTTCGGGTTCTGGGCGGATGCGGGAGCTCACCATCCTGGGCGAGTGTGGGGCCTTGGATCATCTTTTTCATAAAGATGCCACTATCGAACGCTTACCGAACGCAGTGCTAGGTGTATGGAGGCATATAGTCGAAGTACGCCGGGCTGCTAGTAGGGCCATACATCATAATAACCTTATTATAAAGCAAGAACCTGTTATAAGGATCAGACATTGCGTCTGGTCCTATTTTTATCACTTAATAAATCATGATGGCTTTGGGACTAGTGGACTCATGACTTCTGACGCTCTAAAAGGATTTGGGATACTACTATGAACACAACATATAAAAGGGTCCTACCATTAGATAATCACGTGCCAACCTGAGAAAGATCAATATTTTGATGAATTAAGGAAGTATAGGGTATTTTATAAGTAGGACCTAGTTGAAACAGTTACAATTTGGTGCCGTGACCAGGATACTGGTCAAACGGCAAGTTAGGGGTTAGGAAAGTAGGCGAAAGCCTACAATTTGTTGTCCGTGAAATGGAAAGAGACTGAAGAGGTCTACGAGTTCATGATGTCCCGAAAGTCATACTGTCAGGGGGTTGAAGGAAGAAATAGTGATATCAAAGCCGTTGGATACCAAGTGTGGTTTGGAGTTGTTGAAGGAGAGAAATCGTTATCATAGTAAGGCTTAGGCCTGAAATGAATAACGAGTTGTGGAAAGAGAGAAATCATTAACATAGTAAGGCTTGCAAAGGCCTGAATTGAATAACGAAATTATGTGAATTATACATATAAAAGTTGACGTATTGCGTTAACTTACAAAGTGCAATATTGCAACACCTGTTGAGCGCTATCGAAGTAATTTGGAAAGACATTCTTATACTGGCTTTTGCCTGATGGCTCATTTGGATGTGAAGGCAGATTATACTATGAGCCTATTCTTGATGATACATTTAGTTTTACTCATACGTAAAGCATATATACATATTTAAATGACTTGTAAAATACTGCAAATTTGGAAGGCAACAAGTCGAACTTGTCTTAAATATTTATTAATGGCATGAAATGGCGAGTGTGATGCATTCATGGTGAAATATAAAAGGTTTGGGTATGGCCTTAAGATGTGAGATACATGCAATTAGTATGTGACCGAGAAGTGGTCAAGTTTATAATGATGTAAATAAATGAGATATGAAATTGCAAATATAAGTTAGTTGTACAACCCTTGAGGTCTGGGGGTTGTTATAAATATAAAAGATAACAAAGTGGAGAGTTGGATGGTTATTATTGTTATATAGTTATGTGCAAGAAATACAACCTTTGAGGTCTCGGGGGTTGTATTATACTAATTATGTGAATTTAGAATGTCGTGACGGGCATCTGATGTCAAAACATGTTTAACTAATTGTCTTCTATCTGTAGAGGCGTGATCTCTACTCAAGACATAAAGTGGATGTGGAAGGAAGGTGATTACAACTTGTATAAAGTTGTAGAAAATTAAGAAACCCTTAAGGTCTGGGGGTTGCTATGATTATAAATGGACATTGAATCTTGACGATGCTTAACGCCTGGTGACTAGAGGAGATGGAGTTTGATGGTGTGTACATTCTTTAACATTGAATATGTCGATAAGGCAGCATTGACGTAGAATAACTAATGTGAGGATGCGAAGCATGTGGGTGACGAGGTCCGAAGGTAAAGTGAAGTTGTGGTATTCGGACCGAAGTTGTTGAATACCACACAAAGTTGATAATGACATGTAATATTATTACATGATTTACAAAAATGAGTTGTGTTGGTCGCATGCAAAGGCCGCAAAAAGCGATGCTCCAGGGAGCGGTGCGCTGAAGCGATTATAGTTGACTTACTGATAAAACAAGTTATTTGACACAGCAACACAAGGTTGTAAAATAGAGTTGAGAGGTGGTGATGAGACAGCACATTGTGCTAAGACGTGATGTAATGAGTATGGTTCGCTAAGAGTGATGCCCAAGAGGGCGGTGCACTAAAGCGACTAAGTGATAAAGAAGTAATGTGGAGATACATGGAGAGCACATGATGGTTGTGTATTTTGTCACTAAGATGGCTCGCTAAGAGTGATGCCCAAGAGGGCGGTGCACTAAAGCGACTATTGGTGAAGAAGTTGCGTGGAGATCGACACATCACACACATTGTGTGGTAGTATATTTAGTCACAAATAGTGATGCTCGAGAGAGCGGGGCACTGAAGTGACTATTTGGAAATGCAATTGGCTATCTTTTGTTGCTTGGTGATGCTACATCTACCAGAAAAAAGTGATTAAGGAGAGTGAAGGTGTATGTAATAAGATGGATCGCCGGTGGCGATGGTCAATGCGCAGTGCGCCAGAGCGATTGATATATTAAAATATTGATGAGTGGCGAGTGGAGATTACTTGTAAGACAAGTAAAGAAACGCTCAGAGCGCTGTTCAAGAGAGCGGTGCGCTAGAGCGATTGAAATATTACAATATAGATTAATAGGGAATACTTGCAAAACAAGCAAAGGAACACTCGGAGCAATGCTCAAGCGAGTATTGCACTAAAGCGGCTGTTTATGGCAACTTTATGGAATGAAGACAAATTGTGTGTGAAGGAGAAATGTAATAATAGTATTATCGATGCAATCGAAGAATTATGTGTAACTTCTCATGACGATATTTAATATCGTCGTATGAAAAATGAAATTGTTTACTAAGTGTGTGGAGAGTTGAGCAGTACTAATAGTACTTGAATTGCCCATATGGAATATGGGTTAAAACATAAAAAAAAAAAAAAAAAAAAAAAAAACTTGCATAACTTAATGCAAAGACTTACACAGCGCCGACCGATGGGACTTTGATCTCATTAGTGTTCCTAAGGGAACCAAGCGGTCGTACCAAAAATCTTGTATTTATTGGCAAAGCATCACAATGGTGCAACGCCTGAGTCTGACTCTCTAGTACCAATGACCTATGAAAAACATAATATACAAGTTATTGTATGGGTCTCACACACAAGATATTAATAAATAATGATTCACGGAGCAAAGTACACTATAAAGTGAGTGAGCGAAAGACAATTTAAAATTAATTCTTCCAAGATGTTATGAACGGTGAAGTGTTTTGGAAGTATTTATGATAAAGCAATTATGGTAAAGTTGTAAATAATGATTCACGGAGCGAAACAAATTAAAACTACTGAAGGAGTGTAGCTCAAGTAGTGATTGAGCAAGCACTATAAATTACGTGAAGGAACGGCACGTAGTGATGATTTCAAGTGAAATAACAAATATTACAGCTATTAAGGTCGCTTTTGAAAGCACCTTAATAAACGGATGATACCAGACCAAGGTATAATGTTATAATGCATAAGAGTTTTCGAACTCAAAAGAAATGATTAATAGGGAAACCTGGGGGCATTCGTATTGCGACGGTAGAGGTGAAATTCTTGGATCGTTGCAAGATGTATGACAGCGAAAGCATTTGCCAAAGGTGTTTTCATCAATCAAAAATATAAGAGAAATGGTAAATAGGGACATTTGGGGGCATTCGTATTGCGACGGTAGAGGTGAAATTCTTGGATCGTTGCAAGACGAACAACAGCGAAAGCATTTGCCAAAAATGTTTTCATTAATCAAAATATAAAATTCATCTCTTAACTGAGATTTTGATGAACACAGTATCGAAAGCAGTTTCACTGTGAGTAGATCAGTAAACATTTATGTATTTTGGCTCTCGCAAGAGGGTACAGTATCGAAAGCAGTTTCACTGTGAGTAGATCAGTAAACACTTATGTATCTTGGCTCTCGTAAGAGGGTACAGTATCGAAAGCAGTTTCACTGTGAGTAGATCAGTAAACACATAATGTATCTTGACACTCGCAAGAGGGTATAGTATCGAAAGCAGTTTCACTGCGAGTAGATCAATAAACAATTATGTATTATAAAGTCAATAAGCCGATGGAGTAAAGATGAGTTGTATGAGCGGAAGGTAGAGTAAATTCTATTCCACAGGTTACATAGAATTTAGGGGGTTGGATGTAACTACCCTATACCTACCTATGTTCATGAAAAAAGAACCGCTCTTGACTCTTGATATGTAAGAACAATACAAACATATAGCTTGTCAAACTGTCTGAGTAACGAGGGTGATAACCCGAAGCAATACAAAGATAAATAATCAAACTTAGACAAAGTCATAATTTGACTACTTGTTCGTGTATAGGAGTAGAGCGTGTTCGTGTATTGGAAAATTCTAATGACCTATGGAAATGGGCTTAATCGATAAGGTAAACGAAGTATTATCGCATGGCAATATTCATTCAATGATGTAGAGATACATGGTTTTCACCATATGCGCGCAGTCGATCAAGATCGCCGCGCGACAAATATGAGGGGACGCGGGTCGCCGAGAGCGTCTGTGTCCGAGATGGTATGAGCGAAAAACATAAAGACTTCTGATGGCTAGTGCGTCATGTTGGTGGTCATGACGAATCTTATGAATAATAAATATAAATATGAATATGAATATTAGCAGAGTCTAGTAAGACCCTTCTGAGATGGCTAACACAGCGAATGCCCGTACTTTGGTACTATGGGAAGACGTCCTAAGTGGCGCATATTGTCTGTATGACGTCGAGTGTATTTGATGCGTCGCAGCTGGCTGTTGCACTATAAGTTAATACGGTAGGCTGCGCCTTCAGGCCTCGATGTTTGCAGATTGTCTCTTGGTCTCTAGTATGCGTAACACCACGCTTAAGGTGCTGGGGATAAGAATATAACACATATCTGGGGCGGTACAACCGTTAGGGGCGCTCTTGTAAGAGAGTGCCCCACTTTATCACATAGGTGTAACCTCCACCTTAATGAGGCTCTTTATCTCATATCCTTACGGGGATGTGAACATAGGTGAAAACCGCCACCTTAATGCGGCCGGACTTACATCTCTTATGAGAGATGGGGGGAGAGCTCACCCTTCGGGGCGCCTTCGGGTTCTGGGCGGATGCGGGAGCTCACCATCCTGGGCGAGTGTGGGGCCTTGGATCATCTTTTTCATAAAGATGCCACTATCGAACGCTTACCGAACGCAGTGCTAGGTGTATGGAGGCATATAGTCGAAGTACGCCGGGCTGCTAGTAGGGCCATACATCATAATAACCTTATTATAAAGCAAGAACCTGTTATAAGGATCAGACATTGCGTCTGGTCCTATTTTTATCACTTAATAAATCATGATGGCTTTGGGACTAGTGGACTCATGACTTCTGACGCTCTAAAAGGATTTGGGATACTACTATGAACACAACATATAAAAGGGTCCTACCATTAGATAATCACGTGCCAACCTGAGAAAGATCAATATTTTGATGAATTAAGGAAGTATAGGGTATTTTATAAGTAGGACCTAGTTGAAACAGTTACACTGTCCACATCAGTAGAGGTGTAAATGGGACCCGCGAGCTCGAGCTCCGACAGCGCGATTGAGTACTTCTCCCAGTTTGTTCTTGTTCTGGGAGTGCGTGGTATGGTGAAGTCGCGCTGGAGGTTCAGCGTGACAAGTATTGGCAGGTGTTCCGTGTCGAGGTCATATATTACCTCGACACTGATAGGGTGGTCTATTCTGTGATGCAGCACGATGTCCAAAACATCGGGCTGATGGTGTGGATTGGACGGGACGTGGGTCGGCGCGCTCGGACCCACAACTCCGTATCCATGGCGCTCGCTGTCCTCGTGCAGCTGCCTTCCAGTCGTGTTGTTGACCCGCGAGCCCCAGGCTTGGTGCTTCGCGTTAAGGTCACCCACGACTAGTGTGGGGCCTTGCCACTCGAGGAGGGTCAGGACATCAGTGCTGCAGAAGTCGCTCGCTGGTGGTTTATAGGCGGCATAGATGTTGAGCTCCTGGTCTCCACTTTGGACACGTACTCCCTGCGTACGAAGAGACGTGTAAGGTGCGTGCTCCAGCTCCTCGTGCACTAGGTCCCGCCGCACCAGGGCGGCCGTACCCCTGTAGGCGTAGCCCCGGGGCGAGACCTCGTCGCGCCGGTACACGAAGAAGTTGGGGACTCGGAGCTCCACGTTGTCCGTGAGCTTAGTCTCACCCAGGAGGATAATGTGGACATCCTGCGACTGGGCGAGTGTGGTTAGCTCCCGGACGTGTCCTCTAATGCCACCCGGGTTCCAGTAAAGCACCCTCAGTGTGTGAGGGCGCGTGTGAGCACGGCCATCCCGGCCGCGATCGCCGGCATTAGCCCCTGGCCCTGTAGGTACGCCGCCAGGCTGGCCATCACCGCTTCCAGCACAGCCCGGACTAGGGCCATAGCGTCCGGGCTGCTCTGTCCTTCCCCCTGGATGTTATGGGGAGGAGCGACGTTGGTGGGCTGAGCGGTTGTTGGTGTATGCTGACGCGCGGCGGTCCGGGCGGGCACCCGGGCATCCTCCGAGAAGAAAGCTTGGGCGGGTACCCGTATTGCTGCACGTTCAGGCAGGCGGGCGGGTGGTGCAAGTGGGCGGGGCGGTTTTGTGAGCGCTACTTGCGGCACCTGAGTTGACGTATGGGCGGACGCCCGTACGGGTATTTGGGCGGATGCCTGAGCTGGTGCTTGGGCGGGCGCCTGAATTGGTATTAGGGCGGGCGCCGGAGCCGGCGTTTGGGTAGGCGTCAAAATCGGTGATTGTGCGGACGCCTGAGCTGGTGTTTGGGCAGGTGCCAGAGCTATTGTTTGAGCAGGCGCCTGATCAGATATTTGGACCGGCGCAGTCATCCGTGCGATCACACAGGTGGGCATATCAGTTTGTGGCTGGAATTGTTCTCCATCCGGCACGTGAGATGGGCCCCGCGAATGAGGCGTGGAGGCTGCGGTAGGCACAGAGCGAGGTAAGCGGGCAGCTTTTCTGTTCTTCCTTCGGCCCGACCTCGTAGCCCGGCCGCGTTCGGTAGGCGGGTTAGCTGGCGGCGCGAGGGTCGTAGTTGCGTCCACAGTCTGCAGCGCGACCGCTCGTTGCGTCTGGGGAGCGCCTTGCGCCTGAGAAACTCCAGGCGTGGGTGTTGAAGCGGCGCCAATGGCGGCGGTTGTGAGCCTCGCGGTGCGTGGCTCGGCGCCTCCAGTGGGCGTTGGCGGTGCGCGGGGGCGGGGGGGTTGGACGTTGATGCCCCGTTTCCTGGCTTCCCGTCGGAGGTAAGGGCACCTATGATCGTTGGCGGCGTGCCCCTGGCCGCAGTTGGCGCACGTTGGTGCGTCTGTGCGAGGCCGGGGACAATTGCGCACCAGGTGTTCTCCAGCGCACCTTATGCACCTGGTTGGTCGGTGGCAGTTGGTGGACGCGTGCCCGACAAGCTGGCAGCGGTGACACTGGGGTGGCCGGCTTCCGCCTCGCCATGCCTCCACAGTGACACCCGGCATGCACAGAATCTCAGTCGTTGCGTAGAGTGCCGCCAAAAGCTCCTGCGACATATGGGCCAGCTGTACAAAGTATAGGCAGCCGTGTTTGCCCTTGGCTGGCGGCAGTGCCCGCGCGGACTCAGCCGGAAACCCCAGGCGTTGGAGAGCCGCAACCACCTCTTCAACTGGAGTCTCGTAGGGGAGCCCGCGAATGGCTACCTTGGTGGGACGTTCTGAGTCTATGCTGTAGCAATAAAACGAGATCGCCTTATCTCGTTCTGCTTCCTCGGTGAGGTACCGTTGTACAGCCCGGAACTCCTCTTCAGTCTGGGGTAGAAAACGCACACCTCTGCCCAGTGGGCGGGCGCTGGGAGCGTGACCTAATACCCGTCTTAAGTTCTCGAAATGTCTCATCCAATTTGGGAGGCATTCGACCACCAAGGGCGGGTACTTGCGTGGTGCTGTCACGGTGGCACCAGTAGCGGTGACGGCAACAGCAGCGGCGGCGGCGGAGGCAGCGGATGATATGATGGGCGTGGGGGCCGGTGGCGGTGTATGGCGTGTGGGCTGTGACAAAGCAGCGACTGTAGCATAAGATGTGCTAGGTTGCGGGTCAGACACATCCATGTGTATGCCTCGATGGGTAGGCGATGCAAGTCCTGCGTAGCTAGTCGAATCTTTCGGCCAGGTAGCAAACTCGCAGTGCGCCGTGGAGTGCGCGGACGGCTGCAGGGACGGCGATGGTGGCAGCGGCGTGGTTGCGCTAGGCTTGACAGTAAGGGAGTGCGCCGGGCTACTCGGAGCTAACGAGCTTGTGGAGTGCGTGGTTTTGGGCGTCGGCGACGTAGAGAGTGCGGTTGCCCCGGCTTCACAGTCATTGGATGATGGTGGTCGCGGAAACGGGGAAACTGGTGTAGGCTGCAGCGGCGGTATCGATAGCAGCAGCGATTGCATTTGCGGTGCCAGTGGCGGCATCAGCGACTGCGGCGGCTGTGATCTTGATTCCAGCAGCGGTTGCGTAGGCGGAGGCATCGCATATGGTGGCGGCCGTGGTGTTGGTGGTTGTTGCGACGACGATGGCGGCGTCTGCGGCGATGGCGGGGACGGAAGCGCCTGATATTTCATTGGCGGGCGTCTCTCGTCTGTTTGTGCCGGTGAATCCGGCGAGGAGTCCTCGGGCCGAGGACGCTTCGCTGTTTCTGCGCCAGGTGTAAGCTCAGTTACACCGGCTGCGAAGTCTGCGCCAGCGTTCTCACGAGGTGTGACGGTCTCGGTGGGTTGCGCCACTTGTTTGACGCGAACTCGCGACCGAGATCGAACTAACTCAGTCCGCGGTAAGGTCGATGCATTATCCCGGCGAGAGGTGGATTGTGGGATACCAGTCCGAGTACCCTGTCTTCTCCGGCGTTGTTGTAAGGGAGGTTGTTCCCTGTCGTCGGACATATCGGTGGCTATGTCACTGCTTCCCTGAATGTAGGTACGGGCTGAAGTCCCCTCGGCGCGTGCAACCACACCAGGCGAGACCCTGACGGGAGACCCAGCGAGGCGCCCGCGAGCGGGGACACAGTTCCGCACCTACAGGTGTTAGTGAGGGCTTAGGCAGTATTGTGTGGATTCTATACGTTTTTACGACGAAAAACGTGAAGGAATTCCGCGCGGATTTCAATCGGCGGGTAGCAGGCGCTCGTGCGCAACGCGTCGACCGGTTCCTCAAGCCGCACGGCGCGGGCCGCGGCGAGTACAACAGGACGGGGCGCGGGGAGCGGGGGGCGCGTGGACCGATAAGAGCTCCGCGTGTTCACTGACACGACCGCTTGTGACGGCGGCCGTGCACAGCTCGAATTCTTCTATACTATTGACAGCCACATGTCAGCGACTGTCCATAGATGGCGCTCACTGTAATTATATGGAGGAATTCGATCCGCTTGCGCGATGCGAGTCGACTCGAAATTCGTACAGAAACCTGTACTAACCCTACTGATTAGAACTGCTAAAGCGTGGAACCACCCTTTCAGTTCCTGTATTCCCAGTCAACAATAATCTTGATGTCTTTACGAGAAGAGTGAAGAGGCATTTTTAAGGCAAGCGCGATCCATCCGTAGACCTCATTTTTGCTTTCCATCAGGCATGATTGTAGTCGAACCTATAGCTAATTAAAAAGAGTTTAAGCTCTAAGTCAATCCTGGCCACTTATGAAGTAAGAGACATTATTAAGCTTAGTTTCGCTTTAAATAACATATTAAGTTAGTTAACTCTTATACCTAATACGTCTGTAGACCAATGAGCCATTTCCTCGTGGTCCTTAAATCTTATTCGATGAACATTCGGGTTTCTCGTGAACGCTTAAAGTGTGAATTTACCCGATCAGCTGAACTCACCAGTTCGAGAGAGCAGTTCAGATAAATTTCCCTGCATCAGTTAGGTAAAGCGCATTTTAAACCGCACATAACTCGTATCTAGCTCGGGTTTCGGCGGGCGCTTTAAAGCTCAATTCAAATTCCGAATAGGGCTTAACGAGAGCTTTTTATTCTAGCTAACACAAAAAGGAAAACTTTTGCCTTGGAGCAATGCTCCCTAAAAATCATGGTACTTTTGATGCTGAACATCATTTATTTTATTCTAGTTGTCTCGTCTATTGATCATAATTTTTTTCTATTATTAAGTATATAAAATTCTCGTGACAATTTTTGTTACTAAACTCCTCCGAAACGGCTCGACCGATTGAAATTTATGAAATTTTCTGTGTATGTTCGGTAGGTCTGAGAGTAGGTCGTAAGCTTTTTTTATATCGCTTATGACAAAACAACGTTTTCTGAGTCAGTTAGTTAAACTTTAATACTTAATTAACTTTATCTTTCTGTAATACTTCTCCATATACACTTTTATGTATCTCACAATATACCTAACGTTAATATGCTTAAAAATTTAGGTCAAGTTATTTCTTTACCTATGTATAAGGCGTCGTTTCGCCACATCTGCGTAGTACCTAGTCTTTGCACCATATTGTGTCCCGTTTATTTTCGCATACGTGCGTAGCATAAATTGCGAACTGAAATAGACTAACTTAACTTTACCCCATTACCATTATTACAATGCCGTGGAAGGCTGGCGGGGTAGAAAATTTACATTTTCCAATCCACATAAAGCCATGTATATATAAAACTTCTTGTTATTTTGACCCCAACTTACCCTGACTACTTGTATGTATGCCGCAATAAGCATTGGTTATTTTACCTTAATACCAACCAGAGCATAAGATAATTATTAGGTCTTTTCTGTTTTGCACGTATGCGAATGGCGGATGAAAATGAGATAACCAATCAAAACACACGAAATACTCTATTCGTAAACACCTTAGATTATTTATTATTATAAAAACACTAGAGCAGCACCGTGAAATTATAATTTCACTGAAATGAGCCTGGTTAATTGAAAGATTGTAATTTCCAGGTTTTTATAATAATTTAACAAGTGAAATTGTGATATAAAGTATATGACAAAATCCCTGTGACATATCGATAATCCAAATTACAATAGCTGTGGCCGCTAAAAAGCCCACCGGAGCGGTAAACTGGAAATTACGTAATTATACCTTCATCATCGTATGACCTCTATCACTGTGACTCTCTCACGGCGCGTCATAAAAGATTGTCGATCGCTCATTCCATAACTAAATGGAACGAAATTCACTAAATGTATGGAAGTGATATATATTCGACCGACAAATTGATCACGTGACTTAAAAATAGTCCATTTCAGAATATACATACATACTTACGTGGTTTCGGTTAAAACTTAGCAAGCATTTTATTGACTTCATAATTTGTTTAGTAACGGTTATGTGGAAGAGCAGCCTTATAACTGTCGAGTGTGGGCAACATAAATTGGAAATTGAAATACAAGTTTACCACATTATCATGACAAACGCGCGCGACTACAAATTGTAGAGAAATGCGTGTTTGCATAAATTGTGTTGACTCCGAGCCCCGGTAATAGACGTCGATATTGCGGATGTTCCTAATTTATTCGATAATTTTGAAGCTGGTTTCTATAAAACGATTCTGCCATTTTTTCTAATAGTTATAAAGTGTGACAAATTAATAATTATTATTCCGGTCAAAATAGAAAATTCCGGAAGCATCGACTCTTTAGTTCATCATGTTATGTTAAAACTGATTATAATTTAGATTTTTTCAAAACCTCACGGTAATTTTTCCGGAATAAAAAGAAGCTTAAGTATAAGGCCCGGCTGTATTTTGAATTTTAGCAAAATCAGTTAATTATGTTGAGTATACAAACATACAAACAGAACAGACTTTTCAAAGTTATGTATGTTCGGTGAAACTAAATATTATCATTGATGAAGGAATTTTTTTGAAAAAATTGCAAATTTGCATGTCTATGTGTTTTTTATAATATTCTCAAAGGTATGAAAAGTCTGCGAACGCGGGTTCTTGACAGAAGATAAGTGCTATAAGAGAAACGAAGTATCCAGTCGAGACGATGATTTTAAGACCAAGAAATGTAATAGACTTAACTGAGGAAATATTTTGTGCAATTAGTAAGTGGATACAAGTCTTAATTCAATTGCGGGAGTTGAGAGCTGACCGAGGAAACTTCAAGTCAAATTGAAGTTTTACAATCTACCCTCTACTTGCTTACCAAGTTTCTTGTTTCTTGCAATCGACTAAAATCGCGCGCCATTTCAATTAGGTACTCCTAAACTTGTAAATGGACACTTTTGAAAGTGTAGAAGTTTAATAAAGTATTAAGTTGGAGACAGACTGAGCGCATATACGCAACGTTTGCAACACAATTAATGATACACGGTGCATTTAATTTTATATGAAAAGTTGAAAACCGTGTGTTTAGATACATACTAGTACGATAGTCATTAGTCATATTACAAATTCGGTGTTTACAGTACGTCAGAATAAATACTGTGCATCTGAATTACCTACTGTAACGTATGCATTTATGCAGCGCAATCTTACGTGTCCTAACTCCTAACTACTACACGAACTCGATCTGTGAACAGATCAGCATGGGAATGACCCGTGCCTTTGCTATACAAAGTTTTATATAATACTTCAAGCGTTTTTTTAGAATTTAAGCGTCTTGCGTAAGAAAAAACATTCATCACTATCGTAATCACAAAAAATTGCCCGCTGCGCGCTGATTATTATAATCAACAACAAATTATAATAATCAGCGCGCACACTTTTTCCAGCCAATTATATGGAAAATCTTGTTTACGGTTTTTAACTCATAAATGTGAATCGTTTGTGTTGTCGTCAGAATGCGGCGGCGGCCACTTGAGGGTTTTGACTTCAACAACGACGACGACGTACGATAACGTACGAGGGAAAAAAAATGGCGAGCAGCTTAGCTGCTGCTAAGTGTAGTATGTGAAGTGAAAAGTCACATAGTGATTAATAAAGTGGTTATCATAAGCAATGAGTGATTGGTATTGTATAAAAGGCATATTATATATCTTATCGTACTATGCAAATGAACTAATACACGTTGTATGTTTTAGAAGTCTTTAACATAATATGTAGGGTTCCGTACGCAGAACAAGTGTCGCAGAGCGTCGCGTTGGATCGTATTAGTTGTGTATGTAAGCTCAGTCAGTCTCTACCTTAATTGTATTTTCATTTTTTTTTACAGAGAAACTGAAAATAGCTTACATAATAGTAATTTTCGGCGAAAGCGTGATTACTGGCTTGTAAATTTAGTAGTCAGGTACCTAATCCAGTAATTGTAGAATATAATTAACAGCATCATAATTAGGAAACCATCATAGTGTTTTTTGTAATTTTTATGTGCTTTTTTTGTGTGCAAGAATTGATTAAAAAGCTTGCGCCGTTTTGCAGACAATTTTGAAAGAATGACAAAATTAGCTGCTTTTTGGGATTTTTTTTCTGAAAGAGGGTTTGAGAAAATTAATTTTCTTGTCAAGAACAATTATTCATTAAAACCTTATTTTCCGTATTGTACATATTTTTTCTGTAAGGATTCGATGATCAGTTATTTAAACAATTTGACTTAAACATCATAAAAAAGAGCCAGTTTGCCATCACTTCAAGCTTTAATATAACAGCTCGTTTTAATTGGCACATTTAGGTTTCTCTGAGTTTAGCGAGAAACGTAGAACGCTCATTGTACAATTAGCTCTGAACCAAAGGTCTTGACCTCACTACAGGAACTCAACTCAAGGCGGAACTCTATAACTACGTCGAGTCTCGAGACTTCGAATTATGCTTTACGCTTCAGTTGCTTGAGAGTTTCATAGTTCTGAAGCTATCAATTAGCATCACTTTTTTTAGTACTGGGATCTTAGTGTTCCTCTAATAATATTATTGATTTTATTTTATCATCTTTTTTGACGTGACAACGTCTTATAATTCGGTAGAGCCGGTTGCACGCACGAAAAAACATGACTCATCCGGCGTTACCGGCGTTACCTCGCTCATGCGGCGTTACCTCGCTCTGAGGCGTTCCATGTAAGGCTTGAAGTGCAAGCGAGAGCGCGGAACGAGCGACAAAGAAGACGTTGTCACGTTCAACTATCGTCAGTAAACCGACTTTACAGACAACCAATTTTTGCCCTTTTCCTAAATTACGTGGGGTCGGCACAGCACATCTCCTACGTAGTTTACTCCTATAAACAGTCAACGTTCAATCAAGTTATATCACACGCAAATCCTCTTCCATGCAATCCATCCATCTCTTCTTTGGTCCTCCTCTACTTCTTCGTCTCTCTACATACTCGTCATTCTTTTAGTAGGTAACATACATTACAGTACGATTCACGAAAGATGACCACAAATGGCGGGTCTTTTCTTCATGTACACTCATGAAGAAAAGACTTAAGCCAAAATAATATTTTAATATTAGTTAAATAAGACCATATATATTAGTTAAAATAAATAAGACCATAATATTAGTTAGATAAGTCCAAAGAGACCTAAAACATGACTTCTGCGCATGGTCATCTTTCGTTCGTGAATCGTACTGTACATGCCCTTATGCGCATGCTGTTTATAGTATCAATTGCTCTGATAAGTAAATACTTTTCCAAAGAAAAATAATTCAGCTCAATAGAATAAGTGTCATTTTCAATTGTAAAAACTAAAGCGTTTCTTGTCGAGCCATAATTGAACCAGTTTGTTGGTCATAAGACGCCATTGCATTTAGCAAGAAATGTACATTATTGCTCTTGGACTAGCATGATACCCTCAGGAGTATTATGTCGTAGTTTTTGTCGACTTTGAATTGAGAAATTACTTATTGCTGAAAAGGGAACTTTCCCTCAAGAACGCTTGACAGTGCTCCCTGCCATAAACTGCTGGGTTGTAGTCATGTTAAAAACCGCTTAACAAAATATATCTCGTAAATATTTACAATTGACAAAAATAGACGTTATTAATACAAAATATAGCATTGAGTGCAATTTGTGATTTTATTGCAACTTTCCCATGATGAAATACCTGTGTTACAATTAAAATAAAATAAGTAATCTACGTTAATCGCTTATCATAATTTTTAAATTGAGTCTAGATAATATTGTTTATGCTAGACCTGCAGTTAGGACATAAACGTCTCGAGTCTTGACCTAACTGCAAAAGCTCTACTGACCGACGTTGATACTTAAAAATTACGTTGCAGTTAACTTCACAGTTTCCATTTTCTTACTGAAGTACTACTACTGAGAAAAAGCCGGTATTTTTTTAGATAGAAATAGATTTGTTTTATTGTGATTTAATACACTTTAGAGTGAGCTGAAAGACTATAAGGTAACTGTATGTATAGTTTAATTTAATAAAAACTCAATACGTATAAACTTACGATATTAAATAACCTCAGTCACAGAAATGATCAAGTCCTTGGTACCTAGTAAACGTAAATTAGAAAACACTTAGGTCTTAGAGGTTAAAATTGTAGATAAAATAGATGCACCCATTGTTGTAAGTAACCTACCTGTAAGCTTATTGAGCTGCAAGACCAATTTGTAAGCATATTAATACGTCAGTTAAATGGAGAAAGACAAAGCTCCACGTTACGTATGGGGGGTTACACGAAAATCCATCTGTCCCAAACGTCCTGGCGAAATTCCAGTGAATTGTAGTTCCGTCTGCAGGCGGTATTAAATATTTTCTTAGTTGCAGCTTAAAATGTTTGCAGCGCTTCAAAATACGGTTCTACGAACTGTTTTTACCTTTGGCTTAAACGCAGGGAATTTTGCTTCGTAGTTTATTTATTCCCCTATCCGGTGTTTAATAGCAGTGATAGAGTAGTGGTTGACGTAGGAAGTTCAAGCTTCGATTCCTGATACAGGCCAGTTAGGGATTTTAGAATTTGGGAATATTTTTTTAATTACCTACTTCAATTTGAACCATCGTGCATCGATAGGTTTCTGAGACGATCGCTAATAAATCATTATGGTTAAGGCTGCTAGTCTGGTAGGAAGTTTTGACCTCGGTTGTTTACTATCGACCCTACTCGTAAAGACTTTTAGTCAAGCGATCTCAGCATTACGGTGTGATGCTGTGTTATGCAACTGATAATCTACCACTTCAAAATTAGCTAGATTATATCTTCTGCTGCATTTCGTTACTTTACTGTCTTTTAATTTGCTGCATCCTTATATATGTATGAAAGTCAAAGGTAAGCGACTGACTGACTTACTGACTGATCTATTCATAAAAAGGTCAAACCACTGAACCAACGAAAGCATAGGTGAGGTTTTGAAACTTCTACTCCTAATGGGGTTAAAAAGAGGTCGCACGTGCAAAACTGCGGGCGCCATCAAATTCAATAAAAAATATATTAATATAGAGTAAACAATATAAAAAAAATAAAAGAAAAAGTATAGAACATACTTACGTTTATAAATGAACTGTAATTTTAAGTTAAACAATGAGGTATGAAGCAATTTAAGTTTTAAGTTACAGCTTTAAAATCTGGATCGCTTATAAATACGAGCACGCCTTAAGTCTTGTGCTTGTAACGAGTTTGCTCATTAGCTGTCGGGAATAAGTCGTGAACTTTCGCCTGGTTAATTACTTGCCGAATTAAGCCTTTAACAAATCTTGTCATGTTCTGAGTTCTCCCCTTAATTTTTAGAAACACCCAGAAAACGAGTGGGAAACTCACTTATTTTCTTTTTTCTTGCTTTTATTGGTCGTTAGTATGCGACTTACTACTTGTCAAAATATATTTTAACAATCACAAGAATATAGTTTAAATAATAATAACACTTATTAAGAGTTAAATAAAATAGCGCATGCGGCATGCCTACTTCATAATAAAGTCCGACAAGGATCTCGCGGTATTTGAATGACATTGTCAGGAGCCTATAGGAGGGTGTAGTTCTAGAACAGATGTGATCTATGGCAGCCAGCTAATAAAATTTTCTCAATTTTAGTTAATAATAAACCAAAACAATACAAAATACTTGCAACATACCGACAGCTATAATTATGCCGATGGAGCGAATTAACGAACAGTGTCACAAGATAGCGGCCTTAGTTCCGATTTTGACCACGCGCCAAGATAGCCTTGTCGCACTGTAACAGACAGTTACAGTAGGTACTAGGTATGCTAAGTTTCATCCCTATCTGTTCAGTGGTAGGTTTGCTGCACGTTCATAGAACAGTCAGTCACTTTTTATCTAGCATAAATCACGGTGATCCTGTACTTGATTGTGTCTGTGCACACGTAGAAAAAAATACGATTTCCACATTATTATAACAGCGGAAAATCTTTCATAAAAGCACAAAAAGCTATGAACAATCCGAGTAAACAAAGAGACTATTAAAGTTGTACTGGAGGGCAAATCCCGCTTTTTCATTAAAGAAAAGGGTTGTTTCTAGCCCGTGAAATTGCTCCATTGTGGGGTGTATAGGAAATGTCTTGGATTTTTTCCGCCATACAACTCGTCTGAACAAACAAACGACTTGATTAATTACTAGTTAAGTACGCTCTCTATACAACTCAGTATAATATGGTGATTACTAATAGGTACAGGCTTGCTTAGTAATTGAACGTTTGTTGCTTAATTTTTGACGGGTTTTCTACTTTTAGGTATAGACTACTCTGTACTCTACTTCTGAACCTATGTTTAGTAACAAAATATTAGTAAAAATATTTTTTCTAACGCCTATAAGAAAAAATATTTTTGCGTTTATAAGTTTTACGCTCGGATTTGAGCGGATATTCCCTTCCCGGAATCCCTTTAAAATAAATTCCCCCTAAATTAGTTTAAAGAATCGAACGCTGAAAAATTTCGGTTACGTTGTCATATTTACCATCAGGAGAGATTCCATTCAACTAGCATGTGACAGTGTGTAAAAAGCAAAATATTTGTACCTACCCAAGAAATCTAAATCAAAAGAAAACACAAATAAGACAAACTGTATGTTGACCTTACCATTTAAACGTACCTATATAGGTATAAAAACGTACCCAGCTCGGAGTTGAAATCGTATTATCCACGGCTGCGACGCAAACAAGGAGAGGCAACAATCAATAAACACTGTACGATATTGTTTCCGGTGTCTCGCACGGTCCTAAGGTACAATTCTTATTGAGTTTGCCATGACAACTGCTTTTTCTCAGCGAGAAAATAATATTTTCAATGGAATATTTTATATGTATGCTGCGGCTAAATACTGTGATGCGGATATCTGTAAAAGAACCACAGTGAGTAGTGACCGACATAGCTTTTAGTCCAAATTTCAAAGTGTCACGAAGTTGAAATCGTAATGCCAAGGCCATACATATTTCGTAGGACTGCCGATATATGAGTACTTCGTAGTTAAGTGTCGCGAAGTTGAAGTCGCTTTGGGCAGGTTATCACTACTTCGTAGAACTTCCACCAGTTCTACGAACTAGTGATTCAAAGTACTGGATCGTGGTCACGCACTGAAAGGACGGCAGCGTTGGCAGACTCTCTATTAGGAGGACGGATCACTTCGAAAAAAAAAGTGCGGCGGTTTTGAGGCCGTTACTTATTTTTACTGAAAGATTTTGATGGTGACTTCTTCCGTTTGTACTTTAAAAATACCACGGGAACCGTGAATTTTTGATCTTAAGTTAGAAGCCGGTTAAGGTTGAAAATTCTAAGATTATGTTGAGTTTCAGGCCGTTACTTCAGAATGCGATCCTGTGGCATCTTTTAATGACTAGAAAGCCGCGATGTTTTAGTGGGTATTTTTGCTGCAGTTATGAACCAGCTAGTCTCACACTTGTAGTGTAGTGGGATGAGTAAATGCATTTCCCAGCATCAATAATGTATGAAGCTGAAGTATTAACAGACCTAGTTTTGACTAATATTCGACTATGGACAATTTTTGGAATTTAGCCGCAGCATACTCTTGTACGCGTATCGTCAGTGGGTAATTACGTAAACGTGTGGGGAGCTCGTAAGCAATTGCTTTGTTTTTCTTTTGTTTTCAATGTGAATGCGCCTCTGTGCGCCTAAACGTAAAGGTGATTACCTGACGCCCTTTTGCGGGGTACACTTTCAAAGAAATAATTATTTATTTATTGTACCAAAGACGCGTACGAAGCGGTTTGATTCATCGTTCTTGATAAGCACTGCAAACAGCAAAGGCCTGGAATACCCTCCCAGGCAGTGTCTTTCCTGCCACTTACAATCCGGGCGCCTTCAAATCAAGATTGAATAGGCATCTTCTAGGCAAGCGCGTTCCACCTTAGACTGTATCATCACTTTCCATCAGGTGTGATCACAGTCAAGCGCTAGCCTATATAGTATAAAAAAAACCTTAATATTATTCTATACTACTCTCGATCATAAATTATTTATTGTTAGATATCGCTTCATCTCAACAGTCAGCATTATCTAGACCGATAATGTAAACAAAAGTGCTGAATGACTTTCATCAAAGCATGCAATAGAAATAAATACGCATATGGTCGTAAAACATAACCCTCTTTCTCTTGCTCGGTAAAAATTTAACTAAGATCATTCATGCGTTGGAATTATGATTGAGTCAAAATTGACAATTTTCGACTTAACATAAGAGTGTCATGTGTTCAATTATTGATTAGATAATTGCTATCATACTATTTGGCATTTCATAATCTAGTTTTTGTCTCAAAAGTATTTGAAAATATGTGTATAACTTTCTCATTAGAAAGTTTAAGGTAAAGGCTAATTACTCATTTAGCGGTGGAAGCTCTATTTTGATGCAAGATATTTGCCATGTTTCATAACACAAACTTATAACAATGACATATATAGAAAATTAATAACATTTACTAAAAAGTGTCTCAAAAAAAAACACGATTTTCCTAGATTTTCATTCAAAAACCATTAACCGAAAAGTGTCATTTTTAGCATTTTTCGATAAATTAAACGTATTATTTTAGGAAAAAATCCAAGATATTTTGTTATTTCTGAATTATAGTAATTTAATTCAATCAATATTCAATGTCACTGGTTATTTACTATTTTAATAAGTTGTATATTTATTTTACTATAAATTTTTTTGAAATACCATTTTCCGCGCAAAATTGCGTCAGCGGGAACGATTTCCTTTTTTGTATGGACCGAAACGCTAGGCACGCCGCGCCGCATGAACGCTCTTAAGTTTCACGAAACACCAATACATTTGGTACGAATACCTACAGAAAACTAGTAAAGAGGTCTAAAGTTTTTTACAAGTTGCAGTAAAGTGGTTTCTTCTTAAATTCGATTCAAACGTACCGCAAGAGTTTGTGAAAGAGTTGGGAGGAAAGTATGCTTTTACGAGTTTCACGAAAGTTCAAGACGTAGACGATACGTAGGTATAAGGTCTATTTAGAAATGTCGTCAGGATCAGGGCCCTGTCCGAGTGTAAGAAAATCCTTCTTTTCTTCTTTATTTTTAGGGTTCCGTTGTCAAATGGCAAAAACGGAACCCCAATGGATTCGTCTCTGTCTGTCTGTCTGTCCGTCCATATGTCACAGCCACTTTTTTTCGAAACTATAAGAACTATACTTTTGTAACTTGGTAAGTAGATGTATTCTGTGAACCGCATTAAGATTTACACTCAAAAATAGAAAAAAAAAACAATATTTTACTTAGAATTAGGGGGATACTTAGAAGTGAAACTCAAAAATGATTTTTTCATCAAACCCATAGGTGCAGTGGGTGGGGTATCTTTGGATAGGTCTTCAAAAATTATATTGAGGTTTCTAATATCATTTTTATCTAAACTGAATAGTTTGCGTGAGAGTTACAAAGTGGTAAATATGTGCCCCCCTGTAACTTCTAAAATAAGAGAATAATAAAACTAAAAATAATATATGATGTACATTACCATGCAAACTTCCACCTAAATTTGGTTTGAACGAGATCTAGTAAGTAGTTTTTTTGGTATTATACCAATTAACTTCAAAAAACAAAGTTAAATTTGCGGTTGGGTAAGAAAAGTGGGACAAGCAGCGGTGGGCCACCAAGAGGGCCTACCTCTGTGAATATACCCCCGGGGCCTTCCAGAAGATACTAGGGTATCTCATAAGTTTTCCCCCGGTAGCAATAAAAAATAAATAGAAATTACCTACCAAATCCGGGAACAGATCTAAGATATTCCATAACTACCCGATCTCAAATACAGATTATAAAAATCCATTCATGCTTGATGCTTCCATGCATGATGAGCTGAGATGGCTGGACGGGAAAAATGCATGATATAAAAGACTCGTGAACATACTGATTCTAGAGTCATTCAACTTCTATCTAAAGCATTATAATATGTATGGAATCAGTCAGGGACGTGGCCCATACATATGTGTGAATAAACCTTTGTGCTTAAGAGCAAACATAAAATCTAACTTAATGTTATATTTGTAAGTTATAGATTTAGGTATTTAATATATTATTTACGAATGCATTAGCGACATTGATCGTATTACTGGAAATCAAGTATAAGATTTTACTTATCCATTTCCTCTCATTCCTTTTTTACCCGTTTAGATTTATATGTTTTGTGAAGACTATAATATTAAACAATGAGTTTATTATTTTTTGCTTAAAAATGCTTTTTAACCGACTTCAAAAAAAAGGAGGAGGTTCTCAATTCGTCGGAATCTTTTTTTTTTTTTTTATTTTTTTTTTTTTTTTTATGTATGTTCCCCGATTACTTGAAGATGCGTGGACCAATTTAGAAAATTCTTTTTTTGTTTGAAAGGGTATAGTTCACAGATGGTCCCATTGTCACCAAGTCAGGATCTGATGATGGGATCCTGGAGAAATCGAGGGAACTCTTCAAATTTTATAAGCACACTTGAAGTGATTTGGGTATTGTTTAAAAGAGTAATTTTTTCCAGGTTGTATTATGGTCATCAGGTCAGGATCTGATGATGGGATCTTGGTAAAATCGAGGGAACTCTTCAAATTCTGCTAGTATACTTGAAGCGATTTAGGTATTTTTTATAGTTACTATTGCATTTCCTAGCAGTCATCAAGTAATGACTGTTTTCATCAAGTCAGAATCTGATGATGGGATCTTGGAGAAATTGAGGGAACTCTTCAGATTTTAGAAGCATACTTCCAGCGATTTGGGCATTTTTTCCAATACCTTGCGCATTACTTGTTTTCCACTAAAAAGTAAAAAATAAAATGGAAAATTCTTTCCAAAAAACCAACTTCAAATGCCACTACAAAGAGTGAAATAATTTTTAATGTACACCAATTCGAAGTCGGGCAATGTTTCGTTCATTCAATAATAGTCCTCCGTATTGACGATAATTTTGTCGTTTCTTTGCACATTAAGTTTAATAATACGAAGGACTATTAATGATTGAACAAAACATTGCCCGACTTCGAATTGGTGTACATTAAAAATTATTTCACTCTTTGTAGTGGCATTTGAAGTTGGTTTTTTGGAAAGAATTTTCCATTTTTTAAATATTAGATTTTCCAAGGTCCTGTTCTAATCATGGCCATTATCTAATTATCTAATGATTAGTTCATCTAATTATGGCCGGTCGGCTTTTATGGGGTTCAAATCACCCCTCATTAAACTTTGGTAGCTTAATATACCAAGCATAATGTAAAACAAATGGCAGAGACTGACAAATAAATTTTCTAAACCCAATAAGCAATATTCAGTTGCACAACTGTGCCTTTATTAATGGTAGAGTTTATAAATTTAAACCAAATGCTCCTTAAATAATATACGTTAATTAATTAACAAAAAACCGACTTCAGCTCTCATCAAACAACTGTTGAATACATCCTTTCCAATTAAAATTTAAGATTTATACTTATGGTTTTCTCGATACCAGTAGGTATCAGAACTGAAAAGGAACTGAAAACCAAATTGAAAAGGGACCACACTGGAAGCGTCAGTATAATGTAACAAACATAAAAAACATACAGTCAAATCGAGAACCTCCTCCTTTTATGAAGTTGGTTGGAAAATAAGAACAACTGCTTTCTTTTCCCTTTGTCTACATCATGAAGACAACCTTTAAGATAAAATGCAGCATTCTATGTTCAGTGGTTATAGCTACGCGATCATTTATACGTTGAAGAGTATCTAAGTGAATCAATGAGTCAGGTCTTTTCTATTTATGTATACAGATCTGCTATTGTAAGATATAAAACCGACGTGGGTGCATATCGATTAGCTGGTCTGTCTGTAGCAGAGCAGACATTATCTGTGGTCGAACGCAACGTGCGGTCGCTGCAATTGATCTGGCAATTGTGTAATGTTAAATGCTTATTGATTATCATTTATCTACCCTACTATTTAGTATTTAGATAGATAAATATTTTATGTGTCGGTTCTTGACGACCAATTTGCACAGTAGACCAACTCCTACCCCTACTACCTTTTACTTCAAGGTTGTGGATTCACTTCCAACAGTTGGAAAATGTTTGCGTGATGAGTGAATGTTTTTCAGTGTCTAGATGTTTTTCTATACATGTTTTCTATTGTTGTAGCGGTCTACGATAGATGGCATAACAAGTCTCTTAGCATGCACTGGCGGAGTTTTCGACGTGCGTTCTATAAATACAACTTCTGACGACTTACGTTCGGAAATGCGTAACACCTGCCTGGAGGAATAGATGTATACACAGGTTCATGTACTTGGTTCACATCGGTGCCTGGAAGGAAATTTCTCTATTGGCTTCAGTACTGGCGAAGTGGTGCCGCCAGAAGTGATATCACTACCAGAGGGCGCAAATCTGCTGAAGAACACGCAACATGAAGTACACCACATCAACCGCATCGCAAACTCGGCCAATTCAAATTTTGCCAGTGTTGTGGTCTATGTCCATTGTCCAAACCCCTCTTAGAGGTTCTTCTCCCCAGCGTGGAAGCTTTTATAACTACTTTACTACTTAGCATTTATAAGTATTTTATATATTTTATTTATTTATAACTTTTTTGAATATCGTCGTTTCAGCCGATGGACGTCCACTGCTGGACATAGGCCTCCTGAAATGACCGCCAAACACCACGATCTTGCGCCGCCTGGCGCCAGCGACTCCCCGCGACCCTCTTAATGTCGTCCGTCCACCTGGTGGGGGGTCGACCGACACTGCGCTTTCCGGTGCGTGGCCGCCATTCCAGCACCTTGGGTCCCCAACGTCCATCGGTCCTGCGAGCTATGTGCCCCGCCCATTGCCACTTCAGCTTTGCGACACGTTGAGCTATGTCGGTTACTTTGGTTCTTTTGCGGATCTCCTCATTTCTGATTCGATCGCGCAAAGATACTCCGAGCATAGCTCTCTTCATCGCTCGCTGAGTGACCCTGAGCCTTCTTATGAGGCCCATAGTTAGCGACCAAGTCTCTGATCCATAGGTCATCACTGGCAACACGCACTGTTCGAAGACTTTGGTCTTCAGGCACTGAGGGATGTTGGACGAGAAGACATCGCGGAGTTTCCCGAACGCTGCCCAGCCGAGTTGGATTCGGCGGTTCACCTCTTTCTCGAAATTGGACCTACCTAATTGTATTGTTTGTCCAAGGTATATGTACTCGTCAACAATTTCGAGTGCAGAGTTTTCAACAACCACTGGTTGGAGCGAAACATGAGTATTTGACATAATCTTTGTCTTGCTCATGTTCATTTTGAGTCCAACTTGTTGAGAAACCCTGCTGAGGTCGTTGAGCATTGTGTTGAGATCCCCCAGGGTCTCTGCCATGACGACTATATCGTCGGCAAATCGCAAGTGAGTGATGTACTCGCCGTTGATGTTGATGCCACATCCGTTCCAATCCAGTAGCTTAAAGACGTCCTCCAACGCCGCGGTAAACAACTTTGGAGAGATGACATCTCCCTGTCGCACTCCTCGCTGCAGTTGGATTGGTCTCGTAGCTTGGTCTTGGATACGGACTGACATAGTGGCGTTTTCATACAAACACTTCAACACTTGGATATACCGGTAGTCGATTCGGCATCTCTGCAGAGATCTCAACACAGCCCATGTCTCCACCGAATCGAAGGCCTTCTCATAGTCCACAAACGCTAAGCAAAGTGGCTGGTTATACTCTTCAGTCTTCTGTATAACCTGCCGCAGCGTATGAATGTGGTCTATGGTACTAAAGCCTTTTCGGAATCCTGCTTGTTCGGGAGGCTGGAAGTCGTCAAACCTATTAGCGAGACGATTCGTAATGACCCTCGAGAACAGTTTGTAGACATGGCTCAGCAGCGAGATGGGTCTATAGTTCTTCAGCAAAGTGTTGTCACCTTTTTTGAAGAACAGAACCACCACGCTCCTGTTCCACGCCTTGGGCGTTACTCCTTCGTGAATGACGGAATTGAACATTCGCTGAAAGACCTTCAAAATCGGTTTTCCACCCGCTTTCAGCAGTTCAGCTGTGATTCCGTCATCTCCCGGCGCCTTGTTGTTCTTCAACTGCTTGAGAGCCATTCTAATCTCGTATAGGCTAACGTCCGGAATATCTTCGGTATAGTGCCGGGTTAGTTTGGCTCTAGGGTCTCTAGCCAAATCTTGGACAGGCTTCTGGACTGAGGTGTATAAGCTTCCGTAGAAATTTTCGACCTCCCTCAAGATCTCAGGTTTCGAGGAGATAAGACTGCCGTTATCGGTCTTCAGACGCGTCAGCTGACTCTTCCCGATACAAAGATCTCTGGCGAACACTTTCGAGCCCCTGTTCTGCTCTATGGTGTCTTTGATGCGCTCGGTATTGTGAGCACGTAGGTCGCGCGTTTGTAATTTCGAGATCTGTCTATTGATTCGCTGGTATTCAGATACATCTACAGAAGACTGGAGTCTCATCTCGTTCCTCTCGTTCATGAGTTTGAGGGTCTGGTCTGAAAACTTTTTGGGTCTCTTAGGGCAGTAAGTTTTACAAAACTTAGACCCAACGGTACGGACCGCTTCCACCAGCCTGTCATTTAAATCGTCCACAGATACGCAATCCTCCAGGCAATCGAAGCGATTTTGAAGCTCGAGTTGGAAAGCCTCGGGGTTTTGGATAAGCACAGCAGTGGGGCGGAGCGTTGGCTTCACCAGTCGAGCTCTTTCCAGCTTTATATTGATATTCAATGTGCCCCTTACCATTCGGTGATCGCTCCCGGTCTTAACGCTATTGATCACAGAGACATCATTGAATATGTGCCGCTTAGTTGACATGATGAAGTCAATCTCATTCCTCGTGGAACCATCCGGACTCACCCATGTCCACTTCCGGTGAGGCGCCTTCCTGAAGAAGGAGTTCATCATGAAGAGGCCCTCCCTCTCCATGAAGTCCGCCAACAACTGTCCCTGATGGTTCCGCTGCCCATACCCAAAATTACCCACTCTCACTTCACCAACGCTTCGCTTGCCCAGTTTTGCGTTAAAATCCCCCATCACAACACTGTAGTGGGTATTCGAGGCATGCATGGCTCTTGAGATGTCCTCATACATAGCCTCGATCTCCTCATCGGGATGTGCCGACGTCGGTGCATACACCTGTATGACCTTCAACGAATACCTTTCGGAAATTCTGAGTATCAGGTACGCTACCCTACTCGACACACTTTCGATTTGGACAATGTTGTTTACGAGAGATTTGTGGACGATAAACCCGACACCACCTTGGGACTGCTGGTCTCCTTCCCGGTAGTAGAGCAAGTTGCCGGATTGGAGAATAACAGAGTCCTCCCCCTCTCTTCGGACCTCTGATAATCCTATGATATCCCACCGTAGCTTGCTCACAGCTTCTTCCAGCTCGATTATCTTCTCGTCGGTCCTCAAAGTGCGTGCGTTATAAGTTGCCAGGTCCAGTCGTCGGGGTTGACAGCGGAATCTCTGCTGGAGATTCTTAGCACCCCCTGCCCCGCCGTTACCCGTACCGCTGCCAGAGCCGGGGCTAGCGGGGCTGCCAGGGACTGGGGGCCGTGGACAATTTCGGCTAATCATTAAGGGTTTATGCCCAATAGACGACCACGCTGGGCAGACGGGTTGGTCGTCCGCAGGGCCAGACTGGTCGCGCCGGTGTCGCTGCTGCCCGACACCAACCTGCTCCATTTTTCAGCCTAGCCAGTTGAAAAAACGGTTATCCCGCCGTTTATCGGTTCGCCATTTCCTCGTTCGTCGATCAGCAGGGGCACCACGGGCAGGTGAGGCTGGCAGTTGGGGTGCCGAGATGGAAGTGCACCCCCTTACCCCCTATATATATTTTGAATATATTCCTACATTTTTCCTTTATTTCCATAGAGCTGGCGCTTACTTCGCCCAACGACTAAGCCTATACAGCGAGGCAATAGCGCCAGTGTTTTGGGCACCATGCCATTAAGGGAGCATTTGGAAGGTGTATACTTTTGTAAATATTTTTCACCTTAGAAAGTGAAATAATTTACATGGCAAAACAACGTTTTCCGGGTCAGATAAATGATCACTGTAGTATTAATTGATATATTTCTTACTAAAATTACAAGCTTAAAAACTTATCAATCGTCTGATATTATTTGGTCCGTGGGTCAAATCTAGGCTCCACGGTCGTAGCAAACGCTTAGTGGACTCCATTTTGGAATCACATTTCATACTACGTATTATGTATTTTGTGGACTTAATACACTGTTTTGTGGTTCTGAATAAAAGTTTTTTTTTCTTTCTTTCTTTACGTTTGGTTTCATTATATTTATTTTGTCAGTTGGATACACTCAGGTTCTTGTTAATTATTTATCTAAATGTTCGAAAAACAAATCAAATCGTCTCTGTACCGTAGATCAAAGCACTCGAATCGTTAATATTATTTACTTTCTGTTTCAGGGTTCTGTACCCGCAGGATGAAAATTGAACCCCGCTGTGCCGCGCATCGCCGGGATTATTTTTTTCGGGACTAAAATAAAGGCCTTTTGTAGCAACATTTATTTTAATTTATTAATATTTTATTTATTTACGTATAGAATAATTGTAATCCATCAGTCAGAATGACATAACATTCTTTTTAACATAAACAAGAATATGAATCTATGATAACAAGTAAAATGAGTTTGTAACGTTCCTCTCGGCCTAAGACATTAGCTCTATGAGGCGGTGTGGCGGTCGTATGGTCCTCTTGCTACGCCTTAACACCGGTGTCTGCTCGAACGTTAGCGGTGGAGAGGAAGCGGTTTCAATCACCGGCTGACTAAGTGGCGTTGAACTAGCACGCGGTAGCAGTTCGTGTGACGTTGCTGAGCCAGCAGGTGCAGATGATTCCATCCCAGTCAGAAGTTCGTGTGACGTTGCTGAGCTAGCAGGTGCAGATGATTCCATCCCAGTCTCTCGCTCGACGATTGGTGACTGAGTCACACTTCCCTGGGGCCGTATGTGGTCGGCGTGTCTGCGCTTCAAAACTCCTTCTGGAGTTCTCACCACATAAGAATACCGATGTTTCCTTTCCTCAATTACAGCCGGTTTCCATTTATTTTCCAATTTAGTACGAATGTACACTGCTTCTCCCTTCTGGAAATGTGGTGTTTTTTGTTCAGAGTCGATATTGGCTTGGATGTTTTTGTGTCGCAATGTCCTTCTCATATTTGGTTTCACATTATCCAACAAGCAGTTTAACTGTTTTCCGAACATCATTTGGGCTGGTGACTTTCCTGTGGTGGTATGTGGTGTGTTTCGATACGAAAAAAGAAAATTTTGCAGTCTTCGCTTTGGATTAGCTATATCAGCTTCACTTGCAGCCATTCTCGTTTTAAATGTACGCACCAGTCGCTCAGCCAATCCATTGGTTCTTGGATGGTAAGGTGAAGAGGTCATGTGCACTATCCCTTGTGATGTGCAATATGCTCGAAAGTCTTTGGAAATGAACTGAGGCCCATTGTCAGAGACTATAATCTGAGGTAATCCAAAAGTCGTAAAGATACTATCTAGCTTCTTGCACAATGTCTTGGTGGTTATTTTTGCCATAGGTTTAATTTCTATCCATTTTGATAGAGCGTCTGCCAGGACTAACCAATATTTGCCCTCAAAGGGTCCGGCGAAATCGATGTGAATTCTTTCCCATACCTTTTCTGGAACCGACCAAGAGTATACTGGGAGTTCTGGATTGTTGGGTCGATTTTCCTGGCATTTCTGACATTGCTTTACAAAATTATCTATGTCTTCTTCGAGTGTTGGCCACCATACATAGAAACGTGCTAGAGCTCTCATTGCAGAAGTTCCAGGGTGTCCAATGTGCAAATAACGTAGCACTGTTAGTTTCAATTTGTTCGGTATAACCACTCTACCTTGCCACATGATTATCTTGTTCTCTATTGACAGTTCGCTACGTTTTCTAAGAAACGGTTTCAGTTCAGACTGTGTGCAATTATACCAGTTGGTTTTAATTAATTGCAGTACTTGCTTCAATGTGGCGTCTTGTTTCGTCTCTTCCCTGATCCTTTCTTCACTTAAAGACAAATCGTCTAATTTACTATGCTGCAGCAATTCAGTTATTCTATTTATTGATACCTCTGAGTCATTTGGCTGTTCCGCGCCATTTGGCATTCTAGAGAGGTAATCAGCAATGATGTTGTGTTCACCTTTTCGATAAATGATGTCATAGTTATAATTTCCAATCACAAGTGCCCACCTTACTAGTCTATTATTCGCAATTTTCGGCAGATTTCGTTGAGGACCTAATATGTGGATCAGTGGTTTGTGATCGGTAACTAGCGTAAACTTAGTGCCCCTGAGATACTGGTCAAATTTTTGAATACCGTAGAATATTGCCAACGCCTCACGGTCTATGACAGAGTATTTGCTTTCAGCCGGTTTCAGTTTCCTCGAACCATACGCAATAGGTTGTTCGATATCTTTATCCCTGTGGTATAAAACCGCGCCTACTCCTTTCTCCGAAGCATCACAGGAAAGAAAAAGAGGCCGATGTTCATCAAATGCTACTAGCGATTCAGATCTAGTTATCAATTTCTTGGTCTTTATGAAGATTTTGTTTTCATGCTCCGTCCATTGCCATTTCCGGCGGCCACCTGTTAGTTCATGTAAGTCGGCGCATACTCTATGTAAGTGTGGAATAAATCGCTCATAGAAATTTATGAGTCCTAAGAACGCCCTCAATTCTTTAGTATTTGTAGGCGGTGGTGCCTTCGAGATAGCTTCTATTTTAGATTTTGTTGGTCGTACTCCGTTTTTGTCAATAATATGTCCTAAATACTCTATTTCAGGTTGTAGAAAAATGCATTTTTTGAGATTTACTTTGAGTCCGGCTTGTTTCAATCTGTTAAACACCTTGGATAGAGTCTGTATATGTTCTTTGTCATTTTTCCCAGTAATGGCAATATCATCAAAAAATACTGCAACGTTTGGTATGCCATCTAGTAGTTTGTCGAGAAAATGCTGGAAAATTGAGGGTGCTGTTGCAATACCAAAGGGCATTCTGTTGTAGACAAAATATCCTTTGTGGGTTGATATTGTTAGGTACTTTTTCGATTCCGGGGCTATCTCAAACTGAAGATAAGCATCCTTCAGGTCAATTTTTGAATATTTATCTCCGTGAGCAAGCTGTTGTCTTAACTGGTCAAATAGGGGTACAGGATGAGTATGCTTTATAAGTACCGGGTTTATCGTTGTTCGGTAGTCACCGCAAATGCGTACTTGGCCAGTTGGTTTTAAAACATTGACTGTGGGTGTAGCCCATTCTATCGGTGTTATGTTGGGATCCACCTCTGTTATTATCCCCTCACGCAGAAGCCGTTCTAGTTCTATTTCGATGTTTTTGCGCATGCTGAACTTGATGGGTCGTGCCGGTAGATGTTTTGCTTCGCTGCCAGATTTGATATGGATATTAACTTGGTAATCCTTGACTTTTCCTAATTTATTATCGAATAGATCGGTGTGGGTAGCTAGCACGAGGTCCAGTGACGTGTCTGCGGTGCTTTTGATGGAGTAGACAGGTTTGGGAAAAATCATGTCGTACATTTCGCTCCACTGTAACCCAAAAAGCATAGGCTCTGCCTTGTCCATAACTACAACAGGTAATATTTTTTGTTTGCTGTCTACTTCCACTGTTACGTCAGTTATGCCTTTTGGTTTGAGCTTGAAATTGCAATAAGCTTGAAGTTTTGGTGCTTTAATTAATGCTGGGGCTCCAATCGTTTTCCACATTTTTGTGGAAATTATAGAGTAGATTGATCCCGGATCCCAGTCCATCGTACATTTTACCCCATTTATGATTGTGTCAATTTTCTTACACCTGGATGTCTTCCTATTGATATTGTGGACAGGGTTGTACTCGGTTTCACTCTCTTCCGTCGAGGCGTCAGAGTGCGATGAGGCCATTGATGAGGTCTCTGATGCATCTGTTCGATTGTTAATCTTCTGTGTTCTGTTGTGTTTATCAGTCTCGTTTTTACGTTGATAGTGTTTGGTTTTTGATGTTAAATATGCTCTACCTGTTTTGATGCATACACTTTCATAGTGTCCTGTGCTGCCACACGCCTTACAAAGGTGGTCTTTAGCTGTACAGTCGTTGAAGTCATGTTTGTTACGCTTTCCGCATCGTCGGCATTGATCAGGTTGCAACTTTTTGGTTGTTTCAATACTGGTTGTAGTATTAGTGCATTTGCATTGTCTCTTTTGTCGTATCCTGTTAACACTTTGGTTGTTATTTAAGGTGTTGTTGTCGTTCTCTGCAATTTCGCGTGATTGGGCGACTGCAAATAATGCTGTGAATGTTATCTCTCTCGTTTTACCATCTTCTGTTACTTCACGTAGTTCAGGCCATTTTTGCTTTAGATCTACCTCTAGTTGTGTATGGTTCAAGCCAGTTGCAAAACGGTCACGGAGCTGTCTTTCAAGCATAGTCCCTTCGTAGCCACAGTCCTTCGAGAGTTCTTTTAGTCTATTAGCATAACGTTCCATAGTTTCGTCGGTTTCTCTCGTGGAGTTCCAAAATTCTATTAAAGCTTTGTATCGTGTTTTCTTTGTTCTATATAAATTCAATAGTTTCATCTTTATTTCGTCGTATGTTGCTATGTCAAAATCAGGAGTCAAAGCTACCTTCAGTTCGTGGTACATTTCTGGTGTTATACAGTTTATAAGTAGGTCTTTTTGAATACTAATAGCCTCTTGGCCCCATATACGACATTTCGCTTCAAACAGATCGATAAAGTTTTCTGCAGTGGTTGTGTCTGGGTTAAACTTGTCGCATTTGAAATGTTTTACAATGTTTTGTTTTGATGTTGTGGGTGCTTCATTACTAACGTTGTTTTTGGTGCTGATTTCTGTTGAGGGGCTTCCCTGGTGTTGTTGCAGTTGTACGAACTGCTGTATTAAGGCTGTTAGTACCTTCTGTTGTTCTTGTTGCGCGGTAAGGAATGCCGCGAATTGCTCAGTGTTCATGGTGTTTGTTTCCTACTGAACAACACAATTTTTACTCGTCGCCAATAAAATAAAGGCCTTTTGTAGCAACATTTATTTTAATTTATTAATATTTTATTTATTTACGTATAGAATAATTGTAATCCATCAGTCAGAATGACATAACATTCTTTTTAACATAAACAAGAATATGAATCTATGATAACAAGTAAAATGAGTTTGTAACAGGGACAGTGAAATGTTCTTTGCATTAAACTGAGTCTATAAAAAGCTATAAAAATTAGTGGACAATTCACAGATCTGTCAAATATTTTGAAGACAAAAAATTCCATTCTGGAAGGCTCCCTATATCTATATTATGGTTTGTAACTTCCGAATACCGATCCAGTTAGAAAAGACCCATACACATTTGAGTAAGCACTAAATGCATATTTGTGTGTAATGTGCAGTTAGCTTCACAAGTTTATATAGAATTTGCAAACAAGATCTCTGTCCTGCATGTATTTCATAGAAATATTATGAAACTAATCCTGCAGTTGTCTTAAATAGAAAACATGTCCAGTCCACGTCAAAGCTACATAGCAAGGTTTCGTCTTTCGCAATGTCTCGTTCCGACAGGCGCAATACCTAATTATTGGTATGACGGAACCCTGCGTATAGGAATCCGGTTAGCACTTGACCAAATTTTATTTGTATTGAACCATATTTGATTTTCATTTATAAAGCGATTGATCATAAATGATACAGAAAAAAATATCGTGCAAAATTAAACTCATTAAAGAGATATAACATTATTACACATTTAATGGGACATGTTATTGGCGCGGGTAATTTTATTTTTATGAAATGTACCGTAACTCAATGTTTTAATGGTCTTCGTGCATTTTTATGCCCGTCCGTAAATATTCATGCTTCACTCATATTTACGGGTATGTACGAGTCGCGTTGGTATGAATTTAATATCTCCGCTGTACCAGAAACTTTGTGATGTTTTATGGTCTGGTGGTTTGTTTTCCCTGTGTCCTTTTATTATGATATGATTGCCCCTAACGTCATTGAGGAGTTGTTCAACTGCCGAAGCCATATTATATTTTACTAGCACTGCCCGCGGACTCCGTTCCGCGTTCGAAATATTTTTTATCCCGGCTCGTTTGTCCTGCGTAATACTCCAGGTTAAAAGTTCGGGACAAAAATATTTTTAATCCACAATTTTAACAGAAAAAGCAGTTATTCTGAGTTATCTGTAGGAGATATACATATGCTGTCGGAATTTTTTACAGATTTTGATGCGTTCTTCTACATTGTAGTACATTGTTTTATTCTATTCTCAGTATCCGCATGCGCAAACGATGAAAGCATTTTTTTTACAACTTGGATTACATTCCTATAAATTTAAATACGAATCAAAATTTTTCACTCGCAGCGGGATTTGAACCCGCGTCTCCCCATCTCTCGCGGCTGGGTGCTCTTACCACTGAGCTATACGAGCATATCCAACTGCGGTGAAATTTCGATTCGTATGATTAGGTCCTTTAGGCAGGAAATTATAACTGGCAACTAATTGCTAGCAGGATAGCAAAAAATTTTGATTCGTATTTAAATTTATAGGAATTATTTCCTAAGTGTGGAAAACACTAATTAAAAAAAAAAGATAATTGGATTACATTATTCAAGTTCGAGTAAAGATGCGTAATTAATTTTGGAAATTATTAGAGCCTATGACACTCCACAATAATGTAGCTTACTATTGGTAAAACAATTTTGAATATCGGTTCAGTAGATCCAGAGATTACCCCTTACATCGTCACAAACTCACAAACGTTACCTCTTTATATTTAGTATAGATTTCTGCGAACGGTTTCTTTACGCTTTGGAACTTAATAAAACTGTGAATGATAATGAGAGTTGTCATCGACAAGTCACGTGATCAATTTTACGATCGGAATTTGTTTCGCTATAATAGTAATTGTATCTGTGTTGCTTATTTGCAGTCTTCTCAGTGTTGAGGTAATGAGGCTTTTCTCTGTCTTTAAATTTTCAACATAACAGAAGCAATATTGCATAGAAGATGCAATTGTGGAATTACTTTCTCTCAGAACACACGGTGACCCTATTATATTATTAGAATATAGTCTGTAAATGTGTACAGTAAGAACATCACTCACCAGTTTGGGGTAGGAAAGAGTGAGAGAGATAAGATTAATTATGCAAGATATGCTCGTTAATAAGATTTTATCTGTTTACTGTGTAAGTGTACTCATAGAAATTCTTGTAAAGTGTCACCAAGTAACCAAATCTCTATCAAAGCGTTTTAACTTCTGTTGCTTTTTCCATTCTGAGTCGATACAAGACCAATAAAAACTAAAACTAGTCTTAGTAGAAGCTCTCTGTACGGCTACATTACACCGCGAGCAAAGAGCTCTCAACAATAATATAACAACCCGGAGATGCAATTGTGGAATTATTTGAAACCCGCCTGAGTACTAGCTAAAGTGATTCTTATTGTTTTTCTTCTTGAAACGGAACTGTACTTATTCGGTTTGAGGATATTGTTATCGTTAGTTAGAAATGCTCGTGTATTTCCGTAATTCAAAGGTGAATAAAAATAATGCAATACGCAAATTTTATATGCACAACATTCTTGCGAGACGTACATATTTCTACTTATCTACTGGTTTCCCTTAAAAAATCATCTCAACAATTTTTCTGTACACTATAATTTACTACTTGACTGCGATCTCGATATGGTCGTAAGTGACAGAGCAGCCAAGGATTTTGTTGTACTATTGCAATTTCGAAGGAGGAAGTAACGGTTTCTACGTAGCATCGCATCAGAATTCTAAATCACTGGGTAGTTCATCTATGGTACTAAAGCAGTAACTAGCCAAAGCCTCAGACCAGAACAGACCTGAGCCAATTCTTGTCTAACATATAAAATTCTCATGCTAATTTTTGCCACAAAACTCCTCCGACCGATTGTTATAAAATTTTCTGGGTATGTTCGGTAGGTCTGAGAGTAGGTCGTAAGCTTTTTATATCCCTAATGGCAAAACAACATTTGCCGAGTCAGCTAGTTAATATATAAAATTCTGGTGCAAATTTTTGATACTAAACTCCTCCGGCACTAACTCCGACCGATTGTAATGTCTGTTTAAGTTCCGTAGGTCCGACAGTATGTTGTGAGCTATTATTTATATCTCTAAACGGCAGAACAACGTTTGTCAGGGCAGCTAGTTAGAAATTACAAAATTCTAGTTTCTATTTATTTCTACGTAGGTACGAGGTAGGTACCCACACAAATTATCATACGGATGTTACGTGTGATAACAATTTGTGTGGGAGACATGTCACAGGTTATGATGATTTTATGATGATATCAAAACATGCCTTTATTTATCACGGCAGTATAGTTGCATTGAGCGCACATTGCGTTTAGCCACAGATAATGTCTATTGTGTCGTATTCACGCGAGCGGCCTATCGCTGAACCGTACTGAATTAACGTCGCGATAGATTAATGTGGAATGTGCGCTATCTACAATCTACATGCAATCAAAAAGCACTTCATTGTAGCCACTAACCCTAACCAGTAATATACTATAGTAGTGTTATTATCTCGCTGCAGACTCGGTCATAAATCATTCGAGTGTTTCGCTTTTGTTGTTCTGCAGTAATGCACAACTCAAAGAACAACAAAAGCGAAACACTCGAATGATTTATGACCGAGTCTGCAGCGAGATAATAACACTACTATAATACGCTGAATCTCAGACTGTCAACGTAAAAATGAAGACACTTGATTTTCGCCATTTCGACGCCGATTGTTGCGTAACCTGGAGTGAGCGTCCATGGAACTAAAATAAAATGACACTCAAAACGACGATCACTAGCATCAAATGTCAATTTAGTACCGTAGACTTTGAGGGGGGCGCTTCAAATTGGCACAAAAAATGAACTGACAATTGTAAATATAGAATGTTTAGTCGAGTGTACTATTACTACTAGGTTAAGCGCTATAAACTTGACCCTCCTGATGGTCTGCGAGACGCGGGGTGGGAGCCGCTCAAACAATCAGCAAGTCTGTCGCTGTCCGCCGGCAGCGCTGACGTATATTATCATTATAGCCAATCGCATCGCCCGCCCCTTGTCCCGCAGACTATCAGGAGGGTCAAGTTTATGGCGGTTTACCTATAGTTCAATAGAGATCAGGTGATTGTAGCTAATGTACACTGCAACACACATAATGGAGATGTATATGGTGACGTCACAATAGTTGATCGAGAACGGTCACTTTGACCCTAATTTGACCCCGAGATGCAGCTCTGAAGCTTCTAATATTTAACCTTTTCGTGGGTATATAATATGCAGTCTCAGGTATTTAAATACTAACTAAACTAACTAATTTTTATTTTGCAGAGTTAGGTATGTCAAAGAAACACTTTTCCAGCTTCCGTGATCCCAGCCAAGTACAATCTGGTGCCTTCAAGAGAAGAGTGAATAGGTATTTTTTAAGCACGTGCGCTCCAACCTATCCTTTCCATCAGGCAAGATTGTCGTCAAGCGCAAGCCTGAATTTGAATTATTGGTGTAAAAGAACATGCTGTAACAGTTAACACTGACACTGCACTAGTATCAGTGTTATTCTTATGAAGGCAATGTAGTGTTATTCCAGTGCTTTTAAAGAACCTGCGATATTAAGATAAAAAAACTCAACACTCAATTGATAAGTAAGAGATTGAATCAAGTCGTTCTCTCGAGAAATAGATTTGAGTGTGTTGCTGCTTGCTATATACGAAACGAATTACGAGTATACGACAATGTGTGTGAGAGGTAAATTCTACCAACCTACCTACATACCTTCAAGTCTTTAAAGTGAACACATTCCAAGCAAATCCATAAAACATAGTATACAATATACACGATACATAGTATATGCAGATTCACGTCAGCAGACTTTGAAATTGAAATGTAAATAAAACATCGTCTACGTTCAGACGTTTATTTTGAGCGGTAAAAAAATATTATTCATATCTGTTGAATGATCGAAAGTTTAGGGTACTGAAGCACAAAAAAAATTCGTGTGTTCCCATGTCTGTTTGTTTTCGGTTTCTTCTCAGTGGCAGTTCTCTTTCGAACCCTTGCAAACTTAATTTTAATTTCCTCGGAGATTAGTGCAGTTTCTGAAAACAGGGTAATTTTGCCCTGTACATCAGTAGAGATTCTAACACCGCCATTACCATTTACAAATCGCGTTTCATATTATCTGTTTCAGTGAAAGTTAAATACACTTTGGCGCAGCGCTAGCCAATGCGCTAAAACAATCAATCAAGTAGTTACGTACCTACATACGATGCATGATAAATGCAAACGTTTACACAAACTCAGTCACTGAAACATTAAGCTTTGTCCATTGCATTTCAATAAATTTGTTTTTGACTACAGCCGGTCGGTAGTTGGTTTGGTACTTTAAAATTTATAGCCATTAACGGTTTTAATTAAAATGTTTGTTACAGAAAATAGAAATACCATATAACGTGGTTAGTTCTTGTTTACTCCGCATTCGCATGTCATGTGGAAAACAAGCTTTTTTCACATTTTTTTTTAACTAAATCTAAATCTATTGAACTTACTTTTTTGCGTGCGCATTTAGCGGAAAATTATTCTCTTCCGCATTACACAGCTTTTTTTGTTTTCTTCCATGAAGGAAGAATGACGTCTGAGGGAAGTTTGTAGACGAAAAGTTTTCTGTATTTTTTTGCAACAAGTATTTTACAGTTTAGATATTGCTATTTCCCCTCATAATAATAATAAAAAATTATAATAAACTAGGAGGATTTCGGAGGAATTTCCTTGTCTCTAGACTCCCGCGTTTCACAGAATACAAAGAAACGTCTGTTATTTTCTAGGTCCCTCAGCTTCCTATTTGTTGGCTGCACAATATTCTGCAACCATTAGTGAGATTGTAGTCAACTTTAAAACTTATTCATAAAGAAACAGAAATACAGTCTCTTATACAGATTTTAACCACGCTCAAACAAAGGAATTCTCAAATAAATACTAATGGTGTAATCCCGGGCAATTCAACACTGTCCCAACGCCTTGAGGGAGGAGATGCCGCATTTATAGTGCATTAGGAAACCCATTCGCTAGTCAGGGCTTCCAAAGAGGATTTAGCTCTTCGTCTTTACAAGTAAAGTATTCCTTTTTCTATCCTACATAAAAATAAATCGCTTAGCAGGAATAATATTCATTGTATATGCAAGGAATACTTAATATAAAAAGTGTACTTTCTCTAACATAATTCATTATATCTGTAACAAATACATATAAAAATGTGTGTTTATCTTTTATAACAACCTACTTACTTACAAGATAACAATTAACTTTAAGTTACTTTAATTCCAGCGGAGTCTCAGTGATAGGGTCCTGTTTTTACCCTTTGGGTACGGAGCCCTAAAAATACTTTACTACTCGGTATATTAGCTGACTCTGCGGTGGTACCTACTCGGACGAACAAGGAGAGTCTTACTACGTAGTTCAATAAAATGGATGCTTATCATTTATTTATTTCACATAACTCCGTTTACAAAGTTCTTTGGACTCCTGACCCCTAAAATAGGTAAGCCTGTATTTTAGGGGCCAGTGCCTTCCCATTCGTTAAATTAAAAACATTTCAAATTTGTTCAAAAAACATAGTTAACAATTAGAAATTTTACAAATTCAATATTATTTTGGTTGGTTTTAATGGTAAGTTTACAAAATAAAGATCAATTAATGGATTGCATTAGATTTAGATAAGCATAGGATGGATGTATTAAGAAAATGCACATAATATATACTAGCTATGTTAAATGACCGATATAGGTACATCTCGACATTTGTTATATTGTTAAAAGTTAGGAATACAATAGCAATAAAAATTACACAAAATAAAGGATACATAGGGAATATTCTAATTCCCAATCATTGATAGCAAACATAAAAATTAATCCCACTTCTCTTTGTATCGGCACAATCACAAATATCCGCCATTACGCTATTCGTTTAACGAGATAAAGCTAATTGCTGGAATCAGTAATGAGGACATTATGCAGACGACATGAAACCCAATCTGTGTTTCAAATTTAATCTGATTTATAAGTAGTAGTAAGTGCCAATTTGTACAGTGGGAGGGAGCAATTAAAAATAATAGAACTTATGTCCTATAGCTGCTGTACCTATGTAAGGGATTCAGGGTGTTATAGGATACTGTATGGTATTGGCAAAACAGTTTTTCGGTAGGTGATAATCTATACTTATTATGTAATAAAAGGCTTTGTCCTGAGTGACTGACTGACAGACAAGCTACAGCCCAAACGGCTGAACGTAAGAACTTGAAATTTTCAGGGAAGATTCTTTGTGAACCCAAACCGCTCGCTAAGAAAGGGTTTTTTGAAATTCTACCCCTAAGGGGGTTAAATACCTCCTAGGGGGGTGAAACGGGGGTCCAAAAATATTACGAAGAAATGCTCCTTCACACCGCAGTTACTGATCGAAATTGGTTGAAATTTAAAAAAGTGTTAAATCATATTCTGGTTGAATAAATAGACTACTTTTTATCCCACAAAAATCTATGGTTCCCGCGAAATTTGTAAAAAATAGAAATACGCGCGGGGGAAATGCTCCTTCACATCGCAATTTCTGAATCGATTTGTCTATAATTTCGAATAGAGGTAGATTATATCCCGGTTTAATACATAGGCTAATTTTTATCCCGAAAAAATCCATGGTTTCTGAGGGATGTGTGAAAAACCAAACTTCTTTACGCCGCAACTACTGAAACGATCAGGATGAAATTTGGATTAGACGCAGATTAGATAATGATCTAGCACTTAGGTTACTTTTTATCCTGGAAAATTACATGGTTTTTGCGGGATATTTGAAAAGTCGAATTCCACGCCGGAGTAAAATCGTTTACGCCGCAATCACTGAACCGACTTGACTGAAATTTGGAGTAGAGGTAGATTATGTCCAGGTTTAATACATAGCTTACTTTTTATTCTGAAAAAATCATGGATCCGCGGTATATGTGAAAAACCAAAATTCACGCGGGAGGAAAACCCTTTTACGCCGTAACTACTGAAACGATTTGACAAAAATTTGGATGAGAGGTAAATTATGTAATGATTTAGAACTAAGGTTACTTTTCATCCCGGAAAAATCCATAGTTTTACGGGATTTTCGAAAAATTGATTTCCACGCAGGAGAAAAATCCTTTACGCTGCGATTACTGAACCGACTTGGCTGAAATTTGGAATGGAGATAGATTACATCGTGTATTAATACATAGGCTACTTTTTATCCCGGAAATATCCATGGATTCCGAGAAATATGTGAAAAACCGTAATTTTCGCGGTAGAAATACCTTTATGCTGTAACTACACAAATGATTTAGTTGAAATTTGGAGTTAAGATAAACGATATCCTGGATTATCATACAGCTTATCTTTTATTCTGGAAATTCCGTGTTTACCGCAAAATTTATGTAAAAACGAAGTTCACGCGAGGGATACCGTCAGCTACTTTCTTGAAAGTAGGTATAAAAGTTTGATAAGGAAATTCAGGTTTTTGAAAAATCTTAATCTCTGGGTTTGTGAAAAATCGAAATTAACGCGGGCAAAGCCGCGCGCAAAAGCTAGTGTATTATAAAGCTGAAGTGTTTGTTTGTTTGTTTGTTTGTTTGAACGCGCTAATCTCAGTTCCTGAGTGCGTTCAAACAAACAAACTACTGGTCCGAATGGATAAATTATTTTTGTGTTGGATTCATTTATTATCGAAGGCTATATTAGCGTTAATTACTATTCAAAAGTTTTTCGCGTGCAAATTCATGCTTGCCATACCGCATTATCATCTATTTTTTTGTATTTATTGTGCTGTACTAAGAAATCACGAAAATGATTAGATTAATAATAATGGATGAATAATGTAGAAGTATAGGACCTACACAAAACTATAAATTGATTATTTTTTATTATTATTAAAATCTACTTATGTATTATTTTGCCTTTACAATTATGTATGATAATAACTTCTGCCCCTGGGAAATACTCTCTACGATATCCTACCTAATAGGTATGACCTAACTTCACGACGTTAAGAGTTATGACTAAAATCCCTTGGGTCAACTATGTATGTAGAATCTCTTGGAAGGAAATTCCAACTAATAGGTACGATTTAACAAGTTTCAGTCTGAAATTCTGACATTCTGTAGGTACATGAATGATTTTTTTTGTGTAACTATATCTTTCTTAACCCTTTACACAACATGGTGGTCAAATGTGGATTCATACACCTTAGAACACGTTAGGATTTAGGGGGAACTCAAAACAATTATTTCACAGGTTTCCTTTGTAAAGTTTGTTTTGCGAGTTGCAAAAAGCTGTGATTAACTTCTAAAATTCCAATCCTAGACCACTGATATGGAGTCCGACGTTAGACCACTGTGCTATCACACACTGTGTCTGTAGGAACCGAACTTCTAAATTCTTGAGAATGTTAACGAAAGCTTCTCCTTTAGGTACTTCATTTTAACAAGACATTTTGCGAGTTAATTCCTACCTACTCTGTATAGATCGAGGGTGCAAAAACGGACAGCCAATCCATCTTAACTGGGATCAGAGTGGTCAGTGTAACGAGTTTTGGTCATCTTGTCGCTTCAGGAAACGATCACTTTCACTCAGTTTCATGATAGGTACTAGATACTAGATAGATTTTTGTACAAGTAGACCAGTGAAGCCTTCGAAAATAGTAAAAAGTTGAAAAAAATAATAGTGGGGTGAAATCCATTGGAAAAGAAAGACTTATTGTCTTATATTACTGTCTTATTGTCTATAAAGAAATGAAAGGAAAAATATTTTGCCGATGATTTGAGGTCGGGAAGTGGAAAGGAGTGTATAGGGCTTATTGCACCTAATAATCATTGATCATTCAATGACTAATAGCTAAATGTACCTATGGCCTAATAATAGGACCTTCAGAGGTTGATATTGTTTATAAGTATTTCAGCTTCGCGATACGTTGAGCTGCAACATGTTAAATGCAACTTCCTCTGAGCCTCAAAAGATAAAGACTCACTATTTCATTTCTATGAAGAAGACACTACGCGTCACTTATAAGTTATATTTTATTTCACTCTCCAAAACGTGACTTGATCTTCATTGCAAGTTTTCGTTTCGCACGCGGAAATTGCGCTCCGCTCCACACAGCTGTTGTTTGGAACTTACAGGATTCTTTATTATGGTTACGTATAAGAGCATACTAGAAATAAAAGTTGAGATAATAACGAAGAGAAAAGTCATTCAACTTACGGCAGCTTATTCAAGAAAATTTTGATAGAAAGAACAAAATAACATAAAAATTTCGAATTTTACGAGTATTTTATTTCATTTACTAGCTGATCCGGTAAACTTTGTTTTGCCACTAGGGATATAAAAAAAGCTTACGACCTTCCAAACATACGCGGAATATTTCATAATATTTCATATTAGAGAAGAAAAAGATAATTTAAAGCTTGGCAGTGATGTTTACATCATTCCTATACTAGAAATAATAAACTGAGATAATAATGAAGGAGATAATATTGTCTAAGGCAATGATAGGATAAAAATTTACGAGTATTTTATCTTATGAAAATTAAAACAAACCTTGAGAGCGATGTTTAAATAAACATCCATGCAACCTTTTCTGCTCCTATTCTATGTTGTCCCTTAGCAAAAAACAGCACAGAGGATATTTTCCTTTATTAGGAGCAAATCCATTTAGGACATTTAGAATATAAGTTACGATTTTTCATGCACTCGTCCACTTTCCAAGTGTTTCTTCTTTCTAGAGTTACAACAAATCCGTTAGCCAACAAATTTTTACTCCTTTTAAAAGGCAAATTAATGGAATACATAGACAATATCAACACAAACTAGCCTTTTAACTTTTAAACGCTTTCATTGAAACATACGCTCGAATGTGTTTGTTATTAAAACATAATCTGGTTTCTGCGTGAAAATAAATTTTTATTTTCGTCGACTGCAGAAAAGCCAACGATTTGTTAAATTTTTCGTACATAAATGCCACAGATATTTGAAGTATCAGATATATTGTTCTACTTTAAAATTCTTTGACTATGGACATGATAAACATGAATTTCGGTTTTTCTTAAATTGTGGAAACCATATTTCTCTTAGATAAAAAAATAGCTTTTGTGCAGTTATTATCAATGATGAAGAACGCTATTATATGTTAAATCACCCATTGATTGATTATTCCAGAGTGTGATAAAGTAGGAAACATATTATGCACTAATACACATACAAACCTTTAATACTACAGTTAATTTCACTAAATTTTTTTGATGTAAACTTGCTCTATTTATGACAAAGAAGTGTTTAAGAGGGTACAGTTACTGAAAACTTATAACAAAATGCCTGAAATATGTATTTTGTTGAAAATATCTTTAAAAGTTTTGGAAAGTCTTCTTAAACTGTTTAAGTGACAACAGTTAAGGTACTTGCAAATGACTCGTTTCAAAAATCCACCTTAGGTTTGTAAGTAATAATTTATTCAATCAATTTTATTCAGAGTTCTCCGCAGCTAAGGCAATGTATCTTCTATCCCAGCAAATAAATAAAACAAGAACTCTAAACGAACGGATTTCAGGAAGTATCTACTATCTAGGTATTTGCTTTGAAATTATTCTCCAATACCACCGTAATGGCATTTGTGCACGTGACCCGACTCTCGCAAGGAATGCTCGCGGCTTAATGTTTTCCTACAATCCGGTAGTATTTCACTGACGATATTTCTATATACAGAAGTTCTACAATCGAATGTATTATTTTAATAAGCAAAATAGATATTTAACTATATTTTCTTGACATTTTAATAAATCTTAAAAATGACACAGTGCGGCGCGTCTTGGTGGATTGCAAAATCTATGTATACTTATGCGTTGTGTGATCTTCAACAAACTACTGATTTTATATTTGACGACCGAATGGCGTAGTGGTAGCGAACCTGCCGTCTGCGCCGGAGGTCGTGGGTTCGATTCCCACTACTGGTAAATGTTTGTGTGATGAGCATGAATGTTTTCCAGTGTCTGGGTGTCTGTGTTTTTCAATATATTATAAATAAATAATAAATAAATAAATATATACGGGACATTTTACACGTCGCAATCTAGCCCCAAAGTAAGCAATAGCTTGTGTTATGGGTGCTAGATGACTGATACATACATACTAATATACATGAATATAATATACCAAGCCCCCTGTACCCCGTATCCCGTACCAAGCTGATTCAAACACTTTAATTTTTTGTAGACTTCGGTCTCTGGTCTAAATGGTTAATAAAAACGCTATTTTATGTCAAGAATATTTTGGGTTTGGTTCATGAGATTTTGGGTCATTCCTTTTGCAGACATTTTCCTTGCTAAAGTGAGAGGAAAAATTTGTGTTATGTACGGCTGCAATTTTTTTTACGTCTCGTGTCTTTGAATGCTCGGGATTATTTTCATATAGTTCACAACCCAACAATCCTTCGGTGCTCGTTAGTAAATTAATAACAGTCATTAAATATTTTGACACCCGCCTGAAATAGCTACTTTGCAGCCATGTTTAACACAAACAAGTCTTATAACCTTTTAGATACAGCGGGGTCGTTACGGCTGATTTAGTTTTATTGAAACATTCAGAAGTCATTTTACTCGTACGTAATAATTTAATACTCAGCCTAAAGGAGTAGAAAACGAACTCTCGGTGCCAAATTAATAAGCTGGCTGACAGTTACATAATGGGTTTTCCGCGCGTACGACTCGATGTCCGAACGTCCTTTTTAACCGACTTCAAAAAAAAGGAGGAGGTTCTCAATTCGTCGGAATCTTTTTTTTTTTTTTTTATTTTTTTTTTTTTTTTTTATGTATGTTCCCCGATTACTCGAAGATGCGTGGACCAATTTAGAAAATTCTTTTTTTGTTTGAAAGGGTATAGTTCACAGATGGTCCCATTGTCACCAAGTCAGGATCTGATGATGGGATCCTGGAGAAATCGAGGGAACTCTTCAAATTTTATAAGCACACTTGAAGTAATTTGGATATTGTTTAAAAGAGTAATTTTTTCCAGGTTGTATTATGGTCATCAGGTCGGGATCTGATGATGGGATCTTGGTAAAATCGAGGGAACTCTTCAAATTTTGCTAGTATACTTGAAGCGATTTAGGTATTTTTTATAGTTACTATTGCATTTCCTAGCAGTCATCAAGTAATGACTGTATTCATCAAGTCAGAATCTGATGATGGGATCTTGGAGAAATTGAGGGAACTCTTCAGATTTTAGAAGCATACTTCCAGCGATTTGGGCATTTTTTCCAATACCTTGCGCATTACTTGTTTTCCACTAAATAGTAAAAAATAAAATGGAAAATTCTTTCCAAAAAACCAACTTCAAATGCCACTAGAAAGTGTGAAATAATTTTTAATGTACACCAATTCGAAGTCGGGCAATGTTTCGTTCATTCACTAATAGTCCTCCGTATTGACGATAATTTTGTCGTTTCTTTGCACATTAAGTTTAATAATACGAAGGACTATTAATGATTGAACAAAACATTGCCCGACTTCGAATTGGTGTACATTAAAAATTATTTCACACTTTCTAGTGGCATTTGAAGTTGGTTTTTTGGAAAGAATTTTCCATTTTATATAGATACGTTACGGTGATTGAAATCTATCGAGTGATTAAGAAAGTTAATGTGTAGTAACAAGGAATGTAACTCCAAAAGTGAAACTGGCCATTATGTTTAATAACAGTTTTGCCACCATTTTGATTTTTTTAGTTATATTAATGGGCTAGGTTTCAAAATAAAGCTAGCCAACGTCGCTCTCATCACCAATGGTGTCAACGTAGATTTCACTTACCACAACACCTACAGACAGTATAACGAAAATTCATAAAGTAGCATTACATGTGCACACCTTACCTATATGAATCGGTATAGGTAAATGCATTCCTATAATTGTTCAAGCAGGTAAATCCAGTCGCGACGTGTCGGAGCTGAAAACCACAATTTTGCATATAAATCAGTAAGCAATTCCACTCCCGTCGGCCAGTACTTTATGTTCGTAATGTAATACTGTATTTCCGCAAGTCACAACACAAGTGAAGAAATGGGTTCCGCTCATTTATCTTATCCAGGAGGGCGTGATTCAGTCTCGCTTTGCGTTTTAATTTCGCGAGGATTAATTGAATAAAGCAACGACGTGGTTTCGTCACAGCGGATTGAAGAAAAGCTGTTCAGTGTTCATCCCCCCTTGCTTATGGATTTACTTTAACTCCCCCTTTCTAATAAGTTAACTATGTTATCCACGCAACCACAAGATGCTTACTTTAAGCTCGTTAAAGTAATGGTTTTTTTGTGTTTTAGAAGCTCACGAGGCACAGAAGCCTTGTAAATAACTTCAAGACATAACAGAACTGTATTTAATGGCATGCTATAAATATATCTTGTTCCTATGTAAAAGCTAAGTAAATATTTAGTCTGAGCTTAATTCTGACACTCTTAGCCATTAATTCTTAATAGCCAATCCCCAAATCTTTGGACCTTGAAGGCTGAAGCTTTTCATAGGCAACCTTCTTGGTGACAATGGTTCAGCTAGTAGTGTTAATAATAGCGTTAATTATAAGTTATTTTACAACAAATAATGCTTTTAAGAATTAAAGATTAGTAAGCAGTTTACCTGATGTTAAGTGATAGGGTGCCCATGCCAGATGCTGTGTGTCCCACAACTCTGCATTGCAATATCATATATCACATTACATTGCTCATAACCCTGAGGAATCAGTTCTTAAGACTCATTTTACAGTGTCCTACAAACCGAAACTCAGTAATACAGTACTGTTTCATAGTAGACTAATTCCCCAATGGATTCTGCAAGACGAGTCTTACCACATTTTATAATATTTTTGAGGTCGATAGATAATAATTATTAAACTAAGATATACATTACAAAGTTAAACGCTGCGCTCAATATACCGGTCCAATATTTTAACTAAGCAAATTTCTTAAGCTGGGAAAGCTTGCATGAGTAAACTGGAGCGAGAATTTAACTTATAGCTCGTATACTTTGAAAACTATCTTCAGTAGACTTGGTACGTAGAATAAATTAGTTTTGAAAGGTTGGTTACTTTACGAATAACCAACTATAATAGTCAGGAGTTCTTATTAATTAGTAACTTAATAGGTTATGAATTTCTCAGACGGAACAATGTACCTATATGAGGTTATGAATAATACAACATCTTGCTACTGGTTCATAATTTATTGATGAACCAAACAGTCGTCGCGTATCAATGATTCTTATTTCAAATATTTCAATTAGTAGTAGGTATAAGTTATAATTACCTCAGAGGTTTTAGAAGTCTCTGTACTATCTCATTATTCGTTTACATTGTATGTCTTAAACTTTTTACTTACGCTATGTATACTTACTATGACTGCTTCAATTTATGGTTTCTGAATGTAGCAGTAACAATATAATTTTAATTTAGGTACTTCTATTTTGACGCATGCCTTTAATGAACTCTTGGGACCTGTTAAGGGAAGCGTCTTTGAGATTTCAACGGTCTTAAGTGCTCTTTGAAGTAAGACCCTTTAAATAAGACGACTAAATTGTACTTCAATTTTTATTTAATATTTTTGTTTGTAGCTAGACGATCTTCTGACACCAAAACCCTAACTACCGGATACCCTTAAAAGAAAATATAATTTAATAACATAAAATTCTGAAATCCTATTTAAATAATATGAAAGTTGCAAGTTAGTAGTTATGTGTGGTTAACCCTTCGAGCCGAACTAAATTGAATTGATTTAGCTGAACTTTAGAATTGAGATAGATTTTATAACACCCTGGATTAATACAACGGGCAGGGATCATTTAGCTCAGGTTTCGTAACAACAGTATAAAATTAAAAAGACCGGAGAGATTGAAACGTTTTTCATAGACAAAGTTTGTTCGTAGGTACATCGTTTTTTAGGGTTCTGTAGCTAAATGGCAAAAAACGGAACCCTCATAGATTCGCCATGTTTGTCTGTCTGTCCGTCCATATATCACAGCCACTTTTTTTTTACTTTTACCAAGAAATTCATCATCATCGTCATATCAGCCTGCGGACGTCCACTGTTGAACATAGGGGTAGGAAGCGTGCGCCATCACACCATGTCCTCAGCCTTCCTCAGCCAGTCGCTTCCCGCCACCCACTTAATGTCGTCAGTCCAACGAGCTGGAGGGCGCCCCACACTACGCTTACTTACGTTGCAACAAGAAATTACCATCAGGTAATTAAGACAACCTACGAGTAGGTAATATAACTTGAGTAATATAACTTGAAAGATTATTTGTTATAGATATTTCAATCCACGACGTCGCGCCCCACTCTGTCAAACTGCGTATGAATCGAATGAAACAAAAGTGATTTTGACAGAGTGGGGTCGTCGTCGTCGTGGATTGAAATATCGTTTTAGCATGTAGATATATTTATTATTCAGGATGCTTCCATAACCATTTGAAAATGAAAATGAAAATGAAAATATTTATTTTCACATAGGCCTAAATAACAGGCTCTGAAAAGTCAAAACTCTACCGCCAGGTTCGGAAAGCAGGTTTGCACCGAGAAGAACTGGCAAGAAACTCGGCACTTGCTCTTTTTATAAATGTCATTGTTATAATACAAGATTTCTTTTCTTTGATTTGAAACTTAGATTTTCGTAAGTTTGACTAGCAGTCTCCGCACGAATGTCGGTTTTTCACAAATGCCATGAGAATCATTAGTTTTCCCGGGATAAATACTACCTGAGTCACTCTCCGAGTCCTTAACTGTGACGCAGCAAAAAACACATTGATCCACTGCTCCGTTGCGGCGATTTATTTACCATAAAAGAGGTTATTATAAGTCAACCTTAAAACATACAAGTGTGTATCACGGACTTTAATTTAGAACTTTTGATGGAAAACAGCTCGGTAATACCTACATTGTTTTACCTAATTTTTACCGTTAACGCAAAGCACGCAACAAAAGCTCTCCAAAAGAAACAATTTTCCTGGTTTTTGAAACATTTTTCTTTGATGCTATTGGTCATAGCGTGATATTATATAGCCTGTAGCCGTCTCCGATAAATGGATGTGTGGATCTAACACAAAAACAAACAAAAAAAACTCTTGAGCGTTATAATATTAACATAGACAAGAAAAATTGTAATTTAAAGACTGTATCAACTCAAAAACAAACAAAATCTTCATCGTTATATTAATAGCTTAAATAATAAAAATTGTATTTTAAAGGCAGTATCAACAGAAAAACAAATAAACAAACTATTCAGCGTTATAATATTAGCATAGACAAGAAAAACTGTATTTAAAGACAGTATTGCGATAAAATACAGTTGAAGGCAAGCAGGCGTTTCCACGGCATAGCAGTTGCATTTGATGTACGAGTGAGCTCGGACAAATTGCATTTTGATTCTCTCCCGTATATGAAGTGTATGCAGTGACTTATGGCTTATGGCTTTAAAAGTTTTCAGCGAATCACTTTTGATTCTTTAGTCGATTTTTTTTTGTAATTCGAACAAAAGAGGCTTCAAATTTGGAACGCCATATTTTGCTGTAAAGTTTCGTAATTCGGTGACCGTAAAGTACTAGCATATAAAGTAAAATCAACTTTATTTTGGTAACCTCTCTCACTCCATACAAATCGAATCCAATTTCATTTTTTTTTTGGTGTTCTTATGAAAAGGATCCAGCGTCTTGTAATGAATCTTTTTTCGTTCGTTCGTTCGTTCGTTTCAGCCGACGGACGTCCACTGCTGGACAAAGGCCTCCTGCAATGCTTTCCAGCCCGCACGGTCCTGCGCCATTTGTATCCAGCGCCTTCCCGCGACTCTTTTAATGTCGTCGCTCCACCTGGTCGGAGGTCTGCCAACACTGCGCTTTCCCGTGCGGGGTCGCCATTCCAGCACTTTGGGTCCCCAACGTCCGTCGGTTCTACGAGCTATGTGCCCCGCCCATTGCCACTTCAGCTTCGCGATACGTTGAGCTATGTCGGTGACTCTGGTTCGTCTACGGATCTCCTCATTTCTGATTTGATCACGCAGAGAAACTCCGAGCATAGCTCTCTCCATCGCTCGCTGAGTGACTCTGAGCCTTCTTATGAGGCCCATAGTGAAAGACCAAGTCTCGGATCCATATGAAAGCACTGGTAACACGCACTGTTCGAAGACCTTAGTCTTCAGGCACTGAGGGATATTGGACGAGAAGACATCACGAAGCTTTCCGAACGCTGCCCAACCGAGCTGGATTCGGCGGTTCACCTCTTTCTCGAAATTGGACCTACCTAGCTGGACCGTATGTCCCAGGTATATGTATTCGTCCACAATTTCGAGTGCAGAGTTCTCAACTACTACTGGGTGGAGCGGAACGTGAGAGTTGGACATGATTTTCGTCTTGCTCATGTTCATTTTGAGGCCCACCTGTTGGGAAACTCTGCTGAGGTCATTGAGCATCGTGTTGAGGTCTTCCAGAGTCTGTGCTATGACCACGATATCGTCGGCAAACCGAAGGTGAGTGATGTACTCGCCATTGACGTTGATGCCATATCCGTTCCAATTCAGAAGCTTAAAGACGTCTTCCAATGCAGCGGTAAACAGCTTCGGGGAGATTACATCTCCCTGTCGCACTCCTCGCTGCAATTGAATTGGTCTCGTAGTCTGATCTTGGATACGGACTGACATGGTGGCGCTTTCGTACAAGCACTTCAACACTTCGATGTATCGATAGTCAATTCGGCATCTCTGCAACGACCTCAACACTGCCCACGTCTCCACCGAATCGAAGGCTTTCTCATAGTCCACAAACGCTAGGCATAGTGGCAAGTTATATTCCTCGGTTTTTTGTATAACTTGCCGAAGCGTGAAGATGTGGTCTATGGTACTATAGCCTTTTCGGAACCCGGCTTGTTCGGGAGGCTGGAAGTCGTCGAACCTACAAGCGAGACGATTCGTAATAACTCTCGAGAACAACTTGTAGATATGGCTCAGCAGCGAGATGGGCCTGTAATTCTTCAACAGGGTATTGTCACCTTTTTTGAAGAAAAGGACCACCACGCTCCTGTGCCATGCCTTTGGCGTTGTACCCCCGTGGATGACGGAATTGAACATTCGCTGAAAAACTTCCAGCACTGGTTTGCCACCTGCTTTCAGGAGTTCTGCTGTGATTCCGTCATCACCTGGCGCCTTTCTGTTCTTCAGTTGACCGAGAGCTATACTAATCTCGTCGAGGCTGACGTCCGGAATATCTTCGGTATAGTGTTGAGTTAGTTTGGCTCTAGGGTCTGTAGCCAAATCTTCTACAGGCTCCTGAGATGAGGTGTACAGCTGTCCGTAGAACTTCTCGACTTCCCTCAAGATTTCAGGCTTCGACGAAATGAGACTACCGCTGTCGGTCTTCAAGCGCGACAACTGGCTCTGTCCAATAGACAGATCTCTGGCGAATACCTTTGAGCCCCTGTTCTGCTCAATAGTAGCTTTAATACGCTCGGTATTAAAGTTACGCAAATCGCGCTTTTGAGATTTCGAGATCTGCCTATTAATCCGCCGGTAATCGGAAGCGTCGGCTGAAGACTGGAGTCTCATTTCATGTCTCTCCTTCATGAGCTTGAGGGTCTAGTCCGAGAACTTTTTGGTTCTAGTCTTACGGTGGGCCTTATAAAACTTAGACCCAACCTCATGGACAGTTTCCACGAGCCTGTCGTTCAGATCGTCCACAGAGGCGCAGTCCTCCAGGCAAGCAAAACGGTTTTGGAGTTCGAGTTGAAAGTTCTCGGGGTTTTGGATATGCGCAGGAGTAGGTCGGAGCGTAGACTTCACCAGGCGGGCCCTTTCCGGCTTTATGTTGATATTCAATGTGCCTCTTACCATACGGTGATCGCTACCGGTTTTCACCCCATTGATCACAGAGACATCATTGAATATGTGCCGTTTGGTCGACATGATGAAGTCAATCTCGTTTCTCGTGGAACCGTCGGGACTCATCCACGTCCACTTTCTTTGTGGTTGCTTTTTGAAGAAGGAGTTCATCATGTAGAGGCTCTCCCTCTCCAAAAAGTCAGCCAACATTTGGCCCCTTCGGTTCCGTTGCCCATAGCCAAATCGTTCCACTCTCTCCTCGTCACCAAGTCGCTCGCCTAGCCTTGCGTTGAAATCGCCCATCACAACATTGTAGTAGGTGTTAGAGGCATGTATGGCTCTGGAAATATCCTCATACATAGCCTCGATCTCCTCGTCTGGGTGCGCCGATGTCGGTGCGTAGACCTGTATGACCTTCAGCGAATACCTTTCGGTAATTCTGAGTATAAGGTACGCTACCCTATTCGACACACTTTCGACTTGAACAACGCTGTTAACGAGCGATTTATGGACGATAAACCCGACACCACCTTGGGACTGCTGGTCGCCCTCCCGGTAGTAGAGCAAGTTGCCGGATTGAAGTACTATCGAGTCTTCCCCCTCTCTACGGACCTCCGATAATCCTATAATGTCCCAATGCAACTTGCTCACTGCTTCTTCCAGCTCGATGATCTTCTCGTCGGTCCTCAAAGTGCGTGCGTTATAAGTTACCAGGTCGAGTCGTTGAGGTCGGCAGCGGAATCTCTGCTGGAGATTCTTAGCACCCCCTGCCCCGCCGTTACCCGTACCGCTGCCAGAGCCGGGGCTAGCGGGGCTGCCAGGGACTGGGGGCCGTGGTTTCGGCTGTCTAATCATTACAGGGTTTTGCCCAATAGGCGACCACGCTGGGCAGACGGGTTGGTCGCCCGCAGGGCTATGCTGATCGCACCGGTGTCGCTGCTGCCCGACACCGGTCTGTTCGCATTTCCAGCACAGCCAGTCCAGAACGGTTATACCGCCATTCGCCGGTCGTCATCGCCTCGTCCGTTGATCAGCAGGGGGACCGCGGGCAGGTGAGGTTGACGATTGGGGCGCAAAGATGGAAGTTCGCCCCCATTACCCCCATTATTAAATGAATCTTTTTTACGACGTTTTAAATCAGTTTTCAATAAAGCCAAGTTCCAAGAAGCCAAGTATTTTTCCGCAATTGGTACAAAACGCAATATCTACGCTTGGCGATAAGTATAAGGCTATAGTAGTGTTATTATCTCGCTGCATACTCGGTCATAAATCATTCGAGTGTTTCACTTTTGTTGTTCTTTGTTGAGTTGTGCATTACTGCAGAACAACAAAAGCGAAACACTCGAATGATTTATTGAATCTTAAATTGAATGATATCTCCTATTAGGTACTTGTTATCAAAATGTTTAATTTTGTCTGGTTTCATTGAGTATGTATATGTACGCCACATTTGACACCATTGGGTGTATACAGTGGCGTAACTAAGCTGCTTAGGCGCCACACCTCTCATTACCGTGTTTCATTTCGCCCGTTTTTATACGGTCCCCACTTTTTCGTCTTATTAAATCCTCGAGTGTCATAACGAATGTGACGTGAATAATAAATCGTGTTTCTGTCGACGACGAATATTACGTGGAATCGGATTTTTCTTTCTGTGTGAAATTGTAAGTAATGATGCGATAAAAAGTTTTCATAAACCTCAATACTGACTGAACAATTGAGGATTAACAATAAGAGGATTGTCTAGCTGTAAGCATTCATACAAAAATCGATAACGTTTCTCTACCTAAATGTTGCCGATACAATGAAGTAGGTACTAGATGTACTTATACTTTTTACTTATTATATTATATAAGAAATATTGCTTATGTTAAGTTATTAGAGTCTAAATATCCATATTTTTTAACAAAAAACTTGATTGCCTATTTTTATTTTTTTGTTTAAATAAATTAAAATATTTTTTACTCCATTCTGATCTCAGAACTAACGTATGTTCTTTTATATTTGTTACTGTACTCGTACTGAATTTATTATCTGTTGTACTCGTCAAATAGCAAAGTTTGGCATCCGGCAACACTAGCTGTCGGGAATGTGGAAACGGAACCTAGCAGTAATCAATTGAATTTCTTAAAATATTTTATTTTTTGACTCGTCCCTTACAATAACTCGGGGATACCTTCAAAAATTTAGTTATATATTAGAATAGTCTTGAAATAAATGTTACATCAAGACGCTAAACATTATTTGTACAAACTTTGGCCATAGTTCTTTTGAAAATTAAACAGGCTTCCCTAGTTCTAATATAAACGCTTCATTTTTACTTTTTGGAAAAAATAATATAGACATTCAAAATATTTTAGCGGCCTTTTTTTGCGGTGCATTATGAGTAACCCATGGGTCAGTGTCGGTACTTTACCGACATGACGGAATAAATAAATTAGCCCTCACCCTCGACCCTCCTCAGCTCGCTCCGACAAATGGAACAATTATGAACCCTTTTGCGGTGGACACGTATTTATTATTGACATGAAAAGGTGGACTAAAGTCTGGTGTACACCAGCAGGATGAGCCGAGTGACAAATAGCGTTGCGTCGCGACGTATAGACATGGAACAGATTCAAAAAATTAATGCGAACTAATGTGACGTATAGACATGGAACAGATTCAAAAGATGAATGCGAACTAATGTGACGTATAGACATGGAACAGATTCAAAAGATGAATGCGAACTAATGCGACGTATAGAAATGGAACAGATTCAAAAAAAAACATTGCGCGAGAGAAACGTTATTTTTTTTTAATTTAGCAATTTAAAAAATAACGCTTCTCTCACGAAAGTCGCTAAATTGACATGCGTTAATGAGAGATCAGTGGGCGTTAACGATTATTGTTGATGTACAGAATATAAATAGGTCGTCGCTCGTGAGAGTCGAACATTATTTTGATATTATTTAGCTATGCTCACCATAGACAGTCATTGATTTCTATCTGCACAAGCTATAGAATGAGCGATCGTCAACGTTTCTACACCGATCGACGCTAAGATATATTATGGCTATAGCTGCATAGGTGGTTCTCTCGCTTCTTATTCTTATGGTAAGGTCTACCTATGGTGGTAAACCATCATAAGGATTCGCAAGAATATCCCACCAATAAATAATTGACGTATGGATTTTTGGCACTTGGTTTCATTTGTATTTATGTACAGAATGAATAAATAGAGAGCTTGTACACTGTAAAATAATCCAGCACCTTGCTCTTTTATGTCGGCAGAAGTTAGTACTTAACTGGATTATCACCTGATGGTATGTAAATTTATTTATTTATTTTTTATTTTTAATGCACCAAAAACATACATAGAAAAAAATATGCATTAGTAATACCTAAAAATAAGAGATTTCTTCCATCTTCCCAAACTGTTAGAAAGGCTAAAATAAGCTAATGATCAATTGTACTTACTCGTAAGGGGTAAATACCCTCTGTAGTTTGCGATATTATATCATCGCGGTGGAATGCAAAATTCTCACGTTGTTTTGCCATTAGGGATAGAAATTGCTTACCTACTCTCAGACCTTACTTGCTATATAAATAAAATCTTCAGCATTTTTGACTTTTTGAATTCAACCACCGTTGTATTTTCAACTATAAGCACGGGAAGTATGTATATGTTGCCTGCTACGTAGATTGTAGGTGAATGTTAAAATTATTTTAGCCCAAAAGCATGTGTAATTTCACTTTAGCCTTAGGTGGTCAGAATCAGAATAACTTTGTGGGCCGTATTTTAAGCCTGACTGTCAGTCAAGTTTGTAATTTTCACTTCGCAGTCGGGTCAATCGCAAATACCCTGGTGAATTGTTAATACGCTCTTACTGGGAACGGAATTTAAAATGCATTTCCATGTTGACATTACCGAGTAGGCAATGTATGGTATTTGTTTTACTCGCAGGTCTGAACTTATTTAGCTAGAGCTCCATATTTTTTTTATTTATAAATTACTTCAAAGCATAGTTGATCGATTCTGATAAAACTGACGCTGATAAGAGATATTTAAGTCAACAAAAATATATTATGGTTTTTCGGCTTAAAGTTGCTTTAAAATCCGAAAGCAAATATGAAATTGGTATAGGCGTTGCACTTCTGCTTATGTTGAACTCCTCGCACAAACTAATGAAAACGAAATTTTTCACATTGATGTAACTTACTGGCATTTATGAAAAATCATAACGATTTCATAAGAAGAGCTGGCAACAAAATCGGCATATGCGATTTTCAAAATGATATACAATTTTTCTTACACATAATTGTCTCGCGACTCGCGAGTAGACGGGACGCATTCCTATCCATATTATCACTCCAAGAATCTCTATAATGTAAAAGTTCTTCAACGGTATAGGAACCCTGATTTACTAGTTAAATACTTATAAAACTTTGCCACGGCACAGCAAACATCATAATAATAAATGGTTCATTCAATTAAACCTCTGCTTTAAATCCAAGTTTATAAACAATATATACATCTCTACATATTTTCGTTTTCGTTCCATTATATTCCTCAATCATACAACAATAAAATGCACAAAAAAACCGACACTGTCGATTCTGTTGTGCAAAATTTCTAAACTAAACTAATTCAAAATAGTGCTATCTTTTTCCATAGGGAAAAGTTTGAAAAGGATAGCACTATTTTAAATTTGTTTAGTTTAGAGATTTTGTACGACAGAACACCTTTGAATTATAGTTTACACGTCGCTTCCACAGACAACATAGATACGCGAAGCGCGGCCTATTCAAATTAATGAAATGTCATTCATTTCATTACAAAAATGTTTAACGTTACGTATACAAGACAGTCGAAACACTATTTTGTATACTGGGGCAAATATTTGTTTATCTCACGAACTCGTTAGCTACACGTAGATCACGGGAATGGAGCGATCAAACTTAATAGTGTGTACTTCGCCGGCAGTATTACAATAACGCCGGTAGCTGGAATATGTTTACATTAATATCGTTACTAAAACCTCGTTATTAGAGTTCAGCAGCTGTAGCCATGATATGACTTATCAGAGGGGTTAGTGCAGGTTTTTGTACGATTTTCGAGTTGTCTCGCAGCGCACAAATGACAGGACAGTCACTAACATGCAGCTGTCAATAGATGGCGCTGGTTGTAAATGCATGGAGGAATTCGATTCGTTCGTGCGATGCGAGTCGAATCGAAATTCGTACAAAAACCTGTACTAACCCTACTGTTCCATTTATAAAATTATGAAAATTTCGAATGTTTAATTGTCACCTTACATTAAGAGATACAGTCTGGTGTCAGACGGAAGGACGGACAGACGGAAAAGTCTCAGTAATAGGGTCCCGTTTTTTACCCTTTGATTACTGATATACATTTAACCTTGCAGTTTTAGTGTCACATAATATACAAGGTACTACTGATCAGATTTTAAGTAGAGCAAACGCGCATTGACGTCAAATATCGACCTTATGTTAAGATTTCCTAAAACGACACTGAATTTTATAATTTGACTTAGATAATGTATCTATATCCTAGTTCTCATTACAAGTATTCTTCTAATTCGTATATTCCCTGAAACTCACGTAGGTATAGAACTAAACCCTACAAAACTCCTATGGGACATAATTGAATATGTCCTTATGACCGGGAATATCATAAAAATGTAATATTATGGCAATTAAACAAACACCCCGGTCGCGGCTAGATTAACTTGGCCCGCACTAATCTATTTGTAAACAGACAAACAGAACGGCGCTTAAAATATAATTACTGGCTAGCCCTCGCCGACCGGCGGCGTTCTTGTTTTATTTTAATAGCCTTCTGCACACGTTGTTTGCCATTTTCATCGGAATTAAAATGAAAATGAGCTTTTAAAACGCTTTATAAAGCGTATGCAAATATTGATGTTTTATTTTAAAATATGGTAATATAATATTATCTTCGTAAAGCTTCGCCCGAACTGAATTCTATGTGGGAAAAATTGAGCTCAGTTCTGGCGAGACTGCGAAGCCAAACAAACGAGTTGAGCGATATTAAGTTGCTTTTTCATAAGATTTACGAGACGAATATACCTCAATGTAATATTAAAGTACCTAGTATTTTATGTACGAAAACTCTATTGACTTGACTGGGGAATTTCAGATAAGCTCGATACTTCTCATAGCTACATCACTATAGGTGTATATAAATACGTTAATTTCAATTAGTATGTAAATAACTTAGCTTCATTGAATAACATTTCACCCGAGCCTAGCCAAATCTGAGGCGGTGTTTCGCTCAAACGCTCATCAAGTAGTGTTTCGTAGGTTTGACACAATAAGTGAGGAGTGTTGCTTAGAAACATTATCTCCCGTGGAAAGTCAACGGACGGATACCTACTAAGTATACCTAGGGAGAAAACTTTTATAGGTATCTAAATAATTATAAAAGGTCCCCTCTCACTTCATACTACCTCGTTCCTCACTCGTATGAATCGATGACTGATAAAGTGGGAGAAAAGTCATCGGTAAAGCTTCTGTGAACGGGTAGTAAAATCTTATGTTTGTGATTTTTTAAATATCTTCAGTTCAGTTAGACATTTCCCCATGAGATGCTAAAATAACCGTTCATTTCTAAACATAGAATTCGGGTCATCATCTTGCGCGATCAAATCAATGATCAGGAGATCCGCTAAGGAAGCCAGAGTTTTAAGCATAATTCAACGTGTTCTCATACTTAGTTGGAGTGACACAGGGCGGGGCACATAATTCTCAGAACTGATGGCCGATGCAGTTACAAGGTACAAGACCGCTACTGCTGGTGTTTGGTAATCATTTCAGAAGGCCTGTGTGGTGGACGACCATCTATTGAAACGAACGACAAACTAACTCCCTGATAAAACAGCAAAGCCGGCAATTCAACCATGATAAACAAATTAACATTTAAACTATTTCCACCCGCATATCTGCATAACAAAGAGTCGTCGTAACGAGTGGGATGGACAATAAATAGGGGCTGATAAGGGTCATCTTGTCTTATGTACAAAGGGATTTGAAATGATTGCTGGTTTGATAGTTGGGCAGTTACATACTTTGTGAAAATCTTACCCCTTCTATTATCAAATATTATTTAGTATGCTTTTAGAATACATTCTTAAAAGTTAAATTAAAATGTATAGGAATTAAATCCTTAAAGTGTCTAAAACACAAATTATCAAAAAATGTGTCATCTCTCGTTCTAAGCTTGCTTCATATTATGAAATTATGAGCCTTCGAAATTAGTTTGAAACTGTAACGTTTCACAAATAGATGGCGCTGGTTCTGCCTAAGGACCTCAATATTACGAATCTGAATTTCATCGCAGAGGGATATGGCTCGTATAGCTCAGCGGAAGAGCACCCAGCCGCTATAGCTGAGGGACGCGGGTTCAAATCCTGCTGCGAGTGAAATTTTGATTCGTATTTAAATTTATAGGAATCCTTAAAAGTTGCTCTTACTAATTACTACTAAGGTCCGGTTGCTTGACTAGACTTTAACCGAAAAGTTATAGTTAAATTTGGCGGTCTGATTCTGGCGGTCTGATGTCTGGTCTCTTTCGAAAGACATAAGAGTCAGGCCGCCATATTTATCTATAAGTCAAGTCAAGCAACCAAGCCTACTCAAGCTCTCATCCAATTAATAGTTTTTAAGAGATATGCAATGTTGCACATTACTTCAAAGTAATTAAAATAACTAGTAATATTATGTATTCAATGAAAGACATTCAATATTATTAAACATGTTTAATGATATTTATTATTTACATTATGGTTCTATATAGGCAGGTAATATTTATAATTATAATATTATCGTAGTCTACAAGAACAGAGCTTTATTTTTTGCTTGTTTCATCTAACTGTATATACATAACATTCCCTAAAACTAAATAACGCTTATAATAAACAAATACCATTGGAAAAAAACATAATCTTAATCGTTTAACCTTCATAGGAAATTCTAATTATCAAAATGTTATTTAGATGCCTCCCACGCAAGTAAGTAGATCATAACGCTAAAAAGTAATATTTCTTAGGAGCTCCAATAAAATCTTACTTTTTTTATACACAGTTTTTCGTGAACTAGTAAAAAAGTTTATTAATTATTTTATCGGGGATTTTAGATTAATAATTAACTCTCAAGAATATTGTGCTTGGCTTCGAAAGTAATGAAAATATTCATAATCATAATCATAATCATAATCATAATATATTTATTGCGTCAACTCTTACATGTACAAATGAAGATCTTATAATTCATTAATTTAAACCGATTTCTGAAAACAAATGAGACTTATACGAAAATGCAACGGAAATTGATATTTACTGTCATATGGACATTAGGGTTATAATAGCTCAAATAAAGTATTTTTACTTTTCATACTAATTAAGTCTTCATAATATTATGTTTGTTAATTCTTACTGTATTAAAATGCGTACATACTATGTCTCGACAGACTTAGAGCCTAGTAACCTTACTTTATTTAACTTACTTAATTATGTTACTGACTATTTATTTACATTTAAAATTTACATTTTATTGATATGCTTTTTTAAAATAAGATATTTGTACATGTTAGGTTATTAACATCACGAGTTATCGTACTACTACATAAATGACATAATGTTAATCTTCCTACATAAATTAATAAATACGCAATATTATTTTAATTGTCATACTTAATTTTTATTCAGTGGCAAGAAATGTTAAAAAACCATTAATACAAATTACACAATCATGTGCGAATGTATCTAGTTGGTTGATAATGCATCACGTCGACAGTTTTATTAATATACATATTATGACACAAACTAACAATATTGTGTGTTATGCAATTATTTTACTGCCTTATAATTCCTCACGGTTTTTTTTTTATTCTATACAAGTTAGTACTTGACTGCGATCTCACTTGATGGTAAGTGACGATGCAGCCTAACATCCTATCGTACTAACTTGGAAGGGGTAAGTAAATTACTCTAACGGTTTCTACAACCATCGCTCTGGAACGCTAAATTGCTTGGCGGTGCGTCTTTGCTGGTAGGGTGGTAACTAGCCACGGCCAAACCTCCCACCAGACCAGAACTGAGCCAATTTAGAAATTATAAAATTCCAAAGTGGCCCGTGGCGGAAATCGAACCCGAGACCTACTCGAATCCAAGCGCGCCGCCACTGCGCCAGGGAGGTCGTCAAAGAAAAAACGGATGTTCAAAGTATATTTCTTACTATAAATACTTTTATTAGTTGTTCGCTCATAGTCAAGTTTTCACCGGTCAGGTTAACGAGACAATTTTCTACCGCACTAACTCAACTCCGCAGAAGTTTAGTGTTTTCAAAACGAAATGAAAAATAAGTTTTATGATTCGCAGTTATAAAATCACCAGCTGATGGAGGTATTTGGAAATAAAAAGCAGCCAAAAAGCCACAAGGGTCTAGATGGCCAGCAAACTTTATTTAATGTAGTCTGAGGCCAGCAAATAGAGAGGCGAAATAGATGGATGACTCAGTGAATGCCAAGATTATCTTTATTTCGCTAAAAATAAGTACCTAATCTTGAATAGATCGCTAAAGCCCGATTCTTCAATTAATTTAAAGTGGTGCTATAATACAAAATGTCATAGAGAACGCCATTATAAATTTGAAGTTGCCTCTCTAGTCTCTGGTTATGTTTTAGAGTCATAGATATAACTAATCACACAACATTTTCTAATAGATTCTCCTACATATTTTTTTATTGTTAATCAAAAACAAATTTAAAAAAGATCAATATGAAAATAACTAACAAATAATAAAAATTAGAAGAAAGAATTGAAAATTGAAGGCATAAAATATATGAAAAAATGCCGCATAGATGGCTGCAGTTCTATTGATGTTAGTGCAACTATTTGAAAATTTTGTTTAGTAAAATAAAATACTGTGGTTAAAAGTGTCGTCGATGCAAAAGTCTATTTCCGAATAAAACGTTAAACTCCTTCAACTCCTGAGGTTAAGAATGCGAAACTGTATCGTTTGTGGAGATCGCAGAGTACCTCTTGACTCCTGAAGTAAAAGTAATTGAAGAGAGTTTTTCATATAAAGCGCAATACTTTAGACTTTAGAGGGAACCGCAGTGATAAGACGGAATCCGGCGCCAAAGAAGCCGTCACAAACTTTTAGCGGTGGAACTTTAATACTTTTGTCTAACTCTTTGAGTCTTTGCACTGTTTGAGTATAATGTTTGGCTTATTTTCTTTGGAGTATCTCCCATTGTGCAATATTGGCACAAGAGATATTTTCTTTTATGGATAAGTAAAATTGTGTCTTTGTTGTGGCAGATAATACAACTACAATTGGGAGAAATACCAAATTTGTCCCGTATACAAAAACTAGGGAGCTTGTAGAAGTTTCGAGATCCTTTGTCCTTGTTAAATGATGCCACATGATTATGGATGAAAATGAACTTGTGTAGTGTCTTTCATTTGAGCGTGATGCAATGTGAACCACTATAGTTCCTTAGGCTTACGTTCTTTAAGATCAATATTTTATTTATTTTACTTACAAAATTGATAATGATCTACGATGAGCAACTCTATTTTATACTTTATTTTTACAATATAACAATATTCAATGTAAAACATTAAATTGACACAAACTTTTTATTTCTTAACTTATCATCTTTCGCCTCTTATGTTTGGTTTGTAGCTATGTTTAGACGAAAGGATAAACACATATAAATGACTGATATAATGCTTAAGCTGTGGCAGCATCGCTATTATTGCGAGGGTGGGGAGAGAAAAAGCTTGATGGTAGCTAACGCTCGTAGAATCCGCAGTCGGTTGCCAGTTGTTGTCGAGGACGGACTGCTCTATCACGTTTTGCATTGTATCTAAACAAATAAATGGTTCTTTATTTAAATATTGTTGGACGAGTAGATAATGAAATAATAATGTTAACAACAGAATAAAGGTGCTTAAATACATCATCTCAAATATAAAAATAAGAAGTATTCAACGCGGTTTAATTTAAATTTTTATATTTATACGTTTTACAAAATTGCTAAACTATAAGTAATCAAAAGGTCTTGTTGTCTAATGTTTTCTTTTTACATTAAATTTAAAGAAAAGGATATTAGATTATGTTTTTATACCAAACAAGTTACAAAGTTTAAACATTCTGTAAACTAAATTGGGCATCAATCTTTTAATCAAATTAATTTAGTTTTTCTTACCAAATGTCGTCACATCAGAAGTGTAAAATTTTTGCTCAGCTGGTTGTAACGCCACCACGTAATCTGAACGAGAAAATTAATCAACATTAGTGTTGGGACAGTGATTTTAATTATAAACTTCACGTTCACTAATTTACAACTTATCTGAAAAGGATCACTCAAGGGACGCATTGCTACAGTTTTTTCATTACGAATTTAATACAATATTTACATAACGTGTTTTTGTTTAACGATATAAATACGCCTGGCCAAACAAAATATTATTACTATAATATATAATATTATGTTTTTAGGCTAAAAGTAGGTATGGATAGAATATAAGAGCAAAAATGAGCCGCTGGAATGTTATCGAGTATATTTTCCTTAATATTTACAATTCATCACGCGTACATCGGCAAAAGAAAACATCGTCCGGAAACTTTCGTAATAAACCAATGAATAACCCTGGGACTGCATGAGGTTTACTGGTAAATAAATACCATCCAAGCCAAGATACTAGCAAAATTGTTATTCAATATACCATTCAATATTTCATATTGCTAACTGTGGCTGAATTTATGTTACCTCCTATCTATAATAATTAATGTCATGAATTACATACAATTATAGATATTTCAATCCACGACAGCGTGCCCAACTCTGTCAAATTCCGTACGAATCGAAAGAAGCGATTTTGACATGATTTTGACAGACTGGGGCGCGATGTCGTGGATTGAAATATCTCTGAGGAAATATCTATAAAATCGACGCCTATTTTTTAACAAAAAAAATGTTACTAACAATGAGTCTTTAACGTGTTCGTTAAGAGGGGGCTAAAATCTAGCAAAACTTGTCATGCGCAAAACATCGTTCTGGTACAAAAGAGCATGGCGTATTACGCGAAATAAGAGTGTAATGAACACCATTTATAGTTTTACTATAATAACTTTTAAAATACATAACTTAGAAAGAAAACGATAATGTACGTACTTCGTAATATTTATAGGAATTATAATCCTTAAACTGGGCTCTCTAGTACGTTTAACATTGTTAATAAATTGAAAATTGTAAAAAATTGGACGCAATTTCGGGTTTTTTTTTTATCGACAAAAAATTATCCTTTTATGTTTTCACTAATACAGTTTATCGAAAATATGATTTAATAATCGTGTGTTTTATTTCAGGTAGTTGAGACTTAATTTACTACTGTAAAAATCAAATATTTAATTGACATCTTCAGTTAATACCCCCTCTTAAGCTATTGAATAATGACCAAATTATATGTATAGACTTTCAGGACTGCCTATTATTAACTTAATGAATATGCATGCTTTTTGTAATGTTATTCGTTCCTGTAATTATTAGCTTCCCCATTTTTCCTGTTTATTTATACACATATCATGATGAAACGCGCTTAATGGGCATTCATTGTCGATTATGTTCGCCATAATTGAAACAGATGATGCCCCGCGGTTGTCGCTAATAACGCGTATTTGTTCAGCTGTTCGCAATTTACAGTTGCATTATGTTGCATTGATGTATTTATGTAATGTAATGCATGCGTATGTTTCTCCATATTTTTGTAAGCACAAGAGGCTTATTATTAAATATGTGATATCTTAAAAGAAAATAATTTTATTTTTGAGTGTTTGACTATTTTTTTCAAAAAAATATCACGTAAAATAGAAATAATAAAGAATATAGAGAAAATAAAAGAAGATAAAGAATCACAAGCGTTTAATACTCGTATTTGGGAGTAAGGATGCTTTTTCTTTTTTGTCTCGAATAAAAAAAGAAAAAGCTGAAAAAGGTTGGAAGCTTTTACTGGCGTTTGGCATCGCAAGAAAAGTAGTATATATATATATATATATATATTTTTTTTTTTTCATAATAATTTCACATCAATAATATTAATTCAATACTCACGGTGCGGTGTCGTGAGCTCAGTAGTTGTTGTTGAGGGCGTGGTTGTCGTTGTTGTGGTCGTGGTTGTCGTTGTCGTGGTTGTCGTCGTCGTTGTGGTTATCTTTATCTCTGAGAACAAAAGAATGGTTATTTTCAACTAATTACTTTTTATTTAAGAGAAATGCTTTTTGATGAAAACAGTTCTTTATAAATGTCTCGAAGGTATGTGAACCCTGCCAACTCGAATTTCGCCAGCGTGATGGCTAAATGCCCTTTATCATTCTTTGATGAGTAACGAATCCTCAAAATGACTGCACACGGATCTAGTCGTGAGTCATAAAAAGTATGTGAAACACTATAAAAAAAAAAAATTAGGAAAAAGGGCTAGGTGTCTTCTCTCGTTCAAAGCTAGCTCTGAAATTGGATTGAATCTGAAATAGTTTCCCAATAGAGGACTCCGCTGTCTGCCTAAGACTAAAAATAATGTGTATCGAAATTATCATGTCTACCGTAGTCGCTCCCATAGCTCAGTTGGCAGAGAGTCCCTTTGGCAGCGATAGTTTTGATACACCATAAATAATAATTAACAAAAAAGGATTGAAAGAATATAATAATAAGCGAAATTCGAGTTTTGTAGTATATATTTAGTTGGCATACCTAGTATGTTTAATCCAGATTAGAAATTTTAGAAAAGCTTTCTTTTGCAAGTAATTTACGTTGTACACGGAAAAACGTGATGTTTTACGTGATCGCGTGATAGCCCGGTGAGTAATAAATCTTGTCTTACATGTTAGCACTTTGTTAATTTGCTAGGTACCTCCAAAGAAAACGGAATTTGGTAGGCATTGTTTGGTTTTGGTGGTGGTTTTCATAACAAGGTACCCCATAAACGGCATAAAAGGGTTATTGAATAATTTTTTAGTGATCTGTAGGTTGAAAACTATTAAGACAATAGTTATACTAATACTGTAAAATTTTAAACGTTACGTATTTTGTGTCTGTAATCTAAATTCACGCTGAAGCAGAAACACGATTGGATTCTCTCGTCTTTTATTTTTTCCAAAAATTGCTCAAAAATCTCGATTTGTCAAGTTTTATCGGAAATTACAATGGATGTTATTGTAATTTTTGTTTTAATGTATAGGTAATAATTATACCCAAAAACGCTCTGGAATTGATTTTTGATATCTGGCTTTGTTTTCTTAGTAATTAGGTAAATTGTGGTTTTTCTGATAATATATTTTTTCGCGAATCTGCATGTTGCACCCACCAACGTATTCGTAAGAGTGAAAAGGACAAAAATAAATTCACTGTATCCTCATAAATGATACTTGCCATACAATCTAAGGGTGCCGTCAGCCTTGCCGATGGTATTGGTAGCGACGCAAGTGTATGTGCCTGTGTCTCCTGTACTGAATTCCGTAACAGTCAGGATGGCTCTCGTCTGGTATGATGACACACGGACTTCACTTATTTCGTGTTTCCCCCTGAAAATTTACGTTATTTCGGTCGCTATAACAAAATCATGACTGAGTTTTTCCAAAATAATTTAAGCCTTGATTTCAGAAATTATTTAGTCAAAAACTCGAAATCCGGTCTACAGGTAGGTACAATGAAGGATTAGAAAATTTTTGTATGATCTTGTATATAGATATTTCAATCCACGATGACGCGCCCCACTTTGTCAAACTCCATACGAATCGAATGAAACATATTATGCGATTTTGTCAGAGTGGGGCGCGTCTTCGTGGATTGAAATACCTATAGTCCCCTACTTTAAACTTGCATGTGAAAATTCAATGATTGATTGATGTGTTCAAATTTACAACACTTATTATATCATATTGACCTTTTATACGAGCTAGTACGTTAGGCTTATGTGAATTAAGGATATTTTTGAGTCTTTTGAGAAATCAGCTTAGTCTTACTATTAATATTGGAGATATTAGGTATTTTATTCCTGCAGGAACTTTTAAGGGTAAAAAAGAACGTGGACTTTCCCAGGCAACCTAAAGATAATTTTAGACAAAGACACTTTTATATTATTATTTATTTAAACTATATAAACTTTTTCTTTTATACAAATGTATCATAAAATCATTGGAATTGATTGAGATGAGGTCTCAAAGCATGAGAAAATTTGAGGTTGTAACTCTTTATAGACACTTCACTTTTATTTGTCTGTACTCTATAATAGTGAAAACGTATTTTGATCAAAGCCAAATTCTCGTGGGGTTTTTTGTGTACACATTTTTCAATTAACAAACAGAATGGAAACAGTAGTAGATACTCGTGCCATTTCGCAAAACGCGTGATATATTGACAGCGCAGAGTGAGTACTCGACATGAAATCTGCTCTGACAGTGAAAAATAGTTCGCGAGGATGCTCCGCGTCAATCATGCAGGCTTTTTCGTATTTTCGAAGATATAAAAGCGCAACTGAACTTTATACAATCAATAAATTCATAACACCTTAATTCATTGTCACTCTTACGCACTTTATAATTTTATATTTATTTATTAATTAGTAATTTGTTTTTAAATTCCTTATCTCAAAGGCTATTATGCAACAAAGGTGCAGGGTTAGGTTTTTGTGCCGAATTGGTAAAAGTGGAACCCGGCATTATATGACTCTTAAAATTCAATTACGGTCAAAATGTGGTAGGTATATTGCATACAATGAATCAACTTGGAAATGGTACGGTTGAAGAAATAGAAAAAACATGTAGTTTGTTATGAGGTATAGATATTTCAATCCTCGAAGGCACGCCCCATTATGCAAAAATCGCATATGTTTCATTTGATTCGTATGGACTTTGACAGAGTGGGGCGCGCCATCACGGATTTAAATATCTGTACTATAGCTGCCCATATCTACTAATTTAATATTTGTAAGTTTCCTACTTTTGAGTTTAGTGTGATCAAAATTTTAGTTGCTAAATGCGCGCCTAAATAGTCACCTTGCGATAGTTCGCTGCTACGAGTACACCTGCTACGAGAACGCTACCACTACCATTGACGCTACGCATCGCCGATTCTTCGTAGCCGTAGAGTAGCGCGGTACGTAGTATCGATTGATGTGACGTAACGCATATAGCTTTCCATGACGTTCTATGCGTGTAGTAGAGCCAGAAGATTACTATATTTTTTCACTAATTATTATTATCATTCCCCATCCCCTTTTTCATTCCACTAACTAAAATCTAGAATTTTTGTTACGAATATCATTGTCAGTATAATTTTTGAAGCAGACACTCGCATCAGTCACATATCACTTACGAGTACCTACATACCCAGAGAGAATCATTTCCTCGCCGCTTTTCAACCAATAGCTGATTGCTGGCGGGAAGGCTTCTACAAGGCACTCCATCTGCGTCTGCGATCCAGTGGGGACTCCGATCACCTTCGTGGCTATCATTATTGAGGGTCCAACTGTAAAATGGATTGTTATTAGCTGTGTTGAAATTGCTTTCAGAAGACTTTCAAAACCAAAGCGTCTTATTTTCGTCGGCGTTTTGTGTCGGCTGTCGGATGTCGTATAGATACGATTACTTAAATACATGAGGCGCCATGTGTCGGTTTTCAGTTGCTTCTAACGGGGACAAACGGCCATAATCTGTACTAACCTAACTTTATAGAACTGCGACTACAGATTAATATAACAGTTTCTCCTCTATATAGACGATAAGAAGATACGATTATACGTGGACACGATTGTGTAGTGGGGTTTGACTATCTATATTCGCCGTTGATCAGTTACAGTTGTTAGTATAATATTTCGGTTTTTGGTAGACTCATTAAACGGAATGCTCATGTGTAAGTGCGTTGATTTAATTTATTCACCACTGGAAGCACCACCTGCATCACGATTATGTAGATGCTTATGCGATAGTCTTGGTGATTACCGCGAACGATAAACGACTATGCATGTGACAATCTTCGCGACAAGTTAAGAGGAGCCATGCACAGTAACAGATCACTCCTTCAGTGCACCTTCAACTTGTTAGGGGGAAATTTACATAAACTAGCAAGAGCTGAGTTTTAGACGCCTTACTATTCTAAAAGTTGTACGAACATTTGCACTCGCTGCACGCTCTATTTACTCAGAAGTAAATTGAGTTTCCATACTCTTTACAAATTATTATTATAAACTTGAATTAGTTTTGGTGAGAAGGTTAAGGAACGTAAGGCTTAAAAACATTTTGATTTATAATTAAATAAATTAATGTTAAACGGTTTTACTTACAATTAACGCTGAGCATGATCCCCTTGCTGACTGAAGGCGGCACGTTGTAGGATGCTATGCACAGTTAAGGCGCCCATCTGCCGACGCTCCACCCTCGTCAGGTTCAGCGACGGATCCATGTAAATGTCTGCTGTAAAAACGGTTTTACTTACAATCGACGCTGTGCATGATCCTCTTGCTGACTGAGGGCGGCACGTCGTTGGATGCTATGCACAGGTAGGCGCCCATCTGCCGACGCTCCACCCTCGTCAGGTTCAGCGACGGATCCATGTAAATGTCTGCTGTAAAAACGGTTTTACTTACAATCGACGCTGTGCATGATCCTCTTGCTGACTGAGGGCGGCACGTCGTTGGACGCTATGCACAGGTAGGCGCCCATCTGCCGACGCTCCACCCTCGTCAGGTTCAGCGACGGACCCGTGTACGTGTGCTGTAAAAACGATTTTACTTACAATTGACGCTGAGCATGATCCTCTTGCTGACTGAAGGTGGCACGTCGTTGGACGCTATGCACAGGTAGGCGCCCATCTGCCGACGCTCCACCCTCGTCAGGTTCAGCGACGGACCCGTGTACGTGTGCTGTAAAAACGATTTTACTTACATTTGACGCTGAGCATGATCCTCTTGCTGACTGACGGTGGCACGTCGTTGGACGCCATGCACAGGTAGGCGCCTATCTGCCGACGCTCCACCCTCGTCGGGTTCAGCGACGGACCCATGTAAATGTCTGCTGTAAAAACGGTTTTACTTACAATTGACGCTGAGCATGATCCTCTTGCTGACTGACGGCGGCACGTCGTTGGACGCTATGCACAGGTAGGCGCCCATCTGCCGACGCTCAACCCTCGTCAGGTTCAGCGAAGGACCCGTGTACATGTCTGCTATAAAAGTATAAACTACTTTAGTAACATTTTTTACACATTAAGTTTAGTAAGAAATACGATTACGTTTGTAATGGTATAGGAGCTAGCAACGTTTTCGAGAAAAAATTTTAGGTGAGCTGATTTTGTGATATGTCGTCCTTCTTGCACTTTCGGTTAGAGTCTGGGCTATCTGGCTGTTGGTAGCGGTTGCGTTCATCAGTGCGCATCCTATCTGTCCAGGTAATAATCCTGGATTTTAAAATCATTTCAGAAGGCGTAATTTTTAATTTTTTGTTTTTAAATAAGTCTACCTGATATACTTATTTTATTGCCAGACATTTTCGACATTGTTAACTATGTGCCATACGCGATTTTTTATTTATTTTTTATAAAAATTTCAAAGTATTTTAGAATGTCTGTAATTTTAATATTATGTTATTTAAAGATAAGAAAAACTTAAAATAAATTTGCCAGACATTAATTCGATTGTTAAGTCTTAAATTAAAATGAAAAAGTCATGAAAAGTATTGCAGTACTTATGATGTAAATTCGGCCCCATCATTTTGCAGCTGAACTTAAAATTGTGCAATTTAAAGAAGCTTTGATTAACTTTTCCATTGATCACTGGGGTAGTGAAGACATGTTGCCTTTTATTGGTAATAAAAACATTTACGTAAGTTTCAATAAATGTTATTCATACAAATTGATAAATAACAAAGTAATTAAAACTATTGAAGAATCATTATCGTGTGAAGAACACACTGTTCTGATTCTGATATTTTAATTATACTTCTGGGAAATATGGATCACCTGAAAGCATCTTTGAAAATTTGGATAAATATGGGTGTTGGAAATCATCAGCGTTACATAAACATCAATAAATTACACCGAATTCTTGGTGACTCTTTATGCAAAGCTTTGCCATGCTTCCACGCAATAACTGGATGTGATTACACGCCAGCTTTGTTTAGAAAAGGCAAAGTTAAGCCTTTTAAAATATTAGAAAATTCTGAAGAATACCAGTTAGCTTTTGATAATATAATTACGGATGACGAAGAAGTACTTGAAACTACGTTTGTAACCCTGGAGAAATTTATTTGTCAAATGTATGGAGTTAAAAATTGTTCCAATGTCAATGATTTTCGATTTCATTTATTTTCAAGTACGTTTAAGTTAAAAAAAATCAGATGAGAACTTCGACAAAAAATTAGAAACTTTGACTCATCCAGTTTGCCACCCTGTAAAGCGGAATTGCAACAGCATTTATTGAGGGTTCGTTACGTGACGAAAATTTGGAGAAATGCTCACTCAAAACATCCAACATCTTTATTGGAGATATTATGGATAATTTATTATGGCTTCCGGTTGGACCATTAACGGTGACAAATATGATTTTGTCTGGTTTTTGGGAGATCAATTTACCATCCTCAGTTGCAGATATTATTGTTCAAAGTAAGTGTGAAATGGAATATTTATCAATAATAACTAAAATGTTTTATAACGAACAAGAAGAATTACACTGTTTATTTTTTTTCTGTTGCAGATGATAGAGTTTTAGAAGATAACGAAAGTTCGCAAGAAGAATGATATGAATGACACTGACAAAGACAGCGACGATGATGATGATGATGATTATGAAGATGCCTCTTTTTTGTGACGTCACATTATACTGGAATTAACTATAGAATTGATTAATTATAGCATTATACTGCAATACTTTTCATGACTTTTTCATTTTAATTTAAGACTTAACAATCTAATTAATATCTGGCAAATTTATTTTAAGTTTTTGTTATCTTTAAATAACATAATATTAAAATTACAGACATTCTAAAATACTTTGAAATTTTTATAAAAAATAAATAAAAAATCGCGTATGGCACATAGTTAACAATGTCGAAAATGTCTGGCAATAAAATAAGTATATCAGGTAGACTTATTTAAAAACAAAAAATTAAAAATTACGCCTTCTAAAATGATTTTAAAATCCAGGATTATTACCTGGACAGGTAGGATGCGCACTGATGAACGCAACCGCTACCAACAGCCAGATAGCCCAGACTCTAACCGAAAGTGCAAGAAGGACGACATATCACAAAATCAGCTCACCTAAAATTCTTACTTTTCAAACGTTGCTAGCTCCCGTACCATAAGTAAGTACTCGTACTTTAGTCGAAGTAACTGTGTACGGAAAAACCCAAACTATGTCTTCATCATACCAAACTTTCATCTCCTCTCAGTTTTCAGTCTACTTCATCATTGAGCCATTCAACAGTCAGCCGTGAAGGGGTTATCAACGTAAAACAAAGTATAAACCACAGAGCAAGGAATGACTTTTAAGTATAAACTCTACAAAGTCTTCAAAATGATATAACGGGGACGGGAGATGAAACAACTAGTAGGTTGAAATAGAAACGCCAACGTTTTGACTTATTACTTAACGTGGTATTATTTTTTATAGACAAAACGTGCACAAAAAACCGCTTCCCTAATTTTACTTTCTACCGTATGACGCGAATATTCATATCCGATTGTCGTCTTTTACAATGCAGGCGGGATATTTTTAAGCAGTATTTTTAATCTGTCTGGCAACTCGGGCTCTTTGCATCTCGTTTGTGGCGAAACTGGTTCTCGTTTGTTTGCAGTTTTATTTTTTTCTCATTACACCTCATAGTACGAGGGAATCATTGGTATTTTTCGACTAACTTTTACAATCCCTTTGAAATATACTGCCTTTGATTAAAAAGCGTCTTGGCATCTAACACTCTTTCATTTAACTCATAAATAATAATCAAAAATCTAAAAAGTAAAAGACATTTTGTATAGAATCAAAATCCTCATAATATTTTAATCTGTTTCAACGGAGACGTAATTTCTAATGTAGGGCAGAGTTAAATTTATTACAAGTCACCACAAACAATCTACTTTGCTTAGGACACTTTGTAAAGTTATTCCCAAATTTTCTTGTTGTCAGGGTTTAATTTAATATACTTACAGTTACACAATAGCAATGTTTCTGTTGGTTTTGAGTACCTATTAACGTTAATTAATTAATTAATATTTAATTAACGTTACATGATATACATAGACTATAAGTAGTGTTATTATCTCGTTGCGGACTCGGCCATAAATCATTCGAGTGTTTCGCTTTTGTTGTTCACTAAAATACAAAAGCAGCAGTGAAGCTCAGCAGTGAAATACAAAAGCGAAACACTGGGATGATTTATGACCGAGTCTGCAGCGAGATAATATCACTACTATAATATTGCATGCCTCTATATTGCATATAAATGCCAAATTCTAACAGTTAATCAACCAAACCTTTCTGAAGTTCTCCATCTTCATTCCTCAGTAGTATATTGGTACCGTCTTCTCTTCTCCAGAGTATCCGTGGCAACGGCCTGCCATCTGCTTTACAAGTGATGCTGACGTCTGTGCCTTCTCTCGCCACTATGTCCCCGCTAGTTCCCTCGTCCACAATGTTCGGAGGGACTGCATAACAAAAAAAAATTGTTCATACACACACGCAACTATTGTTGAATTTAATAATTTCTAAACAACAGAGACCGTTGAAAGCATTTTTTTTTTCTGTTTACTTCTGATCACTAGATGTAAGATGTATCCGTTGTATTAATAAAAAAAAGTAAACCACGATTGTTTGAAAAGACCAAGCGCCTTTCCAGCGCAAGAGTTTCTTGCCAGCTTTTCTCAGCGAAAAACAACTTTCCAAACTTGACGACATTTTGATTCTTAATGCCAAAACTTTTTGCCACTAAAGGACATTGTATTAATTGCATTAGTATGTACCTAAGGTCCTTGAAATATTTTTGAAAAAATCATCTTTAATATTTCAGTAATATTATTCGTATCCATTAATGGTATCCATTGCATCAACGAGTGTATTAAGTATAAAAAGTTGGTTTACATCTCTGTCATTTACAGCGGGCAGTTGCTCAGCAAAAACTTAATTCTGCTGAATTAATTCAACGAAGCCTGGATGGCATCTTTAGACTGTTTATCATGACGAACATCTCACACTGGAATTTTCATCATTGAGCGTATACTTACTCGCTAACATTTTTTTTAGATATAACTTAGATCGCATGTGGATCATCTTATTTTCATTACTTATATTGGAGGATTATACTCTGCGAAATTATTATTATCTACATTCCAAATTTATACTGACTCAAATAAAGTATTTTTAAATTTTTTGCACGAAATTAGGCGTCGTTCTGTCGTTCTGGGGACTTTCTGTCCCAAAAGTTGTACGTAAGCGGATTTATAATATTAATAGTAGTTATTTTATTGATTTTGGACTGTAATATTTAACTCTTAACTTTGTATTTGTATGCAAATTTGAATTAAATAAAAAAAATTAAGTTTCACAAAAACTCCACTCCACAAACCACAAAATAATAATAAACGTTTGGTGCCTCGTGAAATAAACAATAAAGATAATGTTATAAAACAACCGTTCAAAAGAATTACAAATATAAAATCCCCAATACGTTTTACGTTATTTTGTTTGAAGCGGCACTTCGCGGTATTTGATGGTTTTCATTGAAATTGCCTGGAGTTAAAACAATGGCCGTTAAGGGAAACAGTGGTAATTTAAACACCATAGAATCGTTATTCTCGCCCGTGGAAAATAAATTTTGCCGGGATAATTTACGTTTTATACGCTTTTTTGGTCGAAATGAGCGCATAAATCTATGGGATAAGGATCTTTGCATAAATATTTACACCCTTCTTGAAATTAAATAACGGTAGTTAAGCATACGCTACTTTGTGATATCTGCATGGTATTGCATTATAAAGTTTTTCTGTTCTTACGATATTCTGCCATTACGATACAGTGAACTCTGGGTTCCTGTCTCTTTATCTGGGGTAATATTTACTTCCGTTTTTGAGAGGACAAAAACTGAATGTGATTGGTTTGTAAAAAAAAAAAAAAAAATAGTTTTTATTTTTTGTACGCATTTTGCGAGTTCTTGGCGAGACCAATCATATAATGTTTTCCGCTGTGACTACGATAATTGACCATACACAATAGATTGATTTTTTTTTTTTGTCTAAGGCTCGGTTGCTTGACTTGACTTTAACCGAAAAGTTATAGTTAAAGGACATTGTCGTATTTCGCCTACGAATCAACATTCGTTTGACATATATAGTAATTCTTATCATATTTTTAATTATTTACTCCAAATACTAGAATTTCACGGACACTTCAGAATAATTAAAAATAATTAATAAGATGCTTCATTGATTTCTTTACTTTTCCGCATAGATTTACGTCGTCACTGGCGCATTTCCGTTTATCGAACAAAATCCAATAATCGCTTTCAGCGCTTGATCCCAAGGATGTAAATAACAGCTCAAGTAGCTTAAAGCGCTAAGTATAGTACGATTCACGAAAGATGACCACAAATGGCGGGTCTTTTCTTCATGTACACTCATGAAGAAAAGACTTAAGCCAAAATAATTACCATATATCAGTTAAATAAGACCATATATATTAGTTAAAATAAATAAGACCATAATATTAGTTGGATAAGTCCAAAGAGACCTAAAATAGGCCCGCCATTTGTGGTCATCTTTCGTGAATCGTACTATACAACACGTTAAAGCGCTGGTCAGGAGCTTAGATTAAAAAAACAGAGCAGAACAAACACAACATTGCGAGCGAGAAACAAATACAGCTTATCTTAGCGTTCGAGTGAGATGGAACATCATCGTATTTGTTTTCTTTAAAGTCTATGTTGTAGGTACTCTGTGCAATTGTCTTTTGTAGATAGATCTATTTAGTTGTCTATGAACTCATAGTGTTCATGGCAGCCCACAACTGGGCATGGATCTCTCTGAACGAATATCTGAGTAGGTACCAAATAGGTAAAATGATTACATATCTACTTACCTAAACCATTTATACTATTTATAGTTATTTTGAAATAAACCCAAAATCGAAACAGCCACTGGAGGGGTAAAATATAACCTCAAAATCGAAAAGATTTTTGTTATTAAATAAATTCTCAGAAGTGTCCCTTGTTTTATTCTGCTTTCAGGGATATGAAGAGGTCATTTTTAACCCATTAATCACTATTTTAGGACTGTTGGTTCTTAGGCGAACTTTGTATGGAAGCTGTTCAATGTCCTTTGACAAACTTATTCCTATGTCTTTCTAAATAAGGGTCAGACGGTCAACAAAGTGAAGGATTTACGACAAATGTTACCAAGATTTTATGGTTTGGATTTATAACATTAAGAGCGTAGATATTAGGTATTAAAACACTCGAGTACTACTATTAAAAAACTCACACTCGTGTTTTAATACCCCCCATTATGCATCCGTTTCATAATAGTAGTTTATGAAACGGTTTCTTCTTTTTCAGCCCGCCAGATGGTACGTTCTTGACCCTGGTGGAGAAAGCATCTTGAGCCCTGTAGAAAGGCCCATAGATATTCAAGGTCTTAAAACTGCTACCCTAGTAGATTTCATTGTACAGCGGCGTAAATCCACGTTTAATCGGGGGATAACTCGATGCGAGAGTTGATGTGATTCAACGCAATCCTTCGATAGCGTATTTCCAATCTGGTCGTATTTTGCAAATCATACGAGGGTCCTGCGGATGCCGCTTTGTAGAAAGCAGGTCAACTGTGAAGTGACTAGTATATTCCGATAATAGTAACAATCAATACGAGTGAGTGGTGACATTTGACGTTACATCTTACATGGGTTCATATAAATGACCTTTAACCCATGATTTTGACCGTGAGTGATTGAAGACATGTAAGTGATCATATTCGAGGATTTAAGTACCTACTCGAAAAGACATATTTTGAGATAAACTTCGATACCACTTTGTACCAAAAATTGTAGAGATTAGTAACCATAGCTTTTAGTGAAGAAAACCTATTGAGCTCCTGTTCTCTATTATTTTAGTAGCTACTTATCAATTATCTTATCAATTATGATCAATGAAATTCTATTCCAAAAACTAAATTAAGTTAAATTAAGTAAAATAATAAGGCAAGTATTTAATTTTTTGCAGACTGTGCCCTTTTGAAAAAAATGTTTATGTGTAAAAAATAAAAGTAACATGAAGTAGCAACACCTTAAATGGATATACTTTTAAAAAAGATTTTAATAATGTTTTTTTTTGTAAAAAAAATAGCATTTTCTCATAAGAATAGGCTGGCGCTAAAACAATGGCCTCTGTCGACGACAACATTAATTTAAACATCATAATAGCTACTTATTCTGTTCCGCGGAAATAAATCCTAACTGTATAATTTCCTTTTTATTCGCTTTTTTAGTCAAAACGGACGCATAAATCTGCGGATAAGAATCCTGGCATATAAATATTTATGATCTAAAAAATTAAAAAAATGGCAGTGAAACAGCCATTTTCGACATTATTCTTGTTTTTATACGGCAAATGACGATTTTCTTAGTCATTCCTTAATATTTTATTTCGAATGTACCTAAATGATTTATGGAGATCTTAAACAGGATCCCAGGTTATTATTGAATTTCAGCGAACAATAAATACAACATAATTATTTATAAACGCTATAATAAAAAAAATGTCGTGTCTAGTCTATCATCTAAGATAGTTTCGAATCTGCACGTTCAAATAAATTCAATAACTAAGTATTTATTCATTTTAATTCATACTCAAGAGAAATTTTGGTCAATGATCATCGAACAAACAGAATTCTATTCATTATTTTGTAATAAACAGAAAGCTATAAGAAGAACAATAAGGCTATAAAAACCATACTGAGTTCTTCAAAAAACTTCTTTTGTCCTTTATACAAACTGCTTTTGAAACGAAATTACTTCTGAAAAATACTGTAACAACTAAACTGTAAATCAATTTCTCGGTAATGGATTTTCCTTTAGAAATCCCTATCCGCCGGAATTCTCCGCGAGGCGACACTATTCTTTAAAATTGCCAACAATTTCTTCAATAATTTATGTCCCGTCAGAAACACTCTCCGAAATCCATTTTATAGCAAGTGTCATTTATTTAGGACGAGCACGGCTGTTGGTACTCTTAGTTCAACTTTGGCAAATAAACTCTTGGAGCGAGTCGCATAAAAATAAAGCTATATTTTGTATCAAAGTATTATATTGAATCTTTTAGACTCGAGCTCTGTATATCGACTGAAAGTATTCTCGCCTACGATAGTTTGTACGATCAGCAAAACAATAAGACAACTACGACAACTACCGATAAAATATATTCCTTGTGCTTGGACTTGAACAGGTATACGTGCTTAAATTTTTTAAACGAAGCTTCTTTTCGGAGGGTATACGGAGCAAGGGAAAAGGCGAAAAAAAGGGATTATTTGCGTGGCGAAAATCCCGTCACGAAGAAAATCTAGAATAAAGTTTCTCTTACTAGTCAAAAAAACAGACACGTATGCAATCGCGTATCTTTTTGTTTTGTTTTAAGGCTCCCCCACACAGGCGCGTTATTATCGGTCGATAATATCGCAAGCGTTATTGCGATATCTGTTTTCAGCACATTTTGTGTTAGGATGGTCATGTAGTTACACACTGCTGCGATAATAACGCCGCAATGGAAGTATATCGGTCGATATTATCGCAAGCATTATTGCGATATCTATTTTCAGTACATTTTGTATTAGGATGACCAAGTAGTTACACACTGCTGCGATAATAACGCCGCAATGGAAGTAGGACGCTGCATCCGTCGTCCCACAAAGGCGCGTTATTATCGCACGATAAAAACGCAGCTGTGTGCAAGGAATCGGGACGCATTATTGCAATAACGCTTGCGATATTATCGACCGATAATAACGCGCCTGTGTGGGGGAGCCCTTAGGTGTTATTTCGAACATTGTTTCTACTGACAGTACGACAATCACGTTTTCTTTACTTAGATATAAATAGGTACAGGCTGATTTTACTCGTACTTGTGACTAGAAAAAGGCAACATGACTAATACTGAGAAGAAACGACACAAGCTCGTCTGGCAGTTTTGATAACGTAACCAGGATTAGCATTTTACTAATAAACCTAATTAAGTATGACAATTTTTTTATTAAGTAGATTGCTCTTGCGTTGTTGTTCACCTAAGCTTTTGAAAAATTGTCATTTTGGCATTGATGATTTTGTTGACTGTACATTGTACCTTTGTACCTACTACAGTAATTTTTTTTTAATTTTCTAACCCGGAGATGCAAACTTTGAGGTCAGTTACAATGCCTTAATGTTATTCACGTGTTTCCGAACTTTTTGAATAGCGAACGCACACTGCACCACCTATATCGACCTTATACGTTTCTAATTTGGCGTCGGTCCCTTCGGTAACCGAACCGTAGTTTCACTAAGTTTATACCTTAGAATTCCTAAACGAAGCTGTGTTTGAGGATATTTTCTATGTTATTAAAATAGGTATAGGTAAGCGAGATATAAAGTTATATTAGGTAAAACGCCATTTTGTACCGGCTTAATATCAATAACATTTACAAATTACGTCATTGAGGTATCGAATGAAGATATTACTGATATTACTTGGCTAATGCCAAACGGTGGTGGTAGAGCTAAAAGTTACATAATGGTAATAAACTTTTTGGTATTTTGGTTTTATATTGTATTGCCATTTTTATTAGGGTTCCAAACGGTTAAAAACGGGACCCTATCGCTGAGACTTCGCTGTCCGTCCGTCCGTCTATCGCCAGGTTGTTTCTCTTGAACCTTCTTTTTTCTTTTAAAAATGTCATTGTTTACAATTTTTCTTACATAATGTGAAAAATTATAACATAATTGTTAAAATATCTCGTGAGGATTCTTGGAATGATAGGGGAAGAATCCCTGTCTTTGAAAAAATCTTCTTTCTACTGTTATTTGAGATTATCATAGAAGATTATACACGTCTTAGGGCCGATTTTTCAATCGCCAAATACTTAAACGTTTACTGAGGAAAAAATATGACGTTTTGACACCTTTTGTATGGCATATTAGTTAATCTGGCGATTGAAAAATCGGCCCATAGTAATACAATAGGTACTGCAAATTTATATTTAGTTTCGAGTTCAGCTCACAATATAATGATTGAGCTCCATTGAATGTAATTGATTGTACTGATGAGCATTGAAATCTAGCTATTAGTCTACGTCCGATGCTTGCTATTCCACTACATTAAACCCTAATGCGATACATCGATCCAGACTATTAAATAGTATATCGGGTGGACTGCGTTAGTTAATAAAATACACGGTATTTACTATTTGGTCAGTATGCCGAATCCGCATTGATTTAGTGTGGAAAGTGAGACGGGCTTAAATCGCTTGGCAGCAAAATCCTCTCACCAAACCAGCTGCCTTTGTAGCTGTAGCTGTCTTATTTAAGATAGTCATTAATATGTCTCAAGCACCCATTCTAGAACTATAGGAAACGAAATTCTAAAAAAATATGAGAATGACAGTTGTTTTCATTATGTCAAGTGATCCATTTTTTGTTCAGATTTCTGAATAGGATAATTTTTTTTGAATTTCGTTCCTTTGATATACGCAAGTAGCGATCGATAGGTTTTTATAACGATCGTAGAATCAATCAGATGCTAGGAATTGAACCTGGCGTCAAATGGCGCGCCAACTGCGTCAGGAAGGTCAACGATAAACGTGAATAGAGTTGCCGTTAATAGCGGTAGTTCTTCTCAGTACAGGTGCTTTCCGATTTTATTAATTCTAAAGTGTATTTCATTTGGTTATTAATTAATATTTATTTTAATTTACAATAATTATTTTAATTATTTTGACGGAGCACTCATGCATGCTCTGGATAAGTGTCGCTCGCAAGCCAGAAGTGGCAGAAGCAAGCAGCTAACTGGAAATTTTGTTATAGGAACCAAGTCACGACAATCGTGCGTTGGCACTTTTTCAAAACAAAGTTCGCATGAGAAAGGAATCTATCTGCTTATAGCAGAGAATAACTGAGTGTGACCCATAAAAAATACAGCTTTTCGAACGTGGCGGTATAGTTTGAAAATTCATAAGTAAACATTTAGTTTTTTAAAATTTAATTTTTAAAAGGCAATAGTTTTAGGCATTTATTATCTATTCGCCTAACAAAAAATCATGGAATAGTGGTGGAATAATTATACTCTGTTTTGTCCTCCTCTTTCATCGATAAAGACATTCGAAAGAAAAAGACAAAACTGTATAAACTATTCCACCTCTATTCCACGTTTATTTGTGAAAGATTGAACATTTTTTGTGTTCTTGTGAAAATGGCAGGTATTCAAGGATTTTATTTGAACATGTAGATTGTGAATCATTATATAAATATCATTGTAAACATTTCGTATTTTCGCAGCATTTGTTTAGCGACTCTTAAGCGAATTAGGTTGAAGTTCATACGAATTTCTACGTGCGTCAGCAACAGAAATAAGATACAAATATGAATGGAAAGTAAATACAGAATATGAATTATTATATCTTAGAGCTTTGTATTATGTTATTTCGAGTAAGTAGGCTCTGTATTTGTTCTGGCATATTAACAATATTTGCTTCGGTTATTTCAAATACGAATATACATTTGTTTGATGCTGTTTTTAGGGTTCCGTACCCGAAGGGTAAAAAGGAACCCTATTACGGAGACTTCATTGTCCGTCCGTCCGTCTGTCTGTCTGTCACTAGGCTGTATCTCTTGAACCGTGATAGCTACAGGACTTGAAATTTTCACAGATGATGTATTTTTTTTTGCCGCTATAACAAGAAATACTAAAAATATAATAAAATAAATATTTAAGCTCCCATAAAACAAACGTGAAACCGATGTATCCCAATACTGTAGTTGTAGTCGGGAGTTCCCAAATTCACTTGCAAACATATTAATATTTTATGATGACGCTAAAATTTTTTGACGCTTTGTTTAGTTAATTATGTTCATTTCTAGTATTACGTTAACAAACTTATTTTTAAACAACTATGATTTCTTTTTGGGTTTTTGTTGGTATTATTTATTAATAACAAAAATCCAAAAACCGGCTGAGAGGTCTCAGAAGTTAATAAATAAGCGTATTTGTATGCGTTCCACGACTACTACGTGTGCAAATTTTGCACTGAAATTGTCAATATATACGTAATATTAATGTTCTGTGATTTAAAGGTCGGATGCGGTCTGCCGGAGCGTGCCCTCGGACTCGTGACTTGAAACCGTAATACACGAGAGGCTTAAAAGATTAACCATTACGCAGAATGTGGAAGAAACCGGAGTGTGTTTTGTAATTAAATTAATACCGAACTTATAGTGAAATTTAAAAATAGTTGCAAATAGTCACAGCCTTGTGCGTGGACTGAGTTAGGTGGAGAGTCAGAAAATTCTGGTCGCCCGTTCTGATCCACGTTAAATGCGATCCAAACTTAACGTCATTAACACAGCCTACTTATCACGTGCCACCTCCTGTGGATCACAGGATGTGCAGCGTCAAAATTGGCTGGTTGTCCGGTGTGATCCACGCAATCAACTTAACTTACCTAAGACATTAACACAGCCCAATTAATTGCTCCTTCAAGTGCTGGTGCTGATCTAACAAATGTAGCAGCCCGGTCTTCAACCTTTAGCGGTCGGATTTGTACTGTGTAGCTGCAAGTAGCCTAATGTGTGTTGATGACCACGTATCACTTTATGTGGATCACTAGGCGTATTCCTACACTGTGATCCACGCAATAATCTAACTTAACCTACCTAAGACATCAACGCAGCCTACTTGCTTCTTTAAGATAGTGCTCGTATCGATCTGACACATGCAGCAGCACCGATCCTTCACATTCAGCGGTCCGATGTGTAGCTGCAAGTAGCCTGGTGAGTAGTTGGTGACCAGGTACCGCTTTATGTGGGTCGTTAAAAACGTATGCAGATTGCGTGGATCACATCGGACAACAATGTCTGATGTGATCCACTCCAATGTGATGCCAGGTGAATGTCCACGCAATCGTCGAACCAAACCTACCTAAGACATCAACGCAGCCTATTTGTTTCTTCATAGTGCTGGTGTTGATCTGGCACATGTAGCAGCCCCGGTCCTCCACCTTCAACGGTCGGATGTGCAGCTGCCAGGAGCCTGGCGAGTCGTTGGTGACCGCGTACCGCGTGCTGTGGGTCACCAGCCGCGTGTGCAGCGTCAGTATCGTCTGGTCGTCCGCTCTGATCCACGCAACCTTGAAACAAACATGTCATTTTGAATATCGGGTTCAAATGGGTGTATTTACATGGACATTCACGTTAATTAATGGATTCAATAGGTTAGACCGGGGCCAACAGGTCCAATTTAGCAATATTGCTTAATCACCACTTAACTTTAGGGATTCCGGAAAATATCTAAATACCAATGACTAGGTTAGTTCTTCCTCTAACCGTATTTAATGAAGTTTATTATATAAAGTATGATCAGTGTATGACTATTCGGTAGATATTCAAGGATTTGAGAAAGGCAAGGCAAGTGGTTCTTAAAGTTCCGCTATAGGGGCAAAAAGAACCAGTGTTATGGACACTGATTTTTTTGACCCTATACCGAGCCAGTATGAATAAATATTAGATTTAAGTTAATAAAAGAAAATCAGTTTGCGATACAAACAGTTCAAATCAGTCATAAACATGAATGATGTAGCAACTAAGAACGTATTCAAATTCTACTGACAAGTATAAAGTGCTTCAAATTTGCTTTGCAAGACTCCACTTGCAATGTTCTACGCGAAATATCCAAGTTAAGGTAATATTATGATGAAGTTAAACAAGTGTGTTTTGGAACGACTACCACTGACTTTGTTATAGAGACTGTTGCTTTATGTAAAGTTTTTAACTGATAGCCACTAGCATCAGTACATTGGAAATAAGAATGTAAAATTAACTCCTAATCCAAAGTACACAATATCATTTTATCGATGGGCTATCTAATAGGCTCCCGCCTCCTCAAAAGACGCATTTTTGCAGACACAATTCCGTGAAACGTTCTAAAATAAAAACAAAATGTTCATTATATGCTCGCACAAACATTTACAAATAATTTCAACGTTCACCCACAAAGTTCAAAGTTAATAAGACGAAAATACAAGATTTCTTCATACTGACAGAGGGTCCTAAAAAAACAGTCATAAAACGTCTCCATGGGCTGTAATGTCAGGTTTTACAAGACGAAATTTGCTGAAAGTCCAAAATAAACCGATTGCTATTGTGCCCGGGTCAGAAATCAAGTGAGATCGCATTACTTTAAATTTCACGAGCGCGGATCCCTCGGAAGAAAGAAATTACTTATTCTATTAAGGGATCTTTTGTTGTACCTACTTCGACTATATATTAATATTAGCTGACTAGGCAAACGTTGTTTTGCCATTCATACAGTGCCATTCATATCCCGCTTTGCGCGACCGCGATTGAATTGAGACCGTGATATTAATCGTAGGTATTGAAATTTTCGGCAGGCAATTGAAAACATCCTTGATACGAAAAACTTTGCAAAAATGCTACACAAAAACATTTACTGAATATTTCACTATACTTCTAGGAGTATGAAAAATAGCTCAGTCCTACCTAATGTTGACAAAAAATTTTCAAAAATTCAAAGATCGGTCTACATCCAGCCGTTTCGGAGTAGTTTCGATATAAACACTGTGTCACGAGAATTTTATATTTTAGAAAAATAATATCAGTATGCTGGTGCACTATATTATTGTGCCCATTGGTTTATAAAACATTAGTCATGAGCATGTAACGATTTAAGGTAAAATATGATCTACCTAAGTCTGCGCAAAAACCCCGTGTGGTTTATGAGGGGACTTTTATTTCATGTTGTTTGTATTAAAATTCTGTTGTATTTTGGATAATAAAATAAAAAAATAAATAATGACGTCATAAGCTACCACTTGAATAAAAAAAAAATTTGGGAAACATTATCATCAACATTTTGAATCATAAATCATAATTATGCCACTGAGAAGGTAATTCTCCTAAAACGCAACTTTACTTCTAGCCTAAAAATAATCTCGTTTTGGGTACATTTTTGAATCACTCCTCTGAAACCGACCGATTAACGGCCGATTGGCGTAGCTGTAGCGAAACTGCCGTCTGCGCCAGAGGTCGTGGGTTCGATTCCCACTACTGGTAAATGAAATATTTTATATGGCAAAACAACGCTTGCTGGGTTTGCTAGTATTAATATCACATAAGCGTCAATTACCTCGCCATAAAGCCGTGGAAATGTTATCAAGAGAAAATCCATTTTGAATATTAAAACCCACATTTCCATGCTAAAAAGAGATTATAATATCATTTCCAAGATTGAAATATACGATTTCCGTTAATACGCGGCAGAGACGGTGTTCTAAAGGCGGGCTCCGGCCACCTACTTCGTTTTCCGGTTTTATTTCACAGAGCTCCTTGCGCCAGCAATTTTCTACTTGTACACTGTCAGAGTACTTGACATGATTTTAGCGCTGCATATTAAACGGGACTTAATGCAAAGCGCTTAATGTGTGATACTGACTGTTTTAACTCTATGTAACGTGGATAGCTCGTCTATTCTTGTTATAATTAAAACATACTCGTACTTGTCAACATTCCAATGGGAGTTCTTGAATCTAACTTAAATCACGGAATGCCTATTAGTACCTTACGGTACTGCAGGTTCACTCCACTAGATAATTTAAAGAAATATCGACCATAACGCAGTTACAAAAAAAGTGCAATTCAGTTCGCAACAGCGCCATGATACGCGCCGCTATATACACCTAAATTTGTGTTCTCTTTCTATCGCGTTACTTTATCTTTTTTGACGTGCTATAGGGCTGCCTCGTAATCGTAGAAAGACGTTTCAAATAAGTAATAGACCGTACAGAACTAACACGTGCAACCTAGCCAACCTAGTCATGAGTGAGCGTTGCCTGCCAAAATTTTATATGAATGTGTACATTGTACAAGTCGCGGCAACTAAAAGTATACCGCTATGAACTTGACCCTCCTGATGGTCTGCGGGACGCGGGGCAGGAGCCGCTCAACCAATCAGCAAGTTTGTCACTGTCCGCTGACAGCGCTGCCGTATCATTATTGCCAATCGCATCACCCGCCCCGCGTCCCGTAGAACATCAGGAGGGGGTCAATTATATAACAATTTGGCTGAAATTTGGAACAGTTGGTGTAACGAATATATTATAATCGACTATAACTTGGATTAAGGTTGAGTTAGGGAGGAAGGATAGTACAGCTGATAGATAGAACTCTCCAACGCGTTGAAGAAATACGTGTTAAAAACCTGGCTGATACGAAAGATTTTAACTTAAAATATATAAAAATACTAACAATTTTTATTGCGTTATGGAAAAATAGATGTTAAATATCAGAGCCTTCTGGCTCGACCGTCAATTACTACAATTTTCTCTCAATTCAAACTGTAATCAGCGATGCGAGTGACTCTTTTGCTATTCGGAGCGTTATCTTTTATTAAATTAAACTCGAAACACGGGCCAAGTTTAACAAACTTAGAGTGTCTTTTTACGGTGCTTTGTCGTTGTTCTTTGGCACGGCCGTAAAAATGATGACTTACTCCTCAAAATATGGAGACATAACATAACTTAATATAACAGAACAAACGCAATAATATGGTCTGAACTAAAACTTCACGCAAGTACTAATAACACGTACCTAGTAACAATTTTAACTAAAGACGTACTTTTCACTTTGAGAGACCTAAAAATTGGTCAAGTGCGAGTCGGGCTCGCGCACTGAGGGTTCCGTACTATCAAGACTCATTCTCTGTATGAAGTAAACTAAACACCCCTGCCCATAGAATTTAAAAACCGGACAAGTGCGAGTTGGACGTGCAACGCCATCTGTCGTCATCAAAGTTAAACAAAATATTAGACTTGTTGAATATCAATTCAACACGTATTAAAAAAAACTACTCATTAGATCTCGTTCAAACCAATTTTCGGTGGAAGTTTGCATGGTAATGTACATCATATATTTTTTTTAGTTTTATCATACTCTTATTTTAGAAGTTACAGGGGGGGGACACACATTTTACCACTTTGGAAGTGTCTCTCGCGCAAGCTATTCATTTTAGAAAAAAATGATATTATAAACCTTAGTATCATTTTTGAAGACCTATCCATAGATACCCCACACATATGGGGTTGATGAAAAAAAAATTTTTGAGTTTCAGTTCTAAGTATGGGGCACCCCCAAAATTTATTACTTTTTTTTTAAATTTTGTGTGAAAACCTTAATGCGGTTCACAGAATACATCTACTTACCAAGTTTCAACAGTATAGCTCTTATAGTTTCGGAAAAAAGTGGCTGTGACATACGGACGGACAGATGGACAGACGGACAGACGGACAGACAGACATGACGAATTTATAAAGGTTCCGTTTTTTGCCATTCGGCTACGGAACCCTAAAAATGAGATTAGTAGGTATCTAATACATAAAATTTTTGTGTTAATATTTGTTACCTCCGAAACGGCTCGACCGATTGTAATAATTTTTTTCTGTGTACGTTCGGTTCGGTCTGAGAGTAGGTCATAAGCTATTCTAGAAACCCATAATAAGTGAGAAAAAATTTATTGGGCAAAACAACGTTTGCCGGTTCAGTTAGTTTTTAATAAAAGGTTTTAATTGGATCATCACTTGCTTCCAACGAAATCAGGGCCGCATAAGAATAGTTATTTGTTAAGCAAGGCCGCAAAATGGATTTTTGGGCCGAGGGTCAAATTTGAGTGCTGAGCGGCGAAGGATTCTAGGGTTGAACCCTGAGCGCAGCGAGGGGTTCAAAGAATAGAATCCTGAGCATAGCGAGGCATTCAAAGGACACGAGACCCAAAAAAATTTGCGGCCGTACATAACACAAAATTTTTCATCTCACCACAGCGAGGTAAATTACTAGAAGAACACTGATCGGCATTGCGAGTGTGTTAGATGTTGTCTGTAGTAATACTCCGCAATAACTTCACTCACATAATTAAATCCACCTTAAATCATCACTCATCTAATATTACAAAAACAGTAATAAATAAAAACAAGTTATTATTATTATCATTTAGCACGATTAAAAAAAAATTAAGAAACTTTTTTTTTATTTTTTTTTATGCGTTCAGAAATATCAATTTCTAAGAACCAAAGATAATAGAAGATTAAAAAAATAACAATAATTAGATAAACGTTAAGTAAATATCATGGATTTAATAAGGTTTCCTTTATAATTAATCAAACTAAATAGGAGTTATTATTTTTATTGATATTCTAAGAAAATGTAAAAACAAAAAGTAATGTACACCTATACAAACTCAAAGGTCAAACTTCGTTACTGACCGTATGCATTAATTAAAAAAAAAGAAGTCTTCAGTTTAATGGTGGCACCACACATGGCTATTTGTATTTGCCTGTTTTTTATATTTGTCAAATAACTTCCATGTGTGGAGAGTATATTTGCCAAAATTATTGCCATATTTGCCTGTTTGGCAAATACAGGCAATAACATATTTGGCTCCATGAGGTCGAAAATTTTGGCAAATACGCGATCATCCAATCACAAATACAAATAGCCATTTGTGGTGCCACCATTAGACATTATTATAGACACAATACGAGATTACGTCATGTTCGAATTTAGAAATGCTTTGCGGCCCTAGGGCGGGAAAGGATTTTCATACTACTTTCTCGCCCTAGGGCGGGAAAGGATTTTCATACTACTTTCTCGCCCTAGGGCGGGAAAGGATTTTCATACTACTTTCTCGCCCTAGGGAATAAAATAGCATTTCCCGCCCGCATTTTGGGCATTAAAAATCTCCTTTCCGAGCGGGTGAGATGAAAATCTTATTTCAATATCTGCGTTCCACGTTAAATTAAATAAAACCTATGCAAAGAAAGCTAAGGATAATAAGGCGACGGCTGGAATCGCAAATGAATTTTCCACGCCGTTGGTCACAGCTGAGAGCCGATTGAAAGTGACGCGGGTGGCGAAGTTTCCATGCCCTGGAAAATGTACGAACTATAATTTTGCACATTTTTCCAAATTGAATTTACCGTGAGTTCATATCACGATTTTATTGAAACTCTCTCATCAGTTGACTTCTGTCTTTAAGGTGGTTGAGCCAACCTAACCAGAGAAATGAGCTTGGTAAATATATATAAAAAATATATCATCTATAATTAAAGATCTCGTTACTATAAGAGCGTTTGTTTTCATTCCACTTCAATCTGATGCATATTTAAAAAGTTATAAGACTTCAAAGTTTGGTTAAACTCAGCGCCTCCTATCTTTGTAGCGATGCTCAAAAATACTCATTTACTTTATATTGGTTCCAAATAGCTCCAAATCTAGGAAACAGACGAAACTAGTCTTTCCAATGAAGGTGAATGAGAATTTTTGAGTAGCGATTTTATGAAAAAAATTAGATGTATTGGTGTTACCCATCTTGACCCTTAAAATTTTCGAAATAAAAAAAGGTTTAGACATTCTTTATTTATCCAATTGGTAGGTAATCTTTCTCCATTCCAAGTTTCAGCAAATGGGCTCAGTAGCAGAGCAAATACAATCAAACCTGTTTAAGTGAGATTTCAAGGGACCGAGATCTCTTTTACTCTCTCTTATAAAGGTTTCTCACTTACGCTCTCTCAGAGTCTCAGAAGTTAGTTAGAAGGGCATAATGACGGGACCTGGTAAATACTGTCACTAATAGAGTTTTCTCGCTTACCCAGTTCTCACTTACTCAGGTTCCACTATACCGAGTTTTTTGTCCGCTATTCTCAGTGCTTAACAGCGTTGCCAATCTGGCAATAGAGCCTAAAATTTCACAGACGCAGATTTCCTAACTTACAGGCACGTATCGTATGTAATGCAGTTCTTTTAAGTTAGATTATAATTTGTAAAAGATTGAACATATTTTTGGTTTGGTTTGATTTGAGTAGTTATGCTTTGACTGAATTGTATGTCATGTTTTAATGAATACTTGCTCTAAATAAAATTTAAATTTTTTATCCGTATACTTCCTTTCTTTTACACTAGCTCGTACAGATCCAAAGGTTCTGAAAATCAGATAGAAATTAATTTTGCAGCTACACAGAATCTTACAAAACCATAACTAACATAAATTATATAGTAGGTATATTTCCTTCTGTAAATACTGCAAGAGCGCTTGAAGACCTTCAGTTCAAGTTAAGTTAGGAGTGAATTCCACGAAACGTACTACGCTTTCTTCGTCTTTTATCATTTTACGTTTGCGCCTTTTTTTGTAAAGACGGAAATAACTTTGTTAGACGGTAAAATTTATGCGTTCATTTGCGAGATAGTCCTTACTGATTTACAGCAGTTACCTTAAAAAGGTCTGACATCTATTTTCTCATAAAATGCAGTTATTTGTAACTTTATCAAACTTCGTTTTACGATTATTTTTTTGTTTTAATTTTAGGTGCTTCACTGAAACAGTGTCCATCAAAATTCAGTTGTGGTAAATAAATTTATTTTGATACCTGTAAGTAATGCAAGATGTTTGAAGCGTACCAACCTAGCGTGAAAGCGTGCTGGCTAGCGTGAAAAGCTGTTTTCACATTCTAAGGGTATAATATATAATTCGCGTGGCCCAGAATTAGAAGCCCAGTTATGGAAATAAGATTGCAACACGATTGCAGAGTTATTCTTTCCATGAAATTCTGTTAACATAATATTACTGTATTTAAAAAGGGAACCACAAAAGCGATACACACATGTGTTCGACATCAACATTATTTCACTAAGCCTAAAGAGATGTTTTCAGTCTACTTTCCGCGACTTTTATATCTATTTACGACCCCAGAAATACCTACCATTTGCGCGAACAAAAGATAAATGCTCCACTTTTCGTCCGATAAACACTTCCCTTTTGTACTTGAGGAAAAATCTATTTATTTTTACTGTGAGCCCTACTTTCCCGTGTTTATAAAACTTAGCTTTTTATCTCGTCGCTCGTATCTCGTCCCCTACAAATCTCTCAACTATCCGCGTCGAGTCTAGACTTTACTGTTATCTATTTTAAATGCCTTCTGCTTTCACAAATAAATGAGATTACAGTGATTTCGAATTTGCTACATCTCAATGAACACGACAAAGTGATCTTAATAAGATTATTATGTTCATTTTATAAATTTATCTGTTAAGACGTGCTACGCGCAAATTGGTTGATTTTGATAATTATATAGCGTTAACCTTACCTTAACATTACTAAATACTTTTTTATTATCTTGTATTTAGTTGACTACTAAAATATTAGACTACATTTAATCAGTTCTAATGAAAAACTCTTCATTTGGTTTGCTATAAGCTTTCGCAAAAATGTTATTATCTAAAAATGTGAGGTAGAAGCGTGCAGCCCGCGCCTTTCGCCCCTCTGAATAGTAAAAATGCATTTAATTCTTCGCAAGCGCGAATTTCAAAAAGATTGCAAGCGAGCTAATTTTACGTAATAAAAGCAAACGGCCTGAATGGTCTTTGTTTCCGCCGATTCAACGGAATTACGGCTACATCACTAAAAAGTAATTATTGCTCTCCATCTTTTGATGGCTTGCGTTTTATAATTATGTTTTACGTTCTAATATTTCGGCATTTACCAAAGATTACAATTTTAACTTGCAATTATTTATGTTGCCTAACAGGGTAGTGGTCAAATTTTTGAATTTGAGATTTTTTTTTTATTCTATACAAGTTAGTACTTGACTGCGATCTCACCTGATGGTAAGTGATGATGCAGTCTTAGATGGTATCGTACTAACTTGGAAGGGTAAGTAAATTTACCCCAACGGTTTCTACACAGCATCGCACCGGAACGCTAAATCGCTTGGCGGTGCGTCTTTGCTGGTATGGTGGTAACTAGCCACGGCAGAAGCCTCCCACCAGACAATGATGAGATGAAACCTAGACTATATACCTAATGACTTTGATGCAGTAAAATAACGTTTCGTATTTTACCAAAATCCAATAAATCTACTATATTTCAGTTTTATAACATGTTAGAAACGCCATTTTACTGCATGAAATTAAAAATCGGAGTACAGTAGATCTATAGCCGTAAAAAGAGGTTGAGATGCCAAAGAAAAGAAATTACAGTGACCTCAGTAAAGGACAATGGCAATTCATTTCCTCTACCGAAAGTTCGATTACGCGGTACGAACGCGCAAGTCACGAGGATCATTCGTGAAATACTGTTTAAATGTCATTAGATTGATCGATCGCCCTTCAGGATGCCGCCTCGTTTGTCATTGAAGGTACTAAATGGCCCTCTTAGACGATGTTATTTACGGAGCACTTTCTTAAGAAAAAACACACGAAAGGGCAAATCCAACTAGTGATGTGCCAAACAGCTTTATAACGCGCTACGGGTTATTAAGTGTTTTTACAACGTGCTATTCCGTTTGGAGTTTACTCCTTAAGGATTGATTATGATATTCCTTAAGCCCGCGAGCTTGGTAAAGAAACTAAGAGGGGCTTAAATTAAGTGTTATAATTATAATATTGTTATAAAGACTGTATCTTCCAAATGTCAATTTATGGAGTCTTTATCTAAAAGTTTTGTTAAAGTTTATCCTGTGATAGTTATTACCTTAGATTTCACCTTTCATCATTTTTTTATAATTAGAAATGAATAGAACCTATTGAACCTAATGGTTTTTGAACATTTTGACTAGTTGCAATAAATTTGGGAGTAGACATGCACTTTCTTCATAAACCGGTCCAGACTGGATTTTTGTTGATCTAACAAAGGTATGCTCATATATATATATATCATCGCACTGAATCACACAGTACGTTTCGAAACTTCGCGAAAATTATTTGTAGCATCTAGTAAAAGCTCTTATAGCGCACTTTTCTTTCTGGTGAAATAGCGTGCTATAACTACTATATAAGCCATATAACACCAATTCACCGCTGAATCTAACGGATAAAATATTTGCAGGAGTTCCGAACACATTGGACTATCATTAATTTTGTTTACTCCGCGATCTACGTTTTGAGGGATTTCGCGTCTGTAGATGTTTGCAAAGAGCGAATAATAAATCGCTTTTTGCTTTATCTTTATCAGTTTTATTTGAAGTTACTCGGACCTATAATTGTTTTATTCTCCAGTGTGAGGAAGTCCAAGTTAAATGCGCTTTTTCATAATTATTCGCAAAAATCTGTACAAGCTAGGATATGTAAACTAGGAAGAAGATAAATTAATGATTTAAAAGGAATTTTAAGATAAATTAATGAAGATGATTTAAAATCAACATTTGAGTACGCTCCGGTATAAACTAAAACGTACGAAATATAATTTTTTGAAGTTCCAAAGATAAACTTAACAATCACAAGATTATACCGAGCAAGGCATGAAACCATCACTAAAACACTGTTTAAATGACATTAGAGTGATTGATCCCTTTGGAGGACTTCCTCGTTTGTCACTGAGAGGACACTTAATCGCTCCTCGATAGATGATGTTATTAGACAAGCTGAGATGAGATTATTACGGGAAGTACTCCGACGGTAAATTGAACTTGCTTGTTTTGAAGTACATTCTATCAGGGCTATAATATATAGGGCTATTCTATGATAAGGTTACAATCATAGTTTTACAGTATCAACGTTGTTTGGGTATGCAATGCGGTGCAGAGGGAGTATGCCTTGTAGACTATAGGTTCCAATTTCTACCACATGGCATGACTTTTCAGACATAAGGCAGTAAAGTACATGGTGACTGTGTATCATTATTGTTTTTCTGGCATCTTACCTGAAAATTCAGGGTTTAATGGAACTTCAGAATTCATTTTCCAGGAGGAGTATGACACTGGTATGCAAACTCTTGGAACGCACTATATGTGACATTTATTTACTTAACTTAACTTAAGATGAACGTGTTGTTTGTCTCGCTATTGATTGGTGAAAATGTAAATTAAAATACAAAACATTTTTGTGAAACATTACACCAAGCATTATAGACGTATAAACTGTTTGTACGAGTATTTTGAGAATCACAGTTTTTTATGTTTAAATTCAAGCCGATTGTTCACATCTGCATCATTTGTCCAATCTTATCCTTTAATAATAATATTAATATCATTTTTAACATTCATATCAATTTTGCGTATCACTACTTGTATACGCATATCATATTATGCGATACGCATAGTTACGATTCATCGTTTCTGATACGCTACGCCATAACTGCCATAGAGTCTGGAATACCACTCAATATCTATCTTCGCACTACCTACAATGTCGGATAACTGCAAATCAAGAGTGAATAGGATTCATTAGTTGTCATTAGGTCTAACGCTAGACTTCATAATTTAAAAAAAAATGTAGAGAGGCGTAGAGCAAATGATGCGTATAATAGGACCCAGCGTACCACCGTCGTCGCTTCATATTCAATTTTGAAATAAATATCTTATGATAATATAATGTCAGGTAATAAATAATGTATATTGGATGGAAGGTATGACGGATTAAGTCGTTATCCACGCGGGTCCGATATGAATTATTACTATTCATGCTCGTAGGCCTGTTTAATGCTCATTCAACTTGATTTCGATATAGAGGAAAATATCAATAAGACGGTGTGGTGTGGACGGTTAATTGTAATGTATTGAATTTATTTTTGTCTTTCTCACTCTCACGGATATGTTGGTAGGTGCGACATGTAGCGTCGCCGAAGAATACAACAGGAAAACGACCTTTTACTTAATTACTCAAAAACTAAGCCATTTATCAAACATCTGTTTTGAAGCGTTTTACGATATTATTACTACCGACACATTAAAACAAAAATTACAATTACGTCCATTGTAGTTTCCGATAAAAAATAGAAAAACAGATTTTGGAGCAACTTTTGGGAGAACTTTCTATCGAGAAAATTTCATCCAATCGTGTTTCTAAGCAATTTTAATTAAAGACCCAAAATACATGACGTTTAAATTTGAAAGTAATTGTCTTTATAGTTTTACGTAAAACTTCATTCAAAATCACTTAAATACCAAAATCACGTTAATACGTTAAAGGCGTACAAGTCGTATTTAAGCCCTTGAATAACCCCATGTTGTAGTGTAGGTATCTCATAGGTTGCTTACCTTATAGTCACCAATGTCAGACACAGAGCAAGTAAGCACGGCCTCTCTGCCGAGTGCTACAGTGACGTTTTCGATGGGACCAACGAAATTGGGTTCCGCATCGCGAAGAGACGCCGTTGGTCCCACCTTGCCCAGCGGAGATGTCGTCTGATACCGCATGCTGCTTTTCACAACTGTAACAATACAATAAATAGCTTAATAAAAATTTAGTGCCTGTAAAACTCTCAGGACACAAGATGCAGAGCTCCTTGGATGACTGAGGACCGGTAGGTAAGTGGTACCCGTTCGACCAACGATATCTTGAGGAAAGTCTGTATTCGGATCCAAAATGAAGTGAATAAGAACATAGGAACAAGCAGCGAGACTAAATAATAGGTCTAAATGTAGTAGGAAGTCAAGACGGCGAAAAACGCCACCTGATAGTAAGTACCTAAAGGGCATCCGCCCGTGAATTGGCTCCTGCAACCGCAAAGTCGACCATGGGAGGTACGTTCTAGAGTTTTCCCTCTGTAAGTGACCATGCAATTGAAGGTCAAAGTAAACTATAGCTTAGAAAAGTCTATGATTAGAAAAATACCTATCTGCAAATGGTTGCTATTGCCATATTGCCTACGGGATCGTATGCGGTCATGATATATGTTATACGATGGTAAGTTATAGATTGATAAGCTAAACACTGAGCCAATTTGTATTTACGAATTCTTCTTTGGGTAATGCTACGAATAAGACCCTGAAATAATGACGACAGCTTGCCTAACTTTGCCATGGGTATCATCAAATTATTCAAACCATTTGCAATAAAAAGATATTGTACTATAAATATTCTGCGCTTTAATTACAAGAAAGACTAAAATAAAATAAAGACCATATACGTCATATTAATAACATACATATTAACCCACCTAATAAAGCTTTTCCAGAAATGTTCATATTCTACGGTATTTCAAAGGTACGATAATTTCATACCCGTGTATATCGACAGATTTCAGAGCGTAAATTCTCAGGTTTTCTCTTTGCTATTTAAAAGCTTTTCAGGAGTGAAAAAGCTTTATTTTAAACAACTTAACTTAACTTGAAGTCTGAACTAGGTTTATGTAATGCGGTGCACCGATTTTATTTATGAAGGAATGCTCCTTATATAAACCGTTCGTTCCTTGTATATAACCTGATCCTTTTCTTATGGTTATAACACTATCAGTTTAGATTATTACAGATTATTACAGCGTTATAGTTCAGCGTATACCGTCGATGTTTTGGCCTCTGTTCTAATCTCACGTGTGATTGCAAAAGGCTCCTCGTACTCACGATTTTTACGAGGCCATTAGTTACACCCTCACAGGCTAGTGTGGTCGGACGAAACCCCAACTATTTTATTATTCGGTGGCTAAAACGTAGTGGCATGCTACGTAGTTATGGACTGCGGTTTAATGGGAATAAATAGAGTTGAAGTTAAGGTAGAAGGAAATAGAGCTAGTCTAGCGTTAGATCGATACTCAAGTTACCGATTGGGTGAATTTTGCAGCAAAGAAGCTGCGTTGAAGACATTTTAAAAGGCAAGTATTTTTCAAATTTGCTTCCATTTCCATAGATTAAATGATTTATCGGATCACAATGTCAAATGACACAGAAGGCTTGATATTACTTTCTTCCTTACATTTTTTGAACTTGGTTAAAAAATTGAGTTTTGTTACTGATTATATTAAAGTAAAACCTTTTGAACTCACCAATTTTACTGTGAGGTTAATTTAATTGTGTTTATTCTTTTTCGCAAATCAAAGTCGTAATTTCAACCGATTCCGTACAAGTAGAGTACTGGGCTATACGTCTGGAAGCTAACGCCCTTCGTAAGCGTATCGTTATGCTACTCATAACAATATGCCTCCTACGATGTCTGCGGGCAGTTTTGAACATGTTCGTGTTCATATTGCTCTAATTGTACGCGCGAATTACGCTAAGCTTACGCTTACGAAGTGAGCGAAGGGGCTTAGGCTGTCTGGGCCTCTTTCGTTTCTGGAGGGAGCTGGGTTGGCTCGAATGACCCAGAAGGAGCAATAATATCGAAGCCCTTCGTACACCGGAGGAAATCTTCAAGAATGGAAAAGGTCAAGAATGAGAGTACAGTAACCAAAAAGACTCGTTTCTATTTGTATTAGAATTTAAAAGATAATGAACATGTAATAAAGCAACATCAATCGCTTCACAATATACCGTAGCACATCTCTTGAAACACGCCCCTGGCGGCGGGCCAAGTAGGTACCTGCCTAGTGCCTACCTCAATGTAACGTCTGCCAAACAACCTTATGTTTACCTCAATAATTAATTTAATACAAATTACACCGAACTAACTCCGCGAATACTTTGAGATCCAAGTACACACTAAAACATAGGTATACTAGCAGCCGCAAATCTCGTGCTTTAATTTAACACATTCCTATATCTGATAAAAACTGAAGTGCTGAAAAGTACTTCTCTATAACTATTATTGTAAGCTTTTGAATCTTTCTTTGATGTATTAAATGTATAAAGAACAAACTGTTTTAACGTAAAAAGGTCTTCTCTAGGGTGCCTATCTATTCCGTACCAAAATGCTGGAAATAGAACTATTATGGAGATACTAGTTGACCCGGTAAACATTGTTTCGCCATATAAATTATTTCTCACGTGGGGTATTAAAAATAGTTTACGTCTTACTCACAAACCCACATAACATACTTTTTTTTAGAAAACGGTCTAGCCGTTACGGAAGAATTTTTTTACAAACCCTGTGACACGAGAATATGGTGTAATGTACATTACTTTATCAGTTATCTAGTACCCATAACACAACTACCTCTTACTTTGGGACTAGATTGCAATGTGTATGATGTCCTTAATCTTCGTGACAGTGGGGCCAATGGGCTCCCCATTACGTTACAATATTCAAAACATACACATGTGAACCGGGGTTAACCTGTTTTAGCTAAGTAATTAAGCATTAGATTACACTCAAAACTAGTTTCGTACTGTTAGCCGTTAGAGAGCCCCAATTTATAGCATCAGGCTTATTACATATGACACCTCAGTTGACTTTGATAGAGGTTATGAGGGTTGAAACGAACGTTTTACGTAACTAATTCCACATGTACGTAGTCGAGATAAAATTTTATTCGACTAGAACTTCGGGTTTACGATTTCCGAATGGCTTTGGAGCGATACGGGTTTAATTGACGGATATAAAATTTGTATTGTTTTGTATTACCGGATTTAACTTCAAGTATCTAGCTATTTGAGTACAGAAATTTTAAGATGCTTTTCTAGATATCTCGTTATAAATATATATACAAATAAAATTAGTTTAGCCGCTGACGTGCACCGCGCCAAACCACTTGACACTCGTAAATTGTACTTATTTCAGATTTTTCGATATAGGTACATATACCTATATATAAATTTCGGAGATAACGGTGGAACAGTATTATTTTGACAATAATAAAACCTACTGTGCAAAAAAAACGCTTTTGATACCCCACAAGTCACAACAATGATAAGTAATCGACGGTTTTCCTCACTTTTTAAATTATAGATAATTTTTAACAGTTACTGATATAATTCACTTGAACAGACAGACAAAAAGATGGGCCAAAAAAGTAACACAATAAGGGTTCCATTTTTACCATTTTATAATACGAGTAACCCAAGTTAGAATCTTATTTAAGGTTTGAAACAAAGAATTTCATACAAAAAGCCTGGAAAATGATACCAGTCTCGATCACCCAGTATCGGCACCTAACCCGGAGCAATCATCAATCAGTTGGGTAAGAGTTTGAACACTTTCAACCAACGACCGTAGCAATATTAGAAGATTAATCACCAATGTCAAAATAACACTTTTATTACCGACTTTACGAGTAAACTGACCGTTTTTACGAGCATATTTGCAGAAGGATCAACAAGTCTTCTTTGATATCAAGTTAGAACTGCAATAAATGACAGAAGAGAAGAGTTCCACTGGCCGTTGAACAAAATTGACACGTTTATGTTTAAACTAGCTTTTTCCCGCGGTCCCGCCCGCGCGAAATTCGGTTTTTCACAAATCCCGATGGAAATGTGAATTTCCATTCCTGTTTCATATTTCGAAGTTTGCTAAACCAATGTACCTATAGCCGTCGCTACAGATAACGGTAGAAAATTCAGGGGTTTTAAATATCCCACGGGAACTATTGATTTTTCTGGGATAAAAAGTAGCCTAAGTCCTTTCCCAAGCTCCTCATCAAGATTGGTTCAGTGGTTTAAGCTTGAAAGGTTTACGAAAAACTTACATTCACATTTATATTATGTATTCATAAGGTAGAGATAACAAAATTGCATGCAAAACTCAGCTCTTAAATCTCCATCCATTAACATAAAAGGTGCTAAAATAAAACATTAATTAGTAACCGCTAAAGAACACTATTGTGTTCGTGAAATTAGTACAAGTAACCTGTCAGCTCTGAAGTACGGACAATAAAAATACTCAGCGAATTAGGGAAGATAAAGAAAGTGCTTGGTAACGAGCGAAACTCATTTTCCAACAAAGCCCTTAGTACGATGTCATTGTTTTGAAAACATTTGTAATTTCATATCATTATTAGGGTTACCTACAACGTATAAAAACAAAGAATTTATTAAAAAGTCGTACCTGTGGTAAGTTATTTTTTGTGGATCCAATACGTATTGTTACGGCCCCTTGCCTGTCCAGAGGAGGGCTCAGTTCCCGGGCCCATAGAGGAACGAGCCCGGACAGGTCGAGGGGGGACCGACTAGTGAGACTACTCGGGATCACTAGTGTACGATCAGTCTCGGGTCAGATGACGGCATCCAATCCGAGTCGGATAGCAATCGAGTCTCACTAGTCGATCAGTGGAAATAGTAATCAGCGACTTTTACTAGACAACAGGTCGGCCACTACGGCTGATACAATACGCCACCGGACGCGGCCAACTATAAAAATAGTTTAAAATTAGTAGGTGCTTATTGACTGACCTTGATCCCGAAGCGTCGGCCTTGATACGGAGTCCTCTGTAGTAGATGTGTGACAGTGTGTGACGTGAAAGTGTTAAGGGTATGTACAAGGGTGCGTGTGTGTATGGGACTGGCAGAGCCGTCTGACCTCCGCTTCAAATCAGCCTCCAAACACGAAGACCACACGCGCAGGAACCCACTTTCCGTCGGCTACCGGTTCGAAGTGCGAAAGGGACCGCACCAGCGCCCCAGCGCGCGAGAGAGGGGGCGCGGCAACAGACAAAAAACGCAGTGCGAAAAACAAGTCAGGCGCATCAAAAAACGGACGTCCCGTTGCGATGTTATTCGATGACTAAACACCCGCGCAAATAGAAACGTGGCTACTCAAACGTAGTAATTTGCGTCTCGCGACTACGCGTTTCAAGGACGACACGCGATCAAAATTACGTCAGCCACGCGCGGGGGACCGCTAAGTTCGTCGGTCGACAGCAGACTGAATCGTGCTTAATACTGGCGCGCACCGAAGTCGCCGCGTCATTGCAGGCATAAAAAAATCTCGGCGACCGATGCGCGAGCGGGATAGGAAGATTGGCGTTTCCGCGAGTTGGAGCGGGAGCGCACGATTCGATACAAAACGCATGCAGCAAAAAACTCGCCGTAACCAAAGCGTGAGCGAGACGCGCCGATGAGGGCTTCCGCGGGTTAGAGAGAGAGAACACGATTCAACACAATACAATAGGCTCGGCGCTCGCGCCAGCTACTCTCGCGTAAACAATCCCCCGCTCCGAATCTAAGAATGTAGATTCGCTAATCAATAGGCAGTCGGGACAACGTGGCCACGGCACGTTGCAATACTGAGTCCCCCACAAATACCTCGGCCACCCGGGGAACGCCATCCGATCCAAATAGCAGTTTAACAATGCGTCCACGACGCCAAAATAGTGGGAGTAGATTAGGTTCTTTAAGCAGAACAAGATCTCCCACCTGGGGAGGGTTAGTTTTGTCAGTCCACTTGACGCGCTGCTGCAGCAAGTGCAAATACTCAAGAGACCAACGGTGCCAAAAATTTTGAGTCATTTGCTGCAACATTTCAAACCGAGACAACCGTGAGGTCTTGACCTCCCGATAGGGATACTCGGGCAGCGCGTTAAGAGGCTGACCAATCAAGAAGTGACCCGGCGTTAAAGCCTCCAAATCATTTGGATCGGAGGAGACGGGACCGAGAGGCCGAGAGTTAAGAACCGCCTCAATCTTGCAAAATACCGTGGACAGTTCCTCGAAGGTTAAGATGGTTTCCCCAATAACGCGACGCAAATGCGTTTTAGCGACCTTAACAACAGCTTCGAAGATTCCGCCCCAGTGAGGACACGCCGGAGGGTCAAATTTCCAAGTAACTCCCATTCTAGACATGGCGGTGCCTACACAGTGCCTGTTCTTAACAAGGAAGTCAACGACCTCCTTCAAATAACGATCGGTTCCCTTATAATTGGTCCCGCAGTCTGTCCGAACCAAGTCGGGTAGGCCGCGACGGCTCACGAAGCGGCCCAGAGTGGCCACGAACGCCTCCGTGCTGAGGGCACTGACAAGCTCCAAGTGAACTGCCTTGGTTGCGAGGCAAACAAAGACGCACAAGTAGGCCTTAAAAGACCGAGCATTCTTAAGGTTAGAGCTCTTAACTAGAAAAGGACCGGCAAAATCGGTTCCAACACCGGCGAAAGGTCGAGCAGCCCTTACGCGGTCCGCAGGCAGGTCACCCATCACAGGCTGTGCAATGGATGCCTTCAAACGATAGCAAGGAATACATTTGAAGATCACGCTTCGAATGGTTCGTCGGCCTGCCAAAATCCAAAACTCACGCTGCAAAATGGCTGAGAGGGTATTGCAACCCGCATGAGCATTTTTAATATGATAATGAGTTATCAACAGATTGACAAAGGTGCCATCCTTTGGGAGCAGCAAAGGATGTCGCGCTCCATAAGGGAGGTTGGAGTTTTTAAGGCGTCCCCCAACACGTAGTAATCCGGAACTGTCCAAGAATAGACTCAGGCGAGCAAGGTGGCCCTTCAGTGGCGAGCCTCGTTTCAAAGACTCAATCGCTGACTCAAAGTGTTCCACTTGGATCACACGTATCTTACCGCCTGGAGACTTCAAGACCGCGTGGTGAGGGAGAAAATAGTGCTCGTGAGAGCGCCAGTCAAATGAGGAAGGGGACATGTGCCCCAACGCCTCGTACTCCCTCATGAACTCAATATATTTCTCTCGAAATGCAGGGTCTCGCTTCATGCGGCGTTCCATGGACAGAAGTCTTTTTTCAGCTAACGCCCTTGAATGACCAAGGGGGGGGCGTGAGGCAAGGAAGGGTAGCCGAGTTACAAACCTGCCATCGACGCGACGACCTGTGTTATTCTGGTAGAATAACTCGCATTCCTGATGGAGGGGGTCTACCCGAGCCGCTTGAGGGGGCTCTTCAATTTCCCAAAATTTTTGGACTACATCGGAAAGTGCCACTCCAATAGTTTGGAGATGGTCCACGTCAGGAGGCAGGTTGGTCCATAAAACCGGACCGAAAAAACTAAACCCAAAGATAGTGGGCATGGCCGACAAACCATTTTTCTGCAATGTCCTAATCTCTCCTGACATGATCAAGCCCAGCACATCGGCGCCCAAGAGCAAATCAGTGGGGCCAGGTTCAGACCATGAAGGGTCCGCCGGGGTTAAACCCGACGCGCAATGAACCGCCGAGTTATGGATAGGAACGTTCGGGAGGTGTCCCACAATATCGTCAAGAACGTTCACATCGACTAGGATACGAAGGGGACCTTCGGCTGGACCAAACATAAGTTCTGCCCGACCCCTGGGAGTCGGAGGAACTGATCCTCCTATTCCTAACATTGGACGATTGTCCGGACTCCAGGGGAGCCCCAGCGTCCTCACCAACCACGACGATGCAATGCAGCGCTGTGAACCGAGATCTAGCAGCGCGCGTACCATTAGCCACTCACCGTTCGGGTTAAACACCCTGACCAAAGCCGTGGGCAAAAGTACGGTCTGGCAGACCGTCTTATGCTCGCTCAAATTGTCGGGTGAGGTGGCGGTGGTGGGAGCCAGGGCAGCAACTAGTCAACGGGAGTTGCCCCTTTCGGGCGACTCCTCCAGCCTCGGGCGCTCGTAGGGGCCAGCTTGCGGAACTTCTACCACACCAATAGGTGGGGTTCCCCCAGGGTACACCCAAGCGTCCCTCATGGGCTGAGGGGGTCTGGTCACGTACGACAGCCGCGGGACGACGTAGTGCGGAGGGGGGTGTCCAGACCATCGAGGGGGGTATCGCTCCAGCCTGGGGTATTCAGCCAGAGGAGGGGAGTACCTCCTTGGTTCAGACTGAGCGACGGCAAAACCTCCCTCAGGGTTGACAGAGGGCGGAACGCCCCCGCCCCTGGAGGGCTGCACCCCCGCCCGAGGGGGGGGTGAAGCCCTATCAAAACCAGGGGCCGGACGAACAGTGTTCGCCCCACGCCGTCCATCGGCTGGGCACGTGACCGAGGAGGAGCCTCCACTCCTGCCGGGTGTCTGTTCAACCACCTCCTGCCTGCCGGCACCATTGCGGTCGAGACAAAGAATAGGAAGGTGGTTGCCCTGACAGTGTGTGCAAGGCCGTTGGTGCTGGCAATTGCGTTGCAAGTGCCGACCTAAGCAAGAGTAGCACCAACGGCGCTCCCTCGCGATGGCCCTACGGTACTTGGGCGGTCTCTCCAAAAATTTAGGGCAATCGGCCGTTGTGTGCGTGGAAGCACGGCAATAGTTGCAGGGGGTTGCCTCGGTCGCAGCAAGGCTACTAAAGTTGGGGATTGTGCGGCGACCAGTCTGCTGCGCCACTACTGGCTGCTTGAAACCCCTGGTGGAAGTCGTGGGTTTAGAAGCGGGCGTCGGTCGCGCCGGCTCCTTTGCCGGTGTTCCCGAGGCCACGGCATTCTCCACCTGGCGGCTCTGTTCCTCAAGGAACTTTAAGAGGTCACTGAACGGGGGTATATAATTAGCCCCGTCCCCGCCGTACCTCTCTTCAAATCGGATCCGCAGATCGAGAGGCAGGCGGGACAGAACCAGGTGAAGAAGCCAGAAGGACCACTGATCCACCGGTAAGTCAAGTTGTCGAAGGGCGTTGCAAGCAACCACGACTGGGTCAATGATCACCTCCCGGAGACGCGCTAGGTCTTTCAAAACCGGGAGGGATATTAACTCCATCATGTGCGCGTCAGCAAGGCGGCGCACATTGGCGTAGCGCCTCTCGAGGAGTTCTCTGGCCGTGGAATAGCTGGCGTCAGACAACTTCAAATGGCAGACTACCCCAAGTGCCTCCCCTTGAAGGGAGGTCCGCAAATAGGCCATTTTTTGGCCTGGGGATAGGTCGCGGCGGGTATGGACTAGACTGTCGAAGATGGAGATGAACCCCATCCAGTCTTGAAGCCGCCCACCAAAGTGTGGAAGGTCCAAAGTAGGCAGCCGACCCAATAGGGCGGGCTGCTGCTGCGGGCGAGGCGACTCGCACAGAATGCTCTTTCGAGCCTCACGATTCATTTTGGCCCCAGCCTCGAGCACATCGTCTGTGAACTCGAAGAACTGCTCGTAGTCCTTCTGGGCCGATTCTCGCGCCTCGTCGTCCTCCACTGTAGCAAGGAATTCCGAATAGGCCTCTTCAAAATGGGCTCGTCTGGCTGGGAGCTGCTCAAGGCGGTGGAGCAAGCTAGCCGTCCTGTCTGGACGAGTAATAAGCGCATGCGCGCTAGCTGCCCACCGCAGCTCATCCTGCATACGGCGCACCGGAGGCTTATGCGAAGGCATGGCGAGACTGCGCGAAGATAATTACAAGGAAGCACGAAACCGAAAAATAAAACAACAAGGACGTAGAACAAGCACAGATGCAAACACCAACACGTGCAGAACGCTAATCAAGGTCGCGGTTAACAAACGCGCGGCACGCGGTAAATAACGCGGCGTTGCTACAAAAACGCGTGGTGTAGCGGTACAATAATCTGTGGCCGTTAACGCGGCGTATCGGTCCGACACGTGGCGTACCGCGCCTACAAACGTGTGACCGACAGAGATACGCGACGAATTAAATACGCGCAACAAATATCGATATCGACGCGCCGAACGTGTAAAAGCCGCTTAACCAAAAGGCGCGAAACCACGCTCTGCTACCAATTGTTACGGCCCCTTGCCTGTCCAGAGGAGGGCTCAGTTCCCGGGCCCATAGAGGAACGAGCCCGGACAGGTCGAGGGGGGACCGACTAGTGAGACTACTCGGGATCACTAGTGTACGATCAGTCTCGGGTCAGATGACGGCATCCAATCCGAGTCGGATAGCAATCGAGTCTCACTAGTCGATCAGTGGAAATAGTAATCAGCGACTTTTACTAGACAACAGGTCGGCCACTACGGCTGATACAATACGCCACCGGACGCGGCCAACTATAAAAATAGTTTAAAATTAGTAGGTGCTTATTGACTGACCTTGATCCCGAAGCGTCGGCCTTGATACGGAGTCCTCTGTAGTAGATGTGTGACAGTGTGTGACGTGAAAGTGTTAAGGGTATGTACAAGGGTGCGTGTGTGTATGGGACTGGCAGAGCCGTCTGACCTCCGCTTCAAATCAGCCTCCAAACACGAAGACCACACGCGCAGGAACCCACTTTCCGTCGGCTACCGGTTCGAAGTGCGAAAGGGACCGCACCAGCGCCCCAGCGCGCGAGAGAGGGGGCGCGGCAACAGACAAAAAACGCAGTGCGAAAAACAAGTCAGGCGCATCAAAAAACGGACGTCCCGTTGCGATGTTATTCGATGACTAAACACCCGCGCAAATAGAAACGTGGCTACTCAAACGTAGTAATTTGCGTCTCGCGACTACGCGTTTCAAGGACGACACGCGATCAAAATTACGTCAGCCACGCGCGGGGGACCGCTAAGTTCGTCGGTCGACAGCAGACTGAATCGTGCTTAATACTGGCGCGCACCGAAGTCGCCGCGTCATTGCAGGCATAAAAAAATCTCGGCGACCGATGCGCGAGCGGGATAGGAAGATTGGCGTTTCCGCGAGTTGGAGCGGGAGCGCACGATTCGATACAAAACGCATGCAGCAAAAAACTCGCCGTAACCAAAGCGTGAGCGAGACGCGCCGATGAGGGCTTCCGCGGGTTAGAGAGAGAGAACACGATTCAACACAATACAATAGGCTCGGCGCTCGCGCCAGCTACTCTCGCGTAAACACGTATTGTATTTGATTTCTGTTCAAAAATACACATTTCTAGAAAAAAAAAAATTATGTTAGTTGATGAAAAACTTATTCCATTGATATGATAATAATATTAAGAATGTGAAAACACGATAATAAATGTGTTTTTATAACAATTACTGTATCAATTATAGGTGTAAGATATTTACTTTAGATTAATGGGTAAGTTTTTGCGGAATTTAGGAATGACTACTGAAATGGCCCAGGCGAAAATCAATTAAAGAAATTATTTACTACTCTTAATTACTTTTTATCTATTGCCGATTTAGTTGAATGCTAAGGAAAATAAAAAAGTTTAGGTTAGGAAATTAAGAAAATATGAGTTTATTTTCTTATCATAAGCGGAATAAAGTTACACCGCTGTTAGTTTTGGTAAGCTTGTAAACTATCACTCTAACTTTCAACATACTCACGCCTACGGTTTACCTTCGTAATTAATGTGCGGCTTACAAAATCAACACAGTGTCTGATGCAAATATCACGTGATCAATCGAAAACTCATAACACTATCGAATTCTTTTCGAATTATCGTCTCTTGTGATAGCCTTGCAGTTAATTCTTTGAACCTATTCCTTAAAAAAAACCAATTAAAACATTTGCCAAAAAGAGTTCATTATAATGTTTAAATAAACGTTACTTAAACTTAAATGCTTGGTGAACCTAGATATAAGTTGCTTTAAAATATCCCCAACAAGCTTAAAAAGTAAGCATTTCAGCTTTCAATTCAAACCTACATTGGTAGCGCTATCATGTAGGTAGGCAAATTTAATCGCTGATCTTAATCTGCCCATTTTATTCATAGAAAGATTACTTTTATTGACTTCAGTGAATACCCGTAGACTTCTACTTCGAGAATAAGTCTGAAATATTTCAACCTTTTATGCTAAAAGGATTATCTCGATCTTTTCAATATGACCGGAAGACAAATACTTCGCTTGAAATTGATTTCGATTATCTCGTTTTTGTTTAGAGCACCTATCCCTTTTTGTGATAGCCGAAAGGATCGACCGTCGTGTCCGATATTTTTGATAATGAAAAAGCATTAAATATTAAGTGTTATTATCGTATCAGTTTTGTGTTGTGAAATGCCGTGTTTCATTGTCATTTTCTTGAAATATTTAGGACTCTGGTTTTAAACAACTGTTCTACTATAAACGTCGCGTCTCACTCTGTCAAAATCGTAGTTTTATTCGATTGATATGGAGTTTGACTGATTGGGGCGCACCTTCGTGGATTGAAATATCTATACTAAAATACTACTGCACTACTACTATATACTATTTATTACCATATAATACATATACTATACATACTACTGTAGCTGTTTTTCGTGGAGGGTTTATGTTAGGCCAGATCTACCCTGGTCTTGGACCTAAACAGCTGTTGGTACAATGTTCCTTTTAAATGAATGATGGAGAATATCATAAGAAAGATATAATGGAGAATATAACTTTACGATAATTTCATGAAATTCTTCGAGCAAACTAGGAGGGGGTCAACTTTTTCGCAATAAAAAGAAGAAAAAAACAGAATACGCGATCTTCAATGAACAAACATAATTATTACAAGGAAATGTTAACGGCCTTATAATTAACAAAATAGGCAAACATTTTATAAACAAAACTTTAAGTAGGCAGAAAACACTGTTTTAGAGAATGAAATTCTTGGAATCCCCAGAATAGCCATAATTTGAGATGAGCCAGTGATCAATCCGTTGAGTTTCATCGCCCTTAATGAGCGTGTGGCTAACACGAAACTAATGTTTCAGCATCAAGACTTCGATTTTTAATTAACAAAGTGATGAACGCAGAATAGATCGCTGTAATAAATAAATAATAATAATAAATAAGCCTTTATTCAGACATAGCAGTTACATTAAGTTTTTACAGAGTTATCCTAAATCTACCACCGCGCTCCCGTCTGTTTGCCTTTTGGCAAAGGCCTCTTCCATCTGCTTCCATACATTTCTGTCCCAAGCTTTCCTAGACCATGCTTTTCCAGCCACCTCTGTTATTTCATCGACCCATCTTTTAAATGGTCGACCTCTTTTTCTTTTTAAGTGCGTGGTATGCCAGTTCATTAAGACTTTTGTCCATTTTTCTGCTCCTCTAATGGTATGCCCGGCCCACTTCCATTTTAATTTTTTGATGGTAACAGTCACATCTTTAGTCTTTGTGTGTTCTTTGATCGTCGTATTTCGTATTCTATCTAATAGTTTTTTACCCATCATGCTTCTTTCCATGGAAGCCTGGCAGGTCTCCAGCTTTCTTACGTGGTTTCTGGTAAGCGCCCATGTTTGACAGCCATACGTTAGTACTGGCAACACACAAGTGTCGAACAATTTTCTTTTTATGGACATGTTCGTATTTTTGTTTTTCATCACCTCCTTTAGGCTCCAATATTGTTTCCATGAGTTTGCTATACGTCGGTCAATCTCTTTGGAAGTTAAATTTTCTGGTGATATTATTTGGCCTAGGTAGACATACTCTGTTACATATTCAATGGCATTATTGTTGATATAAATTGGTTCTTGCTGACCATTTGTCATGACTTTTGTCTTATCTGTGTTCATGAGCAGACCCACTTTTTGACTCTCTCGGTCTAAATCGTTTAGCATTATTTGGAGCCCCTCCTTAGTTTCAGAGAATATGATCAAGTCATCAGCGAATCTCAAGTGTGACAAGTTCTCTCCGTTAATTAATAGGCCACATTCTTCCCAGTCCAGGTGATGAAAAACCTCTTCCAGCACTGCAGTAAAAAGCTTAGGTGACACGGGATCGCCCTGTCGCACTCCTCTTTCTATATTTATATCCTTTCCTTCTTTCTCTAGCTTGATTTTGGCTGTGCTGTTTTTGTAAATATTTTTTAGTATTCTGATGTATTTGTGCTCGACTCCTTGATTTTTAAGTGCGAGCCAAATCTTTTCATGTGCCAAAGAATCGAAGGCTTTGCAATAGTCCACAAAACAGCAGTAGAATACTATATTAAATTCTTTTCCCTTTTCAAATAATTGTTTCACAACATATATGTGATCCAACGTTGAGAATCCACTTCTGAATCCTGCTTGCTCCCTAGGCTGATTCTCATCTAGAGTCCTAGCTATTCGGGAAAGGATTACCTTTGCAAAGACCTTGTAAATATTGGAAATCAAACTGATTGGCCTATAATTGTTTATGTTGTTCTTGTCTCCTTTCTTGTGAAGCAGTATAATTGTCGATGCTTTCCATTGCTGTGGTATTGACTCAGTCCGTATAACCTCATTGAAAAAGTTTGTGAGAATTGGTATGAGGGTGTCCTTGTTTAACAATAAGAATTCATTACAGATGCCATCTGAACCAGGTGCTTTATCTTTCTTTTGTGTTTTTAGAGCTTTCTCTACTTCTGCACATAATATTTCTGGTACTGTGCTGCCACCATTTAGGTCAGTTGTTGTGCTGGTATCCTGTTTTCTATAAATATCTCGGAAAAAGTTTGTAGCTACTGAAAGGATGTCTGATCGTTTGGTTTTAAATTTGTTGTTTTTGCTCTTAATGTTAGGTATCCAGTTTCTTTTTTCTGTTAGATACTTTAATGCTTTTTTAGTGCCTCCAGTCTTCTGAATGCAACTTTCCAATATTTCTAACCTGTACCTCTGGTAATCTTTTCTTATTCCAGTTTTAATATTTTTGCTTGTTTCAGTAATTTTCTTCCTTATACTCTTTGTCTTTTTAACTATTGCTATCAAATCAGCCCTAGTCTGTAACAAATCAATTGTCTCTTTTGAAAGCCATTTTCTTGTATTCGGTACATTTTCTGATTTAACACATGTATTTGTATTTAGAAGTTCTAATAGTTTATTATACTTGCTCTGCGTATCCAGTTCCCTAGTAGTTTCTGTAAATCCTTCTAGTAACTTCTTCAGGTCATCAGAGTTTCTTAGTGTGGCTTTTGCTTGCTTAGCCTTGAAAGGTCTTTTTTTCTTTAAATTGTCGAGTATTAGCTTTGCTCTGACCATTCTGTGGTTACTGTTGAAATTCAAGTTATTCACGGCTCTACAATCAGTGAAGTTTCTGCTCTTATTGGTAAGAATATAATCGATCTCATTCTTATATCGTCCATCAGGTGATATCCATGTCCACCTGTTGTTTTCCCGATTTCTGTACAGGCTATTTAGTATTTTCAAATTATTTTCGAATGCTAGTTGGATGAGCTTTTCTCCGTTTCTAGTTCTGTTCCCTGAACAGAACGCGCCTAAGACCAGATCTTCACCATCTCCTCTTTGTCCTGTCCTGGCGTTGAAGTCTCCCATAATTACTAAGTTGTTATGGGAATGGTTTTTTATAGTGTCTGTTAATAAGGCGTAGAAAGAGTCGATTTCTGTGTTGCTAGATTGTTCAGTTGGGGAGTATACCTGTATTATTGACCACTTTTCCTCATTTGATGGCATTTTCAAGTTAAGTACTGCGATGCGCTCCGATACTCCAATAATTTCATCAATGAAAGTTTTTAATTCATGTTTTATTATAAAACCCACCCCATATTGGCCTGGAGTATCTCCCTTAAAATAAAAAATAAATGAGCCATGATCTTCAATGCTTTCTCCTTGGCGTCTGACTTCACTCAGTCCCACTATAGACCATTTTATGTTTTCCAATGCTAGGGTCAGTTCAGCTAAGTTTTCGTTTGTCCTTAAGGATAGGGTATTGTATGTTGAGATGTATATTATGTTACGTTCAAGACTTGTTTGTGCCTTAGGTTGCTGTTGTAGTTTAAGTGATGCAGTTGGAAGGTAGTGGTCTTCTTCCCCCACGGTGACCAATCGCTGTGCTAGAAGATAAATGAGCGTTGTTACAAGCGTATTCACGAATATAGGGAAACTATTTATTATTAAAACCATACTTTGTAAATACGAGTATGTATCTAAACACTTTACCTAGTTTTTGTCTTCTTCGTCCGCGTGATTTGGTTTTTGAAGTGTAAACTTCTCAAGGCGCGTTGGGCATTTTTTTACGTGATAACGTTTAATAAATTGATGAACACCAGCAGTAGGTACTCATGAAAAATAGTAACGTTCCGCGGAACGTTACGCGTAACGTTCCACCTGAGCCTGTGCGTGCAAGCGAGAGCGCGCAACAAGCGATAGAGAGGCACGATAAAACAAACGATAGAGAGATGAAATGAAATGAAATGAGATGTCATATTATTCAAGTTTTCACTTCATGCAAGTGTACAGACAGCCAGACACTTTTGTGTCCAAAATAAAATAAATATCACTCAGTTACCTACAAACTGCTCATAGTCTAGTCCAAACTTTTGGTCATAGAAAGCTGAAATTTGCGCAGACGTTTCCTACATCATGCATACAATGGATAACCAAGTACTAATTTTTAAAAAGTCACACAGTACTATAAGCAGACGTGGGTAACCTCGTTGTGAATGTAATTAACAACTCAACTAACTGTGAATAAGCTGGGAAATTCCCTCGCAACACGAATAGTTACTTCTCGCGGCCATATTTCTAGATGGCCGTATGATTTATCACGAGAGCTTTCGGCGCCTGTAAATTATCAATGTGTCCCTAATACGTAATTAACGCGCAGAGGGGGTACTCTTTGTTAGTAAGATATCGTGAATTACTCGTTTATGTAACGAACAATGGCTAGATTTATAGATGGGGTATTGTTATCTTCATAATATACTCACGATAATTATGAAGCGTGAACAGAAAACCAACTCTCTGCTACAGGCTCCGAAAAGAAAACTCAGGATATGGGCATCCGAACGATTTACGTAAACCTTTTTCGTACAAGCAAACAGTAGCGCCATCTTTCAAAATTCTGTAGGTGAACGAACTACAGCGTGGCCTTACCTATTGTTGGTCGCAAAACAAGCATTTTTGACTCCGATAAACTAGCGACATATTTTCGAGCCGTCCGCTCTGTCCAGGGTATATTATGTCTATTGCTACAGGAGAGATTTTAGAGTCGGTCATTGGTGCGTTGATTGGTTGGTTGGTACAAATTAGACCGTTAACAAAATAAAGACCCCTGATTATTGGTCTCAATTGAACTTGGGACTTTGGAATTCCGCAAAATGATCAATTCCTTAGACTTTCCTTAGAGATCAAAGACAGCTGATAAATAATATGAATGAATTCCTTTAGAGATCAAAGACAGATGATAAATAACAGGTAATCAAAAACTGTTCATCAGAGCTACAATGGTAATGATGTGGCAGAGCGATATTAAGAGAAAAATCTTACAAATTATACACATAACTAGGTACACAGATACGTAAATTTATTCGTATTCCTCTCAGCGAACCCATTACCCATATTGTAGGAATGCATAGTCCGCCATGTTGGATTTAAAAGATGACAATTCATAACTAACTATGCATTGTCGTTCAAACTAAACCAAATCAGATATCTGCTTCAAAATTGAATTGCACCATTCAATCCGAACAAACATACATTGCAAATTAAATAAAAGCTCTTAATTAAATGAAGTTCATCGTTGATTAAACATTATTCACATAAATAATATTACAAAAGTTAGATCCTAAAATGATTATTTAATCGAGCATTAATTAAATACGCGTAGAATATTTAGCTCTATATTCAATAATTCGGATTACAACTAACAGACGCATTAATTAATATTTAATACTATTTGCGATATACTTATATTTTATAACAATAATTCATAGAGATTGTGACACTGACTGACTGACTTTACCTAGCAATATCTAATTGCTGTAAAGTCAATGTATACCTAATAGTAATTACTGTTAAAGTCACATATCATGCAAAATTTTTGTCAAATCAGTTCAGTAGTTGCGGCTTAGTTCTGGTTTTCACTAGTCCCGTGAGAACCATGGATGTTTTTAGGATAAAAAGTAATAACCTATATATAATAATACATCTATGCTCTTTTCAGCCAAATCAGTTTAGTAGTTGCGTGAAGGAATAAGACACATACAAACTTATAAATGTACACGCTTGCACATTTTCATACAAACTTTTGCCTTTATAACATCGGTGTGATAGTGTCATACAAAAAAAAACTTGTGTAGTACCTAGTTGTAAAAAAATCACATAATATCGGTTGGTTGGTACGCAGAATTGGTACGCAGAACAATTTACCGGCATTCAGTTAGCGGAACGAGATTGAGCGAGGTTGACCCGTAGGTATGACTGCGGTATATTTCACAAAGGGTGGAAATGTGCACAAACCAACAGCTCGGTTGACCTGGCCCACTTGTATTTAGTTCAAGTTAAAAGCACTTGTTTAGTTTAGTTTCTAATTCAAAAATATTTCAATAAACTTTCTTGACTATGGTCGGAAATGCGAATAAAGCGCATTACTAAAACCGCAAAACTCTTTCTATATTTTAACTATCCCGAAGAATGCTTCTAGTAATTTGTGAAAAAAATGAATGCCTAGTCTATTTACTCAGCGTTTTGTTGTATAGTAATTTTATATGCATTTATATAAACTTTCTTTGCATCCTTATTAACTTTCGCTATTGTTTTTTTTTGTTGCGGTACTGTGGTACAAAGTATGGTGAGGAATATAAAAACATAATATGTTTGCCAATTTGCTAGGTTAACAGAAAGTGCTCTTATACGATTATGTTAAAGGTTTATACTCTAAAAGGGACCTTAATAAGTATTTGTAATCAGTTTTAAATTGATCTGTACGCCGCACAGAAATAGTAATAATACGGCAATAGAAATGGTAATAGAACGCGCAACTTGTGCCGAGTATGTATATGAGTTTTTAGTCATATGCACTGTTCTCGCGGCTCAGTCTGCAACGGTCCGTCATCGAATGCTAATCGCAGATTTTATTGTAAAATGGTCTATTGCAGTATTGTTAACTGCTCAAACAATTCATCAAAACGTGATTGTACTTCTAGACGAATATCATTTCACTGGTAAGTAATATAATACAAGTTCAGCAATGATTTTTTATTAAAATCGATGTTTACGAAATCAATAAGTAAAATGAGTGGAAAATTACAAATTTTTTTTTAATCGCACATTTTGGTCTACATTGCTTGTTGAACGTAAATACTTAGCAAGTCGTTTTAAATAGCGACTTTGCAATGAATATATTAGATAAAAATACAAACCAGCACACAAAAGTATCGTAGTGCGGCCGCATGTCGTGGACGGGAGTTAAGCATGTGCTGCAGTGCGTCGAAACTATCGATAGATTTCGGTAGTTCGCAGCCTTGTACCCAGCTAACTTGTACTGTATTTTTTGATTCGCTATTATACAATACCTACCTTTTTTTAGTTTTCCGAAAGACGTGAATATTACGGAAAGATGGATATCATTGCGTCATGCCATTGTTTTATTGATTTCCATTCTGAATTTTTTATAAACGGGATATAATTTTATAATTTTTATAGTTTGTTCTTTTTTCTTTGCTTCCTTCGGTTTCATGTACTATGCTATATTATTAGAACTTTGTTTCTTTTTATTTCTTTTTATGTTTCATGATTTTAAGTGAAAAACAGTGGACAATTTCATTATTACTTTTGATTCTACGACATATTATTACTTTTGTTTTTTCTTTGTGCTGTAAGACATTGCCATGTATCAGATAAGTTTTTAACATAAGTTAATATTTGTGTTTATAAAAATAAATTAGTTAAGTTAAGACAGCAAAATAACAGCTTTTTTATTGCAAACTACCTAAAATCATACCTAATTCATGTCGATATTTTTATCGACTACATTTATCTTGGTCGAGCACTAGCGTATTTGTAAAATATGCTTTGCTTTTACACACTACATAGACATCTCTGCTGTGAATGAGTGAGTTGCTTACTGATTTGCGATTTTAAGCAATATGGCGTCGGATTAACGTTCATTATTTCTTGTTATTATAACAAGCATGAGAATGTGTGAGTGTTGTGTAATACGTGGCTATCGGTTGCGCGTGTGAACTAATAGCAAGGAGCGGGGAGCAAAGTGGCATCATCGGTTCTGCTATAGCACGGTCGCTAACCACGAAGAATTTCGTACATCGACCTGTTACTACCCGTCTCTGTCACTCCCGCGTCAAAATAATGCGTCACGCTCGCACAGATGCCATGACCGCCGTCCTCAGAGATTTTTAACCTTTTACCTGCGAACGTAAAGTTTGTTTTTGTTTTTGTTATATTGTTTTGTTTGTTAGTTTTTAATACATTTGCTCAAAAAGATGATATTTCCGGGTATTTTTTTCCGCAAAGTTATTCTTTTCCGCTTTTATTTTTATGATGGATCCAAATCTATGAAGGAGGTTTTCAAGTAAAAAGTTTTCGCTACAAAATTATTGCGAAAAATAACAGTAATGTAAACATAAGAAACAAGAAAAATAAACATAATATGACTATCAAGTACAAAGATATAAATATTGACAGTACTGAGGTGACGAACTTTTTAGGAATACAAATTGACGCCAATTTAACGTGGTATACACATATTGAACATGTCCGTAATAGAATAAACCAAGCATCGTATTGTTTGTACATGCTAGCAAAAAAAGTAAGCCACGAGGTTCTAATGACTGCTTATCATGGTTATATAGCTTCGATATTAAGATACGGAATAATATTTTGGGGTAACGGCACTAATGTACAAAGCGTGTTTCTGGCTCAAAAAAGATGTGTTAGGGTAATATGTAAACTGTCCCAACAAGACAGTTGCAGACCCTATTTCCAAAAACTTAAAATTTTAACGTTACCTTCATTATATATATATGAAACAATTTTGTTTGTGGCTAACAACAAATCTTTATTCACAGAGTTCAATAATACAAGACATATAAATAAGTTAAGATTCCCAGCACATAAAACCTCTCTCTACAGTAACAGTTTGTATGTTATGGCAATAAAGCTCTTTAACAAATTACCCTTTGAAATAAGAACGCAAACCAAAGTAACATTACTAAAAAAGAAATTATTCGAATACTTAATAAAACACAATTTTTACAGTGTCCAAGAATACCTTAGATAATAAATATAATTATTGTTCCTTTAGCAGTGTGACATTTCTTGACATTATGACAATTTTTACTACGATTTAAAGTTTGACATTTGATATAGGTGAAATATTGTTATTATTAGTAATTTTTTCAAGATATTTTATTGTGCAATGATCATGGTAAATTAATATTTAGATATATTTTCTCTCTTAGTCTGAGCTTCTTAAAATTTATTTACTTTTGTTCTTTAAGAATTAAATTTGCATACCAATATGGTGTGATATAGTTAGATCTTATATATTTGTAATAACCAACTTTGTAAATACCTATATCAGCAAATAAATAATTTGATTGATTGATTGATTGATTGATGTAATTATTCTACTTTCTAACTACTATAAATACGTAAATTAAATTTAATATAAATTTATTACAATGATTTCCTTTCGTTTTCTATTTTTTTTTGGAAATGTGCGGCTGCGGCTGTTATATTTAATCTGTGCTTTGAGTTCTTTTTATTGTCTATGATTCCTTGTTATTAATATTGATTTTTCAAATTCCATGCAAAAATTTTTTTTCTCTTCAAATATTTCATCTAAACCGCATTAACAGAAAAATGTTTGTGACCACTGTCAATAGGCAAAGAGGTCAATGTACAAAATTCTTCGTGGTTCGCGACCGCGCTATAGTAAAGTCAAACGGAAGGCATTTCTATAGATTTCTGTGGTACGCCGCCATTACAGCGAAAAAAGGACAGGAAGTAGCTGAAAGAGGAATAGACACTGTGACATTGACCGGATAACACTTGACTTCAGGGAGGTCTTATAAGTAAGGGCTTGCAACAACTTAAAACTAAATAACATGAAATAAATACCTTAAAAGACCAGCGCCCTTACGTCTTAAAAATGTATGGGAATGACATATCTGATCAACAAATTGATCACATATGACTTATGGATACCAACTATTATTCTCATATTTATTTGAATTTTGTTCCACTTAGTTACGGAATAAGCAATCGACAGTTTCTATGACTATCGTAGTTAGATAGGGCTGCAGATGGTAGTAGTACAGGTTTTAACTTCCGTGTTTAACTCCTGTTATTTTATTACGCCAAACTCTAAGCAATTAATTTTAATTCTCAGATTTTTAAAACTTACTGCACATATATTACTTTGCTCATTAGATGTTATACTAAACAGGAAATAAACATTTATTTTTTGCTTTTATTCCAATTTCTATTCACTCGATATTAGGTGCCCCACAAATCCAACTTAAGATTTGCTTGCTAACCGTGATAGGGTTGCTTACCATACTGTTTTTAACAGTATTATAATGTTTTAAGTACTGCAAATATTGTTGTTTATCTACTGATCATGTCTCATGAACTTGCAGTACATATAATATCACTATTTCAGACACGGCATTATTTCCGACACGGCTGGTAATGCGTCAGGCATTTCCTGTGGTTAAAAAAAGACACTGCTGGCTCCGTTTATCCGTGGCTGATATCGTTTGAACAACCTTTTATTTACTGTGTCATTACTTTTAACATCTGTTTATTTCTGTATGCAATTGAAATTTAAAATAAAAAGTTACGTTTAGTTAAGTTAGATATTTGGGGGACCGAACGGCGTAGCGGTAGCGATCCTGGTCGGAGTCTGCGTCGGAGGTCGTGGGTTCAATTCCCACAGCTAGAAAATGTGTGTGATGAGCATGAATGTTTTTCAGTGTCTGGGAGTTTTTGAATATTTTGTATTTATGTACATTAAGTATTATGTACTATCAGTTATCTAGTAACCATAACACAAGCTACTGCTTACCCCAAAGGCTAGATTGCGATATGTGTAATGCTCTAATATATATTTATATTTTTTATATTTAATTTCATTATAATTTGTTTGTTCTTTAGATAGAATTACAAAGGTTTAATTAATAACTCCTGTTAATAATACACTTTGTATTTCAGCGCTGAGCACTATTTGTTATAAGAAAAACAAAAGGTCACCACCGATAAGAAACCTCAGGATATGGGCATCCGAACGATTTACGTTAACCTTTTTCATACAAGCAAACAGTACCTAGTGCCATTTGTTAAAGTTCTATAGGTGGCTGCTGAGTGAACAACAGCGTGGCCTTCCTGTTGGTAACAAAACAGGCATTTTGGCCACCGGTAAACTGGCGACTTTTTTTGCGCGTTCCGCCCCTGTCCAGGTTAGATGTCAAATTATAACTTAGAAGTTTTTTCCGGTAAAGACGATTGGCAACCCTATACCGTACCCATACATGCTACCTCCACGAAGCCTGTTGACATACAGCTGAAGGCTATAGCCGCTTTAACGAGCGCGGCAAAAGATCAAAAGCTTTATTGAATGTGCAGAGAACAATGGCGAACAAGTAACGTTAATTAACAACGGATCGACGTACGGATTAATTAATTAATGGGTGAATAACATATTAATAAAAACGTTTCCTTATTTTTATTCCATCTAATATAAAAATTCATAACACAAACCGCCACAATCGCAACTGCCAACCCTTACACGTTTTGAGGGATCCGTACCAAAATTATATAGAACAAAAATAGAACCTTTACTCTTAAGAGTATCGTCCAGTGACGAAGCACGACGCGAGTAGGTATTTTCAAAAATGATATCTATGCCCGTATTAAGAGAGTTGCAAATCTAGATCCTACATTTAGTTCTTGAGATATTGCTTCGGGTGATAACGTTTACACTACAATACGATTACCGAATTGGACCATTTTAGTCTCATTAGATCTAGGCTCGTGCGTTTTATTTCAGTATTTTAGTTTAGTTAAATTAAAATAAATCTCGAGGAAGTTCTCAGGTCAAAAATATAGATATTTAGACGCTTATAACTTTTAAGATTCTTAAAAATTAAAACGTACGTGGCATAGTTCTTCATTGTATCTGCAACATTTCCAAAATTATGAAAATCAGACTTCATTTACGGGTAGGAAATTGTTATCGCTTTTGTATGAAAACTTGAAAATCAAATTTTATCTGTCTGTCTGTTTGTCTGTGACAGTCAATTATTTCAGGAACTATTAAATCTATCGACATGAATGAAGAATAAACAAAGGTGGTATCAAGTTTTCTCGTAAAATCCTTTATGTTATAGCTTCTCACCATTTAAAGTCATCTCATATTCCAAGCCTTATTAAATGCTTATTACTAAAGTAAACCGCTACGTATTGTTACATGCAGAGTATAAAAACGTTTCATCGCTGCAATTCGTATTTTGTATGTTTCAGAGTGAAAGCCATTAGTCGTACACTGTATTAAATGCTTGCAACCCACGGGTTGTTATTCGAACAACAATTTTGCAGTTTTTAAAAGCACAATACGCTCGTGTTTCTACAGAAATTTTACAAGCTTGTTTGGTAGTTGTTTACAACATTTCAGTAGGTACACGTGAAACAAACCTTTTCTAGTTAACAAAGCTCTGTTACAAAATTACTGTTTATTTATGCATACGTAGATGTTTTCTTAACTTAATTATTTCTATTTCAATTCTCATTAATATAACATTTTCTATGATTACAACAGCTTGCTTGTAAGGCAACTAAAAGTCTTCAAAAGTGCGGCAAAAAATACTTTGCCCAAATTCGCAAACCCAGCCGTCGCTACACAATTTTTCACGCACACCATACAAATTTCAAATTCACACACTCACACTACAAGAAAAACTTGCCGCACTCACGGAGCTGTCGTTGTTAGGTAGGTTGGTAAGTGTAAAAATGTCGTATCCTTTTCCGAGAAAGGGCAAGAAAGGGCAGAAGACCTCTATCTGCTACAAAAGTTTAAATCCCTGTAATTTTGTATTTCTCTGCTGTCATTATTATTTTTTTGTGTATTTACATAATTATTTTTACCCCAGTTTACAAAAAAACTTCAACTGTCCAGTTGATCACACGTGGTTCCTTGTATAATATGAACTTGTTATCAATAGCAAACGGGACGGGTCAGCTGCCATTAAACTTGGTAAACACAAATAGACATAGCTCCAGAGCGTAGTACGACCATTCTAACATGATATTAAGATAGCGTACCGGACATCATGCTCTACGAGAGCACGAGATCGGTATGGGCTGTTAGCCAGAATGCGAGGCTGTTAGCTCGCGACAATGAGAGCCATATTTCAGCTTGCAAGCGTCCCGCGTCACGCTCTACAAAACAAAGCGATCGGATGATAATTTTCTCGGCGTTGTAACTTGTACAAGTACAAAATGCATCGCAACTCCAGGGCGATGTGGACGTCCTCAGTAGCGAGCATAATTTGTAAAGTTAAACGATGCGATGTAGACTCCAGATTCAAAACCTCGCGATCAAATTTAATATGATGAGTATCTCTACTAGCGTGCTAGTTTGCAATTGAACTGTTTTTCAACCAACTTATAAAAAGGATGAGGTCCTCAATTCGACTGTACTGTTTTTTTTTATGTTTCTTACCTCATACCTTTCGACTGGGTGAATTGATTTTGATGATTCTTTTTTTATTTGAAAGCTGACGCTTTCCGTGTAGTCCCATTTCAATTTAGTCCAGTTCTGAATGATATCCATGAGAAAACATATATTTAGGTATTTTAATTGGAAAGGACGTATTCCAGAGTAGTTTGATGAGAGTTGAAGTCGGTTTTTATTGTTAATTTATTAACTCATATCATTGTACAATCAATACAATTTCTACGCTTACTCAAGAGATTATAAATGCTATGATATAGCGTTAGCTAATGTCTATCCCATATATTTTGGATTTTTCTATGTCACTCTGTCTACAGGCATTCCATTTAGATATAAAATGTGCCATTCACAGGTTTTTATGACGATCGTTTTACTTAATTTTACCATACCCCAATTGATTCAGTAACAAAACTATTAAATCCTAAGCTTGCCAGTACCAGTACCAGTTACCAGTAAGTATAGCATTTAAACCTAGTACCACTTAAAATAAATCTAATAGGACTCCATAAGCTCTTAGAAGTTATCAAAACTCGTATCTTGTATTAGTTGCAACTCTCAAGCGTCTCTTGTGTTAATCTCTAATCAACACGAAGCCGGCTTAAATTAGAATTATCTCATGTATGACGTTTGGGTGTATCTCCGAGGAGATATTATTATGTCAATCGGCAAACTGATACAGATTTATTACTGAAGGGTTGCCATTTCACGAGAGATAAGACTTGAGGAGTTAATCCAGGAGATCGAGTTATATACACTAGTCTAATATCTACTACTATTATTATAAGAGACGTCTGTAGACGTGACCAACATGAAATGAAACCTTAAAGTTTGTATTGGAGTTTTGAATTGGATAAGGGTTGGTACCAACAACGTTGTTTTGAACAAACCAAATTCTGAATCTATCCAAATTCTAGCTGATCTCCCTTTTTCATCTGTTTGATCTTGTGGCAATCGAAAAGATAATTCTTTAGCTGTAGTCGAAATTATGAAGGAAACCTTTGCACAGAAGTTACCCATTTCAGGATTACAACCAAGGTGCATTCTAGGCGTCAGTGCAGCGTAGGACGACCTTCGACGCGATGGACCGACGACGTCTTGGAAAAGGTCGCCGGTAGCGGGTGAATGAGGTAGGTGGTGGACCGTGTGCGGTGTGTGGTGCAGCGTTTTCAGTAAGACCTTTACCCAGCACCGGAAATCTAAAGACTGATAAAGTAAGTATTGGTACATCATACAAGGGTTCAGAAAAGTCAATTCTGAGCCAGTCAGTGAATTAATGAATGAGCCAGGACTTTTTTAACAGATATATTATTGATTTTATTATTTTTGATAGGCTTGCGCTTGACTACGATCATAATATCTGATGTACAAAAATGATGAGGTCTAGGATGGAGCGCGCTTGCCTAGAAAATGCCTTTATTCACTATCCTCCTGAACGCACCCAGATTATACTTGGCTACGAACACAGAAGCTGGAAAGTTGTTTCACACCTTTTATATCAGAAACGTGGAAGAAAAACGTTAAGATGTATTGTATATACCTACTCTTCCGCTTGTCCGAAAGTGTTGCATGATAAAATATTCTGAATGTTAATGATTATACGATTTATTGTAAGTGCATATCAAAAGTGGTTTTATACATTTGGTGTCCCTAAGATACAATAATTTACTTTCAGATCAGTGCGATAAAACTCTGCAGTGAAAAATGGGTCCGCTGTAATATTTTAGCGTAACAATAACCAACTAATCCGCTATACATTACGTTCTCAAAATTTGTCGGCAATAAAGACAAAAATAAAATTGCGAAACATTATTTATGCTATGACGCGAAACATTAAAGCGCAGAGTGCTAACAATAGCCACCCCCTCGGATGGCAGGGTAATGACGTCATCAAATTGCCCCGCGCATCTGGCCTGCCAGGGGACAATGGGTACGCACCAATACGCCCGATAATAGCGCCAATACATGCAGGGACATGGTGATTTATTACACCTTAAACGGATTGTCGGTGCTTATTGCTGTATCACTGTTCGACGTCCCCTTTGGCAGGGGAGAAACAGTATCACACCACTGTTCAGTTTGTGCAAACCTGTCAAAATTAATGTAAAAAATGTATGCATATGGGCTTTGGGTATCCTGATGTTGCACTTGCATTCGGTCTTTCGAGATACTAGTGATTTTATAGTACAACACAAAAAAATATTCAGGTACCTACTCATAAAACGCTACAATTTGTACCCTACATCTTTTGCCTTAGGAGCCTTTTTTTACGTGGGGAAATCCGTTATGGATACTGGTGTGCCACGGCCGACTAAAACCCCACGGTGTTCCTGGTCGCCTGGTGGTTGAGCAACGGGACCGGAAGCACTCCCCAGCCAATGATTTCTGCTGAGGCAGACCCTCCTTCCTTCTTGATCTACGTCTAAATTCCCTGACAGAGATGCATCGTGAACACAAAGATGCACCTCCCGGCTCGAGGGATTCTCGACCATTCTCCATCGGGCGACAAACTCCCCGTGTTTATAGCCCGGAGGCCCTTCTTAAGGGGGCAGGCGGCGGTCATGTTGCTTTAGGAACCTAACCTAACCGCGCATCTTTAGCCTTAGGAATCAGTTTTTTGAAAGTTTGAATACGGAGATTAATTTACACCTTAAAACATTATGTAGATGGATAGGTGCAAACTGCTATATCTAACTATATTAGCGTACTTCTTAATTCAGCACAAAGATAGAGTATTAATTAAGCCATAGCAGGGCGCGTAAAAGAAGCCAGAGCTTCAGGAAGGCTTAACCGAAACTGCCAAAGGATAATAAAGTCCATTCGCTTAAAATTTGTCGTTACAAATCGGCGTCGTTTGATTTCCTTTGAGAATAACGACGCCGTAACCGGCTGCGCGACAAAATGACAGCGAACAAACTATACTTCTATTACTGGTTCACGTCCCTTTTGAAAGGAGGGAAACACCATCAAGCAGCTTTTCAATCCTAAACTGTAAATGTGATAAATAAATTATGCACGAGTTTACGAAGTTCTTTTAGTTTGCAACCATTGCAATGGTACATTCCGTAAATACTTAATCCCTTTTTAAGGGGTAATTTAATTGAGAAGTAATTTTGATTTCTTAGGGCTGATTTTTTAATCGCCAGATAAACGTTAACTAAGGGATAAATATGACGTTTCAGATAGTTTATCTGGCGATTGAAAAATCAGCCCTTAATTAAATTGCCCCTTTGAAAAGTCAAACGAAATATATCACAGACATAATATAGCATTATCGGTTTATGAAGCCTTTACTATTCAAATGGCTCTATACTAAACATTTATTTCACCCATGTAACAACTAAGCAATAAAGTATAATAATACAATGAATCCGAAACAATAGCAATCCCCTGGGAGGTTCTGAGTAATGACATAGTCAGTGTCCGATGCATCCAGATTGCATTTTGGCAGGGGACAGACAATACCCAATACCCCCGATAGTAGCACCGATACATACAAGATGATTTATCACCTTACGGCCTGGCCACGGGGATCGGCGGTGCGAACGGCGAAGCGAGGGGCGAGGCGACCATTCGCGCGGCACCGTTTGCAGGCCACGGACAGTCACGTTCGCCGCCGCGACCAGTAAGGAAGTCCGACAGCAAAATGTCTTTATCGAAATTATCTCAATATTTCAAGACCTAATATTTGGAAGAGATTGTGAAAGACATAATTTGAATAAGAATCGGAGTATAGATGGAGAGTTCCACAAGAAGTATGAGAAATACAGAATATATCCAGAAAAATTTGTTGAGTATACCAGAATGAGTATTGAAACCCTCGATTATATACTTATGAATATTATCCCCACATACTCTTCACTACATCATACATGTTTAAACTTGTGCTGTGGATGGCCAGACTCCCAAATGGCTGGTCTAGATAGTATTTCAGCAATAAAAGTCTCGGCGTTCATTTTTCGCGGCGAAAACAACTAAACTCGTTTGTTCACTGCACTACTCGCCGCGACTACCGCTCAACTCCGTGGCTCGCGCCGTACTTATTCATGCCTTTGTTTCGTTCGCCCGCCGCGCCGCAAGTCGCCGGCGCGGTTCGCTCGGTACATTTCGCCGGTCGCTTCGCCGGTCGCCGTTGCGCGTGGCTTGATTAGTACATTGCTATGCGTTTATTTCAGTCGCTAGACGCTTCGCCGTTCGCACCGCGCGAATATTCGCATCGGCGAATTTCCCGTGGCCAGGCTGTTAGATAGTTCCAGCTCTGGGACGTCAGAGATATCGGAGTTTGACAGTTTCTGTAGTTTACCAGATATCGCTTCACAAATCACTCTGCCCGGTCGAATATTGAAATTTCAGTAAGGTTTTGGAATCGGTCATGTGCTGTATTACGGTAGACGAAATATATAGGGACGAAACTGCGGTGAATGCTTTTTTGATCGATCACATGGTATCTATAATTAGACTGTAATCTCATCTGATGGTCTGTATATTATGTTTATTATCGTTCTAAATTGGAAGAGGTAGTACGTGGCAACATAAACCTACTTATAGATGAATAGGTTGCCACATATCTATTATTATTGTATTTGGTGGTACTACTTAATGGGCTTATCATACATACAATTTTCTTGTTTTCGTTAAATTGTACTGAGAAACAAGACTGCTGAAACCAATAAGGAATAAGTATAAATAATTAATTGAAGCTTTTGATTTTATCTTTCTTTAGCAATTTATAGTGCTAATAAGTACAACGTCATAAAAACAAGAGTGTAAAAATAAAGAAACCTTTTTCCTCTACGAAACGAAATCTTTTAATATCTAAACAACATAATATTTAGAGGCAGACATTTCAGCAAATAAATCTTCAGAAAGCACCGAACCATCTGTAATGAGACGTCTTATAATCCATATTTTTCCCCATTCCTCCAATGAACGCTCTGATTAATGGGGGATCGATAAAAATAAATTAATCCAAGGCGTATTTATTAAACGGCAATATATCAATAACGGATTCGTTTCCTTATTGCCGGGGATGAATGGAAATATTTTGACGTACAAATTATTTTCCTTTCCCACTACAATTTCCTTTAGAAATTCGGTGCTTTATCGAGGTTTTCAGCTGATATTTGGTATCGGCAATCCCAACAGGGCCGTACTAATGTACAGGGGAGAATCAGAGAGAGGGATGAATCTGAGAAAATGGCGAAATCGTTGCCGAGCAGCGCCAGGGGAAACGGATAGTCATTTATAATTTAAGGAATGAACCGAGGGTGCGCCTCTTAAAAAGCAATTTCCTCGCTACCAACTTAATTCCTAAGGGCACAGGCATAGGGGTCTACGAAAAATGACGCCTCTATGAAAAACAATACGATTTTCAAAACACAATAGTGGGTGATGATAGAATGACAAGCGCATGTACGCACTAGTGATGTGTCAAACATCGATAAAATGCGGGGACCCGCTGCTGATGTGGCTGGTCGAGACCTGGCGGGAGCGGGGTGAATACGATAGTGAATCTCTTACTTCCGCCAGCGGGTCCGTTATGGAAATAAACAGTTTCACATAATCTTTCCGTTTCCCCTGACAGAGGTGTTAAGCATTTGCTGTCTATAAAAAAACCGGCCAAGTGCGAGTCGGACTCGCGCACCGAGGGTTCCGTACTCAAGAAGTACTGAAGCAAAACAATCAGGCATACTAATTTAGATGTAACACAAGCAAAACTGTAACGACCAAAGATGTAAAACGGTAATAATTTCCTTTGTTAATGAACCGCAAAACTAACTTTGTTTGTAGAGGTTTATTGTTGATATCAAAAAAACTATGCTAGTTAGAGCATTGGCTATAGTTTTCCTGTAAAATATACGTAAATTCCTATTGACCATAATTATTTGAGATTTTTCGATTGGTAAACTCCGGAGATAAGGGGGGGGGGGGACGGTATTTTTTTAGACATTTTCCCCGATAAATCAAAAACTATCATGACTAAAAATAATTAAAAATCGGTTTTAGAATGTACAAAGTAAACCCTTTCATATGATACCCCACACAGTACAGTTATCTTACTTTTAAATTTCAACCCTCCGATTTTCCCCCCTTTTAAAATAAGAACAAAAATAATTTCCGTTTTTTTTTATTCCAGTGTCATTGGGCCACTAATATACACAACTATTCGAAATAATCGAGTGTGACGGACAGACAGACGGACAGACAGACAGACGGAGAAAGTCGCACCATAAAGCTAAACTAAAGTTACATTACGAAATTAGTGGCGTAAAATTACTTTCACGACACTAGTTTCATCAACAATTTCACGTGTAAACATCAAGTTTTACTGTTCATGTATTAATTTCATAACACTGATTTATTTTTGTGCTATGCGCATTTATTTGGTAAAACTAATGTCATGCAACTAATTTCAACGCGAAACTGCGATGAAACTAATGTCGCGAAAGCGTTTGCGTAGAGAGGACGTGCGGGTGCGAGCGGCGCGGCTTAGATCGCAGCCAAAATGATGAATACTTTACCCATTAAAGTATTAAAAAGGGTTTCATTCATTCGAAAATAGTTTTTATAGCTTTCAGGATCTTTATCTGCTAATTCAGAGATCAACTGCGTTGCACCTAGATGTTTACTTGATATCCACTCTCGAATTCACCATCGTCTTTTCCTTCGAGAAAGCCTTTTCATTATTTTGTACAAAATCTGTACAACATTATGCATTGCGGAAACAAGCTTTGATACCGATGGTGCCATGGTTACTGTGATACTGAAAGTTTCATGACACTATTATTTTAACAAAATAAGTTTCACAAGTCCTACAACTAGATTCACGAAATTAAATTTATCATGCATGCCACTAATTTCCTAATGTAAATTCTGCTTTAGGGTTCCATTTTACCATTTTGGTACGGAACCCTAAAAAGGGGGTGACGAAAAAATAACGCCTCTCCGAACAACAATACGATTTTTTAAACACAATAGTGGGTGATGATAGAATGACAAGCGCATGTATGCACTAGTGATGTACATTGGTGTGAAACATCGATAAAATGCGGGGCAATATTTAACAATGAAATACAGCTGGCCATCGTTAGTTCGTTGTACCATCACAATATTGGTATAACACTAGCCGGCACAATATTTATTTTGTAACGTCGAGAATTTTGTATGCAAATGGCGTCGGAGTGATGAACGGACGCCGCATGATAAACTTTAACGAATAATGTACCTAAAGAGGCCAGCATGAAACCATACGACACTGCAACGCTCGCTGATTGGATGGCACTTATTTGTTATCCTCATATTTGTTACTGTTATAAACTATTAAACTCTGGATTACGCTGGTTAGTTTGTATCAAACTTGCGCGCAAATTGAAGTTGCATGTAAGTTGCGTTCGTTTTATTTATCGTGTTTGAATGTTTCAGGTCGCGCAAATAGGTACTTAATTAGTACAGAACAGATATATAGAGAAATTTTCGGTTATAGCGTCTAGAATAGAGTTTGTACAAAACGAGATTTGACGTTGTTTCTCTACCGTGCCTCGGAGTCTATGTAATGCCGTTAGCCCTACCATAGAGTAATTAGTATATCCTTATTATCCTTGGCTACACTTCGATCTGATGATGGCCGATAACGTTATCGCAAATCTGAGCAGTAATAGCCACTCCTGCGTTGTTGGCTTATCTATGTTGATATAGGTCACCGTGGCTGTCTTTTAAAAAGATAATGATTTTGTTATGCAGTAAACTAAAAATTTGTCAATGCAGTTGTAACTTTTGGATGGAAAAATAAAAAATATTGATTGATCTAAAAGTATTGTTTTTGAAGTAATTTATTTTCACACACCTAGGTATTAATTTTGCCAATATTGTAGAATAAAAATCATAATTGTTCCTTTACTAACGACGCGAAGCCATTTAAAATGTAGGTATAGGTCTATGAAACTTCGACTTCTATCACATCAAAGAACATTCACTCCGTAGTCCGTAGTTTTACTAAGCTGCGTCGAACCAATTTTCAATATTAAAGAAATAGCTCACTAGCAGGACAGATTAATTTGTTTTGCTGTAATCCGCTACTTGGAAAGATTCTTCTAAGAAAGTGTTGGAAAATTGTGTGTGGTGTTTCATGTGGGCAGTGTTCCTGCATATTGTACCATACAGAATCTTTCCAAGTAGCGGATTACAGCAAAACAAATTAATCTGTCCTGCTAATTATGGATTTCCGCAAAATAACGCCTGCTTCCATTCAATATTTAAATAGCTCACTGTCTAGATATTATAATATAAAGAATACTGTTTACAATATGAGTACAGTGAACACAAAAGGTGTTTACATATAAAAATCTCTCATCTAAAATGTAAATCTTGATATTCAAAACACAAGAATCGATAATGAACAACAATAGAGCACGATATTTGATACAACACTTATACTTTGTGACCCTTGCTAGGGGAAACACAGGGGTGCATGGGAGACGCAAAAAGTGCAAACAATTAGAATGAGATCTTTATGGCGTAACCCACAATAGCACTTTATGGTGGCGACAGCTCGTTTCCATTTTAAACATCCATTTTGAATATCGGCAACCCCATTAGCTGAGCACTCTAGACATCTGCTATTTTCACACTGGTAACATTAGCGTAAGTATCATACTTTTCCAAGAAAAATCTTTTTTAGGCGTGTAAGGCATTTTTTGAGATAATAAAAACCCGTTGAAATCGCTATAGGTACAGTTACCGTAACGGACACCTTACGTAGTTTTTCAAGTTTTCACTTCTGTCGACACTACACGTTATTTTGTACGATTCTGTATCCAAAGGGTAAAAAACGGGACCCTATTATTAAGATTCTACTGTCCGTCTGCCTGTCTTTCCGTCTGCCACCAGACTATATCTCTTGAACCATCTTAGTGAGACTCTCTTAGGGCTAATCTCTACGGATATTTTGCAGGGTAGGCTATATGCGTGAGATATAGATGTACCTACACAAAGTCTCTACTTCTTCATTATCTTAATCCAATAGCAACACGGCCGTCGAGAGTTCATGCGCGGAAAAGACGGCTTAACCTGCTCTTCGAGGCACGGAAATGTTTCACCGCCAATTTCCAAATTCCGTACAAAGATCTTGACAAAAAAACTCAATACTATTTATTGGAAATTGCAAATCCAACCTCAAGATCTGCAGGCAAGCATGCTTATTTATCACCATAGACCATCTAGGCAAATAAAAAATTACGTTAGTATATCTTCAATTTTACAAACCCGTTTCCTTTGTATTGATGACATTATTTTATATCTGCCAACGTACATGTACCAACCGTACGGAATACAAATACACACAAAACTTACTCAATTTTGCGTATATATTTGCTTAGATTGTTGAACTAAATCAACGAATGCATCGAGTTTCCAGCATAGATTACAGATACAGTCTTCCTGCAATCGCAATTTGTAACCAATCGTATTCAAAATCCGGATTGGACTGCGCCAAGTATCCCCAATAGGTAGTATTTCTACGAGATTTATTTGTACTGCTTTGTGCAAGTATTGAAGAACGATCACAAGTTCCATTCCCTCCTGGAATAGACGTATGCACAGGACCCGGCGGACCGCGCGAAAAAATATCGCCAGTTTATTGGTGTCAAAAATGTTCGTTTTGACACCAACAGCGTCAATTGTAAGACTACCGCAGTACTGTCTTGGATCGCGGTCCACGCCACAGATCAATATACTTGTTATTATACGCGAGTTTCCACAGAGACGATTTCCGCCGTATTACGTCATGTTAGCGGAAATTTTGAAAAGCGACGCTACTTTTCTTCTTGAATGTTGTAGTTGACGTAAAATGTCGGATGGGCTCATCCTCAGGTTAATATCGGTGTCTCCTGGATACATAAGCATTCGAAAAACAGCGCGGATCCTCTTTCTGCGTGAACCTATTCGATCTCATGCATTTAAATTCAGAATTAGTGAAAAGCTTTTGAGCGCCGACTGACTTTTTTACTAAGGTAAGCAGAACAGTTATTTTAAATTCATTCAAAATAACAAATTCGTTTGGGACGTGATTGATTTAATGGCTTTCGGTATTTTAAAAAGCATTGCGAAGTATTCATTTTATAAAAAATCTTGTAAAATTGAAGTACCTACAGGTTTGGAATGCTCTCCCGAAATCTGTGCTCCCGTATCAACTCGGGAATAAGCATCATCTAGGTAGGCGCGCTCTATCTTTGACCACATCGTTACTTTTCATCAGGTGAGATTGAGGTCAAGCGTAAGTCCATATTTATTAAAAAAACTCTCTCTATACCTAATAATCTCTCAGATTTCTATAAGTCTATAACTAAACTTTTATCAGTTTCTCTAACATATAAAACTTTCGTGCCAGTGTCTGTATCAAACTGGAGTAGTTTTTTTTAAAAAGAAACGACTTTTCCGATTTTTATGATTTTTTGTCTACATTCGGTAGGTCTGAGAATAGGTCCCAAGCTATGTTTTATACCCCTAAACAGCAAAACAAAGTTTGCTGGATCAGTTATTATTTCTATCGCTAAATTCTCGTGTCAGTGCTTGTAACCATTAGTTGTTAGAAATAAGGTACCGATAAGACGATAAAACTTTTATGATTAATTTTTATTGGATCACTATTCCCAAAGTAAGCTTAAGTATTGGTATTTGAGAGCTCAGAAAAGTACTTTTGGACTAATCATCAAACTTTATCTCTCGCTTATATCTCGAGATCATCTTTTCGCAATATTTTCCCGCTACACGGCATTGAAGATGATTGCCATTAATCCTGCGAAGTTTCCGAGGTATAAAAATTAAATTGGAAGTTTCCAACTTAAATTGCTTTTTGAATACTTCGGGTAGCTCCATCGACAAATCCATTATATAAGCCCATTAAGAATTTGCGGCGTCTCGCATTGTTAGTCCAGTGACTCCAGTCTTACGAAAAATAAAAATAAGAACTTTTTTCTGAGCTATATTTCTTTTAATTGTCTCTGAAATATTGACTCTGATATATTTGTACTCGATAACGTAAATTCTTCAAAGTGACTTAAAACTAACTTAAAAGATTACGGCAACAGTTTGCCCACTATTGATATCGGATAATAAATTTAGATGCAACCAAAATGAAGATGATATTGTTCGATGTGGATAGGTTCAACCGCGTTTTCTTATGCCAGAAAATTCAACCGACAAATATCTAGGTACGCTAAAAGCTAGCAATACATTTTGATTATTTATCGGTGCCCATTTTATCGGTTGCTAGCCGTCAGGCGCCACATTGATGTGGCTGTCGGATGTCGGTCAAGTGGAAAACCAAACGACCAAAGAAGCTCTAGATCAGAAAAGTCAATAACTTGAACTAAATTGATTAAAGGTGTCTATTATAATATAGTTTGATCAAAATTCAAGATACTGATCTACTGAAGCTTTAGTTATGAATCACGAACCATAAAAAGTTCTGACCTAAAATATAAGTTAATTTTTATTATATAATGGATATGCGGTACAGCGAATATGTAAATTACTACTCGTAGAAGCTTTGCCGATGAGTTCTTACCTTGCTTCCTACTTGTGACGACCGCACGAGGAAATTATTCAGCTAACATTTTTCTATAATATATAAATTTATTTAGTTTCATATCAAACTATTCATCAAAAGTTTTGCTTACTTAAGTGATAGTATTAAGTCTTCTCTGCTCTATTAATCTGAGATCAACTAAAAATGTATCTACTTAACCGGGGTTTAATTACAGCTGAGTATTTTGGTTAGCTACGCCATTGTATCCACGTAATAGATCCATTAAAAACCTGCACTATTTCGCATTGTTACTCCAAACCCGGGTTATATAAAGTGCGATCGGGTAATAATTTAGCAAGTTTTATAGCTTACATCGAAACCCCTATTGTGTGCTGAGCTAAATTGGAATCGTTGGTCCGATACGAGCGAAATGAGCTGAAAACACGTAGTTACTTGGATTACATTCTGCTTTTTGTAGACCAACTTAATGACCTAGGGCTAATGAATGTAAATGGCCAAACCATAAAGAGTGCATCAGTTTCTTTGAGATTGATAAAAACACACTAGAAATACTTAAATGAATACGGATGCGATATACATATACCTACAGACCAAATAAGTAAACCAATTATTCAATAACGCTCAGTCCTTGGATCAAAAAAGCTGTATAAAAAGGTTCTCTTTATGATGAAAACAAGGAATAAGGAAGAATTTTTCAAAATTTTCACAATCTCATACTGATGAAGATGGACTATAAATTATTTAAAAGTATGTTTTATAGTGTCAGTTTCTACAACTTTTTTCTGGGCGCTGTTAAGTTGGTATAGCTTTTTTTGGTAAACAAACAAAACAGTAAAGCACTCGGGATCATTGTTTATTCTTAGATGAACAAAGCCAGGTATTTTTATAAAATCATATTACATTAACTCCAATATTTTTCACAAAGGATTTTGATTTACGAAAAAGGTCTTTAAATCTGTCTGAATATTTATTTATTCGGCAACACGATTTTACGAAAACCTCCGTCAACAAACACCGCCATTACTTTTTGACATTGACAAAATTCTATCTCTTTCCTCGCGGGACGAGAGCTGTGCCCTATTGTAGTGCCCATATTTCCTTCATTGTAATTGCAATTTTTCCGCTTGACAGGGGTCGCCACTAGCAATCAGCATACCTTTTGGCGGCGGTAGAACGTAAATAATCTATCTAGAGACAAGTCGCCCTTTCGCGGCGTCAGAAAAATGTATTTCCCACAGAAAGGGAGGGGGAGAATTCGTTACGTTTTGTGGCTCCCGGGGGGACACCTCGGCGGGTCCTACTACATGAATGTTTTACGGTCGTGTCACTGTTCTGATTTGTAACCACTAGGCGACAGGGTTTATGGACGTTGTTTTACATTGCATGTTAAAATTTCTGTACTTTTTTTGGGTTATTCCATACTTCGACACAAAATACGGAACCGTTGCGTGGTTCCGTGGGGTAGGATGGAACGAAATTCAATAAATGTATCAGAATTTACGTTAAATTCTAGAGACGCGATTTGTCATACTTAGGCTCAGGCGCATGATTACTTTGCTGTCCATCTGTCAGTTTAAGGGGCTTGTCCACTAATGGGCTGATTCTGTATCGTCCTGTTTGACAGTGGCTAACAAAACGAAAAGTTTTGTATTGAATATGCAAAGTACAATAGTATGTTGACATGAAATCAACTTTTGCAAAGTGAATACAAAAATAAGATTTTTACCTTCGATTTGTTAATTAAAAACCGAGTGAGGTTATTAACTAGGAAACTGCACGATACACAATTAGTCTACTGATATATACAACGGTGCTAAGCTACGTTTGTGTCTCAAACGTGATAATAGAATCGCTTGATTTTCACACGCTATGAAATGTAGAATAGCAGCGAAGTAAATCTTTACTCAATAACTGGTAAAGCTATGATCTGTAAAATAATATGTTTTTTTTGGTCATTTTACATTTTATCTTTTAATTTTGTGGCTCGTACCTAACGAAAATAACATATAATGTATGTTAGTCGAAAGCTCCATATGAATAGACGAAAAGCGCGTCTGTTTTAGTAGCGTAAGCAGTGCAATCCTAACATCCTATTACAAGTAAATCCCTACGCAGTGAGCTTACGGTTATGTTATTATGCTAGAAAGGTGGTTTTGTATGGCGTATGTCTAGCTACATTTTAGTTCCGTAAATATAATCGCTAAGCGCAGATTGGTGTTCCAACCAACATTAAAGTGAAGGGGATTTTAATTCTACCACCAAAGCCTCTGTAAATTTACTATTGCAGATGTAAGAAAATGTACAAGTACATATTGCTTCTATAGTTTGTACTAGGTATATTATATAACACCAAATTGACTCAAGCATTCCTACCGTTTGCAATTACAGCAAGACCTCTTTAATCCGAACTCCGCAAAATTTTCTTCCCGTTTGGATTAGTAGAGCGTCCGATCATAGTACAGAGTACATATTACAGTGTAAACCTTGCATTCAGTGAGTCTTTTTAAAGAAATGCCATTGCAATTTGTCGAGAGACGAGAGGTATTTATTGACAAATGAAAAGATTTGTCTCGCACTTTACGTGTGACAGCAAAAAAAATATGTAAAAATATGATTTGCCCAAGTTGATTATATATGACATACGTAGATACGCGGGAAAGATTATATAGAAATTCGTTGAGTACTTAAAAAAAGGGTTGGTAAAAAAATTATAATTACCTTTAGTGCTTTCAACGACGCCACCTATCCTCCATAGAAGTAGCGTGCAGTAGATCGTCAGGAACATCTTGCAGTAGCGAACTTCCACTTTACGGCCCCAACTCATCTCCACGCAATCTCTTGGCTATCACGCCGTTCACTTTTGATGGCAACATTAGAACGTCCCTATGTTCCACGGAGAATTTTATGTACCTACGTATAATATTATAATGGTTGAATAGGTATTCTATCCTGTGGGCTAATTCTGTATCGTTAGTTACCTAACAACCCCTCATTGGGTTGTTAACTTACAAAACGTAATCAAAAATTTGATTTTTGTTTTCAATATTCAATATTATATTGCACATGTCAGCAATTAGCGTGGTACGTTAAAATGAAACCATACAAACCTAGGTTGGTAACTTGTGCAAAGCGTATACAGAAATAAGTTTATTTGTTTGACCGTACAATAGCAAACAAATTAATGTGTCATGCTAATTATGGATTTCGAAGTAACGCCTGCTTCCATACAAAAGTAAGATTTTTTTTAAAATTAATAACCCAGTGAGGATTGTTTACTAACTAACTGAACGATGCAGAATCATCCCACGGACAATATCTATGTAAATTTGTTGTTTGGATCTGCTGTTTTTATTATTCTCTTTTTATTACAAGTTTGTACTTTACTGTAATCTTACTTTATAAAACCCGATAAAGCCGAAGATGTATTTTTACTAACTTGCAAGGGGTTTATTTCTAAGAAGCTCATTCTACAATGTAAACGGACGTCATGCCAAAGAATTTACAAAGCAAACTAATGGAATCATTCATACGAAATTAATAGGTACTATGAGTATAACTTTTGACAAGTTAACCATAAAGCGTTTTTTTTATTCTTAGGAAATTCTATGTTTTTAAGACTTTTTATTTTATATTTAGTTTGGCACATGTTATATACGAGGTCAGTATTTATACTAAAATAGAGCATGTATTTATAACGCAATATTGGGATTTTCATTTTCATTAGGAGCTTAGAACAGGGAAAATTTCCTTATAATGAGCTCAGAATATATTAAACACTGCAGCAAAATGAGGAGGCAAGATATTGTGAAGAGACGAGCCAGTGTTATCAATTTAATTACATTTGTGAAGTCCCGTACGAATCACCAACAGTACCTGGAAAAATGAAAAAAAATTACATTAAAATATGTGTTAATAAGATTTTATGTCTCTTTTGTCAGGCTTAAAACCTCTTTTGAGCACATTACTGAGAAATTACAAAGTTTTCTCGCAACGCCTTGAAAAAAAAAGAAATTATAAAACAATGCGTCTAGTATATTAAAATATCTTTATCATACAATGCTGTCTTTTATAAAGCAAACAAGCTGTCTCAAACATTGTTTCAACTCTCAGCCGGCAACATAAAATAAACACATAAAGAATTTATCCCCTATGTTTGAACTCCAAGGATAAAAGGACACCGTATAAAATTTGAAAGTTCTCCTTGAAGCTGTAAAAACATTTCTTTTCCCCCTCAAAGAAGTCGTGGAATGGTTTATGACATTTTCGGAAGGATTTCATTACATCAATGAGCTACTTATGTGAAAACGCTCGAAAAAAGGATGAAGGATTTTTTAAGGGACCACCCGCCTTAAGTGATTGTATTACTCTTTGAAAAGCCATGAATAAATTGGTATCGGTTTTCACTCGGTCAGCTAATAAAAGATCACAATGTATCTACAGACAAATCTGTGTATCTTTTGATTGATGTTTTGCTTCTTTATTTTTATGCTTTTATCCCTGATCATAATTATAATACTATCGACATAAATATGAATTAAGATAATAGACATAATACCGTGGACAGGGCGGATGACGCGAAAAATGTCCTTAAATGACGGTATCCTTATAAGATAACTTTGTTGTCCGTCTATCTGTCTGTTGTTAAAGATAGTTGCATGAAATTTGGAATTTAAAATAGTTTTTCTTTTTTATAGTAGTAAGTACGGAACCTTCGGTGCACAAGTCCAACTTGAGCTTGACCGGTTTTATTTTGTGGATTTTCGCCATTCTTCTTTGGTTTTTACAAGTAGTCTTTGTAAACCCAAATCTTCCGGTCGGCAATTTCACGATATACCCCTCATATGCCGAGTTGCACGAAACAAATTCCACAATTTAAGTGGTACTGAAACTAATTTAATCCCAAGCAATGTCAAAAAATGTATGATTTAATATTAGTATGATTAGAGTCGTTTATGTAGCACTTAAATTATTAAATTTATTTCGTGCAACTCGGGGTTAAAGTCGTAAGAACATAATTATTTTAGCCTAAATGAATTTACGAACTTCGCAAATTGTCTAGTAGGTACACATACATAAGAAGTCTGCTCCGAGGACCATTTTAAACAATGTTAATTAAGGTAATTAACTCAGCTCCTCAAAGGGAGAACACGAAGCGCGAGGCGTGTAATAAGACAGCACAGGTAGCTTTGATAGAATTCACTTTGCATACATTTTCTACTCCTTTGAAATAGACATTTTTTTACTCCTAACTTTGAAGTGAAAATTAATTGGATTTAGAAGGAGATCTCCCTGTTTTCTTCGGCGTGCGAGTGGAGTTTACTCGTGCTTTGTACGGATGGACATTACATGCAATGGTCGTATCATAAACAACAACTTGCTTTTAATAGTAAGAACATTTCCCGTACATAAAGAGAGGTAGAATGTGGGGGATGCTTGAATACGTCGTCAAAAAAGTATTTTTTTTATTTCATTTCTTTTCTTTTATTAGTTTTCTATTTGTACAGGTAAACTACTTAAATGCCAACCACCTGCATGAGTTGTACAATGCATATTTATATTAGCTATTATAAAAAAATATCATTATATCGCACTCAGATCACTTACTACATACGCTTTGCCCTGACCGCGATAGCGGAGGATTAGCTTAATATGGAGATTTGAGTTCCAAAACTTTGTCCAATCAACATCCGATGTTGCACCGGTGTCGGAGAGAAATTACATAGAGAAACATTTTTGAATGATTGCGCGATACAGTAAAATAATTTAGACGACCCTGTCGCGCGGACGGGAGGTCGCAGATTCGATTTCCGTCAAGAGGCTATTTTGAAATTCATAATTTCTAAATTGGCTCAGGTCGGATCTGAACTTTGGCCGTGACTAGTTACAAGCAAAAAACGCACTGCCAAACGATTTAGAGTTCCGGCATGATTCTGTGTAGAAACCGAATGTGGTTGCTTCCACATTCGTACGATAACATCTTCTACTGCACTGTCACTTACCATCAGGCGATACACTTGTTCTTAACAAGTAAATAATTACTGAATTAAAAAACACGACTACCCTTTGGTAAAACGACTTTTTCCAAAAAAAATATAGCCTATGTTACTCGGAATGATGTAACGATTCTAACGATAAGTACCCCCTAAGTCCAAATCTCTTCAGTCATTCAGAAGTTATGGTGGAATAAAGAAACTCACATACATGCATGAACCCACAAAACATTATACTCCTATTGTTTTTGTAGTCGTGTGAAAAAGTAGTTCATCGATTACCATGCACTTTCCCAAAGTATCTGCTTCGAACTATCTGGCACCATAAAAATATTTCACTCGGTCCTGAGTGTAACATTGGTATAAATGTAACATTTGTATTTTCTTACACAAAGCGGCGATAGATTACAGCACAGGTACGCCCGTGATACATTTTACAGCGAGATTACGACACTAAATAAAGCCTGTTGGCGTTATTTCGCAACTAGGGCGATATATTGTGAATTCTTACGAATTTTTGTGCGGAAATATTAATAAACAAAGCGTGAGATTACATACAAATTCGGGTAATACAAAATATCTTGAAAAGAATGCCCTATACATACAGTTTTTGTTTATGAGAATGAAATATTTGTTTAATGACAATAAGTATGGAACCCTTCATGGCCTATTTATTATTTTCACTTCACGAAATGCAGCCGACGCGATACGTGAATAGCCCCCTAAGTTAAATAAATATATAAACCCAGCCTCAGGATTCACGTAACGCGTCGGCTGCATTTCGTGAAGTGAAATGTTTACGTGTAGGTATAAGCCGACAATATTGAAATTAAAACAGTTTTTGCGAACATAAAAAATTAATTTTACGAGTATTTTCATAGAGCGTAAAATTGAATGTAGTTCAAAACGCAACATGGTCGACAATCGTGCAATAAAATTTACTTTGTGCAATATTATATTTTCATGTTGAAATACATTCAATTTTACACTCTAAACCGATAGACGTAAAGTTAAGGTAATAGAATTACTTTTTTTATTTCTTGATTCACAACACTGAGTGCGTGAAAACGTTACGTGAATAGCCCCCAGCACGTAGCTATTGATTTTATATTTGGGTTCAGAAAACAGAGGTATTACGTAGTGAATTCATTTGCAAGTAAAAAAGCTCCGGCCTTCAGAATGGCCCATCAAATGGAGGACAATAGGGTATGGTCCGGTCTCTTTGAGGTATAATGTAGGTTACGAAGTTTGCTGGCCATCGTAAAATATGGAAAGTGTTTTATTATTTTAATCAACGCCTCTTGAAGAAACAACGAAATAAGACTCGGTAAGAATTAAGGTAAAATATGTAGTATGGTTAAATATTTCAAAACCTTTATTATTTTTTTGATAACGACGATCCTAGGGAAGCTATCAGCCATTCCCGGGTTCAATTTTTGGCAAGAAACAATTGAACTACCTGTTCGCGGAAGCTTTGCCGATGACTTTCCCTCCCTCTTCATACTACCGCAACACGCGCTCGTCCAATAAGTCTTTGGAATTTACTTATGGTAGGTACCTACGTATTATTTTTTAATATCTTTTAACCACGGCTTCGCCAGTAAGTTTTCCGGTTTATTACATATCCAATACAAACAGAAACTGTGGTTTTTTCGGAATAAAATGTAGCTTATGTGCCATGACCTATGATTTTCATTCAAAATTTCGGCCAAATCAGTTCAGCAGTTATAACTTGAGGGAGTACATAAAAACATAAGTACATACATATCTAGAGACACACATACATACCTACATTATTCGTATATGTAACAATTTGCATTTATAAAACATTCTTTTGATTTATCCCAGTAACTATCTATAACTATAAAAGGCTTTGTCCTGAGTGACTGACTGACAGACAAGCTACAGCCCAAACGGCTGAACGTAGGAACTTGAAATTTTCAGGGAAGATTCTTTGTGAACCCAAACCGCTTGCTAAGAAAGGGTTTTTTGTAATTCTACCCCTAAGGGGGTTAAATAAGAGATTTAGGTTTGTATGAAAGTCCCTCATTTTTCAAGTTACATTCTTGAAAATTGGTATATAGACTTCCGGATAAAAATAAGAGAATGGGTGTCCCAGGGATTTTGGAAATTTTACGCCTAACTCTCTAAAAAGGGGGTTGAAACTAGAAAACGTGTGGTCCCGGCTGGATGGCTTTTGGACAAGCTGCTGCCCAAACGGTTGAACGTAGAAATATGAAATTTTCAGGGAATACTCTTTAAACACCCTAGATGTGTACTAAGAAAGGATTTTTTGAAATTTTACTAGTACTATATAAATACGCAAATAAAAACAAAAAGAGGTACTTAAATAAATAAAATCATCAGCGCATTTGCGTCATTTTAACGTACATTTTCATTTAACATAAAATACAGAAGCCTTCATAATTGCCCTTCATATCATTTACCGGAGCGTTATTTATGAGCACACTTATAGAGACAGAAATAATAATATATTCTGTAGTACACATAAAACGCAATTCCCCGTATAACTAAAACATTATTATGTTAAGCTATCTTGAAGTTAAAGGGTCCAGATTTGTTTTCAGACATAAAAAAGCGGCCAAGTGCCAGTGGGGCTCGCCGAAGGTTGGAATAAGTAACCATTAGAATCACTTTTACTACCGAACCACAAAATTTTTCGATTCGTAAACTTCGGAGATAAGAGGGGAGAAGGGGGACTGTATTTTTTCAACATTTTGTCCAATAAATCAAAAACTATCAGCCATAAAAATACACAAGTAACGCCCTTTGATATATCTGAAACCTATCTCAATATTGTTATCTAATTTTAAAATTTCGACGTCCCCGGTTTACCCCTTTTCAAATAAAAATAAAAATGATTTTCATTTTTTTACTCTCTTTTTAGACCTTCATAATTTCTAATACCTATGGCCTGATGGATGGTTTCGGTCGTTATATATATGTTAAAAACCTGGTTGTTGCATTTTGTACACGATTGCTTTCTGGTTTATACTTACTTATACCTCTTCCAAAAAAACACAGTAAAAAACCAACTTCCCAAAAAAACTCATACATACACAATTACACACACATTCACACATCACCGCATTTCCCCGTAACCCATAACGGAGAACGAAAATAAAAAAGCAAGACAAGTAACACACGCGCAAATGATTCCCAAGGGAGCCGTTCCCAGTTTTTATTCTTAGATAATTAACTCTTTGATGCTGCGGACATCTGTTTATATTGAAAGTAAATTTTAACCCTTAAAATGTTACTTAATAGACTTATCTAGAAGTTACATTGTATTATTAATTTCGTAAATAATGTTGAAGTTTGTTTATTTGTTACTTTAAACTACCCGCACTTATATGATTGGTAAAAGACCAATTAGGTTCAGACCTTGTCAGTGAACCCACTGCTGACAGCTCCTAAACCTACTGTTTTGTTTTCACTGGGGTAGGTACCACTGTCTTCAATGACAGTGATACTTAAGCTTTCGGGTTTGACACTTCGGACATATTACCATAACATATTCACCACACAAACCCATTACACAGTGAAGTGAAGCAGTGGAAAATCTCGGGCCCGGCAAGGATTGGAGTACTTACCCACCACTACCGCGGACGAACACCTACATTTTCATACATTTTTTAATTTCGTTCCATTTCTATATTTTTAGCAAATCACAAAATCCCATATAGCTAGAGGTGCCGTATTGTTTTCGTAATGTCAACTATAGTAGATATAGCTGATATCTGAACTAATCACAACCAATCCCTTAGGGGGGTAAGAGCCAGAGCTGAGCCCATTAACGATATTACACGACCCTCAGAACTCTGATTATCTTGTAAGTGTTGTGTTCACGTTAATAACATCTACTATTGTTATGGATGACCTTACATAATATAATATACCCGTATATAATCATTTGTGAAGGCTAAACAAGTTCAATACTCAAGTTTTTTGTCAAATGCATTTTTTACGTTGGTGCTATTGGACCTGGGTGACTAAGTAGGTATTTTTTTTTTTGAAAACCGAGGTTTTTACAAGGAACACAACTCTGTATACCTAGGTAAAATTTAAAGCTAAAACCTTATCTGTATTCAAAATACCAGATGTAGCAGTGTGACATATTATAATAATAACCGATTTTCCGAAAACCGTACAAAAGCCTAAAGCGTTAGCCTAAAGTTGTGCGATAAAGTATGTAATATAAACTTAATATAAAATTCCAGTTCCTGAAAATTCGATAGAGCATTCAAAATTTTAAATTTAATAAAATTGCTCAGCCAGTTGAGTATATGTCATGCTTCACACTAAATTCCAAGACCAGCCAAGACGTAATACAATCATTTACAAACAATCCGCCATACTGAAATAATCAATTCTAAGACCTCGACTCTACATGACACAGGACAGAGAGTAGATATATCGTAGACATTATTATGAACTACGAATATTCAGTAGGTCATATAACTTGTACGTAATTATATTTACAAGCATTAGCAGTAACTCACGATGATAAGGAACGCGCCGCCGGAATTATTTATTTATTGCGCACTGTTTACTGCAATTAGTGTTGCCCAAAATCAGTCTTGGTCTTGCAGTCTTGGTCTTGTTCTTGCGTTTTTGCAAGAACAAGACCAAGACCAAGACTGCCTAATTTTAGCAAGACCAAGAACAAGACTGGCAGTGCAAGATTTGAGCAAGAATAAGACTAAGCCTGCAAGACTCTTGCGTCTTGCAGTTAACGTGAAATCGCACCCTCTGCCCGCGAAATTCAAATTTTATTTTGTTTTTCGGAATTATTTAACTAATCCAACGAAATAGGCTTATGGAATTCATTTTGCGAAAATAAGAGTATCATCTTCACAGTTTTATATAAAAATGTTTAGGTACTTGAAAGTGTCCAGTTTAGGAATGTAGTTCGATTGTCGACCAATTTGCAAAATTTCAAACTCGGCATTCGAACTACGAGTACATACCTAAACTGGACCCTTTCTAGTAAAGATTTTTATATAAACCTATGAAAATGATATTGCTATTTTCGCAAAATGAATGCTATACGCCTAATTCATTGTACTAGTTAAATATTGGCGAAAAACAAAATAAAATTTGAATTTCGCGGGCCGACCTCAGTTTTTTTATACACTACAAGTAAGTAGGTATTTGACTGTGATCTCACCTGATGGTAAATGACGATGCAGCCGAAGATGTTATCGTACTACCTTGGAAGAGGTAAACAGCGATTTAGCGTTCCGGCGCGATGCTGTGTAGAATCCGTTACGGGTTTGCTTACCCCGTCCAAGTTAGTACGATAACATCTTCGGCTGCATTGTCACTTACCATCAGGTGAGATCGCAGTCAAATACCTACTAACTTGTAGTGAGTAGAAAAAAAGCTATGTTAATTCAAACTCAAAAAGTATACTTACTCAAAATGTTACATTGTTCTCACATCTAAATTACCGTTTAATAAATAGCAATAGGCTAACAGGTAATTGCGAGACTTGCGAGACTCTTGCTGCAAGACCAAGACCAAGACCAAGACTGGGGGTGCAAGAACAAGACCAAGACCAAGACCAGATGTACTGGCGCAAGACCAAGACCAAGACTGGCTGAGTCTCGTCTTGTTCTTGCATTTGGGCTACACTAACTGCAATTATCTGCTTGTACATAATATCTACTTAATTAGAACACCGATCTCGAAAAAGATTTCTGATTCGAGTCAGTAAACTCAAGAAAATGAGCACCGGTATTCCCATTTAGGTACTTCCCATGGATACTAGATAGAAACAGAAATCAATTTGCAGAAGTTCTAGATAAATAATTAATGCCCCAAAAAAATTATACGAAATTTATTCAAAACCGAACACAATTATTTTAAACACTTTGACAGCAAGTACCGAGTTTTATTGCTCGTTTTTCTCGGTGCAAAACAACTTTCCGAACGTGGCAGAGAGTCTGACATAGCATAACTACCTGGGGTAATGTAAAATAATTAATATTTTGATTTTTTATTTTATTTTGGTATATGTATTAGGTGTATGTATATGTGAGTGAATGGCATACTCAAATAGTTTGTCATGTTACTTCCTATGTGAAAGTAACATTGTATGTTTGGATGTTTGTTACTCAATCTCGCCACAACAACTGAACCGCTTTGGCGAGAAGATAGACAGTGCTTACGCATGGGCACTTTTTATCCCGAACAAATTCAATTGTGAAAAAATTTACGCGGGGAAAAGCTAGTTGGTAATGAAATATACGAAACTAATAGGATCCTCCTTGTCTTCAATTCACTGTGCGGAATATTTTAACTTATACAACGGCCCGAGGCACGCATAAATTAACTAACTAAATATGATTACAACACTACAAACGAAGTAAACTTCCATACAATTCAAAGCATTAACAAAGCCCACCTAAATTCATAGAAACTGTGTTATGAAGTTAGCATAAATAAAACGTAAAACGCAAACTCTACGCCGAATGAATGCTCTCGTAAAGCTTAGGATTTGTACAGAAATGGCGAATTTCTAGCAAAAAGGCTCAAACGATTTTACACGCATGTATGCGAAATTTTGGCTATAACGATGGCGTCCATTAGAACCTAACACAACATTTCTACATGAGATTACCGCTCTCACCTGACCAGGATTTTATGGAATTTGCGTGGCTTATATTAGATACTGGTTTTTGGGAATCGCGATACTTTAGCGTTAGAAGTTAGAACCTCAAGTTCCTTCACAATCCCAAACTACAAGCTTACTGATCATTCCTTACATTATCTTTGCAACCTATATAGTGTAGCTGCATCAAAATCAATTGTAGTATTTCCAGAGAGCCCTCTTCATGAAGTAAAGCTTTTAGCGGTTCCGGGAAGAACGGCCAAAGACCGCAGGAGGTTTTTGTACGTACTGGGTATATCTCTCAGCGTATAGATATTTCAATCCACGAAGACGCGCCCCACTCTGTCAAAGTCTCTTACGTTTCATTCGATTCATATGGACTTTGACAGAGAGGCATGTTAAGAGACATCTATAACATTTTCTTCCTATGGAAGAAAAAAACTAGCAACTCTAGTTGAGTTTGTATCTATGGTGTCTTAATTTCAGTGTGGTTTCTGGCAGGACGTCTAAAACATTAGGATGTAATTGTTAACTACAATTACTCCCTAATCTCTAAGGACACCTCTAAGGGGTGTAATTTGTATGTTGCCTTTTCTGAACAAAGCTTTAAGGACGACTCAACATAGGTACTTACTCGTATTTAGCGTACAGGCCCGGCTCTAATTTACTATTCTCTTTGTCTTTTGTATTATTAGTCCGTATACATTACATTTACGTATAAACTCATTTGGCTCTGTAATAATTCCCGCATACAAATATCAAATGGGGAGTTTCATTTTTACTTTACGCAAAACAATTGTGTTTTGGGGAAAGGGCAGTGAGTAATTAATTATAAGTAAAATTGACTCCTATGGCTACACGTCTAGATGACTAGAAGACAGCTTTTCTTCAGTGATCAATCAACTCAGATACTAAAAATCATATTGTTACTACAGTTTAAAACCATTCGATACTAAGTTCCTCTTAAAAACTGGATGAAACAAATAGGTTACATAAATATAACTAATTCCAAACATGGCGGAGTCTGACACATGCCATGAGGGCTGATAATATAGGCCTTTGTGAAAAAAAAAATGTTTTTTTTGTATTGATATAAATTTGCACACATTATATTGTTATCACAGTTCGTTAACTTAAAGACATAATAAATATGTATACGATCATTATTATTTCAATCCTTTACTAAAATAGCCATAATAAAATTATCAGTGTCGTTTCTAAATCCATAAAGCTACTAAAGCACTTTAGGTCGGACGCCTGGAATTTTTATAACCAAGCCACACAAAAAGCTAACGTAAACCATCGTATCAGCTTTGATGTCGGGGCTAATGATGTGAAAAATAGACGCGGAACATGATTGTGATGAAACTTATAATGAGGCGAAAGTCAAAATTCTTCGTAAAATATAGTGAAATTATGCGATTTTTGCTGTATAATATTTTTAGCTGGCGTGGGCGCTGCCACTACTTATTCCTCTCATTTTATATTCTCTGTCTGTTGTCGACCCCATCTGATACATTACTATCTACATAATGAATTCGTTATTCGTTTTCCCTTTTTTGCGTTTGTCTTTAATTTGTTTCTTAGTAGATGACCGACAACTTTCCCTTTTCTATTGTTCTCTTTTCTAATTCTCTTACCAATATTGCTTCATATTTTAGGCTATCATATCTTCGTAAATAAAAATAAATTTTCAATGAAAGCGTATCACTTTAAAACGGCTGCACTGTTATTTGGCTAATTATAATGGCTAGCCAAGTAACCTCCACGAGTGCCCGAATGCTAGGAGCAGCGCATGGGCCGGTGCCCAACCACGAGGAAGACAACCTCTAAGGCGGTGGTCTGTAACAGACTCGTTAAGTCGCGTCCGACGTGACGCTGTACGCGGCCTATGAATGCTAACTATGGAAATGTACTATAAGGTAAATCCGCTATAAACTTGACCCTCCTGATGGTCTGCGGGACGCGGGGCTGGAGCCGCTCAACCAATCAGCAAGTCTGTCGCTGTCCGCCGGCAGCACTGACGTATCATTATACCCAATCGCATCACCCGCCCCGCGTCCCGCAGACCATCAGGAGGGTCAAGTTTATAGCGGGTTACCTGTGTGTTCTCTCTGACACGCTTGACGCGGCGCACGAACGACGAGAGATTCTAAAATCGAATAATAATATTACAAGCTATAAAATATTTCTTCAATTAATTTTGATACAGCTGTAGAACTTAATTTAAATACCTAAATAATCAAAAAAGTTAATATGAATGATTATGGTAATCACATTCAAACATAATTTGAAAGAATACATGAATATATTATGAATCCTCTGGATAATTATTTTACAATTGCATGGGTATCATTTACAGAATTCATTAAAACCGGGCCTCCTACTTTTCCGGGCTTATAATTTATTCGCGTATCAATCTCCGGAGAGACGTGTCAATAAATGCCGAGCAGATTCATAAAATTGCTGCGAATTACCCAATTTCCCTAAGGATCCGTTTCCATAAAAATCGGAAATAAAATACCATGCCATTATTAATTAATTGAACAGTAATCGTCGACTGTCATCTTCGATTTTTATGATAACAAGCGAATATCAGTCGAACAATTTATGATTTTAGAATTTACTTCGTTATTTTTGCAAGTCAAATGTTTTTTTGTTTTAAAGAGAAAGAATAAGTCTATATTCTCTAATAAAGTGGCAAAAACACGAAGAGTATAACGTCCGCGGGTATGACATACATTTTCGCGTTTTCCGGCTCAATTTTTGAATTAAGGAGTACATATTATTATAGTTAGCAAGTAGTCATACTTTGACTTATGAGGAACCGGATGTTGACCAAGTGTGACTTCATCAGATATGGCCACCTATATTTGCGGCGTTTTAAAACCACGTGACATTTTATTCAATATTTTTCGATAAAAGTCATCCATCAATCGACACAAGATGAAAAGTAAAGAATAAAAACTGCAATTTTCCTTTAGGAAAGCCTAATTTAAAACAGCAATACCGACAAACTAATGGATTCCAATTTAAGAGCGTTTATGCGTTTACGCGTGAATCGCGTGTCGCTCCATACAAAAAAAGAATTCCGTTCCCACTGACGCAATTTTGCGCGGAAAATGGTATTACAAAAAAAAATATAGTAAAATAAATATACAAATTATTAAAATAGTAAATAACCAGTGACATTGAATATTAATTGAATTAAATTACTATAATTCAGAAATAACAAATATCTTGGATTTTATCCTAAAATAATACGTTTAATTTATCGAAAAATGCTAAAAATGGCACTTTTCGGTTTATGGTTTTTGAATGAAAATCTAGGAAAATCGTGTTTTTTTTTAGACATTTTTTAGTAAATGTTATTAATTTTCTAAATATGTCATTGTTATAAGTTTGTGTTATGAAACATGGCAAATATCTTGCATCAAAATAGAGCTTCCACCGCTAAGTGAGTAATTAGCCTTTACCTTAAACTTTCTAATGAGAAAGTTATACACATAATATTTTCAAATATTTTTGAGACAAAAACTAGATTATGAAATGCCAAATAATATGATGGCAATTATCTAATCAATAATTGAACACATGACACTCTTATGTTACGTCGAAAATTGACAATTTTGACTCAAGCATAATACTTACGCAAACGCATGAACAGTCTTAAGATCAAAATAGAAGAAAACAAAGTAGGTATTCATGAACTAGAACAATTAGTATTTTATGAAATATACAAATTACCTACCGAATAAGAATAACTCCTTTACCTTTATTATCCGTCGCTTATTCTCAACAGACTATTGTTATAATGCACAAAGGATCGTTTCAATATTTAAAATTAATTTCTTCCTCAGTCATAATATTAAACTCCAATGTGGAATTGCTGATTAAAAGTGCCAATCAACAGAACAATGTCGTTGTTAATGAAATGTTCAGTCTGTTTGTAAATTTATAATTACAGGAAAGCAAATTTTGGAGTCAATTCCCGGTAAAATGAGATCACTAATTAGCACAGTAGGCAGTTTGGCGGAACGACAAAACCTACTCGGACCGATGATCAAAATAAATTACGATAGAGTATTTTAACAGTTCACAGTTCAATATTAACGTTGATGAAACTGAACGCTGGAATTTGATAGTAATTATACTTACTCGTATTTTTGTTTTAATCACTTGACTATTTACATTGACTATTTTGTATATTATATCACCAAATATTATTAACGATGTTTCCTTACTCAACTTTTCTATGTTAAATTATTTTTCAAAATTGACTAGTGTGCTATCACGCCAATCTAATTCAAGACTTCTGAATATCATACATCATTTAATACGACTATAGAACGGTAACCATATTTTTTAAAATCCATACAATAAATCAGTCCCTTTTCATAAAGGATAATGAGTAATGACCATGGATAATGGAACTCCGTACCAAGCTGATTCAAATCCAAACTTTATTTATAACTCCGTACCAAGCTGACATTAACACTCACAATTTTTTGTGTGTTTCTCAATAAAATCTGTATGTCAGGAAATGTGCATTGAAAAGAAATTAACTTTAGACGTATGCAAAATAAAATTCCGGATATAAAAAACAAATTCCGAGTGCCAATGGTTCTTAAGAAACACAATTTTATTTTCCTTGAATATTTTGGTTTTGGCTCATAAGAAAACTTGATACCACTATTCATTCATTCTATTTGAAACTAACAATACATTTTTATCCTTGAAATGAAAAAAACCCTCACAACCCTCTCACACAGTACCTACAACTATTATTTATTATTCAAAAAGTTTTCTTCTCCAATTCCTCCGTAGTAAATAATCCGCAAAGCAGTCCGTGTTATCACGCCGATCTAATTGAAAAACTTCTGACAAGGGTTAACTGACTCACGCCCGTATCGCGTAAACTGGCGTATGTTATTACGCTCAGTGTCAAAACTAACTGTATTTATGGCTATTCACCATTCCTTCATTTTGTTGTCACGTATAATGAACTAAGTAACTTGTAAAGGTTATAATTTCTTTAAATTTAAATACGAATCAAAATTTCAAAACATGAAACACCACACACAATTCTTCCAATACCTTCTTTCCGACACCGGAATATCCTCAGGTTGAGGATGTCTCGGTGTCGGGACGAAACGTGGGTGGCCCTCAGGAGATGTTGACTCCACAAAACGAAATCCTAGAGTTTGACTCTATTTGGCTGGATTACAGCAAAACAAATTAATCTGTCCTGTTAATTATGGATTTCCGCGAAATAACGCCTGCTTCCATATGTACCTATGTTCTTACTTTTGGCCTATTTACCTGCAAGTAATCATAATTCGACAAAGCCAATATAATAGTTAACCAGCCTAACGCCATCATTTAGACGGGTATAGTGCTACACGCTCGAATTACCGAGTTAACGTTACCAAGGGATATAATTACGTGAACTACAAACACAACATTATGATGCTGTATCAAACCACACAGCATCATAATTCGCTGCGGGCTATATACGCTTATGTAGTTACCGGAATATTCACTGGCTTGAAACCCGTAACCTAACCATGTACTTATATTGGTATGAGTTGGTAATCATATGGGTATGTAATTCTATTACATGCGTAGGTATAAGATCTTTCAATCCACGAAGACGCGCCCCACTCTGTCAAAAGCGCTAATGTTTCATTCGATTCGTTTGAAGTTTGTCAGAGTGGGATTCTATTACTGTTTAGATCGAATACAATGTTTCAGAGTTAAATACATCAGTCAGAAAATGCGATTAATTATTATTATTGTAACAACTATACTAGTTTTAGGAAAAAAGGTGCTCTCCGAAACTATTATAGTATGTATGTACTTCAAAGGACCTTAGACAGTCTCTAACATACCAAAATTCTGGTATACAGTGTATGTAACCAAACTCCTCCGACAGGCCTTGATCGATTTCTATCAAATTTTTTGTCTACATTCGGTAGGTCTGAGAATAAATAGGTCGTAACTCGTAAGCTAGTTTTCATTACCTCTAAGTGAGAAATTATTTTACGGCAAAACAACGTTTGCCGGGTCAACTAGTGTTCTAAATGTGAAAGTGCGTTTGAATTGCTGTTATAACAATCAAGCAACAACTACTCACAGCGAACTTCCTGAGATTTGAGTTATTGACAGCTTATAGCTTAGTTGTAGAATCTGGATTAGAACACAGTAGCGTCATCTGTCATAATTCTATAGGTGGTCGCTGAGGAAACTACAGCGTGGCCTAATAGTATTATTGGTATTATTATTTATTGGCACCGACAAACTTGCGACATTTTTCACGCCATTCGCCCTGTCCAGGTTATATGTCTATTGTTGGAAGCCCAACTCTATATGGGCGAAGCCGTAGGCAAGACCTAGTAAACGAAAAATAAATAAAAAAGTCCTTATACTTGTTCTAGTACACAGGCAATATCAACAAACAAGCTTCAATAAAGGACTATTCTATATAGAAGCAGGCACCCACTTAGAACGAAATCTGAGGTGGCACTTCTGTTTTCTAATCTCGAGAGTCCCCTTTGAAATGGAAAGATTTGAATAAAAAGTAGGTATATTATACTTAACATCTGGCGCAATAGGAAAATGTAGATGAAGGGGCTGGCTTTTGAATTTAAAATAAGGTTATGCAAAAAATTTCTGCTAAAAATAACTGCATGTTCTTAATATACGAAAAGCTTTAAGTTATTGAATAAAATTGAGGTGTGTTTTTCGTGAATACGTTCAATGCTTAATGAACTCTTTTATTAACTATCGAGTAGGTAGTGTAATTAAATTTAAGATTGGGTGATAGTAACAAAATATAAACGTAGAATAGAGGTGGTCGGATAGTTAAAAAATCATTTGTTTTATTGTATATTGAATAGAAGCAGGCGTTATTTTGCGGAAATCCATAATTAGTTGGAAAGATTAATTTGTTTTTGTATAATCCTCTTTTTATAAAGATTCTGTACGAACGTACGTCGAAGAAAGTGTTGGAAAATTGTGTGTGGTGTATTGTACCATACAGAATCTTTTCAAGAAGCGGATTATAGCAAAACAAATTAATCTTTCCTACTATAATTTGTCGTCTTTTTCCTTCGAATGTCCAATTTTTCTCGACAGAGTGGGACAAAATAAAGTAGATATAATTTCATCACTATTCCACATTTATCTTTTAGGCAGTAGGTAACTGTACCGACTCGACCTCTTTCAAATGCACATTATAAAACTTTTTAACAATATTTGGCAAATGTAATAGGTACCCTATAATACTCTATCTTGTCCGTTTTTTTTTAATTTTACTTATATCGAACCTCCACAATTTAAGATTTGTCGTAATAATATTATCGAGAAATTCCATGGGAATTTTGAGGAATTCTTCCTTGTCCATTTTCTTAGTCGGGAACAGCTTTGCGAAATTTCAGCTGTCTAGCAACCTACAAGGATTTGATGATGAGTCATTGCGTGAATGATTAAATAAATATACACACATCGCAATAAAGCCCCAAAGTAAGCGATAGCGTGTGTTATGGGTATTAGATAACTGATAAATATATATACATACTCAAATTTTTTAATATATTGATAAACACCCAAACACTGGAAAACATTCATGCTCATCACACAAACATTTACCACTAGTACGAATCGAACCCACGACCTCCGACGCAGACGGCAGGTTCGCTGCCGCTACGCCATTCGGTCGTCGAAAATGAGTGAATGAATTAGTAAGAACTTTTATCTTATTCTTATCTGATACCTATCAATCTTTATCATAAATCTCCTGTGGTTATAATCCTCCAGAATAGCAAATTTTAATCACCGAAGTTGTAATGATAATGATAAGTATGTTTCTTATATCGACATTCTTTACGATGCTGTTTGATATACCTAGTCGTAAATTAAATGCACGTAATATTTTACCCTGTGATTTAACAAATCTAAAAAGATCGTAAAAGATGATGCACATTCGTGCAAAGAGATCTTACAGGCAAAATATGAATACGAATGGATGACTGGAGGAAATTGAACTTCCGCTAGAAGCACAGTATTACAATATTCCACCCTACAGTAGCGAAACGCCTTTGATGTCGCACGATGCCGCCACCGGTGTAGGTACCAAGCAGATATGCCAGGGTTGCCACGAAACGGGAAAGAAAATAAAAATAAAATATTGTGATTGTAATGTTATTATTTAATCAGCAAGCTATTTTTACATATGACGTACTGCCAGATATTTACGCGAAACTTTATTTTTAGATGATTTTAGTTCTCTGTTTAAAAATTTAATTAAATAATGAAGACGCATTCGAATATACAATCTTATTAAAAAAACATGAGGAAAACATGAGCATGGCCGTGATTTAAATTCTACGGAACTTAGAACATGAAATAATTTCTCTGAAATATTGTTTCCAACATGCGACCGGTAATTCTGTCTAAGTTGGGCTTCTAAATTACTACAATATTGAACAAAGTCATCTGGGGGTACCTGTAATCCACCAAAAGAATCACGCCGGGTATCATATGCACGTTCGCGTAAATATAAATTATTTGTTGTTGGTTGGTCAGAATAATTTGACGCGTAGTTTATCATGGATAAACACTTGTGTTCATCTACGCAACGCCGCAATAGATAACCACAAGTATATAAAAAACTATTCTGCTCAGGAATATCAAAGGTCATTGAACTGGTGTGGGTCATCGGATGGGTTACCGCTTCGTTGTGTGTGACCGTGCATTTATTCTCGATAAAATTACCATATTCTGATAACACACTGTCAAAATCGTCGGAGCAATTACTTCCGCTACATAATTTTGTTATTTGGCATGAAAAAGATTTTCGGAATGCTCGTTCAAACTGAACACATGTTGGTTCCCTACAGTTACCACCAGCTTGACGAATAACGCCAAAAAAATTTTCTAGGCAGTCGTTATTTAGTCTTCGCGTAAATAAATAATATTCATCAAAACCAGACTCTTTCTTCAAATCATCATACAAATGGATAATGGAATTTATTGTAATTAAAAATGCTTTGATGAATTTTATTGTAGTTGTGATATCTTTGCCAGTATTTTTCTGTCGCACTTTAAGATTATTTAATAAATTTTGCGCTTTACTCAACAAATTTCGCTGTAATTCGTTATTTTCATATGGCTTATTGTATGGATTTGGGGAAAAAAGATTGCTAGAATTTAATAAATCAAAAAGTTTATTCATTGTATCGATAAAGTCAACAGTGCCATCATGTGGGTTTAAAGTACCTTCTTTGGTGTAAGTCTCCACTGCTGCTTTAACAGAGTTGCTAAGAACTTGTGTAGCCAGTCGTACTTTTTGTTTTTGAAAATTGTTTGGTGATAGATGGGAATCTGTTAATTTAGGAGCACACCGAAAATCTTTTTGTTTGTCTAATTGATAGCATTTATGGATATCATCCCAACAAGCAATTTTACCATTAAATTCAAAATTATACTTCATCAAATTGTTCCTCACGCACTTTATTAGATGAGGAACATCAAAGATATAATAAATTTTTCTTCCATCTATATCAAAATATGGAGTTTCTTTCGATATCCCTTTCGAATTGGCAAACTTCACAAAATCGGACCCTTGATCAGACACAATAGCCCTTATATTAAAGCCCAAATCAAATAATTGTTTTACCATATTTATTATCCATTCCTCCAATTGTTGATCGATTTTACTACTTGTTAGGAAAGCATACCCTATTACTTGTTTCCAATTACCTATTATACCTCGCAGCATTATTGTAAAAGCATAACCAGCTGCATATGGGCTTTGAATATCATCAATTTCGTGTACACCTATTATTTTATCTCTGCGTATGTCAAAAAAAAGTGAATATTTCAAACTCATTTCGTCCATACACAATGTGCATTCCCTTTCATAAGGTGATAAGTGTTTTATTGCCCGAGCCAAAAAACCCTTGACATGCTCACTCATTTTCGTGCCAACAGGTATGGTCAATTTCATCAAAGTACGTTTAGAGGGCGAACATAAGGTTTTTGACAAAAAGTTATACGCATTTGGGTTGGCATAATAAAGATTTAAACAAAATAATTTAAATTCTTTAGAATATCTGTTACTTTTAGAAGAAGGTTTTAAATTGGTCTGTGCTTTAACTATTTTGCTTAAGTTAGGTGATAAGAACTTGTCACATCCTTGAAAAAACTGTTCACGAGTCACGTCCGTTGACTTAGAATCCTCTATCAATTTCAACTTCTTGGTACAACTTGTGACTTGTTTTCGAAGTTTTCTCTTCCTTGGAGTATGGTCTGTTAATTTTTTTGTAGTCTGCGATGCACTGGAACTACTGGGAATTACAGCGTATACGCCTGCTGAAGCAACGTCGACCTCATGTTGAACGCCTCTGGTAGTTAAATCTTTAATAATCTCTATTTTAGGAACCTCGGTTTGTGTGCTCATGGGATATAATGAAGCAGACGGTAGGTTTAATACGGGAATAGCAGAGTCTTTCAATTTTTTGTTCATATACATCCATCGCTCAAAGTGCAAACTACATACATACTTGTTATGTAATTGTTTGATGCTCTTATCGCTTAAATCAGGTCTTTGGCAAGCTTTTATCCAGGATTGGCGCCTGGAAAGCAAAATATGCTATAATTAATCACACTATCGGTAGGTACAGTATCATCAATGTCTGTCAGATTTTGCCACATGATACTGACACTGACATTAATTTTCAACTTAGCGCATGCGCAATGCGTTGAATACGAATATTACGCAATTTTGACGTCATCATGATATTAGCCAATCCGGATCGTTTTCGAATAAGTGGCGCGAGAAACAAAAAGCCAAACATATTTTTGTGTTTTTCAATATATTAATTGTTATTATTTTTATTAAAACTTATGTAACTCACATAAAGAACCATCATTTTATGCATTTAAAACAAATAATCACAAAAAAAACTTGAGAGGTGTCAAGGGACACCCGGATGGGGTGAAGTTATAAAAAAAAAAACAAAAACAAAAAAAGAACTTGAGAGGTGTCAAGGGACGCCCGGATGGAACGAAGTTTTAAAAAAAATAATAAAAAAATCGGCCAAGTGCGAGTTGGACTCGCACATGATGGGTTCCGCAGCAGCAAAAAGGTTTATTTTTATGAAATTAAAAGGCTTTTGATTTATTTTCAGTTTATTTAATGAAAGTTAAATTAAGGTTTACCATTTATGACGTATAAAAAAAACTACTAGCTAGATCTCGTTCAAACCAATTTTCGTTGGTAGTTTTTATAGTAATGTACATCATATATTTTTTTAGACTTATCATGCCCCTACTTTAGAAGTTAGAGGGGGGAGACACATTTTACCACTTTGGAAGAGTCTCTCTCGCAAACTATTCAGGTTAGAAAAAAATTATATTAGAAACCTCAATATGATTTTGAAGACCTATCCATAGATACACCACACGCATAGGTTAGATGAAAGACATTTTTTTTGTTTCAGTTGTACCTATGGGGACCCCTAAAATTTTTAATAATTTTTCCATTTTTGTATCAAAATTTTAATGTGGTTCACAGACTAGTATCTACTTACCAAGTTTCAATAGTATAGCTCTTAAAGTTTCGGAGAAAAGTGGCTGTGACATACGGACGGACAGACGGACAGACAGACAGACATGATGAATCTATAAGGGTTTCGTTTTTTGCCATTTGGCTACGGAACCCTAAAAACCACCACCCCACCCAGCTAAAAAATTCAAATTTCCCGCCATAGAGGAATGGTAGAATTTTAAATTTCCTCATTCCTCTGTCTTAAATAATATGTAATATAGGTAATATGTAATGGATAGTACGGAACCCTTCGTGCGCGAGTCCGCCTCGCACTTGGCCGGTGTTTTTTTTTGTAGGTCTTATGCTAAGTACCTACTCACATACGGTTTTGCTCGATAGTTTTACTCCAAATCGAGCAATAACCACCGTGTAGACCGCAGCTTGAAGGCTTGCATCGAACCGGCTCGATGGAATTGAATATTATGTCAAATATGTCATTTCCTTCGATTTGGAGAAAAACTATCGAGCAAAACCGTATGTGAGTACTTAGCATTAGGTATTTTTATAACTCTGTAAAACAGTTAATCAAAGGACAAGATAAACTATTATTACACTGACAACAACAAACAAAACTAAACTTACCTTTCGTCGCGGGGAAATCTATGAAAATTTAAATCCTTTTTGTTTTTCGTATTAGAATTACATCCGTACACTGAACACTTAGTATATCCCATTGTTTATATAAGACTAGTAATTATCGTTTTACAAATAACAACAGAAAATTCGTAGAAAACGCGCCAATGTCACACCTGCGCGCGCAGCAATGCCGACTTCGCGAGTTGGCAATGCCGGGCCCGCGCCGCCCGCTTCCCCGCGGGTACCCCTCCGTTGCTCTGCGCAAGTACATTCGTTTCGCTACTGTAGGGTAAATATTATTGTAATACTGTGCTAGAAGTCAGTCGGCCTCCAACATGCTTAATATTTATTTAGACCTTACAAAAGGCAGCGCGGATCCCGGTTTTTCCCGAAATTGTTCCCAGCTAGTAGGACAGATTAATTTGTTTTGCTATAATCCGCTACTTGAAAAAATTCTGTATGATACAATATGCAGTAACACTGCCCACATGAATCGCCACACACAATTTTCCAACACTTTCTTCGACGCACGTTTCATCCCGACACCGGGACATCCTCAGAAGATGTTGACTTCACAATGCGAAATCGTAGAAAATCGAATCGTGTGAGTTATCGTAGAGTTTTTTCAAGTAGCGGATTATAGCAAAACAAATTAATCTGTCCTGCTAATTATGGACTGCCGCAAAATAACGCCTGCTCCATTCAATATTTATTCCCAGCTGTTGTATTATGAGGATCATACAACGAATCTGACCGAATTGGGTGAACTCATAAGAACTTCACGAATTTTTTTATTCCTTATATTCTAATTTGATGTGGGATTGATGATAATGAGCCACTGAATGAGTCAGGATTTTGTACCTCTATTTACTTGTCTATTCGATTAGAATTAATGCGATGGTAGGTTTTTTAGGGTTCCGTACCCAAAGGGTAAAAATGGTGAACCGTAATAGCTAGACAATTGAAAATTTGACAGATGATGTATTTCTGTTGCCGTTATTACAACAAATACTAAGAAATTGAATAAAATAAACATTTAAGGGAGCTCCCGTATAGAACAAACCAAACGCGAATTGTTTGTTCGTTTTTGAATTTGGTGGGCAGAAGTGTTTAGTTTACTTTAATGCAATTGAGAATTAGTTTTGATAGTACGGAAACCTTAGTGTGTGAGCTTGACTCGACTTGAACAATTAATTTTATTCGGTACAGATTTACGCTTGACCACAATTTCATCCACCGCGCTGGAAAGTAACGATGTGACCGAAAATGGAGCGCACTTACCTAAAAGTTGCCTACCTATTCTCTTTCTAAATATGTCTTTGACTCTGTTCGTTTCTCATAATAACGTCGTCAGCAATTACAGTTCCGTAGTAAAACAGTTAATGAATCACTTCAGATATAATTACTGACGCCAAAACCGCGGCTCGGTCTTACTGTAAAAAGCTTCGACCAACATCTCAAGGAGCTTTCGATCAGCTATTGTATCAAGAGCTGCAAACAGAAGGCAGTGGTTCTTGAGATGGCCTCATTGTGAGGAGGTTCCTCACTCTGGAGACCAGGGGGCCTACCACCAACGCTTAAAGTAATATTATTGTAATATTATTTGTATTTATTATATTTATTTATTTTTATTAAAAAAAAATATTACAATAATATTACTTTAAGCGTTGGTGATAGGCTCTCTGATCACTAGTGGCTCGGACCATTTAAACATGCACTGTTGCCAGGTCTCCCGATTTTTCGGGATTCTCCCGATTTTAGCAAGTTTCTCTCCATCTCCCGATGTTGTAGTCTATCCTCCCGATTTTTGGTGGATACATTAATTAATTACTTATTGATTTGTTTAAAATAAACTGCGTAATACGCATCGTTTTCTTCTGGTTCAATTTTTTAATATTTTTTAAGTCTTTTTAAAAAACTTTATACCTACATAATACCTACTTCATGATAACTTATATCACTGTTAAATAAGAATAATAATAATAGAAGTCTTTAATTTCACATAACATTCTAATTAAAGCTCCTCAACTAACTACACATGCAATTAAAAGTACTTAGGAGTTTTCCAATCAAAGTTTTGCCAACTTACTTTGCATAAACGTAAAAATTCCACGGCATTTCCCAAACCTCTCACAGATCTTTCACCAACCCACAGAACAAAACACGAACTAATTGGTATATTTCTGTCAACACTCAAATATCTTCCGACATCGAACAGTTTCAGATTTCGTCGCGTAACGAATTACGACCGGGCGCGACCATCCGACACGTCCCGGCTTGGAAACGGGTTGGGGACATCTAAAAAATCTGAGTCCTGGAAGCTTATTGCCGTGCCTCTCCGTATCAGAGCTTCACTATGATTCCACGTCAATCGAATGTTAACCTTAAATTGAAACCAATAAAGTTGAAATTTTCAGATGTACATAGGACGTTTTACTCCTGCGAGTCATAGATAGGGGAAGAAGCACAGATGCTGCGCGCATGCGATTTAAACAAGCCACGCACACAGGTAAACAAGTTTACTCGTGTGTATGTGAACGAGAGGCGATGTTACATTGTTTGAGCCTTGCTGGACACTATTGTTGGTATAAGTGTTCGCTCGCTTCTTCCCTGAAGGCAAATACTAGAGCTCCTGCAGAAAATGTTGGGTCACTTGAAACTGGACTTGTAGTAATACTAAACGTCACTAACACAAATGGTCTTTGTGCTGCGAAGCTTTGTTTTCTTCCACAGTATTATCACGTGTAGTAGTAGCGTGTAGGAACTTTTTTTATGCTACTAAATACTAATGAATTGGTGAACCCACGCTGAAAGTATTGAATGAGATTTTTCTTCTTATTTTTTTTGCTAGGTAAAAGTTTTCAGTTATTAAGTGGGCTTCAAAAAATACTATCACTTAATTACAAAAATCAGGTTAGACCGTAGTATGGTAATAATGTAATGGTAATAATAGTGTGTCACGTCACTGCACTTCAACTTGTATAAATAATCTAATTACCCATACTTCAGTTACATGTGACTATGTGTCCAGTATTGAGTAGGTACATAGGGCCAATTTTCTTTTTATTTTGATGTGAACATTTTAGTTTATATCATTCCATAATATGTCACGATTCTAATACCATACCCTCGAGACATCTACGAAATAATAGGATATAGGTAGGTACAATTTACGAGTTTAAACATGGAGAACCATTACCAACCGTATGGTATCTAAAATTACAAAATAAGTAAACCACGTCTAAAGAAACACATTTCAAGAGATATCTCAACTCAACTCAACGTCATCTGTCATTTTCACAAACCTAAACCTGTTGGGTAAACGATCGTTCGAGAAATTTTTATATACTTCGATTTCCGATACGACAACTACACGATGTTAAAATGTACTCGTAAAGTATTCATTAGTACCTATTTGTAATGGAATTGCAGATCCTTTCAAGGAGGCCATGATTATGTGGACCAACGTACTGTCTATTTTCAGGTATCTGCTACAACGAGCAACTAAAGAGAGTCTTCAATGCAGCAGGAACAACATGTTTTCCAACTAGATAGATAATTTAAAACGTAAATAAATTTTCATGCTAAACTATTTTTCACTCTCGAAATCTTTTTGAACACGTTTGGGGAGTGTCAAGTACCTATGTGATTACAGTTCAGCAGCTGTAGCCATTTATGGCAGCCATTTCTGTCAAGTTAATGTAATAATGGCGAAAGTTAATGTCAAATAATGTCAATATCACATCGACTCTTAAAGGTCCCGCGAGCGACGACCTATTCATAATCTGTTCCTTTCCGCCGACGGACGTCTACTGCTGGACAAAGGCCTCCTGCAATTATTTCCAGCCCATACGGTCGTGCACCACTTGTATCCAGCGCCTTTTTGCGACTTTTTTTATCTATGCATTGACAATAATCGAAGTTATTCGATTCAATTCAATAATCGAATAATCGAGTCGAAATTGCATCTTGGCTACCATTTAGCAACTTTCGTGAGAAAAACGTTATTTTTTTTCATTTAGCATTAGTTCGCATACATTTTTTGAATTTTTGTCTATTTGTATACGTCGTGACGCAACGCTATTTGTCTCTTGACTCAGCCTGCTGTTATTAATATTTAAACTTCTAATGCTTTAATATTTAATGTCGTCTTGTTGTCGTTACGTCGACGGTTAATGAAAAGAGCCCGCTAAGAACAGACAAGGTGTCAGCCGGTTTACGATGTGCCACGGCTTATGATAAACAAATTATAAATAGACATTACTGCTTCAACACATTTCATCATATCTATTTGAAAAATGAAAATTGGCTTCTGAGAATAGCGAGAGCAAATTTTAATTTTGTTCCTATGGGAGTTTGCGCTTTCTCTCATCTAATTTTTATGCGAATCAATCACATAAGAGAAAGGGCAAAGTTTTTTTTTAGTTTGCGTTCTCAGTATTTTCACGCTAATCTTTTGATAAAGTTTATATACCTATGAATTTCACGTAGTTACAGACTTTACGTTAGGTTTTTTCACATGGGTAAGTAGTGATGTTACCTATAATACATTATTCTCAGGCAACGAATAAATTCAAAATAACTTCTGGAGGAAAAAAAATCACTTTGACCCCAAACAACACAAATAACTATTGGGTAAATAAATAATTGAGGTATGTTATTTACATTGAATTAAAGATAAAATAGAGTTTATGATCAATGATCATGGCCCATTTCGTTGATAAATCGCTGATTGGCAGGTTTCACAAACCTTTCAGAATATTATGTTCACACAGCTTTAAAGATGAGATGAGTCTTATGCAGCTTTTCTGTCGATGATTTTCTTCATCGTTTGGACGAAGTTTATAAATAGCATAATTTTAAAATCGCTCCGTTTTAAAATTAATGTATTTTTCTAAGAGGTAGATGAAACTCGAAGAAATTGTGAAAGGTATTGGACAAAACAACTGTCAGCATTATAACAAAGAAGGGTTTAGAAGAAACTTGATATTTCGAAAGCTCTTGTTTGAATCTACTTTTCATTCGAGATAACGCGATTAATACCAAAACAAATAAATGATTAAAGATTAAAGAAGTTTTGATCCACGTATAAGATGAGATCATTATATTCTATTCTATATTTTATTTTACCTCTCTCTCCCTTTGTGTTTAATTTTCCTTAACAGTGTCAGTTTGTGTTTACTGTATTTATGTTATTTTTATAATACGTATATTGTAATGTGCTGTATGATTCACCATAGATATAAAACCATAAAACCAACTTAAACATTTAACTGAAATAGTTAAATTATTTGTGATTATATGACATCTAGTCGTAAAAAGTAAACTAAAACTAAATATCATTCAGATGGCATGATGCCAGATGCAATCTGTAGGTATCCAGGAAATTTTGTAACAGATATAAAGCAATAAAGTGCATGATCCAAAAAACGTGGATGGTAAATAGTGGGCATAAGTAAGTCTTGTTAATCTAAAGGCATCTACACAATTTTTAAAAGTATTAAGTAAAATTAAAAAATATATTATAAAAAATAAATTCACTAGGTAATATAAAGAAAACAATATTTAAACTTTTAAGCTAAAATATTGAAACAATTATCATTTTACGGAATTTAAATTCAATATAATTTTATTGGTACTACATAAATAAACGAATGAAATTAATTTATTAATTAATAAGTAATAGGTCCAAAAGCCTCTAAAATGAATAAATGAAATAAGTAAAAATGTTAAGAGATCTTATTCTAAAGAATTATAAAAATGATTTACTAAACGTTGAAATATTTTATAATTACTCGTAAGTGGTGCCAGGTACCAGTCAAATCACTATATCCCCATCAATATAGGAAATGTCTATTGCTGAAGTTTGATAAATGAATTGTTCGTAAATAAAATTGTATTGAATACAAAAACGCCTATTTAATTATTGTATGAGATAACTTAGTGCCTAACATAAGATGTTATCTAGTTGTATAGAATCTACTCGTATAGTAAACAAAAGCTTACTACTACTCGTGGCTTCAAGCCAATATCAACATAAGTCCTTCGGTTTGGCGATAGAGCCTAAGTCAGCGGCGAGAGAGCAAGGAATCTAAGTCAATCGATAAATGTTCTAAGATCTGAGCCATAAATAGACTAACGCATTGCATCAGAAATTCGAGGATACAAATTTGCGGGATGCTTCGGTTTAAAACATACAGATACGTTTTCGCAAGATTTGTAGCTGTCAGGTGCCATACGCTTATAGATTCAAAAAAGCGGAGTAAAGTTTTGCTGTTGTTTTTCTTATTGTCTCAAACCTACCACATGCATGTGTCTACTCTACGAATTAAAAGTGTTTGGTGTATTTTCTCCACGCTGACCAAATATGGATCCAAAGGCTGCAATATTTTTGAAAATGTTATGGACAAATCTCAGGCATCTAGATTCCTTTACGATGTTCCCCTCTTTATAAAGTAAGAGATATTTAACAGCCACTAACGAGGAAGAACAAAAATCAGGAAAGTCATAGGTCAATCTAGATGTGAGAGGAGGTTGGGAAGTAAGAGAACGGAATAACTGTATGCAGTGAAGAGAATCCTCAGAGAAAACCATCATTTATAGTTATGAGAATAAAGTTTATGTCACTAGGTCATGACAGCTTATGTTGCTAATTGATTATTGTGGTGAAACCATTTAATCACCATTTTCATTTAAATACGGTCACCAAATTAAATAATACATCGCCTCACACACCTTCCATTCGGTTGAATTAAATAAAGCCTATTATTAAAAATTTACTGAAAAGTAATTAGCACGAACCACAATTACGCAGCCAGACAATGCCATGGCATTAAAGCGAAACCAGAATTCCAAAATTCGGGTATCAATGTTTCAAATGACATTAACGAGTACCTCCACACATGTATATTCATTACGGATCCGAAATCGATTGTTTGTTTGGAGTATTGAGGTACCGTGATTGGAGGGAATGGTCGAACAAACAACCACAATTTGCAAATATGAATATCAATTCGACTCTCGTGTTCGTGTTGTGAGCGAAGTGCAAACGGCTCAATATCGTGCAGAGCTCATCAAGTTAAGTACACAGGATATGATTGAGGAATCACAGGACTATGGATTCTGTTCATTAAAATTTTTGCTGTACTCACTCGTTTCTGCAGCTCTATTTTTTACTTGGAAATTGTACTGATGAAATGGCCTGGAACTATTCGATCTCAATCACAATATGCAGTTTGCGTCATCTTTCCTTAAAAATGATAATAGAGTTAACATTATAAGGTCTTCACTCTACATGTTTCAATCAGATACATACAGGTACACACGTCATTAAACGGTAATGAATAATATATACTTTTTTTAATTAATTTATAGAAAAACATTTGATAATCTTTATACCAGCAGTGTAAAATTGTACCTGTGCCTGCCAAAATAAATGATTTTTATTTTGTCAAATATAAATTCAGGGTACCTAACATGCAAGAACTGTTGAAGCTCCCTTCGTTAACAGAACGCTCAAAGGTTTATCAGAGCTGTGTAGGTTAGTATTAAATTACTAGTCACTGACATCAGCTTTGCTCAGCTAGAAGCGTCTAATCCTCCGTAGATTTGCCAAACAGTCGCCTTTCGAGTCGCGACTAGTAAGAAGTTTCAAACATCACCGTACAAAACAGTATCGAATTTTGGAAATACGAAAATAGTTTCCTCGTAATATGTTAGGCGAAGTTTATTGCATGTAAAATTTTTGTCGTACAATGCTGCGCCATTGCTTATGCGAATCAGGCGTTCGCAACTTCCGAACGGCGATATTTTTATGAACTTCGGTCTTACACCGTTCCTCGGGGAACTTAATAAAAATTCTATCGAGCGTTAAAGAGTTCTAGCGAGTTGAGAAAATCTGGTTACGAATGTCATATCTTCCAGCCCCCAGCCATCGCGACGGTGTCAAATGTTCCGTTAATTTGCCAGGTGGAGTCTAATTCCTACGGCTCCGATTATCCGTTTAGAAAAGTCTGGTACTCAGTTCTCTGCGAACTTGTTTAATTAAAGTTCTCGCACTCTTTTTTCCTTTAGGCGGGGAAATAATCTCTTCTTTGGAACATCGGCGTGATTAGAGAGAATGCGTGACTTGACATTTTGGGGCGACATTTGTTTGGTGTTACTTTTTTAGGTGTTTTTTTTTAATACTATATAGGCTAGCGCTGGACTGTGGTCACACCTGATGGAAAGTGATGATACAGTCTAAGGTGGAACGCGCTTGCCTAGAAGATGCCTATTCACTCTTGATTTGAAGGCACCCGGGTTGTAAGAAGTGTTTTTTTTTTAATACTATATAGGCTAGCGCTGGACTGTGATCACACCTGATGGAAAGTGATGATACAGTCTAAGGTGGAACGCGCTTGCCTAGAAGATGCCTATTCACTCTTGATTTGAAGGCACCCGGGTTGTAAGTGGCAGGAAAGACACTGCCTGGGAGGGTATTCCAGGCCTTTGCAGTCCGTATCACGAACGAAGAATCAAACCGCGTCTTTGGTACGTCGACTATGTATGGGTGGTTCCTTTTTAATTAGTATACGAAGATGGTTATATACTCATACCCTTATGTCATAACTCATAAAAGATTTAAGAATTTGAGTAATCGTTCGATGGCTTATATTTACTTACACTGTCTTAGAACTATTGTTGTTAGCACTTTCTATTAGTTTTATTCGAAAAAGTATCAATCATTAGATCAAAATATTTTCATTAGTTTCCAAATCCGAGAGTGAAACTATTATACAATCAACGGAATGGGCATAGGCAGTCAATTTCCTTTATTAAGTTTATATTATTAAAAGAAGTTCATGGCTGGGAGAAGGTGTTTCAGTTATAATACATAAATTAAATATACCTACACTAATATAATATAGGTGACTCCATTCCATTCCGTATCCACAGAGCGTGCCAAGTTTTTGTACTCAGTATTTGCTTTCGGGATTCGAGTTTGAGTTCCAATATGGTGGAAAGTATTCTTGCATTCGCATATTCGGAACAACCGGCAGTAGATAAGTTTCTGCGATCAGATTCTAAACTTTACCTTCGGGAATGAGCCGTGAGTTATAGTTAGTAGTAACGGTAAATAGTTACGAGTAACTGCTGTATATCATTACTGAAATAACCATAGATAAGTAGACACCTGGTACAGAGTTTCATACTTCTTGTAAGAGTACGCCTATTTTATATTGTAAACTAGCAAACGCTTGCGGTTTCGCTAGCATGAACTCGATTTTTCTCCCCTAGTGGTTGAATTTTCAAAATTTCTTTCTCAAAGGATGCTTTCGATGCTTTTTACCTGGATTTGTATATGGTCAACTAGTATTCTTTAGACTAGTTGACCATATAGGTATGTTGTGATTATAATGAGTGAGTATATTTTTAAACGACTTCAAAAAAAAGGAGGAGGTTCTCAATTCGTCGGAATCTTTTTATACAGATGACATAAACCTACGCTTTAAATATTGAAATAAAAAATAATTATTTTTCCCATTTATCAGTGCCATTTATGTACATAGCAGTATAGTATATAGTACTTAGTTATATATTTATGTTTGTAACTAATCTATACTGATGGGCATTGCCTCAAAAAAAGTATGGAACCAAGTATACCTACCTATGTCTTTACTAATTCAAAACACATTTCCTCACTTTTAAAATAAGTCTACTTACGGGAAAAAAATATTATATGTGTATTTTCAAATTTTTCAAACGCAAAAAAAACCAACAAAAATTGGGCCAGTATAGAGGAAGTCAAGCTCACAATAGTCTTTGACCTCACTGTAAATTAGAGTTACAAAATAAACAATCGTGTCCCACATAAAAAACAGTAACGGAAATAATAAAGCAAGCTCCGGGTTATGTAGCTAGACGGTGGTGCAGCCATCAAGATGCCTTCCCTTCGCATCGGCCTGCCACAGTACGGACTACGGACATTCTTAACGTTTTATTAGAGCGATGGAATGCTTTTGTCTTCTTTTGTTTGATTGTAGCTTTAAATATTGTGACGTTCTTAACCAAAACAAATTGAATGAACGAGCAAGTTACGAACCTAATTTAGTTACAGATGAAGCAAATATAAACGACTTACAAAATCCCATCGCTGATTTAACATGGTATCGATTCAATTTTACAGTCTTTAAATCATAAATTATTATCATTGCTCTAATTTAAACGCGTCTAAAAGAGTTATTTGTAGCACTAGGAGCCAAAGTGAAAATTTTGTTTCCCAATATTTCATATTGCCCATAGAGAAGTAAAAGATTCTAAAGTAGAATCCTAAGAGTCGCGAGACTGGTGGATCGAGAAGACCTTGAGACTCATAACAACCAAGCAGTGCGCATCTTTACCGATGGCAGCAAAATTGACGGTAAGGTTGGGGCCGCGTTATCCCTATGGGATGGCGAGGCTGAAACCAAAGCCGTCAAGCTAAAGTTGGATGCGCGCTGCTCGGTCTACCAGGCTGAACTTCTTGCCTTGGATAGAGCTGCCTCTCTCGCGACAGACCGCCCTGAAACATCCATTGGCATATACACCGACTCACGATCTTCGCTTGAGTCGATAGTCGGTTTTCATTCCTTCCATCCCCATAGTAGCAAATATAAAAAACAATTTGAGAATTTGTTACACCCAGAACAAGAAAGTTTCCTTGTTCTGGGTGAAAGCGCACGCGGGGCTGGAGGGAAATGAAAGAGCCGATGAACTCGCGAGAGAGGCCGCTTTGCGTCTAAGGAGAAGGCCGGATTATGACCGATGGCCGGTTTCATTCGTGAAGCGACAGCTCCGCGAGGAGTCGCTTGACGAATGGAACCGGAGGTATACGTCCGAAGGAACTGCAGGCACGACTAAGATCTTTTTGCCGGATGTGCGGTTTGCACACACTGTGGTTAAGAAACTGAATCTTCATATGGTACTGACCCAAGTACTGACGGGTCATGGAGGGTTCGCGGACTACCTGCACAGGTTCAAATGCAGAGACGACCCGGGCTGCGTCTGCGATGACAATGTATCAGAAACGATAATCCATCTTCTGATGGATTGTCCTCAGCATGGCGCCGCCCGGGAAGACTTACAACAGGAATTGCAGATGAAACTGTGCAGGGAGTCCGTGCCCATAATTCTGAGCGAGGCCTCTGGACGAGATAGGCTCATTAAATACGCGGTCAGGATAGCCAAAATTGCTATTGAGAGGAACAGAACAATCGATATAGATACGTAGTGTGTTTTTATATTTTATGAATATAGAACTGACTCGCATAGAGATCGAATTGTTCTGGTCCTCACAAAAGCTAAAGCATTTGGCTGTCCTGTGTACTCCAGGCATTGCGTCATGTTTCGACAGTTAATTATTTAGTATTTAATTGTATGTATATATATTATTGTATATTATTGTTTTATGTATGTTAGTATATTATTATTTTATATTATTGAATATTTATTGATAAAATTAATCTGATAAGAAAGATCTCTTTTTATGAAAGGGGACACCGAATTTTCAAATAAACAAAAAAAAAAAAAAAAGAGTCACGAGATATTCAATATACGACGTATAAGAACAAATAATTTTCTCCTCGAGTGACACACACTATGTTTCATTACTACCATTGAAAAAATAACTAGGAGTACTAACCTAACCTTACCTACCTATTAGAAACTTCAAATCCGAACAAATCAACCGAGGAGAGAAAGCTCAAAGTTAAACTTGGAATTGGAGTATTTATTCCAATGTTTCGTTCGTTTAGTTGTGTTTCATTCATGTTAACTTATACATCTGTCCTTCAAAAATGCTGCATCTTCCCCTCAGCGCATTACACAGTTAATATTTACGTAAGGAGTTAAATTTTCGCACTGTTGCTTCCCTTTTGCATAATAAATACATCAGCAAACAACATGCAATTTATACGCGTTGTGTATGATGCAAATGACGCCGCTCCGGGCCGAGTTGCTTACATGGATAAAATGCACCCGTATCTCCACTCCTAGGAAATCTTTTATTTACCTCAAGTGCGGTATCTTGCATTTGCATTAGAACGTACGAGATGTAGACACCAATATCTACTTGTAATATTATAAAATCTTACCATGTGATATGATTTTTTTTACAAAGTCTATCCGACTACCACTTCTGTGTCACACAGCAGTCAGCAGAAAAAGGAATGCATGAGTGTTGTAGAACACTAGGTTATAACGAAGTTTCTTTCGTAGTACTATATTATACAGTAAGTGTGGCACGCGATTTAAAAATTCGCTCATTAAATGCAGATCGAAAAAATCGTAGCTGGCCAAAACAATGCATTCATGTCGCAGTTAAAGTGATAAGTACAAATCTTTAATATCTTTTGTCGAAATTTTAAAGACGAAATGCTATATTTGCAAATTGAATGTGCTGGTTACACAGTAAGTAATAAAATGCATAAAATAAATTTATGGAGTTATTATAAAATGGTTTTCGTGAGTTTTCATTGACAAAAGAAACATTTCTTTCGCCTAGCTCCCTCCGCCGCACCGTATACTACCATCTATGCGCTGATTGGTTAATGCTTGCGTCAGTTACGCAGCCAAGGCGACAATGGGCTGCTGATGGCTGTGTTGCTATGGTAGGCTGATGTACAATTTTATATTTTCAAAAATCACACCCCAGCAATAGATACTGATCAGCTGAAATTAATGAATTCAACCATCACTATAAAAATAAAGAGACGTAATCATATTCATCTCGCTAGCCTTCGATAGCTACATTCAAGGCGGTACTGTAGAAATATGCAGCTATTCGAGGCGGCCCTGTAGAAATACTCGTATGCTGCTATTTTTCTGAACATAACAACTTTATCCATATTCCGTGTACCAACAGACACTAACGTAGTGGAATAACGTTGATGTACTCTTTTATATCCGTCTTCATTACACAGTAACATCCGTAGACGGGGGATAAAAGTTTATTACTGATAAAAATGGAGAGCGTTTTTACCTACTTTGGCTTCCATATGGGTCACGGTCGGTTTTTAACGTAAGAGGAAAATGTATCTTTTATGTTAACTCTGCATGTATGGCATAGTTATTGGTTAGCAGTCGGCACTAAGATTAAAACAACTTGTTTGCAAAATGCATCGCAAAAACACCTTTATACGCATTGCTCACTTTTATACTCGTATATTTAATTTTAATTTGAAAAATTGAAACAATTGTCCACGACCTTGTTACCTATTACGTATGCCTACTTTCTTCTTTAAAACGCCGACAGATGAGAGAAGTTAATATATTATGTGAAATTAACAATCTTTTTTCAATAGAATCAAATGAATGTGGTTATCCAGTGAACCTTTTTCTTCCACATTCCTGATACGTACCGCTTAGGAGTGGAACACCCTTCCAGCTGCTGTATTCGCAGCCAATTACAACCAGGGCGCCTTCAAAGAATGAATAGGCATTTTCTAGTGTTGCCTGTTTAGCGGTTTTTTACAGGATATATTTTGGAATATACTCAAGAACTCCACAACCTTGTGCCTCCTTCACCTTTCTACCATAGAACTGCGAGACGTCGAGAGAAGTGGCATCCTTATGTGGTTGATGTCCAGCGTACTCGAACGAAACGTTTTTCTTCTACGTTTCTGATACGAACCGCTAAGGTGTGGAACACCCTTCCAGCTTCTGTTTTCCCAGTCAAGTACAATCTGAGTGCCTTCAAGTAAAAGTGAATAGGTATTTTGTAGGCAAGCGCGCTCCATCCTAGACTTCATCATTTCTATCCATCAGCATGTCTGATGGATAGAAATGATGTATTTAGTCAAGCGCAAGCGTATCAATAGTAAAAAAAATATATTATCCACTGAGATAAAATAATAAACTATTATGAAAACAGATACAAACCGTTAACTTTATCTTAATTCTTTCAGCACGAGTAATGAAAACCCAAGATTACTCTCGGTCGGCTTAAACACGTTTATTTATTACAACAGTAGTAACACCGTCAGCTGCTCGCCATTTCGTCACTTTGTTAGGGAGAAGGTAGGCCAAGAAAAAAACCTCGACGCGGCACGGCCCCCGGCCCGAACACCTCATTCACAGTTTAGTGCATCGCTGTTTCGCACGTTTTAAATCATAATTATTAATGTTTTGTTTTTTCTCTCGAGATAAGAAGGAGGTATATAGTTTTTTATCATTCCGAAAAGGAAGAATTATAAAAGTGGTGATTGTGATTTTGATTATTTAGTGAAAATACTGTCGTCGAACATCTTCACCGGATAGCGTTAGTACGCAGCATAACCCGAGCCGTGAGTACCTACTCAATTATAAAATGATACCTAACAGCATGAAGCATCTGACTCAGCAGGCTCGGGTTCGATTCCCGGCAACGGCAACAGATCACAGGCAGGCTGCGTGTTTCTCAACTAGGAGTTTCACATACACCTTTACAATATAGGGTTGCGTGTTTCTTATACAGGAGTCTCACATACGCCCATACTATACAGGGTTGCGTGTTTCTCATCTAGGAGTCTCACATACACCCTTTACTGATAACCGAGGCATAACTGCTACGCAGACAGCGAACCGATCGCCGCCATTGATGTCGACGTCACGAAGGATGCTTTTACTGGAACGAATGTAAGTAGGTACTATAACGTTGCTGACATCGGCCCCGCTGCAATATCGGCGGTTTTGGTCTCCAGCGTGCCTCTTGTCCCAGTTACATGTTACAGGTTGCTGTACGATTGCTGCTGTGACGGATTTACCTACAGAATATTAGACCCATTCTGAGCATGTTAAAAGATGATCCGAAAGGATAGATAATAAGCAAGTATTAATTCTTCGTGCGCTGTCATCACCATGCGTAGCTATTAGGTACTTTACTCTTATCCTGTAAAGAGGCAAAATCGATACCTGCGTAAGCGGATTCTGCTTAAAGTGATTCGGCTCGAATCTTATACATATTATATTCAACATATCGACTCTTCCTGAGGAGACTATATATTTTTTTTTTGTTATGACAATTTGACTGAAACTTATAGTCAATTAATCAATCTAGCGCAGATAATTAAAGATCTACAGCAAGATTTGTAGTGCACAGCTACCAACAGGCAGCCGTTTTTGCTCGGCCGTCTGCGCGACAACCGCGCTACGCGCGGCAAGGCGGACGACGAGTCACGTGACAAATCGCCGCAGCTTGCGGCTTCCTCGAAGAAGACATCGTGGCAGCAGCTTCCACGACACACAAGGAACGGTAAAGCCGGGAAGCCGCTTGATTTATTTCAACAATGGCTGACTATTAATTTAATGCCAATCATTATTAATAATTATTTCATGTTTATGATTTAGTATCAATATTTCTACAATTTCATGGAATCAGGTTATGTCATGTCATAACCATTGCCATACTTCGTGATTATATATTATATAAAAAGAAGTAAAATATACTACGAGACAGAATATTAAATACCTATTATTTTAAAGTAATCTGTAGGTAATCTTTTTACATAGGAGCATTATTTCAACCATTTTACCTTCATGTGAAGGAATTGGATAAATAAACCATTTGGATTCAATTCAGCTCCAGTATTTACTTAAATTAAGCCTGTTGCAAAAGTATTGCGACCCATGTATACTTTTTCATCTTTTATTAGATATTCATTTTTAATGGGGTTGAAAATAATTGTTTACAAAACGTGGCCGATACAAGACCCGACACTAAATACTAAGGATTTATTTTCTATTTAGTACAAATAAAAGTGTGTTAACTCCAAATTAATTCTGTTAATAATAATTCAATAAAGCCATATCATAATATATAAAAACAGTATAATAATGTGACCATATATGAAGAAATTAAGAATGTCAACCATAGATACCTACTGCTGGTGATACAGAAAAGAGTCCGAGCGCTGTAAATGTTTAAATCTACACGAAGATCTATTTTAATAAAATATGCTGGTTAAACAATAATATGGATTATACATCATAAAAGGTAGTAATTATGCCATGAAAACTTTTACTGATGCCTCAATAACTGGGGATCATGCTTGTGGACCATAGAGAGAACAGGAATGACAGCTACACGCAAACAGTCTCCAGGACTTTGGACAGACTTTGGACTCAGGACGGGAAAAATTTGCGCCTCGTATTGACAGTGCAATTGAAACATGAAAATATTAATAGAATGGGGACATATAATTTTCAAATTTGACAAATACACAGGCACAGGAATCATAATAATGGTGAAGATTGTGTATTATAACGGTGTATGGGTCAAAGATTTAAAAGACTTATTTCATATAGACCTGGCCTACGGGCACTTATAAATAATCAGTAAAATATAATTACTCTTACTTATTAGTGATTAATATAATTGCACATGCTGATTGCTTATGCAGTTCTGACAATAAAATCGCGGATGCAGAATCACAAAAAACGCATCTTAATATCTAATGAGAATTATCGAATTGAGCTTATACAATTAAAATAATCTCGACGATAACTGGTAATCCCTTGACAAATTTGTTAAGATTCCGATGCCTTTACAGTTAACGTAACTATATCGTGGAGAGATTTTATCTTTTCAGATTTTATCTTATTTATCTATAAATAAATAATCAGCTTAAACACATATTATATCTAACAAATAAATTTTGAATACAATTCTAACTAACGGTAGAGAACAGGGATTGTGTTATGGTAGTATATGGCCCGTATAACCGTGATACCCCCTCTATAAGATACTTACTTGTAACACCAATACTTAAGCATTAATTTTAAAATCACAAGATTTTTTGATAATAATAATTATTAATGTAACGAACGCGCAGTTTTCTGTTAAACCACCGTGATTGTATGGAATAGGTAACTTATCCGGATTTCACTACTCCGAAGAAGAGTCTTATTTAGTCATCCATCCCAGTAAGGAAGATATCACTTATAGACAATACCTACTCTTAAACAGTAGGACACTTGTTGTATAAAACGATTTACTTATGGCTGCTGAAATCCATAAATAGGGGATTAAATTACTGACTGCGGTCAAAACATATTTTTAATGATGGGATTTACATGTTTTGAATGATATTGTGATTAAGAACATTTTAAGTGTTCTATTTTTTTGTCCCAGGCTAGTCACGGAACAACAATTAATTGTAGATATTTTCCTTTATTTTTTATAGGTCAAGATATAGCTAATTATGATTCAACTTCTATAAATACTTAAAGGTTTAAGGCCTAAATTGCTTTTTGTTAAGACCTAAATTGTTTTTTGTTTAAGGCCTTAATTGCAAAAATGTCTAATCTAACACGAATTAATGTTGACCAAGTTTCGGACTGCTTATCAGATGTATCGTACCTTTATGAAAGTTCAACCTATATCAACTAAAGATGGGCACCTACTTGTCGCAGCTCACAGAGTTAAAACGCTGTCTGCGATATATATAAATAATATTAATTTCAAAAATACTGAGGTAATAATAAAAAATCCAAACTCACGGCTGCTAGGTAGGTGCCATAATTACCAAGTTTATATTTAACTTTATTAAAAATAAAAACAAAAGTCTGGAAATACTTTAAGTATATAATATATCTATGGTAAAAGAACTAAAGACCTTCGAATCAATCTACATTATTCATTTCATTCAAAAAGCCTCTTGGTAAAAACTCTTCTTAAACATTGAGTAGTTGTGTCAAAGATACCATTAAATTTGAGTTGAATACTAAAATCCATATTCACTGCACATTACTAGGCAGTAGGCACTCGTCGACTTCGAAAGTCTGCAGGTTGGGAGTTAAGAGTTTATTATAGTACAGTATTAGGAATACTGCACGATTGACATTAAATTCTTTTTAAATTCTTTGGCTTTTGAAAAATACTATATTAGTATAGTATCGCATGAAGTTTAATTAGAGAATTTGTTCAAAATATATCAACACATAATTTACTTAAATTAGTTAATTTTACCTTCACATTATATTTTACATATAATAGATCATTCATATTATAGGTACCTACTTAATGTAGAGTTGTTTACAACCAATTCTAAAACCAATGTTTCAGGTCTTACTTAAGTGATTTTCCTATATTTCTGTTTATTATGAAAGTAGCTGTTATTATGAAAATACTCTGTTTTGTGGTTATTATGAAATTTCCTTTTTCTGATAGAAATATTAATCAATTACTTTGTTTGATATGCCAGAAACTTATGTTTCACGATACTATCTTTCTCTCAACATCTACTGTTGTAATAAATAAACGTGTTTAAGCCGACCGAGAGTAATTAATGATTAAACGAACTTACCTGTACGTGAAGTTCAATCATAATTACTCGAAGAGTCGGCTTAAACACGTTAGCAACCCTCCCTCCCAAGATGGACATGCCATTGCCCTGGGCGTGAAACATAAGTTGAAAAATAATTAATAAATAATCAATTTATTTTAAGCACAGATTCTTTGAAGTAAGGACTCTTTGTTCTTCAAAGAATCTGTGATTCTAAACAGCTCTGCTCTCTCTAAACTAAATGAGGTGTTCGGGCCGGGGGCCGTGCCGCGTCGAGGTTTTTTTCTTGGCCTACCTTCTCCCTAACAAAGTGACGAAATGGCGAGCAGCTGACGGTGTTACTACTGTTGTAATAAATAAACGTGTTTAAGCCGACTCTTCGAGTAATTATGATTGAACTTCACGTACAGGTAAGTTCGTTTAATCATTAATAAAACTTTCAAACTACCTACATAGAAAACGCTTGTTGACTTTCAAAGTAGTGTCTGATTAAGCTCGTTAAGATGGCTTTCGGTAGAGGCTTATTTTTAAAATGTATTAAACACTTCTTCGTAACGATTTAAAGAATTTTTTAATTGAATAGGCCTTCTCTATCACTAATATTAGTAACATGACAATATCGAATCCCCTCCATCCATTTTTTATGTAGGTATATTACTTTTAAATCTTGGGTAAACATACTCCAAAAATAAGTTTTTCAATTTATGGTAATTCTAATCATAATTAATTTACCTTAATATATTAACTGTTATTTCCTTAAAATTGTGTCAATTGAATCGTATTTATCGTGACGAATATCAATCAAAAATATAAAACAGCCATTGTTCAATGTCCATTACCGTAAATACCAACATACAGTATATACGGTATGTTTCCACAGTTAAAAATTACAAATTTTATTTTATGCTTTAAATGTGAAAGGTGATAGGCAAACATAACGTTAAGACAGTCATCTTCGTTATCTGCAAGCCACTGTTAAACAAAGACCGTACCTATAATAGAGATGATAATTCTGAGACTTTGACGCATCGCTTCGAAAATAAGTAATGGCATCGCAAAACGGTTATGAACTCAAAAACTCCCCAGGTTTTTAACGACATTAACTAGTTCAGTCAGTTTTATTGCTTCGGAAGTCTGCAAGCAAATTTGATGTTCCTAAAACTTTTTATCTTTATTGCCCGCGATGAGAACATAAAACTACGTAGTGATCTTTTTATTTATTCCTTCATGTTAGGTACATATCGTAGCATGTTCTCGGCATTTTCTTAAGCAGGTTATTTTTCTAAATCTAGCCTGCAATACGATTCTGAACTTTGAATAATAATATAATTGGTATGAACATTAGGTACATTACTAATTAGTACTTTTCTTTGCCGCATTTTACTACAGTAATGCGGACATATAAAAATCATGTTTATACTAAAAGAATGATGAGTATGCATGTGAAGGGATGGATAAATAGAGGAAGACCGAAGAAGACATGAATTAAAATGTTTCTTTAAAGGTAAGCTAGTCTGCCTCTATTAATAAAAATGAAATGCCTAAAGCAAACTTCTCTATCTAGGAGTGGTTATGTGGAGCTACGATTTATCTGTGATTGTCCCTCGAAGGACAACCTGGCACTACAGGATTTAGTTATTCACGGCGTATTACAAAATATACCTCAATCCATAGAAAACATATAATATAATATAATGTCCCAGAAATTGCTACATAGTATGGTGAATCAATATGCAGACTTAGACATTATTAAAATGTTAGGTGAAAACAATGCAAATCTTAAGAAAATTCGCAACATTGCAGTTTTCGCTAATTTATCCAAAACCACGTAATATTATTAATATATTTTTATTATTTCTTTGTTACTATGCAATCATAGTTTTCCAGACTTATTTGTAAATTCAGTTCTAAATCCTTTAGAAAAATCACGGTGCAGATAGGTTTTAACACCCTTCAAAATTATTATAATTATAGTAATATTTTCCTAAGTGATTATTTGGCGAACTGAGTTCCTTCTAAAATTGTCCTTCGATCTTCATGACCTTAAGAAATGTTTGAACTATTCACCCTTGTCAAGACCCGATCCAACAGCGTGATAATTTACTTCATCCAGCCTCACCAGCAGATTACTTTCCTGTGATTGACAGCTCCATTTATATGATAACTACTTCGCGATAAGTACAGCAAACATTATTAAAGTTTTGCACATTTCGCACGAAACTGAATAAATTGCTTAAAGTTCTTACTTCGGGCTCTTCAAGTTGGGTGATGTGACGCGGGTGTTTTACTATGTTTTCACGAGTCATATTCATAAGAGTGAGTACAATTATTTAGACAGCATTACTAGTTTACTTCTAGCTAAATATAAAATACTCTACGGCTTTACCCAGGACAATTTTGGGTTTTACACAAATTCCGTGGAAATAATTGATTTTCACGGGACAGAAAAAAGGCTGTGACACTCTTCCTGTTACATCTAATATCTATCCTCCATGTAATACTCTGTTAGAGATATAAATGTCTTATCCTCCCATAACAAAAAAAGAGGTACAAGTAAATGGCGTAAGTAGAAAATTCCTTTGAAATCTTTAGTGGACAAAATCGTGGATAGGTAGCTTTACTTGTTACCGATGCGTTCATCCGAGGATTTTATTTAGGTATATTATTTAATTATTAAAATAATTATTGCATAACTATTGTATCTGTGATGTCTTTGGTAAATAAAAACGAGTGTGACAGACAGACGGACGGACGGACGGAGAAAGTCTCACCATAAGGGTTCCATTTTTGCCATTTTGATATGGAACCCTAAAAAGAGCTGGTTTTTATTTATCATTTCATTTCATTTCATTTATTTCAGCTTTCATGTACAATATTTGGTTCTTTCTATATTATAGGTACATGAGACCCTGCAGGGCGTTGCTGTTAACTGTTGCTGTTGCTGTTAGGGCGTAGTTGTTATTTAACTATGCCTGTGCACGTAAATTATAATTAATTGCAGAATATCCACTACAGATCTGCTGTAATGATCAGACGTTTAATGGTTTGGTTAGAAATGTTGAACTAATGGCTAACTAATTTAACTTTGTTCGAGCCAGCTTCGGAGGGAACATCGTTGTATCAATGGTTTACGAAATGACACGATCCTCTGGATAAAGTAGGAGGGGGGAGTGAAAAGTTCTTATTGTATTGAGCTTATTTTATTGTATTGTACTATTATTTTCTTAAAATATTTTCAGTTCAACTTTTGAAATATCCTAATTTTTTGAAACACACACTCACACATATCTTATTTCTGAACCTTGCATATTTTGACTGAACTGTATTAACACACTATTTACTTATTCTATGCACACATAACTAAGTGTTGCATAGAATATTTCATTTATAAAATACACCTCAAAAACCTTTTTATCTTTAAAATAACGTACCTAAACTAGAGAACAATACTTGTAGCAAGTATTTCACAAAGCCACATCATTTCATTGTGAAAAAAATCCCCGTAAATTAGAAGCCTAATGAGAAGTGGCTGGTATTCTAGAAAATATTGTCGCGGTTAAACAGTTGCGCCACGAGATAAATTAAGCGCATTGTGGTACTTCAACAAAAGAAAAAGAAAATGCATTTTCTTTTCTTTCCTAACTGAAAATAAACTCACACTACGGAAAGTGTCGCTGGTATACAATGTTGGGTAAAAGAGTGATATAAGAGATTGCCACAAATCTTATTTTTGTAGTAATACAATTGTATCAGACCACCATCAGATGAATTTATTTTTGGGGTTCCTTTAGTAACAAGGAACAATGAAAGTTTGCCTTGACCGAAGGTTGTTTGGTGTTTTTTTTTGGAAAATTAGTTAAACTGTAGGTATCTTATAAAGCAAAAAATTGTTTTATATTATTTTTTAAAGGAAATTTTACAGCTAATTATCTTAAAGCTAATACATAACAAGTTTTCACAAATAGGTATAGGTAAATTAGTAATAGGTAATAGGTATAGGTAAGTAGTAATAGGTATATAAGAAGAAGTTAAAGTAACAAGTGGTAGAAGTAAATGGAAGTTAGGCAGAAAAGTTAGTGGAAGTGGTAGTTGTAGAAGTTTAGTTATCAAGAAGGGACTAAAGCAATAAATTAATTCGATGTGATGTTTTGCCTTAAATTGGCGTACACTATTTATATTGCCGTGAAAAAAGATCTAATCACAAAATTTTATCTTGCATGACCGTGCAGGCTGGAAATCATTGCAGGAGTCTTTGGTCCAGCAGTGGACGTCCGTCGGTTGAAACAAGCGAACGGACGAAAGTTGAGATTCGCGAAATATATTTATATACAGGATATAATGCTTGTTCCATATAATAAAAAATAAATCCTAGGGCAGATCAACTGCGGAACCCTATACTTCGCGTGGTCTGACAAGCACTTGGCTGGTTTTATTTTACGACTTAGAGATAACAATTTGCATGTAACTAGAGGCGAAGACGTATCCGCAAAGCTTATGAGAAGTTATGCCTCATTTTTCAAATGGAACGCGAGGACCCGCATCCATATGTTCGTTCGGACGATTAAATCCATGCCATTATTTCTGTTCGCCTCGTCCCTGCACATCTGCATTCTTCCGATAATGCTCTCAAACGGAACATTATGTGGGTTAAAACTTTATTCAACCTCGAGGTTAAAGCTTTAACCTCTGCATAAAATGCAATATCACTATTGACGACCGAATGGCGGAATGGCGTAGCGGTCGTAGCTGTCGTAGGCGTAGCTGTCGTCTGCGTCGGGGTCGTGGGTTCGATTCCCACTACTGGAACATGTTTGTGTGATGAGCAGGAATGTTTTATAGGATCTGGGTGGTTTTCAATACATAATATTTATGTAGGTATATTATAATCATAAGCTATTCAGTACCCATGCTAACGCTTACTTTGGGGCTAGATTGCGATGGGTGTAATATCCTTATATTTATTTATTTAATATTCTTTGCTCAAAAATATAGGTATAATTAAGAACTATGTACGTATATTTATATACGTATAATGGCTTATTGAAGGTTCATCTGCAGCACAAAATACTTATGCCCAAAAACTAGGTAGGTCTTTATTTAATATAGCAAATATAATATAATATGTTAGATACTTAATCCCAGTCACTATTATTTAAAAGTAAAAGTTTGTATGTTTGTGACCATTGCAACTCGTCAAATGGTTTGGTTGTAATTTGAAATCATACCCAGGAATAACAAAAATACTTTATCCCGTAAAAATTCCTGAAACCAAACCATGCGTATAAACAAGTAAAAAATTAAATTTTTGACAAATGAGCTTATCGTGTATAAATAATATTATTATCAAATTGAAAAGCTCTCTATATTATGCTCGAAAATTGATTATGATACGTCAGATTTGTAAAACTGCATATCAATTTTATTTATCCGCACATCACGGTACCATATTTTCTAGAACGCCCGTTAATAAAATAAATGGCGTATGAACAGAGAAAAAACGGGATTGTTCGTACAAATAAAATGGCTATGATGAATTCTATGGACGGATCCAGACACTTTTCTTTATAGGTGTCATTACTCAGAGGGAAAGGTGCGCCACCTGAGGTCCTGTACGAAATCTTTTCTGCATTGCAGGTTGTGTTATATCCCCCCATTTGCGAAAACATTGGTATAGGTTTCGTTAAGAACCTAGAGTTTTTAGATTTGTATTATCGATATTGTAGTATCCTCTATCGACTCCTTTTTTTCGTATTAAATTATAATGTTCTTTTGCATTTAATGTTTTACTAAATTTTTAAAATCTTAAAAATCTGTTGCTTTCAGCTTTACCGACGCATTCCCGTTGAAATTACAAAAATCCTTTCTTATCCCTTATCTACATTATATTCAATGCTTCTCTGCAATATCTCTAGGCTAAAGGGTAGGGCAGATCGATAATAACCCAGTGAGTGAGTGAGTGAATGAATGAGTCAGGATTTTTTTATTACTTATTTTTTTATTTAATAAGTATTAAGCCGTTGCATTCTTCTGTAATACAATATTATACTTAATGTAGTTTAGTAATTCGTTATTATTTATTTAATTAGAAAAAAAGTAAGAAAGCAAGCAAAGTATTTATTTGGTATGCATATTAATTACTTAGTTACGTAAAACTTGAGCAAGAGAAATACGTAATTACGTATGTATGTAAGTAAAAACATTCTCGTACTTAACTTTTTCAATTTCGTCTCATATTATTAATATTACATCAATAATATTATTAATATTACGTTTGCAGCCCTCGTCCTTTCGTCAAATAAATAGTAGAAATCGCGTCGACGTGATATAATAGTTCAATTTTCGTCCCGAGAGGCGGTGATTCGTCTGAAATACCTTTATTGCTCTTGAAATGGACATTCTTGATTACAGCGAAATTTTCAAGATTAGTTTTGGGATTTTCGTCATCCCTATTCACAGAATCGTTCCAATTTAAGAAAATATGTATATCTACGTGTAAATTATGAAAAAAAAAAACGATGATCGTTTTAATATTTCCTTTGAAAGTCAGTATTTTTGATGGGTTAGAATTTCTTTCAAAGAATGCGACAATTCGTTGCATCGTGATCGACGCAATACAAATAAACGTATTTTTATGAATATTAACTTGATTATAAACACTCAAAGAGTTAGTATATTAAATAAGTCCTTCTCCATTTTTTGTCTTCATACACTTTGAAATCTAGTCCCAATTTAAGCGACAGCTTGTGTTATGGGTACTGGAGAACTGTTATAATGTGTAGGTACATAATATTTATAATATACGTAAACACAATTAAAAATCCCTAGACACTGGCAAACATTCATTCTCATCACTTAAACATTTTCCAGTTGAGGGTATTGAATCCACGACCTCTGACGCAGAAAGCAGGAGACAGGACTACTAGGGCCCATCAGTTGTCACCAAATAAGGCAAGAGCCTTAGATAGATTCGATTTTTCTTCAATTAATAGTGTTAACCCTTTAATACAAGAAAACTGAAACACTTTGGAACAGTTTTCTTGTCTTCCCAATATCCAAAATGACTCTATCTCTTTTTCTCTCTCTTGACATTAGAATATCTGAAAAGGCAAGAAAACTGTATTAACTAGTGTCAAGCTATAAAAGGCTTTGATTTTGCGTTGATTTTCTGTTACTTTTTTGACATAATAAGTATGTGAAAATTTAATAAATCCTTTACTAATAAAGGCATCTATAAGTATACGATACAGTTTTATCGGTCTTAAATTTTCGCACAGTAAAATAAGACTTTATTTTAAGCCCTCTAGATACACGCCGGGAAAAATTGTAGACGTTTAAACCTTATTCAAACGAGCCACGAGCAAAAGACGCTCACGCAAAGCCCGTGGCGAGTTATGTCTCATATTTTACCGGAACGCTAGGATCGGATCCATATGTTTGATCAGACGATTTAATCCATACCATAATCCTCATCCGTTCCAACTTCGCACATCTGCATCCCTCTGAAAATTTTATGGTTTGTTTATAATATTAAAACAAGTATAGAAACTATGTTACTATTCTTTCAAGTATTCTTAACAACTTAAAATTTTATGTTTGCCAAATCGGGATTTTGGAACTTTTTGAGTAAAAAAGCGGGATACAATAAAAGAACTTAAGTAGCTAATCAGATTTTTTTAAATATTTATCTTTTTATTTGGATCCGGATTACGTTTAAGTGAAAATAGATAGTTTAGAAATAGACATAGAAAATATATTTTTATAAATAAAAATTTATATTGGATTTAGGTATCGTTAAATAGTTGAGTCTTATTTATCTCTTAATTAACGAACTCAGATCAAAATCAACAGCAATCTGTCCCAGAGAGATTTTTATGAACATCGTAATTTGTAATAAATCTTCATGTTAAAAGCCGATGTCTCATACTATAAGCGTGATTAAGTGAACGCTATCGGTGAGGTAGCATAAGCGAGGCATTAGTGGAGTGTAATCTATGAAATGGAAATTTATTATTATAATGTACTACCTTTAGCCCGCGGCTTCGCCCGCGTTAATTTCGGTTTTCACGTTTCAACAAATCCCACGTTTCCGTGGGATTTGTGAAAACCGAAATTAACGCGAAAATAAACCGAATTAAACCGAAATTAACCGAAATTAACGCGAAAAACCGAATAGATCATGGATTTTTCCGGGATAAAAGGTAGCATATGTATTAATCCGGGATATTATCTACCTCTATTCCAGATGTCAGCCAAATCGTTTCAGAAGTTGCGACGTGAAGGAGAATTCCCCCCGGGCATATTTCTATTTTTTACAAATTTCGCGGGATTTTTGTGGGATAAAAAGTAGTCTATATGTTAATCCAGAACATAATTCATCTCCATTTCAAATTTCAGCCAATTCTGATTAGTATTAGCGGCGTAAAGGAGTATTTCTTCATACAAACTTTGGACCCCATTCCATCTCATTAGGGGTAGTCTCGTTAGTAGGGGTGCAATTAAAAAATCGAGGAACTTTGTTATTTTTATGAAGAATGACCTACTCACTGATTTTAATGAACTTGAAAATAGACGGAATTCCATGTATGTAAAATTCAATTCCTTATTTAACCCCCTTACTGGTAGACTTTCAAAAAATCCGTTCTTAGTACACATCTAAGGTGTATAAAGAGTATCAATGAAAATTTCATGTATCTACGTTCAACCGTTTGGGCAGTAACAAGCTACCAAAAGCCATCCAGCCGGGACCACACGTTTTCTAGTTTCAACTCCCTTTTCAGACAGTTAGGGGTAATATTTCCAAAATCCCTGGGACACCCATTCTCTAATTTTTATCCGGAAGTCTATATACCAATTTTCAAAAATCTAACTTGAAAAATGAGGGACTTTCATACAAACCTAAATTCCTTATTTAACCCCCTTAAGGGTAGAATTTCAAAAAATCCTTTCTTAGCACGCAGTTTGGGTTCACAAAGAATCTTCCATGAAAATTTCAAGTTCCTACGTTCAGCCGTTTGGGCTGTAGCTTGTCTGTCAGTCATTCACTCAGGACAAAGCCTTTTGTAGTTATAGATTAAAGAAAATCTTATAGCATAAGTTCCCTTCTAACGCGTAATATACTCACATGTTATTCACTAGAGGCAAATTCAATTATATGAATATGCCAGTATTACTGATTTTATTTATAAATAGCATATAGAAACCGCATTGTTACTATGATAACTCCAGTGAATAAATTAAATTGCAATTTTCTGTCGTATTAAAATCTGATTTTATGCCCACTTTAAAGTCCCAACGCTTCGTTTTGATGGAGAAGACAAGAAATGCGGTGTTTAATATGGTGGAATTTATTTCGACACTTAAAACTTCGAGTATGAATTGAAAATGTCAATTAATTTCTTATTTACTCGATATTTGATGACATAATGACCTTTAATAACCGTTACATAATGGTTTTTGGTAATAATAATTATAGAAGATATCAATTAATATTATGGTAACTGTACAAAATTGTTAGTGACTAATTGTATCAATTAATTTGTATGATTCTTTTCACCGACGCAACCAATCTTTTTTTACATAATTAGTTTTATATACAGGTTGTTAATGTACAGTGCGACGTATGTATCATTATATAAAAATCATTTCTATCATGCAATAAAATAAAAGTTTAACAAAAATAAAAACCGACTTCAAATAAAAAATGGAAAATTCTTTCCAAAAAACCAACTTCAAATGCCACTACAAAGAATGAAATAATTTTTAATGTACACCAATTCGAAGTCGGGCAATGTTTCGTTCAATCACTAATACAACAACTAATAATAACACAACTTAACGTAATAAAACAACTTGATGTGCGAAGACAATTATCGACAATACGAAGAACAATTAGTGATAGAACGAAACATTGCCCGACTTCGAATTGGTGTAGGTACATTAAAAATTATTTCATTCTTTGTAGTGGCATTTGAAGTTGGTTTTTTGGAAAGAATTTTCCATTTTTTATTTGAAGTCGGTTTTTATTTTTGTTAAACTTTTATTTTATTTTTTGATTTTTAGTGGTCTGAAGTTCACTATTTTTTTTTTAATATGGGTAGACCTACTAATCGTGCTGTTCATGTGAGACAGGGCCGTTTAAATGAAACGCACAAAGTCAGGGACAAACTACCTTCTTGCGTGGTAACTGGTATAAATCGCACCTAGATATTGATGAGTAGCAATAGTAAGTTGATTTTAAAGTTGTAGAAGAATATTTTTTGTTAATTTTTTATTTTTATTTTAAGTGGTCTGAAGTTCACTATTTTTTCAATATGGGTAGACCTATATATATATATATAGTATGAGTAAACGGGCTGCTCTACCAAATCAACGTAGTGGATGAGTCTCGTGAAGTAGCGACATAATATGTTAGAACACCACCAGAGAACGTAATTCCCAAAGACGTAGGTAAATAGCTGTGGTGGTTTTCTGCCATCGATAAAAATTGGCGTCGAATCCCGCGTGATGTTAAGACGAAACATCGTTGTTTCAGAAGGACTAGGAGCTATGGGTATAATAAAAAAATCAAATGGCCGGCTTTGAGGAGAGATCAATAAGAGGATGGAGAGCTACTAGAAGCCGTGTATGTCAAATTTGATGATGAATCTATTGGGCTTAGGCTAAAAGATAGTGATGGATGCATACCTCCATCTAGTACTACTTACGTTTCAGGCATTAAGAGGCTACGGGGATGTGAAGCGCCGAATGCTGCCTCTAATATTAAGCTGGGCGGTAACAGTCCATAAATTTCAAGGCACCACCCTTGAGAGGGCTGTAATCGACCTTGGCAAAAAAACTTTGCTAAGGGCCAAAAATATGTTGCCCTTAGTAGAGTTAAAAGTTTGGAAGGCATAGTCTTATCAGATTTGGATGCCAACAAATTAATAAATAGACCACATGACGAAAGATCATAACTAGACTTCGAAATCTGTCTTCCGACAATGAAGGTCGCATGTAATTATTGATTAAACATATAACGGATCAGCATTTAGTGACGTTACGCATGTTACACTCATGTTGCAATGCAACAACGAACGTAAGCGCATTGTAATTTGATTACAGATACCTCGTTAGAATTTCTGCCACAGGTCGCATCCTTACTGTAAGCCGTTCAGGAGACCCGTTCCATTGATCATCATCATATTCGGTTACGGCAGTTATTTGACCACTTGACCATAACGACGTTATGGTAGGGAAATATCTGGATAGCCAATAAAAGAATCAGCTGAATATTAATAATTTGCTCCTAAGAATTGAAGAGTTCCGTTATTTTATCATAGATCCCATTATCAGAACCTAATCAAGTTTTCACCAAACCACCCTTGAAGTACATTCTTCCAAATAAAACAATAATCATCGAAATCGGTTGAAGTGATATTGAGTTATTCATCTATTTGTCGCGCAAGTACTTAATGAAAATTTAATACTTATATGGTTTTCTCATGGATACCATTATCAGAACTGGATAAAATTAAAATGGGACCACATGGGAAGCGTCAGCTTTCTGATAAAAAAAGAATCATCAAAATCGATTCGTCCAGTCAAAAGTTATGAGGTAACAAACATAGAAAAAAAAAAAAACACGCGTCGAATTGAGAACCTCCTCCTTTTTTTGAAGTCGGTTAAAAACAAGTATGACACTGAAAAATATTCGTAATTAAACCTATCAGAAACAAACTTAATAAGACATAAGTTATCATTCCAAACATAAATAAATGCAAATTAACTTTTCTTCAACAAATCAAAACATCAAAGGGAATTTATGATGAAAACGACCATCTCATATATCAACACCCTTTAATTTTAAGTTATTGGAATATCACTTTGACACTACAAAACTAGCTTAAACTACTAACTGAGGGTTGACACAAACATCGAATTGGAAAAAAGTTTAATGGAACATCTAAAAGAGTTCAACCATACTGTAATGTAGAGAAAGAGATATTTTAAAACAAAAATCAATTGAATAAAAATACGAAGCTTTCATTGCACCATTCCTATGTATAGAACTTAATGATCACCTTGTTTACGAAGGAAAGTAGCTTGTTGACGCTGACAACAGTAGTGTGCAAATATTTATACAAACTAAGGGCCTATTAATTGGGCCTATGTGAAAATAAAGATTTTTCATTTTCATTTTCAAAACTGAATATGTACACACTGACTATACCTTTATGTCACTTTCATAATACTTTGTGACTTCAGTTCACTGAATTGAAGACCCTCTAATAAAACCTGCACGAATTGATTTCATTCAACAATTTAAAGAAACTATAAATATAATTTAATAAAATACATTAGTTGGAAACTATCCTCTATACGAGGAGGTAATAATAGTTGTAATAAAACTTATTATTAAGATAAAAGTTAGCAGTAAAATTAAATATGTTGCAATATCAAAATCAATCAGAAATTCAGTGATTAACGTATTGCACATACAAATACAATAAATTTTTTAAAGTGAATGAAAAAGCAATAGGTATTTATTGAATGTTTGAAAATATTAAGGAAAATGAGATAAAAACCCAGAGAAGCCGCAAAATGAGAGCTATAATACATCGTTCATGTTGATTGCATACAACAATAATGTTTTCAAAAGAAGCTTTATTATATGTGAAGCTTTCTTGTCATCATTACGGTTCCGTGTCACATTGGTAAAAACTGGCCAAGTGCGTGTTGGGCCAAGAACACCGTATGGTTCCGTCACCTCTGTAGATAACAATAATATTATGTACACATTAAAAAACATTAAGAAGACTTTTACTTTTCCAAGTACATTTATTCATCAACGTTCACTATCGGCGATATCATCATCATGCTTACGTTCAACCTATAAAAGGTTCTCAAATGTGAGGTGGCAGGCTCTTGTAACTAATTTTTCACTTGAAATTCACCTTACTATATAATTCAATAATTAAAATATTTTTTCCATCTCGTAAATTTGTGTCAACAACCCTAATTATTTGGCAGATAAATTGTAGCAATCACTGCTTCAATACTTGTAGCTTTCAAAGAAGGAAATTCTTCACTGTCATTTCTGTCTCAACATTGTTATCGTGTATATGTTCATATGTTCCACTAAGTTAAATTATGAATATCCCCGAATTCGATGACATTTTTAAACAAATTAAAACCAATTTCTGGGTAATAGGTATTCCATTCGACCAACCAAGGATAAAACTAAGATATTTTATCCTTTTTTTCCTTGTATTCACTATAGTTGTACAGGAGGGTGCGTTCTTTTGCTCTAACATTTCGGCGGAGAATTTTTTAGAGTTGACCCAATTAGCGCCATACGCCTGTTGTGGATGGTTAACAGTTATAAAATTGTTATTCATAACAACAAAACGACAGAAAATCTTTGACTTAACTCGGTGCCTAAAAGAGTTATATGACAAAATGCTCACCGATCCAAAAAAGCAAGAGATCGTGAGGCGTGATTTCACCTTTCTGAAAACTTTGGTGAAATACTTCTTCATTTTAAACTTAATTCTTATTATTGTCTGCAACTTTTCCACGCTGATTTTCATTACTTATCACTACTATATGGAGAAGGTTATCGTCTATAGATTGCCCTACGCGATAGTGGTGCCTTTTTCAACACATACGTGGTATACTTGGTTAATAGCATATCTTCATTCTATCTCTTCTGGTAAGTGAATATTTTGCTTAATGTGTGAGATTGTTTCTTATAAATTAGTTTTTACAAAAAATTTAGGCGATAGAATTTTTATAAAATCAGTCACAAATATGTCACTGTAAAGATATTTTGCTCGATTTTTGGTCAATATACATTCATAATACCTTTTTTATTTTATTACGGGGGAAATCCACATTGAGATATATCCAATCCATAAGTAGATTGGATTATGTGTGATTTTTACCCACTAAAACCCCCTCGGTGGACATCCTCAGTAATAATGTTTCAGGCCTCCGGATCTCATTCACCTCTGGCTGACCCCTAAATTAGGCACCAGGGATGGTCAGGGTCAGTCCCAAGGTCCCAGGCCATTAAAGGGGGTCTGGGACTATTATCTACGGTGTCTGCGAGAGGGATCAGAGTTCTCTCGATCCCTCTCCGCAGGCTCCTTCTTCGTCATAGCAACCTCGCAAAAGGTGGATGTTTCTCTCCATGCTTCTTCCCCTGTAACATTCATAATACCTCGCTTCACTTCACTTCACAGATTAAATTGGCTAGGAGTTGTATTAAAAATTTGATGTTGTGGTAAAAAAAAATGTTTTGCTGCTTAATATTTCAGGTTTCATATGTGTTTTGCACTTCACGACAATAGATGCTCTCTACTACATACTGACATCTCATGTTTGCGCTCAGTTCACTCTGCTTAATGATGAAATCCAGTACCTAGACAAAAATACATCTCACTGTCTCCGTGAGATCGTTAAAAGGCACCAATACATTATACAGTAAGCTATTTTGAATACGATTATTAATATTTAGGAACGTGTTGGAAGAATCAAAAAATTAAATGTTTGCCTCAACTTCAGGTTATCGCAAGATCTTGAAGAAATTTTTCGCGGACCGAATTTGTTCAACGTTCTAGTTGGATCTATTGAAATATGCGCTCTTGGATTTAATTTAACGGTAAACTTTAACAAGAGACTAAGCTTATGCTCTTTTTCAACCTGACCATGTAATAGTAACTCAACCCTTTCTAATAAGTAACGTTTTTAGATGGGACCGTGGACACAAATACCACACGTTGTTTTATTTTTGCTGTCTATTCTACTTCAAATATTAATGATAAGTGCGTTTGGAGAAAATCTCATAAGAGAGGTATGTGAAAGTGGTATCAACAATCAGAATTTTTAACCGATAAGTTTCCTATACAAATATCACTAAAATTGTTTATTTTTTTGTTCGAAAGCTGATTTTTTCAATATAGCGAAAGCTTATTTTATTAATATAGCAAGTGTCGAAAGAATATCTTAACACCACATTCTGAGATTGGAAAAAGCTCCTTTGTCACTCGAAATCTAATTTGGTAACTAGTTTGTTAAAAAGAAATTAATAAATTACCATTTTTAATTTTAAAAAATCATTGTCAACTCACATTTCAGAGCAGAAGAGTCGGGGAAGCAGCATTTTTCTGCAAGTGGTGTGATATGGACAAAATGTCAAAGAAAATTATTTACATTATAATTTTAAGGTAAGGAAATGCCACTGGTCAGTAAAAAAAGCTTAGGCAGTTATGACAAGTGAAGCAGTTCACAACTGGGCAAACACCTTAACAACCACTCGCACACGCTTATATGTAGTATTTTTTGATGTCGCCTGCCCACTTTACAGGCATGTCAGCAGCTTGGTGTTCTGATATCAATTGATTCAAAGAGCTTTGTGCTTAGTACATGAATAAGTATTATGAAATAAAACCAACTATACAAAAACCGGCCAATTTCAAGTGAGTCATATCAAATAAAGTTTTTGAATTTCTTTAATTATTACTAAAAATATATATAATATAACTTGTTTAATATTAAACTATAAACAGATAAGATAACATAATATATTTTTTAGGTCTAACAAACCACAGAAATTGACGGCATACAATTTCTCGGTGATATCTTTCGAAAGCTTCACTAAGGTAAAATGAACTTAAAACCGTTGCTCATTATAATAGGGCTTGAAATCGACTTCTTGGACTGTTTGTTTCAAATAAATCATGATTTTATCTTCATTTCAGATTATCAGCAATTCGTGGTCTTATTTCACAATTTTGAAAACTGTTTACACTCAACCCAATGTTTCTAACGTTCCTGACTCACTATTGTAGATCACTCATCCGCAATCCTCACAGACTAGTTATTGATTACATACTCAAAAATGTAAGATTAAGAAATAACGAAATAAAAAAGTGTGACCACTTTGTAGGCAAATATTTTATTATTATAATTGAAAGTTTACTACAAAATATAAAATGAAGTCGGTTAATTAGTTTTACTCATTATAGTAACAATGGATAACAAACTATGACATGAGCTCAGTGACTTTAATATATATATAGCTGCTTGTGCTGATTCACTGACTCACTCATTGATCACCTCTCCTGAACAATTTTGTATGAGAAAATTTTTTTTCAATAACCATTTCGTATAGAAGGGCAAAATTCATTCGGAGGAAAAATACGGAGACAGCTGATGATTGAGGATTTCGGAGACGGGTGAAGAGCACGGGGAGGCTATTAAAGATAGGTGGGGGGTGCTCGACCAAATGACATTCGAAACGTCATCCAATTGGCAGTGAGCCGAAAAAATTTCAAAATGGCGGATTCAAAATGGCCGCCAAACGAATTCCGTCAATATCTCGAAGAGTATAAAAGATGGAAGAACGGTTTCTTGACAAGAAGTGATCAGGACCCGAAGGTCTATTCGATGGATAGAAAAAAAATTCAAAATGGCGGAATTTATTTTTTCATAGTAAATGTATGGGGAATATTGAAGGGACTATTGAAAAGTTATGAAACATGTAGTACTTTGATGCGGTTTTTTGGAGGACTCTTAGAGAAAAATATGGAATGAGATGATGATTGAGGGTTTCGAAGACTGTCGAGGAGCACGGGCAAGGTATTATAGTTAAGGTGGGGACTGCTCAAACAAAAAATACTCGAAACCTCACGCAATTGGCAGTGAGCTGAAAAAAATCCAAAATGGCGGATTCAAGATGGCCGCCATACAAATTTCGTGTTGTTCTATCTCGGAAAGTATAAAAGATAAGAGAGTGGTTTCTTAGCAAGAGGTGATCAGGATCTCAAGGTTCACGGGATGAATGAATGAGAAGAGATGATGATCTAGGATTTGGATGATGATTGAGGAGCACGGTCGTGGTTTTAAAGATAGTTAAGGGCTGTTCCAACAAAAATACCGCTGAACCTCATCGGATGAGGTTCAGCGGTATTTTTGTTGGAACAGCCCTTAACTATCTTTAAAACCATGACCGTGCTCCTAGGTATTTTTTTCAGCCCACTGCCAATCGGATTCCAATTGCAGATGGAGATGACGGCGATAGTTTTATGGGCGGGATGACTGCACCCGGGCCACATGTGGCCCGCGCACTCACGCGCCCTACTAGTTCATAATATAGTTGATGGTCATTGTGTAAGCGCATCAACCCCTGGTCTAGATTGACATGATGATGATGAAGAAAAAACATTATTTAATTTTGTAAATAATTTATTTTTGTAAATAAACTAATTTAACCACCCTATTAACATTATTAATTTGGTGGTTAAAGTCTCTTATTACTTTTCAACCCCAGGGCACGTAGTAGAAAGTTCATGAATCCATTAGAATGGGTATCTTCTGCCAGTATTCACACGGTAAATTCCAGAACTGTAAATGAAACACCGTAGATTATAAATCGAATAAAAATCGAGTTAAATTGTAATGTAAGATTAAGCATGGATGCCATGGCTCACAATAACGTAACTTATAGTCGTTGTCATATCTTAAGCTAATCATTTGAATAGAATATTAGTACGTAATTGGCATTCAAATTAACATCGAAAATCTCTCGCTTTAGTGACGATTGGAGTATTTGGTATTGTTACCTCAACACAGAGCATAACTATATTTAGTATTTTTTAAATATTAAGGCTCGGTTGCTTGAGTTGACTTTAACCAAAACGTTTAAATATGGCGGCCTGACTCTTATGTCTTTCGCAATAAGGGTCACACCGCCATATTTAACTATGATGTTTCGGTTAAAGTCAACTCAAGCAACCGGGCCTTAACAGGCAATAATAACTTGTATTCTGTTACTCACCCTCTTTTGTTTAAGTAAATATTTCCCAAGTTCAAAGTAGCTCCACTGCAATTATTCCTATCGACCTCCTGCATGTTGTTGCATCGTCTGCCCACGAGATGGTTCCTCGGTATGGTCGCAGCGAAGAACTCCCAGGCTCTGTTGTGGTCGCAGATGGGCGTGTAACAACCAGGCTGCGACTTGCCGCCGTTGGGGAAGAAGTCAGCGTTGGCTACGGCCATTCCGATGCCGAGACCAGCGACACCACCGTTGGTGTGGATGGCCTCAACGTATACACCGTCTGTGTGACGCACGCGTTGGTCGTTGTTACTCCACAGAGGACCAGCAGGATCCAAACCTATTGAAAATACATACAATGTCTGTGAGCTCTCATAGCATTTCTTTAAAATTGATAAATTTCATAAATTGGTGTCTACTGTCATTAATTATCAGCCAAATGATTTTTGAAAACGTCACACGGTCTTTATTTTAACATTAAAACAGCTTTCCAAAATAATCATATTGGTAGCAAATTCAATGTTATTTGAATTTTTTCATTAGACATTTTATTATTAAAATTTTAAAATAATTAGGAGAAATTTCAATAACTGTAGCAAATACTCTTAAAATTTTTAATGAATAATAAATTGTCTCTCACAGATCAGAGAAGCAATTTTATAGTGTCCATTAGTTCAATCGGGATTTTACAGTCATATGGACCTATAATTGTAGGTACGTAGGTAGGTAGAAAGTTTCTACGTTTGCTTTTAGTACGCTTATGAAACATAATAAAACGAATGTAAATGTGAATTAACAGTTGTCATCGATAAGTGATGTATTCGATTTTTCTATCAGATATGTCGATTCTATACTAATCGTGAATTTCGTTCCAGAAGCATATCTACCTACTAAAAACAATCGTAGAAACAGAATAGATAATTCACATGGTTACGGCTGCAGAATAATAAATTCACTTACTAGTAATACGAGCAACCCGACCGCCGAGGTATCTGCCAGCGTTACCAACAACATGTCCGCCCAAACTGAAGCCTATCAAATGCATTGTATTGAACGGTGCTCCAGTAGTTCTGTGGAGGAAGTTTAGGAACTGTCCGAGGCCGCGTCCTATGTCCGGTACTCCTCTAGCTGCAGTGGGGTACGGGGCTAAAGCGAGCCTCCTCCAATCTAAGACGATCACGTTGGTTTCCTCTCGCCTAAGATATGCTGAAAAATTATAAAGCTATGCCGGAATTTCTCTCCTTCGCGCGGGGAAATAAAATGGAAGACCGCCTGTTGCGATTTCTATCTCATTTAAGGGTTTTATAATTGGCCTACCGGGCCGTCCTGCTTTCTCATTTTATTCACCCCCGTTCAGCGAGAAATTGTGGCAGTTTAGTTTGGTATAACGTTACTCTGTATCTACATATTGATTTTATTTGTTACATAAAAATAAATTCTGTAAAGAAACTGCAAAAACATTGCTCTGACAGAATAATGTAGATGGTGCATTTTCAATTCACTCATATAATATGCAGGTTTCTCAATTCCTTCACTTTAAAACATTAAGAGATATTGAAACAAATTGAAAGAAGCTTCTGTCTTTGCTTCCAAGTACGGATCTTCCGAAAAGGAGGTCAAAATTAACAACTTGACTCAAGAAAAAGCTATTTCGCATACCATCTCTAATAACAGGGTTGAGGTTAGTCTTCATGTTGCTGAGCCATCCATGAGAGATGACCACAGTGGGGTGTCGCGGGTTGAAGTTAGATGATGTGATGCTGTTGGCATTGTTCATGATGAGGGACTGGTGTGATGTAGGGTTCCGTCTACAAACGAAATGAAAAAACATTATTTCCACACACTTGTTTAACCTTTTACTACAAGGACAGGGGCTGTCTTGATGAAAGAATAATAATCGTTGAGCTATGATTCGAATAGCAGGGAAGTTTCCTTAAATAGGTAAAATTTCCAAAAAAATATGACTAACTATAAAGTTAAGAACACTCTTCCGACATCTGTAAGTTGTAATTGGATTGCTTTTAAAAGGCAGAGAGTAGGTTTCTAGGCAACGCGTTGTCTTAAATTAGGTATAACTTCAAATATCAACATTTTCATACAATTCTCCAATTTCGTAGGTAAAAACCTATTGTTATTAGTGTAGTTTATCAGAAATTCTGTACCTTGTGAAAAGCTGATACTGGTTATTAGCTGGGTTTCTTTGGATTTCGCTCAGAAGCTCCGTATCTACTGGTTCAAGCAAATCTACCTTGTGTATATTGCCATCCTCATCCTCGAAGTCAAAGAAGCGCGGGTACTTGCCATCGATCAGCTCGATTGGCCCCGCTAGAGCGGAGTAAACTAAAACAACGGAAAAAACAGGATTTTTATGCATAAAGCTTTATAAGAGCTTGGTCTTTTTTTTCAATGTTACACAATGCTCACAGTGCCATGTGGTATTGACTGGAACTTCACTTGATGGTAAGTTACAATGTAGCAGAAAATTAAAACATGCTAAGGTGGGTAAGAAGTATCTTATGGTTTCATGCAAATCTAAGACGGTACATTGAACAATATTTGAAATATCTTGAAGAGTTATCTTCTCTACAGGACCATGATTAAAAGTCTTCTGAATTCTTCACTTAAAGAACATGATACCAAGAAAAAGGCACATGAATTAAGCAAGGCTACTCACGAACTAGATTTTGGTACTTAGCTCTACCGAGCCGTATTTTCACAGAATTCGAAGTGAAACCTAGCCAAATTCATATTTCTTAGTTGTCATTAGATTACACATGAAGTGCAGTGCTGTGTAAATTGAATGAGGAAAATTAAATTTGACATTAAGATGATGATTACATTACCCGCATTGATATACAAGGGCTAAGAAGAGCAATGTGAACTTGCTTACAATGAAAAGTGCTTGGAATCACCGAACTCTAAAGCGACGTCAGTATAAGAACGTGAATAGCTTTATGAAATCACAGTTTTACGAATAATTAAGGAATAAGACTTGACTTTGAAATAAAGAGTTCCATTTTAGGGTGTTGATCATGACGATGATGCTGATAAATTTATTTTTAAAATTTTCTCAACATACCCGCCACACACAGAATACACCAAAGATGCTTCATGGTCCGTGCTGACTGGAGGTCTTCTGCATTATTCCCTTTAATCTTAGTTTTATATCTCCACTTTTCTGCACGTGACAGTGATAGTGTGAAATATAATCTTAATTTTTACCATCCATCATATTTTATGTTACTTCATTATCAATTAAGAATGTTGTAAGTACGTAATATATAATTTGTTAAAACGATTTGGTTGGTGTAATCGGGATTAAGGATCTTTCGAGAGTGGTTGCTAGTTTATTAGTATCATAATGATTATTTTATCGGATAATCCAATAACGCTTGGGGTGGTTAACGAAGACTAGGACACTATTATTATTTTTCCATTTTATTTAAAAACAAGCGCTTGACTGTTATCACTTCTGTTGGAATGTGATAATACGACATACGACCTCAGGTAGAGCATATACTTGCTTTGGCATTTTGGCATTATCTTAGCTTACTGGTGAATAAAGGCACCCACGTTGTGTAGGTGATGGAAAAGACGTACTTATACAACCCTCCTTGTTTTATACAGCCCTGCTCCACATAGACATATCCAATATCCATGAACAAATAGAAAAAGATAGTTTGACTTTAAGACGATTGGCGATATACCGCAATACTTACTATCTCCAAGTGAATGAATAAAAAACGGGCAGTTTGACTGGTTGGTTGTATTGGAAGCCTTACATGAAGACACCTACTTAAAAAAGTATACGCGTTGAATTGAGAACATCCTTCTTCTTTTGTTTTTCAAAAACGGTTAAAAAAACTGCGCCTGTAGCCGTATTATAACATAATAACACAATCTGGGTGACCGAGCTTTGCTCGGTAGTATTACAGGTACTCACTTATTATGTTGCTCTGTGTACTCACCAATAAATGGCAGCGCCAATAGATGTCAGGTATAGATTTACATTTTTTTTTTGGTAAATACGACATTTTCTAAAAATGAATACTAGCTTGATCAATTTATCGCCCCCAAAACCCCTTGTATACTAAATTTCATGAAAATCGTTCGAGCCGTTTTCGAGATTCAGATTATATAGAAATATATATATATATATATATATATATATATACATCCAGGAACACTTTTGGCGTCATGCACGTTGTGCATCATTATGACGTCCCCCTGTTCGGCTTACTTTTTTCCCCATCTTTCTGCGAATATTGCTTAATTTAATGATATCCTAGTCAGTGGGGTATTTCATTTTCCTTTAGCTTTATTATCCGCAATATTCTTCTTTCAGTCATGCCCAAGCATTTTTGAACCCCGATTCATGTTGATAACTTCTTGGCTTCCTGGATATATTATTCAAGGTTTATCTAACGTGCCAACTTTTTTGCGTCCTTTGGGTTTTGTGCGTAGATGCGACGTTGCCAGTTCTCTTGCACCTATTTGACGATACAAATTATTATTACATGACATGGTCCGAGACATGGTCATTGACTATGGGCCTCATAAGGTGGTTCAGAGTCACTCAGCGGGTGATGGAGAGAGTATCGGCTCGGCGTATCTATACGTGATCAATTGCAGGTTGAAAATCATTGTAGGAGGCCTTTGTCCAGCAGTGGACATCCTTCGGCTGAAACGAACCCTTTAAAACATCTTGGTGATAATATTATGTGGACGTCTATATGCGACGTCGAATAGGTACCTATATCGCTGTCACGATCGCTAACGCTTCGAGAACTAACGGCTAGCTCTATACGTCTAGGAGATCCAGTAGTAGTCTTCGCAGTATACCTTCAGGTCACTTCACCAAGTCAAGTGGAAAGGTCTTTTCATAACTAACAAAACGAGCCCAAACTCGACACGACTAGCTCTATACATCTAGGAGATCCAGTAGTAGTCTTCGCAGTATACCTTCAGGTATTTCCACCAACTCAAGAGGAAAGGTCTCTTCATAACTAACAAAACGAGCCCAAACTCGACACTGCTAGCTCTATACGTCTAGGAGATCCAGTAGTAGTCTTCGAAGTATACCTTCAGGTCACTCCACCAAGTCAAGTGGAAAGGTCTTTCCATAACTAACAAAACGAGCCCAAACTCGACACGGCTAGCTCTATACGTCTAGGAGATCCAGTAGTAGTCTTCGAAGTAGGCTTCAGGTCACTCAACCAAGTCAAGTGGAAAGTTCTTTTCATAACTAACAAAACGAGCCCAAACTCGACACGGCTAGCTCTATACGTCTAGGAGATCCAGTAGTAGTCTTCGAAGTATACCTTCAGGTCACTCCACCAAGTCAAGTGGAAAGGTCTCTTCATAACTAACAAAACGAGCCCAAACTCGACACGGCTAGCTCTATATTATGTCTAGGAGATCCGGTAGTAGTCTTTGAAGTATATCTTCAGGTCACTCCACCAAGTCAAGTGGTAATATCTTCTCATAACCAACAAAACGAGCCCAAACTCGACACTGCTAGCTCTATACGTCTAGGAGATCCAGTAGTAGTCTTCGAAGTATACCTTCAGGTCACTCCACCAAGTCAAGTGGAAAGGTCTTTCCATAACTAACAAAACGAGCCCAAACTCGACACGGCTAGCTCTATACGTCTAGGAGATCCAGTAGTAGTCTTCGAAGTAGGCTTCAGGTCACTCAACCAAGTCAAGTGGAAAGTTCTTTTCATAACTAACAAAACGAGCCCAAACTCGACACGGCTAGCTCTATACGTCTAGGAGATCCAGTAGTAGTCTTCGAAGTATACCTTCAGGTCACTCCACCAAGTCAAGTGGAAAGGTCTCTTCATAACTTACAAAACGAGCCCAAACTCGACACGGCTAGCTCTATATTATGTCTAGGAGATCCAGTAGTAGTCTTCGAAGTATACCTTCAGGTCACTCCACCAAGTCAAGTGGAAAGGTCTTTCCATAACTAACAAAACGAGCCCAAACTCGACACGGCTAGCTCTATACGTCAAGGAGATCCAGTAGTAGTCTTCGAAGTAGGCTTCAGGTCACTCCACCAAGTCAAGTGGAAAGTTCTTTTCATAACTAACAAAACGAGCCCAAACTCGACACGGCTAGCTCTATACTTCTAGGAGATCCAGTAGTAGTCTTCGAAGTATACCTTCAGGTCACTCCACCAAGTCAAGTGGAAAGGTCTCTTCATAACTAACAAAACGAGCCCAAACTCGACACGGCTAGCTCTATATTATGTCTAGGAGATCCGGTAGTAGTCTTTGAAGTATACCTTCAGGTCACTCCACCAAGTCAAGTGGTAATATCTTCTCATAACCAACAAAACGAGCCCAAAATCGACACGGCTAGCTCTATACGTCTAGGAGATCCAGTAGTAGTCTTCGAAGTAGGCTTCAGGTCACTCAACCAAGTCAAGTGGAAAGTTCTTTTCATAACTAACAAAACGAGCCCAAACTCGACACAGCTAGCTCTATACGTCTAGGAGATCCAGTAGTAGTCTTCGAAGTATACCTTCAGGTCACTCCACCAAGTCAAGTGGAAAGGTCTCTTCATAACTAACAAAACGAGCCCAAACTCGACACGGCTAGCTCTATATTATGTCTAGGAGATCCGGTAGTAGTCTTCGAAGTATACCTTCAGGTCACTCCACCAAGTCAAGTGGAAAGGTCTTTCCATAACTAACAAAACGAGCCCAAACTCGACACGGCTAGCTCTATACGTCAAGGAGATCCAGTAGTAGTCTTCGAAGTAGGCTTCAGGTCACTCCACCAAGTCAAGTGGAAAGTTCTTTTCATAACTAACAAAACGAGCCCAAACTCGTCACGGCTAGCTCTATACGTCTAGGAGATCCAGTAGTAGTCTTCGAAGTATACCTTCAGGTCACTCCACCAAGTCAAGTGGAAAGGTCTCTTCATAACTAACAAAACGAGCCCAAACTCGACACGGCTAGCTCTATATTATGTCTAGGAGATCCGGTAGTAGTCTTTGAAGTATACCTTCAGGTCACTCCACCAAGTCAAGTGGTAATATCTTCTCATAACTAACAAAACGAGCCCAAACTCGACACGGCTAGCTCTATACGTCTAGGAAATCCAGTAGTAGTCTTCGAAGTAGGCTTCAGGTCACTCCACCAAGTCAAGTGGAAAGTTCTTTTCATAACTAACAAAACGAGCCCAAACTCGACACGGCTAGCTATATACGTCTAGGAGATCCAGTAGTAGTCTTCGAAGTATACCTTCAGGTCACTCCACCAAGTCAAGTGGAAAGTTCTTTTCATAACTAACAAAACGAGCCCAAACTCGACACGGCTAGCTCTATACTTCTAGGAGATCCAGTAGTAGTCTTCGAAGTATACCTTCAGGTCACTCCACCAAGTCAAGTGGAAAGGTCTCTTCATAACTAACAAAACGAGCCCAAACTCGACACGGCTAGCTCTATATTATGTCTAGGAGATCCGGTAGTAGTCTTTGAAGTATATCTTCAGGTCACTCCACCAAGTCAAGTGGTAATATCTTCTCATAACCAACAAAACGAGCCCAAAATCGACACGGCTAGCTCTATACGTCTAGGAGATCCAGTAGTAGTCTTCGAAGTAGGCTTCAGGTCACTCAACCAAGTCAAGTGGAAAGTTCTTTTCATAACTAACAAAACGAGCCCAAACTCGACACGGCTAGCTCTATACGTCTAGGAGATCCAGTAGTAGTCTTCGAAGTATACCTTCAGGTCACTCCACCAAGTCAAGTGGAAAGGTCTCTTCATAACTTACAAAACGAGCCCAAACTCGACACGGCTAGCTCTATATTATGTCTAGGAGATCCAGTAGTAGTCTTCGAAGTATACCTTCAGGTCACTCCACCAAGTCAAGTGGAAAGGTCTTTCCATAACTAACAAAACGAGCCCAAACTCGACACGGCTAGCTCTATACTTCTAGGAGATCCAGTAGTAGTCTTCGAAGTAGGCTTCAGGTCACTCAACCAAGTCAAGTGGAAAGTTCTTTTCATAACTAACAAAACGAGCCCAAACTCGACACAGCCTAGCTCTATACGTCTAGGAGATCCAGTAGTAGTCTTCGAAGTATACCTTCAGGTCACTCCACCAAGTCAAGTGGAAAGGTCTCTTCATAACTAACAAAACGAGCCCAAACTCGACACGGCTAGCTCTATATTATGTCTAGGAGATCCGGTAGTAGTCTTCGAAGTATACCTTCAGGTCACTCCACCAAGTCAAGTGGAAAGGTCTTTCCATAACTAACAAAACGAGCCCAAACTCGACACGGCTAGCTCTATACGTCAAGGAGATCCAGTAGTAGTCTTCGAAGTAGGCTTCAGGTCACTCCACCAAGTCAAGTGGAAAGTTCTTTTCATAACTAACAAAACGAGCCCAAACTCGTCACGGCTAGCTCTATACGTCTAGGAGATCCAGTAGTAGTCTTCGAAGTATACCTTCAGGTCACTCCACCAAGTCAAGTGGAAAGGTCTCTTCATAACTAACAAAACGAGCCCAAACTCGACACGGCTAGCTCTATATTATGTCTAGGAGATCCGGTAGTAGTCTTTGAAGTATACCTTCAGGTCACTCCACCAAGTCAAGTGGTAATATCTTCTCATAACTAACAAAACGAGCCCAAACTCGACACGGCTAGCTCTATACGTCTAGGAAATCCAGTAGTAGTCTTCGAAGTAGGCTTCAGGTCACTCCACCAAGTCAAGTGGAAAGTTCTTTTCATAACTAACAAAACGAGCCCAAACTCGACACGGCTAGCTCTATACGTCTAGGAGATCCAGTAGTAGTCTTCGAAGTACACCTTCAGGGCACTCCACCAAGTCAAGTGGAAAGGTCTCTTCATAACTAACAAAACGAACCCAAACTCGACACGGCTAGCTCTATATTATGTCTAGGAGATCCAGTAGTAGTCTCCGCAGTATACCTTCAGGTCATTCCACCAACTCAAGTGGTAAAATCTTCTCATAACTAACAAAACTATATATTTTATGAGAAACTACCTATTTATGCCAAATAAATGTTGATATTCAAAAATATCATCATCATAATCATCAGTAGGTACTAGGTAGGTAGTTAGGTACTTTAAATGTCTTCATTCGAGCCAGGTGCCATGTACATTGTACAGGTCTCGCTCGTCTTATGTCCCACTCTTTTAGGGTTCCATATCGAAATATGCTCAAGCTATCCACCCAGAGTGGTCCACCACATCAGTGAAGGAAAAGAGAAATAAGATATTCCTGCCACGATCTTTCAAGTAGGTACATCCTTACATCAATATAATATACTTATATTTTAGAGGAAAATTAAAATCAACAAAGTAAATTAAGTAACTATAGGTACCTAGTAGGTTTTATCCTCTAAAATCAAATTTAGGTTTGCGGTTCGTTAGAAATGTGATTCTTAACGCTTTAGGTACTTCTTCTGTAGTATGAAACCCGCGTGCAAGTCTGTAGCTATCACGGTTCCAGAGATACAGCCTGGTGACAGACGGACGGACGGACGGACGGACAAACGGACAGCGAAGTCTCAGTAATAGGGTTCCTTTTTTACCCTTTGCGTACGGAACCCTATTAATGAGTAAAATACCGTATTGTAAAATCTATGTTTGGTTAATATCGGTCCAGCGGTCTGGACCACCGCTGGACCGATATTAACCAAACATAGATTTTTAAGAGTATCAGATCTTTTCCAAAATTATGTAAGACATTTTTTCACAACTTCCTCAATATCAAATGAAAAGGCTTGAGTAGTAGAATACTATAACACAGGCGAAAGTTTGTGTGTGATCGAGCGAGCGCCGAATAATACGTCACGCGGACGTGTTCAACAATGATATACATTTCCAAATTCCAAATGATAGAATTTAGCACTGGGCAGTTGGGCACTGGCAGTGCAAGGTAGGTACCTACAAGAAATAAAGAAAGCTGGCAACGTCGCACACGGAAGTCAAAAACGCGACACATTGAGGTATACGACTCTACAAATATACGCGCTGCAGCAGCGCCACGCCGTTGTCGAGAATTTGTCGGGAACTTTTCAGAATACTTTTGCAGTCATGGGATCGACAATTTGGCTACCATCGATATTTGTACTACAGTCTCTTAGAACCACAAGGACGCAAGTGCAAGCGTAAAACAAAGTGGCGTCCGGTATGCGGACGTCAAAAGGCGGTGGATGCCACTTTGAATGCACTTTTTTCTTCAGCGGGTGTCAGATTGCTTGCGGGATAAATATATATATATATATATATATATATATATATACAAGAATTGCTCGTTTAAAGGTATAGGATTCCGATTTGTTTCGCTCAAAAGGAGAGAAATTCAAAAAATGTATGGAGATTGACATATACTATCGCTAAATTGATCATGTGACTTCCATGCAGACAACTGTCATTCTCATTTGATTTTTTGAATTTCTTTCCATATAAATGAATCGAACCAAATCCAATCCAGGATCTTGAAGAAACTTTTCGCGGACCGAATTTGTTCAACGTTCTAGTTGGATCTATTGAAATATGCGCTCTTGGATTTAATTTAACGGTAAACTTTAACAAGAGACTAAGCTTATGCTCTTTTTCAACCTGACCATGTAATAGTAACTCAACCCTTTCTAATAAGTAACGTTTTTAGATGGGACCGTGGACACAAATACCACACGTTGTTTTATTTTTGCTGTCTATTCTACTTCAAATATTAATGATAAGTGCGTTTGGAGAAAATCTCAAAAATTGTGAAAGTGGTATCAACAATCAGAATTTTTAATCGATTAGTTTCCTATACAAATATCATTAAAATTGTTTGTTTTTTTGTTCGAAAGCTGATTTTTTCAATAAAGCGAAAGCTTATTTTATTAAAATAGCAATGGTCGAAAGAATATTTTAACACCACATTCTGAGATTGGAAAAGGCTCTTTTGTCACTCGAAATCTAATTTGGTAACTAGTTTGTTTTAAAGAAATTAATAAATTACCGTTTCTAATTTTAAAAAATCAACTCACATTTCAGAGCAGAAGAGTCGGGGAAGCAGCATTTTTCTGCAAGTGGTATGATATGGACAAAATGTCAAAGAAAGTTATTTTTACATTATAATTTTAAGGTAAGGAAATGTCTGGTCTCTAAAAACTGTGCGTACTGGTCAGTAAAAAAAGAGCTTAGGCAGTTATGACAAGTGAAACAGTTCACAACTGGGAAAAACCTTAACAACCCCTCGCCCAAGCTTATTTGTAGTATTTTTATTTTATTATGTCGCCTGTCCACTTAACAGGCATGTCAGCAGCTTGGTGTTCTGATATCAATTGACTCAAAGAGCTTTGTGCTTAGTACATGAAGAAGGTATTATGAAATAAAACCAACTATACAAAAACCGGCTAATTTCGAGTGAGTCATATCAAATGAAGTTTTTGAATTTCTTTAATTATTACTAAATAAATATAGATGACTTTTTAATATTAAACTATAAACAGATAAGATAAGATAAGCTAATATTTTTTTAGGTCTAACAAACCACAGAAATTGACGGCATACCATTTCTCGGTGATATCATACGAAAGCTTCGCTAAGGTAAAATGAACTCAAAACCGTTGCTCATTTTAATACGGCTTAAAATCGCCTTCTTGGACTGTTTGTTTCCAATAATTCATGATTTTATCTTCCTTTCAGATTATCAGCAATTGTGGTCTTATTTCACAATTCTCAAAACTGCTTATACTCAATCCGATGTTTCTAACGTTCCTGACTCACTATCGTAGATCACTCATCCGCAATCCTCACAGACAAGTAATTGATTACATACTCAAATATGTAAGATTAAGAGATGACGAAATAAAAAAGTGTGCCCTATATACTCGTAGCATATATTTTATTATTTTTATTGAAAGTTTACTCATTATAGTAACAATGGATAACAAACTATGACATGAGCTCAGTGACTTTCATAATATAGTTGATGGTCATTGTGTAAGCGCATCAGCCCCTGGTCTAGATTGACATGAATAAAAGACATTATTTAATTTTGTAAATAATTTATTTTTGTAAATAAACTTATTAAAGTTTCTTAGCAATTTTCAAACCCAGGGCACGTAGCAAGTTCATGAATCCATTAGAATGGGTATCTTCTGCCAGTATTCACACGGTAAATTCCAGATCTGTAAATGAAACACAGTAGGTTATAAATCTAAAAATCGAGTTAAATAGTTATGAAAGAGTAAGCATAAATGCAATGGCTCACAATTATGTAACTTGTAGTCGTGGTCATATCTTATGCTAATCATTTGAATATAGAATGTTAGTACCTAATTGGCATTCAAATTAACATCTAAGATCTCTCGCCTTAGTGACGATTGGAGTATTCGGTATTGTTAATTCAATATTGTTACACAGAGCATAACTATATTTAGTATTTTTTTAAATGTTAAGGCTCGGTTGCTTGACTTGACTTTAACCGAAACGTTTAAATATGTCGGCCTGACTCTTATGTCTTTCGCAATAAGGGTCACACCGCCATATTTATTACACGACTGCCCAAAAAAAAGGAGTGTAATGTTTTTAGGGTTCATGTATGTATGTATGTATGTATGTGAGTTTCTTTATTCCACCATAAGTTTTGAATGGCTGAACCGATTTGGACAAATGGGGTATCGTTAGAATCCTTACATTATTCCGGGTAACATAGGCTATATTTTTTTTGGAAAAAGTTAATATGGCGACCGTGAGGCACCAATTTCAAAAGTGGAAATCAAAATGTTATCTTCAATTATCACAATATGGGTATCAAAATGAAGGTATTAGAGAGTAGTAACCGAATATATATATATATAACGAACTAAAAAGTAAAAAACAAGTTATTTTAGTTCATCTGCATATTGACAAAGGGAAAAGTGGTCAAATTTCTCATTAATTAAAACAGATAAACATATTATGGCAGTCGGGGGACCTCTTAGAATAGAAGGTGTTCCTCAGAACGGTCCCCCGACTGCCATAATATGTTTATCTGTTTTAATTGATGAGAAATTTGACCACTTTTCCCTTTGTCATATGCAGATGAACTAAAATAACTTGTTTTTTACTTTTTAGTTCGTTTTAAAACAGGGCAGTCGTGTTTTTTAATTTTTTAATAATTTATTTTTTTAACTATCATGTTTCGGTTAAAGTGAACTCAAGTAACCGGGCCTTAACAGGCAATAATAACTTGTATTAAAGAAAGAAAGAAATAAAATAAATTTATTCAAAACAATAGGTACATAGGGCACAAAACCTAAAAGATCTAAAATATAAAACTAAAAGAAATAAGAAAAAAATTAAACAAACAAAATCAGACGCCACCAAAGCTATAAAAATGCATAAATATTATAAAAAAAAAATTAAACAAATATAACAGAATATAGAAGTTTATGAAACGGTTCCATAATGGGGGGGGGGGGTATATCACACGAGTGTTTTAATACCTAATTATGTAGAGTTTCATACACTACTTTATCTACGCTCAAATTATCTTAAAATCTTGGTAACATATTTTGTCAAAACTCACACTTACATAATATCATCGCTGTAGGTATCTTACCAATTCGACTATCTATAACTTTGCTTTTCAGCATCACTGCTAGACATTTTCAGCGCAAACTTTTTGACTAAGTAATAAAAACAATAAAATAAAAGTTAAATAATAATAGCGCGTACGGTACCTACCAAATTCCAGGTAAGTGCGCATGTGCGTGCAACATCAGGTGATATCTATTTGTCCGTGATCAATTAGGGTAGGTTTAGCGGGAAACGTTATGATTGGTCTCGCAAAAGCGCGCGAAGCTCATTGACCAATCGCACTCTGTTCTCGTCCTCTCAAAAATGGAAGTTAACATTACCACAGAATATCAAGACCATAAAGTTATAGCACTACCACAGAACATAAAAATATTACCCCAGATAAAAATACAGGAACCCAGAGTCGCGTAACGTAATTAAAATTATTCAACTTTCTTAAAATATTTCCATAGTACATCGATGTTAAAATGAATAACTTTTTAATAACTAGCTGACCCGGCCACGCGTTGCTGTGGCTAAAGTTTTTGTTATATTAATAAATTAAAATTGCGACTATAATTTGAGATTTAAACTATCGTATCTCTCAAGTTGGATCGAACTGCACATGGTGTGCGAATTTTATTATAATCGGTTCAGTAGTTTAGGAGTCCATCGCGGACAAACATCGTGACACGAGATTTATATATAATAAGATTATAGAAGTCTGTGAATAAAGTAGGTCAATATGTGACAAATTTTGATTTTATAATTCGAACTTTAAGCAATGAGCGTAGATAAATACATATTATATATTTTAATATTATAATTATTAAGTATATAATAATATATAAAATACAATAATATACAGAGGCAAACGTATGGAAAAATTATGAATACTACATGATACATTCCTAAAATATTCATGTAAGTATTCTGTTACTCACCCTCTTTTGTTTAAGTAAATATTTCCCAAGTTCAAAGTAGCTCCACTGCAATTATTCCTATCGACCTCCTGCATGTTGTTGCATCGTCTGCCCACGAGATGGTTCCTCGGTATGGTCGCAGCGAAGAACTCCCAGGCTCTGTTGTGGTCGCAGATGGGCGTGTAACAGCCAGGCTGCGACTTGCCGCCGTTGGGGAAAAAGTCAGCGTTGGCTACGGCCATGCCAATACCGATACCAGCGAGACCACCGTTGGTGTGGATGGCCTCAACGTATACACCGTCTGTGGGACGCACGCGTTGGTCGTTGTTTCTCCACAGAGGACCAGCTGGGTCCAAACCTATTGAAAAGACGAATAATTACTGTGAGGTTTCATATCGTTTCTTTGTTGCTTTTGGCACGCTTATATAAACATAATAAAACAAATGTACGAGAATAACAGTTGTTATCGATAAGTCATGTCTCCAATTTTTTGATCAGTTCATTTCTATACAAATCCTGAATTTCGTTCCAAAAACGTAATAAATACAATCGAAGAAATAGAATAGATAACTCACGTGGCTACGGCTGCAGAATAATAAATTCACTTACTAGTAATACGAGCAACCCGACCGCCGAGGTATCTGCCAGCGTTACCAACAACATGTCCGCCCAAACTGAAGCCTATCAAATGCATTGTATTGAACGGTGCTCCAGTAGTTCTGTGGAGGAAGTTTAGGAACTGTCCGAGGCCGCGTCCTATGTCCGGTACTCCTCTAGCTGCAGTGGGGTACGGGGCTAAAGCGAGCCTCCTCCAATATAATACGATGACGTTCGTTTCCTCTCGCCTAAGATATGCTGAAAATTATAAACCTATTTAATTCATTATAATTTAAATAAAAATAGTATTTAGTTAATTTAGAATTTACAAAATCGTTTCGTCTAAAAAAGACAATATTTTGTTCGCCGGAATTTCTCTCCTTCACGTGGAAAAATAAAATGGAAGACCGCCTGTTGCGCTTTCTATCTCATTTAAGGGTTTTATACAGTACGCGCGGCGAGAGTTTGGCTTTGACCTTCGGGTGGAGGGGATTACTGCGCATGGGTACCCAAATTCTGATTGGTTGATACCCAATTTCTGATTTCTGCGCAATAACGGTCAAAGCCAAACTTTCGCCGCGCGTACTGTAATAGGCCTACCGGGCCGCCCTGCTTTCTCATTTTATTCACCCCCGTTCAGCGAGAAATTGTGGCAGTTTAGTTTGGTATAACGATACCCAGGGTAACGTTATTTCTATGTATCTACATATTAATTTTATTTGTTATATAAAAATAAATCCTGTAAAGGAACTGCAAAAAGATTACTCTGAACAATACAGATGGTGCATTTTCAATTCACTCATATATGCAGGTTTCTATTATATATTCCTTCACGTTGAAACAAATTGAAAGAATCTTGTTTCTGTGCTTCGATATACGGATCTTCCGAAAAGGAGGTCAAAATTAACAACTTGACTCAAGAAAAAGCTATTTTTAACACATTTGCTCAAATAGTGGACTTTTCCATGTATGTTTAGCGTGCGCAAAGTACTTCTTTTCCGTACTAGTACTTTTTGTTTTCCTTCTGCATGGAGGTTTAAATCGAAAAGTTTGTAGTACAGAATGTTTGTATAAAATGACTATTTTATAGCGTTAACACAATTAATACTTGAATTAAAGGACTTAACTTTTTAAATTGTTAAATCTGAAACAAAAATATAAATTTCAACAAAGTTTCATTGTTATTTGTTTCAGAGTTAATTTTTCGTAAAATAAAAGGACTTTCATAACTGCCGGATAGTGCCGGATACTGACCCCAGATCACAGAATGCATCAGTTGACCATAAACAATTCTTGTCCTCTTTTTGTTTATTTTTTTTTTGTGCGTGAGTGGTCTGAGTTCATGGTAAATTACATACCACTACTATTATAATATTTTTATTTTTGGCCCCAATTTTATGTATTTTCGCAAATGTGTTAAAAAATGTCGTTCGATGCACATGCGGAATTGTCATTTTCACTCGTCTCTTTTGTTGACACGCGCCTACGGCTTGTGTCAACAAACCGAGACTCGTAAAGAAATGACATACTTTCCGCACTTATATCGAAATGTACTATTTGCTTACCATCTCTAATAACCGGGTTGAGGTTAGTTATGTTGGCGAGCCATCCATGAGAGATGACCACAGTGGGGTGTCGCGGGTTGAAGTTAGATGATGTGATGCTGTTGGCATTGTTCATGATGAGGGACTGGTGTGATGTAGGGTTCCGCCTACAAACGAAATGAAAAGATTAACATTATTTCCACACACTTGTTTAGCCTTTTACTACAAGAACATGGGCTGTCTTGGTGAAAGAATAATAATAATCGTTGAGCTATAATTCGAACAGCAGGGAAGTTTTTCTAAAAAAAACTTTAAAGTTTTGAACACTCTTCCGACGACTGTAATTGAATTGGATGACTTTTAAAAGGCAGAGAGAAGGTTTCTAGGGAACGCGTTCTAACTTCTTAATTTCAAATATCAACATTTTCATACAATTCTCCAATTTCGTAGGTAAAAACCTATTGTCCTTAGCGTAGTTTATCAGAAATTCTGTACCTTGTGTAAAGCAGATACTGGTTATTAGCTGGGTTTCTTTGGATTTCGCTCAGAAGCTCATTATCGACTGGTTCAAGCAAATCCACCTTGTGTATATTGCCATCCTCATCCTCGAAGTCAAAGAAGCGCGGGTACTTGCCATCGATCAGCTCGATTGGCCCCGCTAGAGCGGAGTAAACTAAAACAACGGAAAAACAGGATTTTTATGCATAAAGCTTTATAAGAGCTTGTTCTTTTTTTTCAATGTCACACAATGCTCACAGTGGCATGTGGTATTGACAGGAATTTCACTTGATGGTAAGTAACAATGTAGCAGAAAATTAAAACATACTAAGGTGGGTAAGAAGTATCTTATGGTTTCATGCAAATCTAAGACGGTACATTGAACAATATTTGAAATATCTTTTTTTATTATTATTATTTTTATTATCAATTAAAATGCATACAATCAAAGAACTTAATCTAAAAAACACTGAAAAAACCACAGAGGTTTGTCCTCAGTGCCTATATCTGCAACGATTAGGTAATACCGGCGTTACCGGCGTTACCTCGCTCATGTGGCGTTACCGGCGTTACCGCGCGAGCGCGGAACGAGCGACAAAGAAGACGTTGTCACGTTCAACTATCGTCAGTAAACCGACTTTACAGGCAACCAATTTTTTGAATCATAGTTGGAGGTAGTTCGTTCATGAAACGCGGAACCAAGTACGCGGTGGTTCGCTCGCCGTACGTATTGTTAGCGCGCGTAGTGATCAGCCGGTTAGCCGTCATCGCTCGCGTCCGTACAGGATGTTCTTTTTTCCGGAGTATCTTCTCATTGAAGAACTCCTCCTTTAGCAACGTGTATTTAAACTGTTCCTGAACAGGTAACGTTTTACAATGTAAAAATGTCTTGAAGAGTTATCTTCTCTACAGGATCATGATTAAAAGTCTTCTGAATTCTTCACTTAATCCTCAAAAACATGATACCAAGAAAAATGCACATGCATTATGCAAGGCTACCTATGAACTAGATTTTGGTACTTAGCTCTACCGAGTCGTATTTTCACAAAATTCGAAGTGAAACCTCGCTGAATTCATATTTCTTAGTTGTCATTATATTACACATGAAGTGCAGTGCTGTGTAAATTGAATGAGGAAAATTAAATTTGACATTAAGATGATGATTACATTACCTGCATTGATATACAAGGGCTAACAAGTAATAATAATAATAATAAATACACTTTATTTGCACCACACAAGAAATTGTACAAAACAGAAATACATAATAAACTAATTTAAGGCACAAAAGGCGGCCTTATCGCTTAGCAGCGATCTCTGCCAGGCAACCTTGAGAAAAGGAAAACAAAGGAACTAGATTTTGCAGGTGGTGTAGATTTATAAACTATATACATACAAATAGCTACAAACTAATACATAAACTAGGTTAAACAAATAAACAAAGATATTCAATACATAATCATCAAACTATAAACTAATATATACAATATAATAATATAATGTCCACTATTAAGGACAAGATAATATGAATAAATAACAGTCATCATTTGCATCAACTAGGTACTCAAATAGTGATCTTTGACCGCATTCTTGAAAATGTACAAAGATTTAGACTGTCGTATCTCGAGCGGGAGTGCATTCCATAAAAGAGTTGCCTGTACGGTGAAGGATTTTTGGAACATCTTTGTTTTATGGAATGGCATTTTAAGTGTCAAGGTACGACAGGTTCTGAGGTCTGAATGTTCCCCAAGAAATTTGAATTTCTCCTTGAGGTAAGGAGGGGTTCTAGGATCATATAATACACAGTACAGTAGAGAAAGAACATGCAGATCCCGGCGACGGCGGATAGAAAGCCAGTTGAGCTTTTGTCGAAATTCAGAGATATGGTCATACTTGCGTAGGCCAAATATAAACCGAATTGCAAGATTTTGGAGACGCTCAAGTTTATTAAGCTGGTCTTCATTCATATTGAGAAAGCTTGCGTCCGCGTAGTCAAGTATAGAGAGGAGGAGAGATTGTGCTAACATAACCTTGGTAGGAATTGGAAGAAAAGACTGCAACCGCCGCAACGAGCTCATAGCTGCAAAGGTTTTCCTGCTTAATTCTTTCAGGTGTGTGGCCCATGACAGCTCCCGATCTATATGTACGCCGAGGTCTTTAACAGAACCGCAGTATGCAATGGTAACCCCATTAAATGAAACTGGAGGAAGATTAGGCCAGTCAACTCTGGCGATCATCCCGGGGCTACCAATAATTATAGCTTGTGCAATGTGAACGTGAAACAAGTGCAATGTGAACTTGCTTACAATGAAAAGTGCTTGGAATCACCGAACTCTAAAGGCGATGTGGGTATAAGAACGTGAATAGCTTTATGATGATGTTTTACGAATAGTTAAGGAATAAGACTTGTCTTTGAAATAATGAAGGGGGGAAAGAGCTCCATTTTGGGATGTTGATCATGACGATGATGATGATAAATTTATTTTTAAAATTTTCTCAACATACCCGCCACACACAGAATACACCAAAGATGCTTCATGGTCCGTGTTGACTGGAGGTCTTCTGCGTTATTCCCAATAACTTAGTTTTATATCTCCACTTTTCTGCACGTGTCAGTGATAGTGTGAAATATAATCTTAATTTTTACCATCCATCATATTTTATGTTATTCACACTATTAATTATCAATTATTAGGAATGTTGTAAGTACCGTAATATACTTATAATTTGCTAATACAATTTGGTTGGTGTAATCGCGAGATAAAGGATCTTTCGAGAGTGGTTGCTAGTTTGTTAGTATCATAATGATATTTTATCGGATAATCCAATAACGCTTGGGGTGCTCAACGAAGACTAGGATATTATTATTATTTTTCCATTTTATTTAAAAAAAAAGCGCGGGACTGTTACGTCTGTTACGCTTGTACCACTCCTGTTGGAATGTGATGATACGAGTTACGACATGCGACCTAAGGAGAGCATATTTGCCTTGGCATTATCTCAGTTTACTGGTGAATTGAAAGGCACCCACGTTGTATAGGTGATGGAGAAGACGTACTTATATAACCCTTCTTATTTTACAGCCCTGCTCCACATAAAGTATCCAGAGTACCTCAGTATCACTCTTCATGACCATATAGAAAAACAGACAGTTTTACTTATAGATGATTGGAGGTGTACCGCAATACTTACTATCTTCAAGTGAGTGAATAAAAAAACGAGCAGTTTGATTGGTTGATTGTTTAGTAATTTTAAGTTGGAAGCCTCACATGAAGATATTTACTTGACCTAAATCCTAAACAAAAAAGTATACGCGCTGAATTGAGAACATTTTCTCCTTCTGTTTTTTCAAAGTCGGTTAAAAACAAGTGCACCTGCAGCCGTATTATGACATATTTAGATTCAAATGAAGCGAAATTCAAAAAAATTATACAGGTTGACATATACGATCGCTAAATTGATCATGTGACTTCCATGCAGACTACTGTCATTCTCATTTGATTTTTTTGAATTTCATTCCATATGAACGAATCGAACCGAATCCCAACTAATATGTCTACGGTTGCTGAATGTAAACTTTTCCATGAAGTGATCGAATAATATTGTGCACGACGACCTAAGAACTTCCCCTTAAGGAATCACGAAGATATTCGCCTTAACTGCGCGAGTCCCTAACACGTGCACTTGAAACAATGGCTAACCAATCAGCGCGCTCGTAAATATGAAAATTCTAGAAGCACGCCTCTTTAACACCCTTTTTTGCTAACAAAAAATTGTGCAATGAATAGAATGACCATTTGGGTGGAGTATATTTTTAATGTAGATCTATTGTTTTGAAAACGTCTTGACCCTTTTTTTGTGGCACTAGAAAGATGTATGTATTTTACATAACCCAAATGCGCCAATCGCGTACTTTCTAGAAATCTCTAATGGCGTAAAATTTTGGTATAAAAGGCCGCTGATTGGTCAGCGCAGACAGTCAGTCAGTTCAGTGTTAGTTCAGTTTTAGTACAGTGTTCAGTTCAGTACAGTTCGAAGTGAGTTCAATTTGGAAAATAAGTGTACAGTGAAATCAGTGTTCGGAAAGTGAGAGTGCAGTGAAAACAGTGAAAATCAGTGGAAAATTAGTGAAAAGTGAAACGTAATTAATTCTGTATAAAGTACGTATAAAGTCCCGTAAATAATTCGTTAGTACAGTTGTAAATCAGGACACTAAATAGTGTAAAGTATATCTTTTTTTTTGAACTTGTCTTGACACGCTGCCGCGTGTCTAGATATCAGTGGTTCTTATTGATCGGACATTAATTAATCTCTCATTGTTGGGGTGAGATCGATAACCCTAGGAAAGCTATCCCCGACATTGTATGGTCCTTCGAGCCGGATATAGGAGAATTTTTCGAGGACTAATATTGTATGGTCCTTTGAAGAAACCGAATAAAGGAAAATTCTGTAAGAACTAAGCGCGGGTTATTGAGAATCAGAAAAATGCCGATAACACGGTCTCAAGTCGACCTTGTGGAAAATGATGTTCCGGTGATTGAGAGCCACTCCGGCGGTGTGAGAAGTACTGCTTCAAGACCTACCGCCACCAGCAGCGTGAGGGGTGCGCTCAGCGCCTCAAGACCGGCTGCTACTCAAGACAGCGGTGTGAGGGACTCCGTCTCAAGACCTACTGCTGCAACAAGCCGCGACGCGATAGCGGCCACTCCCAAGTGTACAGACTGTACTACGACATGCGGGACAACTACATCCGCGGAAAATACTACGGAAAATACGGCGCCTTCTAACGTCATGGCTAAGCCATCAGGGGACTCCGGGCAGGCGAGGTCGGCGAAATCACGTCGCTCTGAGTCAGGAAAACTGAGAAAACTGAAAGAAGCTGAATTGAAGGAAAAACTGGCGGCCTTGAAGTTAGAAGAGATCCGAGCATCTATCGCTCTCACTCGAGCACAGTTGGAAAAACATCGTGCTGCCGCTACGGACGAAGAGGACTTAGCGTCGGCGTCGGAAAATGAAAATGAAAATGAATATGAAGAGGAACGTTCTAGCCGCGTATATGAATGGCTGGAGGGACAACCGAAAAAAGGAAATGAAAAACCAGGTGAGGCGGAAAATGAAGGACGAGGACAGGGCGCTCGTAGTCGTGACGACGGGAAATGTGAACCCCAGGAAAATGATGACGGGGCTCGCAGTTGTGACGGCGGGAAATGCGAGCACCGGGAACAGGAACCCCGGCCTGCGCGTCAGCCACCTAGCGTGGATGTAACCTCGCTGGCAGCGGCTCTCACTCAGGCAGTAAGGACGGCGAGAGACGCACCCAAGTACCTCCAGGAGCTGCCGGTATTCAACGGGAATTCCAACAGCTGGCTAACGTTTCGCGCTGCATATGAAGAAACCGAAGGGTTATTCTCGAAAACGGAAAATGTGTCAAGATTGCGCCGTAGTGTCAAAGGCGCAGCGCACGAGGCTATCAGTAGCTTACTCATCAGTTCTCCAGATCCGAAGACCATCATGGAAGCTCTAGAAAGAAGATTTGGACGTCCTGATGCACTGGCGATAAGTGAAATACAGAAAATGAAATCGCTCGGAAAATTAAGTGACAACCCTCGTGACTTGTGTATATTCGCGAACAAAGTATCGAATATTATAGCTACACTGGAAGCTTTGAAGAAAACTCAATACCTGTATAATCCAGAGTTAGTGAAAGCCACAATAGAAAAATTGACACCTATTTTGAGAAAAGCATGGTATGACTACTCTGCAAAAGAAAAGGAGGACATTCCGGATTTGAAGCGCCTAGCGAAATTTTTAAATGAAGAAGCGGATAAGTGTGGGGCGTACGCACAACCCGAAGACTTCTCGGAGTATAAAGAGAGAAATATGAAAAAGAAAACCGAATATACTTACTCCACGCAAAACAATAATAATACGAGTAAAGAACAATGTCCTGTCTGTAAACTTGATCATCGGTTACCCGAGTGTAAACGCTTCCGTGACGTTGACACGAATGAACGCTGGGAAATTGTGAAAAAACATCGTGTGTGTTTCCAGTGCCTGCGAAGTACACATCGAAGATCTACGTGTAGAGCCAAGAAGTGTGGTCAAGATGGCTGTTATATGGCACATCACCGACTTTTACATCATAAAAGGAAAGAGACATCACCACCATCTTCACCACAACCAACACCACCGGTCGTCGCCGAAGTCACGTCTTCAGTGGAAATCGTGAAAAACGTCGAGAGTAAAAGTCGTCAAGCTTACTTGAAAATCGCACCTGTCACACTGACGGGGCCAACTGGTGCCCGCGTCGATACCTACGCTCTTTTAGACGACGGGAGTACAGTTACACTGATCGACGAAAACTTAGCGGAAATATTAGACCTTGACGGGCCGGAAGACCCTATGTGGGTGCAGGGAATTAATGAAACAATGAGGCACGAAAAAAGCCGGCGTGTAGACGTCAGGATACGTGGAAGGTTCAGCGATAAAGAATACACTTTACGAAACGCCCGCACAGTACAACGCCTAATGTTTACGAAACAAAACATCGAACGAAGAGATCTACGGGGGTGTGTTCACCTACAAGAAATCGAGGATAAGTTGATATACAAGAATGCAAACCCGAAAATACTCATCGGTCAAGATAACTGGGAGTTATTAGTAGCATTCGAGATTCGTACTGGTCGTCAAGACCAACCGGTAGCATCGAATACACGCCTCGGATGGGTGCTTCACGGATGTCGCACGTCATATCATGAAAATGTAGCATTTTGTGGTCACACTATACTCAAGGAACGAGATAGAAATATGGAAAACATGATGAAAGAGTTTTTTGATTTGAAAGCTCTCGGTGTCGAGCCTAAAAGGCAGAAAAATGACCCAGAAGAACGCGCTATGAAAATTTTAAATGAAAATAGTAAAAGATTGCCCGATGGCCGCTTCGAGACTTCGTTACTATGGAAACAAGATGACTTCGTTATACCTAACAACTACGATGACGCCTTCAAGCGATTGAAGACTCTAGAAAAGAAATTAGACCGCGATCCGGGTCTCAAGGAAAAATACGAAGAAAGAATGGAAAATCTACTTACATCCGGATACGCCGTCGAAGCACTAGCGCCTGCAAAACCGGGGAAAACGTGGTACTTACCGCACTTTGCTGTGTGTAACCCATCGAAGCCGAAGATACGACTAGTACACGATGCAGCTGCGAGGTCACACGGATGGAGTCTGAACGACATGCTGCTCTCAGGACTTGACCTGCTGCAATCGCTGCCGGGAGTCATCATGCGGTTCCGACAGCACGCCTACGCGATCTCAGCCGATATAAAGGAAATGTTTATGCAGATTAAAATACGTGAAGAAGATAGAGACGCACTGAGATTTCTATGGCGGGGAGACAGCAGAGGCGACGTAAGACCCAAGGAGTACCAGATGACATCGGTAATCTTCGGAGCTACATCATCACCGTGCACAGCGCTCTACATAAAAAATAGAAATGCAGAAGACTTTGAAGCGACCCACCCGAGAGCCGCCAAGGAAATAAAGAAGAATCATTATATGGATGACTTCATATCAAGCTTCCCGAGTAAAGAAGAAGCAATACAAGTATCGAAAGACGTCGACTATGTACATCGACAAGCTGGGTTCGTGCTACGAGGATGGGTGTCAAACGATCCGTCTGTGTTGCGTCACTTTAACACAGACACCGGGGCCGAAACCGTACCTATAGGAGATGTCAACACTGAGAAGACTCTTGGCCTACTATGGGAGGTGGAAAAGGATTGCATCGGCTTCCGGCTGAACATAGAGAAAACACCACGTGAAGTTCTCGAACAGGCGCGACCACCAACGAAAAGAGAAGCTTTAAGTGTTATTATGTCACTTTTTGACCCGTTAGGTTTGGTTTTGCCACTCACAACGCCGGCAAAGAGGCTTATGCAAGAAACATGGAGATATGGAACCGGGTGGGATGAACCGATCCCCGAAGAGCTGCAACCGCGATGGTCGTCATGGCTAAATAATCTACGAGCAATAGAAAGTCTACACATCCCATGGTGTTACAATGTTGGATCGTCGGTCGTCGAGAGACAGCTACACGTGTTCGTCGATGCAAGACAAGAAGCTTACTCGACCGCGATTTATATACGTATGATACGAACAGAAGGAACTACGCATGTCGCTCTAGCTGCCGCGAAGAGTCGTGTGGCACCACTGAAACCCATCTCTATACCCCGCCTAGAGCTACAAGCTGCGTTGCTAGGGGCACGCCTAGCTAAACGAACCGAAGAAGAACACGAATTCGAATTCACAAAAATAATCTTTTGGACGGATTCACGCACTGTACTCGCATGGATAAGATCAGAGCCGCGCGCTTTCAAAACATTCGTAGCGCACCGGCTAGCAGAAATAGAAGAATTAACGAAAGTGAGTCAGTGGCGGTGGGTTCCGACTAAAGAAAATGTAGCTGACGACGCGACAAGAGAAACGCCGAGCAACTTTAACGCGGATCACAAGTGGTTTCATGGACCCACATTCCTCAGAAAATCAGAAGAAGAATGGCCGCGCGAAGAAAAAATTATCCCGGAGAAAACTGGGGAAGAGCGATTCTGTCTAGCGCGTGAAGGCACAATCGCAACATACTTACCGAAGATCGAAAATATTTCGAAGTGGCAAACACTAGTAAGAGCGACTGCACGTGTGCTACAATTTCTCGATCTGTGTAGACCCGGAAAACATGTAACGGCTGCAGTAAAAATAAAACGTACGAAACCAAACCGTAAGGAAGATTCTAATTGGATAATGGGCCGAAAAATCGAAATGGATTCTAGTAAGAATGTGAAGAATGGAAAAAACGAAACGCGTGTATCCAGGGCCGGACAACGAAGTGCGCGTCGTGGACGTGACGACAAGCAATGGACAAGTGCTGAAGAGACCGAGCAAGAAGATCGTCGTGCTACCGGTAGATTAGTTGCACTCTGCAACTGGCGGGGAGAAATGTGCACGACGACCTAAGAACTTCCCCTTAAGGAATCACGAAGATATTCGCCTTAACTGCGCGAGTCCCTAACACGTGCACTTGAAACAATGGCTAACCAATCAGCGCGCTCGTAAATATGAAAATTCTAGAAGCACGCCTCTTTAACACCCTTTTTTGCTAACAAAAAATTGTGCAATGAATAGAATGACCATTTGGGTGGAGTATATTTTTAATGTAGATCTATTGTTTTGAAAACGTCTTGACCCTTTTTTTGTGGCACTAGAAAGATGTATGTATTTTACATAACCCAAATGCGCCAATCGCGTACTTTCTAGAAATCTCTAATGGCGTAAAATTTTGGTATAAAAGGCCGCTGATTGGTCAGCGCAGACAGTCAGTCAGTTCAGTGTTAGTTCAGTTTTAGTACAGTGTTCAGTTCAGTACAGTTCGAAGTGAGTTCAATTTGGAAAATAAGTGTACAGTGAAATCAGTGTTCGGAAAGTGAGAGTGCAGTGAAAACAGTGAAAATCAGTGGAAAATTAGTGAAAAGTGAAACGTAATTAATTCTGTATAAAGTACGTATAAAGTCCCGTAAATAATTCGTTAGTACAGTTGTAAATCAGGACAATAAATAGTGTAAAGTATATATCAGTGGTTCTTATTGATCGGACATTAATTAATCTCTCATTGTTGGGGTGAGATCGATAACCCTAGGAAAGCTATCCCCGACAAATATTATAGTGAATAGTTTGATAAGTATGGTTTGATATAACATGTTATAATTTCTTAATCGTCCTAGATATGGATAGATAGGCAATGCTTAAGATTGGTTGATAGGTTACTGACGCTGACGAACCGATAAGCGATTTAGCATTCAGTCCGAACTGGGTAGCTATTTATTATTTTCGTTATTAGCATAAACCAAATGATTTAATTGGAAAATAAAACACGTAGCTTATATATAGCCAATTTATTGACTTTGTAAATTAATAAATTAAAAAGTTAGCACTAAATAAATTATACAAACTTAGATTAGAGCGCGTCCATTTGAGTAGTACATAGTGAGCCTTTAGAACGGGTATCTTCTACCAGTGTTTACACGGTATATGCCAGATCTGTAACATAATCATTGAATTAAAATAAAATTTACCTAGGATGAATGGTACCTACTGCTGTACGTCACATAAGTTTGTGTTCCTTAGCACCGTCATATTGTGGTCAAATTGAAAACAGACAATACTTGAAGTCTAAATACAATAAAGGAAAACTAACTTTTTGATTGAAAGTTCCACTACTCTACATACCTACTCATATTACCCTTTAAATTTTTTTTATTCGGGAAGAGGAATGTTATACGAACAGAAAGAAGGGAAGTAATGTCTTAAAACCCTTAAAAGACATATACATTAAACACCTAAATGAATCAAGCAAATCACTTAAATGAGTAGGTGCTCCATTTTTAAAGTTAACGATTCGTAATATTATTGGAATCGTAATTTTATATGTATGTACGATAATGTTTTTAAACGTATTTATCCAAAACTATCAATAACACCATCAAATCACTATGCATTTACTTCAGCGTAAACAGTGCAAGTTTCATTCAAAACATTATCAAAGCAGATTTGTTTTGCACAGTGGCTAAAATTTTATATGTTCAACTACATATAAAATTTTAGCCACTGTGCATTCAAAAACTTTAACATACCTTGGCCTAATCGTTGTTCTTATCATTTTCGATTGTAAGCAGGTACTCACCCTCTCTTATTCAAATAAGCGTTCCCCAATGGAAAATTAGCACCCCTGCAAGTATCTCTATCGACCTCCCGCATGTTGTTGCATCGCCTGCCCACAAGATGGTTCCGCGTAACAGTCGCAGCGAAGAACTCCCAGGCCCTGTTGTGGTTACACAGCGACCTATCACAGCCAGGTTGGGACTTCCCGCCGTTGGGGAAGAAGTCCACGTCAGCTACCGCGCTGCCAATGCCGAGCCCGTCGGTATCGCCGTCGGTGTGGATGGCTTCTACGTATACGCCGTCTGAAGGTCTCACGCGGTTCCTATTGTAGTGCCATAGAGGTCCAGCGGGATCCAAGCCTGTTGAGTGTGGAAAACGCACATTAGTACCTTCGGTTTTTTCTCTTCCTTAGGAGAAAATTCATTTATGTGTCTTGACATGCCCAACTTAGCTGGGAAAGGTGATGTATATACCCAGCAACCTACCCTCCTACGCTTTGTCTCTTTGGCCATTCTTCCCGGAACCGCATGTTCAAACTAGCTAATCGTTTAAGAATTATATCGAAACAGATACTTCTACAGCGTATATAGGGGCTAAATCAAAATCTCACATTAAATTAAAAAAAAATCTACATCAAAATGTGCAATCTTTCACGTAGACCTAACTTACTACAGTCGCTTGTGAAATATCAGTATCTAAAGACATGTTAGAAAACTGTTTCGCACCGAGAAGATAGTTAAAATAATATTCTACATTATTATGCTTGTGTGTGTCACAAATTAGTGGAGATTATTATCAAAATGAGTAACTTACTAGTAATTCGAGCTACTCTTCCACCGAGGTGTCTCCCAGCGTTACCAACAAGATGGCCGCCCAGACTGAAGCCAATTAAATGCATGGTACTAAAAGCTACTCCCGTAGTCCTGTGGAGGAAGTCGAGGAATTTTCCCAGACCACGCCCAACGTCGGGAACCCCTCTTACTGCAGTCGGGTAAGTAGACATAGAGACGTGCCTCCAGTCCAACACGATAACGTTGGTTTCCTCTCGAGCAAGATATGCTGGAAAACGACATGCACCATGATAACAGAAAACGATAGAGGGTCATGGTTTTGAATCCTTGTCACGCATCTCTACTTTTCGGAATTATGTGTGTTTGAAGATACTTTATAAATACCACATGCTTAGTCATAGGAAAATAATGTGAGTAAACCTGCAAGTCTTAAAGTGCAGTTCCATGATCCAAACGTCGCGCGTGCGACTACGTTTACCACCGACAGAATTCTTGACTCTATTGAACTATATTATAGTCTAGTCGGTATGAACCATAAGAATTAAAATTCGATTACGATTTGATACAAATCGCCCACACGAAGTCAATTCTAACTGATCCAATCGGTAGTGATTGGACGACAGAATAGATGGTCTATGGCCCTTAGCGGAATAAGAAACATTTTAGATAGAATACTACCATCTCTGACGACTGGATTCGGAACTGTATTCATGTTGCTGAGCCAGCCGTGAGCCACCACCACAGTAGGATGATTCGCGTTGAAGTTTGATGAAGTGATGCTGCGAGCATCGTTGATCCTGAGCGTCTGCGGGCTACGTGGGTTCCGTCTGAAAAAACAATCTTCTAATTAAATGAAAAATCTGGACTCATCTCACCTCATTATCGCCCAGACAGAACTGTGATCTAGAAAGCTGAAACTATGCTTACAGCAGATCTAGCCCTTTTAACGGCGTTCAGTTAAAAGCGTTCTTTCGAAAGAAAATCAAAAAATGTGTGAGAAAGACAAATGTTTGCAACGGATAAATCAGTCCCATACATTTTTGAATTTGGTTAACAAAGTTAGAAATCGAAGAGGTCAGTCAATAGTCATATGGCTACAACTGCAGGGTCCTTTTGTTATAGAAACAATGTAAAATGAACATCTTGATATTGAACTAATAGAAATAAATGAAATCAGAACCACATAAGACCCAAAAATCGACCCAACGGTCCCAAAAATGAAGCTTATATCGTGGTAGAAAGAAAACAGAGTGTAGCCAATTTCCTCGTCGTTTTAAGATCATTTCAGGAGGCCTATATCTAGCATTAGTGTAGTACGTGAACAGATTATTTATGATTCTTAAAACACGAGACCTTGTGAAGAGGAAGTACTGGTTACCATCCGGGTTTCTCAAGATTTCATTCAAAAATTCCGTGTCCGCTGGTTCAAGCAAATCCACCTTGTGAATGTTGCCATCTTCATCTGTGTAGTCGAAGAAACGCGGGTACTTGCCATCAACTAGTTCAACTGGTCCCGCAAAGACAGAGCCCACTAAAACAGAATTTGGTGTTAAGGGTTTGGTGTATTTAGGAGAAACTGATCATGAGAAAACGGATCATAGTATTAGCATACTATGATCCGTGATGCCTAAAGAGTATTATAATATAGATTATTATTAAAGGCAATAAGACCCAATTATCCCAAGCAGTTCTTCTCTTCACTATTACAAACGATACATTATGCACGAATTTCACGAAAATTTACGTTATTCTTAGTTACTAGAAAACTGAATATCAATAGTAATTTATTCTTAGCGTATTTAGAAATTATTATTACCGAGAGAAATGAAAATAGCCTTAAAATTCAACGCAGTAACCTAACAAACATTGTCAAATTACTACTCTCTATAGACGAATAGACGAATTTAGATTAAAGGTCCATAATGTTTAAGTAGTAGGTACATACTCGTACATATTTACGTCTTCATATGTTTTAACTTTCATGTCACTAACATGGCATATTGCGCCATTTTAGCTCAAAACCTATATTTATAAGTGCCTAAGTTATATTTTCGTCATTATAAATATCTAATAGACAAACATGAAATAAAACTACCTATATCATTGAACATAGAACAATAAAATTTTAGGGAAAATGTTTCAAAATCAATGAAACCCGGATTAACCGGGTTATATTGTAAAAATAATGCAATTTATATTTAACTGGGTGCCGCAAAAAATGTTAAAATAGTCCAGACTAATAGAATTAAACCCATTATTATCGTTCGCATACTACTGCACCATATCACTTGATTAATGATTAATAATATACATACCCAAAACAAACAGAACACACCAAAGAAGTTTCATACTTTTTGCTGACTGAAGGGGGTCTCTACGCCATTCCCTGTTATATTTTATTTATATTATATCGCTCGATTAAGATAATGCAAAAATTATTATCATAAGTTTTTGTCAATCCATCATCTTTAAGATTAAAATCCATGATGAGAATGGTAAACAAATAACACGGTGTTTTATCGCTTGAATCACGATACATTTATATATTACTAGCAAACGCCCGCGGCTTCGCTCACGTTAACTTCTGAGTTATGCTTTACTATGGTGGTTTAATTGCCAAAATTCCTGCATTACACACCATTTTGAACACAAAATTTTCTCTTGCTTCCTGGTAATAGTCACATATTGATTTTGAAAAATTCGATCGTCACAAAATAGTTAAATATGGTGGCCATTTTAAGGGTTCCGTACCCAAAGGGTAAAAGCTCTTACTAAGACTCCACCGTCCGTTCGTCCATCCGGCCGTGCTTGTTTGCTACCATGGTCAGACATATAAGTACAAAATTGTGGCCAATTCTTTTAAATGTTTACCAAAAATTCCTTTTCTATGCTCGCTGCGATAATCAGATATCAATTTTGAAAACAATCGGCCCAGTAACAAAAAAGTTCAAAATGGCGGCCACTTTTTAAAATGTTGACTACAAATTCTTTCTCTATGCTTGCTGCCATTGTCAAATATCGATTTTCAAAGCAATCGGCCCAGTAACAAAAAAGTTCAAAATGGCGGCCAATTTTTTAAATTTTGACTACAAATTCCTTCTCGATGCTTGGTGAAATAATCAGATGTCGATTTTCAAAGCAATCGACCCAGTAACAAAAAATTTCAAAATGGCGGACACTTTTTTTAAATTTTGACTACAAATTCCTTCTCTATGCTTGCTGCCATAGTCAAATATCGATTTTCAAAGCAATCGGCCCAGTAACAAAAAAGTTCAAAATGGCGGCCACTTTTTTTAAATTTTGACCACAAATTCCTTCTCTATGCTGCTGCCATAGTCAAATATCGATTTTCAAAGCAATCGGCCCGGTAACAAAAAAGTTCAAAATGGCGGCCACTTTTTTAAATTTTGACCACAAATTCCTTCTCTATGCTTGCTGCCATAGTCAAATGTCGATTTTCAAAGCAATCGGCCCAGTAACAAAAAAGTTCAAAATGGCGGCCACTTTTTTAAATTTTGACCACAAATTCCATCTCTATGCTTGCTGCCATAGTCAAATATCGATTTTCAAAGCAATCTGCCCAGTAACAAAAAAGTTCAAAATGGCGGCCACTTTTTTTAAATTTTGACCACAAATTCCTTCTCTATGCTTGCTGCCATAGTCAAATATCGATTTTCAAAGCAATCGGCCCAGTAACAAAAAAGTTCAAAATGGCGGCCACTTTTTTAAATTTTGACCACAAATTCCTTCTCTATGCCTGCTGCCATAGTCAAATATCGATTTTCAAAGCAATCGGCCCAGTAACAAAAAATTTCAAAATGGCGGACACTTTTTTTAAATTTTGACCACAAATTCCTTCTCTATGCTTGCTGCCATAGTCAAATATCGATTTTCAAAGCAATCGGCCCAGTAACAAAAAAGTTCAAAATGGCGGCCACTTTTTTAAATTTTGACCACAAATTCCTTCTCTATGCTTGCTGCCATAGTCAAATATCGATTTTCAAAGCAATCGGCCCAGTAACAAAAAAGTTCAAAATGGCGGCCACTTTTTTAAATTTTGACCACAAATTCCTTCTCTATGCCTGCTGCCATAGTCAAATATCGATTTTCAAAGCAATCGGCCCAGTAACAAAAAATTTCAAAATGGCGGACACTTTTTTTAAATTTTGACCACAAATTCCTTCTCTATGCTTGCTGCCATAGTCAAATATCGATTTTCAAAGCAATCGGCCCAGTAACAAAAAAGTTCAAAATGGCGGCCACTTTTTTTAAATTTTGACCACAAATTCCTTCTCTATGCTGCTGCCATAGTCAAATATCGATTTTCAAAGCAATCGGCCCGGTAACAAAAAAGTTCAAAATGACGGCCACTTTTTTAAATTTTGACCACAAATTCCTTCTCTATGCTTGCTGCCATAGTCAAATGTCGATTTTCAAAGCAATCGGCCCAGTAACAAAAAAGTTCAAAATGGCGGCCACTTTTTTAAATTTTGACCACAAATTCCATCTCTATGCTTGCTGTCATAGTCAAATATTGATTTTCAAAGCAATCGGCCCAGTAACTAAAAATTTCAAAATGGCGGCCACTTTTTTAAATATTGACCACAAATTCCTTTTCTATGCTTGCTGCCATAGTCAAATATCGATTTTCAAAGCAATCGGCCCAGTAACAAAAAAGTTCAAAATGGCGGCCTATTTTTTAAATTTTGACCACAAATTCCGTCTCTATGCTTGCTGCCATAGTCAAATATCGATTTTCAAAGCAATCGGCGCCGTAACAAAAAAGTTCAAAATGGCGGCCAAAAAATTCAAAATTTTTCCTCCTCAAAATTTGAATCTCGAAAATCCCTTTCTGAATACGAATTCATGATATACCTAATACCAACCTAGGTACCAAATTTCAGATCTCTACGACGTTTAATTTCGCTGGAATCCCTGGAACAACGCAAAAATTACACTTTTGTATGGGAAAATCCCTTAAAAGTAGGATTTTTATCCCTTCCAATTTGAATTTCTGGAATCCCCGTCTTAGTACGAATTCATAACCTAATGTCAATGTAGGTACCAAATTTCAGATCTCTACGACTTTTAGTTTTTCGGGAATTCCTGGAACAACAAAAAAAATTACAATTTTGTATGGAGAAATCCCTTTAATGTACTATTTCTACCCCTTAAACATGGAATTTCTGGAATCCCCGTCTTAGTACGAATTCATGACCTAATATCTTCCTAGGTACCAAATTTGAGATCTCTACGACTTTTAGTTTTTCGGGAATTCCTGGAACAACGAAAAAATTTTACTTTTGTATGGGAAATACCTTTAAATGTATGATTTTTACCCCTTAAACATGGAATTTCTGGAATCCCCGTCTTAGTACGAATTCATGACCTAATATGTACCTAGATACCAAATTTCAGATCTCTACGACTTTTAGTTTTTCTGGAATGCCTGGAACAACGAAAAATATTACAATTTTGTATGGAGAAATCCCTTTAATGTACTATTTCTACCCCTTAAACATGGAATTTCTGGAATCCCCGTCTTAGTACGAATTCATGACCTAATATCTTCCTAGGTACCAAATTTGAGATCTCTACGACTTTTAGTTTTTCGGGAATTCCTGGAACAACGAAAAAATTTTACTTTTGTATGGGAAATACCCTTAAATGTATGATTTTTACCCCTTAAACATGGAATTTCTGGAATCCCCGTCTTAGTACGAATTCATGACCTAATATCTACCTAAGTACCAAATTTCAGATCTCTACGACCTATAGTTTTGGCGGAATCCGTGGAACAACCAAAATGCCTCATTCTTTTATATATATAGATGTAACACATTACTACCGTACCTAATTCTTGAACTTAATATTATGAACGATAACTGATATGGTAGAAAATAATATTATCTCAATTTCTATAACATAGCAATTTGCAATTTGCACTCGCCGGCCCCCGAGTAATTACAGCTATAACAAAGTAAACACCTAGTCCTACCTACTATGTCTATGTTTAAATTAAATTACTTTATCAGCCTATAGAGTATAGACGTTTACTGGATATTGGCTTTTCTAAAATAAGAACGCGCTACCACACAGTCCTCTATTTTCCTCATCCACCCACAAACTGGCGACTTTTTCAAGTTGTTGCGTCAGTTCAGTTGGCAGGAGGTCGTTGTAAGCCCACAACACGTCTGCCCAAAAGGCCGTTAGTTCTGCGACATACATAATATGGTCCGCCCACTGCCACATCAGCTTGCTAATCCGTTGGGCTATGTAAGTTAAACTGGTTCTCCTATGGAAGTCCTCTTTGTCGATTCTATCCCTCAGAGAAACTTCCAGCATAGCCATTTCCATAGCACGCTGACTGACTTGTGGACAAGGCCTACTTTTATCTACCTATCTGCACATGAGAGTGCAGGTTTCTGCTCCGTATGTCATGTGATAAAAACTTAAACTGTGATTTTAAACAGTTCGGTTTTGAACCTGCGCGATTTCGTGACGAGTGTCTATGGCTTCACGGATATAATATAGACCATGTCGCAGGTTTACCCCCGGGAATCATTTGCATTGTATTTCAGATACCTGCGGAAGTTCGCTAACTAACTGTTCTCTAGGTTGCGTGGCTATTGGATTCAAACCCATGACTCCCCAAATATGAGGCTAGTTTTAGCCTCATATTCGGGGAACTGTAATGTCTTTGTGAAGGATATTATGCACTACTGTAATAATTTTGCCATGCACCAAACTTGTGTACATATTCCCTGTTCTTCTATTTCAAATACCGACATCGGTAAATCTTATCTTTGTAAACGATTATCACTACAGAATTAACTGGGAAAATAAGACCACATAGCTTAGATTGCAGAAATAATTTATTTGCCTTATTTTATTTTTGCAGTTCAGTATTCAGTGCAAATCAGTAATGGATTAGAGTAGCATCGTAGCATCGTAGCGTGCGTTTGCGTGGGCGCACTGCAGTAATATTTTCAGTAAGGGTATCTTCTACCAGTATTTACACGGTATATGCCAGATCTGAAAATAAGCATTGAAATATTAAAACAAAAGGGGTATAGTGGCAAAGGACCCTGTTGTAGTAAAGATATTCAATAACTCAAAACGTGATGACGTTATTAATCTTTTGAATAAATATCTGATCGTTGATCTTACCGATCTTAATTTGTAGTTCCATTTACCTCCAAATAATAAGGGTAAGGCAGAGTGGAGGAATATGAACAATCAGACAGACAGTACCTATGTAATTAAAAGCTTAGTTTTTTCTCAATTGGCTACAGAATCAAAATAAAGACTTTTAACAACATTTTTTTTAATTCCTAATTTACTGTTAATTTTAAACAAAGAATTAGTGTTTTCTTCCTAATAAAAATCTGTCCTTTAGCAGGACAGATTAATTTGTTTTGCTGTAATCCGCTACTTGAAAAGATTCTGTATGGTACAATATGCAGGAACACTGCCCACATGAAACACCACACACAATTTGCATTGTGAAGTCAACATCTCCTGAGGATGTCTCGGTTCGGGACGAAACGTGCGTCGAAGAAAGTGTTGGAAAATTGTGTGTGGTGTTTCATGTGGGCAGTGTTCCTGCATATTGTACCATACATAATCTTTTCAAGTAGCGGATTACAGCAAAACAAATTAACCTGTCCTGCTAATTATGGATTTCCGCAAAATAACGCCTGCTTCCATTCAATAATCTGTCCTTTCCATATTTTATTGAAGGCTCTAGAATACTTTTGATAACATAATTTATTAATTTATCATACTTACCCTCTCTTATTCAAATCAGCGTTCCCCATAGGGAAATTAGCTCCCCTGCAGTTATCCCTATCGACCTCCCGCATACTGCTGCACTGCCTGCCCACAAGATGGTTCCTGGTCACGGTCGCAGCGAAGAACTCCCAGGCCCTGTTGTGGTTACACAGCGTCGTGGCACAACCAGGTTGGGACCGCCCACCGTTGGGGAAAAAGTCCACGTCACCCACGGCAGCGCCAATGCCGAGTCCAGCGGTACCACCATCGGTGTGGATACCTTCTACGTATACGCCGTCTGAAGCTCTGACGCGATCTCTGTTGTAGTTCCATAAAGGCCCAGCGGGATCCAAACCTGTTGTTAGTAAAACGTTTTTGATCAATTGTATTGTAAGAATGTAGGTTTTTCATACAAAGTCTGTCTGGAAGGGTACCACCGCCGAGTTATTCTAAAATAAAACGGCAATTGTAAGGTATTACTTGGTTTGAAGGGCCGTAGCCGGTGGTGTCACTGTACATAGTTCTGAAGCTGGTGGATGACCTACGCAACTTATAAGTATAACAGAAATGCTCGTAACCTGAAGCTCTATGGAAAGGTGATAAACAGTGGGTCAATTAGTTTGAAGGTGGAAGTACTAATGACAAAGTTTGACACATCCATAGAGGTCTCGTCACTACCGTAAAGTTCAGTGACACATATTTCAGCACAGGTTCATGACTACGAAAATGAATAGCAGCTATTGTTATATCCACAGAAAACAATCAGTCAATATAAAGTATTCCTTGCTCTGTGGTTTTATCTGTAACAAAAATCTCGCTAAAAATTTTAACTTACTAGTAATTCGAGCTACTCTCCCACCGAGGTGTCTCCCAGCGTTACCAACAAGATGACCGCCCAGACTGAAGCCAATCAAATGCATGGTATTATAGGCTGCTCCCGTAGTCCTGTGGAGGAATTCGAGGAATTGTCCCAGACCACGTCCCACATCGGGGACGCCTCTAGCTGCAGTCGGGTAAGTAGACAGAGCTAGTCGCCTCCAGTCTAGCACAATGACGTTGGTCTCTTCTCGTGCAAGATATGCTGGAAAAGTAATTAAAGGAACTTGTGAGTTATAAGAAAAATAGAGTTATTGTCTTTTTCACCGACTTTAAAAAAGGAGGAGGTTTACAATTCGTCGATATCTTTTTTTTATGTATGTTCCCCGATTACTCGAAGACGGATGATCCGATTTGGAAAATTCTTTTTTGATTCAAAGGAAAGGGTATTCTTTCCAAATGGTCCCATAGTCATCAAGTCAGGATCTGATGATCTGATGATGGGATCCTGGAGAAATCGAGGGGACTCTTCAAATTTTATAAGCACACTTGAATCGATTTGGGAATTATTTGAAAGAGAAAATGTTGGGCCATTTACATAAACACATACAACATTACCATTTACGCAGCTGTTTTTATTGCTGGATGGTACGGAACCCTTCGTATAATATGGCTCGCATTTGGATATGATATAAGAGTCGTAATACCGTGATCTTGCCAGTGGGTCAAATCGGTGGGACCTATGGCACACGCTGCTTTCTAAAGGGATCATTTGAGGACATATTTATTGTAAAAAGTCAAATACCATCTCTGATGACCGGGTTGAGGTCAGTATTCATGTTGCTGAGCCAGCCGTGAGCTATGACAACAGTGGGGTGATTCGCGTTGAAGTTCGATGACGTGATGCTGCCAGCATTGTTGATCCGGAGCGTCTGGGAGCTACGTCGGTTGCGCCTAGAAAGTAAATATCAAGTAAATGGCTTTGAAGTACGTATACATATAAGTATTTAGATTTGACAGAATACACCCAAAAATGTTCATATGCCGTTGTGAAATCATATTATTGTTTTTCTATAGATATATATTATATACATATTTGGGACAGTGTACTCAGAAACTATTTAATTTGGTTCCCCCGTCACCTTTTTACCATACCATTCCGTTCGAAAGGCATCGAAAAGGCTTCTACCCATACATAGTCGACGTACCAAAGAGCGGTTTGCTTCCTCGTTCCTGATACGCACTGCAAAGGTCTAGAATACCCTCACAGGCACTGTATTTCGTACCACCCACAACTTCGGCGCCTTCAGATCAAGAGTAAATAGGGCATCTCCTAGGCAAGCGCGTTCCAATTAAGACTGTACCATCACTTTCCATTAGGTGTGATCACAGTCAAGCCTTCATAGTTAAAAACAAAAATTTGTCTGAATTACCACTGAGCCCAGGGGTTCAGATGTCTGTTTCTTGATAAGTAATCATGGGTCGCTCTCCGGAAGTGAAAACTCAAACACTGGTGTCAGTTACGATAATACAGGCGAGTTCAATGGCTTTTTCTCATTTTAGAAATGGTCAATGCGCCTAAAGAAGTTTTCACTTCAACACGAGTAAGTACCTACGTAAAGAAATATTAATAGATGGACTACGGGACCTTGTAAAGAGCAGGTACTGGTTATTAGCCGGGTTTCTCTGGACTTCCTCTAATAGTACCGTGTCCACTGGCTCAAGCAAATCCACCTTGTGGATGTTGCCTTCCTCATCTGTGTAGTCGAAGAAACGCGGGTACTTGCCATCGACTAATTCGACCGGCCCCGCAAGAGCAGAGCAAACTAAAACAGAATCGTAAGTAAGTAAGACTTAAAACTTTTTCAACTCAAACTCTAACAATAAAAACTATTTATTGAAGTCAGACTATTATCATTCATTGGTTTAAATTTACTTCAACTTTGGAAATAGTGCAAGTTTAATCCATAGAAAAACTTCATTATTCTTCGATATATATGCATTGTTAAGTCAATAGTGATTGATTTGCAAACTTTCAGAACATTAGCGTTAAAACTTTTCGGCCGCGGCTTGGAACCAAGTAACTGACAAACACGCATCGTCAATTTATTATTCCAGTGCGATGCTGTGTAGTAACCATTAGGGGCTACTCATCCCTTTTAAATTAGTACAAAAACGTATTTAGCTGGATTGCCAGTTATCAGGTGGAATTGCAGGCAAGTGCCTACTAACATTCAGAGTGAAAAAAATCGATGCTAATCATTGGATAACTTATGGGTCAACAATAAGCAATTACTTTTAAATATTTAAACTACTTACCCGCAACACATAGAACGCACCAAAGGGGTCTCATAGTTATTGCTGACTGAAGGGGGTCTTCTGTTCCATTTCCTATTATCTTCTTTTTATATTATGATATCCAATATCCGAGTGATAATGTAAAATCCTATCAACAGTATAAATGTGTAAGTTTTTATGTTTGTATGTTTGGAAGTTTGGAACTTTGTTAGTCAATAACGACACAAGTACTGAACAGATTTGGCCGAAAGTTGTACCCTGGACTTAGTCAAAGACTACTTTGTATCCTAAGAAAAATTCAAATTCCCCGCGGGATTTTGATAAAATCGATATGTAACGCGATTTTGATGAAAAAAAAAAACAAATAAAAATAACTTCCTCGAAAGTAGGTGCAAAAGTTGGAAAAGGGAACGGAAATAGGAATGGAACACTTTATATCGGGGAAATCCATTATACCCGCAGAATTTGTAAAGACCGGAATTCACACAGGCGGAGCCGCAGGCAAAACCTATTAATTATTATATGTTCATGACCATCCATCATCTATAGATGATTAGTATTGAAGTAATTTGGAGGGTATTCTTATCACTTGTAATTAAATTAACATAACATTTAATTTTTTTTTAATAAATATATACATATACATATACATATATCAGTGGACTGAATTTATTGGATGACTGATGGATGGCTGGAGTGGATGACTTTATCGGATAAGGAAACCACTATCCTCAAGTCTATATGGTATCGACATCGGTCCGCTTCATTCGTTTACTCAGTTCACGGATATACCAACAGGCATTAGTTAAGATGAATTTAAGATGCTAGATATAGCATAGTTTAGGTGAAAACAATAAATTATAGAAATGCATCACTTTTGTATGACTTCATTCTGTAGAAATGCTAAATATGGCAAATATGCCAGTAATTATTAGTTAGAGATAAGTTACAAAAACATTAAAAAAAGTGATATTGAAACTCCGTTATATTTGCTTGTTTTTAATATAGGTACGTGCCTAAAACCCCACTTTAATCCCCTATCTACGCACATATTTGCAAAAGATTACTATTATTTATTAGCGCATCGAAACGATTACAACGTAATCAATCAAAGTCAATAGCAAGGTCACTAAAGTTGAATAATAAAGTACTAATCACCCTGAGTGTTTCGGTTGTGTGGCTATCCCGTAACCCATCGAAGGGAGGTCGAATGGAATATTGTGATTCAAGGGTGGAAAGTAAAGTTTGCAATAACCTACACACCCGTGTATCATAATTAGTAAAAAACAAATCAAAAAATAATTGTTTCAATTGTGGCTAGTTACCACCGTACCAGCAAAGACGCACCGCCAAGCTGTCAAGCGTTCCGGTGCGATGCTTGTAGAAACTGTTGGGGTAAATTTACTTACCCTTCCAGGTTAGTACGATAACATCTTAGGCTCATCACTTACCATCAGGTGAGATCGCAGTCAAGTACTATCTTTTATAGAGTTAAAAAAACCATCACGGCAAATCCGATACTAACCATGTGTCTACGCTGAACAACCGATGCAAACATGTCCCAAATCTTAAAACTTCGTATATTAAATATAAGTATTTTTGCAGAATCGCACAGCAAGGTAACCTATTCATTAATATGTCTTTGTTAACCACTTCACGACTTCCACGAATTGTTTCAATTGCCTGAATATAAACTAATGAAATTATTGTAAACAATAATACAATACTGGATTCCGTGTTTCATAGCAAATAATACAACATGACGTTTGTGCTCGCGTATATGATATTTATTTTAATAACTATATGCAATCGTTAGGTATTTATTTATTTAACGGTACTTATTATTCTTGAAATAACGCTTCTTAGAATGGATACACACGGCCAGTGTTCACTCGATACAAACCGGATCTGTAAAACAAAAAATAAATAAAAATAAAACAAAATTAAATAATCCCAGTATCTATAAAATCCTTATAATATAGCCAAAAGTTGACAATTTCTACACCTTGGTTCACCTAAACTAATTTAGGTGTCTATTCTGTACTCTTAGTCTTATCTACACCAAATCATCTAAAAAGAGTTGTTTTATTCGGGTGGCAGAAAATCGTGTTATTTGGCAGTCTTTGTCAAGCTGACGTCCATGCTGAAACGACGACGACGAAAAATAACTTAGGCCGTAGTTTTGTATCAAGCTATCGTACTTACCCTCTCTTCTTCAAGTTGCCATTGCCCATCACTAATTCATTTCCACGGCAGGCGTTCGTTGTAACTTGCATCATGTTGGAGCACTGCCTGGCCACGAGGTGGTTGCTAGCCAGGGTAGCAGCATAGAGTTCCCAGGCTCGGTTGTGGTTGCAGAAGTGGTTGTTGCAACCGGGTTGGCTGACACCCCCGTTGGGGTAAAAGTCGGCGTCGGCAACCGCGGACCCAATGCCCAGTCCGACCCCGCTGCCGTCGGTGTGGATGGCTTCTACGTAAACTGCGTCCGATGGTCTCAGGCGATTTGCGTTCATATGCCAAAGTGGACCAGCAGGGTCTAATCCTGTAAAGGTAGGTAAGTATTATTTCAAAACTTTTAACAAATATGCTATTTTAATATAATACTTTACTTCTTTTTCCTTCATTCACTCTTTCTCGTTTCTTACTCCTTCATTCACTCTTCTTTTGTCGATCTCTTTTCTCTGTCTATCAGTATGGACCAGAAAGAGAAAAGAGAGCGACAAAAGTAGAGAGACATATCTCTACGTGCACATGTATAACGAACCATAGACAACTAAACTCAAAGGCTACAACGAGGAGCCCGTCAATTTACATTTTAACACTGTACTTATTTTAATCTTTAAGATTTCCACTAATTACCAGTTATTCGCGCTACTCTCCCTCCTAGCTCTCTCCCAGCGTTGCCAACCACATGGGCTCCTAAACTGAAGCCAACTAGATGCATGTTGGTGAAAGGAGCTCCAGTGGCCCTGTTCAAGAAGGCGAGGAACTGGCCAAGGTGGCGGCCAACGTTCGGAACACCGGTTACAGACGATCCGTAGACTCCGATCGCAATCGCTCTCCAGTCACACATTATGATGTTAACGTCGCTTTTCCGAAGGTATGCTGCAAAGGAAGAGGGTCTTTTAGTATCATCTCAGATTTAGACGTTATCTTATCCTCTGCGAGTTTTTACTTGATTCTGATCTCATCTGGGGTGTGATTGACGCAAGCATTAACCAATCAACATACATAATAAGTTGTTACATCGTCGCTGCTATGAGTAATTTGCAGAATCAAGGGGCTGATGGTCATTGGTGGTGCAGCCTAAGATGTTATCGTACTAACTTGGAAGGAGTAAGTAACTCAGGGTGAGTTATTGGTTTCTGCACAAATCACGCAGAAACGCTAAATCGCTTAGCGGTGCGTCTTTGCTGGTGAGGTGGTAGCTAGCCACGTTCGAAAACTCCCACCAGACCAGGCCTGAGCTAATTTAGAAAGTATAAAATTCTAAAGTGGCACTTGGCGGGGCTCGAACCCACGACCTTCCATTCCAATCCGATCGCGCTCCACTGCGCCAGGAAAGTCGGCAAATATCATATCGGTTATCAAAATGTTACAAATCTGAATAAATGCTGGATTTGTAACAAGAATATCATTACTTAGCCGAAGATTGAGCCAAATGCGATCAATTTGGGCGGTAAAAGAACTGAGATCAATGAGACCATGTTTCTTGCTATGTAAACTTTAAGATGTACATAATCATAATATTTTTATCTTTAAAATTTCAATAGGACTTGGCTGAATCTTCACGTAATCAGTCAAACTTTAGAAACTCTTACCATCTCTGACCACATTATTGAAACTGGCGTCCATGTTGTCAAGCCAACCGTGAACAATAACAACAGTTGGGTTCCGGACGTTGAAGTTTGACGCCGCGATGCTGTTGGCATCGTTTATCACCAGTTTCTGGGCCGTTAATGGGTTAATTCTAAAATAATAAAGAAATGCATAAAAGGACCTCCGGTGCCTCTGTTCAGGACGAGGAACTAGCCAAGATTACAGCTAACGTGGGTCACAGACGACCCGTAATGTATGTACAATCAAAGTTACAAAAAATAATACTAGAACAAGACTGACTTTTTGAATTATACTTGATAAAGATTGATATTTAGAAGACACGGTAAGTTCTGAAGCAACCGAGGATGTCGTAATTGTAATAAGTAGTGCAACAATAGACATCTACCCTGGACAGGGCGGACGGCACGAAAAACTGTCACCAACTTACCGGTGCCAAAAATGCTTATTTTGCTACCAACAGTAAGGCCACGCGGTAGTTCGCTCAGCAGCCACCTATAGAATTTTGGCAGATGGCGCTACTGTTTGCTTGTACGAAAAATGTTTACGTAATTCTTTCGGATGCCATCTTGAGGTTTCTTATCGGTCGCTTGACAGTACGCCTTTGATAGTGAGATCTAGTTACTAAGTTCAGCCGATGCCTTTTATGGACATTTTAATTTAGAAATAATAAAATCCTAGGCTGATCCCTACTGGAAATTACACCCGGACTCTGAATTATCACCAAGGAAGTCGTCTGAACGTCTCTACGCTATCATTATTGGTACACCATCATTATGGTATTGTGTAGAGCTTCAATAAATATATTAATAACTATTTTACCCACCTCGTGTAAAGGTAATATTCATTAATGTCATTTTGCCTTAATTTGTTTTCCACGCCGGATGTCCAATCTTGACCATTCGCAGAACAAGCTAAAACAAAATTGTAGTATCATAGTATGTACACCTTAAGTTAGGCACAGGTAAATTTGAAACAAATAGTTTGTCCGATATCCTGGATACTAATCTAATTCGCAGTAATTTTGATCTCAAATGGATAAATATTAGTGATTTCATTATTCTTTATCTTTCACGTAAATATCTTCTATGACTTTTAAAATCCTTCCTCGCAATATAACTTCAACTTTTCCTAGGTAAGAAAATTTCATGGCACTAGAAATTTTGTACCTAGCAAAATTAAATAAAATCTAACTTCCATATTTAAAGAAAACATTTTTTAAATAGCCAGTCTACTAATGAAAGAATAAGAAGAAAAAAATGAATAAGAACTACAAGGTTGCAAACTAAGTTTAGGATGAGCAAACACCTCGCACGTGTAGGTTCACTTTATAAGAGCCCCGTTGCACGTTCACCTATTTCAGCTTAATCCATTTCCCTTTCACAAACATAAAACACCACTGTTCTTTCCTCACGAGCTTTGTAGTGGGAAAAAGGCAAGAATTTATGCGAGAAATGCAAAAGCGAGGCCAAAGAGATCACGCATCCGTCTTAATGTGACTTCTCACAGAGCCACTTAGCGTAAACTATTAAACTACTCTCATATTTATAAATAGAAAGATTTTAGTCCGATCTTTATTCGTGATACGTCAGCTATATCGGACAATGTTCATGTCTAATAAATAAAACCATCATGTTACAGTATTTGTGACAAAACTCCTCCGAAACGGCTTGACCAATTTTTATTAATTTTTATGAAATTTTTTGTGTGTATTCGGTGTATTTCTCACATAGGAGAACGAAAAATAATTTACGTCCACTCTGCTATCCTAAGTGCGAAATTACGTCACATCACACCTCATCACACTAATATGAGTTCTTACATTTTTTGAACAAAAAAATAAAATAAAAAAACAAACAAAAATTAAGATTTTGTTTTCTTTTATCATTTGAGACTTACGCTTGACCTCAATCTCAACTGATGGAAAGTGTGCTCGAAGAATGGAGCCCGCTTATCTAGAAGATGCCTATTCATTTAAATCTACAGGGACCTTAATATCGCTTGTTTAACTAAGAAAAATATCGTGAGGAAACGACAATGTTTTCAAAGGTATTTGAAGCCTGCCAACCCGCAGCTGGTCAGCGGTAGGGTATGGAGAACCCCCTCACTTCCTCAGAGGAGACTTGTGCTTAACATGGTGACAAATTTGGAGTGAGGTGATTATTCCAAAAGACTGCTTTGTATGCGAGCAAGTCGTGACTCGTTGTTCGTAATTTTTTGCACAGTGAGATTTCAACTCAAAGAGCCGTCGTATTCTTCTTCGCGGCAGAGCTAGAAACACCTTTGACGAAAACAATGAAACGGCACGCTAGCGGCATCAAAGTGATGCGCAAAGACTAGGATGATGTGTCATATAAGTGCATATTGCATGTATTTGTATGTATATTTCCACTAATACACACCTACTACCGACAATATGAGGAATAGACGCGACATCCTTTTCACTACGACACTACACTGTATTTTACTAATATACTAAAGTGTATTTATGCAAAAAGTATTTTTATATAATTACTCTACTTTATTGTCAAGTGATAATAATGATAGTACCTTTTAATTTATTATTGAAGCTTAATTAAAAAAATCCTCGGTTATTAAAAGAGTTTTCTTTATCTAAGTCTAAATGCAGAAATCCTACACTGAGATATCTCCACATAACTCGTAGGTAGGTATTATTATCCAAAATGTCGGTTAGTAACAATGTTATCTGACTAATAGCACCGAATATATAATATAACTAATAATAGTAAGTAATAAAAATATCAAATTCTCGGAATCCCTCTGTACCTCTTTTCATTTTAAGACTCGCTTTCTCAACAGATTTCTAGCTGTTCTTAACCTTTTTAATATCCTACAAGAAGGACAGATTAATTTATTTTGCTATAATCCGCTACTTGAAACAATTCTGTATAGGTACAACACATTGGTACAATATGCAGGAACACTACCCACATGAAACACCACACATAATTTTCCAACACTAATCTGTCCTGCTTCCATTCAATATCCTACGAGAACCCAATTAGGGTTCGTGGAAAAAATCTTTTCGGTAGAGTTTTGACTTTTCATAAGAGCCTATTATTTAGGCCTATGTAAAAAATAAAGATTGAAAAGCAATTTTCATTATGCACCGAGCTCCCCAACCTCAGATCATATGATCCTAAAAATTCAATGCAAAATTTAGTCAATATAGATATTCATAGCGTATACGGTGATTCTGACAATAACTAACTCGATAAAATCGTATTCGAAATACGCTATAACTGCTAAGCGTTGTATGTTCACCATATAATCGGGTATAACTTTTGAGATTAAATTTATTTAACCAAACTTCCACAATAATCGAAAGAAAGGCTGTTTATTCAAATAGTTTAAAGGATATGTTACATTGTGAAGGGATTTAATTTTACGTTTCTTATTTATGAAACAATAATGCGTGTTCAAATGGAAATTCTGTTTACCTCCGCCCGTTCTAGATGAATCTGTTAAAAAAACTGCCCTACCTAACCAAAACTAATTCTAAAATTTTCTTTTAAATTGTCTTATTAGGCATCGTTTTCACATCAATATTGTAATATGTTTGTATACATATAACTTCACATATTTATATTATTTTCATAGTAAATTTTTTTATTGTACTTACTTGATCCTTAATGTAAAACGTAAAATATCAGCCTCGTAAAATCTCGAAAAACAAGCGATTTGGATGATTTTTTTCTGTTTGAGGAGATCTTGTGACGGGAGATAGCAGGTGACGTCAAAAACACCAAAACTCATGGATACCCCAGTATTGATACCGGATCGTTATCAATGCATAACTGCGGTGTCTTGGTGACTCGTTCAGCCAAATTTCACTGTTAATATTTGAGTTGGCTTAGCACCCCAGAGATACAAAATTTTCGTATCTATTCATTTATTTAAGCAAGCATTTCATTATTTATTTAACTACCATTGAAGTTTGGTTGGTGCTATTTCGAGAGACAACTTGACCAGTTATTGGTTGACACAAGTCACAACCTTGCATGTAGGTACGACTCCAATAAGACAAACTCCACTTCACCTTCTAACCCGCACGTGATCGTCTTTTTTATGTGGACGCGCTATAAAATCAACAGCTTACTTCTTAAAAAATTGCTGCGTTGAAAATTGTTTGATAAAATATTATCTCTGAAGTAGTTGTTATAGATATTTCAATCCACGACGTCGCGCCCCACTCTGTCCAAATCGCTTTTGTTTTATTTGATTAGTATAGAGTATGACAGAGTGGAGCGTGCCCTCGTAGATTGACATGTCTATAGCTATTGATTTTATAGCGCCTCTTACAAAGTCAGCGAGTGTAGAGTATAGACGATTACGATGAGGAGTTTCACTGGCTGATGTCGCCAATAATCGTCTATAATCGTCGGTAATCGCGGGCGATCGTGGACTTGGCAAGAGAAAGCGCGTGTTTGTGTCAGTGTGCGCCGATGCTTACCTACCTTCAACGGGGTAACGACAAAACATGGTCCTGATCACAGAGCAAGGAAATGACTTTATATTGGCTTTGTTTTCTGTGGTCCTGATCACAGAGCAAGGAAATGACTTTATATGTGGTCCTGATAAACTTGCACGATGAACGCAGAGGATAGACGATTATGTATGTGACAATCATCGCCGCTAGTCAAGAGGAGCTAAACACAATAACAAAAACTAACAAAAACCAACGATAAAGTATCAAAAGGCAAACAATTATTTGGAGAACTAACTGTCTGATTGTCCTGTGACAAAAAGAGCTTACCCGGGATTTATAACATAAAGACTGCAAAATAAAATGAAAATTGATTCAATTTCTATGAAATTACCTCGTAAAATGAAGCATTAAGTTAGATTAAACGCAGAGCGTGGGGTATATCATCCAATATAAAAACTATTATGGCAGAAGCATAAAAGTTATTCCTCTAAATGACACAGCCGGCAATCTTAGCCCGTTAAACTAGTATTCTCGGTAGTTTTTGTCGGATTTCATCGAGGGCCGGTGTCCGAAATCTGTAGTGAAGCAATTTGTCGGTACACCCGCGCCCGGCAACTTTTCTAATCTAAACTGTTGGTCCGAGCGTTCAATCTTCGAGAAAACTCGTTCACTGTCCGCTCGCTACTGTCTCAACATCGATATTAGTGGACCAAGAGCATAGCGTTGGCAATGTATATTAGACCGACGTTCAATATTCAGCAAAGTTTTTTTGCAAGGTGAAGCAAGGTAGAGCTTTGCACATACTCTATCTTATAGATTCAATCCAACTCTGGGATCTCAATCTAATTTAACATTGCAAACTGAGGCTACTATGTTAATCTATCTAATCTTTACAAAATTCTCGTGGCAATTTTTGTAACCAAACTCCTCCGAAACGGCTCGACCGATTGTTATGAAATTTTCTGTGTATATTCGTTAAGTCTGAGAGTAGATCGTAAGCTACTTTTATATCCCTAATGGCAAAACAACGTTTGCTGAGTCAGCTAGTTTTTCTACCTAGGTATAAATAAAGAAAGCCCGTAGCTAAGACCACTTGACTTTCGGTTTTTCACTAATCCCGCAGAAACTATGGATTTAGTCGAGATAAATAAAATAGTTTTATTCAGCCAAAAAAAACTTAAGTTGTAACTTAATATTAAAAAAAAAACTCAATACAAAAGGTGTGCCATAGACCTCAGGGAACCAAGGATAAAAAGTAGTTAATGTGTTAATTCGGGGTAAAATCTATTTCTATTCCTAATTTCAGCAAAATCGATTTTGTAATTGCGGCGTTGTATACGCCGTTTATAATATGTATAAAAGATGCACACATACACACTTTTGTGTTCATAATATTAATAACTATAGATATTTCACGATGACGCGCCCCACTCTGTTTCTCCAAACTAATCGAAACTCCATACTAATCGAATAAAACTTAAGCAATTTTGACAGAGTGGGGCGCGTTGTCGTGGATCGAAATATCTATAGCTACTAGCGGTTGTTGATCGCCGTGACCGGGTCAGTCTAGAGGACATTGTTATAATGAGCTGACCTATAATACGTTTGCCCTTAAATTGGCCATTACTAGCTATAGCAGAGAAGCGTAAACAAGGGCAATTAGCGGCAAGTTACGCGACGCGTCGGCAGCACCTGTGACACATTAGCCCGATGGTATGAAACGCGAAACACGCATCAAAACCGTTTATATAACAACTTTATTGAAGTAGATAGATATAGGTAATTTAGGGCTCCGTACCAAAACGATAAAATACATAAAATGGTTGTCTGGCCAAGTGCGAATCAGGCACGCGCACCGAGGGTTCCTAAACTTTAGTGCCCGTTTACTCAAAAACTATTATAAATCCGTTTAAGAATTATTGTGATCCGTTAGAGGTGTGAGTTTTCAGGTAAAGCTCTTTCATCTCACGCAGTATCTATAGAAATCTCACTCTGAAATTTCAATTTCATGATTTTCCCCCTTAAAAAAAATATAATTTTAATTTTTTTAATCCAATAATTATACTGGGGCAGCAACATGTTGTTACTGAATTAATTGAGTTTATCAGACCGACGGATCGACGCATGAAATCCTAAAAAAGCAATAGAATTATAAATACTCTACTAGAACGTAGACATCGAGATAGGTTCTTAGATAAATGAGTCAAAGTGAGACGCCATTAATCTAGACTTGTTCTAACGTACTTACATTATTTTAAAGTAAGCCTGCACCCTCAGACGACGAGGCACGGCGTGGCGTTAACTTGGTATTTCATCAGCTAGGACGTTTTGTGTAATAAGACTCAATTTATGTGCCACTCGTCCTGTGGGCAGAAAGCCCTTTCCTTTGTTAATGGGAGGGTTTGGGGTCTTATCTCGCTACGATGGTCGGCTGCAGGTCGTCTCTTGAACGCAATGTACTTGTAACGTCTTAGCAAGGCTTTTGAAATTGAAGGTTTGTACGATTTTCTTTGTCCTTTTGAAGCTTTGAGTGCAATTATCAATCGTAATTCACTGATATTATTCTAACAAGTTTTTAATAACGCGACTGCCCAAAAAAGGAGTGTAATGTTTTTAGGGTTGATGTGTGTAAAACTTCTGAACGACTGAAGAGATTTAGATATAATCATTTCGAGTAACATAGGCTATGTTTGTTTGGAAGAAGTTGTCGTATTGGGAAGTCATGTTTTTTAATTTTTTTATTATTGTTTTTTGTTAAATTAGGTTAGTATAAGCAACAAGTTTAAGTAAAAATAGCAGTAATTTTTGATTCCATCAATGCCGGATTGTTTTCTCGAACGTTTTAGTCTCAGAATACATTTTTCTGTATTCTGAGGTTTTAGTATTTACCAACATTGTAAGATCAATAATTATTGAATTTCAATGAAGGAGTACACAATTATGTTTTAACCTGTGTCTAATATTTGACAATCTATACAATCGAGTTGTAGTAAAGGTAAACCGCTATAAACTTGACCCTCATGATGGTCAGCGGGACGCGGGGCGCGAACCGCTCAACCAATCAGCAAGTCTATCGCTCTCCGCCAGCAGCACTGACGTATCGTTATAGCCAATCGCATCACCCGCCCCGCGTCCCGCAGACCATCAGGAGGGTCAAGTTTATAGCGGGTTACCGAGTCTAAAATAAAATAAATATGCAAGTTTGTACATTTGTAACTTAATCACAACAAAACTACGTAGTAACATTTTACATTCGGTGCCACAAGTAAAATGTTTTCAAAACAAACCAAAACATTGTTGTTCTTCATACAACTAAAATCTCTACACTTTGTTCTACGAATCGTGGCTAGGATACAGTCGGATGGCACATTCAGTAAACTACAGTGTTGCTTTTAATTAGCTACTCGTAGGTGCTAACGAACGTTTTCGGAAGCTCCCTTTCACGATATAATTACCGAGTGCTAACCTTGCACTTTTGGAAAGACACTATTTGTACTTGAACGGTGATACTCAACGCGTACTTTTAAACCAATAATAAAGGTTTGTTTAATTAATAATGTTTTGAGATATTTAGGTTTAGATGGCTTATGTTGAGTGTTACCTACCTACTTACCTCAGAAACTACGTGGTATTACCTACTTCAGAAAAATAGAAAATGAAAATATTCATTTCTCCCATGGGCCTACCTTACAGGTTCTCATGAAAAGTTATAAACTCTGCAAACGCCAAGTTCGGAAAACAGGTTTGCACCATCAAGAACTGGCTACAAACAACACAATAGGGTTCCTCGGGATATAATATTCTATCCTGTGTCAATAACTACAATTATTGAGGTAAGTAATGAAAAGTTTTGCAGTTCAGCATAGAATACTAGATAGTACAATTATTTAGAGGACTTATTTCGGAAAAATATGTTTACACTTGGTATTGGTAGCAATTTTCTCAGCCAGGATTAAGCTAGGCTCCATTGACAATTACATACCAATCGGTTTAGTGAACTAGTTTTCAATTATTGAATTGTAACATTACCTACAGTACAAAGAAAATCATTTCTCCTAAGAATTATATCGTACATGAAAAGCGAACAACGCGGTTTCGGTCGCAATTACCAAAGTTATTAATTCCTTACCTTTTAGAGAGTTCACGTAATGCTAAGAACGCTCTCGTCGGGAAAAGGGCAAAACTCGTTAGGGACTCTTTGCCAAAAACTTTTTCGGTATAATATGGGCATCTAAAGTGCTGATAATAGAACTTATCGACTACGTGATTCTTTTGATACAAGTTATTCACTGCTTCCCCACTTCGAAAGAGTATTTCCTCGATTTGAACTTACGTGGTTCGTGCTTTAATTGGTTCGATTCGGACATTATTGGGTTCTGGGAGAATTCCGAATATTAACTGAATAAATTTTTGCTGTACTCAATTGAAAATCTGGGTACTTACGAAAACAGACCACTTTCTAACGAGAAACATACTTGTATACAGAGAAAAAATTGAAATATTTGTTTTATTTTATAATATGTCATACAGCTTCACCGGACCAAAGGAAAAACAATTAATTTTATTCGCCGTAGAAAGTCATAGAATTCCTCAAAGTAACATCTAAATAAAATGAAGTAAATTGTGTCTAAATAAATATTAATTTTACTAGATACTAGTGTGTTCAAGTGGCTTATCACGGGAATGTAGCCTATATTTTTTGAACGTATTGTTAAGGGTATTTTTTTTTTTTTGCAACATTTTCATGAAAATAACTTTATGAGGATAAAAAATCATTAAAATGTATTGACAAATACTGGTTTCCGCGTAATGCGTGAAAACAAAAACTGGATCTTTCTAAGAAACGTTACAGAAGGCACGGTAAACCAAGTACGAAAGGATCTATATCAAATGAAATCACGGATTGGAGTATCATCAAATATCGCCGATGCCGTCATACTCATATAATAAAAAGCAATAAAGGAAAACGGGAATCACAACAGATGCTTCAGCTGTAATGATTTGGAAAAAACCTTATTTGTAACAGTTCCCCGAAATAGTAACGACGAAAATAGAAATGATTGATGGATCCTAATAATATACGTTTATTTCTAGTAATATTGAAATTTTTTATTACTGTAACTAAAACACATTACAATTTGACCATATCCCTCGAGTGATCCATCATTTGTCTTGAAGAATGAAGCACTAAAAATAAAATAAAATAAGTGATATTTCAAACCAATTACAAAAAATTCATGACTTGAGTGTCTAAACTTTAATCAAAATCCGTTCAGGAATCCAATTTGCGCGAAAATATCAAAACATCCACAATCCAACCATCGTATGATAATAGACAATGAGCTATGGTCGAAGCCTCCCACTAGACCAGCAGCATAATATGGCTAATGCTTCATTTACATTCAGCCCCTGCCGCTGCCCCTCGCGCTGCCGGCAATAATTCCCTAAATACTCCTGCAGCAGGATTGAGAGGAGTGTGTGTTTACATACTGCCCTACCACTCACTTCGCTTTCAAGTGTCGGCAATGGCAGACGTGGAAATAATTACAGCGGCCGCGCTGTCTCTTTTAGCAATACGTAATTATGTTCGATATTTAAAAAGATATCGAATACAAAAAAAGAATTTTCGTCGTAGACGATGGTGGATGATATCTATCCATCAAAATAGAACTTTGTAAGTACCTAATTATCAACCTATCTAATTAACTAATTTTTTTAATTAACTAAACGAACGTCTTTCTCCTCCAGGCGCTCGGCGAGTACTGAGCGTCGGAGCTGAATGTGAACACGCACTGCCGCTCGCGCTGCCGGTCCTTTGACTTCCGCAAAAAAAACCGCCATTTTGAGGAGCGCCGGGCAGCGCGAGTGGCAATGGTAGCGGCATGAGAAGTATCGCGTTTACACACTGCCCTGCCCACTTCTCTGCCCACTTCCCTGCTCACTTCGGCTGAATGTAAACGAGGTATTATATACGGTCGTCATAGAACTCAAATTCCATAACGTTCTATAAGAAATAACATTAGAAAATGAATGGGAATAACAACTGTTATTGAAAAGTCACGTAATCAAATTGTCGATCGATATCATCTCATACATTTTTGGATTTTCGTTCAATTTAGGGATAGCATTAGCGATTAACAGATTCTTAAGAGCGCTGACCTAAACCAGTTAAGAACGTCGCCTTTTGTAAAGCTAGTGTCAAAGCATGCAGTTTCACATGCGACCCCGCACCCAGAGTGTTATTAAAGCGAGCAAGACATAAAGCGACGCTAATATTATGTCACAGGTGCGTCGACACGCCACACGTAGCCGCTAATTGCCGCTTGTTTATAGCAACATCTAACTCGTTTGTCAACGTTGTCATTTGAAATATGTACTGAATTCTTCGTAAAACCCACTCTACGGACACGACCATTTCACGTCAACTAAAGCACAGGAGGTATAACTGTTTCAAAACAAACGAGAGTAGCCACAGTCAAAACCTGCTACCAAATCAGTTCTCTACCAAAGAACTGTCGCCTGTTGTACAGCACTAAATCAACAAGGCTGTGTCAAAGCATGCAGTTTCATAACATGCGACCCCGCACCCAGAGTGTTATTAAAGCGAGCAAGACATAAAGCGACGCTAATATGTCACAGGTGCCGTCGACACGCCGCACGTAGCCGCTAATTGCCGCTTGTTTATACATCTAACTCGTTTGTCAACGTTGTCATTTGAAATACGTACAATTTAACTGTTAAGATAGGTACTTCACAAGAGTGGGAATATCTCAAATTCTTCGTACAGGTGACTCAACCATCGCACGTCATCTACAGCACAGGAGGTATAGCTGTTTCAAAACAAACGAAAGTAGCCACAGTCAAAACTTCCTACCAAATCAGTTCTGTACCAAAAAACTGTCGCTTGTTATACAGCATTAATTCAACAACGCTGTGTCAAAGCATGCAGTTTCATAACATGCGACCCCACACCCAGAGTGTTATTAAAGCGAGCAAGACATAAAGCGACGCTAATATGTCACAGGTGCGGTCGTCATGCCACACGTAGCCGCTAATTGCCACTTGTTTATACATCTAACTCGTTTGTCAACGTTGTCATTTGAAATACGTACAATTTAACTGTTAACATACTTCACAAAAGTGGGAATATCTCAAATTCTTCGTAAAACCCACTCTACCATCGCACGTCAACTAAAGCACAGGAGGTACAGTCCGCGAGGCGTAAGCTGAGCTTTGCATTTGTGTGAGTGTACATAGATAGTGTAGGTGTAACATTGGCCTAAAGCGCGGCGCGTCCCTTGCTTTTATATAAACCGGTTTTTACTGCTTTTTGACAATCTGCCTGAGGCGCGGTGCGTCCATCGCACTCTACTTTTAGTGATCACTCACACAAATGCAAAGCTCAGCTTACGCCTCGCGGACTGTATAGCTGTTTCAAACAAACGAGAGTAGCCACAGTCAAAACTTCCGACTAATCAGTTCTGTACCAAAAAACTGTCGCCTGTGCAGCACTAATTCAACAACGCTATGTCAAAGCATGCAGTTTCATAACATGCGACCCCGCACCCAGAGTGTTATTAAAGCGAGCAAGACATAAAGCGACGCTAATATGTCACAGGTGCCGGCGACACGCCGCACGTAGCCGCTAATTGCCGCTTGTTTATAGCAACATCTAACTCGTTTGTCAACGCTGTCACTTAAAGTAATAATTAGACTGTTAACGTAATTGTAAGAACGACTGGCAGGTTGTTAGACTTGATATTCAAATGATACTTTCATATGTAAATTAGGAGCGGTAATTTTTCAGCCCATTTTATAGTTATACTTCATTTCAGAGTGGTCTTAGCCCATCCTAACCAAGTGTTCATTGGCAGGTTTCATATACCTCTGAGATTTCAGTCACGCATATTTCCGATGTGTTCTTTTACGGTTAGACAAGTGATATTTTACTACAAACTCTTACACACTGTAGCCTGCACCCTGAACCTAGTATCGTCACGTGCCAATCACGTAAAATCCTTTCACTATACAAAAAATGTCTGTCGTTGTATCCACTGCTAGCTTGCATGCTACAAACAGTGCCTGTGATTGAGAAATGGATAAAAATACCTTTGTTATTGTTGCAAAATTTTTCATCACCCAAACATCGCCGGTAACCACAGGAACGCAACCACCAAGAGCCAATCCGTGCCTTCGCTGCACAAGCGATGCAAACCAATCAATGCCCTCGCAGCTCGATCGATGCAAGCATTGACCAATCAGTGCCCAAAATTAACCGTCGATGATATTTAAATGCTCAAGAATCACGTTAAACCTTAGCCAACTTTGATATGGCATAAGTACCGAGTCCTAAGACAGTCCTTTTCTCATTTAAAACAGGTTGCATACTTAGCTGAAACAAGTTTGGTATGACATACATATTTTACATGAGTATCATTGGCGTGTTTTCATAAAGCGTCGGCAATATGTCGCAGGTGGCGCCGATCTCTCGCGTGATGTTATCCGCTAATTGCCCTTTGTTTAAACGGCTTAATTAATGTTTAGTAATTTCTCTCGTGTCGCGGCTGAGTGTGTCACGGGTTTAAATGTCTGGGTTAGTACAGGTTTTTGTACAAACGAGTCGGCTCGCTTCGACTGAACGGAACGGATTTCTCCATACTTCTACAACCAGCGTCTTAAACATGAACCAAGTTTCGGCGTGTGTCCACTTGGGGCGCTGGCATCTACGTATAAAGAAATCCGTTTATTCGGAGCAAGTCGACTCGAAAGTAGCACAAAAACCTGTACTAAACTGGTCGTAGCCCGAAATAAGCGGCCTGCACTGAGAATAGCTCACAACAAATTATTTATCTGTGTACAAAATAATATTTTTTCCAAATGATAGAGCTATTTTGCGGTGTCCGAGATATTTAGGTAAGAACGCCTTTATTTGTATGATGTATCCATAGAAAGATTTTCATTTCACTCTGTACATATATCTCATAGAACATAGTTTAGCCCATAACCCCAAAATTATTGCAGAACTTAGTAAATAATATTGGAAATGATCGGCTTCCGAGCGCACTTAGCGAAGTCATTATGCCATTAATTCGATGCCTCTTTAAAAGTTCGTAATAAAGCTTTGAAAGAGGCCCCTCGATAAGGGTGAAACTTGTTAGACTCTTTACGGAAAACTTTTTCGGCACAATGTGGGCATCTGAAGTGCTGATAACGGAAAACTTGACGCGCTACGTGATCCTTTTGACGCAAGTTTTTCGCTTCGCCCTCAGTTTCTTAACGTTTCATCCTTTCTCATTTCGGCTGTCTATCGAGTGTCGACGTGGTCTGAAGGTTCGGGTGTACAACACCCTTTAGTAAATGCATATATTTAAATTTGACTACTTTTTGTGTATTTTCGTCATTTTTGTCATAATAGTAATAGTAAATGAGTAAGTCAGCTCATTCAATTGTAGTTTGATCTAAAAAATCTATTCGGAAAATTTAAAAGTTTTGCCTGCCATCTCGCTAACTGCCTACATTATTATGAGATAAGATGACGGTTAATAGCCTATGTTACTCAGAATGATGTCTAACGATACCTCATATGTCCAAATCCCTTCAGTTGTTCAGATGTTAAGGTGGAATAAGAACACTAACACACATACATACATACAAAAATTCATACAAGAACCCTAAAAAAATTACTTCAATCTTCTCTACTTCCTTTTCCATGGGGAGCATTTTGAAAAGAATAGCACTATTATTACAAAAGTAAGAAGGGGTAAGGTGTACCTATCTAAAGTACTTGTAATGAGGAATATAACGGATTGACTCGTCGTCGTAATATCAGTATTTATAGCACGCAACCAATAAGGTTATATAATTCCCAAGCGCTGAAAAGTTCTTGTTGGCCCCCAGAATGACAACTCCAAAATCTGTAGTAGGTATAAGTGAAGCAATTTGTCAGTACGCCCGAGTGCCTCCAACTTTTCTAATCTAAACTGTTGGTCCGAGCGTTCAATCTTTATGAAAACACTCTCGTATTACTTTTGACAAAAATACATATACATAATATGTGTAATGTGTATATTACACACTCGTACCTTATTTATAAAATTAAACGAGTAATGCTTTTTGGTATTTATATTATTGATACATTTGTCTCTAATATGTTTTTATTTTACCATCAATTTGTCTTGTATAAATACGATATACTTTACAACAAATATCGAGCAAATCTACTCGAGCTAGGTATTTAGGCGAAAATATATTTAGCTGAAACTTTTAGATAAATGAAGCTATCTTAGTATTTTTTTTATAATATGTATACCGGTACATAATTTATTGTTCGCTTAATTAAATCTTCATGAACATGATCTTATACATAATCCCTGCAAAAAGTTCATGAGCTAAATAAAACCAGTTATTTAGCTCATGAATAAAATGTAAAGTATAACTTACAGAACAATTTTCAGAGCGATCTCCAGCTACAGTTCAGCAATCTTTTATTCAAGTCAAGGCTTAAAAATCTTTTTACTTTTTACACAACTTGTAATCCTTTGAAAATTCTCTTTAAATGTGAATGCAGAACCGTGTTTTGAATTACATTATTTGAAGTGGTATGAATGAATACCGACATAGCTCAACGTGTCGCAAAGCTGAAGTGGCAATGGGCGGGGCACATAGCTCGCAGGACCGATGGACGTTGGGGACCCAAGGTGCTGGAATGGCGGCCACGCACCGGGAAGCGCAGTGTCGGGCGACCCCCCACCAGGTGGACGGACGACATTAAGAGGGTCGCGGGGAGTCGCTGGCGCCAGGCGGCGCAAAATCGTGGTGTTTGGCGGTCATTTCAGGAGGCCTATGTCCAGCAGTGGACGTCCATCGGCTGAAGCGACGACGACGACGAATGAATAATATATCTATCTAATGCTTTTTTTAACCATATGGGCTAGCGCTTGGCTATGATCAAATCTGATGAAAGGTGATGATACACTAAGGCGAAGCGCTTGCCTGGGAAAGGTCTATTTATTTATTCTTGATTAGATTCGTAGCCGCCCAGGTTATAGGTGGTTGGAAAGACAGTGCCCGGTAGGGTATTCCAGACCTTTGCAGTGCGTATCGGGGGAACGGGGAATCAAACCGCTTCGGACGTGTCTTTGGTACGTCTATAAGTATAGGGCTGAAAGCCTTTTTGATGCCTTGTAGTTCTAAGGTAAAAAGGTGACGGGGAAACCAAATTAAATAGTTCTTGAGCACACTCCCCGAAATATATTCTATAGAATACCGACCAACAGGCAATCTTACGACGATGTTCAAGGCTTTGAAGTTTATTTTTGACCAGTGTCTGGTTGCCGATGAGTCTTCTACTCGTAGTGCGGCGATCCAACGAATCCAAAGCATCAAGTTGGTCCTTTGCAGATCTATCCCATAAATGGCTACAGAACTCCATGGTCTATGATCCGTGCTTGGTATAAGGTGAGGAGCTGTTCCGGCGTGAACTTGTACTGTTTGACGTTATTTTAAATGCTAAGATTTTTACCAGCAGTTTTTGCTTTGGATTCAATGCATCGGCCGAAGTTGAGTTTAGATGACAAGAATCGTTTCAATAAATATTTTCTTTACATACTGTAATCTCTTATTATCGTAAATTTTTATCGTGCTCGATTAATTGTAATTATTTGATAATTACTATCACACAAAAATAACCCCCATTCTTGTTTATTAATCCCATTAATCAATCAGACTCATAAATTATCAAAACAATTTTATTTGTTTTTGTCATTTTTACGAAGATGGAACCAGAAAGTGTTGATAGATTCATCAACTTTTTTTATTCGGAGAATAAGAATGTTGTATTTTCCGACTGAAAACGAATGCAGTTTTGTTGCTACCATTACCAGTTCTACAGATTATATTCATACATTTGTCCTAAAACACATACAAGGTACATTTATAAAAAAATATAACTATTTACAAAAAAAAAAACATCCATAATAAAGAGGGAGTAAGTAAAGTCCCTTAGGGTGTACCTATAAGCCTCGATGCTTGCCTATTCACAAGTTTTTCACATCTATTTCTAATCCTTGGCAAAGGTCACTAGTAAAGAATAAGTTACTTTTCTTATTTCTATTCGTATCCCACATAAATGTTTTCTTAAGCTTTTAAGCTGACTTAAGATATAAAGGATGGAAAAAAATTCTCTGTACAAACTCTTCTTCATAAAAACACAATATAATAAGTAAGAAAATAAATAAATAAAAGTATATAATAAAGAAAAACATACAAGGTATTATTGGATTCTTCCAAAATATTCTTGCCTCAAATTAGGTTTCTAATAACTATGTACAAGATCATCAGCTCATATAAGTTTTCACTATCTTCCCTAATCTCTATAGTAAAAAGTAATCGCTGTACGTTATACTGGTTGCAATATCTCGCTGCCTGCGTTGCAATAAAATGGGGAAACAGGACAGCACCTGTTGCCTGCCAGCTCTGCCGTCAAGCCAGTAAGTGCAGCAAAAACCGCAACAAGCGTTTCCCTATTGCCCAGCGAGCACCGAGAAATAATGACCAGTATAAAGTTTTACTAAAATTCAAAAGACTCGAACAATTGTATATTTAACTAATTAGAATGGGTCCCGACCACGTAATGGTTTAGAAAGCAGGGCAATGTCTGCCAGGATAGTAAGTTTATTTTAACACAGTGATAACGATTATTTTACGACTAACTTAAGACTTACTGCTTAGGTACTTACGAAATAAAATAATAACATTAATGGAACGAACATTAATACATTTCCTCTATTGAGGGCATTATTTGTTCTTGAACGTGTGAATCATCTATATTACGTTTTCCATAAACAGGAGTATTAACTGTCGTATGTTTGATTACTTTGGTCTCTCGTTTGCGATGACCCTTTCTGCCTTTTTTATTCGCCCTCTTCTTTGAATCAATCAAAATTAAATTAGCTTCGGGAGAATCACATGAAAATGATTTCTGGACTGTGAAAACTTTACAAGTCGTAACTGTTTTATTGTACAATTCTTGTGCAAGGTTTGTTTCTTTGATTTTTAATGCATATATTCTACCGTTATCATTATACTTTGTCAGAGTAACACCTTTATTCCTTTTCGATTTGGATCTTTTAGTTTTTGCGCTAGTGTTTTCAGATTTAGCTTTCCGTTTATCGCGTCTGCTTGCCTCAATCATGTTTCGATCGTCTTGAAAGTTTTCTGAACTAATACGTGGATCCATCATATGTATATGGGGCTTCTGAGCTTTCATAGCTCTTTCCATGCAAGTATAACACCCTCTGCAAGTGGGGTCCATGAATAGTGATTGCAAATCACTGACTCTATTGAGTAAGTTAGGTGAGTTTTTGTTGAGCATAATGTTTTTTCCCATTGAGTTCATTTTTCGTCTTATTACATAGGAATCACTGAAATCGTTGTTATCAAATGAAAATTTTCTTCTTGTTACACCTAGAAAAGTAATCATTGTTATGATTAGTATTATTTATGAAAGAACTTTGTCTGTTCTAATATATAAAGTTCTCGTACCTACCAGTTTTTGATACCAACCTCCTCCGAAATGTCTCGACCTATTGTAACGAAACCAGTACTTGACTTCAATTTCATCTTATCAAAAATGCCGATGCAGTCGAAGATTAATCTTAATAACTTGGAAAGGGTAGTACTTAGTAACCTTAGGGGTTAGATAGCAACACACACTGCACCGAACGCTTAAGCCCTTGGCGGTGCATTTTTGCCAGTAGAGTGGTAACCAGCTATCCCTGAAGCCTTCCACCAGACAAGACCAGAGCCGATTAAGAAAATAAAGGCTGGGAATCGTTGAAACCTAAAGGTTGCAACACAACACTGGACGCTTAAGCCCTTGGCGGTGCATTTTTGCCAGTAGAGTGGTAACCAGCTATCCCTGAAGCCTTCCACCAGACAAGACCAGAGCCGGTTTAGAAAATAAAGGCTGGGAATCGTTAAAACCTAAAGGTTGCAACACAACACTGGACCAGAAAACTTAAGCCCTTTGCGGTGCATTTTTGCCAGTAGAGTGGTAACCAGCTATCCCTAAAGGCTTCCACCAGACAAGACCAGAGCCGGTTTAGAAAATAAAGGCTGGGGATCGAAAGAACCGCGCCCTTCCGCTCTAATTCGAGTCAGAACCAAATCAAATATTAAAATTCAAACCAAACATTATTCGGGCCAAATATACGTGAAGATCCTCACCTAAAACTTGTGGCAGAAACACCACAAGAGCACATAACAACACAGAACTCATTAGTTCCATTTGCGCGAGCCTCGCCGAGCAGGTGTCTTCCCTGCAGACAGTCTCCCGAAGAACGCTAACAAGCTTCGTTAGTTTTGTTACAGTGGAGTTTTACAAAACGCACCCTCTATTGCTCACGCCGCCTTGCCGTTTCGACGAGCGCTCCAACCCTCCCTTAAACGCTCTCAAGAGCACGCGAGTTTATCTCTAAGCGCTCTCGCGTTATTAAGAAACAAGTTTTTCTGCTTCAAAATTTTATATCTCCGCGAAGTGTGACTTGTGTACTCAAACGTATTACCGAAACCAATTTTAATTAGAGCATAATCCCATCTTAACCTAAATCTGAATAACATGGAAATATGCACGATTAGCAAATGGTTTTGTTAACACATTAATATGGACAAGTTATTTTCACCTATTAAATTTGATAATGTTCACAAATTTTGAAGTAGGTATGCAGTAATAATTACTCAAAAAATTAATTGTACACAAAAACTTGAAAACAGAACGACACTTCAACACAGATGTTGAGACTTATATGAGCGTAATGTAACGTGTAAGCAGAAACACGTATGGTTTGCTCTCAAGCTGTTTACACAGGGTAGCCGCTTGACAATCGAATGTTTGTCTTCCTCCGAATCGGAGCCATTGTGATCATGTGTATATTTATGCTACGTGAGAGATAACAGGACATTCCCATCCGTGCTTCCAAGTTACAACGCTGCATGCAACGTTGTTACTTGCGGAGTATTTGTGCGGAACCCCAGAGGAAACTGCCGCAATAACAACTGTTTGAATTATTACCCAAGTTTACGGAACATGATATTGCAAACAAACAACTCAACAAATTAATTGAAGTGGAGGTACACCTAGCATGTTCTAGTAGTAGTAGTAGTTGTAGATATTAGAGAAAAAAGTCAATGTATTTTATCCTAGTAGGTACTCTTAGGTGCCTATTCGCATCTCAACGAGCATAGTACTATATAGTTAGGTATTTTTGTCTGTTTGAAGCCCATTGGTTATATTGAAAATTTCTGAACGGAATTCATTAGTGCATTGCGTAAAGTGCCATAAAATGATACCTATATGATGTACCTATATTATGGTAACTATATGGCACCTATTTGGTACATATAGTGCCAGTGGATCCTTCTTCGGAAATTTAGTAAACGCTTGACAAATTTAACTACACGTGAACTAAAGAAAGCCTTTTTTTTATCGACAGGAAATGCCTAACGCATACCCCTCCGTCAGGGGAAACGGAGGGGCTATGTGAGGCCTGCACCAACTAAAACCTGTCGCTTACCACGATGGACCTCCTTGGCGGGAGGAAAGGATTCACTTGCGTATTCGCCGAGCTCCCGCCAGGCCCCGAATCGCCACCTGAGCAGCAGGTCCCGTCGCTGCTGCCGGCAGCCTGACCGCCGCCGAAGCCTCCTGGGAAGCGCGTCCTGAACAGGGCACGCCACCTCCTCGGCCTGTTGATGGAGTTCGTGTAACGGACGCCATAGCCCCTTACGTCCTTCACCCGCAGGCCGGCGCACCCGGAATGCAAAGAAAGATGTTCGTCCTCCAGCAACCGGTGCGTCTCCTGCGAGAGGTTTGTGCCACCGTAATTGTCCCTCGCGACGAACGTTCTCGCTCACTTCGGTGATTTTTTTACCCTTTGGGGCACTACGAGGAGATAACCTATATCTCTTCGTAGTGCCCCAAAGGGACTTGTAAGCGTTTCCGCCCCCGCCTGTAATTTTTAATGAGGTTTTCTTCCTCCTCCGGGATGGGTGTAGACGTTTCGGCACTGTGCCCTCTGTTAGGGCTCAGAGGGACACGCGAAGAAACGTCACCTATCCACCGGGCCAAGCTATTAGCTGTCGGTTTTTAACCGACGTTACCAGGGAGCACTGGCCCGTGCGCTACAGAGAGGCACCGTAGCACTCGGGCACTCGTGGAGGTTGCTGGGCCAGTCCCCAAACTAAAGAAAACCAAGGCTTTAGGGTTAGGTTTAGGGTTAGGCAACTGATGTGACAAAAAAAAACTTAAAATAAATGGAAGTAACCGTTGTTCTTGTAACCCTGTAAGCTTCAATAAAATTATCATAAAATATTATCTCGAAGGAAAAGAGAACCCAAAGTTCTTCCCTCGTAAGTTATCTCGTTATTCACAAAGATGCGAAGCGACTTTTACGACAGAATCGGACCTTTGGATTATATTATTTGCGAAGAAAGTAAAAATCTGCCACTCTCATTTTCATTCAAATAAAGGCAGTTAGACTTGAACACCTTAATTTACTTATACTTCGGTAATCCTAGGGGTCTTTACTTCGAGAATGTGTGTTTTTTGTATAAAAATGCGTACATACCCATATATTGTACATACGAACATTATTATAATACGAGTAATTCTGCCTACGATTTCACTTCTTACTCAAATTTCTTATTATACAATACGAGTATGATACAAAATGAGTACCTATGATTCTATATAATTATTTTGGAGTAAGTAGCTACTATAAATTAAAATTTACCTGGCGGTAATTTTCTTGATTAATTCCACCTTTATATAATAAAAAACCTTGATATTTTCCGAGACGGTAATGAATAGAATTTTATTTAATAAAAGGCACATTCTTTGCAAGCAGAGAGAAAATTGTGCACCTTATATTGTGCTGGATTTTTCCTAGACATGTTCTTTAATAATATTGTAAGCTTAATAGTACTTGCGTATGGCGTGCTTAACTTGACTTATTTAACGTTGTAAACGTTCTTGTTAAAGCTTGGTATAATATCTGAAGTAACTTACTCAATAGTTCATAGAGTAGAAAATATTATAAAGTTTTTTACGATAATGTAAGTTTATTAGCGTAGGTACTTCGTAAACAAATTTACTAGGCTTTTTACATTGTATAAATAAATAAATTATATTTGTTGTTTGTTTTATATTCATAGCACATTTCAGTTTTATCAGAATCCTGCTGGAACAATAAATTTTTCGGGAATAAACAGTACCTAACCTAACCTATGCACTACGGGCCAGAGTTACACAGCATTTCAAATTTCAGCTAAATCAGTTGTTTTACAAATTATTTATTTTTGTTGTGACAACCATCAGCTGACGAAAATTAAGTTAACCAATGGTAAAATAACAATGATCAAACAAACACATACACCTATAAAATTTTGTACAATATTATTACAACCATATTACGTCAATCGAAGCCCTACCTGTCTGTTCCGATTTTCGGTACCTCAGTTCGCTCTTCCAAAGCGATGGCAATATCAACCGAGATGTAAACAATAGAATGAATGCGGGATGGATGAAATGGCGACAGGTCTCAGGTATCATATGCGATCCAGGAATGCCCCTTAAAGTTAAGGGGACAATTTATAAGACGGTCGTCAGACCTGTTGTGTTGTATGGATCAGAGTGTTGGCCGGTAAAAGGGACAGGTGAAAGAAGAGTGCATGCGGCCGAAATGCGAATGTTGAGATGGATGTGTGGTGAGACGAGAATGGATAGGATAAGGATAGGACGAGTACATAAGGGGAAGTTTGAAAGTTGCGCCAATAACAGAAAAGATGAGGAGTTTAGAAGGTTAGCGTGGTATGGGCATGTTATGCGGAGGGATGAAAGTCATGTCACTAAAAGAACGATGAATGCATACTCATACACGTGCAGGGACGAAAAAGTCGAGGAAGACCGAAGAAGATATGGATGGATTGCGTGAAAGAAGATATGCGTGTGAAATGGAAAGGAGTGGATTGCGAGTTGACGGCTGATAGGAGCGAATGGAAGGAGAAGACATGTTGTGCCGACCCCACATAACGTGGGAAAAGGCTAGGAAGAAAGATTACGTCAAATCACTAATCTCCTTTTATATGAAGTCGGTTGAAAATAATTTCCTCGTCAGACTATACCTAGCGAAACATAAAAATAAACAGAGTTTTAACATCGCGCAAACAATTTTCCTTCATAGCATGTTTTGTTTTTAAATTAAAGAGATACGATGCCACAAAGACCGGAGAGCTCGTTTCCGGCATGTGTATAAAAGTGTACAGTGGGCCATTAAATTAAATGAATTTCCCCGAGCACCAGGCCTCAGGCCCCAGGCCAAACTACGGGCTCCTGGCGGCTTGAGCTCATTTCGCTTATCGGCCTCTTTGATGCCTACCCAGTTATCTGCGAACATGAATGAGCTGCATTTTTATTAAGAATTTTCGCTGACATTAACATTTTATTATTCCGCACGAATGAATACGTACGTCGTACACGCTCGTTTAAAATTTAAAGAGGAAATTTAATTTTATGACATCGAAAATGTATTACGAGTATTTAAGTTAAAGCAAATAAAAAACTAGCCAAACGCGAGTGATGCCCCTATACGAAGGATTCCGTACTAGCACGTGCACAAATCACCAAAAAAACCACGTTTTTTGTTTTACTCGGTATTTATTCTTTTTCTCGTTTGCTATATTAATATATTCTTTATTTATTTAACTGTTACTCACAGATACAATATAAACACCTACTCTGAGAAATTTTAACTATTTAATATAATACCTCATACATGATATACAGTCCTCTGATTGACAGTCAGACGGACAAACAATGGAAACTGTAGATTATAGAGTCTAGTAACTAGTTTACGCACTTTAAGTACGGAACCCTTATTAGTATTTCTTGGATTATTATATTTAAAGTCCAAGACGTTCATAAATCCTGCTCTCATTTCTCCGGACGGTGCAAGGTCATTTATTTGCCTGATATTGAAGAACGTGGCTCGAAGGCACTATATTTATTATACGAATCGACGAGTTTTCCATGCATTTTAAAGTGACCTTCGGTAATTACTAATTTTGACGAAAATAAAGATATACAAGTCATAGAACAAAATTAGGTTTTTGTTAAATTTTGAATTGAGAATCTTCTCCTTTTTTGAAGACGCTTGAAACAGTCGCTTCCATTCCATACCGCCCGTGGTGTAAATTGATCCTAAGGAATGGATTTCTCCGAGATAAATTAAACGACAATAGTACCCACTCCTCCAGCGGGGCTCGCATCTCAAGCACTCAGTTATTGATCGTTAGATTCAATTCAAAATTCTATTACGCAGGTTTGGCGGATCGCGACACGATCGTAAGTTTGAGTGAGTTCAGCCTCTTGAACCTTTCTCGTTTGATAAAACTTTGCCTCGGCCTCGAATACGAATCGTCACATAATGAGACCGTGGAAAACACTTGCCTCTCACGACTCCTCAGCCCCGAACCGAAATGAAAACGGAAGTCTTACCACACAGTTATCACCTTTAAGATTTATATTGCAGAGACGATATTCGCTCAGAGACTTAGCGGGAATACATTTCCGCGATTGTTCTTTGATATCCTTTAATATTTGAGTAATAAAAGGGAATGTTCTTGTTCATATGCTGGGAGTGGTTTAGCGTTTTGTGTGGTGAGATGATAAACCGGGTTGTGTTTGTTTTCCGCTAAGTCTCCTAATTTGAAGGTTTAACGATTTCGCTATTGAAAAAGCCTTAATTTTGAATTGAAAAGTGTTAAAGGAAGAGATTTTGATAATATTCCACACTTTATATACCTATGTTTCTTTAAAGGAATTTATTAATAAATACATAATTATTATATTACCAAAAGGATTTTATTGAAAGCACTTAACTTATATACCTATAAGTACCCCTACTATAGAAGTCAGAAATAGAGGTGTTAGTGCCTAGGGCAGCCCTCGAAACAGGTCGGGTTAGTACTTCCATTGTCTTTTTGTGTCGGGCCAAAATACCGGCCCGCGTCCCTAGGCCAGCTCGGAAGGGCTTCCCTGATGCGCCTGGAAGCCCGACCTGTTTCGAGGGCTGCCCTAGGCGCTAACAAGAGGTCTCTACGATAAAATAATGAGGAAAGGAAATCAATTGTGTAAAAGATCTAAACGTATTAACAACAGGATAAAGTAAGCAAATCAAACAAAAACGTTAATAATAACAAAAAAACACGTAGGCACGTATTTATTTTCTGCAGAATAGGCCTCTGAACCGTGATACAAAAACCGGCTGTAAGTGGTGCAATACAGTTTATTCGCGTTGTACAAACATTTCAGTCCAACGAGGTTTTACTTTTATTGTAGGATCTACTATTGATCACTGAGAGACAATAGAGCGAAATTTTCCGCTACTTTTAAATAAAAACCCGGGAACCGCAGCTCGTTTCGAAACTAAAATCACCGCAAAGTTGAATAGCGGCCAATTAAAGCCTCATTTCAGGTAAAATTCCTTTTCGCAGAGTAGTAAAGATTTTAGGGTTCCCTTGTCGACGAGTTCGCACTTGGTAATATTTAATCTTTATGTTCCACGTTGTTTGTGTTTATTACTCTTTGGGTTGGAAAGTACATTTAAGTTTGGTCTTTTTGGAATTCATTTGTTTCGTTTTGTTATTTTCGGCTTTGACTTCGCCTGTGGTTTAAATTAGCAAGCATTTGTACTAATCAAATTAGATGACTACTGACTTTCCTTACCATCATTTTATTTTAGTCTACAATTTTTATTACAATCGACAAATCTTATGGGAAAAATTGTTACTTATTTTTCTTGTTAAAAATGTTGTTATAAGGCCTGGCTGCATTTCCGCACAGAACAGCTAGGCTGATTCGTTGCGCAAAAAACATTAGCTAGCCTATCTGTCACCATTTTTCACAACAGATATTATAATTTCACAAGTATACCAAGGGACGATTTCAACTGTCTATATTTCGATCCAGTTGCAATTGTAATGACCCAACTAGAGAAATAAGATTTCATAAACAAGTTCTTATAAGTTTCGATACACTACTCCATTTCAGGGGCGATCATCCGATAAAGGAGTCGGTATCGTGATGAATTGCCGTAATCCGGGACCGGATATGCATCCATCATGCTTCCGCCTATTCACTTGCTTCATATTTCATCTCTATAGTGAAGGAATGCTATATTCATACACAACATAGTTCATAAAAAATATACGGCCTTAGCAGGCGAGCTTTCGTCCCAACACCGGGACGTCCTTAGGAGATATTGACTTCACAATTTCGCTTTGTCTCTACGTTTTCGCAATGTCAAGTCACTCACCTGAGTATGTCCCGGTGTCGGGATGAAACGTGTGTCGAAGAAATTGTTGGAAAAATTGTGTGTGGTATTCCATGTGGGCGGTGTTCCTGCATATTGCACCATACAGATTCTTTTCAAGTAACGGATTATAGCAAAATAATTTAATCGGTCATGCTGATACCGCGCCTTGTTGCGTAGTTTGTTTATCAACTTTGAGGTCCCAGCTTCAAGTTCCAAATCGGGCAGTCAAATTATAATAGTTTTCTGACAAGAAAACTACAGTACAAACCAAAAGTAAGTAGCTCTTTGTTAAATTTTACCTTTTAGAAAGCATAATAATGTCCCATGTTTGATGACGTCACTATCTGATATAGCTATATCTCTGTCTAATCAGGATTATTGAATTGCTTAAAACTTTTTCGTTTTTTGCTCGATTTCAAAAATTGTTATTTCAAAATTTTATTTAGGTATTATTGAATATTGTTTCAATAAAATGAGTAAAATAAATCAACATTTTGATTAGATGAGTAAAATATCCTATTAAAATATTAATACGTTCCAGTGGCCCGTGGCTGGAATAGAAACCCCGACCTCAATCCGATGGTGCGCCAGGGAAATAACCAAAATAAGTCATGGAATTACAATTTTCGTTATAATGAAAAATTGTAACTAATCTTAAGTAACTATATATTACACCAGGTACTTACTTAGTCGCGCATTTACTTGAGATAGGTTATTTATTATGAAAGTTTCCTGTTCCTCAAGCGTGTAGCGTGTTTAACTTAATTCTCACTTAATTCACTTAGTGTAATTACGCCTGTGTCTCGGAGCTCTTTTTCATGGCCTTTTTACTACAAGTATGAATAAGTAGTATTCTAAAGAATCTTAAATTATTCTAGTGAACTTAATAACTCTAGTACTAGTCTTTCAAATATTTTGTGAAAATATTTAGTTTTTGGGTATTTACAGTTACCTACTTACTTCAAAAGTAATTACGATGGTGCAGAATAACATTCAACAGTGCAAACCTGATTTTCGTTATAAGAGCCTTTTCATTTTCATAGTTTTACGTACATACGTTAATCGTATAAGTATTTTTGAAAATCAACCGACCTTAAGTTGGTGTACAAAAACATATTTTTCAGTGCCTAGCTGTACCTAAAACTTGTTTTGTCGCGTCATTTATAAACATGCCGACTTGATTACTATTCCCTGGGAATCGTGATCGATTGACAAGACGTGACTGGAGAGTTTGAAGAGATTGTATCCTAAACCTATGTACGTATAGGTAGTCTAGAGTCTAGACTTTCGATGAATTGTATCTATGTAAGTATTGTAGCTGCTAAATAGATCCACAAAGATCCGCTTCCAATTTTAACTCTACTTTTAATTGTTTAATTAGATTCTATTCATTATTCTTTCGTATTCTTATACAAGTCTGGATTAAGTAAATAAAAAAAATCTAAATTTGGTGTGTTTGAATAAGTTATTACACATGTTATGTTGTACCTACATGAATGTTTAAAACATTTATTGTTTTATTTTAAAGTTATATGAAATTCTCGTATCTTCTACAAAACAATCTTTCTGACCTATTCGTGCTTTTAAAGAGTTTAAACCGTTTAGCGTCTTAAACCGATCTTGGAAACATTTTTCACAGAAGTAGATTTGTCCGGGACATAACATGGATTTTTTAAATGCAGAAAAATAAAAGCAATCCTGCTAAAAATCCTCCGAAATTCTTAAAATGACAAATTCCGCACGCGTAATGCCGCGGGCAAAAGCTAGCGGGATTGGAAAATCTTTTAGACAAATTAAAACAATTTTCATTTACTCCGCAACATTTTGTCCAAAACATTTCATAACAAGCCTAATTAAATCTAGAGTGGCTTGCGCCAAATCTAGGTCAGACACTTTTTGTGGCAACCTTACAAAGTTGCTACAAAAAGTGGAAATGAAACGCATGAATAACAAGTGGAATCTCAAGCTTGACTAGCACAAGTTTCATTGTTTAATTCATTTTTGTACGTGAACTACTCCTCTGTAAGATTGGAAAATAAACCCTAGTTTTACAAACATTCATTAAATTACTGATGGCATCATGGCCTATGAGTATTATTTGCCAATTCAACCTCACTGACGATCTGTGGGAGTCAACAATTTTTTATTTAAAATTATATTTGTGGTTTGGCAAAAAGCTATTTGTCAACAACAAATATCACGACAGTTGATGACAGCTCAACCCACGTTCAACCCAATATAAATCATTAATTGTTTCCTATGGCAGACAACTAAAAAAAAATGTTGAAAAATTACTAATATTCGGACCATAGGACTATCCTATTTCATATGTTTATGTTGAATCCACCATAAAATACCCTGAAATGTCTATTTTGTAAAAAAAATATTATGAATTCACATCATTTCTTTGAGCTCAAACATGAGACGTTTGCTGTAAAATTTAGAAAGATTTGGTACCTACCCAGCATATTCCAAGAGATCTTCAAACAAATTAACAAACTTTTATAACCTCAATGAAGTCATCATTCAAACAATTAAAACTAAATTATTGTCACTTTGCAACTATGATGCCACAGAGAGACTGAAAAATTAAAGATGATTCGCGTTAAAAATAGATCAAATCTTTCAGAAACTACAGACTTTATATGGATGTAATCTTGTAACTTTCAAGACCCCTCAGACTTTGCAGGGGTCACTTGTCTGCATTTTATAAACCTTCCACCGTACGTAAACCGATCGCTCTCAAAATGTGATTGCCCAAAGTCTCCCCGGAGAGACGAAAGTTGGAGTAATTTAAATAAAATATTGGAAGAAGTTCGTCTCATGCGCCATTCGTCGGATAAATTTGATTTAGAAAAGAAATTTGTCTTGTTTCGAAAGAGTAGACCGATGAAATGAGAAGCCTTTGGACATATTTGAATATCTTTAAGTCTGAACACTTTGAAAACAAGAATTACTGACTCTTGTGTAAACTTGCTCTATCATCAACATTGAAACTAAAGATGGTACGAGCATAGCGCATATTTGAAACATTGATTTATCTTTTTTATGTCAATTCCTAAGAATACGGGGCATCAACATTAATACTCTTAACATTTATTAATTCTGGTGTCTGGCAGAATCGTTACATTCGCAAAAAGCAAGAATCATGTCACGCAAAGTAGTAATTAATTGTAAACAACTAATTACTATATTATACTTCGGTCACCGCCTTAATTATATTTCTTTCCTGAGGCATTTATTTTGCAAGAAGACTACTTAGTACTACTTAAAACCAGAAATCTTTAGGACGATAAAGATGTTAGTATGAAAAAAGTTTGCAGAAAACAAAAATTGGGGTGTAATCGAATTGACCAATGACTCAAAAAATGACAGAATAGATAAACTATGTGTATCTATTGGTAGAACAAATTTCAAGAATAATTTTATAATCAAAATCGCACCTGGATCCAGAGATTAGTTAGACTCACCACTGCAAATAATTACGTAAGTAGATTAGTATTCGATGCTTCTATCTAGAGGTTGCTCCAATGTAGGGTCGATATTAATTATAACTGGCCGTACATTTAGGTACGAACTTCTTCATCCTTAAGAAATTAAAAATGGCTTATTATTGACCAGAGTCGTCGCTTGTACTATTGCGAATCCTCAAATTTTTGGCCGTATTTCAAGGAGGACAGATTAATCCCCTCCCAATGAGGGGTGTAATCTGTGTCCGCAGCGCTACAAAGTTCGTCCATCACTAAGGCTGGGTTGCTTGACTTGACTTTGACCAAAACGTTATAGTTAAATATGGCGGCCTGACTCTTATGTCTTTCGAAATAAGGGTCAGACGCGTATTAGCAGAAATTTTGACAAATGGCGCTACTTTTTTCTTGTATGAAGAAGGTTCACGTAAAATGTTCTGATCAGCTCATTCTCAGGTTCATATTGGTGGTCAAGATTGAACGAAGAAGAAGAACACATAGGTACAAAATACTATCTTTGTCAAAACCAAAGCAAGGTGTTGTAAACAACAAATGGGAATGTAAGAAGTAGGTAGGTGATACTCGTACGTACACAGTATTTATGTTTGCAGTTTTCGCAATCTTGAAGAGCACATAATAGCTCTTCCATACAACGCAATGGGAACAACGAGACGCATCTGCTAAAAGATTCCCCGCAGTTATGCACACGTATACAGGTATATATATACCTCGGTTTCTTTGTAGAAGCTGTTGGAAATCGTGATATTATAGTTTGTGAATTAAAATGTACTAGTACACGGTTACATTTATATTCAAACAAAAATATACAAAGTGAATTCTTGTAGTATTTAAACTTTTGAAGTAGGAGGAAGATACTGAACAGTGACGGTACAGTTCAATATAGCAATTTTTTTGTAACCATATTAACATATTTACAGCTTAAAAGTACTTATATTTATTTTGTGATTTTATCGATATAATCAGTTTTTTCATCATTTTATTTGTTTATAATTTTAGTTTAAAAAAAAAATATTTCAGATAACTACCGAATTATGGTGTTATTGTATGGTACCAGTGCGCCATCAATAGTAGTGTTAGTAATTTTAATAAAGATTATAATTTATTGAGAAATGAATGAAGAGTATTGAGGAATGAACGAGATATGATGTATTATAAAAACTTTCATCGCGTGTTTAATCCCCTTAGGTGTTGAAAGGGTGCTCAAATGAGAAAAAAAAAATCTGCGTTAATTTATTTCGTTTGTAAGAACGTTGTTTTTGTTAATCACTCTAGAAAAATCATCTATAGCTGTCACTGCAAAAAGTCCAAAACTTGTCTAAAACCAATATTTGCAATTGCAGGTTTTGTTAATCCTATGAAAAATTGTATTGTGTTTCAAATGGAGCACAGCCATTCGAAATTGATTGAAAAAAGCTTAAAATATAAATCCATCCAAATTTCAAAACAAATTGCTGGAAGTACATTGGCAAAAAAGTTGCGAAAATTGGAAAAGGCAAACGACAGAATGTTTTTGTTTCATGTTGTTAGTTGTTACACATATTAATTGAGTTTGGAGGAGCTTATTTCAAAGCAATTAATTTCGCGCTTTCGATTCTGGAAAACAAATTTTATTGTTTATTTTATTTGGAAGTTACTTTGCAAATATTTCATTAATTTTATACCTTAAAATAAGATAAAACTCGTAGAAAAACTGTATTAGATCAATTATTTATCTATTGATATTATACAGTTTTTCTTTTTAAATTACAAATTTTTGCAATCTAAATTAAGTCTTAAATAATCATTTTACTAAGACTCAACGATCTTTAGTGAACCCAGTCTCATTTTCTGAACCCGGTTTCACTAAAGATCAGAAAAAATGCATCTGGACTCTGAGTGCACTATTCAAAGGAATGACACAGTTTAAAAAAAAAATACTTAACTTGGAGTTGATCCATTTCGACCTAGAATATGGATTATCATATAGACCGTGAAAAACACTCGGTGCTCACCCTGAGAATAGAAAATAGGGGCTTCATAAGGAATATGAACGTAAGGTTGCTGCTTCATATCTGTCCTATTTTAATATTATAAGCCATTTTATATGATTCGAGAACAATCATCAGGCTAGGCGTACCTATGCTGAGACGCAGGCGACGCAGGTCCACGCAGGGCAGAGCAGAGCAGATTTTGTAAAGCATGGAACGTCAATGAACTACGTACGCTGCGGCGCAGGCACATACGACGCAGACATGTGTCTTTCCTGCTCTGCGTCTCGTTGTAGTGCCGGTAGAGAATTCTGCGCGACGCGTGTATGTCGAGACGTGTTCATTAACAATACTTTATAATTTTGTTGCAATGACAGAACATTTAATTGAATTAGTTCGTTGTGAACCTTGTTTGTATAATACAAATCATCCAGACTATTCAAAAAACCTACTAGCTAGGAATCTAGGATGCGAATGTCAGTTGCGTTGCGTCGCAGCATGCGGAGGGAGCACATGTCTGCCTCAACTGCCCGGTCCTGCACTGTGCTGTACTGTGCTGTGCTATGTCGCCTGCGTCTCAGCATACGCCTAGCCTCATTGTCCCGTTATGCAGACTGTTCCTATTTAACCGCCCTCAGATTCGTAATCAAGGCACGCCAATTCTGACAAAAATAAGTGCTTTAGCTGCTTTCGTTTAAATACCACATGCTTATAGATATTTCAATCCACGAAGACGCGCCCTACTCTGTCAAAATCGCTTGTGTTTTATTCGATTCGTATGAAGTTTGAGAGAATGGTGCAGTTGTTAGTGGTCCTGTCTTCTGCTTCAGGTATCATGAGTTCGATCACACAAATGTTGGTGTGATGAGCATGAATGTTTTTCAGTCTCTGGATGTTTAACTACATAATATTATGTATATGTATATTAATGTATATTCATATTTATCAGTTTTCTAGCACTCATAACACAAGACATCGCACTTTGGGGCTATATTGCAACCTGTATAATAATGTCTTAATGTCATAGCGCGAGCGAAGACTTATATAAATCTATGCCTAAAATATTAAGGTAACAATCGTGCCTGAAAATTCTTTAAAAGATGTGGTGGTGGTGAGTGATACCTCTTAATTCGCAAAGGGGTCTCGCTCCCTATTGTGGCCTGGTCCGTCATGAATATTCACGGGATTTAAGAAAATAAAGATCCATTCACTGAATAGAGATACTCCTTTGGATGTGATATGAAACTTGAACCTGATTGATCTAAAATCTTTTTACGATCTCAACCAATATGAAATTCTCCGAAAAAAAGTATCAACCCTACCCAAGGGTTACAAGTAAAAACTACTATGAAAGATATACATATAAAGTTCATATTCGCTCGACCTTACACAGTTAAAGGGGAAGTTACTAACTGGAACCGTCGTTTGATAATCTGATAACATTTTCGAATGTTTCCCCTTGTGTGAAGATGTGTCCTTTTATGGTTTTAGGAGCTTCCCGAAATGTATAATCGCATTACCTTTGATGTGACCTGCGACTCACACACGGTGGGCGATTTCCCTTCAGAGGTCTATAGACATGAAAGTCCTTGGTGAAAGATTCTGTTGACCCGCTAATCTGCCGCTTGGAAATAGCGGGCAATAATCACAATATCATAGACACACCTGCTTAATAAAGTCGCCTCAATATGCTCGTGAGGCTTACAAATACCCTATGTTTTATCGAAGTATGTTGATGGCGTTACGTCGAGTTTGGCGTGGCAAACCTTTCATCAAGTGAAAATTCCTCCATACTTACATACATTTTGCACGAGTTACGCAACCAAAAATTCGATTGCTGACACTAACTGTCGGCAGGTAGGCCGTAGATCCCAAAACTCACTAAGAAACGTTTTAGTGAGTGTTGGGACCGTATTTGTAGCCCCAGAATGGGAAAAATGAACATAAAGGGTTTGTGAGTGAGAGGGAACAACTCGAGAGAGTTAAGAGGCCACCCCTTTAACACACCAAGAGCAAATACGGAACGGGTGCCCACAACCACGAGATGGTTGGTCCATGGTCGATGAAGGCTTAAGTACCTATCGCCTACCGCAAGGCAGTGTAGAGTGATAAGTGTAATTCCAGGTCAAGTCTCAGTCTCAGTCATTAGAGTCTCAGTCAACAAATTTTTTTTTTATGTAGATAGGCTTTCGCTTCACTAAAATTAGAAGAAAAAAATTATACCTGATGGAAAGCAACAATGAGGTCTACATGGGAGCGTGCTTGCCTAGAAAATGATAATTTAGTCTTCCCGTGCAGTCACTAAAATTGGCTGGGAACACTGAGGCTGGAAGACAGTTCCACGCCCTATTGGCTCATATAGAAACGTGAAATAAATGTTATTAGCCAGTTGACTGGATGTTTTTTGCAGATAGGCTTGTGCTTGACGACAATAATCATGCCTGATGGAAAGCAATGATGAGGTCTAGGTTGGAGCGCGCTTACCTATAAAATGCCTATTCACTCTTTTTTGAAGGCACCCAGATTGTACTTGGCTGGGGGTACCACAATTGTATACCACATTAAAATGCCACCGCTCTCGGCTTCTTGCCGTTCTATGGCAGAGAAGTGAAGGATAATCTGTTCTCTGATAAATTTCCTCCAATCCACTACCTTCTTGTTGAATACTTCGGAACTCTAATTAAATTAACGATTTGTAAAGCACAGCAGCTTGTCAACAATGCATACTCGGTAACAATAGAGCAAATCCGCGCGGCGGTTGCGGCGCACCAGACGGTAAGAAGTTGCCAAGTTCGAGTCACGGCAGCTGAACTCCCAAGTTTCTAATGAGAAATTAATTGTTTACTCCAACTTGCTAATCAGTTCCGCTTCCATGCTCATTCGGTAGCTGAGTTATGCGGAATTCAGTTGTTTCAGTCAAGCGGTAAGATTTTTACAATAGTTTCGAGTTCCACAGTATTCGTAAGGGTGACGACTGCAATAAACCTGGTATAATCTAAAGGGCTTTAATTTGGTTAAAACTTACTGAACCCAGTCTTATTTCATTTAATTTAACTTTTAACGCCATGCAGGTTTCCTAAGATATTGGGAAATTTAAAATAATGTGAAACAAATCGATATCTAATTTATTAAAGTTTACTTCTGCTACGTTACCATACAATCCTCATTCAATTTCTTTAAGACAATGTAATTTGTATGTGTACCACAAATAAATAAATAATTATTATTTTTATATTATCGTGATAATGTTGTTCATTTTTATACCATGTTATGAGATATTTAAACTTGTTGTATTTTGAATTTACGTCAAAATTTAAAATTTTTGCAAGATAACTAACGGAAAGGTGCCTGAAAACTTGCTTTTATAATTTTGTTGGAAATTAATTTACGCTCCAGGAAGCGCTGGCACGGTATCCATCATTATCGTTGAACAGAAAACCTATAATTCCTTTGTGATGAACGCTGAATATGAAAAGGGCGATGAAAATCAAAAATGAAATCCCCCGATAAAACAGAGGAATGATTGAAAATTGTGTGCAATGACTTTTATGGCAAGGATTTAATTTTATGAAGTTAGGGATCAATTTTATGCATTGCAAGTTGGTCGTAAAATGTTATTTAATTAATACTTAATCATAATAATATGACATATTTGCGGTGGTCATATAAAACTCTTAATCGCTCAAATGGAACGAAATTCAATTTTTTTTGAGAATAACAGTTGTCTGTGCAGAATTCACGTGATCAATTTAGCGAACAGACATGTCATTCTCATATGTTTTATTTCAATTTCATTCCAATTCAGTGATTGGCAGGCTTCTTTGGCACAATTGTCAGTAAATCATCAATCAAGTATAGTATGTATTAATATTGTTTATGTATGTTTATATATATAATACATATATATATATATATATATATATATATATATATATATATATATATATATATATATATATATATATATTCTACAAATTTGTTATTACTATAGTGTGTATGTATTAGTTTGTAAGTCTATGTATGCTATTTTATTTTTATTGCGATTCCCCGTCGTTTTTCAGATCAAAGGTTCGTAATTGTGGGTTACCTGGTAGAGATCACTTTAGTGATAAGGTCGCCCTTTGTGTTTCTCGGTTTTCTATTCGTTGTTATTTTATGTACTAATTTTTAAGCAATAAAGATATTTAATTAATTAAATTAAATTAATTAAATCATCATATATGGCTCAGGCTGCTGCATTAGACAAACTAAAGACAAGGCAGGCCAGTGGTTTTCATTACGATCCATGGTTTTCATTTCCTAAATTCAGATGACAAAATGATTTAGTTACTAAATTCAAAAAAGTGTAATTGCTAAATGCAATCACACTTTTTGAATTGCCAGTTAAAGTCCCAAAAGAAAGAAGAAGTGTGGTTGCTAACTGACTACATCATTTAAAAATCTAAATTTGTGAACACAGTTACTTACTTGTTCTGTGGTCGTCGGCCACCTATTCGCGCTTGAGGTGAGGGTAGTGTTTCATATTTTAGATTGTTATCTGAAAGTTCTAAAAGAAGACTAACAGCCTCTTCAGTGTGTTATAGGTAATCCCGCCAGGCCTTATTATGAATCCGGTGCCCAGACTGTGGTAGGGATATAAAGTAACTAATCTATGGTAGGGATATAAAAATTATAATGGTATGTAAATTAGAACAATTGTTTATCTATCCCCAGCAAAATCGTGTCACCTTTGAACTGTATTTTTTATCATACGACTGCGATAAGAATACTCGTACGTAGGAAAAAATGATGTCACTTTTTCGAGTGACGCAACGTCATGTTTGATCCATATGCGATCCATCACAATGCGCGGGAAAATAAAAATATGTCCAAACAATACACTTTCTATCGTTCAAAAACGGTTTCAAAACAAAATCTCTTTATTTACAGGATCACGAATATAGCCAAAATTTATCAATCTTCTGAATCTTATAATTTTGTTGTTTTTTATCAATAAAAAATAGAAGAAGAAATCAATAGAAAATATTATTCCTTTAAGAGTAATGTTCCATATTATGTTTAGATTAAAAAATTGGATCCGTAATAAGAATCCATACATTACACAGAATTACACAGAAAAACATAATTTAAAAACATTAATGTTATTATAATAAATTAATATCCAATAATTCATTATTCATTTCAAGACATCGTTCTGTTCTTGCAGCATGAACCGGAGATAAAAACACTAAAAAAGGGGAAACTGGAAATATTATATCTGCAACAAAAAGACCGCGTGGCCATTTACAGAACGTGGATAAAGGACAGGAGAAGGAAAAATTTTTTTTTTTTTTTTTTTTTTTTTTTTTTTTTTTTTTTTTTTTTTTTTTATTTAAATAAGCACACTTACAATTTACATATAAGACATAAGCACGAAAACATACACAACACTACACTAACTGATATGTAAATCAATTAAAAGTGTACATAGCATTCATGGGGTATGTCATGCAAACTAAATTTAGAAAATTGTAGAAAATTCCTATATATAACTAAGAGAATTAATTATTTATACCGTTACACAGAAACAATAATGAAACAAAATACAAGAAAAATACAAAAAATAAAAGATAAACATTTCTAAGGCCGTGGAACATAATTGATTAAAAGAATAATTAATTGATTTTATCCTCTCCCTGTGGATTAATTGTCTTCAAGCCCTGCGCTACCCCCTGGAATTTGGCAAATGTAACCAGGACTAATATCTGAAATCCTATAGACCATAGAGTAATGAAAACCTTAATTTATAAAGCATTTTAACTTAGCACTCGCTTTTTAAATTGTTTTAATGAAATTACTAACGAATTACTTACTCAGGAGAGTAAAATAGGTTAGATTGAAATATTTATTTTTCAAATAATTACCAACGGCAAAAGCTTGATGTATTTCAAAATAGTGAATGATATATTCTAAAAACATTGACGCTCTCGCAGGAACCGAATGGTATAGCAACAGTGAAAATTGTAAAGCTCGGAGGCATTTTTCATAGCTCCACTGCGACAGATATTGTCAGTGCCGTATGCAATAAACCCATGAAAAATGAACCAATACCTCCAACCATCGGTTAGAGCCAGCCAGTTTCATACTTCAAATAGCATAATTTATGAGTATTTTTCCTTTGAACAATTTACATTTTGGACGAGTTGTGGGTGGTTTCATGACTACACTTTGTCGAGTCGATATCTTGATAGGATGCTAAAGTTTCGAAGCGCAACATATTATTGTGTTTACAGTGAAATAGTTTTTAGAAGCTTTGGGTTTACATTACTTTTCTAGTTTCAATAGCTTAACATAAATCAAAAATATGGCAACAGAAATACATCATCTGTGACAGCTTATCGCGGTTCAAGAGATACAGCCTGGTGACAGCTGGAGGGACGGACGTCGTCTTAGTAATAGGTCCCGTTTTTACCCTTTGGGCACGGAACTCTAAAACCATTTGATAAGATAATTCAGATCACTAAAAGAGAATTAAGAGTAGTCGTTAAGATTTTAATATCTTGTACGAAAGTGTATTTTATACTTAAGCGGGAGGTCGGGTGAGTACCTACGTAATAGCGGGTTGATGCTAATTCTATCGCCCATCAAGAAGTTTAACTGGATCTCATCTCACGCGCCATTCAAACAATTGATTTTCGGATAAGTCCGGACGTTTTTGCTGTTTTAGGGCCAATAGGCAAAACCTTCCCTAACCTTTCTTAACTTTCAATTTTAGTCAGTATTCACTGACCACACCTATGGTGCTCAAACGTGGTCTGATTCACAAAAGAGAAAGACCAAAGGTGGTATCAACTTTTTTCATGAAACAAAACCAAAATATTCTAGGAAAATAAAATAGCGTTTTTTTTAAGAACCATTGGCACCAGGAATTTGTATTTCATATCCGGAATTTAATTTTGCATACAAAAGGTTACTTTTTATCAATGTACATTTCCTGTCACACAGATTTTATGAAGAAGTACAACTTGTTTATATGCGTATAACATTAAAAAAATAACTGACTGCGTCTGTAAAAATAAAGTTTAGATTTGATTCAGCTTGATACGGGATTCCACATAACCATGGTCATTGTCCTTTAAAGTCGCTTAGTGGGCCATGGAGAGGGTTATGTTAGGAGTTTTCCTGATAAAATCCGAAATGAGGAGATCCGCAGTAGTGCGAAAGTCACTGACGTAGCTCAAACCATTAGCAAGCTGAAGTGGCAGTGGGCAGGTCATGCATGTCGTAGGGCCAATGGCCGATGGAGTCGAAAAGTCCTGTAGTGGAGACCGCGTATAAGCATGCGTAGTGTGGGGCGCCCTTCAACTCGCTGGACTGACGACTTAAAGTGGGTGGCGAGGAGTGCCTGGATGAGGAAGGCTGAGGACAGGGTGTGGTGGCGTTCGCTTGGAAAGGCTAAGTCTAACAGTGGACGTCCGCTGATGGTGTGATGATGATGATCCACTGACAAGGTATAACTGCATAACTAAATATTATAATACCGTGGATTATCACAGAGTAATGTCGCGAAAATTGTTATAATTGTCGAAAAGCAAAATCCACGCAGACAAAGCTAAGAGCTTAATAAAAAGGCAAAAACAATTGGAAGAAATTACAAACATTCAATAAATAATTGCGAAAGACAATTTAAATGTAATTACTTTTGGAAATGTTTTGATTACTATTTTAATCACGTCCTCCATATGTCCAGTATCCGTCACATGCTTAATTAAAATTGTTTCTACGGACGGCATGTTAATTAATGAAGATATTAATTGAAAAGCTACTTTGGACTACTATCGCCTATTTGAAATGAAAAACATATTTTTCACTAGCATATTTATTTTCTGAATTGTAGAGTTATTAAACTAAACAAAGAGTTTTTAAATAAAACCTTATAACTTTTTTTTTAGTTATTTATATTATTTGCAAAATTTAACTGGAAAAGTTTAAATCCATTTCTATTTCTGAGGGACATCTACATTGAGCATTTACCTAATTTCCAACTTGTAGTTGGGGTTTAGGTTAATAGTCGATACCCTCAAGGATACCACCTACGGATACCAACGAGGCTACTCTCAAGGATACCCCACTTAATATGAAAGGGGTCAAGTCATTAATTTTATATAATTTTTATTTCAGCGGAGTCTTGAATCCTGAAAATGGCATCAATTAACTTTAAGATATTGTATCGTTAAAATTGACATACGAAAACTTTTTTTCAGAGGGCCTGAGTTGAGCCGATAAAATCGAATGGTGACCCATTGTAATTGATTACTCATCACTATTAGACTATTTTCATAGAATTACTTCGTGTAGTAAAGCCACTTCTCAGAATTTTTCGTAGCGCGATGTAGGGCCAAGAACATCGTAGACATTCTACGAGGTTTGTAGCTCCAATAGTTGAAAAATTTTGGCATTTCAAAAACTACTTTGTTCTTACCTGCTCATGCGCCTGTGTCCCGGGGCTGCAGGGTGCAACGGGCGGCAAAATTAAAGAGCGTTAAATAGACGTAGTTGTTTATAAAATAATAATGTAACACTAACAATGGGTAGCCAAGTGGCGAGTGCGGACAACGCGCGGCAAATTACAACGATTTATCATCCCTGTACGTCACACGCATCTGGACAATTAAACTGATAAAACGTAAATTAATATTCATATTAACCCTAGCGCTAATATTAATCTCATCCTCATCTTTCATCATCTGCACTCATCAGCGTTTGAAAGTTCTAATCGCGGTATATTACTATTCCTCTCATAAGTTTTTAGAAGTAAGAACCAGGGGCCTGATTGCTGTAAAACTTATTCATCGTAATCGTAAGCAAATTCCGGTCCCCTATTGGCTGACATCAATCAGGGAACCAATTAGCGAGCATAATTTGTTTACAATTACAATAACGATTAATACGTTTTTCTTACACAATCGCCTAGCTGTATTGTGACGAATGTTCACGCCCGATCCTTCAAATTCGACCATAGTACATAATAACTTTCTAAACTCCTTCTTATTTTAAGCCACAACTTAAAAATACATAGTAGGTATTTGTTGGCGCACATTGCTAGAGCGTTTTGTTAGCGCCGAGCGTTATTTTACGCCAAAAGACAAGCTCTAACTTTACAAAGAGCAAGTACGGCCTCACATGGAGTAGATAGGTACTATCTACCTCTTGAAGGTACTCCAATCTCGATATTAAATAACACTTAGAAATATATATCAGGACATTACGCAAATCTCAATCTAGCCCCAAAATAAACAGATTGTGTTATGCATACTAGAGTAGGTACTGATATAACCTATTTTATTTTTCCAATTGTGGGAATCAAACTCACGACCGTCGACGCAGAAGGCCTGGGACCACTAGGTACCTTTGCGCCATTCTGTCGTCAAATTACTGTTACAATCACCGATAAGAAACCTTAGGATATGGCCATCCGAAAGATTTACGTAAACCTTTTTCGTACAAGCAAACAGTATATCTGTCGAAATTCTATAGGTAGCCACTGAGCAAGCTACAGCGTGGCCTTACTGTTGGTGACAAAACATAATTGACACCGATAAACTGGCAACATTTTTTCGTGAAGTCCGCCCTGTCCAGGGTATATGTCTATTGTTCCAATATTATACTTTAGTGTCCGCTTACAATTCCACAATGTTCTCAAAACTTATCACATAATATTATTTTGTTGTTATACGCTCAAAATTTAAACACCACCATTGTGTCGCATGTAACTTTTGTTCAAGCGTCAACTTTGTTTGATTTATGGAAATGTTTCGCGGCTTCACATTATTGTGTAGAAAGATTAATGCGTACAAACAAACAGAGGTCACTCGTGACAGTGTGTGGAGCGTGGATAATGAGCGGTGAGTAACAATTTATCACGCCTTCGCATCACTCCCAACTGCATGATTTGGGCGATGAAATTAAATAATTTTTTAATACATTTGCTCAAAAAGTAGACATTTCCATGTGTGTTTTGCGTGTGGAAAGTTATTCTTTTCCGCACTAACTAGTGCATTTTTGTTTGTTCCTGCGTGGCACAACAAAATTGCCCATAAATTATAAGGACAAAATCCATAGCCTTGTTAAATTTCAGCCAAAGCAACTCGAAATAACTCGTATTAGGAGTTCGCTATCTTCCTCCCATAAAAAAATCTACATACAAGAAAATATTCCTACGTACCAAGAAAATAAATTATTTTCAACCGTGAAATAAACCGCAAAATAAGCTGTGAAAAGTTGGCTTGTTAGGTAATTTTAACCTCCAATGTGTCATCTGAAATGAGCCATTTACGTACACAACAGGAAACGCCCGTACATTATTCCCGTACTTCGGATTTTATTTTATTGAGTTACCCCACAACAATCAACTCAAACACATTATTCTCGTACGATAATGTTGTTTATTGCTATTAGTATTTATGTATTATCGTAAACATATTGTTAATAGCGTAGCAAAATTATTTTAATGATAAGTATTGAATAAACTAATTTCGGTCTTAATTACTTGCCTATCCGATTTTGGCAATCGCGTACTTTTGTTCATCAACGGCAAAAATAACCTCATTTGTCAATATCTATACTAATATACCCATTTGAATTTTACGGGAAACTAAGTGGTAAATACGCAATTCGCACTTGACGGATACTATTTTATATTGGCATGGCTAACGTAAACGAATGTTTCAGTGACCAAACATAAAACAATTCAAATACGGAAACATAATAATATGAGGTTTGAAATTAATTAGTTCATGATGGCAGTTATAAATGACTTTTCGGCCGCAGGGCCTCATGAAAGTCAACGTACGTCATTCCGGAACGGACAGTGTAATATTATTAAAACGTCAATTTTAACGTCCAAGGCTTTAATGATAATAATGAATACCGAGCCTTACCGAGCTACGTTAATTATATTGCAGAAGATAGAAACTGGTGCTTATTCTGTTGTAAAAGAAAAATAGATAAGTAGCAAAATTATGAATGTGCTACTTTTAATGTGTAACTGAGTAGATAATAGTTTCTGTTTGATCACTTACGAGTACTTCTATAGTTTCTTTACAATTAGGTTTTGTGTAGCTGAATTAGTAAATACTTTAATAATACGTGTGGCGACCGCCCATACCACATGTTCTGTGGTAACACTATGCAATGTTGAATGACGTAGTGATTATATTCTCTTTGGTTGAATGTTCTATGTCTGTAATACTTTTGGAATGGTGAATTAACCATTGGTGTAATAAACGTTAAAATGGTATTAACCTTGTATTATTTGGAGAACAAATACCGACACATTATACCATATACGTAATAAGTTCTACTTATCCCAGTTTTTTGAATGAAAGCTAAAACGATGATCTATCGAAAGATGCTTTCGATAATATGGAGATGATACTGGGCTTTTTTAATTGTAATCTCAACCACTATACTCCAAAATTACACATTGACAAATTACTGTGCAGTTTATATTTATGAGTTCTCGCCCAAAGTGTGAAATACTTTAAAGTTCTTATTCAGATTCGTAAGGTAAGGTAGCAGGAGAATAAAAATAAATAAAGCTCGATTACGAAAATAAGTTTTTCGTTTATTTCTCGTAAGCAAAATAAATCAAAACCGTAGTATTCAAGAACTGTGTTACACCTCGTAAATGCAATTTAATATTTAAGGCAATACACACACGGAATAGCTATCACATTGCTAATTAGCCCTCCGGTAATCAGCACTTGTGTATGCAACCCCTGTGCTGGACATTAGGACACCCTGTCACGTCCTTTGAGGGTGCAACACTGCTTGCCCGATATTAATAAGATACAAAACAACCCTTGCGGAAGGGCTCTTGGAGATATTTTTTTGGGTATAATTAAGAAAAATTAATGTAGATTCAGTGAAAAATTCAAAAACTGAATAATTCGGCTGCGGAACGTCAAAAACTAGGCAATGGACACTGGATTTTTGCAAAATATGCCAAATTCGCTTCCCCGTCAAATTATTCTAATTCTATTGTCTGAACCCATATTAGATAACTAGGATTTGCAAAATAAGAGCAAATTACTGAAATAGTAGTAGTCCTGGTGAGAGCGCTGTGACTACGAAAGTGAATCCCGTACTCGCGCCAGCGGGTTTGCCGTGGAAACAGGCAGATTTTAGTTGGTACAAGCATAACTCCGTCGTTTACCCTGACGAAGGAGTATAGTAGACAAACCAAACACAAAGAAAGAAAAATTTGTAACTTTTGTGTTGCGGCCTTATCACAAAACAAATGTACGAAATAGTAACGAAAAATAACTCCGAAACAGGCAAGGGATTTAGAAAAACTGTTCATGAATTCGCTGTATCGAACGACCTGTCTATGAAAATTTTGACGTTTCATTTCCTCCGCGCGCCAGCTGTGATGTATCACAGGTGCATCTGTGCATCACACAGAGTACCTTTTGGGAATTGCCGCTCCAAATGACAAGCTTCTAATTTACAGAAGGTACTATCGGATTCTGCAGTGCTTTCAAATCGGTTGTTGTGTGATCTTTTGGGCTGCGCTTGACTTATATCATCGTGGGTGATCGGAAAGTTTTGCTGTGCCTGTGTAGATTCTTGCTTAGTGGTAGGATTTTTTTGCAGGTTGCTTTAAAGAAGTTTGCCGTGAAGACACTGGCAAAGTTTCGGGGCATAATAAGACTTAGAACTGATGTCTCAGGACGAGTAGCACAGTGCATCGTCCTGGGACGCCCTGCGTCTAATATGGACAGACTTTTCACTTATCATCAGGTTAGGCAAGGACATAAAAAAGGATTGCAAAAATCTAATATCCATCATGACCAATTTATGATAACATTTTTTTTTTTTTTCAGAAAATGTCATAGTACATAAGTATAGTTTGGTATAATATAGGTAGACTATGAGCCAATTAGATTGTAAGTACGTAACGTTAACACTATAAACATAAGATTCGACCCCCATTTCGACATTTTCGAAAAGAATACGCAAAAATAAAATGTAACTTGGAAGCCATCCTTCACTCAGATAATACCCTAAAACTTTCTTGTCACGTCCGATCTATCGATCACGCGTAATGTAATCAACACTTATTGTGTGAGCGCCGTGACAAACAACAACTTTACTGTGGAAATATAAATATTTAGAAGCAGGCATGACCTCGAAACTAGGTAGGATTCCCGGGTCGGGACAAACATTTTAACATTAAACTTACCGAATAACAATTAAACGTGGAGTATCTGCTTTATCCTTCTCTGTGACCAATCATTTGACATTCGAAGGAAAGAGAAAAAATGAGAGTCTATTCCACCTCAATTCCACGTTTATTTGTAATGGGGTTAGAGTCTAAGTAGTAGAAGCTCCGATAACACGCGCAGAAACCTCGGGATATACCTTTTTCATACAAGCAAACAATAGCGCCATCTGTCAAAGTTCTAAAGGTGGCTGCTGAGCGAACTACAACATTATTGGCACCGATAAACTGGTAACATTTTTTCGGTCCGTCCGCCCTGTTCAGAGTAGATGTCTATTGTGGAAATATAAATATTTAGAAGCAGGCATGACATCGAAGTAGGACTCCCGGGTCGGGATAAACATTGTAACGTTTTAGACTTAAGAGTCTAGTAGACGATAATATTGTCATACGAGTAAGAATATTATAGTTTCTGGTCTGGCCTTATTCTTTTCCTATTCCTATGAATTGAGTGTTTCAATGATTAGATAACATTAGAAACCCTCTCGCATGCAAATCTAGTTGATGGAGTTCTTAATGAGCTAAACTCGTGATATGACTGTTACAATAATAATTATTATTGTACTGCAAAATTACTACGAAACAATTTTCTTACAATACACATGTGAAAATTAAAAACACACGCCATACTTGTATAACAAACTCATAACACACCATCACTTTTGCGTCGGGGGTTGAAAATATTCAATTTAGGCCGAAAACGACGAAGAATTTCCATTTTATAATGGCTGCTGAACTGCTGAAAGGTCGTATAAAATTCCAAAGTTGCAAATGACTATGAGCCACACAAAGCGAAAGATCCTCCGGAGTGCCTATTGACCCCTCGACGGACTTTGAAGTATGAGTTCATTAAACTGATCCTTATACGACAAAGAGTTTAATACAATGAAGGAGACCGGTGAAATTAATATGTTATTTATCTCTAATACTCGTATATAAAATTCTCGTCTCACAGTGTTTGTGACAAAACTCCTCCGAAACAGCTTGTCCCGATTTTTGTGAAATATTTATTTTGGGTAAATTCGGTCTTCGGTTAAGTCTGAGAATTTGGCCTAAATTATTTTTGCGTCCCTAAGTGAGAAAGAATTTATATAACAAAACAACGATTGCCAGCGGGGCTAGTAACAGCGCAAGTAACAGTCGTTTGGTTAACGCTAGTAGACAAAAATGTATGGGACAAACCACGTGACTGTAAAAAAACCACGACCGAATAATACTAAACACGCTGCGTTTGATAGTGTCGGCTGCCAATTGTCAAGCGAAGTACGCTAAAGTTATCTACAAGGTCTGCGAGAACGCCAGGGAGCGTTCAAATTGTCGTAGTCGATTATCAAACACAGCGTGTTTATTCGGTCGTGGTTTTTCTACAGTCACGTGGTTTGTCCCTACATTTTTGTCTACTGGCGTTAACGCCAAACGACTGTAACTTTGTCTAGCCCCGCTGGTCAGCTAGTTTTTTTTCATAAAAATTCGGAACCTATAACGCATTAAGCACCTCTAATGGACATTTTATTCAAATTCATAAAGCTACACTTTACCCCTAATAACTTAACTGGTTATAAGACAGAAAATTCAAGTGTTCGCAGTTTTTGTCAAGGAAAATCTTTAATAAACTCTTAAAATATTTACTTTCTAGAAACTTCTAGTGACAAAACAGTGACGTATTGAATACAAGGAACAAGTTAGGAGCAACAACTATTAATATTGCATCGGATGTCGCAAAGTTCAGCAACGCACAACTTCTGACAATCACTTCCTAGTTCCTAACTTCAACTTGCAATGCAGATTCTGATGTCCCCGTCTTTAGATATTCAAGAATATTTAGTGGAACATGGTAATCAATTTTTAAGATAACAGCATTACTCCGTACCTTACGTACCTAATACACGAGTACATAATACTTATAAATGTAATTTCGCTCGTGTTTTCATGTGTTGGAAACCAATTTCAGCAGCTTACAATTATTTAAATTAATAAGGAAACCAATTTCAGCAGCTTACAATTATTTTAAATAAATAATAATAAAAAGGTGACTTACACGACATTCCTAACGCAGTGGAGAGCGCTTCGGCCATGGCTAGTTACAACCCTTCCAGCAAAGCCACAACGCCAAGCGATCCGGAGCCATGCTGTGTAGGAACTGTGCGAAAATTACTTACCCCCTTCCAAGGTATTACAATAACATCTTCTTCGAGTTTATAAAATAGAGTAAAAGAGAGTGATATTGATGCATTATAGCTTGAAAATATAAAGGCTAATTAATACGACCATGACTATTTTCATGGCTTACCATATACGAAAAATATACAACTTTTTTGCTTGTCACAGAGTGCGTAAACCAGCGCGTAATCTTGATTTATGGGCGAAAACCCAAGGGAAGTGGCTGAATTAAGTGGCCGGTGGTTCCGGATAAGCAAAACGACTTTCCGGGTGCTTTGGGGTGCTTTGGACCCGTGAAAGTCAACACGTGTGTTAATTTGGGGATTACAGAGACCGGTCTCGTTGGCCCTGTTCTACTAATAGGATGACGCTGCAACTTGGATATTATGAAAACCTTCTTTTAGGTTTTAGGTCACACAATTGAATATGGCGGAATTGAATTAAAATTTTCGGTTAAACAGTAGGTCCTTACATAATATGAAATTGGCGTTTTGTTAGGAAGTAAACTAAAGTCGATCTTTTTAAAATAAAACATATTTATTTTTTAATCAAAGTATGTACCATTGCTCAAAGTATGCACTTTTGCAATCTCATAGGTCCCTTTAGTAAAAAAACCATTCGGACGGGAATCAATAAAATCTTTGAAGGCGCTTTGGACTACCCCATTTGAGTTGAATTTTTTTCACTTGCAAAAAGGTATATAAATATCGATAATAATGGTAATCTGTTGGAGCAAGGTCCGGGTACGGTGGATGTCTTTAGACATTCCAATTGACTTTTTAGAATTAAATTAGAATCATATTTCGCTTGGGGCAGGATTTGGCTGGCTCGCCAGGGTTCAGCCATTGCGATGAGCGTTTCCGATTATCGTAAAAGATCTACTTTTCATCACAGGTAAGCTAATTTCGATTTAAAATACCTTCATTATTATACCAGTTGACTAATGTAACGCAGCAGTCTACGCGCGTTTGTCGATTTGCTCCACTCAATTCATGAGGGGGAGTAGGGACCCATCTTTCAAGCGTTTTCGCCAATTTGCTTGAAGTAGATTTAAACAGATTTGTCACAAACAAAGGAGCCTGCAGCTAACTCAGACCTGCAGGTTTGCGATTGGATCCGCTCCATAATAGCCTTCAATTCTTCATTATCAAACTTGGACTCCGGCCGCCCACGGGCTTGTTTTGCAGGTCAAATTTCCAGAATGACAACGTTGGAACCTAAAACACACTGTCTTTTCTTTTGCAACACCACTGTCATACACATTATTAATCCTTCGAGCCGTTCCTGCAGCACTGGTGCCACGGCAAAACTCGTACTCTTAAAGAGCGCGATATTTTAAAGTTTCCTTTTTGTAAACTGAGTGGCGCAAAGAAAAACCCAAAGATGGAAAAACATAATATGGATTACGGTTTTTAAAAAACGCGCGGAAATGCGCTGGAAATAAGAGGCGCAGGACCGTGCGGACTGGAAATCATTGCAGGAGGTCATTGTCCAGCAGTGGACGTCCGTCAGCTGAAACGAACCAACGAACAGTGTTTAGGCAATAAATACATAATATTACTAACGTTTTAGGCATACGCGCTGTGTAATTAGAGCAGTTAGGCTTCAATAACAACACCGGTCAAAATCAGTCAGTATAGGATTAAACTAACCCGCGGGAGCCGCTTTGACGTTAGTTAAACTAACCTCTCATTTGCATAATTGCTTGATTAGCATGTTTAACTGGCCTTGAAATATACAATTATTTTGTAAAGAAACTTTCTAATTAAGGCTCAATCCGAAATTTAAATATTATTAGGTTTTTCACAGTTTGTAAGCTAATAACAAATTGTAGGCAATGACATTAAAATAGAAAGTATTACCTTCACACGTTTGTATATTTTTTTGAAAATAATCTGAGAAGGTACATCGAGATTGGCGTGCTAACTCACAAAATAGTTTTTTTATTAATTTGGTACGTACGTGAAATACCTACAACCTATACCTATCTATGCCTTACAGCTTACAAATTTCAATTCGGTTTAAGGACATGTTGCTTACATTACATAGTAATTTTAAAAAGGCAAAATTTGGTCGGTTGAATTATTGAATCTGAGATATCCTGTAGGAATCCTAGATTAGCACACAGTCTACATGTTATCCCTGAAAACCATGGTTTCCGTGGGAATTTAAAAAAAACGAAAACTTTACAGTTTAACTCCGCATAAGAACTAAAGCACAAAATACCTAATGAGCAAAATAATAATAGTAAAACATAATTTGGTATCTAATTTTCTTACCTCAATATATTTTTGTATATTGAAAACGTTACAAAATAAGTCGCAGTCAAAATATCTTTATTTCATATGGGCCTAACGTACAGGCCCTTGTAAATCGTCAATATGATATTTATTGCATATGTATGGTGATACACAAAATTTTAACTCTAACTTTTTCTAATTTTATCGAGATAATTCTAGATTCTTGTTTCAAAGGCCCCGATACAAATCTGATTCTAAACACTAGATTTAATGTCTCAAAACAAACAGAAATTAAATTCTTACTATATTATTTATTTAGTTTAATACGGTCCTGCGTTGAGTGCTAATTTTCTTTTGTAATATAAGCAACAGAAATTTAATTAACTCGTTGGGGCCTCAAAGCCCTGCCAAAGGTCAATAGGCCCTTATAACGATCCTCTTTTCATTCTAAAGGGGTAACTTTGGTGTCAATTCCGAGATAGCTTTACGGTCATTTTGTATTAAGTAGAGTAGAGTATTTGGTTATCGTAATTGGGTATTTGACTAAAAGTTTTTATTACTCTATTAAAAATTTTTTTTTCTCTATACAAGCTAACTTGACTGCGATCTCACCTGATGGTAAGTGATGATTCAGGCTAAGATGATTTCGTGGAAGCGTAACTAAATCTACCCCAACGGTCCACAAGCATCGCACCGGAACGCTAAATCGCTTGGCGGTGCGTCTTTACAGACCAGATCTGACCTGAGCCAATTTAGAAATTATAAAATTCCAAAGTGGCCCGTGGCGGGAATTGAACCCGCCGCCTCCCACTCGAATCCGAGCGCGCCGCCACTGCGCCAGGGAGGTCGTCATTTTCGTTGAATCTGATAAAAGTTTTTACTTTATTTAATCTAGGTTAAAAATAATGACGGAAACTGAAAAAAAAACTAACTAAATCGATCAAATAACAAAAAAGTTATAAGCATTTCAATATTTCTGACTAGACGTAGATAAATGTGTAATGTGTAGCCACATTGAATTATGACGTCACATACCTTCCTAATGCCATAGTCATACAAGTTTTCGTTTCGTTCCAAAATTAAAATGCCTGTAACTTTGTAAATCTTTGTAGGACTTAAATATTTTTTCATTGAACGTCATTATTTTTGTCCTAGTTTATAATAAAGTAATAATTTTTATCAAATTCAAAAGTAGTGTAATACCCAATTCCTGAAGTGGTTATTTATAGTTTTAACATATATACAACTTTAAGTTCACTATAGTATTTAATTATGCTACCATTGAGTAAGGAGTGTCATTGTTACATGAGTAGGTACAGACAGCACAAGTGTTGCAATGGCTAATTATCTACGTGAAGTGGCAATTCAAAATACAATATTCGTTCTGTGTTCACGAAAAAAAATACATATAGCATCAATATTTAATTAATATTGAAATTTTTTAAGACTGTTTACGTTTTGAATTGTAAAGATATCTTGAGATTTTGGACACACAGGCGGACAAATGACAATAAAATGAAAAATTCTCCTGTAAATATTTCGTTTTTCTCAAGTAACAAAACAAAAGAACCCATAAGTGTCGTGGAACACACGGTTGTAACAAAGTTCATCCACCGCTCGATATATGGTTTTATCTCGAGTTCGCTTTCCAAATCATATTATAGTATAGTCGATTGCATGCTTGCATAATCTTAGCAAGGATTATTCTGGATTTTCTTCACATCAAGTTTTTCGTGACAAATACAACATTTTCTACCACCAAGCCCTCTCCGCGCTGTACCGCTACAGGAATATTTTAATCCTAAACTTTTATGTGCCTTTCATGAATAAAATTTGTGAGCGTCAGTTATCAATACACACGATGTGAGACTGACACAGCCAGAGGCAGAACGGGCAAAACGGCACGACTCGCATTTACATAAACGATACGCTGACGTTGCTTCAGCTTGTCTACGTCAGAACAACTACTAATGCTTTGTAGGTAGGCGAAAATTCATTATTAATTTATTTCATAGGTACAAAAAAATGTTATTTTTGTCAAGTGACATTACACTAATGCGGTTTCTGTATGAGCAGATATTTGAGAACACTGAAAGAAAGAAAGAAAACTTTGTTTCGTAAGCCAATTATGCCACATGTAACAAAACAACCTTACGTAAGTACTAAAACGATGCCAGAAGATTCCCCCACTCGGGCAACAAAAACCAATAATTGCCCAAGTGACGGAAGCACCACCACTGAAAAATTTTTTTTACATCTATTGACATAGAGAGTAAAATCGAATGTAGTTCAAAACGCAACGCGGTCGGGTATCGTGAAATTAAATTTACGTTGCACGATAAAGTTGAGGAAATGTTTTTCCTATGTTGAAGTAGATTCAATTTTGCACCTTAAGCCAATAATAAACGTAAAGTTAATTTTTCAGTGTTATTTCTTTATTTTATTTCTTGATTCAGTTCATAGTTAGGAAAGCTATACCTACACAAAAACTGATTGAATCGTGGACAGAACAGACCGGTAGACATGGTCTGGATTTGCATAAACGCGACACCGCGTGCCCGGCGTTGCTGCAGCTTATCGCCGTTATAGGAGCTAGCAACGTTTTCGAGAAAGAATTTTAGGAGAGCTGATTTTGTGATATGTCGTCCTTCTTGCACTTTCGGTTGGAGTCTTGGCCATCTGGCTGCCGGAAGCCGTTGCGTTTATTAGTGCGCATCCTATGTGCAGCTTACGCCTCCAAAATGTTTAGACCAATGTTGTCGGGGCTACTAATTGCCTTATATAATTAATAGGCGCACTTGTACCATTTATGATGACGTTTCATTTTTGTTGTTTAATTGGTGTTGTTGGTGTTTCATTTGCCCCATTATATGCCTAAACATATAAATTGTCCCAATTTATATGTTTTTATATGAAACGTCATCATAAATGGTACGAGTGCGCCTAAAATAATTTAAGAGCAATTAGTAGCCCCGACAACATTGGTATAAACATTATGAAGGTGTAAGGTGCAACACCTGAACAGACGTAGGATGCGCATTAATGAACGCAACGGCTGCCGGCAGCCAGATGGCCCAGACTCTAACCGAAAGTGCACGAAGGACGACATATCACAAAATCAGCTCTCCTAAAATTCTTACTTTTCAAACGTTGCTAGCTCCTGTACCATTAGCATAACTTAATTCTATGTGAAATTACCACTTTGATCGCGACTTGTAGCTTTACTTTGACAGGACATACTCGTAGGATAACGATATTAAACTCATTGGCAGGAGAGATAAAAGTCATTTGAACAATAATTCCCATAATTCCTCTGTTTTATTGGGGAATTTAATTTCCGGGGCTCTTTCCGTATTTGCTATTATTATCATATCGGAATTATAACTTCGAGTACGGACTCCAATAAATACTTGGAGTGATTTACTCGGACAATTGAGTATTGCGCTGTTGGAATATATCATTATTGTTATTTCTTAATGAAGTACTGACCCTGCCCGTGTCGAATTGCTATGTATTCTTTATAATAGCTGACCATCTCCTTGTTCACTTGCTATCGTAAAGGAAATCATTGTGCACAGTTTTGTCAGAGGCTTAATGAGACCAAATTCTTATATTATTAATATTACTACAATATAAAATCCTTATGTCACTGCAGTGCTTGTGACAAAACTCCTCTAAACCAGTTTGACCGATTTTAGTAAAAAAAAATGGTGTATAATTCCATTTTTCAGTGTTTGTTGTTAATGCAGCAACTATACATGTGAAAAATTCAAGCCTGTAGCTATCACGGTTTAAGAGATACAGCCTGGTGACAGGCGGACGGACGGACGGGCGGACATAGAGGTCTTACGGACCCTTTGGGTACGAAACCCTAAAAAATAACAAATTCACCTTTAAAGAACACAGTGAAGTAGGACGACATGTTTTATTATACCCTTATTAGAATTCACATCTTCTGGCAAATACAACGCACTGTCAAAAACAATGAAAAGTTTTAAATTTATTCCCAGCTTTTTGTAAAGTTGTTCGCGGACGTGCTTTGGTCTTAAATCGAATAAATGTCAAATGCGGTTAGTGTTCTCGCTCAGAAAACACCGAATTTAACTCACTATTTGTTTTAAAACAAATATCTGTGGAAACTTCTGGACTTTTTGACGACAACTTATACTGGCCGGATTTTGAAATATTTGTATATTACAGTGTCGACAACCCGACACTGGTCCACAAAAAACACCAAAGCCTCAAAAATCGTCGTAAGGTTGCCTGTCTGTCGGTATTCTATAGAATATATTTCAGAGAGAGTGCTCAGGAACTATTAAATTCGGTTCTCCGGTCACCTTTTTAAAATAGAACGGCAAGGCATCGAAATGGCTTCCACCCATACATAGTCGTCGTACCAAAGACGCGTACGAAGCGGTTTGATTCCTCGTTCCTGATACGCACTGCAAAGATCTGGAATACCCTTCCAGGCACTGTCTTTCGTGCCACTTACTACCCGGGCGCCTTCAAATCAAGAGTGAATAGGCATCTGCTAGGCAAGCACGTTCCATTCTAGACTGTATCATCACTTTCCATCAGGTGTGATCACAGTCACTTTTAAACCTATTTATTTTAAGACTTTTCTCGATATTAATTATGTACCTACCAACACGAAAACAAAAGATATTTCAGCTATAATTAATTTTATTTTCTTTTTTTATTGAAATGTTACACAAATACTTATCACTAGCTTATTCTAATTACTATACAAGTCTTGCCCGCGTGGAATGGTGCCAAGAATACTGGCTGCATTTCAACGTTGAACAGCTAGGCTGATACGTTGCGCAAAAAACAAGCCGGCTCTTCTGTCACCAGTTGAGGCTATTAACCGCGGGGAAAGCTTATAATTTCTTTCAATTGCACCAAGACCATATCTGTAATCGTAGTGGAAATTGGGAAAAGTCTGGAATACGTGAATTTTCTCGTCAGAAAGTACCAGCATTACCTACTTTCCTACTTGCCTAGCACTCATAGCTTGAGCCTAAAATCTGCACCAAAATTGCTTTCCCAAGGGACCGTTATGTGAGACTACGGTTGAAATGCTACATTATGAAAATTGCCTTTCCGACGTAAAACTGTTATTATGTTCAAAGTAGATGTTTTCAGCAAACACATACAGGGAGCGAAAAGACTTAATGGATTATGATGAAACTTAAAAATGAGGGAACTTAAGCCTAACGTTATAATATTTATCTTAAAAACTTCACAGTAAAATGTAGGTGACCCAAAACAGACCAAAAAAGAACCATTGAGCCCTCAGTTTAAAAGGTAACTTTACTAAAGGCCTCCCGGACGTTCGTATTTTTGGTATTTTCATACAAAATAAAACTTTATTTACTTTAAACTTATTTACAATGCAAGTATGGCTTTAAACGTTACATCAGAGCTACTTGAAATTCATATCAACTAAATCAAAACGAAAAATCAACTAATCTGAAATGAAATTTAATTTACATTTAATTAATTGATTTTATAGTTTATTTACGTCTGAATTTGCTGTAAATTAATAAATATATCAGGACATTAACAGAACTTTTGTATTAAAATATATCAGAACGTTTCCCAGTAGGTAGTGGAAATCGAACCCACGACCGTGCCAATGGTAGTGAATACCAAAATATTGTCCAAATACAAAAATTGTAAAATTTTCTTTGCTTCAAATTAATGAAACGTTCAGTAATTCAATAAAGGGCTGTCCCGGCCGTTAATTTTCTTTGTGTTATACAAACATCTGAGATTTAATTAACGCGTAATGATTTCAAAGGTAAGGCGCGCAAAGGTCAACAAGGCCTAAGGAGGCGTTGGAAATAAAAGGGATTTTGACGTAGTTTTAATAGAACTTTGTAATTTTACTCTTCGCTTTTTAGACACGTCAAAACGTAGATCCGATACGGTATTTTGGTACACTTTTTATTGCTTTATTGTAAACTAGGTTAGAAATAATGAAATCCATTGAAAATAAAATTCTTATCCGACAAGGAAATTACGCGCATTTGAATTTTTCTTCTGTCTTTCTTGCAACGAAAGTATGAAGTTACCATGGCATGAGTGATTGTGACATCACTATCCGATATAGTGACGACACTATACTCTATCTAATCAGGTTTAATTGCTTATAACTTTTTTGTTATCTCCTCAATTTCATTTTTTTTCAAAATTTTCTTTATTATTGAAAATTGTTTTAAAAATGAGTGAAATAAATCAATATTTCGATTTGAGTAAAATACCCTATTGATAAAGAGATAAGGAAAACTTTTTTTACATTAAAATCAAACCTAACGGTTAACTTTGACCGACGGTCTTCGATAAATTACTCCGTCGTTCAAAAATGTGTTTTTTATACAATTTTTGGATTTCGTTCCATTTACATATGGAATGAACAATGGGCAGGTTTCTATATGATGATCGAATTACATATGTATCAGTCATATAACGTTTCACGTTAAATAATATATGTATTTTTTATAGAATCATCACAATATTTTTACACAAAGAGAACATTTAGGTCGTTGTGGTTTACTCGCAAGAACAACATTAAACAAGGTTTATTTATATGTATAAAATCGGTTCCAAAACAAATAATGCCCAAAAGCGTATGGATTTCAGATCAACAAAGTGCTTTTTGTATAATTTTGTTTTTAGTATAACTGCTATCGATATCAAAGGGCAAGCAAATAAATGTTTTCCTCTTGTTTTACTGTAGACGAAACATTGAATTATAATTCCTTTGAAAAATAATCTAACGATGTTTCTTTTTTGGAATCTGTAACGCAAAACTACTGAACAGATTTCGCTGATATTTGAAATGAAGATAAATATATCTCCTGGATAAGGCTACCTACTTATTAATAATCCATGAAAAATCTGTAGTTACCATTGGTGAAACAACGTATGTGCAATTCTTTAAAATTGATTAAGCTTAAAATGTAAAACCAGGGCCCTAAGCTGGGGTTGAAGAGTTGAATATAATGAATATGTATATTAAATATTATATTATAATTAGCTGCTATCTAGTACCCATAACACAAGCTATCGCTTATTTTGGGGCTAGATTTCGATGTGTGTAATGTCAATTGACATCTACCATGGACAGGGCGGACTGCACGAAAAAATTTCGCCAGTTTACGGGTGGCAAGAATGCTTGTTTTGACGCCAACAGTAAGGCCACGCTGCAGTGCACTCAGCAACCACCTACAGAACGTATAGTATACGTAAAAGGTTTAAGTAAATCGTTTGAATGCCCATATCCTGTGGTTTCTTATCGGTGGTAATGTACAAAAAAAAATGGATTAGCCCCAGTACAGTCCCGCGTATACGTTAACTTAATGGCTCATTCCAAATGATTTAAAGAACACGCTTCCAACGAGTACCACGGAATATATTTTGTAGTACTTACTTTCCTAACAAAGCCGCCCTTTATACATCGCTAATAAAAATAAACTTGGTGACTCGATGGACATTGTTTTGCCAGATTAATCTATTCTCAACGGATGGACAACCACTGCTGGACATAGGCCTCCTGAAATGACCGCCAAACACTACGATTTTGCGACGCCTGGCGCCAGCGACTCTCCACGACTTTAAATATGTCATCCGTCCACCTGGTGAGGGGTCTGCAGACACTGCGCTTCCCGGTGCGTGGCCGCCATTCCAGCACCTTGAGTCCCAAACGTCCATCGGTCCTACGAGCTATGTCCCCCGCCCATTGCCACATCTCACTAAAGGTTGTAAAAAATAGTTTACATCTTTTTCACAGACACACAGAAAACACATAAAAATCGGTCAAGCCATTACTAACCCACACTATGATAGGAAAATTTTATTTACAGAAATGATCGCAAGTTTTACGAAAAGGAAACTTTTATATATACTTCTATTCGTCCTCTATTATATACCTACTCTTTTTATTGGTATGTATCCGTAATTGCACTTATACCTTTTTTGTTGACGAACTTAATCAAAGTATAAGTCGTGTAATTAAATACCAGGATCACAAAGCGTGTAACAAATGGCGGGTGGAAAGTGTTTTCGGTTTTCCCGTGCCACTTTACACCGTGTCCGCGCTCGCCGCATTTGACGTTTATACAATTTAAGTCCAAGCTCGGCTACAAAACTGGGGGCTGGAAGTCCAATTTAAATATTTGTTGCTTTAGCTCACAAGAGCTGCAATTTCAATGCGTGCATAATTTCGAATAAGAGTGAGCCGAGTTATTCGTTAATGTCCTTAAAAATGTTCTTGTTTTTGGATTAGATTAATTTCATTATCGATATTAATGTAAAAAAAAAATGAAAAATTCATTCGATTAAAAAAAAAATTACTGAATACAGAATATTCTGCATCTGCTTGGCTTCTGTATACTTAAAAAGCAAAATTCTAACTCATTCTTTCACGTTGCTTTACAGCGAAGAATACAGTGGTAGTACACTACAGGTAAAATTTTGCACAGATTTTTCTTTTATAGTATTAACAAGAGACGAGATAAAATTTTTTTTTTCAAGTATTTCTCCTTATTGAAATTGAAAGATGGATTACTAAAGAAAAGAATGAAAATTTTATGATAAATATTATTCTGAGCATAAAAATTAACTTCACAATCACTTTCACACTTTAAAATCTCATAAAAAGTAGGTACAAGTTCATTAAAGTCGAGGACGGGCATAGAGTATATAGCAGAGGCCAAAATTAAGTGGTCGGTGGTTCCGGATAAGCGAAATTACTTGGTTCTTTGTGGCCTCGTAAAGTTCGCGCTTGCTTTTTATTTTGAGACATAGACCATATTATTCTTTTTAGACTGATATAGCAAACGAGAAATTTTTGATGTGAAAACTTGCGCGTTTGACATTTTTTGAGGTGGGAATAACCATTAAACTCTCGAAAATCTTACGTTTGTATAACGTTGTCATGTTGATAATCATACTAACAGTCTTGATCTGATGTTTTCGTGCCTTCTTCCAAAAACTTTAGATTAATAATTTGCTGGGTAAATGGAAATTAAAAAAAAAATTAGGAAATTAAAGTATTAAAGAAAACAAATATAAAGAAAATGCAATTAAGGCCAATCAAAAAGCAAAACTTTGTAGTCTAGTCTGAGTTTACAGATTCTATTGTTCAGCTAAAACAAAAGTATTTCCTTGAAAATGACCACCGTCCGCGTCGCTAACGATGGCAGGTGGAGTTACGTTAGAACATTAGTCTTTCTTCTCAACAGGTACCTAATGAAGACAAAAAGTACAGCTGCAAGAAGATTTAAACTCTGCTGTCGTCTTGAGTTTTGTAAGACTAAAAACTTCACGCCAATAATGACGTCATTTAACATAATGTTGATTTTTAGGATTCTATAGCAAAACAATGAAACCCTTATTATGGATAACTTTTACCATCCGTCCGTCTGTCTGTCTGTCACTCTCGATTACCTCAGTAACTATAATAGCTATCGACATCAAATTTGGAATAGTAGTGTATACTGTATATTAGTGGCCCAACGTTATTGGAACGTAAATTGATAATTATTTTTATTTTTACTTCAAAGGGGATAAAGCGGATTTTTAAAATTTCAAAGTGAGATTTCAATATCCTGTGGGGTATATATGTGAAAGGGCTTTACCAATATATTCTTAAACGCTATAGTTAGTTACAGAATTTGATTTAATGGGCAAACTGTCTAAAAAATTCCGTCGAATTATGATCAATATTGATTAACGTATATTTTACAGGAAAAATAAAATCAACTCCCTAACTAACATCCTTTTTTAAAATTAGCAAAAAGCTCTACAAATAAGCTTAGCGATTTGTTAACAAAGTGATACTTAACGTTACGTTAAAGTTTTAAATACTTCTTTTGTAGTAGGTACCTACTCTTATTAGTATATCTTATTAGGTATAGTATGGAACCCTCGGTGTGCGATTCTGTTTCGCACTTAACCAGTTTTTAACATTAATTTTGGGCTTTCACATACCGATAAGTACCTATACCATACGTAAGGTTTTGTAGTCCCAAGAATTTTTTTCGCAACCAATCTTTTTACATAATGTATTATTAGCTTTTCGTACTACAAAAATCTACGCAAGTCGACAACAGCCGCTAAACTTGAGATGAAAAAAGTTTTTGCGTTAAAAGCAATAATTTGCGATTTATAAACCATAAAACTTACACGCGTATTGTCGTTATTTTCTACTTAGAAATTACTTTTCCGTAAACCAGTTACCTATTTATTTACTTAAAGGCTATTGTAATGTAATGTATTGTAGAGTTTCATAACTAAATCAGGTTCTATGAACACGATGGCATTTGCAGCACTTGACGGCGATGGATACTATTGGGGCGTGAAAATTCAAATTTTATTTAGTTTCTCGCTAATAGTGGGCTTATTACGATTATACATATACTTTGGGAAACTGCAAAAAAATAATCTTTCGGGAACTAATATGAAGAGAACGGGAAACTTAAGCTTTAGTCATAAGTTATGTCTCAAAACCAAAACGCTATTTTGAGAGTTATAACTTAATTATACGTATTTTAAGTGTACCTCGTAAACATGGTTTACTGAATATTCAGATTGCGCGAGCGTAAAATGACGTACGACCAAAACTTAGATAAACAACCCAACACTATTTACATCAGGTGTACTGAAATACTTAGGGCGCGGGCCGTGGAACAAATAGCAGGTGAAATTTAGTGTTCCAGTTTCCTAGATGCGGCGCAACCCGCGGTCACTCTAACCGCATTTGACGTTTATTCGATTTGAACCCAAACTTGGCTACAAGTTTAGCAAGCTCAACTGAATGAAGCAAAATTCTATTTACGACTTGTTTTGCAGCCATTTGTAACACCCAATACTAGTTTTTAGTGCTATGCAATTACTGGCAGTTTGCAAAATAATTGTCACTTCAAATGGTATCAAGGAAGTATTTATAATATTCCTTTATTTTTATTTTTTCTTGTACACATCATTTAAGCTATTTTTATGGTTCCTCACCTCAAAAGTAAACAACGGATCCCAAATTTCTTTATCTTGTTGTCCGGCCGTCTGCCTGTCTGTCTGTCTATCAAAACCCTTCACCCTTGGGCATGAAAGATCGACTTGAAAAAGAAATCGTATACTCCAGTCTATAGTCTCTTAAAGCTGTGATAATATTAAACTACTTAGTTAACGTAAAAAAATATACCATATACCATACAATCGTTATATCGTATGCCATAAAAAACTTATATTTCGATACTCTCAAAGGAATCAAAATGTTCAGTGTACATTCCGTTGACCTTTATAACTCAGAAAGGCAGGAAATGTCGTCAATACAACTACAGGGACAAACATACATACCTACATTTGCAAAGTGACAAAAATATAGTCTTTATATTTTAATGTAAACTTAAGTAGGTAAGCCCTCTGTAGTATAGTTTGAAACAATTTGGTTTCAAAAACAAAAACTCACATTTGGTCAGTTTTTTTTAACTAATACAGTAAATGAAGATCCTCTTTTATTCAATAGTTTTCTATAGTTATTATTTCCGATGTAATTCTCCCTTCTCCATACCATACTTTTCCAGATACAAAAAAAAACACTCGTGTGTAAGAAAATCGTCGCACAATGATCTTGCGAAAACGGAGTGGCTGACACTTGATTGACAATAAATAAATCGTATTCCCCAATAATATTATAACCAGTCAGTTATAATGGTATATTGCAGAATGTATGGATACAAAGCCCGGGAAAAGAAAACACATTTTTTCTTATTCCATTTTTATCTTTGTTACCAAGTGGTAAATAATCATTTCCGTCGCTACATTACTCATATTCTGCTAAAACGTTTGGTTAAAATGAACTGTGGTGTATTAGGGAAATTTTATATTCATATCTATGAAATCTTATTAGTGAATCTGGGGTTTAAGTATTTATTATGTTCATAATTTATTTACTGTACTAAGTTTTGATCAAAGAGGTCCCGCGAGCGACGAAAAATTAATAAATCTATGGTTTTAGTATTGAAGGAAATCATATTCAATATACTCTATGAAGGAAATGTAAAAAAGGATCTTTTAAGATTCGTCACGACTATTTTAGTGAAAAGTTATAAATAGTTTTAAATTGTTAAATAATCCTTTAAGTGCATAAGTACGCTTTTAGTAAGTAACAAATTCGTTTGTTTAATATTATTATTAACGCATCAAAATGTACCTAATCTCCTAAAAAAGATGGATTAAAAAAATTCAAAGGGATTCCTCTCAGTGTCGTTTTAATTAAATTATATTACACCTATTCCATTCCGACGATAGAAAAAAATAAGACAAAATAATATAACTGGACGCTTAATACCAGTGGCGGTTTTATACGAAACAATGGAGCATTATGGTAATGAGAAACCAGATAATCCAACGCCAAAACTGTGTCCGCGGGGCTTTATGCAAATTTGCTCAAGTAAGCTGTGCTGTGCGGATGTGCGGATGTGCGGCGGTGCGGTGTGCGGATGCGGGTGCGGCGAGTCCGCACTCCCCACGCGTGCGGTGAGCATGTGAACGTTCACAACATGCCCCATGTTCACCGTGTGAAGGTTTGCATATGCATGTAATTTGTAATAGGTTTAGTTACGAGTATAACTCACTGTTACCTGTATAACAGGACCGTGGAGTGGAGGGTCTGACCTCTATGACATCATAATATTATGAAGTTTAATGTTTATGTGTGTTTGTCACTCCATCTCTTCACAATTAGTTAACAAATTTGGTTTCTAATAATGGAGACGATTGATAGATACTACTGCTATCTCACCTTATGGTTAGTGATAATGCAGCCGAAGATGTTATCGTATTGAAGGAGTAACTCATGCACCCCTAATGGTTTCTATACAGCATCGCGCTGGAACTCAAATCGCTTGGCCATGCGTCTTTGCTGGTGGGGTAACTAGCCACAGCAGAAGTTTCCCACAAGACCAGATCTAAGCCAATTTAAAAGTTACAAAATTCTAATCTGGCCCGTGACCGAAACGAACCCATGATTTCCCACTAAGGCCTATCGCACACCACTGCGCTAGGAAAATCACAATATCATGGTTTAAAGCTTAAAATCTCACCCATATCCAAACCAAGCATCTTAATATAACTACGCTGCCCAGTATTAATAAGCTCTGGCTAACTAGACAAACACTCTCTATCAAATTCCTTCGGCATAAGACATAGCCAGATTTCCAATCAACGTACACAAAGCAGTCTGCCGCAGGCTCCAGAATTCCAGCTTAATAGCAGCCTATAAGCATAAATTGGGACATTGTACCACCAAGATGAGTTTTCTGAGAAAACATTCACTTATCACGAATAACGATTAATTATCTCGCGCGCTACCAATTTTCACAATGACAAAGCTTAATTTATCGTTGAGTACATTGCGATATTCACGCAAACACTAAATATCTCAGAGTACTTAGTCTACAGTCAGTTTTACAATAGGTAGATAGGTATATTTTAATCGTCTATAGCTCGTATTTTAATGGATCCTATTATCATTGTGAATACTAAAAAAAAATAGTCGGATAGAATTATTTTAAATTAAAATCAACTATATATTTTTAGTACCTATAGGTTTATGATTATGATATAATACCCTATAGCCTCTAAACAAATGTGATGTTATGTTCTGCTTGAAAAAGTTTGTCTGTTTGTCTTTACATCTATGCGAAATCAACATCTGATGACCAATGGTGCAAAAAGCTGAGATTTTTTTTGATAATTTGTCGTACGTGCGACTAAAGTGAGTCGACGAAAATGTTGTAATATTTTGAGTCATATCTATATCTAATACATCTCCTTGTAATTCATATTTTGAACGAGAGAAACATTTTTATAATTTTTTCGTAATTGAATTGACATCTACCCTGGACAGGGCGGATAGCGCGAAAAAATATCGCCTGTTTAACTGTGGAAAACTGCTTGTTTTGTCACCAACATAGGCCACGCTGTAGTTCGCTCAGCAGCCACCTATAGAATTTTGACAGATGTGCTACTGTTTACTTGTACGAAAAAGGTTTACGTAAATCATTCGGATGCCCTTAACCTGAGGTTTCTTATCACTGCGTAATTGTCATTGGTTCATTACTTAATATACCAAGCATTATAAATTCAGATAAATAGTCTATCATGCAATAAATTCATGTAATCACATAACCACATTAGCCTTACGTTTTTCACAAACCACAGTATTATACCTACTCGTTGAAAGTAAAACGCCAAAAGTTTTAATTAAACGATCCAACGTATTTAGCACGCGTCTTATTATTTCTGTTGAAAGCCAACCTCCGCAAAAATTGAGCTATATTGTACTCCCGAAACGTGTTTGCCGAGAAAACATCTACATCGCACACAATAACAGTTTACGTCGAAAAGGCAATTTTCATAATGCCTTCCACCCTCGGAGCTTCAGTCTCGTGTACGAGTAAGTCTTTTGCGAGGGCCATTTTGGTGCAGATTTTAGTATCGCCTCTGTGCCACCTTGACTTTAACCGAAAAAGACTAACATTTCGCTTTTTCCTTTCCTTTTTACGGTTTATCCATTGAATCAACTAGTTAACTACACTAATGTATACCTACGTCTTATCTACGACGTTAGGAGTACATATCTAATTAATTTTTTCAGCTTCCGTGTTACCAGCCAAGTACAATCTGGGTGCCTTCAAAAGAAGAGTGAATAGGCATTTTCTAGGCAAGCGCGCTTCATCTTAGATCTCATCATTTCTGACCATTAGACACCATTGTAGTCAAGTGCAAGCCTATCAATTATAATAAAAATATATCTTTATAGTCTTTATCATAGGTCAATACTGTTCGAGTGTATGCTAAAGTGTATTTGTACTCATTTTTTCTTCACCGAAACTTCAACAGTTATACGAATCAACGTTATCTTGGAGTTAGTGTAGTTGAAGACAACTTGCAGTTTGGAGGGATACTTTTTTCCCGACTCTGATTTGCACTCGACCAATTTAAAATCTACGTTATCTCTTACTAGTATTTACGTTACTTTTCAACAAACCGATATTAATCACGAACCAAGGGAAACCTGTAGTATAAAATGGAAAAGGTTAAATAAATAAAACATATAAAAATTTTGGATGGATTGGACGGACGGAAACCGTCGAAGTCTAAGATAGCACCGGCCGTCTGATAGAAATTAAGGTTTTTATTAATTAGCAGGACAATCGGCTCAAAAATTATCAATGTCAAAACCAATTTTTTGGCCAATCACAACACTTTTTTTTGTCCTGTTGTCTATTTGTGTTTCCAATATCTCTTATCCAACTTGATAGCCCTAAGAATAGTACTCGTCCTGTTCCGAAAAATAAAAGTAGTTAGTAACTATTATTCAATCTATGGCACTATTTTAAGACTTATATCCATTTTGGTTCAATACAAAATTATAATCACAATCGTTAAAGCCCTTTCCTACGCCAAACTCTGCTTCATATTCCATCTGCCCGGGAGATATTAACGTGTCTCTCTTTTCTCTCGCTCTCTTCAACCCGATGTAACGATAGCTCCGACATAACCGGAGAGAGATCAGGCGCAGGACCGATGGCTTGACGTGTTTTTCTGAGGCACAGGCATGAATCACCGATATTTTCGCAACTCCGGGTACAATGAATTTCCTGGTAGGAAAACTCAATAGGTACTAGTTATAGGCCCAGGAATAGAACCCAGTATCTGCAGACCACTTGATCAACGAGGCAGTCAGACCAGGTATAATGTAAACAGATTGCAAAGCCTTGAGTCAGCAGTGGCGCCGTGAAACATTAGTGGGCAGATAAGCGTTACCGCTTATGATAATGCCGTGCTACGGTGCTGCCAGCGGGAATTACCGGAGACGAAACCGCACTGTGCGAAATAATATGCAGCTTAAGCAGATGGGAGGGATGGTGCCTTATTAGCTAGATCATAATGGCAGATTCATGCATTATTTAAGAACAGATTATATGAAATAAAGTATACATAATATACATTGACTAATTAAGAAAAAAACCGACTTCAAACAACTGTTGAATACATGCTTTCTAATTAAAAATTTGTGACTCATATGGTTTTCTCATGGATACCATTATAAAAACTGGTCTCAATTGAAATGAGACCACACGGGCAGCGTAAACTTTCTAATAAAAAAAGAATCATCAAAATCGATTCACCCAGTCATAAGTTATGAGCTAACAAACATAATCCAACGAATTTCCAACCCACTATTTATCAGTAAGTTGATTTATTGTTCACAAGTTTTTTTAATTTCGGTTTTTCACAAATCACGTGGCTACCATCGATTTTCAACTACGTACCTATGTGCAAAAAATCACGTTGATTCGTTGCTCCGTTATGGCGCTACTATTAACATACTCACTTTTTCACTTATATATTCGTGGGGATGGGGAATTCCACCTACATTATACATTCATGAAACAAAATATAATCGTGTTAGCTAAAGGTATATACCAAATTATTTACAACGTAGGCAACGAATTAAATCACTTCAGCTAACAAAGGATCAGCCTGTCAAAGTACCTCACTAAACGAACTTTGCGGATTAAAGTTTTACCGATTCGTAATAGGCAGGTAGTTTTAGAAACTCCTTTATTGAAATTCTCATTCGAATAGAACTTTTTCATTGAAATTGTTTACTAAATTATGCACGGGTCTGAGTACTTTGCACTGACACCACTTGATTTGGGTATAATACTGAAAACCCTCCATGTAAATACTCAACTGGCATCTATTATTACAGAAAGGGCATGAAAGCTGCTTATACCTATCTAACTTTAGAAATTAAACACTAACAACAATTAAATACACCCCGCCACTGCTATGTGGCTTTATAGTTAGCAAAAAAAATAATACTGTTTAGTACATAATGTAAGTATAACTGCTATATAAGTGTTTGCTCTACTCAGTATGGTTGATGCATAGAATATAAAAAAAAATTGAATTCACATGTCCACTTTTATAGATAACGCTTCAAGACAATGAGTAGGTAGGAGAGAAATAGGTATGACATTGGGTTATCATTGCCTCAACAAAAGAAAAAGGTCAAAGGTGCAAGCCTAGGTTTCTAACCCAGTGGGGGCAATCCCCCTGATGAGAAAGGTGTTTGCCCGGGATTCTAATCACCGACGCCCTGATGAGAGAGGTGCTTGCCCGGGATTTTAACCACCGACGCCCTGATGAGAGAGGTGCTTACCTAGGAATCTAACCACCGATGCCCTGATGAGAAAGGTGCTTACCCGGGATTCTAACCACCGACGCCCTGATAAGAGAGGTGCTTACCCGTGATTCTAACTACCGACGCCCTGATGAGAAAGGTGATGTCAGGTATTCTAACCACTGACCACCTGATGAGAGAGGTGCTTGCCTAGGATTCTAACCACCCTGATGAAGAAAGTGCTTTCCCGGGTTTATAACCACCAAATTCCTGATCAGAAGCAGTGGTTTGAACCCACGGGCTATCACTTGCTTGCAATCAGAAACACTTTTCCCCCTAAATAATTAAGTTTAAACGATTTAAGTTAACCAGCTTGCCAGGGAGCTTTGTGCGCCCGTTAAGATCAACCTAGTGTGTGCTAAGTACGTGGTTGTTTTCTCTGCGAGCGATTTGGGAGCAGAACGTCTTAATTTATGCAGAGGCGTCTGTGAACCGAAATTCTGAGACGTATGCACTACCTATGCAGTACGTTGGATTCCATTGTACGTTTTAATTGGAAGTCAACAACGAATCCGCAAGAGTGAGCGCTTACAAATTGTTTTCATAACGTTTGCTGTGAATTGTGATTAAAGATTAAAGTGCATTTATCAAGTATTAGTAGATAAGAAATATTATAATTAATCTTAGAAATCCAGTACGAAATCGACTCTATCTCTTAAAATTCACATTTTTGGTAACAAAACTGCTTGACCAATTTTTATGATATTTTTTGAATATTTTCGGTAGTTCTGAGAATAGGACGTTATTAATGTTTTATGTCGTGAGGAATAAATAATTTATATGGTAAAACAATGTTTGTCGAGTCAGCCAGTAACTTACTAAATATCTTTCTTTTGTTGGGTGTATTTGAGGCAAACTATTACAAAACTTAACACGGAACGAAAAACTCTTTCAAAATTAAAGAAAATGTATACAGGTAGACACTACTAGAGATACACACTAGAGATACTACACGTTCGACATCATTTTAAACATGGACAAGACCCAAGAGCTCCTAACAAACTCCCGGGTATTTTTGATTATATATTAATTATTTCCTCCATTACTGGACATATTATGCCTCCTGCATAGATTCTCATCCTGCAGGATTTTGCGCTGCTTAGATCAAGCGTGGTTATAATTAGGCAAAACCTCAGATAACTTCATGGGCAAAACCCATAAAATCTTAAAATTTGGGAAAGAACAATTAAGACTACTTATTTGCCATCTGCCATCCCTCTCAAGTAATTTCGCTTAAAATTGTTTATGAAAGTCGATATAGGAGCAAAAGAGAGCGCTTTCGAGTAGTCTGTGGTTTTTGTAAAAGCGAATTGATTCACGGTTTCTGGACTCGTAAAGGGCAGGGCATGCTTTCAATTTGGAAGTTCTGAGTATCACTGGCTTTGTGAAAAAATACCAGATTTTATTTTCAGTTTCATGGAACTATAGTATAATACACTACTTAAGTATATAGGGTATTTTTTTCTGAGACAGGTTTTTTAACAGATATATTATTTACTTTTAATATAAGATTGTTATTGTATGATGCAAGTCCGGGCTAATATATTATTCTATTCTGCAGGTGTTCTGCGGTTTGGATTAAATAAATAGCATAAAATTAATAGTATGAAAAGTTGGTTGTTTGGTTTTCAAAACTCACCAACCTACAGTAAGAATAGGCTAATTAATTATTTTTATATACCATAGGATAATTAATTAGTTGTGTAGATTATATTATAAAGAAAAGCTCTACATGGGTAGCCTTGTATCGATTGACTTTCTAAAATAACAGCTATAATGCTTAGAAAACTAAAAAATGTATCTTTCAGCTTTATGATTTCTTATGGTTTTAACATACCGACTACTTACTTGTATTTGAGTGATTTCATTAAACACTCGTAGTGTTTACTAAGCTTCTCAATCTCTAAATGGGCTCTACGAGGCAAATCGATACCCTAAAGCAATTAAACGTATAGCGTAGCATTGAGTAGGTAAACGGGCCGGGGTGAGGCGAATGTTTATTGAAATAAACGGGTAATCCATCTTATTCAGTAGTTCGGCTGAGTTGTCTTGCCCGAATGTCCAAGGATTTATACAAATGTAGGCTTTTAGTGGGAGCGACGTTTCTGTATGTAGTTTATAAATTGGATCCTCGATAGCTCATTGGTTCGAATAAAAAATGAAAATAATGAGAATAATATTTTTTGTACGGTTAACCACCTGACCACAGAAAATTCGTCGCAGCGATTAATAGAAGTGAAGTATTGCAGCAAAACAAACGTGTACTGGTAATTTTGGTAAGTTTTTTTTTAATAGTCATCGCGAGCAAACGAGCGGGCGGGTCACTTAGTGTTAAGCGACCACCTGTGGGCATTTGCAGGACCAGAGGAACTGCAAATGCGTTGCTGGTTCTTAAAAAATCCACCACTATTAACCCCATGTTGTAGTTTTGACGGCACACCGTTGCTGGAAGCTTGTTCCATAGTTCGCATGTACGTGGAAAGAAAGATCTGGCATACCGGGTGGTTGTGGATTGCCAGCCATCCAGGTGGAATGGATGGAACATGTTTCTACGCCAGAGTGTATGCACAGAGAAAGTGGAAGGAGGAATCACATCAAACAGCTCCTAATTCCTTGCTTATCAAGCATGCCATGTATTGACTGATTGCATAGTCTGTCGCCATTTCATGTGGCATAAGTACTTGGTGCCTTTCCACTGATGTGTTTGTGTCGCTACAATTTACACCAGCATCGAATTTTGCCTAATAGTTCTCGGCCAGCCATGACCATCCATTGTATCGTCCAATAGGTATGACGCTGCCGATTGGATCAGTTAGAACTGACAATCTTTAAGTGTGGATTAGCATGACAGTTATACTTGACGACACAATCTAATTTCAATTCTTTTGACTTGGTCATGCAAATTGGATGAAAACAACGTCACTGGTAACGCCATGGATTCGACTGAACGTTGCTGCCGATTGAACAGGTTTAATTGATCGTGTATGGACTGCATATTGGATCAAGCCTGCAACGTCATGCGATTGAACGATAGATTGGATGGTCTATGGCTGGAAGTAGAGATATGCGTCTTCTACGCATCGCCGATCGCATCGCCTACAATAAAGTTATTCCATGCTCTGTGGCATTTCTGTATACACTAACCCTCATATTCATAAACGTAAAATAGTGGTGCAATAGCTTATGTCTGTTTTGTCTCTTTCGTTCGTATGGCAAATCCCTGTTAACAAACAGAGACAAAGCAAAAAAAATTGAGGTTTTTTGTTTTGTCATTCATATTTACCTCAGATTCATACATTTGTTTTGCGTATCGCGAAATGACACTGCGATATATCACTGAGGCAGTTTTTTCCATGGCCTGGCCATGTTCTTTCTGTTCTTCAGAGGACTTAGAGAAGCCCTGTAAAAGTCGATGCACCTCCTTTGAAACCGAGCTAATAAAATCTGCAACGAATAATAGAGTAGCTTCCTAAACTCCTCACCAGGCTCGAACCTAGTTGAATAAACATCAAGTGCGGCGAGAGTGGGACGGAGGCGGTTTCGGGAAACAGGAAGCACTAAATTTCACCCACTATTTGTTTCACGTCCACTCCTCGAGTATTTCACCCCGAACTATAAGCGACGGCTTCATAGGGCATTAGTCAGACACTGTATTATACGCTTGAAACGATATCTGTATAAGCTTGGCCAAATGTTTGGAGCTCTGCCAAGTGTTTGGAATTCGGACAATATCATGTCACTAATAGAAACCATTTAGTTTTGATTTTCAACAAACACCATTAGGTCCTTTGTTACAAATATAAACTTAACCTCTCTGATGTAGTGACGCGCGCTCAGATTCGAGTGAGAGAATTTATAATTTACTAGCTGACCCGGCAAACGTTTTGACATATAAATTATTTCTCACTAATGGATATATGAAAAACAAATTACGAGCATACTCCGACCTATCGAATGGAGACAAAAAAAAACATTTAAATCGGTTAAGTTGTTTCGGAGGACTTTGGTTATTAACACTGTGACATGAGAATTTTATATATTAGAGATAAATTGACTCAGGTCTAATCTGGTGGCTTCGGCCGTGGCTAGTTACCACCCAACAAGCAAAGACACACCGCAAAGCGATTTCGCACTATAGCGTCATGCTGTGTGGAAACCGATTGTACCTACTAACAAAACAGTACCTACTAACGAAAACAGTACCTACTAACTTGTAATATATACCTATAGCAAAAGTAACAAACCATACCAATTTCAAAAACACCAAACCAAAACTGAAAATACGTGTATAATAAAAATAATTCATACACACAGCTGAAGTAAGGCCTACTTTAAGTTACTTTAAAAAAAATAAAGCCTTTATTCATCCAATTTACAACAAAATGAACTTTACATTAAATTTAAAACTGTAAATCACTAGGTAGGAGAACCCTATTTACAGGCCTCCTCCAGGTTAAAAAAAATCGAATTAACTGGTCCTTTTATTCGATTTCTTGCCTTTAAAAGCCAGTTTGGACCTGCTACCTTTTTGATATCGTCTTCCCAGCGATAGTGCGGCCTTCCCGTTCGACGTGTTCCTGGGCCGGGCCAGGTCGTCACCACGTATGTCCAACGGTTGTCTGTGAGTCTTGCTACGTGGCCGGCCCATTTTGATTTCTGTATATACTTAGGTCAGCGCAGCTGTCATATTGGTCTGTTGACGATTTTTTTTCAATACTTACCTTTAATTTCCCTCAATACTTACCTAGATACTTCTAGAGAAAGTACATATTCGCATACAGTCAGGGAAGCAATTTTCGTTATAATATGAGCTGGGAAGCGCGGGCGAGTAGCATATAAAGCTCTTTACATGGAAGCCATCTGGTGGAGATTTAAAATTCACAATCTTAAGTGCTATTGACTGTGTCAATTTTAAATACGAAGGCTGTGCCTTTAAGAAACGTATTCTTAAAAATAAAATCTATCTTAAAATTATATGAGTTATATAGAAGATAAAAGATTATTAAAGAAGTTAAAAACAAACTTTTGACGAATTCCCTACGATTGTTTTTGATCCGTGTAGCAATGAACATTACCAAACAACCTCTAGGAATTAATAATTTTGTGCTATAGTTAACTACAAAATGGGAGTATAAAAAACCGTTTTGATGCTATATACGCGTAGGTGTTAGATGTTCTAAAATAGTATTCCAAAATCTGGAATTACGGACGAGAAAACGTTTCCTAGTAAGTGTAGTAAAGACGTTTCAATAACGATTGTCGATTCGAACGTGTCCCCTCGATGGGATCACTTCTTCTCATTGCTTTTAGAACAGGACCCGGTCGAGGAGACGGTTGTAAGATTTTTGTATAGAAATAAACAATCTCACTTCATAAACTATGTAAATTGTTGCTTATTTTTATAGAGACCGCATATTTCCGTTATGTAGCACCGGCTTCTATCTAATATAATAATCCAGTAAATTTAAAATGTTTTAAATGTAGTGTTAATTAATAAACTCGTGTAACTATTTATTCCAAACCCATAAAGTAAATAGCAATAATAATTTTATTACGAGTTACAGTAATAAATATATATTTATGTTGTACCTATAATTTCATACTTTGCTGAAATCCGAAAAATTCTGTTTGATTCGATAGTAATACCAGAATTCCATAGATTCATAATAGGTCGTCGCTCGCGCTCCTACTAGACAGAGCGCAACCTAACAACGGCAGTTCCGTGCAGAAACTTTTTCTTGTTGTGTTAGTGTGTCAATTGGAAATTTGTATGGTGCGCAGATGCTCGTGTGCGTGAAAAACTGTGTAGCAACGGCTCGGGTGTGCGAACTTTAACAGAGTATTTATTGCCGCACTTTTGAAGTCACGTGGGGCCTCTTGCACATCTATGCAGAATTCCTTACTTAGTTTTCCACAGTATTCCAAGGTGTAAGGCATTAGCAATCAGACGTAGGCATTAAAATAAAAGCAGTTGGTTGTTTAGTCCATCATATATCCAATATAACTTTGAACATGAAATTCCTCTCAATAAGAATGATTCTAGTTTTACAAAATACGTTGTTGAGCTTATTTACCTAGATTTTTTATATCAATGTCCACTATGCACATTCCGCATTCCTCCAAAATAAACACTGCATCGGCAAACATAAGAAACGTCAAACGATAGAAAGAAATTAACAAAAGTAGTTTGTTTCGTAAAAGTAGTGATTTCCACTTTATCACAAACAAATAAAATATAAATGTAATTTTTATGAACACCTTCATTTTAGGAAATACGAATTTGGTCGTTGCGTTATGTAGCATATCGAGACCTCACGATCGTCTCTTGTGCTATGCAAATCGGAACGACGAAGCCGATAGCAGGCAATAAGCCTTTACGAACAATCGTCGTACAATTCAAACAGCCTTTGCGTGTTTACCAGTCGCTGTGTACAAGCGCTGTAATAATGAAGCGAGTGAACATTTTGTTTGTTACGCGTAAACATTACTCTTACTTAATTAAAAACAACCATTCACTATGGATTCTGAGAAGACTTATTAATAATACTTAATTGTACATTTTATTCGTAAAGGCTAAAAGGTCGCTGAAAATCCGATAAAGGTAGGGTCCTTCCTAGCTCATGTTAGGGTTTTACGTATGTACATAATTCTAGGTATTTATTTTCTAAAGAAAGAGGTTCGAGTGGAGAAACAGAATAGAATAGAATACTAACAGAGGAATACTAGCTGACACAGCGAACGTTGTTTTGCCATATATGGGTATGTAAAATAGGCTACTTACGGTTACTAAATGGGTCATGCTATTTTGGAGGAGTTTGGTTACAAATACTGTGATACGAGAATTTTATATATACATAAGTCTGGCTGACGCGGCACACGTTATTTTGCCATATTATGAAAAACAGCTTAAGTATGATCTATTCTCAGACCGAACGTAGACAAAAAATTTCATAAAAATCGGTCAAGCCGTTTCGGGGGAGTTTCATTTATTTAAATAAATAAATACAACATTTTTACCAACCTACCACAAAAATCTAGTGTATCTGGATTCTGGAACTTTAGTATTTTAAACAACAAAAAAGTAATAATATAAAGTTTAATAAAACGAATTTACGAGTAATGTATTCAATATTCTCATGCAATTCGAAAATTCTATGTTCAATTCTCACAAAAGTTCTTAAATATATCTTTTTGCTACAAAATAAGAGGATAGTCTGAGCTGTACTACGGAAATAGCCTTTTCGCGCAAACTGTTATTGTGTGCGAAGTGTTTCCTAAACAAATACATTTTTGAAGTACTTCTTGGCTTCAGAATAACATGAACATCAGAATTCATACATACGCTTACTATTCATATTATGTTTTAACCAAGCAGCGTTGGATACTCAGTGACAAAAATCCTATCACTAATAAACTTAGGCAAACTTAGTTCTTGCAATAATTGACATCTACCCTGGCGGACCGCGCGAAAAAATGTCGCGAGTTTATCGGTGGCAAAACGCTTGTTTTGTCACCAACAGTAAGACCACGCTGTAGTTCGCTCGGCAGCCACCTATAAAATTATGTCATAAGGCGCTACCGTTTGCGTAAATCGTTCGGATGCCCATATCCTGAGGTTTTTATCTAATACTAGCTGACCCGGTCACGCGTTGCTGTGGCTAAAGTTTTTGTTATATTAATAAATTAAAATTGCGACTATAATTTGAGATTTTAACTATCCTATCTCTCAAGTTGGATCGAACTGCACATGGTGTGCGAATTTTATTACAATCGGTTAAGTGGTTTAGGAGTCCATTGAGGACAAACATCGTGACACGAGATTTATATATATTAAGATTAAGATAAGATGTGCATAGTGCATTCTGAAACCACAGAGGACAGATGACATTGACGAGAAGGTCCCAGGTTATAGATATTGTCGCAGCTAGGCGATTGTCTAAGGAAGCCGCATTCACCGTTATCGTAAACAATTTCTGCCTGCTGATTGGTTCCCTGATTTACGTCAGGCAATCGGAGGCCAGAATACGCTTACGATTACTATAACAATGAATACGTTTTTCTTACACAATCCCTAGAACCTAAATCTGGTATGGCAGAAGGCTATGGGCCCGGGCTGGCTACCACCCTACCAGCAACGACACCGTCGAGCGACTATGTGTTCCGGTGCGATAGTGTGTAGCAAGCGTTAAAATTTTATAACCCCTTTCAAGTATGACAAAATCTTAGGCATCTTCATGTACCATCAGGTGAGCTTGCACTCAAGTAATAAATAGGTACTTGTAACAAAAAAAAAACACTACTACTGTGTATACAGAAGAGAACAAGTGCGTGAGGTGTCGGTTACGGTAACAGTGTAACGAGTTCAATGGTATTTTTCCATACGAAAAAATTTCCAAGATTTTACTTCAAAAATCCCGTTTTCAAACAATCACCTGCCCATTTACACGCAAAAGCTATTACGAGTATATAAACAGGAAATGTGTGTTTTATGAAACCACGATGCGCAATGCAAGCGAAACTAAGCGAAAGTAAGTAGCGCCATCTCTGGACGCAACAGTTACAACCTGATAACAAGTATTAAGATTTATTAGTTGACTTTTACTGTCAGTAAAAGTTTGTAAGACAAAAATACCTTATAAATTTTAGGGAGGGCGCTACAAAATTACAACGCAATCGATATGACACCCAGCCCCGGCCCGGCTGTAATGCGACATTGGACATGCTTGGGACGATATGATAAGTGTCAATTTAAAATTATTAGAGGTAGGTAGTATAGTATAGTTTGTTCGCTCTCATTTTGCCGCGCGGCGGGTTGCGGCGTCAGTATTCTCAAAGGACATCCGCTTGTACTTATAACGAAAAACTCTAAGCGAATGGACTATATATATCTTAATACCAAAAAAATGTAATATCAGTCTGTATCCTAGGATAAAAAGTGGATTGTGAGTCTACGTCAAACAATTTATATGAAAGCGCACGGCCACTCGGGAGCTTAGCGCTGTTATGAAAATTGCCTCCGAGACGCGACTCGTATCGTCGACAAATAAGTGTTTTCTCGGCAAACACGTTTGGGGAACTGTTCTCGACGGAAGCGTGTCATCGTCCCGATATACGATGGCTTATACTAATAACATATTTAGTAATTGTTTGTTTTCGTAAGTCTTCTAGTATTTGGTTTCTAAGGTCTTTTGGTTTTGTCTTTGGTCAAACCTTCTAAATGTTGATCAGATAAAATAATTAGCAAGCCCTACTGATGCTTGTACTAAGCATGGTTTGGACCTTACGACTCGGATACGTCTATGTTTGTGATCTATGTAGTAGTCTGTGTTCATAGGCATGTATGTCTTTGGTCTGTGTCATAGTAAAAAATGGAAAGTACTAGGCTCAGAAGGGCTGGAACCCAGAGCCGTAAAGCCAGTTATTAAAAAAAATGGAAAGTACTAGAGGTTCTTTATTAGAAGTGTGTTAAATTAATATTTTGAGTGAATAATAAATGACTATGAAAATAATGAACCGTGTTTAATATAAAAGATCCGCGACCTCAGCAAAAGCGAGTTAAATATTAAGAACTTTGTCTTTTAGTCGAGTAAAGTGGAGCATAGTGCATAAAACCTGTAATATTAAAGCAAATGTGGGTATAGACTAATAATCTTAAGTAACGGGCTAAACGGTTATTTAAGCTTTTTCATAGGTTAAAAACTAAGGCTGCTGCTGGCGAGGAGCACAAAAATAAAAACCGTCTACGGCCTTAAGCATTAGAGGAAAATATTCGCGTCATTTCTTATTTATGAGCAAAATAAATTACCTATTACTTTATTAAATAAACAGTATAGGGTTTGGTAACAGAAAATTTATCGTACCAGAATTGATAACTGTGATGACATAACATGCAAACATTGAAAACAGTAAATATAGAAGCGCCACTAAACTAACAAAAGACCACTCGTAGGCTGGCAAATAAATGCGAGTCAACATTATTATAAATAAATGTTCCCGCCTAACAAAAACCATCGATAGGGCCGAGTCCACAAGGGAAAGTACGAGTATGTAAACATTATCGCTTCCGCGCCAGATCCTTGCACGTTGAATTTTCCGCTGACGAATTTCTCTCGTATGACGTTAATCTCTCCGAATAACATCCGAGGGAAGAGGGAATATTCTCTATTTTCTCCGTCGTATTCTCGGGAAGGATAATCCCTTTAGATTTTTTCCCGGAAAAGTGTCAAGTTCACTTCTTAATGTCATGGAGATAAGCGGGAATAAAGACACTGTAACGGAGTACTTGAATTATTACTCGGTTTGTTAGACTGTTATTTCATTTTTTTGCTATTTAAAGAAATTGCGTTTCTGACATTTGAGAACAATTCTCTGGGTAAATAGAAATATGAAGTCTAGGTGAAAATGGATAACTTAGATCTACGTGAAACAAATAACTTTACGACCGGAAAATTATACCAAGGAACAAAAGATTTATCTTCTAAAATATAAAATTCTCTCGCTTTTCTTTGTTACCAAACTCCTCCGAAACGGCTGGACCGATTATTATGAAATTTTCAGTGTATGATCTCTAGGTCTGAAAGCAGGTTGTTATCTATTTTCTATATTCTTAAACGGCCAAAACAACGTTTGCCGGGTCAGCTAGTTTACCTGCAAAAATCACTGACGTCATGATATCTCCGAAACTATTTAATTTCATTGTTGTAGTTGTGAACATGTCCGACTACTGGTTCAATCCCCGGGTAGGCCATTTCCATCAAGAAGTTCGTTATAACATCAGCCCGAAGCGGAACTATTATATGTTATTCCGCGCCAGAAGTTATCTTGGCAGTGTTCCACCCTGACACCTGCCCCCCTGAGCCAAGTGACAAATAGCGTGAGAAAGAAAGAAAGAAAGAAAAAACGTTTATTTAGTCGGAAAAGACACACACACACACACACATATATAAGATACAATCAAACAACAAAATAATATAGAACAAAAATTAGAGATGCGCCTGTGTGTCAAAACACCAAAATGGCCCCGGCTCAGCATGATGCTACGTTACGTCGCGACGTATGGAAATAGAATGAAATTCAAAAAAAAAAAAATTCGATTTGACGTTCAGTGACGCTCAGCTGAGTGTTAGCAAGTGTCCAAATAGTGTTAGTTCGCATACATTTTTGAAGTTTATTCCATTTCTACATGTCGCGATGAGTCGCGATGTAACGCTATTTGTCACTTGGCTCAGACAGCTGATCCCTTTTCAATGGTGTCAGAGCTGCCACCCCATTGCACTTTGACGACAATTGACTAATACAAAAATGAAACGTCATGATAAATGGTACAAGTGCGCCTATAATAATTTAAGGGCAATTAGTAGCCCCGACAACATTGTGGAGGCGTAAGCTGCAACACCTGGACAGGTAGGATGCGCACTAATGAACGCAACCGCTACCGCCAGCCAGATGGCCCAGACTCTAACCGAAAGTGCAAGAAAGACGACATATCACAAAATCAGCTCACCTAAAATTCTTACTTTTCAAACGTTGCTAGTTCCCGTACCACTAGGAATAGGCTCGCCGATCAATCTCCAGCTCTGTCAGAATCATCCCATTGGATTTTAGCAGTGATGAAATAAAAAGTGCACTTGCGTTTGCACTATAATATCTTTTAATCGAGATGACGTCATAATACTGTTACTGTTACGTCATAAAACATTTAATTATATAAGCAAGCGTGAATCTATTAACACTGAATATGCGCTAACTAAGCTTTCATTATTCGACGTAATTGAATCACCCGGCAACTCCGCACGGTCGACCATCACAAAGGCGTCGCCATTGAGGGTACTTAACACGTATCAAATTCATATCACACTTCAAAGGTGTCTCTGAGAGCTCTATTCAATGCAAATTCTGAATTAACCGGTAAATGAATTATGCTGAATCCCATTTCCTATATTTTATAATGAGCTTATTAGCATGTTTGTTACTCCATGCCACAACCAATAAACCGATTTAAAATTTGAATGGGGATAGCTTAAAACTGAGAGACCACAGACTTTGTTTTTTGTTATTGATTTCCACTTGATATCTCTACCCGTTCTTGAGAAAATGCCGAAAGTGGCGGACGAACGGACAAGACAGTTCTTTATAAGGATTATTTTTTGTGTTGAGATACGGAACTCTTAAAAAGATGATAATGATTAGTACCTCTTTGGATGTTATGAACAGTCGGCACTGCTTCAATAGTTCATGCAATTTACGCTCTTACTAGTTTGAATTGTATTTACAGTGCCTATCTATGTATGGTTAAATCTAATATAGTATTAAAAAGAGTTCTTCAGAAACTTAGAGTTTAGATTATTCTACAATCATCTAAAGAGAATATTGCTTTCACTGTGCTACAGCAAATAAGCCTTCCATACAATTGGTTCACAATCCAAACGCTCGACAGCAGTAAAATTTACTCTTAGCAAGTGTTATATTTAATGCCAACGATACGACCCCGATGCGGTAATGTTTATAATCTCAACACCTATCTGTATGACTAGAAAGCTACAACTCATTCTGAAACTAATAAAGATACAGTTCGGTATAATCACAGTTCTATAATTGAGTAAAATACGTGGTACAACATACATAATCTGATTTAAAATGAAAGTTAACGACACGACTCCGATATGAAACAATAATATTACACTAAACTCGTACTAAAAAATATAATATTACCCAAATCTTATCCTATATCCCTAATTATAACCTTGCTTATTATTATAACCTTGCTTTTTATTGCATGTTAATCGTGTGTACGAGTCTTAGCGCGTTATAATTGAAATTTTCGTACATTTTACAAATTGCTTCTTATTCTTGACATGTTTAATTTAGGTCAAGAAAACTCTAAAGTAACTTAATTGACAGAACTATGATAGTGATTTTGTTAACCGACTTCCAAAAACCAAAGAAGAAAAGGAGGTTCTAAATTCGATGCGTAGGTTTTTTTAATAAAATTGTACTATGAAAAGGTCAACAATTTTTTTGGACTTGACAAACCGAATTTGTCGTGTATTATAAATGTCACGTATAAGAGAGAGTGTAATGAAGCAAGAGTGTATATTTTGTTTGCTTCTCCTAAACACGACGAGATGGTTCTTAATTAAAATATGCCGTCAGCTTTAAAACCGAGGCTCTTTGAGTTCCAGTTGTTTTAAGTATTCTCGTAGGCAATATCCTGTACGCTTTCAGACATACATTATTCAAAGCCAGTGTACGCTTGCTCCAAAAAAGTAAAAGAGGGTACGTGTCACACAGAAAATGCTCTTTTATTGTGTGATAAAAGTTTTCATTAAGATGGTATATACGAAAACCGTACCTATACCATATAACTGTATATTTTTCTTTTATTAGGTAGTCGTTGTTTTAGTCACAGCTGAACATGAGAGTTAATTTACACCGGTGGAATGGAATGGAATGGAAATTACATATCGACTGCTTTGGCTGGAATGAAATTCAAAAATGTATAAGAATGATAGTAGATAATAGACAAGTTTACATCATGTAAGAAAAAATATAAAAATGCATGTTTAAGATAGATTTTGAAAAAAGTAAACGGGAAACGTCACTATTTATTCATAAAATTGCAATGTGAATTTTATAATTCCATTTTAAAAATCGTCTTTTTTTATCTGTCCAAAAACGCCATCCACCATAACGTGACGTCACACCGACAGTACCGTGACAGTACACATCTAGTTTTGTGGTCTGTGGTACACATATACAAATTACTCTATGGATATTACACAACCTAGATTGTTCTCTTCTTTTTGAGGAATTGGCTCCGCGCGTTGAGCGATTGAGCCATTTAAGGCTTTTATTGGTTTTGAAAAATTGAAATAAAAATTCTATTGGTTTATTACGATCACAGGATTAATTTAAAACAGTTTTCAAAAAAAGGTGTAAATGTCTATTGTCATCGATAAGTCCCATGATTTGATGTCGTTCGGATATAGTACATTTCGATATAAGTGCGGAAAGTTTGTCATTTCTTTACGAGTCCCGGTTTGTTGACCCAAGCCGAAGGCGAGGGTCAACTATAAGGACGAGTAAAAATGACAATTCCGCACGTGCATTTAACGACGTTTTTTAATACATTTGCGAAAAAATAATATTGCTTTTACGTGTTTGCCTGCTCCGTGTTTGCATGCCGTGTTCGTGTTCATGCGCTCCTGGTGCGCCCGCTCCGGTGCCGCGTAGGAGGAAAACACAAAAGCACTAGTGCGGAAAAGAATAACTTTGCGCACGCTAAACACACATGGAAATGTCAACTTTTTGAGCAAATGTATTAAAAAATATCATTCCCATATATTTTTGGACTATGTTCCAATAAAATTATTCTTACAGCTAAGGTCGTTGAGTCATGAAAGTGCATTATACATTCTTTACTAGGTGCACAAACAACAATAATGAGTTATGAGACCCTCTTAATGAGACCCTCTCTGTCTTCGCATAATATTCGTACCTGTGGAAGGATGGATAATGGATACGGTATGCCGTGTGGGGAGGTATATCCTCACCCAGACATAGTAATGACGTTGGTTACCGCAACCGCGTCTTGCTTGTAGGTACAATCCCGAAGGAGTGATACATTGATTAGCGCGCTAAGTCCTGACTCGAGCTCAACAAGATCGTTATGTGCAAATAACATCAAATTATTATACAATTAAAATCGTACGATACGATCATTATACGATTATAATTGTATAATAATTGTATCGTATATGTATAGTAATTTACGATACGATTAATACATCATGCATCACAATAGTTGAATTTGTGACATCGTTTGATCACTTGTCTCTGTCGCTCTCTAGTCTCAACCTATTTCTTCAGCAAATGAACATGGTTTTAGGGTTCCGTAGCCGAATGGCAAAAAACGGAACCCTTATAAATTCGTGGTTCCGTAGCCGAATGGCAAAAAACGGAACCCTTATAAATTCGTCATGTCTGTCTGTCCGTCTGTCCGTCTGTTCGTCCGTATGTCACAGACACTTTTTTCGGAAACTATAAGAGCTATACTGTTGAAACTTGGTAAGTAGATGTATTCTGTAAACCGCATTAAGGTTTTCACACAAAATTTTAAAAAAAGTTTTGGATACTTAGAAACCTTAGTTACCATACTTAGAACTGAAACTAAAAATTTTTTTTTTATCAAACCCATATGTGTGGGGTATCTATGGATAGGTCTTCAAAAATGATACTAAGGTTTCTAATATCATTTTTTTCTAAAATGAATAGCTTGCGCGAGAGACACTTCCAAAGTGGTAAAATGTGTGTCCCCCCCCTATAACTTCTAAAATAAGAGTATGATAAAACTAAAAATAATATATGATGTACATTACCATGCAAACTTCCACTGAAAATTAGTTTGAACGAGATCTAGTGAGTAGTTTTTTTTAATACGTGTTGAATTGATATTCAACAAGTCTAATATTTTGTTTAACTTTGATGACGACAGATGGCGTTGCACGTATTTAACTCGAGGTGAAGTTGTTTAATGTTGAATAAGTCGGTTATGCGGTTCAAGAAAAGTGGTTTTTATGATTTTATTCCTCCGGTAGTAGTAGGTACGGAACCCTCAGTGCGGGAGTCCGACTCGCACTTGTCCGGTTATTCAACTATTATGTCGTGAGATTGTGTGATCCTATCTGTAGGTACAACTTTTTAACCGACTTCAAAAAAGGAGGAGGTTCTCAATTCGTCAGTTTTTTTTTTGGTACAATTGTACTTTGTCACATTAAATGTTTCCTATACGGGGGTCGGCGTTTAACTAGCTACCCGCCCCGGCTTCGCATGAACGTACAAACTACGTTTACATGTACGTAGAGCACAATACTACGTTTACATGTTTAATCTCTCGAAGGAACGCATCAGCTTGAAGAATATATCAAACGATTATTATAAAATGCCATCGCGGTCTACATCTTTAGAGAAGATTATCCCACCATGCATTATTTTGCTACATCTCAAAAGAATTAGATGTGATGCTTGAAGATGCTATACCTGCTTAGACTGACCGAAAACACCAGATTGGTTGGATACGTTAAGATACGATACCGTTCACCGCAGCTGCATTTAAATATCGAACGCCGGGAGGTTCCTTGCGCTACTTTTGCATCTGTGACGATCATTATTAAACTCCACACGTTCTATTGAGTATGTGACTGGCCACTGATTTAAAATTTTATACTATGTTATTAAATGCTTCTAGTACTGTTACATAATATTTATTCTGCAGTTAAATCACAGCGGCGTTTTATTTGTTATTATTATATTGCTTCCAAATAGCCCGCATTTTTTTATGAAAGCACCTAGGCTGCTAGACGTTATCCGACATTTCCAACAATTATCTTTATATTTCAAACAATTTATGCAAAACCCTGGCAAATTATAGGTCCCCTATGTCTGAATCATCCATTATGAATTACTCATCTACTGGTGAAAATTGCTTGAAATCCTTTTAATATTTTTTGAGTTTTCGCGAATTCAGCCGCGTAGGAGGATTGTGTTTCATATTATTAAATGCAATGATTGTAGGTATTTTAAATGTGGTTAAGTCGATAATATTATTGTAGAGTTTGATCGTAAAATTCTAAACGAGAACTCTGCAACAAGACCGTTTCTATTCCACAGTTAAAGCAATACGCACGGTTAGGAATGAACAAATTGCTATAATTCAAACCAGCATTGCTCTACGGAGACTCATACGTTTCTGAGCCTTTAGCGTAAGTTTATTCGTGAATACTTGCTCGCTATGCACTTTTCATCAAAAAATGGAAATAGTACTTGTTTCAAACTAAGAAAAAGGAACTTAATCTCTTAAGAGGATATATCTACTGAATTTATTTTTGTCCTTCTCACGCTTAAGAATACGTTGATGGGTGCGACAGGCAGCGTTGCGAAAGAATATTACAGAAGGACGACGTTTTAGCTAATTACTAAAAAACTAAGCCTGTTATCAAAAATCGCGTTTGGACTTCGTCCCAAGCGTTTTTGGATATTATTATTAAAATAAAAATCACAATTACATCCGAACTAAAAACTAATGTTTTCATGCAGTGAGAAATTTCTATGGAGAAGATCTTATCCAATCATGTTACTGCTTCACAACGAATTCAGATTAAAGACTCAAAATACATGACCTTTAAATTTGAAAGTTAACTTGTCAACAGTTGTGTTAGTTAGTTTGTCTTTATAGTTTTATAAACTGCAGGTCCCTGAATCGCTTAAAACGACCGTCTACACCGTTAAGTAAATGTACCATTAAGGACCGATTTTTCAATCGCCAGGTAAACTTTTTTAGCTGAGGAATAAATATGACGTTTTGACAGCTTTTGTATGTTTCAAATTTATTGCTCAGGTAGCTTATCTGGCAATTGAAAAATCGTCCCTTAGAAGCATACCATTAAGGGCATTGCAATGGTGCACCAAATTTTTCAGTGTTCTGGCCGACATCTTTTTGCCCACACACATGACATTTAAATAATTTGCTTACGTAAGTGTTTTAAGAAAAGTGTATGTAAAAGGTACTTATAATAAAGTTGAATCTTCTCGAATAAAATAATATATTGAATGTATTTTATTAAAAGTCTATTAATATCAGTAGCTGAAATAGCCAGTGCTTAATTGCTGGTATATCAGAAATGTTCCTAATCACTTTATTACGGTTCACGCCCAGCGGTGAAAGCTCGTGGTAAGAAATTAAGATTTACACTTTAATGAAATTTTCGAAACAATAATAAAATAACTTCCCGTCTCGTGGGAAATACGAAGAGCCGAAAAAAAACTTTGGCAATTCACGACTGCCTTTTCGGTGTAATTTCGTGGCGTTGTTTCTTCAATGTACTCGTAACAGCATAAGACTGTACTTATTATTATTGTTGTACGTAGTAGTACCACGTGAGATTGCTGTCAAGAAATATTTAACTTGTGATTGTATGAAAATATATTTTTTTTTTTTTTTTGTGTTGTGGATATCTTGCAATCAGTCTGTAGACTATGAGCAGATGTGTTGCTTGAAATTGGCGGTACGGCAAGATGACTTCCCCATCAGGAAGATCCCCCTTGTGTCACTTTCGGCTATCTAATATATGCCGTCTTTTCAGTCTTCGAATCACTTCTGGCATTGTAAGCTGTACAGCTAGGTGGTTCGGATGGCTGGTTAGCCTACACTTGTAGTTGGAAATGTAGCTGTTTATTTCCTCTCTGACAGTTTTAATGTTGAGCTGCTCATGGATCTCACTTATACGTAGATACCATGGGGTGTTGGCAATTTGCTTCAATATGTAGTTTTGTGCCCGTTGTATAATGTCTACATTGGAATCACATGCTGAGCCCCATAATTGGATTCCATAGGTCCATATTGGCTTTATTATGGTTGTATAAATAAGTAGTTTGTTATCCAGGGATAGTCTGGCATTTCTCCCAAGCATCCAATACAGTCCTCTAAACCGATGGTTGATTTCATGTCTTTTTGTTTCAATGTGCTTTTTCCATGTAAGTCTACGGTCCAAGTACTTGCCCAGGTATTTGACATTGTCACTTTGTGGAAGTTGGTTGTTTCGCAAAGAGACAGAAGGACAATTCCCCTTGCGCAAAGTGAATGTTACATGGACAGACTTATTTGCACTTGCTTTAATTCTCCACTTAGTCAACCATTTATCTACTTCATTCAGGCTGCATTGCAGAATTCTTGAAGCTTCTTCAGGGCATTTGCTACGAGCGAGTATAGCTGTGTCGTCTGCAAATGTTGCTACTGTGACATTTGCTGTTTGTGGTAAGTCACTAGTATACAGTGTGTAAAGAACAGGTCCCAACACTGAGCCTTGTGGGACTCCAGCTGCGATTGGATGGAAACTGGAGGTGGTATGAAAATATATAAGCATAGTGCTGTGCCCAACTTAGAAGACCGAATGGCGTAGCGGGTAGCGAACCTGCCGTCTGCGTCGGAGGTCGTGGGTTCAATTCCCACTACTGGTCAATGTTTGTGGATGAGCATGAATGTTTTCAGTGTCTGGGTATTTTTTAATATTATTTTAATGTATATTAATATGTATGTATATTTATCAGTAATCTAGTACCCATAACACAAGCTCTCGCTTACTTTGGGGCAAGATTGCGATGTGTGTAATGTAATCTGATATGTATTTATTATTGATCTTCAAGAGATCGAATGCGCTATGCGAAGATCCAAAGTCAAACCAGAGTTACCAACATAGCTGAAGATACTGCGAATCTGAAGCTGCTAGTTATATGCTAGCTAGTAGCTACCAGCCCTACCAGCGACTCAGGTAGCTATAACGAAGCCATCAGGTGAAATCGTCGTTAAGTATACTTAGTTGTAAAGTGTAAAAAAGGAGATCCTCTGTCCAGCAGTGGACGTCCACCTCCTGAATCAAACACCGAAGGGTAACATAATACTTCTAGCTGCAAAACCATGAACTCCTACGATAGAGCCGTTACACAGTCGGATGGTTCCGAGACAAGCGGCAAAGGAAGCCAGTCGGAATGATTCCGTCTCACGCGCCGCCACCCCTGCCCGACTGCGGCTTTCAGGACGGCTCAAGAATTAGCTGTACATTCCGCTCCACCAAGGAATGATGTTCAATGAGATACGAATACGATATATTGTTTTCGATTACGAGTTTGAATTTTACGATCAACCACCTTGTTACCTGTAATTTGAACAATTTGACAGACGATGACACTTAGACGTAGACGGCGATTTAACCGATTTTTAACCTGCAGTTTAAAAACTTTCAAATTTAAACGTCATGTTTTATCTATTGGGAGGATCGGGCGCGGCATGGAACGGCCATACTCTAAGAACCAGAAATAGAAGTAGAGAATTATGACTGCATACTAGAATGACTCCCGTAACACACTCACAAATAAAGATTGGCGAATTCATTAAAAAAAGTAATAGTGTTTGGTTATTAATAAATTGTTAAATCATTATTATAATCATTATTTTATTGTTAAATCATATATTAGTATTAAAATTATTTTTATTAAGATTCGACTAAGGCAATTGTTTTAATGATTGTTGATTGAAGAAATAATAATTCAGTCCAAGATAAAGCTTCTGATTGCGTACAGACGTCTAACTTCGTTAATCAAGAAACCTAATGTGAAGTCATAAGCAAAGTTCGTGTAATGATTGTTCTTGGGCTTTATTTAAGTTCTTAAAACCACATGGTACGAGAACGCAATTTACGACTAGAACAAACAAAAATATCCGATGAAACATAATACTCGTACTTGTGTGAAATAAAACTTTTCATTGAAAATCCAAACTCGTAGCATTATAATTATTATAATATAATTATATATATATAATTTATTTTATTTATTTATTTATTTAGGTAACAGATTCTTTGATGGATTCAATAACCATTTTCCATAAACGAGAGTGAAGGCGTCGCGCGTCGATGCGTGCCACGTATCATTCCGACCGGCTTGTCTCGACGTCAGCCCGTTTGTCTCGAGCGCGTCCGACCGTGTAACAGCGTATCTCTTACTCTGAGCAATACATTTGCATCTGAAGGGACATGTTTTGCATATTTTTATCGTTGCTATTGAGTTTTATGGTTTGAGCGCTGTTACAAAGCTTTCATACCTTGCCATTCATATACCTACTCCATACATTATATGTACACATCATATCCACTTGGTTATGATAGAGTCAGAGGTAATAACTGACTTATTCATTGAATTGAATGATAAATTTGTGAGGCGTTGCGCGTCGGTGGATGAAACGTATCACGTGTCATTCCGACCTTCTTGACTTTCAATGTCAGGCCGTTTGTCTTAAAAGCATCTCTTACTCTGTACTACATTTACTTTTGGCGATATTTATTTTGCATCAATTTGATAGTTACTTTTAGGAAGGCGTAACCGCTTTATGTTAGAAAATAACTAGATATCCATCTTCTTCTGCGCATCATATTAATATAACCACAAATCAATATATCCACATCAAATAAATATATCCACAATTATTACGCTGTTTGAAAGGTGCCATACCTTGCCAGTCACATAATCCTTCGGGCACATTAAAAACTGTGAACAATTGATGGCATCTCTATTAATTTGTGAATCTATAAAAAAGTCTGTCGTGATTCATACATTTATTCCACAATATTTGGAAAGAAAAACACGGATAATTTAAAATTATTGCTCTGGCAATATTTAGCTACAAACTCTATGCTAACTTTGGTTTTATCTGTGGTTGAGTTGACCAATAACAGGGGTCTGCCTTTTATGAACGTTGGTAAGATTGACTGAAACTAACCAATAGCATGAAAGGTAGATAAAGTTGTTATGAAAGTTGGTAAAATTGAGCAAGACAGCCAATGAAAGGCTTTTTAAAGTAGTGTGACATCTCGGGGTAAGATAATTTCCAAATTGGTGGGATAAAGGAAAAGTTATAAATAGAAAAACGACAAGACATTCGGGCATTCTGGGACTCGCATTCGGCATTTTATATTGTGTGTCTGAGTACTTGATATTCTAATTAATAATTAAATAATAACTGTAAATAATTGCTGTTACGTTAACATTAAACAATATTATAAGTATGAAAGAAAGTTTTATTTACAAGTGATTAGTACAAGTCAGAAGTGACAATGGCCTCGCACTCACAGGTATGTAAATATGTGATTCTTCTATTTTGATATTTGTGTGTCATACCCTCAAAATCTCTAATAATAATTGCACTATGATATTTGTGTTTTGCATGAATTTAATAATGTTTTATGAAAATCTAATAATGTTTTGTTGCTCGTAATCCTTGACAAACATCGTCATGATTACAATAAATACTGTTGTATCGTTTGAGGGCAAGTGGCCTGGGCGACTCCTAGGTATTGCGTCTCTTTTGATACTGATAGTGTTTGTCTTTGTGGTGCAAATTAAAGCATTATTAGATATTTCTTGACAAACATCGTCATGATTACGATAAATACTGTTGTATCGTTTGAGGGCAAGTGGCCTAGGCGACTCCTAGGTATTGCTTCTCTTTTGATACTGTTAGTGTTTATTCTGTATTCTGAGGGTGCAAATTAAAGCATTATTAAATATTTTTGCGGAAAATACCATGTTGATTCCTTGATAAAATAAAAATGGTGTTGAGATTACTGCATTATTCATTTGGCCAGAGCTACTCTCTGGTAATGAATTTTGACTTTGGTTTCAGCATTATTATTTTATTATGTATTTTAAAATAAATGGTTTCTTTTTCAAAATGGAAATTCAAAACGAATATTGAAGGTATGACATAATGTCCAATACTAAATCAAGATGGCGCTGTAGGAAGTTAGCTCGCGTTATCATGTCGCCTTCCTGGTTTCTTAAAGCTAAGATTATTAGTAGTACAAATCGCTTTTCATTTCGATCGCGGACCAGGGTTCGAAGAACATTGGTGGGCAATAATATAATATACGTCGTAGAATGAATCGTCATACTTTTGCAATGGTACCTACTTACTTTCCGTGAGTAACTACCGTCATTTTGTGCAATGATTTTCTTTTCTCGCTGATATTTTAGTATTACTGTTGTTAGCTACCCAGTAAAATTATATAAAAACTCATTATTTCATAATTCATAAATACTTAAAGATACAAAAATTATATTATTATCTGTATTTTGGTTTGTCACATCCGGTCAAACTCCAATATGTACGTATGGGAATGAAATCAAATATTAACTACGTCACTTCCGGGCGTGCACAAACCTAGATCCATTCTGATCTTGATTATTTTTTTTTTCAAAGGATTCTTTTAAGAACCGCCATATTGTAATCAATCAATACAACATAAAAGTGCAAAATATAAGAAAATATTACTCTGTGATATTGCTACATATTATTACGTATTATAAATAGATCAACTGATGATTAATTAGGAGAGTTGGATGATTAAATTATTTAAAAGTAGGTAGCCAAGTGTGTTATCTGGAATGGTGGTGGCCAAGTGCGTCACCGAAAAGAAGGGTGGCCAAGTGTGTCACCAGTTATAGGGGTTAATAGGGGTGGCCAAGTGCGTCACCGATAATAGGGGTGGTCAAGTGTATCACCGATAATAGGAGTGGCCAAGTGTGTCACTGATAATAAGAGTGGCCAAGTGTGTCACTGATAATAAGAGTGGCCAAGTGTGTCACTGATAATAAGAGTGGCCAAGTGTGTCACAACGCATATAGAAGGTAATAAAATATTATACTACAATCAATTAAGGTGGCCAAGTGAGTCACACCAGAACTAGTGGGAGCCAAGTTTTAATATAAATACCCGAGTTGATAGAAGGTTTTTATTATTATAATACTTTGTTCAGGTTACGATAGAAATTATACACATAATAATTTTGAAAACTACCTTGCTTTGATAGAGTATGAAATATTCTCATAAATATTTGAATGTAGTTATTGAAAGGTTTTAGAATGTTGAAAACGTGAAATTGAAGGACTTCAATTATTTTAATTTGATAGCTTCTTTACCTATTATTATATTTAAACGCATAGATTAGCATTGAGTAGAGAAACGAATCGGTATTTAATACAATTTTTATTTTTCTGAGGGTCCGGCTGAGCAGAACAAGGCGCGAGGGCGCCCTACCGTAAGGAAGCGGCGTGCGTACAGGCATCGTCGTCTAAACATCGCACTCGTAAAGCTGCACGAGTGTCGTCCATGACTCCTTGGGTTGTCAATGAGGTCAGTTCTGCTGAATCTATTCCACATCATGTCGATGACACCGGACTTGACAAGAATACATCTACGGGGTTTACTAGTGATGAAGTGATAAAAATGCTCTCTTCAATACAAAAGGAAAAATCTCATCAGTTTTATAGTGATCTTATCAATGTTATACCCTCATCTGATCCATCTAGTAAAACGCAAAGTGTCGATACCTGGATAAAGAAAATAAATGAGTGTTCTAGCATATATAATTGGAACGAGAAGCAAACCATTCATTTTGCCATGCAAAAGCTTTCGGGGTTGGTAAAATTTGGTATGAGGCATTACCAACTGTAGTTCATACTTGGGAGGAATGGCAAATTAAACTCAGAAAAGCATTTAAGTAAGTAAAAGCATTTCCTAGCGGTCAAAATTATGGTCAGCTTCTCGAAGAAATGAGCTAACATTTCTTCGAGTAATTCGCACTACGCGGTATGGTGAAAATTTACGCGATTATTATTACGATAAACTTACATTAATGAATAGATGTGAAATTTATGGTAAAAAAGCTGTGGATTGCATTATACATGGTATAACGGATAAATCAATTAGGAACGGCGCACAGGCTTTGTCTTGCTTGGAACCAGATGATTTATTGAATTTTCTCAATTCTCAAAAACCGTTGCAGGCTCCATTTGTAAAGAACTGCGACAGCGCACTCAAACAGAATAGTTAAACTCTATTGATGTAATCAAATAAAAATGTGTCTGTATTATTAATGTTAAAACAGGTTACTGTAATTTTATGAACTACTAACTGTATTAAATTCAAGACAACTTGTGAAAATACTTAGTAATATTAATTGATTGAATGTGATTACATTATTTAGTACTTTACATTATTTAATAAATAAAATAAAATAAAATAAAATAAAATAGCTTTTATTAAACTGAAATAATATGAAGTATTACAATTTTTATAATAATGTTTTAAATTTAGTTTGGAACAAATTTTGTAATAACAATAATTTAGTAACATAAGTAAGTAGTATCAATATAATAAATGAAATACAGTGGAAATGTAAATACAGTATCGCCAACCAACTAAAGCTACTCTTATTGCATTTTCAAGTTTGTTACATAATATTATGTTCAATTACAATTTAAGTTCAAAGAGTTCACGTTAGGTTACAATTACTTATATTTGAAAATATTTAGTTATCAAATGTAATGTTATGAATGATGTAAGTCGGTTATAATTCTATGTAAAGGTTTATACTAAATGTTATGTAGACAGATTTCTAATCTTTTCATTCTTTTAACTAAATTATATACAATGTATAGTTACTCAATACAAATAATAAATAAATAAATAATATAGGTACAATATTGTGTGTTGATACATTGAAAATTATTGTTATGTAATAGGTACTCAATAATTATATGCAATAAAATATAAAACAAGCCTTTTTTAAGTATTTGAATAATTCAGAATGATAGTAACAGTTGATTTAAATAATATAAAATACAATAAGTTAGTAAACCTAAGCATAAGTTTCAACTAGTTAGATGTTACTTATTACATATTTTCAGAATTCTTAAATATAAGTTTATTTTATATCTCTTATCTATAAGTTTATTTCATAGAGCCACTTTATTGATGCAATTTTGAACATCTTTTGATATTCTTAATGACAGTATGACATACATAAAAATATATTGAATAGATACTACAAATTCATATGTGATTTCAGTTCCGCCTGTTAGGCGAAGACCTCCTCCAGTGTAAGATTTATTAAAATTATAGTTCACCATGACATAACATGGGTCTGATAACTGGAGGGTGTTAGTCTATAGCCTTCCCACGATGACAAGTCGGCTTGGGAGGTTGGCTGAGAGGGGCAAATTGTTATTTGCCTAATTAATTGTTCGTTATTATTTTGTTGTTTTTGAATATGTGATTTACTTATTGTGCCTGCGATGTAGATGGCTTTGGCGTTTGCGTAGCTTATGATTTATTACTGCACTTGCTTTTCTTTATTGATTTTTGCTTAGAGTTATTTTTAATTATTATTTCCGGAGGCGTAGATAGGTTTCTTTTATTAGCAGTTTTTGTTTCTGATCTGAGGCCATATTATTTTCTAAATAAATTATTTTATCATATTTTAAGATACAATTCTTTCCCATTTTCCTTTCTTCTATTAATTTCTTAACCAGTTCTCGTCTTTTTCTACAATATCTTTAGTAAAATCTTCTTGGATAGAATAGTTGGTATTTTTTAGGTTTTTCTTCTTTGTTAATAATTCAAGCTTTTTACCCATAGTAGTAAAGGTTACTATAACTGGCCTCTTATTATTTTGGTCTCTTCCAAGTCTTCCGACATACTCAATATAGGTTTTTTCGCAGTTAATTTGCATAGTTTGATTGATGATTTTGTGTATAATTTCCTCCAGCTCAAAATAACTTTCCTCTTTTTCTTCTACTCCGAAAAAAATAAGATTTCTTCTCTTTATATATCTTTCAAAATATTTAATAGACGCCTGCTGCTTGTTTATTTTTCCTCCAATTCACGGTAATTTTGTTCATAACGTAAAAACTTTTCATCTATGTTATCGTTTATATTTTTTGTGATTCGTTCGGTTATGTTGGTAAATTCTCTATTCTGACCGTCTATTCGCTCCATCAGGTCTTTTACTAGCGATTTTAGTTCTCCCATTATTTGAAAAAAGTTATAAGTAATTCACTTCGTCTAGTATATCTATACTTATAATAAATCTGTAACAGGTCAAATTCTGTACATTAAAGATATTTTGAAAATTTTTTTTCGAGGGCACTCTAAAATCGGTTCTGAACCCAAAACTGTATTTTTTTTCATTTTTGTCTGTCTGTCTGTCTGTCTGTCTGTCTGTCTGTCTTTCTGTATCACGGCCGCGCATCACGCCGAAACTACTGAATGAATTCCAATGAAACTTGGTATGACTTGAGTTCATACTACGAGGAAGGACATAGGATACTTTTTATCCCGAAATTCAGCATGGTTCCCTTAGGAGAGGGGATAAAAGTTAATCTAATATATAAAATTCTCTCGATTTTCTTTGTAGCCAAACTCCTCCTAAACGGCTGGATCGATCGTTGTGAAACTTTCGGGGTGTGATCTCTGGGTCGGGGAGCGGGTTGTTATCTATATTTGATCTCCCAAAATGCTGAAGAACCTTTGGCCCTGGCCGATTTAATTTTCCCATACAAAAACCAAGGGCGGTACCGGTGTATGGTGGAATCGAACGAATCGCACATCAAATGAAAGAGCGTAAAAAAATAATCGATCCGAGTCGAGGACTTATACGTGGAGACTTAGGATTATCGAGTATTTTCTAATTGAAAATAAAATTAATAAATTGATTTAATGGCGTTGCTATGTAAACATTTTATTGCTGTCACGTCAGCACCTCTGACAAGTTTGTTTCGAAATTTGTAGCCGGAGTATGATGTCCGACCTCTATGGTCTATTTTATTTATTTGAGCAAATAACGTTATAATACCGATTGTTAGCTGTGATTATTAGTTTGAGAGAAAATCGTCGAATTACGTCGATGCCAAGTATTTGTTCAAGAAAGGATTAACGCTGAAAAAGAATGACAAAGAAGTATCTGCTCCATCGTATACAATCGTTAAAAAATGGTCAGAAGAATTGATGACCCACGAGCTGGACGGCCATCAGCTTCGAGTACTGAGAATAACGTCGGAAATATTTGGGATTTCATACTCGGGGCCGTTGATCGAAAATCAGATAAATAGCTGAAATCATAGGTGTATCCTATGAACGAACTTGAAATATAATTCATAATGAATTGGGGCTTCGAAGCTTTCTCCGAGATGGGTACCGAGGCTTCTTTCAGCTGAACATAAATGCAACCGACTAACGATTTAGCGCAATTGTTTGGAGTTGTTTAAAGCCGATTCACCAAACTTCTTACAGATATTTGTTAGTACTGATGAAACTTGGTAAATCGCGGTTGGATTTACTTTCCTTTGGCAGGAGTTCGGGGGAGAAAGGTGTTGTATTTGGTAGAGGTTTGGTCCCTGATTACAATACTTATCGCATTACGAGGTAACGCAGTGTTTTCGAGCTTTTCAAAAATAAATCTATATGGCGGTCAGTATAAATCGGGAAGTCTTTTATCGGAGTAAGGATGACTTTCGGGAGATACAGTGGACGAGATGGAACACCACACATATATTTTGTTGTACCGACAAAAAAAAATAGGCCAGAGAACTTTTTAAATATGTTATTTGTAGTATTAAATTTTTGACACAAACCACTTAGGATCTTGAGCGAGCGAAGCGAGCTCGGGACTTGGGGCACCCCGACTCGGATAACGGATATGTGACGAAGAGGATTGTATTGGCCTTGCAGGCCCCACCATCCTTCTGAGTGGTTATTTTCTTTTATGACCACCCAGAAATAGGAGCCCCGCGAAGCAGGGCTCCGTCGACCGAGCCAAAAAAGGGTAAGGGAAAGACAGAAGGCTAAAAGAGTCTTAACCTCAAGATTTTAAAGCTCTGTCGACTGACCCTTAGGGGGGGTGAGGGGTAGATGGTGATGGATAAAGGGTTTTCCTAGCTCCTTTACTTCTTCTCCGAGCCTTACAAAGGGTAAGGGAAAGACTGAAGACTTAGGATGTAGAGCGAGCGAAGCGAGCTCGGGACTTGGGGCACCTCGACTCGGATAACGGATAGGTGACGAAGAGGATGGTGGGGCCTTGTAGGCCCCGCCATCCTCTTCGTCCTCTTCCGAGACCAACCTCTTCTGAGAGGTTATTTTCTTTTATGACCACCCAGAAATAGACCGAGCCAAAAAAGGGTAAGGGAAAGACTGAAGGCTAAAAGTGTCTTAACCTCAAGATTTTAAAGCTCTGTATGTATACTGTATTTCAGTAATTATAACAGCAAAATTGAATTCAAAACTTCATAATTAAAAAAAAAATTCTTAAAAACTACTACGTGTCGAAAGTTTTAGCTTGGGAGGGGGGAAAAAATCCCATTTTTTTTCTTCTTACCCCTTCCCCTTTCGCTTCTCTCCGCGACGAAGCGACTCCATCAGCGTCATTTTAATTATTTTCATCTTTTTAAATTTGTTCAAGAATGGTGCAATACCTTTTCAGGGAGTGGTATCGGGGGTTAGGGGACACCCCCTCTCCCCCCCTACCCCCTTCCCGTCCCCCTACTCCTGCCAAACGATTCTAAATTTTTACCATGGAGTCTTCTTCCATTCTCTTCTTCTGCTGTCAACGTGCAATACTCTTCCATACGATCCATCCATTTCTTTTTTGGTCTTCATCTAAGTACTTACTAAACAAACCTCTCTTATTCTGAGAGGAAACCCTAACCCAGCTATTGTGGGGTTGAGATGAAATTCAATTAATTATATTTGATCCAGCGAGAGGCTTCGGCCGCGTTCAATTAAATGTTGACAAAAAATAACAGGCAAAACGAAGTTTGCCGGGTCAGCTAGTAATATAATATAGGTATCACTGTTACCTTACCGCGTCAGCGGCGGCCGGCGCAGCGCGCGTCGCGAACATCGAATAACTATTCGCGTACCTTCACAGTAACAGTATTTTTCATTGATTATTATTTATATCATTTAACTTTCTTTTGCTTGTATTCGAACTATATTCACTTTGTAATTCTAGTATGTATTCACAATACGGTGCAAAATAAGTAGGTCTGTTCTGATATGTAAACGGTTTTTCGTAAATAGGTATGTAAGTACACTGCACTGAGTCGCCGTGGACCGCCGGTTGAAAGTTTCACTTTTAACGTATTAAGACACCACTTTTGGATAAGATAGTAATTATGCGTACTTATTAATCGTTATTATTCTATATTTTAGCACTGGTAGACCCTAATCTGCGTGTTAAATATTTATAAACAGTAAAAATTACGGAGCTAGTACCGCACCGTTGCGCTGCAGCGCCCTCATTATTTAATAGTTTTAGTTATATACAACATTATTTAATAGTTTTAGTTATATACAAATATGAATTCAATGTAAACTGTAGTTATATACAAATATGAATTCAATGTAAACTGTAATAGAGTTAATTTTAATTACCTCAAACTGATCTAAGGTGTCTTAATAACTTTATATGAATGTCGTGATTATAAGTATAGTTTAAACTAGTAGGGCGCGTGGGGGCGCGGGCCACATGTGGCCCGCGTGCTGTCTTCGCCCCTATTTGCCGTCCAACTTTTAACCTCTTCAACACTCGCCATACATTTTCTATGGAAAAATAAATTCCGCCATTTTGAATTCTTTTTCTTTTCATCGAATAGACCTTCGAACCTTGATCACTTTTTGTCAAGAAACCGTTCTTCCATCTTTTATACTCTTCGAGATATCGGCGAAATTCGTTTGGCGGCCATTTTGAATCCGCCATTTTGAAAATTTTTTCAGCTCACTGCCAGTTGGATGACATTTCGAATGACATTTGGTCGAGCACCTCCCATCTATCTGCAATACCCTTGGCTGTGCTCTTCACCCGTCTCCGAAATCCTCACTCATCAGCTCTCTCCGTATTTTTCCTCCGAATTAATTTTTTTCTTTTATACGACACCATCCTTGAAAAAATTTTTTTTCATACAAAATTGTTCAGGAGAGGTGATCAATCAGTGAGTCAGTCAGTGAATCAGCACGAGTAGCTATATATATAGTAACTAGTAGGGCGCGTGGGGGCGCGGGCCACATGTGGCCCGCGTGCTGTCTTCCCGCTCATAAAAAAATCCTTCAAAGTTCGCCATACATTTTCTATGGCAAAAAATAAATTCCGCCATTTTGAATTTTTTTCTGTCCATCGAATAGACCTTTGGGTCCTGATCACTTCTTGTCAAGAAACCGTTCTTCCATCTTTTATACTCTTCGAGATATTGGCGAAATTCGTTTGGCGACCATTTTGAATCCGCCATTTTGAAAATTTTTTCAGCTCACTGCCAATTGGATGACGTTTTAAATGACATTTGGTCGAGCACCCCCCACCTATCTGCAATAGCCTCCCCGTGCTCTTCACCCGTCTCCGAAATCCTCAATCATCAGCTCTCTCCGTATTTTTCCTCCGAATGATTTTTTTTCTTTTATACGACACCATCCTTGAAAAAAATTTTTTTCATACAAAATTGTTCAGGAGAGGTGATCAATCAGTGAGTCAGTCAGTGAATCAGCACGAGTAGCTATATATATAGTAAAGATTAGTGTGTAGAATCTGCAATTTTAAGTTATACCTATTGTATGTACATATCATTTAAAATGTATATAGAGTTAGTTTTAATATATGTTATTGTTAAAAATTAAGTAACTGATGCTAGTTATAATAATAATTAAGACGGATTGTATGTACCTATCGTGCACCGGGTGGTTGCACGGTTTCGGATGGCCGAATGTCGTGATTCATACATTTATTCCACAATATTTGGAAAGAAAAACACGGATAATTTAAAATTTTTTTTCATACAAAATTGTTCAGGAGAGGTGATCAATCAGTGAGTCAGTCAGTGAATCAGCACGAGTAGCTATATATATAGTAACTAGTAGGGCGCGTGGGGGCGCGGGCCACATGTGGCCCGCGTGCTGTCTTCCCGCTCATAAAAAAATCCTTCAAAGTTCGCCATACATTTTCTATGGCAAAAAATAAATTCCGCCATTTTGAATTTTTTTCTGTCCATCGAATAGACCTTTGGGTCCTGATCACTTCTTGTCAAGAAACCGTTCTTCCATCTTTTATACTCTTCGAGATATTGGCGAAATTCGTTTGGCGACCATTTTGAATCCGCCATTTTGAAAATTTTTTCAGCTCACTGCCAATTGGATGACGTTTTAAATGACATTTGGTCGAGCACCCCCCACCTATCTGCAATAGCCTCCCCGTGCTCTTCACCCGTCTCCGAAATCCTCAATCATCAGCTCTCTCCGTATTTTTCCTCCGAATGATTTTTTTTCTTTTATACGACACCATCCTTGAAAAAAATTTTTTTCATACAAAATTGTTCAGGAGAGGTGATCAATCAGTGAGTCAGTCAGTGAATCAGCACGAGTAGCTATATATATAGTAAAGATTAGTGTGTAGAATCTGCAATTTTAAGTTATACCTATTGTATGTACATATCATTTAAAATGTATATAGAGTTAGTGTACGCGCCGCGCACTGCGAGCCGAAGGGAGGCTCGTGGACCCGGGGCCCATCAGCGGGAACCGAGCGTCCCTCGCAGGCCACGGGCGCGGGTGCCACAAGGGCGGCACCGATAAGAAAATGGATGATCGACACCTACCTTGAGGGCGGCCTTCCGCAGAATCTCGTAGCCAGGCGGTACCTCGTGACGCCGGGCAGCTTGCGTGTAATATGTAGTAGGTGACTGCGGTGTGTAATGAAGTAAGTAGTGTGTAAATGTTGGGGGTGAATCCGGCGCAGCACCCAGGCGGCACGGGAGTCACAGGCACTAGTAGTTCGACAACGCGGTCCGCGAAACAATATGGCGACGGCGTTGGTCTCGCGACGGGCAGGCGACGGTCACTCAAACGGCCGAGTATCCGGTCGCGAATGGCTAGGCAAAGATGGCCATAGCACGCGAATTATTTCGCGACAGGGCAGTGCAGCTTTAACAGCGGCAGGCCCTCAAGAGCTCCAAGCGGCGGCGGTAGCGGCGGCGGCCGCTGGCTAGAACGGAGACGTACGGTAGGGCGAACGGCGTGGAGCTCGCAACACTAACGCGCGGCTCACAATGATGACGCGATACGCGTAAGGATGGGGTTTTCGGCGTAAACGTGAGCGGAAAACCCAAAATTAGATCCAAAAATGACTCAAACAACTATAATCGGCACGACTGCGTTAAATTTAGACCACGCGATGCGATTTTTATGCGCCGGCGCAACGAGAAAGTGGCGCGGGCTATTCCTCCAAAGCGATTCGAGCAACTGACTGCACGGCGCGGCGCGGCGCCGATACGGCCGGGCCCGCCGTCCCCCGCACCCCCCCGCGGACGGCCGCGGACGGCGCGGGGGCAGCTCGCGTCTCGCTTCAACACTCCCCCGCCCGTGGACCCAAGAATTTGGAGTCCACTAAACCAAGGCAAGCGAAACTGGATTGAAACGGCTCGCTTCTCTCAACTACCTATCGGCACCCTTATAGTGGATCTAACAGTCCGGTCGGACCAGGTGCGGATAACCTCGGCGTGAGACCAAGCGGCCTAGCGTGGCTACAAAAGTCTCAGCGTGGAGAGCGCTCACAAGCTCCCAAATGAACTGCTTTGGTAGCCAGGCAACACGTTGGAGAACCTACTCTGAGGCCAGACGGACTCATGATGAGTCAGCCAGCTAGGGCCCCACCAAAGAGTGGTTGACAAGGTCAGCAGCTTCAATCTGTGGGAAGCGCCATCTGCAGGGTTCAGGTGCCCTGATCAACGGGGTTTCCGAAGTCTGAATTTGGGAAACCCGGTTGGCAACAAAACTTCCAAGTTGTGGGGAGCGGCTCGCAGCCAACAAAGGACGACTTCACTGTCCGACCAGGCCAGGACGAACAGGCATGGTCCAGTGGCGCATCAAGGAGCGGCTCCAGACAACTCTAACTGGAGTATTATCAACGTGACCTAATTGGGCCACATCAACTTTTATCAACACAAGGTGGGTTGCGACCTCGCCAGTGTCACGAACAGTTCTCAGATCGGCCACGGCTGCGTACCCTTTCTCGGACGCATCACAAAAGCCGTGGCGACTGGCGTGGCACCTTTCCGGGGGAGGTGGCAACGCGGCATCGAAATCCGATTAACATGCGGATACGAGGCCACAACGGAGAGCCACTCCTGTAGCAATCTCCCTTGAAGCGGCCGGTGGACCAGGGTACCCCGGCTGGGGCGCTGCTAGGAAGGGGGAGGGTCTCCAGTACGTTGACCATCCGCCTTCGTCAACCCGTGGCCTTACCATACGGCTAGCGTCTGGGACGCTGTAGGGAGCGCATCGACCTGTCACGGGTGGATGACGCTCAAATCGCGGCCCCACATAGAGCGGCGGCAAAAAACTTGGCGCACAGACGTTCGCCTGTGCAGCAGTCAGACCCCCGTCATAATACCGCGAGGGGGGTGTGACCCTCCCACGGGGGGGTGGAACCCCCCCTCGAGGGGGTGAACCCCTAACGGACCTAGAAGTGTGATGGTCTGCGGTGGACCATCCAATTGGACTCGTAGGGTGGCCAGGACGAGCGCCCCCGCCCATGGGGGGGGTGCGCGACCCACCGTCCTGGCGACCTGAGCCATTCCTATTGGCACACAAAAGGGCCATGTGGCTTCCTCCACAATGTGGGCAAGGCCGCGGCGGGTGCGGGCAATCTCGCGGGAGATGCCGGCCCAAACACGAAAAGCACCAGCGGCGTGCCGAAGCAAAACCTCTCCTGGCCGCAACAGGCTTGGCCAGGAAGTGAGGACAAGAGGAGACCTGGTGGCCGGCGTGCCGACAATAAGCACAGGGGGTGGGCTCTGTGGCCCCAGACCCACGGTACTTTGGCACCCGGCGACCCTCGCTCAAGTCGTTAGCTCGGGCCGGCCTGTTAGGGCCGCTCACCGACTGGTGGCCGGTCGGTGCCCCACCCCTATTCGGGTTCTCGGACCGTCCTAGGGCCTCTTTCGAGCCGGTAGCACCGGAGTTGTCGGCCTGGAGACACTCCTGCTCTAGAAATTTTAGGAGGTCGGAAAAGGGGGGCAGATGTGTTGCACCGTCTCCGCCAAACAGCTGCTCGAAGCGGCGCTTAAGCTCCAAGGGCAGGCGAGACAACACTAGGTGCAACAATAAGAAGGACCACTGGTCTACCGGGAGGTCCAACCGTCGCAGGGCATTGGTGGCCACAATGCAAGGGTTGAGCAATGCCTCCCGGAGATCGGCCACCTCGGTGATCGTAGGCAACTTCAATAATTGCGCTACGTGGGCGTCGGCTAACCGGCGCACATTAGCGTAGCGCCGCGCCAGCAATTCCCTGGCAGTGGTGTAGCTCTCCTCAGAAAGCTTTAGATGGCGGACCAAGTCCAGAGCCTCGCCTTGAAGCGAGGACAGGAGGTAGGACTGCTTCTGGCAGGGGGACAGGTCCTTCCTGGCGTGGACCAGACTGTCAAAGAGGTCCAGGAAGCCCATCCACTCCTGCAGCTGCCCGTCAAACTTGGGCAGATCAATGGTGGGCAGTTTGCCCAGCAAGGCCGGCTGTGTGGGAGGTCGGCTGGGGGAGTCAAGCAACGCACTCTGTCGCCGCTTGTCCTCCGCGGCGGATCTGATTTTGTGGGCGGCCTCCACGATGGCATCCGTTAAATCAAAAAATTGGTCATAATCCGCCTTCGCGGTCCCTAAGACCTCTGGGGTGCAATCGAGAATGTGCAGGTCCCGAAGGGCCTGCTCAACAGAGGCCTGCCGAGTCCGCACCTGTTCCGCGCGGTGCAATAAGGCAACCGACCTATCGTCGCGGCCTATCAAACCCGCAGCGGTCGTAGCCCAGCGGAGCTCCGACTGTAATTGAGTCACTAACACTTTTACGTTCGCGGGCATCATGAATCTAAATTAAGCGTAAAAACTAAAAACACGAAATAAATTAGGATCGGACGGCGTACTATACGTAAACGCGGTCGGATCGACGAAGCAGCGCGGCAGATGGCGCAGCGCACGGCGAGAACGGCGTGCGACAGCAGCGAACGCGGCGCACAGGAGTAAACAGTTAAGGTTTAGGCTCAGTCAAAATCACTATCGGAATGGCGGTCGATCGCGATCGGAATCGGACGACGATCGAGCGCGTTGGAATCGGACGGCAATCGGGATCGGAATCGGACGATCGAGCGCGACCGGAATCGAATGGCGATCGAGATCAGAAATCGGATGGCGATCAATCGGGATCGGGATCGGAAGGCGATCGATCGCGATCGGAATCGGAAAATCACTCGCGATCGGACGGCGGTAACGAAATAATTGCAAGCGCGGTCGGATCTACAAGCGGCGCGTGGCGCAGATGACCCGCAGCGTCAACCAGCGCGGCGCGCGAATCAAACGAACGCGTCAGCGAATGCGGCGCGGCGGCGGCGAAGCGGCGGCGGCGGCGCTCGCGGAGCGATCGGCGAGCGCAAGCGCGGCGATACGCGATGACGCGGCGCGTGAGCGGGCGGAGAGCGTCAGCGAGAGCGGCGGCCGGCGCGGGCGACGGCCGGCGCGGGCGGCGGCGCGCGCGCAATGAGCGCGGCTGGCGAGCGAAATATAAACAATAACGCGGCCGAAAGGCGGCGATCAAGCGAGGTATCGAATGGCGTGAACAAACCACGCTCTGCTACCAAAAATGTACGCGCCGCGCACTGCGAGCCGAAGGGAGGCTCGTGGACCCGGGGCCCATCAGCGGGAACCGAGCGTCCCTCGCAGGCCACGGGCGCGGGTGCCACAAGGGCGGCACCGATAAGAAAATGGATGATCGACACCTACCTTGAGGGCGGCCTTCCGCAGAATCTCGTAGCCAGGCGGTACCTCGTGACGCCGGGCAGCTTGCGTGTAATATGTAGTAGGTGACTGCGGTGTGTAATGAAGTAAGTAGTGTGTAAATGTTGGGGGTGAATCCGGCGCAGCACCCAGGCGGCACGGGAGTCACAGGCACTAGTAGTTCGACAACGCGGTCCGCGAAACAATATGGCGACGGCGTTGGTCTCGCGACGGGCAGGCGACGGTCACTCAAACGGCCGAGTATCCGGTCGCGAATGGCTAGGCAAAGATGGCCATAGCACGCGAATTATTTCGCGACAGGGCAGTGCAGCTTTAACAGCGGCAGGCCCTCAAGAGCTCCAAGCGGCGGCGGTAGCGGCGGCGGCCGCTGGCTAGAACGGAGACGTACGGTAGGGCGAACGGCGTGGAGCTCGCAACACTAACGCGCGGCTCACAATGATGACGCGATACGCGTAAGGATGGGGTTTTCGGCGTAAACGTGAGCGGAAAACCCAAAATTAGATCCAAAAATGACTCAAACAACTATAATCGGCACGACTGCGTTAAATTTAGACCACGCGATGCGATTTTTATGCGCCGGCGCAACGAGAAAGTGGCGCGGGCTATTCCTCCAAAGCGATTCGAGCAACTGACTGCACGGCGCGGCGCGGCGCCGATACGGCCGGGCCCGCCGTCCCCCGCACCCCCCCGCGGACGGCCGCGGACGGCGCGGGGGCAGCTCGCGTCTCGCTTCAACAGTTAGTTTTAATATATGTTATTGTTAAAAATTAAGTAACTGATGCTAGTTATAATAATAATTAAGACGGATTGTATGTACCTATCGTGCACCGGGTGGTTGCACGGTTTCGGATGGCCGAATGTCGTGATTCATACATTTATTCCACAATATTTGGAAAGAAAAACACGGATAATTTAAAATTATTGCTCTGGCAATATTTAGCTACAAACTCTATGCTAACTTTGGTTTTATCTGTGGTTGAGTTGACCAATAACAGGGGTCTGCCTTTTATGAACGTTGGTAAGATTGACTGAAACTAACCAATAGCATGAAAGGTAGATAAAGTTGTTATGAAAGTTGGTAAAATTGAGCAAGACAGCCAATGAAAGGCTTTTTAAAGTAGTGTGACATCTCGGGGTAAGATAATTTCCAAATTGGTGGGATAAAGGAAAAGTTATAAATAGAAAAACGACAAGACATTCGGGCATTCTGGGACTCGCATTCGGCATTTTATATTGTGTGTCTGAGTACTTGATATTCTAATTAATAATTAAATAATAACTGTAAATAATTGCTGTTACGTCAACATTAAACAATATTATAAGTATGAAAGAAAGTTTTATTTACAAGTGATTAGTACAAGTCTTAGAAGCAGAAACTAACAGTACAAATAATATTTTCTCTATGGGATTCAATAAACATATACCATAGACAAGTAAAAGCATTGCGCGTCGATGCATATGCGTATCATTCCGACTGGCTTAGCCGTCAGGACGTTCTTCTCGAGCGCGTCCAACCGTGTAAAAGCCTGACACTGAGTAACACGCATTTGCGTTTGATGAGAGATGTTTTAAGCTACATAATTCATGTATTATTACATACTAGCTGTCAACTGCGGTTCTACCTGGGCGAGGCTTTCACGAATTCATACGAACCAAGGAGTTTAAGGAAAAAAAATGTAGTTTATCATATTATACATTTATCTCTATGTAAAATTCCAGACCATTTTTTTCTGTTATTGAGGCGCGAAGAAATAACAAAGAAATACTTAAACATATACACTTACACATTGATAGATTTTTCGCCGTTTAAATATTATTTGTAATTAATTGTAAAACGTTTCAATTTTGCTGAAATTATGCTGGTTTACATACACCGGCAATTTCGGGCTTCCGACCTACGAAAATCGGTATTTACGATAGCAGTATCGATAAATACGTGCAAAACGAAGAACTGGGTCGCTGTCACCCTCAACAGTGTGTTTACGCCCTACTTCATAATACGAAGATTGGCTGAATCGGCGAAGCTTAAAAGCGCAATCATTCCCACCGATATATGCCTCTATTTATCTTCAACCTTTTTCTTCTTACTTATAGTGCCAACGATGCAGTAAGTAAAATTGAGGCGACATTTAAAAGAAACGAAAAAGAATTCGCTTCAAATACGAGTGTTTCATGACAGTATGTGTGTATTAGGTACGCTACATTCTTTCTTTGATTTTTCAACTAAACTAAAGTGGTGTATATTGATTAAGAAAAGATAATATAATTCTGCAACACCAAACCCGATCCCCCCAGTCATATATTATGGATACCCTTATTTTTAAACGGCATGTATTTTGGTTCTTTAATCTAAATTCACTTAGAAGCAGAAACACGTTTAAAAGAAATATTCTCCATAGAAAGTTCTTCCAAAAGTTACTCAAAATCTCATTTTTTTTAATTTTATCGGAAACTACAATGGATTTATATGAGTTATTTTAATTTGTGCCGGTAGTAGATAATAAGTTTTATAAACGCTCAGATTTTTTTGCTCACTGGCTTTTTTTAGAAATTAGGAAAACGTCGTTTTTCTGCCATATTCTCCCGCAATGCTGCCTGTCGCACGCACGAAAGTATTCGTAAGAGTGAAGAGGACTAAAATAAAAACCATCATCCGTCTTCGGCGTAGCAGTTTCTTGACTAACGTTTACTATGGAAGCAAAGAACGTATTCACGACAAGACTAATAATTTTGGCAGCTTAACAGCACTGGACCGCCATTATGGCAAGAGCAAATCAAAGCTAGCTACAAAACCCAGCATTAACTGAGTTGTAAATTTTACCGAACGCGATCGGAAGCACGTAGTTCAGTTAACGCATACGACTCTCCGCGGAGTCATGGCGGATCGCATTATAGCTATTTGTTCACTAGTAATGGCGTATCACTATCATGCGTCCATGAAAAGTCGTCGTTGAACTTACAAGCCCACATCCTTGGTTGTGTTGACTATCATATTATTCTGCCCGTTCTTCGGAGACCACGCACAACCACCTATCCAGTATCCTGCACCTGTGGTTTCATTATATTACGTACAGTACCTGTGTGACCGAGCTTTGCTCGATATACAGCGCTCGTAACGGAAGCTCTAGAAAAGAACAATTTCTCCCATTTTTGCATCATTTTTCATCGATGCTCTACTTCTAATGAGCATAGTGTGATTTTATGTAGCCTTCCTCGATAAATGGACTATCTAACACAAAAATAATTTTTCAATTCGGACCAGTAGTTCTTGAGATTAGCGCGTTCAAACAAACAAACTCTTAAGCTTTAAAATATTAGGATAGATACAAGAATTGCTCGTTTAAATAATAAAAGATTCATTTTGTCAGGAACTAGAGAGTTCTCGGTATATTGGGTTTGCGCTGGTGCCTACATTATTACATTATTTGCACAGATAGGCTTTTCGCCGTTGTGACGCGAAGACAGAATTAAGAAGAACTTACACTACTTAAAAAGTTCCTTAGCAAAAATAATAATTCCGTCGAAGACTTCGGTTGAATGTTAAAGAGATTGAAGTTATATTGATCACGTAGGCAAAACGGTGTTCTGCTTTAATTACATTTTTTTAATTGAATAACGTTAGTAATATGCAATACGATTTTAACTCACCTTTAGTTTGTTATTTCTTAGTTAATTAAACTACGTAGGTATGTATGGAAACTAAAGAACATATTGTACGTGAGACTTAACGTGCCTGGAAAAAATGTCCTTACCTTTTGTGGAAAAATACGAGCACTTAGGTATATAACTTAATTCAATTCTTTTATATAAGAAAAGCTGATCCCCGTGCCGTGCTACGTACGTGCACTGAGGTTTCAACTTGCTGCTAAGTGAATGCTGCTATTGTGTAGAAAGTTTATTGCCGACAAGAAATTCTGCCTTTGGACACTGGTAATAAAAATTGACATTAGCGCCAAGGGAATTTTCTTGAAAAGCTGAACGCTCGCATTGTGTCGGAAACATGTTTTTTATGTTTACTACTTGCTGACCCGACGAACGTTGATTTGTCGTATAAGTATTTCTCACTTGTGGGTACGAAAAATAGTTTACGGCCTATTTTCATAAACAAAAAATTTCACAAAGATCAGTCAAGCCGTTTCGGAGGATATTCGGTAGAAACACTGTGATACGAAAATTTTATATGTTAAAGAAGATAGACCGTTGTCTATTCTAATTAAAAGAGCTCTAATTAGACGCGTCGAGAATTAGTACTATCTTCTTCCATTGGGAGTATGTGGTATTTTGAAAAGCGTAGCGGTATTTGTAGACGCGTCGTTAGTAGCGTTAAGAGATTTTCGAAACTCCAATTCGCCCCATTATGTAATTAATTTAGTAGGTAACAAATTATTTATTGTAAATATTTTTTTGAATTGAATTGAATTGATAATTTTAATATGGAACCCTAAAAACAGGTCATCGTTTCGCAGTTCTTCTGGTTTCACTCCCCAAAAATGCAAACCCCAATGGCTATGTAAATATGTTATTTGGTGCCATTCCAGTTTATCCCAAAAAAACCTAAATAAACATTCAAACAAATGAACAGACCGATATTATGAATGATACCTCCATTGCCTGCGGGTGGAAAACTGATTAACCATAAATTTCAACGTACAAAATGGAATGGACAATCTGTTTGTTCTTTTGAATAATTGAACAGCCCCTGAGGAGTGTTTTCGATACCCTGATCACATTTCAATTGAGTTTTTTTCGGGCCGATGCTCTGAAGCGTCCAGTTTCTTTAGTATCGTGTTTCACGATTTATTTTTTACTGCGCCGTTAACAGTCACAATAAAAAATCGCATTACAATTTATATGTTTCGAGTCGTTTAATTTAAATTGCTCGACGCACAAGATCTGTCTACGCATCAGTGTTTTAACTTATTCTTCGTTCTTTATCTTTTTCAGGGTTCCTTAAACAAAAGAAAACCCTTATAGGATCACTATGTCTTTCGTCTGTCTGTCTGTCACGACCCTTTATTTCAGTAACTTGCAAAACTCATGTCTTAGAATAATAAGCGCAGTATATCGTATGATATCTCGATGCAGAATTATGGACAAACTGTATCTGACATGGGATACGTATCACTTAAGAGCAGCCTTCCCGGTAGATTTTTTCATACAAACGCTTGTACGCGATTATGACGTTTTAACAAATTTTTCTTGAAATAATTTGTACAAGTATGTACTTTGCACACTATATCTAGGTTTGTATACAAACAGAAATTAAAATTATGAAACAGAAATTATAACAAATTCAGTCCCAGCCTCCAAAAATCTGCATTTTTGTTGAAATTTTACATAAACTTTGGTCGTTTCGCTCAGCTCATATATTGTAAAAGTAAAAAAAAAAACAACTGTATAGAAACCTCGTACAACTAACGGAGATTCGAAATAACAAACATTATTTACACATACTTGTAAGGCTTTTTCAAAATCACGTATTTCCTGCAACAAGTTTCTTAAAAATGCCGCGCTATTTTTGTTTTCCTGAACGCCCAACCGACGACAAAGGCGTTATCACGTTTTTTTCACAGTGAGTCTTTTTCTAGGATTGCGTTAGATGAAGCAGCAAGCCTGTAGACCACACCTTTGGTGTACTTGGATGGTCCGGGAAGGTTCCTCTTAACAGAAAGTCTTGTACGTCTGATCATTCTTAGATATTAAAAAAAACTTTTTCATCACTTATACACGGAAAGAAGGTCTGAAGTTGCCTGAGAAGCGGGTTGAAAGTAATACTTTGCAGCCCTAGGGAGAATCGTTTTCAACTGACAGCTGTCAAATAATTAAAAAAAACTAGTTGTCACATTTTTATTGGAGTTCAAATGAAACACGACATACCCGAGTGCATCCATAGACAAGAAGAAAGATAGACTTTATTCATAAAGTAAAGACAACTGATTCATAGACATTCATAGACAATCATAGACAATACTTGACTAGGCCAAAGAAAAAAAAAAGGCGGGAAAGTGGCAAGTGGCAATCCGATCTTCATTTGTTTTTCGAGTTGTAGAGTTTTGTTTAGGCTTCTGTTTAACAGTGATTTTTATTGACACAATTATTCAATTTTCTTTAGCTAATTTCTATTTTTATTTTGACTTTCCTTATATTCGTAATGAAAAGCACAGTGTTTACCTCGGGATAAAGACTTATTTAGTCCCTCGAACTATAGGCGCCCTCGCTACGCTCGGGCGCCAAACCCCGTCTCGGGACTAAATAAGTTACTTTCATCCCTAGGGTAACAATGTACTATTACTGCTGGCCACGAGTTGCCTCTCAGAATGATAGGCATGCTACCATTTACGTTACCTGTGCTTACCTTTACCTACCTAATATATATTTTTTTGTCAATATAGCCAAATTGACTATCTTATACTAGGTAAGTCGCTTGAACAATCACAGAAACTTCAGCCGGTCTATCTGAATTGCAAATGTTTTCTATTTTATTAATAAAGCACAGCTGAGCAGTGAATCTAATTTGCCATAACGCCTTTTGAGTTATACACAACTACTGGATTAAGGCGAGAATAATTAGCACTTACAATTTAAAAGTCAAATGAGAGAGACATTGTAAGCTTCTTATAAATCGGCTAATTGAGCTGACTAGGCGTATTAATATTATAAATACCGTTGTAGATTTCAATACCTTTGCTTTTTTCTTTCTATTCAATTCAGATTAATCGATTTTACAGGAAAGTATAGGAAAATATGCATTTTACGTCAACTTTTACCAGATTATTTAAATTACATTTTTATTTTTCGAAAATGTAAGTGGAAACTATTGAAGTACGAGAAACTGAAAATGAGTCTTGCAATTAAATTAGTTTAAATACCAAATCTTAGAATTTGTTTTCAACGGGGCTGACATGCTGCTTTAATAGCAAAGAAGCCCTTTATCGAATTAGAATTAAAAAAAGAATGTATTTAAAGCAACTCAGTGTTAGGTTCGGTGCCTCTAAGACATCCCTTAGCAGTAAAAAAAAATAAGCGAATGATATTCATCATAAATAAATCACGTGATTATGTATGTCATTCTCATGGCTTCTTACTTTTTGAAGCGTTATAAATCGTAACAAGATAATTAAAATAGAACTTGGTTATTAGTTATCCATGCAGGTCACTAACTACCACTTAGTGAAAGCAATACAATATCGTTTATTTTATAAAATTTTCAATAAAATTGCTTGACGTAAACTACATTGTTAGCTTCACGTAGCTCGTTGCTACGGCGTAGAATGGAGCTACGCGTAAAACGATTTGTTTCCAAAATTGAAAAGGTAAGTGTAGCAGAGAGTATGAGGTCGCAAAAGACAAAATAACTTAGCTGGATAATTTATTAACACCCTCCGTGACATTTCTCTATTAACTGGGGTATTTAATTTAAAACAGAGTCGTTTGTCTGGGGTGTAGAAGGTGCATAATTTAGCCGGGCGCGGGCCCCGACCGTACTTAAAGTGTTAAGCCGCTATGTGATAGCTACCATTAATAACTTACTACACTTAAACACTCCCTCTTACTTATTTAGATGCGTAGACTAGGTGCTAACACTATAGAGCATAAGTCTTACTTAGTTTAAACTTGTATATTGCATTGTTAACAAGTACGTAAACATGAGAATTAGAGAAAAGTAAGTCGGTTCTTTGGCTTGAAGAGCTATGCTTGTAAGTCAGTAGACTAATTTATTTAAGTCGGTATGAGAGACTCTGCTTTGCTATGTCTTAAAGTTATACTTTCGACTAACGTACGCAATAACTAATAATTATCTCGGCCTTGGAATATACTTGTAAGTGATTTATAATTAAACCTTAGTCTGTGAAGGGAAACTCTTTTCTTAAATTCATTCAGTTCACAGAACAGCTCCAAGTTTTTATATTTAAGAGCAAATGAAAGCGGATCTAATTCCTTAAATTTTTTTGTTATAATTTATTCTATACACCAAGGTCTAATTAAAGTGGAATAAAATCTAGAAGAAACTGCATTTTTATTTTTGAAGTGCTATACCGATAGTATCTAGAAGTGATTTAGAAACATTCGAGTCGGAAACAAAAGCGTTTATTTCAACGACCACAAAGCCTCGCCAGCTCATAAATTACACAACTACTCGCTTTACTACGCTACGAGTACCTACGACTGTACTTCGGCGTACTAGCGATAGTGTAATCGCTAACAAAAGTGGATACTAGATATAATAATATTACGTTATGTTAAATCTATGTCAATGAACAGGCAATGAAAAGAGCTTTTGCTACTTGATTTACATGTAGCAAATAATCACGGTCTGAGGGGCATTATAAATGGGATGCAGGATGGTAACTTTGTGCAAAATGTCAGTTTAAGGCTGAGCAATGTTGAGCCACTGAATGAGCGAATGAATAAGTTAAGTTCTTATATGGATTTGGCAGGGAAAACTTCGTTAACGGATGTAGTACTTGGATTCGGTGAGCTTAGTGCTTATGGAGTTGGGGAAGCGCCGTTTAGTCTAATTAATTATAAGTATAGAGAAATCCGTAAAATATTTGAACGGCGGCGGTGATGATTGCTGACCGCTCGGGGCCAATAGCCTCTTGAAACCATTAGGCCAGAAGCCAGAACGGAGGAGCCTTCGTGCATTAGCGGGGTTCTATGCCCCCTCGACAAATCGTCTGGTAAAAAAAGGCAAGCCGTGAGGCGCGTAGACTAGTACCTCCGAAGAGACTCGCTATCTAAGAAGAAGACCACCGCCCGCGCTTCTGAGTGATCGATACATCACAAAGCGCTGCAATATTAAAATGGAAATGGGTACATAGTAAAAATATAGCTTTTCGCCCTTAATGCTTGAAAAATGACACAATAAAATATTATACAATAAATAAATTGGCCAGAATGAAAACAAAATGCATATTTTGAGATTCAAACACTTTTGTGCAGTATATTACCGCGACCTATTCGTGGCTGTGTTTTCATTTATTCTCTGTACTCATGCAAGTTGTACGTCGGCCCTGAAATTCCCTGCAGAGGTTTCCACAATTTTGCTCGTCCAATATTTTACATAACATATGTTATCATGTCACGAAACTTTCATGTAAATACTTATAACTTGTGGGCCCCGTTATCTTTGTATTGCCCTGTGTTTGCAACGTCTCAAACGGGGTTCAATTATAAATCTAACCCTGGTATCTCTTCATACACTGCAACACACACAAAAAAATCATCAAAATTGATCGAGCCGTTCGTGTTTTTGGGAGACAAACAAACAACAATTCATTTTTATGTAATGAAAGTAAAAACTTTCAATTTTACCTAATTATCTCTATCGTAGAATTGGAACAAACTTTTCGAATGTAATATGTTACAATGAGTTGGTTACATATTTGTTTGTTAGTTATTATGATGACGTAACCTAGAGGAAGATGTGAAACACTTTAAGTTTGAGTTCATGGTTATAAAGATTCAGTGAACCGAGTTTTTCAACAACTTAAATACCTATATGTCAAACATAATTACAAATGTTGTGATATATTTAAAATCTAGTATTATCGATTGTAATATTATATTGGAAATATTAATCGTACCTACATATACTGTACCTATCTGACAATGACAACAACCACAAATTAATTATAGCAACAATAAAGCCAGTTGAAATCAATTATAAATTCCTCAACAAACAACTCTGGCCTTACAAACATCATTATGAAAGTAAACTCTATAGCAATTGTTCGGTGAATTGCTAGAAATTAGTAATCAAGTTTCCGATTAATTAATTCTAGTTTCAAGAGAGCCTGTGTCACCAGATCACAAACAGTTGGCATGTAGTCTAAAAGACAGTCGTCAAAATGTATATTAGAGAAGCTTTTCGATGACCCTTGGTACAGTCACGGAATGAAAAGTTTCGTCACCTTAATGTCGGTTTTCACTTGCACTAGTACTAAATAAATAAATAAAAATTCTTTATTTCGACCAACAGAGGATCATAATATTATTGTGTTAGTATCATGATAACTTAAAACCTATTGTTAGTATATCTTAAACCTAATGAAGCCTACCTAACCTAAGACAGGATCGACTTGTCAGCACATGAATCCTACAGCAGTGGTTCAGGTACTGACAGTCGAACCTGTCCGAAAATGCCCTCAGAATACCATTGGAGCTAGCCCGGACCCTACGCAACAGGGATGTGCACCGCTTACGCATAGTCGCATAAAAACAATCTACGCGCGCCTCGGCGAACATCCCCGACGCGCTGCAGAATCTGGGCAGCCCCAACAACATTCTGAACGCATTGTTATACTGTACACGCAGGGCATTGTACTGCACTGCGTATAGTCGACCCACAGACTGCTCGTGTAAAATGAGGTGCAGTAAGCTTTAAAGAGTGTAACCTTTACTGGCACGGTACATCGAGCAAATCTGCGCCCTGCGCTCCCTCTCGATATCTGCATCATCCTTCAGGTCAAAGGTGGTTCACATGCCCTAGATATTTAAATTGATCCACTCTCTTCAGTGGCGTCCCATACAATTTGATTGTCGGAATAAGGGATGGGCGTGGTTTCCCTTTTGCCTGAAAGACCATGCACTCGCTCTTTTTGACGTTATAGATCAGACCATGACTGCGGGCATAGTTTTCACATATGCCCAGCAGTTTCCTCAAACCACAGACAGACGCACTCAACAGCACCATGTCATCGGCGTAACTGATGTTATTTAAACAGGCTCCGTCAATATGACAAATCCTGTCAATTGTGCAATCATAACAACTTAAGCAACATAGTTTCAAAAAGTAATATGTGCGATACGTTGAAAGAATCAATTTGAAAATTGACGAACCTTTTCATTCCGTGACTATACAATGTACCTACATGTAGGTATGTTAAAGGATGATCGTATCTTACTGAACCTCATAGAGCGTCTTCTTTATTTAGATCAAATACTACTGAATTTTCAACAAGCAATTAAGAGTTCTCAATCTCCCAGCTCATGCTCCAAGATATTTTTTTCCCTCCACTGTATATGAGACGCAGTCTATTCCCTTACTTATATAATACTCCGTACTAGGACGTCAGACAATGGTGCTAATTCTGTTGTGCAAAATCTCTAAACTAATTTCACGCGTTAAAGTGCTATCTTTTCAAATCAAATAAAATCAAATCAAACAATTTAGTATAAAGATTACAAAGAAGTTAGGCTTTCAACATATCTTGCCATATAGGCAAGACATGTTTCCATGAGGATAGCTCTATTTAAAGACGCGTAAAAGTTTAGTTAAGAGATTTTGCGGAACAAAATTGACACCAGTGACAACAGTTTTTTGACAATAGTACTGAGTGAGATATTTGCTATCCACACCGATAGGAAAACTCAGGATTTTGGCATCCGAACGATTTACGTAAATCTTTACTGTACAAGCAAACAGTAGCGTCATCTGTCAAAATTCTATAGATAGTTGCTGAGCGAACTACAGCGTGGCGTGTACTGTTGGTGACAAAACAAGCATTTTTGATAAACGCCTGTCCAGGGTACATGTCTATTGCTATCCATTAATATCCGTGCTTACACGATAATCCATGTCTCAATAATCACCGTCGTTAGCGTTAAGTGGTCTAATATCGGACTCAACATGCCTCCCCGTTTTGTGAATGGGCTCTACAGATGGTCTCGAGTGTACAGCCGCTGTCGTCTTAATCTTACTGGTTCAACGCCCTCACTTAATTAATATAAGGAAATTCACAAATATACCTACTACCAAGACATCCATAGATATGTTTGTAGAGAAGCAGGTAAAACTCTATCATGGTAGGAACTCAATGAAAAACCAAATACTAACCTAAACTTAATCAATCTTATGATTTTTTTTAAAACAAAAATGACGTTACAAGCACGAAATTCTGAATTTGCCCTGCCTGATGGCGTGGGCTGAGGATAAAACTGTATTCCCCCTATGTTATCCTCTGACACGGGATTTTTTTTCCAAAGAAGGGGATCCTTTGAAAAAAAAATGGGGAGAAAGTGACTGCCATAGCATGGCCAAGGGAGAAAAGGAGAAATTTATCCCCGTTTGATATTTCACATAGAGGTAAACCCCCCGGGAAAGTTTTTGCCATTTATATAGGTGGCTTTAAACTTCAATTGTTACTAGTGCGGGTGAATTTTATCTTTAACATAACCAAGGGGCTTTATCTCCACCGATGCTCTCGTAGAGTGATATAAAGGTAACAGAGGATAAAATTTTGTACTTTCCCTGGGGAGAAATAAGCCCCCCACTTGCTAGCACTACTGTATGAAGTGATTGATGCGCCTGGCAAAGTCAAATTACCCGTTCCAGGAATATGCACTGCAATATCATACTCACAAACGCACTGCACTGTTCTCGGTATACTGAGACGTCATTTCTCGGTTTTTTTTTTACACTCTATAATATTTTTAGTTTTACAATTTAGTACTTGACTGTGATCTCACCTGCTGATGGTAAGTGGTGATGCAACCGAAGATGTTATCGTACTAACTTTAAGTGGTTAGTAACCCACACCTTATGGTTTCTACTTTCTACACAGCATCGGACCGGGACGCTAAACGCTGGAGTGTTTTTGGATATTATTATTATTACCAACACATTGCAACAAAGTTACAATTACATCCATATATCCATATTTTTCGATAAAAAATAAAAAATGGAGATTTTGGAGAAAATTTTATCCAATCGTGTTTCTGCTTCGGAGTGAATTTAAAGACCCAAAATACATGTTGAAAGTAATTTTTCAACCACCCAAGTTTTGGTCATTAAATATTGCTTAAATACCCCTTTATGCAACTTTTACTCCGTTAAGTAATTTTCTACATATATTTCAATATACTAATTCAATAGACTAATTGCTTACATGGAAAGTTTGCTCTTCGCAAAAATTGTACTGCGAAATATTTTTCAATACCTCCGATATGTAAGGCTGGATTTTGTACAGTCCTGGATCCCGTATCTGAATATTATATTTCAAACAGGGCCAATCCTTTTCATCCGTGTCATGTTAAAGTTTTTCCAACTTCAATATTTTTGCAGTTAGAATGAAAATTTTCGGTTCAAAATGGCGCGAATTGAAATGCTGTGAACGTGCCCGACGGACGCCAACGGACGACTCGGATTCAGCTCGTGACGTGTGCTTTATTGTATTTTTGCAGCGAGATTCAGCACCTATGGATGACTCGATTTATATGCACTGATGGGAAATAAGGGAACGCTCGCAAGTCGCAGTCATATCGTCTCGTCGTCTTAGTAATAGAGTCCCAATTTTTAACCTTTGGGTATGGAACATCTTATGGCCGTTCCCAATAGTCAATCTTATTTCAATATTGTATTTATGTATATTAGTATGTATGTATGTATATTTATCAGTTATCTAGTACCCTTAACACAAGCTATCGCTTACTTTGGGGCTAGATTGCGATGTGTAAAATGTCCCGTATATATTTATTATTTATTTATTATTATTTAATCTATCCATTTTTTGCCTTCCTAGAGATAGAAATTGACATAATTTGTATAGAGCTTATATCACATTGATATCTCTAGTAGGGCAAATTAAAGATATATAAGTAGAATGTTGGGAACCGGCATTAGTCAGGGTTACTGAACAACAAATAACAAAGACCCCAGGCAGTGGGTAAATCAGCTTCCAACAACTCACAAGATGACCTATTATTCAAAAATCTGATGTACTTATACCTATTATTAAAAAATTGAAAAATCACGATTTTTTCTAAAAGAGATAATGCCGAGTTTCTTGCTCGTTCTTCTCGGTGCAAATTAGCATTCCAAAGGTGGCGATAATAGAAGAAGAGGTAGAGAGAGTCCGACATTTTATAAGTGCCTGTAAGTTAAGCCTATGTTAAAGAATAAACATTCTGATTTTGATTATTTTATAAGGGACGGCACTCCAAAAGTCTCCATGTTTCACCGAGAGCACTCGAGCAGCTGCTACCATGAACCGATCGACGCGATGCGAGAGTTTACAGAAATGCACTCGCGTCGCCTCGCGAAGTTCGGCGAGGCCCTTTTTTTTTTTATTAATAACATATATACACAGGACACTTAACACATCGTAACCTAGCCCCAAAGTAAGCGATAGCTTGTGTTATGGGTGCTAGATGACTGATAAATATACATACATACTATATAAATATAATATACTAGCAAACGCCCGCGGCTTCGCTCACGTTAACTTCTGAGTTATGCTTTACTATGGTGGTTTAATTTCCAAAATTCCTGCATTACACACCATTTTGCCCACAAAATTTTCTCTTGCTTCCTGGTAATAGTCACATATTGATTTTGAAAAATTCGAACGTCACAAAAAAATTGGTTGCCTGTAAAGTCTGTTTACTGACGATAGTTGAACGTGACAACGTCTTCTTTGTCGCTCGTTCCGCGCTCGCGAGGTAACGCCGCATGAGCGAGGTAACGCCGGTAACGCCGGATGAGTCATGTTTTTTCGTGCGTGCAACCGGCTCTTTCGATTTATAAGACGTTGTCACGTCAAAAAGTTAAATATGGTGACCATTTTTAGGGTTCCGTACCCAAAGGGTAAAAGCTCTTACTAAGACTCCACCGTCCGTTCGGACCATCCGGCCGTGGTTGCTTGCTACCATGGTAAGACATATAAGTACAAAATTGTGGCCAATTCTTTTAAATCTTTACCAAAAATTCCTTTTCTATGCTCGCTGCGATAATCACATATCAATTTTGAAAACAATCGGCCCAGTAACAAAAAAGTTCAAAATGGCGGCCACTTTTAAAAATGTTGACTACAAATTCTTTCTCTATGCTTGCTGCCATTGTCAAATATCGATTTTCAAAGCAATCGGCCCAGTAACAAAAAAGTTCAAAATGGCGGCCAATTTTTTAAATTTTGACTACAAATTCCTTCACGATGCTTGGTGAAATAATCAGATGTCGATTTTCAAAGCAATCGACCCAGTAACAAAAAATTTCAAAATGGCGGACACTTTTTAAAATTTTGACCACAAATTCCTTCTCTATGCTTGCTGCCATAGTCAAATATAAATTTTCAAAGCAATCGGCCCAGTAACAAAAAAGTTCAAAATGGCGGCCACTTTTTTTAAATTTTGACCACAAATTCCTTCTCTATGCTTGCTGCCATAGTCAAATATCGATTTTCAAAGCAATCGGCCCGGTAACAAAAAAGTTCAAAATGGCGGCCACTTTTTTAAATTTTGACCACAAATTCCTTCTCTATGCTTGGTGAAATAATCAGATGTCGATTTTCAAAGCAATCGACCCAGTAACAAAAAATTTCAAAATGGCGGACACTTTTTTAAATTTTGACCACAAATTCCTTCTCTATGCTTGCTGCCATAGTCAAATATAAATTTTCAAAGCAATCGGCCCAGTAACAAAAAAGTTCAAAATGGCGGCCACTTTTTATAAATTTTGACCACAAATTCCTTCTCTATGCTTGCTGCCATAGTCAAATATCGATTTTCAAAGCAATCTGCCCAGTAACAAAAAAGTTCAAAATGGCGGCCACTTTTTTAAATTTTGACCACAAATTCCTTCTCTATGCTTGCTGCCATAGTCAAATATCGATTTTCAAAGCAATCGGCCCAGTAACAAAAAAGTTCAAAATGGCGGCCACTTTTTTAAATTTTGACCACAAATTCCTTCTCTATGCTTGCTGCCATAGTAAAATATCGATTTTCAAAGCAATCGGCCCAGCAACAAAAAAGTTCAAAATGGCGGCCACTTTTTTAAATTTTGACCACAAATTCCTTCTCTATGCTTGCTGCCATAGTCAAATATCGATTTTCAAAGCAATCGGCCCAGTAACAAAAAAGTTCAAAATGGCGGCCCCTTTTTTAAATTTTGACCACAAATTCCTTCTTTATGCTTGCTGCCACTGTAAAATATCGATTTTCAAAGCAATCGGCCCAGTAACAAAAAAGTTCAAAATGGCAGCCACTTTTTTAAATTTTGACCACAAATTCCTTCTCTATGCTTGCTGCCATAGTCAAATATCGATTTTCAAAGTAATCGGCCCAGTAACAAAAAAGTTCAAAATGGCGGCCACTTTTTTAAAAATTGACCACAAATTCCTTCTCTATGCTTGCTGCTATAGTCAAATATCGATTTTCAAAGCAATCGGCCCAGTAACAAAAAAGTTCAAAATGGCGGCCAATTTTTTAAATTTTGACCACAAATTCCGTCTCTATGTTTGCTGCCATAGTCAAATATCGATTTTCAAAGCAATCGGTCCAGTAACAAAAAAGTTCAAAATGGCGGCCAAAAAATTCAAAATTTTTCCTCCTCAAAATTTGAATCTCGAAAATCCCTTTCTGAATACGAATTCATGATATACCCAATACCAACCTAGGTACCAAACTTCAGATCTCTACGAATTTTAATTTCGCTGGAATCCCTGGAACAACGCAAAAATTACACTTTTGTATGGGAAAATCCCTTAAAAGTAGGATTTTTATCCCTTCCAATTTGAATTTCTGGAATCCCCGTCTTAGTACGAATTCATGACCTAATGTCAATGTAGGTACCAAATTTCAGATCTCTACGACTTTAAGTTTTTCGGGAATTCCTGGAACAACAAAAAAAATTACAATTTTGTATGGAGAAATCCCTTTAATGTACTATTTCTACCCCTTTAACATGGAATTTCTGGAATCCCCGTCTTAGTACGAATTCATGACCTAATATCTACCTAGATACCAAATTTCAGATCTCTACGACTTTTAGTTTTTCTGGAATGCCTGGAACAACGAAAAAAATTACAATTTTGTATGGAGAAATCCCTTTAATGTACTATTTCTACCCCTTAAACATGGAATTTCTAGAATTCCCGTCTTAGTACGAATTCATGACCTAATAGCTTCCTAGGTACCAAATTTGAGATCTCTACGACTTTTAGTTTCTCGGGAATTCCTGGAACAACGAAAAAATTTTACTTTTGTATGGGAAATACCCTTAAATGTATGATTTTTACCCCTTAAACATGGAATTTCTGGAATCCCCGTCTTAGTACGAATTCATGACCTAATATCTACCTAGATACCAAATTTCAGATCTCTACGACTTTTAGTTTTTCTGGAATGCCTGGAACAACGAAAAAATTTCAATTTTGTATGGAGAAATCCCTTTAATGTACTATTTCTACCCCTTAAACATGGAATTTCTAGAATTCCCGTCTTAGTACGAATTCATGACCTAATATCTACCTAGATACCAAATTTCAGATATCTATGACTTTTAGTTTTTCGGGAATTCCTGGAACAACGAAAAAATTTTACTTTTGTATGGGAAATACCCTTAAATGTATGATTTTTACCCCTTAAACATGGAATTTCTGGAATCCCCGTCTTAGTACGAATTCATGACTTAATATCTACCTAGATACCAAATTTCAGATCTCTACGACTTTTAGTTTTTCTGGAATGCCTGGAACAACGAAAAAAATTACAATTTTGTATGGAGAAATCCCTTTAATGTATGATTTTTACCCCTTAAACATGGAATTTCTGGAATCCCCGTCTTAGTACGAATTCATGACCTAATATCTACCTAAGTACCAAATTTCAGATCTCTACGATCTATAGTTTTGGCGAAATCCGTGGAACAACCAAAATACCTCATTCTTTTATATATATAGATTAACACCCAGACACTGAAAAACATTCATGCTCATCACACAAACATTTACCAGTAGTGGGAATCGAACCCACGACCTCCGGCGCAGACGGCAGGTTCGCTACCACTACACCATTCGGTCGTCAAATTCTCGCACAAAAAACTGAACACGAGGCGAGGCGAGACTTAGCGAAACCAAGCGATTGACACGTACACACTCTCGCCCTCGTCACCATCGCAGTTCCTCGACGAGAGTGTACAGCCGCTATTACAAATAAGTGATGAAAAAATCATTCCAGATAAATAAATAAGCGAGTGACAATCCTGACATGCAAATGATTACGAACTGTCTGCCGCCTCGTCACTATTTATCTGAGAATTGAATTACTTGTTGGGTGACTGATTAAAAATAAATCACCGGACACCATGTATGATTTTACATAACGAAATTAAATCTATAAAAAGTATATTTACCCGACTGTGCCAGCATATATGCGAATGAATACTATGAATTGACCAAAAAAATCACTAAATAAGTGGGATATCAAAATGGTGGAAATTTAAAGGAGATTACCAAATTACAGGCGGTTCATGCGTTAGTATTATGCTTGAGTCAAAATTTACGATTTCCGAAGGAACATAAAACAGTTATGTGTTCAATTATAGATTAGATAATTGAATTCATATTATTTGGCATTTCATAATCTAAAACTTGTCTTAAAAATATTTTTAAATATGTGAACAACTTTCTCACTAGAACAGTTTTTGTATAGGCTGTTTGCTAAAATAGCGGTCGACGCTCTACGCAGATGCAAGATATTTGCCATGTTTCTTATCACAAACTTATAACAATGACATATTTAGAAAATTAATAACATTTACTAAAAAGTGTCTCAAAAAAAAAACACGATTTTCCTAGATTTTCATTCAAAAACCATAAACCAAAAAGTGCAATTTTTAGCATTTTTCGATAAATTAAACGTATAATTTTAGCATAAAATCCAAGATATTTTGTTATTTCTGAATTATAGTAATTTAACTCAATTAATATTTAATGTCACTGGTTATTTACTATTTTAATAAGTTGTATATTTATTTTACTACAATTTTTATTGTAATGCCATAATCGACGCAAAATTGCGTCAGTGCGATCGAAATTCCTTTTTTGTATGGAGCGAAGCGCGATTCAAACCGTGCCGCATGAACGCTCTTATGTCTAATTTTTTTAATTAATTATCTTTTTGATTTGTGTTTTACACACTTAGGAAATAATTCCTATAAATTTAAATACGAATCAAAATTTTTCACTCGCAGCGGGATTCGAACCCGCGTCCCCCCTTTTCTCGCGGTTGGGTGCTCTGACCGCTGAGCTATGCGAGCCTTGTCCCCCTGCGATGAAATTTTCGATTCGTATTATTTGGTCCTTAGGCAGGACTATTATTTTTTAATTATTTATCACACTTGTTTTGCTCTATTACTTTATGCGTGTTATTGAGCTAATTGATATCCAATATCGATAGCTAATTGGTGATGATAACATGCTATAGTTCTGGGTACAATAGACAACCCACAACACTATTATTTCCATTCCTCTGGGGGCTTGAAGTGTGTGATTGCCTCCGGCTAAATAGCCTGTAATATATCCCAAGGCTACGTCTCTATTTGTTTTCTTCGTCTTGGTTATTGTTATATTATATTTATAGTCTTGTCAGGTATTTAGTCGATACCATGGATAAATACTATGAAAGCATTCAGGTAATATTTATAATAAACTACCAAAATCGAATCATAACACAGTAAGTTTTTCTTCAATTCGCCAACATTTTACCCATCTAGCGAATTTCACACCGCCTCAGAAATGTGGATGTTACAAACACATACTTAGGTATATTATATTGAAACAAGTTAGCTCTCAAAAAAATTTTTCAAAAATCCAATTTCAAAGTGAATTATCTCCATAAATTGTTTTCATATTTTTCCAGTTGAAATTTGTTCACACAAATATCGGTCTAACTATCCTAGACTCCTAAATGGTGTAGATGACTAGTCTGACTTTGTTCTCTTGTTCTAGGATGTATACATGCAGATTTTTTTAAACTATTCACTTAGAACAATGAAAGTTACGTCCCCACTAAACAATTCTTACCACTAGAAATATTTATTCTTTCTCTCTGACATCATACCGTACAAATTGAAGAGAAGAGAAAGAAATAAAGCAGCTAGGGATTGCAATCTAGCAAAACTGAGTCCCAGTTCCCACAATCTAGCGCGATCTAGCACTTTAGAAACTGCGGGATCCCTGATCTCGGATCAACTGATCACGGACTCACATGCGATTTTAGATTGGCCTTTTAATTATTCTTAGTTATCTAGAAAATAGTGTATTCAAAGCAACTAAAAACAAGTTCTGTAACAGATAAATAATAATAATTAATCATTTAGGTGTTTTTTTTTAATTCCAAAAAAAACCTTTGCGCGATTTTTGCGATCCCACGCTGGACCGAAATCAGCATGGGATAAGAATCCCTCAAAGCCACGCAAATGACGAGGGCGCGAACTCAGACACAACTCGGCGCAAGTTCGCAACTCGCATCTGTCATTATTATTCCGGGCCCAGCCGCACCTGCGCGTGTACAAATAACCACGCGAGCCTGACAAATTGGATCACATTCATATTGGGCTATGAGGTTTATTATAGTTTGCCTCACTGCTCGCAACGCATCTTTTAGCAAACGCGTGCGTTAATAGTTTGCCCGTGACGGGTGACCACTCCTTTCATTACTGCCATCTGCACCCCGTTATCGTCTTGCAAATACTGTTATGATAATAAATAAATCGTGACATCAAACATTGACAAACAAGTCCCGGGTTTTAAGACGGGCCGAACCGCGTGGATTTTATATTTGAATACTGATAAAAGTAAGCTATGCGATAATTCATGGTATAATCTCCATTCCAAGGGAAGCGGCCAGCTTTATAAAGGCGGTTCGCCTTTATTTTTTCATACATTTTTGTTACCCCGGCACCGACACGGCGGCGGCGCCGGCGTCGGTGCCGGTGCCGGGCTGGTGAGTCGAAAAACGCCCATTCGTGTACATTATAATTTTACGAATTATAATGTACACGAAAAAAATTGCATGAAAGCATTTAATATAAAACTATAATAGTCTTTTAATGTAAAAACCAAATGTCTCTAAAACTTCTGATTTTTTTACAGGCAGTTTTGGACAAGCGCTTAAGAATCTTCATATTTTTAGGTTACTTGTTATTGTTTGTTGATTTACTATTGGGAAATTTCGCTATGTGGAATATAAAATAAAAATCTAGTTATGATTTAAACCATATATATATTTAAAGAGTATATTAAGTGATTCCGGAAAGAGTTTTTGGAGTAAATCTTGGCCGTCTTTATTCAGCTATCTGATCGGTTCTGTATTTGTAGCATGGCTGAGTAATTACTCAGCCAAACTAACAAACTTTACAACTCCCATTCAATAGGTATTTCAATCCATGATGACGCGCGCCACTCTGTCAAACTATGCGAATTGAATGAAGCATAAGCGATTTTGACAGAGAGAGGCGCGTCTTCGTGGATTAAAATGTCTATAGTCTTCATTTGTCGACTCTGCTATTCATGCGGCGCTTGCGGCAGTGCGCGATAAACTGTACTGAGCACGGAAGAAGTACGAGAGATTCGCGCTGCGGGCGCCGCGCAACCAAATTTGGCAATAGTGAATGAAATTTTTGCATCACGTAATATACTTACCAACTGTATTCAATTCAGGGATACAATTTTTGAGGTGGCGAAGGTAAAATTTATTCTAGCAACATTCAGTATTGATAAAATGTGCGATTGGAGAAGTATTTCCAAGTCTCTTTGACACTTTGAGGTCTTCCATAAATAAGGTAAAATTTTTAATTTACTCATTAAAAATCGGCCAAGTGTGAGTCGGACTAACGCACCGCGGGTTGTGTACAGCTATCAGTTAGGTATTAGAGAGTAAAGTTAAAACCTAAAAGTTAAAATCGCCCGGCATTATGAAGGTAAGTAATATTGGAATCAGAAACGCGAGCCAAGTCGTCTGCGATTGTAATATTCAAATCTCGATTCCCCAACGTACTTCACATATGGAAGATTTAATAAAAATCCCTCCCATCCACTATAATATGAGAGGATATAAGCTTATGTTCTTTATTGGACTGGCTCCTTATCTTAGACTTCTTTATCGTGCGTACTTTATTTCAAAGAGGTCAGATAAAGTATTGGGTATTATTTTCTCTAAATATTAAGCGAATAGAGTATATACTGATTTTCTAGGAATATAAATTTAACATATAAATATAATATACATAATATTTTATATACATAAATATTATACCTAGGAAAATACCCAGACACTGGAAAACATTCATGCTCAACATACAAACATTTACAAGTGCTGGGAATCGAACCCACGACCTCCGACGCAGATGCAGGCAGGTTCACTACCGCTACGCCATATTTACTAAGTATATTTACGAAAAATTAAGCACATTTCCGATAAATTACCTCCCTTATTAATGATACTTCATACTTTGTACTTTTCCCAGCGAAGTAAAATGATGAACGAGGCAAATTATTGTGGAAACTCCCGTTGCGAGTTTGAGGAACGTCATATTAGTCCATTGAAATGTTACATTTTTTAGGCCTAACCTTGCGTTTTTTAGAGGACGCAATTTTATTTTTTTGATGTGTAGGGGGGGTCAGTGTAAAGCTAAAACCAAGTTTGTGGGGTCGCCACCCTTGGCCCACGGCCGCCATCTTGAAAATAGGGGTTGAAATGGTTTTAACGATATATCTCTTAAACTATTTGTTTGATAAAAAAAATTGTTATTATTTTTTGTTGCAAATTAAATTTTCTACAACTTTGGTCTTGTAATTTTTTGTCGTAGAACTATAAATAAAAAAGTTATAAGTGAAAATGTTCAGAAATTTGAGTAAAAAAAAATATGTTTTTTGATATAACTTTTTTTTAAATCATTTTACGAAAAAATGGTGTCAGACCACTTTTGTAGATCGTTTTTTGAGGAACAACTTTTATTCGCAACATTTTTTCACTAAGTCAATAGCTAAGGTTTTACAGCGCTTCGAAGTGAGTACTATTTTTCAGTACTCTTAACTATACCTATATTATACCTGTGTACTAATAATGTGTCATCAGTTTTATTGACGCAATTTTATTTTTTTGATGTGAAGGGGGGTCAGTACAAAGCTAAAACCAAGTTTGTGGGGTCGCCACCCTTGGTCCACGGCCGCCATCTTGAAAATAGTGGTTGAAAGGGTTTTAACGATATATCTCTTAAACTAATTGTTTGATAAAAACAATTGTTAACATTTTTTGTTGCAAATTAAATTCTCTACAACTTTTGTCTTGTAATTTTTTGTCGTAGAACTATAAATAAAAAAGTTATAAGTGAAAATGTTCAGAAATTTGAGTAAAAAAAATTATGTTTTTACACACGTACAATATTAGGTATAGTTAAGAGTACTGAAAAATAGTACTCACTTTGGAGCGCTGTAAAACCTTAGCTATTGACTATGTGAAAAAATGTTGCGGATAAAAGTTGTTCCTTAAAAAACGGTCTACAAAAATGGTCTGATATCATTTCTTCGTAAAATGATTTAAAAAAAAGTTATATCAGAAAATATAATTTTTTTACTCAAATTTCTAAACATTTTCACTTATAACTTTTTTATTTATAGTTCTACGACAAAAAATTACTAGACCAAAGTAGTAGAGAATTTAATTTGCAACATAAAATGTTAACATTTTTTTTATCAAACAAATACTTTAAGAGATATATCGTTAAAACCATTTCAACCCCTATTTTCAAGATGGCGGCCGTGGGACAAGGGTGGCGACCCCACAAACTTGTTTTTAGCTTTACACTGACCCCCCCTACACATCAAAAAAATAAAATTGCGTCCTCTAAAAAACGCAACCCCAAATGTAACTTTTCAATGGACTATATAGGTAGGTTAGGTATACGTGTGGATATGAACAACAATCAATGGAATTGAACCATTAATTAATAATCATCCTTGTTAAAATCTGTTTATTTTATATGAAGAGCGTAGATACAGGAAAAAGTGTTTAAGTAGCCGGATTGCACAAAATTAAACCATGCAAATATAATATCAAACAGTTAGAGAATGATTACTAGATCATAATAATATACCTATCATATCAAAATCCAAGAGTCTTTTTCTGGTCCGGCTAGTTGTTTAGTAAAGTAAAGTTGAACAAATTAAAACATCAAAGTAACAAGATTCTATGAAACAACTATACAAGATTAGGCCTGCTATGCTATCCCAACAACCCACACTTATTACAACTAACCCAACAACAACAGCAAGGTTGAAAACATCAAAGCAATAATAGTAGAACATTATCGTTTTAAAAGCACCGTACGTACAGTAAACCCTCGCCCACATACGCAAGAGCGCTTTTCCATGAGGAAATTGCAGGGAACTCGATTCGAACAAATATCGCGCAGTTCTTTCACATGCACTCCTTGCAAAACGCGTATAAAGTTGCAACACGAAACTTCGTGCATGAAAATCGTAACTGAGTTGCACCAGCAATTTACAAAACAAATATCTAAACTGCAAACTATCGCAGTGGAAACTGCGCACCGAAACCGTTCGTCCGAGCCTTTTATTGCTAGTTTCTACGTCTCCGAAGACTTTTTCCGACCACTTTCAATACATTTTTGAATACGAGATACAGTAGCAGTTCCAACGTGAACGAATATTTAAAGCAGACCGTTATGAACATCAAAACATTCATATGATTTACTATGAATACGGTTTTACAATGAAATCAAATATCGCCAAATTACAAGATAATGTTAATTGGCGATACTTGGTTTTTCGGTTAAAATTCTACCAGAACACTGGCAGCGTTTTATTTTTGCGCCAGGCTCATTCGTTACTAACCGTTTCATACAATGAATTAATTTTATACCTATAATGCTTTTACCATACAAGGTTAACATTGAACATTTCAGGAATATAACAAGAACATTTCACCGAAACGATAACTTTGTTCGATTGAAACTTACAAAAATAAGACGATCTGGTCTGAACCTTCCCAGAAGTCTTTCACAAAGGGAAATTAGGAGTTATTATGGCAACAAGAATGCCTTATTATTCGACTCTACCACACTTATTTCAATTTCGTATCCAAGTTTCTGAGAAGGGTGAAACTTTTGTAACAATTGCCGTTATATTCTGTTTTCTGTTCCAGAGTTCTTCCTCGTTCCCTTAAATCGGCAATCGTGAAAGTTTCTTAACCACGTAGATAAGTGAGTTCGAACGTGGTCTTTAATTAAGTCTTTTTATAACTATTTCATTTCGTATTTCTTAGGGTTTATAGAAGAACACATTAACATAATATCACTTTCCTTTTATTTTTTTGGATAGAAATACTCCTTTGTACCTATCTACTCGTATTATGTAAATTTCACTTGTATTGTTTGAACAATTAGTGACATAATGATTCTAAAAATTACTTAAATAAGTACAACAAAACATTGATCTTATTTCCATCATTTACCATCGTTGAAATGATCTTTCACGTATACGGTATTAGTATTTATTTCATCTCTTACTGTATTATTTTAATAACTAAACGCAAAACAAACAAGAAAATGTTTACTCGCTGTGCTTAAGCAATTAAATCTATTGGTATTTGATTGATTCGATTGGAATTTTATTATGGTACTTCGCGTGGAAAAATAGTAAATATTGCAGTTGGTGTTTTATCCTCCCTCTTTCTAATATGTACGTTGTGGAGTGTGGTGAAGGCAACATGTCCGCCGCAGCCGAGCCTTTCAAAACAACTCAATCGATAGCGCATTTCAATGCAACGGCCAATTGAGCCGGCGATCGGCCAATATTGCTTTTACTTGCGTGAAGTTGTATGTCGCCTCATCTCAGTTTATCCTTATAGGCGTTACGTGGGATAAAAAAATGAATTTCGATGTGATGAGATGGATGGAAACGAAATGAAACAAAATTCAAAAAATGTATAAGAATGACATGATACGCTCGTTGAATTGATCACGTGACTTCCGCGCACACAACTGTCATTCTCATACATTTCGTACCATTTCGATTGCATCCATCGCATCGAAAAATGTCAATTTGTTTCTATGTAATACGCAATTATTAAACTTAATACCTACCTAGGCTGAATCACAGACGCTTGCCTCCGACGGGCGATGAGGCACGTCCATATAAATCGCGCTGCTTCACGTGACAGATGATTGGGAGACGAGGCGAGAGCAATGAGTCAAAAATTATTATTTTTTTATAATTGATAGGCTTGCGCTTGACTACCACAGATTACTATTGACTACAATCAAGTCTGATGAACAGAAATGATGAGGTCTAGGATGGAGCGCGCTTGCCTAGAAAATGCCTATTCACTCTTTTCTTGAAGGCACCCTGCAGATTGTATTTGGCTGGGAACACGGAAGCTGGAAGGGTGTTCCACACCTTAGCGGTTCGTATCAGAAACATCAATTAACGAGTCGAGTTATTCTAGAGATATATCTATAAAAGAATCGAGTGCTCAGACCCCACGGACCCAGAGCCTCGACCCCAAAAGGCTCAAATAAGTTAACCTCCACTGATGCAACAACAGCGCCTGCACAACCCATTGTGCTAGCAAGATGAGAAGACGCAAGGCTGTCTACGCAAGTTGCGTCCCACACCAAAGGCCTAGCTAGCCCTCTTCCATGGCATCAATGACATGCCGTCCGTCCACCATATTAAACCATTGCAATATAGCAGGATAGATTAGTTTATTTTGCTATAATCCGCTACTTAACTTAACTTCCAACAATTTCTTCAACTCACGTTTCGTCCCGACACCGGGACATCCTCAGGAAATGTCGACTTCGCAATGATGTTGAATTCTCTGCGATATTGCATTGTGAAGTCAACATCTCATGAGTATGTCCCGACGTCAGGACGAAACGTGCGTTGAATAAATTGTTGGCAGAATTGTGTGGTGTTTCATTGTGGGCAGTGCTCCTGCATATTGGAACTTACAGATTGTTTTCAAGTAGCGGATTATAGCAAAACAAATTAATCTATCCTGCAAATTATGGACTTCCGCAAAATAAGGCCTGCTTCCATTCAACATTGCAATATACTTACTCCGCCTGAAAAGCGATAAGCGCCATACAGAAGCTTCTAAATACCGTGCAACCGCGGGAGATTGTTGGCCAAAACTAGCGCGGCAAATTTCTTTGCACGTCGGGGAATCTCGCAAAAGTCGTTCCGCAAAGTAATTGCTTATGAGCGGAGCGGATAAACGGAACGAGTTCCACTCTGGCGGGGCTCGTAAAATGGACTCAGGGGCTTGCATTTAATTAATACGAGCACTACGTGAGAGAGCACATCGCCCGAAATGAAATCATTCCTTTTGACCGCAAAACTGACTTTCCAGCCGAAAACTCACTGCGCTTGCCTTTCACGGGTATTAAAAAAACAAATCAGTTTTGCTTTGACTGGCTAGGAAGCTTATTTTCACGGTGTCTTTTTACGCTTTTTTTCAGTCGGAGTTAAGGTGGATCGCTTTCATGGAACGCGAAATATAATTTCGCATAAATATAGCTAAAGGCAATTTCAAGTTTTATTAAGCGACATTTCCACTTCATGCTAATAATAATCTCTTATTATACAAGAGTAATAAATAGCCGGGAGTAGCCATTTGTTTAAAATTTTTATTTCCTTTTTTTCCTTTCAAGAAAACTTTACAAGTCCTTGGTATACCCTGATTTTGATTTTTAATCAGGCATCGTCATTATATTGCATCGTGACTTATTAGCTTAATTATGTTAATAAACACCAGCAAAGGAGCCTGTAGAAGTAGCTAAACAAAAAGGTTAACAAACAAAACGTCACAAAACTTTCAGTTCTTTGGCTATAACAGTTCCCGAGGAAGTTCAACAAAACAAGCCACCCAAACAACAGTTAAACTGTGGAACTTGAATAAAAGAATACAGCTAATAACAAATCCGGAAAGGCTGCCTTGCAATTACTAGGAACTAGGTAGAGTAACTAGTAGTAGCCTGGAGACAATGGGAAAAGTTAAGGTCAATAGTCTTTAATTTAAGGTGGAGCAGTAATCGGAGGCAGGAGCGAGCGCCATTACACTACGGCTCTTGCGTTCTGGATTCTATAAAGTGGATACAACTGGAAGCATGCTACTTTCTTCTCTTATTTTTCTTTCTTCTCTTGCATATATAAAATTCTAGCGTCACCGTGTTTGTAACAAACTCCTCCAAAACGGCTTGACAGATTTTTATGACTATTGTATATTCGGTAGGTTTGAGAATACGACGTAAAGATTTTATTCATACCACTTAGTGAAAATAATGTATGTGGTAAATTAACTTTTGCCGGGTCAGATAGTGATGTGATAATAGTCGCCGTGCTTGTCCGTCGTCGTAGCTGTTTTAATTCTACTGCTGGATATAGACTTTCTAAACGAATCCAGCACATTAGGTTGGGCTCCCAGGTTACGTTAGTAATAAATATGTGGCCCAAACCTCAAGTTCCTTCAGTAGGTACTTCCAGCTACTTAGCTGTATACTTAGCTTACCTAATTCCTTTAAGGTTAGTAAAGTTGTCGTTACGTTTATGTATAATATCCATGGTATCGAATATTTAGATACTTATGTCTTTTCTTTTACAGGCGTCAGGACCTTAGATCTTGGCGCTTCGAAAAGCGTACAAGGATCTGAAGTCAACCAGGAAAGATCTTTCACTACCGCATCGAAGACATAATATTAGACGTTAGAGGTAATATAATCGAGACCAAGGAATTTGCTTGCTCTTCGAGGCATGGAAAATAGGAAAGGTTTATTTATCTTCTTCTTCAAAAAAGGAAGAACCTCCAAGGTCGTCTTTAATTTAAATTTCAATCTTCTTCAAAATTATGGAAAGAATCTACAAAATCGTCTTTAGTTTAAAAAAGGCATGGAAGTGAATACTGAGGATACTTTTGACATTAACCTTTGTAGCAACTCTATAGAGTTTTCTCCTTTTTTCTTAGTGCCGTCTTTCGGTATGCAAATTGCGAATTCATTAAATAATTGTACATCCGTCGTGAGCTTTCCTTTTCTCTTTGTCCTTGTTAAGAGCCTCTTGTCCGAAGCACAAAAGGACCGTCTGGATATACACTAATAAAATTGTCTGGATCGTATTTACATTTTTTTTCTTCTCTAAACATTGTTTAGTGAACGCTAAAGAACGAAATTGACAAACACGTAACTTTTAAATTAGATTTCTCCATAGACTTTTAATTTATAACGGAGGATGGAAGGTCTTCTCTTGATTAAATAACTTCTGTTATTTTCACTTACTTTAACGATTCAAGATGTATACTTTTCTGCGGAAAATCTTCGTCAAGTGCATTTCTAAATTGTTATGAATATGTAGTAAATAACAATGACCTTTAAATCTTCCGGCATAAGAAGTAGATAGACAATTATGAGCGTCTGTTTTGGTTATTTTGTAGTTCTAAATGATACTTAATTTATTTCATCGTAGTTAAAACGCTTTGACGCGGGTGCTTCCTTATGCTTCCTTCTAGCTTCAGGCTGAAGGTCTTCATTAATGCTTTCGAGTAATTTATTTAATGGTAAAGAAGTGTAGGTTTTGCAGGGTTATTATCCCTGTAATCTACGTCATCATATTTAGATGGCACTTAGGCCCAATTGCACCACAAAGCGGGTTAAATATTAGGTCCTTACATATGAAATTGGCGTTTTGTATGGGAGGAACATAAAGTCGATTTTTTAAATATAATATATATATTTAATCAAAGTATGTACCAATGCTATCTATGCACTTTTGCCTCCTTATAGGTAGTTCATTGATCCCTTTACTAAAAAAGCCATTCGGACGGGAATCAATAAAGTCTTGGAAAGCGCTTTGGACTGCCTCATCGGAGTTAAATTTTTTCCCTTGTAAGAAGTTATCCAAATTTCGAAAAAAATGGTAATCTGTTGGAGCAAGGTCCGGGGAGTAAGGTGGATGTCTTAGAGACTTAGGCATTCCAATTGAAGCTCCTCTAATTTGGTAACCGTCTGTTGTGCAGTGTGTGGTCTAGCGTTGTCCTGAAGCAGCAGTGGCCTAGAACGATTGACCAACCTCGGTTGTTTAGCAGCTAGCTTTTCCATCATGGATTGCAGTTGCTGACAATAGATATCCGCCGTAATCGTCTGGCCATATTTAAGAAAGCTGTAGTGAACGACGCCGGCGCTAGTCCACCAAACGCTCACAAGTAATTTTTTTTGAGTCAATTTTCGTTTGGGGAAGGATTTGGCTGGTTTGCCAGGGTTCAACCATTGCGATGAACATTTCCGATTATCATACAGGATCCATTTTTCATCACAGGTAATGATTCTATTTAAAATCCCTTCATTACTGTGCTGGTTGAGTAATGTAACACAGCAGTCTACGCGCGTTTGTCGGTTTGCTGCACTCAATTCATGAGGTACCCACCTTTCAAGCTTTTTCACCTTCCCAATTTGCTTCAAATGAACTAAAACAGTTTTATCACTAACACCGCAGCCTGCAGCTAGCTCGGACGTGGTTTGCGATGGATCCGCTTCCACAATAACCTTCAATTCTTCATTGTCAACTTCGGTCTCCGGCCGTCCACGGGGCTTGTTCTGCGGGTCGAAATTTCCAGAACGAAAACGTTGGAACCAAAAACGCACTGTGTGTTCTTTTGCGACACCCTCGCCGTACACATCATTAATCCTTCGAGCCGTTTCTGCAGCACTGGTGCCACGATGGAACTGGTACTCGTAAATAACGCGATATTTCAAGTTTTCCATTTTGTAAACAGAGTGGCGTGAAAAAAAAACCAAAAGAGAAAAAAACAAATGAATTACGATTTTCAAAACACAAAAGCATGAGTAAATAGCTGTATAAATTTGAAATTGGAATTTCTAACCAAATAAGAGATATTTGAGATCAAAGTAGCCAGTACGACAAAACGCCAATTTCATATGTAAGGACCTAATATTTACATTTGTAAAACAGATTTAACGTCGATCTTAGGACATTTTTGACTATTTCAACCTTATTAACTCTGAGTTAATACGCCAACCCAGATTGACGCAACTGGGCCTTTACTGGTAGTGTACACAATAAATTCATATTAGTTTAGAAAAGCCTACGCATAGATTTACACACCAGTCTGTATTTATGGGGCACCGCGATATAATTTATGTCGAGTCAAACGGCCTGCGTGACGGATGTATGCATTTATCGCGGCCCGCAGGTGCGTCCGTTGCTTTAAATAAAGCCGCATTCGTAACAGTGGCTTAGTTTGGCTTTGGACCGTCCGTTCATATTCGGATACGCAAAACATTCGTAACTTACCTGTGAGTTATGACACGTCATAAATTCGTTTATGACCAGCCCCGAATTTAGGGGGGGAAGAAACAGTGTTACCTGGGCGGGAAATTCAGGAGGTTCCACAAAGCGCCTTACAGGGGCGTCATTATCAAAATGCCCGGGTTAGAAAAAGTCGTAGATCCGAAACTGTTTAAGTCTTGCCGTGTTCTTGTTTTGGACCCCTGACTGGTACTAGTAGAAAGACGGTACCTTTTTCATGTTTCTAAGTAGATTCGTACACTGGTTACCCTCAGATTACAATGGTCACCTATCCTAGTTATAGGTCCCACCGAAAGCCACTTACGCTCAGTTGCTTTAACAAAATTTAACGCTATCGTTAATAACTATGGTTAACGCCATCTTCAACGATCGCGCGTCCGTAAACATTTATTGTCGAAGCTACCGGCTTTACACTCCGAAAGTTTTTTGACTTGATAAAGTTTAATAAATTGATGAACACCAGCAACACACATGAAAATAGTAACGTTCCGCGTAACGTTCCACCTGAGCCTGTGCGTGCAAGCGAGAGCGCGCAACAAGCGATAGAGAGGCACGATAAAACAAACGATAGAGAGGCCAATTATGACGTTTTCACGTAAATCTATCGTCCGTAAACCGACTTTACAGACAACCAATTTTTTTGTAGCAATGAATGAGGAGAGGAGCAAGACATGCATCCATCATGTCCACGTCAGATTCAGTGCGTCCCATAATTTTTGATTCCAATATCACACGACACACTGCACTGCGTTCATCATCGTGAGACATCATTTCTTAGGTCTTATTTTGCCCAGTAATCACGTCTGCCTACAGTGCCCTTTAACCGAACAGTAAACGTTTGAACAACTGACACTGCGTTGGCACCTACGTGGACAAAGTCAAACTCCTCAAGAAGAGTCCTACAACCAATAAAATATTCTTTAGGACCACCAGTTAAAGACTTATTTTAAAGGTTCTTACTATGAACCTTCTTCTGATACGAGTATGACGATATTTTGAGCATAATTTTCTGATACATGATTATGCGATTACCAACATTTGTCGTCACATATTTATAGTTTACCATAACTTTATTTTACATACACGGTCCCTGTGGAAACGCATGTCTGCTGTAATCGAGTCCGCAGGTGCCTTTTGGGCCGTTCGGTTAAATTATTTCGTGAATTAGTAGCTGCGTGAAATAATTTATAACATAACACAAACTAATGCCCTTGTATCACTGAAGCCAACCATAAATGGGTTACCGAAAACATTCCTTTGATATTTCTATGGTAAGTAGTTTCGGAAAATTATAGTGGAACATTGAAACTGGAGGAAAAGGAAGTTCACCTTTCTTTGCGCGTGGTTTATTACCTCTTTCGAGTTTGGCCTCCATCGTGATATTGATATTAGCTGTTGTCGCGTGAATTTCGGGTTTTCAAAAAATCCCCTTTGAATCAGGATATTTTCGGTGTAAAAAGTACCTATTTTCTTTATGCGTTAAACCAATAATCTATCTCCACTCTCGGCTAAATCGGTTCAGTAGTTGATCTGAAGGAGTAACAAACATACACTAACCGACATACATAGTTTCGCCTTTATGATATTAGGGTTATTTGTCAATGTGAAAAGATGTTTATTGTTTACTGTTTACCCTGATCTAAATCCACCAATACACATACAAATCAGTGGCTTAGTTTGGACTATAAGTTATATGGTGAAAGTTATGGCTACGCAAAATAACTTATGGCAGGCCATACATCTATGCGTGATGGATGACAGCGTTTATCGGGGCTCGCAGATGCTTCCGTGTGTGTATCAGACACACACGCGTGTCTAGACATACGTCACCATCATTTTAGGATTTCTTTGTTGGGATAGAATGGATTAGATAGGAAAAATTCATATCCACCCCGGTAGCCTCTGCCTGATCATTTTCCAATATGGATGGAAGCTTTTTTCACGCATCTTTCCCATCTACCCCTATAATGCAACTTCCAAAATCACTTTGTTGACCATCTGTACTTCGGTTACTCGCAAGGGACTGTGTAAAGGGCTGTCGACCGTTAATTCCATAACCAAATGAAAAAATCCAAAAAATGTATGGGAATAACATGTATGAACGACCAATTGATGACGTGGCTTATCGAAAACTACTGTAATTCTAACATATTTCTTAATTTCGTTCTTCTGTGACGATCGTAGATAAGTTACTTGGCTATGGCTGGGTTGAACTGTGAGTAACATAAGTATCGTCATATTATATCATTACTAACAATTTCCTCTAACAATAATTAATTTTGCCGTTTCAATAGTTCCTCTCCATACTGATATTCAATAGAGCCAATCAGCTCAGTTCTTGAAGATTGTAGATAAACAAAATTATTACTTTTAAACAAGTAAGAAACGACGTTGCAATTTTCTTCAAACTTATGACAATATTATCTTCGTAGCTATTTACTTGTATAATCTGTCAGTGACATTCCTCAAATCACCAACAACATATACTTGGGAAATAATAATTGGACAACAAAGACCAATTATTATTTTCCAAGTAACGAAAACACCAGACACCGCTTGTCATGTGTGGCACAACAAAGAAATATTCTATTAAAGATTTATTTAATAAAACTCAACTACCATCATAAAATAAGCTATTACATTTTTATCAACAAAAAATTGTTAACCATTACATATAACGACCATTGCCCGTTCAATGGACCCCATACAAGATATTAGCGCAATAAACTGCCAGTGTATCAGAACATCGGCCAATATTCGGCCAGTATAGCGATATTATCGGCCGGCCGTTATTAGGGGACGGGAGCAAATCATATAGTACGTGCCCAGATACTCTATTGCCCATAATAGTTATTTCAGTACTGATCTATCTCCGTGTAAATAAAAGCGATTGTTTTGTTCATGTTTTTACGAGGGAATATTTAAACTGAAAATAACAATGAACCTACTCGTAGTTACCTACATTAGTTAAAACGTACAGACAGTTAGGCGCTCTACCTACTGCACCGCGCCCCGTCGCGTAGCGCGGGATGGCAGATTTTACCATTGTATGCAAGTATCTCAATTTGTATAGAAATCACGCCTAGCACAACACACTGGCGACGCGAAAACGCGCGGGAAGGCGGCCGCGCGCAGTTTCTGCCAATCTGCGCGGAAGCGCGGGGCGTGCCGCGGGGTATGACACACCGGCTCCGCAGTCCCGGGCGTGATTTGATACTGTCCAGAATCTTCTATGGACGCAGTCTCTATTAATTCTTGTATACAAAAACCTTATAATGACAATATAACTGCAACATCTTGAAATTGAATAAGTTCGTCCATTCTCCACGACGATCGAAAACACAGTGAACATACCAGTTTATTTAGCGCGAGGCCGTCTTAATCTGCATCACCGCGCGGGGGAGCAGATTACACCGCTAAGTAAGGCAGATCTGCGCCTCCGTCACCGCGCGCGTTATCTGTCGCTCCGCGCACCGCGACGGGACGCGTCTTCAGTGGGTAGAGCACCTTAAGCTTAGTCGGTGCTTAGTGGTGAAGAAATTGGACAATTTAGGCTTTTTTATCTTACCATTGAAAACAGTGGTTCTATTATAAACATTACATGAGAGAAAAGAATAACGAAAGCGACTTTCGTAAATAAATATACCTACCTAAATAAAATATATCGTAATAGCATAGAAGCAAAATCAATAAGTGCCGAACTTTCTCTTAGAATATTAGTGATCATATCTACTATATTATGAGTTCGACGAAATCGAGTTATCCAAGTCGGCTACTGTACCTAAACATGAGCAAATTGCGATAGACGAATACATTTCAAATTCCACGTACCACATTATTGGACATAACTATTGGCGAACACTGAGAAATCGTTGTTCGTTGTGACAGTACGACGTTAGTGAACGATACACGTAGGTAGTCCGTACTCCCTACAGGCTACAGCTGAAGCAGTTTTAAAAATTGGATAATATTGGGAGAGGCAGCTCTCGAACAATCATTTCGAAATGAAAAATTCCGAACGTTTCAAATATTGGAAAGCGTTCAAAATGTCACCATCACTCGTCGGAATTGCATCTGCTCCCTACTTTGTATTCAAGAACACTTCAAGGCATATTTGTTCATACCGCCGGGAAAGCGGTCTGGCGGTGTTATTATACGTTCCCGAATGTTCAATTACTTAAACTGGCGTTAGGTAGGTGTTTTCTGTATTTACAGAAATATTCTAGACGCCACCTAATCGGTTTATTTATACGATTCAAGAACATTACATGTATTTTGACTTTCACCTTTACATAGTTGACCTTTTAAAGATGCGAAGCGGTTTGATTCCTCGAGTCTGGAATGCACAGAAACTGTCTTTCCCAACTCCCACAACTTGGGCGCCTTCAAATCAGGAGTGAATATGCATTTCCTAGACAAGCGCGTTTCACCTTCATAGACTGTATCATCACTTTCCATCAGATGTGATCACAGTCAAACGCACAGTCGCCCATATTATTAAAATTGAATGTCAATAAACGAGCTCTATCTTTATATAATTATGATAAGCTATTTCCCGCGGTTCCGCCCGTATGAATTAGGTTTCACTAAGCCCGTGGATACAATGGATTTTTCGGAATAAAAAAAAAGCATGTGTTAACACACATTTACAGACAGACGTACAAACCTGTGCTTTCATTATATTTAGAGTTTACTAGCAGGTACCTAATATTGTTCGACGAAAAAAAGCTATTTATATTTAGTAACTTAGTATTTGGCTTAAAATTGACTCATGAAAACTACCTTATTTACTTTAGGTTTTTTTTTTATAATTGATAGGCTTGCGCTTGACTACAATCAAGTCTGATGAACAGAAATGATGAGGTCTAGGATGGAGCGCGCTTGCCTAGAAAATGCCTATTCACTCTTCTTTTGAAGGCACCCAGATTGTATTTGGCTGGGAACACGGAAGCTGGAAGGGTGTTCCACACCTTAGCGGTTCGTATCAGAAACGTAGAAGAAAAGCGTTTCGTACGAGTACGCTGGACATCAACCACATAAGGATGCCACTTCTCTCGACGTCTCGCGGTTCTATGATAGAAAGGTGAAGGAGGCACAAGGTTGTGGAGTTCTTGAGCACACTCTCCAAAAGCCTGATCTCCAAGTCTTTTGAAATCTACTAAACGAAATCAATCCTTTTTAGACTGCAGATTTGATACAGGATTGGCTTTTAAAGTCTAAAATATTTCAATGAATTCGATACTCAGATTTTACTGCCATTTAGCACCTAAATACATCGTTATATTAGTCTAGAATTTGCGGAACACAAAATATGTAGTTTTATTTTATAGTTACAGTTTTTGCCTAATTTTATTTTGTTATTTAGTATTTAATTTAATTAATTGGCCGCTTTTCTTTTTCATCATGAAAATATACAATGTTTAATATGTTTCCTATTTTCGTTCCAAGTGACTATAATTAGCATAAATAATAACTTGATCTCTGAGCTTTATAGTTAATTTTAAGTTGATGTTGATTATGCTTAGTAACCTACCAAAAAAGCTTTAGTCAAAGAAAATAAGAAGTTCTATTGATAGTCTTCAACCCTCGACTTCTAATGTCAAAAGATTTATAAATCATACAGAATCGTATTATTCTTTCCTTCTACAGATTTACCTTATAAATCTACGGGAAACGCCCGTTGGCTGCGACGTACTTATCTTTCTGAGTTATTTGTATGACCCAGTATTAAGAAAAGTACAATTGAGGTGAAAAAGTTTAGTTGAAAACTGTGGTCACAGTTTTAAACCTATAATTTATCTGCATATCTACCTATATCATTTTAACGACTATTTGTGAAGTTATTTCAATAGATCTGGCCAACAATGATATCGTGATCTGTGGATATAGGAATATTAATATTTGTTAATTACTTACTAGGATCCTATAGGATCTGTGCGTACCTACTGGTTTAAACTTTTCTAGATAAGGAGCTTTTGCGTTGATATTTTGTTTTACGCATCAAATTACAACACAATTAATTATATTACCTCGGTTCAAAGGATCTTAACAATGAGATATTACTTATTCGTTTATAAATAACGTTTACCGATATGGCTGAAGTTTGTAAGATGAATTTTGGACTAGCAGCTAGGTTACCACATTTTATCCCTGTAAAGTTCATGTGTCCTGTTATGCGTGATTGGTGAAAAAATTTACGTCAGCCTTGCTGCGAACAAAGCCTAGCTTAGTCACTAATTGAATAATTGATATTCTTTAAAAAATTAAAAAGTGTTAGATCAGATTTGTTTTATTAGACGAGTATAACCCTTGCTAAATACAACAAGTCAACGGATATTATACATAATTTAAAATAGGTAAATGGCTGTTACAAACAATGTGCGAGGCCGGAAGTTAAATCTTCATATGGCAAGCAATAAATCCGCATTTGCCATCTCAAGTGTTATGAATGACTGTTATACATCTTCGCTGATAACAAAACCATCCGCGTCTCTTCTACTTACGAATAATAACGTTGTTTGACTACCTTTACCTGAGCTCTTTGAGGTAGGGAATGCCGACGTACGATTAGTCACGATATTACAGGATTACATAGCTGTCATTTCAGGATCTGGACTTGATTAATTTTCCAAGAAAATTCGGAATAACTTAGGTACTCTTTTCTTACCTATTTTTTTTTTAAATAACATATTCTACTACTAAATAAATAAATAAAATACTATTACGTCCGTACCTACAGTTAAACGGTAAGCACCGATAAGAAACCTAAAGATATGGGCATCCGAACGATTTAAGTAAACATTTTACGTACAAGCAAACAGTAGCGCCTTTAGTCAAAATTCTACACATAAGCTGCTGCTCATCGAACTAGATCGTGGCCTTACTGCTGGTGACAAAACAATCATTCTTGGCACCGGCAAACTGGCGCCATTTTTTCGTGCCGTTCGCCCTATCCAGGGTATATGTCTATTACGGTAAGGGAAACATCGTGGGGAAACCTGCTTGACAATTGACCACAATGTTCCTTCTCCAAGGTGTGCAAAGCTCGCCTATACTCCCATATTTTAGCCACCATTTACCAGCATATAAGTGAGCTATGGGGTGGCTTATGGGGAATAAAAGTACGTAATATTACTATTGTTTTCTCAATCGCTTTTTATTACGCACTGCTGCAGTGTACGACTCTCTTTTTTCGATACTTTTTTCGTGAATTTTGTACTACACCCGCTGTCCTTAGATAGTAAGTCAATGGATATAATGGATGGTCTATGGGACACAGATGCGTGAACCACAAGGCTCTACGCACTATCTACAGTGCATATGCAGATGTATAGCAAAACCTATGAGAGAGGCTAAATACACATACCTACCTGACGACCTCTCTGGCGCAGTGGCGGCGTGCTCGGATTCGAGTGGGAGGTCGCGGCTTCGATTCCCGCCATGGGCCACTTTGGAATTTCATAATTTCTAAATCGGCTCAAGTCTGGTCTGGTGGGAGGCTTTGGCCGTGGCTAGTTACCACCCTACCAGCAAAGACGCACCGCCAAGCGATTTAGCGTTCCGGTGCGATGTAGGTAGAAACCGTTGGGGTAAATTTACTTACCCTTCCAAGTTAGTATGATAACATCTTAGGCTGCATCATTAGGTATTTACCATCAGGTGAGATCGCAGTCAAGTACTAACTTGTATAGAGTAAAAAAACACCCATGCGTATTGTGCAGTCACGTCTTGATGCTGAGTATTAAGAAATACTTGCGCCCACGAGAACTAATACTTCCAACGGCTTGTCACCTGTCACACGCCTCCTCCTCGCTGAAATACGAGGCTAAGAAGCTTACGAAATACGTACATACATACGAGTATGAATATTCCGAATACTGTACCATTTACTTTTATACCTACTTATATTATTTTTATTTCAGTCATTTTAAGGGGGATGGGTACCAAACGGGCGCGAAAATTCAAATTTTGTTTAGTTTTTCGCTAATAGTGGGCTAATTATAGGTACATCGTAGGCTTATAGCAATGAGTTTTGCGGGCACAACATTTATGCATCTACATGTTTTTAATAAAAACTGCTCAACAATATTCATTTACTTCATGGTACTCGATAGCTCGAAATCTAGGAAACTGCAAAAAATGTTCTTTCGGGAAGAAGCAAATAAGTCTTGATTTGTGCTCTAAGCAGTAAGATAGGAGCCGATTAATTAAGAATATAAATAAAAATAATCATATACAAATAAAAATAATCATTTCTTTTGCATTAACTTTTCATGGCAACATGAATAATTCCAAGTAGGTAAATATTCTAATGACGAGGAGTGCAAGTGCTGGAACCCGATATCCCGGAAGGACTTCAATTTCGTTCGCCTGCCGTCCTAGTTTTTAATATGTAATTCAATTTCCTCCCCAGAGCCTGCAGTATAAATAAGAAATACGCCATGACTATTATAAGTCCGGAGTGCCTACCTGATTCGCCGTTTTAATGCTGATTATAATTCTAAATCCAGGGGCCGTACCACCATCTCTTAAAGCAATAATGCTCCAGTATTTTTTTAATATTTTCATACAAACATAGTATGAAAATGTCGAAACAATACTGCAGCATTATGGCGGTACGGCCCCAGATATCTAAAAATATTATATTTTAGAAAAGAAGGAACTTACCGACTGACATATTAACAACGTATAGTCCAAAACGCTTGGTCTAGAGACTCCTTTGGCACATAGGTTCCTAATGAGGTCAAAGGGAGCATTAAGAAAGGATTTGTATAAACTCACTCCCAGGGACGAAACTCGGATGGATACAAAGAAATCAGGACTCGTGAAGAAATGTTATACTTTCCGCTCTTGTAACGAAATGTACTATTTACCTCCTGCTGTTAAGACCCTGCTACTACCTACTGCTTCTAAGATTTCAGCTTTCTAGGTCGAAGAATTTCGGCCTGGCTTGCATTGATAAGTACCTAAGGGATATGAAAAATAGTTTACGTCCCAATATACCCAATTCAGATGTAGGTACCGAATAAACACAAAAAATAGGCTCAGCCATTATAATTATAATGGTATTCTGTTATGAACACTGTGACATGTGAATTTTATCTATTAGAGAAGGTAGGTAATTTGCGGACCGTGAAATATTCTGAAGCTGTTCTCGAATATACGTATCAGTAAACAGGTGCTACACGCTCGTATATCATGGAAAAATAGTTAGTAATAGTCTTCCGTTCTCCAGATTTGTCCAATAAATCTTCCGTAGTACGGAGTCAACGACCGCTTGTAGCGACGCACCCTCTCGTCTTCTACGTTTTCAACCTACTGTATTTATTCAGGTACTTATACATACATAGGTATATATAGTAGTAATATGTATGTTGTATTTTTCAGGTTCTTGTTACTAGGTACTTATTAGTTGCGTAGCGCACTAGTATACCTATTACCTACTAGACGTATTTAACGCAAGTGACGTAGACGTATTTAAAAGAGTGTGTGTGGGAGGTTCTGCGAACTGGTTATTCAATTGGAATGGCTGTGTATAAGGAGTTGGCACAGCTTACCATTGTAGTTAGTAGATGGTGGCGTACCATTCAATCCCATAAAAATCAAGCATAACTTTTCCACGATTGCTGTAAAAAATATTATGTACAACTTTCCCCAAATTGAGGTTACCAATAACCAATTCCATTGACAAAACTCCCACTTGCCCCATACTGAAAAAAATTATTTTACTGAACAGTTTAGCTATTTTTCAATTAGCTAAACTTTAGTAGTTGCCACCTAAAGTTTAGCTTAATCAACAGAACACATTACTTTTTTACAAAACTTTTCATTTAGTTTAATATATTTATTTTTGTAATATTAACCAAGCATTTAGCAGTCCCTCGGTAGCTAAACAGTTGTGTAAAATTTTACGTGAAATTCGGTAAATAACTTACGACTGTTTTTCTATTGCACTGAAGGCCGATTGGGCGATCGATGAGAAAATCCGGAAAATATTCAATCAATGCGCGAAGTAATAAAGATAAATGGGAGTAAATAAAGAAACAATAATCCGTGGTCTTATTATGATCCACAGGGTCCGTCGGGGCACGCGCCACGTATCTACGATATGACTACCCCTTCGCGTCCCTAATAACCCGCCCCTATATAGAATATCGACGTTGGATGTTCACTAATATTGAGCTACTATTTTCCGATACGCTGGCAGTTTATGGTGCTAATATGATATTGGCAAGCTATTGAAAAACGATGCAATATCTATTACCCATAGAGAATGATTTTATGAAAGGTAATCTTCTCTAATATATAAATTTTTCATGACAATTTTTGTTACCAAACTTTTACGAAACTTTTTATCTTTTTTAGGGTTCCGTACCAAAATGGTAAAATGGAACCCTTATGGTGCGACTTTCTCCGTCTGTCTGTCCGTCTGTCTGTCTGTCTGTCCGTCACACTCAATTATTTCAGTAACTACCAGAGCTATCGATATGAAATTTGGAATAGTTGTGTATATTAGTAGCCCAATGACACTGGAATAAAAAAAAATGGAAATTATTTTTGTTCTTATTTAAAAAGGGGGGAAAATCGGAGGGTTGAAATTTAAAAGTGAGATAACTGTACTGTGTGGGGTATCATATAAAAGGGTTTACTTTGTACATTCCAAAACCGATTTTTAATTATTTTTAGTCATGATAGTTTTTGATTTATCGGGGAAAATGTCTAAAAAATACCGTTCCCCCCCCCCTTATCTCCGGAGTTTACCAATCGAAAAATCTGAAATAATTATGGTCAATAGGAATTTACGTATATTTTACAGGAAAACTATAGCCAATGCTCTAACTAGCATAGTTTTTTTGATATTAACAATAAACCTCTACAAACAAAGTTAGTTTTGCGGTTCATTAACAAAGATAATTATTACCGTTTTACATCTTTGGTCGTTACAGTTTTGGTCGTGTTACATCTACATTAGTACGAACGAATCTTAAAAGTACCTAGCTATAACTACCTACGCTTATTTAATGTAGTACGGAACCCTCGGTGCGCGAGTCCAACTCGCACTTGGCCGGTTTTTTAATAATTCTCTCGGTTTTCTTCGTTACCAAAACCGAAACGGCTGGACCGATTGCTATGAAAACTTCAGTGTATATTCTCTGGGTCTGGGAGCAGATTGTTATCCATTTTTTATGTCCCTAAGTGAGAAAAATTTAATATATGGCAAAACAACGTTTGCCGGGTCAGCTAGTACTAATATGAAATTTTCTGTGTATAGATATGTTCGGTAGGTCTGAGATTAGGTCGTGAGCTACTATATTTGTGACAAAAAACGGACACTCTGCGGATTGCCCGCAAGCTCTTGCAAACCTACACAAACCTAGGCAAACCTTCTGTCCACACGTTTGAATATTTGCTCGTTTGGTAAGGTTTGGCAGGCGTCTGGACGCGGCATTAAGGCGTGCCTACTAGGCGCAAAGCTCATTGAAGCGTAGGTAGGTACGTACGTAGTTTTAATTCCGAACTTGGATAGGATACAAGTTGGATTGCTCAAATAAAAAAATAAAAATTCAATACATCTCCTCTGTCTGAAATATCAAAATAGTTAAGTTTGCAGATGATTGGAGCCATTCAGAAGTTGCAGAACCTCAGTGCAGAACAACTGCGGGACCACTGTGAAAGACACGTAAATGACTCCATTTGTCTGAGAGCAGTCGTTTGTCGAAACAAATTATCTTCGAGGGAGTTGTTACACGAAATTGCTGTCTGCGGTACCTAATAGCACTTTGAGCGACTTCTAACTATCATGCAATTTGAAGAAGATTGATTGTCAACTATACCTGACATATGACAGATAGACACCTCTAGCCATATGTCATTTTGCGATACCTACTCTAAAAAGATGGAAATTCTATCTAAAAAGTTGGAATTCTAATTGACCTTTCATAAGCGCCTTTAAGATAGGGCTATACTTATGTGAAATAAAGATCGTTCGTTCGTTCGTTTCAGTTCAGCCGACGGACTTCCACTGCTGGACGAAGGCCTCCTGCAATGATTTCCAACGGACACGGTTCTGCGCTACTTAATGTATCCCGCGACTTCCCGCGACCCTCTTCATGTCGTCAGTCCATCTGGTCGGAGGTCTGCCACCACTGGCTTTCCCCTGCGGGGTCTACATTTTTTGTTACTCTATACGAGTTAGTACCTGACTGCGATCTCACCTGACGGTAAGTGATGATGCAGCCTAAAATGTTATCGTACTAACTTGGAAGGGTAAGTAAATGTACCCCGAAGGATTCTACCAGCATCGCACCGGTACGCTAAATCGCTTGGCGGTGCGTCTTTGATGGTAGGGTGGTAACTAGCCACGGCCGAAGCCTCCCACCAGACCAGACCTAAGCCAATTTAGAGATTATAAATTTCCAAAGTGGCCCGTGGCGGGAAGCGAACCCGCGACCTCGCACTCGAATTCCGAGCGCGCCGCCACTGCGCCAGGCAGGTCGTCAAAATTCATTTTCAACCCTACAAATAAATAAAGATAATTTGAATTGATTGCAGAGTGTGATTTACCTACCTACCTACATTTAAAAGCCTGTGGATTAAGTTAGCAGTAAGTAAACGCTACAATAGCGTTGACCGGTAATATTAAAACGTTTCCAGCGCTGGAAACGCTGGGAATTTTTCATTTTGAAATGATCATTCGAGTGTTGCGCTTCCAATATTCAGGAGGGACTTCAATTCCGCTCCTCCGCCGTCCTAGTTTTAAAATGTAATTCAATTTCCTGTTTTCAGCGTCTACAAATAATACAGCTGACATCAAAAGATGGCGAACTGACCCAGCTTCTAGACGACCTTCTTACTTTATGCACCTAGCACCTACTAGTGAACGGAAAAGGCACAGAAGTATTTATACTGAAACAAGCTTTCTTTTCGGAGGCGAACCTGCAGGGGCTAAGCGAAAATGGACTTTTGCGTGACGAAAGTCCCGTCACGAATAAAATCTTCGAAAATGTAGAATGAATGTTCCTCTTACTAGTTAACACGTGTACATTTGATATGACGAACTCGTTAGCGCAAGCTCACTAAAGGCAGGAAGCAGCATAGAAATATAAAATGGAGTTTTGTTTCTGGTGTAATTCATTTATGAACTACACCAGAAAAAAAACCTACCAACCAAGGTAGAAAGTTATAACTTTCTACCTTATGTCCCACGACACCCGCGTCTTTTTCAGACTATATAATACGGCCCATACCAAGTAAAAATTGACTGACTCGTGAATCGTCACATTCCGGTTAGTTGGTCGGTCGGTACGACTGACACATTGCGAATCGCGGCGTGCACCACGCTATAGTAGTGTTATTATCTCGCTGCAGACTCAGTCATAAATCATCCGAGTGTTTCGCTTTTGTATTTCACTGCTGAGCTTCACTGCTGCTTTTGTATTTTAGTGAACAACAAAAGCGAAACACTCGAATGATTTATGGACGAGTCTGCAGCGAGATAATAACACTGCTATAACACACAGCATAGCAGCTGCAGCCATAATATGTGTGCCATGTCATCTATTCGATTTCTAAGATTGCAAAATGCTAACTCAATATTTGAAACGATGTTCAAAACAATTATGAGAATGACATACCTACCTATGCGGATACAAAATGACCTATTTTCCATTCGGATGTCATTCTCTAACATTATTAGTTATATTGACAACTATTATTTTACTTAGTATTTATAGTAGTGTTATAATCTCGCTGCAGACTCGGTCATAAATCATTCGAGTGTTTCGCTTTTGTTGTTCTGCAGTAATGCACAACTGAACAAAGAACAACAAAAGCGAAACACTCGAATGATTTATGACCAAGTCTGCAGCGAGATAATAACACTACTACAGTTGAAAATACGACGAAGGCAAAAAATACCTATTTCAAAGATATATCTACACTACAGAAAGAAGTCGAGAGAATCTGCGTCTAGAGAGAAGAACTTGATTAAAATTGATCTCAAAATCATAATGTAACGGATCCTTAGCAACCGTCACGTTCGCGAAGTCTGCCCCCTTGCTTCGAATAGATCCCCCTGCCGGATTATTAGAGATCCGTAGTAGCCTGGGGCGGGATTAACGCGGCTCCGTGGGCTTCGGATGCCAAAGGTATAGCCAAGGTAATTGTGCAGTTCCTTAGGTAATGTTTCACGAAGAACTGTTCAATCAACATGGCAAAACTTAACACGTATAATGTCCTATGTAGATACACTTATGATGCGATGAAACATTATCGAGACCTGATCGAGACATAATCTTCGGGTAGGTAGCTAACTATAGTATAGCTAACTATAGTATTCTTGGAAATAATAGGATCTAGACAAGCGGTTAGCGTGTCAAGCCAAGTACAGGTATACAGTACTGGCAAGCGCACCGTGTGTAATTTTACACGAACCATTTGGAGCCACTTTTCACACCCTCATATCTCAAAAACTATTTGACATAAACGTATCAAATTTGGCTCATATATTGAGACTTGCAAGATACATATATGCTCCAAATTTCATAAACACATCTCAAGCGGTTATTGAGATATTAACGTCCAAAAATCGTCATTTTTATCACTGACCTATAGATCAAAACTATAACCTAGTTCCAGATGACCTACAAAGTTCAAATTTGGTATGCAGGTAGGTAATTGCGTGAATACAAAGGAATAAATCAGAAACTGGTAAATTTTTATCATTTTATAATACTTTTTCACTTAATTGATTCTGTTAGGAACACGCTTAACTTAGATGACCTAGAAAGTTCAAATTTGGTATGCAGGTAGATAATTACGTGAATTTAAAGGAATAAATCAGAAACTGGTAAATTTTTATCATTTTATAATACTTTTTCAATAAATTGATTCTATCCCCAAAGCGGGCGAAGATTTCGGTACCTACACGGCGCGCGGCGCGCGGTGCGCGGTGCGGGTTGTTCGAGCGAGAGGCAGGCGGCACTTGGCAGCCGCACTCATAAGCGCTAGCGGCGTCTTGCTGTTCGGTTGTCTCTCGATATCTGACCTATAAGGTTGCGATTTATGCCACGAAATTCATAGGTTTTTCATTCATTCAATCAATAGATTTTCTTAAATAATACTTAAATATTTGTGGTTATATTATTACTAGCTATAATTCTTTTAGTAAGTACGTATGGTATAGGCAATAGTTGAAATAAAAATTGAGAAGAATTTTAGTTTAATTATAATACTGTTATAAGTAGGTATTAAGTACCTACTAATAATTTATTTACAAAAAGTAATGATATCCCATCAAAACATAAAATATGTGAAAGGAGAGCCAAGTACACACCATAGAATATTATGATAATATCTGCGTTGGTTGTTGACTTCAACGACAAAAGAAGTGATATCTTAATGGGTGCCAAGTTCAATGGTCAATCCTGAAATTTATTTATAACAACATACAATATCATATCTTCTTATAAATTAGGCTAATATATTGAAGCCTCAGGTCTGACTTGGCTAGTTTTCATATACGAATTATATTATAGCCTTCACAAGTTTTAAACCTGTTACTTGTCGGTTTTTATTTTATTATTCCGAAAATTTGGCCTGCTGGTAGAAACTAGGCATCGAACATAATAATTCGTATATGAGAACTAGCCAAGTCAGGCCTGAGGCGTCAATATATTAGCCTAATTTTTAAGAAGACATGATATTTTATGTTGTTATAAATAAATTTCAGGATTGACCATTGAAATTGGCACCCATTAAGATATCACTTCTTTTGTCGTTGAAGTCAACAACCAAGGCAGATATTATCATAATATTCTATGGTGTGTACTTGGCTCTCCTTTCACATATTTTATGTTTTGATGGGTACATTTTTTCTAAAGCAGTTTAGTATTGACCGAAAATTAAGTCGTCGTCGTCATCGTCGTTTCAGCCGATGGACGTCCACTGCTGGACATAGGCCTCCTGAAATGACCGCCAAACAGATCTTGCGCCGCCTGGCGCCAGCGACTCCCCGCGACCCTCTTAATGTCGTCAGTCCACCTGGTGAGGGGTCGACCGACAGTGCGCTTCCCGGTGCGTGGCCGCCATTCCAGCACCTTGGGTCCCCAACGTCCATCGGTCCTGCGAGCTATGTGCCCCACCCATTGCCACTTCAGCTTTGCGACACGTAGGTACGTTGAGCTATGTCGGTTACTTTGGTTCTTTTGCGGATCTCCTCATTTCTGATTCGATCGCGCAAAGATACTCCGAGCATAGCTCTCTCCATCGCTCGCTTAGTTCAGGGTCACTAAGCGAGCGATGGAGAGAGCTATTCTCTTTAAAAATTAAATAGATAGGTAATATTACGTACTTAGGTAGGTACCAATTCGTAGTCTAATTAGACACATAGTACCGTCAGGGCATGAAAGTCGATTTTCAAATTGATTCGTTTGCACTGGTATGTTCTCATAATGGACTCTTGCGTAGGTACGCAAGCGAAAACCGACACTAAAGTGACGAACCGTTTCATTCCGTGACTATACCAACGTAGTAACTACCAACCCAATTAATTCAAACAAACAAAAGAAAATACCAAACGAAATACACGTTCACGCTACAAATAAAAAAGATTTTTTTCCTTTGATCCCTAAGCCACAAGCGTCAAGCACTTTTTATCATCTATTCGCATTGGCCCGTGTGCGAAGTTCTCTCGAACTAAAGAGGCATCAGGGAACAATGGATGAGTGCATTTCTTTTTTCCGACCTCGGACGTCAACTTTTTATTTCTCTTTACTCTTCTAGTTCCATTGAAAACTATGCGAAAAACTATCTTATATCTTCGGGTGCTGCTAGAAACGACTAAGTACTGCGTTTCCATTACGAAGGAGGGGAACGGAAAACAGAAGAGACGGACATAGGTAGGTACTCATAGCATCACGTAATCGACATTATATCCATCACAAAACTCCATGACCATTGATACTCGTAACTAATCAAAAAGATTCACATGAATTAAGAACCTGAAGAAAAGAAAAGGACCACAAATCGGGCAATGGGGGTTATAGGTTGGTACACCTTCAACGAGATACTATATCGGCTATCTGCTTTAGGTAGGTACTGATCCACCCTTGACTCCGAAATCCACTTCAGTGAAATCAACTAGATAAGTAACAACGAGCCAAGCGAGCTACAACTATCAGCGGAAACGAGTCCAAACTGGCAGATAATTTATGCCAAGTGCCAACTTTTTTCAACTATTTCAAACTATAAAGACCAACCCATAGATAAGTAGGTAACTACTTTTGTACTTTTGCTCAGGGCAGACTGCGTTTCAAAATTCCAGGACATTTTAACTGAAACCATATTTTTCATACTTTATGCCCGGCCCCCTGGAGTCCTTTAATTTCACGTAGGTATGTAGCTAGGTACCTACCTACGACAGGTTTATTAAATCTGGCTCGGTTGATTGACAGCGATAAGTTCACCTCATCGCCTCTAGAAGCTTGTAATTGCGTCCTTACGATCCAGCTTTTGAGATCTTCACTTTGTTGAAACAGCAATGGTTTTCCCTCCTTATTATAATTTCCGGCGAAAACATTCTACGTCGTATCCCTTGGGCCACGGCTTTTTGTTATAACTACGGTATCTACTTTACCTAGCAGTGCGTAGTGCGAAAAAATACTTTGTTTTCTCTGATCCGTACTCGTAACTATGTTCACTCAGACGGTGGTCGGTGGCTAATAGGTACGAGGGTCCCTGCCCACAACAAACTATTCGACAGCAGTAGACGAAGTAGGCACGAAGTAGACAGATAAGTACCTTGACTTGATGCTTCATAAACCGTAAAAAATAAGTAGGTACGAATAGCTAAAAGTACATCAACAGTGGTCTTCTCTGTTAGGTCTCAGCCAAACAGAGGTACAGGCCTCGAGGCTTAGCCTCCTTAACCGGGAATAGGCACGGGAAAGATCTCTTCCTCGACAGTTCTCTTTAAGCCTTGGATGGGTAAGGCCTGCCGTTTTGGCTTCGGGCTTCGTGGTCTTGTAGGTTCCATGCACCCCACGCGTAGGCGCGGGGGAGTCGCCGAATCCGATAATGCTCGCATAGTTCTCTTCGTCGCTGTCTTCGCCCGTGGGTTGCGGCGTTGGCGAGGGCGATCGCAGGAGCTCACGAAGTAGTGGACGTTCGTTCGGTCTGATAGTCAGCGGTGCAATCCCGTGGAGGTGTGCGCACGGTCCGTAGTCTGCACGGGCGAACATTCGCCCTGCAAGTGTACGGACGTATTCCTCCACGATGGGCGTTTAAGGGTAAGAATTATATTGACATCTACCCTGGATAGAGCGGAAGGCGTGAAAAATATTGCCAGTTTATCGGTGCCAATAATACCAACACTATAGGGCCACGCTGTTCGCTCAGCGGCCACCTATCTATACCTAGAATTTTTACATGTGGCGCTACTGTTTGCTTGTATGCAAAAGGTTTACGTAAATCGTCTCGTTAGAGAGTAGTATATTCCTTGGATGCCCATATTATCCTGAGGTTAGTAATCGATGGTCAGAATACATAGGTACGTAGAACATAATATCGACCCATCGAAAGGCCATGGCCCAGTGGTAACACAATACGTATTATTTTTGGAACTTCCCCATTTGTATTTCAATATTAAGTGAATTGTTTTTCGCGCCCTCTTTATGTTCTGCGTAAATTAGTATTTGCTTTGTTCTGAAAAAAAAAACTTGTGAAGCCTGTTTTATTGCAAACACTCGGGCAATTTATTTTGTGGAATTCTTCCCAAGTGTCGTATTGCGTATACTAAATTAATTTGATGGCAAGCAATTTTGGAGCTGGAAATCTTTATGAATATTATAGCAATAAATAGGTGTCTATAGATTCACAAAAAAGGCCTCTTTTATTTATTACATAACACAATCAAACAATGGTATTTAAATATACCTACCTACATAAATGCAAAAATGTATTAGAATTCTGTAGGTATGTCTGTCAATTATTATACTGTATCTACTTTAGCCATGCAGACAGTCACGAAAGAAGCTAGATTTCATAGACTTACAAAAACATGGTGTCACGTAAGTAGGTATGTACCTTTAATTTACGACTACTATAAAAATTACTATAATTTTTTTTGAAGTAATTCTTATTTTTGAATTATTAATAATACTTATTATTTCTTAGGAACTTTCAAAAAAATAAGACCAACAAATCCATTTAAACTAATATGTAACCAATGAAATATAAAAAAATATGTAAACTTCTTTGACTTACTTCAAAATACTTATTCTTTTTCCATTTAGAAGTTATCAGTACAAGATACATTAGGTATAGGTATGTACTGCTTTCCAATCATTAATTTTACTTTTGGTACTTACTTATCACACCAGAGTCGAATATAAATATTAATGGCATGTATGAATACCAAGACAAGATTGAAACTAGTATAGTCATTTTAACTTGAGAATCAACTGAGGTTAAGAAAAAGTGGGACTTCTTCGTAAAATAAATACAAATAAATATTTACAACAAATTTAATACATAATCTACAGACTAAATCTAATTAACTAAACTATCTATTTAGGTTTTGCTTGAATTTTGGCTACTTTTGTAGGATCATATTTGTAAGTTTTTTGTACTGCCCCTTTTCCTGCTCTTGTGAAAATCATCTCGTCAATTCTCTGTCTATCCGCAAGATTTCTTGATATCTTCATATTAGTCCACGAGTCCTTTGCACCTTCAATAAAACCTTTTTTCTTTATGGGCAAATTCTCCGCCTTATGTGTGATCAAAGCTGGGATCCTGAAGTATTCTCTGACTGCTGGTATTTTAAGGAACGCTACTTGGCCGAGGGAAATAAAGTTAGTCGAGACCCAGTATACTAAGATGGCTCCAGGGAAGTTTATCGTGAATGGAATCATTATCACAGGTATAGCTCTCAGAACATATCTCATGAGCTGCATGTTCTGTGCTTCTAGACGCCCACCGTCCACTCCTAGTTCAATCGTTGCCCACATTGTGGCACTTGTAATGAGTGGCAATATGAAATATTGATCTGGTACAGTCAAGTCGGCGAACCACCATAGTCCACCATGCATCATACTCTCTACAGGACAGTTGGCCATTCCTCTTAAACCCATGAAGAAGGAAATAAAGAGTGGTGCCTGAGCCAAAGGCACAAGTATATTTTTCAAAGGATTTAAACCTTTTTCTTTCATGAACAGCATCATTTCCTGAGCATACCGAGCAGCTTCTAACTGGTTGCCTGTCTGGCGAGCTTGTGTCATTTTCATTTGAAGCAACTGTATTTCGGGTAGATTGTTATTCATAACAGCGCTGTTTCTCTGTGACATGATCACCAGTGGAAACATAAGGACTCTCACTACGACTGTGCCTATTAGGATAGCGCCCCACCATGGTACGTCGAGGGAGACGTGCAGGAATTCGAGACAGTTCTGCACCATGCCGACAGGACTCCATCCTCCGAGGCCGAGGCTAGCGAAGGTTGGCTCTCCGTTAGCGGCTAACGACTGCACAGCCTCTGTTATCTCACCGATTGTAGCGGGATCGGGTACGGGCGGAGGTTCCGGTATATTTTCCACCAGAGGAGAGATTTTTCCCACATCACTGCCAGTCGAGGCAAATCTCACTGATGCAGCCGACGAATAAAAATAATAAACCTTAGCTCTTCTAACCTCAAACTTCTTGTCGCAAAACAAATTGACAATGCCACTCCGGCGCCCGTGACGATTCAGTAGTTTGAACATTACAATTTTTATTGCTTTTTAATCTTAGTAAATATTATATTTTTTAAATATTGTGCAAAAACATTTACAGTAGGTACCAAAAACATTTAATGTAGGTAACATTAAAAATAAGCGGTAGGTACAGACTAGAGAGGATGACATACATGTCAATTGTCATTTTGACAATGACATTTGGACAATGACAATTGACATGACTATTTCAAAAATGGAGATGCCGACTCATATTATGCCCGACTCAAAAATACGTGCCGCGGAAAATCTGTGGCAGTGGTGTGTTTAATAGTCAGAGTTCTTGTGAGGTGGTTTTATGCTATAATTAATTAGTGTTATATGTCTGTGATAATTAATCTGTAGTCTGTGGTTTTATAGTTTTCTCTCAATTTTCATTTATTTGTGTTGTTTTACTTTAAGTATTTGTTTTGCCGCTAATTTTAAAAATAATATTATTTGCATTCATTCTTACCTTTTAGAACCTAAGAGACATAATGGCGCCTTGCAGGGCTGCCTCTGAAAGGCAGCTTGAACTATTGTTGGAGTTTGCCGAAGGGAACCGAACATTAGCACTTGGTGGCCTCGGCAAAGGACCTCTCAGCCGCCTAACAGCTATAAAAAAATGGGAGGACCTCACCCGGAGACTTAATTCAGTTGGGAGTGGGTGTCGTAAATCCCCCATGCAGTGGAGGCGAGTAAGTGTTTGTGGTACATAATCGAGTTTTTTTATATAAAAGGATGAGACAAGCAAGATTTTCACCTGACGTGAACATCTTGCTCGTCCATCCATGCATGTCCATCTCAGATGCAGTGCATCCTATAATTTGGCATTGCATTATCGCGCTCATCATAGTGAGAAATCAATTCTTAGGCTCATTTAGCCTAAGAATGTGTGCCTAAGTACGCTTCAAACCGAAACATTACTAAACACAAGACTAATTAACTGTAGAATTACTGACATTGCGGACTGCAACGTCGAAGGCAGTAAAACAGTCTTGTAAACTGTAAACAACTTTTTAAACTGGTGGTACTTAAACCAGTTTTCAAGTTAATTTTTTTCAATTAAAATTTCCTTATCACATATAGAGCACATGACCTACTTTGATTCGAGGAACATACACAATCACAATAATAATTAAAATGCCTATAAACATGAATGTATGGTCTGCAAACTTTCTGTTCATTATAATTAATGGCAGCAGTTACCTAATATTCTATTGTACGATCATTATATAAGAATTTCTCATGTTGTTAAGTATATTCATTATTACTTTTTTTTTCAAGTATTGGACACTGCTTAAGAGCCGCACAAAGATTAAGGCTGAACAATTGCAACAGGCAATGTTGGGCACTGAAGGTGGACCAAATTGTAACAATACACCTTTGACCCCTATGGAGGAGCATATTCTCGGTATTATTGGTAAAAAGGCAGTAAAGGGAGAACCTGAAATGAAGATAAATGTCAGTATAAATAGGTATTTGATCATTTTCATCTTTTGTTCCCAGTAATTTAATTTTTTTTGGTAAATGAGAAATTGCTGCTGTTTTTAGGCTATAAAACTCAAACTCAAAATATCTTTATTTCACAAAGGCCTAACATACATCATACATGCTCTTGTAAATAAAAAATATTATATTACATTCAAATTTATAACAAAATATTAGTCATCAAAATTTAAGTTTTATAGCTATACTATTTTATTAATTTAGTACCATTACTAAATTAATAAAATAGTATAGATACTCAAAGCACAAAAGACCTTTATTTTCTTTTGGAAATAAAGGTCTTTTGTGTTTTTGTTATGCATTGACCTGTTCATTTCAGGTGACTGAACTATCAACTCATTCCGATTTTGAAGAATATTCTGATTTAAACAAAAGTCAAGAAGGACAGTTTTTAAATAATGTAACTGAAACAGTAAGTTTTTAAAGTATGAAGTATCTTTTGCTATTCATAGTTTATTGTTCATGAAACGCATGTTTGTGTCTTGATATATTTATTTATTAATACTCTACTTAATTTAAATATATCAAAAATTGGCATTGAGAAGTAGTGATCTCATGCATTTTTATATTTATAAAGGATGTAAATGGTCTCAACTATCTAGACATCTTTTACAAAAAAGTTACATTCCTTGTAAACAAATCATAACTTATTTATTGATGGAAGTAGGCGTTATTTTGTGGAAATCCATAAATAGCAGGACAGATCAATTTATTTTGCTATAATCCGCTACTTGAAAAGATTCTGTATGGTACAATACGCAGGAACACTGCCCACATGAAACACCACACACAATTTTTCAACACTTTGTTTGACTCGCGCACGTATGCAAAATCATAGTCTGTCTCATATTGTACTATACAGAATCTTTTTAAGTAGCGAATCATAGCAAAACAAATTAATCTGTCCTGCATAACTTATTTATCTACAGAATATATGTTTTACTGTTTCAGATTGCTGTCACAGACTCAGAGATTGCAGAAATATTACCTGGGATTGATAGTGAAACTGCTGCAGTGACACGTGAAGTGTCTTCTCCATTAAAACGTACGTATATAAAATTTCATTATTTTTTAGGGTTCCGTACCCGTAGGGTAAAAAAGGAACCCTATTACGGAGACTTCGCGGTCTGTCCATCCGTCCGTCTGTCACCAGGCTGTATCTCTTGAAGCATGACATACAAACTTGAAATTTTCACAGATGATGTATTTCTCTTGCTGCTATAACAACAAATACTAAAAAAAATAGAATGAAATAAATATTCAAAGGGGCTTCCATACAACAAACTTGATTTTTTTGCTTGTTTTCGCTCAATATTAATAAAGGTAAAAGGTAGACGCTTCAAATGTTCACAGAAAATTTAATTTTATTTGCTTAAAAAATAAATCGATTTGAACTAAATGCGTATTTCCGAGCGATTTAGTTTTTACTAAAATTATGTATATGCTTAAATGTTATGCTCGCAAAACTCATTGCCTTAAGCCTAACATTAGCAAAAACTTAATAAAATTTGAGTTTTTGCGCCCAATGGTAGCCATCCCCCTTGAGCTACTTGTATTACAGCTCAAAGATATTATGATAAACATTGCTATCTAAAGTGCTTTAATGACACCCCCTTAGCTATATTGAATTAAAGTATAATAATTGTGTGATTTTATTTTTATTGTGTATGTTTTTAGGACCACAACCTAACATCACAAAGGTTGCACCAGAAGCTTTAAGAAAATCGTTCAAAGTGCTCAATGAACAAAAATTGGTAACAGGACAAAAACAACAAATAATTGACCAAGAAAATCGTAGAGAAGAGCAGGAGTTCCAACAACGAATCAAGCACAGATATGAAATGCACCGGCAAACCTATCGGCACAATGAAGAAAGACATGCTGCTGAATTGCGGATATTGAATTTAAAAGCTCGGCTCCTAGAAATGGAAATAGAGAAATTAAATAAATAAGAACATTATTTCTTACATTTTATTTTTTAAATTGTTTTTGTTGTAAGAAAAATATATCTATGTAAATAAATGAAATATTGTAAAATGTGTTTGATTTCTACATAAAATTCCTTTATGTTGGGCAGGGTTTCAATCACAGAACACAACGACCAAAGATGTAAAACGGTAATAATTACCTTTGTTAATGAACCGCAAAACTAACTTTGTTTGTAGAGGTTTATTGTTAATATCAAAAAACTATGCTAGTTAGAGCATTGGCTATAGTTTTCCTGTAAAATATACGTAAATTCCTATTGACCATAATTATTTGAGATTTTTCGATTGGTAAACTCCGGAGATAAGGGGGGGGAACGGTATTTTTTTAGACATTTTCCCCGATAAATCAAAAACTATCATGACTAAAAATAATTAAAAATCGGTTTTAGAATGTACAAAGTAAACCCTTTCATATGATACCCCACACAGTACAGTTATCTCACTTTAAATTTCAACCCTCCGATTTTCCCCCCTTTTTAAATAAGAACAAAAATAATTTCGATTTTTTTTTATTCCAGTGTCATTGGGCCACTAATATACACAACTATTCCAAATTTCATATCGATAGCTCCGGTAGTTACTGAAATAATCGAGTGTGACGGACAGACAGACGGAGAAAGTCGCACCATAAGGGTTCCATTTTACCATTTTGGTACGGAACCCTAAAAAGTCTTCTGCAACTGGTTCTACTATTATTTCCACACCATGTGATCATTTCCATCCAATAACAAAAAAGTTCAAAATGGCGGCCACTTTTTTCAATTTTGACACCAGATTCTTACTCAATGCTTGCCGCCATGGTCAGATTTCGATTTTGAAACAATTCGGTCCAATAACAAAAAAGTTCAAAATGGCGGCCACTTTTTTAATTTTGACACCAGATTCTTACTCAATGCTTGCCGCCACGGTCAGATTTCGATTTTGAAACAATTCGGTCCAATAACAAAAAAGTTCAAAATGGCGGCCACTTTTTTCAATTTTGACACCAGATTCTTACTCAATGCTTGCCGCCACGGTCAGATTTCGATTTTGAAACAATTCGGTCCAATAACAAAAAAGTTCAAAATGGCGGCCACTTTTTTCAATTTTGACACCAGATTCTTACTCAATGCTTGCCGCCATGGTCAGATTTCGATTTTGAAACAATTCGGTCCAATAACAAAAAAGTTCAAAATGGCAGCCACTTTTTTAAAATTTTGACCACGGTTCTTTCTCCATACACAGACCGTCACTTACCAGTTAGAGTACAATCAAAAGAAATGTCTGTCTTCAATATGTATGATGTAGATAATATTATAAATTCAAATGGAACCGAAGACCGTTACTCACCATCAAAAACAAATACCGTCTTCAATCTGCAGAACAACAGGCGATGCTGTTTCCCCGTTTTATATCATCGCGGGCAGCGAGACGGCGTCGGAGGTTAAAAATATACTAAGTACTAATCACTCTTTACTAAGGAAATTGTACCTATAATACTATATCGTAGTGGGAGTTTTTTCCTTAATCCACTTAAGCTAGCAACATTATCAGGCTTGCGTTGACAGTGATCGGACCGATAGCCGTGTGTGTGCACGCACACATACAAAAATACCGTGCGTCACTTGCTGCTTCCGAAGTGTTAATCTAGGTTAATCTGGTAATCTGTGGAATGGATCTTAAATCTATGCAGAGCAAAATGATAAAACTTGGAATAAAACCATTGGAGGATATATACCTATTAGTTGTATAAAAAAAACAATCGCAGTGATCAAGTAATCTGTGGTCAATGTCACCATATTTTGTCAATGTCATTACATATTTCATTTCATGGATGTCATCAATAGACAATAGAGTAATGGATGTCAGATGTCATTTTCGAAACGATGTGGGCGCGGGGCATGGTTTTAATTTTTTGTAAACAAATTAATTAATTACTTAAAATTTTCACAAAGACAAAATGGCACACGTATCTTATCCTTTCAAAACAACTAACAAAGCAGTTTATAAAAAACCTGGTTCTGTTGTAACACGGGACGTTGTTTATTGGAAGAAGTTAGGGGTGCGTAAAACTTACACTTCCGTTGTTCAATGAATAGTAAATGTTATTGTTTATTTATTGACTTAAATTGATCTTATTGCAGTTACCAGTACTAGTGAAGGAGTTCGGTGCTATCGACTACTTAGATTTCAGTCCTATCGAGCCATATTATTTTGCAGCCACTTGCTCTGTAAGGATACAGGTTAGTTCACCGAATATTATTTCTAGGTTACAGAGTTCATTTTATTTTTTCAATTGATTATGTAGTCTTGATGAGTACTTATTCAATTGAAAATGATGAGTGATGAGACACTTGCGACGAAACCAGTGCATGGCACTGTGTGCATGATCGTTTCTCAGTATTTGGCTGTAGTCGAAAATGCTGTTGGACTTTTAGAACTGTTGTTGTTTGTATTCTGACAACAGTAACATCGTCAAGTGTAAGTATTCCAACAACAACAATTCTAGAAGGCTCCATCGCAAAATACCAGATTCGCAAAATACCAGATTTTGTAGTGACTAACAAAACTTTTTAAATATATAATAGAAAATAATTCTTGATATTTATATAATACGATATTTTATATTATTTCTCTCCCCCTCACCCCCTCTAAGTTCCTGTTGACGGAGCCCCGCTTCGCGGGGCTCCTATTTCTGGGTGGTCATAAAAGGAAAAAATTATGGGTAAGGCAGACATAATTTTACATAATGATTGTTAGCACTTAGCTCTTTTTGCTTTTTTTAGTTATACCAGGTACATATACCAGTTCTGTAATTAATAAATGTAAAATAGTGGTGAAATAGCAGTTTGAAATTTAAAGGAAAAACAAAATAGGGAATAACTATTCCACCGCTATTCACTTTTATGAATAAGGGCCTAGGCACACTATTAAGTAGGTTGCCTATATTGTAAATGCAAAACACCTATTACAAATATCTGAGATCTATTTAATTACATAAAAAAATATCTATAATTTCAGGTGTACGATCCGATAACAAAAGTTGTTGCAAAGAATATTGCAAAATTTGTAGAAGCTGCATATGGCGGTGTCTTCAGAAGTGATGGAAGGTTGCTAGTTGCTGGCAGTGAGGAAGCAGCTGTCAAAATATTTGACGTCCAGTCTAAAAATGTCCTGAGAGTGTTCACTGGTCACACTGGACCTGTAAGTTATTTTGAAAAGTTTTCTACTATACTTTTTTATTGTCAATAAGCAATATCATTCTGTTTGCTTACAAGGTTATCATGAAAAACATGTCATTTACTTTTATAAGAAAAATAGCGTAACATGACCTTTTGAAGAGTCATAATTAGTCTAATTGGTTGCTATACAAATTCAATTTTAGTATTAGTATTTGTGTACATTAGAAGCCAAAAACTATTACAGAAATCTACAAATAATCACATTAAATTACATTTTGCAGGTACACAGAACATTTTTCACCAAAGACCAAGTTAAGGTACTCAGTTTTTCTGATGACAAGTCAGTTTGTCTATGGGATATTGCTACAGAGGAAAAGATTGCTTCATTCTCTGAACACACGGATTACATAAGAGCTGGTGCTCCAAGCCCTATATCACCTGATATTATTCTATCTGGCAGTTATGATCATACTGTGAAACTGTATGACTGTAGATCTAATGAAACTGTTCTAACTGTTAACCACTGCAGTCCAGTTGAATCCACACTATTCCTGCCATCAGGAGGTCTATTTATAAGTGCAGGAGGCACAGAAATTAAAGTATGGGACATATTCAATGGTGGAAAGTTACTCGCGAACATATCCCAACATCATAAAACGGTAACTACATTGAGACTTGCAAGTAACAACAGTAGACTCATGTCTGCATCATTAGATAGACATGTTAAAATTTACGATTTGGCAACATTCAAAGTGGTTCATAATATAGATTTCCCTAATGCTGTACTTAGCATGGCTATATCAGAGAATGATGATGTGTTGGCAGTTGGGATGATAGATGGGGTCATCTCAATAAGAAAAAGAGAACAACCTTCAAATTTAATGGATGAAAGGAAGGGACTCTTCAAATTTGCACCAGATCACACAGAGGTGTCTACTGTAGATGTTGTTGTGCCACAACAAAAGGGGATCAAAGTATCACATTGTGATCATTTTTTGAGGAAAATGGAATTCTCAAAAGCCTTGAATGAAGCTCTTAAAACATATGTAGCCACAAAGACACCTGAGAAAACTGCTGCATTAATTCAGGAGTTACTCAGGAGAAAAGTTTTACATGCTGCTATGAGTGGCCTATCAGAAAAGGATATTGGATCTTTATTAAAGTACTTCAAAAGGAATCTTGGCGAAACAAGATTCACGAGAGTAATTATTGATGCAGCAAATGTTTTTGTTGATGTGTTTGGAAGTCAGATAAATACATTTTCAGAACACAATTTGTGGCTGTACACATCTTTACAGGAGGATATCAAAGATGAAATTGAAGTTTGTAAGAAACTCAGTGAGTTAGAGGGTGCAATAGGCATGCTTTTCTCGGGTGCACAAGTTACTACAAGTCATGAGCCTTTAGATTTGTATGATAATTTAGTACCATCGTCAAAGGCGCAAAAAGAAATTATCATTGATGTATAACTGATATTAATAAATAAAGTAATAATACGCAATGCCTACTTATTTTACACCTTGCATTTTTAGTGTTTTGTACACATGTAGGACTTAGTCTTTGCCCTATTGTGCTCACTACATTAGGCTTTATATTATGTCCTGCAGATTACGCTTACATGTCTTTATACAACTAATATTGCTTTCTGAGCACACTTAGTGAAACATTGTATACGCTCAGTATTTTCACAGAACATTAATAGTGTATTGTGTCATTTTCTTTGATCGGGTGCTCTCACAAAAATGAAATTGTACATCGGCCAATCAATGTGTTGGGCATTTAAACGAAAGCGTAAATTATAAGTCGTTTTTTTTAAATAAACACAACAACGCGTTACTTAGAAAAAGTCCATTTATTATTCGATTGCTTTTTTAAATTGATTGATTTTTATTTGCTACGAATCTGATCTTTTTTAATGAGCAGTAAGGTTGGTTTTATTTTGCAAGATTTTTAACCAAACAACGAAATTTAACTTACTTTAATTAATAACAGCTTAAATTCTAAAGGAGTGAGTACGAATCTGATCTTTTTTGATGAGCATTAAGGTTGGATTCATTTTGCAAGATTATTAAACGAAATAACGAAAATGAATTTGCTAATATTTTAATTTTTTGTTTACGTTTTTAACTTAATAATTTCTTTTCGTTGACAGTTGCAGACAGTTTTTTCCGCGTTGGCGAAAACATTGCATAAACTGTTAAATTATTAAGTTGAGCAATCAACGAAAAACATAATTAAAAATAAGCAAATAAGCAGTAATTAAAAGTGACTTTTGAAAAACAGTAAAATGAAAAAGTCTGCTTATTGTTTTAAGCCGTTTTGCCCACCTCCGCCCAAATCATCGACGGTAACCATAGCAACGCAGCCTAGAGAGTACAATACAGTGTTTTGTGAACGCAGCCATCAGCAGCCTGTCGCCTTGGCTGCCACCACCCATCGCATCGTCGGCCGTCGCGAAACAAAAAACGGTCTTTTGAAACGGTTCGTCTTTGCAACGCCCACGCCTACATCTGACAGTAAGTTTATTACTTTATAAAGTTTATTAACGTGGTGGCACCAGTTATGGACAGGGTTAAGCGCTGGGTAAACCACGTTGGGCTATATATTTTTTAATTTATTGAATCTTTGGGTTGCGGGTTACAAATGATATTGTCAGATAATAAGAGCATCTTATTAACTTCTAAAAACTAGAAATATATGCATGGGATTAGAAATAGAAATATACTAAAAACGTTCAACAAAATATCTACAAAATCCCTAAAATGGACAGTCGAAATCCAGTAATGGACAACCAGTGATGGACACATTTTGGAGGATATTATAAGTCTTCTCGTATCAGTCTATATCAAAGAAACAGGATTCAACAGGTGCTCTAGATATTAATCTTTCAAAACATATTATCATACCTAATAGATAGGGCAAAAAAAGAAAATTCTTAATGTTTTTTGACCCGTGTATTTGGTAAATCCTACAAATAAGTATACAATATTATCGTTAGTTTATATTTAATCATAATAATTAAGAGCTCACAACTCTCAGGATAGACCTACCTAACTGTTTATCAATTTAAAATCTTTTTTAATACTTATACAAACAAAGACACGAAGAAAATGATTATTATGACTATTACATTCAGTCTGTTCCAAAATGCTTTAAAAAAATTATCTATTTAACAAATCTTAAGTAAATTAAAATCTAAGTTACGTAGTTATAAAGATCAGGAAAATACTTTTCCATTTCTATTTCTTTGTGAACGCCTCTATTATTAAGTTTAACAGGAGGTTTAATTATTCCAATGACATCCCTAGTTGGATACCAAATTTTGTCTGGTCTTTCCGGCCATCTAAAAGTGTTTCCGGTAGACTTTCCGGGAGTAAGCGATACTTCGCTCGTATACAGTGTGATTCGAGGAACATTAAATCTCTTTGCTGCAGAATTTACAGATGCTCCTTGGGATAGCACAGCCGCAACAGCTCCGGCCATCTGTTCCGGTGTATAGTTCTTCTTGGGTGTCATCTAAACAAATAATATCCAGTTATGGACACCCAATCATGTACAAATAAGACCCAATTATGGACACCCATTTATGGACTATGTCCATAACTGGAAGGAGTCATTTGTGATAATTTTTGTAAAGATGTATAGTTGCAGGAAACTTCAAAGTTGCAATTTATTTATAAAACTTTAAATATACCTAAAATGATAAGAATGGACATATGTCCATGACTGGATTTTGATGTTATGAGTGATCCAGTAATGGACACCCCTCTCAAACTTAAAAATAATTCTATTTCACTTTCAACGTCTTCACAAGTATGTTTTAAATTTCATAACTTACGGATATGATCATTGCAAATTTATGTTTTAATCAGAAACAAGCATCCATAGATCAAAATATTCACTTACCGCCTTAGCGATTTGGTTAAGAAAACTTCTTAAATCCAAAAATATTGCACACGAAATATTGTTCACCTTGCCATTTTGAAACTAAATGGCCGAAACCAATGTAATTTGTCAATGTGACAGACAAATGTCTATTCTTTATGATTTGAGTGTTTCCAATGGTAACATATTTTTATAGTTCTTAATATATGCTTAAAAAGGTAAAAGTGTCCATCACTGGTGCCTTGTCCATAACTGGTGCCATCACGTTAGTACTACTCTATTCACAAACAATGCGAACCTTCGTTAGTTTTCTGTTGCATGTAGGTATAAAAAAATTATAGCATCGAGTGTCGACAAGCCAATTGGAAGAGTTGCTGGAGCACTTGATGGCGCACCCAAGCCTAGCCAAAGGTGTTGGTCTGGGAGCGAGATCGAAGGAGGTCGTCAACCGTGAATGGGACAATCTCGCTGCCAGACTCAACGCCCACGGCAGGGGCGCAACTAAGTCTGGATACCGGTGGAAGCGCGTATGAATATTCTTTATGCTCTCATATCTTTGCTCTTAAATATCTTGCATGTTTTGTGGGTTATACTTATCATACTTAATAACCTGACTGCTATGGAAAAGTTACGTTTTTCGCGCGTATCTTGCATAGTTTTTTGTAAATTCATGTCCTTCAAACGGCTTAGTCATTTAAAAAAAAATAACCAACATATGAAGTGTGGTATCAGAATGAACAAATTCAAGTTCCTTCCTTCATCTAGAAATAACAAAAATATATACCTATTATACTATTATAATTTTTTATTATACGTTATATATATTTTTATATTATATAACTTTACAAGTTAATATTTTATGCAGTTTAAATTAAGCTTGTTTGTTTATCTATTTATAAATGACTATCTATTTATATTTAGTACTGGGCGGATATCAAGAGCAAGGCGAAATTAAGACTTGCTGCTAAAAAGGAAGAAGCTGCTCGTACTGGTGGCGGGCCAGCTACCCTCCCAGATTTGTCTGAGACAGATAAGAAGATCTTGGCAATTATTGGCGAGGGTGCTGTGCATGGTGAGACACAGCACAGGGTGCCTCTTTTTGTAAGTTTTTGAATACTATTTATTTTAAAAAATCTGTTTCTAAGGTACCGTAACTCAAAGAAAAAGAATTGAAAATCGTTTTCAATTTTTTATGTTATTTTTATTTTTTAATATTATTCAATTTTAATTAGAAACGGGAAAACCAGGAAAATTCAAAATGCGATAACAATATTGAGTGGGGTATCATCTTAATGGGCGTCACTTGTGTAAAACCGTCTAAAACCGATTTTTATTTATTTTTATGCTCGATAGTTTTTAATTTATTGAACAAACTGTTAAAAAATCTACCGCCCTGCCCTATCTGCGAAGTTTACCAATCGAAAATTCTAAAATAATAATGAATAATAGGGATCAATGTATATTTTGCTGGAAAAATAAAATGATCTCTGTATCTGTTATATTTTTTTTTGGTATTAACAACCAACCTCAAAAAACAAACTTAAGTTTGCGGTACAGTAAAAAAAGTGATTATTTTTATAGTTTATCTTTTTCTTATGTAATACGGAACCCTTGGTGCGCGAGTCAGACTCGCACTTACCAGAATTTATTTACAAGCTTTAAATAAAAAACAGAGTGGGGCACATCTTTGTGGATTATAATATATTTAGACTACACCCGCCATCTTTCTTAAACAGACTATATAAGGCGAAGCGTTATTAGAGCGTTGCTTTTCTGTCTGCGACTCTCGTGGCGTACACATCTACGTGATCTGGTTCGATCTTTCCTTTTTATTGTAATTTTGTTCCAATCGTTTATTTTTGATTTAATTTGATAATTGTAACCGAATTATTTTTTATGTTTAATAAATTGTTATTTTTTTTATGTTGTTTCCACTTCTGCTCCTAAAGTCAGAAGTGGGATGCGTATTCAAACGACCCACTAAGAACTAGAGACGGTTTCCTGAAAATCATTTCATTTCGATTGGAACAGAATCACTGCTTTAACTTTTTACTGTTATATTTTCGTGTTATTGTGTTGTCGCGATGTCGGACCGCGTGCACCGTGACCGTGATCGACATCGAACTTCGAGAAACAGGTCACGTCGATGTGAGACAGAAGGGCGAAGCCGTAGGGCACGGGATTTTGAGCGTACTCCGTCTGAACCGCGAAATATTCGAGACGACCGCGATTTAACCCAAGCATTTAATTCATTGCTAAATCGTATTTCCGCGATCGAAAACAGTATGTCAAAATCGGGTGAAAATAACACCGTCGTTAAAGATACGAGTAGTGAGATTTCTGTGTGTACCAATGCAAATAATAATAATGTTGCGAGTGTAAACCGCGCCGATAACGTTGTGGTAGCTCAACCGGAACGCGATACTCCTTTTTCTTTGCCTACCCGCAACAGTGCGGATAGCAACAGTGCCGCGAGAGTGAACCGTGCAGATGACGTCATGATCGTTTCACCGCAACAGGAAACTACCGTTTCTGCGTCTACCTCCGCACAAGGTTTGGTTCAAGCCATTAAATCGTTAAGATCTAACTCGCACGATTATTTTGTTTCAAATTTTGATCCGTCATTACATAATTTCGATAATTGGTGTGAGGAGGTGGAACGGGCGAAGTTGACTAACGGTTGGAATGATCATGAATGTTTGTCACGTGTTTCGAACTGTCTTAAGGGCGACGCAAAACATTGGTTAAATAATTGGGCTCCGAACGATCGTTGTTGGCGTAAATTTGTTGAGGAATTTAAACCTCTGTGTCCTAATCGGCTGGACTATGCTAATATTTTATACGAGGTCATGAATACGAACTCCGACAAATTTCCTACGTACGCTGATTATGCTAGGCGAGCGTTGTTGCGTCTGCGTGTCATTAAGGGACTTGACGAAAGTTTGACAGTTCAGATTGTTATTCGTGGTATTACGGACCCTTCGATTCGAGCAGCCGCAACCAACGCGAACCTAACCTGTAATGATTTGGTTTCATTTTTGTCTATTTATGTGAAACCTAATCATAATAAACAAGATAGAAATTTAGGTACGAATTTAGCCAGAAAACGAAGTTATAATGATCAATCGCGATCAAATACCCGTATAAAATGTTTTACGTGCGGTCTACCCGGTCATAAACGAGGACATAACGATTGCCCTAAGAAAACGAAGGTAGAGGATCAAAACGATCACAATCCCAATTCGACCGGCTCCGGTAGTTCCGGTAGGGGCTCCCGTAGTAATAAAGCATGGTGTACATTCTGTAAGAAGCCTAATCATACCGAAAATGAGTGTTTTGCCAAAAATCGATCCGAAACGCGTAACGACCGTAAAGTTAACTTATGCATGGAACAACCGCGTATCAAACGTGAAAATAATGACTTAACTACCGCTGTTATTCAGGGTATCCCCGTAGATGTGCTCATTGACAGTGGTGCTCTGAACGTCTCTCTTATATCATCTGACGTGCTTAAATACTTTTCATGCGCTTTAAAACCTGTCAATTGTACCATAAAGGGAATAGGTAGTCAGGAAATAACGGCTGATTCTTACGTTACCCTAACGGTAGAATTCAGTGAAATTGCCATCGAGGCTGATTTCGTTGTAGTACCCGCACAGTACATGAATAGTCCGATCATTATTGGAACTGACATCCTCAACCGTGATGGTGTCACTTACGTTAGAACTAAAAATAACCAGTACTTGACGCGGACCACCGGTAATCCGAAACATGTGGGTACCGTCGATCAACAGTTATGTGTCAACTCACCTGTTGAAGGTACCCATCGCGATTCTCTCATATCTGTATTAGAAGAGTTCAAAGACTTTTTAATTTCGGGAACCGCATCGACCACAGTAAAGACTGGGAAGATGCACATTAATTTAACTGACGAGACACCCGTTGCCTACCGCCCCTACAAGCTCTCCCACCAAGAGAAATTAAAGGTCCGGGAAATAATTAAAGATCTTCTTGATAAAGGGGTTATTCGAGAATCGCAATCACAATATTCGAGTCCCATCATTCTTGTAAAAAAAAAGGATGGTTCAGACAGAATGTGTGAAGACTACCGAGCCCTTAATCGGCTCACGATAAAAGACCGGTATCCCATGCCTCTTATCGATGACCACATAGATCGTTTGGGCAAGTTTAAATTTTTTACCAGCCTTGATATGGCCACAGGGTTCCATCAGATCCCTATCGATGAGAACTCCATTCATAAGACGGGATTCGTCACGCCGGAGGGACACTATGAGTACGTTAAGATGCCATTTGGATTGACTAACTCCCCTATAGTATATCAACGCATTATCAATAACACGTTGCAAAAATTCATTGATGCAGGGTCAGTCTTAGTCTACGTAGACGACGTACTCATAGTGAGCTCGACAGTGGACGAGGGGATAAACTTGCTCAGACAGGTGCTTCAAACTTTGACCGATGCTGGTTTTTCAATAAATCTTCGCAAATGTTCTTTCCTCACAACTGAAGTCGAGTATCTAGGGAGGGTTATAAGCCAGGGTCAGGTGAGACCGAGCCCACACAAGATTGAAGCGCTGGTCAAGTCCTCACCCCCTGCGAACGTCAAGCAAGTTAGGCAATTTTTGGGCTTAGCTGGATATTTTAGGCGGTATATTGAGGGGTATGCTGTCAAGACAGCCTGTATTGCACGACTGACTAAGAAGGACGTTCCATTTCATTGGGGCCCTGAGCAAGAAAAGGTGCGTCAAGACATCATCCAGGTACTCACCACCGAGCCTGTGTTGGCGATCTTCGATCCTGAGCTGCCGACGGAAGTGCACTGCGACGCTAGTAGCCACGGATATGGATCGGTGCTCATGCAGACCCACAGGGATGGTAAAAAACGTGTGGTAGCCTATTTCAGCAAGAGCACCCAGGGGGCGGAAAGCAGATACCATTCTTATGAGCTGGAGACACTAGCAGTGGTTAAGGCCCTCCAGCACTTCCGCCACTATTTGGTTGGTATCCAGTTTAAGGTTATCACAGATTGCAACGCTCTTAAGGCCACCGAACGTAAAAAGGATCTTCTGCCGCGTGTTGCCCGTTGGTGGATCTACCTTCAAGACTTCACCTTCGAGATAAATTATAGGAAAGGGTCGATGATGAGTCACGCCGACTACCTCAGTCGAAACCCAACAGCTGAGGTTAACAGCCTTACTCGACCACGCAACTGGGCGCAGATGGCGCAGGCAGCAGATCAAGAAACACAACAACTTGTCGAGCAGCTACAAGCCGGACAACTCGACCCTCGCCGGTATGTTTATCAAAACGATACACTCTACTACCGATACTCACCGTTGGGAGAAGAAGCACGGTTACTGTGCTATATACCCAAGGGTCACCGGCTCAGTTTACTGCGGGTCTTTCACGACGAACATGAACACATCGGTGCCGAAAAAACGTTGGATCTCATCCTTAAGCACTTCTGGTTTCCTGGGCTGCGACAGTTCGTGTCCCCAGGGCCCCTCACCAGCAGATAACGTCCTGGCGGAAGCCGGAGGTTCCCTTTGAGACATTGCACATTGACGCCTTGGGGCCACTTCCGGTGTCCCACGGATATAAATTTGTACTGCTTGTGGTGGACGCATTCACGAAATATTGCCTACTCTATCCTATTGTTCGCCAAGACGCTGAAGAACTAAAGCGAGCAGCGTCTAATGCCATATCTCTCTTTGGTGTGCCGAAGCTCCTGGTGGTCGACCGAGGCCGCATGTTCGAGGCGAGGAGTTTTGTACAATGGATATCCGAAATGGGCTGCGAGATCCACTACATCACACCAGAAATGCATAACTCTAATGGCCAAGTTGAAAGGTATGTGAGGACCTTGCTTAATATGATCCGCATCGAGACCAATCATAAGAGTGCTTCATGGTCAGACACCTTATGGAGACTGCAATTAGTACTAAACACTACCAAACAGAAGACAACACAGGCATCTCCTCTGAACCTCCTCGTAGGTATCGATGGTGCAACACCTGTCATCAGGAGCTTGGTCCGTGATGTAGCCGCTGAAAGTACAGGACCTGATCGAGCAGCATGGCGTGAAATTTGTCGTACCAGGGCAAGTGAACTGCTGAGACGAAACCAGTCTCGACAGGATTCTTACGTTAACCAGAAGCGTCGTCCGCCTCGTGTGTTTCAGACTGGAGACATGGTGTTTGTGATCAAGTATTCCCAGTCGACGGGAAAGCTTGATCCTGGCATGCGGGGGCCATACAGAGTCCTGAAGACCTTACCCAGTGGACGGTATGAGCTGAAGCTGCCGAGTGGTTCATATGGCAAGACCACTCAGGCGGCGGCAGAATACATGGTGCCCTGGCGAGGGGAATGGTGCCCGGACGCTTGCGCTGCTTTCTTCGAATGTGAGTTCTACCTGTTGGTTACTTTGTTGTGGTGGAGCTAGAGTCGTGGTTTTGTTAGCTATAGTCCCTACAACCCGTAAATTCTCTAATAAGGCCTTACCCGATTGACGTACCTACTAACTGACTGACATACGACATCCATATTGCACTACTCTCATGCTATGGTTAAACGAGTCACGGTAATGCTTCACTCCTCAAGGGAAACCCAACAGTTGTCTGTGTATGTCTGGACCAGTGACTGTTGCCCGAGTCTGGCGGTCTGGTTTTGTTCTCCATGGATGCTGGCCGTATGGCGGTCCATGAGAACCATCTTCGCTCCAGTGACCGTTGCCCGAGTCTGGCGGTCTGGTTTTGTTCTCCATGGATGCTGGCCGTATGGCGGTCCATGAGAACCATCTTCGCTCCAGTGACCGTTGCCCGAGTCTGGCGGTCTGGTTTTGTTCTCCATGGATGCTGGCCGTATGGCGGTCCATGAGAACCATCTTCGCTCCAGTGACCGTTGCCCGAGTCTGGCGGTCTGGTTTTGTTCTCCATGGATGCTGGCCGTATGGCGGTCCATGAGAACCATCTTCGCTCCAGTGACCGTTGCCCGAGTCTGGCGGTCTGGTTTTGTTCTCCATGGATGCAGGCCGTATGGCGGTCCATGAGAACCATATTTCACCTTTGCCATGGATGCAGGCCGTATGGCGGTCCATTGAGAACCATAGATAGAAAAAGATAGAAAATTCTTTATTGTACACCAATAAAACGTGAGAAAACATTGCATACTTACCAACAACATACAACCATACTTCACTTCTAGCATGGATGCAGGCCGTATGGCGGTCCATGGGTGTGCGCACTAGGTTTCGAGACGCCTCATAGGTTTTAGGTATTGTCGCCTCTTCTAGGCGAGAGGGACACTCCATTTAATTGAAGCATTTACTTGTCCCTCAAGTAGTACTTACTATTTCTATACTTTAGACCACCAACATAAATGCGTCGTTACGGTTATGGGGTCACACTATATCGAGTCTCGTTTCAGGTGACGACGAAGAATCAGTTGACCCAGATGCTGGTCCCTCATCTATACCTGGGCCTGCCCCGGCACCACCAGAGGCAACCTCGCCTCGTGCTGACAGCATCGTGACACCAACTGCAAGTGCCAGCGGAGAAGATCTTGCGAATCTTCTGGCTATGGCTGCGGGCGAGGACGCCGCATAGTCAGGAGAAGCCGATTTAGACTACACCCGCCATCTTTCTTAAACAGACTATATAAGGCGAAGCGTTATTAGAGCGTTGCTTTTCTGTCTGCGACTCTCGTGGCGTACACATCTACGTGATCTGGTTCGATCTTTCCTTTTTATTGTAATTTTGTTCCAATCGTTTATTTTTGATTTAATTTGACAATTGTAACCGAATTATTTTTTATGTTTTATAAATTGTTATTTTTTTTATGTTGTTTCCACTTCTGCTCCTAAAGATATCTATATGGTTTCATTTCTTTACTTTTTTATTTTATTGCCTTATATTTTACTGTATGTGTTACTATGCAAAGAACTGGATTTGCTTTGAGTGCTTGAATGAATACCAAGTATTTTTATTACAATTAAAAACTAGCTCAGCTTTATAAAATTTATTACAGACTTCATCTCAACATGGGACTGCTGAGCCAGAGACACAGCCAATGTCTCTGACTCAAACCCACTCTTCTGATGACGTTGAAGAAATGAATGAGGCATCCACAACAGGTAAAGTAAATCTTTATTACATTTTCTTACGTGTACTTACATATCTTCTGCTTCTCTTGATAACTGTGAATATGACTACTAGCTAAATTAGAAATTAAGAAGTTTGACCAGGGCCAGTGGAGAAAAAGGTATTTTGCATTGACAATCAATTTCAAATAAATCAAAAGAAACGAAACTCAAGCTATTTGTAGATAATAATGTGTTTATAGCTTTGTCTGGTTGAAATTTGCTAGAAAATGCTAATTGGGGTATTTATACTCAGAGGTACTGAGATTTGCATCATGTACAAAGAAAATATGAGACCAAAAATATGTGAGACATTATTGTGCACCTACCAATCTAGTGGTTTTCATTTCAGAATCACCTCCACCATCAGCACCAGCAAGCTTCCAGCTTGTATCTCCCTCTACCAGAGGACATACCAAAAACATTAATAGTAAGTTAAATTTTACAACTTTATCTCTATGTCTCTTAGGAGTCAAAGCACAATTTCAAATAGTTTCATCATATTTTGCATAATAAAAAATGTAATGTCAACCTAAAACTTAATTCAGTAGGTTTATTATTATCAGTGTTTCAGAATTTTTGAATTTCTAAACCACAAGGTTAACTTTGCATGCATCATATTTATTTTACGTAAATATGATGCATTGATCAAAGCACTACATTCTTACCTATTACAAAAACTAAGCATAGTTTACGACTCCTGCCGTCTTTGGGTCTTCACATTCTGACATCAATGTACCTATTTCATTATTTAATTCTGTCATCTCTCAACCCCTTTTTAATGTCCCTCTGCAGGGCACGGGTCTCCTCTCAGATCGAGAGGGGGTTTCTGACAACAATTTGTGTTTAATTGGTCTCCTATATTTCACAGACCAAAGAGTTGAGCCCTCGTGGGTTGTCGAACTCGAGACACGAAGGGTAGACGCTGAGAGCAGACTGGCTGCTGCCGCTACTGTTATAGCGGAGGCGGCGCGTACGCAGGCGGAGGCGGCGCGTTTGCAGGCGGAGGCGGTGCGTACGCAGGCGGAGGCGGCGCGCTTGCAGGCAGAGGCTTTTAATAAGCTCCTGGAGTTATTATCAAAAAAAAATTAATTTAAATTGTTTTTCTTTTGAAGAATATAAATGTGATTTCTCCCATTTATATTCTTCAACAGCAAAAAAATTTTGCTGAAGTAATTTGTCGCATAGTCTTCGTTTTGTGAGCCCTTTAACACACTCATATAGTTATTCTGGAAACTTAGTCCAGATACTTAAGAAATATTAGGCATTGTTGTCCTATTGTATTTTATTGTGGGGACAAATCTACTGATATTCAAACTGTACTTGTATTGCAAAAGAGGGCAATTAGATCGATATGCAAAATAAAGACACGCAAATCTCTACACACGCACACACAGGGTTCAAGTACCCTTGAATAATTTCTTAACAGCAAGGGTTCTTTGAATGACAGGGATTTGCTTCTGTCTCCTCACAAGATATCATGTAATTAACTTTCATACTATGTAAGTAAAGTTGTATATAATGCCTAAGTTGTATATTATATGTATACATTTAAGTAGTAAGTAGTTTAGTTTTTTTTGTCTAGCATATTTTATTAGATACAGATTTTGTGTTCTCTTAAATGTTTAGATTAGTTTATTATTATGACGTTATTTAATTAGAAAAGTTTAGTTTTTATATTATAACATTTTTGAAAAGACCAAGTTTTAATTTTTCGAGTTTCTCGCTGATTCTTGTCGGTGCAAACCTGTTTTCCGAACCTGACCTAAGTAAAAAATAAAGAAATGAAAAAAATTTCATTTTTTAGGGTTGTGTACACGAAGGTTAAAAAAGGAACCCTATTACCGCGACTTCGCTGTCCGTCCGTCCGTCTGTCACCAGGCTGTATCTCTGGAACCATAATAGCTACAGACTTGAAATTTTCACAGAATGTTTAGTTATTGAACAACTCACTTCATTATATGACACCAAAAAAAAAAACTCAGATGGTTAGTGAATGAGTCTGCACTAACGCCGTGGAACATTATTTATAAAATTATTCTTCATTTTCGAGAAAAAAATGCATCACTGGTCAAAAACATCTAAAACAGCCTTTTCTATTCGGACTCTACAAGCGATTCCGTTATTATATCTGAAAATATTTTTGGTTAAAACATGACACAAAAGTATAGATAATGCATTTACCGGCTAAGTTATTTCAAACTCAAACCAAAAAGAAAATAATATGAGCCCCAAATCAATCATCTTTATATGCGAAAATCGCCATACATTTTACTATGAAAAAATACCCTCCCACAAATCGCTTTATATACGAATACGAGACTTCGAGCGTGAAAAATTCAGTGCGGTTTCAGTTTTCAAGGCGACTGCACGTCTGTTTGAAGAAGCACTTCCAGCTCTACAACATCGCGATCGATATTGTTTTTATCATTCTGGGAATAGCGGGGTGGGTCGTCAGTGACAGAGTTGTGTCTGCTTGTAATATAACTAGCTTTTGCGCGCGGCTTTGCCCGCGTTAATTTCGATTTATCACAAACCCAGAAATTCAGATTATTCAAAAACCTGAATTTCCTTATCAAGCTTAACCTTTAAATACCTACTTTCAAGAAAGTAGCTGACGGTATCCCTCGCGTGAACTTCGTTTTTACATAAATTTTGCGGTAAACACGGAATTTCCATTATAAAAGATAAACTGTCTGATAATCCTGGATTATCGTTCTGATTTATGTTAGTTATGATTATCCTGGAATCGTTTATCTTAACTCCAAATTTCAACTAAATCATTTGTGTAGTTTCAGCATAAAGGTATTTCTACCGCGAAAATTACGGTTTTTCACGTATTTCTCGGAATCCATGGATATTTCCGGGATAAAAAGTAGCCTATGTACTAATACACGATGTAATCTATCTCCTTTCTAAATTTCAGCCAAGTCGGTTCAGTAATCGCAGCGTAAAGGATTTTTCTCCTGCGTGGAAATCGATTTTTCGAAAATCCCGTAAAACTATGGATTTTTCCGGGATGAAAAGTAACCTTAGTTCTAAATCATTACATAATTTACCTCTCATCCAAATTTTTGTCAAATCGTTTCAGTAGTTACGGCGCAAAAGGGTTTTCCTCCCACGTAAATTTTGGTTTTCCACATATACCACGGAAACCATGGAAGGGACTTGTGGGCGTTTCCGCCCCCGCCTGTAATTTTTTAATGAGGTTTTCTTCCTCCTCCGGGGTAGGTGTAGACGTTTCGACACTGTGCCCTCTGCTGGGACTCAGAGGGACACGCGAAGAAACGTCACCTATCCGCCGGGCCAAGCTATTCGCCGTCGGTTATTAACCGACGTTACCAGGGAGCACCGGCCCGTGCGCTACAGAGGGGTACCGTAGCACTCGGGCACTCGTGGAGGTTGCTTGGCGGAGCCCCCCGTCCTATTCTCAGCCTTAGCGAATACATAAAAATTTCATAAAAATCGGGAAAAGCAGTTTAGGGGCAATTTTGTTACAAACACTGACACAAAAATATTTTATATATTAAAAGATAGACTAGCTGACCTTAGAAACTTTGTTTTGCCTTTTAATTTGTTTAAAGACCTACCAAATTTACACAAAAATTGGCCAAGAATTTTCGGAGGAGTTTTTTTACACGAGTACTTACCTACACTTGATAAAGTAAATAGATAACACCATAGAATATTTATACAATAACTCTTGATTTTAGAGAAAAAAAAATGGTTGCCTGTAAAGTCGGTTTACTGACGATAGTTGAACGTGACAACGTATTCTTTGTCGCTCGTTCCGCGCTCGCGAGGTAACGCCGGTAACGCCGCATGAGCGAGGTAACGCCGGATGAGTCATGTTTTTTCGTGCGTGCAACCGGCTCTATCGATTTATAAGACGTTGTCACGTCAAAAATGCGTCACTTAGGTCAAAACATCTAATACAGCCTTTTCTAATTGAACTAAAGTATGCAAGCCATTTCGTTATTATGTTTAAAAATATTTTTGGTTCAAACATGAGACAAAAGTATCGTTAATACATTCACCGGCCTAGTTTTTTATAATTCAAACCAAAAAGCAAATAATATGAGCTCCAAATCAATCATATTTATACGCGAAAAACGCCATACATTTTAATAAGAAACTCCCAGGCACTGTCTTTTCTGCCAGTTACAACCCGGGCGCCTTTAGATCAAGAGTGAATAGGCATCTCCTAGGGAAGCGCATTCCCCTTAGACTGTATCATCATTTTCCATCAGGTGTGGTCACAGTCAAGCGCTAGCCTATACAGTTAAAAAAAAGTTTATTCGGTTCATTAAATACATCAACTGAAACCACTGCCTAGCATTTCATACAGTGTAGTGACAACAGTAATAAGAATAATAAATCTTATAGAAACCCAGATATTACAAATGAGTTAAAAATTATCGAAATTCTCATTAATAAAATAATAAGTTAACTTCACGCCTAAACGCTCACAGTTTGACGCGCTTTCTGCGGGCTGCAAAGTCGAACTGTCTCTGTATTAGGTCCATATTAGGCCGCGAACTGCGAATGCGATAAACTTGTTTCTACGTACAATGCGTGTTTTTTGACAATTATAAACATACTTCAAAGACTAAACGCGCGATGGACATTTAATTTGTCTGAAGTATCGAAGTTTGATTTTTCATGGTCAGGGTACTAAATTCACACCGCGTATTGTTTCTGTTTGCTAAAATATCGGGATCGTAAGTTGCCTCGCTCGAGGACGAGGGTCTTATCCAATTATAGTTATTAGCTGCCTGTCATGGTCCATGGACACAGAACACATAAATATACTCTATAACGAGAGTATGATTCTCTCATGGAACTGTACTGTTGTACGAAGTAGGTACTTATTAATTTCATGCTGCCTGTAGGTATATAAAAAGTACTGTGTGATGTTATATAGCTCGTCGCTAACATAGTGTTTTATGTCTATGGTCGCTAGTATTTTTAGATTTTTGCAGAATCAAGGGTATCAAGGTCTACTCAGAGGATCTACTGTGTCTTGACAGTGGCGCCTCCATTTTTTTCTTCTCTTTTTGCCAAACTATCTTCGTTTTTTCCATTTTTGTTCAAATGTGAGCCGTTATAAATACTATTTTAATATTATAGCCGTTATTTTTAAATTCTAGATTTCATTGATTTTCAGTGAAAATCAAAGAAAAAAAATGCGTTAAAGCTGGAAAAGCTTTTTGATGAAAATGTTTCCAGCTTTTACGCAACACTAAAGAATATATTACTCTCGCAACACTAAAATTAATAGAGATGTGGTTATTTTAATTAATTATCTGTGTTGTAAGATATATAATATAATCTATGGTGAAATGTCATGTCTGATAGGTACCATCGTTTGTGGTCTCAGCATGGACCTATTGGTCGCTTTTATAATTTGCCGTAGGACGGCACGGCACGATATCCCGTGCCGTGCCGTCCCGTCCCGTGTAGCCGTCGACGGCATGCCGTGCCGTAGGTCGCTTTTATAATTCGCCGTAAAATCATTTACGCTTTGCGCCTCCAAAGTGTGGACGTCATGTTCTCGAAGAGACAGCGCCTACTTATTCTTTATTTGTTATATTTACGACGTAAAAAAAGACAAATTACAAGAAGGTATTGGCAACATCCACTTTAAAAAGTAAAATATTTAGAAGGGTCATACTATACGCTATTTGATAAGCTGAAGGAAGACCCAAATAAGTTTTTCAATTATTTTCGGATGTCAATAATAACGTTTTAACTTTTATTACATACTTTCTCATCCCTTATTTTCTCATACTTATTTATCCGCATGGTCTTGTTTCAACAAGTTCCAGTAAGGTTACTTTAAGTATCGTATTTAACGTGAATGCAACGGCTTATCCGAGGAAGGATTGCCGCTAGATGGCGCTGTTTAAGATAGTTACAGTTTTTAATCATTTACTCCAATCGTATTGAACTATTTTTAATAATATGTGTTTTGCGGAAGTACAACGTTGCCTTTTATTTTATCACATCATTATTTTAAACTAAAACGTAACCATTTCGTTATCTAGTTCAAATATAAAAATCTGTCATCTCTGTTAGCGTAGAGACACGACGAGCACACACACATTGACGCTATGGTTTCAATCCAGGATCTGTGGTTCTTACGTTTTCTACCAATTGTTAGCGTAAAAAAGGACATAGGTGCAACATAGATGGCGTTAAATTAAAAAAAATACTCAGAGATATCATTTATAGTCTACAATATCAGATTTTCGGAGAGAGATCAATCAACTCCGAGCTGGTACTAAAAATTTTTACATCCACCTACTCATAGAGTATAATATCATTACAGTACTACTGTAATAATTATAACTCTATGCACCTACTACCTTGTTACTAAGTATCTAACAAGTAATTACCTACCTACCTATAGACATTTCACTCCACGAAGACGCGCCCCATTCTGTGAAAATAGCTAATGTTTCATTCGATTTGTATGAAGTTTGTCGGAGTGGGGCGCGTCGTCGTGGATTGAAATGTTTATACCTATCTACTTATACCATAATATTGATAATTATCTATTATTTTGACGACCGAATCGTTTTCAACCAAAACCAAAACTTTCAGAACAGAACATACCTACCTACCTAATAAATAAAATGACTGACCGAAAGTCTCTGCGGCACTTGTGTGCGTTCGCCGCGCTGGCTCAGTTCATGTAGTAGGTATAATTATGTAGGTACACTGATTGCAATTATTATAAATTTTAAAACATACTGATAGTGACTTCATAAATGAAAAGACGAATATATTTCAATATTTATTTATTTTTAATACATATTAAGTAATACGTTACAGCGACTGCCATAATAATAGAACGAAGTTTCAAATTTTTCCGTTACGAAAAACCCGTCACGAAGAAAATCTATGAAAATCCCACCATTTGTGCATTCCTGTAACTCCCACTGTGTAACTGTACTTTGTACTGCGTAACCAGCAAATTAAATTTGCAAATATTTATTTGTCATTATAGGTACATACGCTTTTTTTTTATAGACAGAAAATGCCTAACGCATACCCCTTCGATAGGGGAAACGAAGGGGTTATGTGAGGCTTGCACCCACTAAAAACTGTCTGTTCCTACGACAAACCTTCTGGCGGGAGTACGGGATTCACTATCGTATTCACCGCGCTCCCGCCAGGTCTCGACCAGCCACCTCAGCAGCAAGTCCCATCATTGTCGGCAGCCTGGTCGCTGCTGGAACCGTCTGAAGGGCGCGCCTGTTTTTGCTCGCCACCTCCGGGCCTGTCTATATTTGAGTGACGGACGGCCCCTAACGTCCATCACCAGGCAGGCCGGCAACTCATGGAGGCCGGAGGTCATCTGCCCTCCGGCGCCCGGTGCGTCTCCTGCGAGAGGGATGCGCCGCCTGATGTTCTCTCTCGCGCTCCGCCGCCTCCTTTGCAAGAATCACCTCCTCACAAAAGTTGGCAAAGGCATTCCACGCTGTCTCGCTCTGAACCATCGCCTGAACGATGTTTGAGAGCGAGAGGCCACCAACAGCTGCCTCGAGTACACTGCGCTGCTGCGCCCACGCGGGACACTCCTCCAGTGTGTGCTGCGCCGTGTCCTCGAGGCGGTTTCCACAGTGGCGGCAACCGGGCGATTGCTCCCGACCTATGCGATGCAGATACTTACCGAAGCAACCATGTCCAGTAAGTATCTGCGTCAGCCGGAAGGTAAGGGCCGCCATGCTGGCGCCCCAGCCAATCCTCCATGACGGGCCACTATACCAAGATGGTGTGCGAGTCCGACTCGCACTTGGCCGGTTTTCTTTAAGATAATAAGATTTTGAAGAATTATATTTTATTTCGCGGTGAGTTTTGTACCAAGACTTCAAAGATTTGTAAGTCTTTCTTGAACTGCTATAATTATATCAAACTAGTAGGGCGCGTAGGTGCGCGGGCCACAGGTGGCCCGCGGGCTGTCTTCCAGTCTTTTTTCTTTTTTTAATTTATTATCGACTTTTAATTTCCTCCCCATTCCCCAACTTGTAATCTCATCAATATTCCCCGTACATTTTCTATGGAAAAGTAAATTCTGCCATTATGAATTTTTTTCTATACATCAGATAGACTTACTGTTCCTGATCACATCTTGTCAAGGCCGTTCTTCCATCTTTTACACTTTTTGAGAAACCGACGAAATTCGAATGGCGGCCATTTTGAATCCGCCATTTTGATTTTTCAGCTAACTGCCATTGGTATGACGTTTCGAATGACATTTGGTCGAGCACCCCCCACCTATCTTCTTGTGTGCGTGACGTGGACGTGCTCTTCACCCGTCTCCGAAATCCTCAATCATTAGCTCTCTGCATATTTTTCATCGAGTCTTTTTTTGACTTCTATACGAAGCCATAAGTGAAAGAAGAATTGTTCATATAAAATTTTACGAGAGGATATTTTGGGGAAAATCTCGAAAAGTACCCCAAATGTGGCAACACTGCTTACATATCTTGATACTCTCGGTTGATATACATGTCGACTTTCCGAAATGTCGCCATACTTGGCGACATTTCGGTAACAAACATCCAAACTTTACGAAAATTTTGATCATATTTTTATTTAGAGGTACTCCTCTAAATAAAAATATGATCAAAATTTTCGTAAAGTATTATTTCGTAAGGTAAAGCTATTGCATTGTGCATAGCATAATGTTCTCACACTGTTACCGTAACCGACACCTCACATTGTGTCACAATACTAATTATTCTGCTGGAAATAGAGATCTCTAGGTTTTATTGTAGATATAGGTACGAGTAGGTTTTATCCCGGCTAAATTTGTTCCCTGAGTTCAGCCAACGAATAATACCTAGGCTTCTTGAATAAATCTCCAAATACCTAAATATCTAGGTGACAACTAACAACGTCTAAGGGTGTTTACAGACGGACCGCATTTCAACTGCAATCCAACCGCAAATTGCAGTTTAAATGCGGTTGTCACGACTGCAATAGAACTGCAAACAAAACGCGCAGTCAGATTGCAGTTCAGTTGCAGTGGGCGTGCAGTCGTGTGAACTGCATACCGACTGCATCCAAACTGCACCATCCCACCCGCCCGCACGCTCCGCTCTCTCTGCAGTTTGGATGCAGTCGGTATGCAGTTCACACGACTGCACGCCAACTGCAACTGAACTGCAATCTGACTGCGCGTTTTGTTTGCAGTTCTATTGCAGTCGTGTCAACCGCATTCAAACTGCACTTGAACTGCAATTTGCAGTTGGATTACAGTTGAAATGCGGTCCGTCGGTAAACTCCCTTACATAATAATAAGTAGGCAGGAGAAGTGTAAGGGTGTTTATTGCATACATATATGTACATATATATGCAATAATAGGTACCCATAACACAAGCTATTTCTTACTTTGGGGCTAGATTGCAAAATATTGACTAATGTATTTCAATGTAGGAAATAGTTACGATGACTCAATCTTATCGAGCAAACACGAGTACCTACCTATCGACGATGTTGCGTTTTCAACTACATTCAATTTTACGCTCTATGACAATATATAAGTAAAATTAGTTTTTCAATGTTCGCAAAAATATATAACACCTACTGCTATACCTATCTACATTTTAGACACGCTAGATGTTATGTATTATTATCTACTCGTAAAAGTAAAACCAAAACCGTATCAATATAGAAGGAATGCATTTTTGAAAATTTTCCTGCATAGATTTACGCGGTCGTCGCTCGGTTTCCTGTATGGCAGACTGCAGAACCCGTTATCATATTATATATATTATATAAATTAGGTATTTATAATTAGGTACCTACCTACTGGCTACTGGACGCTCGTGACCTTACTTACGGAACCCTAACTAATAATATTGGCTTCCAAGCTTACAGTTCATAATTATGATAAGCTATGTGAGATACCTATTACTACTTACTTACAAAAATCTGGGGACACGGTAGTGTCCCCGCCAGACGAGTCAAGCGAAGCGCGAGGGCACTACCTATCTTTTCTCGAAGTGTTTCGCCGTATTTTTAAACAGTGCGGTGTCGGTTACGGTTTCAACGTGCGGTGTTGGTTACGGTAACATAACAGTGTGCGGTGTCGGTTACGGTAACAGTGTGTGGTGTCGGTTACGGTAACAGTGTGCGGTGTCGGTTACTATTATAAATACTGTCGGTATTTAATGAACCGAATATGAAGTTTTTTTTTAACTGTATAGGCTAGCGCTTGACTGTGACCACACCTGATGGAAAATGATGATACAGTCTAAGGTGGAACGCGCTTGCCTAGGAGATGCCTATTCACTCTTGATCTAAAGGCGCCCGGGTTGTAACTGGCAGGAAAGACAGTGCCTGGGAGTTCCATATTAAAATGTATGGCGTTTTTCGCGTATAAATATGATTGATTTGGAGCTCATATTATTTGCTTTTTGGTTTGAATTATAAAAAACTAGGCCGGTGAATGTATTATCGATACTTTCGTCTCATGTTTGAACCAAAAATATTTTCAAACATAATAATGAAATGGCTTGCATAGTTCAATTAGAAAAGGCTGTATTAGATGTTTTGACCTAAGTGACGCATTTTTTTTCTCTAAAATCAAGAATTATTGTATTAATATTCTATGGTGTTATCTATTTACATTATCAAGTGTAGGTACTCGTGTAACAAAACTCCTCCGAAACTTCATGGCCAATTTTTTGTGTAAATTTGGTAGGTCTTTAAACAAATTAAAAGGCAAAACAAAGTTTCTAAGGTCAGCTAGTCCTTCTTTTAATATATAAAATATTTTTGTGTCACAGTGTTTGTAACATAATTGCCCCTAAACGGCTTTTCCCTATTTTTATGAATTTTTTTATGTATTCGCTAAGGCAGAGAATAGGACGCAAACTTTTTTTTGTACCCTTGTATTTAAATAATCTATATAGCAAAACAACATTTGCCGGGTCAGCTAATCTTAATGTATATTGAAGCTCTTATTCGTCTACTTGCTCGAAAAAATACGAATAATTATATTACAAGCAGACACAACTCTGTCACTGACGACCCACCCCGCTATTCACAGAGTGAGTGAGTGAGTTCACCGCACACTGTTACCGTAACAGGGCAACAGGGCCAACAGGCGACGCACTGTTTCCCCGTTTTATTGCATCGCGTGCAGCGAGATATTGCTCATAAGTCTTATTACCTTAGAAATTGCGACCAACTAAATGAATATGGCGGTCCAACAAAAATAAAGACTATAAATAAAACAATCGTTAAAAAACTAATAAACACACAAATCTCACCGATATCTTCCGTACATTTTAATGGCTAACAAGTAGTCTGTGTTAGTCCAGGATATAATCAGTCTACATTTTAAATTTCAGCCAAATCAGTTCCGTAGTTGTGTTGTGATTGAGTAACAAACATCCAAACTTTCATTTGTATCTGACTTTTTGTTTTAATAGGTAAAATTTTAAGTTAGAAATTGAAATTTGGATCTATACATTACGTTTGATTATATTGATACATGTAAAATTAGTTTCACTTTCGGTAGGCCAAAACTACTAACTTTAAATCTACTATAAGTTTTTTAAATTTTCAGAATATACTTCTTAGCAAAGTACGTATCTACTCGTAATACAAACATATTAGAGAGTGGGCTGTGAAAAGAGGCGCACCTGAAGTGCAAAAAATACACAAAAAAAAAGAAAAATTAAGTTAATAAAAAACATTGTTTTAAAAAACTAACAAAAAGAAATGAAATCCTAACAAAAACATTTTCAGGTAAAATGTTGCCAGACGAGCATATGGCTCACACTGTCAAAAAGTTATCAGATCTCATGTAGGGCAAGACTTCTGACTTTATACACCCTTAAATACAAGCTAACTTCATAAACTCTACACTTTAGTTACAATAATGTCTTAACCGTTTGGCTACCGTTACATTGGGCGTAAAATCAAAAAATTATTCACTTTTCAGTACTCTGTAAGTTCTCAAAATTTGAAATCAAGAAAATGATTTTGGTGGGATACATTTTTCACTTTACGCCCATGTGACGGTAGCCAAACAGCCAAGGCATTATTGTAACTAAAGTGTAGAGTTTGTGAAGTTAGAGCTTGTATTTAAGGGTCGCGAAGCTGTAAAACGTGCAAAAAGGGAGTTACGGTTTTAACTATATTGAACAACTCACTTCATTATATGACACCAAAAAAAAAAACTCAGATGGCTACTGAATGAGCCTGCACTAACGCCTTGGAACATTTATAAAATTATTCTTCATTTTCGAGAAAAAAATGACACAACATCTAAAACAGCCTTTTCTATTTGGACTCTACAAGCTATTTCGTTATTATATTTGAAAATATTTTTGGTTAAAACATGACAGGAAAGTATAGATAATACGTTCGCCAGCCAAGTTCAAACCAAACCAAAAACCAAATAAATTCAAACCAAAAAGCAAATAATATGAGCCCCAAATCAATCACCTTTATGTGCGAAAACCGCCATACATTTTACTATGAAAAAATACCCTCCCACAAATCGCTTTATATACGAGACTTCGAGCGTGAAAAATTCAGTGCGGTTTCAGTTCTCAAGGCGACTGCACGTCTGTTTGAAGAAGCACTTCCAGCGCTGCAACATCGCGATCGATATTGTTTTTATCACTCTGTGAATAGCGGGGTGGGTCGTCAGTGACAGAGTTGTGTCTGCTTGTAATATAATTATTCGTATTTTTTCGAGCAAGTAGACGAATAAGAGCTTCAATATACATTAAGATTAGCTGACCCGGCAAATGTTGTTTTGCTATATAGATTATTTAAATACAAGGGTACAAAAAAAAGTTTGCGTCCTATTCTCTGCCTTAGCGAATACATAAAAAAATTCATAAAAATAGGGAAAAGCCGTTTAGGGGCAATTATGTTACAAACACTGTGACACAAAAATATTTTATATATTAAAAGAAGGACTAGCTGACCTTAGAAACTTTGTTTTGCCTTTTAATTTGTTTAAAGACCTACCAAATTTACACAAAAAATTGGCCATGAAGTTTCGGAGGAGTTTTGTTACACGAGTACCTACACTTGATAATGTAAATAGATAACACCATAGAATATTAATACAATAATTCTTGATTTTAGAGAAAAAAAATGCGTCACTTAGGTCAAAACATCTAATACAGCCTTTTCTAATTGAACTATGCAAGCCATTTCATTATTATGTTTGAAAATATTTTTGGTTCAAACATGAGACGAAAGTATCGATAATACATTCACCGGCCTAGTTTTTTATAATTCAAACCAAAAAGCAAATAATATGAGCTCCAAATCAATCATATTTATACGCGAAAAACGCCATACATTTTAATATGGAACTCCCAGGCACTGTCTTTCCTGCCAGTTACAACCCGGGCGCCTTTAGATCAAGAGTGAATAGGCATCTCCTAGGCAAGCGCGTTCCACCTTAGACTGTATCATCATTTTCCATCAGGTGTGGTCACAGTCAAGCGCTAGCCTATACAGTTAAAAAAAAACTTCATATTCGGTTCATTAAATACATCAACTGAAACCACTGCCTAGCATTTCATACAGTGTAGTGACAACAGTAATAAGAATAATAAATCATATAGAAACCCAGATCTTACAAATGAGTTAAAAATTATCGAAATTCTCATTATTAAAATAATAAGTAAACTTCACGCCTAAACGCATCTGCGGGCATCTGCGGGCTGCAAAGTCGAACTGTCTCTGTATTAGGCCGCGAACTGCGAATGCGATAAACTAGTTTCTACGTATGCGTGTTTTCTGGCAATTATTAACATACTTCAAAGACTAAACGCGCGATGGACATTCAAATTGTCTGAAGTATCGAAGTTTGATTTTTCATGGTCAGGGTACGAAATTTACACCGCGTATTGTATCTGTGCGCCTAGAAAATATCAGGATCGAAAGTTCCCACGGTCTTAAGGGTGTATAAAGTCAGAAGTCTTGCCCTACATGAGATCTGATAACTTTTTGACAGTGTGAGCCATATGCTCGTCTGGCAATATTTTACATGAAAATGTTGTTGTTGGGATGAATTTTAATTTTTATGCGATAGGTAGATGTACGATAACAATTTTTACAAGCGGAACAAAAGTTCCAGAAATCCATTGTTTTGGAATTTCAATGACTCCTTTGTGCGATTTGTGTCAGGCGATTATGCACCTTGTTCTGCTTGTAATAGGGTTGATTCGTAAAAATGTTTACCAAAAAAAATTATCTAAAAATACTTGCGGTCTTCGATAGGCAACCTGATGGATACCTACGTAAATCTCCTATTTATAAATAAGTATACATAAAAATTTGGTTTTAGCAAAAAATAAGTAGGTATACATAAAAATTTGGTTTTAGCAAAGGATCTATTAGTACCTACCTACCTACCTACCTACCTACTAGCATTTTGCGCGGCGTTGTTGCCAGCCAGCACAGCCCATTTGCTACTTTCTTTACTCGGCTCATATAATAAAGTGTGAGGTGTTAGGTTACGGTAACAGTGTGAGGTGTCGGTTACTTTTGCCTCGGTAAGGGACTAAGGCCTCGACTTGAGCCCTGCTTGTGTGGTGTGAGAAACCTAAGCAACAAGTACCTATGCTAGTTTGGATAGAGTTTGGATAGCTTACAATACTAAATTAGTAGGTACTATCCGTTGAAAGAAACTTTGCCGCTCAGATGAGAACGATTCTGCGAACGGGTTATACCTACCTACCTATTATTATCAATGAATATACTTACGTAGTTTCATCAGTAATTCTCTCTAGGGCGGAACGACTTCTTTTCCTAGATTTATACGACGCACTTGAAAATTCATGTTTTTTATACGCTATTTTGTATGGTTCATTTTGAACTCTACAAATAGCGCCAGCGAAGTATTCAATATACTCTATGGAAGTATTTTTATCATGTATCTATACAACGCCATCTATCATGATGGCGTTGTCCAACTTCAAAAACAATATGTCAGACACGTAGTTGTTTTAGGTAGTTACACTAGATGTCGCTCGTAACACAAGGTAAAACCATGTACTTACTTACACCGATACTGTATTTCATCATAGGTACTTACACACACATATGTAAATTTAGCGTTTTTTAAATGCCGTATTATTCTCTAACTAAAGTAAATATTCGCCTGATATTTAAATTGCGGGTATAAAAAGTCCTAAGTAAATCGTAAATATCAATAAATATAACAACAAATGTATATTTTTCAAGATTAATTCAAGTGAAAAATGTATGAGAGCATCTCCTAGCTTGTGGCCCTTTCTTTCACAACATACGCAAAAATGGCGCCGTGACGCAGCCACCCGCGCCACCTACCTGGCTACGCACACATACACAGCTATATTTCTTGTACGTACATAATACACTCTCATTATTGCCGCGACGGTTTAATGGGGAGCGCAGTGTGCTACGGCGACGGCACGGCAGACATTTGCCGTTCACGGCATGCCGTTGCCGTGGCTGATAAATTAAAAGCGTCTGCATACATATAAAAGCGACCAAATATGGTCTCAGCCATGTCTCAGCATGGAATTAATAAGTACTTCGTTGTAAGAAGTAGATAGATAGAAAATTCTTTATATACACCAATAAAACATGAGAAAACATTGATAAATACACAAAAGTTACCTATTTATTAATTCCATGGGTCTCAGTTTGTGGTGGTCTGTGTCTCTAGTTTTGTGGTCTGTGGTCTGTGGATGACAGATGTCATGAATTCATGATGTCAGTAACATACCTCTATGGTAACGCCACTGATATATACTGCGTTCAGCGTTATTTTGCCTCTGACAGCTGTTTCTGTTATGTTGGCATTACCCGCCATTCTTGCTGACAAGTATAGGTCGCACAGCGAGAGTTGAGGCGAACAACACAAGCAAAGTTTGTATCTGTATACGCCGATGCGCTGACATTTGACAGAGAATGATACAGTGTTGTATGAAAAAATATGGGTATACTTAATACCGGATACTCCACATATTATTAGAAAATTATTTTGTGCTCATATTATTAGATTTTTTTAGGGTATGTTTTTTGAAGGCGGTTCACTTTTTTAAATAGAAATTGAGTTTTAATTTTGTTTTGATTGTGATTTTGCTTTTATAACAATACAACGTCAGATTTATATATTACTTATTATTAAATACTTGTTATTTCAAGTACCTATTGACACAGAATACCATTTTATACCTTACGCTAAGTCATTATGTCAATCAGTCAATCAAACTACAAGCGATCAAGAGATACATTTCGGATACGAAGTGCAAAATAAAATGGTCATCAAGTGTTTTCATTCCAATCTTCAAACCCCAGCACGTAACAATATTTTGTGGCGGTATTACTATAACATCTTCTTCTACAACAGGATGCAAAAACAACATCGACAAAGTCGTGAAATTGTATTTAATGTGTTCAATTATTTTAAAGAAAACGTAAAAAAGATAGATCTAATGTAATTATGACTGAATTGTATAAACTGATAATGTCCCGTCTTACATCTTACAAAAATGAAACACCTTGTATGCAAATATTACGTTAGTGTGAGTGCCGTGTTCGCCTCAACTTTCGTTGTGCGACCTATACCTCTAACACAGTGTGAAGCTCCTTGCGTTTTTCTTATTTTTTTTTTTATTTTAAACGTGTTAATCATGCCAAAAAGGATTCAAAGTAGCGGCAGAAAAATTGTATCCTCAGTTCGTAATTTTTGTGAGCGGGAAAAAGCTAATGGAGGACCAATAATCCCATTTGAACATGTTCGTCAACGTGTAGCCGCCATGACTGGTAAGTAAATTAGTGTTACCTGCTATTCAAAGTTTCCCGTTAATAGGGATCGAAAGTTATTTGTTTTGCTAATAGATTATTGTTTGTATGTAGGCACGATGTTTTAATTGTAATACATTCCGTACATAGGTATATGTATAATAATTATATTTGTTTTAAAAACATAGTATTTGATTCTTATTGTATAAACTAGCTGCGCCCTGCGGTTTCACCCGCGCAAGTCCCGATCGGTTTTTTTTCTTTAATACAAACCTTTGTTACATTATGTATTATTTAATAACAAGATTAATTAAAAAAATGTACAATATGCATGTTATTAATGTAATGTTTTGTATTTCAGGCGTTTCTGAGAGAACTGTCACCACTATTACCAAAGAGTGTGAGGTTGCTGCTTCCACGTCTAAGAAAATATGTACTCCCAGGAAAAAACGCTGCCAATCGAATAAAATTCAGTTAGATGATTTTGAACTATGTGCAATCAGAACTAAAATACATCAAATGTACGTAGTCAGAAAGGAGTTGCCTACTTTGGGCAAGCTTTTGGCTGAATTAAAAATTGATATTAACTTCAATGGAGGTCGTACCACACTATGGAAAATAATTCGGCAAATTGGATTTAGATTTAAAAAATGTGGTTCTAAAAGAAAAATTTTAATGGAACGATATGACATTGTAGCCTGGAGGTACAGATACTTAAATATTTTAAGACAAAATCGAAATGAAGGCCGACCTATCGTATATCTCGATGAAACTTATATACACGCTTCATATTCTGTCAACAAATGTTGGCAGATGGAAAATGAACAAGGTGTTTTAAAAAGCGATTCAGTTGGTGCACGCTGGATCATCGTTCATGCAGGTGGCGAAATGGGGTTTATTCCAAATGCACAATTAATATTTAAATCGCAGTCGAAATCAGGAGATTACCATGATGACATGAACAGGACGAATTTCATGAAATGGTTAGAAGACAAACTCATCCCCAATTTACCGCCTAATAGTTTAATTGTTATGGATAATGCGCCCTATCACAAAGGTGAACAAGGCACCAACAATGAGCTCTACCAAAACTGATATGCAAAATTGGATCACAAATAAGGGGTTATCTTATCTTCCTACTATGGTGAAAGCTCAATTATACGAAATTATAAAAGAGCATAAAGAAGCTCCAAAATATGAAGCTGATCAACTTCTTGAAGCGCATGGACACAAAGTGGCTAGGTTACCAGTTACCACCATACCACTGCGAACTTAATCCTATAGAATTTATGTGGAGCCTGTTGAAAAGGCGTGTAGCTGCTAAAAATGTTGGACAGGAAGCAGACAAGATACTACAATTAACAGAAGAAGCGTTCCAATCGATCACTGCAGAAGACTGGCAGAAGCAGTGTCAACATGTGTGCCATATTGAACAACAGTTTATTAAAATAGATGGAATTATAGACTCTGAAATCGATAAATTTATTATAGAATTAAATGACGAGTCTGATACAGAATCGGACAGCAGCAGTTCCGACGATTCACGTTCATCAGCAGACAGTGACGAACCACTAGCGACCCGCTTGGATCACTCTTATTCAAAATAAATAAAACCTATAAAAATGTTGTTTTAATTTAGTCATATATTACCTATGTATATAGATAAATGCAAACTTGAGGTACATAATACTAATTCAAATACGTATCCTTATTATTTTAAAGTACCGGCGCCGCACCGGCGCCCTGCAGTTTTACCCGCATAAGTCCTGATCCCGTACCTATGAATATTGGGATAAAAATATGCCCACAAACCAAATCCAAAGATTACAAACTTAAATTCTAACATCCAAACTTCCTTTAATTGAGAAATTTAACTACGAAAATATTTCGCAGTTTCATACCGGGTATCTTCCAAACCTTAAGCGGCAACACAGAGCTCAGGTTAGGCAATATGACAGCCAGAGACAAAATAACGCTGAACGCACTATAGTCATAGAGGCTCAGAAGGGCTGGAACCCAGAGCCGTAAAGCCAGTTATTAAAAAAAAAAAAAATATAGTCATAGAGTAGGTTGGTAATAAGGTTATAGTAATCTGTGATGTCAGTCAGTGGTGCAGCAATAAAATCTACGATGAGTGAATACATAGTGTGAAAAACTATGGTGAAAAACAAAAATCTAAACGAAATACATAGCAAGTCTATATCGAAAATTATTTGCTTTCGTCGTAATTTACGTTAACACCATGTTTATTAGCAATTTTAGTAACAAACTATACAGTGAACAAGCTTAATGTTGAATATTTCGTTATCTGTCGCAAGTAATTTGTGAGTCCAGTTTTGGTTATGTACAAGTTTTTATTAACGTTGCTTGTTTATTTTGTTCGTAAATTTTATTCGTGACGATAACATAGTGTTACATAAAGGACACTGGCGATTGTGGGCTAAATATATATTCTTATTGCTTACGCCTCAGGAAATGCTAAAGACCGAAATGGTATTTTTCTGCGCTCAGTTTTTGGTGATGTTTATTAAATTTGTATTGTAGGTGTTAAATGAAAAGTGTAAAAAGTATATAGAAATGGACGAGAGACGTGTGGCGGAGTACTTTGTGGTAGCTGGGCTGCCAGAGGTGCCTGAGGTTTTGGATGATTCTGACTCTGGGCATCTGCGAGGATACAGCACGAAGGCGCCAATCACTGATATAAGTAAGTTGACATTGTAAACGGGTGAAGCTTTAAATCGAGTCGCATTCATTTGATGCTGAGCTTTTAAGAGGGTTAAAGCGAAAAAGTTAATGCTAAAGAGTCACCACAATCCATCACAAGGCTGTAAGCCATTAGCCATATATCCGTTCGCAGAAGTTTATTGTCACAGATAACTAAGAAGACAAGAGCGAGCAAAGACATTTTGGCACTTGAGGGAACCCCTACTCGGATAACGGATAGGTGAGAAAGAGGATCCCCTCTCCACCATCCTCTGAGTGGTTATTTTCTTTCATGACCACCCAGAAATAGGAGCATTTAGGAGGTTCCGTCGACTGAGCTTTTAAGAAGTTTAAAAGTATATCATGTTATAAGAAATATTCAATGTGACTAATTTCAAAACCCTTACTTTGTAAACAAACTTATTAGTGGTATAACCCTTTTGCAGAAGCCTTGCCGATGACTTCCCTTCCCACTTCATACAAAAACAACTTCATAACAAATGAGGGCGGGTCGCAGTAGTATGAAGTGGGAGGGGAAGTCATTGGCAAGGCTTCTGAGAATGGGTTGTACAATAAACAAATCAATGTACATTAAAAAAATACTTTTAAAGTGCAAAGAAAGAACCAAATATTGTACATGAAAGCTGAAATAAATGAAATGAAGAACAGTGAGGCAATCCAAGGAGACAGATAGATAGATAGATAAACACTTTATTGCACACCACAGAATAATAAAAATATAAAAAAAGAAATAATCAAAACACAAACTTTTGGCAGATTTATTGGTACATAGCAATTTCTTCCAACCAACTGCAGCAAAATATTTTAAATATGAGCTATAATTTTACACAGTTAACAATCTAAATGCATACAAAGATTGTTGCTTTCTCATTCCTGATAAATACTAAAGTTTCCTTGAGAGTGCTTGTGTTTTGTGTCATATGCACCGATAGATTCGGTGCAAAAGGTAAGAAATGAAAGTGAATCAAGGCAGTTTTGCACAAAAATAGCACCATATTACATCTCTGTTGGACAAGCCCCTTACTTTCCTAACACTTGCATTTTAATGTCGTAATATAATTATGTACAGTAGAGTTCAAAAGTACATACATAGCTTGAAGGCTAAAACGGTGTGCAAGTATCATAAACTGTGAACAATGTCAACCTTAAGTCAATAAAAGTTTAAAATATTTTTATGTAATGCATGCATTCAAGGGATCTTGTTTGCAAATTCTATATCAAGTTTTGACCGTCACTGTACATTCAAGTCATGAGGAATTGAGAAGTATGCTCCACAGCCACCATCAGACTGTATGATCTTCCTAACTAGCAGGAATCAGGCTAAGTTTGAGTCTATAATTCTGGATATTATAGTAATTAAAAAAAATACACCTCATTTAACATGAAATACATTCAGAATAATCCTACAAGAAGACTCAAAGAGTGATAGTGAGAGTTGAAGAGACTGTCAAGATATTATATGCTTTTACGATTTCAGTTGGATAAAAAGAAGTAGTATAATATAAAAAGATTTTTTAAATGTTGTTTGGTGGGTAATTATAAAAGTCATGTCATGTGATTTCTCAGGCTTAATTAATTCTCTAGGTCACAATTCTTTGTTATTTGTACTCTTTAACTATTCAGTAATTCAAGACTCAATGGCTGTGCCATACATATTGATGATCTTATAAATTTGCTTAAGGATAATCTATGCCATAGATGCTGCTGGTGCATACACGCTTTTGCTACAGAATACCAAATAGTGCCTTTACATGTAAAGAAGATACAACTCTGCTAAAATCATTTGAGTTAACTAGCAACTCTAGTTACAACACAGTAAAGTGCTCAACATAGCTTATTACCTAAAGTTATATATAAGCAACACCCTCCCAGGCTGTGTCTTTCCTGCCACTTACAATACAGTCCCCTTCAAATCAAGAATGAATAGACATCTTTTAGGCAAGCGTGTTCCTCCTTAGACTGCATCACTTTCCATCAGGTGTGATCACAGTGAAGCGCTAGCCTATATGGTATAAAAAAAAACCTCACGTAATTATTCAAGTCTTCATTCCTGGAATGCCATGTAATATTTTACTTCTCTAGAGACTTGTCTTTTTACAGTTGTTCAGTTAAAGCAGTGTTTGGTCTAAAATCAAAAGTCATATTACTGGTAAAAGAACGAGACCATATCTTCCTCCCACACATTAGTCACAACAGTTCTTATATAAGTTGCACTTATGACTTATGTTTACTTATGTGCATGTTTATATTGATTGTGGTTAAAACCCTGGATTAAATGACTCCTTCATATGTAACGCTGTGGCGAGGCATTGTGTTACAGCTATGCTATGATATGGTTGCCTCATTTGTATCGCATTCCTTTATACTGAAAACATTGAAGTTATTATTAGACGTTAAATTATCACTCCCATTGTTTGGGTCCTTTATTAAAAACTAGCTAACTTTATTCATACACTAGCTGTTAGCCGCAGCTCGGTCCACGTGAAGTTCGGCTTACAAATCCTTGATTTTTTGCGGGATAAATGAGTGAAAGTTGCCGGGTTCGATGTGATCTTCTTCCATTCTCGCCCATCAGCTGTCAATCCCCTCCTGTGCAACCCTTTTTCACACTATCCATCCATCCCTCCTTTCCCTCTGGTCTTTTCTACTTACTAACCAAACCCCTCTTAAGTACCTACTGAGAGGAAACCCACGCTATTGTTGGTTTGAGAAGAAATTAAATTAAGTCTGATCCAGTGACAGGCTTCGGCCGCGGCTAGTTACCGGCGGCGGCGGTTCATCACCTAAAATTTTAGAAAAAAAAACGACTTTTTGTAATGACTTTCGACTATGCAAGCAGACTTTAATAGTCAAGCAAAGAACTAGTTTCCAATGTGGGTGATTAACATTTAGCATTGATACACACCACGATTTCTCATAATCCATTAAATTTTTATATCTAATCAGTTCACATTTTATGCGTAAGTTATCACATTTAGACTATGTACTTACCTAAGATTTTTATAGAGTTAAGCGATTTTGAGCGATTACAACTGAATGTATAGTCAGGGTCAAAAGTGCATATAGACTGCAAACAAAATCCCAAAATCTCTGTGGAGATTGACGGCGGTATCGAAATCAGATCGAGAGGATAAATTATTAATTTATTTGCCATTACACTTTCTCTTAGCTCGATCAGGAAAAAAAACAACCAAGTAAAATCGGAGTTGAGCAAAAAGAGTTCTGTACCACATCATCAATAATAAAAACGGCATAATCATGTTTGCTGGATGGGAGGCCCTAAATATTCATTTTATTTGTTTTTTTTTATTGGCAACAGAAATACCTACACCGTGTGTGAAAATTACAACTGTCTAACTTTCACGGTTGACACAGCCTGGGCACAGCATAGATACAGGCTACAGCCTGACAGACAGACGGGCAAGGGAGTCTTGTAAGTAGTAATAGGGAATAATAGGGTCTCATTTTACTCCCTTTGGGTACAGAACCCTAAACATTAACATACAGTTGACTCGACTCTGCATAGGCAGACTAAGTACTAGAGACTCTATAGTATAGAGTATGGAGTTACACGTCATTGGCAGACATAACGACCTCGCATTTACTACAGTTACGCACAGATTTCTTTAAGACTAGGACACACGGGGACGGGGGACCTTGATTCGCTCGGATGAACCAGAGCGAGAAAGCTTGTAAAAACTCGTGTGGCAAGTCCATTTGTGGGCAGTTAACATATGCCTACTAGTTTGCCTCATAACATAACCGAAACCTACTTTACCGAAGTTTACAGTGTGAACTTGAAAATTGTTTCGAAGATATTTTATTCTTTTGTGTTTATTTGAAAGGTTTCCACAAAGTATGCAGAAGAAAAGCGAATTCAGATAAGACTCATAGCAGCAATATTTGCGTTAGTCAATGCAGGACATGTATTATGGACAGGGTGGACGGCGGTAAAAAATGTCGCCAGTTTATCGGTGCCAAAAATGCTAGTTTTGCCACCAACAGTAATTCCACGTTGTAGTTAATTTTGACAGATGGCGCTACTATTTGCTTGTACGAAAAAGGTTTACGTAAATCGTTCGGATGCCCCTATCCTCAGGTTTCTTATCGGTTAGGCCGCTTTTGATTGTCCGCGATAAAGATGACTAGACCAAGGCCTAGGATGGGCGGAGATTTATTGTTATTGATGATGAATGATCATCTTCAACATATATTTCAGTTTGAGTTATGGTTCTAAAGATTTACTACTGAAGGTACCTACTCCTTTTGAACCAGTAATGTATTTTTTTTATAACGAACGCAAGCAAACGAGCAGGCGGGTCACCTGCGGGGCTAGACAAAGTAACAGTCGTTTAGCGTTGACGACAGTAGATAAAAATGTATGGACAAAACAAGTGACTAGAAAAACCACGTGACAGTATAGAGGAAAACACGCTTTTTTTTGAAAATCGACTACGACAATTTGAACGCTCCCTGGCGTTCTCGCAGACCTTGTAGATTGACAATTGACAGCCGACAGTGAACAACGCTAAGCATAAAGTAGATTCTGCTTTCATTTGTTTTCATTCGTCACGTGGTTTGTCCATGCATTTTATCTATTGTCGTGAACGCTAAACGACTGTTACTTTGTCTAGCCCCGCTGATGTTAAGCGAACTCCGCCGCCCAATGGACATCTGCAGCACCAGGGCAATCGCAAACGCGTTGCCGGCTTTTTGGAGTTTGTTTACACTCCCCTTGAATAACTATATGTTGAAGCATTGAGGGAATACTGCTGCTGGTAATTAGTTCCACAATTAACATTAGTGTAGTTTGAACTTTTTGAAGGGCATGTAGCCGACGAGATGAAACCTAAATGAAACCTAAGAACTGATATCTCAGGGCGATGAGCACAGTGCAGTGCGCCGTATGATAATGCAATGCTTATTCTCTAGTGTGATAAAGCGTTCCCGGCCGTGACCCAGTCATCAGGCTATGAGTCTGCTTGTTATTGGAACAATGGGGTTTTAGTCTCGACGTAACTAAGGCCTTAACCTGGGTGCAGTATTAATTTAATAAGGCACGTGCTCAAAGGGATTTATATTATTCAACTAGCAAACCCGGCGAACTCCGTTTCGCCACCAGATGGCTTCGTTTTGTGGAGCTGTATGTGAAAAAAGATTTTCCCGCTTTTCTGTTGAAATTTTTCCTAAATTTTCTTTGCTATAAACCTCACGGAGCCCGAGACCTGTCCAACGAAAGCTAAACCGTGGAAATCTTTTCGTGCGTTCTGGAGTTATAGCGTCAGGAAGGAAAACCCGACTTATTTTTATATAGTAGATATAGAAGTAGTTTCAAAAATCTTCCAGGAGGTGGCGCGTACGCATACTACGCATAAGACGGTTTCGGCAGCGGCAAGGCTGCCGAAGATGATGGGACCCGCTACTAACGTGGCTGGTCGAGACCTGGCGGGAGAATACGGCAGTGAATCCCGTACTCCCGCCAATAGGTCCACCGTTGAAACAGACAGTTTTTAGTGGGTGCAAGCCCCACATAACCCTTCCGTTTCCCCTGACGGAAACAGTATGCCTTAGGCATTTTCTGTCTATTAAAAAAAAGTTTCAAATATTAAATAAACATTCCTCTACTTACCTCTATTATTAGTCAAATCTTACGTAGCGACGCGCGACGGTCACATAATACGAACCGGTGGTTTTCATAAGCCGGTAAATATTTTCTAACGCGATAAGTTAGGCGCGTCCTAAGACTTCTATTTTATTTTAAATCCTATCAACAATGCGTCTGTTGCCAACGTTACTTATATTACGTAAGTACCTATGTGCTTGTTAATGCCTGACACTTCAATTTTTAAGACCTGACAATTTTTAAGAGAGATAACAGATTTATGCTCTGTACCACAGAAAACAAAAGACACTAGAAGTAGCATGTGGGTGTTACCCGTGTCGCCACTAGTAGGGTAATTTACCTTACTTGCTCGACATGCACACTCAGTCGCTGTCAAAAATGCATACAATAAAGTGCTATAAAAAAAATATTAAAATGGCTCAATGCGCTGTATTAGTGTGTAAAAATCGTAGCAAGACCTATAATCGTTTACTTGGAGGGATAACTTACCATCGGTAACTTGAATTTTACTAGTTTTAAGTATAAATACGTGAAAAATTGTGTTAAATTTCTATAGGGCTTCAAGACATTTTAAAATGATCCTTAAAATAAGAACTTTACGGTTGATTTCACATTTACTAATAATTTTCTTCTAGAACGTTGTCATTCAACTTTCGCTACTCAGCCAGTACTGTATCATGTTGACTGTCAACATATCGATAAAATATTATCGACTTTTATTAAAACGTTCCGCATATTGCCGTATCTGTTCAGTGCAATCTCAAGAGTTAAGAAATTCACCACTACTTTCTTAACGTGTTCCCTTCAAAAGCAAGTAGGTACAATCTGCTCCGATCATTTTTTGGAAGAGGATTTTATTGTTAAGAAAAGTGGTAATAAATACATTTAAACTGGAGCAGAACCACGTAAAAAAAATTTTTAATTCATCGTCCACTGGTACGTCTATACACGTCACAAATTCAGTCATAACTAAGTAATTTACTCGCAAAAATATATAGAAAGTATGACATGACATGATAAGCCTTTAGACGTCCACTGCTGGAGCTAGGTAAAGGCTTTTCTAAACTACACCTCCACGTACGGGATATCTCATTCCACTAGCAACTATCTTCAGATCGCAAGTTCTGTAGCCTGTCGTACGATGTGGTTCTTGTTGTGCCCTGCGCGGTTTTTACTTCAAAGTAAACATAAGTACGTGTGGGGTATACGGCCCTCAGTTCTATGATAATTATAGCTTGGTCACTGTTATTTTAGCTACCTATTGGGCTATGTTAATCACTTTGATATGGTCACGTAGATTCTTTCTAAATACGATTACTCCTTTATATTTGCTTAATAAATCGATAATCATTATTACAACAGCTTCCTGTACTTAGGTTGAAGTCTCCAAAAATGAAACATCTAATGTACAGTCAGAAGGCGGAACGCTAACAGGACGGAATTCATTAAATATTATTTATTCATTAAATATTATTTATTTTTTTACCATAATGTGTTATTTTATGTGATTTATTATGACTAGACGGAAATTAATTAAATTGGGTTTTTTTCTGTACATATTAATATAACATTGCTTTTTATTTCAACTTTATCGATAATTTTACGATTCACGGTTAAGATGCATCACTACACTTTGACAGTTATCAAATATTGAAGTTTGTTCTTTGCCATTCAAATTTTAATCTTAACGTCATATACACAGAGTTTCTCAAAAAAATCTTTATAAAACGAATCTACTACTGCCGATGCGGGCAATAGCGGAACTAAACATATTTGAAGTAAATTTTTGCAATATAAATTGTATAGCTGTGTTAATAAGGTTGACTTTAATGGAAATATATTTTGAAAATCACGTCATTTTTTTGACCAATCTAATGTGGAGGATTATGGTGTGCATGACTTGTAAATATGTGAGTTTAGCGACACTGGTTTCCTAAGAAGATCGTCATCATGCTAACTCTATTAGCCAATATAAAGTCATTCCTTGCTCTGTGCTCTGTACAATATACATAGGTAGTTCAATACACGAAGACGCGCCCCACTCCTTTCTACTACTCGCATACTCGCACTTATGAATCGCATCAAAAATAAGGGAGTGGGACGCGTCTTCGTGGATTGAACTGTAAATCGTCTAATCTAAAAATGAACGCCTCTCCACGTGTTTACTATTACACGTTGGAAGAATTCTGTAGTGGAGAGGCGTTAATTTTGACGTGACAACGTCTTATAAATCGATAGAGCCGGTTGCACGCACGAAAAAACATGACTCATCCGGCGTTACCGGCGTTACCTCGCTCATGCGGCGTTACCGGCGTTACCTCGCGAGCGCGGAACGAGCGACAAAGAAGACGTTGTCACGTTCAACTATCGTCAGTAAACCGACTTTACAGGCAACCAATTTTTTTCAATTAAACTAAGTAAGTACCTATATTTTTTTCTACACTTTTATTCCTTTTGGTAAGATATAAATGGTCTGTGTGCGAATTTTTGGACTTCGGAACTATCGCAGATTGCTACTAATGCAAGTTTAAAAAATTTGAAATACCGAATTCCCAACACAATACCGTCAGTTCAATCGAGGTTCAATAAAAATTTATGAACCCCCACCGTAACGCTCAATAAGGGCACAATTGATTGACTCGATTTATTCCGATTTTATTGCCATTGATCGACGCGGCGGAGTGACCCACATTTGGGCTCACGGAGACACTGGCCAAAGCCGGTGACATTAATAATGCGTAAGGCCATTTGTCCACCGCCGCCGTCGCCGGAGCGTCAACGAGAACCACGTCATTATTTCTGGCTGAGATCAATGTGAAGTGGCCCCAGTAACCGCTACCGTCGTCGACGCCGTCTAGTCTACTCGTTTTCGATGAATTACGTACCGGTAATAGTTGTTGTGGACAAACGGCCTAACACACGTTCATGCTGCTAAATTACGGCTTGCAGGTTTTACAATCACCTCTTCAATCAAATATGTCTCATCGGTTGTATAAAGGCTGAAGTCTGAACTAAACAATAACACAGCAGGAACTCTTTAATCTAAACTTCGAAAAACCCCAGTGTTGTCCGGATTTGTGGAGCGTTCGGTACATAGAAAATATACCTATGGGGAGTATATAATATTTTATGAAATAAAACTAAAAGTATTGTGATATTCTTGTATAAATAACAAATTATATGCATTACACGTCCTACTCTACATTCGGTAAGCACTAAGCAACTGGCAAGACGACGAGCGGAAAAGCGGTGGGAAGTCGTCGTCGTCGTTTCAGCCGATGGACGGCCACTGCTGGACATGGGCCTCCTGAAATGACCGCCAAACACCACGATCTTGCGCCGCCTGGCGCCAGCGACTCCCCGCGACCCTCTGAATGTCGTCCGTCCACCTGGTGGGGAGTCGACCGACACTGCGCTTCCCGGTGCGTGGCCGCCATTCCAGCACCTTGGGTCCCCAACGTCCATCGGTCCTGCGAGCTATGTGCCCCGCCTATTGCCACTTTAGCTTTGCGACACGTTGAGCTATGTCGGTTACTTTGGTTCTTTTGCGGATCTCCTCATTTCTGATTCGATCGCGCAAAGATACTCCGAGCATAGCTCTCTCCATCGCTCGCTGAGTGACCCTGAGCCTTCTTATAAGGCCCATAGTTAGGTGGGGAGTGGGGCGTTCGAATTATAGAGGTCCTGAGACTTTCCCGCGATTGGCCGAACTCTCTTCGTCCGTTTCGCGTGAAGTCGCCGATGCGGTTCCTCGCCGGATCACTCCAGCAAATTAAATTATAGAGGTGTTCGGATTAGAAGAGGTTCGGATTAAATAAAAATAAAATAAATAAAATAAATAAATAGCTTTTATTTCATTCCTTACACCTACTTTTTATATTTACATTATTGTATTTATTTTTATACTATATTAATAATACTAGCTTAGTTCTAAACTTATTCTAAACATGTAAGTGTTTGGTTTTACATATTAATAGGTATATCTCTAATGTGTATATAGATGTACTGTCTTATTGTCTGTTGGAAATGGAAAATTATAATTTTTTTTTTTTTTTTTTAATGCATGAGTATGGTAAGTTTTGCTTAAGTGTAAGGACCGCCTGTGGCGGTAAAAGCCTCCTCCATTGCCTTCCATCTGCACCTATCTCTTGCCAGAGTACTCCATGTTTTGCCCGCAACTTTGGCTATGTCATCCTGCCATCGCATATGTGGTCTGCCTGGTCTGCGTTTCCAATCCAGAGGATACCAGTTTGTGACAGCTTGAGTCCATCTGTCATCCTTGTATCTCTGAATGTGACCCGCCCATCTCCATTTGAGTTGTAGTATTTGTTTAATTGCGTCTCTTGCATTTGTGATTTTTCTTATATGTGAACATTTTACTCGGTCCTTTAGTTTTAACCCGACGAGGCTCCTCTCTAAACCCCTCTGGCACGTTCTTATTTTCTTAAGTACTTTTTTAGGAAGAGGCCAAGTTTGGCACGCATATGTAAGACATGGCAAAAGACACGCTTCTAAAGCTTTTATTTTAATCTTTGTTGGCAGATTACCCTTAAAGACCTCCCTCATTGACCAATATTTATTCCAAGTATTTTTAACACGTCTGTCTATTTCTTTCTCGATAGTATTTTCAAGGGAGATTAGCTGACCAAGGTATATATATTCTTCAACATATTCTATATTGGTATCCTCTAGGAGTATTTGGCTCTTTTTAGAATTAGTCATTACCCCTTTACCTTACCTTAGTTTTACCTTGATTTACTTGTAGGCCTACTTTTTTGCTACATAAATTGAGTTCTTCTAACATGTACTGCAAGTCTTCTGGGGTTTCCGATATTAGCACAATATCGTCGGCAAATCTAAGGTGAGATAAAGTTCTTCCCTGAATGTTTATACCGACGCTATCCCAGTTAAGCTTCCGAAATATATTTTCCAGCACTGCAATAAACAATTTGGGCGAGAGCGGGTCACCTTGTCTTACACCTCTTTCTAGTTTAAAAGGTTTTCCAACCACGTCAATACGTACACTAGATATGCTGTTTTTGTACAGCTCTTTTATGATGTCTATGTATTCCTTATTTATCCCTTGTACAGCCAACGCTTCCCAGATAGCTTCATGCGAAATAGAATCAAAGGCTTTTGAGTAATCCACGAAGCCTATATACAAGGTCTTTCCGTATTCTTTATATTTTTCGATGATATTCTTCAATGTGTGGATATGGTCGATTGTGGAAAAACCTTGTACAAAGCCCGCCTGCTCTATGCTCTGATTCTCATCTACAGCCCCAGTAATACGTCGTAGTAACGTGGTTGAGAATACCTTATATATGCATGATGTGAGACTGATAGGTCTATAGTTTCCTATGTCTTTTGGATCACCTTTCTTATAAATCAATGTAATTTCTGAGTAAGCCCATTGAAACGGAATTTTTTTCGTTTCTAATATAATATTAAACAGCTCAGTCAATGGTTTTATCAGGCTTTCTTTCCCAGCTAGTATGATCTCGTTGCTGATGCCATCTGGTCCCGGACTTTTATCTTGCTTTAATTTAGAGATCGACAGCTCCACTTCACTTTCCAAGAAGGGGGGGACTTCATCAATATTATAACTACTAATTTTGGTTTGCGTTGTCTGCTGCTGGTGTCCATACAGGTTTTTGTAGTATTGAGTTACTATTTGGATTATATTTTCTCTATTAGTGACAGTGACGCCTGATGGAGACTTTAACTGACTCATAACCATTTTTGAAGGGTTCAATTTTTTATTGGCTTTTTTAATATTAAATTCGGATTAAATAGGTCCTGCTATATTCCTGTTGTATGGTCCTGTGTTAGTATTTCTTCCGTTTTAACAGGGAATACGTGGCAATATTGTCAAATGTTGCTACCCTTTGAGGTACCTACTTCTATTACATTATTAGTACGTTGTTTATTTATTGTAAGTAGTTTAATATTTATTTATTCTGGCACCACCTACCTCGTATCCAATGTAAAATATTCCTTCATGCCATTGGTTGCCTGGAAGAAATCGCTATGTAGCGATAAGGCTGCCAAATTGTACTCCTAAGTTTGTGTTTTCATTATTTCTTCTTTTTTATATTTTTAATTCTGTGGTGTGCAATGAAGTGTTTATCTAACTATCTATCTACTTTTGCCTGTTCTTCCCTAATTCCTAACAATATAACCAGTCTTATGTGTTACTAATTTACCCATAATTGTTGTTCCAGGTGTAATATTCCCAGGACTAGGGGAGAGAGTGCCGGATGGGTACGAGGCATTGGAATCTACGCCGACCGGACTGCCGGCCAATTTGAACCATGGCTCGATGCGATCGCCGGAATGCTATCTATGCATACGAAGGGGGAGGGATAGACCACCGCTTGTTGATATAGGTAAATATAGATCTTACATTTTTTGACCACCTTTTTTTTTATAGACAGAAAATGCCTAACGCATACCCCTCCATCAGGGGAAACGGATGGGCTATGTGGCGCTTGCACCCACTAAAATCTGTCTGTTTCCACGGCGGACCTGCTGGCGGGAGTACGGGATTCACTGTCGTATTCACCGCGCCGTCCCAGCCCGCGCGAGTTTGTATTCGAGTCGCGGATTGATTCCCGCCATGGGCCACTTTATAATTTTATAATTTCTAAATTGACTCAGGACTGAGGTCTGATTACGTATGAGAAATGTATTCGATGACTGGTTGCTCGGTTTACGTCAGCCAACCGGTGGGCTGAATTTCCTAACGATTACGATAACGATGAATACGTTTTTTTACGCCATCAGAGCCCAGTAGGCCGATTCTGTATCGTTCAATTTGTTTTTCAATTTGTTCAAGTCGTTTTTTTAGTTAACAACCCAATGAGGGTTGCTAACTAAAAAAACGGAGGCAAAAACCATATTTTTGCATTCTTTTTGCACAAGTTACCAACCTAGGTTGGTATGGTATCATGTCAACATACCATGCTAGTTACTAACTTGTGCAAAAAGTATGCAAAAATAGGATTTTCGCCTCCGTTTTCTTAGTTAATAACCCCGTGAGGGTTACTAACTAACAAACGGAACGATACAGAATCAGCCCCCTGGTCTGGTCGGAGGCTTCGGCCGTGGTTAGTTACTGTTAGATTTATGATAGGGTGTGCTGGTACGTACTAGCAAAGACGCACCGCCAAGCGATTTCGCGTTCCGGCGCGATGCTGTGTACAAACAGTTAGGGGTTGCTTACTCCTTGCAAGTTTGTACGGTAACATCTTCGGCTGCATCCTCATTTCCCATTTAAGTTCTAACTTGAAAAAAATATAATTCAAACGCGGATTCCGTACACTTTGTATCATACTAAGTGCTAATTTGTATACCTAATACTGTGAAGTGTATAGAAATCCTTAAAACGGTCTCCCATTTTTGTTGACATGATTTTATCTTAGTTTGTTTATTACTTCGTTCCTAGATAGAACATAAGTACATAATAAATAGTCGGAACTAAGAACGTAATATGGTTAAGGAGTATGTTTCCACCTACTCTCAAATTACTTCATCGCCTTGTCCTTGGCAGATAGTTTAAACGTAATATGTATCCTGTGTAACATTTTGTGCACATCGCTCATCAAAATATTTCTCAGACATTGAATAGAAACAAAAATAACATTTTAGATTATAAATTCCGAGTAAGACCGAGTATTCCGAGTAATATTGAACTCTATTTTGAAGCAGGATGATAATGTAAAAGAAAAAAAAAATCCCAAAATATAAACTAGCTGACCCAGCAAACATTGATTTGCCATTAGGGATATAAATAATAGCTTACGACCTAATTACTCTCAGATCTATTGAACAAACATAGAAGATTTCATAACAATCGGTCGAGCCGTTTCGGAGGAGTTTGGTAACAAAAATTATCACTAGAATTTTATATATTACTAGCTGACCGGGCAAACGTTGTTTTGCCGTTTAGGTATAAAAAAAAAAAATAACAACCTGCTCTCAAACCACTATACACTGAAAATTTCATAACAATGGATAGAGCCGTTTCGGAGGAGTTTGGTAACAAAAATTGACACGAGAATTTTATATATTAGAAAAAAATATGGAGTGTTTTTAAAGTAACTTCTTTCTATTGAAAGTAATGAACTGTTAACACTCCAGTGCATTGATATCAAGTGTGGAGTCAAGTAAATAAAACAGAATCCTTATAGGGTCGCGTCGGCATTTATTATCTGTGTGGCAGGACTTAAGTCTATTCGCAGCAAGCCGTAAGGCGATTTGAGACTAACCCGACACGCGATACTTGCAGTCGGTTTTAGTTATGCTTAGTAACAGATATTTACAAGAATAGACGAGGTAAACGCGCACCATTTCACCACACCATCACTTTCCACGTGAGATCGTGGTCAAGCGTAAACCTTTACGGAACAAAAAAATCGTCGTCAATAAATTTTATAATCACACTAGCTGACCCGGCAAACGTTGTTTTGCCAACTATATATATATAAGAGAGTTACCACTCACTCACTGACTAATCACGATATCTCAGGAAGTATAAAGCCTACAAACTTGAAATTTGAAAGGTAAGTTCTTTGTAATGGGTAGGTGTCAGCTGAGAAACGATTTTGAGAAACTACCCCTCTAAGGGGGTGAAATAGGGGCTGGAAGTTTATATGAAAGTCCCGTGTTTTTGAAGTTAGAGACGTGAAAATCGTCATTTAGGTTATCAGCTTCAGATATTAAAAATTTGTATAAGTCGTTTTGGAAAATTCCCCTTTGAGGGTGGTAAAATAGGGGATGAAAGTTTTTATGTGAAAATTTTAATATTGTTAGGTACTGTTGACTTGAAATTTGGAAAGTAGGTTCTTTCTAATGGGTAGTTGTCAGTTTTAAGAAACGGTTTTGAGAAAATCCTTCCCTAAGGGGGTGAAATAGGAGTTGGGAGTTTGTATGAAAGTCCCGTGTTTTTGAAGTTTAAAGAGTCGTGAAACTCGGCATTAGCACTGAACCTATTTTGAGAGCGGCGTATTCTCCTGTGACCACTCTCCATCAAGTGTACACACGTTAGCGAATTTCACGCGGGCGATGCCGAGGTACTTTTTATCCCGGAAAAAGCGATGGTTCCCGCAGAAGTATTGAAAAACCTAAATTCACGCGAGCGGAGCCGCGGGCAACAATAGTTAGGGATATAATAAAAAAAAATCTTACGACCTACTCTCTGACCTAACGAACATACACAGACAATTTCATAACAATCAGTCGAGCCTTTTTGGAGGAGTTTGGCAACAAAAATTGGCACGAGAATTTTATATATTAGGAGAGATATAGGAAAGATAAAGGGGCAAAGGGCATTGGACAAATAGAGTGAAGTTAATTTGTAATTGTTCAACTATTACTAATAGAGTACCTTGTCTAATTTTAATTGTCTTAACAATATTGTTTTTCGATAAAGTACTATTAAATCTAAATATAGACATTCTAAATGTACCTATTAGTTTATTGCGGACTCGTTGGAATGATTTGTATTTCTTAGGCCGTCGTACCTACCAATTAAGTCAAGCGCAAGCCTATCAATTATATAAAAAAAAAATTCAATAATATGTGAACTTTTATACACTTTTAGTTTTAAATTTAAAATGGCATTAAAATTAGTTAGTAAAAAGCTGCTCCATGACGCCTCTACAAATTGGGATTTTATTATTTCGGTAATATACATACCTAATCATATAACGAAAGATTCAAGCACATTAACCATAAAAGTATCTTTAAAATATACAGACTGTTTATTTCTCTATAAATTATATACACTGGCGTTGTGAAGCTTACACCTAACAGTCAGCAGACCAGACAGATATATGTATACACACTAACCAATATAATTTCCCAGGTCTATCAATAAATAGAAAGGTTTGTTTATCATAAGCTCTTGTTGACAGGTGTAATGTACGAAGGCAGAGAACGTTTGATGGCAGACGCTGAAATGGTCCTCCAGTCGGTGGGCGAGCGTTTGGCCAACGTGAACAATTCCACTGCCAAAACCTTCATAACGTACAGACGGGCACACCCAACGGCGCCGTGCAACGCGTTGGTCGTCGTTGACGTGTGTGTCATAGTCACGAGTAGGGGGGAGACGCCGCCGCATGCCTTTTGTATGATTGAGAAGAATCTGAACAAAGGTAAGATAAAATCTTTATGCCAAACAGACGGTCTAACGGCGCCATGCTACGCGTTGGTCGTCGTTGACGTGTGTGTCATAGCCACGAGTAGGGGGGAGACGCCGCCGCATGCCTTTTGTATGATTGAGAAGAATCTGAACAAAGGTAAGATAAAATCTTTATGCCAAACAGACGGTCTAACGGCGCCATGCTACGCGTTGGTCGTCGTTGACGTGTGTGTCATAGTCACGAGTAGGGGGGAGACACCGCCGCACGCCTTTTGTATGATTGAGAAAAATCTGAACAAAGGTAAGATAAAATCTTTATGCCAAACAGACGGTCTAACGGCGCCATGCTACGCGTTGGTCGTCGTTGACGTGTGTGTCATAGTCACGAGTAGGGGGGAGACGCCGCCGCACGCCTTTTGTATGATTGAGAAGAATCTGAACAAAGGTAAGATAAAATCTTTATGCCAAACAGACGGTCTAACGGCGCCATGCAATACGTTAGTCGTGGTTGACGTGTGTGTCATAGTCACGAGTAGGGGGGAGACACCGCCGCGCGCCTTTTGTATGATTGGGAAGAATCTGAAAGGTAAGATAAAATCTTTATGCCAATCAGACGGTCTAACGGCGCCATGCAATACGTTGGTCGTCGTTGACGTGTGTGTCATAGTCACGGGTAGGGGGGAGACGCCGCCGCACGCCTTTTGTATGATTGAGAAGAATCTGAACAAAGGTAAGATAAAATCTTTATGCCATACAGACGGTCTAACGGCGCCATGCAATACGTTGGTCGTCGTTGACGTGTGTGTCATAGTCACGAGTAGGGGGGAGACGCCGCCGCATGCCTTTTGTATGATTGAGAAGAATCTGAACAAAGGTAAGATAAAATCTTTATGCCAAACAGACGGTCTAACGGCGCCATGCTACGCGTTGGTCGTCGTTGACGTGTGTGTCATAGTCACGAGTAGGGGGGAGACACCGCCGCACGCCTTTTGTATGATTGAGAAGAATCTGAACAAAGGTAAGATAAAATCTTTATGCCAAACAGACGGTCTAACGGCGCCATGCTACGCGTTGGTCGTCGTTGACGTGTGTGTCATAGTCACGAGTAGGGGGGAGACGCCGCCGCACGCCTTTTGTATGATTGAGAAGAATCTGAACAAAGGTAAGATACAATCTTTATGCCAAACAGACGGTCTAACGGCGCCATGCAATACGTTAGTCGTGGTTGACGTGTGTGTCATAGTCACGAGTAGGGGGGAGACACCGCCGCGCGCCTTTTGTATGATTGGGAAGAATCTGAAAGGTAAGATAAAATCTTTATGCCAATCAGACGGTCTAACGGCGCCATGCAATACGTTGGTCGTCGTTGACGTGTGTGTCATAGTCACGGGTAGGGGGGAGACGCCGCCGCACGCCTTTTGTATGATTGAGAAGAATCTGAACAAAGGTAAGATAAAATCTTTATGCCATACAGACGGTCTAACGGCGCCATGCAATACGTTGGTCGTCGTTGACGTGTGTGTCATAGTCACGGGTAGGGGGGAGACGCCGCCGCACGCCTTTTGTATGATTGAGAAGAATCTGAACAAAGGTAAGATAAAATCTTTATGCCATACAGACGGTCTAACGGCGCCATGCAATACGTTGGTCGTCGTTGACGTGTGTGTCATAGTCACGAGTAGAGGGAGACGCTGCCTCTCGCCTTTTGTATGATTGAGAAGAATCTGAACAAAGGTAAGATAAAATCTTTATGCCATACAGACGGTCTAACGGCGCCATGCAATACGTTGGTCGTCGTTGACGTTTGTGTCATAGTCACGAGTAGAGGGAGACGCCGCCACATGCCTTTTGTATGATAGGGAAGAATCTGAAAAAAGGTAAGATAATAACCTTTATAACCTACAGACGTATTCCCAACGGCTCCGTGTAATACGTTGGTCGTCGTTGACGTGTGTGTCATAGTCACGAGTAGGGGGAGACACCGCTGCACGCTTTTTGTATGATTGGGAAGAATCTGAACAAAAGTAACATAAAATCTTTTTAACGTATAAAGCGTTGGTCGTCGTTGACGTTTGTGTCATAGTCACGGGTAGGGGGTAAACACTGACGCACGCCTTTTGAATGACTGGGAAGAATCTGAACAAAGGTAAGATAAAATCTTCCTAAAGTATTAAGCGTTGGCCGTCGTTGACGTTTATGTCATAATGACGGGTAGGGGGAGACACTGACGCACGCCTTTTGTATGATAGGGAAGAATCTGGACAAATGTAAGATAAAACCTTCCTAACGTATAAAGCGTTGGTATCGTCGCACATTTTATTTAAATAAAAATAAAATAAAAATACATTTTATTTACGAACGCACAAATTGCGTACGCGTCCAAATATTTCGTATAATAACGACAACCATTAAAACCTTATTAAATTTTATCTGTATGTACACTATATTATAATAAGCTGTTTTAAATTGCAGGTTTAATAGGGAGTGATGTGTTCCTCTGTTACAAAAAGTCAATGAACCGTCCGCCGCTAATAGCTTACAAACCAGAAGTACTATTTAGGTGAGCTTACGCCATAATTACACACCACATTTCCTCTTAGATTGAGAGTTAACTCTAGCCAAGTGTAGGTTTTACTTTCAATTGAGCACTAAAACAAAAATAAAACTTTTACTCGTCTCGTTATTCTTTGGCTGAGAAAAAAAGTCATATGATCTACTTCAATATAGATCGTCTAAATCTAAAAATGAATGCTCCACCACGTGTTAACGCTTAAACGTTGAAAAAATAATGTAGTGGAGATACATACATTTTTAAAATAGTTTTTTTTTCTAGTAGTATATCGACGCAAGTAGTGACCAATTGTATTAACACTGTGTTAGAAATTAGGATGAATCATTGTGAATGAATGAGGAGTTGTTATATTTAAAACGAACGCTAATTGGAATAACTTTCACAAAGCGAGTCGGTAATTAACGCCCGCCGCGCTAAAAGGTTTTGTCTAATGAACTCTGCCCGGCTACGGCGGTTCAACACAATATTTAGACTGCATTAAACTTGCATATTTTTAGTTATGTCGCCGGTTAGGCTTTAGCTCGCTTTTATCTATTTGAAGTGAGTGAAGGAATTTTTAAGCTCGCTAGATGTCGCTTGATGAGACTGAGCTGACGTTAAAATCTAAGCTATCGCTTCCAAATTGACTGGCTGTAAAATTATTTTTCAAAATTTAAACAACAATGTAAAAAAAACTTAAACTTTATTCGGCACAATAGAGTTGTGCTAGGCGTAGACTGCTAGTAAAACTTTATTGCTTTGGCGTTAAATTATCCAAATTATTACTTTATTACTTTGGCGTTAAATTATCCAAATTATTTGAATTGCGTAGTTGATTGAAATAAAAGTATTATTTCTGAAACTAGACTTATTAAATAAATAATATAGTAAACAAATTTAATTAATCGATCAAATAATAAAATGTTTAGTAATAAAGCATTTTAATATTTCAGATTACACAGAGCTGTCTTAAACAAAGACGTTGAAGTATGGTTATGCCAAAGTTTTATATTCCTTTTCTTTATTTTAATTATATATTTTGTGGACGTCGTTATTTTTATCCTAGTTCATAAAAAAGTAAAAAAAAGTTTGTCAACTACCCAATTTCCATAGTCTTATGTGTCGACAGTGGCGCCACCATTTTTTCTACCTTCTTTTGTCAAACTATAATATTTTCGGCAGGTATCCAACAACAGAGCGTCGCAGTTTAGCGTTCCCAACGTCCGTGCCGCTATTCTGTTTGCCGATGGGCGCTACATTAGAGCTGTGGCCTAACAACGCGTCCTCGCCTCGGCCCGTGTTCTCTACATTCGTCCTTACTGTTGCTGATGCTACTGATAAAGTGAGTGATATTATAGGTAGTTCAACCCACTTTGATGGAGTTAGGAAAGAGTGGTGCGCGTGGATTGAACAACTATAAAGTTTCTTTTCTTCTCTGTCTTTTTAGAATTCCATAACAAAATCGTAAAAATGGACTTTATGTTGCGACTAAAACCTAACTAAAAAAACTAAAAAAAAATAAACCGATCTTTCTGTCTCAGTCGATTATTGTAAAATTATGAAAGTGAGATACATTTTTTAAGAAATACGATTGTTCTTCAACACCTTTTTTTTTCTAAAAATCACAAGTAGATTTTGTGGACTTACATGAAAATTTCAGGGTATTTTCTAAATTACATACTTACTTTGATTATAAAATGACTATGTTAGGGGGAAAAAAAGTAATAAAAAAATACATATTTAATGTCCCGGCAAACGTTGTTTTGCCATATATTTTTTTTTTCACTTAGGGACATAAAAATAGATAACAACCCGCTCCCAGACCCAGAGAATATATTTACACATACTGAAAGTTTCGGAGGAGTTTGGTAACAAAGAAAAGCGAGAGAATTTTATATATCAGAGATAAGATATTTATTTATTGACGTGATAACGTTTAATAAATTGATGAACAGCAGCAACGCACATGAAAAATAGTAACGTTCCGCGTAACGTTCCACCTGAGCCTGTGCGTGCAAGCGAGAGCGCGCAACAAGCGATAGAGAAGCACGATAAAACAAACGATAGAGAGGCCATTAATGACGTTATCACGTAAATCTATCGTCCGTAAACCGACTTTACAGACAACCAATTTTTTTTTTTAAAAATCACAAGTGGAGTTTGTGGTCTTAAATGGAAATTTCAGGGTATTTTTTAAATTACATACTTTGATTATAAAATGACTATGTTGAACCTATTAGTTGATTAGGTTGTAGAAATAAGCAGAGATAACGTAAAACTTGCTTTAATGTTACTATTATAAGATTACAATGGCGGTTATAAGTAGATACTGAATGACACTGGCAACGGCGAATAAAATAGCAAGACGAAACGCAGAAGAAAAAAGGGTTGAACAGAAATGTGACGCGTCTTTTATAGCCAGCTGATTTTGACAGTTCAACATGGCGTCGGACACAGATTCATAATACAAACTTTACACAGATTAAACAGCGTTTATGGTTTATAAACGACATACTTTCCAACATTTGCCCTTAAACCAAAACGTTGTTTATCAACAAAGGTTAATTTTACTTAGGTGATGCTTGCCAATATACATCTTTTATATTATTATGTACATTAAAGTCAATAATCAAATACAACAAAATATGACTTAACGCAAACATAGCTTAATACTTTAAAATCAATAAAAGTTATACAAGCCAATACTTATGTTATATAATTATTAATAACATAACTAAGCTCTTACCCTTTAACCTTTAAATTTAATTGAATCACAAAGTTATTAAACTTATCTTTAACCAAAGCTTTTGTGAGAATGTCAGCAGTCATTTGTTCTGTGTTGAGATATTTTATATTAATTAAATTTTTACAGACAATATCTCTAATGAAATGATGTCTCATGTCGATATGTTTTGTTCGAGCATGAAACATTGAATTCTCACACAATCTTTGCGCAGATTGGTTATCATTATACAAAGTTATTACAGAATTTAACTTTAAACATTCCATGAAAAAATTTCTTATAAACAAAGCTTCCTTACAAGCATCAGAAAGTGCCATATATTCAGCTTCTGTACTAGACAATGCAACCGTTTTTTGTTTTCGGCTTTCCCAAGATACTACAGATTTTCCTATCTTAAACACGAAGCCTGTATATGACTTTCTATCTACATCACATGATCCCCAATCAGCATCTACAAATCCACTTACATTCAAATTGGATTTTTCGAAAAATAAGCAATAATTTAATGTACCCTTAAGGTATCTTAAAACGCGTTTTGCAGCTTTCCAATGAACTTCAGAATAGCAATCGTTGAACTGACTCAAGTAACTCACCGCGTGAACTATGTCAGGTCTGGTGCATACAGCGAGATACATAAGATGACCAATGAGGTTTCTGTATTCACAGTTTTCAGATATTTTCTCTGCTCTATTAAGCTTAATTCCGACCTCCATTGGTGTGCCAATTGGCTTGCAATCTTCCATCTTAAATCTTTTCAAAATATTCTTTATGTACGTACATTGATCCAAAGTAATATTTCCGTTTTCCTTGCGGATTCGCATGCCTAAGAATTCATGAGCTGCTCCAAGGTCTGTGATCTCGAACTCTCTCATCAGTTGGTCCTTGATCTCCTTCTTGTCTCGAGCTGAGGATGTAAATAATAATATGTCATCCACATATACAGTAACTATAGCAAGCTTTCCATCTTTGGATCTAAAATATACACAAGGTTCAACAGAAGATTTCTGAAATGACATTTTCTTTGTCAATACTCCACTTATTGTATCATACCAACATTTTGCAGCTTGTTTCAGACCGTAGACGGATTTGTTTAACTTATATACTTTGTATTCCTTCCCCTTTATAACAAATCCTTCTGGTTGAGTCATAATAACATCATCATGCAAATCTCCTCTTAAAAATGCAGTTTTTACATCTAACTGATCAATATTCAGATTATATTCAACTGCCAAGGCTAATAACATTCTAATCGTTGAATAGCGAACTACAGGAGCAAATGTTTCTTGGTAATCTATGCCATACCTTTGTGTGAAACCTTTTGCAACAAGACGTGCTTTATATCTTAATATTTTTCCATTAAGATCTCGTTTTATCTTAAAAACCCACTTGCATTTTATAGGCCTTTGCCCTTCTTCTGGATCAACTAATTTCCAGCAGTTATTTTTATTAAATGAATCATACTCATCTTGCATTGCGGCACGCCATTTGTCTGCATCTTTGCTGTTCATCGCCTCTTGTACTGTCATCGGCTCATCGGTGCTGCAGCTCAGCATACAGCTCATGAAGCCGGACTCGCCGAGGTCGACCATGCTCTCGAAGCTCGGAGGGTTTGTGTCTTCAGAGCATAGGGATGAGGTGCCTGGAATGTAAGTTTCATCCAAGACGTTATCTGTACTTGGACCTGATGATTCGCCGTTGCCAGTGTCATTCAGTGGTTCGTGTATCTCAATTATTTCCTGCCGTCTTTGTCTCTTCCTTGACTTAGTTATTATGTCATCAGAAAAACATTCTAAAGACTCAGCAGTACACTGACCATGGAGTGACTCTGACTCAGGCATGTGGTTGTCTGACTGTTGCATTGTATTGTCTGTGCTGTCATTTTTGACAGTATTTTGTGACAATGGAATGCTTATAATATCATCATATGACATAATATTATTATTATTTAAACAATTTGAGTGAAATTTATTCTCAAAAAAGACAACATCTCTGCTTTTAATGCAAGTAGTTGGGTTTTCTGGGTCTACCAGTCTATAGCCCTTGCTTTCCTCACAGTATCCAACAAAAATATACTGTTTACTTTTTGAATCTAATTTCTTTCTGTTATGTATTAAGGCATATGCTACACAGCCAAAAATTTTAAAATGACTTATGTCTACCTTTTTTCCTGTCCATTTTTCATGAGGTGTCGCCTCCATGACGGCTTTGGTAGGAGTTCTGTTCTTGATATACACGGCTGTATGCACTGCTTCTGCCCAGAAGCGGTCGTCCAGCCCAGCATCCTGCAGCATACATCTTACTTTCTCGATGATCGTGCGGTTCGCACGTTCACTGACCCCGTTTTGAGCTGGAGAGTAAGGCACTGTTGTCTCGTGCACAATGCCATGCTGCCTCAGGTATGCCTGTAATTGATTATTAATGTATTCACGACCATTGTCACTCCTCAACCTTTTAATTTTCTTCCCTGTTTGGTTTTCCACCAATGCCTTAAATGTTTTGAAGTTCTCGAAAACTTCATTTTTGCTTTTTAGAAAATAAACAAAAGTCCTTCTTGTGTAGTCGTCCGTGAATGTTAAAAAGTATTTGGCTCCCCCTAACGAAGGCGTTGAGAAAGCACCGCATAAGTCTGTGTGGATAAGGTCTAAAATACTTTTTGACCTACTTGCAGACTTCTTAGGAAATGGTATTCTGGTTTGCTTCCCCTGCACACATGCTATACATGATTGAAAATTATTTTCATCAAAGTCAATACCTGTGGCCATCCCATTCTTTAATAAGTACATACTTCTAGAGTTGAGATGAGCGAGCCGCCTATGCCATAGCTCCTGTGTTTCTTTACAGGTGGATGGTTCGCCTCTCGAGGTTGACGACATCAGTCCCACCTCATTTGTCCCTGTCATCCCGGAAACCTGTGAACTTAATACAGTCTCTGACACAGAACAAAGAGAATATCTGGCACCATCCGAAGCTGAGATCCTAGGTACAGATCCTAATGTTTTTAATTGATAAACATTATTGACAAGACGGGCTGTAGCCACAATATTATTAGTATTACAATCTACTATTTGACAACATTTTGAATCAAAAATAATTTTGTGTCCTTTTTTAGTTACTGAACTAACAGACAAAAGATTTGTTGTAAGATTTGGCACAAAATATACATTAGTTATAGTTTTTATACAGTTTGGTAATCTAATTTTTATATTACCTTTACCAATTGCCGACAACTTGTCTCCATTTGCAATGTTGACATCAATCGGGTGTATTTCGGTATACTCCGAGAATAGTTGTCTATTATTGCTGAAAGAGTTCGTCGCACCGGAGTCCAAGACCCATGCGTCCTGCTGCACGCCTGCGGAGAGAGCTGTGAAGAAGGTTCCGTTCTTACTTGTACCGGTGTCCTTGTTCTTGCTAGCTCCGGGTCCTTGGTTCTTGTTGTTAAAACACTCTTGCGACTGAGTCTTCTTATTATTATTAGCTCGCGGGCAATATCTTGAAGTATGTGCTAATTGCTTGCACCGGAAACAGCGAACAAACTTCTTTGTAGTCAAAGCTGTCTCACCTTCATTGCTGGTACGCCTTTGATCCTCTTGAAGTAATTTAGCCTTCACGATGTCACTTGATAGTTTGACATTATTGTTCTCAAGTGTCATTATTAACGGATCATAGTCCCCGGGTAGGCCACTTAACATAATCACGGCGACAAAATCATCGTCGAGCGGTGATCCTATGTCACTGAGTTGTTGTGAAGTTTCTATAATTTTTGATAAGTAACTGTTCATATTCACACACTCAGAATATTTCATAGAGAACAAAGTTCTAAGCAGTCCTAACCTGCGACTCAGGCCTCTGTCTTCATATGCTTTGCTCAGATTATCCCACGCTTCTCGCGCTGTCCTGGCTGTCCGCACATGTGGATACGCTGCTGTACTCACGCAAAGACAGATTTTTGCGAGCGCCTTTAAGTCTTGCTTCTCGTCCACGCTGCCCTCAGAAGTAACACAATTCCATAGGTCTTCGTGAATTAATAACATTTTTACCTGGAATTTCCAGTTGTGGTAATCTTGAACCCCCTTTAGTTTCTCTACGGGGCCGACGATTCCATGTGAGTTGCCGTTCGTAGACGCCGCCATGTTCCACGTGGTCACGTTTTAATTTTTAACGCGCCTAATCGCAAGAAAAATTTTACGTCGCGGTACGCGCGGGTGCACATAACCTGTTGAACCTATTAGTTGATTAGGTTGTAGAAATAAGCAGAGATAACGTAAAACTTGCTTTAATGTTACTATTATAAGATTACAATGGCGGTTATAAGTAGATACTGAATGACACTGGCAACGGCGAATAAAATAGCAAGACGAAACGCAGAAGAAAAAAGGGTTGAACAGAAATGTGACGCGTCTTTTATAGCCAGCTGATTTTGACAGTTCAACATGGCGTCGGACACAGATTCATAATACAAACTTTACACAGATTAAACAGCGTTTATGGTTTATAAACGACATACTTTCCAACAGACTATGTTAGGGGGAAAGTAATAAAAAAATACATATTTAATGTCCTGACTAGCTGACCCGGCAAACGTTGTTTTGCCATATAATTTTTTTTCTCACTTAGGGACATAAAAATAGATAACAACCCGCTCCCAGACCCAGAGAATATATTTACATATACTGAAAATTTCATAACAATCGGTCCAGCCGTTTCGGAGGAGTTTGGTAACAAAAAACGTACAATAGTTTGATCAAAGATGCTGGGATAGATATTTTTCAACATTCCGGTTTCAAGAGAGTGGTTAAAAATCTTTTTTAATACATTTGCTCAAAAAGTTGACATTTCCATGTGTGTTTAGCGTGCGCAAAGTTATTCTTTTCCGAACTAGTGCTTTTGTGTTTTCCTCCTACGCGGCACCGGAGCGGGCGTACCAGGAGCGCATGAACACGAACACGGCATGCAAACACGGAGCAGGCAAACGCGTACAACCAATTTTTTTTTTTTCGCAAATGTATTAAAAAACGTCGTTCAATGCACGTGCGGAATTGTCATTTTTACTCGTCCTTATAGTTGACCCTCGCCTTCGGCTTGGGTCAACAAACCGGGACTCGTAAAGAAATGACAAACTTTCCGCACTTATATTGAAATGTACTATTAAAAGTGGGTACTGCATGATATTTTTAGTGGTTATTATTATTTTCTTTTTGTAATTGTATTTGTGCTTATTTTGACGTGACAACGTCTTATAATTCGATAGTGCCGGTTGCACGCACGAAAAAGCATGACTCATCCGGCGTTACCTCGCTCATGCGGCGTTACCGGCGTTACCTCGCGAGCGCGGAACGAGCGGCAAAGAAGACGTTGTCACGTTGCAACTATCGTCAGTAAACCGAATTTACAGACAACCAATTTTTTTTGTTTGTAATTTTCAATTTTTTTTTTCTAATTTCAAAACTAACATTCGTTTTAAGTTATATACTAACAAAGAATGTCCTATTAAACTGTAAAGCATGTTGAGTTAGCCTGTAGGTGGCGTATACAACATTGTAATGTAATATTTAAATGTGTGTAGTTTTAAAAGATTGTTGTATACGTTGGCTTCCGAATAATATAAAAAAAAATTGGTTGCCTGTAAAGTCGGTTTACTGACGATAGTTGAACGTGACAACGTCTTCTTTGTCGCTCGTTCCGCGCTCGCGAGGTAACGCCGCATGAGCGAGGTAACGCCGGTAACGCCGGATGAGTCATGTTTTTGACGTGACAACGTCTTATAAATCGATAGAGCCGGTTGCACGCACGAAAAAACATGACTCATCCGGCGTTACCTCGCTCATGCGGCGTTACCGGCGTTACCTCGCGAGCGCGGAACGAGTGACAAAGAAGACGTTGTCACGTTCAACTATCGTCAGTAAACCGACTTTACAGGCAACCAATTTTTTTTTGTGCGTGCAGCCGGCTCTATCGATTTATAAGACGTTGTCACGTCAAAAAGCGAGAGAAGTTTACATATTAGAGATATTAATTTATTATCCCAGGTGTACGGCTCAGCGGTGACGTTCTACGAGAGCTACCCGCACGCGCAGCTGAGCGAGGCGCAGACGGAGGCGCTGGGCTGGCGCGCGGGCGTGTCGCACGCCGCGCACTCGCTGCACGCCAACAAGTGCATCTGCTTGCTCTCCCGGTGGCCCTTCAGCGACACTTTTGAACGGTGGCTCCTCTACATATTGGTGAGTCCAATTTTTTTTGACGTGACAACCTCTTATCCTATACCTTTAAACGAGCAATTCTTGTATAATGTATATATATTTCTATATAATCTGAACCTCGGAAACAGCTCGAACGATTTTCATGAAATTTAGTATACAAGGGGTTTTGGGGGCGATAAATTTATCTAGCTAGGATTCATTTTAAGAAAATGTCGTATTTACCAAAAAATTGGTTGCCTGTAAAGTTTGTTTACTGACGATAGTTGAACGTGACAACGTCTTCTTTGTCGCTCGTTCCGCGCTCGCGAGGTAACGCCGCATGAGCGAGGTAACGCCGGTAACGCCGGATGAGTCATGTTTTTTCGTGCGTGCAACCGGCTCATCGATTTATAAGACGTTGTCACGTCAAAAAAATATATAAATCTATACCTACCTGACATCTATTGGCGCTAAAGTAAAACTATTACAGTAAACTGCTGCCATCTATTGGTAAGTAGCTTTAATACTACCAAGCAAAGCTCGGTCACTCAACTAGTAATTCGATAGAGCCGGCTGCACGCACAAAAAAACATGACTCATGCGGCGTTACCTCGCTCATGCGGCGTTACCTCGCTCATGCGGTGTTACCTCGCTCATGCGGCGTTACCTCGCTCTGAGGCGTTCCATGTAAGGCTTGAAGTGCAAGCGAGAGCGCGGAACGAGTGACAAAGAAGCACAATCGTGACGTTGTCACGTTCAACTATCGTCAGTAAACCGACTTTACAGACAACCAATTTTTTCCTGGTTTACCTGCGATAAGTTCTGTGAACTTTATGCGGATGTGTTCTGGGTCGCTTTACTTGGCGAGTGTGTCCTCCATTGAGGGCATCTACTCTTGTACGTCTTAAAATACGTTTTTCCTTTTTAATCTTTTTGCGTAATCACATGATATTAGCTTGATCGCAAGTGCGTTTGGGTGATTTTCAATTTTCCCTTTGTAATTTTTTTTTTTATTGAAACAGTTTCTTTTTGGCGGGTATCGCACAGGGAGCTAAAGGTAAACCGCTATAAACTTAACCCTCCTGATGGTCTGCGGGACGCGGGGTGGAAGCCGCTCAGCCAATCAGCTACTTTGTCACTGTCCGCTGATAGCGCTGTCGTATCATTTTAGCCAATCGCATCACCCGCCCCGCGTAGTTGTTTACCTGTAGGTGAGAGAAATTGGATATTTTGTTGCGTGACGTAAATCCTGTTACGAAGAAAATTGCGAAAATCTAGAATGAAAGTAAAGGTGGCCATTGACGGTCAGTTGAACTGATCAGTCCAGACGTAAAACTGTGGCGTCACTCCAAATGGTTTAGGCTAACTGAATTTCCCCACTCACTGGCGTCACTCCGGCACTTCAGTTTTCGATCGACCGGGCTGTTGTTAGGAGGTGTACATCCTATTTGGGTCGAAAAAAATGAATTCCGATTCTGAAGAAGAAACATTAATTCTCGCTGCGGCTACTGTTTGTTGCCATTTATGCTCACAAAAAAATCGATAAAAACTAGATTATTTCTAAATTCCAATGCTGCTAAATGTCTGCACTACACTCTCACTTGCTTGCACTCATGAAACTATTTAATAGATAAGTCTTAAGTAATGTCTGATAGGTAATAAATATTCAGCGTTATTATCATAGTAATAGAGTACATTTTACGTTGGTTATGCTTTGTCATAACAACCGTATAACATTACCTACACATTGACAGCAGTCCACCCTAGCCATAAGCCAGGTATTCCCCCGAAGAAAACGTTGCGTATTACGCAGTTTATTTTAAACAAATCAATATGTAATTAATTAATGTATCCATCGAAAAATCGGGACGATAGACCACAAAATCGGGAGATACTTGCTAAAATCGGGAGAATCCCGAAAAATCGGGAGACCTGGCAACAGTGACTATAAAACATAAACAACATACAACAACAGCTCAATCACTGCGGGCGCTGCGATCGAACTCCATACTCGTCGAACTCACAGAGCGAACTGACGCCATTGGAGTGACGATCGCACACTCACGGTCAGTTCGGCGCGACGCGCCGTGTAGATTTATGGTAGCCACGGAAAATTTCCGGGCGCGTCGTCAGTTAAAACTCTGGAGTGATGATTCGACACTCGCGATCAAATTTTGGATTGACGTCAGTTCAACTGATCAGTTTAACTGACCGTCAATGGCCACCTTAAATCAAATCGTCGATGATCGTCGGAGTCTTTAACAGCATTAAATGCGATCACTTTTATAGATAAAACCCGTTAAATTTTCATTTGTGGATATGCTAAAGCATAGAGATTGTTTAATTGGAAAAAAATCAAACTAAAGAAAACTAACTATATTCCATTTGATTTCAGGAAATGTCATGGAGTAAGGAACCTCTCAAAATACCTATCGAAAGGTACATAACGCACTTGTTAGACGAGGTCCCGTTTCCAGATCCAAGAATATTATTACAGGTATTTGATAAATTTCTGAACAAAACTGTGATAAAATTTTAATATGTTATTCCTACTGTTGTTTGTGATGTTTTGTGGATCCACGGAAGACCATAGCAAAAGCTGAGTGAAGTCCATTTTGGGATCACACAACTCATAAATATTTTAGGTATACTGACTGTCTGTGTGTTAAATGAATAATTATATTGTGGTTCCAAATAAACGCATTTTGATACTTCTTTCTTTCTGCTCAGAGTAGGGTTGCCAGATGGCCCGGAGTTCCGGGGAAGTCCCGGAATTTCACGTTTGGTCCCGTGACCAGTAATTACACCGGAATTTATAAACACTAGTTTTTTCCCCACAAAGTTAGGTACGACACCACGGGGCGGCGCGCTTCTAGCTCTGAATACGCAATTTTATGATAAATCAATGTTTTGAAAATCATTTGATTTTTTTACTTTTACAATAAGTAGGTACATATAACATAACTAGTAATTTTGTTATTTCTTTTTTATTGCCCGTCCAACAACAAACACTTCAAACACTTGTAGTTGGATTTGGACTCTAAAAACTCCAACTCCGTATTTAACCCTAGAAATGTCCAGGAAATGATAAGCGTGTATCTAGGAACCCTAGCTCGGAGCGATGCCGTAAGTGAGTCGATATGATGAATATGAACCGCTTAGGTGTGTAAAGTTCAGGAAAGCCAATTGCTTTAGGACATTCTGAGTGCATTCAAGAGTGAACAAGCGTTTTCTAGCGTGCTCCAACCTAGACCTAATCAATGATTGTCTTTCTACAATGGTCAACTCGTAAATCTGAAAATGTATGGAAGAGCCAATCAATACTTATATAACCACTTATTGATGACGAATGTAATTTCAATACAGTTTTTACGTTTTCGAAACGTTTGCGATTCTAGAAAGTTGTTATTATTATTATTAAATTAAACTCTCACACCCGGCACACGATAAATATATATAAAAGCCAAAGACATATAATAAACTTACTTAAATACGCAAAATTTATTATTATTTTTATTTATTTTCATATGGGTATTTTCATATATTATTGCATATATTATTTTCATATATTTTCAGTTGTCACCCACAAACCCCCACGACCGCGTAATAGTGACGCGCAGGGACGACCAGCCCTTGGTGCGGAGCGCTGCGGGCTTCCGGCAGCTGCTGTTGAACCTGGGACCCGAGAACTGTCTCCTGCTACTCGCCTTAGCCATCACCGAGCAGAAGATACTTATACACTCACTAAGGTGACTTTATTACTACTACCAGGCCAGTCTCACTTATCACGCAACCGTCCCGGCTACAAGTAGGGGTCCGGACCTTAATATTTCAAATGGTTGCCGCTCGCGAGCCGAGTTGCACGCGCTAGTTCTGTACGGTCTATTTTACGCCTGATTACTGCAGCTCTAGTACGTCGTAAGAGATAAAGTTAGGCGATAAAAAGAGACCACAACATTGCGTTTGTTGCGTGTCAATTTTGAGGGTGGGGCCAGGCGCTATTGCGAACTGAATTGCACTTTTTGTGTCAGCGTTAGAGTCGCTATTTCTTTAAATCATTGTGCGGAGTGGGCCTTCTGTACCTATTTAGTGTTCTGTGCTACTACTACCACTACTAGTAATGTTCTCAGACCGACACTACTAAATCTTGTATCTTAGAGCCTAGTTCAGTGTACTTGACTAATTTTGTTCAAACTTACTTCCTTGGGTATGATAAAATTATCAAGAATGTTACCAAACATGGTCCACTTTTTCATCGTCATTTTTTTTCCAAAAACACGATGTTCTACATTAACGTTAAAGGCCAGGCATAAAATTTGTTTTGACACTTGATAAAATTTCTTATAACGCGCAATTTCTTTTGCAGGCCCGACACTTTAACCGCTGTCTCGGAGGCAGTTTCCAGCTTATTATTCCCATTCAAGTGGCAGTGTCCGTACATACCTTTGTGTCCATTAGGTAAGTGACTTTTGTTAAATTTTTTACGTTCATCATTCCCTGGACATTGTTATTAAGAATCAACTGGAGTCATGATGTCTCTGTACTATATAATAAAAATCAATCGCTGTGAGTTAGATATGTTAGAACATGAAAATGGCTGACAAACTTTCTGGGTTCTTTGACGGTTTCGATTCACAAATAGAAGGGTACGACAACGTCTATCAGATCAACTGTATTGGACTTTTAAAAAGAATTAAACTTTGCAGGATTAGCGGAAGTATTGCACGCGCCTCTGCCGTATTTAATAGGCGTTGATTCGAGGTTCTTCGACTTGTACGAACCGCCGCCCGACGTGACGTGCGTCGACTTGGACACCAACAATATTACAGTGAGTACTGAGTAGACTATTTATTAGTAGTATTTTGACCCAGGGGTTAATGTAGGTGGGCATAACTTTTATAAGAGTCATTATAACTTAACTAATATTAGGAGTATGATTTCTTATAATATTTTATGTATGAAAAATATTATTCTTTGAACGGTGCATTTTACCGTTAACGACCTGTGGTGGTCGAAAAATCGTTGATGAATATAGGTTTTGTTACAAGACCCAGAGTGATTATATTATGAAGCCGATAACCTTTTTTAAGATGTCATGTACTACCAATCTGTCACTTTTACTGTTATGAAACGTTATATCTATCTTTTTCTAATATGTAAAATTCTCGTGTCAGTTTTTGTTACTAAACCTCCGAAACGGCTCGACCGATTGTTATGAAATTTTCTTTGTATGTTTGGTAGGTTCATAATACCTAGCTGACACAGCAAAACATAGCTGACCCTAGTTATAATGTACAATTTTATTTTCCAAAAAGCATGACGACCTACTTTAATAGTGCTAAAACAAATTTAAATATTTCTTCTAGATATGTGAAACACAGAGGCACATTTCGGTAAAACTGTTGCCCAAAAGACAAGTACGTCAGTTGCGGCAAACATTGGAGCAACTCTTCACCAACATACGACCCGGTATGCTTAGTTCTATTTTTTATTCAGTTTGACTTCATATTTTAATATTTTTTTTTGTATGTAATTGTACACCTTCTGTAACCAAGTTCGCAATAAAGAATTTTAAATTGAATTGAATTAACAATTTTCTTAGGGATGAAAAACATTTTACTAAAAAGAACGATGAGTATGCATGTGCACTGTGCAGGGACGAAAAAGTGGAGGAAGACAGAAGAAGCGATGGATGGATTTCGTGAAAAAAGATATGCGTGTGAAAGGAGTTTTTAAGCTATTGCATAGCTTCTATCGCGGGCCTTGAGCGTGGAGACCGAATCCAGAAATTCCGTAACGAAAATAACCTAACACCCCCCACTCCGACCGGCACAGCGGTGATACTTTTTAGTTTTGCCATCTATCGATGAATAGCAGAACTTTTAATGACTTTGAAATATCACGTTTGTCTCTTTAATTCAGCAACTCGTCTCTTGGTGGCATTGGTTGTATAATAATAATTGCATAAGTTGATAAAAACAGCTTTACCGCGGCAGTCTCCGAGTGCCACACGTCTTTTTTTATTTATTTCAATAAATGCACAATTTTTATGCACAAGTTTATATGTGTATGTATGTTTGTCCGCGATCTTGAGGTTTTCAGTAAATTATTTGTTACACTCTGGAGAAGGTATATTAACCTTTAAAAAAGGCAGGAGGTTAGGCTTAGTTTGATCCCTATGTTTGTTTTTAAGTTTTTCCGCGATTATCTCGAGTTTGGCGAAACTGATTGTGATGATTTCTGTTTTATGTTAGCATCTCTTTTATTTTAGCATCGCCAGTGCACTCTTCACATGGCAGCAAATATAACGGAGAACCAACGACGAGTTTAGACAGAGATTTTCAAAAACGGAAAAAAGAGGTAAACAATATTCTGTAAATAGATTTTCCAGCGTCAACTCTTTGTCTCTCTGAGATACGATGTATCTACGTGTAATCAATTACACCAATCCATATTGCCATATAATTATATTTCTGGAAGATTTCGGACAAACAAACAAGCCTGCCATTTTTGCATTTATCAGTATAATGCGACTTTATCGCCAGTAAATTATTTAACTTTACCACTTCCATCCAATGCCTCCATCTTAAAATTTTGGTGTTATGTCCTCTCTAATGTGGTATTAAAATCAAATGTATATTTGGTCATTCACTGATCTTCGTAAATGATTTTGAAGTTGAAAATGGATGTCAAACACCCGAGCTTTAGGCGAGCGTTTTGAAAAGCTGAGAGTTGAATAACAACTTCTTTTGATAAAGGAAAGAGTTTTATTACCACTTTTTTCAATCAAGGCAAAACTAAAAATAATACTTTCCTTCCAGCAAGCATTAGAACTGAAGATCCAAGAAGCATTCCTGAGGTTCATGGCTCAGACTCTTCAGGGATATCGCAGCTACCTCATCCCGATCACGAAGGCGCCCACTGTCGGCACCACGGACCCACACGCTTTGTTTCACATGGACGCCTTTTTGAGGTCTAGAGCTGATAAGGTAAGCTTAGAAGCAAGGTTCTTCTGGCTATCGTGGTTTCAGGCTCCTGTGGTCCCAGGAACCATTGTCACGTTAGCCATTCCCTATTATATATTTTATTCTCTTTTATATGGTGTTGTCAAATTATCTGCCACCGTTCCAGGAGGAGAATGTGCCATACATATACACTTCAAAAGTGAAGAAATCTCAGTCCCCGAGCTCAATTTTTTTTAACTAAACATTATTAACATATCGCATCATGTTGCATAAACACGTCCATCAGTCAAACTTGAGTACATGTTTAGTACAGTTATCGCCTCGTAACGGAAATCAATGTTTGGGCGCGGCGTGAGAGCGTTGACCTTGGGTTGCGACGTAATTTTTAATTAAAAATAAAAAAAAAAATTGAGCCTGGGGACTGAGATTTCTTCACTATTGAAGTGTATACGTATGGCACATTCAACTCCTGGAACGGTGGCAGATAATAATTTGACAACACCTTATATATAAAATTCTCGTGCCAATTTTTGATACCAAATTCCTAAACGGTTTGACCGATTGTTATGAAATTTTCTGTGTATGTTCGGTAGGTTTGAGGGCAGGTCGTAAGCTCTTTTTATATATATATCTAATGGCAAAACAACGTTTTCCGGGTCATCTAGTCTATAAAATTCTCGTGCCAATTTTTGTTACTAAACTCATCCGAAACTTTTTGACCGATTGTTATGAAATTTTCTGTCTGAGAATAAAAAAATCGTTAGCTTTTTATTATATCCCTAAACGGCAAAACTACGTTTGCCGGGTCAGCTGTTGGAGTGCCTAATTTTGACAGGTGTTGACGATTATTGTCGATACACAGATTTTACATAGGTTGTCACTTGTCACTCGCGGGACCTATAATTATGAGACGATGTGACATTGACTTTATTTTGGGTATCGCTAACCATATACAATTATAGGTTCCTTCTACACAAGCTATAGAATGAGCAATCGTTCTGCACCTACCGACGCTAAGACGTATAGCTACAGCTGCTGTTATAGTTTGACGTGATAATGTTTAAATGAATTGATGAACACCAGCAACGCACATGAAAAATAGTAACGTTCCGCATAACGTTCCCTGAGCCTGCGTGCAAGCGAGAGCGCGCAACAAGCGATAGAGAGGCACGATAAAACAAACGATAGAGAGGCCAATTATGACGTTATCACGTAAATCTATCGTCCGTAAACCGACTTTACAGACAACCAATTTTTTTTTTCCTTACAGACAGAACAGCGGTTCTTCTCGCTAATAATGCGCACACAGATGTTCACGCGCTTCATAGAAGAGCGCTCGTTTGTGTGCGACAACGATCAGGGGCTGACCTTCTTCGACGAGTGCATAGAGAGGGTGGGCGGCAAGGACGCGCGGGGCAACGAGCCGCTGCTGGGGTTGGACAATTCTAACACGTCGGAGCGTACCGTGTTCGTGCCGCCGCCGGATCCCGACCCGGGTAAGATAAACATCTTAACAGATTCACTAAAACAAGATTCTCTTGCGATTGAAGATGTCTTCACGTCTTATTAATTGGTGTAAGAATCATTCAGAGCATCACACGAAAATAATCACCCATCACTCAAACTGCCAGCTATAAAAATATGTCATTAGTTCCTCATTTTTTATTTGATTTTATTATGAAATTTGCTCTACACCGCAATAATGACTGAATATCTATCCCATTAACTTTAAAAAGTTTCCTTTATTCACCTCACGGTTTCATCATCAGCTACCCTTAGCCAAATGATTTATCTACGATCATCATAGAAACCAAATGGAATTAGCTTATTCGTAACCAAATGGAACTAAATTCATAAAATGTATGGGACTGAAATCCGATTGACAGGTTCATTTGAATTTATCTACCTTAGATTACTAGGTAATATATGGTTAAAGCTGCAGATCGGTTAAAAATTGCATAAAAATCGGTTCGTAAGTAATATGCTAATATTTTTGTTCACAGAAGAAAAATACACATACGAGAAGTTTATACTGGACGTGGCGCTTGTGGACCGGTGTCGGCAGAACACGCGCGGAGGAGCGTTGCAAGCTCTTCCCGCGACCGCGCTCGCCTCGGCCGAGTCGCTCGCAGACGCCTCGCCCATGGCCAGGCGGACTAAACACGAAATCGCGGCCGCGCAGAGGTAAGCCGACATCAAACTTACTCGTAAATAGTAGTGAAAGGACAAAGCATTCATTTGTAAGCTATTGCATAGCTTCTATCGCGGGCCTTGAGCGTGGAGACCGAAATTCCGTAACGAAAAAACATAACACTTTTAAGTTTTGCCATCTATCGATGAATAGCAGAGCTTTTAATGACTTTTTGAAATGCCACTTAGAGACGAGTTGCTGAACTAAAGAGATAAGCGTGATATTTCAAATAGTCATTAAAAGTTCTGCTATTCGTCGATAGATGGCAATAACAATTGCATAAGTTGATAAAAACAGCTATGCAATAGCTTTACCGCGGCATCCTTCGAGTGCCACACGTCTTTTTTTCATTTCATTTTAAAGAGCCATTGTTCTGCCCTACCATTATACTCTACCCATTCGTTTATTTTCTGTTTGACACACGAGGCAGATGTAGCAAATAGCGAGGGACTAGAGAGAGACAAACATTAATGTTGTTTTCTTCTTCTCAGCGCAGGGCGCGTTCGAACCCCCGTAAACTTAGCTTTAAGTCTACTTGTAGTTATCACCATACATATGCGACAAATGTCATATTGACGTTTTACAAGAGCCTGTACGTTAGGTCCATGTGAAATAAAGATATTTTGACTTTGACTTCCAGTGGTTTCTTTCTGGTACTTCGCTATTGCTATGTCTGTCTCATGTGTCAAAGTGATGGATAAAATTGGTGCCCTGCAGGGCTATGATGCGCGTGTAGAGATATGGCTCTCTACTTTTGTTACTCTCTTTTCTCTTTCTGATCCATATTGATAAACAGAAAAAAGAGATCTACAAATGTAGAGAGACATCTGTACGTGCGCGTGCTTCTTAGGCCTGGCCCTGCTAGCACAGCGGCGGGGCTAGACAAAGTAACAGTCGCTTAGCGTTGACGACAGTAGATAAAAATGTATGGACAAAACAAGTGACTGTAGAAAAACCACGTGACCGAATGAAAACAAATGAAAGCAGAATCTACTTTATTGCGTGCTTTAGCGTTGTTCACTGTCGGCTGTCAATTGTCATGCGAAGTACGCTAAAAGTTATCTACAAGGTCTGCGAGAACGCCCTGGCGTCAACTACTGTCGTCAACGCTAAACGACTGTTACTTTGTCTAGCCCCGCTGGTATAGATATGTGATAAAACGCTGGTTCATTCAGACTCGCGCGCAAAGCCAGTCTCTCACCGGAGGAATGGGCCAAGTGTCTCCTGGGCGCGTGCTACTCGCTGTACTTCCTGGCGCTGCCGTGCCGCCTGCTGCTGTCCCGCGGGAGGGAGCACGCGACCCTGCGAGACGCCTTCGAGCTGCTGGAGCGAGCCACCAAACTGCGCGTGCCCTGTGACGAGGTACTTTCATATTCGCAAAATCGTTTGTGGAAATAGCGACTCTTAGTCATGTTACAGTAAAGTACAATTCAGGTCGCAACAGAGCTCATCACCTATGTTATGTTAACCTACGCGCCTTTCTCCCTGTCTCGTACGAGACACTGTTGATTGTACTTGAGTATAACGGTTACGGTACATACATTGCGAAAAGTAGGGGCCGTTTACGTGCGCGCGTGCGTGTGGGCGTGCGTGTGTGCGTGCGTACGTGCGTGCGTGCGTGCGTGCGGGCGGGCGTGCGTGCGTGCATGCGTGCGTGCGAGCGTGCGTGCGTGCGTACATGTGTGTGCGAGTCTCTTTTTGTTCGGAAAGGTGTAAAAGGTTGTGTCTATGGCAGGTGTGCTACAGAGTAATGATGCAGCTGTGCGGCATACACTCGCTGCCGGTGCTTGCGGTGCAGCTGCTGTTCCTCATGAAGCGCGCCGGCCTGCAGCCCAACGCGCTCACCTACGGCTACTACAACCGATGCGTGCTCGAAGCCGATTGGCCGAAGGATATGTCCAGGTAACGAACACTTGCTATAGCTGTGTCTATGGCAGGTGTGCTACACAGTAATGATGCAGCTGTGCGGCATACACTCGCTGCCGGTGCTTGCGGTGCAGCTGCTGTTCCTCATGAAGCGCGCCGGCCTGCAGCCCAACGCGCTCACCTACGGCTACTACAACCGATGCGTGCTCGAAGCCGATTGGCCGAAGGATATGTCCAGGTAACGAACACTTGCTATAGCTGTGTCTATGGCAGGTGTGCTACACAGTAATGATGCAGCTGTGCGGCATACACTCGCTGCCGGTGCTTGCGGTGCAGCTGCTGTTCCTCATGAAGCGCGCCGGCCTGCAGCCCAACGCGCTCACCTACGGCTACTACAACCGATGCGTGCTCGAAGCCGATTGGCCGAAGGATATGTCCAGGTAACGAACACTTGCTATAGCTGTGTCTATGGCAGGTGTGCTACACAGTAATGATGCAGCTGTGCGGCATACACTCGCTGCCGGTGCTTGCGGTGCAGCTGCTGTTCCTCATGAAGCGCGCCGGCCTGCAGCCCAACGCGCTCACCTACGGCTACTACAACCGATGCGTGCTCGAAGCCGATTGGCCGAAGGATATGTCCAGGTAACGAACACTTGCTATAGCTGTGTCTATGGCAGGTGTGCTACACAGTAATGATGCAGCTGTGCGGCATACACTCGCTGCCGGTGCTTGCGGTGCAGCTGCTGTTCCTCATGAAGCGCGCCGGCCTGCAGCCCAACGCGCTCACCTACGGCTACTACAACCGATGCGTGCTCGAAGCCGATTGGCCGAAGGATATGTCCAGGTAACGAACACTTGCTATAGCTGTGTCTATGGCAGGTGTGCTACACAGTAATGATGCAGCTGTGCGGCATACACTCGCTGCCGGTGCTTGCGGTGCAGCTGCTGTTCCTCATGAAGCGCGCCGGCCTGCAGCCCAACGCGCTCACCTACGGCTACTACAACCGATGCGTGCTCGAAGCCGATTGGCCGAAGGATATGTCCAGGTAACGAACACTTGCTATAGCTGTGTCTATGGCAGGTGTGCTACACAGTAATGATGCAGCTGTGCGGCATACACTCGCTGCCGGTGCTTGCGGTGCAGCTGCTGTTCCTCATGAAGCGCGCCGGCCTGCAGCCCAACGCGCTCACCTACGGCTACTACAACCGATGCGTGCTCGAAGCCGATTGGCCGAAGGATATGTCCAGGTAACGAACACTTGCTATAGCTGTGTCTATGGCAGGTGTGCTACACAGTAATGATGCAGCTGTGCGGCATACACTCGCTGCCGGTGCTTGCGGTGCAGCTGCTGTTCCTCATGAAGCGCGCCGGCCTGCAGCCCAACGCGCTCACCTACGGCTACTACAACCGATGCGTGCTCGAAGCCGATTGGCCGAAGGATATGTCCAGGTAACGAACACTTGCTATAGCTGTGTCTATGGCAGGTGTGCTACACAGTAATGATGCAGCTGTGCGGCATACACTCGCTGCCGGTGCTTGCGGTGCAGCTGCTGTTCCTCATGAAGCGCGCCGGCCTGCAGCCCAACGCGCTCACCTACGGCTACTACAACCGATGCGTGCTCGAAGCCGATTGGCCGAAGGATATGTCCAGGTAACGAACACTTGCTATAGCTGTGTCTATGGCAGGTGTGCTACACAGTAATGATGCAGCTGTGCGGCATACACTCGCTGCCGGTGCTTGCGGTGCAGCTGCTGTTCCTCATGAAGCGCGCCGGCCTGCAGCCCAACGCGCTCACCTACGGCTACTACAACCGATGCGTGCTCGAAGCCGATTGGCCGAAGGATATGTCCAGGTAACGAACACTTGCTATAGCTGTGTCTATGGCAGGTGTGCTACACAGTAATGATGCAGCTGTGCGGCATACACTCGCTGCCGGTGCTTGCGGTGCAGCTGCTGTTCCTCATGAAGCGCGCCGGCCTGCAGCCCAACGCGCTCACCTACGGCTACTACAACCGATGCGTGCTCGAAGCCGATTGGCCGAAGGATATGTCCAGGTAACGAACACTTGCTATAGCTGTGTCTATGGCAGGTGTGCTACACAGTAATGATGCAGCTGTGCGGCATACACTCGCTGCCGGTGCTTGCGGTGCAGCTGCTGTTCCTCATGAAGCGCGCCGGCCTGCAGCCCAACGCGCTCACCTACGGCTACTACAACCGATGCGTGCTCGAAGCCGATTGGCCGAAGGATATGTCCAGGTAACGAACACTTGCTATAGCTGTGTCTATGGCAGGTGTACTACAGAGTAATGATGCAGCTGTGCGGCATACACATTTGATAGATACACAGAGATAGACACAGGTAGACAGAGATAAGTGCCTAATCTGCGCCTTTAATTACACTCAGGTTAAATGTGTGTTCCAGCGGATCCCAGCTGCTGTGGAACAAGTTACGGATCGCGGTGATGGGCGCGGCTCTGTTCCGGAAGGCCGGCGCACAGCGGGCCACCCGCTCCGCTGGCACTACTGGCAGTGAGTTAACATTAGATACTAGCTGACCCGGCAAACGTTGTTTCGCCATATAATTTTTTTCTCACTTAACACTGTCGAACGGAATAAATAGTATCCTATGTCCGTCTCCTGGCTCTTAGCTACCTCCTCACCAATTTTCAGCCATATCGGTAAAGCCGTTCTTGAGTTATAAATACATAGTGTAACTAACACTACTTTCTTTTATATATATATAGAGAAGATAATATTTCAATCCACGAAGACGCGCCCTACTCTGTCAAAATCGCTTATGTTTCATTCGATTTATATGAAGTTTGACAGAGTGGGGCGCGTCATCGTGGATTGAAATATCTATACCAATGGGGCTCACATCGCAAGAGGCTAAATCCTCCTTTGGGCCCACATAACAGAATAGAAAATTCACGATTTAAATAAATAGCGACTCTAGCACTGACACAATAAAGTTTCAATTCGCAACAACGCCTTATACCTATAACTTTGTTAACCTAAACGTTGTGTCCTCTATCCGGCTCGCTACAGGGGTCCTGATTAAACTGCTGAGCTATGCACTTGTTGCCTTTATACCTACAGGCATCGTTTTAGTATTAGTACGTAGGTGTATTGCTTTGTTACATGTGGCATAATTTTCTGCGAAATAAAGTTTTTCTTTCTTTCTTTCTTTCTACACTGCTAGTGAAATCACTCTGCAAATATCTAATTACTCTCCCTGGAGCCGTTTTTTGTAGGTAGACAATACCTAACGCATACCGCTCCGTCAAGGGAAACGGAGGGTTTATGTGAGCCTGGCATTCACTTAAAACTGTCTGTTTTCAGGACGGATTCGCTTGTAGGAGTTAGGCATACACTTTCGTATTCACCGCCCTCTAAGCCTACTTCAGTGAATTTTAATTAGACATGATTGTGTTTTCTTTATTTCATTGCAGATCAAATAGGCAAAGAATGTTGAGTTATAAGCCTTTGAAAGAAGCCCCCATTCTGTAGACTTCTTGCTATGATGATATTATTAAGGCTTAAAGAGCTGGCAAACTGGCTCTTTTTTACGATGTTTAAGGCATTTTGCTTAAAGAACCTTTTGATCATCGAATCCTTACAGAAAAAATATTTAACGGAAAATTAGGATTGTATGAACAATCGGTATTGACAAGAAAATGAATTTTCTCAAACCCTGTTTCAGAAAAAAATCCCAAAAAGCATCTAATTTTGTCATACTTTGAAAATTGTCCGTAAAACGGCACAAGCTATTTAATTAATTCTTGCACACAAAAAAGTACATAAAAATTACAACAACTTTGATTGACAGTTTTATTTTTAGGCCTTCTAAAAATCGTGTAAAGTAATAATTTCCCCGAAATTTAAGTAAATCAGTGTGAACGCGGCTGCTCTGTCCCCCTGTAAACTGTGATTCGGCCTTCTTAAAGCCTTAAGGCGCTTCATGCGTTAGTATTATGCTTGAGTCAAAATTTACGATTTCCGAAGGAACATAAAAATAGTTATGTGTTCAATTATAGATTAGATAATTGAATTCATATTATTTGGCATTTCATAATCTAGAACTTGTCTCAAAAATATTTTAAAATAAGTATGTGTATAACTTTCTCACTAGAACAGTTTTTGTATAGGCTGTTTGCTAAAATAGCGGTCGACGCTCTACGCAAATGCAAGATATTTGCCCAAACTTATAACAATGACATATTTAGAAAATTAATAACATTTACTAAAAAGTGTCTAAAAAAAAAACACGATTTTCCTAGATTTTCATTCAAAAACCATAAACCGAAAAGTGTCATTTTTAGCTTTTTTCGATAAATGAAACGTATTATTTTAGGATAAAATCCAAGATATTTTGTTATTTCTGAATTATAGTAATTTAATTCAATTAATATTCAATGTCACTGGTTATATACTATTTTAATAAGTAGTATATTTATTTTACTATAAATTTTTTTGTAATAGCACTATCAGCGCAAAATTGCGTCAGCGCCAACGAAAACCAAGATTAGTATGGCAAGAAACGCGATGCGCGGCGTTTTGCATGAACGCTCTTAAAATGCTAAACATTTTCCAGGCACCGGTACACTGCCGCGCGTGCGCACGGTGGGTGGCGAGGGAGCGGACCTGGCGGCGTTAGCACTAGCTGAACCTACGCGCAGCAGGTCTAGTCTGGACTCTGGTAAGACCTATAGTTATACCAAGAATTGGGAAGGACTGAAATCAAAATATTGATTATCTATTTTTGAAAATTTAATATAACTTTAATTTTAAGTTCATTAACAAAGTTTTTTTTTAATTGAAATTGAAATAAAACTTATCACTAGCTTATTCTAATTACTTTACAAGTCTTGCCTGCGTGGAATGGTGCCAAGAATACTGGCTGCATTTCCGCGTTGAACAGCTAGGCTGATACGTTGCGCAAAAAATGAGCCAGCCCTTCTGTCACCAGTTGAGGTTATTAACCCGGGGAAAGCTCTTGAATGAATTTTTTGGCACTATGACTCCATGGCCCCAGGGTCTCCACGGCGTTATTATTATTAACAAAGTTATATGCATTTTAATATTTCTGATTAGACAGAGACCGCTGTATTAAACTATCAGTTATGACGTCAAAGTATTGTCATGCTATAGTAGATCTTTCGTTTTAAGTGAAAGGGACAGAAGACCCCCTACTCTGGGGAGACCAGAACTTTAAATGTCTGTAACTTTGTATTTCTTTGTTTGATTTTAATTTAATATTTTGTGGTTTCATTACTTTTATCGTCATAAAAAAGTTTAGTCAACTACCCAATTGCACCCCCCTTTATTCGATTCTTCATGATTTTGCTCATTTTTGATTTATTAAAATATTTATCTTAATCAAATAGCTCTTTACACAGTTTTGAGAACGTTATGGTTTTTCAGGCATGCAAATTAATGTCTAAATTGTAGGTTTTTCTTATTTTCCCAGCGTGCGAAGGAACGAGCGCGAGCGCCAGCGCGTTTGAAGCCCTGTGTCGTCGCGGGAACATCGTGCGCGCCAATACTTCCCATCCGAGAGCACATAAGCTTTCGCATGCTGCTGGGATACTTATATCAGGTACTTTATTTGATTACTAGCTTTTGCCCGCGGCTCCGCCCGCGTTAAATTCGTTTTTTTACTAATCCCGAGAAAAAATTGAATTTCTTTTTCAATGACCTTTACACCTACTTTCAGGAAAGATTGTCAAAGTAATCTACCTATAGCTGTAGCTATAGATTACTGTTGGAAATTAGGGTTTTTTTAATATCCCATGGGAACTATGGATTTTCCCGGGATAAAAAGTAGCCTATGTTTTAATCCGGGTTATAAGCTATTTATGTTCCAAATTTCAGCCAAATTAGTTCAGTAGTTGCGGCTTGAAGGAGTAACAAACATACACACTTACACGCACACACACACACACACACACACACACACACACACACACACACACACACACACACACTTACACACAAACTTTCGCCTTTGCAGTGATAGAAACCCTTACCTTCGGCTCAAGCGATAAGCGATAAGCAGTGATAATTGGTTTCAAAGTGGATGTTCACGTTTATGAACATCCACTTTGAAACCAATTATCACTCCTGGATCATAAAGACAAATCCAGTCTGGTAATCGTATCGAGTACTCACCGCTATTGGTGCTCTGAAATCTTATTCCGTTGACGCTCACTATGGCGCTGTGCTATGTTTTGAATATAAAAGTTTGCGTTAAGGTGTAAATTATTTTGTGACCGTGGTACAGATTATATTCCTCTTCTACTCAGCTTTTATGCCGGCATATGCCAGGGTCAGCATGGTAGAGATTCATACACATCATTGCATATTATATTCCGCCAATTTCAGATTGCAGTCAACACAAACCTGCCTTTAAAAGAACACCTTGTATTTCAAAAAAAAAGATTAGAATAAAAATTGCTCGAATCAATATAATAGCATAATATTATGATTATTTAATACCTACATTGTTTTAGGCATGCCGTCAGATCCAGATCTAACTGGGACGTCTCGACCAAGAAGTAACTCGCTAGGAAACGAAGAATCCGAGCCAATAACCAGTACTGAAAAAAGACCGGTAACACTATAATTATTATTTATTTTTGTTTAATGTACTGTTTTATAATGAAAGATCGATTTCCTCAAAATAACGCCTGCTTCCATTCAAGATCGATTGCTTTTTATGACGAAGTTTGCCGAGTTCCAGATAAGCTAATAATATTAAAATAGTTGTGAATTGTCAATTGTCAAATGTGTGCGATGTTAACACTGCTGTCTATTTTATAGTTGGAAAATTTTTCGTTACCGAAGTAAATTAATATCACTCACACTTCCACTCACACATTAAAATTATTGTATATTACGAGTGAAAAGTAAATAGATATAGCAGTTCCAAAGTATTTTAAGTAGCATAGTAACGTGAGCGAGGTTTTTTTTCATTGTAGACAATCCACGTGAGTCCAGAAAGTCCGTCCGATCTCCGAATTCTCACGCGGTCGAAGAGCTTCGCGGGCGACGCACAGATCGTGCAAAACTTGCAGAGGCTATCGTATTCTAGTAGTAAGTATTTAACTATTTATGTCCCAAATAATTATTTTCTATATAAATAATTAAGTAAATTGCTTTGCATACTATAATTATTTATTTATTTTCTCTGTTTCTGTATAGTTTATTTTATTATGTGTTTTTTTTTCTATACACTTGACTGTGATTGAAATTATAAAATGCCACTTTGAAATTATAAAATTCCAAAGTGGCCCGTGGCGGGAATTCAACCCGCGACCTCACACTCGAATCCGAGCGCGCCGCCACTGCGCAGGGGAGGTCGTCGTTCCGTTGCGATGCTTTGTAGAGACCGTTTGGAGTAACTTATTCCTTCCAAGTTACCATGATAACATCTTAGGCTGCATCATCACTTACCATCAGGTGAGATCGCAATCAAGTACTAACTTGTATAGAGTAACTAGTGTAACTAGTGGTAACTAGCCATGGCCGAAGCCTCTAACCAAACCAGACCTTAGCCAAATTAGAAATTATAAAATTCTAAAGTGGCAATGATACGATAATTTCTAAAATACCGTTTTATAATAATTTATTCATTTATTCGTGGCAACTATGGCCCCCAGAGAAATTACATTATTACTTATAGCTAAAATAATGTCAAAATGTCAAAATTATACAAATTAAATAAAATTATCACAAAATATCAATTCACATGCAGTTTCAAGTACATCCTATATACTGGAGAGTCATGTCTTTCTCCTAACGCCCTCAGAATTCTGTTGCCACTTGCCCACACTCTTCGCATCAGAGATGCTATACGCTTCCTCCTTATAGCATGAAAATCGTCTGTTTTAGAGGACGCAAACATCTCTGACGCACTGCAATAGCGCGGCAAGCCCAACAACATTCTGAAGGCGTTATTGTATTGAACCCGAATTGCGTTCAGCGATGCCTGTGTAAAGTTGGTCCACAGGGATCCCGTATAAAAGCTTTGGAAAAAAGCTTTAAATAAACTAATTGTCATGTGTTTTATGTCTACTCACTTGTTCCTTTTCTAAGGTACGTCAAATGCCAAGGCTCGATGTTCGAGAACGCTGAGTTTCCCCGAAGAACCCGAAAAGGAAGCGGCTGCAGCTACGGAACCTTTAGATTTTAACAAGTCGTCTCCTTTGAAGTGAGAATTTTTCACTGTTATTCATACTTCAATCGGAATTAGCAAAATCATTCTTATGAGTGATTTTTAAGAAAAAAGTAGTGTCATCAAATTTACTGCTATAGGTAGATAGATAGATAGATAGATAAACACTTTATTACACATTTACACCACAGAATAAAAATATAAAAAAGAAGAAATAATGAAAACACAAACTTAGGAGTACAACTTGGAGTACTTTTATAGGTAAACCGCTATTAACTCGACCAGGCGCTATTGCGAACTGAATTGCACCTTTTGTGTAAGCGCTAGAGTCGCTATTTCTTTAAATAATCGTGCGGAGTGAACCTTCTGGTACTATTTAGTGTTCTGTGCTACAGGTTTCAATACATTTACAGCCAGCGCTTCGGTTCGTTTGTGCAAAAGGAATCGACTCGAAATGTGTACAAAAACCTGTACTGACCCTACTGATGATTTGTACATCACCACAGGTTATCACCCAGAACGCCAGTCCTAGCCGACGACCCCCTCGGAGCCCTGAACCTTGTGGAGCCCCTCGAAGAGCCGAAGCCCCCCGTGCAGGACGAGCCCCCGCCCCCCAAGCACGAGCTGAGCGTGAGCCCCAAGCTCTTCCACCGACGGAGCAACTCCTTCCAGGATGAACCCACAGAGGAACAACCCGGGTACATAAATTCCATTGTTATCTGTGTCAGGCCATGTTCACTTATCACGTGATCGAAGAAGCTACTATGTAGCCGTCTCGACGTAGGTACTGATTTCAGACGGCCGCCGCGCGCCACTTAGGTTGCGCGCGTTAGTTCTTGTAAGGTCTATTTCACGCGCTGCGTGCACCCGATTACGAGGCAACCTTAGTACGTCGAAAGAGATAAAGTTACGCGATAAAAAGAGACCACAACTTTAGGTGCATAGCGGAGGCGGAGCCAGGCGCTATTGCGAACTGAATTGCTCTTTTTTGTGTCGGCGCCGTCTGCGTCAGAGGTCGTGGGTTCGATTCCCACTATTGGAAAATGTTTGTGTGATGAGCATGAACGTTTCAAGTGAGCATAATGTTTTTCAATATATTATTGTTGATTTTTATATTTGTAAAAGTGCTAGTGTGCTAGTTATTTTTTTTGTATGTAGCAGTGTGTCCCCTACCTCAGTCCTACCGCATAGCATGTCAATCGATATACTATTTCCATTAGTTTATTTTCTCTTTGACACATGAAACAGATATAGTAATAGCAAGGGACCAGAAAGAGACCACTTTATCTCTCTCTGGTCCATCGCTATTGCTATATCTGTTTCATGTGATTTCATGTGTCAAATAGAGAATAAGCGAATGGAAATAGTATAGTTGTAAGGTGAAATAAAAAAATTATTATGACATCAACATCATGATTATACAACAATTTATCTGTTAATATCTGGGTGACCGAGCTGTGCTCGGTTACCAATAGTTGGCAGCAGGGTTCATATTTTTTTTTTTGGTAAATTCGACATTTTCTAAAAGTCAATCCTACCTAGATCGATTTATCGCCCCCAAAACCCCCTGTATACTTAATTTCATGAAAATCGTTCGAGCCGTTTCCGAGATTCAGATTATATAGAAATATATCTTAATATATATAAATCTCGTGTCACGATGTTTGTCCGCGATGGACTCCTAAACTATCTTCTTAATATATATAAATCTCGTGTCACGATGTTTGTCCGCGATGGACTCCTAAACTACTGAACCGATTATAATAAAATTCGCACACCATGTGCAGTTTGATCCAACTTGAGAGATAGGATAGTTAAAATCTCAAATTATAGTCGCAATTTTAATTTATTAATAATATAACAAAAACTTTAGCCACAGCAACGCGTGGCCGGGTCAGCTAGTATATATATATATATATACATATATACAAGAATTGCTCGTTTAAAGGTATAGGATATTCGTAAAAAGTTAGTGGTTTCGCAAAATTAGAGCGCGAAATTCAAATTTTATTTAGTTTTTCGCAAATAGTACGCTACTTTTACATTGTAGGCATAACATTTATGGACGGTCTACTCTTACTCTTTTGAATAAAAACTTTGGTAAAAAAAAAATCCCATTTACCTCATAGTAAGTACAGTGAAGTATACATATAATTTTACCTCATAGTTTTGTCCAAAAAACAAATGGACTTTGGAAAACTAAAACGACGTACCTAATTCTCATAAATTATTTAGAATTTCTTGATTCTTCCATTCCATTCCTACATCGATTCAAAATACTTTTATCATAATTCTGAGCATAAGACTCACACTGTCAAAAACTTATCAGATCTCATGTAGGGCAAGACTTCTGACTTTATACACCCTTAAATACAAGCTCTAACTTCACAAACTCTACACTTTAGTTACAATAATGTCTTGGCCGTTTGGCTACCGTCACATGGGCGTAAAGTGAAAAATTTATCCCAACAAAAACATTTTCCTGATTTCAAATTTTGATTTTACAGAACTTACAGAGTACTGAAAAGTGAATAAATTTTTGATTTTACGCCCAATGTAACGGTAGCCAAACGGCCAAGACATTATTGTAAGACCTAATAACGCCTATTTAATGCCTTTATCGAAACAAATTCACCTTACAACATGAACATTACCCCGCTTACGGTGTTCCCGCTAACGCTAGTGTCGTGCGTGCAGCGGTAATGTAAGAGCGTGATGAGCTGGATTGTTTCCTGTCGGCAGGAAACTACACAGGAGCGAGACCGCACCCGCCACCGTCTCCTCCAGCCTGGCCAGCATCGGGAACACCTTGAAGATCAGCTTCGGGTGAGTGACCATTGATTTGGGTACTGATTTCTATGTAATGATGGGTTGTTAGACCAGCTCCTTCGATGTTACTCCATAAATTCGTCTATTCCAAGATTTTGACGTGATAACGTTTAATAAATTGATGATCATCAGCAACGCACATGAAAAATAGTAACGTTCCGCGTAACGTTCCACCTGAGCCTGTGCGTGCAAGCGAGAGCGCGCAACAAGCGATAGAGAGGCACGATAAAACAAACGATAGAGAGGCCAATTATGACGTTATCACGTAAGTCTATCGTCCGTAAACCGACTTTACAGACAACTAATTTTTTTACATTGACCTAAACTTTTAGGCCCCGTCCCCGAGTAGTTTTTTAAAGGTTCAAGTCGAAATTTGTATTATATACTCACTTGGACAGCAAATGTCATCCAAAACCACAGTAACATATTTGACACAAATATGTTAAAATATTTGGAGCATGATAACTGGATCATTATTCATGCATTTCTTAGGTTCATTTATAAAATAATATAAAAAATTCATTGCATGATTCATAAAAACCGGAAACGATTACATTACTAAACACTAGAAAAATATTTGAAATTTGCAAGAAAAAATATCTTTCTTCTGGCATGCTAGATTGTAGGACGATGTTTTGCTGTATTATTAGCCAAATGTTACGCTTCATATCGTTTTATTTCGTGCCAATTTTGCCGACAAATTAATTTGAAATTACATCTTTAATATTATAACTACTGTGAAAGTGTTCCGCAGAATTGGCACCTAGTTGTTTTACATCACTTTTTTTTTCTTTTTCGCACCGTATGCCAGAGCTAGTTTGTTTTCTTAGACGCTATTCGCCTGGCCGTCTGTCGTTGCGCAAGGAAAACATGAAAATCGGAAAGGCAATGATCGAGAACTACTTCAGGTAAGCGAATCACTAACACTGCTATCAATGTTCATTTTCTTTGTGATCACATGCACTAATCGGGTTCTTACTACATACACCCTCTTATAAATAAACGTGGAATAGAGAGCTAGGGGGTAATTCACGTAACGTTTTCGCACACTGTGTGATGTCAATCAAGAAAATCAAAAGATAAACACTGAAAAATTAACTTTATGTGTATTGGTTTAGAGTGTAAAATTGAAGGTATTCCAACATAGGAAATATATTCCTTCAACCTTAAAAAAAATAAACTGAATATATTCCAACATAGGAAATACAATCCTTCAACCTTATCGCGCAAAGTAAATTTAACTTCACGATTCTCGACCATGTTGCGTTTTGAACTACATTCAATTTTACGCTCTATGTCAATATGGCGTAAAATTTGTTTTTCAGTGTTCGCAAAAAATGTTTTGGATTCAATATCGTCTGCATATATACGTAAATGCAATGATCTTTTCAAACATTTCACTTCACGATATGTAGCTGATGCGTTACGTGAATCTCCTACCTGGTTTCTTGTTCCTTCAAATGTCAAATTAATTATTAATGACAGAGAAAGACTATAACTAACTATTCCAAGTTTATTTATTAGACGGTATTGTATAACCGTGAGTTTCAACTTACGAAACGTTAACATGAGACACGTTGAAAACTCTGTTTTCTACATCGTTGCATTGACACAGCATGTTTCATCAATGGAACCCACAGTAAATAAAACACATGGTATAGTACGATTCACGAAAGATGACCACAAATGGCGGGCCTATTTTAGGGCTCTTTGGACTTATCTAACTAATATTATGGTCTTATATTTATTTTAACTAATATATATGGTCATATTTAACTAATATTAAAATATTATTTTGGCTTAAGTCTTTTCTTCTGCATGAGTGTACATGAAGAAAAGACCCGCCATTTGTGGTCATCTTTCGTGAATCGTACCATACGAAATGCCTGATGGTTTTTCGTTCGTAGTAAATTATTAAAATTTGCTTGAGAATAAAATATCATGTTTTAATAATATCCAATAACTGATTAAACCCTTTAAAATGTTTACGTCGTTAACATGATCTTTTATCTAAACGTGGAATCAGTTTCTTTTAATGTAATGTGTTACATTGAACCCTGAGAACATCAGATTATTAGATACGATATTGTGTTGATAACCAGCATGGTCCTTTTAACAAAATTGTAAAAATAGATCACAGTAATTTCAGCATTTTATGGTATTTTTTTGTTCATTAGCGCATATAGATATTACAATTCGCGATGACGCGCCCCACTCTGTCAAACTCCATACGAATCTAATGAAACATAAGCGATTTTGACAGAGTGGGGCGCGTCTTTGTGGATTGAAATATGTATAGCTTTTGTGTTACGTCCACTGACCTCTATTATACAAGTACGCTGGACTGTCAACGCAAAAATGAAGACACTTGATTTTCACCATTTTAGCGCTGATTGTTGCGCAATTTGGCGTGAGCGTCCATGGAACTAAAATAAAATGACGTTCAAAACTACGGTAAGTGGCAATTTTATTACCGTAGACCTTCGACGGGGGCGCTTCAAATCGGCACAAAAAGGAACTGTCAATTGTATAGAATATAGTCAGTCCAGCGTACTTGTATAATGGAGGGAATATTATACTATAGTTGTGTTATTATCTCGCTGCAGACTCGGTCATAAATCATTGGAGCGTTTCGTTTTGTTGTTCTTTGTTTGTGCAATGAGTCTGCAGCGATTGCACAACTCAACAAAGAACAACAAAAGCGAAACACTCGAATGATTTATGACCGAGTCTGCAGCGAGATAATAACAGCACAACTCGACAAAGAACAACAAAAGCGAAACACTCGAATGATTTATGACCGAGTCTGCAGCGAGATAATAACAGCACAACTCGACAAAGAACAACAAAAGCGAAACACTCGAATGATTTATGACCGAGTCTGCAGCGAGATAATAACAGCACAACTCGACAAAGAACAACAAAAGCGAAACACTCGAATGATTTATGACAGAGTCTGCAGCGAGATAATAACACTACTAGTCCAGCGTATAATATAGAGGTCAGCGGTTAGGTCCCATACTAAAGAATGTTTCAAACCGTGGCTATAGATATTTAAATCCACGCCGACGCACCCCTCTCTGGCAAAATCGTTTATGTTTCACTCGATTCGTATGGAGTTTATCAGAGTGGTCATCGTGGATTGAAATATCTATACTATTTAATCATATTCCCGACAGCCCTACAAGCATAGCTGGGAAGAAGTCAAACGAGCTGCTACAAAGCGGTCTGAGCAGCCTCAAGTCAGCGGCGACGAGCATGGCTAAGAAGTTCGACGAGATGAAGGAGGTGATTTCAGCGAACTCCACGCCGGTCAAAGGCGCTATCGGGAATGCAACTAGCGCGCTAACCAGCTTTATGACTGAGGAAGAGTCGGGTGATGGCTCGTCGGAGTTAAACCCTGAAGGTATATAAAGGCCATTTTACTACTGTACGCATGGCTAGTATTGAAGATTGCGTGGATTGGATTTTTTGCGTGAAATGCCGTCACTACGAAAATCTTCGAAAATCTGGAATGAAAGTGTCCCTTGCTAGTCAACAGAATAGACACTTACTTAGAACTTTTACATTTTTAAGCTATTGCATAGCTTCTATCGCGGGCCTTGAGCGTGGAGACCGAATCCAGAAATACCGTAACGAAAATAACCTAACACCCCCCACTCCGACCGGCACAGTGGTGATACTTTTTAGTTTTGCCATCTATCGATGAATAGTAGAACTTTTAATGACTTTTTGAAATATCACGCTTGTCACTTTAGTTCAGCAACTCGTCTCTAGGTGGCATTGGTTGTATAATTATAATTGCATAAGTTGATAAAAACAGCTATGCAATAGCTTTACCGCGGCAGTCTCCGAGTGCCACACGTCTTTTTTTTTTAACTTAATCAAGAGTTTCTTAAAAATCCACTTTTAATTATTCGAGTTTTAAAGGCACTTGTTACTGACAGAGCTTTGTGGTTTACGCCTAAGTCCCACATGAGTTATGATTTATGAGCCTACCACCGAAGGCAAGGTATTACCTCCCCTTCATGGATACTGACAGTGACACAAGAAAGATACATTTTGATAGTGTCACTAGGAACTCATTATGGTACCCGTTCCAGAATGGTCCACTGGTATGCAGGGCTTCAGACGAGCCTCGAGTGATGCGGAACTAGCGTCGACTATGGAACGAGGATCGCTCGCTACACTTTTGTCCCACCTTCCGGACAACCTCTACCCGGCGTTAAACGTTTGTACCAACTGATGTTTTTAGAATCATTTGAATATTATTTCAACGACACGTATCGTTACAAGTTACTTTAAAAGAGTAGGAGGAGATCGGAATAAAAAATAAATCATTTTATTATTATTTTCTTTTCTTTTGTAGGGCGCCGTAAAAGTCGAAAACCTGTCGGTGGATGTGCACATGACGTCATGCTCGCAGTGTCACCAGTGCCTCGCACTGCTGTACGACGAAGACATCATGGCGGGCTGGGCGGCCGACGACTCCAACCTCAACACCAGGTGCACCGCTTGCGGGAGACACACCGTGCCCTTGCTGTCTGTACAGGTAAGAGCCTGTCAGTGGATGTGCACATGACGTCATGATCGCAGTGTCACCAGTGCCTCGCACTGCTCTACGACGAGGACATCATGGCGGGCTGGGCGGCCGACGACTCCAACCTCAACACCAGGTGCACCGCTTGCGGGAGACACACCGTGCCCTTGCTGTCTGTACAGGTAAGAGCCTGTCAGTGGATGTGCACATGACGTCATGATCGCAGTGTCACCAGTGCCTCGCATTGCTCTACGACGAGGACATCATGGCGGGCTGGGCGGCCGACGACTCCAACCTCAACACCAGGTGCACCACTTGCGGGAGACACACCGTGCCCTTGCTGTCTGTACAGGTAAGGGCCTGTCAGTGGATGTGCTTATGACGTCATGCTCGCAGTGTCACCAGTTTGCGTTTATACACTAAAAACTGTTTATGTAGGAATGTGCTGCAGATTTATCTTAAGATTTCTAAATATATCTTTGCAGGTTATACGAACTGGTCAAACGCAAACAGAAACCATAAGCGTGCCTTATTTGAATCCTCTCGTGCTCAGGAAGGAATTTGAGTCTATTTTAGGTAAGCGCCGCACTACATGGTACATGTTTGGTAAAAATATATAAAATACCCTCATGAAATATTTTTTTTTAGGAAGGGAAGGAGATTCGTGTTTAGCGGAGCCGGAATTTGTAGAATCACATCCGATTGTCTATTGGAATCTCGTTTGGTTCCTCGAGCGCGCGAACATTGAGAACCATCTACCAGATCTGTTGTGCCCCAATTTCTCTGCCAAGTACCAAAGTTTGGATCAACTTACGGACGCGGACAAACCTGCCGGTATGTTAAATTTATAATTTTCTTAATGTCTCGAATTGTCTGTAAATTCTTTTTTCCTTTATTATTATCATCGTTATTTCTTCCACAGAAAATCAAACAAGCAAGCTTTCAACGCATGTATAAATGGTTTACAAGTATTGCGGTTACTAACTATATATTATTATTTTGTATATTTGCCTTGTTTTGCATTTCAATGGTTATACCGTAGTAGCAGTTTTGCTTAATTTTGTAAAAATAAATTGGTTTAGAAACAAAGTTTTTTTTAGAAGGGTATAGCGCAGTGGTCACGAAGAAAATCTACGAAAATCTAGACTGAAAGTTTCTCTTACTAGTCAACAGAATGGACATGCAAGCAATCACGTATAAATTTGATAATGAACTCGTTAGCGCGAGCTAACCGAAGGCAGCGGCATCTATCGAGCGATGGGTGAAACTTTGTTTCTACAGTGTGTCCCACGATACTCACGTCTTTTTTTCTTTTAGGTGTTCGCGTGGTGTGCGAGTGGGAGAGCGCGAGGCCCGCGGAAGGAGAGGCGCAAGCATTGTACCGAGCGTGGCGCGGGCGCAGACAACAACCGCGCTCGCGACAACTGCGCGCGCTGTTGCTGACCGACCACGACTGCAATGCGCATCAATCGTGAGTACCTCTCTCTTTGTGTGTGCGCGAGTGGGACAGCACGAGGCCCGCGGAGGGAGAGGCGCAGGCGTTGTACAGAGCGTGGCGCGGGCGCAGACAACAACCGCGCTCGCGACAACTGCGCGCGCTGTTGCTGACCGACCACGACTGCAATGCGCATCAATCGTGAGTACCTCTCTCTTTGTGTGTGCGCGAGTGGGACAGCACGAGGCCCGCGGAGGGAGAGGCGCAGTCGTTGTACAGAGCGTGGCGCGGGCGCAGACAACAACCGCGCTCGCGACAACTGCGCGCGCTGTTGCTGACCGACCACGACTGCAATGCGCATCAATCGTGAGTACCTCTCTCTTTGTGTGTGCGCGAGTGGGACAGCACGAGGCCCGCGGAGGGAGAGGCGCAGGCGTTGTACAGAGCGTGGCGCGGGCGCAGACAACAACCGCGCTCGCGACAACTGCGCGCGCTGTTGCTGACCGACCACGACTGCAATGCGCATCAATCGTGAGTACCTCTCTCTTTGTGTGTGCGCGAGTGGGACAGCACGAGGCCCGCGGAGGGAGAGGCGCAGGCGTTGTACAGAGCGTGGCGCGGGCGCAGACAACAACCGCGCTCGCGACAACTGCGCGCGCTGTTGCTGACCGACCACGACTGCAACGCGCATCAATCGTGAGTACCTCTGTCTCGCTCACTTGGGCTTTTTGTGGTGTGCGAGTGGGAGAGCGCGAGGCCCGCAGAAGGAGAGGCGCAGGCGTTGTACCGAGCGTGGCGCGGGCGCAGACAACAACCGCGCTCGCGACAACTGCGCGCGCTGTTGCTGACCGACCACGACTGCAACGCGCATCAATCCTGAGATCCTCTCTCTCGCTCACCTGGTGCGCGTGGGATGTGCGAGTGGGAGAGCGCAAGGCCCGTGGAGGGAGAGGCGCAGGCGTTGTACCGAGCGTGGCGCAGGCGCAGACAACAACCGCGCTCGCGACAACTGCGCGCGCTGTTGCTGACCGACCACGACTGCAACGCGCATCAATCGTGAGTATCTCTCTCTTGCTCACCTGGTCTTTGTGTGTGCGCGAGTGGGACAGCGCGAAACCCGCGGAGGGAGAGGCACAGGCGTTGTAGCGAGTGTGACGCGGACGTAGACAACAACCGCGCTCGCGACAACTGCGCGCGCTATTGCTGAGCGACCACGACTGCAACGCGCATCAATCGTGAGTACCTCTCTCTCGCTCACCTGGTCTTTGTATGTGCACGAGTGGGACAGCGTGAGGCCCGCGGAAGGAGAGGCGCAGGCGTTGTACAGAGCGTGGCGCGGGTGCAGACAACAACCGCGCTCGCGGCAACTACGCGCGCTGTTGCTGACCGACCACGACTGCAACGCGCATCAATCGTGAGTACCTCTCTCTCGCTCACCTGGTCTTTGTATGTGCACGAGTGGGACAGCGCGAAGCCCACGGAAGGAGAGGCGCAGGCGCTGTACAGAGCGTAGCGCGGGCGCAGACAACAACCGCGCTCGCGGCAACTGCGCGCGCTGTTGCTGACGGACCACGACTGCAACGCGCATCAATCGTGAGTATCTCTCCCTTGCTCACCTAGTGCTCGTGGGATGTGCGAGTGGGAGAGCGCGAGGCCCGCGGAAGGAGAGGCGCACGCGTTGTAGCGAGCGTGGCGCGGACGCAGACAACAACCGCGCTCGCGACAACTGCGCGCGCTGTTGCTGACCGACCACGACTGCAATGCGCATCAATCGTGAGTACCTCTCTCTTGCTCACCTAGTGCTCGTGGGAGAGCGCGAGGCCCGCAGAAAGAGAGGCGCAGGCGTTGTACAGAGCGTGGCGCGGGCGCAGACAGCAACCGCGTTCGCGACAACTGCGCGCGCTGTTGCTGACCGACCACGACTGCAACGCGCATCAATCGTGAGTACCTCTCTCTTTGTGTGTGCGCGAGTGGGACAGCACGAGGCCCGCGGAGGGAGAGGCGCAGGCGTTGTACAGAGCGTGGCGCGGGCGCAGACAACAACCGCGCTCGCGACAACTGCGCGCGCTGTTGCTGACCGACCACGACTGCAACGCGCATCAATCGTGAGTACCTCTGTCTCGCTCACTTGGGCTTTTTGTGGTGTGCGAGTGGGAGAGCGCGAGGCCCGCAGAAGGAGAGGCGCAGGCGTTGTACCGAGCGTGGCGCGGGCGCAGACAACAACCGCGCTCGCGACAACTGCGCGCGCTGTTGCTGACCGACCACGACTGCAACGCGCATCAATCCTGAGATCCTCTCTCTCGCTCACCTGGTGCGCGTGGGATGTGCGAGTGGGAGAGCGCAAGGCCCGTGGAGGGAGAGGCGCAGGCGTTGTACCGAGCGTGGCGCAGGCGCAGACAACTGCGCGCGCTGTTGCTGACCGACCACGACTGCAACGCGCATCAATCGTGAGTATCTCTCTCTTGCTCACCTGGTCTTTGTGTGTGCGCGAGTGGGACAGCGCGAAACCCGCGGAGGGAGAGGCACAGGCGTTGTAGCGAGTGTGACGCGGACGTAGACAACAACCGCGCTCGCGACAACTGCGCGCGCTATTGCTGAGCGACCACGACTGCAACGCGCATCAATCGTGAGTACCTCTCTCTCGCTCACCTGGTCTTTGTATGTGCACGAGTGGGACAGCGTGAGGCCCGCGGAAGGAGAGGCGCAGGCGTTGTACAGAGCGTGGCGCGGGTGCAGACAACAACCGCGCTCGCGGCAACTACGCGCGCTGTTGCTGACCGACCACGACTGCAACGCGCATCAATCGTGAGTACCTCTCTCTCGCTCACCTGGTCTTTGTATGTGCACGAGTGGGACAGCGCGAAGCCCACGGAAGGAGAGGCGCAGGCGCTGTACAGAGCGTAGCGCGGGCGCAGACAACAACCGCGCTCGCGGCAACTGCGCGCGCTGTTGCTGACGGACCACGACTGCAACGCGCATCAATCGTGAGTATCTCTCCCTTGCTCACCTAGTGCTCGTGGGATGTGCGAGTGGGAGAGCGCGAGGCCCGCGGAAGGAGAGGCGCACGCGTTGTAGCGAGCGTGGCGCGGACGCAGACAACAACCGCGCTCGCGACAACTGCGCGCGCTGTTGCTGACCGACCACGACTGCAATGCGCATCAATCGTGAGTACCTCTCTCTTGCTCACCTAGTGCTCGTGGGAGAGCGCGAGGCCCGCAGAAAGAGAGGCGCAGGCGTTGTACAGAGCGTGGCGCGGGCGCAGACAGCAACCGCGTTCGCGACAACTGCGCGCGCTGTTGCTGACCGACCACGACTGCAACGCGCATCAATCGTGAGTACCTCTCTCTTTGTGTGTGCGCGAGTGGGACAGCACGAGGCCCGCGGAGGGAGAGGCGCAGGCGTTGTACAGAGCGTGGCGCGGGCGCAGACAACAACCGCGCTCGCGACAACTGCGCGCGCTGTTGCTGACCGACCACGACTGCAACGCGCATCAATCGTGAGTACCTCTGTCTCGCTCACTTGGGCTTTTTGTGGTGTGCGAGTGGGAGAGCGCGAGGCCCGCAGAAGGAGAGGCGCAGGCGTTGTACCGAGCGTGGCGCGGGCGCAGACAACAACCGCGCTCGCGACAACTGCGCGCGCTGTTGCTGACCGACCACGACTGCAACGCGCATCAATCCTGAGATCCTCTCTCTCGCTCACCTGGTGCGCGTGGGATGTGCGAGTGGGAGAGCGCAAGGCCCGTGGAGGGAGAGGCGCAGGCGTTGTACCGAGCGTGGCGCAGGCGCAGACAACAACCGCGCTCGCGACAACTGCGCGCGCTGTTGCTGACCGACCACGACTGCAACGCGCATCAATCGTGAGTATCTCTCTCTTGCTCACCTGGTCTTTGTGTGTGCGCGAGTGGGACAGCGCGAAACCCGCGGAGGGAGAGGCACAGGCGTTGTAGCGAGTGTGACGCGGACGTAGACAACAACCGCGCTCGCGACAACTGCGCGCGCTATTGCTGAGCGACCACGACTGCAACGCGCATCAATCGTGAGTACCTCTCTCTCGCTCACCTGGTCTTTGTATGTGCACGAGTGGGACAGCGTGAGGCCCGCGGAAGGAGAGGCGCAGGCGTTGTACAGAGCGTGGCGCGGGTGCAGACAACAACCGCGCTCGCGGCAACTACGCGCGCTGTTGCTGACCGACCACGACTGCAACGCGCATCAATCGTGAGTACCTCTCTCTCGCTCACCTGGTCTTTGTATGTGCACGAGTGGGACAGCGCGAAGCCCACGGAAGGAGAGGCGCAGGCGCTGTACAGAGCGTAGCGCGGGCGCAGACAACAACCGCGCTCGCGGCAACTGCGCGCGCTGTTGCTGACGGACCACGACTGCAACGCGCATCAATCGTGAGTATCTCTCCCTTGCTCACCTAGTGCTCGTGGGATGTGCGAGTGGGAGAGCGCGAGGCCCGCGGAAGGAGAGGCGCACGCGTTGTAGCGAGCGTGGCGCGGACGCAGACAACAACCGCGCTCGCGACAACTGCGCGCGCTGTTGCTGACCGACCACGACTGCAATGCGCATCAATCGTGAGTACCTCTCTCTTGCTCACCTAGTGCTCGTGGGAGAGCGCGAGGCCCGCAGAAAGAGAGGCGCAGGCGTTGTACAGAGCGTGGCGCGGGCGCAGACAGCAACCGCGTTCGCGACAACTGCGCGCGCTGTTGCTGACCGACCACGACTGCAACGCGCATCAATCGTGAGTATCTCTCTCTTGCTCACCTAGTGCTTCAATTACCCGTGATCCTCTAAATGTGTATCTCTATCTCCTTCAATCATCCTGACCCTCTAAATATGTACCTCCGGTGTGTTTGCTGCCACATATATTTAACTGCCTCTGTGTCACCTCGTTTCCAGGGTGGTGGCCGCGGTGCTGGATGGGCTGGTCAGCAACGATCTGTCGGACGCCATCCGCAGACTGGCGTCGTGGAGGGAGTCCACGTGCGGCAACAAGCGGTACTACTCCTACTACAGGTACACAACAACTGTCTCATTATTTTGTTTGCATAATGGCTACTTTAGTTTGAAAACTTCTTGACTGTACGGTAAGAAAATTGGGTAGACTAGATTAATAAACTACAATTTTATATGCGATACTATTATTGATCGTATTTATACCGGCTCCGTCCTCGGTACTTCAGGGGCCGTTCCACCAACTCTTATCTCATTATTGTAATATTGTTTTGACATTTTCATACAATGTCAGTATGAAAATTTTTAAAACAATATTACAATAATACTGCTATAGGAGTTGGTGGTAGGGCCCCTGGTCTTTCCACTTAGAAAAAATTAAATACAATCTTCTCTAATATATAAAATCCTTGTGCCAATTTGTTACCAAACTTCTCCGAAATGGCTTGACTTATTCTAATGAAATTTTGTGTGTACGTTCGGAACGTCTGTGAGTAAGCTGTAAGCTGTTTTTAATATCCCTAATGGCAAAACTACGTTTGCCGGGTCAGATAGTCAATTATATTATTATAGTTGATCCATAGAAACAATAGAAAACACAAAAGACCGCAAAGTGAGAAGCTAAAACACTCGCATGGGTTTTTATTCATTGATTGCTGAGCGGTTATATTCACTGCCCATTGACCGTTTTTTTAAACCTCAGCTTCTTAATTTCCCATCTGGTTTTTTTTCCAGAGACATCCTATTCCTAGCGATGGCGGCCCTCGGCGAACAGAACATCGACTTCGTGGCGCTCCAACGCGAGTACACTCGCGCTCTAGACCAGCTGGGCACTGAGACGCGGCCCCAGGACCTGCCGCCCTCGCCCACCGCCGCCTGCTGCCGACACTACTTCAAGCGGTTACGGCTCACCCTGCACGAAATATGATCCAACTTGGTATCCTTAGGTGTTGAAGACCATTTGGTATTCTTAGGTGTCTAAGACCATTTGGTATCCTTAGGTGTCTAAGACTTTGGTATCCTTAGGTGTCTAATACCACTTGGTATCCTTACGTGTCTAAAACCACCTGGTATCCTTAGGTATCTAATACCACTTGGTATCCTTACGTGTCTAAGCCCACTTGGTATCCTTAGGTGTCTAAGACTACTTGGTATCCTTAGGAGTCTAAGACCACTTGGTATCCTTACGTGTTTAAGACCACTTGGTATCCTTACGTGTCTAAGACCACTTGGTATCCTTACGTGTCTTAAACCATTTGTTATCCTTAGGTGTCTAAGACCACTTGGTATCCTTAGGAGTCTAAGACCACTTGGTATCCTTAGGTGTCTAAGATCACTTGGTATCCTTAGGAGTCTAAGACCACTTGGTATCCTTAGGAGTCTAAGACCACTTGGTATCCTTAGGTGTTTAAGACCACTTGGTATCCTTACGTATCTTAAACCACTTGTTATCCTTACTTTAGAGCCACTTGGTAACCGTCGTCAAAACTAAAAAACCACAACAAGCCTGGGAAATTTACACATTTACTATCATTTTTAAAAGGCTGAGACGGAAGACCAATTTGTATCCTAAGGGTTACAAACATAAAGTCTAAACCAAGCAAGAAAAATTATACATGACCTAATCAATAATGTCTAAAAAAATCAAACGGGGAAGGAAATTACTAGTATACTTGCTTAAGGGTAAAGAACCAAGGGGTATCCTTGTTTAGATTGCCTTACCAACAAACAAGTTTGTACCTTTACTTAAAAGAAGATGCTTCTAATAGCTTTTTGCTTTACTTACTCATGTTAACTGGCTTTAATGGCCTGAGATGAATTAAATAGGAAATGTGGTTTTATGAAATCCCTGTGCAAGTGAAACTTTTTTCGGTTTGTAGGCATTTAGGATCAATTTACATCGCGACGGAATGGAATGGAAGCGACTTCTTTACATAGCATGAACTTTATGTCAATTGTATAACAAACAAAATAAATATTTCTTGAGAATGCGCGTGTATTCCCCGGAAGACGCACGACTTTTTCTGGCTCCTATTTAGTTTGTATCTTATACAATTGACATAAAGTTCATTATGCTATGTAAAAAAAGTAGCTTCCATTCCATTCCGCAACGCTGCGATGTAAATTGATCCTTTGTGTAAAATAAAAACACATCTAGATGGAAGTAATAATCATTTGTATTTTGAAGTCGGTCTAGCTATGAAAATAAGTGATTTATATCGAACGTACGGCAGCCGTCCATTTCGTTCTAAGATGTCAAAATACTGAATTTGCATTATGTTCTCGAATTCTATAAACAAACACCTATTCTAAGATGAGTGAGACAGTCGTCTAAAAGCGGAAACCTGACCACATAAATAATTAAGAATTTTCTGTATCTACAATGCTTTTTGATGTGATGTATTTTGGTCTAGAGTTATAGGTTGTGCCCCAACATTTGATCTTTAAAAAATAATATCGATAATTTATATCAGCTACATTATTAAAACTATCACATTATTATTATTTAATCAGCTTTAAAAACTGCAAATTCGCCAAGTGTTTTTTATCTGTAATTTATTAAAAAAAAGTTAGGTGTGTTGTTTTAAAACTGGAAATTATTTCACATACATTGTACATATTATTATCATTGATTTGTGATCATTAGTGCCTGCTATTATTTATACAATGTATGCTTTTAATTGTCATTTTATTTGTGAAAAAAGCACTATTTTTAGTTCTGTCAATAATTGTCAAAATAGTTTAGGATTTATTTATTTATTTAACAGGCATTATACGTGGGGTGCTAAACCAAAATTCGAATCGTTTCCTTAAATTGACTGTACATATATGTGTATAAACAAAAATTCCATATGTAATTCACCATATAGTCTGTTATTATGTATCACAATATCGTCTGTTTTGTTTAAATATAATTGACTAGAAAAGTTTCCTTATGCGACTCAGCATTTCCAGTTACTTTGGGAACTTTGGGATCAAATGTAACTCTCGATATTATATTATAAAATAACCTAACCAAACTCCTCCGAAACTGCTCGACCGATTTTTATAATTTTTTGTCTGCATTCGTTTGGTCAATAGGTCGTTATATATTTTTTATAGCCCTAAATGGCAAAACGTTTGCCCGATCAGCTAGTATGTCTTAAAAAAACGAAATGCAGTTGTGTTTAAATTCAAGTATCATTAGAAACCTTTCAAAAGCTTGGCGTATCAAGACGTGGCATGCCGGAGTGCCGACAGGAAGTGTAAACTCGAACAGAGGTGTTGGTTACAGTAACAGTGGCGCGAGTTCAATGATTTTTGAAACTTTTTTTCTTATCTCCAAAATTCCCATAATAGAAGTTTTCATTTCAATAAAAAAAAAGTCACAAAATCCGCTAAGTCCTCAACGTCGTACTGAATTTCGTCCTTCTGTCTTTCATGACACAATCGTGTCTGACCTGCCCCCATGAGCCAAGTGTCAAATAGCGATACGTCGCGACGTATAGAAATGAACCAAAATTCAAAAAATGTATGCAATATGACGTTTAGTGACGCTCAGCTGAGCGTCGCCGAATGTCAAAATAGAGACACCTATCTTTTCGCATGCATTTTTTGAATACTGTTCCATTTCCATACGTTGCGACATAAATTAATAGTCAGTTAATTTTATCACAAAATTCTACACGTGTGATGTTTTGTCTAACATGTTTTAATACACTTTCTTATTTTCATAGTACATTTTTTTTTCATTTACATTTCGGCCATTCTGTTAATAAGATAATGAGAGATGTTTATGTAAAATGTTTCGCATTGTAGTCTATTTACATAGGTCATATAAATTAATTGCCAAATTGAGAGTATTCAAAAGTGTCAACATGACTCTGAAATAATGTTGACAAAAAATTATAATACATAGTTTTACCCGCGACTTAAATTCCTAAAAATCCCGCGGGAATTGTAAATTCCGGGATGAAAAGTAAGCCTTTGTTATTCCAGGGTCCAAGCAAAAGCTATTTTCGTTCCACAGCCAAATTGGTTCAGTACTACTATTAGGAATAACCTATTTACGAACATCCAAACTTTCACATTTAAAATATTGTAAGTGTAAAATATTATATCACAAAATCAGAATGTGGTTGTATAAAAGTTTTTAAATTATTTCTCTTTATTAATATTAGTACCATCATTTGCGAAATATTCGGTGTCACCACAGATTAAAAATACTGTTCCTTACAAGGTGTCACTGAATATCACTTACAGTTCAAAAATCACATCATGTTTTTTTTTAATTGAACTAAAAGTTCATATTATCATAGTTATTTCTTTGTAATCCCTTTGAAAGTTTGCATACATTATTAAATAAAAATATATGCAATCGGCCTAAAGTATATAAGCTCTGAATTAACATAACTACTATTATGTAATTTATGAATACTCATAACTAACAATAGTTGAGGAATCGAAATACTATTTATTCAGTTACTGTAGTTTTAGTCAATAATACGAGGCAGTTATTTAGCAAGTTTATTATTTCTATTATATTTTTTTTACTACAAACAAACAAAAAAAGTGCATTTGGTTGTATTAATCCCTAAAGGCTGATTTTTCAATCATCAGATAAACTATCTGAGGAATATATTTGAAACATATACCATACAAAATTTGTCAAAACGTCATATTTATTCCTTAGTTGACGTTTATCTCGCGATTGAAAAATTGGCCCTCAAATAAATTTACATAATATTACAAAATAGTGTTATCATTTTCTATTGGAAAGTAATAACACTTTAGATTTGTTTTATTGAAGATAGAGAAATGGCAATATTGTATATTTCTAATAACAAAACAGTCCAATAATTTTTGACGCTTTAAATATGTACTGCAATATTTAAAGCAATTACGTGATTGAGGTAGGCATTTTATTATATATCATTTTAAAATATATTACGTAAGTTATTATAATATTATGAAAGAGCTATTTTAATTTTATTTGCCTCGGGTGATGTTAAAAGCCATATTTTAAGTTCAATACAATTTGTACAAGGGTGAAAGTCACCTATACTATTTCCATTCGTTTATTTTCTCTTTGACACATGAAACAGATATAGCAATAGCGAGGGACCAGAGAGAGATAAATGTTAAGTGGTCTCTTTCTGGTCCCTCGCTATTGCTATATCTGTTTCATGTGATTTCATGTGTCAAAGAGAAAATAAATGAATGGAAATAGATTAGATGTATTTTTATAATATTTAAAGTGATCTTTGTGAACAAGGTAAACAAAAGACATGCAATAATTTTCAATGTATAGAATTAATTTCCATTTTAAATGTTGATTTCATTGTAATGGACAACTATATTATGTAATGAGATGGAAATAATTTTTTATATAAAACATAATGCTTTATTCAGATGTTTTATTTCATTTCTTATTCTTACACTTTTTTTTACTGTATACAAGTTAGTACTTAACTGCGACTTACTTGTCTGCAATCTGCGAACACATCTGATAAGTGATAATGCAGCCTAAGATGTTATCGTACTAGCTTGGTAGGGTAAGTAAAGGAGATTGACCGAAAATGGGCTATATTGCGTCACTCTGCGTCTTAAGCACGTATGCATGAAAAATCTTCTTTCAAATTATAATATTACATGTATTTTTTTTAATGATGTGCGAACCGGGGTTTAAAAGTATTATAAAAATAAAAGTAATTAAACGTTTCGACACAAGCGGAACCGCCATAATAGAGTCTGGAAACGTCACAGCCACTACCACTCGGCGAATGATACCAGTTTTTTATAAACCCACTTTTTAAGGGAAAACTAGGATACAATAATACAGGAAATAGATCGAATAATAAAAACCGAAACAAGGCAAGCTTTTTGCACACAAATATCAATTTAGTACCGTACACGTTCGGGGGTGGCGCTTCAAATCGGTACAAAAAAGGAACTGTCAGATGTATAGAATAATTAATCCAGAGATAGAGCTCAGTGACTGATCTCTATTCCATGGATCGATGATTGTCAAAGTAAACATGATTTTTGCCATTCTGGCGCTGATGGTTACGTACCTAACCTGGCGCGACCGTCCATGGAACTAAAATAAAATGACATTCGAAACGACGGTCACTACCGACAAATGTCAATTTAGTACCACGGACGTTCGAGGGTGGCGCTTCAAATCGGTACAAATAGGAACTGTCAGATAAATAGAACTGTATAGAATGATTAATCATTAGAATAGAGATCAGATCAGTGATCTATACAGATTAGAACTGCACCACCTGTTCAAATAATTATTTTCATAGCTGTTTATTGAAAAGTAAGGAATGCTTCACCAAACATTTTAATTGCGACAAACAATAGCACTTGCAACACCACAGAGTACATCACATTTATTGTGTTGTTTGATATTTTCATGTGCAGCTAATCGTGACAAAATCCTACATGGCTTAAACCCTATTCATTAGTTTATTTAAAATTATTAATTATAATACTGTTTTAGTGTACAATAAAGCATATTTTACTTTTACTTTTTACTTTAATACTGTAACCTATTTCCATTACACCTTTGACTCGTAATTATTGAAACGATTCTAATGTTATCTGCCACGGCGGCGCCACCGTCGAAACTAGGGTAAAACCAAACTCGTAAGTAGAAACACTGGTTTAAATGTCATCAAGACATCAACTAGTGTCTCGATTGTCTATGTCGCCAAAGAAACTACAAGATTAAAAAAAATCATTCAGATGAATCATACATATTTATGATTAATTATTATTGTTTTAAACGATTGAACAGGCTATGCCTATATAATACATAACACAGAAAATACACACGAATGAATAGGCTGTATGGTCTCCGACCTTTGCCTGTCCCGAAAGGGACGAATGGATTAACAGAACAGAACCATAGAACAGAACTGTCTATGTCGATAATCGTCACTTCGTATCTAATCGCAAAACCATTGGAAAAGTAATTTACATGGAAAACTTGGAAAACCCAGTGTTTTATTAACTTATTTTCTGGACGGTGATTAATGTGATCAGTGTTGTCGCTTGCTTAGTTTCACTCCGACTAAAGCGATCCTCTGTGAAAACTAACAAGTGTTTGTGCGTGTTGACTGTAGCGAAATGGACTCCTATTCTACGCATTAATCTAAATGAGATATAGACTCTAATACGCAATAACAATGTCGTCAGCGTCGTCTCGAGGAGTTAGGCCTGGCAGTGTATCACGCCGGTGGATTAACTGAACCAGCTAGTACATTCTCTGGATGAATTATCACATTCAGCACTTAATGTATTGAACTCCTGGATCGCACCGCGTTCAGTAAGTATTATGTACTATTATATACCTAACACAGGCATATTTTAATTCCTTCTGCTAACTTAACTCATTGTAGTGTCAGGCCCCTGATACTCAGTACAAATAACAGGCCTAAACACCTACACTACTACTAGAACGCTGGCCCTACTCGCATACGCTTTCCATTTCTATGTGTGAATAATGTCATTGTAGCCCGTAGGGCTGACAAAACTCGAGCTGTATGTGACAATGCGACTGATGCACGATGCCTTGGTTACAACTGGCAGCCTGCTGTAAAACATTTCATTTAAACTAACAAGAATAATTGGTAGTTAAGTTATAGCTGCTAAATGGACAAAATATAATAAAACATTACATTTTGATACATTAAGCTTTTATGCTCTTGGTGAACGGGCCGTTTCTCACATAACAAAAAATCATTGTGTATTATATATACACAATGATTTATGAGAACTCATGTTTTGCAGCCATAGAAGAAGGTGGACCAGATGTAACATTTCATGAGACTAGATCTCAGCTCGAGCTTTAATTTAGAATTGCATAAGGTCTTCTAGGAAGTGTATTCCAACTGGATGCTTATTTAAATTCAAACATTTTGTTGCAGATAACAGATGGAGGCATCTTATGTGATGCATGCTTTACATTGATTCCTCGTACAACTTCTGAAGACCAGACCACACCTATACCAGACTTTGGACATCACAAGTTTGCTTTGGTTGATAGACAATTATGTACATACCCATACAATAAACAATTTAAATCACCTAACCGCTTTTTTTATCAAGTACGTACCTACCTAAGTATTCCTTTATAACAGAAAATTCCTCCTTCTCGAGACTTAGCCAATGATAGCTTGGACCTTGGAATCTGTTCTTGATGCTGCCAGCAGATAGGCCATTTATTTAGGTAGGTACCTACCTATCTACCTCCCTATAACCATAGTATATTGCAGAACACAATTATATTTTTCTTTATATAAATTGTATCTCAAACGATATTTGTTTGTTTATCAAGCAGTTAAGTACCTAAATAAGTAGCTAAGCAAGGAGTTGGAATATTAACTATTTTCTCTCTTAAGATTCTGCCAACGTTAGCTTGGAGCCTGGGAACCTCTTTTTGATGTTAGCAGGCCACAGGTAGGTTCCTATATTTTAAAACACTACCTACTGTTTAAAAATAAATAGGTAAACCGTATTTTTATCAAGTACCTCGATACTACTGAGGTAGGCACCTATCTTGTTTTATAGTACTAACGTAATATATGTGTAGGTAGGCCCTAGGAATAATTAAGTATATCTATATGCATCATCCAGGGTTCCACGGTAATAACGAGGTCGCTTTAAATAAAATAATCACTATGAGCAACTTATAGTGCGCGAGAACTACTGACCTAACCTCAAAATACCTAAAAAAAAGAAAATTAGATTACTACGAATTCCCGGTTTATATCTCACTGATTTTTTTTTTTACATATTATTGGGAATATTTCTAATGTTTTACCGATGATTTCATTAAGACGCAAGTATAGCCCATTTTTCATACAAGAAAAGGCATTGTCCTTTACCCCAATGGTTTCATAAAATTCCAAATCGAACCTGCGACCACCCACTCAAATCAGAGCGCCAGTGAGGTCGTCACACTAATTGTATTACTGAGTATCAGTCATTCCTATAACTCTATACAAAAATCTACCATCATGGTCATAGAAGCAATCGTTGACTTTATATGTAGCACCTCTTTGATAAGCCTTCTTTGGTATTCTAATTCTTTCAGGATAATTTGATACAGAACCGATTTCTTTGTTCTCTTCCTTATAATTTGTAAGATCCTTTTCGTTTTTCTCACTAATTAACTCAGAGTCTATTCTATTTGTTTGGATACAATCAGTTTTAATTGGCACTGTATTTACAGTATCCATGATCATTTGGTCTGGAATATCTACATGTTTTCCTTTATCTAAACGAGTTTTTATTGTACTTGCTAATTCATCTAATGTTACTCTCTTCCAATCCTTTTTTATTGGTTGACTGTCCTCTGTACTGCTAGAAGTGCTAGAGTCATTGCTGTCAAAATCTGTGCTCTGTTTTTCTTCATTAGAGGCACATCTTCGTACAATTTGTTCAAATTCACCTATCTTTTCTTCAGACACATCTAATTTGATAGATTTCTTATTTAGTGGTGGTATTGTCCTTTCCGAAAACTTGAGGAAATGTTCACGTAACTGTTCAGGTATATCCAGAGTTCCTTCTTTCAATTCTCTCCAATTTCTCATAGCAGATGCATCATGACGAGCTATTCTTTCTTCAGTTGCTGGTTTCCAAGGGTATTTTAATAGTTTCTGGAAGAAAACCATGTAGATTAATTTATAATGTTATTATTTTTTTAATTCTTAGGATAAAACTTAACATAACTGACTGCTCAATACCATTTAGAACTTCAGAATTCTATCAAAACAACATGCATTTGACATCCATAAATATAGTGGATTCAATCCGCATTCCACTCTTTCCTTACCTCCTTCTGAATCTTCTTAAAAAAAAAAAAAAAAAAAAAAAAAAAAAAAAAAAAAAAAAAAAAAAATGAGCACTACTTGAGTATGGAGAACAGGAGAGCCACTACTGGATCTAAAGGCTAGCAGGAGCCGGGAGGACCCACATCCAAAAGTCTGCGTATAGTACCTTGGGAAAGTGCTATTACTATCCTTCCCAACCCCTCTTTTTTACTATGGAAAAGTCTGATAACGATAATGCGATGTCCTGCGATCCGGCTGACCCCCGGCGCTCTCCGGCACCCGGGCTGGAGAGTGTGAAATCTGCTACCGAAGACTCCACGGGAGTGAGTGACCAGGCTCCTGTGTCAGTTAATATTACTGGAAAGAAAACTCTTGTTCAGCAAGCCTTCCACCCAAGCTTTTTCAATACCCGACCGCGAAGCTCATCCTTGGGTAGCAAATCTTCTAACATCAGTGAAGACATTAGCCTTATAAGCAAACAGGGGCAGTCTCCGAAGAATCCCAATGAAACAAATAAAGCCCCACCAGACTGGCAAAGAATTCCTACCGCGAGAGGTGCCAAACGCAAAAAACTGACCCTTAGTCCTTCCCCAGATAGAGTTCCCATTTCTAACAGGTACAGTCATCTACCGGTAGATGTGAATGCGGAACAGATACAAAACGAAACACCAAGACCTATGAAACCTCCACCAATAATCCTCTACGGGATAGAAGATGTCAATAAATTGACAGACCTACTAGGAACTGCAGTCGACAAAAGCCTGTTTTTCCTTAAAATTGTCAACAAAACCCAGCTGAGGGTTAATTCTAAGGACACTGACGTGTATAAAAAGCTGATTACAATTATAAGAGAGCAAGGACTAATTGGCCATACCTTTAACAGAAAGGATAACAGATGTTGCAGACTTGTTATTAGAAATCTGCATCACACAACACCTATTGATGCCATAAAGCAGGAAATAGAAAAAACTGGTAACACCGTTTCTGGTGAAATAGTCAATGCTAGATATGGCCCACAGAAAAAACCAACATCTACATTTTTTGTCAACCTTTTGCCACATGCTAACAACAAATTCGCTAAAAATATTCGATACATTCACCATCAATCCGTCACAATCGAAGACCCAAAGAAAAAGAAAACAGTGGTACAATGTCAACGATGTCAGCAATATGGGCACTCGAAGAATTATTGTATGAGACCGTACCGGTGCGTCAAGTGTGCACAGTCGCATAAAACGTCTGAATGTACGAAAAAAGACAGAAATACACCTGCAAAATGCGCGCTTTGTCTTGGACCGCACCCGGCGAATTACAAGGGCTGTGAAGTATATAGAGAAATCTTGGTAAGGAAGATGTTAAAATATCCTCCTCAAAAGCCAACTCAAAGCATAGGAAAAAAACCTGAACAGGTTCCTGAACAAAACCAAACTGCAAAACAGAGAACGCAGTATGCAGATGCTCTGAAGTCCCACAAACCAAACTCACATGAATCACAAACAAAAAGTAATGAGTACTCTAATTTAGAAATGCTACTTACAAGACAAAGCGAAAAATTCGATTTAATCCTCCAACAAATGAGTACTCTAATGAGTCTCATAACAACGCTAGTTGACAAGCTAGCCAAAAAATAGGTCTCCGAGTAGCCACTTGGAACATTAATGGCTTATGCCCTAACAAAGAAGAGGCTGAGCTGTGAATTGGCAACACAAAATTGACGTATTAATGGTATCTGAAACACATTGCACCGGTAGCAGTTGCATTAAGTTCAACGGGTTTAGTACTTACTTAACTAACCACCCAGATGGCAAGGCCCATGGTGGGACCTGTATCATAATTAAAAACAGTATAAAACACCATTGCCTTCCTGATTTCCAAACTAATCACATTCAAGCCACTATTGTTGCTGTTCAAGACAAATGCGGATATTTCAACCTAGCATCGGTTTATTGTCCACCAAAACATAACATCAATGAAGCCATGTTCACTGAGCTATTCTCAAAACTTGGCGACCGCTTTGTGGCAGGCGGTGACTGGAATTCAAAACACACTAATTGGGGATCCAGACTTACAACTACTAGAGGAAGACAACTAAACTTAGCACTTATCTCGAACCACCTCATACCAGTATCTAGTGCCGAGCCAACATATTGGCCAACCGACATACATAAAATTCCTGATCTACTGGACTTCTTCATTGTAAAGGGTTTATCCCAACATTACTTAAAAACGGATGCCTGTTACGACAGTTCATCAGATCATACGCCAGTCTTATTAACCATTAGTACCACCATTATACATCACGAGAAACCAGACACTCTGTACAATAAACTTACAGATTGGGAAGCCTTTCGTGAATTTCTGGACCTCAATATCAGATTAGATGTAGCACTGAAAACTCCCACTGATATCGACGATGCCACTCGCTATATCACTACTCTCATACAAGAGGCATGCTGGAGATGCACCCCTGCAGTTAAGGAAACCTCAGAATCTGTTAACATTCCGATAGAGATAAGACAAAAAATACTAGAGAAACGGCGTTTGCGACGGGTGTGGCACACTAGCAGACATCACACTGATAAAACGGCTTTCAATAGAGCGTGCAAAGAACTGAAGAAAAAGCTGCAAGAGATGCATGATCTCACAGTAGAGAATAAACTAGTATCAGCTACACCAACTGCGTCCACTAACTACTCTTTGTGGAAGCTGACTGCTTCGATTAATAAGCCCATACAAGCAAAGACTCCTATAAAGCTTGATAACGGATCCTGGGCTAGGAGTAGCCAAGAAAAAGTAAATGCTTTTGCTGAACACCTCGCCAATGTTTTTACTCCTAATGAAGTGGGAAACAACAGCGATACTGATAACTCTATCAAAGCCATTTGGAATGCCCCTTACCAACTAGACTTTCCCCCAAAACCGGTCTCACCTCGTGAAGTAGTAAGCCTTATCAAAGGTCTAGATAACAAGAAGGCACCCGGCTTTGATCTGATAACCAAAGAAGTTCTAATAGAAATGCCGAAGAAGGCGATTATCTTCCTATGTTACCTATTTAATGGTATCCTAAGAACTCAATACTTCCCTAGACTTTGGAAAGTTTCTCAAATTCTTATGATCCATAAAGCTGGGAAGCCACCGCAAGACATAAAGTCATACCGGCCAATAAGCCTACTACCCACCTTGTCCAAGCTATTTGAAAGAGCCTTACTTGAAAGGCTAACACCAATTTTAAATACAAAGAACATCATCCCGTCGCACCAGTTCGGATTTAGACCCCACCACTCGACCGTCGAACAAGTCCACAGAGTGTGTAATAAAATTCGTAAATCTTTGGAGAAAAAAGAATACTGTGCCTCTGCCTTTTTAGACATCCAGCAAGCATTTGACAAGGTTTGGCACAAAGGCCTCCTTTGCAAGCTCAAATGTATTCTACCACACAGCTACTTGCCACTTCTTACCTCCTATCTCTCTGATAGAATATACCAGATAAAGGACAGAGACACGACTTCACCATTCTACAGTATCAAGGCTGGAGTCCCGCAGGGATCAGTCCTTGGGCCTACCCTGTATTCGATATACACGGCTGATCTCCCAACAATACCGAATGTCACTACGGCCACGTTTGCTGATGATACAGCAGTCCTAGCCAGCCATTCAGACCCTTCAGCTGCCTCCGCACTGCTGCAGCAAGGACTCGATCAAATTGCTACCTGGCTGGACACCTGGAGAATCAAGGCTAGCGCCAACAAATCGGTTCAAGTCACCTTTACTCTAAGACAAGGGAACTGCCCGCCAGTCAGCTTGGGTAACAGTACTCTTCCACACAGTGACCATGTAAAGTATCTAGGCCTTCATCTTGACCGAAGGCTGACTTGGAAAAACCATATTAAAAAGAAAAGAGAAGAGCTAAACATAAGATTCAAAACTTTCCACTGGCTGTTGGGAAGAAACTCGAAACTATCAGTTGATAATAAACTGTTAATTTACACATCGATCTTGAAGCCTATTTGGGCATATGGCGCACAACTATGGGGCAGTACATGCGACTCTAGCCTGAATATCTTACAAAGAATGCAGAACATAATACTACGCTCAATCGCAAACACGCCGTGGTACATCACAAATGAAGAACTCCACACGAACCTCCAAATACCAACTATAAAGGAGGAAGTGCGAGGACTAGCGCAAAGATACAAAGCACGCTTGCTGGTCCATCCCAATCTTTTAGCAAACAGACTCCTTGTTGATATGAGTGTCCTAGGCGTCTGAAAAGAAAACGGATCACTGACCTTGACCAATAAAGGAAGGCATTTTCAAACGAGTGACGGTTCTACTGAGGATCGACCTCTACACGACATATGGCATCCAACAACAAATTTGCTCATAGCCCTGGGGCTGATTGCAGATATTGGTCGAACAAAAAAAAAAAAAAAAAAACCTCCTTCTGAATAGCATGAAAGAAGCAATTGGGGCGTGGACATAAGGATTAATTAAATTAACTAATTAGCATTCAACTGTTGATGACAAACATTATTAGTAGAGGTATTTAAGCCTAAATTGACCATGCTACTAGGCAAGTTAAAATAATGTTTTCCGTGACTGATTTGGAAAAACCCAATACTACTTATTGACCCAACCTTGAGATTGGCAGGAAACTTAATCATTATTAGACCAACAAGATTAAAGATTGATTGATTACCTTCACAACTTGTTCAGTGACGGGAAAGCTCTCAGCAATTCTCTGAGGAGTCCACTGGTCAGGCTCAGTTGCAGCCAAGTGGCGTATCTGTTCCTTCTCACTCCAGGTAAGCAGGTTGGGCAAGTTTTCTTTGAAGTATTTATCTTTCACTATGTGATGCCCCAATTCATGTTTGCCGATAAGTGTCTCGTTCAAATGTGCAGTGTACGCTTCACCCACCTGATGTAGACAAAGAGAACTATATTAAAGCCAGTGCAATCATTCCTAAATTATTCTTAGTAACAAAACATAAGTGATAGCTATGTTATATCTTGCTGGAATTAAATGCAAGACAATCTATGGACTATAGGAAAAATACATATACCTGGGATTTAATCTCAGAGCAGAATTTTGCCAATGCTTACCCTACTGGTCGAGATATGGCAGCCTTTACACACCTTTAAGTACATTATGATATTGTCCATCTCTAGCAAGTCACAAGTACATACGACTCAAAATAATTGAAGTGTGCCTTGGGCTTGAAATCCAACACCCAAATATGAGGCCTGTGAGGTCTGTAAGACTTTCTATCATCATCTTTGCCTTCAATTAATATGTTTGATAAAATATATTGACTAACAAAGCCTACTTACATCGTAGAAGCTACTCTCCGATTGTTCCATGAACTCTTCGACGTCGTCATCTTGTACCTTGACGCCGTCTTTTCTAAACGCTCCCAGTCTGTTATCCAACCCTGGGTTGGGTCCAGGCCCTGCAAGTCTTCTACTTCGGTTCCTCAAGTGGCGAACAGGGACTTTATCACAAACGAAGTACAGACGTCGCGTGAAAACACCAAACATTGTAATACGTACACTGTACTTTGTAAGTTAACATCAATTACACACTGTAATAAACACAATAAAACTAGATAAACGCGATAAAATATTCGTTTTTTGTAATTATTTTATTCTAAATTATAAAATATAACCTAAAAATAAATGTGACATGTACTTGACATTGACACTTGGAGTTTGACACATAGCACAGATTGTAAATTATAACATATCTGTCATTAGGCACGAATGAATAGGCTGTATGGTCTCCGACCATTGCCTGTCCCGAAAGGGACGAATGGAATAACAGAACAGAACTCTATGATAGGTATATTCTACCCATGTTCTACCCATGTTCTACCCATGTTCTACCCTGCGACTTTGAAAATGCGTGCCATCTTATTTGATGGTGTTAATAGTTCTATCTTTGGCCGGGAATAAAAAAGGCCATTTTTTAATTTTCAGCATTTTGGGCTAACGTTCAAGCCTCAAGGGGGTGCCATCAATATTCTTCCACTGTATTTACGCGATACGTTAGCGGACCGTATCGCCATTTGTAAGTGGCCTGTGGGCCGGCGGGTAGTTGGTACCGTAAAAACTAGTGTAAAAATTAAAAACTGCTCTGTGAGCTGTAAAAATAAAAAATAAAAAATAAATAAATAAAGCCTTTATTACTGAAGAAAAGAAAGTAAATACATGAACAAAATAATAACTTAGTCTAAGATTACTAATTTTTACAATAAATATTATATAAGTTTTATTTTTAGAGCCTTTTTGTTCCTCAGTACGCCCTTTGGACGAAGGCCTCCTCCAGTATTTTCCACACTTCTCTGTCACGTGCCATTCTTTGCCAGGTTGTGCCTAGCATTTTGACAAATTCGTCACTCCATCTCATTCTTTGTCTTCCTCGTGACCTCTTTCCATCTCTTGGGTACCATTCGTTAACAATTTTAGCCCATCTGTCTTGCCTGTGTCTGCATATGTGCCCTGCCCATTTCCACTTCAGTTTCCTAACTTTTACGGTGACATCTAATAACTTTGTTTCTTTTCTCAGTGTTTCCTTTCTTATTTTATGTGATCTTTTAACATGTAACATACTACGTTCCATTGAGCGTTGGCAAATTGCTAGTTTTCCCTCTTGTTTTTGCGTCAAAGACCATGTCTGACATCCATATGTTAATATAGGTAATATGCAGGTATCGAAAAGTATTTGTTTACTCTTAATGGGCATCGTTTTCGATTTCATCACTTCTTTAAACATCCAGTATCTTTTCCATGCGTTTGTAGTTCGACGTTCTATCTTTTTGTTTGTTGCGTCTTCTGTTGATACAATTTCCCCAAGGTAAACATAATCCTTAACATATTCTATCTCTACATTGTTTGCTTTAATGCTTTTCTGAACACCATTGGTCATCGCCTTTGTTTTTTGTATATTCATAATAAGGCCAACTTTTCTGCTCTCGTGCAATAGCTCGTTTAGCATTGATTGAAGTATGATAGGATCCTCGGAGAACAGTACTAGATCATCTGCAAACCTTAAATTACTTAAATATTTACCATTTATTTTTATTCCTTTCTCTTCCCAATTTAACGAGCGAAACACGTTTTCAAGCACTGCATTAAATATTTTTGGTGATAAAGGATCACCTTGTTTTACTCCTTTTGATAGCTGAAACCATTTTCCTTCCTGTTCCATTTTTATTTTTGCTGTACTATTTATATATGTGAGCTGTATCAGTTAGTAAATAATAACTGATCTCAGCTCTTGCTCTACTACCTATTAAGATCTATGATAGTCACAGCCTGTAGCAAAGAAAAAGTTTGCATTTTACTATTGACCTAAAAATAACATTAAAACTTGTTTCTTAGAAGCGAGCACTTCCTTTGGCAATAAAACTTTAATAACTCCTCTTTAACTTATTAGTACGTAGTGAAAATGAAAATGAAAATAATTTTCACATAGGCCTAAATAATAGGCTGTTAAATGAAAAGTCAAAACTCTACCGCCAGGATCGGAAAGCAGGTTTGCACCGAGAAGAACTGGCAAGAAACTCGGCACTTGCTCTTTTCAAAAATGTCATTGTTAAAATACAAGATTTCTTATAAAGTATGAAAAATTGTAACATATTTTTAAGTTATCTCGTGAGGAGAGGAGGAGGAGGACGACAAAGATTCTTGAAATGATAGAAATATGCTTATATTTCTATCATTTCAAGAATCTTTGTCGTTTAGTGTAGATACATAACTACTTACTAAAAATTGTGCCAAAAAACAATAATACTTCGGTAAATAATACGGGTCAAGTGCGATACTCGCAAGTCGCATACAAAAGGGTTCTGTGACATCGAACAAAAGTAGAACTCAGAAATACCTGTAACTGTTTTTCAGAAATACCTATAACTGTTTTTCTTACTTTATTTCCATCAAGTACCTACGTCATCTTTTTGGAAACTTACCTACTTTTATAACCCGTCGCGGAAGGTTTGCTGATGTGTTTCCCTTCCCACTTCAGACGACTGCATCCGGCGCTCGTCAGATCAGTGCGACGAGCCAGACGAGCGCGGGTCGTGGTCCGCAGAACTGGGAGGGGTACTCATCGGCAATGCTTCTGCGAATGGGTAGTACCTAGATAGTATTTACTACTATCGGTACAACATACAAGCACAAAAGTTTTATGCATTTGGGTAGAGTACAAATAGATGACACCGCCACAATAAATCCAGTCATTTAGTCATATAGTCACATCGGATCACAACTTCCGTCCGTCAGAAATTCAGAATAATTGCAGCAACCCTAGGCAAAGATGATGAAACCCTAGGGCCTAGGCAAGCATCTTCCGCTTCCCATTGAAACGCTAAATCAAAATTCAAAAATTCAAAATATCTTTATTTCATATAGCTAGGCCTAACGTACAGGCTCTTGTAAAACGTCAATATGATACTTGTCGCTTAAGTATGGTGATAACTACAAGTCGACTTAAAACTAAGTTTACGAGGGTAAACGCGCCCTGCGCACTGAGAAGAAGCCCATATCAAACTCAGCCGGGTTTTGTTTTCTGTTATCACCTCTTCACAAAGGCTCTTAAAAACTAAATGAGCTAAATTCACTCCCAACTCCCAAGGATTTAATACATGTAAAAAAGGATACCCTTTCCCCCGTCAAACGCTTAGGGTTTGTGCCCCAGACTTTCGTAGCTCGCCGCGTCAAGCGCACAAACCCTGTGCTCGGGTAGTTTCTTGTCATTGGCCGATTAATACTTCAATGGCCGTTTTATATTTTTAGAGACGGCTATTGGTAGCTTGTGAGTGTATGATTTTTGAATGAAATGACGTTTAGAATGTTGGTACAAGTATCAGAACTATTTCACAATAAATTATTTTTGGAACGTTAGTCATGCGCGTTGCGGCGCAAAATGGCGGACGCGCGGTTACTTGTTGTTTGTAAAATGGTTTATTATAGTGAAACTAATGAGTTTTGAATCAAACAAATGAAGTTTATTGATAATGGTAGTATGTATTTAGTGTTTAGTGTGGCCTTGTTCGTAAATATTATCAAACAATTAGTGAAATGAGACGAAATATTTGCAGCCTACGAAATTTTTGCAGTCTTCATGTAAGTTTTACCTAAACTATATTTACATTTCGGAAATAACTTTTTTGGTGTTTTTACAGACATAAACAAATATATATTCAAGTAAATCATTTCGTAACGAACAAAACTGTAGAAGATCATGTCAAAACCTATAAGCATAATTGAGATATATAGAATTAACTAAATGCATGCGCAAATTTTTTTATTGTTTTTGCAAGTTGGACACTTGTAAGACGCGCAACGGAGATACGTATTTAGACCCCCCCTAACGCTCGAAGGGTTGCGTCTTCGCTGGTAACCAAGCCAAAACCAACGGTGGCCAAAGACGTTACAAAGGAGGACGTGATCATTATCGTCATTATATCATTATCGATCGTGATGATTCAAAGCTACTTACTACTACCACATGACTACCTTTAGTAGGTAGGTACGTATCGTGGTAGCTTCATTTCCTTTTTAGGGTTCCGTACCCAAAGGGTAAAAACGGGACCTTGCTACTAAGACTTCGCTGTCCGTCCGTCCGTCTGTTACCCAGGCTTCAGGTATCTCCTGAACCTTGATAGTTTGACACTTGAAGTTTTCACAGACGATGGACATTGACTAGATACACATTTATGTGGCCGCTATAACAACAAATACAAAAAAAAAGATTGCGACGAATTGAGAACCTCCTCCTTTTTTTGAAGTTGGTTAAAAAATACCTACAATAAAATAAATATTTAAGTGGGCTCCCATACAGCAAATGTGATTTTCTTGCAATTTTTTGCTTGTTTTTGCTTGATATTGATAAAGAAAACAGGTAGATGCTAAAATATTCACAGATATTTAGATAGTTATGTTAGATATTCACTTGAAAAAATAGTTAAATTAAAATAAAAAAACATGTTTAAGATGGACTCCGATAAAACAAACGTGATTTTATGCCCGTTTCTATTTGATCGGCAGAGGTGTTTTAATCGGAATTGGTCTTGATAGTACGGAGCACTCAGTGCGCGAGCCCGACTCGCACTTGACCAATTATGCGCTATTGTCTAGTAAAGGGAAGCACTCATTTAGTAAACATGCAGACTGCAGCACACCTATAGCTACTTCGGTATCTTGTATCCAAAACACCGATTTGACGCACGAATCGCATCCATCTGAGATTCGAGAAAGAAAGAGTTTCGAATGTGGAATGTTCACAGTGTACGTTTTAACGGTTAACCAGTTGGTTTGGATTACTTGAGCGTGGCGCGCGTATCTGTACGAAACCTATATCAGTGATCGAATAGTTTATAATTTTATATGCTCGTAGATTGTACCGAATCAGTTGAGTTTTAAACAGGATCATTAATAAGTAAGTTTATATTTTATTTCATTAATACAAAATAATTAATTATTTCATTTTCAACTGAAACGCACTTCAAAATACTTATTAATTGAGTAGCTACAGAAAATCATACGTACATCTGAAAATGAAAACTCTTATATTTCTTCTTGGTTCGAAATTCGAATAATTACTATTATTGTAAAGTCTTACACAAATACGTCGTTAATATTAGGTGATAGGTCTATGTTCTAAGCTTTAAAAATATCTATTTTTTTTTATTTTAACTCTTAATTTTAACTTCTTTTATGGATTAATAATGATTAATTAATGTATTTAAAAAAAAGTACAAAAAAGAAAAATGTAATATAGAAATACTCAATGGGATGCATGCAATTTACATTTTAACATTTCTTAAATAGGGAGATAAACAATAAAATTGAATCCAAACTGAACGGAAAATCTCGGAAAACTCGAACGCTTTGTCTAGTTAACAGTTTTCCTGCTACTTTTTTTCCTTCACCGTCTAAGCATAGCTAATTAGTTTGCACAAACATAACTTTGAGAAGTCAGAGATCCGGGATCGAACCTCGGAGCTCCGATTAGAAGGCAGACGTTTTCTCCACAGGGCTATTAGGTAGAACTGATGTTTTCTGGTTTTCCATGACAACAACTACTTTTGTGTTGTCATGAAAAATGGTCGCCTTTTGCGCGGAAAATTTAGTTTTTCAGCGATTCCGTGGGAACCATGAATTTTTTCGTAATGAAAAGTGGCCTACGTAATAATATTTCAAAGTAGGTATAAGTTCTCTATATTCCATATTTCAGCCATATCGGTTCGCGAAAACTATTGTGTATTTGAATAACAAACATACAAATTAATAAACTTTCATTTTAATTATAGGATATATTTATAAGGATAATAGAATATATTTTAAATATAGATACCAAATAAAAATCGAAATAACGAGTAAATTAATATGATAGATAGGAGACAACATTGTTATATAGTAGGTACCTAGGTATAAATATGCTAACCGAATATGAATGAAAGTCAAAACTTTCTCTACTTTTTGAGTGTGTGCCATTTAGAGAATGGATATTTTTAAGCTGTGAATCACGCCATTATGAGGATTGTCTAGCTGTAAGCTTAAGTAAATACAATGAAACGATACCGTTTTCATACCCGTAAATATAGTCCGATTTTCATATTTTTTAGAAATGTTGCAGATACAATGAAGAACTATGGGTTTATTACTACGTTACGTTTTATTTTTTAACAAAATATTGCTTATATATTAAAAGTTATTAGCGTCTAAACTCTAAATATTATATTTTTGACCAAAAAACTTCACCGAGTATTTTTTTTTTTATTAACTAAATTACTAAAAAAATAAAACGTACGGTGTACTGAATCTAATGAGACCAAAATATCCAATTTAGTAAACGTTTGGGGGGGTAAAAACGTAATCAGCCGAAACACAATTTCAAGAACAAAATGTAGGACTAGCTCTGGACTTACAACTCTCCCTATACGATAAATATATATAAATACAGTAATAATATTTATAATAAAACCCTATATATAAATATTATAACTGAAAACACCTATTCGCGTTGCACTTAGTCAAGTCAACTAGACGATCCTCTTAAGTCTTAATAGACAGGTTTAAAGACGAAAGCTTGTATTTATGTGTGTGTTTGTTACTCCTTCAAGCCACAGACCGATTCAAGCTACAGAACCGATTTGGCTAAAATGGAGATTGATTAGAATGTGAATTAGGGATTGGGAACGGAAGCTGGAACAGGAATGGAATAATCTCCAATCCCACGGGATTTGCAAGTAACCAAAGACCAGGCAACCACTCAAATAAGTAACTACTAAGTAACTACTGGCTATTTTACGTAGAAGCTATGAAATAAGAGAGTCAGATTTGGCATCGTTTTGTGGTGTGGATAAAGGAGACGAAGGTACAGACAGATAAAACTAATGAATCACGATCGAACTTCGACAATATTAGGCCCAGGCATATATGTACACTAGAGCTTTCATTAATGGCGCTAAAGACTGCAAAGCTCAGTAAATTGGTATCAAATCAAGCACATAAGTGAAATGTCTTGCCTTGACATAAAATAGGCAAAGATTAAACTAACTAGTAACTAGCTACTAGTCGACTAATTCTATCGATAGGACAGTTTATTGCTAGCCCCAAGTTAGGTATCAATTTACTATACCTACCTAAATATTTAATAAATATTAGGTCCTTACATATGAAATTGGCGTTTTGTCGTACTGGCCACTTTGATCTCAAATATCTCTTCTTTGGTTAGAAATTCCAATTTCAAATTTATACAGCTATTTACTCATGCTTTTGTGTTTTGAAAATCGTAATTCATTTGTTTTTTTCTCTTTTGGTTTTTTTTTGCGCCACTCTGTTTACAAAATGGAAAACTTGAAATATCGCGTTATTTACGAGTACGAGTTCCATCGTGGCACCAGTGCTGCAGAAACGGCTCGAAGGATTAATGATGTGTACGGCGAGGGTGTCGCAAAAGAAAACACAGTGCGTTTTTGGTTCCAACGTTTTCGTTCTGGAAATTTCGACCTGCAGAACAAGCCCCGTGGACGGCCGGAGACCAAAGTTGACAGTGAAGAATTGAAGGTTATTGTGGAAGCGGATCCATCGCAAACCACGTCCGAGCTAGCTGCAGGCTGCAGTGTTAGTGATAAAACTGTTTTAGTTCACTTGAAGCAAATTGGGAAGGTGAAAAAGCTTGAAAGGTGGGTAGGTACCTCATGAATTGAGTGCAGCAAACCGACAAACGTGCGTAGACTGCTGTGTTACATTACTCAACCGGCACAGTAATGAAGGGATTTTAAATCGAATCATTACCTGTGATGAAAAATGGATCCTGTATGATAATCGGAAACGCTCATCGCAATGGTTGAACCCTGGCGAACCAGCCAAATCCTGCCCCAAACGAAAATTGACTCAAAAAAAATTACTTGTGAGCGTTTGGTGGACTAGCGCCGGCGTCGTTCACTACAGCTTTCTTAAATCTGGCCAGACGATTACGGCGGATATCTATTGTCAGCAACTGCAATCCATGATGGAAAAGCTAGCTGCTAAACAACCGAGGCTGGTCAATCGTTCTAGGCCACTGATGCTTCAGGACAACGCTAGACCACACACTGCACAACAGACGGCTACCAAATTAGAGGAGCTTCAATTGGAATGCCTAAGACATCCACCTTACTCCCCGGACCTTGCTCCAACAGATTACCATTTTTTTCGAAATTTGGATAACTTCTTACAAGGGAAAAAATTTAACTCCGATGAGGCAGTCCAAAGCGCTTTCAAAGATTTTATTGATTCCCGTCCGAATGGCTTTTTTAGTAAAGGGATCAATGAACTACCTATAAGATGCAAAAGTGCATAGATAGCAATGGTACATACTTTGATTAAATATATAAATTATATTTAAAAAAAATCGACTTTATGTTCCTCCCATACAAAACGCCAATTTCATATGTAGATAAGGACCTAATATTAAATAGCTAGTCATAATTTTTATTTAATTTTGTAATGTAAAGAAGTAAAATTTTTATGGACTATAGAAAATTGTAAGTGAGTAGGATGTACCAAGATATATTATATATGTATAAATATAGATAGGTACTCCGTAAGGAAATACCAATAAAAATGTTTTACGCAAAAACTATTCATCAGTAGGTACATACCCAAGTATTAATTTTTCTACCTGCTTAATTTTTTTTATTGGACATATATAAGGTGAATGGCATATATATACTTATTTTATATTATACCTACTATCCGGCCCAGCAAGTTTTGTATGTAGGTATAAAAAAAATATAGTAAGAAAACTCACAAAAGGCCCTCATTGTCTACCCCTTGCTTATAGCAAACGTATGTAACAGGAAACAGGAAATCAAAAAAAATCAAAATGTTTATTCTTTCACAAAGGCCTTACCTTCAGGCACTTTTGAAATGTCAGACTCTAACAGCTTCGTTCGGAAAGTAATTTTCACCGATAAGAACGGGCCGGAAACTCGGCAATAGCAATTGCTCTAATTTTCTAAAATACCTATTTGTTTTCAATTTTGTTGTAATTTAAAGTACCTTCTTGTGAGAAAACGAAATTATATATACTCTTAGGTACTTCCAAGGGTCTTTGTCATTTAATAATAATAATAATTTAAGGATTTACTTCTATGCAGTATGCGGCAAATGCGAGTTTTTTTTTACTCTATACAAGTTAGTACGTACCTACTTGACTACGATCGCATCTGATGGTAAGTGATGATGCAGCCTAAGATGTCATCGAACTATCCTGGAAGGGTACCTACGTAAATTTACCCCAACAGTTTCAACAAGCATCGCACCGCGCTAAATCGCTTGGCGGTGCGTCTTTGCTTATTTGTCGACTTCTTAGGATACATAGAAGTCATTGTTAAGTACAGGTTATATTTATTACTGTCTGTAGGTACCTACTTAACATGATTTGACCTCATACACAACTAGAATAATAATGCTATATTATCATCATTTTAAATGCTCGTAAGAATCCTTTTGTTTTATATTTTATAAACAGAATACCTACACCTACCTAAAGAAATGTTTGTTGTATTTATGTACCTAGGTATTTTGTTCGTAAAATGAGCGTGACCTCAAATGAGGTAGTGTATTCCATTTGAGTACAGAGGTCGAGGTATAAAAAAACGAGTCAGTTACGACATTGAAATGAATACCAGTCTTACATAAGTTGAACATCGTTAAGGACTTTTCGATGTTTAAATGCTAAGAGAATTTCACCAAAAGGTTAATGCGGAAGGAGGTAAGGTAAACCTGTAAATAAAAATGTGATATTTCCGTTTGACATTCGGATTCGAGATTCGAACTTTCACGTTCAACAACTCTACAGTGTGTAGTAGGTACAGTACACCGTGGTAAGGTTTATTAGTTTTGATAACTACTGAGGTCCTCAATCCCCAGTAATCTTTGATTGCTTAGAAAAAAGCTGTTTTCCTTATATTCCAAACTACAACTTCCGGTTTTTCCCCTTTACCTACTTACTTGTTGCTATCTTCACGATTTTGCATATTGGGTAGTAGGTAGATACCTTCCTACAGTCAACATCAAAGTCTGTTTTTTTACACTCTACAAGTTAGTACTTGATTGCGAACTCACGTGATAGTAAGTGATGATCTAGCTGAAGATGTTATTCATGAACTTGGAAGATGTAAGTAAACGAGCCCGTTTCTACACAGCATCGCGCCGGAACGCTAAACCGCTTGGGATTGCGTCTAAGTAAGTACTTGACTGCGATTTCACCATGGTAAGTGATTATGTAGTCGAGGATGTTATTCATGAACTTGGAAGATGTAAGTAAACGAGCCCGTTTCTACACAGCGTCGCGCCGGAACGCTAAATTGCTTGGCGTTGCGTCTAAGTAAGTCTTGACTGCGATTTCACCATGGTAAGTGATGATGTAATCTGGGATGCTATTGATAACTTGGAAGATGTAAGTAAGTAAACTAGCCCGTTTCTACACAGCATCGCGTCGAAACGCTAAGTCGCCTTTGTGCGTCTTTGCTGGTAGGGCGCAATAGGACCTTGTCACGGCAGAAGCCTCCCAGGCTCCTACCATACCAGATTTGAGACGATAATCGAATATAGATAATCGAATCCGCAACCTCCAATACAATACAGGAGTAAATCGTACACGTCATAATATAATCTTGTTTCTCCAAGCTGTGATTACATTATTTTGAACCTGATGAAAAAGCTTATTAGGACATACTTATAAGTAAAACCCAGTCAGTTTCTTGCCGCAATATAAACTCCTTGCAAAACTTTTAACTGGCATCTATTATTATATACCGTTATGAAATGCACGTACGAAACTACAGTCCGGCGTATTGCAGTCAATAATCTTTTGCCATTAATTATAACTACTAGCGAAAGAACCTGGATATCTGTAGTTTGTGCAAAAAACACCGTAAAAAAGTTGTAGAAAAAACACTGTATAAAAGCCGTTATCTGTAACAGGTACATAGTCGATTGAAATTCAATTAATTTGGACAATGCAGCGTATAAATTAAGCTAAAATTTTCGTCATTTCGCTTTCATGATAATAGTTTTGTCCCCCGTTGAAGACAAAATCGGGGATAGAATCTCCTCCCCATTCTAGTGGGAATGGTCTGGCACATGGGTTGCTTTTCGAATTGAAGAGAAATAATTATGCTAGGTGTAGTTACCTACTTATCTACACCAGGTACAATGATTTTAATTTCGACATATACCGTAACTTATCTTTGATTTTAAATGTAGATATTTTTAGGGTTTCATACCAAAATGGTGAAAATAGAGCCCTTGAGACTTTCTCCTGTGGTATGGTGAGTCCGTCTGTCACACTCGATTATTTCAGTAACTATTAAAAAAAACGAAACCCATATAAAACCACTTTGTTGTCCGTCTGTCTGTCTGTGTGTCACGATCCTTTATTTCAGTAAGTAACTATTAAAGATATCGACATGAAATTTGAAATAGTTGTAGATAATGATCATTGTAATAATAAAAAAGGGAAATCTTTTGCGGTTCGGAAAAAAAGTGTTTCTTATACAGATGTAACTGTTTTCTAATATAGTACGGAACCCTCGAGTCAGACTCGCCCTTGGCCGATTTTATTTAAATATTGGATTACCTGTAGGTATTGTCAAAATTAGATAAGTAGTTGCGTTTGTTATCAAATAGATATAAAGCCAAAAGTAGGTGGCTAAAATACTCGTTACGGTACCTAATCTATACTTTTCGTATCTGTTGCTCGCTAATGGTGAATCAGACCAAGTCATCGTCTCCTATATTTTATACCAAAGTTAATTATTTTCCTAAATAAATAATGACAGAAGATACTGACGATCAATTCAAAGGTTTGTTGTATTTAATATATTATTAAATGGGTAGTTACTCATTATTGATTTATTTGATACTTAACTAGTATACTTTATTTTATAGTTTACGATAGTAGCTTTACTGACGACAATTCTTGTACATAAATTATTATAACATTATTGCAGATAACTGTTGCCATACCTACGCATTCTGTGTTTTAATTGCAATTTGCAACAATGTAACTGTCTGCCTTTTGTATCGGTTGACAAATCACAAAATTCTAGAACGCTGCACCCTTTTGAAATTTTGAATGTTTCTGATTCAGTTATGTTTCTTGAAAGCATAATATCGTAGATAAATAATAATTAAGTGTTATTTTCTATTTAATTAATAAATACCTTTCATGCCCATTTTTAGGGTTCCGTACCAAAATGGTAAAATGGAACCCTTATGGTGCGACTTTCTCCGTCTGTCTGTCCGTCTGTCTGTCCGTCACACTCGATTATTTCAGTAACTACCGGAGCTATCGATATTAAATTTGGAATAGTTGTGTATATTAGTGGCCCAATGACACTGGAATAAAAAAAAAATTGAAATTATTTTTGTTCTTATTTAAAAAGGGGGGAAAATCGGAGGGTTAAAATTTAAAAGTGAGATAACTGTACTGTGTGGGGTATCATATGAAAGCGTTTACTTTGTACATTCTAAAACCGATTTTTAATTATTTTTAGTCATGATAGTTTTTGATTGATCGGGGAAAATGTCTAAAAAAATACCGTTCCCCCCCTTATCTCCGGAGTTTACCAATCGAAAAATCTCAAATAATTATGGTCAATAGGAATTTACGTATATTTTACAGGAAATCTATAGCCAATGCTCTAATTACCATAGTTTTTTTTAATATTAAAAATAAACCTCTACAAACAAAGTTAGTTTTGCGGTTCACTGATTGTTTTGCTTCAGTACCTACTTCTTGAGTACGGAACCCTCGGTGCGCGAGTCCGACTCGCACTTGGCCGGTTTTTTTTTATATTAGGTAGGTAAGTACTAAGTTTAAAAAGCCAGCTAAATGTTAAAGTAGTGTTATTATCTCGCTGCAGACTCGGTCTGTTTCGCTTTTGTTGCTCTGCAGTAATGCGCAACTCAACAAAGAACAACAAAAGCGAAACACTCGAATGATTTATCACCGAGTCTTCAGCGAGATAATAGCACTACTATAACATCCTCATCCTTTTAGCACGGGCCCATAGTTAGTTGCCTTTCCCATTTTACTAAATTTTCCACATAATGTACTTATTCTTACTTTCCCTACTTATCTTTTTCACAGTGCCAGATCAAGAGGTGGAATGGGAGAGCGCGTTGGTGCCTATCAAGGATTGGCTCAGCAAGCAGCCGCACCTGCCTCACGATGTTGGTAAGACTTTTCATCATCAGCATTCAGCATTCAACACTGGGCAGATTTTTATTTTTCCATGTCGGGATTTTGAGTGAAAAAAAGCAGGATTCTTTCGTCGAAAGCGGGATTCTTTCGTCAAAAGCGGGACAGTTAAAAAATTTACGTTACAATAGATATTAAAAAATGGAAAATTCTTTCCAAAAAACCAACTTCAAATGCCACTACAAAGAATGAAATAATTTTTAATGTACACCAATTCGAAGTCGGGCAATGTTTTGTTCAATCATTAATAGTCCTTCTTATTATTAAACTTGATGTGCAAAGAAACGACAAAATTATCGACAATACGAAGGACTATTAGTGAATGAACGAAACATTGCCCGACTTCGAATTGGTGTACATTAAAAATTATTTCATTCTTTGTAGTGGCATTTGAAGTTGGTTTTTTGGAAAGAATTTTCCATTTTATTTTATACTTTTTAGTGGAAAACCACTAATGCGCAAGGCATTGGAAAAAATGCCCACATCGCTTGAAGTAGGAATGCTTCTAAAATCTGAAGAGTTCCCTTAATTTCTCCAAGATCCCATCATCAGATCCTGACTTGATGAATACAGTCATTACTTGATGACTGCAAGAAAATGCAATAGTAACTATAAAAAATACCTAAATCGCTTCAAGTATACTAGCAAAGTTTGAAGAGTTCCCTCGATTTTACCAAGATCCCATCATCAGATCCCGACTTGATGACCATAAGACTACCTGGAAAAAATTACTCTTTCAAACAATCTCAAATAACTTCAAGTGTGCTTATAAAATTTGAAGAGTTCCCTCGATTTCTCCAGGATCCCATCATCAGATCCTGACTTGATGACTATGGGACCATCTGTGAATTATACCCTTTCAAACAAAAAAATAATTTTTGAAATTGGTCCACGCATCTTCGAGTAATCGGGGAACATACATAAAAAAAAATAAAAATAAAAAAAAGATTCCGACGAATTGAGAACCTCCTCCTTTTTTTTGAAGTCGGTTAAAAATAGCCATAGAAAAAGTATTTCATTAAAAATACAATATTTGAAATCAGATCGTAAAATTGTCGAGACTTAAAATCAAAAAAGTTTTATACCTTAAAAAAATATGGTGTTTTAAGTTGAAACTTTCAAACAATAATAATAATTAGTCTGTGGAGTGAGTGTTACAAATTGCTACGATAAATTATTTGTACGAATTACTTATATAAGATAGCTTAGTGAAGATTTAACTTCTTTTAAGTACTCCTTTTCTCTTTAATAAAGATGAAGAACTCTTCACAGGATAGCTGTAGATTAAACGCTGCATGAACGGTTGAGTTATATCTGAAAAGCGGGACTGAGCATGTCCCGCGCGGAACATCTAATTGTGCACAAAAAATCGGGACGTCCCGCCAAAATCGGAACGCCTGGCAACGCAACGCATAGTCACTGGCCAAATACGGGTTGGCGGGTTTCACGTACTTTTGAGAAAACTGCGGTTAACTTCTACACCTACATAATAATATAGTGTAGGTACGCCTACATAATTTATACATCTACATAATATACATGATCTACATAATATAGCGTAGCATTCCAGTAGGAGAGAGATATTTGTAATTTAAATTAGATCACAGTTAATTTAATTTGAATTTCTTACTTAAACAAACATAAAGATGCGTGATAAAGGTGTTTATAAAAATTCTTAAACAGGTTTTTCGAATTTTAATAAACTCGTGCGCTTATGTATAGGCTTTTTTTTAGGTCGCGATTTGTAATGATTTCGCAAGATAAAAAGCCATGTCACTGGTCCTCAATCACTGCTTTATGCTGGGATGATTGAAGGTCACGTCGAAAAACATATAATGCGTTTTACGAAACACAGATACCTACTTGCTACCTACTTAATAATGTTACGAGTAAATAACAGTGGATGCAACACGCATAATATTACGAAACTTTAAAAATAATACGTATCTACCTAGTAGAAATAATTGATCGATGTGCGATGTAAATAAAGGCTGTCAATGATTAATTCTTTTTTCATCTCACCCGCTCGGAAAAGGGATTTTTAAAGCTCAAAATGCGGGCGGAAAATGCTATTATATTCTTAATATTCCAAAAAAAAGCCAAAAGACTCCAAAGTAGGTTCATAGTACCTATTTGAGTATTTGCCTCAATAATTCTTCAGAACTCAGAATCCTTAGATTTTGATCAAAGCTACAGCGCTCCAAGTGTTGTCGGCAGAATTTTAATGACTTATAATTCGATGTTACACGTGTTTAGGTACCTAACTACAGTGTGAGAAGGTTAGTTTTTGTTTCCTATAGTCTGCACGATGTTTCACTGCCGGCGTTGCAATAAAATGGGGTACCTAAAGTCCGTAAGCGCGACAGAGAGCGCAACAGGAGGCCGTTTCTTCATTTTATTGCACTGCGGGTAGCGAGATATTGCAAATTTATGTACTAAGTATGTATTACCTAATAATTTTCAGTGTTTCAGAGTTTCAGCAACAGTACGGAAAATAATGTTTATCTGCACTTAGCGTGCACTCATGTCCATTTACAGTAAAACTTTTTTCAATACATTTTCTAAAAAAGTCAACTTTTTGGGAAAATGTATTGAAAAAAGTTTTAGTAGCTACCTAACTACTTAGTTCAACTTATTTTTGACTTGAGTAGCCTACCTTGTAGGCCTAAGTTGCAATAAGTTATTACCTAATTTTCATTTGCAATGCTAAGAAGTGACACGAAACGACAAAGAAAGTCATTGTTTTATTTACACCGTTTATGCTAATATATTCTAAGTAATGCGACTTATGTTAGCATGCAGTAAAGTATAGAATTGCGTTAGCTGCATAGCATTGCATCCTTCTTGTGCCGTACGTGCTACAAATGTGTGCTAGCATGCACTATTTTCTCCCCGGGGACAGGACAAAATTTTATCCCTCTCTACGTTTTATCACTCTCCCAGAGCATGGGGCAAGGGTGAAAATAAAATATCTACCCTTGGTTATGTCAGAGATAAAATTCACCCGTATAAAAAATAATTTTAAACCCCCCTATACGCCGAATTTTTATTCGATGCAGTAAAATGACGTTTTATATTTTACTAAACTCTATTATTCCTCCTATATTTCACAAAAAAAATTATAAGTGAAGTTATTTATGTGAAATGCTTTGATTAGGTATATATTTTATTTATGTTTATTTTACCAAATGACACTTAAAACATACCTAATTTTACAGCATCAACTTAAAAGTCAGAGTATAATTATTATCTGCAAATGACAAAAACATTCTGACTTTGATTAGACCCGGGGGGTTTATGTCTCTTTTAAATTTCTTCCTTTCCCCTTTGACCATACTGACTGACTAAAATGACTGCCACAGTCATTTTCTCCCCTGACAGACGATAAAATCGGGGAATACAATTTTATCCCCAGCCCCTTGCTAGGGTGCAAAGGATCAAAAAATAAAGTTTAAACTATAAATTTGGAAAAGTTTACTGCACAACCTAGGCTTGGTCGAAGTCGAAAATTCCAGGAAAAATACAATTTTATGAAACTTAATGTTATTTGATTTGTTTGTTTATTTGGCAACTTAAACAAGTTACTATACGAAATGAAATGAAAGTTTATTCATAAAATGTACGTAAAATTTGATGTCACAATATTTGGATATGCTGATTACATTTTACCAGGTGTTATATTAATGGTGGAGATATTAAAGTCTTAATTCTAAAACAAATATATTTAAATTGCAGTCTTTTATAAAAAATATTAACCTACATATTATAATAGCACAAGCATAAAAAATTTTCGAGAATATTACTAAACTAATGGGCGATGGTAAAACTGCAAAAATGATAATATTAAGCCATGAATAACATTAGGCAACTGCTAAAATTAACACTAACTTAATTACTTAATTCTGTGCTTATTACTGATATTTTACCAAGAAACAAGTGCAAAATTAGGAAAACTTCTTTTTGTACAGTTTGCTAATTTTATCGTTTCATTTTAAAAATTATTAATTCTACGAGAAAATATTATTCTGATTTTTCTACGGCCTTGTCTGGGAATCGAACATAATAAGTACTACCACAGTGTTAAAAGATCCTACTACAAAATATCTTTAAACTGTACTTCTACATACTTAGCTAATACTGTACCAAAGATATTAACGTATTGTTATCACCGCTATTAATTAAATAAACCATTAACAAAGGTCAGTAACCCATAACAATATCGAACTGCATTAGTGTCATTAATGTCTGTCAATATTATCGATAATACTTAAGTAGGTACTCAAAATGTACCTATCTGAAAAGATTTTTTTTCTCATACACAATTACCCCCTAATAGACCTCCATAGGCCCATACTACCCAGATCAGACCTGAGCCAATTGCGAAATTGCGCCAGGGAGGTCGTCATTGTCAATAACGAACAGGCCGAAATAACTTTTCCAGAGGACATCATGCTGCGGCGCTTCTACCTCAGCTGCGGGCAGAGCCTGGAGCGCGTCAAGAAGACCATCGACCTGTTCTTCACCATCCGCGCCACCACGCCCGAGCTGTTCCAGAAGCGGGACCCCTGGTCGCCGGAGATCAGACGCGTCTTCGAGATCGCGTAAGTCTACCTCAGCTGCGGACAGAGCCTGGAGCGCGTCAAGGAGACCATCGACCTGTTCTTCACCATCCGCGCCACCACGCCCGAGCTGTTCCAGAAGTGGGACCCCTAGTCGCCGGAGGTCAGACGCGTCTTCGAGATCGCGTAAGTCTACCGCAGCTGCGGACAGAGCTTGGAGCGCGTCAAGGAGACCATCGACCTGTTCTTCACCATCCGCGCCACCACGCCCGAGCTGTTCCAGAAGTGGGACCCCTAGTCGCCGGAGGTCAGACGCGTCTTCGAGATCGCGTAAGTCTACCGCAGCTGCGGACAGAGCTTGGAGCGCGTCAAGAAGACCATCGACCTGTTCTTCACCATCCGCGCCACCACGCCCGAGCTGTTCCAGAAGCGGGACCCCTGGTCGCCGGAGATCAGACGCGTCTTCGAGATCGCGTAAGTCCTTCCATGGGCCTAAGCCATACTACATTAATTGGATTTCTATGCGTGGTGTAGAATGGAAGGAAATCCAGAAATTGTATGAGAATAATTAACGCTACGTTGATAACTTGATACGCCCCGTGATCATCGGTCGAGGTACATTTTTTGCAACAATCTTCGTGTACCCAGACAAAGGATTACTCGATAGTCTTCTCCGTCTATGTACCGGTATTTGACAATGAACTCTAAAACTGACACGACTGAATGATTAAGCGGTCGAAGATGGTAAGCAGCCCCAACCGAAGGTTTATTCCCACCAAACCAGACTACTTAAAGCTAATAGTAAGATTCCACCGGATCATGCTAACATCCAAGTTATTTTTTCCAGGGACATGTGCCCGCTCCCGGTCAAAACTAAAGAGAACTATCGGGTTTTCCTCTATGGTCTCAACAACGCAGACTACGATCTGTTTAACTTCGTGGATGCAGTTAAGACCTTCTTCATGCTAGCCGACACCAGACTCACGGAGGAGGACGACATCCCTTCCGGAGAAATCCCTATATTTGACACCAAGAATATAACGCTCAAGTTCATCGGGAAGATCAATTTGGCTATCCTGCGGAAATATATGCTTTATACACAGGCAAGTGAGTTTTTAGAGCTTGAAATGAAAAACCGACTTCAACTCTCATCAATCTACTGTTGAATACATCCTTTCCTACTGCTGAATTATCAAAATCGATTCACCCAGTCAAAAGTTATGAGGTAGGAAATATAAAAAAACGTACGAGTCGAATTGGGAACCTCCTTCTTTTTTGAAGTCGGCTGATGCGACTCAGTTGTTCGTATGAATTTTGACAGATGGCGCTATTTTTTTGCTTGTCTAAAAAAGGTTTGAGTAAATATCTGTGGTATAAAAAAATAATTGAGATCCAAGACTTCATCTTCCTATTTAAAAATCTCTCGCTCTAGAGCTATTCACACAGTGCGCATTTTCGGCAATATTTTCACGAATTCACACGTCCGTCTAGACTAAATTATTACAATAATACTGTGAAAGGCATATTCTAGACTTACGTGAGCTAACGCCTATTTAACGGTTAAGTCATAAATGTTTATACCGTGTCGCGCGAAAGTGAAGTATTTTTGTCTTAGTTCCGGGTAATTAAAGATAATCGCACACGTTTTGCATTTGCACCAAACGCAACAATGCGATTTGCACACTCTTTTAAAGATTTTTTATTTCGATTTTGGGTAGGTATCTACTTACGTAAGTTTTCAGAATTTAAATAAGTGTAGGCATCTAGGGGTAAGGAAAGATGTCTCGAAATCCCCATTGATTATCCCACTTTTATTTAGGTAGGTAGTTAGATTCAAATTATACCGCAACTGCAGCGGCTCTGTCATGAATAAAGACATTTGTAGTTAGACTAGTACCATTTAATTATCTCATGCTCACCATTAGATGATAGATAGTATTGTACCTAACAATAACATCTTGCAATGAGTAAAAAAGAATTGCACAGAAATATGTACCCACTAGCGGACGCCCGTGGCTATACCCGCGTGATTTTCGGTTTTCCGCAATTCTCGTGGGAACCATAGATTTTTCCGGGATAAAAAGTACTATACGTTTTAATCCAGGGTATAATCTACCTCCATTCCAAATTTCAGCCGAATTGTTAAAGTGATTGCGGCGTAAAGGAGTAACAAACATACACACATACTTACACACAAACTTTCGCTTTTATAATATTAGTGTTTCATTACAATGAGATCAACCTAAATCCAGAGCACATTGCGTGCGGCGTGTTTGAAACCACGTATGTGCGATTAGCTTTAATGACAGAAGCAATTAAAATAATTCAATGACGAACCACGTCGTAGGTAACCGCTTATCTTTTAATCATAAAATAAGCGACTTCTGCACAATTTTCTTAACAAAAAATTCCGTATTCCAATGAATTTGTTTAACTAATTAATGCATTTGTAACTAACTAGTTTGGCCAACTACATACAAGCTATTTCACGCAGCTCCACAAGCTATAATTTCGATTTTTCACTAATTTTTCGGGATAAAAATTGACATAAGTAGAGCATGTGTTCATTCAGATAATATGCTTAAATAATTAAGGATGTGCCAGGAGCAGTTAACGCTAGTTAACTGCTCCTGGCACATCCTTAATTATCCTCCTGCAGATGGCATGGCGGTGTTTTTGGCTTATTGGGGAAAAGATTTTTTACATCGTTCATAATCTGATATTGATTTGAGAACACTCATAGTACCTAACTAATAAAAAAACTTATTATAAGTTTTTTCACATCAAAAGATTCAGTTCAACTTACCTACTATTTAGTTCTTATATTATGATCCCCAAATAAAAGCCACCAACTTGTATGCATTTTGTCCATGTATCAGACATAATGAAACTTAATTTTGTCCCCGAAATAATAAATTTTACATGAATTATTTTTTATCATTATTTTTTCAATATTTAGGAAGCGATTCCGATAAGATTGAAGCAAGTGCACATAATCAACGCGCCTTCATACATCGGCAAGATATTCGCACTCTGCAAGCCTTTCCTAAACGCTGATGTTGCCAAACTGGTAAGACAACCTATATTTTGAAACGTAGGTAACTAACTTAGGTATATTATTTTTTACACATTAGATCATCTGGGCTGTTCGGACTAAAGACATGAATAAAACACGGCAAAAGGCATAATTTGCGGGTATAAGTTTTTTTACTTACTTTCATTTAGGTATTTATATTCCAATTCAATAATATTTTTAAAAATGTTTCTAAAACAATAAAATTAAAAAGAACAAGTTTAAAAAAATAATATATTTTATTAATTACCTATGACTTTTCACTATAATCCAGTAATCCGAACATTCCAATAATCCGACACCCTCCGGTTTTTAATAGTGCCGGATTAATGAGATTACACTGTATTAAAAAATTGAGTCCATCACTGGTCGCGGAGCTGCCACCTGTGGTCAGGGTACCAGAGTGAGGAACCTCTTCACAATGCGTGCCGTCTACAGGACGTGCCTTCTGTATGCGGCCCTTGATCCAATTACAGTCGAACGAAAGCCTCTTTACTTAGATGTTAGTCGAAGCTTTTCGCACTAAGTCCTACTATTAAAATTGTAACATTTTCAACAAGTTCACTATGACAAAATTTACTTAAAGTGTGGATATTTGGGTACGAATAAATAATACATTATTGCAGCGGTCAGCAAAAGAGGCATTGATGGCCGAACATATTGTAAATATTTGCCGAGGCAGAGCAGAGGCACACATTCGTGAGTCCATCGGCATCAATGCCTATTGCCTAGCTTTTATAGTAGCCACCTACTTTTCTCAAACAAGACGTGTAAATTAAAACTTTTAAAACAAAATAAACAATATTTATATAGATTAAAATGTATTTACAGAAAAATAATTAATTCTAAAACATATAACTAAGCTCTAAGGTGAAAAATATTTATAAAATGTATACACCGTCCAAATGCTCGCTTAATGGCATGGTGCCCAAAACACTGGCGCTATTGCCTCGCTGTATACTGTATAGCTACGCTTAGCCGTAGGGCGAAGTAAGCGCCAGCTCTTTGGTCACCTGACGCGTGAACCAACTTTTTGGATACGTCGATATTGACAAAATTAAAAAAAATTAAAACTTAATAATTGACAGATAAAATTCCACGAGCCCGGCTCGGACACGCTGTACAAGGACGTGCCTCAGGATCTGCTGCCCAACGAGTACGGCGGCAAGGCGGGCTCCGTCGACCAGATCAAGCGCTACTGGATCAAGAGGATCGAGGCCAAGAGGTATACCGGCAGCGTTGCCAGACCTCCCGATTTGACGACCTCCCTGGCGCAGTGTCGGCGCACTCGGATTCGGGTGGGAGGTCGCGGGTTCGATTCCTGCCATGGGCCACTTTGGGATTTTATAATTTCTAAATTGGCTCAGGTCTCTGGTCTGGCGGGAGGCTTCGGCCGTGGCTAGTTACCACCCTACCAGCAAAGACGCACTGCCAAGCGATTTAGCTTTCCGGTGCGATGCTGTGTAGAAACCGTTGGGGTAAAACTTACCCTTCCAAGTTAGTACGATAACATCTTAGACTGCATCATCATCAAGTACTAACTTTTATAGAATAAAAAAAAAAGATTTTGGCGAGACGTCCCGATTTTATATCCAAAAATTAAAAGTCCCGCGCGGGACAGGCTCAGCCCCGCGCTTTCGGGGATAACTCGACAGTTCATTACAGATATCCTGTGAATAGTTCATCATCTTTATTAAAAAGAAAAAAGGAAACCTATAAAGAAGTTAAATCTTCTCAAAAATATCATGAAAACGTCTTGAATTCTCATAAATATTTATTCGTAGCAATTTGTAACACCATTCCTCCATACATTTACAGCCAACTCCATCTGGCTGTATGGAGAGGCATTCGATTCGTTTGTGCGATGCCAGTCAACTCGGATTTCGTACAAAAACCTGTACTGGCTATGATTGCGTAAGAAGAACGTATTCATCGTTATAATATTACGATAACGATGAATAGCGATAACGTTAGCGAGTTGTTCCCCCCCGAGTGGCTGACGTAAATCAGGGGATTACGATAGCGATGAACACGTTTTTAGGGTTCCGTAGCCGAATGGCAAAAAACGGAACCCTTATAAATTCGTCATGTCTGTCTGTCCGTCTGTCCGTCCGTATGTCACAGCCACTTTTTTCCGAAACTATAAGAGCTATACTGTTGAAACTTGGTAAGTAGATGTATTCTGTGAACCGCATTAAGGTTTTCACACAGAATTTTAAAAAAAGTAATAAATTTTGGGGGTGCCCCATACTTAGAACTGAAACTCAAAAAATTTTTTTTCATCAAACCCATATGTGTGGGGTATCTATGGATAGGTCTTCAAAAATGATACTAAGGTTTCGAATATCTTTTTTTTATAAAATGAATTGCTTGCGCGAGAGACACTTCCAAAGTAGTAAAATGTGTGTCCCCCCCCTGTAACTTCTAAAATAAGAGTATGATAAAACTAAAAAAAATATATGATGTACATTACCATGCAAACTTCCACCGAAAATTGGTTTGAACGATATCTAATAAGTAGTTTTTTTGATATTTACAATAAAACCTCTAAAAACAAAGTTAGTTTTGCGGTTCGATAAGAAAAGTGGTTTTTATGGTTTTATTTCTCCGATTGTAGTACGGAACCCTCAGTGCGCGAGTCCGACTCGCACTTGACAGGTTTTTCTTACACAATCTAGGGGCAGTTCTGATAATAGTACCTATCCATGACAAAACCATACAAGTTTTAAATTTTTTATTGGAAAGAATGTAGGTATACATTCTCTCTCTCTCTCATCAACTCAACTCAACCCAAATCTCATCAAACTACTGTTGAATATATTCGAACTGTAGTTTGATGAGAGTTGAAGTCGGTTTTTTGTTAAATAATTAACGTATTTTATTGATAACGGATTCAAGCCTTGCTTATACTCAATTGCTATTATAACTTCCTAATTTCAGGGACTGGTTCCTAGCCAACGACAAGAGGTGGGCGGTGGAGGAATCTCTTCGGCCAGCTGAAAACAACGACGAAAAGACCAGACAAATCAAAGATCTCCCGGGATCTTTCCGCTCTCTTGCTTTTGATTAGCCGAGGCCCGAGACAAGTTTTCAAACTATTATAAGTTACCGGACCTGGTCAAAATGTTAAGTATATTTTGGTTGCCAAGTTAGACTTAAGTAAACTTAGTTTAACCTTTACAAACTTTTAACCCTTAACTGCATGATGACATTGAACAACTTGCTCCTAAAAGGTACTCAAAAATGGCTATTATTATGTTAAATAAATTATTAGGTATGCTTTAATAAATAAGAAAATGTGAATAAAATTGTAGCCGAAAAGAATTTGAAGCGTTTACAAATATGAAATCTCTGGTTAGTTTTCATAGATCATGATAATATTTATCTATATAATTATGGTTGCTAGGATGAGTTTTGATTAGTCTGAATTACTAGATATTATAATAATCTTATTAAATGTAATATAAGGCAGTCCTTTTACAGTTTTTGAAACAAAGCGCGTTTGTTTGTTTTGTTTGTTAATTCTGAGTTCAAGTATATTTACACGACGTAGGTACTATTAATTTTGAAAAAAATCAATTTTACCCAGATGTTATTTTTATTTTTATTTGATTTTGTTAAAATAATAATATCCTATTAGCAAAATAATTTTAAGAATATTACTTAGGAATTTATTGTTTGTACCTACAGTTTATATTGTTCATTTATATAGTTTTAAAAGGGCATAAAAATCATATTGTTTTATTATAATTAATTTTTAAAATCATACTTTATAAATGTAATTAAAAATAATTAAACAGTAAAATTATTTGTTTATTTTCATTGATAATAATATCTTACAGCCTACACCTACCGTAAAATTGAAGTGAAAATGGAGGGGATATTGGGAAACTCAATCTACTTACCACTTTACTTGACTTAGGTACTTACTCAATATCGGGATTTAGTATAATAGAACTATAGGATAGTTGATATACGGCTCATATACAGGGTTAAATAAAAAATTACAGAGACCACTCGGACCACATTTCCTAACATTAATACTTACTAATAACTTTTCTTCTATGATTTTCTTAGTAAATTGAGATTTTGTGCAATATCAAATGATCAATACTTAATTAGGTACATATGTAAAAATCAATAGAAGCTACTTGAAAAATATTATGTAGGTACCTAAGACAAGTTAGAACCTACTTGACTGCGATCTCGCCTGATGGTAAGTGATGATGCAGCCTAAGATGTTATCGTACTAACTTGGAAGGGTAAGTATAAATTTACCGCAACGGTTTCTACAAGCATCGCACCGGAACGCTAAATCGCTTGGCGGTGCGTCTTTGTTGGTAGTTTGGTAACTAGCCACGGTCTTGACCGTGGCTAGTTACCAAACCTGCCTCCAATTTAGAAATTATAAAATTCCAAAGTGGCCCGTGGCGGGAATCGAACCCGCGACCTCCTGACTCGAATCCGAGCGCGCCACCACTGCGCCAGGGAGGTCGTCAAAAGCATAGTACTTATAAGGTTCATAAGTCCCAGATGATTTATCTATTCTTACAAGACAGGAACATAAAAAAAATCCCTTCATTGTTATGATTGTGATAATTATTTTTTTGCTCGATGTACTTGTTTTTTCATAAACTCTTTTTTGAATATCCATAAAATAATAACAACTTATGTGCATCTTCCATTTTATTACTTATGAGAAATATTATTACCTACCTAAAACACCTATCATAAACCAAAAAATTCTAGTAAACGTTAGGGAGACTTAATTACTTTCTTAATTATTCCTATTTTATCACATTTTTACGATAGGTAAGTACAATATATTATACATTATTGTTTTTTTCTAAACTTGAATATGAGAGGTAAGGAGGAATTTTATATATTAGTTTTAGTAGGTATGTGTGTTGTTTAGTTGCCTAATGTCCCTTTTATCATTATAAGACAGCGCAGCTGTATTTATAGATCTACAGGGCAAATGCATAAAACTCTAGGTCTAGGTATTTCTACACATATATAAATCCGTTACATCATTATTGTCTAGTTTTCTAACAAGGGCTAGTATTTATTGTTATGTACTAGCTAATGAACATACAATTACAAAATCAACATCACAAAAATGTAGATAACAAGGTAACAATATTTTCCCCCATTAACAACCGACGTCTAAAGTAGCACTTAAATTTTGAAATTTATTACGTGCAACTCGGGGTTAGCTCTGCAATCTGAGATCACAATATCTTTCAAATATTTTGATAATTAGACTCAGTGATCACTCTTGGACAATGACGAAATACGCTAAGAGGACGAGAAATATGTGACGTTTGTTGAAGCCAAAAATTTCTCAAAAATGGCGTCGTGCGTCGGTACCGCTGACAGCACATAGCGCTGTCGTCGCTTACATTAGGGCCATTTTATAGTTTTGATAAATTTAAATTGATGCTTCAGGGCGGAGCCTAAAAATAAATGCGTGACGTCACTAAGAGCTGATCCTTTATAATATTATGTTAATCAATGACTACTCTGTAAAAAGTTATCATATCTCAGATCATAACGTTTTTTGACCGTCGGTTAAAATTCACTAAAGGATCCAGTCCTTGTACTGTCTACATTGTACCTCTGAGTGAACACTTACACGATTGCAAGCAAACTTACACACGCAACTAAAAATCAAGTAATTGCAAGAAACATAGTACCTAACTATTTTGAATGGATAAAAAAAGCAATATATTTTAATCAATAGCCAGAGTTCTAAACGAGCCGTTCATCGTGGTGTCATCGGATTTGGGCTTCATCTTCAAATCAGCTTTCCACAAGTTCTCATCCAAGAACATTTTCCTGAAATTACAAGAATTAAACAATTTGCTTAAAACATTATGAATAGGTAAGTACGTTTTTCTTAGCATTTTGGTTAGCTTGAGATCTATGGGGGGGACAAACCGGGGCACGCCCCAATTTCAGGGTTGTCGCCCCCTCATAATACAAATTTATTAAAATAAAAAAAGGTGCTCGACTAAGCACCTAGCAAAAGTCTGCTTGGTTCAGGGTCGACTTGTAAGGAAAACGCGCAACACAGGAGCTGAGAAGGGCAGGTAAGCTGCTACGCCCAGTTGGTAAGATCCGAGGCTGAGTCACCGTCGAGTAATAAATAAACTAATTAGGATGAAACTTTGGTGAGCTATTGACACATTAAAGATTTCTTAGATTTCTATATGAATGTGTATACCACAACACAAACCAAGTAATAAGTTTGTATTGGCAGAATAACGTACCTACCCCCCTGCTAGCTAGGTTAGATACAAATTTTAGTTGTTAATTTTAGTCGTTTGATATGACATTTTTATAAATATACTAACTGACCCGGTAAACGTTGTTTTGCCATATAAATTATTACTCACTTAGAGGTATAAAAATAATTTTTTACGTCCTAATCTAATGCTTACCGAAATATTAGGTCCTTACATATGAAATTGGCGTTTTGTATGGGAGGAACATAAAGTCGATTTTCTTTTAATATAATATATATATTTAATCAAAGTATGTACCATTGCTATCTATGCACTTTTGCCACCTTATAGGTAGCTCATTGATCCCTGTACTAAAAAAGCCATTCGGACGGGAATCAATAAAATCTTTGAAAGCGCTTCGGACTGCCTCATCGGAGTTAAATTTTTTCCCTTGTAAGAAGTTATCCAAATTTCGAAAAAAATGGTAATCTGTTGGAGCAAGGTCCGGGTAGTAAGGTGGATGTCTTAGGCATTCCAATTGAAGCTCCTCTAATTTGGTAGCCGTCTGTTGTGCAGTGTGTGGTCTAGCGTTGTCCTGAAGCAGCAGTGGCCTAGAACGATTGACCAGCCTCGGTTGTTTAGCAGCTAGCTTTTCCATCATGGATTGCAGGTGCTGACAATAGATATCCGCCTTAATCGTCTGGCCAGATTTAAGAAAGCTGTAGTGAACGACGCCGGCGCTAGTCCACCAAACGCTCACAAGTAATTTTTTTTGAGTCAATTTTCGTTTGAGGCAGGATTTGGCTGGTTCGCCAGGGTTCAACCATTGCGATGAGTGTTTCCGATTATCATACAGGATCCATTTTTCATCACAGGTAATGATTCGATTTAAAATCCCTTCATTACTGTGCCGGTTGAGTAATGTAACACAGCAGTCTACGCGCGTTTGTCGGTTTGCTGCACTCAATTCATGAGGTACCCACCTTTCAAGCTTTTTCACCTTCCCAATTTGCTTCAAGTGAACTAAAACAGTTTTATCACTAACACCGCAGCCTGCAGCTAGCTCGGACGTGGTTTGCGATGGATCCGCTTCCACAATAACCTTCAATTCTTCATTGTCAACTTTGGTCTCCGGCCGTCCACGGGGCTTGTTCTGCAGGTCGAAATTTCCAGAACGAAAACGTTGGAACCAAAAACGCACTGTGTTTTCTTTTGCGACACCCTCGCCGTACACATCATTAATCCTTTGAGCCGTTTCTGCAGCACTGGTGCCACGATGGAACTCGTACTCGTAAATAACGCGATATTTCAAGTTTTCCATTTTGTAAACAGAGTGGCGCAAAAAAAAAACCAAAAGAGAAAAAAACAAATGAATTACGATTTTCAAAACACAAAAGCATGAGTAAATAGCTGTATAAATTTGAAATTGGAATTTCTAACCAAAGAAGAGATATTTGAGATCAAAGTGGCCAGTACGACAAAACGCCAATTTCATATGTAAGGACCTAATATGTACCTACTAGGTACTTATTTCGGTACTACCTACACATTTTTTTATGAAAATCGGTAGAGCCGGTAGAGATTTTTTGATATATATGTTAGATGATATCAACTCAATATATTATATAGGTATGGATAAGGTTTACGGTTAATTCATAAACTATTGGAAAAAGCAGAATACCGTTTACACAACTAGCTAAGTTTGATAACATCTTTATAAACATAGTAGTAGTTAGTGGGTACATGCCTTCTGTCATGGATCTCCTTAACCCATTCTTTGTTTTGTTCGACCATGCTCTGTGCCTCGCCCCCGTACTCGACTGGTAAAAACTTCTTGTCGACGAAGTTGTATAGACTCTCTTGATCTGGAAGAAAATGGATCTGAAAAACAAAGAAGAAATCTATATGTACCGTACAATTTCCAAATTCAATACGCAATTCAATAAGACTAAAACGATTTTCAAGTACAGATTCTATTCAGGTTCAGTATTATAAAGCTGAAGAGTTTATGTATTTGTTTGTCTGGTGGGAGGCTTCGGCCGTCGCTAGTTACCATCCTACCAGCAAAGACGCACCGCCAAGCGATTTAGTGTTCCAGTGCGATGCTGTGTAGAAACCGTTGGGGTAAATTTACTTACCCTTCCAAGTTAGTACGATAACATCTCAGGCTGCATCATCACTTACCATCAGGTGAGATCGCAGTCAAGTACTAAGGTAACTTGTATAGATTAAAAAAAAAGAACGCGTTCATCTCAGGAACTACTGGCCCGAATTGAAATTTTTGTATTGGTCCAGTGGCATAGTCCATTTGTCAAAGAAGGTTATGGGTTAATATTAGGTCCTTACATATGAAATTGGCGTTTTGTATGGGAGGAACATAAAGTCGATTTTTTTTAATATAATATATATATTTAATCAAAGTATGTACCATTGCTATCTATGCACTTTTGCCACCTTATAGGTAGCTCATTGATCCCTTTACTAAAAAAGCCATTCGGACGGGAATCAATAAAATCTTTGAAAGCGCTTTGGACTGCCTCATCGGTGTTAAATTTTTTCCCTTGTAAGAAGTTATTCAAATTTCGAAAAAAAGGTAATCTGTTGGAGCAAGGTCCGGGGAGTAAGGTGGATGTCTTAGGCATTCCAATTGAAGCTCCTCTAATTTGGTAGCCGTCTGTTGTGCAGTGTGTGGTCTAGCGTTGTCCTGAAGCAGCAGTGGCCTAGAACGATTGACCAGCCTCGGTTGTTTAGCAGCTAGCTTTTCCATCATGGATTGCAGTTGCTGACAATAGATATCCGCCGTAATCGTCTGGCCAGATTTAAGAAAGCTGTAGTGAACGACGCCGGCGCTAGTCCACCAAACGCTCACAAGTAATTTTTTTTGAGTCAATTTTCGTTTGGGGCAGGATTTGGCTGGTTCGCCAGGGTTCAACCATTGCGATAAGCGTTTCCGATTATCATACAGGATCCATTTTTCATCACATGTAATGATTCGATTTAAAATCCCTTCATTACTGTGCCGGTTGAGTAATGTAACACAGCAGTCTACGCGCGTTTGTCGGTTTGCTGCACTCAATTCATGAGGTACCCACCTTTCAAGCTTTTTCACCTTTCCAATTTGCTTGAAGTGAACTAAAACAGTTTTATTACACTAACACCGCAGCCTGCAGCTAGCTCGGACGTGTTTTGCGATGGATCCGCTTCCACAATAACCTTCAATTCTTCATTGTCAACTTTGGTCTCCGGCCGTCCACGGGGCTTGTTCTGCAGGTCGAAATTTCCAGCACGAAAACGTTGGAACCAAAAACGCACTGTGTTTTCTTTTGCGACACCCTCGCCGTACACATCATTAATCCTTCGAGCCGTTTCTGCAGCACTGGTGCCACGATGGAACTCGTACTCGTAAATAACGCGATATTTCAAGTTTTCCATTTTGTAAACAGAGTGGCGCAAAAAAAAAACCAAAAGAGAAAAAAACAAATGAATTACGATTTTCAAAACACAAAAGCATGAGTAAATAGCTGTATAAATTTGAAATTGGAATTTCTAACCAAAGAAGAGATATTTGAGATCAAAGTGGCCAGTACGACAAAACGCCAATTTCATATGTAAGGACCTAATACATCACGTTATGGTCAATAGGAGCGGAGTATCAATGAAAAATGTTGGAGAAATGGGATGTGTAAAAACCAAAATTCATAGAGGTGAAGCCAAGGGCAACAGCTAGTATTACCATAATTTGTCAAGGATATCTACCTCAAGACTCATTAGGGTTAAAATATTTCTATTAAATTTGAAAATAATATAAGTCTGTGAAGATGTGAAAAAAATATAATTCATTCAGCAGAATAAAAAGATTTGTGAGTAAATAAAAGGTACTCACAATCTCACAGATGTCTGCAGGTAGCGCCGGTTTGATGAGGGCGTAGAACTTGTCATACCAGGACGGTGCGTTGATGGCGAGTATTTTCTTCACTCGTATGGGCATACCCTCCTGTAATCATTACGTTTTAATTTCTGTTCATGTATATAGACAATAAACAGATCATAAACACATCTCGTCCCTACTGCTTAGACATCAAATTCAAATAAATCTTCCCAAAAGTGTTCTTACAAATCTTCCAAAAATTTTCTAGATTTTAAATTATATTAAAATCAAATTTTTCAACCAGACACCAAGAGAATTTCTTTTAAAAATGTAAAACTTACTTACCAGCATAAACAAGAGATAATCCCTTAAATACATAATGTTTGTCTTAGATATCATCTTCAAAGTGTAATCGGCCATGTCCAAAATTATGTACTGCCCTTCTGCGAGGAACGGCCTGTGAACCCAATAATCGCCCTGGAGGGTGTGGGTCCTCAAAAAATCGTAGAACACATATTTTTCCATGTTTGGATCGTCGAACTTTTGAATTAGAATCTCGATATCTCCCCATTTGTATGAAGAGACCATTCTGTAAAAAAACATCGAACACCTAAAGTAATCATAAAATTTTCCATCACGCAGAGCTCTTTTACGCTGTGAATTGTGATATTATTCGATCATGGACTTTTGCGTTTCAATGTTACTACTTTGTAAATGCAAAAAATGTAGTTGGTTTATATTTAGGAACACTTTATTTTGACCTTGAATTTAATATCCGGAAAACTTTTAAGGACTAATTAAAGTCGAAGAACCTGTTGATATCAAAACGGACGAGTATTAAGATGACTAACAATTACGGTCACTAACTAGGTAGGTATAGGCACTATTTTAAAATCCTAAACCTTATCACTATAATATTAGGTCCTTACATATGAAATTGGCGTTTTGTCGTACTGGCCACTTTGATCTCAAATATCTCTTCTTTGGTTTGGAATTCCAATTTCAAATTTATACAGCTATTTACTCATGCTTTTGTGTTTTGAAAATCGTAATTCATTTGTTTTTTTATTTCTTGGTTTTTTTTTTGCGCCACTCTGTTTACAAAATGGAAAACTTGAAATTTCGCGTTATTTACGAGTACGAGTTCCATCGTGGCACCAGTGCTGCAGAAACGGCTCGAAGGATTAATGATGTGTACGGCGAGGGTGTCGCAAAAGAAAACACAGTGCGTTTTTGGTTCCAACGTTTTCGTTCTGGAAATTTCGACCTGCAGAATAAGCCCCGTGGACGGCCGGAGACCAAAGTTGACAATGAAGAATTGAAGGTTATTGTGGAAGCGGATCCATCGCAAACCACGTCCGAGCTAGCTGCAGGCTGCGGTGTTAGTGATAAAACTGTTTTAGTTCACTTGAAGCAAATTGGGAAGGTGAAAAAGCTTGAAAGGTGGGTACCTCTTGAATTGAGTGCAGCAAACCGACAAACGCGCGTAGACTGCTGTGTTACATTACTCAACCGGCACAGTAATGAAGGGATTTTAAATCGAATCATTACCTGTGATGAAAAATGGATCCTGTATGATAATCGGAAACGCTCATCGCAATGGTTGAACCCTGGCGAACCAGCCAAATCCTGCCCCAAACGAAAATTGACTCAAAAAAATTTACTTGTGAGCGTTTGGTTGACTAGCGTCGGCGTCGTTCACTACAGCTTTCTTAAATCTAGCCAGACGATTACGGCGGATATCTATTGTCAGCAACTGCAATCCATGATGGAAAAGCTAGCTGCTAAACAACCGAGGCTGGTCAATCGTTCTAGGCCACTGCTGCTTCAGGACAACGCTAGACCACACACTGCACAACAGACGGCTACCAAATTAGAGGAGCTTCAAATGGAATGCCTAAGACATCCACCTTACTCCCCGGACCTTTCTCCAACAGATTACCATTTTTTTCCAAGTTAGGATAACTTCTTACAAGGGAAAAAATTTAACTCCGATGAGGCAGTCCAAAGCGCTTTCAAAGATTTTATTGATTCCCGTCCGAATAGCTTTTTAAGTAAAGGGATCAATGAACTACCTATAAGGTGGCAAAAGTACATAGATAGTAATGGTACATACTTTGATTAAATATATATATTATATTAAAAAAAAATCGACTTTATGTTCCTCCCATACAAAACGCCAATTTCATATGTAAGGACCTAATATATTAGGTGTACCTATGTTCAAGATATAATACGACATTCATCAGAGATGACGATTCAATTTTCTGCAACAGAATCTGCACAATGTCTTTGAAATCCTTCTAAAATGATATTCAATTCAATGAGACATTAATTTAATGCAAAAATAATCATCTCTTTTCTAAGTGGTTTGTAACAAAACTCCTCTGAAACCTGTTAGCCGATTTTTTATACTATATTTTTTGTTTATATTTGATAGGTTTGACTTTGAGAATATGACGTAAACTACTATTGATACCCCGGCCGACTTGCGCTCCTACAGCAGTACATGTATACATTATAGCCTAAGATCCCGATATACAACGACCTTCACCGAGATGCTTATTTGATGAAACATATTTTATATGTAATTTAGTATATCAATAAGTATATTGCATATGGGTTGTCAAACAAATTTCAGTCCAGGATATGATAGATGAATAATTAAAAAAAAAATATTTTTTTCAACATTTCATCGGTTTGATTATTAGACAAATTCTATACCAATCGAAAGTCTAATGGAGTGGAAAAGTCAATAAGTAATTATTATTAATAATATTGCAAAATTTGTGATTAAAAAAATTATAATAACAAAAAAAAAACAACTGATGACACATTATTAGTACGTACACGTATAATATACGTATAGTTAATAGTACTGAAAAATAGTACTCACTTCGGAGCGCTGTAAAACCTTAGCTATTGACTTAATGAAAAAATGATGTGAATAAAAGTTGTTCCTCAAAAAACGATCTACAAAAATGGTCTGCAATATGATTTTTTCGTAAAATGATTAAAAAAAAGTCATATAAAAAAAATCTCGAATTTCTGAACATTTTCACTTATAACTTTTTTATTTATAGTTACTGGACCAAAAATTACTGGATCAAAGTTGTAGAGAATTTAATTTGTAACAAAAAATGTTTACAATTTTTTTTTATCAAACAAATAGTTTAAGAGATATATCGTAAAAACCATTTCAACCCCTATTTTCAAGATGGCGGCCGTGGTGGACAAGGGTGGCGACCCCACAAACTTGGTTTTAGCTTTACACTGACCCCCACTACACATCAAAAATTGCGTCCTCTAAAAAACGCAAGGTTAGGCCTAAAAAATGTAACATTTCAATGGACTATATTTCACTTTTCAAAATTCGACAACCGGAATTCTGGACTGATTTTTCGCAGGCAGCTTTATACCATCGTGTTCAGAATGAAATAATCTTTATTTTCATTTAATTTAAATTCAATAATCAGACCGGTGCAAAATGCTGAATCGATGCACCTGTTTATACCTGGCTACCCGAGAGTTGTGACCGGAAAAGAATAAACAACCCAACGTTTTCATATTCTATGGGCTTCAGACTTTCGATTGGTATAGAATTTGTCTAATAATCAAACCGGTGAAATGTTGAAAAAAAATTTTTTTTTTATTATTAATTAATCATATCCTGGACTGAAATTTGTTTGACAACCCATATGCAATATACTTATTGATATACTAAATTACATATAAAATATGTTTCATCAAATAAGCATCTCGGTGAAGGTCGTTGTATATCGGGATCCTATACTATTAGTATTTTTTGTAACTTTTAAAGAAAGACTGGTCTCCAGATGGAATCAGGACATCGTGTTCATTGCAACCCTGTTGGTAAAAATTTGTTATCTCTGGAGCAAGATTATTAACTAGTTGCTACGACTATACTACATATAACATACGTGATAGAAAAGGCCGTCTGCATATGAGGAGACAAGGGGTCCCTGTTGGCGTACACCTCTGACATCAGACTGCGGCCGCAGCAAAAGCGGTCGATACATTTCTTGGTTTTCTCCAGACTGTAGTAACAACTGTGCAGGAACTTCAGTATGAGCTTGTCATCTGGAAATGAACAATATTCAACGGCTTAAACTCGATATCCAAGGTGCTTAACAGCCCACAAAATCTCATTTTTCCCCACGTCCTGTCCCCACGTGGGGACAAATGGGATTTATTTGGATTAAATCTTGTATTTTGGTAAGTTTTAATTTACACGTTCACCCAATAATATTATGTACTTAGGTACTTTTTTATTATATGATATTTCTGTTTAAAAAGGCGATTTTAAAAATTTCCGGATAAAGCTAACCCTCTAATTAACACTCGGAAAATTACTCAGGACATAATTGTTCAAAGTTGCAACTATGTTAATACTTACAATTACACAGGTATTATTAGTATGAAAATTAATAAAAATTAAAACTTGCTTACAAAGTATGTAATTGGCAAATTAAATACACCTCAGCAAAACATGTTAGCTCTGACGTACGTATACCTATATCCGAGCAATAAGGTAAGATAATTTTTCTAAGAACAGCGTTCGATAGTACAGTTATAGGATATACGATACAGTAGGTATTTTCTGTTTGTTAAAAAAAACGCATAACCAATCGTATTCGAAAAATTGGGCTTGAATTTTCAAAAATATACCTAATCTCAAAAAGTTTCTACATATTTTTGTAAAATAAAATGAACTACTTTATGCACAGTAGCTTTTTATGTTTAAATCGTTTTCTACTACGATTTTTGTATATTATACATATAGTTTTAATATTTTTTACATATTAACGATTTTTATTTTATTACGAGTACGATCTACCTACCTACGCTACCTATCTTCCGCGTGAGTCCTAAAGTTCCGCGACGTGACAGGATTTAATTCAAGTTTTGTTTTATCGATATTTAAACAAAAATAAGATAATGTCCTTGTTTATACTTGAAAAAAGAAATAGTTAATATTTTCAAAAGGGCACTTGAAATATCACTGTTTTATTTTTAGTAAATATGTCACAGGAAATGTATGAAATCAGGAATTATATAAAATTCCTATATCTATAGAAAAAAATCTATAGAAATCCTAAAATCGGTTGTATGATAAAAGTGTATTTCGCACTCAGATCGTGATCTGAGATTTCGCACAATTTCTGGGAAACATATAGAATTCCTAAATGGCAATAGGAAATGTGTAAACATTTGTACACATTTCCTAGGAAATGTTATGAATATAATTCTCTAATTAATATTTTCTTTCACACTTTTCCTAAATAACCCAGGAATTATATACATTTCCTGGGTATTGTATATAATTCCTGGTTTTCACACATTTCCGGTAACAGATACATATTATATTAATTAACTAATTACGTATGTACGTTGCCCCTCTAGCCATGTTAGTATATTATGGATTCTTTGTCTACGATCGCTAGCGGTTCGAAAACTAAAAAAATGCGAGAATGATACGATTTTTCATTCCCGTCATAGGTATTTCGAAGCGTTAGCAGTTAGTAAGAGAATCGATATAAACTTATCATGGCCTAGCTTCGCTAATGTAGAATGTCTTAACCTTTTTTTATGCATAATTAATTATTATGGTTTGTCTTTGGGTATCCTGAATGATGGTTTTATTGGCTGCCCATTAAACTGGTCAAATGTAACGTTGTTTTTAGATTTGCAGCCTTTAAACTGATAACTGATTTGATGATTGACATATTATACTTACCTAAATAAATATACCTATTAGGACATTAAGTAGGTAGGTAGTAGGTACACAACTACACATATCGCAATCTATAGCCCCATATTCAGAAATAGCTTGTTTTATGGGTACTTAAATATAATATTTAGGACTCAGACAATGGAAAATATTCGTCCTCATCACATAAACATTTTCCAGTCGTGGTGGGAATCGAACCCACGACCTCCGACGCAGAGGGAAGGACCACAGGGAGGGAGGGAGAGAGGGGAACCGCTGCGCCATAAATGTTGTTGTTATAATTTAATTAAAGCAAAATTAATTGGAACACGTCATACACTGCTTAGCATAGAATTATAGCAACTTGTCTTGAATCTAACTGACAACGTTATTTTAATTGCAAATAAAATTGTCAATGTAGGTAATTTTCTTACCTAGATCCTGTGGTAAATGCGGCTCCTTTGCCATCCATTCCTTTATGTAGGCTATGTCCTTATTCGTATCTTGTGGCATCTTAAATGAAATAAAAAATACTTAAGATGTAACTACATATAATTAAAGCTAATTGGCTAAGTTCTACAGTTTATCGAGAGTTTCCACCACTTAACCGTTGATTTTGCCATAAGCCCAAATTTTTTTAAATACGCCTTTCAATTGTAATTGTTATCTACTCATTCGCATAAATTCTCAAATGGAAATTAATTTAAATAAGTATAATGTCAGTTTAAAATTTAGTGATATTTCGTCTCAATCAGCGATTGTCGGAACAAATTCAGTGGGAATCGTGGATTATCCAGGATGGAAAGCAGTCCATCTGTTAAGTAAACCGGGGAAGGTAATCTATCTCCTTTAAAAAATCCAGCTAAATTTGTTCAGTAGTTTTGATGCGAAGGAGTAACAAACATACACACACACACTTACAAAATGACTCCACGTAGGTATTATATTTAATTAAGAATTTTGAAGAGTAAGTACTTAATCATTTTACACTTTATTATGCATTGTTATTTGTTATTAAAAAAATTGCAGTTCCTGTAAATAATAATATTATGTGAATTACTCAAGTAGCATTCTCACCTTAGAATAATATAATTTGAAATATGAAATAGTCTCAACGAAATCCAAACGAAGTAGGTAGGTACCTACCTACCGTATATTTATGAAAAAATATATCCTATATTATTTTAAAAAAATATTCTGAGGCAATAAATTTGTACTCACCTTATCTTTGAAAATTCCTCAATAAAGTTTTCCGTTCGAGATAGTTCTTTTATAAATACAGGTACTCAATTATTTAATTAGTTTTTAATTACACTGTTTATTTAGTAACAAAAGGTATGTGTTGACGGCGCCACGGTAGATGCTTGAACTGGGCGCAAACTTAGTTGCAGATTGTAGGGTATGCGGGGTAGGTATACGGTATGCTAAGCTAGGTATAACAAAGGTAATCGCACATACGTCACCGGTTGAATTTAACAGGTACTTCGATCTGGATCTTACCTCTATGGGTCGAATAATAAATAATAACTAGCTTTTTCCCGCGGCTCCGCCTGCATGAAATTCGGTTTTTCACAAATCTCAAGGGAGAAATTAAGCGTGAATATGCATCTCCTAGGCAAGTGCGTTCCACCTTAGACTGTATCATCACTTTCCATAAGGTGTGATCACAGTCAAGCGCTAGCCTATATAGTTAAAAAAAAGACTTGAATTTCCCTTTCCCATTCTCGCTCTCTATTAAAACCCTTGAAAATTTAGGTTTTTTAAAAAGCCTACTGGAGCTATGTTTTTTTTTTAAATAAAAGTAGCTATCTATGTTCAAAATTTCAGCCAATACGGTTCAGAAGTTGCAGCGAGAAAGAGTAACAAACATCCAAAAAATAGGATTGATATTATTCTATATTTCATCGATCAACTAAACACACTCATTGTTGATAGCGAAACAGTTGTTAATTCAGAAACTATAATATATTATGTAGCTACCTATTTTAACACCTTTATCTCATATCCAATTGCTCAACTAAAACACTCTTTTGGTGGCACGTATAATAAAAGATGAATAAAGCTTTTATGTATTAGTGGTACGGAACTCACCGTGCTACCGCCCAACTCGCACTTGACCGTTTTTTGCCATATTTATTTAATTTGATGACCGAAGTTCCGAGAGCGTTTTGACCATGGAGTGTTTTGCTGTTTTGTTGTGCGTGCTTATACGATGCTTACGGGTGTCATAATTATTCTTATGTGCGATCAGCATTAATTTCATACGGCGGCTGCACACGTCCAATTACAAGTATTGTCAAGGACACGTTTTTTTCTTTATTTCTTTTTATATTGTTCGAGCTTGAAATAACGTGTCCATTATTTTTTTTAATCACGCCGCAGTTTTAATCTGGTTGGAAATATCCGGACTCAGGTAGACTAGAACGGGTTTTATTGTACACGTATTATTGTATATATCCAATGTATTAGTGAATTCTTAAAAATTAAACATGTTTTAAACTAAAATAAAGTTTCATGCCTAATAAAACAATGAGCATAGGATATTAGCCCCTAATCTGGGTCTAATTGAATCCATGAGCCATTATTTGCCCCAAACTGGGTCTTACTGAATCTGTAGGCTTTTAATAGTGTGAAATTTTTGTCCCCTCACCTAACCAATGGTTTGGGGTTTCAATACGCGTTTCATCCAAGTAAAAAAATGAAGGAAAATACCTGAAGACCCGAAAGTTCTCTATAATATTATTTCTAAAGGATAGGTAATTACCGGATTTGGACAAATTCTGGTTTCGACTGATTCAGTATTTATATACTTATTATAATTTTCAGTCGTTGACCTTTTCGTATCCAGTCCGTGCTTGACCTTCCTTCATCAAGCTACCGTCGGGATACGTCCTAAGTACATTGTGCTTAGCTATTCGATGTCCACTTGAAGACTTTTTTACTCTAGTGGCGTTTCTCTAACAGATATGTCCAGTATTGAGTATACTGTCTGTTCATCTGTCTGTTCGGCTTTTGCTAGTATTCCATAAAAAGTAAAATAAAACCCAAGAATAAAACCAACCAAATGAGTCTTTTCTTAAACCAGAAATGCGAGTCAGTCTTGCGCTTCAAGGATTTCATCCTACAAAAGAAGTAAAGACGTTAAGAATTATTTTTGTTAACGAACCGCAAAACTACTCTGTTTGTGGAGGTTTATTTTCGAAACCAAGAAAAGTATACTAGTAAGAGAAATGGTTTTATTTTTCCTGTAAAATATTTATTAATCTCTAAGTACTTACTCATCATAGTTAATTATTTCAGATTTTTATCAGTATTTTTTCGAAATTTCTCCCAATAAATCAAAAAATATTATGCATAAAAATTAATAAAAATCCGTTTAAAACGCAGAGGTGCTTAAGACTGTTCATGCGTTAGTATTATGCTTGAGTCAAAATTGTCAATTTTCGACGTAACATATTAAGAGTGTCATGTGTTCAATTATTGATTGGATATTGATATATTATTGATATATTATAATAATATAATTGCCATCATATTATTTGGCATTTCATAATCTAGTTTTTGTCTCAAAAATATTTGAAAATATGTGTATAACTTAAGGCTAATTACTCACTTAGCGGTGGAAGCTCTATTTTGATGCAAGATATTTGCCATGTTTCATAACACAAACTTATAACAATGACATATTTAGAAAATTAATAACATTTACTAAAAAATGTCTCAAAAAAAAACACGATTTTCCTAGATTTTCATTCAAAAACCATAAACCGAAAAGTGCCATTTTTAGCATTTTTCGATAAATTAAACGTATTATTTTAGGATAAAATCCAAGATATTTTGTTATTTCTGAATTATAGTAATTTAATTCAATTCATATTCAATGTCACTGGTTATTTACTATTTTTATAAGTTGTATATTTATTTTACTATATTTTTTTTGTAATACCATTTTCCGCGCAAAATTGCGTCAGTGGGAACGGAATTCTTTTTTTGTATGGAGCGACATGCGATTCACGCGTAAACGTATAAACGCTCTTAATTCAAAAAATTCTGAATTTATTTTTTTCACATAGGCCTAGCGTACAGGCAGGTATGAGAAAGTTATACACATATTTTCAAATATTTTTGAGACAAAAACTAGATTATGAAATGCCAAATAATATGATGGCAATTATCTAATCAATAATTGAACACATGTCACTCTTATGTTACGTCGAAAATTGACAATTTTGACTCAAGCATAATACTAACGCATGAACAGTCTTAATTCTTTACTGCAGTATTACTGACACTGATAGTAAAATTAATAGTCATCCGGGTAACTAGACTCTGCAGAAAAGTCCTAGTACTACCCAGTAAAACACTTATGTGGCTGAGCTTGACCATCAGGCAATAAAGGCATATACTAGAGAGGCAGTATTTCTGTAGATAAAAAAACAAGTAATGTAAAAGTATAATAAAATATTATATTCACCATTTTATTTATCACATAGTTTCTAAGTAACTTAGGTATAAGTAATGACAACTTTGTGTCATCAAAGTAATTTAAGAATTGCCTGCCTACAGGCTACAAGTAGGTTTTGTCCGCGGTTCTGCCCGCATTGAATTTCTGAATTAACCAATCACAAGGGAACCTTTAATTTTTCCGGGAAAATCTAATTGTAAATCGTTAATAAAAGTAGCTTCATAGAATTTGTTTACTCTACATTCAATTATATGCTATATTACCCTGTTATTTGAATTACATTATTTACCAACTTAGTATGGTAAGTGCCTACACATAAATGTTTGCAAGACAACAACAGCCAATTATAATTATTCAAAAGTACGTTTACATAAAATTTACCTAAATTACTTTTAACAATATTTAGGTCACATAATAAGTGTTAATTATAATCATAACCTTTACCGTCTCATAGCAAACATAAATTTAATGTCTGTTTTGTGCTTACCTTAAATATATTTTTAGTATAAAAACAAGTAAGTAATAACATTTCTACATAAATGCTTTTACAAATTTATAACATTATTTAATTTAATATTTATTATTATTGCAAACGTTAAATTCTTACCTACATAGTTCAACAAAATAAAATTAGGAACTGGAGTTTCCAATGAATCATTGATATTGCTATTATACCAAGCGGCGACTTGTGATTACTTACGTCATTGAGTTAATGAAAAATACCACTTCCTACGAAAAGTACATCTGAAAGCGGAGATTTTTTACTGCGAACAACCTGCCAAGATGCGCCTCGGCAGACATGATTTTTTTTCTTACCTATTTCAGGTGTACTTTTCGTGGGATGACATTACTTCAATTAACTAACTCGATGACGTTAGTCATCATGCAGTCGCTGCCCGAACCATAATATAATTTACAATGTTACGTATAAAAATCTGTAAAAATGACCTGCTTGTAAAAAAATACTCAGGATTAAGTAAGTATGCTTAAATATTTCATCATCTAAGGATAGTCCCCACTCTTAGATTCCATTTTGGTTCAAGTATTGCTAAATAATTACAATGATAAAAAGATCTATTTTAGATAATATTTATCTTGAATTGTACTAAAAAATATACAAAAATATATCAATCGATGGCAAGTGTTCGGAATGATCCAACGTCTATTGAGGTATCAGTCTTGCTCTTTTCCGTGACCCGCCAGAGGTTGTCGTCTGTCAATTGTTCTCTGCAAAAAAAGCCAAAGAAATTAGTTTAAAAGTGGTTCAGAGTTCAGATGTCTGCGGAACAGGGTGATGGGGGTTTGAATACCGGACCACTTCTGCTTAGCAAGTTATATAAGTTTGAAGAATCTAAATAAATATAACTTGCCAAGCAGTGAAGGAAAACATCGTGGTTCGTGAGAAAACTCGCATGCCAGAGAGTTTACCGCGATGCTCACAAAGGCGTGCAAAGTCGAGTGACTCGCATTTGGCCAGAGTGGTTGGCCATAGGCACTTTTCATTCTGAGAGGAACCCTAGGCCCAACTGTGGGTATAAAATATAAATAAACACACAAATACATGGTTGAAGTAAACTGTAGCGAAGGGCGAAATCAGAACTGATATAAGTAGTCAGGATGGCTAGCGAAGTGCAGTGTAACCTATGACACTGCAATGCAAAGTCCAGAGATGCAGTGCATCTGACATAAATAGGCGTATGAACATCTTGCTCGTGTACCTAACCATTCTTTGCTATAAAAGTAGGTAAAAGCTATTATTTACCTGTGTTTCATTATGACCCGTATGGTGTCCTCCGTAATTTCAGCCATTGAGGGCCTCGTGCCGCCGTAGTCTTCAGGTAAGTCCTCCTTCTTTATATAGTTGTACAAGGTCTCCGATTTCGGTGGATGGAAATGTATCTGAAAACAGAAAAAACAATAAGTACTATATTTATACATTTTAATACATTTTGCATAATATAAATCACACTAATAATATAAAAAAAGGCGGTGTCTGTATATATTATTTACTCCATCACGCCACACCTACTGAGTCGATTTGGCTAAAATTAGGAATAGATTACCCTGGCTAAATAATCCTTCCCTCGAAAGACATAAGGGTGTCTGTCATATTTAACAATAATGTTTCTGTTAAAGTTACACAAAGTTGGTACAAGCCACCGGAAATATTATATTTTTTATTGTTTTATTTTATAATATGGAAGAATCCTTCTGTCAAACACGGATACGGCCAAACCATTTTCATTTTGAGAGTAGACTCTTGACCAGTGTGGGCGATGAAAGAGAGTTAAGACATGACTATATTATGAAACATTCTTAAATAAACTAATTTTCTCTAAAATAAGAAGAGTTGCAAAATACATACGAGATCCGTAATTTCTTTCTTCATAAATGGTTTTAGAACTCCATATATTTTGTCTATAAACGGCGGTGCATTTATTACGTGCACTTGCTTAAGTCGAATCGGGATCGCGTCCTGAAATGTATCACAAGAACAAAATTTAGTGTATGAGTATAGGATACCTATAGGACCAAGGATCAATTTTTCAATAAACTACTTAAACGTAAAAATGGTGACACAAATGTAAATCTGCCTAGTGTATCTATCTTTTTAATACTGATGGGTTCCTCAAATATTATGTAGCTATACCTACGGGCTACGACTGCAATTTTCTTTTCTTGTTTCGCATATCCCTTTAATTACAAATTTTGAATCCACATAAATGTTTCAATTGACCCCGTATTTGGGGTCATTTGAAACAGTATCTTGAGTACTTGGGATATTAATAATTTGAGTCGATAAAAAATTGTTTGATAATAAATTATGATTATAGTTTTAATATTTTTGGGAGTCTCCATTTTTAAACTGTGAAAATAATTCATTCTTAATTAGATATTTATATCTATGTATATTTAATTTATACTAGTAGGGCGCGTGAGTGCGCGGGCCACATGTGGCCCGCGTGCTGTCTTCCCGCTCATAAAAAATCCCTTCAAAATTCTCCATACATTTTCTATGGAAAATAAATTCCGCCATTTTGTTTTATCGAATAGAACTTCGGGTCCTGATCACTTCTTGTCAAGAAACCGTTCTTCCATCTTTTATACTTTCCGAGATATCGACGAAATTCTTAGGGCGGCCATTTTGAATCCGCCATTTTGAAAATTTTTTCAGCTCACTCGCAGTTGGATGACGTTTCGAATGACATTTGGTCGAGCACCCCCCACCTATCTTCGATACCCTTGGCTGTGCTCTTCACCCGTCTTCTAAATCTTCACTCATCAGCTCTCTCCGTATTTTTCCTCCGAATGAATTTTTTCCTTTTATACGACACCATCCTTGAAAAAAAAAATTTTCATACAAAATTGTTCAGGAGAGGTGATCAATCAGTCAGTGAGTGAGTGAATCAGCACAAGCAGCTATATATATATTAACTAGTAGGGTGCGTGGAGGCGCGGGCCACATGTGGCCCGCGTGCTGTCTTCCGCCCCATTTGCCTTTCAAGTTTCAATCACTTCGATATTCCCCATACATTTTTTCTATTAAAAAAATAAAGTCCGCCATTTTGTATTTTTTTCCTATCTATCGAATAGAGCTTTGGGTCCTGATCAACTCTTGTCAAGAAACCGTTCTTCTATCTTTTATACTCTTCGAGATATTGGCGACATTCATTTGGCGGCCATTTTGAATCCGCCATTTTGAAATTTTTTTCAGCTCACTGCCAATTGGATGACGTTTCGTATGACATTTGGTCGAGCATCCCCCACCTATCTTCGATACCCTGGCTGTGCTCTTCACCCGTCTCCGAAATCCTCAATCATCAGCTCTCTCCGTATTTTTCCTCCGAATGAATTTTTCTCTTCTATACGAAACGCATAGTGAAAAAAAAAATTTTCATACAAAATTGTTCAGGAGAGGTGATCAATCAGTGAGTGAGTCAGTGGCCAATCAGCACGAGTAGCTATATATATAGTAACTAGTAGGGCGCGTGAGTGCGCGGGCCACATGTGGCCCGCGTGCAGTCTTCCCGCCCATAAAAGTATCGCCGTCATCTCCATCGCCAATTGGAATTCGATTGGCAGTGGGCTGAAAAAATTACCTATAATAGCACGGTCATGGTTTTAAAGATAGCTAACTACTGTTCGAACAAAAAAATACGCTGAACCTCATCGGATGAGGTTCAGCGTATTTTTTGTTCAAACAGTCCTTAACTATCTTTAAAACCATGACCGTGCTCCTCAATCATCAACCTAATCCTAGATCATCATCTCTTTTCACATTTTTCTCTGGCAATTCACTGAAAAACTGCATCAATGCTTTGCATAATTATTGTAGTCTCTATAATATTCGATTTGTAAATTTTCTATGAATTTTGATTTTTTCTACCCATCAAAAACACCTTCGGGTCCTGATTACCTTTTGCTAAGAAACCACTCTCTTATCTTTTATACTTTCCGAAATAGAACAACACGACATTTGTATGGCGGCCATCTTGAATCCGCCATTTTGGATTTTTTTTCGCCCACTCCCAATTGCATGAGGTTCCGAGTATTTTTTGTTTGAGCAGTCCCCACCTAATTATAATACCTTGCCCGTGCTCCTCGACCGTCTTAGTAACCCTCAATCATCATCACATTCCATATTATTCTCTGGAAGTTCTCTGAAGAACCACATCAAACACTTGCAAAGTTTTCAATTTTTCGTCTCTTCAAAATTTGCCATACATTTTTCTATGGAAAAATAAATTCCGCCATTTTGATTTTTTTTTCTATCCATCCAATAGACCTTCAAGTCTTGATCACTTCTTGTCAAGAAACCGTTCTTTCATCTTTTATACTCTTCGAGATATTGACGAAATTCGTTTGGCGGCCATTTTGAATCCGCCATTTTGAAATTTTTTTCAGCTCGCTGCCAATTGGATTACATTTCGAATGACATTTGGTCGAGCACTCCCCACCTATCTCCGATACCCTGGCCGTGCTCTTCACACGTCTTCGAAATCCTCACTCATCAGCTCTCTCCGTATTTTTCCTCCGAATGAATTTTTTCCTTTTATACGAAATGGTGATTGAAAAAAAAAAATTTCATACAAAATTGTTCAGGAGAGGTGATCAATGAGTCAGTCAGTGAATCAGCACGAGCAGCTATATATATATTAACTAGTTTTTCGCGTGGGGGCGCGGCCCGCTAACGCGGACCGCGTAACTGCTTGTAGCAATTTACGTGGTCGCTCATACTCGGATTTAGCAATAATTAGTAGGTAGGTACCCAATCGCCATACAATTTAGTATGAAAAAAAAAATTCCGCAATTTTGAATTTTTTTTCTTGTCACTAAATAGATATCCCCATTTCGATCATCTTTTGCTATGAAACCACTTTTCTATCGTTCATACATTCTGAGATAGACATCGACGAAATTTGTATGGCGGCCATCTTTTTTTCGCCATTGTGAATTTTTTTTCAGCGCATTGGCAATTGCACGAGATTTCGAATGACATTTGGTCGAGCACCCCCCACCTATCTTCGATACCCTGGCTGAGCACTTCACCCGTCTCCGAAATCCTCAATCATCAGCTCTCTCCATACTGTCCCCGAAAGAAATAGTTTTCTTCTTTACGAAAGTGTTTGTGAAAAAAAAATTTTTCATACAAAATTTTACAGGAGAAAATTTTGCGAAAATCTCGGCCGCCATCTTGTTTTTCCAAAATTTTTCATTTTTTCTATTAATCGTTTACTAATATCTACAATCGTTGCGAGTTTAAACGAAATCGGTCGGAAAACAAAAAAGTTATAGAAATCACGTTTGCCGCCATCTTGTTTTTCTGAAATGTCATAACATTTCCCTACTCGAATCCCGCACCCAAACACATCCTCCATACATCATTATATCGTTTTCCGTCTCCTTCTAGGTCTCTTCCATACATTTTTTATGAAAAAAAAATTCCGCCATTTTGAATTTTTTTTCTTGTCACTAAATAGATATCCCCATTTCGATCATCTTTTGCTATGAAACCACTTTTCCAACTGTCATACCCTCCGAGATAGAGACCAACAAAATTTGTATGGCGGCCATGTTTTTTCCGCCATTTTGAATTTTTTTTCAGCTCATTGGTAATTGGAAGAGATTTCAAATGACATTTGGTCGAGCACCCCCCACCTATCTCCAATACCTTTAGCGTGCTCTTCACCCGTCTCCGAGATCCTCAATCATCAGCTCTCTCCATACTGTCCCCGAAAGAAATAGTTCTCCTCTTTACGAAAGTGTTTGTGAAAAAAATTTTTTTCATACAAAATTTTACAGGAGAAAATTTTGCGAAAATCTCGGCCGCCATCTTGTTTTTCCAAAATTTTCCATTTTTTCTATTGATCGTTTACTAATATCTACAATCGTTGCGAGTTTGAACGAAATCGGTCGGAAAACAAAAAAGTTACAGAAATCACGTCGGCCGCCATCTTGTTTTTCGGAAATGTCAGATTTTTCCCATACTCGACTCCCGCACCCGAACATATCCCCCCTACATCATTATATCGTTTTCAGTCTCCTTCTGGGAGAACAATTGTATCAATCAGTGAGTCAGTGAGTCAGTGGTAATCGAGCTATATATAGTATAATTTATCCGAATTGCTGTGGGGGGCCCTAGGACCATTGATGTATACTCATAGTGTTAAAAAATCTACACATTAATATTTCACCGCGATGATTAACCTCATCTGGTAGTAGAATGACTGACTTATTTTTTTTCGCAACGAATCAGCCTGGCTGTTCACCGCGAAATTGTAGCCAGTATTCTTGACACCGTTCCAGATGTTAATAATCATTTCAATAATTAAATTGTAACCGAATATAAGTAAATGAATAAATAAATGAATTTAAACTTATACTTAAGTTAGCAATAAGTTTTAACGTAAAGGAAGAAAGAAATATCCTAAATATTTTTTTAAAAACCTGACAACCTGAGTGAAACGTAAACAATGTCGCGAGTTCAATGGTTTTTTCCCATCTCCAAAAATTACCAATGCGCCTAAAGAAGTATTCACCTCAAAATCTTACCTCCTGATATTTGGACAGCCTCCTGGCGACGGACACGTTCATTTTGGTCAGGAACCTGAGCGTCAGGTCCTTCACGTCCATGAGGACGAGGTCGGCGTCGTGGTACACGTCGCTGTCGAGGAAGCGCGCGTCCGTGGTGAGGAAGAACAGCTTGGCGTCCAGCGTGTAGTCGTAGTTCTCCAGCCCTGGGTCGTTTATCTGGTACACGAAGAGACATTTGTTCTCCGATGTCGTGTAGCTGCCGAGGTTTCTGCAACAAAAAAAAATTGGTTGTCTGTAAAGTCGGTTTACGGACGATAGATTTACGTGATAACGTCATAATTGGCCTCTCTATCGTTTGTTTTATCGTGCCTCTCTATCGCTTGTTGCGCGCTCTCGCTTGCACGCACAGGCTCAGGTGGAACGTTACGCGGAACGTTACTATTTTTCATGTGCGTTGCTGGTGTTCATCAATTTATTAAACGTTATCACGTCAATAACCGACGAACGCTAGTTTGACTCGCATAAAGGGTCGATGATCGCAACACGCGCTTGTCTTTAACTAGACGAGCGCGGGTTGCGGTCTTCTGAAGTGGAAGGAGAACTCATCGGCAAAGTTCCTGCGTACGTGCTACCTTCCACCAAAACCATAAAGCACTACTTTCGGATTTTTCTATGCTTATATTTTTCTTTATCACATGTATACTTTTGAAGTGAAACGTCAGGCTTTTTTAACCTACATCTCTGTATATATACTGTAGTATGTACACATGAATTGTTCAAGTTTTCTCTTCTAGCACTTTTTTTTTTTATTTCAATATTAGTCTGGACAGGGCGCAAGGTGCGAAAAAATGTCGCCATTTCAATAAGGCCACGATGTAGTTCGCTCAGCAGCAACCTATAGAATTTTGACAGATGGCGCTACTGTTTGATTGTCCTCAAGTTTCTTATCGGTGGTTTCAATATATGTTTTGGAACGAAGTTCCTTATCGCGCGTTGCGAAAGGGAGCTTAACGGAAAAAATTAACACGAAAAGTTGTAACGACACTTTTTGCTATAGTAAGCTATTGTAAGTCGTGCGGCGTGTGCATGTTTCTCCGTCTGTCTCTCTCTCTCTCTGTCTTATAGAAAATAAGCCAGACATACTTCGTTCCATCCGGGTGTCCCTTGACACCTCTCAAGTTTTTTTGTTATTTTAATTTGAACATCCTTACATGATCTTGAGCATCTTTTGCATCTGTGGCGACAAAGGGTCTCGCTTCGTCAGGAGGTCTGTGCAGTTTGATCTGACTTGGAAAAACAGATTGATGGTGGACTTCGCCTTCTCCATGTCATAATAGCAGCTGTGTGCGAAACGCAGTAGCAGTTTGTCTTCTGAAACACATAAGATGCAGTTCCAATTAAAACTGTCTCAACTCTCTCAACCCGTATTTATATCAATTATGTTCAAATTTACACTTTATCAAGGGAATTGTTTTTTATAAGTATTAGTTCTTATCGTATAAAGGTGTACTAACAGCTAAATTAGATAGACTACGTACGATATTTTTCTATCTATTTTCCTGGTAATCGAGACATATAATTTACATGTGCGGTTACAGGTAGGTACCTATGTAATTATTCTATAGACTTTATTAGTGATAAGTATTAGGTATGTATATGTCACAGGAAATGTATGAAACCAGGAATTGTATACAATTCCTAGGAAATCTATAGAAATCCGAAAATCGCCTGGAAAATAGTGTTTTACACATTTCCTAGGAATTGTATACAATTCCCAAACGGCAATAAGGAATGTGCTACTAAAAACGAACGTCAATAGTCAATAGATTTTCGATTTAATTTAGACTAACTTAGGTTGAAATAGTCCCGTATAGGACCCGTATAGTTACAAAATCGAATTGTATTGACTTAGGTTGAAATAATCAATAGAACCGAACTGCTGAACCCCGACACCATGCAGTCTTGTTTTTCCTACCCCTAGAGTGTTGTTTTAAGCCGGAGGCACGGAGGGGGACCAGCCTCGCCCGCTGTAGCAAAGCAGGTACTGCAGGCTACTGAGGTGAGCGTGGGTGCCTGTGATTTGCTACGTAAGGGCGAAGGGGCTGCACTTCCCGCAGCGCCGGAGACGTCAAAGATCCGAAATGGTCGCGATTTTAGAGCTGTCTCACCTCCGCAGCCTCAACCTTGGCCCCTCCGGCTCACACGGGTGCAGATACTTTGCTACGTAAGGGCGAAGAGGCTTCATTTCCCGCAGCGGCGAAGACGCTACAGTCGCTGTTTTAGAGCTGTCATAGATCTGATTAGGACACTCCATTCCCCTGCTCTCGTCTTTAACACATTTTCTATCGCCATTTAGGAATTGTATAGATTTCCTAGGAAATGTGTTTATTAAATTGATTTTAAAATTCTCATTTCACACATTTTCTAAATGAGCAAGGGATTCTATACATTTCCTAGGAATTGTATACAGTTTTTGGTTTTCACACATTTCCGGTAACATTATAATATGTATACAAAGTTGGGTTGAAATATTTTGTATTGTTCTTTTTTTTCTTATTCTTTTTTTTGTACTTATTTGCCATCAAACTGCAGTAGCGTGTGCGCAATGAGCACAAGGTTTAATAACTAAGTAAGTGCAGCACTTAGTTATTAAACAATACAAAGTGCAATAAATAAGCTTGGCAAAAACGTCTAGAAAAGGTTTTTTATTTTTATTTTCTTGATTTCAGTTGCACTCCATTTCTACTCTTTTATGAGAGTAAAAATGGAGTTACGATACTTTATCGTTTTATAGATCGTATCGTAATTCGTAGCACAGGTAGTAGCGACGTATTTGTGGTAAGTGCATACCAGTACTTGAGTACTTGATAACACCTTATTACAGAGCTATAAAAAACAATTGAAAGTAGAGATAATAATTAATGGCAATAGCATTTCTGCATGTTTTTTCGTGGTTTTTTTGAAACAATTAGTGTCGGTAAAATTAACTAATATTGGTGATATACCTTTTTGGGCTTATTTCACCATCTTCGGATCTAAGCTTGCACAAGTTTTGCCTTTGTCACTTGACTAAAGTTAGAAAGTGACAAAACTTACGTAGGCTATCCGACATTCATCAGAAAGTGGTGAAACAGACCCTTATCAAAATAGTCTACTGCCGAATATCCATTATCCTAATAATAGGTATTATATGCCTAGTTCCGTATCTAAGCCCTCTACCTAATCACTGACATCTCAACTAGCTAGGTACGCTGGACCTCTGACTGTCAACGTAAAAATGAGGACACTTGGTTTTCGCCATTTTGGCGTAGTATAATAGAGATTATAGTAGTGTTATTATCTCGCTGCAGACTCGGTCAAGTCAAAGTCAAAATATATTTATTTCACATAGGCTTAACTTACAAGGCTCTTGTAAAACGTCAACAATATTTGTTACATAATATTATGTACGGTGATAACTACAAGTCGACTTAAAACTAAGTTTACGAGGGTTCCAACGCGCCCTGCACTGAGAAGAAGCCCACAACAAACTCAGCCGGGTTTTGTTTTCGGTTATCACCACTTCACAAATGCTCTTAAAAACTAGTTGAGCTAGTAATTATAATACAGCAGTTCATTCACTCCCAAGGATTTGATTCATGTAAATAATCCTTAATACCTACTATAGTAAGCTTTATTAACGAGCTTTCGTTTTACAGCGACTTTGAACTTATTGAGGGATAAGTTTAATACTTACCTATTTCATTAAGAAGTTTGTTGTAAAAGCGTATCCTATTTAGCCTTTAAATGATTTATTTATTTTCTCTAGTCTTGTTTTATTCACTACTAGTTTGTTTTTACTTCGAAGGTTAATAGCATGGAGATCGCTTTTTTAACAAAATTATTAATATTTTTTATATCAAGTCGGTCATAAATCATTCGAGTGTTTCGCTTTTGTTGTTCTTTGTTGACTTGTGCATTACTGCAGAACAACAAAAGCGAAGCACTCGACTGATTTATGACCGAGTCTGCAGCGAGATAATAACACTACTATAGTGTCCCTAATACATATCTACTTGTAGGTAAAATGCCTTAGGTACCTACCTATAGTTTTTGGTAGATGCGGCTGTTTGTTGATCCACTCTCGTAACTCCTGAACACATTTTGCTTGCTCTTCTGAAATTTTGTTGGACATGTTTGCAAGACTATATTCTGTAAAAAAAATTAGGCTTAAGAATACTAATAATTAGCGTAGATAATAAATGATTATAGTCATTAAGAATTATTATTACTGTAATGTAAATTACATAACTTTTTAATAAGTATTGCGTAATGTTAAGATAATTACTTCGCGTTCAAATGTCACGTCTATACTGAATTCGAAGAATTTTCATTAGTACCCACTTATAATATATCAATTCTATTATGTTTTTAATTTTGATTGCTATGGGTAATCATTTTAATCGGATTGTAGCTCTTTAATGGTAATTTCTTTATTACAAATATACTTTTTAGGGTTCCGTAGTCCGTACCCAAAGATCTCTGTCATCTGTAATATATTAAGCAAGGCAGGGAAGTAAGTTTTTGGGCCGAGTGTCATGGTTCAAAGAATAGAATCTTGAGCGAGGCATTCAAAGATACCTACTAAGTAGATGCAAAATATTTGCGCAACACACAATTTTTTATCTCACTGCAGCGAGAAAAATCAAGGATGCAACAAAAAATATTGAATATTATTATTATGTGATTAATTCATAAGTTTAATTTTATATTTAAATTTAGTAAGAAAAATACTTTATTACACTCTGCATTGTTTTATTTTAATTTATACTTACCTACCTACCTTTTAAAAACTAAAACGGAGCCGCGAGAGATGGGAGACGCGGGTTCGAATCCCGCTGCGAGTGAAAAATTTTGATTCGTATTTAAATTTATAGGAATTATTTCCTAAGTGTGGAAAACACTAATCAAAAAGATAATTAACTAAAACCGAGGTTTTATTATTCTTTATAGTGTTAAACCCAACGGATTACTTATTGGGATTTACACAAATTACAAGGACGAATCTCATTTCTCTTTTCCATTCGGTCCCGAGAGTTCGTCACGTTTAAATTTGGAAATGCTTTTGCGCCCTAGGGAATATTGGAATTGCTTTTCCGGCCTAGGGAATATAATGGCATTTCCCGCCCGTATTTTGGGCATTAAAGATCTCTTTTCCGATGAAAAATATAAATTCGCAAATGCTCCTAGCATAGGTACCTACAGTTAATAATTTTTATAAACGCTATAATCAGTAGCAGTTACGGAAATACTAATACCTACATGATCTTATCATGCAATCCGAAAAACGACAGATAAGCCGTGAGAAAATAAGTGAGCTAGCCTAGCATTAGGTAGTGATTAGGTAGCATCCTTAAGTTTATACAATTCGCGGTTTAACCAAAGTACCTACCTAACCCTTAAGTTTTTTCAATAAGTACTTACTTAGCTATGTAATGATTAGATACCTAAGTGAAAATTCCATCAAATCACACAGTTGAATCCACAATAGAGTGTAGGTACCAACATTTCATCAGCCTTTAGATAACTTAAGGTTATTCAACTTAAGGTTATCGAAAAAACTAATAGAGTTTATTACACTACACAAACCTAAACAACATAATACAACGGAACACAGTGAGGGCAACCTTTAGTAAGAGGAGGGAGTATTTCCTATATTGAAGTACATTCAATTTTACACTATATAGGTATCAATAGACGTAAAGTCAATTTTTCATTTTATTTCATGATTCACTTCACTCAGTGTGTGAAACGGTGTGAAAACGTTACGGGAATCGCTTTGATCGCTACTCAGTGGACGTGGAGCACAAATTTTCAATTCTGTAAGCACTCCCCGCAGTGCCACTGTTGTTAGGGTTTCGTACCCAAACGGAACTACTATTACTAAGACTTCACCGTCCGTCCGTCCGTCCGTCTGTCATTGTCACCAGCCTGCATCTCTTAACTGTCAGTTAGACACTTGAAATTTTCACAGATGATGTACCTATTCCTGTTACTGCTATAGCAACAAATACTTAAAATTCAAGAAAATAAATAGTATCCAATCCGATACAATAAACGTGTGATTTTTTTGCTTGTTTTTGCTCGATATCAAAAGTAATTTTTTGGTCGTTTTTGGTGTTGATAGTACGGAACCCTCAGTGCGCGAGCCTGACCCACGCTTGACCAATAAATAATTATTAATATACCTTAGATTAAAGATCTACCTAGCTGAAGTCAGCTAGTATTAGTCTACGATTTCGCATTGTAAAGTCAACATCTCCTGAGGATGTCCCGGTGTCGGGACGAAACGTACGTCGAAGAAAGTGTTGGAAAATTGTGTGTGGTGTTTCATGTGGGCAGTGTTCCTGCATATTGTACCATACAGAATCTTTTCAAGAAGCGGATTAGGTATAGCTAAACAAATTAGTCTTTCCTACTAATTATGGATTTCCGCAAAATAACGCCTGCTTACAATATTTAGTTTATTACACTACCATTAATTGTTAAATTTACGTAATTAATAAAAAGGGTCGATCTCAGTTTCATCACCGTATTCGTAAACCCAAGCTCGTAACATACTCGTGGGTAATGATTGCGACAGTGGCAATGAATGAACCAGTGTTTAAGTAATCCGTAATACAGGCTCCGGCGGTTGGCCTCGGACGGTGTTTGGTCGATTGGGATTTACTGATAAGAGGACTCGTTGACTCACACGTGGATAATGCATCTAAATAAACAGCGCTATTTTGCACACCTTTTGCGAATAACAACAGCTGTAGGTATAGTCTATTCGCTTAGAATTTGTCGCTACAAGTACTTACATGCAAACAGTCGGCGTCGTTTGATATCATCGGTGTTCTCAAAAGACATCAAACGATGCCGACCACTGAAATAGTAATGCCGACCGTGCGCATGTTCTTGTAAGCGAAAAATTCTAAGCGAATAGACTATACGTAAATTTTTGAAGACCTCCCTGGAACAACGGGCGGATTCGAATGGGTGGTAGCGGGTTCAATTTTATAATTTCTAAATTGGGTCAGGTCTGAAGGTTTCGGTCGTGGCTAGTTACCACTCTAACAACATAGATGCACTGTGAAGTGATTTACCGTGTAGAAATCGTTATTAGGACTTAATCTTTCAATTTAGCACAATAACACCATCGGCTGTATCTTCACTTACCTACCATCAGGTGATATCCTAACTTAAATAAAATGGGTGTAAAAAGTAAAGGCACCTTCCTTTATTTATTACACTTTAAGTACAAGTAATTAAAATACGTAACTAGGTACTCGATTAATTAATTATCCCGTCAAACTTTTCTACGCCCTAAATTGCTTCCTTGGCTAAGTAATTAAGTATAGGTATAGTGGTGAGCATGGCCGACTACACGAGGTCCTGAGTTCAATCCCCAAGATCCAACCGATCCAACCGATCCAACGTTCCAACCGATCGAGATTGGAGCAATAAATAGGTACCTTGGCGGGAGCCAAGTGCGTGTTGGCGGGCTTCGCATAGGTACCTTTAAAAATAAAATTATGATGAATTCTCAGGCATTCAAGTTTCTCTACAATGCTGAAATATTCTCCTTTACCGTTGAAGTGACTAATTTCAAAAAAATAAGAGACTACGTGCTCGGATTCGAAGACTGGACTCCCCGATTAGGAGGTAGTTAATAGAAATATATAACCACTAGGCTATAACTAGATATAACTTTTAAAATACACCCTTCTACGAACTAAGTCCCTTTGATCCTGAAATGTGTCGTTTACGATGGAGACACGGAATAAGAGAGGATATAGGTAGATGGAAGATTGCGATATCCCCACAGGAGCACTCTAGCAAATTAGGGGCGGGTCAACTAGTAATACTTAAATAATCTAAACCTTTAATGATGATGGCACTCATACGTCAATCGATTAGGTACGCTTTGTTGATCACAATATTATTCAGTATCAAGGATATATTATATCATAGACCCAAACTAATACACGACTAAGGACTCTATACCGAACGTATTAGCTATCATAGTCCCAAAGAATTCCGCATTAATTTGACGTTTATCATTTAGGTAAAACCATGGTAAATCTCTCAAAAAACAATGGCCATTAACCGCAAAGCGCAAACTGAATGTCCCAATAACTACTAAAAGAGCAAGCGATGATGAAAATATGAAGTAAGAACAGTGGTGTATGTAACTGGTACAGTCATTGAAAAAAAGTTACTTAATACTCACTCTATTCCTATTGTATTGAGATTGTAAATAACCAACTGTGTTCCGTTCACTCTTAAATTATTAATATAACTATTAATACAGTCGCTGACACACGTCGAGAGAGCGCCGCGGCACCGCCAGCACTGGGCTTTGGGAAGTGGCCGTGGGACCTTGGGCTTGGTTGCCGGTTGGTGTCATTGCGAATACGTAGACACGAGACATTCGTCGCAAGAGACCAAGAGTTGTTTTGCAATGATTCATTTGGTGTTTCCACCATAAAGAAACTAATTTGAATAAAGAATACATAAACATACTTACTTAATGCATGTTTTTAGGGTTCCGTACCAAAATGGTAAAATGGAACCCTTATGGTGCGACTTTCTCCGTCTGTCTGTCCGTCTGTCTGTCCGTCACACTCGATTATTTCAGTAACTACCGGAGCTATCGATATGAAATTTGGAATAGTTGTGTATATTAGTGGCCCAATGACACTGGAATAAAAAAAAATGGAAATTATTTTTGTTCTTATTTAAAAAGGGGGGAAAATCGGAGGGTTGAAATTTAAAAGTGAGATAACTGTACTGTGTGGGATATCATATGAAAGGGTTTACTTTGTACATTCTAAAACCGATTTTTAATTATTTTTAGTCATGATAGTTTTTGATTTATCGAGGAAAATGTCTAAAAAAATACCGTTCCCCCCCCTTATCTCCGGAGTTTACCAATCGAAAAATCTCAAATAATTATGGTCAATAGGAATTTACGTATATTTTACAGGAAAACTATAGCCAATGCTCTAACTAGCATAGTTTTTTTGATATTAACAATAAACCTCTACAAACAAAGTTAGTTTTGCGGTTCATTAACAAAGGTAATTATTACCGTTTTACATCTTTACAGTTACAGTTTCGGTCGTGTTACATCTACATTAGTACGAACGAACTACCTAAGCTTATTTTGCTTCAGTACTTCTTGAGTACGGAACCCTCGGTGCGCGAGTCCGACTCGCACTTGGCCGGTTTTTTTTTATTTTAATTTGTGTATTAAAATTCAATTAACTCCCTACACTTATTATTTAGTAGGTACCTATTGTTGTGATCTATTATTTGTTCGTCAATTTTTATAAATAAACTTAGAGTTTAGACCACAGAAGTCAATATAAAGATATTCTTTGCTCTGTGGTATTATAACGTTTAAAAAAAAAAACAGGTTAGGCTGCTCTGTTCTGTGGTGGGTGATGTAATACGAGATTCGTAAAATGAATGTTTGATGTTTGTAATACATAAATAATTGTTCGGCAAGTTTGAATTAAAAATAATACGTTTTATACGTGATAGTTTGTTTGATTTTGATAAATCAGAAGTGCCAACGACTCACGAGCCATGTCTGAAAGAAATTATAAGTACCTACGTCGGAGTTTGGTTTATTATACCAGTACAGTAATGACATCAGGAAGGATCTATGTTTGCATTGAGAAGTTTAGAGCAGCATATTTAACAAACAGGGAGAGCGAGGATCCTGGGACACAGTTTATACTATCATGGATACAGACTGAGAGAAAGTGGTTATTGTTGCAGCTGGGTTTAAGTGGTAAGTAAGACTTCATATTATGTACCGAAAAACTGAGCACTGATACGAAGGTGGTGTCATTCACATCACACTACAAATAGTTTAAATAGGTACCTTGGCAATATTTGTTAATATTGGATCTACTCAAGTTATCAGTTCTCTATTGACCTAAATCTCCAAGTAAGGAAGTAACACAAGTAGGTAAATATAATTATTGTTGTCGGAATTCCTGGTTATATGAAGAAGATCTAATACCAAGCAAAAGGAATATGCATATTACAATATAGCAAGAGTGCTCGGTGATAGCTTTGCCAGACAAATAGTTAAAATAGTCTGTGAGTGGTGACAGAGACTCACTTAAAATTTTAAATACAATTATAAAGAAGTAAGAAATAATATTATTTAGTGAAAATGTATTGATGCATCTCTGGATATTTGAATATTTGTAATTAAATTAGAAATGTTCATATTATGTACTGTGATTATAAACACAATACTACCTACCATAAAAATTCTTACTTGGCTACTCTAGATTACATCTTGAAATTATTTTAGTTTTGCTTCCATTCATTGATGTGCCACAATTTTCACCAGAGAAAGTATAAGGAAATTATACCTAGCATCTGTGAGAATCCATATACTTATATAGAGAATAATGCAAAGGACCAAGTTACACATTTTGAAAAATTATCAATAAGATTATTGATGGTACAAGGATAAAATTACATAATATGTTGTTTGTGCGTTACTAAACTTTAAATCCAATCAGTATTAAAAATAATCAAACTGTACTTTAATGTAAGACGTTACTCAAATTAAATAGGATTATTATAAATCAAACTAAACATTTGCAATTAGTCAATTAGTACCTACATCTCACCCTTGCATACATACTCATGTAACAAGCTGTAATAGCACAGTGCTTCAGACCTCTACCTCTATGGTTACTATACCATTGAAGAAATTTTTAACGGCAAAGATTCTTGAAATTATAGAGGTATGCTTCCGTCTCCTCACGAGATATCTTAAAAATATGTTGTAATTTTTCATACTATATATAAGAAATCTTGTATTATAACACTAATATTTTTGAGGGGAGCGGGTGCCGAGTTTCTTGCCAGTTCTTCTCAGTGCAAGCCTGCTTTCCGAACCTGGCGGTGGAGTTTTGAATTTTCATAAGAGCCTGTTATTTGGGCCTATGTGAGAATAAATATTTTCATTTACATTTTCATTTTTCTCATCAAGAGGTCGCAGGGTCGATTCTCGGGTACAATTAGATCCGTTATCATGGTACTATGTTCCTAGCCCTTGACTATCTCTTCCATTTCAATAACATGCCCGGATTCTAAGAGTTTTCGAAGGATGATCATATTATGGTTACGTTGACCATCATTTGTGATCAGTTGTAAATCTTTTTGTTATTATTATAAAAAAATAAAAAAATCACAAATAACATGAAAAATTGAAAAAAAAACCAATAACAAACATTGACTGCAACACGATGTAAGAGCTTATTTGGTTTTCTCTTTTAACCACACCAGCGGCGCTTGTGTTGATTTGTGCTGTCACTTTTGGGACACTTTAAATATTTATATGCACAGATCTGGGAATGAATATTTTTTTTATATGCATTGAAAATTTAAAGAAAATAATAATAATTGATATTTCATTAATTGTTTCAATTGTTGAACATTAGTACTATCTTTTATCATAACTGTTAATGCAAATTAATACATTCATCATTTCATCCACCTTAAGTACATTTCTGATAATGTATTTGTAAAGTTATTCAAAGTCAAGACAGCTTTAAAAAAAAAAAAAAAGTTTTAATACTTTGGTGACTATTGAAGTACTTAGTTGATGCATTAGAAAAAAAAAAAAGGGATATGTATTGTATGAATCAACTATGCAATTGAATAAACTTGAATTTATACTTTTTGTTTAGTTTCAATATACTATTTTGTATAGTTTCAATACATCAGCTGGAATAGCATCCTTACATTTGTTTCATGAGTTATTGGACACCACCAAATTATGATGTATGGTGCTTAGTTTTAGGATAAATATTTAACAGGTGATTGCAATAATAGACCCAGGTATGTTGTAACTGCAATATGGTAAATTACCGTGAAGTTGATTGAGACTCAGTCGTGTATGTGACTGCAGTTTGGTAAATTACCGTGAAGTTGATTGAGACTCAGTCGTGTATGTGACTGCAGTTTGGTAAATTACCGTGAAGTTGATTGAGACCCAGTCGTGTATGTGACTGTAGTTTGGTAAATTACCGTGAAGTTGATTGAGACTCAGTCGTGTATGTGACTGCAGTTTGGTAAATTACCGTGAAGTTGATTGAGACCCAGTCGTGTATGTGACTGTAGAGTGGTAAATTACCGTGAAGTTGATTGAGACCCAGTCGTGTATGTGACTGCAGTTTGGTAAATTACCGTGAAGTTGATTGAGACTCAGTCGTGTATGTGACTGCAGTTTGGTAAATTACCGTGAAGTTGATTGAGACCCAGTCGTGTATGTGACTGTAGAGTGGTAAATTACCGTGAAGTTGATCGGGATCCAGTCATGTAGGTGACTGGACAGGCAGTCTTGTAGGAGACTGCAACATTGAACTTAGTTATGCAGATGACAGACAGCTAGTCATAATCAAGTGATTCACTGAGACACAGTCTGCATTATTGAACTGAAGTCATGTATTTTGAGACACAGTCACGTAGGTGACTGCAAAGTTGGATCTAGTCATGTTGTTCAATGAGATACAGTCATGCAGTTCACTGAGACACATTCATATAGATGTCTGAAACAAGGAATCAAATCATGAAGTTAATTGAGGTGAAAGTGAAGTTGAATGTGGTTAAAGAGGTGACTGCAATGTAGAACCTAGCTATATAGTTGATTGACATAGAAGTGATTGTAACTTGGGACTTAGCCATTTAAGTTACATGGATTCTAGACCTGTTATGATTGACAGAGACATAGTTATGTACTCAATGGAAAACACAGTTATACAGATGGTGTTAATGAAACCATTGACAAAACACAACAAAAAAAAAGTGTCTAAATAGAATACTGCATATGTCTGAGGAAATTTAGAATTGTGACATATAGTGATGCTGTCACGTAGCGAGTGGCTGAGCATGGATGAATATTGAAAGCTATTTTGCAGAATTCGGCATAGAGTTATGTGATGTATTACCTGAATTTGACCCTAACAAAAGATCCCAAGATGTTGAGCTGAAGTTGAAGTAAATAAATGTATGTGTGAAGTAAATATTATATGAATGGAAAAAGAAAAATAATTGGTATGCTGTTTAATAATTGAATGGATTGATGAAGAAATTTTATGAGCTGCTCCCAACACTTAATTTTACGTAGCAAGAGTGGCATTTTAAAGTGAAAAGAGCATTTCCAATTGATGAGAACTATGTTATAAAGAAAAAATGTTACAGGAAAATGTTAAGACCCGCACAGACGAAAGGCTAAGAGATTACTTGTACGCTAAGCTTTCATTATTAAGTAAGTGAGCGATAACTGGGTAAGTAGTTCGACTGTTTGGTATATGCTGTTTCGTATTGTGCCATTGAGAATGGAGTTTAGGCAGTGAAATTTAATTAACTAGAAGATTTTATTTTTGAGTGAAAAACGAAATCCAACCACAACAAAAAAAGAGGGTTCTCTAGATAAATTATAAAGAGAAATTAAATTAATTAGATTTAAAATTGAACGAAAAGTTTTGAGTGTAGTTTAGAATCTTTGATTTTATATCTATAACTATCTATCAGTCAGTCACAGGAAATAATAATAATGGTGTTTTTTTTAATTAACAAATGCTAGTGCATTCGATATAAAAGAAAGTTATGATCAAATTCCTATCATGAAGAGATTTGTTACGTTTTAGACGATGGTTATTAAAATATTTAAATAATATATTACACAGAGGCGACAATCACTATGTTACCAGTTGAAAACTAATGCAATAAACAGAGAGTGTATAGCAAATCTATGTACAAATGTATACTGTATGTATGTATAACGTATACTAACCATATTGTATACTTTACAGTGATGATCACTTAGTGATATTCAAGGACCTTCTGCGACATTTAGTTTTTAACCATTGAAGGTTTACCACTTAACATTATTTTCGTACTGATTAAAGCAGTAATTTATAACGATTAACGAACCATACACAGCAGTGTTCATCACTGCAAGATTAGAGCGTGAAATGGAATCGTATTAAAATTAAAAAAAAAAAGTATGTACTTTAGAATTTAAAGCAGGAATTGAATAGGACAAGCAAGTCCTATAATAACAGGAACAAAACCTTTGTTTCAATTCTGGAATAACCAGGAATGGTAAATGCCTATTGATAAATGTTGAAAACGGAGTAGATGAGGACACAATGAAAAGGTAGAACAATAGAAGCTGTTAAGAACATAATATAGACAATGTTTTGCACAAAAGCTTAGTGAGCTGAAATTTGTTAAAGTGCGGAATAATTGAAAAGGTATCCTATGTCATGCCTTGGAAAGTAATCTCAGATCATGTCAAGTTTAATTTAGATCCATCCAATGGATCTGCTCTGATTTAGCTGATTTAACATTATTTCTTTAGCTAAAAGTCGATTACATTTTATAATTATATTACGTGATGTAAACATTTAGTTAGTAAATGTTTGTCCAAAATATAAGAATAAGAAAAAATCATAAGTTAATGTGAATCAACTGTAATGTTCGTACCATAGGGATCAATTTTAAAAGTTTAAGAGGTATAACAGAATAATAACTCAATTTTCATGTTTTTGGACTTACAAATTATAATCAAAGTTATTGATGGTAAGAAATTCCGGTTACGATATTTACATACCAACATTAAGCAGTGAGACCTTTTGTTGATTCTAAGGATTTCTTTGTTTGTTAAAAAGCAATATTGAGTGAGAACTTTGACAGCAACTGAGTGTATACGAGGGGCAACTATAGTACATTTTGCATGGTAGTGGCGACACGGGTAACGCCAACATGCTACTTCAATTGTTTCCTCTTATATGTAGTGGTTTCAAATTAGTAAATTCAATTTTAACATCCAATACCATCCTGGCATTCGTGTGAGCCATTGTGATGCACACTGAGTAGGAACTCAGTATTATCTACCCATGAAATCCATCGACTGTGTAATTCAAATACAGAATTGAAACGTATAATTGAAATAATAAAGCCTGATCATGGAGAAGAGAGTAAGGAGATGAAAAACTGAGTATTTTTATTACATCTAAATTTGAATAATTATTTAATATAGTGGCGGGAAATTATTTAATATGTATGTGGCGTAATTCTCAGATTACGGTTAGTTCAAAACTGAATCAAAACATGACACTTATACATTTGACAATGGCACGAAAAGTTTAGTTTTAAGTACCTGCTTACATAATGTTACATTATTTTCCCTTGTATAAATATTTATGTTATCTAAATACATATATGAAAATTAAGATTTGAAATGTGTAAGAGTGCTCAATCGGACACTTTGTTTATAACGAAGAACAATGATTTCTACATTATTTGATATGGTAAGATCTAAATTAAGTATTATATTGATTTTATCGTGTGTAAGTTATCGTGTCCTTTCACTGAAAACTTTTTTATTGGTGTGTAGTACCCAATTATTATGATTCAAAATTATGCACTACGTAGAAGTTTGGCACGAAGATCCAAAACTGGTGATACCTAAAAGTTTTTAAGCGTACCAGTGTAGATATTAGTCAGTTTGAAGTGATAACGACTACTGAAAGAATTATGAGTTATGAAATTAAATTCTATATCTTGATCTTTTTGGGCCTTTTGTTAGAAGAATATTTACGAAGAGTTTTGTCGTAATGGTGTGAAGCATATACTTAATTGAACTAGCCTTTAATTTAAACAGTAGTTTGCCCTAAAGCTAACGGTCAAGCAGAAAAGTTTTGCATAACTAAGTACAGTGTAAGAGATACAGAACAAACTGGGACCAGTATCTCTGCATAGAATCCTAAATGAGATATAAGTAATGCTATCACACGTAATGAAAAGTGCCTTTTTGAACGAAATTATGCGATACTATAGACTACTTGTTTACATAACCCTGCACTGCAGAAACTCTTCTACAGGAACTTGATGATAGTGGTCAATCCTGAACTTCAAAGCTTTGATATCAAGCTTTGATAAGATTAGACAGGAGGGAAATGTAAATAAATATTCGAAATAGTTAAAAAAAAAAGAAAGATCGTTTGCTGTCTCTTATGTTGTTTCTTTATGATTTAGTTAAAATTACACTATGTAAATTAGCTGTATGAAACTATTTCAGCAGCAATGATTGTGATAACAATTTATATTTAAAATAAAAATCATTGATAGAAAAATTCAATCTCTTTCCAGATACTGTTTATTTTTGTTTGTTGTTATGTATCTATACCTATGAGTAAAATTTGTGTGAACCATAATAAATAATTATATTAGTTGGTTTTACAAATATTCTTAAGTATTTAGTTAAGTATTAATTTTTAGTTTGTGTTATGAATGAATAAATTTGATATTAGTAATAAAAACCATTGATTATTACATAGTTGATACAAAAGTTGTATGTTTAAGGCGGTCATCATTTTATTTACTTCTTGGTTTATTTTATAAATGTTAATTATCAGAAAAATTGTATGAAATACATACCGAATAGAGATAAGAGTGCGACCGAATGTTGTGATTTTCGCGTGCTCCGGAGATAGCACGCCGTTGGATGGCCGAATGTTGTGATCTATTATTTGTTCGTCAATTTTTATAAATAAACTTAGAGTTTAGACCACAGAAGTCAATATAAAGATATTCTTTGCTCTGTGGTATTATAACGTTTAAAAAAAAAAACAGGTTAGGCTGCTCTGTTCTGTGGTGGGTGATGTAATACGAGATTCGTAAAATGAATGTTTGATGTTTGTAATACATAAATAATTGTTCGGCAAGTTTGAATTAAAAATAATACGTTTTATACGTGATAGTTTGTTTGATTTTGATAAAATATGTACAGGTATAAGGTTTCTTACAGGTTTATGGATCTTATAACATGTAGGAAAGCTGAGGACACATACTATGTAAGTGCAACTTTTTTGTCTAGTGGGGTTGTCGCTGTGTGTCAAATTCTGTTTGATTTGTATCGCCCAGCGCCCAAGTACTTAGCGCCGCGACGTTAGTTCTAGTTAGTCTCTGGACAAAAAAATTGGTTGTCTGTAAAGTCGGTTTACTGACGATAGTTGAACGTGACAACTCTCGCTTGCACTTCAAGCCTTACATGGAACGCCTCAGAGCGAGGTAACGCGAGCGAGGTAACGCCGCATGAGTCATGTTTTTTTGTGCGTGCAGCCGGCTCTATCGATTTATAAGACGTTGTCACGTCAAAAGGTTGTGGCAGTATAATAAATAAACCTTTGCTGTTTGGTTTAATAATCCATTCGGGATTCGGGAGTCAGAAGGGTCAATGCTCTAAGCTGGTTCCTGTAGGTACCTATTAGGTGGGTATTTCAGCTTCACAATTACAAATGAATATGAAAATCTTATCCAAAATTTCCCGTAGCCGAATGACGGATAAAAGTAACGTGAAACGTCATAGATAATTAATACATTGGTACCTACAAACAATAATAGGTTGTTACTGTAAGGTAATTATAATACCTACCTACTCAGTACCTACTATAGGCTTTAAATAATTAATTAATATAACATGGGCCTTCAACAATAAAACTCAATTAACACTCTCAATGCTCATTCCTCAATGTTTATTGTGGAATACCTTTCCCCGCCACTGTTAGAAATTAGAACATCTATGATTATTTCTCAGGATTATTTTAAAATTGGCGCCGTTGACTTGCCATTGACAGTCGTCAAATATTAGGACTTAACTGCACTATAAATCCGTTTACATTGGCAGCTAAATATTAATAATTGTTAGTTAATAATACCTATTATAATAATATGTAATCTATTGTAAATATTACTTTCATTGTTAAAATAATAAAAAGAAATACCAACAATAATTTAAGAAACACAAAAAATTATCTACTAATTTTTTCAGATGACGATACAACAAAAAGGCAAGAATTCAGTGCAGATCTCGGTAGAGAGTATATGTGTTCTGTGGTGCAGATTAACGTACTCTATGGTAATACAGACGAATAATAACAAAAAAAGGAAAAATTATGTTGCCACTTGCAAATTTTATTATGCATTAAAATAGAAGTTTAGAAAAATATTTTGAACCGCATTGAAAATATAAGAAAATTAAAATATTTCAAAAGTCAATCGATATTTTGTTATCTATTTAGGCTACAATTAAAAGTTTATGCGAGTTAAAAAAAAATGTGTATTTATGTCTTATTTTATTTTATTGATATGACAACACCTTGAGACAAGTTTGCGCATGCGCCGAATGGCGATATTTCAGTGATTATTCTTTGAAATAACATTTTTTAATTAAAAAATTTTGTCGTTAGATGGTATATATTTGGGTAAAGTTTAAGAAAATTATATTCTATAGATCGAACTTTAGAAAAATAATCTTCGCAAATTACAGTTACAGAAGTGACTAAAGTGTACCATTGGTGGCCATTACAAAACCTAAACTTTTTTATCAGGACAAATGTCCAGTTGATGTTTCGGCGACGTTGTGATCAAGCTAATCATAAATTGCGTACTTTGTTAGTATCTGCTTGCTCTTTAATCGTATAAAGTGGTGCGAGTTTTACTGAAGGAATCCCTACATTGCAGTGTTCAATACGATTTGTGCCGACAGATTTTATTTGGGTTGACTTCCCACATCGAAGAGGAGCTGTCAATTGTTAGGTTTTTCCATTTGTTATTTCACTATCAGTATCGATATTTGTCAATTAATCGAAAATATAACACGCCCTTTCGTCAATTCGCTAAGTTGTTTAGTAAAAGTTGCATGCCCTGTGCTGGTATGGCTTGTTACTGTTGAGTGAACATAACATTGGCACGACGAAGGCGACCCGTGCACCGTAATCGTGCTCCTTTTCCGGATGAATTGTATCAAAATTATCAGCAGTCATTATCAGTTGTAAAAGTAGAATTATCAATTACTTAAAGTTTCCCGTATGTCGTTTCGCGAGTCGCCGAAACATCTGTGAGGTTGCAGGAAAAATGATTTTGAGATAAACTACAAAAAAGTGTAGTGTTTTCTTTGAAGAAACGTGAAAAAAAAACGTAATATCGAGAAAAATTGTGCGTGTGTGAGTGTGGATTGGTGGTGTGCAGTGGAATGGGGAGGTTGCAGCTTGGAGACCTGGGGCTGTGGTGACATGGACTGCAGTGCGGCCCCGTCTGTCGCAGGGCACTGGGAGTGATCAGACAGGCCGGGCGTAGCCTGCTTTCACTAGGATTATGAATAAGCGTGAGGGTAACAAGGACAAGGAACGTCAGAGTGACGACAAAAGAACTTCCACGTAAGAACCCTTTTTACATATCAGCTCCCAGATTGATTAAGAAAAACATATTCATTGTTATCATAATTGTTTACGAATTCTGCCTGCTGATTGGATCCCTGATTTACATTGGCCAATCGAGGTAAAGAATTGGCTAACAATTACTATAATGATGAATATGTTTTTCTTACACAATCAGATCCCTGTAGTTAAACACCAGTAGGCAGGTCAACCTCACATATTCTTATAAAGGTGCTTGAAATTCTACTCTTTGAATATAATAACCTCAACATCTAGGCAGTACGAGGTATATTACTGAGATAAGACTGGTTTATAGATAAAGTGAAATTGCACCAATCTTGTGTTGCTTATATTTTAAAGTTGAATGTGTGTCACTCCTGGCTGAATGGACTATCTTGTATGTTACTCCATGGATGCTTGAAATCCTGTACAGAAAACATGTGATATGAACATGGGTTATTTTTAATTAAATACATCATGCTTCAGTGCTACAATCATTACATTTTGTTTGAAACTTCTATATAAGCAGAAAGGTCTTTCTTTTGTATAGGTATAAGCATAAAGGTCTCAACTACCCAAGGTCCAAATGATTATAGACAGATAGGTTATAGATACAACTTTTATAAGAAATGATAGTTACAATGTTATTAATGATTCTGATTCAACAATTTTGTGTTTTTTTCTCATTTTACTTTGGAATGAAAAAGAGAGAACATGGCTTGATTAAACTGTTAAATAATAAGCTCTAGATCGACAAACTAATGGAGGTCTTTGCTCACAGAAATTTATAATTTATGCATGTAACATTTTTTTTTTCTTGTATTATTATTTACATTAACCTATCTTTTTACTTTTACCTATATTCAAAGACTAATATTTTATTCACCTTTACAAATACCTTGTGTGAGTTATCAGCTATATTAGGCTCATAGTATGTCTTTTATCTCATAAACTCACAGTATCTAGATTCTAGACTGAGACTAACTCTATCACACTGGTTTCATTACTTACAAAATATTAATAAGTAAATAGATTACAATTCAACATACCTGTTTTGTTGTATGCTATAATTAGGTAATCAGTCTTGTTTGTGGATATTATGTAGATATTGTTTATTAATCAGCTAAATTTGTTAATAAATAATTTATGAGCTAACTATTTAATACTACACATAGGTACACCAAGTAAACAAATAGATTATAAGATAACATTAGTTGCTGTCATTATGCTACAAATCTCTATCAATTGAGATTATTGCTTTTTTTTGGATTCAGTTAGCTTTCATTTTTCAGTCATCATCAAACAAAATGTGACTATTTTGTCCATGATGGCATGTTCCATAGAATAACCCATAGAAAGCTGTAAATTAAAATTATACAATTAAAACAAAGTACTCTTTGGTAATTGTTTTTGCATTCCATTCATTCATTAGTTCATTCATCATCTTAATTGTTAAAACTGATACATTGTTTTGGTTTATTCATTGCTTTTTATCCCTATAAATATCCATAGTTTAGTTTTTAACAGTAATCTTAATTTTAAAGCCTCAAAATTTGTGTATTTCTGATTATTTATGTAAATAAATTAATTCATACACTTGTATTATGATGTATTATGAATATTAAACCAGATTTTTGTCAAGGTTTTGTATAGATTTAAAAAATCCTGCAATAACCATAGTTTTTTCAGAAGTAGCCTATATGTATTAATTCAGAAAGTGGTCTAATCTTCAGCCGAATTGGTTGAGTAGTTGCAGAATGAAAGAGTAAGAAACATACACACATAAAAAATTACACCTTTATAATATCTTAATCTTAGGGGGATATAGTGTTTCTAGATTTTACGTTATTATTTAGAAAAATATTTAATGTAAGGTGTAGCGGGGCAATCTCGACAGCGGGAAATTTCAACTAATCTTAATAATTTCTACATTTTACTTTATTTGAATAGGTGCCATCTATGACCTGATAGCTCAAAAGCAATTTCATAATTTCTACATAGATGGCACTGCTAGACTCAATACTGTTTGATCGACACGGTCATTTTGTTTTCTTCTCTTTTTCTTGTTTGCACGTGCTAATTAGTGTCTCATATTTTTGCGAAAAAAAATTGTAATTAATGTGTTTTTCGAAGATTTTCAAAGGCAAGACATTTAATTAAAGCCTATTTCATGTTTTTAGCTATGTTTTTCTGTTGTAACTTGCGTTTTAACAGCATTTTGGTGTGAGTTTGAATAACCCCACCTGGATTGTAATGGCGGCTAATTTCAACTATTTTGCAGTGAACGAATGAAGTGAAAAAATGAACAAACACTAGTGATGTGCATGCTTCGATATGTTTTGTCGATGTAAATATGTTACAAATATTTAACTTGTAGCTATAATATTGTAATCTTTCTATTCGCAGGATTGCAACACGATTCAAATTGATGAATTTAGAGGGATTTTTCAATTTCTTACTACTTTATTAATGTATTGCAGATGGTTCGCCACTATAGAAAAAAAACGGACAAGTCATACACAATGGCAGAATTGCAAAAATCTTTGTTTGTAATTGAATACATAATTAGTAGTTGCCTGCCAATTCGACCAGTACTTTTTAAGAATTCAAAGATTAGTTTTAAGTTGATTACCTACTTTTTATTATGACTTTTGTAAATTTTTATATTTGTTAGGTTATTAATTGCTGTTTAAAACTAAAAAAGATAGATGAATCTTGGTCCTAAATTATAAAATTGCGTAACGTTTATATGACCGATTGTAGATTTAGGACGAGGGGTGCTCTTGTTCTATTTTAAATACATATTCCTTTCTTAAAATGAAGTTTTGATTTATGATTAGTGAGTAGATATAGTACCTTTAGTAGATAGCAGACCAAAATTATCTATTGGAGTATCTATCGACATATTTTTTATTACGTTCCCATCACTATTAACTATGGCGAGCAGTCGAAATTACCCCGCCTAAACCTTTAACGTGTTTTTATTCAAAAATGAGCCTAGCTGCATAAATGACAAGATTCAATTTAGATTACCATCCCTATAAAGAAGTCTGCAACTGACTAACATCAAGCTAAGAGCTCTAGAAGAAAAATTATAATTAATAGTTGAAATTGCCCCACGGAGGGGGAATTACAACTATTTTTGCCTTTTTTGACAAAAACACATTTTTAAGCCTATCTATTGAATATTTTTCAATATGAGTTTGTAAAAATAATACACAGATAATGACTCTGGAGCGTCAATACATTACATTTTTAATAAAACTATATCATTTAATATTTTTATACATTCATAGTTGTGGTTGAGGTTTTACCAGTCGAGATTGCCCCGCTGCACCTTATACAAACTCATAGATAATTAATTCATAAAGAAAAGTGAAAAAATGAATTAATGAAGTCTGAAGTTGATGTAAAAAATATAAGTTTGATAATCAAAGCTGTTGTATAAACAATTACAAAAGATATAGAGAAAATACTCAATTTTTTATTTGATTTATTGAATGATAACAATTACTTACATTTAGATTAATTATTTACTTACTTATCTAAGAGCTTCTTGTGTGTACTATTTATTAATCTTAATATTAAAAAAATAGAGATGGTTTCCGCCATATAGTGACATATAAAATAAGCGGGCAATTTGATAAACGGGCTACATTTTTGCTTGTATAAAGAAGGATTAACTAAAATGTTCAGATGAGCTTGTCCTTAGGTTCATATCCGTGGGTAGATGACATATTATGCAAATTTTAAAAAGCAGGGATACAAAACAAATAGTGTCAAATTAATTAACTAACCATGATTATAATATTTAAAAATTGAATTGCAGCTTGTATTGTTCTATTAATAGTTAAATTGTACTTTAAGAGATGTATTAAAAGAAATAAGTGATAAATGATTGATTACCTAGGAGCATAAATTATGTAGTTTGAAGCCCCAAGGCAAAGCTTTGTTTTTGTTTTGATCTGATGTTTATTATATTTGCAATTTATTTAGCTCAGGCAATTATAGTACAATTTTAATTTACTAAAGGGCTTCAGCAATTTTTTGAACCTGTGAAAAAAGGTAACAATCCCAGCTTGCATGTTGTCATTTCAGCCAAGTTTAATTTTTAAATTAATAATTTTAATATGATGTAATTTAAAATTTATGTTAAACAATATGTGAAATTAGGGGACTTATCAAAAATAAAAAGATCTTAATCTAAAGCAATACCTAGGTAAAGCTAGCATTGTTTTAGTCTTAACTGGATTTTTGTGCTTTGTTATGTTGTACTGAATATGTATTTTAAAGTAAATACTGTAATATGTTCTATTCTTTAAATTAACAATTAAAAACATGAGAATGTCTCTATTTTATAAACTTTTAAGGTATTTAAGATTGATTTGTAATCTTAAAATTCTTGTGTCTTGTAACAAAATTCATCTGAACCCATTTTTATAAAGTTTTTTGTGTGTAAGAGCATAAACTATCCCTAACTGAAACAATTTCTATAGCAAAATAATGTTTTCCAGGTCAGCTTGTCTGTGTATAAAAATTAAGATTAACATAAAACACTGTATGGCATGTTTTCTTAAAATAAATTAAAAGTTAGTGATTTTATCTAATTTGTGAAGTATGTGTAATTTTTTGTCTGATGTATTCACCAAATTAACGACTAGTACTTCGTTTTAAGTAATTTATTTTTTGAGTAATAAATAATAACCCATTTACTGACAAGGACATTTCTATGTAGGAATTTGACATGAGATCCGAAATCTTGTATCATACTATATTCATATTAAACTATCTGATAATATTTAATCTTAATCTGTTGTCAATTCAAGAATACATATTGAATCTCTGAGAGCCACATATTTGAAGGAAACAAATCAGTTGACAGTGTAACCACAGAGTGGATAGTGGATACATCTTGACTCTACTATAATAAATAATTTATTAATAAGCTAGTGAATCACATATTGTAAACATCTTGTCTTGTATCATACAATACCCTTGATAACATTTCTTAATAAAAACATTTTATCTCCAATAGTATTGTACCATTTGTGTTCAATGTATTATCTCAACGTTAGCATTCAATAGTTTGTAAATAGTTACATAAAAAATGTCTTGAACAGCAGTGTTATTCACCAAGAAATAACTCTAGTGATTCATATTTTGAAGATGCAATATGGAGTGAAATCTAGTGAGCTATGTTTAATACTTGACATGAAATCGACAAGCGCCTTCAGTTGTGTTGGTGACACTAAAATGTGTTTCTATCACACTTAAGAAATGTACATCCATTCAATAACTTGTAATGCATAGGAAATTGTAAGTATTGTTAACATAACCTGAAAATACAAGTCATTGTGAAGGTTTAATGCTTACCATACAACAAAATTAATCTTTATTGCACACATGAAGTAAGGCAATGTAAATATATAAAACTGTTATGCAAATTAAGTTTCTAATATGTGAAAAGGCAGCCTTATCCATTATAGAGGAAATAATCTTAGTCTTATTTACTTTTCATCTTTTAGGAACAGTAGCTTATTATCTTTTTAAGGCCAAGTTAATCCTATAACTAGAAATGTATCTTACATAAGTAGCAGTACATCCTTTTAACTAAAAACAAGCAATAAATGTATATACTTCTGATCTAAAAATCTAGAAACAAAGTATCCATGTTTGGTCATACAAAAATTGTTAAACTGAAAATACACTTTCGTGCACCACTGAAAAGCCTTTAGCTAAATGATGTCAGATTTTGAAAGAATAATTTGCCCTTTGTTAAAATGTTGCAAGAAAGAATGTTTTACTCTTTTAATGAGAAGTATAATAATTTTGGTGTGTACAATATAGTTTGTAATATTATGTTGGTGTTTTTATGTTTCCACTCATAATTTACCTAAATGCATTATAAATATTTGATCCTTTAAAATTAGCTAATAAAGAGTTTAATGACCAAAATATAATGTTAGCATGTAAATGTATTAAAGTTGGCTTTTATTTTTAGTTAGCGGCTGATGGAAGTGCACTGTGCATCAAGTAACTTTCACTTTTAGACTCAATGCCAATAATGGTTGGTATGATTCATTGCAGTCATTGAATGTTACCTGACTGTACATTTGGATGGGAATTATGAAGACTAATCAATGTTACATGTAAAAAACTTCTTTATAGTTTTTCAAATTTGTCAAAAAAAATAAAAGAAACTTTTACAGATTCAATTTACTTACAAATAAACCATTCCACACGGGCAATACCTGTATAGTAATTAGAATAAGCTAGTGATAAGTTTTATTGTAACATTTCAATAAAAATATATATGTCATAAATACTATACTTTACAATTTAAAAAAAAATATGAGAAAGAAAAAATCCATTCTCAATAGTATTAAAGTAAACTATACACACCTGCCCACCAAATTCAATACGAGGAAAAAAAATGCTGTTGTATGGAAGCCCCCTTAAGCCCCTTATTTTATTCTATTTTTAGTACTTATTTTTGTTATAGCAGCAACAATAATACATCATCTGTGACAGAAAATTTCAAGTCTGTAGTTTGTCACTGTTCAAGCGATACAGTCTGGTGACAGATAGATCGATAGCAGGCTTAGTAATAGGGTCCCTTTGGGTACAAACCCTAAAAAAATGTAGCAGTATTCAGGGATATCAACAGTATCATGGTTATCTTTTATTGACAACAGATCTTACATTAATTGTCTGAATAATTACAGTACTTAAACAATATTTGTTGCCTACTTAACAAATCATTCTCAAAATTACTTAAGTAACTTGCTGAGTAGCAGCAAGTTACTTAGCGCTTACTTATGCACTTCTCAACAGCTTAGCTTCATTCATAATACTTACTTGTTAGTGTTACTATTTCAGTATAATGTGTGCTATCTATTACTTAATCTTAAAAACATGTCCATTGCAAATAATGTTTTCTTCACTGATCTTTTCAAGATACCAACGTCTAGCCATTTTTATGGTAATTTCTTGTTACTGTAGCAATATTACAAGGATGTTCTCGTAATATATGTTTATTTAATTTTTAGTTGTTTAAAAATTACTGTCCTTTAAGTCTATCATAATATTGTAGAATAGATATCCTTAAACATAGTTTAGGGAGATAAGTTAAAATAAATGTTTAATTGATATAAAATCCTACATAAAGAAAATTTTTGATATTTAATTGCGTCTATTGATATTTGGGTAGTAATTATATTTTTTTAAATTATACATGGTTATTATTATATTATGATTTTAATACTGACACAAAACATTTTTGAAGTTGATTTAAAATATGAACCAATAAAATAATAGATTGTTAGTTTCATACATTAGTATTTGTTGTTGTTTGAATGCATTATGTATAATGTTTTGACAAAATTAATTAAGGCAAACTAGCAAACTGGTTTGACAGTAGCTTTGTTAATAAATAATATACCTAGGCTTTGCCATTATATCACTATGTATGTAAACATAACTTGACTAAGTACCTGCATAATTAATTACGACTGAAAGCTAAAGCATGTTGCTTGTTCACTAATAATAAATAATAAGATAACATTTTGATATTAATCTATTTCAGTCAAAATGATTATTGTAAATCAAATGATTTTTAATAATCACACCATGAATAATTAAATAAATCCCAGCTTTTTATTTAAATTACTAGGTACTTACTTTTGTACTTTACAAAATACTTAGTGTTAGTGTTATGAAATAATTTCAAAGCTCTGAGTCCTCTTTTAGAATTTTAATATAACAGGCACCTAATTGTAAGCATTCAGTATTAAATAACTTCTTATGAAAGAAGTTATTCTTCTGAAAGAAGTTATTTAATGCTGAAAACTATTACAAAAAACTATACAGAAATATATAAAAAATAAATATATAAAAATTTTAGAAAATTTTAATGTTAATAATAAAAACATAAGTTATTATTTATACTAAATAAACTAAAATGTTAAAAATTAATTAATTATATAATAGATATATATAATATATAGTTTTTGAGAAACTGTATAGTTTTCTTTAATATCATGTCTATATCAAATAACTATTTTAACCATATCCATTATCCATGTAATTAATATTCAATAGTACTATAATAAATTTAAATTTTAATACATTGTTGTGATTTTTACTACCTCTTTGTGTCAGCTAATGAGTATGGCCGCCAAAAATTGTACATTCAAGAAAAAAAATATGTCCTCGTCATTTTATATAACACCAGATTTTTTTATATAGTAGATATGGCAGTTTTTAAATAGTTTCAGGTTAACTGTGTTATGTTTATTATTATATTAATAGTTTAAATTCATTTTGAGTGCATTTAACAAGCTCAATGTATTTTTTTTGTAAATGCTTATTTTTGTTTTCATACAAGAGTCATGTGTCCCACTTGGTTATCTCACACTTTGAAGTCACTAAATTATGTACAAATCTATTGTAACCTATAAAATTTTCGTATTTCTAAATTATTCTGTAAACTTGTAGATACTTTTAACAAGTTCTAATAAAAATAACATAACAAATGAATATAAAAATTCACTTTAAAACATAGTCACACTTTTTTTCACGAATGTTACTTCACGCTAGTTACCATAAAATAATACCCTAAACAACTAGATATCCGAGCCACAAAAATATTTTTAAGTCATAGCAACGCCAATTCCATGTTGGCCAACTTATAGCAAAAAATCGCCATTTTCTTTCTGTCAAAATTGATCGTTAGGGTAGTCGGCATTTTTGTCTCGAAACATTTTAATAATTTAAAGTGAGAATTATGCAAGGTAAGAATACAAATTTACTTTACTATTAAAATTATGTGTGTAGCTTTAGTGTTCTAGTAAGAAATCAAACTATGCGGCGTCTTATTACTACAAAACTTTGACGAATAAAGGCTTTTTAGGTTATGTCCAACCATATTTTGATTCACGAATGATACCATGTGTTACTATTGTGTTACGTAACATTCGTGATCGGCTGTTAGGGGTAGTACTCACTAGAGTATCTAAAGTAAAATAACTTTTTACAAAAAGAGAACCCACTTCAAAAATTATCATGTTTCGGAAGTTGGTGCTTTGGTTGTGTTGATATTTTGTAGTGCCTTGCCACCGACTTCCGAAATTTTAAAGTTATTTTTCACTTTGTAGTTTATGAAGTCTATTTCCTTTTTGGGAGAAAAAAATATATATTTGAAGCTTTCTAGTTTCTACATACACACATGCGGGTTGAATACAAAACCTCTCTTTTTGAAGTCAGTTAAAAAGCTTCACTACTTATTTAAAGCATATTTCTTACAAAATATAATTTCGAATTTTTTAATTTTAATTTTTTTTTAATTCTATTTAATGAAGACTGATAATTCCATTTTTTTATAATTAGAACTGAACTTGATTCTTGCATTTGTAATTATTACAGAAATACAAAAAACAATTTCATTTAAAAAATAAAACTTTTTCTTTAATATTTAAATTTTTTTTAATTAAATTTTGAGGTTTAAAGTAATTTAATCCAATAATACTATAAAACAATAAAATAAAATAAATAATACAGAAATCTAAAAAAAAACCCTGAATTATTATTAGTGTAATGTACACTAGGCTTAACAAAATCACGTATGTTACTTTCATTCACGTATGTTACGGTGTGTTACGATTTCACGACTGTTAATGTACAATATTTGGCGGCCATACTCTAATTTGTTACTAAAGTCATGAATATTATAAATGAATCACAATTTATCCACCTTTTCTAAGTGTAATTGTATTGTCAGGCATTTCAGTTTATTGAATAAATTCTAGAGGTCTGAAAACAGTGTAGTTCTATTATTCTATGAAAAATTATTTGTTTGAGAAATGGATAGTGCTAATTTTATTTCAAATTATTTAAATGATTTAAATCTAAACAATTTTTATATTTAATGTAATCCTAGGTTAATTAGGAGACAATGTAAGAGTTTGACCATCACAAAAATAGGCTAAGTTTGTTCTACGCTGTCCTAAAAGCAGCGCCTGTTAGGTTAGAATCTGGTGTCCTCATAAACTTAGTTTTTTTTTTAAATTAACGCCATGTAAACGCCAAAAAGTAACGCCATGCGGTCATACAAACCTTTTGTAACTATTGTAAGTTGTTGTGTTGTAGTGTAAGTATTGAAATAATAAACTTATTTTCTTGTCTGTGGTATTGAATAACATTTTATCGTTCGATTTATCAAATCAGTTTAGAATATAAATGATTGTCATGGCAGTTAATTTTGTTATTAAGTACAACAATGTTGTTTCTAGGTAGGTCATCTTTGTCTTACTTGTATCACTGTTACTGAAATGCATAGGACTGATGGATAATGTCTATAGAGTACTTAATAAAAGTCCACAAACACGAGCTTATAACCAGCATTAATAATACTATTTTACTTTTCTCCATAACACATTTTTCTCCTCCCTTACCTACTTGTAAAATACCTGTGAAATCGTGAAACTTTTCCACACATTTGTAATTATCTTAGATTCTATGCTCTAGAAAACCTAACCTTGAACTCTGCAGTGTCAGTGCACTCATACATCCCAATCACGTTTCAATAACGTTACTTCTCAGCATAATTACCTACAATCTAGGTAGATTGAATCTGTCTCAGACATAAGAGTGTTTATTTATTTAAAAATAATAGCTTTGCAGTATCTAGGTGTAAAAATAATTTTTTATTTGGAATATCTACACGAATTATGATCATTTTTTTTATAAATGTTTGCTCCATCAATGAACGAAAAATACAATTGATGCTGATATTGACATTGTAATAATAATAACAGAACTGAACAATTATATTGAAACACAAAACTCTTAGAGGGAAAATGTTGTGAGACTACCTATATTAACTTTTATTTTGTGTGTGAACTAAATTGTGTAATTGTAATTATATTAATTTATTATTCAGAAATTAAAAATCTCGATGGTGGGCTGTGGACGTCTTATGGCCTACGGGTATGGAAATTTTGTGTTTTTTATTTTTCTTTCACAAAAAAATCACAAAGACAAAATTTTCACCAAAGCCCCTTTATTACGAAACTGTTGATTGAAAGCGTTGCTATCATCTAAATTGTTGCTATTGGCTGATTTTTTTTTTATAACAGATTACGGCCTTTGTAAGCCATAGACCTGCCAACCGATTTTTTTAATATCATGACATTAGTTGCCTTGTGATTGTGTGTTTTGTAAATTGTTCCTATTTTTATATTTTCTTGCAAGAGTTACAACCTGTCATGTCATTCCTATGTGTTAAGTTGGCAGCTTTGAGATGACAGATCGTGACTAAGTTGTATTATATTAAACTTTTATAATCTTCTCTCCTGCCGTTTCGACAAGGGCTATCGTTTTTCATATGTCAGCCGTAGCGATTGCAACTATCGCTTCAAAGATTCGTAATACAGGGGCAGGAAATTTTACATGCTTCAACATTAGTTCCCACCAACCTATTGGACAATACTTGTTTCCTCCCAAATCCTAAGGTCGCACTTAGGTTTCCATCATGCCTTTGTGTGGGGTACCATTTGGGTACTTGATATGATATATCCTTGTAACAATCACATTCGATACACATTCAGAAACACACTTTGTACTAATGAATCAGTCTTTTTTTTTAAGGAAACTATCGTTCTTATTAATTATAAAGGATCCTCATACGGTTATATTGTGTCTGACAGTTTATGATCTACGAGAATCTGCAAGGGGTATTCCCTAACCAGTTTGCACTAGATTGGTTTACACACAAATGAGTAACTGTCGGCCATTAGGCTCTGCAGCTTCATTAGGACGTGGACATTATGAAAAAATCCTTCCTTATTCACCGAAGAAAAATATCTGCAAGATTTCATCTTTCTAAGTTCTTGAGTTGATGAGTCAGTGAATGCGGCAGTCAGAATCTTAACATAGAGATGAGGGTTGTCAAGGCCGGTTGTAAAGGTGCGTGTCCACTTGCAGCGCGACGGGCGCGGTGGGCGGCGGGCGCGGCGTGGGAAGCAGCGCGATGCACACGTCGCGGCACTCCGTCACCTCGTCTTCGGGCGTCCTCATGGTCGGGCCCAACTTCCGCGTCGGCAAGAAGATCGGCTGCGGGAACTTCGGTGAACTCAGGCTCGGTAAGACATTTCTGAAGTTAAAATTTCTTTGGGCGCGTTGGACGTTCTTTGAGATTAAAAAAAACATTGAAATCGCCTCACTATTACCGTAACCGACAATTAAGTATCACCGTATCTTCTTGAGAATTTCGGTGAACTCAGGCTCGGTAAGACAATTTTTAAGTTAAAACTTCTTTGGACGCGTCAACATTACTGTAACTTGATGATGTGGTTATGCAGGGATTCTCCGCTCCCAGTAGCACCTTGACCTCTTGGCAGGGGTATATTGGACCTCTTGGCGCATATGAATCAGGGCTGCACAGAAGTTTCTTCCTCCTCATTGTAGAGTCTGCACATGCCTGTGTCACAGCCACAACAAACCTAAGCCTAACATAAGCCACAACGTAACGCTAGGTTAAACATAATATGTTTGTTTAGTTACCTAACCTAACCTAACCTAACCTAACCTAACTAGGGCATGCAGAACCGGTTCCGGTTCTTAATTTTGAATTCCCGGTTCTAAACCGAGCTCAGAACCGGGTACCCGGGATTTCCCGGTTCTTGGTAAAAAAGTTTAAAAATTTTAATTAAAAGCATTATTTTTAATATTCCTACAAAAGGGGCTATTACGATTTGTAGTAAACATGAAATAGAAAATTATTTCCAATAAACCGACTTCAAATGCCACTACAAAGAGTGAAATTATTTTTAATGTATACCAATTTGACGTCAGGCGATTGTTTATAATATTATCGTCTTTTCTTCGCACATGGAGTAGGTATTACTTATTAGGAAGGACTATGATTGTACGAAACATTCAAGTGTTCTTATAAAATTTGAAGAGTTCCCTCGATTTCTCCAAGATCCCAACATAAGATCCTGACTTGATGACTATGAAAGCATCTGGAAAGTATACTCTTTCAAACAAAAAATAATTTTCGATAAAATACGTAATAATTGGATTTTTTTAAAGAACCGGGAGAACCGGGAAGTCATATTCAGAACCGGTTCTTTTAACACCTTAAAAATCCCGGGATTTCCCGGGATTTTAAGAACCGGGAAATCCCGGGTGCATGCCCTAGTTTAGGCCCAATGCCCCGCGAGTGCCCTGGCCATTGTTCAGTATCGCCGTAACCGACACCTCACGTAATTGTTCAAGTTGTCACTTCTGTCGGCACTCCTGGTTTCCGGCAGGGTACAGTTCTGCAGCCTCTAGAGATTCCGTATGTATTTTGGTTTGAAGGACTCTGTAGCTGGCAAAGAATCATAGTAATGATATTGCAATGCAAAGTCTTGTGACGCACTTGCAGTCTTCACCTGGCACGGGCAGGTGTATCACATAACACCAGTCTTCTTGTCATTCTAAGCTCTATAAAAAACTGTCATGTTAATACGGAAATTCATCTGAGCATCGAGTATGATGTGAATTGATCACAAAATAATCGACACGGATTTGCTGCAGTGCGAATATGCTAAAATTCTTAGAGCATGGGCAACGTTACGGCCACTGATTTGTTAATGCTGCAGAGGTCGAGCCGTGTCGGCATTTATTGGTTAATTTTTGCATCGCATTGTGCAGCGGAGGCACCGATTGGCTGTTGATGTTTGAGTTGCTATAGTTACCGGCAATGTACAATTTTATTTACGAGAATCATCAGAGAAATAGAGCTTCCAATAAAGGAAGCAGTAGTAACCTCCGCAGTAGATTTGTCAGTCTGATACCTAGCGGAAGATAAGGGATACTTCACAACAGTTATTTATTATTAAAGGTTGCCTAGACCAACGGTTATTTATTAAAAGGCAACGGTTTACTTAAAGCAAGGTGACCTAGATATCACCGCTGATTATCATTTATTCATGAAATTGTATTCATGTCATCGGATGAAGATCTTGTCAATCGCACACCGTCGCAACATACGCCAAGGTTCATATTCTGGTTTTGGATATAATATTCCCCTGACTGGTTTTGGCCACGGTAGTTAATCTCCACGGAGATTAAGCCATCAGATACGCGCGTAACTGTGTGCTCTCTCTATTCTCTCACTCTCTTGAGTTCGATGGAGGATCTGGCGCAGGACTGACGACTAACGTGCTTTCCGAGGCACAGAGAGTCGTCGCCAATTTCCAAACTCTGGGCTTTCTTTAAAGCGCCGGATTTCCCGGTTCTTTTAGTGTTCTTGACAGAAAAAACTAAATACGGTTAAATACTGGCTCAACCCGGGGATCGAAACCCGGATCTCGTGGTCTGCATTCAAGTATGTTCGCCTCTATTCGGATGAGACTTTTGTGTCAAAAGTGTCATTTCCGCATTAGCATATCCCAAGCGCCTTACCTGAACGATAAACGGTCGTTTAAGTCCCCTCAAGTAAAGGACTGGCTTGCTAATTTGACGTTGGCTATTGAGTTCTTAAACGCTTTACAATTTAGTTAGTACTCTGTTGAGAAGCTGACGGTCATTAGACTCGTTAGGTCCGTTATTCGCTCGTTAATAACCTTAACCGACTTCGACGCTCGACGTCAATCCGATTTTGCAATTCGTTTTTGCATCCTTAATGCCGTAACACTAAGGTTGTGCTGTGATGAACAAAGCGATTTGTCCAATGTTAGTTGCATCTTTATGAGTATTGTGACAAACGGTTTCGAAATATAATGGTTAAGAAAACAAAAGTGTTCATATTTATTTGGTGCCGAGTTTCTTCTTCCTAGCATGAAACTACTTTCCCGACGTGACGCTAGATTCTGAAATTTCACGGATGCCCCTAACCTAACCTATACCTATGCAAGAATAAACATTAGGATTTTTTTTCGTAATCAAAGTCTATTATATTTAACAAGGCTTTTTCTTTACCTATAAAGCCCTAAAAATTCTTAATCATAGTTTCTGGTGTGTAGGTTTCCCTGCTACTATACTAATTGACACTAATAGTATAAGGGCAGTTACAAACAATTTACACCATGAAGTTATCTCAGAAATCCCCAGGCCTGGAGGAAAATCTCCCTATTGCAACTTTACCCTGGTATAGATTAGCTCGAGAACAAGGTTTATTCGTTCTAAATTTGTATAACTTTTTCTTAACCTCTGTATGATGAATCCTTGTGAGTTTTTGTGTTCCACTAAGGGCCGATTTTTCAATCGCCAGATAATCGTTAACTAAGGAATAAATATGACGTTTTGACAGATTTTGTATGACATAACATGTTTCAAATTTATTCCTCAGACAGTTTATCTAGCTATTGAAAAATGGGCACTTAATGATCTTGTTTACTTTAAAAGTACTCTCAGTAACTAAATCGAGTCTAGGATGCCTGTGCTTTGCTAAAAACCCGAAAAAAAAAATTATTAAAAAATTAAAAACACGACTGCCCCGTTTTAAAACGAACTAAAAAGTAAAAAACAAGTTATTTTAGTTCATCTGCATATTGAAAAAGGGAAAAGTGGTCAAATTTCTCATTAATTAAAACAGATAAACTCATATTATGGCAGTCGGGGGACCTCTTAGAATAGAAGGTGTTCCTCAGAACGGTCTCCCGACTGCCATAATATGAGTTTATCTGTTCTAATTAATGAGAAATTTGACCACTTTTCCTTTTTTCAATATGCAGATGAACTAAAATAACTTGTTTTTTACTTTTTAGTTCGTTTTAAAACGGGGCAGTCGTGTTTTTAATTTTTAATTATTTATTTTTATTTTATACTTTTTAGTGATGGTCTACGGTGTTTGCGGAAGTATATTTTAAATATATATATATATATATATATATATATATATATATTCGGTTACTACTCTCTAATACCTTCATTTTGATACCCATATTGTGATAATTGAAGAAAACATTTTGATTTCCACTTTTGAAATTGGCGCCTCACGGTCGCCATATTAACTTCTTCCAAAAAAAATAAAGCCTATGTTACCCGGAATAATGTAAGGATTCTAACGATACCCCATTTGTCCAAATCGGTTCAGCCATTCAAAAGTTATGGTGGAATAAAGAAACTCACATACATACATACATACATACATACATACATACATACATACATACATACATGAACCCTAAAAACATTACACCCCTTTTTTTTGGGCAGTCGTGTAAAAAGTCTTGGTAAAATTCTACTCAAAAGATGTCTCATATCATTAAAGGCATATTTTCCATCCAGTAGTTACTTCGAACCGATCTTCCGACCAGGTGCAAAATTCCATCTAGAATATCGACCTCTTCACTCAGATGGTTAATTGGATATGATTTATGAATTATGATAATATCATTTGGTTGGTCTCTTCATTATGGCCTTAATTGTAGAGCAATTTTCTTCAATGTTTTTAGTCCCGACAGGCGGCGTTAGTTTTGAATGAGTTTTTTTTTTCCTAAGTATGAAACTGTTTCAACTCACTTAAATGAAGATTCGATGTCAAGTTGGAATTTAAGTTAATAACCCTGTTAGTAGTGAAAGGTCTTGAATAGTTGATTGTTTGAATATTATGATTAGAACTATTATATTATAGTTCCTTAACTTCTGCCAATTTTTTATGATTACGTCGCATTAAATCCATATTTTAATGTGGCACTAAAATCTATACATATTCATTTTTATCGTTTTCATATTTCCGTTTGACCGTGGCTGAGCTGACTTCGAATTGATGATGAGATTTAAGTAAGAAATGTTTAAAAGTACTGGAACTGGTCATAGAGTTGGAGCTAAAAAACTACTAAAAATAGAATAAATATTTATTCTATTTTTTTTAGTATTTGTTGTTATAGCGGCAACAGAAATATTTAATATCATCTGTGAAAATTTCGAGTGTCTAACTATCACGGTTCAAGAGATACAGCCTGATGACAGGCGGACGGACGGACGGCGAAGTCTCGTAAGTAGGGTCCCGTTTTTTACCCTTTGGGAACGGAACCCTGAAAACAATGTTTAAGTTGTAGACGCGCCCCACTCCTTAACAATCGTTTATGTTTCATGCGATTCGTAAGCAGTTAGGAAGTAGTAAGGCGCGTCTTGAACGCATTATATCAGTAACAGGTAAAAGTATACACGCCACCGATTCTTTACAAATAATAATAAACGTAGGGCTGAGTCATCCTGACAGTTGGCGGAACTTCTCGGAAACATGTTTAGCCAGGATTCGAGATCGAGGATAAAAAGTTATTGGACAGTGAGACCGCGTTAATATTAGTGCGCGGTTAGTGTCGGTTAATATTATTCGCTACAAATGGTTGCGTGCCATGTTTGGGTCGTTCACCTGTTTATATGAATGTCCTGATTTTTTTTCCTATAAAAATTGTTTTGTTTGAACCACTCTGATTTCCTATTTGATACCCCAGAAACCTAGTAAAAGTGACGCAATGTATCGTTCGGAACTCGGGCTACACTTTGCATAATATATCATAGGCTCTGTGTTTTGATTGATTCAGATTACGGTCTTACCCTGAGTTGCACGAAATCAATTTAAAAATTTAAGTGCTACTTAAACTAAATTAATCGTAAGAAATGTCAAAATTTCATACATTTTTTTGACATTGATTTCGATTAAATTAGTTTTAAGTACCACTAGTACTACCAGTAGTAATTTTTGAATTTGTTTCGTGCAACTCGGCATTAATTACAATAATTGACATGTCTGAAGACATATCTTTAATTCAAAACAATATTTAATTAATTACAGTATATTTAATTAAAGGTAATTGGCGCTCAATTTTGCCATTGCAGGCAATACTTGCTGTAATCTTTTCTATCATGTAACGTTCATAAAGTTCTATCAAATAAACATGCAGATTCAAGCAGCGGGATCTTAGGCTAGTTTTTAATATCAGAAAGGACAAGCCCTAAGGCCATTGACCTTTTCTGTTCTGTTTCGATCCGATTCTGTTCCGTAAACATACTGTATCTTCTTCTTCTATCACCACTCTATATGTTGTCAGTCCAAGGCGCGTCATGAAATTCGATTTTTTTTATTTATTTAGCCTATCGCAATCGTCAGTGCTTGTAAATTAATAAAGTGATATAGATTTCTAAATTTAAACGCGTTCTCCAGTCATTTTACTTTGACCTTAACCGCGTGGGCTTTGTCACCTGCGCCGTAAGGTTTCATTTCGCTAATACTACCTGCGTGTAGTATGGCTTCAGACGGATGGGAATTGGATTGGACTCGCGTCATTCGAAATGTCATTAAAGTGAGCACATGTGAGGCGATAACTCGATCAGGGTGTCCGCTTCTGGAACGGCGGGGAAGGTTGAGGCTACGAGTGTCAGAGAATGTCAAAAGATTCGGCTGTAATTATGTGGAAAATTTTGGGGAATGACGTCATATCCTTTGACTAAAATTGCTGTCACAAACGTTTAGATTTCATAGTGAAAAGGTCTAAGGTATGGCGAATAAACGAAACGTTTTTTTTCCACGTTTCTGATACGTACCGCTAGGGTGTGGAACACTCTACCAGCTTCTGTGTTCCCAGCCAAGTACAAAACGGGGTGCCTTCAAGAGAAGAGTGAATAGGCATTTTCTTAGGCAAGCTCGCTCCATCATTTCTGTCCATCAGACATGAGTGTAGTCAAGCGCAAGCCTATCTATCTTTAAAAAAATGAAATATTTTCACGGCATTATTTTTGATCAATGGCTCTTACTCACTTACGAGTTACTAAGCAGTAAGCGGTAGCTTTTGACGTTACCGGTTTGTAGATCCAAACTTTACAATACTTAGGCCCGGTTGCTTGACTTGATTTTAACCGCAACATTATAGTTAAATATGGCAGTCTGACCCTTATTTCGAACATAAGAGTCAGGCCGCTCTATTTAACTATAACGTTTCGGTTAAAGTCAAATCAAGCAACCGAGTCTTACTGTAATAATTCAGGGCTGAATTCGCTGAAATCAACTTGACAACTTAGTTCACTCAGGTAGAACAGTTGTACCAGAGACAGACACGACCGATGTAGAGGTTGAAATGATTTCGCATGTTACTATTGATTCAGGAGTCAGGACCAAAAATATCTTTCAGAATAGCTCTCTAAAGATTTCCGCTGTAACTAGCCACAAATTAGAATCATATGAATGATTACTGGTAAAAAATCTCCAAGTTACGATGATGTTACATATTCTACGCATTTACAAATAATTAGGGTTTCGAATTCCCTTTATTTGTAGAGTGAAATTTATTTCTGTGTTGTCGTCGGACGCATTTAGGTGACCGTGTTTCGATTTGCCTTTGTATACCTACCTACAATCGAAGAAAACGAGATCCTTAGTGGTTTCGTAATTAAAGCATCGGCTTTAATTTAAGTTCGCGTTGTAATGGCAATCCTAATAAAATTTCGAAATTTTGACGACCTCCCTGGTGGCGCAGTGGCGGGGCGGGGCTCACATTCGAGTGGGGCGTTGTGGGTTCGATTCCCGCCACGGGCCACTTTGGAATTTTATAATTTCTAAATTGGCTCAGGTCTGGCCTGGTGGGAGGCTCCGGCCGTGGCTAATTACCACCCTACCAGCAAAGACGCATCGTCAAGCGATTTAGCATTCCGGTGCGATGCTTGTAGAAACCGTTGGGGTAAATTTACTTACCCTTCCAAGTTAGTACGATACCATCTTAGGCTGCATCATCACTTACCATCAGGTGAGATCGCAGTCAAGTACTAACTTGTATAGAGTGAAAAAAAATAAAAATATTTACACTTACAAAAAATACGGAATCTGAAAGTTATGTTTCGGAAAATTTTCCAGTGAAAACTAAAAATACAAGTCGACTGTGGAATGCCGGTGCAATAACCTAATATGTGTCGGATTTGCATGTTCTGATTGAGTCACGAGAGAAGTTGAAACACAGTTCCTATTAGGTTTAGGTCAGCTTTGGTGCACCTAAAAGATCGTCCATCCTAATTAGACAATAGATTTATTTATGATGCGCTGGCCTTTAAATATATCTATTGTCGACCAAAGAAGAAAGGACAGGTACTCAAATCTTTAAATCTCTGTTTGATTATTCGTCTCTGTTTAATATTGGTTGATAGTTGATACCACTTCCTTGTCTCGGTAGTCTATGCCTGTGGAATGGTCCGAAGGTTGCATAAGGTCACATAGGATTTATATGCCTATTATTGTCCCTATGTGTGTACCTTTTAAAAACATCGTAATATTCGCTGTTAAAGCTGCCTGCAGGCAAAAATATATCATTCCTGCTTTCGTTAGCTGTATGTCCGATGTTGCACGTTGTTCCGAGAGTCCACAAATCAGTTACCAGTCGCCACTTTTAACCCCCATAGCCGAGGACTTTTTTTTTCTCAGGGGAGAGGATAAAATATTTCTCCTCCTACAGTTTTATCCACTCCCTGAGTATGGACGCACTGGATAGATTTAATATCCCCTGTGGATAAGATGCACAAAAAGATTTAGTTTTACGTTTTCTCTTCTTTACCATGCCAGTAAATTTCACAGGGATTAGGAAATTTCGCCAGAAAGGGCTTGCAGAGTGTTTGCTCATAAATAACTTCTCATTATTATCTGACATTAATATAGTACGAGTATGCACCTATTCCCCCATATTCCCCATTATAAACGTGGAATAAAGAGTTTAGCTTCCCCCATCTTTATTCCACGTTTATTAATAAGGGGGCTAGTAAGTTCTAAGGGGTTTGAGGAAGTACACTGAACATCTAACACCTAACATTTACACCCAGTAAGACTCAGTTAAAATGAAATAAAATGCGATAAATTATTATACAACTGCACGAAGCCTCCGTTTTAACTTGTGATAAGACAATTAGATTGTCAAAATTGAAGCAAACGTGTATTGCGAAGTAATTGGATTTCGCTAACTATCCACTGTAATCTTTGCTAAATAAGTAAATGGAAATCTTTTTAGGTAAGTATAATATCTGAATTGTGAGCAACTTTTGGTTTAATTATCTGACAATAATTCTAAGATGTTATCGTTCTAACTTGGAAGGGTAAGTAAATTTACCACCAACGGTTTCTACAAGCATCGCACCTGAACGCTAAATCGCTTGGCAGTGCGTGTTTGCTAGTAGGGTGGTAACTATAGCCACGGCCTAAGCCTCCCACTAGACCAGACCTGAGCCAATTTAGAAATCATAAAATTCCTAAGTGGCCCGGGGCGGGAATCGAACCCGCGACCTCCCACTCGAATCCGAGCGCGAACCGCTACGCCAGGGAGGTCGTTATTTATGTAATAATAATGTATTAGTAGTGAGAGCCTAGAAGATATTAAAAATATCATTTAGGTATGGGGAATAGTGTAAAATAAGACGCAATTTAATACATTTTTTATTTGAGAAAATAATTGGATCCCAACAAAAACATTTTCATGTAAAATGTTGCCAGACGAGCATATGGCTCCCACTGTCAAAATCATCATACGCCCAATGTAACGGTAGCCAAACGACCAAGACATTATTGTAACTTTAGTGTAGAGTTTGTGAAGTTAGAGCTTGAATTTTAGGGTGTATAAAGTCAGAAGTCTTGCCCTACATGAGATCTGATAACTTTTTGACAGTGGGAGCCATATGCTCGTCTGGCAACATTTTACATGAAAATGTTTTTGTTGGGATTTCATTTCTTTTTGTAAGTTGTTTAAAACAATGTTCTTTATTTAATTAATTTTTCTTTTTTTTGTGTATTTCTTGCACTTCAGGTGCACCTCTTTTCACAGCCCACTCTCTAAGATGTTTGTATTACGAGTAGATACGTACTTAGCTTAGACGTATATTAAGAAAATTTTAAAAACTTATAGTGGATTTAAAGTTTGTAGTTTTGGTCTACCGAAAGTGAAACTAATTTTACATTTATCAAGATAAAATGATATTCAAACGTAACGTATAGATCCAAATTTCAAATTTTACCCATTAAAACACAAAGTCAGATACAAATGAAAGTTTGGATGTTTGTTACTCAATCACAACACAACCACTGAACTGATATGGCTGAAATTTAAAATGTAGACTGATTATATCCTGGACTAACACAGACTACTTGTAATCGATTAAAAATCTACGGAAGGTATCGGTGAGATTTGTGTGTTTATTAGTTTTTTAAATATTGTTTTTTTTATAGTCTTTATTTTCCTTGGGCGCTGAGGCGCTCTTGAAATTCAAATTTGACGCTTGACACGATTGACAACTCATTTTAGTCACAGAGCACTGGACTCTGGGCAATGAACACGCGGAGCTCGGTACGGGAATTAGGGCTTGCCGCGTGCATTATGGTACTGGGCACATTGACGTTGGGGCGTTGTTAAAATCCATATAATTGACGCTTGGCATGCCCGACGGCTAACTGTGGGTACAGGACACTGGGCCTTGGGCACTCATCTAACCCTGGGCACTGGGAACTGAGAGCTGGGCTCGTTGGACGGGGCCTGTATGTAACTTGGGCTTGACGCGTCCGTTTGGGCACTGAGCAGGTATTTAAACGCTATAACGCTCTTCAAAATCAGAGAGATTTGACGCTTGGCACGTTCGACAGCTCAAGCTGGGCACTGGGCACTCGGCTCAATGTGGGTTCTTATCATTGAGCGCTGGATCCTGGTCACTCGACATGCAGTGAAACTCGGCTTGTTAAACATGACATGCATGGAACTTGGGCTTGAAACGTGCGATATTACTGGGCACGGGGCACTGGGCACTTGGGCGCTTGGCCACTTGGGCATTGGAATCGCACTTATAATCACCAAAAAAAATTACGTGTTTTTCCAAATGTTTACTAGCAGATATCTAACATGAAATTAAGTTTGTACCTATATACGTATGGGAAACCCCATATGAACTTCCAAGCCCCTAATTTGATGAATGTGGGGTGATTTACTAAAAATCCTGAAACACGTATTTAATTGTTTATTACAGAGAATCCCTATATCCATTTTGAGACCCCTAGCATCAATATTTGCCGTAGTTTCACACATACTTCCATCCCCCCATACGAACTTCCAACCCCCTAATTTGATGGATGTGGGGTGATTTACTAAAGATCCTGAAACATGTATTTAATTGTTTATTACAAAGAGTCCCTATATCAATTTTGAGACCTGCATCAATATTTGCCGTATTTTCATACAAACTTCCATCCCCTATTTTAAGGGGTTGGGGGGTTAAATTTCCAACTTTTTGAATTTTTTTGTTGGTTGTGTACTAATTCTAGCTTACATACCAAATTTCAGCTTTCTAGGACTTCCGGAAGTACCCAGGAGGTTTTGATGATCATCAGTGAGTCAGTGACGAAATCTGGGTTTTTCAGATGTCAATAAAATCTAAAGTATAAGATCTGTGATATTGAAACTTAATACGTTTAATAAGTTCACCGGCGACATCATTTTCCGAGAATTTTGATTATCTGGAATAATTCTGGCCTAAGTTATAAGGGTTTAAAAATACGGCGAAACACTTCGAGAAAAGATAGGTAGTGCCCTCGCGCTTCGCTTGACTCGTCTGGCAGGGACACTACCGTGTCCCCAGATCCGCGAGAAATGAAGCTCGCTATACAGTATGGCCTGGTCACTAGAGCCATTATAACTGAAGTAACATTGTGGCTGGATCAATTTTGCAATTTTCTGTAAAGCCGATGAAGTAGGTAGTACTTTGGTACTATCAAGATCTTGTGAGAAGAGGGCTCGAGTGGAATTAATTAAACCTAGGAAGCTTGGTCTTTTCACAAGCAGTTTTTGTTGTCTCTATTATATGCGAGTAGGGAAGAGAGACCTAATTCTTATCACTCCAGAAGTCTATTCTATTGCTTTAGCGATTGACATAAAAATGCTTGTGTAGCGAAAAACTTATCAGACGTTCATTGTCAGGTAATCCGACTCCGAAACTTGAATAAGAAGTTCTTATTGTGTCAAGTATACAATGTGGGCAGACAAAAGTCAGGACAAATCAATGGATGCGCGTATGAGGAAGTTTTTAACCGACTTCCAGAAACAATAGCTAATTAAATTAATAATTTGAAAACTGCGCTTGCATTGAACAATAATTATACTGAGACGCGAGAAGCACTTACTTAATCTAGTAATAACACGCCAAAAATGCCTTACAAATAATCTGTGGCCTTACATCATTTTGGGAAAGAGCTGGTACTTTTACACTGCTACACAGATAATTTCGCAGATTGCGAAGTTCGGAAAGTTTGTCATTATTTTACGAGTCCCGGTTTGTTGACCCAAGCCGACGGCGCGGGTCAACTATAGGGACGAGTAGAAATGTCAATTCCGCACGTGCATTGAATGTTTTTTAATATATTTGCGAAAAAATATTGGTATTACGTGTTTGCCTGCTCCGTGTTTGCGTACCGTGTTCTGGTGCCGTCTCCGGTGGCGCGTTCTGGTGCGCCCGCTCCGGAAAACAAAAAAGCACTAGTGCGGAAAAAGATAACTTTCCGCATGCAAAACACACATGGAAATGTTTACTTTTTGAGCAAATGTATAAAAAATTATATATTTATTGTCTATCTACCAAATAGAGGAGATAAGGACAGCTACTCAAATCCTTAAATTTGTATAGTTTCTGCAAGCCTTTACTAAGGCTAGGGTTACAGTAGCACTACTGTTGTTAATGAAGTATTACGTTCACTCTACCCGTGTAGCTTAATTCGTTCTTCTATCTTCGCCCTACTTTTTGTAGCAGCAACATTCCAAACATCTATGCATTTGAGTGAGTCATAGGTATTTGTTATTTGAATTTGTCTACCTTGAATTCGAGGCAGGGACAAATTATTTGTTGAATAAGTACATTAAGAAAGGGAAAGGATGACTGAGTGGAAAATTGTAAGTACCTTGAAAATGATTAACTTTCTTACAGATTTGAAAAGGATCTTTTCCTCAAATAAACTATCACAAAATGGATGTTACTCCGTGTAGAACCCGTTACAGTAAAGTTGCGAGTTATGCCTGTCTTGGAAACTTTGTGCCAATATATACCTTTGCAAGTTTCGTCGATATAATGGTGCCTAGGCAAACGTAACATTACTATGGAGAAGTACTTTTATTTACGTCACTACTTATTACCCTTCCTATAAAAATCTGCTTTAGTATTCCGATTTGTTTTAACGATCCACTACTGGATACAGATCTCCTCTAAGGATGAGAAAAGTTCAGCCATAGATAAGTGCGGATTATCTTCCCACTCCTTTCATCAAGGAGAAATTGCGGGTAAGCAGGTTTCTCCGCGATGTATTTCTTCACCACTAAGCAAATGTTATTAATAATGTTGTCTTAAAAGTCTGAGGTACGTCTCTGGGTCTCGAATCCCGTACTCCTGAATGTAAGGCGGAAGTCATTGACAAGACTCTTTCGTACTAGCCCCTTACTATAAAAACCTGCATTAGTAGTCTGAATTCTTTTACGATCCGCTACTGGAAACTGGTCTCCTTTAAGGATGAGAAAGGTTCGGCCATATGTAGGTGCGGATTGTCTTCACACCATTTTGAGAACATTATTGAGAACTTGCGGGTATGCAGGTTTCCGCACGATGTATTTCTTCACAGCTGAGCATGTGACAATAAAGATGTAGTCACAAAAGTCAGAGACATACGTCTCTGGGTCTCGAATCCCGTACCCCCGAATGTAAGGACAAAGACATTGGATTCGTTCTTACTTGTTGTTTTCTGTAATAATGTTGTATTCTAATAATGAGATTATCACTAACAGTAAAAACCTTGTGCCGTCTGCATTGAGTTATTGTTACTTCGTTAATTTATCGATAAGATACACGAGACCGCTGAGATCCGATAGCGACGATCTTTTACTGTTAACGATATCGGTTACTGAATCATCTTGTGACGTCACAATGAACATTTTAATCTCTTAACGAGTTTGAATCACTTGCGAGTAGTTTTCAAGTACGCCGGCGTATCTTACTGACGATTATTGTGGTTATGGAGTTTGCTTCAATATCTTTGACTCCACATTGTTCCAACCGTTTGAAAAGTTGTACAAAAATGTACTGCCATTGAAAAACATTTTTGCGGTTAGCATCAATAACGAGCTCCTAAGCGGCATATAGTTTTCCGGTTAACTTTGACCGCTGCAGTCGATCTATTGTAAGCACCACTGACTAATGCAGAAAGCATTCCCCTTTAAGTTATTGCAGCATATTGTTCTTTGCTCCTAAGTCAGCACCTTTGTTCAAACTGCCCATTGAGAATTACATAGTTGCACGACTTGATAATACACTGCGCCTGTATTTCATGATTCTTCCAATGTTTTTACATAACAAATTGTCATTGAAAATCCTCTTAACTGGAGTTTTAAACCTACGAGTATCTACTTTCTTGAGCCAGCGTCAGTTTAATGACTTATTCTCACTTAAGTGTTTATAGAAAAAGTATGTCAGTCAGTGTTAATAACGGGCCATCTGTTGTAGCATATCTTTGTGAGCATAGCGCGGATAACGCTTTTAATGATGCCAGCACCAAATCCATCTGTAGACACTAGACAGTGTAGTGCACCCGGTTCCTCCCCTCAGATCAGAGGGAGATGATCATGTGAAACCAAGCAATTGATCTACTTTATCAATGTACTGGACCACTTGGTCAGATAATATTATACAATATGTTTATCATGAATTTGGGATTGAACTGAGTTGCATCGAATGATATACTTTATTGTCTACACACATTATGTTTTAAAATGCATAGTATAGCGAGTACAGAGTGTCTGAATCAGTACTTTCTGGATGGTAAGTATTATGTGAAAACCTGACGGAAATTTCTGAAAGATGCTTGTTGCCCACATTCTTATGTGTGGGTTATTAAGAAGGCCCTAGCAAACCTTTTAAACAACCGTTTACGTGTACAGGTGCCGGCAAACTTCTTGAGCATGAAGTGACGTAGTGGGGGCAAGTTAGCGCACACGACTCTCCGCCGACGCGCCCCGCACTTACCACCAAAAGGATCTCAAATTCGCTTGTGCGCAATCAAGGTCATATACCCAAGAAGTTTGCCGTGTACTGTAACTAGCAATGCATAATAAAATATTGTCAAAAAACAAACAAACATTTACACATTGAGTCCGGTCGTTTAATGGTATATTTTGCTTGCTTATTTGTGTGTGATTGACCTGGAATTTCCACCGCATTCAAATGGCAGACTAAATCAGAGCATTATGTCGCCTCCTTGACGTGTTGGTCGCTTTTAAGCACTTTACGAATGATAATGAATTTTCTCTAAATGCGCGCACGCCGCTTGCGTCACACGTAAATCTTATTAGATTTGTTGTTTTATTCGAGTGTTGCTGAAATCGAGGCAGCCGCACAATCTGTTTTCCTGGAATATCCTGGGGGGCTATTCACGTAACGTTTTCATATACTGCGTTTTGTGAATCAAGAACAAAAAATTAACACTGAAAAATTTACTTTGCGTCTGTTGGTTTAGACTTAGAGTGTAAAAATGTACTTCAACATAGAAAATATGTAAATATAATGGCCTCTACCTTATCGTGCACCGTAAATTTAATTCCACGATTGTCGACCATGTTGCGTTTTGAACTGCATTCAATTTTACGCGCTGTGTCAATAGTCGTAAAATTAATTTTTCTGTGCTCGCAAAAATGTTTTGATTTCAATATCGCCTTCTTTTACCTATACGTAAATGCCATGACCTTTTTTAACATTTCACTTCACGACATGAAGCCGACGCGTTAAGGGAATACCCCCTGGAGCCTGGACGGTATTGCGCAACGGAGGCACTCTCAAGCAGATTGGTTTCATTGCTGCCTGTACTCGACTTCAATTAGAATAGTGAAACTTTGACGTCGTTCGTTGTGAAACCACTATTTCGATCGGAACCCGAAAAACTGCGGATTGAGAACTTCGGTGTCGTTAGAAGTTAGAACAATTGCGTCTGATTCTTACACTGATCTGTTCTGATTCTGATTTAAATCAGACGAAGACGAGACACGTCCTGTTCCTCTTTCAACTATGCTATGTTTTATGTCTGACGGCACCAATAGGACCCTTGATTTTCATTTATTTTCATAGCTTATGAAAATCAAGGGATTCTATTGACTCGTTTGTACTTTAATGAAATTCCATTTATTATAATTTACGTTTTATTCTTTCACAGGAAAAAACCTCTACAACAATGAACACGTAGCGATTAAGATGGAGCCTATGAAATCCAAGGCTCCACAATTACATCTAGAATATCGATTTTACAAACTATTAGGAACCCATGGTGAGTCCTAGAATTTATAACATATTAAGATTAAGACAATTAAATAAGATATTCCATAATAATATCTTAAAGGTATTATAGGTATAAATTATTACTTTCTGTAACGCTGTAGATTTTCTGTAAGAATAATAAAATAAATAAATAAATAAATAAATAAACAGAAAACCGTTAAAATTTACCGAATATAAAATATGATCCACTTTTTATAGTGTCTTCTTTTCTTGTCTTGTTTTTTTGGGGTATAACTATGCTATACAATTGTTTACTGGTATAAAGCTTTGTTCTGTAAATTTTAAATTACTTTAAAGTGGATCTAAAAGCGTCATTAAAATCTTTGCTATTTCTCGGAAGATGTAAATTGGTAGAAAGCTTCTGTATACGAACTTAGTTTGATTAGATCAAATAATTCCTCTTAATTTGTCTTTACATAGTCGCAGGGCCTATAAATAGTCTACTATTTAATAGGGGAAGGTTAAAAAAAAACTTGTTTTAAAGTCTATTTATTACTTTATTCCAGAAACAGCTTTGATTTTAATAACATTTAAACGAACTTCGAGCGATCGGATATAGGTAGATGCTTGAGATTGCTTCAACTAATTTGATTCGTTACGTTATAAATTTAACACTTCATTGCTTGCATTGGCACTATACCATGTACGCGGGGGCCGATTCACGTAATGTTTTCACACAGTGATGTGAATCAAGAAATAAAAATAAAAAATGTTCCTGAAAAATTAGCTTTACGTTCATTACATGAGAGTGTAAAATTAATGTGTAGTATTACTTTATAATAAATAAACATTTATTATTTTTGTTGTTTATATCGTGTATTTCAACATGGGAAATACAATCCTTCAAACATATCACGCAAAGTAAATTTAATTTCGCGATTCTCGACCATGTTGCGTTTTGAACTGCATTCAATTTTACGCTCTATGTTAATATTCGTAAAATACATTTTTCAGTGTTTGCAAAAAAATGTTTTGGTTTTAATATCACCTGATTGATGATTCTATTCGTAAATGCCATGACATTTTTAAATATTTCACTTCACGAAATGTAGCCGACGCGTTACGTGAATCACGTACCAAGCATTTAAAACGGTCGAGTTAGTTAAAGAATTCAGATTAAAAAAAAAAGTAGTAAATGGTGAATTATTAAGAAATTACTTCTAACTTCAGGCAAATCTATTACAATCGTGGTTCAGTTTAAAATGACCAAAACAACTGACTGGTTTGTTTCAAAGGATCCAACAGTTATCATTGTGCGGTATAAATGTACTAATTACGTCGAGTTACGTGCACACGGAATTAGTTCACGGTTGATGACTTAACTAGTGGCAGCAGAATTGGGTATTATGAAGATTTCAATCCACGATGACGCGCCCCACTATGTCAAATTCCATTCGAATCGAATGAAACAGGTGATTTTGACTGAGTGGGGCGCGTCTTCGTGTATTGAAATATCTATACACTACTTTTGAATTTGATAAAAATATTACTTTATTCTAAACTAGGATAAAAATAAAGACGTACATTAAAAAAAATTAAAATCCAAGAAAGATTTACGAAGCTACAGGCACTTCAATTTTGGAGTGAGAGGGTATTCTATCCTTTTCTAGCAAAATGAAAATCTGTATGAGGCCGCAAGAAGCTACAATGGCAATAGTCAGATGTGATGTCACAATTCAATGTCGCCATCTCTGTCTAAATATTTAAATACTTACAACTTTTTTGTGTTTTGATCAATCTAATTAGTTTTTCCACCTACGTCATTATTTTATCCTAGATTATATTTATTTCAAATTCAGAAGTAGTGTAATACGCAATTGTAATCTTGAGTAGTTAATTTTATAGTTCGTTAAAGTTTAACTCGATGCGGCCTATTTGCGATGCGATGTGACAGGTAGCGTAGATACGGCGCTAGGGGGCGGAAATGTCTTTATGCGCCATTCATTTCTCTCATTTCTGTAGCTCTTCTACGCCATTGCGGTGCTACTTTAATGGTGCCGGGTCAGGTGTAGGCACTAGAAGTAAACGGGTTACATTTTTGTTATTAAAGTTCAGAACTTGTGGTTATTTTTGTTTTGCCATTTGACGTTGCAAACACAGAATAACTTGAGTTGTTAGAAACAAATTCCAGCGTTCAAGTGATACTTAAACTAATATATGTCACACAAAATGTCAAAAATGTGTTCTTTTCCTCGAGGGATATTTTCGAAAAGGATAATTCTAGATTTAGACGTACCAAATTAGGTTCCGAGGTTTTTTAAAACTGAAAAGATGTAGTTACAAATTGCAATATATTCACCAAACTCTGGTTTACTAATCTTGGTAGTTTACTTGTAGTACCTATTTCGATAATAAATACCTATTTACCACCTATAAGAAAAACACCTAAACGATATATTAAGAGGGTAGAAAGTAGGAACGTAGTTGCAGCCCCATATTTACAAAGTACCATTACATAGAGGGAATCCCTAAAGTGTACTACTTGGGAACGTGTGGCGGCCGCTACAACGCCATGGTCTTGGAGTTGCTAGGACCCTCTTTAGAGGATCTGTTCGTGCACTGCGGCCGGAGGTTCAGGCTCAAGACGGTCCTTATGATAGCTATACAGTTAGTAAGTGATCGATTGTACTCGATAGCGACGGAGCTTTGCGCTTTCACTTTGACATCCGCTCAGACATCCATCTGTTTAACGTAACAAACTCAGCCGGGTTTCGGTTTTTGTTATCACCATTTTACTATAGCTCCAAATAACTAATTGAGCTAGTATAGTTACAACAGTTTACTATCATTTCAAAGGATTTGATGAATGTAAATCCTCCTTCTGTAGCCAATAATCTATTGATAGAAGATTGAAGATTAAACATTAATTTTGAATTGAGTGGATGTGGAATGACATTTTACTATGCCATGAAATCTCGATCAATTCGAAGTAATTTTTTACGATTATCATGGATTGAGCGGATGCCAAACTGAACGCTTAACCTCCGACTTTAAAGTAGATAGGCGATTGTTCCTGGACACAACGCCGCAACCGATTTTGAATGCTGAAATGTGGTTTTCTTGTCGTGCGATTGGCGACTGCCGTTGATCATGACGTTGTACGAGCCCTTTTCACAATATTACATTTTATTTGTTTTTTACGAAGTATTGCTCTCAATCAGTTGCCTCAATGAAAATACTGTCGAGATGTACCGGGAGCTATAAAATCATATTTTGGTAATCATATCGGTTTTGTGTTGTGTCAAATAGGTGCGAGCGAGAGCAATGCTCTGTAACGACGTGCTCTTAGACGTGTGTTGTGCCGTTCCAAGAAGATTTTGCCATGTGCTGAAGTTTAAAATTTAAAACTGTTGACCTTGATCCATTGTGATTGAGTGTGGGTAGCCAAACAGAGAAACCATTTAAAATAAGCTGTTGAGGCTATTTATTTTTCTCATAAGTTAACGATACCTGTGATCGAGTTATCTTTACGCAAACTAGATGTCAAGAAACCACGCGACCGTAAAAGTTTCCACACTTTCACAGTAAACTTTGCTAGCACGCACATAGCTAAATTTTCTTTGACCCGGCAAATGTGTAGCCGTCGGGCTAGCGTTTTATGTGAGTACTAAACTTTACCCTTTTTCCCCAACCCCTTCCTGCCCTTTTATATCCGTGGCTCCTTAGCTCCGTCGACGGCGGAAGGTATCCCCGAGGTGTATTACTTCGGGCCCTGCGGTAAATACAATGCGTTGGTCATGGAGCTGCTGGGCCCTTCCCTGGAGGATCTGTTCGATCTCTGCGGCCGACGCTTCTCTTTAAAGACTGTTCTGATGATCGCTATGCAGCTGGTAAGTGTCTACAGTTACTGATTTACAGGGTGGGTTTTAGCGATTGGACTAGACCCTGTTGCTTTCTTTGACTTTGACAGACACATAACCGTTACACATGGAGGCTCAGAACCTTATGTCAAAGAAAACGAATGTACATAACGTAAATCAACGGATTTCAAACAACCTGGTCTATGGACAACTTTAATCATTATAGCCACAGGAAAATGGTCTGAAGAAACTATCCCGAAATGAATGAAAAATTATGTCCTGTATTGAGTATTGATAACTTGGACGATCTAACCTAGATCGTCCAAGAATGATAATGAAAATTGATTATGAACTGTTTTTAAAAAATAATATTATGAGTCAAGTATCGAATATGTTTTTATTATTGTCAATCGATGGGACTAGCTGCCTGTAGAACTCAGAAGGATACATTCTATGCGATAACAGTCTCTAGTCTCTAAAATCCACCCTGTACCACCACAATACATAAGTAATTATTCGTCTATTTTCAAGATCCAGTAATCGATGGCTCTATTGCTATTTAAGGTAAATAAATAAACCTGCGTTTGCAGGTTTCAGACAGAGATTGTGCGCTACATTTTAATTTATAATCTAAGAATTTAGGTCTCTATTTAGATAGACGGTAATGGCAGAAATTCATTCAAAAGGATGAGGGATTGTAGACAAAATCTTAATTACGTACTAGTTTCATGCAATCCCTCAAGCGTTTTCATTGCTCAAGGCCATCGTTCAGATAGTTCAAAGAGAATATTTTAATGCTCTACAAAATCTCTCCAAAAATACTAAATATTTATAAAAGCACTTGTATTACGTAAACACAAACAGTGACTACTTATAATACTATTTTTTATGTGCTTTTGTTAAGGTTTCTTGTCCACAAGAGATGTGCTGTTTTGCTATGCGTCAAACGCACCAATAGAATCGCTTGATTTTGATAAGCTATAAAATCAAATGAAAATTAAACTATTGATTCTGTTTGACACAAAACTTAACACTTCTCTGGTCTACAAGCATTAAGCAACCTATACACTGTCCATTCGATTATTTTCTTTTTGACACATGATACAAATTACAAATATAGCAATAGCCAGGGACCAAAAAAGAGATAAAAGTAAAGTAGTCTGATTAAAATGGACAGATTTATAAGGCACGTGTCACCATTTTAATTTTGGTCTTGAGTTTTTCCCACACTACCGTAATAGCTTCCAAACTATAAGAGATCAGTAATTCATATTGCACCTTTGCTACAGAAAGTTCGACTAATGTCAACAAAGGTCACCGCTTCGAAAACGTTAAACGTATTACGTTTTTCTGGGACACGTACGATGCAAAGCAGTAAAGACGAAAACACCCTCAAAATTTCTAATAATATCTGTCTCAGGTCTAATGTCTAAGGCTTCCAATACCGGGATCTCCGACATTTTTCGTCTTTTTTCAATACCGCTATTTAAATGGATATACCGATATTCCGATATTGGTGAAACCGGATCGTAGAATCCCGGCAATTGAAAAAAAAATCGGTATCAATACCGAATTGAAGAAAACCGGTATTCGAAAACAATATTAGTGTCTAAGGATAATTCCAAAGTCTACAAAAAATCTAAGATCAACAATTTTTTTTTGTTATTTATTTGGTCGGATTTAGGACTTGAAGTAACTGAATTGGGAACCACCATCTCTGTACTTAGTATAAAACAATTTTATGACTCCCATTTAACATAGGTTTGAAGTAATTGTGTTTCTGTTTCAGCTACACCGCATCGAATATGTCCATACGAGACATCTAATATATCGGGACGTAAAGCCTGAAAATTTTTTAATAGGTAGAGCTACGAGTAAAAGGGACAAAATCATACACATCATTGGTAAGTTGTCTCCTTTTAATTCCAATAAGTACTCTGCGAACATAAGTGGAAATATGAATTTTACATTTTGTCAAATGAATGAGAGAATAATGGGCATACTTGACACATAGGCATAAAACTTTGCGTAGTAATATAACTGCCACAAAGCAAAGTTTGCAAATAAATAGGTTCTCAATTCAATTTCTGTTGGCAGAGTAATTAATGTTTTATTCATAGACTGTCTGTGATTTTATACGAATTTTATGGATGGGAACACATCTGGAACTGCATGATTCTAATTACTCTATCAGCCATCTATACAGTATACTCAGCTATTTGCGATTAAAATAGTTTTTTAGTACAAAATACTATGGGATTTATAAATTCAAAACCATCTTTATAATTTTACTCTAGATTCGTGAAAATTACTTTTAATCAACCTAGGATATAATTCTCCTTAATAATTCTTAAACAAATGTATGAGAATTATCGCTAAATAGGTACGTTACTATTTACAAATATGATCGTAAATATCGGTCCAATAATGTAAGAGTATCAGATCTTTGCTAAATTTGAAAGGCATTTTTTTCACATTTCCCTCAATATGGGTATCAAATGAAGGGGCTTGATTTGTAGAACACTATACTATGACAAATTTCAAATTCCAAAATGGCCGTCATCACAAAATGGCGCATTGTGGTAGTCGGAGATTTTTAAATTTTAAGTAGTTATTTCAATACGACTTTGCCATTATAGTCCATTGTAGTCCAGTGGAGTTTATAACTGTAAAATCACAGCAGGGTGTTACATAAACGCGCCCCGCAGCTCTGTCCGCCACCTTGAATTAGCCGTGGCGGGTTTTCGCGAATCGATACCCACTTGACTTGACCTTCGTAATCCCATTATGCACTGCAGACAATGTGGATAGGCACCGTTACCACGTTGGTTGATTTTTGGCGTTTTTTTGGCCTGATACAGCAATTTGTACACTGTTTACTGCATTTGTTCGCGTTACTTGCTGGTTATAACGGTCATTGTAGCGGGATTCTGAATTAGCAAGTTGATTCTGCAGATAAACATTGGTTTTATATACAAGCACTTACTGATCCGGCAAACGTTGTTTTACCATTAGGGAGAAGGTGCGGACGTGACGGTTTCGTTACGACGACGTCAAATAGTTATCACTAACGCACACAACTCCGAAATGATTTCAACGCTCGACCCGATATTGCTTGTAAAAAAACTATTAAGACACTCGTATTACTGCTTAAAAACAAACAAATACTTTGTTTCGTCTTAGGTAATTCTTTATTTCTTGTAATTTATGCACAGAGGAGAATAGATTAGGGAGATATTGTACCACGTGGGAATAAAAGCATAATATAATAAAAGAGCGTCAGAACTTTACAGCGCAAAGATTTGATCAGATCATTTACAACAATGCGTTTGTGATAGATAGCACGTCGCTACAATAACTGCTGCTGCAATAAAGCCCAGCGTAGACTGTGTATTGACCGCAGTCTATATTTTATTTTTCTTTTTTCACAAATCCCTGACAACCACCACTATTCGCCATTTTGTGTGGCGGCCATCTTGGATTTGAAAGTCACTGTGTATACTCTTATAGTCACTACATTTGACACCCATATTGCTGTGAAAGGGCTTGTAAAATGTGTAATACGCCATTTTGTAGCCATCTTGGACAGATTTTCATCAAATATAGCTAAGGTTACTCCGGACTTATTCACCTTTGAATAAAATAAAATTAAAATCCGGTTATTCGTTCGAGACTTGTAGGGAGTCAAGAAGGCGCCCTGGGAACACGGCAATAGCAAGAACGGAACGGGTGCCCTCCCGTGTTTCGGCCTCCACAACCGCGAGGTTGATTGGCCCATGGGTGATGGAGGGTTGTCCCTATTATCCGTTCTGGAGCTATGATGCCTCAAACAGAGACATCAAACTTATAACACCCCGCCGTTTTTGCGTTGGGGCTTAAAAATACATACTGATTATAATCCGTTCTTACGGCTAACAATTCTCCTCTCACAAATATACTCTTACCTGTGTAATTTTATTACTCTTTTAAGTAGAAATGAGGTTCAAAGTGTATCTAAGCTTTACAAGACGCCAAGAACCAGGCAAAAGTTTGTTCCCAGCTGTCAATATGCGTCGGGCTTAAAGCATTGTTATGTAACATACATTGTATATTATGTGGGGTAATGTAATCTACTACTAGATTTGTGGTTGAACTGTCTTGGCAATACAGTGGGCATTGCTTGCGTGGACTGCGGACAAACTTCTATTTTGCTTTATGAATTGTTATAATTGTAATTAATTAACTGACTTCAAAAAAAAGGAGGAGGTTCTCAATTCGTCGGAATCTTTTTTTTTCAATTTTCATTTCGATAACCTTAAGATTCAAAGAAAAGATTCTTGATTGATATTTACAAATTCATCTTGCTTGCTACATTTATTATGTCAGATATGGAAAACAAATGAATTTTATTGGTTCCATTATTTTTGAATAATTATGTATATTAAATTAACAATTCGGTCGCAAAAGCGTTCACTGTGGCATTCATTGCGCTATTTATCATGAAGTACATTAACAATTTGATAATTTGTAACTTTTAGCATAGGTATTCCCATTTCCCTATTGACATTGCGCATACACACATATCAAAGAAATATTTGATATACAGATTGTAAGGGCTATTGTTTCTCAAAATCCGTTGAACGTGTAATAGACAGTGTGGTAATTTATTTATTGGTATCGATTAAAAATAGGCTTGCACTCCTCGACAACTTTCTATGAAATAAATAATAATAAAAAAAAAAATCCCATTTAAAACACATGATAATTCTTTCTTTTTTTAAAAAAAAGGGAACCGCCTTCAAAAAACCAACCCACTGAAAAGTAAAAAAATAATTTTCTAATAAATCTGGGTTTACTTACCTACCTACTTAGTTTTTGAAGTCGGTGCCATTAGCCATACTCAAAATGAATTGCGAATTTTGATTTGGCACCGACTTCATAAACTAAGTAGGTAGGTAAGTAAACCCAGATTTATTAGAAAATTATTTTTTTACTTTTCAGTGGGTTGGTTTTTTGAAGGCGGTTCCCTTTTTTTTAAAAAAAGAAAGAATTATCATGTGTTTTAAATGGGATTTTTTTTTTATTATTATTTATTATTTCATACTTTTTAGTGATAAGTAGGTTTTGGGCTAATTAATACTACCTTATCAATTTATTCTAGTGATAGGTTTTTTAGTGATAATTATTCTTACCACTAAAAACATATCCTATCATATGTAATACTGACTTTGACGTATCTACTATTATATATTTTAATATGCTGTATGCCTAATGACGAGGAATGTTGTTTCGCGATAGATCAAATAGATCGGTCCAGCCAAACGTGAGATAATCACGGACAAACCTAAATATCAATATAGGGGTTAAAGAGAGAACCTCTTTTTTTGAAGTCGGTCAATTAAAAACATATTTTTTAGTCAACTTGAGAATCACTATCTCTTTTGAAGTCTGTTAAAATCTATACTGTAAACTAATTATACCGATCGCAAGCGATTTTCCGTTGAGGAGTTCCGCTCTCCATCTGCGAAGATATTCATTAGATCTCAACCAAATTGAAATGAGTCTACCTGTGATGTATGGCCTACCTATTGAAAAAAGAATCATCAAAATCGGTTTCGCCAAACTCGAGATATTCGCGAACAAACTTAAATACAAATATATCTATCAAACTAAGAACCTCTTGTTTTTTTAAGTCGGTTAATATACTAAAACCTTCTCCAGAATGTAACAAACACTTTCCCGAAAACCGCATCAAAATCGGTTCAGCCAAACGCGAAATAATCGCGGACAAACATACATACATAAATACATACATACATACATACAAACATACATACAAACATACATACAAACATACGGGTCGAATACAGAACCTCCTTTTTTTTGAAGTCGGTTAAAAAGACGATGTGGACGATGTGCTTAGAGTGCCTTGCCTAGCAAATGCAATCAAGAAAAGAGTGAATCTCTATTATTGATTGTGGTAGTAAAAATATAGGCTATTCATAGTCTTTATTTTTACTACCACAATCAATTATGCTAACATTGTCATATCAGGCAATGTTAGCATAACCAATAAATTTTACTTTCGACAGTCATTTTACTAATGAATAATATTTTTTTTTTCAGATTTCGGATTGGCCAAAGAATATATAGACTTAGAGACAAACAAACATATCCCGTACCGGGAACACAAGTCACTAACCGGGACTGCGAGATACATGTCAATAAATACACATTTAGGAAAAGGTGAGATACATGTTAATAAATACACATAATATAAGGATAGGAGAGACACATGTCATTAAATACACATTTAGGAAAAGGTGATCCATGTTAATAAATACACATATAGGGAAAGAAGACTGGAGATACACATGTTTATAAATACACATTTAAGAAAAGGTGAGATACATGTTAATAAATACACATCAGGCGACATACATGTCAAGATGCTTTTTATGAACAAAGTTCTTAAAAACGGGTGTTTACAGAATTTGAAATATTATTGAACATCGAGTCACATTAAAACTAGTTCACTTTCATTTTTCAGAACAATCGCGACGCGACGACCTAGAAGCTCTGGGGCATATGTTTATGTATTTTTTACGTGGTTCCTTACCCTGGCAGGGTTTAAAAGCTGATACTCTCAAAGAAAGATACCAAAAAATCGGTGATACCAAACGAGCGACGCCTATTGAGGTGAGTGTTAAGAAAATCAATATTTGAAAAACCTGTCAAGTGCGAGTCGGACTCGCGCACTGAGGGTTCCGTACTACAACCGGAGGAATAAAACCATAAAAACCACTTTTCTTATCGAACCGCAAAACTAACTTTGTTTTTAGAGGTTTTATTGTAAATATCAAAAAACTACTTATTAGATCTCGTTCAAACCAATTTTCGGTGGAAGTTTGCATGGTAATGTACATCATGTATTTTTTTTAGTTTTATCATACTCTTATTTTAGAAGTTACAGCGGGGGGGACACACATTTTACCACTTTGGAAGTGTCTCTCGCGCAAGCTATTCATTTTAGAAAAAAAGATGAAATTAGAAACCTTAGTATCATTTTTGAAGACCTATCCATAGATACCACCCCACACATATGGGTTTGATGAAAAAAAAATTTTTGAGTTTCAGTTCTAAGTATGGGGCACCCCCAAAATTTATTACTTTTTTTTTAATTTTGTGTGAAAACCTTAATGCGGTTCACAGAATACATCTACTTACCAAGTTTCAACAGTATAGCTCTTATAGTTTCGGAAAAAAGTGGCTGTGACATACGGACGGACAGACGGACAGACGGACAGACGGACAGACGGACAGACGGACAGACAGACATGACGAATCTATAAGGGTTCCGTTTTTTGCCATTCGGCTACGGAACCCTAAAAATCATCTACCTTTATATGCTAATTTATCGCTGAGTAACTACTATCTGAAACAAGCCTTATTTAGGCTTTCAAATGCATGATTTTACGTAGAATTTCAGTTGGGGGACCTCTAAGAATAAAAGGTGTTCCACAGAACGGCTCCCGACTGCTATATGAATTTATCTGTTTGAACCAAAGATAAATTTTAACACTGTCACTTTGTGAATATACAGATCAACTAAAATAACTTGTTTTGTACTTTTTAGTTAGTTTTATAATACAAGTTAGTCGTGTTTAAAATAAGTCAGTCGGGTTTTTTAATTATTTATTTTTATTAGGAATTCATTCATGCATTCATTCATTCTTTCGTGTTGTAGGTACTATGCGAAGGACACCCCGAGGAGCTGGCGACGTACTTGCGCTACGTGCGGCGGCTGGACTTCTTCGAGACGCCCGACTACGACCAGCTGCGTCGCATGTTCCGCGACCTGTTCGAGCGCCGCGGCTACGTCGACGACGGCGAGTTCGACTGGACCGGCAAGACCATGGTAAACCCATCCCTCGCGCTCGCTTGACATCTCACCATGACCCTGACACGTCCTGTAAAATGAAGGCGAGTTCGACTGGACAGGTGAGACCATGGTGAAACTCATCCCTCGCGCTCGCTTGACATCTCACCATAGCCCTGACACGTCCTGTAAAATGAAGGCGAGTTGGACAGGACCGGCAAGACCATGGTAAACCCATCCCTCGCGCTCGCTTGACATCTCACCATAGCCCTGACACGTCCTGTAAAATGAAGGCGAGTTGGACAGGACCGGCAAGACCATGGTAAACCCATCCCTCGCGCTCGCTTGACATCTCACCATAGCCCTGACACGTCCTGTAAAATGAAGGCGAGGTGGACTGGACAGGCAAGACCATGGTGAAACCCATCCCTCGCGCTCGCTTGACATCTCACAGCCCTGGCACGTCCTTCAAACTAAGACAAGACAGGCGAGACCATGGTGAACCCATCTCTCGCGCTCGCATAACATCTCACCATAACCCTGGCACGTCCTGTAAACTGACGGCGAGTTCGACAGGACCGGCGAGACCATTGTGAAACCCATCCCTCGCGTTTGCTTGACATCTCACCATAGCCCTGACACGTCCTGTAAAATGAAGGCGAGTTCGACTAGACAGGCGAGATCATGGTGAAACCCATCCCTCGCGCTCGCATATCATCTCACCATAACCCTGGCACGTCCTGTAAAATGAAGGCGAGTTCGACTAGACAGGCGAGACCATGGTGAAACCCAGCCCTCGCGCTCGCTTGACATCTCACCATAGCCCTGACACGTCCTGTAAAATGACGGCGAGTTCGACTGGACAGGCGAGACCATGATGAAACCCATCCCTCGCTCTTGCTTGATGTCTAACTATAACCCTGACACGTCCTGTAAACTGAGACAGGACAGGCGAGACCGTGGTGAACCCATCCCTCGCGCTCGCTTGACAACTCACAATCACCCTGACACGTCCTGTAAACTAGCGGCTAGATCGACAGGACCGGCGAGACCATGGTGAAACCCATCCCTCGCGCTCGCTTGACATCTGACCATAACCCCGTCACGTCCTGTAAACTGACGGCGAGTTCGACAGGACCGGCGAGACCATGGTGAAACCCATCCCTCGCGCTCGCTGGATGTCTAACTATAACCCTGACACGTCCTGTAAAATGAAGGCGAGTTCGCCTGGACCGGCGAGACCATTATGAAACCCATCCCTCGCGCTCGCTTGACATCTCACTATCACCCTGACACGTCCTGTAAACTAGCGGCTAGATCGGCAGGACCGGCGAGACCATGGTGAACAAATCTCTCGCGCTCGCTTGACAACTCACCATCACCCTGACATGTCCTGTAAACTAGCGGTTAGATCGACAGGACCGGCCAGACCATGGTGAAACCCATCCCTCGCGCTCGCTTGATGTCTAACTATAACCCTGACACGTCCTGTAAAATGAAGGCGAGTTTGCCTGGACCGGCGAGACCATTATGAAACCCATCCCTCGCGCTCGCTTGACATCTCACTATCACCCTGACACGTCCTGTAAACTAGCGGCTAGATCGGCAGGACCGGCGAGACCATGGTGAACAAATCTCTCGCGCTCGCTTGACAACTCACCATCACCCTGACATGTCCTGTAAACTAGCGGTTAGATCGACAGGACCGGCCAGACCATGGTGAAACCCATCCCTCGCGCTCGCTTGATGTCTAACTATAACCCTGACACGTCCTGTAAACTGACGGCGAGTTCGACAGGACCGGCGAGACCATGGTGAAACCCATCCCTCGCGCTCGCTTGATGTCTAACTATAACCCTGACACGTCCTGTAAAATGAAGGCGAGTTCGCCTGGACAGGCGAGACCATGGTGAAACCCATCCCTCGAGTTTGCTTGACGTCTAACTATAACCCATGACATGTCCTGTAAACTAACGGCTGGATCGGCAGGACCGGCGAGACCATTGTGAAACCCATCCCTCGCGCTCGCTTGACATCTCACCATCACCCTGACATGTCCTGTAAAATCAGGAAGAGTTCGACTGGACAGGCGAGACCATGGTGAAACCCATCCCTCGCGCTCGCTTGATGTCTAACTTTTAACCTTGACACGTTCTGTAAAATGACGGCTAGTTTGACAGGACCGGCGAGACCATGGTGACCTCGTGCTCCCTTGATACCTAACCATTATATTTTCCCTTTGTCTTGTAAACTGATGGCGAGTTCGACAGGACTTACAGGCCATGGTGAACCCAACCCATTCCTCGAGCTCGCTTAATATATTTTGTAAATTGCCTCTAACACATCTTGTTAATTGACGGCGAATCCGTTACACACGGTAACACCTTGTTAAAGCCATCCCTCGCACTCGCTTGCAGTCCACAGCATAATTTGGTGTATCTACTTAACCTAAGTCAGAGAATATTTTGTGCAAACATACGAAGTCGTCCGTAGATACATCTTATTCCTACTTCCTTATAATTTATCTCTCACTTATATGACATAAGGGGCTTGCACTGTAGTACATTCATTATGGCTTGGTCCTTATGACAGCTGTCAAAGTAACAAGGATTGGGGGAAATTGAAAATTAATCAGAATTATCGTTATTAAACAGAGCTATAAAAAATTCTATTATTGTTCTTCCACTTATAAACTGAAGTACTTCTTCTTTACCGAAATGCTAAAAAGAATGTACTGCTAATTATGGTATCGCTTTTACATGTACATACACCTAAGTTGACCTAAAATTGTAAATGCAGCATGCTAATTATGTTTTGTGAATATATTCCTGAATGTCTTCTCACTTATTTTTTTGTTACGTACTTTGGGGATTTATTTAACACCGAAAAAATTCATAACTGCTGTTCCCACCATCTGCAATAAGATCTGAGTTCACCAGACATTTAAACCCTGTTTTTATTAAATACTGATTTGTTTTTGGCAGATTAAACGTGGTTGATTGCTTGGTAAACACCTTTTCTTTCACGTCGGTTTCAAAGACTTTCTATGCATAACTAGACAAGCTAGATAGAAAATGTCATAGATGAAAACTTCAATTAATATTATTAAAAGACGGAGGCAAATTATTGCACAGATACTTAATAATAACTTCGTTTAAATGATCAGATTGTACTAGATCGGTGTTAGTTTGACAAAATAAACAGTCGTAACAGTCATAAGTAGCAAGGCAGCAAAAAATTGTGACCCCTGATTGGCTGAATTGAAGCTGTTTAAATTTTATTCAGCCAATCATAATTTGTTGGCGATAAATGATACGTTTTCTCAATTCGCGATTTCTTCAAGCCAATTTCTTCAGATCCAAGTTATACATAGAAGAATTTTTGGTTTGCTTCTTTTGAATATTTTGTGTGTATATTCGTACTTTTGACTGCACCCGATTGTAATAAAAGCTCATATGAAATGTAAATAAATGTATGTATTTAAATTTTACTTAGGGACTTAATAATAATTATTATAAAATATATTATCATAAAAATGGGATTCGTGATTTTATTTATCGATAGATCGAAGTTTCTTTTTTTATTTGATTGTTTCTGTTATTTGATTAGTTTTGTTTGTACATTCTTTAAACTTTATAAACGCTTAATGCACCAGGCCCATTTTGCCATAAGTTTTTTTATGTGTTTTGATCAAAAGTAATAAACATAGATAAATGAAGTTATTGCTAGAGTTAAATGATGCCAAAAAGTAATACAATTCAAGGTTTTATTGATTCTGTTAGTCTTTGTCGAAAAAGAGAATGTCGCCATTTTGAATTGCATTAGTTATTGGCGCGAAATTGTAGTGATGACTAATATTTACCACTTGGTTTAATAATTTAATGTTTATTTTTGTGTTTTAGTGTAGATATTATTTTTAATGAGTCTATCGTCGTTGTCAATATCCTTTTAATGCTCTTTAATGTTCTAGGCCACAAAGATGTATTTTTTAAATTGGAAATATCAAAGTTTAATAAATCATATATATATTAATTTATGAATGTTATTCAATTCGATAAAAAATATAATTATTCTTTAAACTGTCAGGTTCGTACTACATTAATTGCTTTAAATAATATAAAATAAACTAATTTGATACAAAGCAAGGCATTACTTTAAATGTCTACCTTCATCAGTGTCAAATTAGTTTTAAAATTTTATGTACCATAGCATGATATTTGATTGAATAATGTCATGGTATATTGCATGGTTTAATATAATTTGTGCATGAATTAATCTAAACCTTGCATGCCGCATGCTTACCGCTTGCATGACCACTACAGCCGGCCAACATGCATGTGATGCGCATATTACGTCATGCGCCCCCCTCCAATATCGTTAAAAATAAATCTGATAAGGTCAGTTTCCGAAACTTGTGACGAAAAGTTACTTCACTCATTGGCTACTTTGTCATTATTAATCATGAAAAGTATTCTTCTTTCAAATTCCGCAAGTACACCATGAATTTTTTAATTTGTGACTTCATCATCATTAGATTTATTTCATCTTTGCATTGATCGTAAATATATTTAAATAAAATGTCACAAAATGATAGGCTTATATTGAAAAAATGAATAAATTATTTTAATCTGTATTTCAATTTTAATAGATTAAATTCTACTAGCATTTTAGACGACGTGTATTTCTAATTTCGTAGTGTAAGTAGTCACTAAGTAGTTAGAATCTTTCATTAGTTTGAATTCATAGACATTAAAAATTATACTTGGTAATGAAAAAAAAACAATCTTGATCCAAATGCCAAGCGCATTACATCATTTAGTTAATTCATTTAAATTTGAGATAAATATATGTAGACATCATTGTATAGAATTATTTTATAAACCATGTAATTATACATCGTTTTGATTGTAATTGACAATAGTACCGATTCTGTTTTAGAGCGTTAAAATTTACCGTGTAAAAAAATCTGCTATCCCTTTTCTCTACTGTACGGTTGGAAAGTGATAGCACTATTACTAAAGACTAATACTATCCCTTTTAAAACGGTACTTTGAAAAGGATGCACTAGTCTTTAGATGTACATACATAGTTCTATGCTTTTCCAAACAAACCATAGTAAAAGGGATAATAAATTTTTAGATTCACTAAATTAAGATACGCAAACAGATTCGCTACCATTTATAATGTAATTATAGATAGCTTTCCATAATTATTATAATTAATACGACGATGGTTGAAGTAATTTTGTTGTTATTTTTTTCAGTCTACACCGGTGGGGTCCATTCAGACTGCTCAAGAAAATATAATATCACCTAACAGAGGACATCAGCCGTTCAATAAGGTTTGTATTATAACAGAAAATTATTACATATTAGTATAGATATTTCAATCCACGAAGACGCGCCCCACTCTGTCAAAATCGCTTTTGTTTTGTTCGATTCGTATGGCGTTTGACAAAGTGGGGCGCGTCATCGTAGATTGGAATAGATATACCAACACTTAACTAAAATCTCTTTTTCTAAACAAGAAAAATAAGTTTTTTCGTAGAACACATTTGATTTAATTGTGAAGCCACTATTCAGAGTTCAGTAATGCCTTATAGTGGCTCTGTACAAATTTTCGTTTTGCAAGAAAGTGACAGAAGACATCTACATCAAAAATTTAAATACCGTACTAACTTTCTATCTCCTTGTTTCTAAAAAACCTAGTGTGTAAAAAATAATTAGAAAATTTGGGTGTCTTTCTTTATTATTTAACTAGCAAACGCCCGCGGCTTCGCTCACGTTGAACTTTTGCTTTACTCCCTCAAGCGTTTAATTTCCAAAATTCCTGTCGTCGCCATTTATTTTGATTAGGACCACAATTTTTCACTACCTTGCTGATAATAGTCAAATATCGATTTTCAAAGCAATCGACCCAGTAACCAAAAAAATCAAAATGGCGGCCACTTCTTTTAATTTTGACCACAACTTCCTTCTCTATGCTTGCTGCGATAGTCAGATATCGATTTACAAAACAATCGCCCCCAGTAATAAAAAAGATCAAAATGGTGGCCACTTTTTTCTACAAATCCCTTCTCTATGCTTGCTTCTATAGTCACATATTGATTTTCAAATCATTCGGCTTTGTAACAAAAAGTTCAAAATGGCGGTCATTTTTTCCAATTTTGACCACAAATTCCATCTCTATGCTTGCTTCTATAGTCACATATTGATTTTCAAATCATTCGGTCCAGTAAGAAAAAAGATCAAAATGGCGGCCATTTTTTTTCAATTTTGACCACAAATTCCTTCTCTATGCCTGATTCTATAGTCACATATTGATTTTCAAATCATTCGGCCCAGTAACAAAAAAGTTCAAAATGGCGCCCTTTTTTTCGATTTTGACCACAAATTCCATCTCTATGCTTGCTTCTATAGTCCCATATTGATTTTCAAATAATTCGGCCCAGTAACAAAAAAGTTTAAAAATGGCGACCATTTTTTTCAATTTTGACCACAAAATCCTTCTCTATGCTTGCTTTAATAGTCACATATTGATTTTCAAATCATTCGGCCCAGTAACAAAAAAGTTCAAAATGGCGGCCATTTTTTTCAATTTTGACCACAAAATCCATCTCTATGCTTGCTTCTATAGTCCCATATTGATTTTCAAATCATTCGGCCCAGTAACAAAAAAATTCAAAATGGCGGCCATTTTTTTCAATTTTGACCACAAAATCCTTCTCTATGCTTGCTTCTATAGTCCCATATTGATTTTCAAATCATTCGGCCCAGTAACAAAAAAGTTCAAAATGGCGGCCATTTTTTTCAATTTTGACCACAAAATCCTTCTCTATGCTTGCTTTAATAGTCAGATATTGATTTTCAAATCATTCGGCCCAGTAACAAAAAAGTTCAAAATGGCGGCCATTTTTTTCAATTTTGACCACAAAATCCATCTCTATGCTTGCTTCTATAGTCCCATATTGATTTTCAAATCATTCGGCCCAGTAACAAAAAAGTTCAAAATGGCGGCCATTTTTTTCAATTTTGACCACAAAATCCTTCTCTATGCTTGCTTTAATAGTCCCATATTGATTTTCAAATCATTCGGCCCAGTAACAAAAAAGTTCAAAATGGCGGCCATTTTTTTCAATTTTGACCACAAATTCCTTCTCTATGCCTGCTTCTATAGTCACATATTGATTTTCAAATCATTCGGCCCAGTAACAAAAAAGTTCAAAATGGCGGCCATTTTTTTCAATTTTGACCACAAATTCCTTCTCTATGCCTGCTTCTATAGTCACATATTGATTTTCAAATCATTCGGCCCAATAACAAAAAAGTTCAAAATGGCGGCCATTTTTTTCAATTTTGACCACAAAATCATTCTTGCTTGCTTTAATAGTCACATATTGATTTTCAAATCATTCGGCCCAGCAACAAAACAGTTCAAAATTGCGGCCAATTTTTTAAATTTTGACCTTTGATTCTTATTCTATGCTTGATGCAATGGTCGGATATTAATTTTGAAAGATATCGGTCCAATAATGAAAAAGTTCAAAATGGCGGCCAATTTTTTAAATTAAGACTACATATTCTTTTTCTATGCTTGCTGCAATGGTCGGATATTAATTTTAAAAGAATTCGGTCCAATAACGAAAAAGTTCAAAATGGCGGCCAAATTTTTAAATTTTGACCATATTATATTCTTATTCTATGTTTGATGCAATGGTCGGATATTAATTTTGATAGAATTCGCTGCAATAACGAAAAAGTTCAAAATGGCGGCCAATTTTTTAAATTTTGACTACATATTCTTTTTTTATGCTTGCTGCAATGGTCGGATATTAATTTTGAAAGAATTCGGTCCATTAACGCAAAAGTTCAAAATGGCGGCAAATTTTTTAAATTTTGACCTCAGATTCATTTTCTATGCTTGCTGCAATTGTCAGATATCCATTTTGAAAGAATTCAGTCCAATAACGAAAAAGTTCAAAATGGCGGCCAATTTTTTAATTTTTGACTACGTATTCTTTTTCTATGCTTGCTGCAATGGTTAGATATCCATTTTGAAAGAATTCGGTCCAATAACGAAAAAGTTCAAAATGGCGGCCATTTTTTTAAATTCTGAGTTCATATCCTTTTTCTATGCTCGCTGCAACGGTTGGATATTAATTTTGAAAGAAATCGGTCCAATAACGAAAAAGTTTAAAATGGCGTCCAATTTTTTTAAATTTTGACCACAGATTCCTATTCGACGTTTGCTGTCATATGAGAAAAATAATGAAAAAATTTATTCCAAAATCAAAGAAGTTCGCAAATGTTCCCATCCTAAAATTTGAAATTCGAATATCCCCGTCGCAGTACAAATTCAACAACCTAGGTACCCTGATTAGTACGAATCAAAAAAATTACACTTTTGTATGGAGAAGTCCCTAAAACCAACGGTTTTTACCCCTTAAACATGGAATTTCTGAAATCCCCGTCTTAGTACGAATTCATGACCTAATATCTACCTAGGTACCAAATTTGAGATATCTACGACTTTTAGTTTTTCGGGAATCCCTGGAACAACGAAAAAATTTACACTTTTGTATGGAGAAATCCCGAAAACCAACGGTTTTTACCCCTTAAACATGGAATTTCTGGAATCCCCGTCTTAGTACGAATTCATGACCTAATATCTACCTAGGTACCAAATTTGAGATATCTACGACTTTTAGTTTTTCGGGAATCCCTGGAACAACGAAAAAATTTACACTTTTGTATGGAGAAATCCCGAAAACCAACGGTTTTTACCCCTTAAACATGGAATTTCTGGAATCCCCGTCTTAGTACGAATTCATGACCTAATATCTACCTAGGTACCAAATTTGAGATATCTACGACTTTTAGTTTTTCGGGAATCCCTGGAACAACGAAAAAATTTACACTTTTGTATGGAGAAATCCCGAAAACCAACGGTTTTTACCCCTTAAACATGGAATTTCTAGAATCCCCGTCTTAGTACGAATTCATGACCTAATATCTACCTAGGTACCAAATTTTAGATCTCTACGACTTGTAGTTTTTCGGGAATCTCTGGAACAACGAAAAAAAATACACTTTTGTATGGAGAAATCCCTAAAACCAACGGGTTTTACCCCTTAAAATTTGAATTTCTGGAATCCCCGTCTTAGTACGAATTCATGTCCTAATATCAACCTAGGCACCAAATTTCAGATCTCTACGACTTGTTGTTTTTCGGGAATCCCTGGAACAACGAAAAAAATTACACTTTTGTATGGAGAAATCCCTAAAACCAACGGTTTTTACCCCTTAAACATGGAATTTCTGGAATCCCCGTCTTAGTACGAATTCAAGACCTAATACCTACCTAGGTACCAAATTTCAGATCTCTACGACCTATAGTTTAGACGGAATCCGTGGAACAACCAAAATGCCTCACTCTTTTATATATATAGATGACAGATCATTTTCTTTTCGACGCCATTTTCTAGCGCGGTATTGCAGCGCAATAGGGCAATGGGGTAAATCACTTTGCCGCGAACGTAAACAAAATTAGTCAACATTGTCACTTAGATGGTTAAAACTACTTTATTATGCCTTCTTATATTTTAATAATTGTATCTTTAGTTTACATTTATGTATGTATTTGTACAGTGCATTTTTCTTTACGCAACTAATATGTATGTCCAAGCCTCCATAAGGACACTGAATTCCTAAGCCATTTCCACACTACAGGCTAAGCCACTTCAACTACTTAAAGGCATACTTTCTATCTTAGTATTCTGTTATTCGGATTTTTAATTTAGCTTCCTAAATATATATTTTCGTTATCATGGAAAATGCAATGCAAATGGGGCTATAAATACAAACTCACGTATCTTTTTTGCTATGCAGGATGGTTTGTGTGATTATATGGAAGGTTTGGATGAGGACGATGAGATGGCGCTAATCATAGAGGTTTGGTCGGCGGTGATCCCGTTTTGAGAGTGTTCACGTTTTGTCACTTATCCCCCTAGAGTTCGCTATTCCTATTTTCCCCTCAAATTTCCGTTTTGTTTAACATCATGTCGTTCCAACAGCGAAAATGGTAGCGATTCGGCTATAAGGTCTGTAAATTAAGAACGAATAAATATCTAATATCCCTTTTACAGCATTACCTGTTTAAACCTTGTACCTTGTGTAGTCATTGAGCTATCCCTTTTCAGTCGCACTGTTCGAAAGGGATAGTATTATTTTTGGCCGCGCCTTTAGAGACTCAAACCCTATCGCTACCATTGTAATCTGAATCTGTGCTCGACTGTATAGCTTAGCAAAGAAAGCAACGAATGGGCAGGTAAGATCACTTCACCAGTACACGTATTCTGTAATTCGGTGCAATTAAAAAGAATATTTTTTATCCATGTAAGGTTTGTTACTAAAATGTTATTTTTATTTCATAGCAAACCCTCAATGGATAAAAAATATATGCCAGTGGCTACCATTCTATGATAGGCACCGAGTTACAGAATACGTGTGCAGATGCCATTAAATCATACTCAATCGCTAATAGCAAAGAATGCTAAAGAACTTTCATAGTCCAGTCCAGCACTGGATTTCAATCAATGTGGAATTATTGAACAGAGTAATTTGCTTAAATCCCGCTGTCAATATGGTTCCAATACACGCATTTGAAAAGGATACCTCCATTCGGGAAATTTCGTGTTTAATAATTAACACGGTAAATCCAGCCACTTGACACATTGGATTGTTTTAGTTTTTTTAGTTTGGATTGTTTCACTCTTGTTTGGGACGTCTGGGGTTCAGATCCTAGGCACCTCTGACTTTGCTAAGGCGTATGCGTCTCAGGAAATTACCTAATTTATCCCTTTGCTTTAACGGTGAATCATTACATCTTAAGGAAATTGCATGCCTGAGAGTTGTAAAAGAGTCGAAAACTCACAGGATGCTTTTCTCGACTCTTGCGACGGAACTCTATACTGTGTTAGTTGAGGAATGACTTCAGGCAAGTCCACTTGACGCTTGAGAGGTTCTCAAGTACTTACGAAGCCATATTGCCAGGCTCCAGGCATAGATCACCCCTGGTCGGAGAAGGCACAATGGAGACCCTTTTGGTGATTTTTCCAATATGTTACCATTAAAATTTGTGGATGAGGCTCAGGAATCTATTTTGTAACCTGAACGTTCACATACTTTGACTAATTCTTAGGCATTCTCTGGTACTTACTGGCATATTTGTTCGGTTTGTAATGTTTATCATTTTTTTAGAGCTAGACAGTTAGTTTTAACATCACTACATTCCATTCCGGTGTGTTAACTGATCAAACGCTAGTTTATTATACAAATTGACATGAATCTTCTGTGCAAAATCATGCAATCATACTAAATAGTCTATAGTAGATATTAACGTCATTATAGAGTGAATCAGTCATGAGTCAGTTTAGAACACGAGATCATCCAAAGCATACAACAAAGGTTTCCTCCTTACAGATAGGATGATTAATTTCATTTGTAATGAGTGAAATTTTTAAACTGTTCGTACAGAACGCGCCGCATGTGCGTCCTTTTGTTATTGCACTTCCAGATAAAACCAGTTGCATTTTGGACGCCTTTTTGTACGAGTTTGACACGTATGAATAATGCCAATCCTCCCAATAGACTCTCTTCTCAGTTTTTCTTATATGTAGGCTGTAATTTCAAACGGGGATCTGAGAAATCTGCTTCTCAGATATGCCTCATCACATGAAGATCTAAATTTAATTAGCGACTGCCGTCACGGTGGTCAAAGTCCACGGAGATTTACCAATTATAATTATATGGGATTATATCGGAGATGTGTCTACACCTGTTTGTGAAAGCACAGATCCACTCTCTTAATTCGTATGACAGCTTGAAACAAACGAAAAGTAATCAGACGAAGATTATTATTTAAATAAATATAAGCTGTAGAGCGGCTCATAGGGTACAATAACTTGTCGAGCCTATGTAAAGGCGACTTCGCATCAACCTAATTGCTGTTGCATGCGCTGGTACTTTTTAATTAAGTAATTTACTTAGTTTGCGCGCTTCCATAATCAAACTCTTACGAAAACGATTTAAAAGCGCGGCCGGCCTTAACTTGTAAGCGCAAAGCGTCTCGTTCTTTAAGGTGCGATGAGACCATTACGGATGGACGAATAATGATCCCGCAAAATAGATGGCTAAAGTGAACAAATGCTGCGAATTTCAGGGCGGCGTCAAAGACTCTGGCACCGGCGGCACGGCGAACACTGGAGGTAACTGGCCGCACAGTGGCAAGGCGACGCCGCTCACCGCGGGCCATCTCACCCCCGCCGACAGGCATGGGTCTGTGCAGGTCGGTACATGTTGTATGTACACTAAGACCCCTAAAATAAAAGAAAAAGGGTGACTGACTGACATGTAAAAGTAGAGCCGAAAAAGCTAGGTCCAAATTTGGCACATATGTCCCTTATAAGGCGTAGGGGTGCGCTAAGAAAGGATTTTTCAATACTCACCTCCTACGGAGGTGAAACGGGGGTCCAAAGTTTGTATGGAGAAGTATTCCTTCACGCCGCAACTACTGAACCGATGCCTCTTGATAAAATTTAGTATTTCTTACAACGATAAAATATACTCACATGTCACTCATCTTATCCGCCATTACGATTGGTTATGTTTTTCTATGCAAGAAAAAATCTGAAATTTTATTTATCTTATACACTTGAGTTATTTATATATCTGTATAATATCACTTTATGATATTGCACAATGCACATAGACAGACACAGTGAATTTTGCTATTAATTCGAGGTATAAAAGACTAGTTTGAAAATACTGTATTTGAAACTAGCAGTTGTTGACTTTTTAGGTATTTTTTTCAAAGCATGGCCATTATTCTTGTAAAATATGATTTTGAAGACTATTTCGCATGTTTTACATGGGTACTATTTTATAATATTTATGCCGTATTTATTTATTGCAAAAAAACTGGATGGTATATTGGTGTATTTATTTTTTAGCTGTTGAAGAATAAGCATTTTCGGTATGTGAAATTTCCCGGATCGGTGTCAACGGTCAGTTGTGAAATTTTTGCGGCATTTTGTGTGAACGTACGGGCGTGCATGTCGCTTATAACAAGCTAAAAAGGCGGCACTGACTTTGATCACCATTACAGCTGGATGTATGCTCATAAGCATCATTACTCTGTATCTCTCACTCCATATCCTTTAATGGTCCTAATTGTGTGGTGCAAAATCTCTTAAACCAAACTAATTTGACGTGTCTAAAAATAGTGTTATCATTCCTTGAGAAGCATTTTGACAAAGATAGCAATATTTTTAGACGGTCTAATTAGTTTTGTTTGCTATAAACAAAATTAGTTTATTTAACACAACAGAATTGGCATCATTGTTTTTTCTTATAATAAATCTATAAAATTGCTACTGACGTCTATATAAAATGTATTATTATTTTTCCATATCAACCATGAGTAGTAAATAAAGAAAACCTATGATACCTATAAATCTAAATCTAAACTTATGCTAAATTTAAAAATTTATTATAAATTTGAAGTAAAAGAGACAAAACGAAATTACCTTTATATTTTTTAACATAAGTTAATTTTTGTCGGTTTTCTATTTATCTGATTAATTTAAATTGGTTTTAGACGCTGTCCTAAAATATACCTATAAAGTCTTTTAAAATAACAATAACCTTTCAATAATTTGTGCTTGAACTACACTACATCTTTAGACCCTTTAAGTCGGTTCAAAGTCAGCGCCGCTAAAATTATATTCGCTAAAAAATAACACAGGCTTTTGTTGTGATTTGTGGCACGGCCAATATATTTTATTCATGAAGTTATGAAATTTTAATAGAATGCTTTATTACAGTTATACTTTTGGCTTAAATAAATTAATAAAAGTGCCATAAATGGCACAGGCGAAATATAGACACTTTAGTTTATTGTCACCGACACGAAACTGTTTGTCACAGAAAACCAATATAATCGCTTGATTTTTATTACTTATTATTTATTTTATTTTTTAGTACTCACATACTCACACTACAAGAAAAAGATGCCGCTTAGGTTGCCGTTAGGTTGGGCTCTATATAGTCGGAGCGCGAGCGACGACCTATTAAATCTATGCATTTAACATTGCTGGACTAGCAGCCCAAGAGGATTTTATCGCTTGATAAGAAAATAGAAGGCATACTTTGGCATGAATGTATTAAAGACCAGTTGGATAGAGTTTGGATAAACTTGATTAATATTGAATATTGTGTTTTATTAAATGCTTAATAACTACTATGTCGCGTTGATTTGCGTTATTCCAATGTAAAAATGTATAATTATCGTAAATTATCGTAATAGAAAGACATTAAATGTATTAAAAAAATTATAATTAGATGACCCAGTTAACTTAGTATTATCTCCTCCATATGTTTGTGTCCCAAGTTACTAAAATTACTAGATAAAAAAAAATATTTACATTAAATGCAACACATTACACAAGTACAGTTTAGACTTATACACTTAATTAATTTAAAGCTTTATAGACTGACTTAACGCACCAATAAATATTTGACATCCAATTCACAATTTTTTTTTCTATAAGATAATGAGAAAAAGCTGACTTAAACCGCTGACACGCGACTGTTCATAAATGGCGCTGGCTGTAAATGTATGGAGGAATTCGGTATGTTTGTGCGAAGCTAGTCAACTCGAGATTTATACAAAAACCAACAAGTCAAGAGTTTAGATTTACTAAGCAGAAACTGAGTTTCAACAGCTTTAAATCTAATTTAAGCTATGCTCTACGCGTTAACGGCCTACAAGCCGTATTTAGGTGATTTTGAATGAAGTTTTATGCAAAAACTATGAAGACAATTACTTTCAAATTTGCAAGTCATGTATTTTGGGTCTTTAATTTAAAATCGCTAAGAAGCAGAAACACGATTGGATAAAATTTTCTCGATAGAAAGTTCTCCCAAAAGTTGCTCCAAAATCTCAGTTTTTCTACTTTTTATTGGAAACTACAATGGATGTAATTGTAATTTTTGTTTTAATGTATCGGTAATAATAATATCCTAAAACGCTTAGAACAGATTTTTGATAACTGGCTTAGTTTTTGAGTAATTAGGTAAAACGTCGTTTTTCTGCTATATTCTTCCGCGACGCTGCATGTCGCACCTACCAACGTATCCGTGAGAGTGAGGAAGACAAAAATAAATTCAATAAATCCCCTTATCCCTCGTAACCCGCGTATCACTTGTCGGCAGGTGGTGAGCTCCACGAACGGCGAGCTGGGCGCGGACGACCCGACGGCCGGGCACAGCAACACGCCCATCACGCAGCACCACGAGGTGGACGTGCTCGACGACACCAAGTCAGTGTTTCAACTGTATGCATTGCCTTTTTTATTTCCTTTTTTTCACTAGCCTGTAAGTACACACCTATAGTCTATTCCAAAACCACACGGAAAAAAGGACATTGACACAAAGTATTATGTTAGCATTCGAAATAAAACGGTAGGTATAAGATCCATACAATTCGCTGTCGATTACGTATCGTTACGCTCTAAACGAGTCTCGTGGTACGGGGTTGGTGTGAGCGACGCGGTCATTCAGAGATAACAAACCTGTTTGGCATGAGTTGCGTTTGCGTGTGGAGAGTTTGAGATTTAAATTTTCGGTTATTGTTACGTTACCTACTTACATAATGTTAACGGGACAGCGACAATTTTAACTACTCTGTTATTGATAAATAAAAATATTTAAATAAATGTTAATTTGCTTTTTAATTCATATAAGTACATGACAATCTCCTTCCTTTATAATATAACAATTATTGACACAGGGCCTGCGAAGAACTTCGTACTCTGCATTTAATCTTTCACTGATGATGTACAATGATACCTCAGAATACAGAACAATGAAACAAAGATGAAAAAACAAAATCTGAAAAACAAAGGTTGACTACCCCTGTTATACTGTCAAAGTTCAATGTCTTTTTTTGGAATAGACTTTACACTATTTACGTTGTAAACAGTGGAACAAAATTATATGTATACTAGCAAACGCCCGCGGCTTCGCTCACGTTGAACTTCTGCTTTACTCCCTCAGGCCTTTCCAAAATTCTTGTATTAACCATTGTTATGCCATTTAATTTAATTTTGATCCCTAAATATTTCCTTGCTTGCTGGTTATAGTAATATATTGATTTTGAAAAAATCGTAAGTCACATAAAAGCTCAATATGGCGGCCTTTTTAGGGTTCCATACCCAAAGTGTAAAAAGGTACCCAAGCAATCGGCCAAGTAAAGAAAAGTTCAAAATGGCGACAATTTTTTAATTTTGACCACAAATTCCTTCTCTATGCTTGCTGCGATAGTCAGATATCGATTTTTAAAGCAATCGGCCCAGTAAAAAAAAAAGTTCAAAATGGCGGCCATTTTTTTATTTTGACCACAAATTCCTTCTCAATGCTTGCTGCGATAGTCAGATATCGATTTTTAAAGCAATCGGCCCAGTAACAAAAAAGTTCAAAATGGCGGCCAAAAAGTTCATCATTTTTAAATTTTGACCACAAATTCCTTCTCTATGCTTGCTGCCATAGTCAAACGTCGATTTTTAAAGCAATCGGCCCAGTAAAAACAAGTTCAAAATGGCGGCCGTTTTTTTATTTTGACCACAAATTCCTTCTCTATGCTTGCTGCCATAGTCAGACGTCGATTTTCAAAGTAATCGGCCCAGTAACAAAAAAGTTCAAAATGGCGGCCAAAAAGTTCATCATTTTTTAATGTTGACCACAAATTCCTCCTCTATGCTTGCTGCCATAGTCAAACGTCGATTTTTAAAGCAATCGGCCCAGTAACAAAAAAGTTCAAAATGGCGGCCATTTTTTTATTTTTTCCTTCTCTATGCTTGCTGCCATAGTCAGACGTCGATTTTTAAAGCAATCGGCCCAGTAACAAAAAAGTTCAAAATGTCGGACAAAAAGTTCATCATTTTTAAATTTTGACCACAAATTCCTTCTCTATGCTTGCTGCCATAGTCAAACGTCGATTTTTAAAGCAATCGGCCCAGTAAAAAAAAAGTTCAAAATGGCGGCCATTTTTTTATTTTGACCACAAATTCCTTCTCTATGCTTGCTGCGATAGTCAGATATCGATTTTTAAAGCAATCGGCCCAGTAACAAAAAAGGTCAAAATGGCGGCCAAAAAGTTCATCATTTTTTAATTTTGACCACAAATTCCTTCTCTATGCTTGCTGCCATAGTCAGACGTCGATTTTCAAAGCAATCGGCCCAGTAACAAAAAAGTTCGAAATTTTTCCTCCTCAAAATTTGAGTTCCAAAAATTCCCGTTAGAGTACGAATTGACCTAATATCAACCTAGGTATCAAATTTCAGATCTCTACGACTTTTGATTTCGCTGGAATCCCTGGAATAACGCAAAAAATACACTTTCGTATGGGAAAATCCCTTAAATGTAAGATTTTTACCCCTTGAACATGGAATTTCTGGAATCCCCGTCTTAGTACGAATTCATGACCTAATATCTACCTAGATACCAAATTTCAGGTCTCTACGACTTTTAGTTTTTCTGGAATGCCTGGAACAACGAAAAAAAATATAATTTTGTATGGAGAAATCCCTTTAATGTACTATTTCTACCCCTTAAACATGGAATTTCTGGAATCCCCGTCTTAGTACGATTTCATGACCTAATATCTACCTAGATACCAAATTTCAGATCTCTACGACTTTTAGTTTTTCTGGAATGCCTGGAACAACGAAAAAAATTACAATTTTGTATGGAGAAATCCCTTTAATGTACTATTTCTACCCCTTAAACATGGAATTTCTGGAATCCCCGTCTTAGTACGAATTCATGACCTAATATCTTCCTAGGTACCAAGTTTGAGATCTCTACGACTTTTAGTTTTTCTGGAATGCATGGAACAACGAAAAAATTACAATTTTGTATGGAGAAATCCCTTTAATGTACTATTCCTACCCCTTAAACATAGAATTTCTGGAATCCCCGTCTTAGTACGAATTCATGACCTAATTTCTACCTAGATACCAAATTTCAGATCTCTACGACTTTTAGTTTTTCTGGAATGCCTGGAACAACGAAAAAATTACAATTTTGTATGGAGAAATCCCTTTAATGTACTATTCCTACCCCTTAAACATAGAATTTCTGGAATCCCCGTCTTAGTACGAATTCATGACCTAATATCTACCCAGGTACCAAGTTCCAGGTCTCTACGACTTTTAGTTTTTCGGGAATTCCTGGAACAACGAAAAAATTTTACTTTTGTATGGGAAACACCCTAAAATGTATGATTTTCACCCCTTAAACATGGAATTTCTGGAATCCCCGTCTTAGTACGAATTCATGACCTAATATCTACCTAAGTACCAAATTTCAAATCTCTACGACCTATAGTTTTGGCGGAATCCGTGGAACAACCAAAATGCCTCATTCTTTTATATATATAGATTACGGATCCTTAGCTTAAAATTCACTTCCATCTGTAATCCCACAGTGCAAGCATAATTTTGAAAGAAAACATAGCATCAAGCAAAATAAGGAACATTTCGGCTTTTGACAGTTTTTTCGCAGCTCTAGTGGATATTAAAAAAAACACGATTTGGGATTAAAAGGAGGGGAAACAAAGACTTTTCAAAGTGGTTCTACTTCTAGATTAGGTTATTTTTGCGAAACCAATTTTCATGCTTTCTTCTAGATGGGACGGAATTTCCTATTTTCTTGAGATAAGGAGCCGTACTAATACAAAACCTTAACTTGTATTGACGTGATAACGTTTAATAAATTGATGAACATCAGCAACGCACATGAAAAATAGTAACGTTCCGCGTAACGTTCTACCTGAGCCTGTGCGTGCAAGCGAGAGCGCGCAACAAGCGATAGAGAGGCACGATAAAACAAACGATAGAGAGGCCAATTATGACCTTATCACGTAAATCTACACCTTTACACCTTGACCGACTTTACAGACAACCAATTTTTTTTTACTAGCTCTTGCTCTAAATGTTTGACACCCTGAAGGGGAAAAGCACAGAAGCCGACTCGTATCTTACGACGATTTTTTTCGACGATTCAATTGGCATCAAATTCACTTGTAACTTAAATCGCACAAGTCCACAATACTGTTTTACCGCAAACAACCAATAAGACTCAATGAGTTAACAAATTCAAATGCTTAAGTGGTAGGTACTGAAAATGTTAAAATAAAACTTGTCATACATGTTTGAGCAAAAGAAATGATTCTATGCTTTTTTCGTTCCCTGTTGATGTTGTTGATGTTGACCAAAAGTTTCTTCGCGTCATTAAAATTGTATCCGTATTTAAGTTTTACAATTTTTATTTTTCATTTAAAGAAAATATTTTTCCTTTATAAATATAGATGTAGTACGAGTATGTTTGTTATTTTAGCATTTTTCTTGGGTGTATTTGTTGTTTCGTAAGCCTGTACCGTACGTACGTGTATTTGATGTTATATGTTTGTGTATGTGTTACTATGTTAAAGCTTGCCTAAGCTGAAATGACGCGCCCCACTACGTCATTAACGCACACGAGCAATATTTAAAAATACTGCACCACCATCACTGACCTTTAATATACGCTGGACCTCGAACTGTCAACGCAAAAATGAAGACAGTTGATTTTCGCCATTTTGGCGCTGATTGTGATGCCTTGCGCGTCCATGGAACTAAAATAAAATGACATTCAAAACTACGGTAAATGTCAAAACTTTGATGGGGGCGCTTCAAATCGGCACAAAAAAGGAATTCTGTCAATTGAATAGATTAGTTATAGTAGTGTTATTATCTCGCTGCCGACTCGGTCATAAATCATTCTATTGTTTCGCTTTTGTTGTTCTTTGTTGAATTGTGCATTACTGCAGATCAACAAAAGCGAAACACTTGAATGATTTATGACCGAGTCTGCAGCGAGATAATAACACTACTGTAGTTCAACATACTAGTTTATTAGAGGTCAGTGACCACGACACATAAATAAGACGTTGTAGGAAATTGGTCCTTCAGTCAGTACTTGCTAAGAAGCGTTGTTGTCGAATTAAAATCTATTGTGTCCATCCACTTCTATATAAATTTTAATTATACGACAGAAATCTTAAAACAATTCTTATCTGTAACCAATTCTTATCACTCCAAATACTTTCCACTGCAATTGTGTATTGTTTAAAATAAGCATTTACCAGGCAGACTATGTAAAATCGTCATGCAGGCAATCCGTGTATTCCAGATGCTGTTGTTTCTTCAAACGCAAAAAGAAGAAGTGCGCCACGCGCGCATACAAGTGACGCGATATCGCGTGACACCGCCGCCGACCGCCGACTCCGGACCCGCATCGACCCCCTATAGGACCCACGCTTCAGCCTTACACGCTGCGGCCCCGGCGGGGTCGCCCCGCAGCTACACGACAGACCCCCACGCGCTAGACCCCAAAACATCGACACAGGTTTCACGTTGTACTCAAATTGTTTTATCACTTTCTTGATGCTGATTTTGGTGTCTCCATCTAAAGTCCGGTCGCCGAATAGAAAGAATTTCGTACATTAACCTGTTACTACCTGTCTCTGTCACTCCCGCGTCAAAATAATGCCTCTCGCTCGCACAGGACGGAGGTCATTGCACCTGTGCGAGCGAGAGGCATTATTTTAAGGTAGTAACAGGTTAATGTACGAAATTCTTTCTATTCGGCGACCGGACTTTATAACTTAATTGACAAGTCAAAATGTATTATCCTTTTACGTTAATAATGGTCAGCGTAGAGCAATATGGCGAATGGGAGTTTTTTTTCTCTCATTATTTTAGTTTCATTAAACGAAACTAATTTTTGGTTTAACTGATACAAGTCGCAATCAATAAAACTCTTGTCTCTGTTCTCACTATTTCGACGTTTAAAGTTTTGGAATTCGTGAATAATATTTTTTTTGTGTTAGTATCAAGTATGAGATTGTAAATGCGCCATCTATTGGCAACAAAATATAGTTGCCAACAAATGGAGGAGTAAACTCAGACATATTACTGAATTATGTTAAACATACTAAGACGTCACATAGATAATTTTTTGTCCTACCTTAAAAGCTATTGCTAACAGCCTTTGGCCTCCCATTTGCTAATGTGTTCTTCTGAAATAAATATTTTTTGTATTTTTTTTTGTAAATTCCCAGCCCCAAAAACCGACTTTTCACATCTTGAGTTTGTTGTATTTATAATTTAGTATTATACTTGTCAATTCAGTTTAGATTTATGGACAACCAAATATAGTATTGTATTATTAGCGTGATAGATTTTGGTTAAGCTTTAACGTGTTCAATAATGCTCTTATTTATTTTGTCATTATCATGTCTAATTTACATTACCTATTTATGTTTTCATTTACTACATACTAACTTTTCTTTAGTGAAAAATGTGATGGTAAAATATTATGATCAAGACAATTTGTCAATGATAGCTATTAGAAATAAAATTAGGGAGGAGTCATGTTGAAATTTAATTCGTTCTAAAGTCGATATTCTTAATTAGTTCCAACCGTTTGCAATATTTTCTTAATTTACTGTTAATAAATTTTATTAATCACTTGTACCTACCGTTATAGTATTCAATAAAATTTATTCATTGTAAATAAATGAAGTTTTTTAAAATAATATAGGTATTAATAATTTGAAATGGATCACTAGCAAATGAAGGTAATTTTGGGCGTTAGAACAAAAGTGAAAATCGTTTTGATGATTTTTGTTGATAATTACCACTTATGATTACCTAAATGATCATTAACAATATCAATGATGATAGGACCTTCGCAACGTCTCATATATTTGAACCGTGAATATGTGACGGATGTTTTGTAAAGGAAAGTGAAATACCTACCGTACCATAACCACTAGGCAATCCAATGTTCAAAAGTAATAGAAGATATATTTTGGTTTTGACTTTGAACATGTTTTAATATAATTTAGTAAAGATTGTCTAAATAAAAAAATGAAATCCCCTCCACGTCTTACACTTCCAAGGAAAAAAGTAAAAAGGGGCGTTAATATTTAAATAACGCGATCTCTAAGTTGACCTCATCAAACGTTATCTTACGGTATGTTTTTTTTTTCGAGGAGTGGAAACTAAAATTTTGATACTGGCAACCCCATTTAATAATTTCAACGTGAAGTAGTTCCCATTTTTTATCAGCCATTTTCAGTGACACAGGTTTAAAGCTTCTGGTTGCCCTCATAGACGTAACCTTAAAGTTAAATTTAGTTACCTAAAACGAAACTAAAGGTAATTTTAGTTACCTTAAACTTAGCTAAAGGGAAAGTCCTAAGTATTATATAGTAACCTAATAATGTATCAGATAAAGGCTATGAGATAACAAAACTATGCAGACGCCCCATTCATTCAAACTAGCCTAGCCTTGCGTGACATGTGGCGCCATTATGACCGCCTAGATTGGTTGTCAAAAGTTCATGTACCGAGTTACTAGCTTAGGTGACGCCATCTTATACGCCACTTGACTGACCGAGTTGCACGAAATAAATTAAAAAATTTAAGTGCTACTTTAACTAATTTAATCGCGAGAAATGCCAAAATTTCATATATTTTTTGACATTGATTGCGATTAAATTAGTTTAAGTACCACTTAAATTTTTGAATTTGTTTCGTGCAACTGGGCAACTAGTCACGCTAATTTTGTTGACGGGGATAGTCCATAATGTTTTATAGGTCTTTGGATCAATTTGACTCAGCCAATTAGTTTCTGTCAATGTAGGTTACATTTGGAATCTGACACATTAGGAGTTTTTTTTATACTATATAGGCTAACGCTTGACTGTGATCACACCTGATGGAAAGTGATGACACAGTCTAAGGTGGAACGCGCTTGCCTAGAAGATGCCTATTCACTCTTGATTTGAAGGCACCCGGGTTGTAAGTGGCAGGAAAGACGCTGCCTGGGAGGGTCTTCCTGGGAGGGATAATAATAATATTGAAAAGGAACGTCTCTGAGGGTGCCATTAGTATTTTGAATATGAAATATTTAGAAGAAAGGAGTGGAGATTTTTGCTAAAGTTGTTATTGATTCGTAAATTGTTGCTAGGCGAAGAGTAATTCAATTTTTAATGCATTATATTCACTGAACTAAACGTGAGGTTCATTAAATCTCAAATTAGTGCAGACTCAAATTACCGAATTACCGAAATTACAGAAAGATTTCAAATTAGTTCAGACTCAAATTACCGAATTTACAGAAAGATCTCAAATTATTTCAGACTCAAATCGACATTATCATGCACTTGGTTTGTGACATTTAAAATTAAAAACATCATGGAAAATTTTGTTAATCTTAAAATGCGTTTTGCAGATGCATACCGAAACAGCTTAGGATTACCAAACAAATATATTTATATTTATTTCTTTTTCTTAAACACTAACTACTTAAATGATGATTAAACTGCTTATTTTAAGGCTTATTATGTTCATTGTTCCGTTAAGATTTTGTGATTCGCGAAGAGTTCTTATTTTGTGTTCTGTAAATTCTGTTAAAAAAATCATGAGAAATAAATAAACCAAATATTGTAAAATTATGACTCTTAATTAATCGGTTCGATTCATCTAGGCAGCTACCGCCTACCGCTATTACTTAAATATATATGTTAAATTTAAATAATATGACATTGCATTCATCAGACAAAGTCTCGAAACTGCAACCGCCTACTGGTCACGGCATGGCAAGGGATTTCAAGTTTTGAGACTCCCTTGCTGTGCCGTGACCAGTATGTGGTAGCCGTTAAGTAAAACATGACGTTGACCTATTTCTACTTACGTTTATTAACAAAATGTAATTTTTTTGTCAGTAAAGTTTAATTAAGGCTGTCAAAGGCTGGCTTAAATATTTCGAAAACTTTTACCATATAAAAGCCTTTCGACATACAAATTCCCTGGTTTAAAATATAGTTCGCATTCAAGAGCAAAGTCTATAGGTATTTTACAAGCAAGCGTTCTTCACTCTAGAGCTCATCATTGTTTTCTATATCAAATATGATCTACATTAAGCGTAAGACATAAAGGGTCCCTAAACACGAATATTTTTGTCTCATTCCAATATTACATATACATTACATATGTTCCAATACATTCTTGATTGTGTTGTAACTTGGGGGTTATAGGGGTATAAACGTGCAAGGAGGCGGCAAGGTGCGGTCGGCATCAATGTTTGTGTTCCCGTCCCGATTATTTTACGTTATCATTTCATGCACTGATCCTATTTATTTTGTCTCGCGGAAGACGCGAGGGACTTCATCCTCATACCTTCATCAAAGGTCCATTCCAGTAGGCCTTGTTGATGTGCAAACGGATTATGACTCTTTTAAAAATAGATTATTCTAAGATGTTCCCAATTAATTTTTATTAGTGGATGTTGCCAGTGGTACTGAAAATAAATACTGGGGTTAATGGGAAGAAAACAATCCTTCATCCTTTCATGGTAGTTACGCGTAGCAGCTTTGTTGATTCTCGACTACTATTTGTATTTGCAAATTTAGTCCGTCAGAAAAGGCTTCACCCTTCGCGACTCTGCAAGCAACCGCACCACTAAGAAATTGCGTTCCGGCGCGATACTGTGTAGAAACTGTTAGGGATTGCTGACCCTATTCCAAGTTATAACGATAACATCTTTGGCTGCATAGTCACTTACCATCAGTTGAGAAAGCAGTGAATTACTCACTTATAGTTCGAAAAAAAAGCATTTCTGGAATTTACGCCAAGAAAAATAATTTAAAAAGATTATTTTCTTATTATTAGGTTCTTAAATACCGAACACCAAATACAATATAAAACAAAAACAGAATTTAGCTTTATTGACTACGTACTAAAAAATGGCCTTGAAGTTACGAGTGTATTATGGTACTTACAAACTTCTAGAATATTCTATCCGAGTGGCGTAGCGTTTGCATTCGACAAGACCTGCAGATCATTCTCGAACAAATCAACATACATTTATCATTTCCCCATAAAAGCCCGTAGTTATAAACACGTAGTGGTATCGCTTCCCATTTTTATTAAAGTCAGTGGTGTTTAAACTTCAAAGCCCACTGAAAGTTCATTATGTTAGTTTTGGTCCGAGAACTGGCGGAAAATATTGATCTTGGCGGTTATAAAATGTGCCTGTAGATATTTCGATGGCTCGCAGAACCAAAGATTGGCTACCGAACTGAAAGCTTCTATACATCCCGCTTTTAGACGCTTCATGATAGGTGGCTGTTTAGAGGGCTATATCTGAGACTAGTCCCACATATAGTTTTCCTTTAAGACACCACAGAGTTTAAGTCAACTTAGTTATCTATTACTTTACTACAATCGCTTAAAGCAGAAATGTGTGGAAATTACATTTCTGACACGAAAGTTTATCACGTGACAAAACGATATCGACTGTCAAAGATCAATTTTCTAAAGCGTTCTTAGTTGCTATCGATTGTAGAATGGATTGTAACTTGGCCAGACTTGCGGATACGTTTTTTCACAACAGATCCTGGCATTACGATAATTCGACTTCCGGTAGTAAACCTGCACTGAAGTCTCTAAATTTAGCGTGTCTAAAACTCTTCGATTTCTTTCACCGTGGTAGCTGTGGAAAGAGATAGCACTAGTCTTCTGAAATAATGCTTTCCCTTTCTAATCGCAGCATTTTGGAAGGCTCAGGTGTTGGAAGGGATTGGAAGACAGATGCACTAAGTTTAGAAACTCAAAAACAGAATCGCTGCCAGTATAATACAATACAAAATTTTATTTCTGATTTATGCTCAAAATTCGCCGTCAGTTCTCCGGCTAAATTCGTCAAGTGTAATTATATGATTTTGTTACATAAGTAATGAATTACCATAACATAGGTATCGTGAATATACTAAGTTTGTGTGTTGTTGAACCCTGTGGCGGGCCCAGTGTTGAATTCTGACGCTTTATTCCTGTAAAGGTTGTTGATGACGGAGTTGATGATTTGGAACGTTTTATTTATTTAAAAAAAATACTGACATATTCAAATTTATTGTTATATGTAATAGTTTTTTGCTTGTAAAAACCATAGAAAATATTAAGTTATGTATCCCTACAAAACATGTATAAGTGAGTTTAATTTTTTATCCCTCTCTTCCATGAGATACTTAGCTGTGGAGGGAGGGGAGAGGAGGTGATAATTATGATGACATTAGGAGTAATTTGAGAAATGACAGTATTTTCTGTATGTGTTATTTGTATAGGGATTTGGAATAGTCCAATTATTCGAGTCAGAATTCAACACTGCCCGCGATATGCATATTCTAGGTATAATTTTATTTAGTCATTGTATAAACTAAGTTGGATTTGTGCGAGGAACAATATTATAATAACGAATATTATTTAATTGGCTCCGTTCCTATAGTGATGCCACGGTAATTTCCTACGTTTATTTACTATAATATATATTACGCCTATTAAATTATTATATGCTTTTAGTAGGTGGTATATATACTTGCAATAACATCAGACTATCCATTAATCCAAGACATGTTTTGTGAAGAACGAAAGTGTTGGTCTAAGTAGTGTTTATATTATATATAATATAATGTGCAATAATTTAATTTGTATGTATTTAAATTCATTACAATAGTTGTATGAAAAAATGATACTTTGTTTCAATCGATGTCCCGAGAGTATGTGGCCCTAAAGACTGATTGAAACATCTGTTGCGAGTTTCATGTAAATTTGTACTGTAATATTACTGTTCACCAACGTATTAATAACTTCTCTACATGAATAAATATCGTTTTAAAAGTTTCTACATTAAAGGATATTGTACGACTGCGTCTCAGATTCGGAATATTTGGTCTTTCGTAAAGTGTGTCAATAATTAAATTAATAAATAGTTTTCATATTCATATTAATAAAATAATCCGGAATCTGGACAGTAACTCACAAAATAATCAATACTCGGTTATTCATTATTCTGTGATTATAATCTGATTTATTTTTCATGGTTTATAATATTATCAATCCCGTAATTTTACTGACTTGAACTGACAGTTATGGGGTAACTAACTATTTGCGAAAAACCTAATAGAATGTGATTTTTGCGGGCAAAGTCGTGTATTGAGCTATAAAGCTAGAACGAGTAGCAACAGAATATGTATGAGATTCGAGGGTATAGTTTGTAAACTCTACTTACAAGACTTACAAGACGCGACACGGCGAATTAGTGAATACAAATTTACCAAAGAAATGTTTTGGGTTTGTCTTGGAAATAGTTTTATTTAGGATCTATAATAGTCCTCACATAAATTGCGAACTCTTGAAATCTATTCATAATTTGCTTCTGAAAAATGATTTGGTTCATTCCTAAAAATTAAAGTCTTCATGAGAAATTACGTGCTTGCTTCATGAAAAGTGATTTGAGTGCTCCATGGAATTACTGCTTGAAAGTTTCGGTTGCTCTGTGAAAAGTTAATCGGTAGAAGTGGAGAAATCAGGGACATTGGCAAAATCATAATTATTTTTGAATATTGATCCTGTAAAATGCTGATACTAAAAGCGGTAAGCTTTTAATGAGGACATTCCAAGAACTTACTGTAGTTCCATTTTCCTCGACATAAAACCGTAGATTTTTGGGGTCCGTCAATTTATAAGAACTTCTTACAAGACAAAAGTTGGCATTGGATGTTGATTGGAAACTTTTACATAGTATTATAGTAATGTATTTTCAAAAATTAAATTCGATATAAGTTTGGGTTACAACCTTGTGCACACTTAAAGAAGTAATCCAGTCGATATTATAGATGTATCTAGTGATCTATGTTTCTCAAAACAAAAGAAAAACGTCCATTTTATGCTATAGTATTTCGATGTAGGGTTGTCATGTTTCCGAAACTTTATTCAGTGCATAGCAACGTCGATGTTTTATAAGAAGTTCTTATAATAAAGAGTTCGAGTGATTTGAATAGTTGTTCCAAAATGTTAAAGATCGAATTTCTTATATAGACTGAGTGAATGATATCAAACGGTCGAGTTGCGCTCCGCTTTAGTGTGGCCATGAAAATGAATTTTTATCTATCATCAATAAAATCCATAGAAAGAAACACATATCTGAAATTCCACACTATGCTATAGTAACACGCTGCAAACAACCAATGGCAGTGGTTTGTCTCTGACGTTTCAGATTATGTTAACTAATCCCAAGATTTCGCTTATGGTTAATTTACACCGCGGCGGAATGGAATGGAAGCGACATTTTTTACATAGTATAATGAACTTTATGTCAATTGTATAAGATACAAAATAAATAATTCATAATGTGCGAGGATTCCCCGGAAGACGCACGACCTTTTTTGGCTCCTATATAGTTTGTATCTTATACAATTGACATAAAATTCATTAATTATGAAAAAACAGTACTAAAAGTAATGGCAAATTACGTGCATTTGGAGTCGATGATACCTTTGTCATCATAAATAAATAAATAATCATGGCTACGCTATTGGCGTTCGCTCATAAGTGTCACAGTGTAAAAATTGTACAGCTAAAAAAAACACGTTTGTATATTTTTGCTTCGATACAATGATCATGACTTGCTTAGAATAAGGCATAAGGACTAATAAGGCAATTCGTAACAGATTACGCCATGGACACTGCTTTAGAAAACAACTGAAAGAAAAATGGCTTTATTATGGATTTTAAAATTGGTACTGATTCTGTTTTACAGTACCTAAATTAAATGCGTCTTTAAATCTGCTATCCCTTTCACTATGACATGGTTAGAAAGGAATAGAACTATTTGTAAAGACTGGTATTATCTCTTTCATACAGTACAATGATGAAAGGGATAGTCGATTTTTAGACGCGCTAGATTTTCTAATTAAACAGTTAAGTAAATTAGAACCATTGTCGAACGCTCTAACAGCGGTTTTTGGCGGTTAGCGACTCTTAAAAGTGATCTTTCTTTCTATTTCATTTCGGAACATTCTAGTATCTTGATTCGGCCTATGTGATAGTAAGTGTGTGCGCTATCAATTATTATGACGTAATAAGTACATATTGATGATTATACTGTTTTAAAGACTATAATTTAGCGCGTCTAAGAATATTAATGTCCATTAGTACAGTCCCTTTGGAAATGGATGTGCGAGTATTGTAAGTTGTTCTATCCCTTTCCGAAGGTAATTTTGTGAGAAGATATTGCTACTTTTGGATGCTCTAAACTTAGTTTTTAAAACAGAATTAGCACCATTGCTGAATGCATCGGATGTGTCATGTATATTTAAATAGTCACAGATATGTAAGTATATTCATCACAAAATTGTATCCCCCCTTGAATAAATAGTCTTTTTAATTTCGATCGAAGTCACAGTTGGAGTGGTTTTACTAAATTAAACCATCTTGTTGTGTCGTTTTGAATAATTCTAGAGAAAATTATATATAATTACGCTGATATCCAGCAATGTATAAAAAGTATTTTTTTTGATGATCGATTTTTTTAAATGTAATAATATGTACTATTATTATTATAAAATAATGTAAACAAAATTATCCCCCTCGTTGAATAGATGGTAAAAAAAAGAAAAAACTTATTGTACACATTGCAGTTTAACCGAAATGTAATAAAATTAAGTCTTAAACTAATTCATAGTTGTACCTAATTGTTACTTTCTATTTGCTAGATAGAATAATCAAATTAGTGTGGATATTGAAAGTCAAATTGTGTGATCTCTAACGGGAAAATGATACTGCGCGTGCGCGGGCCGTCAGTGTGTGAGTACTGTGTGAAGTGTGCTGTAATCTGTGGCCGGACGTTATTACTATATTGACATTCATGATTCAAGGAGTAAGCATACGTAATGGGAGGAAAACACGGACGGGATGATGTATCCTGTGTACTTATACAGGGTTATATAAAAAATACCACATCGCTCTCGGCCTGTATTTGTTTACATTTAAACTAACAGGTTTTGTTGTGTGACTTTTTTTTACTCGATATTTTGAGAAACGTCAAATATTTAATATTTTACAGAGATACTGTACTTGTTCCTACTCTGTACTCTGATCGGCAAATGGCAACGGCGCGCGAACTTGCGGTGCGAAACCGCAACAGTGTAATGTAATTTTAAAGAAATAACATTTAATTGTATGAAATAAACTAATACTGAATTTTGAAAAGTCATAGAACAATAGTTGAAAGCGATTTGGTATAATTTAGTACGTATTTTGGATGGAAAGCGAATATTCGGGTCTTATCAGTGACATCTCAATTGATATAACATTTGATTACATGATGACAAATTATTACAATAAATGTAAGTACGACAAATTATGAAATTAATATTTAATTACCGCATACGAGATGGCGCAATAAAGTTTTTTTTTTGATAAATTTTGATTTTTAGGAGTACTATAAAATAAAATATAAATAAAATTAAAAATAAACCATAGTATCCAAAACAAAAAATTCCATCCAAATCGTTAGAGCCGTTTTCGAGATCAGCGAAAAAAGTTATGTACAAATATTGCTCGTTTAGAAATATAATTAAGAAATACCGATGTTTTAATCCTATTATGTATGCTTCGTACGGATACCTTTATACGGATAGGTATCCGGCGATCGCGTTTTGAATAAGCTTCATAAATCACAATTGACTTTAAAAAGCACCATTTTGTTGTTACGTATTTGAGTCCTGGAGTAAATAACACTTCTGCGGTGAAGTGATCATGATGAAATTGTGTAAACGCCGTCATTAGACGCGCGAAGTGTCGCAGGCAGTAGTACTGTGTAGTTAATTTAATTTATGATAATAATTTTTAAAAAATTTCGCTTACTAAGTAAGTCAGTCAGTCGCCGGCTTAAGGATGCACGAGGGAGAGTATTTGTGCTAGTTATATTATTAACTTTATTGTATACATGATGCTTTTGAAACTGAATTGAATTCTTATTGTTAAGTATATATTATTATAAATAAATATTCATTATAATAGAAGAAGAGTACTGTGTTTTTATTTTATTTTTCTCGTATAACAATTATTGTAAAGCGTACGTTTGACTTATATTCAGTTGGAAGGTCACAACCTTGTTTTGAAAAATACGAAAATATTTGTTAACTCATAATAATTAAATAAAGCTTATTATAAGATATTCGTTTTATTCATTGTTTTAATTTAAACGCACTTTGAAGTAATATTTTAATGAGGTAGGTAGTTTGGAATGCCCATATCAAAATTACTAAGTAGTATTTTCAACAGGGATCCCTATCGCATTTTATCAAAATGGCGCATGCGCATCTTCGCCATGACCGTGACTAGAGTTTTTAAACTGTCACTAAACATACTGCATACATTTAAATTATAATAATCTTTCGGTATGGCAATAATAAGGTTTATATTATAATTAATTATCACATTGGCCGACACAATAGGTAGCAGAAAACCAATACCCGTGGCGCCATCTGCTGAATTTTGCGTAGGTTAGATCGTCCAAGGTCATGCCATTAATTATATAATCTGTCATAAAGCTTGATCACGATTTAGTCTGGACCCCATAATTACTTGCTGTAAATCTTGCTTACAAAAACGAAAGCCGAAACCAAACCCATTTTGACATTTACTTTTCATCCATTGCAAGTTTGCTATAAAATGTGCTTGTATTCACTAGCAGCAATGCATAACGCACCATACCATAGGCAATCTACTCTGATCTGAGGCCATTGATATTCTTAAGTCATGATCTGAAGTTAATAAAATAATGCTCCTAGGCTAAAAAAATTGCAAAAGATTTTTTGTCGGAACACTGAATCGATTAGTAATTCCTGCCTGCATTTTGCATCACTATTTTTAACCGACTTCAAAAAAAAAGGAGGAGGTTCTCAATTCGTCGGAATCTTTTTTTTTGTGGGTGACATCATCATTGAATACTGAGCATCTGATGCAGAATGAGGCGCTTGCATTGCTTGGAATGAGTACCTATAGGGTTTGAGTTAGTTCAAGCAATGTTAGGTATTTTAACATATAAAAGACTACGGAAATCAGGCAAACTCTAAAGCGAGGTTTATATTAGCACGAAGACTTGCAGAAGTTGACTTCTACAAGCCTCCTTTGTTTAGTACCTTACGTGACTGTTTACATCGCTTTCAGAAATCAGAAGTCAACTTCTGCAAGTATTTTCTAATCTAACCCTCGCTTAATATTTTGATTTGTCGAGTTCATACCTACACACCATACAAGCTCGCAGATTCCGAAAAGTCAAAAGGTCTGGGATTCGAACCCCAACCACTTGCAACTACGTGACATTAGATTAGACGGACCCACTGGGCTGGACACTACGTATAGAAGGATGTATTTTGTATTAAAAGACCATTTTTTCTGTCATAGTTTATTTATAGTAACAATAGATGCATTAACCAACCCAACCACTTGCAACTACGTGACATTAGATTAGACGGACCCACTGGGCTGGACACTACGTATCGAAGGTTGTATTAAAAGACCAATTTTTCTGTCATAGTTTATTTATAGTAACAATAGATGCATTAAAAATTCATCGTTCACACGATTCCTCACAATCCTAAATAAACTATCTAAGTAAAAGGAATAAACTTAGCAAATTATAATTATTTACTTTCACGACCGAAATATACCTATCACTGAAGATCAGATACTTACTTAAAATCTTACCAGCTTAACATCAAAATGCTTAATTGTAAACTCTAATCGAAATAAATCCTTATAATATTAATAGGTATTATGCTATACTTACCAAAATGGTAAAAATCTAGATATAAGTTTTATCTCAGTATATATTAATTTTGATTTCGTATAAAATAAATACTCTTAAACGAATTCAGCAGAAGTCTTAATCACGCAATAATCTTTAACCTATATGAATGTTACACTATTACTCGATGTATCTAACAAAAAAAATATCAGTTACATCGAATGAAGTCTTACCGTAAACTAAATAAAGGAATAATTTCATCAAAATATTAAAATAATAAAATAAAGTATCTTATAATTATAAATTACAGCGATTTTAGCGGAATAGAAACAATATTTATTTTGTAAGGTTTGATTTTTTAGAAGTTGTCGACTATGTAATAATAATTTAATTAACAATCTTTCTACCTTTTCTCAAATTACAATGGACCTTAAAAAACTAGTGTAAAATCATTTAAACAATTGGTTACATAGTAGCCAATTTCTAAAAACTTCAATACAAGGTTAAATGAAAAAAAAACCAAAATGCTCTCTACCTGCTTTTTTCCAAATTTCAGTATTATTTTCATTACTCTATGTGACATTACTCTGTGTATATTAAACAGTGTGCGAACGCACGGTCAATGACTTTTAAACGAAAGTTAAGTTTTAATATTAGAAGCCATGCATAAGACCTCTAAGCATTTTGGTATTTTTCATATCACCCTGTAAAAATAAAATATCTAATTTCAGAATTCATTCGCGGTTCCGTTAACGACGAAACTTTTGATGTCCGTGATATTATTTCTGGTGTCAAAGTCGGATACTTCCTCAATCAATATGTCCTCATTTTTGACGGGTATGGGAGGGAATGCTTCCAAAAGCTCGCCCAGTTTTCTTCCGGTGGAAAGAAGAGTGTTTGTTAAAAAGTCGTTGTCGAATTTTATGTGGTTGTCCTCGATGTTGGAGCCAGTTTTGTAAGCGTTTTGGTAGTTTTCCTCCTTGACTATCGGTGGAAGGTAGTCTTTCCCGTCTTCGTAGTCGAATTCCAGCTTTTTCATACGTTTCTTGAGGTTCGGCGGCCAGTCCTCGTCTATCGGCAGGTCGACGTAGCCGTTGGGGAGGATTTTCCCGCTGTCCAGATTCTTGACGACTTGGTAATCGTGGTCGGAGTGGGCGCGGTTGAACGTTAATAGCTCGTCCATGTTGAACTCTCCATCGTCTATGACGGTTTCGTCGAGGCCCATTTCTGGAATAAGAATAAAAATAAGTTTTTTTTAACAATGTATGCTAGCGCTTGACAGAGATTACACCAGCCTATGAAGTACTCTCTCACTAATTCTATCTTCTTTTGTCGATCTCTTTTCTCTGTCTACAAAAGTACAGACATATCTCTACGCGTAAGTACATCTTAGCCATGCTGATGGAAATGCCTATTCACTCTTGATTTGAAGGTGCCCAAGTTGTATGAGATAAATAAATATATTTGTAGATAGATAGGACACGACAGCTCAGGGAGACAGAATCCGGTAAGCGTTGCAACTTGCAAGTTTATACTCCCGTAAACCGTTTATCGTGGAGTCGATAGTGCCAAAAAATCACTTCGAGTAATTTTCTCGCGATTGGTGACAAATCAGCCTAGCCTTTCAGCACGGAAATACAGACAATATTCTTGCCACCAATTCCACGCGGGCAAGTTTTTTTTACAGTAATAAAAAAAAATTAGAGATAAGAGCAATTATTTATCGATGAAGAATGAATTCTAAGCGATTAACAATAAGTGATAACTTGATAAGTATCACTAAGTGCAATTTAGAATAATCAAATTATCTTTACTCATTAACAATTTAGGATAAGTGCAGAAGGCTAAAAGAATTTCCTTGTTATTCATTAAAATGTTACGATACTTTGTATCTAGACGTAAATCATTTAAAAAGTATATCTTGAAGGATGATAAGCTTACTGGGTTATCATGTTAATAGTTTATCTCACTGTTTCCAAGACCACAACATTAAATTGTAAATAATTAAGTGTCATAATAACAAATCTCCCAGTTGCAGATGTTGGGTAATTAAGATCTTTATTAACTTTGTAAAATCAAATAATAATAAAATTAAGTACCTATATGTTTTTTTTTATATTTCATACTCTTTCATATTAGACCAAGTAAGTACTAAATCATCATTAGCCTAACTCATGATGATTTAGTTAAACCATCATTTGATGTGTAATGGACGAGTTGTGCAATATATGTCAATGGTTACAGGCCTATAAAATCGAGTTATTGTCAGTTAAATGATTGATAAGAAAACAGGGAAATGCCAAATTATCTCACAAAAGTGTATGTTTTAGACTGATACCTAGGAAACAATATGAACTGGCCCCGTCTACAAAATTAACGTGACTATCTATAATCTGTCAAGTGGCGTATTGAGATGGCGTCTCCTAGGGTAGACATAACGCAGTACATGAACTTTTGACAACAAATCTTGGCGCTCATCATGGCGCCGCATGTCACGCAAGTCTAGGCTAGAATTAATGAATGGGGCATCTCCATAGAAGGAGTTAAATAGATACAACCCGCATAGAGCACTTGTGACTTGACCAACGTGGTGGCATATAAAAAGGGGTTGATGATGAAATACAACAATCTACTTTACAGAGTTAAAAATACCTGAAGGTAAGAAGATCGAGTCACGGTCGAGTTGACATTTCAACTTGCCTTTTACGTAAGTGACACTTTGTAAGTGAACCGTGTCCGGTAGGTAGTTACGTGAAACCATTGTGACTGATTGTGTTATACAAGAAGAAAAGAGAAGACTTATAAAGCTATGTGCAATAAAAAATAAAAAAAAAACCAAAATCTAACCTCTCGTTTCGTAAACCTATGACTTTATAACGTTAGTATTTTTTTTTTACTAAATAACTGCCTTTAAAAAACTGATTGCAAAATGTAATTGGTTTAAAAAAAATCAGGCAATGTTAGTAACAAACCAAGTTTAAGAAAAACTAGATTTATGCGACAACGAAACTAAGAATTAGTTTAATACAGGAATACAGTTTCGTGACAAAGACAAGTTTTCAACTTTTTTTTTTGGCCAAAAAAACTGATAAATTTATTGAAGTAGTTCTTTGTAAAATTACATCTATTTCAAACGGGACAGTATCAATAGTTACTTTCTCTTTTAGTTATTGAATAGAGTGTCATTGCATACATGAAGTGATATGCCACTTGCTGTTTGCATAACAAACTAGTTATTTACAAGAGCAGTTTCAAACTGGAGCATTCACTAATAAGGGCAGTCAAATATATAATTTATAATACTTTGTTCAATTGAATATCGTGGTATCATGATCTAACATGGAATATTTGAATTCATGTTGAAAATAGGTTTCCTAAAAAATGCCTATTTGATGTAAACACTTGTAGCCTCAGCTTAAAAGTAAAACGTAGTATCACGAGTAGAAAAGTAGCTTTCATTAAATATGAGTAAATACTCATTGATGGTAACAGAAGGCGGGCAGTGTGGAATAAATTCTGGTGATGGCGAGTAATTTGGCGCAGTCTACGCTTTGGTTGCAGCCTTTATGTGCTACTGAGGCTACAGACAGTAGTAGGAGTAGAAGTAGACAAGTAGAATAGTAACGAATAAAGGCGAACTCTACTCACTGTTAGTAGCAGACAGCAGGGCTCTGGTGATAACGGGCGATATGGCGCGGTCTGCGCCTTTGTCTCGGACCTCCTCGTGCATGAACGGCAGTGCTACTAAGGCAACTGAGGCTACTGAGAGTAGTAGCACAAGTACAATAGTAGTGAACTCTACTCACTGTTAATAGCAGACAGCAGGGCTCTAGTGATAACGGCCGATATGGCGCGGTCTGCGCCTTTGCCTTGGACCTCCTCGCGCATGGACGGCAGTGCTACTAATGCTACTGAGAGTAGTAGCACGAGTACAATACACAATAGTACAATAGTAGTGAACTCTACTCATTGTTAGTAGCAGACAGCAGGGCTCTGGTGATGGCGGGTGACATAGCGCGGTCTGCACCTTTGCCTCGGACTTCTTCGCGCATGGACGGCAGTGCTACTAAGGCTACTGAGAGTAGTAGCACGAGTACAATACACAATAGTACAATAGTAGTGAACTCTACTCACTGTTAGTAGCAGACAGCAGGGCTCTGGTGATAACGGGCGATATGGCGCGGTCTGCGCCTTTGTCTCGGACCTCCTCGTGCATGAACGGCAGTGCTACTAAGGCAACTGAGGCTACTGAGAGTAGTAGCACAAGTACAATAGTAGTGAACTCTACTCACTGTTAATAGCAGACAGCAGGGCTTCAGTGATAACGGCCGATATGGCGCGGTCTGCGCCTTTGCCTTGGACCTCCTCGCGCATGGACGGCAGTGCTACTAAGGCTACTGAGAGTAGTAGCACGAGTACAATACACAATAGTACAATAGTAGTGAACTCTACTCATTGTTAGTAGCAGACAGCAGGGCTCTGGTGATGGCGGGTGACATAGCGCGGTCTGCACCTTTGCCTCGGACTTCTTCGCGCATGGACGGCAGTGCTACTAAGGCTACTGAGAGTAGTAGCACGAGTACAATACACAATAGTACAATAGTAGTGAACTCTACTCATTGTTAGTAGCAGACAGCAGGGCTCTGGTGATGGCGGGTGACATAGCGCGGTCTGCACCTTTGCCTCGGACTTCTTCGCGCATGGACGGCAGTGCTACTAAGGCTACTGAGAGTAGTAGCACGAGTACAATACACAATAGTACAATAGTAGTGAACTCTACTCACTGTTAGTAGCAGACAGCAGGGCTCTGGTGATAACGGGCGATATGGCGCGGTCTGCACCTTTGCCTCGGACCTCCTCGCGCATGGACGGCAGTGCTACTAAGGCTACTGAGAGTAGTAGCACGAGTACAATACACAATAGTACAATAGTAGTGAACTCTACTCACTGTTAGTAGCAGACAGCAGGGCTCTGGTGATGGCGGGTGACATAGCGCGGTCTGCCACTTTGCCTCTGACTTCTTCGCGCATGGACGGCTATGCTACTAAGGCTACTGAGAGTAGTAAGTAGCACAAGTACAATAGTAGTGAACTCTACTTACTGTTAGTAGCAGACAGCAGGGCTCTGGTGATAACGGCCGATATGGCGCGGTATGCGCCTTTGCCTCGGACCTCCTCGCGCATGGACGGCAGTGCTACTAAGGCTACTGGGAGTAGTAAGTAGCACAAGTACAATAGTAGTGAACTGTACTCACTGTTAGTAGCAGACAGCAGGGCTCTGGTGATGGCGGGTGACATAGCGCGGTCTGCGCCTTTGCCTCGGACTTCTTCGCGCATGGACGGCAGTGCTACTAAGGCTACTGAGAGTATTAAGTAGCACAAGTACAATAGTAGTGAACTCTACTTACTGTTAGTAGCAGACAGCAGGTCTCTGGTGATAACGGCCGATATGGCGCGGTCAGCGCCTTTGCCTGGTATCTCCTCGTGCATGAACGGCAGTGCTACTAAGGCTACTGAGAGTAGTAGCACAAGTACAACAGTAGTGAACTCTACTCACTGTTAGTAGCAGACAGCAGGGCTCTGGTGATGGCGGACGACATAGCGCGGTCTGCGGTGATAACGGCCGATATGGCGCGGTCTGCGCCTTTGCCTGGTATCTCCTCGTGCATGAACGGCAGTGCTACTAAGGCTACTGAGAGTAGTAGCACAAGTACAACAGTAGTGAACTCTACTCACTGTTAGTAGCAGACAGCAGGGCTCTGGTGATGGCGGACGACATAGCGCGGTCTGCGCCTTTGCCTCGGACCTCCTCGTGCATGAGCGGCAGTGCTACTAAGGCTACTGAGAGTAGTAGCACAAGTACAATAGTGAACTCTACTCACTGTTAGTAGCAGACAGCAGGGCTCTGGTGATGGCGGGTGACATAGCGCGCTCTGCACCTTTGCCTCGGACCTCGTCGCGCATGGACGGCAGCGCTACTAAGGCTACTGAGAGTAGTAGCACGAGTAGACACGTGGCGGGCTGCGCTTTGCCACTCGTGCCCGATGTTACGCCGGTTAAGACGTTCTGAAATAAAAATGTAACTATACATCTGAACAGACTTTTTGTTAACAATCTATATCTTTAGTTTTTGACATAAAAATATAATTTTTTAATATTTTTGTTTTTTTAAAAGGTCACCTCACCTGCAATCTCTTCAGCTGTTGAGTGAGTGACTGGTTTTGCGACTGCAGTATCCTTATCCTCCTGATCAGGGTTTGGTTTTCGGCCGTGCACTGCTTCACTCTGGGAACAAAAAATAATTGTGATAATCCGATTATTCTAATTTTGGGATGACTTAGAATGTTAATTTAATAGACGTACATACAGGACTCGGCGGACCGCACGAAAAAATGTCGCCAGCTTACTGGTGCCAAAAATGTTTATTTTAACACCGACAGCGTCAGTTGTAAGCCGACCGCAGTAACTAAGGGCCGGATAATCAGGTTCCTACCGTAGTTAATTGTTATTCAATTGATTCATATTATTATGTTACTCTGATTTTATACATATATTTTTGCACAGTAGAAATAAATATAATAATAAATAAATATATACAGGACATTTGACTCACCGCAATCTAGGCCCAAAGTAAGCGATAGCTTGTGTTATGGGTACTAGATGACTGATTATATACATAAATATAATATATTGAACAATGCTAAAATGGCGGTTTCTCACAGTTTAATTTCGGAATATACTTATTTTACAAGGTATTCTAGGTAAGATTGATTACTCTTGAATATTAATAAGCGTAAGCCAACATTTACTACTATGACTAACAAAATAATTTAGCCAAGATTTTTGTAGCGCGACTGCTAATTTTTGTAATAACGAAACAGGTAAACTACAAGATACAAGTTCACGACTTTGGGTTCAATACACCGATCATCGTTAAAATATACGGCCGTATTTATTGCCTGTATGTTGAGAAAATGTTCATGTTTTTAGAATTTTCATTATTTTATAGTTTATATTTTTGGGAACTTTTCGACCGAGACTTGCTAGAAGCGCAGTTAGGACGCTAGTGCATACCGTACTTCCACCAATGGGTTTGTCGAGGCAACAAGCAGTTTATACAGTGGGTGCAAGGTAACACCTCCAATTTCTCTGAAGAAGGCTTATATGCGTAAGGCATTTTCTGTCTAAAAAGGAAAAGAAACGGGACTTTTTTAAGCATAAAGCGACGCCGCATAGGATGATATAGTAAAGCGGGTGGTGGGAAGAGGCTGGATGAGGAAGGCTGAGAAAGGTTGTGTCGTATGTCCAACACAGGACGTCCATTGGCTAAAAGCCTGAAGCGATTTTGATGAGGATTTTAGTTTTAGAGTGGTTTTTGGTGACCTTTTCATGTAAGTTATGAATCTAATTAAAATATGCGTCTTCAAATGGCACTTCTTCTTTTGTAAAGTCAATTAAAAACAACGTCTGCATTAATTATTATTACTTACCTATACATGATATTATATAGGTACGTTATCTCAGATGCTTATAAAAACTTAACCTTGCTGAGATATGGAGGAATAAAAATGATAAATATTAAAGATAAGTGGTAATGTACCTCGATCGTATTTGCACGAAAACAAAATGATATTGACTTAGGATTAATACAGGTTTTAATGTAACAGAAATATTATATTGCTTTAATGTAGGTATCAAATGCAAATAATAACATCTTCATTAGTGCAAATCAGTGCTATTTTTGATAATTTGCTGTCAATTTGTTAGTTAAGATTGTAGTATAGAATGTAGTCGATGTAGAAATAAAATAAATTAAGTACAATGAGGTTATTTTTTACCTTATTATGATTTACTTACAAGTTCAATTGTTTTTATTTTTAAGTTTTTTTGTTAATTTTTATTTTTAAGTTTTGAAAGAAGTGTACAAATGTCAAATATAAACGAGGTATAAAAAAGGTGTAAAAAAACGGCAAACAAAAAGTAGTTATAGATACTCAATGATAGGATTTAACTATACGGGGGAAATCCACCTATGGTACGGGAGCTAGCAACGTTTGAAAAGTAAGAATTTTAGAAGAGCTGATTTTGTGATATGTCGTCCTTCTTGCACTTTCGGTTAGAATCGGGGCCATCTGGAAGCCGAAAGCCGTTGCGTTCATTAATGCGCATCCTTGGTCTGTCCAGGTGTTGCAGCTTACGCCTCCCAAATGCTTATACCAATGTTGTTGGGGCTACTAATTGCCCTTAAAATTATTACAGGCGCACTACCATTTATGATGACGTTTCAAATGTTAACTCGTATGTGGTTGACAATTGACCAATACAAAAATGAAACGTCATCATAAATGATAGTGCGCCTGTAGTTATTTTAAGGGCAATTAGTAGCCCCGACAACATTGGTATAAACATTGTGGACGCGTAAGCTGCAAATAGGATGCGCAGTAATAAACGCAACGGCTTCTGCCAGCCAGATAGCCCAGACTCTAACCGAAAGTGCAAGAAAGACAACATATCACAAAACCAGCTCACCTAAAATTCTTTCTCGAAAACGTTGCTAGCTCCTATACCACTACGGGTTTATAAATAGCAAAACAATAACTATAGCCGTTTTGAGATGATTCACAAACACAGGCACAACGTTAAACGAGCGACGTGGTCTCAGCCAGTTGGAACTGACGTTAGGTCGATATTGTGAGTCATGTCTGATGCAAGTTGAGTTTCCAATCTAGTCAGATATTTAAGCTGACGAAATAAATCCCGATTTTTGTCAAATTATTTATGGGTAGGTATTTATTTTATTACTTTCTCCTGGCTCATTTTTTGCGCAACGTATCAGCCTAGCTGTTCAACGCGGAAATGCAGGCAGTATTCTTGCCACCATTCCACGCGGGCAAGACTTGTATAGTAATTCGAATAAGCTAGTGATAAGTTTTATAGTGTTTAAGTATCCCCAAATAAAAAAAAATTAAAAAAAAAATTATCTCAATGTCCCACAGCTGGGCACGGGTCTCCTCTCCCACAGCTGGGCACGGGTCTCTTCTTAGAAGCAGAGGAGTATTGCCAACTACGCTGGAAAAGAGCAGGTTGGCATCGCACACTTTTGCAAAGATTGTGGTGAAGCATGCAGGATTTTTGAGAATGCCTTCACCTTTAAGCGAGTCAAACGAACGTATTACTCTGAAAAGTGGTATCTACGTGTCCGGATTCGAATTCCCAACCCCGGCTGATCTGAGACAAAAGTCAGAAACAATAGGCTATCTAATTGCTATGTTGTGCCAATAAATAACCGTACCTATAGGTGATTATTTTGCTCGTGCATTATTGGAGAGTGGAAATCTGCACAAATTTTATCCTAGAAAAAAATAACAGGTCAAATGCGAGCCGGAATTCCACAAGGAGGGTTCTTTACCATCACACAAAAGTAAGAAATCGGCATAGAAAAACGGCGTTTAATTTCTACTTCAAGAGTTTAACACTCCAATCACTTTAAGAGTTCAGTTGTCAGTGATCCACTCAAAATGTTCACTTGTATGGAGTCGCAATTAGTCTGTTTTTGAAGCTCGTAAAGATTCAAACCACTATCGATGAGATGGACAGACAGCCAGGTGGCCAGCGTGGTGAGCCTTAAGACTGAGAGCATGGAAGCCTAAAAAATGTGCCAATCACTTATTTTAATTTTTTTGTCTGTCTGAAACAATCTTGCGAACGGCGGAACTGATTTTAAAAGGACATCTCAGACAATGGCTTATTCATGGAATGATCTTGAAAGCTTCTTATTCCGTGACAGTTAAATATTCTCGCATGAATATATTTTGTCCGCATCAAAAGGTTAAGTCAATCTTAAAAGTTAAAACTAATTTCCCCAATTCGTTAAAATGATAATATTTGATACACACGATTCTTCGAGATTTCGATTCTTATTGCTTTTATCTATTAGTGTCACCAACTCGAATATTTATTATGATTCCTTCAGTGGTTCACATGATATGATAACCCATTTTTTTATAATACGACATACCAATCTTATAGCCATTGGAAATACCTACAACACGATTCGACGCTTGTGCATCAAAATTTTAAAATTTCAAACAAGTATACTCAGAGAAGTGTACGGAACAATATTCTAGCACCTGAATAAGCGTACCGCGACGAAATACACTTTCACTTTTCAGTCTAGAGTGCTTTGTGAGGGGTCATTCATTTATAACGAAGGAGGTTTTTGCTAGGCACTACTTATTCAGCTGCACGAAATCAATTAAATACACCTTTTCCGCAAGAAAATTTGATGACACTATTTTAAGATTGGTGAGAGATTTTTTAACTAAGTTGAAATAGTATGAAAACTAGGAGCGAAATATTAGGAGCTGCGAAGAAAATTCGAACAGTGTAGCTGAATATGGCAATGGCTTTATAATGGCCGTATATTAACCGAAATGGCGACCCCGCAACGCTAAACGCAATTATATCTTCACAAAAAAACAGCCACCGGAAATTTCTGAAAAGACTTTGGAGTCTGAAAATCTTAAAAAGCGACTTTGATACAAAAGCAAACCATTCTATCGAATCCATTCTTGCAAAATATGTGACGACAAAACGATATTGAGGATGAAAAGTTAAAGTAAATAAAACCTGGAAATTGCCCTGACTTGATGTTGCGAGCTCTTACTTATGTACCTAAGTACCTTAAAAGTAACGAAATTCTTACCTATCTTCCAATCCGTCAACATACTCCTTCTTGCGTTTACGGGAATCCTGGGCGGAGATCTTATTCCTGATTTTACGCCGGATTCTCTTCAGTTCCCTCTCTTCGTGTTTCGTGAGAGGATAGCTTGAAGGTAGCGTGATGCCCTCCTTTGCTAGCAACCGCCTTTCCTCAGCAGTTAGAACGAGACGGGGATATCCGTTTCGTCCGTCGTTCATTTGGGCCTGATTGTGGTCATCTTCGTCATCGCTATGGTCGCTGCCTGAGTCATCTACAAAATGTTTGATGGTTGAGATTGCGTTATCATTGGTCTAATGTTTTTAACAGAACTTGTGATTGCCATTACGTAATGTCTATGGCATGACAAATGTTATACTACCAAATATATAATAATAGTAATATTGATATGATTAAAGATGCTAAGATAAACAGACAAGTTTCTATGTGAAATTCGATATAAGATGGGTATTTTAGAGGCCGCCAAAAAGTTTATTCCAACCTAAATACTTAGTAATTCAATTCCTTAATTTTTAAATTAAATTAATTAATTTCCTTTATCTCTTCAATGAAAATCAAGAGAAGTTGGCCTTGGTGATGGCAATATTTAAACAATAACATAATACGTGTTGCTAGATAAATAGAATTCAGCTTTATTATCAAGCGGTTCTATAAATAAAGGTATGTAGTATTTTATCAAGATACATATGAGAACCGATATTTGACAGTCTAAAGAAAAAAACACTCTCGAGGAATGTACTACGGCGTATATTTTTTATCGTTGATTAGCGATTCGGAACCGGTACTAAGTAGTAAGTACACTTCTAGTTTATATAAACATGCAAGCGGAACTAAGCAACTCTTTATGATTTATCCATAAAGTTAATAAGCATATTAACTGAGAATGCATAACCTGACCAATACCTACATTTATAACACGATTAAGTTGCTAAATCAAACCATTTAAGCAAAATCAGCAACCTACTTATAATTTATAAGTATTTAAACATTTAAGTGAAAAATAATATCGCAGTTCTTTACCTAATTTCATCCCAGAGCTAGGCTAGGCCTACATTTAATTCTTGAAATATTGCTTTGGTTGATAACGTTGTAGGTACCAAACGTTTACCAAATTAGACAATTTTGGTCTCATTAGAATTAGTACATCAGTACAAGTGTACACTAGGCTCGTACGTTTTATTTTAGTTTATTTAAATTAAAAAAAATAAAAATACTCGAGCAAGTTTTTCGCACAAAAATATAAATATTTAGACTAATAACTTTTAACATAAGCAATATTTGAGAAATCATATTTCACTCAGTTATCGCTTTTCGCTTTTTGTAAGAAACCTTACAGCTAGATGATTCTTGTAATAATCTTTAATCATGATTACGTTTTTCTAATCGCTGCTTTATGGAATAGCTATAGATTGGCCACCTTTACTTTACACCTACACATTATAATGACGTGAAGTCATACACCTCGCTTTAAAATCGGCCTCGGCGACGAGAGTTCAAAAACGCCATAAAAATATTTACACAGAGCAATGACCGTATTTGACCAACAGATTATTTAGACGCGCTTAACAATTGACACCAATCGCTGAGAGTTTATGCTCTGTGATTGATGCAACACAGTTACTATAATTATCGAACTAGTTACTACCCGCGACTTAGTTATTCCTCAAGTTTTGATTTAATGTCCTATTCCTGAAGAGGAGTCCAGATACTATTAAAACTAAAAAGCTTGCCATTACAGAAAATCTGTATAATACAGTAATTTTTTGAATGCGTTTTCGTCCATACAGCAATTAAAACTCGGAATAATAAAACGCTCACGTATATTTTCTTCTTTCCGTTGTGTTAACTGCATGTAATTTGAACTTATATAAGCGAAACCTTCAAAAATAGACGTTAATAAAATACTAACAACCAATCATTACATGCTTGATGCTACTGGAAAACACAGTGTTATTACGTTAATAGTTATTTCTAGAATGTCTTAAGTTCACTGATTAAAGAACAATTGTGAACTTTAAGTGAAGGGAAGAAAGTCTTTCAAAAGTAGCATAAGGGTCAAGTTACACCGCGGCGAAATGGAATGGAAGCTACTTTTATTTACATAGCATAATGAACTTTTTATCAATTGTATAACATACCAAATAAAATATAAATAATTGTTGAGAACGCGCGAAGATTCCCCAGAAGACACGCGACCCTTATTGGCTCCTATTTCGTTTATATCTTAAACAATTGATTTAGGATGTCTTTCTAACAAAGATGTGTAATGAAGATGTGAAATCTACGCTACGAAAATATGTTACCGTACCACCAATACTGAGATGCGCATACTGTAAGGTTCTCTGCTCTGCACATAGCTACACCACTCGCGACGGCCCTTGGCAGATTCTTCCATATGAAAAACTATCTTAGTTGAATCAGTCCTAAGCTATGTGCACGAATGAATATGATTGGTGAATACCTATCAAACGCATCCATAGCTACGTAACATAGCACATCTCTGGTGGAAAAGCAGCCATAAAGTTCATTAAGTTGTGTAAAAAAAGTCGCTACCATTGCATTCCTCCGCGGTTAAATTGACCCTTAGGCTCACTGCTTCACTCACCCAAATGACTGCCATTTTGTTCGTAATCGCGATCGTCCCTGGCGTCCATTTTGAGATCTTGCAGTTTGCTCTGCGTCAGGAGATTCGCGGCGGTGATTTTGATGTTCGAGTTCTTGAGGTCGGCTGCGTTTATGATCTTTATGGATTTGAGATCCTTCATGTCTTTGAAGGTGACCGGGAGCAGTATGGACCGAGGGTTCCCGTTCATTGGGGCGATCCGAATGACTCTCCGCTGAGGAGCGACGCTCTCTACCGGTTTGGAGTACACTTTCGTTTGTGGGTTGATGACTTGAACGTTCGTCAGTTTGAGAGGCTTCTGTGGTTGCGCCTTTACGACTAGCTGCGGTTTCTGTACGGAGGAAGCTGGTAACCTTATTGTCGCCTTTTGGAGCTTCGGTTTGACCTCTGGCGGAGTTTGGGATAGGCGACGTTTTCTGCCAACGTTACCTATGGCATAGACGTAAGGTCAATTTTGGATAGGCTAAGATTAAGGGGAACGACAGAAAGCGCACGATAAAATACAAGTCTTGAGAAACACCTACCTAACTTAAAGGTCGGCCTAAGTAGCTATGGATAAACTCTGATGGTCCTTAAACTTATTTTCTACTCCTAACGATCATAATCTCTTTTTTAAGTATCGAATAAAGATCTAAATAAGCTTGGTATAATAATCCATTATATAAGTTAACAATAGTTATAATATCAGAGTAGATTCAGCCGCTGTTGTAATTCATTTATATAAACAGTATAATGTACTGTTCTTTACGTAACAATTCGTTTGTCGACTCTACAATATGTAGTGACAATTTACCTACCATACTGCCTTAAACCATACAATCATTTATTGATTTACAGCCCAAGGGCATTTTCCACTATAATCAAATACGTATGAAGTGAGAAAATAACACCTGAATAAACTAACCATGGAATACTTATAAAACATATTTTCCGAACCACATGAATTTCGTAATAAAATTATTTGTAATGAGTCAATCAACACATTTTCAAAGTGAGAAAGTCTTGTTAAAGGTAGTTCGATAAGAGCGGTCGCAAAATTCAAATTTTATTTACTCTTTGATAATATACTTTAATTAATTAAGAAAAAACCCGACTTCAACTCTCATCAAACTACTGTTGAATACATCCTTTCCAATTGAAAAAATTAGGACTTATATGGTTTTTTTGTTGTTTTTCTTATGGATACTATTATCAGAACTGTAATAAATTGAAATGGGACCACACGGGAAGCGTCAGCTTTCAAATAAAAAATCAATCATCAAAATCGATTCACCCAGTCAAAAGTTATGAGGTAACAAACATACAGTACAATTGAGAACCTCCTCCTTTTTTGAAGTCTGTTGAAAACCCGATTTTGACGGGACAAATATGAAGTTAATGAGTATTTTTGACCAAAAACATGTGGATGCATAAATGCCCATAAAACGCCAATTATTTTGAAAAAACTAAATCAAATTTGAATTTTCGCGGCTGCTCATATCGAAGCGTCTTAAAGTGTAATCCAATAACAAAGAAGATCTGCTAGATAAAAGTTAAACTCACCAGCATTATTATTTTGGAATGTATTGCTATTGAAGAAGCTGGGCATGACATTCTGCTCGAAGTCCTGCATGTCCACGGCGTCCTGTTCCGTCGAACTGTTGGAATCGCTCGTGTCCTGGATGATGACGTCCTGAGCGTTGCCCGGGCTCGTGGGGCCCAGGACCGTGGTGGGCACAGCCTCGTCGCATGAGTTCTGAATGAGGAACGGGGAAAGTTCCTGCTCGAAATCGCTGCAACAAAGGAACTTACTTCAAGAAAAAGAAAGAAAATTTTTTTTGGTAAGGGATCACCGTTGGTCACCCTTTGACATGGTTGAACACCCTTGGACATTTGCAGCACCATAGGAACTGCAAATGCTTTACTGTGGCTCTTAAGAAATTTGTTTATCCGCCCCTTGAATAACCCCGTGTTATAGTTTTGAGGGAACAATGTTGCTTGTAGCTGGTTCCATAGTTTGCATGCGTTGAAAGAAAGATCTGACATACCAGGTGGTTATAGATTGCTAGACATGCAGGTGGAATGGATGGAACATGTTTGATCCGTTTAAGCTGAAGTTAGCGGTTTGAATCCCAGATTAAGAGGACTGGCTTAGAACAGTGATTTCCTACATGTTAAGGGGTTTGAAACTGCTAACTTTCACTTTATTTGTAGTGGTGAGCAACGACCAACCTTCGCATTCTGATAACAGGTATGCCCGTAAGGTACTAAAAGTCGCAAAATATGTTAAGACTACTATGAATGATAAAATTTTAGAGGAAACATGTAAGATTTATTATAATATAACTTTTACAATGACACTATTGAGAGCGCCAGCGGCTTCGCTCGAGAGACCACTATTTTACTCCCGAAGGAGGTAGACTTTATAAAAATCATTTCTTAGCAGATGTCTAATAGTTGTATATTGTATGCTAAAATTCAGCCCAATCCGTCCAGAGCTGTGCATTTATAGGTCAGTAAAATTATGCACTTTTATTAATTTGTGCAAAGACTATTTATAAGATTTGATATCTTATATTCGTCGGGGTGCCGCCACAAATGATTTGGTGCTTTTTAGTGATACATGAGAAACTACAAGAATTTAGTAGGTAAACTTGAGTTCCTAAAGGGAATCTAATAAAACACTCTAACCTAAATTATTTCTCCGTATTTATTTCAGCGCCTAATAGTAATTTCGTTCCGAGATTGAAGGATTTGAACACAGTTAATTACAAAACAATTATTCAGCGAAATTGGAGCGCCTCTCATTTAGATTGCCAATACAATAAGCGACATTTATTCCTACAATCCGACCTATTTCTATTGTAGGAAGAAGCTTTAGCGAGGAATCCCTCAGATAAAGGAATTAGGGAACTACAAAGGAATAATTCCCATTTTAATTATTATTATTTACAGCATCTTTTATTCGTTTTAGGACCATAGTTTTCGATGATATGTTGGGACACATAATTCAGTTGTATTTATCATTACTGTATCATTTACTGAGACATTTATAGAGATAACTAGCTGATGCCCGCGACTTCGTCCACGTGAGATAAAAACTATTCTATCTTTTAAGTTGGACCAAATGACAGAGATTCACGAAATTTGAACTAAATCGGTTCAGTAGTTTAGGAGTCCATCGCGGACAAACAACGTGACACGTGATTTATATATATTAAGAAGATAAGTGTGATCGAATTGTTGTAAAATTTTAAAATAATGTTTTTTCAATGCAAGTATTATTTTATTTGGCTGATCGCGGAATAAATCCAATTATGGGATTTCTCTCCATAAAGGTCGTATCATTGCAGTCCCATAAAACCAAGTAACCGTGAGTGCCCTTTTCATCGGTTTAAGATTCCGCATCGGTTTAAAACAGGCTTCTTTTGTCAAGGTTAGCGATCGCCGGCCGGCCGTGGCTAGAAGTTAGTTAGTCATAAGTCATAACTGTGAAAATACTTTTCTCCATAATATTTCTATCGAGTATTGACACTGTGCCACAGTTAGTATTAAAGTATCATGGATAACTTTAAATTTTACTTTGGTAAGATTGGTAATTTGGCTTTGGGTGTCCGATATACAGATATATACCACTACAGACTTGATTTAGACGTGATAAAGCCGCCAAAGTACACTAATTTTACTTCTAAGTTAAATGCCACGTTGCCGTTTTCTTTTTCATGTTTTGTGTTGTAAGTAATTTTATATTATGTTGCGCATTCGTCCTACCTAAAAATGTTGCAAGGATTAAATAGTTTTATTGAAAAAATCTGAATTTTTAAATACATTTCTACTGATTACGTCCTATTACGTATTGAGTATACACTATACAGCGTGTAACGTCATTTTATAATATTTTTAATTTTGTCTGTTTAATGTGTTCTGTTTAAATAATTATTTCATTATATAACAATAATAGAATGTATTATGATAACTAAAGCGCAAGTTGTGATGGCCTATAATAGGTTGAGCATTTACCATGAAATTTAGTGAATTGTAATATCTATTGTATGAAATGTAATGTATCAACGGTTGGCTATCCTAATGATAAATAAATAAATAAGTAACGAAAAGTTGAAATAATATTGAAGGGTACATAAGCGTAATTGGTAACGAATCGAAATAAGTGTATTTATTTTTCCATAATGTATGAAAAAATTAATAGGCTCAATACTTGGTGATTTACAAGCATTCTATTCAAAAACCTCTCCAAAATATGTTCTAAAAACTTGACTAAAATAAACTATAATGCTCTAACGCGATAACGCGTTACTATAGGCGTTATATAACCGGTATAATGCTCGTGTAATATCAATATAATCCTGATGCTCAACATGTAAATTTTATATATTTTAAAACCAGTCTGCACTCCGCAGCGAGATAAAATGAAGACTCGGGAAGTCGTATCCACTTTTTCTTTTTTTTGTCGAACGAATTAAGTCCTATTACGGCGCCAAGGAAGTTTTATTTTTAATCTGTTTAAAGCCAGCCTTCAGATACTAGTCATTACTTATCAAGGGCTATAAGCTGATAATTGCGATTTCCTCGATGTATATTGTATCCTTTTAATTTTATTGTTTTAATTGAACACTTCATGGTCGCAGCAATTGCAAGTTCCCTCTGACTTAGACTTTTGTCCTGAATATTCACCCATTCGACTTTTGGATTTACGACCTTCCCAAGTCAGTTAATTACACTGAATGGCAGATCTATGCTCTTTTTCCCTTTTGGGAAACAAGGGAAAATAGGGGGTAAAGGTGACAGATTTTTACATAGATCAGAGATGTAAGTAAATTCTTTGACCATCCGCACTGCTAGCATGGGCAGCAGATACAAACGTATTTCCCCTGACAAGGGAGAAAATGACTGCAAAAGCATGGCCAAAGAGGGAAACGAGAAAACCTCCCGTTTGACATTTCTTGTGGACATATACCTACCCCTCAGATGAATGATCCCATAGATGGACAGTTAAAATAGCAACGACATGCACTATTTTTGTACTCTTTTTACTTATGTGCTTGGTAGGTTGCTAAAAAGAGACAATTCCATAATGCCTCTTTCGAAAATTAGTAGGTTGTCACAAGGTTCGATTATGCTAGTGATGAGCTGGAGTCGATTAGATTCGACGATTAACATTAACTATAGTTGGGTGATTGAACTTTGCTCGTTATTTTTTTTGGTAAATACATTTTCTAAAAATGAATCCGAGCTAGATCAATTTATCGCCCTCAAAACCCCCCGTATACTAAATTTCATGAAAATCGTTCGAGCCGTTTTCGAGATTCAAATTATATAGAAATACTAGCTGACCCGGCCACGCGTTGCTGTGGCTAAAGTTTTTGTTATATTAATAAATTAAAATTGCGACTATAATTTGAGATTTAAACTATCCTATCTCTCAAGTTGGATCGAACTGCACATGGTGTGCGAATTTTATTATAATCGGTTCAGTAGTTTAGGAGTCCATCGTGGACAAACATCGTGACACGAGATTTATATATATTAAGATATATACCTACTAGCTGATGCCCGCGACTTCGTCCACGTGCAATAAAAACTATTCTATCTTTTAAGTTGGACCAAATGACAGATATTCACGAAGTTTGAACTAAATCGGTTCAGTTTTAGGAGTCCATCGCGGACAAACATTGTGACACGAGATTTATATATATTAAGATACAAAAATTGCTCGTTTAAAGGTATAAATAAATAATAATAATAATATATAATAAATATAAAAGATAAAATATTGTTTACCCAACCATTGTTATAGTTTCTTCAGCAAGAGGAAGTGACACTATTCTTGGCTAGCCACTAATTATCCGGAAAAAAACATCGCGTGATTCGCGGATAGATTAAAAATTGTAGCATAACCACAGCGTAACCCATGGGTTATGAGAATTTTACACTACTGCCTACAAACCACCATAACATCTGAAGAGACTTGGACATAGACTTTTTATTACTGGATATGAAAGAAAACTTCATTTTATTTTTAAAATAGTTTATTATAATAATAAATCTGACTGAGCTAACATTGTTTTGCCATTTGAAATATAAAAAAATAGCTTACAACCTATACTTACATCTAAAGAATGTACACAAAAAACTTCAGAGAAATCGCTCAAGCAGTTTCGAAGGGGTTTGGTTACAAACATACAAACACTGACACGACAATGTTATATATTACGACGACTAGTTGACGCCTCAAACGTTGTTTTGCCATATATTTTTCATGCAGTCGCGTTACTCTTTTTCTAAGGGTATTGATTTTCTTAAGGCGGCGTTTCGAAACATTTTTAAAATATTCTACTTTTTTTCTAATATTTGTATTCTTTCATAAGACTCATCTTCAGTATTAGTGCCACATGTACACGAAAGTTTTCTTTTCAAAATATTTGGCTCAGCCATATTGTTCAACACCTCTCTGGGGTTTGGTGATGGTGTTTCCTATAACAAACAACAACTATTAAAAAATGTTCGTACACGAAAGTTTAAAAAATTTCGTCCTCAAATCTTCATCCTTAGGAAATCTGAAGAGTATTTATTTATTCTAATTACAGATATATTCACTATCACTATCACACACTATCGATATAGTGAATTTTCACAACACTAATAACCTGAAATTGCGTTTTCCGAAATATTTAAAAAATATTTTAATTACCGTAAACCATCTTGTAATTGGGTGTTTACCCGGACGTTTACTAAATTGCGCTTCATCTTTACATTTTTCTGAGCAAAATACTTACATCTATATGAAAAAAAATAGCTTAAAACTTACCGATGCAATCCAACTGATTTATTTTCGTTTTCTTTCTGTGAGATACGTGTTTTGCAACCCTCTACCGAACAAGACATTTTTAATCATCTCACATTATACTTAAATTTATATACAAATCTAAATTTTTTCACATTTTTTCACAAGAAAATCTAAATAATCTTTTCAGCACTTCTCACGAAACATCAACAAATATTATGAGACAAAATTAAATATATACGACGACTGAGGTAATTCGACCAGAAACGCGAATACTTTTAAAATTGGCAGTATTAAAAGGTTGCAAATGGTTGCAAAATATTTGGACCTTGTGACATGTCAAAAAAAATAAAAACTGACACCTGATTTTTGTTTCACTCACACTAATACTGATACTATTTAGAAACTTGAATAAGATATACGTTTACTTTGTTTTATTTTAGCCTTGTGTCTATGGGATTCTCAGACCAATAATCCCATAGACACAAGGCTAAAATAAAACAAAGTAAACGTATATCTTATTCAAGTTTCTAAATAGTATCAGTATTAGTGTGAGTGAGACAAAAATCAGGTGTCAGTTTTTATTTTTTTTGACATGTCACAAGGTCCAAATATTTTGCAACCATTTGCAACCTTTTAATACTGCCAATTTTAAAAGTATTCGCGTTTCTGGTCGAATTACCTCAGTTGCGTATATATTTAATTTTGTCTCATAATATTTGTTGATGTTTCGTGAGAAGTGCTGAAAAGATTATTTAGATTTTCTTGTGAAAAAATGTGAAAAAATTGAGATTTGTATATAAATTTAAGTATAATGTGAGATGATTAAAAATGTCTTGTTCGGTAGAGGGTTGCAAAACACGTATCTCACAGAAAGAAAACGAAAATAAATCAGTTGGATTGCATCGGTAAGTTTTAAGCTATTTTTTCATATTTTAGAAGTAAGTATTTTGCTCAGAAAAATGTAAAGAAGAAGCGCAATTTAGTAAACGTCCGGGTAAACACCCAATTACAAGATGGTTTACGGTAATTAAATTTTTTTTTAAATATTTCGGAAAACGCAATTTTAGGTTATTAGTGTTGTGAAATTTCACTATATCGATAGTGTCAATATATCTGTAATTAGAATAAATAAATACTCTTTAGATTTCCTAGGGATGAAGATTTGAGGACGAAATTTTTTAATAGTTGTTGTTTGTTATAGGAAACACCATCACCAAACCCCAGAGAGGTGTTGAACAATATGGCTGAGCCAAATATTTTGAAAAGAAAACTTTCGTGTACATGTGGCACTAATAATGAAGATGAGTCTTATAAAAGAATACAAATATTAGAAAAAAAGTAGAATTTCGAAACGCCGCCTTAAGAAAATCAATACCCTCACAAAAAGAGTAACGCGACTGAATGAAAAATATATGGCAAAACAACGTTTGAGGCGTTAACTAGTCGTCGTAAATCGTAATATATAACATTGTCGTGTCAGTGTTTGTATGTTTGTAACCAAACCCCTTCGAAACTACTTGAGCGATTTCTCTGAAGTTTTTGTGTACATTCTTTAGATGTAAGTATAGGTTGTAAGCTATTTTTTATATTTCAAATGGCAAAACAATGTTTGCTCAGTCAGATTTATTATTATAAAAAACTATTTTAAAAATAAAATGAAGTTTTCTTTCATATCCAGTAATAAAAAGTCTATGTCCAAGTCTCTTCAGAAGTTATGGTGGTTTGTAGGCAGTAGTGTAAAAATCTCAGGACCCAAATTACGCTGTGGTTATGCTACAATTTTTAATTTATCAGAGTTTTTCCGCGAATCACGCGATGTTTTTTCTGGATAATAAATAGTGGCTTTTGCTAGCCAAGAATAGTGTCACTTCCTCTTGCTGAAGAAACTATAACAATGGTTGGGTAAACAATATTTTATCTTTTATATTTATACTTATCTATATATATTTTTATATTTATTATATATTATTATTATTATTTATTTATACCTTTAAACGAGCATTTTTTGTATAGGTATATATATATTTCTATATAATCTGAATCTCGAAAACGGCTCGAACGATTTTCATGAAATTTAGTATTTTAGGGGGGTTTTGAGGGCGATAAATTGATCTAGGTAAGATTCATTTTTAGAAAATGTATTTACAAAAAAAAATAACGAGCAAAGTTCAGTCACCCAACTAGTTAATGTTAATCGACTCCAGCTCATCACTGGCATAATCGAACCTTGTGACAACCTACTAATTTTCGAAAGAGGCATTATGGCATTGTCTCTTTTTAGCAACCTCTTGGTAGGTTAAGTAAAAAGAGTACAAAAATAGTGCATGTCGTTGCTATTTTAACTGTGCATCTATTGGATCATTCATCTGAGATGGGATTATTGGTCTGAGACCTACCCCATATGAAAGTAATAAAAAAAACTTTTTGACGTTTTATGACATTTGTTGATGGGTTCGTTTTATTCGTGGGTTTATAATTCCGCGATATTGAGATGACACTTGACATATTATAGTACGATTCACGAAAGATGACCACAAATGGCGGGCCTATTTTAGGTCTCTTTGGACTTATCTAACTAATATTATGGTCTTATTTATTTTAACTAATATATATGGTCTTATTTAACTAATATATGGTAATTCTTTTGCCTTAAGTCTTTTCTTCATGAGTGTACATGAAGAAAAGACCCGGCATTTGTGGTCATCTTTCGTGAATCGTACTATACTGTGGGTGAATTTTATCCCTGACATAACCAAGGGGATTTATCTCCACTCATGCACCGACGCTCAGTAGATACTAAACGTAGACGGGGATAAATTATTGCGCTTTGTGCACTGCTGAGAGGGAGTTGGGGAATAGCAGTGATACTTCTATTTATTTAAATATTTCGTACCCGATACATACAATATATTAAATTGTATGTCTAGGTGACCTAGGTCTCTGTTACACGTGGTGACCTCAAATATGATAAGATATTGCAGTGTCACATCATATTATCTCTAGGCGGAGACTCGTCCTTGTGCCGACTGCTGTGAGAATATGGAGAAAATTGCGTATGAGTACCTATGATGTAAAAAAAACTACTGATCTCACACCCAGACGGCCGTAGTTGGTCGGCCAAAGCTTCCTTGGCTGGATGGAGTGAAGCAGGATGTAAAAGCCGTAGGAATAAAAAATTGGGAAACGAAAGCAATGGACAGCGACCGATGGAAGAATCTTTTGGAGCAGGCCCCCGCCCACAAAGGGCTGTAGCACCGTTGATATGATGTAGGAGACTAGCTCCATAACAACTCAAAGATGAATAAAAAGTGTAGACTATTTACTCTGTGTACTATAAATACGGAATACCATAATAGTACGTTACGTAGGTATATCCCGTACTCTGTATACCCTGTATAGTGTGTAGTGCGACCTTATTGTCCCTTACGACAGATAAAAACAGTTTAGTTAAACATAACTGTTCCTGCGCGCAAGGTTCAACTGTCAACAGTTCCCATTTGCCCAATTGATATTCTTGCGGCGAGCTGCCTAAACTTAACGGAAAACTGCAAGCCTTGTCACTGGCAAGTGCTTCATAATAAATTGCTTACGTATAGCAAGTATGCAATTTATTGCAAGCGTTATGGAGTAGCGGGATGGCAACACTTGACTCAAAATTTACAAATGCACTTTGTCGAGTCAACATCTTATGATGATGTACCGGTGTTGAGGCGAAACTTACAGTTTTCTAACAATATTTTTTGTAACACCTAAGTACTACACTTACGTCATATGATCAGTAAGATCTAAAAGCCATATAACTTTCTATTGGTACATAGACTAGTAGGCACGGCAAACGTTGTTTTGCCATGACGGATATAAAACATAGATTACGACATTGTCCAGACCTACCGAAAAGACACAGAAAACATAACAATCGGTCGAGCCGATTTGGAGGAGTTTGGTTACAAACACGAGATACGAGAATTTTATGTATAAGAGAACTAAGATGTGTTCATGCTACAACAAGTAAACCTTAGTGGAAAAATTCAGACACCAATGCAACATTGGCGCAGTGCAGTGCGTCGTTGGACATTGCAAAAGTGCTGGAAAGACAGCATCACTTAACAAAGGTAAACGTTATACTTGTAGCACTATTAAAATAGCAACGTTTTTCTTCTAAGTTTCTGATACGAACCGCTAAGGCGTGGAACACCCTTCCAGCTTCCGTGTTCCCAGCCAAGTACAATCTGGCTGCCTTCAAGAGAAGAGTGAATAGGCATTTTCTAGGCAAGCGCACTCGATCCTAGACCTCATCATTGCTGTCCATCAGACATGATTATAGTCAAGCGCAAGCCTATCTATAACAAAAAAAAAACATTTTTGCTATAAAAAAAATCTACATAAGTATATAAACTTACAATTCTGCCGGATCACTGGATAAGCCGCTATCTGAACACGAGCTGCTGAGCCCCTCAGGTTGAGAGACACTGTCGACAGGTAAACTAAAGTCCGGCAGTGACTCCTCCAGGAAGTTCAACGACCCCTGATCCAGGGAAAATATATTTTCCAGAAGGTCGTCGGACGCCTGCCAGGTGTCCGTCTGTAACAAGTGAAATAAGACTTGATATGAGATGATTGTATTAAATAATCATTATGATTAGACTGGCACTGGCCACCTACTTTTAAGTAGAAACTCTACTTTTAAGTAGAGTACTAGAAACTCTTTAACTTGCATTCTGGTTTCGTGTACACACTAAGATAACCACACAATTTTTCTGGAGTCAGTTAAAAATACTAATTAGCTAAGATTTCCTGTTTATATTTTTATTGTTTCATCAACGGACGCCCGCGGCTTCGCCCGTGCGAATTTCGCTTTGTCACAAATCTCGCAGGAACTGTGATTTAAACTAGGATATAATCTATCTCAATTTCAAATTTCAGCAAAATCGATTAAATATATTTTGTGGTGTGACGGAATATTTTTTTCATACAAACTTTGGACCATCTGTGGTGCGTCAGAAGATACTGAGCAGGAATGTGTCAACTCTGAGAGTTTCATCTAATTGCGGTGCCAATGCAGTCCAGCTTAGCCCAATACTGGCTTCCCTCAAACTGGAGGACCCCCGAATTACCTCTTTAAGGAATGAGTTTCGAAAAATTATTTTGTAGTGCACCCCTATAAGGAACCTATGTGTCAAATTTGGAGATTCTAAACCCGGCGGTTTGGGGAGCGCAGTAAGATTCATCAGTAAGTCTGCTTTCATGGGAGAACATTTAGAAGATTTCTAGCAATAGATTTTATCAATGGAAATAAAAATCTTTGGCATATTAGTAATAGTGATATAACTTATAAGTTAACACTACCTACATCCTACATACCAATCAATTAATTTTCTGATGTAACAGATATTGTGCAAGATTGAATGCAATGTTTTTTTTTTTTTTTTTTATTCTATACAAGTTAGTACTTGACTGCGATCTCACCTGATGGTAAGTGATGATGCAGTCTAAGATGTTATCGTACTAACTTGGAAGGGTAAGTGAATTTATCCCAACGGTTTCTACACAGCATCGCACCGGAACGCTAAATCGCTTGGCGGTGCGTCTTTGCTGGTAGGGTGGTAACTAGCCACGGCCAAAGCCTCCCACCAGACCAGACCTGAGCCAATTTAGAAATTATAAAATCCCAAAGTGGCCCGTGGCGGGAATCGAACCCGCGACCTCCCACTCGAATCCGAGCGCGCCACCACTGCGCCAGGGAGGTCGTCAAATGTTTTTAAATCATTACTCCAATGGACCCACATGTGATAATTTGGGTACAAAGGATGCTGTGACACAATTAGAGCAGAATTTAAAATCTCTGTAGCCTCTATGCAACACAATATTAGTGTGCTTTTTATTATTACATAGATATCAATGTTTTCTCATGTTTTATTGGTGTACAATAAAGAATTTTCTATCTATCTATCTATCTGTTATTATTATTTATGCAACTCTCTGTAAATAAATATAAAAAAAAAGATTCCGACGAATTGAGAACCTCCTCCTTTTTTTGAAGTCGGTTAAAAATAAATATATACGGGACATTTGACACATCGCAATCTTGCCTCAAAGTAAGCGATACCTTGTGTTATGGGTACTAGATGACTGATAATATACATACAAACTAATATACATAAATATAATATATTGAAAAACACCCAGACACTGAAAAATATTTATGCTCATCACACAAACATTTACCAGTAGTATCGAACCCACGACCTCCGGCGCAGACGGCAGGTTCGCTACCACTACACCATTCGGTCGTCAAATATGCCTCTCTATGTATATTTGCTGTGCTTGAAGTAGGTAAGTGATTATAAGGTAGTTTTATAGATAGGTCAGACTACTTAATAGTATAATATATTTACATACATATTTTGTTTGATAACATGATTGAAAAAAATATCATCATAGATAGGTAGATAGAAAAATAACATATCAATCAAAAAGGTAAGTGCAGACAGTAGAATATTTTTTTTAATACCGATTTTGCTAAGATCTTAAAGTACTTAAAGTTGTGCTTTAAAGGAGTGTTGGATTGAAATTAAAAAGTTTGCAAATTGTTAAGTAAGTAATTAAATATTAACAGAAACATATTTTTACTTCATGTTTTATTAATGATTTTTTTACAGAAAACTGAATATGAAGAGAACTTGTTTACCAATGAGTGCCTACTTAATTAACTTAAACTAACAGTACAGGAAATCAGTGTGTATTATTTTGCACATTATCATGCATTTAATTATTATTACTCATTCTAGCAATGTAATCATTATTCCTTAAATTGTATTCAACTAACAAAATAAGAAGAAATTACTTAATTAGTCAAAAGTTTTTCAAATGAATAAAATAGTTGTACAGGCAATTAATAGTTCACTAATTTAATTACTCAATTAATAATATAAGTTATAAGTGCTATTTAACATTCAAAATAAGATGTACCTATAAGTTTAATGTTTTTCAAATGAATTTAGTAATTTAATAATAATAAATAATAGTTAATTCAGTGCAATTCGTTCCTAATTGAATTACTCTTCCCACAAAATTTTGGATGTTTTATAGTACAGCGGGGCTAGATTGCGTGTGTAGAGATACGTCTCTCTACTTTGGTCGCTCTCTTTTCTCTTTTTGATTAATATTTATAGACAGAGAAAAGAGAGCCACAAAACCGGAGAGACATTTTATCTCTACGAGCGCATGCTGCATAGGCTGGATATTCATCATATTTGACTAAACTTTACCTGTATGAATCTGCATCAAGTTGTCATAACTTTTATTTCCCTCACTCAGCTCACAAAAATATTATTATATATTAGTAGCAAAATGTACATAAAATATTAGAATTTCTCTTTCTCCGAAATAGCATAAAATATTAGAATTTCTCTTTCTCTGAAATAAGTCTGATGATTTTTAATCAAAGTTTAAAACTATTTTGAGGACCAATTGGCGTAGTGGAAGCAAACCTGCCCTCTGCGTCGGAGGTTGTGGGTTCGATTCCCACTACTGGTAAATGTTTGTGTGATGAGCGTGAATGTTTTCCAGTGTCTGTGTGTTTTTCAATATATAATATGTAAGTATATTAGTATGTATATATATTTATTAGTTATCTAGTACCCATAACACAAGCTATCGCTTACTTTAGGGCTAGATTGTGATGTGTGTAATGTCCTGATATTTATTTATTATTATTTATTCATTTATTCTCATAGATAAAGGCAAAAATTACTTTCTTTTCCACTTTTTTACATTGATACAATAACAACATTAAACTAAATAAATATTGGAGTATAAAATTATCATATCAAAATTTTCCACTATATTTACTGTAAATTGAGATCAGTATCAGATCTTGAAACCTCTTACTTTTAGTCACTTATAACTAACTTTCATTTTGTACTTTTACTTAACGTTGAAGAGAAAGGAGATGCATTATATTACAACTATAATATGCATTCATAATTAGTTGGTTTACTTTATTAATAGTTTAATCTAATAAGAATTTATGCTGTTATTCATAATTTATAAAGAATTTATGAATACCTACATTCAATTTTCCATTACAATTTTGTTTTAAAAAACTCAAAAATCACCAAGCATCTTTATAAACTGCTACAGATATGATGAATAAAAGTTTTAGCCATGGCACCAGCACAAATAAGTTTGGTTTAGGATATTATGGATGTAGTAAGGGATCTTATAAATGTAACTGAAACAAAATTCATGTAATTTCAATTCATGCCTCAAACTGTTTGATTTCTGAACTAAAACTAAAAAAAAGGATAGTGGTTTGCTTCAAAATTCTATGATACAAATTAAAAAAAAAAATTCTCGCACAGGCCACTCGCACTTATTTGGGAAAACGACTAGTTTGTAAGAGGTCTAAAAACTCCTCTGGCAAAATACTCACACAAGCAAACAAAGTGGCAATAAGTAATGACACTAATTATTATAACTGTAGATCAAGATAAAGCAGACTCGCTATCATGCATTTATGTTTATTTTATAATTAAAATATTAATTTGAATCAAAAAAGAGGAAATAGCACATTGATACTGGGAGAGAGAGTAGTTGTTTGACATTAAATATTTGATAATTCTTAAAGTATATTTATGAAGTTATTCGATGTATAAAAAAAAGATTCTGACGAATTGAGAACCTCCTCCTTTTTTTTGAAGTCGGTTAAAAATTACCTCAAATAAAGACAACAAGTCTAGTTTTTTATCCATTTTCAATTAACTTTCAGTGCATTCCAACACAAAAACTCCACAAAAATCCACAGAAAACAGTCCTCACTTTACACAGGACCTACAATCTTGAACGCTTGAGTTCTAAGTCAAAAGCAATTTATTCACGGGCGTTTATTCATGAGGCATATGGAAGAGCCGACCGCATGGTGCTATCGTGGCACTGATATTTAACGTAACACCGGTCTGTCGCACGCACTTACTCGACCGATCGGCGTGAACTGAGGTAAATAACTTAGGCCTAACTGAGTAAGTACGTTAGGGTAAATCCGCGCTGTTATTACACTAATTAGATAAGGAAAACGCCCGGGATCACTCGGAAGATAGTGAATCAGCCACGTCCAAAAACGAAATGAATGTCTTTTCTAGTCAGATAACGGTAAAAGTGGGATCGTAAGCGTAAAAGCAGTTGGGCAAGGTGCAATCGTGACTGTCGACTGAATTTCATCATAGCTTCATCGGGCGTCTACTAAATCGCTCGCTCGGCATTATTACCCTTCACAATAACGTTCCATTTCTTAGTGAGATTGGCCTTTGAGACGATAATAGCCCTAGTGATAAGCCTATCAGGTATATATATCGATTGCGAAACAATTACGTACTAACCAGCATATTTTCCACCGGAAGGCTGTCCATTTTATCTGCTTTCCCGTAACAATTGAATCCCTGGTCATTCACCGACAGGTATTCCAAGATATTGTTCATTTCATCATTGTTACGAGTCATGATGTTTTTTAATTGGATTCGTACACGATAAAAACATATTGCTTCCAGTTAGCACTTTCACTGTTTAAATAGCTTGCAAATACATTATTTATCGAATTCGAATGCCTCTAGTGTATATTATTTACTTTAAAAACATTATCACGTATCATTTACAAAATAAATCAACTGTACATTTCTTTGCAGCTTCCAACGTGGAATTAATGACGTCATGAAAGTACTAAAATGGGACACATTTCGTGAGCTCATTGGTGGAAATTAGGTTGACATTGACGTAAAGCATGTTTGAAGCAGCACCACAGCTTGACAGCTTAAACTAGTTGCGCCATCTATTGATGCTCTATTCAAACTTCAATTGCGTTTCGTTTTTGCAAAAGCTGTTTTATCAGCTGATGTTAGATCTTTCTGAATTATTGAATTTTTAATTTCCTGCATTTTCGGCTATAATTAACATGCAATGTTTTATTACTTACATCAACTACTACAAGTTAGTATTATCTGTAATCTCACGTAGTACCTATGCGACGATGCAGATCCAAGTACCGAGTTTGATAATAATATGAGCAATGACGAAGTACGCTACGCTTTATTTTAATCAATGGATATAAGTAACTTGAAAAATTGCCGATTCTCAGACTAATTTCCTGGTCACACATGACCGATGACAAAGATTTTCATAAAAACACGTAAAGATGACACTGGTAATTTTACTGTTACATATTACATAATTATGATTAGATCCTTCTTAGATACAGACTAAAATGTCTGATTAGTGTACAAGTAACGAAAAACCAATCATTACGAAGACCTACAGCAGATTTGTCTTGCTCGTTTAGTCGTTTAGTATTCTTTGGTATTTAAAAAATGTTAGCTAAGTTTTGATTTCCAAAAACTACTTGGTGCAAATTTGCTCTTCGTGGAATATCAGGGGCGAGCGACATGACAGCAAAACAACAAAACAATCACCCGACTCTACGCGACGCCCGCAGGCCGTGCGCCGCGCAGTTAGCAAATCATCGCAAGGAGAAATCAGGCGTGAAAGATTGTATAGTCAAAAGTGGGTCAATGAACAGACTGAATATCCGATGTGACAGTGTGACTGACTGAAATGTGAGTCTTTAAGGCCGTAGACGGTTTCTATTTTTTTGTTCTCCTCGCTCTTACGAGTATGTTGCGGGAGAATATTACAGAAAAATTGGTCAAGTGCGAGACGGGCTTGCGCACTGAGAGTTCCGTACTACCAAGACCCATTCTCAATTATTGAAATAACGTAAACTAAACACCCCTCAATTCAAAAACGAGCAAAAAATTACGTTCGTTGTATGGGAGCCGCCCCTACCTAAATATTTTTTTTTAATTCTATACAAGTTAGTACTTGACTGCGATCTCAGCTGATGGTAAGTGATGATGCAGCCTAATATGTTATCATACTAACTTGGAAGGGTAAGTAAATTTAAATTTCCCAATTTATTTTAGCATCGCACCGGAACTTGTTAAAATTATTACTACTTATTAAATTATTACTTTCTGTAACGCTGTAGATTTTCTGTAAGAATAATAAAATAAAATAAAATAAAATAAACGCTAAATCGCTTCGCGGTGCGTGTTTGCTGGTAGGGTGGTTGGTAACAAGCCACGGCCGAAGCCTCCCACCAGACCAGACCTGAGCCAATTTAGAAATTATAAAATTCCAAAGTGGCCCGTGGCGGGAATCGAACCTGAATCCGAGCGCGCTGCCTCTGTGCCAGGGACGTCGTCTATTTATTTTTAAAGTGAATATGTAAGTTAAAGTGTATATGTATTAATATATTTACAGAATTTATCTGTTTTGATCATATTATAAGTAAGTATACCTAAATTTAAAATTTCATTAAAATCGTTAGAGCATCTAATAGACAAAGAGCCAGCGCGTGCCAGACCTTCGTTATTTTATAAAAGCTGAAAGTTTCTCTGGGTATTGTGCTCAACACTGGGAAGAATATTTGTTTGGACGTTTGTTTGGATCATGGTGGCTTTGGGAGATAACAAGTAATAAACGTGTAAAAAATCTTACGTCAAAGAATAAAGTCTAATTTTTTAAATATTTTCTTTAGAATAGTATTAGAAATCACGCCATGCATTGCCAGACACTGAGTATCATGGCAACCCTCTGCTAGACGCCTTTAAAGTTTAAAAGTTTAAGGGTGTCTGGCAAAAAAGTTCTGGTGTCAGAGTTTTTGCAACAAAACCCCTCCGAAACGGTGACCGATCTTTATGATTTTTTTATATTCGGTAGGTCCTAACTGCTCATATTTCATGCTCCTATAGCTGAGAAATAATTTCAGCTAATTATTTAATCTAGTATTATGTAAAAGATCACGTCTGCCGTAACATACGATGAGATTAGCAAGGGATTTTAAAAAATCAAACACAGGCACTCATCCGAACTTCGATAACTTATTCCGTTCTCGTTCTAACGCAATAGCTACGTTTTATGAATTTTCTTCTACGTATTTTATATTCGTACTTTGCGAGCCCTGTTTCGTATGATTTTACGTTCGCGAGAAATCCGGGTTCCCCAAAGAGCCCCATAAAACTCTTTGGTAATATTTTTAGGCCCTCACGATCGTTGTTATTTGCATTGAAAATTGAAGAAGAATAATAATTTTTGAAGTGAAAACTTCTTGGGCGCGTTGAGTATTTTTTGAGATGGAAAAGGTTTTAGAACTCGCCGCACCGTTACCGTAACCGACACCTCACATAATTGTTCAATTTTTCACTTCCGATGGAACTCCTGGAGTGCCATGTAATTTTTTTAAGTGAGAACTTTTGTAGGTTCGTTATGTATTGTTTGAGATGGGAAAAACTATTGAACTCGTGACACCGTTACCGTAACCGACACCTAACGTAATTTTTTTTATTTTTATAATTGATAGGCTTGCGCTTGACTACAATCAAGTCTGATGAACAAAAATGATGAGGTCTAGGATGGAGCGCGCTTGCCTAGAAAATGCCTATTTACTCTTCTCTTGAAGGCACCCATATTGTATTTGGCTGGGAACACGGAAGTTGGAAGGGTGTTCCACACCTTAGCGGTTCGTATCAGAAACGTAGAAGAAAAACATTTCGTTCGAGAACGCTGGACATCAACCACTTATGGATGCCACTCCACGTCTCGCGGTTCTATGGTAGAAAAGTGAAGGAGGCACAAGGTTGTGGAGTTCTTGAGCACACTCTCCAAAATATATCCTGTAAAAAACCCCTAACAAGGAAAATTGTTCACATTTTCACTTCGGACGGAACTCCTGGAGTGCCATGTAATGTTTTTGAAGTGAAAACTTCTTTAGGTGCGTTGAGTATTATTTGAGATGGGAAAAACCATAGAACTCGCAACACTGTTGCCGTAGTCTACACCACAGTCCTCATGTAATTGTTCAAGTTTTCACGTCTGTCGGCAATCTCGGAGTGCCACGTCGTTTTTAGGGTTCTTTACCTCAAAAGATAAAAAACCGAATCCTTACCGACCAAGGAATAACTTTATATTGACTGTAATTTACGTCGAATTTCATCGTCCCCAGTATGTGGTATATCTAGTCCAAAGATTGCAAGTAATTAATTGCCTTTTAACCTTTAGTTCACTAAATTGGTTAAATAACCGTTAAATGCGATAGAAATAGCAACAGACGGTCTGTTTTTCATTTTATTGCCCCACGGGTAGCGACTGATTAACAATAATACAAGTAGGTAGGTACCTGCCACACTTCCGACCCTACCCCATTGCTCAGGACGAGCCCTTTGAGAGTAGGCACCGAGCCAGTTCCGGTTCGCCAAAGCACTCCGACTTCCGGCCATTATGATTAATTAAACAAAGGAATTTTCGACACCAAAGTCCAAGGTAAGTAAGGTTGGCAGGTACTTAGTACCTACCCTACCGTCCTAACGACCTGATAATCATTCATTTCAGACGATAAAATACTTGCCTACCAGCTAACTTAATTACTCGTATTCATCATCATCATCATCACGTGCCTTCTTCCTTAAATTGAAGTTCGGAGGTCAACAAATGAAAAGCCTTCCTATTAAGTGCCGCTTTCTTTAATTCTGGGCAAGTGAGTCCGGTCCACCCCTTTATATCGTCCAGCCATTTGCGTCTCTGGCGCCCTGGAGACCTCTTCCCAGCAATTTTTCCCTCTAAAACTAGTCTCGGGAAGGAAAACTGCTCTCCTCTTTGCAAGTGGCCAAAGAAAGCAACTTTTCTGCGCATAATGGTGGACATCAGCCTCGATCTTTTCCAACTCTTTCTAGTACTTTCTTATTAGATGTGAAACTGTTCCACTTGATTTTAAGCATTTTCCTTGTATTAGATAGGTATAAATAATACCTAATATAATATCTATCTAATATACTACAAAACTTCTTTTAGGGTTCCAAATGGAACCCTCATGATGAGACTTTCTCCGTCCGTCTGTCCCAATCGATTATTTCAGAAAGCTATCGACCTGAAATTTTGAATTGTTATGGGCAATAGTGACCCAACGTCATTGCAAGCATAACCATCGTTTTAATTTTTATCAAAACGAGATTTAAACAGTGTTGAGTGGGGTATCGTAGAAACCTTGAGCCGGGAGGTGCTGGGTGCATCTCTGTGTTCACGATGCACCTCTGTTAGGGAATTTAGACGTAGATCTAGAAGAACGGAGGGTCTGCTTCGGCAGATCCGTTGGCTGGGTAGCGCGAGTGCTTCCGGTCCCGTTGCTCAACCACCAGGCGACGAGGTGAACACCGTGGGGTTTAAGTCGACGCGACTATACATAACCGCAGTGCCTCCCCGTGATACACCGGTATATATAACGGATTTCCCCACGTATAAAAAAAGGGTATCATAGGAACGGTATTTTTGCGCCATTATGCCAATATCAAAAACTATTAGGCATCAAATTAAATAAAAATCTGTTTAGAATATACAAGTAATGCCCTTTTATATAATACCCCACTCAATATTGTTGTCTCATTTTGAAATTTTGATGCCCCGATTTACCCCCCTTTTTAAATATCAATAAAAATGATTTTAAATTTTTTGTGATTGCAATAACGTCGGGCCACTTTTACCATAAAATCATGTCTTTAGCTTTAATATTTACTGAAATAAAGAGTCGTGAGAGACAGACAGACGGACAGACGGACAAAAAGTGATGCTATAAGGGTTTATTTTTTCCTTTTGAGGTACGAAACCTTAAAAAAGTCATTGTGACTATTTTTTAGGAAGTATTTTAAGTGGAAAAAAAACCGGCCAAGTGCGAGTCGGACTCGCGCACCGAGGGTTCCGTACTCAAGAAGTACTGAAGCAAAACAATCAGGCATACTAATGTAGATGTAACACGACCAAAACTGTAACGACTAAAGATGTAAAACGATAATAATTACCTTTGTTAATGAACCGCAAAACTAACTTTGTTTGTAGAGGTTTATTGTTAATATCAAAAAACTATGCTAGTTAGAGCATTGGCTATAGTTTTCCTGTAAAATATACGTAAATTCCTATTGACCATAATTATTTGAGATTTTTCGATTGGTAAACTCCGGAGATAAGGGGGGGGAACGGTATTTTTTTAGACATTTTCCCCGATAAATCAAAAACTATCATGACTAAAAATAATTAAAAATCGGTTTTGGAATGTACAATGTAAACCCTTTCATTTGATACCACACACAGTACACTTATCTCACTTTTAAATTTCAACCCTCCTATTTTCCCCCCTTTTTAAATAAGAACAAAAATAATTTCCATTTTTTTTATTCTAGTGTCATTGGGCCACTAATATACACAACTATTCCAAATTTCATATCGATAGCTCCGGTAGTTACTGAAATAATCGAGTGTGACGGACAGACAGACGGACAGACAGACGGAGAAAGTCGCACCAGGGTTCCATTTTACCATTTTGGTACGGAACCCTAAAAAGCAACTCCAGTGGTATAAAATATTAAAATGAAAACTTTTATTTCACATGGGACCAAAAGATTGTTAAAATATGGAAAGCTTTTTCCCGGACGTAGTAGGTAACTTTTATCCCTGAAACTTCACGGTTCCTGTGGGATTAGTGAGAAATAGAATTTCATTCAGGCGGAGCCGCGGAAGTAAACTAGGTACCTATTTTGCATGAAACATTTAATTAAAAAGAAATACGAACAATGATATTATATTATATAATATCATTGAATACGAATGAATAAAAGTCAAGCGACATTTATTTATCTATGTATTTAATTATAACGACATTAATTTATCTATCTATCCATCTATCCTCAGTACCAATCTCTACATATTATGCACGTGTACCTTTTAGGTAAGTACCTACTTAGTACAGTGTACCTACAGAAGTACAGAGGTCTAGACTCCGACTTTTAATTCAATGCACTAAATCTAAAATGGCATTACGTATTTTACTCCAATAGTCTACTACCTACCTATATATTTCACTTTCATACCTAAATTAAAATATTATAACACGAGAGAAGTGACTTTCTAAGCAAAATGTACCTATTTATGTTAATTGTTAAATACCTACCTTAATTAGGTAACTATACCTACTTAATTTATTTGGTTCATTTAATTTACATGCCATTTAGGAACTTCATTTTACTGCATCCAATTAAAAGTTGGAGTAGGTAAGTATAGGTATGTAGAGATATTTACTTAATTAACTATTACATCATTAATGCCTACCTATAATGGTTTTTAATCATCTATACAAGCGTCTACCTATATGTAGTTGATGAAGTATCTATCTATTTGACCTTGTTGATCTCAGCCTTGTTACTAAACACAAAAAAATGTAATTTAAAAGAATATCTAAGATACTAGGTAACCATAAATAAAATAAAAACGTAAAAAGATTTTACTCCATAACAAAAGTGGTATAACTCCAATTTTCAAAATTAAAAATCCGGGCGCATAAGGTCGTATAAAAAACGTAAGCGCAAAAAGCCTTAAATAAAGGCAAAACGTTTCGCGACTGGCAAGCTCGACGTTGTCTCGCACTCCAATCAGGCCAGCGGCCAGCCGCCAGGCGAGAGAGCAAGTAAAACAGTCAGCATCACGTGTTTGAACGTGACGGACGTGTTCGCTGCAGTTCTGTCGAGATATTCACGCGTGCCGTACACGAGTGCCGTGGTCTATAATGACAATAGTGTATCACTGTGCCCCCTAGTGGATGTTGCTATTGGTTTGTACGCCGCTTTCCATCGCTAAACGTTATCAATCGAAATGTTGCCGAGCAAAACGGGATGAGAGGTGAACGCTCGTCACCGCGGCGCCGACTCTCACCAGTCTCACCGGCCACTACTATTGTCTAGTGCCTCGGAATCTTGGTCCTTCCCTTCGGATTCCATCGATGATACATCCGCTTTTGGTTGTGGGCTGCCAGCGAAATAATTGCGAAGACGATTAGTCACGAAAAATGATTGTTTACACAACCACACGTATGAGTATGACCAAGATAAGATACATCAACTTCAGTAAACAAGTATTTAATCAATCAATGTATTTTTATATTTTACATACTTCAATGAAATTGAGCAAATTATGAAGTATACATTTTGCAATAATTAATGCATTTCGTGTAATCTGTAATGGTATACCGTTAAATGTTGATGTATATTTACATCAACAATCAACATGCCTGACTATGTATTATGGACTACGGTGAGCGGACGAACATAGATAAAATGATAAAGTAACTGTACGTGCAATGGTGTCACCCAGACAGCAATTTGCGAAAAACGCGGGCTAAACAGTTTTATCTCTGGTGGCCCACTTTAAATTCTCTTTAAAACACTTTACTTTTCGCCCTTCTTTAATGATAGCTTTTGTATAAAATATACCTAGTGTATATAATTAATTATACTTAAGCCATATTTCTTCTAAGGTTAGCATTTTAAAACAAACTATTAATTAATAAGCGTATAATATACTGACACGTATATTGTGTTTTATAATTCACCGTTACTCAAAAAAGTAAAATTAAAAAAAAACAAAAAGTAAAATAAATGTTTATAGACAAACATTTTAGCCATATTTAGTCATTAGTCATTTGAGTTTAATATTTGTATACATATACCTTATTGAAATAAACTTTATTATGTATAATAGAGAGAATAGAGCCTAAGAAAACCTTGACAAGTATTTTGTTCATGGAAACTAGGTAATTATTATTAAATCTAAATGGTTAATTATTTTCAATGATTATACTATAATTGAGTTACGTAAACACATTAGAAATAGGTTTTGTTATCGTTCCTGTTTATAATAGAGCAGATAAAGTTGATTATTATAAATATCATAAATTTATAAGAAAAACTAATAGGGAATTCATGCAACACAAATTATAAAAGCACCTATTGCTACAGCTGGAAGAACGTTTATAAAAAGACAAATCAGGTGAAGGACAATTAGATAATGACAAAGCCAAGTCAAGACAGCAACAGAAATACAGATAAAAGTAACAAACTTAACGGGTATAAATAGTTGAATATACACTTACAACAATACTTTCCATATTTTTTGTCACTAAAAACCTTTTAGTTAATAAGTATTTCTTACGTTTAAATAGTTGGCTAACTTGTTTAACTATAACTAAATACATAGTAGATAAAATCAACAATGATAAGCTTTTCTGTTACTTAGGTACTTGTAACAGAAAAAGGTGCATTACGAGTAATTTTAAAATAATTATAAAACTTCAACACTCATTTACAATTATTTGATCTAAATTACCATTAAATAAAAGTAAAACAATGTAAAGAAATATGTATAAAAATTAAAATATCTTTTACACGAGGCTAAAATTACAGCAATATTTACTTGCTAATATTAAATAATCCGATGGTTTGGAATGCGTTATGCAAATAATCATGATGATGAATATTCAAACGTGAATTATGATCATTCATGTTATTAAACGTATGAATGTTAAGAATTTATAAGAAATATAGATTTTACGTTAAAAATTGCCAAATATTAACTTTGGAATAATATCTACCTATTTGTATCTAAATAATTGTAGAAGCAATATTCTACAATAATTTCCTTCTCAGAATAATTTCCCTGTATTGAGGCTACTGTAAAAAGCCAGAAATCACTGCAATATTTAGTATTATTTGTTGTATAATTTTACAATCCATTGTTTTTTTTGGTTATTTAAAACTATTGCATTTTCCCTCAACTCAAGAGACGTAAGAGTAGTTTTAAGCATAATCACTATCATATAGAGGAAATTAGTCGCCGAAAATAAATATAAAATAACAGTAATGTAGTAAAACAGATTTACAAATAAAGTGAATTGAATTAAACTGTATTTCTTCTAAAATATACTGCTGTGTGTAATTTGTAAGTAAAGTTTCGTAAGTGTTGTTCCAAATTGTTTGGTCTTCCAAAAGATTCAATATCTCAACACTTTACTGTCTAGAAAGAGACAATCTATCCAATTATACTTTGTAATTTGAAGTTAATATACCTATCTTGGTTTAACACCAACAAAACCCAACCAGAATCTCAGAGTTTTCTATATTACGTCACATAAAAGTTTCTACCTCATTAAGCTGAATATACGAGGAAATATATTACTCGTTTGATGAATGGTGGTAAAACGATACGTTGATAAAAAGCAATGATGGAATGCCTGATCTCTGTTGAGGGCTGTGTTGTCCTTGTTATGTACTTGACCCACTTTTTGACGGAAGTCTTGTTACAACCGCGGGTCGAAGTTTTAACAAGGGCCATTTTTGGCGTAACGATATAATTGTGTACAACGAAAGTAGACCCTAAAAATATATTAAAATATATTCTGTATAGATGCCTTTTTAATTAAACTAAATGGAAAGGGAATGAAAAATTTTTTTAACGTTTTCTTTAGATTGATAATCTAAAGAATCAGCTAGAATTTTGCAGTTCCACAACAGATGTTAATGAGTAAGGGATTTAAATAAATAAATAAAAAAAAACCTAGGTTCACTCTCCCTAAATAAACAAAACTGATAAAAAGAAACTTGATGTTACAAAAACAAAAAGTTTGCGTGAAGATGAAATCGTTAAAATATCCAAAGATCCACAAAATGTCTTCATCATAATGAGGTTCGTATTATTGTTATTGTAAATAAATAGAGATCAGTTAATTAGAGTCGCAAAGATCGCGACCTCGATTGATATTATTAATATGAATTTAATAAGAAATGCTGTATTATCAATTCTGCTAAAGCTGCGTTATTTATGTCTAGGTACACTATCATAAAAATAAATTTAATATTATTGTAATTTAATATTATTATTGTTATTAATGTACAAGAAAAGTACCGCCTTGGGGACTTACCTACTACATACAATAGTTCAAGTCATGACTACAATTGCGTCTATAAGATAACGGATGTTCTTATCTTATATCAACAGTTTGCTTACTTAGGTACTTGTTTAATATGATCGTGTTTACTCCAGTAACAACTATTGTATGTATAATTATGGTTATTGGGATTCAAATAATAATTACGAATAGTCAACAAGAGCAGTCAACCGTTTTTCCTACGTAAGATACTTAATATAAGTAGGTAAACTAATTTAAATTAACAACGTCAAAGATCTTATCTTTAATGAAAGCTTGTAGCTTGTAGCCTGTATATAAGGTTACTGTTTAAATTTACTCATTTAACTTTTTGTTTAACTATCAAATTCAAATCCAATCTTCACAAGTCTGTATTGTTTATAAATTTAACTAACGCTCCAATTCAAAGATTATATTCATAATCCATTTACGCGAAAAGATTATTTTGTCTTATGAATGGATTGACCTATTTGGAATTTCGAATTTGAAATTAATTTGCTAAAATTCTTTCGACTCTAGTTTAAACAGAAAGTGGGATACTAATCTCGTTAAACTTCACTGCTATTTACTTAAACATTCTAAATTACAAATGCAAGTTTCCTGTGATATTTCAAATGTAGAAGTACTATATCAAGTAATTTATATGAATGAATCTGGTGCTAATTGGTTCTAGGTCATTATCATCGTACTATGCTTATGTCGATGTTTCTTTTAGAAAATAACAGAAAAGTTAGATTCAACCAGTCGATATTAAATCATCGAATGTTCGTTCTTTCGTTTTAGCCAACGGACGTCCACTGCAAGACAAAGGCCTCCTGCAATGATTTCCAACCCACACGGTCTTGCGCCACTTGCATCCAGAGACTCCCTGTGACTCGCTAAATGTCGTCCATCTGGTCGGGTGTCTGCCAATATTGCGCTTTCCCGTGCACCGGTCCTCTCACATCTTGGGTCTTCAACGTTCGTCGGCTCTACAGGCCAATTGCCGCTCTACGTCGGTCATTGAATGTGTAGTTACCAAATTAACAGCAGTAGTTTGCGTCCCAAACAATAGCAACATCCTTTATATTTGATCCTAGGAATTGAAACTTCAAAAGAAGGGAGTTAACTCTGTGTAGTGTGTGTGCCATGCTGACAAGTACTAGATCGTGAGTGTGTGAGTGCGATGGCGAAGGGTGTAGTCGTGTTCTTTGCCATCCTGGTGTGTTCTTCGCTGATAGAAGTGGCGTTCTGCCACTATACGCCGACATGGGCAGTCCATGTTCCTGCAGGGAAGGAGACCGCGGATGCCGTCGCTCTGGATCACGGCTTCGTCAATCTCGGAGAGGTGAGTTTTACTATTGCTGTTTTATATCCAGCAAACAGGTGACTTTATAAATTGGAAAAAAAAATATCCTCACATGACATAATACGTAACATTGATTATAGTTATTTTTTAACTTCTAAATCTTCAACTATGACAGTAATATTTAACTCTATAGGTTGTTTAAACTTTTACACTACTAGTTAATACAATAATATGTTAAAAATACTCTGGCCGATTCTTAAGGATGTTGTTATAAAATTAAATTAAATTAAATGTTGTTATAAAATTAAATTTTAAAATTCCTCACATTGGAAAAAAAGATTAAAGTAAACCTGAAAATAAATCTGGTAAGTATATAATAGTCACTTGATGTTTCTCCTAAATCCATATAGGTATACTGTATAACTATAGCAGCATTTGTAGTTCATACTAACTTTTTATTCGGATTACTGACAATTTAATACATACAAAATATATAATAGTAGGATTACATGGTATAAACTTGAATATTTTTAAAAAAATTAGGCAAAATCAGGTTTCGATTTTTGTAGGATCCAAAAATCGGATTTTTTGAGTTAGGTCAGTTTCAATTTAAATTTTCTTGCTATTACAATAGTGAATAGACATAGTAGAATGAAACAAGTCTTAACCCCTACAATAAAAATTTAAGAGCCACTAAGAAATGTCAAAATTTCATACATTTTTTGACATTGATTGCGATTAAACTAAGTAGTTAAATTTTTAAGTGCTTACCACTAAAATTTTTGAATTTGTTTCGTGCAACTCGGCATTAATTACTTAATTGACAATTTATATCAAATAGAGATACAGAAATAATTAATTACTAAAGTCACTAGATCGCCATTGACCGTTCTGTGGTTTCCGTCTGAGTTCCATGCCGCAGCATTGCGGACAAGGTTATTTTTAGTTGGAAAAAGAGGTCACAGCTAAATTCTATTATAATTTTATTCTGTATTTATAGCTCTATGGAAATTCTTATTCATAGGAATCATAATATTTTTAATGCATGTGCAATGTGCATGTGTTAGCTTAGATTATACTGGATAGTACGGTGATCGTTTTTTTTACTCTATACAAGTTGTACTTGACTGCGATCTCACCTGATGGTAAGTGATGATGCAGCCTAAGATGTTATCGTACTAACTTGGAAGGGTAAGTAAAAATACCCCAACGGTTTCTACAAGAATCGCGCCGGAACGCTAAATCGCTTGGCGGTGCGTCTTTGCTGGTAGGGTGGTAGCTAGCCACGGCCAAAGCCTCCCACCAGACCAGATCTGAGCCAATTTAGAAATTATAAAATTTCAAAGTGGCCCGTGGCGGGAATCGAACCCGCGACCTCCCACTCGAATCCGAGCGCACCGCCACTGTGCCAGGGAGGTCGTCAAAACGTCACGTTTGTCACGTCACGTTGTATGGGAGCCCCCTTAAATATTTATTTCATTTATTTTTAGTATTTGTTTTAAAGCGGCAACAGAAATACATCATCTGTGAAAATTTCAAGTGTATAGCTATAACGGTTCAAGAGATACAGCAAATCAACAGATCGACGGACGGACGGACGAACAGCGAAGTCTTAGTAATTGGGTCCCGTTTTTACCCTTCGGGTATGGAATCCTGAAAAGCGGTGGGGCTTGGGACGGTCGGATTACAGAGGTGTTCGGATTAAAGAGGTTCTGCTGTACCTACTTATTTGTCTTTAATTCATATCCTCGCACTTACATAAGGTTAATTTGGGCACGGAAAACTGAGGTTTAACTGAGTTAACTCATTATAGGGTGTAGTTGTAAAAGTTTTTATGTTTTCCATAAGTTGGTTAATTAATGCTCAAAATTATGTCTAAACTCATAGAGACAATGAGAGTTCATGGAGCGAAGTTTGAACTTTGAAACTTTCTGAAACATCGCCCATTGCATAATAGTACCTACAACCATACTCGTAGTTTAAAGATATTCTGGTATAGTACTTACAGCTTAGTAAAAACGTCTTGAAGCAGAAATATTTTTTGGTTTTCCTGATACGATTAACAATAAAACTACAGTAATAATAATAATAATAATAATAATCTCTTTATTTGCAAAAATTACATACTTGATTACAAAAAATTATTATGGCCTCTAACTCCCAAAAAATAATAATAAATAGTAAATAAGCTCAAAATAATATACCTACCTACGTAACGTGAATAAAATTCTCAACCGACACGGAAAAACGAAGATAATATAAGTAAGCATTTGAATTTTTGTGACCACTTTCTCGCAAAACGAAAATTCGTGGGCTTTCATATTATGGTGTTACAACATGATCACGTCGCATTCTTCTGTTCCCTTAATTCTTTTCAACTCTTTTTTGCCAAAGGACTGGTATAAAAAAATAAAAACTTGCACGACGCTTTGAATTAGACAGCTCTAAATCTCTCAATACTCGTGTCTTGTGTTTGTTACCAAACTCCTCCGAAACTGCTCCTGAAATGTATGCAGGACATTACACACATCGCATTCTAGCCCCAAAGTATGCGATAGCTTGTGTTATGGGTACTAGGTAACTGATCAATATGTACAAGACATATAAATATACATGAATATAATATATTGAAAATCACCTAGACACTAGAAAACTTTCATGCTCATCACACAAATATTTTCCAGTAGTGGGAATCGAACCCACGACCTCCAACGCAGACGGCAGGTTCGCTGCCGCTACATTCGGTCGTCAAATATAACATGAACATGTCTGAACTATACATGAACTGAATAACACATGATTAAAGCGAGAGTGAGGCTGCGGCGTATCAGATGTCCGCGTCAACTGCAGCGGAGGGGATAAAATTAGTGGGTTATTTTGAGTAGAGCGCATACGCTGCAAACTCATGTAGGTAACAACGGATTTGAGGAAACGTTCCATTTACTGGCAGTTACCACTTCACGGAGGAGGCGTAATTCATGTAAGTATGAGTTATGACTGACGTATGAAAATGCGCACAGTGCACACGGCACAGAACAGCACAGGGGGGCTATTCAAGTATTCACGTAACGTTTTCACACACACTGAATGATGTGAATCAAGAAAAAAAAATTGGTTGTCTGTAAAGTCGGGTTACTGACGATAGTTGAACGTGACAACTCTCGCTTGCACTTCAAGCCTTACATGGAACGCCTCAGAGCGAGGTGACGCGAGCGACTAGCGAGGTAACGCCGCATGAGCGAGATAACGCCGGATGAGTCATGTTTTTTTGTGCGTGCAGCCGGCTCTATCGATTTATAAGACGTTGTCACGTCAATAAACAATTTACACTGAAAAACTAACTTCACGTCTAGCTCTAGGTATTGGTTTAGAGTGTAAAATTGAATGTATATTTTTAACACTGGAGATACAATCTTCCAAAATTATCACGCAAAGTCATAGTTTCACGATTCTCGACCATGTTGCGTTTTGAACTACATTCAATTTTACGCTCTATGTTATAGCAGTCGTAAAATTAATTGTTTAGGGTTCGCAAAAAATGTTTTGGCTTCAATCATTATATGGTCTGCTTATATTATAAGTAAGTAAATGACATGACCTTTTTAAACATTTCCTATTTTTCTTTTTTATTTAATATTTATATTACAGCAATACAGTAGATACCTAAATATTAGGTGAAAAAATATCAACACCTACATTCTACAATAGGGTGCGACTGCGTATCTAGGTAAATTAATAAAATAAGTAGGTACATGATAATGGTACCATTTCTGTTGTGCAAAATCTCTTAATTAAACTAATTTGAAGCGTCTAAAATAAATGTTCCTCGTGGAAAAGGATATCACTATTTTTTGAGATTGATTTAGATATGTAGAGATTTGGTTTTGGTTGCTGCCATTATCTGTTACTCGGTGTAAGTGTAACTATAAGCTTTAAATGCATTAAAACCTATCGGTTAAAAGGCTAACGGATCCCTTTAATGGGTCTTTCATTAAAACCAAGATTAGACCACAAACTTCGACCGAATGTTAAATCTATGTTGACAAAACAAACAGTGTTAGGTGCGGTGTTTAAAACTTTTTGAACGTTTAAAACTAATACAGCTTCCATTTAAAGAAACCACTCGGCACATAGAATGGGGAGACAGAAATAAACAGGAAATTTAAGTGGGCAGACATATTTGTGACATCGCCATTTCATCCGCTTATAATGGGGCTTGTGGGTGCGAGTACTATTTTCGTATATTTCGTCTCCTAATAATGTTAGGTTAAGAGGATATACTGATTTTATTTTTCACTTTCTCACTCTCACGATTACGTTGGTGACTGCGACATGCAGCGTCGCCGAAAAATATTACAGAAAAACGACGTTTTACCTAAGTAATTACTAAAAAACTAAGCCAGTTATCAAAAATCCGTTTCTGAGAAAAATAAAAAGACGTCACTCTAAATCCAACATGGCGGAACAACCAAGATGGCGGACTGGTTATTTTTAATGCACTCTACAATTTGGGTATCAAATGAAAAAGCTTGCTGTCGAGTAGGTACTTGAGTAGGTATCTCGAAAAATAAAAATTAAACTGCAGGTCAAAATCGATTTGAGGAACATTTTTATATCAGGTTTATTATGTATTTAAATTTACTTTAGTCGTGTAATATAAAGCCAACGTTACAATATGGCGCAGGTTCAAAACCAAACTATTTTAAAGTGCATAGTCCTGCCAACTCGGTGTTTAACTTAAGTCGAAGACAAAAGCAAGCTAAAGTAAACTTACACAGCAAACATAATAAACATTGCACTATAAAGTGTTATATAAACAGTTTTGTGTAGGCTCAGGGATGGCCATCTTAAAATAAAAAATAATAAAAAAGTCCCATTTAAAACACATGATAATTCTATTTCTTTTTTAAAAAAGGGAACCGCCTTCAAAAAACCAACCCACTGAAAAGCAAAAAAATAATTTTCTAATAAATCTGGGTATACTTACCTACCTACTTAGTTTTTGAAGTCGGTGCCATTAGCCATACTCAAAATGAATTGCGAATTTTGATTTGAAGTTGTTTAGTTAATTAATGTCGTGGTTTTTCTACAGTCATTTGTTTTGTCAATACATTTTTGTCGACTAGCGACTAGCGTTAACGACATTGTCTAGCCCTGCTGTTCCGTGTACTATTTAATCTGTGGCGATTTTCTCCGCCGGTTCCGCTGGTCGCTAGTATTTCGTTAAAATTAATTTTGCAGTTTTTAATATGAATTTTCTACGAATATTGCCGATTTATTTCACTTTAGGTTATGGGCCCAGTGAAGTGTCTGAAAACAAGACGTCGTTGCAGATTTTACAGTTTGTTTACAAAACTTTAAAGCTTGGTTGGTATGCTGACAGCCCTGTTGGGATAAAAAACGTCTCTCGTAGAGTTGTGGTCCATTATAAACATCGTATATCAATCAGCAGCATTGTGTTCCATTTTACATCGACCCGCCATGTTCCACAGAATGCGTTAAATTTTTACGACTATTTATTGGATTAAAAAAAACAAACCCATCGAACGTTTGTTACCCAGGAACCGTTACAAAATGGAAAAAATATACTATCTAGCCTGTGTTTTATTTTTATAAGTTCCAATAAAATGTTTAATCAATAAAACAATTAGTGTCAAGGCTAGATTTTGGGAAAATTGTTGATTTTCCCAAATCACCCGGAGAAACCCGTCAAAATGGAAAAATACTCAATTTTGGATGCCAAATTGATGTCGGGCCATTATTACCTGCAACTGTTCCTTTCATGTCGATATCTTTGATAGTTACTGATAGATCGAATATTGGGAACCGCCATAAAAAAAGAGTATATTGAAGAACTATTGAAGACTAAAACACTTGACATTCGAAGTTAAATACACTTTAATTGTATTAATTATGTTTTCAAGCGAAAGCGCTCATGCATGAAATTTAATTTAAACTCGGGCATTGTGTTTCCAAGGTCTTAACTCTACGGGGACCTAGAGAGCAGACGGACGCTAAGCTGGGATGTAAATAATTGGAAGTTACGTTTCGTAACTAAAGGGAATTGTCTACGTCTACAGGACAATGGTCTTGGTTAATGCTTGGTGCTTGTTCGGCATGGGTGGCCATGCGAAGCGGCTATAAACTGTTATTTAGTTACTGACGGATACCCCGGACTTGGGTTTTCCATCGTTTGTGACCTGCAGCGAAGGGCTATTCAGTTAAATTTTCGACTTCGATATCCAGGCTTCACAGTTTTATTGGAAAAGTACGCGAAGAATAGCTCAGCGGAACCATAGATATATAATACTAAGGATGACGGGTCAGCGCTAAAAAGTGTCTCGTAAGTAAAACACGAAAAGGGAGACAATCGCGCTATAGCTAGTTGCAAGTAAAATTAGGCTGTATATTAATGGCTTAAGACAATGTTTTAGTGTGTTTATAAAAATACACATAAGTACCCTCGTTTATATTACTATATATATAGCTACTCGTGCTGATTCACTGACTCACTGATTGATCACCTCTCCTGAACATTTTTGTATGAAAAATTTTTTTTTCAATGACCATTTCGTATAGAAGAGCAAAATTCATTCGGAGGAAAAATACGGACAGAGCTGATGATTGAGGATTTCGAAGACGGGTGAAGAGCACAGCCAGGGTATTGAAGATAAGTGGGAGGTGCTCGACCAAATGTCATTCGAAACGTCATCCAATTGGCAGCGAGCTGAAAAAATTTTCAAAATGGCGGATTCAAAATGGCCGCTATTTGAATTTCGTCAATATCTCGGAAAGTATAAAAGATGGAAGAACGGTTTCTTGACAAGAAGTGATCAGGGCCTGAAGGTCTATTCGATGGATAGAAAAAAAAATCAAAATGGCGGAATTAATTTTTACATAGAAAATGTATGGGGAATGTTGAAGAGACTGAAAGTTGGAAGGCAAATAGGGGGGAAGACAGCACGCGGGCCACATGTGGCCCGCGCCTCCACGCACCCTACTAGTTAATATATATATAGCTACTCGTGCTGATTCACTGACTCACTGATTGATCACCTCTCCTGAACAATTTTGTATGAAAAAAATTTTTTTCAAGGATGGGGTCGTATAAAAGAAAAAAATTCATTCGGAGGAAAAATACGGAGAGAGCTGATGAATGAGGATTTCGAAGACGGGTGAAGAGCACGGCCAGGGTATTGAAGATAGGTGGGGGGTGCTCGACCAAATGTCATTCGAAACGTCATCCAATTGGCAGTGAGCTGAAAAAAATTTCAAAATGGCGGATTCAAAATGGCCGCCAAACGAATTTCGCCAATATCTCGAAGAGTATAAAAGATGGAAGGACGGTTTCTTGACAAAAGTTGATCAGGATCCGAAGGTCTATACGATGGATAGAAAAAAAATTCAAAATGGCGGACTTTATTTTTTTCATAGAAAATGTATGACGAATGTTGAAGAGACTATTGAAAAGTTGTGAAACATGTAGTACTTTGATGCGGTTTTTTGGAGGACTCTCAGAGAAAAATATGGAATGAGATGATGATTGAGGGTTTTGAAGACTGTCGAGGAGCACGGGCAAGGTATTATAGTTAGGTGGGGACTGCTCGAACAAAAAATACTCAGAACCTCATGCAATAATTATCAGTGAGCTGAAAAAAAAATTCAAAATGGCGGATTCAAGATGGCCGCTATACAAATTTCGTGTTGTTCTATCTCGGAAAGTATAAAAGATAAGAGAGTGGTTTCTTAGCAAGAGGTGATCAGGATCTCAAGGTTTATGGGATGAATGGAAAAAAATTCAAAGTGGCGGAATTTATTTTTCGATGGAAAATGTACATGCCACAATAAGTAGGGAACTATGCAAGTCACTGACGCAGTTCTACGGCGAACCACCAGAGAAAACTATGAGAAGAGATGATGACCAAGGATTTGGATGATGATTGAGGAGCACGGTCGTGGTTTTAAAGATAGTTAAGGGCTGCTCGAACAAAAATACGCTGAACCTCATCCGATGAGGTTCAGCGGTATTTTTTGTTGGAACAGCCCTTAACTATCTTTAAAACCATGACCGTGCTCCTAGGTAATTTTTTCAGCCCACTGCCAATCGGATTCCAATTGGCGATGGAGATGACGGCGATAGTCTTATGGGCGGGAAGACTGCACGCGGGCCACATGTGGCCCGCGCACCCACGCGCCCTACTAGTTAATATATATATAGCTACTCGTGCTGATTCACTGACTCACTGATTGATCACCTCTCCTGAACAATTTTGATTGAAAAAAAATTTTTTTAGTGACCATTCCGTATAGAGGGGAAAAATTCATTCGGAGGAAAAATACGGAGAGAGCTGATGATTGAGGATTTCGAAGACGGGTGAAGAGCACGGGGAGGGTATTCAAGATAGGTGGGGGGTGATCGACCAAATGTCATTCGGAACGTCATCCAATTGGCAGTGAGCTGAAAAAAATTTCAAAATGGCGGATTCAAAATGGCCGCTATTTGAATTTCGTCAAAATCTCGGAAAGTATAAAAGATTGAAGAACGGTTTCTTGACAAGAAGTGATCAGGATTTAAAGGTATATTTGATGGTTAGCAAAAAAAATCAAAATGGCGGAATTTATTTTTTTCATAGAAAATGTATGGGGAATTTTGAAGGGATTTTTTATGGGCGGGAAGACAGCACGCGGGCCACATGTGGCCCGCGCTACCACGCGCCCTACTAGTTAATTATTAATTATATTATTACTATATATATAGCTACTCGTGCTGATTGGCCACTGACTGACTGACTCATTGATCACCTCTCCTGAACAATTTTGTATGAAAATTTTTTTTTTCACGGATGGGGTCGTATAGAAGGGAAAAATTCATTAAGAACAAAAATATGGAGAGAGCTGATGATTGAGGACTTCGAAGACGGGTGAAGAGCACAGCCAGGGTATCGAAGATAGGTGGGGGGTGCTCAACCAAATGTCATTCGAAACGTCATCCAATTGGCAGTGAGCTGAAAAAAAATTCAAAATGGCGAATTCAAAATGGCCGCCAAACGAATTTCGCGGGTATCTCGGAAAGTATAAAAGATGGAAAAACGGTTTCTTGACGAGAAGTGATCAGGACCCGAAGGTCTATTCGATGGATAGAAAAAAAAATCAAAATGGCGGAATTTATTTTGCCATAAAAAATGGCGAGTATTGACTCACAGGGAAAAATATGGGAAGGGATGATGACTGAGGATTGTGATACTTATAGGCGGTAAGACAGCCCGCGGGCCACATGTGGCCCGCGCATCCACGCGCCCTACTAGTTAATATATATATAGCTGCTTGTGCTGATTCACTGACTGACTCATTGATCACCTCTCCTGAACAATTTTGTATGAAATTTTTTTTTTTCAATAACCATTTCGGATAGAAGGGAAAAATTCATTCGGAGGAAAAATACGGAGAGAGCTGATGAGTGAGGATTTCGGAGACAGGTGAAGAGCACAGCCAGGGTATCAAAGATAGGTGGGGGGTGCTCGACGAAATGTCATTCGAAACGTCATCCAATTGGCAGTGAGCTGAAAAAATTTTCAAAATGGCGGATTCAAAATGGCCGCCAAACGAATTTCGTCAATATCTCGAAGAGTATAAAAGATGGAAGAACGGTTCCTTGACAAGAAGTGATCAGGATTTTAAGGTCTATTCGATGGAAAGAAAAAGAATTCAAAATGGCGGAATTTATTTTTCCATAGAAAATGTGTGGGGAATGTTGAAGAGACCACAAGTTGTGAAACATGCAGTATTTTGATGCGGGTTTTCGGAGGACTACCAGAAAAAAATATGGAGAGAGCTGATGATTGAGGACTTCGAAGACGGGTGAAGAGCACAGCCAGGGTATCGAAGATAGGTGGGGGGTGCTCAACCAAATGTCATTCGAAACGTCATCCAATTGGCAGTGAGCTGAAAAAAAATTCAAAATGGCGAATTCAAAATGGCCGCCAAACGAATTTCGCGGGTATCTCGGAAAGTATAAAAGATGGAAAAACGGTTTCTTGACGAGAAGTGATCAGGACCCGAAGGTCTATTCGATGGATAGAAAAAAAAATCAAAATGGCGGAATTTATTTTGCCATAAAAAATGGCGAGTATTGACTCACAGGGAAAAATATGGGAAGGGATGATGACTGAGGATTGTGATACTTATAGGCGGTAAGACAGCCCGCGGGCCACATGTGGCCCGCGCATCCACGCGCCCTACTAGTTACTATATATATATATAGCTACTCGTGCTGATTCACTGACTCACTGATTGATCACCTCTCCTGAACAATTTTGTATGAAAATTTTTTTTTTTCACTATGCGTTTCGTATACAAGAGAAAAATTCATTCGGAGGAAAAATACGGAGAAACCTGATGAGTGAGGATTTCGAAGACGAGTGAAGAGCACAGCCAAGGGTATCGCAGATAGGTGGGTGGTGCTCGACCAAATGTCATTCGAGACGTCATCCAATTGGCAGTGAGCTGAAAAAAAATTCAAAATGGCGGATTCAAAATGGCCGCCATACGGATTTCGTCGATATCTCGGAAAGTATAAAAGATGGAAGAACGGTTTCTTATTAAGAGTTTATTAGGACCTTAAGGTCTACGCGACGAAAAGAAAAAAAATCCAATATGGCGTAATTTTTTTTTACCATAGAAAATGTATGGGGAATTTTGAAGGGATTTTTTATGGGTGGGAAGACAGCACGCGGGCCACATGTGGCCCGCGCCCCCACGCACCCTACTAGTTACTATATATATAGCTGCTTGTGCTGATTCACTGACTCACTGATTGATCACCTCTCCTGAACAATTTTGTATGAAAAATTTTTTTTTCAATTACCATTTCGTATATAAGGGAAAAATTCATTCGAAGGAAAAATACGGAGAGAGCTGATGATTGAGGATTTCGAAGACGAGTGAAGAGCACAGCCAAGGGTACTGCAGATAGGTGGGGAGTGCTCGACCAAATGTCATTTGAAACGTCATCCAATTGGCAGTGAGCTGAAAAAAATTCCAAAATGGCGGATTCAAAATGGCCGCCAAAAGAATTTCGCCAATATCTCGAAGAGTATAAAAGATGGAAGAACGGTTTCTTGACAAGAAGTGATCAGGACCCGAAGGTCTATTCGATGGAAAGAAATAAAAAATCAAAATGGCGGAATTTATTTTTTTCATAGAAAATGTATGGGAATATTGAAGGGACTAAAGTTGTTAGGCAAATAGGGGGGAAGACAGAACGCGGGCCACATGTGGCCCGCGCCCCCACGCAACCTACTAGTTACTATATATATAGCTGTTCGTGCTGATTGACTGATTGATCACCTCTCCTGAACAATTTTGTATGGAAAATTTTTTTTTCATGGATGATTTCGTATAGAGGGGAAAAATTCATGAGGAAGAAAAATATAGCGAGAGCTGATGATTGAGGATTTCGAAGACGGGTGAAGAGCACAGCCAGGGTATTCAAGATAAGTGGGGGGTGCTCAACCAAATGTCATTTGAAACGTCATCCAATTGGCAGTGAGCTGAAAAAAAATTCAAAATGGCGGATTCAAAATGGCCGCCGTACGAATTTCGTCAATATCTCGGAAAGTATAAAAGATGGAAGAACGGTTTCTTGACAAGAGTTGATCAGGATCCGAAGGTCTATACGATGTACAGAAAAAAAATTCAAAATGGCGGACTTTTTTTTTTCATAGAAAATGTATGGGGAATTTTGAAGAGACGAAAAGTTGAAAACTTTGATGTGTATGATGTGGTTCTTCAGAGAACTTCCAGAGAATAATATGGAATGTGATGATGATTGAGGGTTTCTAAGACGGTCGAGGAGCACGGGCAAGGTATTATAGTTAGGTGGGGACTGCGCAAACAAAAAATACTCGGAACCTCATGCAATTGGCAGTAAGCTGAAAAAATTCCAAAATGGCGGATTCAAGATGGCCGCCATACTAATGTCGTGTTGTTCTATCTCGGAAAGTATAAAACATAAGAGAGTGGTTTCTTAGCAAAAGGTAATCAGGACCAGAAGGTGTTTTTGATGGGTAGAAAAAAATCAAAATGGCGGAATTTATTTTTCATAGAAAATATACATTTCGAATATAATTAAGCAAAGCATTGATACAGTTTTTCGGTGAATTGCCAAAGAAAAATGTGAAAAGAGATGATGATCTAGGATTAGGTTGATGATTGAGGAGCACGGTCATGGTTTTAAAGATAGTTAAGGACTGTTTGAACAAAAAATAAGTACGCTGAACCTCATCCGATGAGGTTCAGCGTATTTTTTTGTTCGAACAGTAGTTAACTATCTTTAAAACCATGACCGTGCTACTAGGTAATTTTTTCAGCCCACTGCCAATCGGATTCCAAATGTGAGATGACGGCGATACTTTTATGGGCGGGAAGACTGCACGCGGGCCACATGTGGCCCGCGCACTCACGCGCCCTACTAGTAATATTATAGGTTTACTCGGGACACTTTTTTCGCGAATTTTGTATTACACCCGGGATCCTTAGATAGCAAGTCAATGAGCGGAACGGTCATATTCTCATACTCAGCTGGGCGATTCGCGTGTTGTTTTGACCATTTTCACACACTGAGTGTGATGCTTCACTATACTTCACCATAGACTTCATAGGTTTCACGTAGTAGGCGACAGCTGGAGAGCACGGGTTCTCAGTTACGGCCTGGCCACGGGGATCGGCGGTGCGAACGTCGAAGCGTGTGGCGAGGCGACCATTCGCGCGGCGCCGTTTGCAGGCCACGGACAGTCACGTTCGCCGCCGCGACCAGTAAGGAAGTCCGACAGCAAAATGTCTTTATCGAAATTATCTCAATATTTCAAGACCTAATATTTGGAAGAGATTGTGAAATACATGATTTGAATAAGAATCGGAGTATAGATGAAGAGTTCCACAAGAAGTATGAGAAATACAGAATATATCCAGAAAAATTTGTTGAGTATACCAGAATGAGTATTGAAACCCTTGATTATATACTTATGAATATTCTTCCTACATACTCTTCACTACATGTTTAAACTTGTGCTGTGGATGGCCAGACTTCCAAATAGCTGGTCTAGCTAGTATTTCAGCAATAAAAGTCTCGGCGTTCATTTTTCGCGGCGAAAACAACTAAACTCGTTTGTTCACTGCACTATTCGCCGCGACTACCGCTCAACTCCGTGGCTCGCGCCGTACTTATTCATGCCTTTGTTTCGTTCGCCCGCCGCGCCGCAAGTCGCCGGCGCGGTTCGCTCGGTACATTTCGCCGGTCGCTTCGCCGGTCGCCGTTGCGCGTGGCTTGATTAGTACATTGCTATGCGTTTATTTCAGTCGCTAGACGCTTCGCCGTTCGCACCGCGCGAATATTCGCATCGGCGAATTTCCCGTGACCAGGCTGTTAGTCTGCGTGAAGACGCGAATGCTGCGACGTTCATTTCAACATTTCACTTCACGAAATGCAGCCGACGCGATACGTGAATCGCTAAGCAATAAATTTAAACAATAGCCCAGCAGCTGTAGCCGGTAGCCAATGACTTATGATTGCTTTTGGTACACTTATGGAACCAAACTCAATAGATTCAAATTACGATTATTTAATCCCTAATCAACTTAACACATCGCCCCCCACAAAAAACTATTGTTAAATTTTAGTATTATTAACAAAAGTACCAAAGTGTTATAGGTTGTCACGATTCATACATAAAATGTACGATAGGTAGATACTAGATAGGTATCTGATACCTATAATTTAGATTCTAGATACCTAATCATATCAGAAAAGACTTTTTAGTTTGTGGTTTTGTTGCCTCATAACTAAATTATTTGTTTGGTTCGTCACCGTGTTATTACATCTATGTACCTAATATCATTAGATCTAAGTACTTTTCCACATAAATCATAATTATATTATCGGTTGGTGAAGAATTGACGATAGTCGGCCAAAATTAATCTGCCCTGCAAATTATTATGGATTTCCGCAAAATAACGCCTGCTCCATTCAACATTTTTTGTGTTAATATAGGCTGAATGATGATCATGATGTATGTAACATTGTTATTATGTATGTGTACTGCTACTGGTATATGAGGTGCCAATTTATTCAAGTCTGTCACTGCCATTCGTCTAAAGATTGCCTGTCAGCGATCACTCGAGTCGCGCCGCGTCGTCTTCTTCGGAATAACAAGAAGTCAGCCCGGGTATTGAAATGTTTACTTAGTTATGTAAACACTGTTTGAAAATACTTTTAAAATTGCTCACATACATTGTGATGTCCCTACTCATAACTTGTTAAGAGATGTACTAACAAACGTTGCTTGAATAAAACTTTTGGTGTAATTATTTACTTGAAGGCGTAGGCGGATTTAGGGAAAGAGTATAGGGAAAGTTTCCGCTCTTTTTTAGTTTAGCTCTTACTGAGACTTTGCGCCGTCCGTCTGTCCGTCCACCTGTCACCAAGCTGTATCTATTGAACTGTGATAGACAGTTGAAATTTTCACAGATGATGTAGGTATATCTGTTGCCGCTATAACAACTATAACAACAAATACTTAAAAACAGTATAAAAATATCCAAAAGGGCTTCCATACAACAAACGTGGTTTTTTTTGCTCGTTTTTGGTCGTTGTTCCAGGAGCCCCAGTATTACTTACTCTACTAATAGTAGAGTAACCGTAATTTGGGGCTCTGCATCATCATCTCGCTACTTTCGTGTGAAGCAGAATCCCGAATTAGTATTTATTTTGCTCAATTTTGTTTTATATATTTTTCATAGACGATAGACAAATAATCTCTGTTGTTGTTGTAGGTTTTTATGTATCCCTCAATGAGGACATTTTCCCCCTTTAATATAATCTGTAAGTATACCAGCGACTTTACATAATAGTTTCATAGCCAATGTAGGTGGTCGCAGTAAAATAGCATAACAATCTAAATAATTTTCCGAAAAAAAATGAAATTATGAGCATGTACCCAGATACTTTAATTTCCTGCATCGAGGCTGACACCATTCGCTGTGCCTGTTACTCAACTTTATTAATGCACCAGAGAGCTGTGTTCAGTACATGCTATTTATTTTATAAAATATACAGATACAGTCAGAATGTATATTAATATTTTCAGAATAAAATCTCAACTCAAATCTGAAATGGAAGGTGAGCATAAAGGAACCGCAAACGTGGCGGAATAAAAGACTTTTCATGATTCATTCTAGTCGGAATGAATGGCAGAAAAGGCAGAATGCCGCCTTCCTACCGTGGATTATCCGTATATTACAATAAACATCTTTTTATTCCTGTTAAATTACACGCATAATGTACTGGGAGGGCTGCCTTTGTAGCACGCAGAGGGCATTGTGGGAAAGTCATCTATATTATAATCAATACGTGTTATTATATTGCCTACTCCTCTGACAATTGAAAGCTACCTACTCTGAAATTACATACACGAACATCAATGAATCATCAGGCTTTGCTATAAAAAGCTATTAGTTGGGAATTCCCATCGTCTTAGTCAGATTTTAGAACTGAAGGATTCCAAGTTTTTTTGACGTGATAACGTTTAATAAATTGATGAACACCAGCAGCACTCATGAAAAATAGTACCGTTCCGCGTACCGTTCCGCGTAACGTTCCGCATAACGTTCCGCATAACGTTCCACCAAGCGATAGAGAGGCACGATAAAAATTACATAAAATAATGATTAACACTATGATTATGATTACGATTATGATTATGATTACGATTACTATTATCATTATGATTATGATTATCATGTTATCACGTAAATCTATCGTCCGTAAACCGACTTTACAGAAGTTTTTTTGGTTATAATAAAGAATGATGAGACGAGCAAGATGATCACCTGATGTTTAGTGATAGTCATGCCCATGTCAGATGCAGTGCGTCTCATAATTTTGCATTGCAATATCATACAAAAATTGCACGCAGTTTGGACGCAGTATATGTATGTTATCTATGAACTGCGGTCCACACCACAGATCACTATACTTGTTATTAGTCCGCACGCGAGTTTCCACAAGGACGATTTCCGCCATGTTTTGACAAATGGCGCTACTTTTTAGAAGGTTGACTTAAAATGTTCCGATGGGCTCATCTTCTGCGAGGCTAGACAAAGTCACAGTCGTTTGGCGTTAACACTAGTCGACAAAAATGTATGGACAAAACAAATGACTGTAGAAAAACCACGATAATAATGAACTAAACACGCTGTTTTTGATAATTGACTACGACAACTTGAACGCTCGCTGGCGTTCTCGCAGACCTTGTAGATAACTTTAGCGTACTTCGCTTGACAATTGACAGCCGACAGTATCAAAAACAGCGTGTTTAGTTCATTATTATCGTGGTTTTTCTACAGTCATTTGTTTTGTCCATACATTTTTGTCGACTAGCGTTAACGCCAAACGACTGTGACTTTGTCTAGCCCCGCTGGTTCATATCGGTGAAAAGCCAACAATATTTAGGTATTTGTTTACATTAAACTTCGTTCTCCGTATGTCTTGTCTGCAACGGCCGGATGCGTGGCAATCAAAACTGTCGGCGAATTGCCAAAATGAGTTGGCGCCGCACTGCGGAGAATGACCTGCATTAACGGGGCCCAGCGTAAGGACGCTATGTCGTGGATTTTGTCACCTTGCATCATCGATATAGATAGATAGATAGATAGATAGATAAACACTTTATTGCACACCACAGAATAAAAATGTAAAAAAGAAGAAATAATGAAAACACAAACTTAGGGGTACAACTTGGCGGCCTTATCGCTACATAGCGATTTCTTCCAGGCAACCAATGGCATGAAGGAATATTTTACACTATAAGTATTATCTCGCTGCAGACTCGGTGTTTCGCTTTTGTATTTCACTGCTGAGCTTCACTGCTGCTTTTGTATTTTAGTAAACAACAAAAGCGAAATACTCGAATGATTTATGGCCGAGTCTGCAGCGAGATAATAACACTACTATAAGGAAAACCTAGTGCTGTATTTCCAAATTCCCAATCAAATGTTCGTTTCTGCCGACGGACGTCCACTGCTGGACAAATGCCTTCTGCAATGATTTCCAACCGACTTGGTACTGTGCTAATTGTATCCAGCGACTTCTCGTGACCGTCTTAATGTCGTCAGTCCATCTTGTCGGAGGTCTACCAACACTGCGCTTTTCCCTTGCATCATCGATATACTAGGGAAATCTAGTGCTGTATTTCCGCTGGCGGACGTCCACTGCTGAACAAAGGCCTTCTGCAATGATTTCCAACCGACCTGGTTCTGCGCTACTTGTATCCAGCGACTTCCCGTGACCGTCTTAATGTCGTCAGTCCATCTGGTCGGAGGTCTACCAACACTGCGCTTTTCTCGTGCGAGGTCACCATTCTAGCCCTTTGGGTCCCCTAACGTCCGTCAATTCTACGAGCTAAGCCCGTCCATTGCCACTTCAGCTTCGCGATACGTTGAGCGACGTCGGTTACTCCAGTTCGTCTACGGATCTCCTCATTTCTGACTTGATCAAGTAGAGATACTCAAATGTGACTCCATCAAATTCCACCTTGGGGTAATTTTACTGTGGTCCGGTTGGTTGGTTGATCCGCGCGGCTGATGGACTGCGTCAATCGGCCAATCATGGTTGGCATGCCACATAACACGAACCAATCGTGAGATTTTTGGTAATTTATGTTATGTTCGCGTAATATAATTTTTGAAATGCATTTGTACGTAACATCGGCTTGTAGCTCTAGTATTTTCAATGTCTTGCATCCACAAATCAGAGCGAATAGCGAGGGACCTGCATTGTCAACATTGATTTTTAATAATAATAATATTTATAGGTAAAATAAAACGATGAACGACTATTATACACCTATATATACAAGTTTCAAAAGTTTCGGAGTTAGACGGAAAGTCTGAACATATTATTTAAAGTTTTATGCCTTTGTCGCACTGCGCTGTCTTCCGTTATAAACTCGAGGAGCGAAACTTTTTAAAACACTATGTTGCACATTATGCTAGCCCTTTTAAGGCATCCAAAACTGTGTCATCTTCGAAATGCGATGTTGCAAATATTTATAGTGTTGTAACTCAATAAATAAAATATATTTAAAATTAGTTCCAATAACGTTATACATCTGACATTAGCAGGAAAGATTAATTTGTTTTGCTATAATCCGCTACTTGAAAATATTCTGTATGGTACAATATGCAGGAACATTGCCCACATGAAACACCACACACAATTTTCCAACACGCTCTTCGACGCACGTTTCGTCCCGAACCGGGACATCCTCAGGAGATGTTGACTTTATAATGCGAAATCGTAGAGGCTCTACGAAATTAACTAAAACAAAAAACCTACTGTGCCATGCTATAATCAACTATTAATATCGAAATTAATTTAATTTGAAAAGCTCTATTAAAAATACATTAGTACCTAGCTACTTACAGTTTACACAATCCTTGGTAACAAATGGGTTATTAAAGCAGTTGGTAAGTCGTTAGAGTCAGCCTGTCATTATAGGTGCCTACCTACCTCCGTTCTTTAGTTCAGCAAACAAAAGCCAGTGACCGAAGCCTACTGCCTAACTAAGGAATAGTTTGTGAGGATAATATGATTGTAAAATTGAAAAAGCAATTGTTCAGCCTCAAACAATGGGCGTCAGTTTGGAATGAGATTCCGCTTTCGTTCGAATCAATTCTAGCACATTTCTGGCGATAGTGATGCTGATGTCTATCTTACCTAAGTATCGATAATTTTGTCTGTGGAGATACAGTTGCTGTCAAAGGCTGTCTGGTATCGATAAAAATGTTGTGGACTATAAATCTTCTTGACCTCGTCTATTATACACATACTGTAGCTACTGCTACATCAGGTATCTGAAACGACTGGTAAATGAAAAATATGAACTTTGATATTCGGATATTTCCAGTAGATCTGTTCATCAGTTCTGTTGTCAGACATTCCAGTTAGCAGAGTTATGGTAAAAAGGAGTAATTGAGCAGGCCGCCCAGGGTTTAAATTTTGTATCTCAGTGATGTTCATTCAGTGACCTTCAACGACCTCATTTGACATACCTATATTTTCTATCCATTGAATATTCGCCACAAACACTTCCTAATTTTTTTTTTCACTTAATAAAGCGGCAATATATAACGAGCCATAGGCAACAGTGATCGTCATTGAAAGTGTCAATTTTACAGAATATGGCACAGGTCACTAAGTAGGTACTTCAGAGTGTTTTGTTGAGGAGTGCTTTGTTTTGACTATGAATTATCAGCTTTACTGCCCCCATACTTTTTATGAATCATAAATTAAATATGAAACTCGTCGTTGAGAAAGACGCGATAGCTTCGAAATTCCAATTCGATAGTTTAATTCGCCAATTCAATAAACTTAAAAATAGTTGAAGCAGCAGTACGCAGAATATAATAAGAAAGTATCAAAATAATGCTGGTTTATCGACAGTATCAATATACTATCTCCTGACAACACTAATTCTGCCGTCTAAGCGGAGTAGGTGGAAGCTTCCGTTTGTCTTTTGTACCTTCAAGGGGCAATCACAGGCTTAAGCCACCTACCCTCAGTTAAAGCACCTCAAGTAGGGGGTGCAGGGTGTATTGTGCTTTATCTACGATCAGCATAGACTCTCGGCTTCATCAATTTCTACCGTCTAGACTCTAGACTAGTTATAGATCACAGCCGGCCTCTGAATCCAGGCTTTGTTATATTGTAATTGAGTTTGCGATATTCGACTAACGCTGCGTAGTCAAATACCATAATTATATTCTTTTTATATAATCTGTGATTATACGTAAGCTATACTTACGTCCGCCAATGTTACTTAACGTAATGTAAAGAATTGAAAGTCGAAAAACTAAGGACAGTTAGTAAACTGTAATAAGAAGAAGTTTAAGTCAAAATTACAATAGGTAGGTACTATAATTAGTTTTATAACTTTGATTTAAACTTCTACTTGCTAATTTTTGTGTGCTAATGTTCACAGGCTAGATCGTAGTACATTGTAGAGAAACTATTTAAAGTATTTTGACGATCTCTCTGGCTCAGTGGCGCCAGCTTGGATTCGAGTGAGACGTCATCCGTTCACACTGAGTCCCGTTTTTACCCTTGGAACTCTAAAAATAAAGGGGGGTAAACTTTACATAAAAATGTTTACAGTACTTCGCCAGTCACATAGATTCAAATGAGCTTATTCTATTTATTTTTCTACTCCACTGAGAATGAGCAATTTCCTCACGCGCGTACAGAACGCCGCGCCGGGTCCGCAGTTCGCACCACAGTCCACAGGCATTTCTTTCATCCCGCAAGAGGATTAGTTTCACTCGGATCGAATTGCCATTAATATACGATGTCAGCGCAAACGCGTGCAGCGGAAACAAGTTTCATGACATGGGAGACTTGCTCTTTATATTTATACCAGCTGATCCAGCAAACGCTGTTTTGCCGTACGGATATAAAGAACTAGTAAAGAATAGCTTACGAGTTACGACCTGTTTCATAACAATCGGTCGAGCCGTTTCGGAGGAGTTTGGTATCAAAAATTGGGTCAAGAATTTAATGTGTTAGAGACTAGCTAACCCGGCAAACGTTGTTTTGGCTTATAAATATTTTTGCTCACTTAAGGGTAGGTATGAAACATAGTTTACGTCCTATTCTCAGACCTACCGATTATAATACACAACCCATTCGATAATAATCGGTTACGTCTTACGCCGTTTTGTAGGGAATAAACAACGAAGGAAAACTATTAGGTACTTACACTTTAAAAGTCAAGTAATAGGTAATAGGTAACCAACAGTTTAATAAGTCAGTGTAATAGGTAACCGACTTATAAATTGTTAATTTTCTTTTTTCTTACAAGAAATTTCTTAGTTTCATACTATACTAAGTATACCTAGTGGACATCGAATAGATGTATAATAATCGATAACTTTGTAAATTGTAATGCATAATATTCTATTGATGTGACGGGTTACTAAGCAACCCTACACTGATCGTGGCCCGAGGGGTAATCTGTGCCCGACATTCAACTCCTGAGATAAGCAGTTTCCAATTTTTTTACCTTAAAACATTCAGTCAAGTAAAGTTCCCTCCCATTGGTTCCTGTCGTAACATCCCGGATCGCTCTGTTCCTGAAATCTGCTCAAAACTTCTAATTGAGATTTTTCCCTTCTCATAAAACGTTGATTGGACTGTTTTCCGAGAATTTTGCTTTCGTTTAATTTTATTTCCTTGTCAATTTCTGTTAATGTAGTTAACAAAGTTTTTGAAAATGTTAATTGAGTGGAACTTAAGTACCTAATTATTAATTTAAACGAAATATTAAATGTACTTAAAGTAATATAACTGCTGAAGATGTAATTTTTAAATTGATTTAATGCCGAAGGCAAAATGTATATTGCCGTGTCATCAATCATCATATTGCCTTCATGATGCATGATAAGTATACATCCTTAAATGGGGTTGTATAGATACAGCTCTAAAATATGGATCAGTTCGATCGTGTTTGAGTGATCTGAGGTTCGATCAGTGACATATCCGGCGTTGCGGGATATGCCACTGATCGAACTGATCCATATTTGGAAGTGCAGCCCCTTCGCCCTTGCATACATAGTACTTCCGCAGTCTCCTCTTTAAAAACACTAAGTCTAGGGGTAAGACAAACAAGACTCCATGGTGTCGAAGTTAGGCAGTTCGGTTCTATGACTCTTCCGACCTAACAAACTACGTTGAAGTCATTTTTCCTTCGGCAAATTACAGAACAGCGAGCATTTCTAATAGCTATTTATGCAATTGCATCGTGAGGACGGTCAGATTAATTAATTATCAAAGCAAATTATTAATTTTCAATTCAAGCGCCAATCTTGACTCCCGCAATCCGCGATTGCGTCACAGATTAAAAATGCCTGCTGATCGTCTATAGAGTTTCTATGCAGATCTGATGGAGTTTCATTTTCAATTGCGCAATTATTAACATTGTTTTAATGTTTTATTAATATTCAGTGGCAGTACCAACCATAGAGTGATAACCCAACAAACTCTGGGTACCAACTTAACTTTTATATGAAAGAAACAAAATTGCCAGAACTCTGAACCTCTTACTTTTAAGTATCCTATTTTATTAAGATAACCACTTCGTCAATGAGAAGCGAAACCGGAAGAGGATTCATAACGATTCAGCTGTCAAATTCAAAATTGGAAGTTTTCAATACTGGCGTAGACAAACGTACATTCTGTTTTCACCATATTAAAACGGGGAACGTTTATTAACTGACGACGGCATAATGTAAATGGCGAAATCATACATGATGACGATGATCACTCAAAACGATAACGATAAGAGGGCCAATTTACATAGCTTTGTACAAGAGAATATATTAAACGTTATCTAGGTTATTCAGTCAGAGACCCAGACAGTTGTAGAGAGATTTCAGATTAATGGTGTTTTGACAACAAAGGGTCATAGACTCCGGGTGTTGAAGCTCAAATAATTTGAGATCGAGCGGCGAGATATTCGAGAACTAAATTGAGGTCATTTCTTGTTTAACTTCCTTCGATTTGAATAAGCCAATGGCGTTATTACGGAAAAGGGGCGACGGCCAATCCAAATCGGTATCTGAGCCGTAGTATAGCCTTGACATAGAGGTGCTTGCGGTGAAAAAGGCTCATTGAATAGACCACATAATATTATAATAATCTTCTTCTATAATATACACAATTCTCGTGTTTGTTATCAAACTCCTCCGAAACGGCTCCACCGATTGTTATGAAATTTTTTGTGCAAGTTCGGTAGGTTTGAGTGAAAGTCATAAGCTATTTTTATGTCCCTAATGGCGAAACAACGTTTGCCCGGTCAGCCGTTCGGTAGTTGTATATAAAATTCTCTTCGTCACATTGTTTGTAACTAAACTCCTCCGAAACGGCTTGACCGATTTCTATGAATTTTTTTGTCTGAATTCGGTAGATCTAAGATTAAGTCGTTAGCTATTTTTGATACCCCTAAATAACAAAACATCGTTTGCCGCATCAGCTATCATAATATGCATAAAAATAAAACAAAGTAAAAGTACATACAAAATAATCAAAAAATATAGAGTAATACTTAATACAACTTTGGTGATTGTTTGGTTTGGTTGTAATTTCTCAAAACAAATGATGAAAGTTATTGATCAAATGCGTTTTACTTCATGTTTATAAAATATCGATTGCCCATATAGTAAGTATAATAAAATCCCAGTTGTTGACGAATAACGAATAAACGTCGGAGAAAGGGTCTTCCCTGCATCTTATCTCAAATCCATTGACCCAGGAAATTGAAGTCTCAGTAACTGACTGATCCGTTTATTTGCGAATTTCATGCGTAAGGTCAAGACAAGAAAGGACATTTCGTTTTGCAACTTTTGCAACAACCAACCAACCGAAAAACGACGTTTTTCGGTGGGTTGGTTGTTGCACTTTTGGTACAAAACATATACCTACCTAGCATTATAATATGCCTCATGGATCTTCTTACTTTTTATCCACATTTTAATCCACAGGGAAAACGAAGGGGTTATATGGGGTTTGCACTCACTAAAACCTGTGCTTTGCCTCGAAGGACCACGTTGGCGGTAGTACGAGATTCATTTGCGTATTCACAATTAACTTTTTAGGCTTCAAGAAACGTGGTTCGGTGTTTGCTCTTGTAGAAGTTCTTATCGAGTTTTGGCATTATCCTGAGATGCCTTCATGATTTTACTTATCATTATTTATTATTTATTTCATGTTGTATTTAAACATAAAATATTAGAGTATAAACTATACTACATGACCTTTTTAAACATTTCACTTCACGAAATGCAGCCGACGCGAAACGTGAATAGCGCCCCGTTTTTCGAACTTCCGATGCAGTATTGCGAGATATACCTACTTTTTTCGCACAACAGTAGGTACCTAGCCTCCTCATCATGATAGAGCGCGGTCTTATGTTATGCAAACGTGTTTCGGGTTTCCACACTCGTACCGTCAGATGCCGAATTGTCAATTCGTGAAGGGCCCCCAGCCTCTGATTTCCGTGCCGACGTTTTGTGGAGCCAGGTGAATATTTGATAGGCTGTTGTCAAGGATTAGGGTTGTATGCTTTTTACTTGTTGAGGACCTACTTATCTCTCAAAAAAAATATTAAAATCTCTTTTATCATGTGTCAAAGAAAAAATAAACGAATGGAAAGAGCATAGTTAGTTGATTTAGACAAAATCTTATTATTATCCACAGCCATTACAAACTATACACACGTGCTATTTTTTACAATTCTTCAAGTTAGTAAGTACTGCAGGGCTAGACAATGTCACTTAAGCGTTTGGCGTTAACGCTAGTCGCTAGTCGACAAAAATGTATGGACAAAACAAATGACTGTAGAAAAACCACGACATTAATTAACTAAACACGCTGTGTTTGATACTGTCGGCAGTCAATTGTCAAGCGAAGTACGCTAAAGTTATCTACAGGGTTCGCGAGAACGCCAGCGAGCGTTGAAGTTAGCGTAGTTAATTATTCAAACACAGCGTGTTTAGTTAATTAATGTCGTGGTTTTTCTACAGTCATTTGTTTTGTCCATACATTTTTGTCGACTAGCGACTAGCGTTAACGCCAAACGCTTAAGTGACATTGTCTAGCCCTGCTGGACTGCTATTTCATCTGATGTAGGTTATGATGCAGTCGAAGATCTTTATCGTACTAACTTGGATGGGGCAAGTAAAGTCACCCCTGGTGGTAACTAGCCACTGTCGAAGACTCACATCACACTTACCAAGTGAAAGACAGAAGAGTATCAGCAGTCAACATATTTAAAGTATTGTCCACCGCCTGCGTATTCCCAGCTTTCGTAGTTAGCAATGCCTGCCTAAAACCTTTCCCTTAGAATATTTAAATACATTGCTCGCTGATTGAGTTGAGGCAAAGAAAAGAAATGAATTTACTGAATTCATTAACGTAATTGAAACACTAAAGTCAGTGACGCTCATAAAGCCTTGACCTAGACAACTTTTGACCTTGGTTTAAGAATAGATGCTTTTAAAGAGATTTCGCATGAGTGACAGCCCTACTCAGGTTTGTTTCAGAAATACGAGTAAATTCGGTATTATTTGATTATACTTGGGCTACATTTGGATACGGCAAACCTCTACGGACTTATTCTTTCTAAATAGGTAATATGTACCTAAAGGTTTTTGGTTCACGAAATATTTCCTATTGGGATACAATTTTCTACAATGAAAATCTTTTTCAGTACAGATCGATGATATCCAAAATGGACATACTTTTACTTGATCTTACGAGTAGGATGAGTACGGAGTCATGTTTCGAGCTATTGGTCTAATTGCTAGTTTCTACGCTACATCGTGATTCGGTGGCTGAACGCTAATTAGCTCGGTATATGGATTTGTCGATAGTAGGTACAGCCTTTGCAATGCAGCAACAATGTAGTGAAGCCTTAAATTAACTCCGTGATCCCAGCAAGCTTCCCTTGCTGTTAGCTGGATGGGAAAATCTGTAATGGTATTACTTTTCTCCAGTATTATAATATGTACTTATAGTGCCTAAGTTTATCGGTTGTTATTTTACCATAGGATGTTATAATTACCATGTCAAAATTCGAGAGACTTTAGAGTTGTAACCTGCAATTATTTTCTCTGAAATCACTGTAGCAGAAACACGATCGGATAAAATTATTTCGATACAAAGTTCTCCCAGAAGTTCCTACAAATCAGAAACTCCATTTTTCAAAAACTCAAAAACGAATTTTTATCGGAATCTACTGTGGATGAAATTGTAATTTTTGTTTTAATGTGCCGGGAATAAAAATAATATCCAAAAACACTTAGAATGGATTTTTGATCACTGGTAATTAGTAATTGGGTACAACGTCGTTTTTCTGCTATATTCTTCCGCAACGCTGCATGTCGCACCAACCAACGTAAGAGTGAGGAGAATGTACTGATAACAAGTTCTTGAAGTAAGTACGTAAAGATGTGATTCCAAATCGGAATTAAAGTTTGACATGGAAGGAAAGTAATTCAGCCTTAACTCTTAAGAAGTCGTGAAAATCCCGTCGACTTGTTTGTACCTCCTTACTTGATATGCGGTTTACGAAGTTTAAATGACTTTGGTGTACGTATCACGAACTTTCGCGATTTGTCGAACTATGAAATTGTAGTAAGGACCCACTTTTCCCTTCCTTATGAAGATTTATACAATTTGTACGTCGACTTTGTACTTCGGGCGGAGCTTGTTGACTCGAGGGGCCTATTTATTTTTATTTGTGTTTGTCTACGCCAATTATTTATATTCTGCAAGTGCGGACAATACCTTGATTATCTGTGATCAAACATATTTTAAAGTGTCAACGTCAATGTCTAAAGAATGAATATCAATTTTGAACTGTCAATCAAATGTCAGAAAAACTATGTGAAACGTTTAATAAATCACTTCTGCACCAGACTTCGCAGCAATACACTGGCTTCCTTATTTTTCCCCTAATTCACGAACCTGCAACAACATCCGAGGGTCTGCCTATCGGGCCCTCACCCATATGTTTGGTCCAAGGACTGAACATATATTTTGGCGACCGTGACAGGACGGGACAACAGTCCTCAACGGAAGAAGGTGGCCAGTAGCGAAGAATCAAGCAGCACTTATCGGCGCCCGGACACGTCAAGACCGCAGCAGCCGTCAACGCGTCGGACGTTTCAAGATAAGTGCCCCTATATCACATTCATACATCACAATCACTTCACTTTCATCCAATTATCCAATCATCCATCCATTTCATACAACCATTTTCATCCATCTGCATCCATATTCATCCAGAGATCTCGTACTATTTCTATAGTACTCCGCTTTGCACTTCACACATCACTCATTTCAAATTTTGCATGTTATCATTGCACTTTTACATTATTATTCACACGTAATTACCATCATTCATAGTTCATACGAAATCATATTTTGTGCGCGCGCACAAGTTATCGCAGTAAATTCGAAACTAAATACTGGTTTTCGGTGCAGCGCGAGCGCAGCGTTGACTCATTAGCTAACGTACATAAGGCTTATTTGTTATCGCGATTCTTTCTTCATAATTATTTCAACTACCTACATAATTCATATCATTTTACAAATCTCTTTTACATCAATATTTTTTATTTAGAATGACTAGCTTAAAGGAATTGATTGTAAAACGCAGTAGCGTAAAAGGTCGCGTAACTAAATTCAAAAATTACATTTCAAAATTTAGTCAATGTACAAGTCTAGATTCTTTACAGTTAGGCGAACTAAAAATTAAATTAACTAAATTCGAAGGCTTATCTAATGAGTTCAACGAGCTGCAAGGTCAGATCGAGACTTTGAGTGCCGACGAGATAGATCAGGAACTCGATATTCGAGAGGAATTAGAAAATGAGATTGATTCTCTCTTGTCACTAGCACAGGATACATTATCGCGTTTTTCAAGAAATAGTAGCTTTGAAGATGCTCAAAGTACCTCCACGCATCAAGTGTGCGGGGGCAACCCCCAGGGTTTAGGTTTTAAACTACCCCTAATCCAAGTACCTCGTTTCGATGGGGCAGCAGCGCGTTGGATGCAATTTAAAGAAATTTTTACCTCTCTTATTGATCAAAACTCAAACATACTACCCATATACAAATTTCATTATTTAATTTCTTATTTAGAGGGGGATGCCGCGCGTGTCATCAGCAACCTTGAAGTTTGTGCTTTAAATTACAGCAAGGCCTGGAGTTTATTATGCGAGCGGTACGATAATAAACGGCAATTAATTAATAGTCACCTCAACGCTTTATTCAACATCGATCCACTAACTCGCGAATCAGACCAAGCATTGCGTTCATTAATAGACAACGTTAGCAAAAATTTACGTGCTTTGTCTAGTTTGGGGCAGCCCACTGCTCAGTGGGACACTTTAATTATTCATATGGTGAGCTCTAAACTAGATAATCAAACCAGTATGAGATGGGAGGAGCATCGCAACACCTTATGTGATATACCTACTTTAGAACAATTTCACAAATTTCTTAAAGACCGTGCTGATGTTTTGGAGTCATTTAATCAAAACAAAATGCAAAACAAGCGTACTTCATCCAGCCCTAGTGGTAGCAATAAAAACAGAAATTCTAAACAAAATAGGGTGTTCTCCTGTGTTACGCAATCGGGTTCCAACAATAACTTCAACAGGTATCGCGCTCGGTGTGTAGTCTGCAAGGGTAATCATTTTATTTACACTTGTCCTTCCTTTTTGGCAAAAACCCCTGAGCTTAGGATAGCTGAGGCTCAAAGGCTTCGGCTCTGCATGAACTGCCTCCGATCCAGCCACAGAACCCGGGACTGCATAGGCGGAACCTGCCGGGAATGCGGCCTACGTCATGCAACGATTTTACACAGACCTAGGCCTGCTCAGAAAACCACTACACCCCCACAGGCTCCAAGTAGCACAGCCGCCGCGGCTGAAACATCCACCGAGGAGGTAAGCGTGAATATTTGCAGGCAATCAATGTCGCACGTCATGCTATCTACCGTTAGGATACGAGTCACGAATCCTAAAAATTCAAAATCCGAAATCATTCGCGCGCTTCTCGACAGCGCGAGTCAGTCAAGTTTTTTGACTCAACGAGTCAAAGACAAATTAAATTTAGACACGATGCCTACAAATATTAACGTTATAGGTATAGGTAATAACACAAACAATTATGTCACTGAGAGATGTTTCGTTCAGTTCAGTTCATTACAGGGCGACTATCATGCAAACTTATCGTGTCTTATTATGCCCGAGCTAACAGGTAACATACCTAAAATTTACATAGATTATAAACAAATAGATATACCAAACAACATTCAATTAGCTGACCCCAATTATTATTTACCTGCGCCCGTCGATGCAATCATCGGTGCTGACCTATTTTGGGAGGTCATAGGGAACAACATTACATCCCTAGGCGAAAACAAACCATTTCTGCATAACTCAAAATTCGGTTGGGTGATCTCAGGTCCTATTTCAATAAATAGTGATATCAAACAAACACAATGCAATTTTTTATCCAATGATTCATCAGATGATCATTTAGACATGCAATTATCCAAGTTTTGGGAAATAGAAGACATACCCAAAAAGTCACTATTGAGTGACAGCGAGAAGGCATGTGAGCAGCATTTCCAGACTCACACCACTCGTCTCGAATCAGGTAGATTTTGCGTCAGACTACTTTTAAAGGATTCGCCCTCAACTTTAGGGGATTCATTCAGTCAGGCAAAGAAAAGATTTTTAAATCTTGAAAGGCGGTTTCGCAAACAACCTGAATTAAAACAAGCATATTATGCTTTTATTAAAGAATATATAGACTTAGGTCTTCGTATACCACAAAATACAGACGGTTTGTATTCAATACAAATACCCCGGTACGTGCTTCGCGATGATCATGTCAAAATCGAACTTCATACATTCTCCGACGCATCTATAGTCGGATACGGGACATGTATCTACGTAAAAACGATCGACGCGTTCGGTAGGTCGAGCGTTCAATTATTGTGCGCGGAATCGAGGGTAGCACCGACCGGCAAGCCAATGACGATCCCGCGGCTCGAGCTATGCGCGGCGCTTCTCGCTGCCAAGCTGTGCGCGTCATGCCTCACATCTATACGTGCAACTATAGTCAATTGTATACATTGGTGCGACTCCACCGTCGTACTCGGCTGGATTAAAACTAGTCCCGCCAAACTTAAAATGTTTGTCGCAAACAGAGTTGCGGAAATATGTGAAAACACACAGAGTACATCGTGGCGTTATGTACCTACGGATTTGAATCCCGCGGATCTTATATCACGGGGCGTGGACGCTAATCGTCTCAAAGATTCCACCCTATGGTGGAATGGTCCTGAATTCCTACTTCAAGAGGAAAGTCATTGGCCTACTTTCAATTCAAACATAGTACAAAAGCTACCGGAATTAAAAGTTCACTCAGTCACTACTGAACCGAATTTGATTAACTTTGAAAATCATTCTAATTTCACAAAATTAAAACGTAGTTTTGCATACGTGTTAAGGTTTATACATAACTGCAAGAATCCGAATTCTAAGCGTTCCGGTAATCTAACTTCGTCAGAATTAGATCAATCGTTTACAAAACTTGTAATTTTTAGTCAGCTGAGTTCCTTCGAAAGGGAATACACTTGCCTTACAAATAAATTACCCATCAGCACAAAGAGCAAACTCTCAGCACTTTCCCCATTTTTAGATAAAAACGGAGTCATGCGTGTAGGCGGTAGACTCGATTCATCGTCATACGGTTACGAGAAGAAACACCCGATTATACTAGACGCGAAACATCATTTCACGAAATTATTATTTCGCCGCGAACACGTCATGCACCTTCACGCGGGGCCTCAGGCACTACTTTACGCAGTCAGGGAAACAGTGTGGCCACTGGGGGGAAGATGCTTAGCGCGACGCACGGTCCGCGATTGCGTAACATGCAGGCGACATCGAGGTCGAACTTTGACTCCCATGATGGGAAACTTACCTGCGCAGCGGGTGACGCCTGCTTTTCCATTTCATACTGTCGGTATTGACTTTGCGGGTCCGTTTCAGATGTTGACTAGGAAGGGTCGAGGTGCAAAAACAATTAAGTGCTATTTATGCCTATTCATTTGTTTCCGTTACAAATGCGTGCACTTAGAAGCCGTAACTGATCTTTCCAAAGATGCATTCATTCTAGCAATGCGTCGCATGATCTCTAGGCGTGGGAAACCAGCGGAATTTTTTAGCGATAATGGCAGAAACCTGGTTGCCGCCGCTAGAGAAATAACCGAATTTTTAAAAACAAATCCAGTCATATCTGACTTTGCAGCTGACGAACAAATCAAATTTTCATTTCTGCCAGCATATGCATCTCATTTTGCAGGATTAGCCGAAGCGGGTATTAAATCCGCCAAACATCATATCAAAAGAAGCATAGGAACTAGCAATTTAACATTTGAGGAATTGAGTACACTCTTTGCGCAAGTGGAGGCTATCTTAAATAGTCGCCCCTTATATCCTATGTCTTCCTCTCCTAACGATATGCTCCCTCTATCCCCAGGGCACTTCTTGATCGGCCGGCCGCTGACGGGCTTGCCATCTCCGCACATAGAAGACCTCAGCACCAGCAGTCTGGACCGCTACGCGAGAATAGAGAGCATCAGGCAACGTTTCTGGCGTCGGTGGCAAAGCGAATACATCAGCAAGCTTCAACAGCGCACCAAGTGGCGCACTAACAAGGCCAATCTGCATATTGGAGATTTAGTCATCCTCAAAGACAACAACCTCGCACCTCTTCACTGGCGGATGGGCAGAGTGGTTGGATTATGTCCAGGCCCTGATAATATCACAAGAGTGGCAGATATAAAGACTACCAGAGGAGTCGTGAGAAGATCATTGACCAAGATTTGTCCCCTCTACTCAGAAAGTTCTTAAACGCCCTTCGCGTTTCAGAGGGGGGAATTTATGTCTACGCCAATTATTTATATTCTGCAAGTGCGGACAATACCTTGATTATCTGTGATCAAACATATTTTAAAGTGTCAACGTCAATGTCTAAAGAATGAATATCAATTTTGAACTGTCAATCAAATGTCAGAAAAACTATGTGAAACGTTTAATAAATCACTTCTGCACCAGACTTCGCAGCAATACACTGGCTTCCTTATTTTCCCCTAATTCACGAACCTGCAACAACATCCGAGGGTCTGCCTATCGGGCCCTCACCCATATGTTTGGTCCAAGGACTGAACAGTGTTCGAGTAAATAAATAAATGTTTCGTTACCTTAACATTAGTTTCGCTATTTACTTACGATGTACGGAGAAAATCGGTATCGTTTTTCTTTATATGGGTTTGAGTACCACCATTTTCTAATGTATGTATAAAATCATTTGCCAATTTCTTGCTAAATAGTTTTTATTTTTATCGTAGGTTACTAGGTACTGTAGTAGGTACTGTATTACCACGCTGAACAGCCAAGTTGGATTGATGGGCAAAAATAACTAAGCTTTCTTGTCACGGGGTTTTGAAAAATTGTTTGGTATTACAGTGCAGATGGTCTAATCTAGAAATGAACGCCCCTCCACGGGTTTACGCTCAGACGTTAAAGAATAATGTAGTGGAGGGGAGATCATTTTATTTAAATTATAGACGTGCCTCTATGGCCGTGCCAATGTTCTCACCGGAAAAACAAATTATTTTGTCGAATCTTTTATTAGGAATTAGGATAGTTTGTAATATAATAGATCTTTTATTAGGAATGTAATAGCAATTCCACAAAAATGTTTCCCAAGAGCGGGGCCATTGTTCCCCAAAGATTGATTGTAAGCTATTCGCATTATTCGCTATACCTATATTTATACAAAGAGCCTGACGTTCAAAGTTACGAGCTAATCCCGTTCAGGAGGGCTATTCACGTATCTAATGTTCTCAAAGACTGAGTGATGTGTAACCAGAAATAAAAAAATTAACACCGAAAAATTAACTTTACGTCTATTGGTTTAGACTTTAGAGTGTAAATTTGAATGTATTTCATCATAGGAACAACAATGCTCGGCTTAAACGCGCTTAGATAAATTTATTCTCAAAATTGTCGACCACGTTGCGTTTTGAACTACATTCAATTGTACGCTGTATGCTAATAGTTGGAAAATTAATTTTTCATTGTTCGTAAGAAAAAAAAATTTGATTTCAATAACATCTGCTTATATACGTAAACCCTTTAAAACATTTCCCTTCACGAAATATAGCCGACGTATTACAGGAATGGCCCCTCTGGTTTGTGGTTAAGGCCTTGATAATTGTTTTTTGTGTTACCGAGAACCGGACCCCGATTTTTATTAGCGACCGAAGATATTCGTGTAGATGGCTGATGAAATTCCGTACATACAATCACCTATTATCTCGAATCTGATCTAAGCATGCCGAAACAACCCTTTTTTGTTTAAATACTTATTACCCAATCCTAATTTAGGTGTTTCTGACAGGGGTTTCTTGTTTGTAAACCTTTGGGCATGTGGTAGGCAAAATAAAGAGGTCGAGTTTTTTACGGTAGCAAGGTTTTTTTTAAGCTATTGCATAGCTTCTATCGCGGGCCTTGAGCGTGGAGACCGAATCCAGAAATTCCGTAACGAAAATAACCTAACACTTTTTAGTTTTGCCATCTATCGATGAATAGCAGAACTTTTATAATTATATTTAGTTATACAACCAATGCCACCTATAGAGACGAGTTGCTGAACTAAAGAGACAAGCGTGATATTTCAAAAAGTCATTAAAAGTTCTGCTATTCATCGATAGAGGGCAATAATAATTGCATTAGTTGATAAAAACAGCTATTTCAATCCATGAAGACGCGCCCTACAATGTCAAACTCCATACAAATTGAATGAAACATAAGCGATTTTGACAGAGTGGGGCGCGTCTTCGTGGATTGAAATATTTATCCACATAAACTTTCTTTGTAAGTACATCTATTTTTTTTTTTGAAAATCGTATATGCCTAGGTATTAGGTATCTGCCAAAATAGGGACATATTAATTTAAATGTCAAATCAAAGGATTTCAAATCGGGTCAATCTCATATAACATACAGATCAAATTAACCCCGTTTATTGTTAGTTAGTTGTGTTAGTTGTTAGATACCAAAAGTTTTGGATGTAAGAACTAAGAGATCATTAATAAATTAAATTTTAAATAAATTTAATTTATTGTGGCCACAAGATTACATAAAGTAACTTACAGACAACTTAATATACGGATGGTCTCTGCTGCCTACTTTAAGTGACCCTGTGCAATAGGCATCAGCGACCTTCCTGCCTTATCAGAAATGGACTTAAAATTGATCATAGTTGTAGCGATACCACAGAACACTAAATAGTACATGAAACATTTTAAACGATAGGTTCTATAGTTGGTGGGTACGGTACCGCTATCAACGGTCTGTTAAGTAGTCAAATAGCCACAAGAGGTTCTAAGGGAGAACTAAAAGAGAGCCAATTTAAATCCCTAAGGCAATGGAAACGAATAGGGCTCTCATGCATAGAAAATTGAATTCCTACAAAGTGGGTCGATTGATTTTCTAACTAGTACTAAGATAGGGACTGAGAAGGTACTTAAATTGCTTTTAATGTTTTTTGTTGAATATTACGCACAAGGATGTAATCGACATTTTTATGAATTGAAAAGAAAATTAATTTCTATGCATAGAAAATTGAATTCCTACAAAGTGGGTCGATTGATTTTATAACAAGTACTAAGATAGGGACTGAGAAAGTACTTTAATTGTTTTTAATGTTTTTCGTTGGAAATTACTCTCAAGGATGTTATCGTCTTTTTTATGAATTGAAAAGAAAATTAATTTCTGTCGACAAACTCGGTCACCCAGAATTTTAATAACAGTGAATTGTAAAGAAAATTCACTCTGAATTTAATAACAGATTTTATGGCACTTATTTTAGAAATTTAATTGAGTGAATGAGCATGACAACCTTGGACAAAAAAGACGAAAAGTTCATCTGCTAAGTTAGAAGTAGATATACGAATAAATATACGTAGATTTATTTGTATAATATACCTACTTTAGAAGATTTGAAAACTTATCAGTTATCAACTTTCAGCGTTAACCCTTGGATCTAAAAAGCTCATAAAAATTTGCATCCTTTTTAACAGAAACATGGAATATTGGGTAGGGGTTGTTCAAAAATTGCATGGAGTGGCAGGGGTGGGTTATCTAGTTAAGTATAAAAACCGACTCAAAAATAAATAATATGACTTATTCTTTACAATAATAATAATAAGGTCATAACTTGACTGATGTAATTTTTTCACTTTATGACTAACATACTCGACCTCGTTTGTAACTTGTTGGTTTAAGTCAAGTAGTTGTAAGACAAAGTCGAGATACATTCCGCACTTAATTAATTAGACCTGCTTTATCTGTTGAAAATAGACGAGCTGAATAAAAACCGAGGGTTGGACAAAGAACCTGATGGTTCCATTAATTCCGTGATAAAAGATGCAGCTAAGCGAAAAAACCTGACAGACGAGTCAGATAAGTCCAAGTTAGCACTCCGCGACAAATTGCAACTGAGCTCGCCTGTTCAGCGAAAAGGTTTAAAAAGTTGCGGGGATAAAGCTAGACTGGCCACTTTAAAATGTCCTGCATGCTTAGCATTGCCACGCGTCCGGATAAAGCCGGACTATGGTTAGGCTCTTTGCTTGCGTGTCCGGCCGAAGTAAACGGTGTCAGGCTTGTCCGGATTTTGTTAGCATTTTTACATTTTGCAAACGAGCGTGTCCCGATCGTGGCCGAGCGCAGGCAAGTTGACTAGAGATATTTCAATCCACGATGACGTGCCCTACTCTGTCAAACTCCATATGAATCGAATGAAACATAAGCTATTTTGACAGACTGGGGCGCGTGTTCGTAGATTAAAATATCTATACTTAGCTATCGGTCGCTCCCATCAGCTCCAGTCCACATAATAATAAAAAAAATCTTAATTTCACATAGTAGACATATTATACCCTGGTCGGTGCGGACGACGCAAAAAAATGTCGTCAGTTTATCGGTGTCAAAAATGTTTGTTTTGTCACCAGCAGTAAGGCCACGCTGTAGTTCGCCGCGTAGTCTGTAGAATTTTGACAGATGACGCTACTGTTTGCTTGTGCAAAAAAGGTTTACGTAAACCGTTCGCATGCCCATATAGGTTTCTTATCGGTGTTTTACATACAATATTTTGTCACACCTATTATAGATATTTCAATCCACGATGACGCGCCCCACTCTGTTAAACTCCATACGAATCCGAATGAAATATAAGTGATTTTGTCAGAGTGGGGCGTGTCTTTGTGGGTTGAAATATTATCTATAATACTGATACACGAAATCCTCAATAATGCGGTGTGTCCGGACTTTATACCCAAATGTCCGGCCAATGGCGGGTCTGTCCGGCTTTTGGGTTCGGCGACCTGGCAACCCTATACCTGCTACACATTGCAAGTTGTAAACCGTGCTTATCGCTGCATTGGCTTTTTATTGCTTCGTCAAACGCTAAATTGTATTTCAAGGCAAGCTTTACGTTTTATTTATATTGCTTTGTTATCAAAAAATATCTTACACAGTGGAAAAAAAGAGCTTAAGGTTCGGAGGTAAGAAAAGAGTTAACTCCAAATCTAGGAAACTGCAGAAAATTATCTCATGGGGGGAACCAATTTGCGGTGAATGGGAATTTATTAACAATCTTTTTATGAAAAAATTTTAGTTGATATACTATTATTTACGCAAATTTCATTGGCATAAGTGTAGTTAGTAAGTCTAAATATTCGCGAAAAACGAAATTTGAATTTCGTTTGAAAGCGATGCAACAGCAATTTTGAAAAACGCATGGATGGGGACATAATTATGACTAGAGTTGCAGATTACTTATGGATTTTTTATACGCACTCGAACGCTCTGCGATTTAATTACGTTATTGATTAACTTTAATCATAGGTCCCCGCTCGCGCTCCGACTAGATAGAGCCCAACCTAACAACGACAGCTCCGTAAGTGCGACAACTTTTTCTTGTAGTGTGAGTGTGTCAATTCGAAATTTGTATGGTGCGCGGATGCTAGTGTGCGTGAAAAATTGTGTAGCGACGGCGCGGGTACGCGAACTTTGACAAAGTATTTATTGCCGCACTTTTCAAGTCGCGTGCAGCCTCTTGGATCCAAGGGCGGATCCAGCTTTGGCGCCAGGGGGGGGTCACATAGTCGTGGTTAAATCAAGAACTTATAAATTTATTTTGATAACAATAGATACAAGTAAAAAGTAGGTATTTTATTAATGTACGTAGATACTGTACTTAAAAATGTTTATTCTTTATTGTACACTTGAAAAACTTAACACATAATAACTATAATACACATACACGTACATATTGCCATCTACTCTTGAAGACATCCAGAGAAGCACTATCACGCACGGAATGAGGCAGCCTATTTATATTCCATAACCGTGGGAATGAACCGTGAGATGAGACTCCAGCCTACTGGAGACGTATCAGAATACCAGCGGATCAATAGACAGATCTCAAAATTACAAACGCACGACCTACGTGCTTATAATACCGAGAGCATCAAAGATACCACTGAGCGGAACAGGGCTCGAAAGTGTTCGCCAGGGATCTGTCTACCGGGAAGAGTCAGCTGACGCGTCTGAAGATCGACAACAGCACGGCAACGGCAGCTTTATTTACTCGAAACCTGAGATCTTGAGGGAGGTCGAATTTCTACGGAAGCTTATACATTTTGGCTGGAGACCCTAGAGCCAAACTAACCCGGTACTATACCGAAGATATTCCGGACGTCAGCCTATACGAGATCAGAATTGCTCTCAAGCAGTTGAAGAACAAAAAGGCGCCGGGTGATGACGGAATCACAGCTGAACTGCTGAAAGCGGGTGGAAAACCGATTTTGAAAGTCTTTCAGCGAATGTTCAATTCCGTCATTCACGAAGGAGTAACGCCCAAGGCGTGGAACAGGAGCTTGGTGGCTCAAAAAAGTGACAACACTTTGCTGAAGAACTACAGACCCATCTCGCTGCTGAGCCACGTCTTTAAACTGTTCTCGAGGGTCATTACGAATCGTCTCGCTAATAGGTTTGACGACTTGCAGCCTCCCGAACAATCCGGATTCCGAAAAGGCTTTAGGTACTAAACTAATAGACAACATCCATACGCTGCGACAGGTTATACAGAAGACTGAAGAGTATAACCAGCCACTTTGCTTAGCGTTTGTGGACTATGAGAAGGCCTTCGATTCGGTGGAGACGTGGGCTGTGCTGAGATCTCTGCAGAGATGCAGAATCGACTACCAGTATATCCAAGTACTAAAGTGTTTGTATGAAAACGCCACTATGTCAGTCCGTATCTAAAACCAAGCTACGAGACCAATCCAACTGCAGCGAGCAGTGCGACAGGGGGATGTCATCTCTCCAAAGTTGTTTACCGCGGCGTTGGAGGACGTCTTTAAGCTACTGGATTGGAACGGATGTGGCATCAACATCAACGGCGAGTACATCACACACTTACGATTCGCCGACGATAGTCGTCACGGCAGAGACCCTGGAGGATCTCAACTGAGTGCTCAATGACTTCAGCAGAGTTTCTCAACAGGTTGGACTTAAAATGAACATGAGTACGACGAAGGTTATGTCGAACACTCATGTTTCGCTCCACCCAGTGGTTGTTGGTATACCTTGGACATACAATACAATTAGGTAGGTCCAATTTCGGGAAAGAGGTGAACCGCTGAATCCAACACGGCTGGGCAGCGTTCGGGAAACTCCGCGATGTCTTCTCGTCCAACATCCCTCAGTGCCTGAAGACCAAAGTCTTCGAACAATGCGTGTTGCCAGTGATAACTTACGGATCCGAGACATGTCGCTAACTATGGGCCTTATAAGAAGGCTCACGGTCACTCAGCGAGCGATGGAGAGAGCTATAGGTACTCGGAGTTTCTTTGCGCGATCGAATCAGAAATGAGGAGATCCGATCAGAAATGAAGTGGCAATGGGTGGGGCACATAGCTCGTAGGACCGATGGACGTTGGGGACCCAAGGTGCTGGAATGGCGGCCACGCACCGGGAAGCGCAGTGTTGGTCGACCCCCTACCAGGTGGACGGATGACATAAAGAAGGTCGCTGGCGTCAGGCGGCGCAAGATCGTGGTGTTTGGCGGTCATTTCAGGAGGCCTGCGCCCTGCGTCCAGCAGTGGACGTCCATCGGCTGAAACGACGACGACGAACCGTGGTGAATGATTTGTCATAACAGCTACAGGTATGTCGAGGGGTTTGACGCAAAACTCCGTAAAAGTGAAGAGGTGGTATGACAAGTGGTATGACCAAGAAACAGACAAAATACCTACATATATTTTAATAAAAATAACTAAATCAATTTTTGTTTTACGTCTTCTCCCAAAACGCGCTATTACGTCATTTACGTCAATGAACGTGGAGAAGTGCTAGTCTGGTTAGGTCATCTTCAACCATTGAAGATCCACGATTTAATTCTGCGCAACGTAGAGAAAGACCTTTCTGCTGCACACTGACGGGTTGTTTAGCCATAATACATAAAAAAAATCTTATATTAGGCTACATATCGATGTCATAATTTAAAATAAGATCATAAATCGACTGCGGTATGTCCATGCCATCATACAAAGTTATTATATTAAATTAAATTAATTAAATATTGAAGTTGCATAAAATCTGTATGGTGACAAAATATAAATAAAATCATTGTTTTCCATTAGTGTTCCACCTAAGTCCTGGAACCAGCTCAGGGGGGGGTCATGACCCCCATGACCCCCCCCCTGGATCCGCCCTTGCTTGGATCTCTATGATTTAAATATTCAATTAAATAAATATATTTTTATGACTGGTGTAGTCTCCGGCTCCGCGGGTGTACACATAGTTTTACGACGTGAGTCCCGGCCGTAAGTTAAAACGCCGGCTGTTTTTAGTTGTTTTTGTTCGGACGCCGCAAACCGCGACACACTTGCCCGCCACCGAACAGTTAAAGCTGCTCCTAGTAGTTGTTCGTGTAACATTTTAAACTAAGACTCTTTTATTTTTGTTTTCTTATATAGGTTAGTACAACAATTATAGACTTATTTAAATGTGAAACACTTTAACAAAATATAGTGTTTCTCACACTTATAAATTATTTATACTGTATCAAAATTATCGCTGCCAACGGGACTTGAACCCGTATCTCCCAGCTATCGCGGCTACGTGCTCTGCCAATTGAGCTATGGGAGCTATCGCTGACACGATAATTTCGATACACATTTTTTTCAGTCTTATAGGCAGATTGCGGAGTCTTCTTTTGGGAAACTGAGGTTTTCCAAAATTCATTTGCCAATTTCAAAAGCCCATTAATTTCAAATGGAGCTAGGCTAATTAAAGACTTTATCGGGTGTCTCCTATTGCCCTAATATCGAAGGTAATAACTGCACTTAGCAAGTGTCGAGTTTTTCACCCGTTTTTCTTGATGCAAAACTTGCTTTCCGAACTTGGTGGTAGAGTCTGACAGTTCATAAGTGTCTGAATGTAAGGCCTATGTGAAAGAATAAACCTTTTGATTTTGAGTGTAGTGTATAGACTCTGGCCTAGCTTCTTCTCAGTCTGAACTCGAAATCGCGTCTAGAGGTATCTAGCGGGGTCTATTTCCCCCACTTTAAAATTTTATAATTTCTGAAAGTGATTTACCGTTCCGGCGCGATGCTGAAAGAAACCGTTAGGAGTGATAGTTACTGACTTTTTCCAAGTGAGTACGATAACATCTTCGGCTGTCAACCAGTTACCATCAGGTGAATTCACAGTCAAATACTAACTTGTATAAGTTAAAAAAGGTATGTAAGTATTATATACCTAGTTTAATAAAATATTATAAATGCTCACAGGAGCAGACGGAAGCGTATCTATTTCCTTCTAAGAATCTCATCATCTAGTGATGATCAAGTGATAACGAAAATAACAATAAAATAAATTCTCATCGCGTAGCGGTCGTAGATATAATAAAAAAATAAAGATTGACACGTGCTTAAGCCGTTCAAGTGGTCGTTTCGTGCTAATGGCGGCCCGTCCGCGTGTAATGAGTGTAAACAAACACACGATTGTTATTGTTATGAATATTGATCTGACATTCTTACTTTGCGGGGCACTCGAGCGCATCTGTAGCAGCAGCTTTGCTAGCAGTTGCGCGCGGCTTCGCTCGCATAATTTCGGATTCCACGTACCTACTATTTATTATCCCGTTAGAATGAGTCAACCTAAACAGGTAGACTCTTTGTGTCGCGGACTTTTGACGTGATAACGTTTAATAAATTGATGAACACCAGCAACGCACATGAAAAATAGTAACGTTCCGCGTAACGTTCTACCTGAGCCTGTGCGTGCAAGCGAGAGCGCGCAACAAGCGATAGAGAGGCACGATAAAACAAACGATAGAGAGGCCAATTATGACGTTATCACGTAAATCTATCGTCCGTAAACCGACTTTACAGACAACCAATTTTTTTAGAACTTTTAATGAAGAAAAATTCCGTCATACATGACATTTGTGCTACTTTAATCGTTTAAGGGTGGGTTGCTTGACATGACTTTAACCAAAACGTTATAGTTAAATATGGTGGTCTGACCTTCATTTCGAAAGACATAAGAGTCAGGCCGCCATATTTAACTATAATGTTATGGTTAAAGTCAAGTCAAGCAACCCAGCCTAAACAGCGCACGCAACGAAAGATCTACAAAGGGAACAATTTTCCTGTTTTTCGAACATTTTTCATTGTTGCTCCGTTCCTATTGGTTATAGCGCGATGTTATATAACATATAGCCTTTCTCGAAAAATGGAGAATAGCGAGTTAAAACAAACAAAAAAACAAACACACAAACTCTTCAGCTCTACAGTTTTAGTATAGAAAAGCATAGATTAGATCATTCCGTACTTGGTACAATGAAAGAAAGTTACACAGATAAAGTGTAAGCAGCAGTTAAATGTAACTATGTATGCAGTTTAACAAGCAATTAATGATTGTACGTAACATAACTATGCAGTTCATTTAATATTCTTATAATATTTGTGTACGTAACAACGTAATGAAAAGTATAAAGTTTTTTCTCATTATTTTATTGATTTAATATGTAATTTATTAATTGCTAACTTGGTAGACTGTTTTTGGTATTCTTATTATGAGGGTAAGGATGAACGCAAATAATATCGGGTTTTTATTAAAAACTGTAACAGGTTTTTTAAAAGAACGATAGGTATAACTGCATAAGAGGTAAGACACTCAGCACAGAAATTAGAAGCCAAAGATGCGGGCTAAGTTAAACCCCATTGGTAAACAAAAGCGCACAAAAGTGAAACAAAAAATCTCAGTGGGGAACAAATAAAAGACTGAGTTCAGATGGACTTATTATGAAGGCGACCTACCGCGGACGCACGACCTAAAGCTAAGAGCATACACAATCGTTTAGAGCTCAGACTTATTTGGCATAATATGTTGTACTAACTTGTAAGACATATAACCTTTTGAGACAAAGTTTCTTTTCGATGAAAATCGCGCAGAGAGCTAGGCGAAAGGATTTTTTGTGACGAAAATCCCATAACCAACAAAAACTACAAAAATCCTTGTAAATCTAGAGTGAAAGTTCCTCTAACTTGTCAACAGAATGGCACGTATTCTCTATACGTGCCATTCTGTTGACAGTTGGGTATTGAACTCCTAACTGAAGACAGCTGTATCTATCGAGCGATGGGTGAAATCAAACATAAATGGAGTTTCGTTTTAGGTGTTATTCCAAACTTTGTTTCTAGATGTTTTTCGGTTTCGTCACAGCATTGCTGAATAACTTGACTATTTCTTTTGCAATTAGTTTAGCCATTGTTCCTAGACATTACCGCATTATTTTACGACTAGGTACGAGTAAATACGGTCTACAGAAACTTAAAAGTCGCCCTGATGTTGCTTCAAGAGATGCGAGCATCCGAGTACTTCGTTCTTCGACGTTACTTCGACCTCTTTTTTATATCCCACTGCTGGGAATAGGCTCTCTCGCAGAACAAGAGCGAATTGACCATGATAGTCCACAGTACTAGCCAAGTGCGGGTTGGAGGACTTAACACACCTTTGAGAACATATAGGTAGAACTTTGCAAACCTGCTTTCCGAACCTGGCGGTATAGTTTTGACTTTTCATAAGAGCCTATTAATTGGGCCTATGTGAAAATAAAGATTTTTCATTTACATTTTTATTTTGATTTACAGGTTTTCTTGAAGCAGGTACTAGATATAGTAGATCCTCGTACAAAATATTATATTCGTAAGTACTTTCAACCGCTGTTGTTTTTGCACTTATACGAATAGGTACGAGAAGAAAGATAAATGGACATCTACGGCCATTAACATCGATAATTGCAGTATATTTCAAAGAATGTCGCTTCGCTAATCGTTTTGTTTAAAATAATGACGGACGGCGGACGCGAACCGTGCAGATAAATCTACTATCATGTTGCTTCTTTTATCTTTAACTGCAGTTTAATTGCAATCGGTTTACTTTCTTGTAAAAAAGTACCAAGTGCTTTACAATGGTATGCTGCTAAAGTATTATCGTTCTGTGATGCTTACTGGTTTATTAATAGGTACATTACTTGATAAACAGATTCCAGTTAAAAAAACTGAATCCTCAACAGTAATCTGTGTCCTCAATAGGCAATATCAAACAGGGATTGAGATCCAAAAAGTTGAGCCTAAAATGAGGGTTGGACTTTTGTCGTAGAGAGTATCTTCATTGTTGCATGCCGTTTCTTTGGCACCATCGATACTATATTTCTGCAATCCCTAAATCTTCTAAAAAGCTAAGAAATTTCTTCAACGCCGGGACATACTCAGGACATAATCCTTATGTGGTTGATGTCCAGTGTAGTCGAATTAAACGTTTTTCTTCTACGTTTCCGATACGAACCGCTAAGGTGTGGAACACCCTTCCAGCTTCCGTGTTCCCAGCCAAATACAATCTGGGTGCCTTCAAGAGTAGAGTGAATAGGCATTTTATAGGCAAGCGCGCTCCATCCTAGACCTCATCATTGCTTTCCAACAGGCATGATTGTCGTCAAGCGCAAACCTATCAATAAAAAAAAAATGTTGACTTCACAATGCGAAATCGTACAGTAACGCTCGTGTCAACTTGTGGTTGAGATCGTGATGATGATTAGTGAAGCCCACACAGCATGGTTGTCATTACCCTACCTGCTCACTAAGCCATAAGCCATTATTAATTTCAGACGAAGCCAAAGATAATGACACTGTAGGTAATAAAAAGCTAGTCACGGCATTAGAATGTTAGGGACCGATTATGAGTAGATAATAAAGGTGCTCTTATATTGGACCGGCTTGAAAAAACTTGTACCTGACGTTCCTAATGAAGGTTGCTTGAGAGCATTGTAAGGCCTTGTCCACAAGGGCGTCATGTTTCGTGCGACTTTCTTTGAAATAATTGGAGATTTAAGCATTTTTATAAGTATGGTATCGTAGTTGCCTGATAAACATGCTGTGTGTAATCATCATGAATATGAAGTGATTCCATTCGAGTTACGCTCATAGTGGCAGAGCCTTTTGAGAAGGAAGGTACTAGGACGGTATTTGACAGCATATTCTAAAAGTTTCGATATTCGAAAAAAATTGAGAACTAAATCCCAAATCGAACGTTTTAATTCGCTCTAACAGCAGTTTTTTTTTATTATTGAAGATAGGCTTGCGCTTGACGACACTCATGCCTGATGGAAAGCAATGATGAGGTCTAGGTTGGAGCGCGCTTGCCTAGAAAATGCCTATTCACTCTTCTCTTGAAGGCACCCAGATTGTACTTGGCTTGTGATTGAACAAAAATGGATTAGTGTAACAAATTCCATACGAGTAAATCTGGTAATTTCACTTATGATTTCATTCTAAAAAAACTTCTCCGCGTTACGTCCTTAGATCTCCTTCCTCCCGATATGAGTAAAGAAACCGAACTCAAGATAATTTTATCGGACCATTTTTGTTACACGTGTGCATGAGGTTTTATTTTTACCTCGAAAAGACCAGAGATTTTATTATTAGCGGGGCAAGGAAAGGCTAATCATGCAATATTACCTTAATGTAGGTAAGGTAAAAATTTGACTTGAACTCCGTCATTAGGAGTCCGCCGGTGATTAAATAGTTTTTACTGGAGTTCTTACTTTGGTCATTAATTATCCCTCGAGATGAGGTCCGGTTGATATTTATGCTGATAGGAATAATGAGGCATTTTTTAGTAACAAACTTAATTAGAGTTTCTTCATTTTTATTCAGAATAATAAGGTGGGCTATTCACGTAACGCTTTCACAAACTAAGTGATGTGAGTCAAGAAATAAAATAAAAAATGAACACTGAAAAATTAACTTTACCTTTATTGGTTTAGAGTGTAAATTTGACTGTATTTCAACGTAGGAAATACAATCTCTCAACCTTATCGCACAAAAGAAATTTGATTTCACGATTGTCAACCTTGTTGCGTTTTGAAATTTTACGTTCTATGTCAATACTCGTAAAATTAATTTTTCAGTGTTCACAAGAATTTTCTGTGTTTTGATTTCAATACCGTCTATTTATATACGTAAATGCCATGACCCGTTCACAAAAGTTGTGACTAAGTACATGTACTTACGACTTGTAGAGATTTCAACGTGGCAGACACCACCCACGGCTCAAGGGCCATCAAGCCATCAAAGTGGTACTTTCGGGACTAAAAGCACAATTTTCCTTGTTTCCACTGCTTGCCAAATACTTACGTAATAATATATTCTGAACTTGGCAATTTTGGAACAAGTGACCAATAATAATAATCGAATATGCAAATATCTACGGATGAAATACAAAACAGCATGGCAACCAACTGGCAACTGGCAACTGCAATATACTCCCTGGTATCATTGCAATATTTTGTAGGTACGTGTACCAATATAAATATCTGTTTTAGCTGAAATACAGTTTTTTTTTGTTTGAAAAAAAAAATGATAGGAAAACATTTAATGAAAGTCTAGATAAAAACTTTACGAAAGTCTATCCACCCAATACGTAATAATTGACTTATAGGGTCGATTTTTCAATAGTCATATTATAACTATCTGAGGAATAAATTTAAAACATGTGCCTTACAAAATCTGTCAAAACGTCACATTAATTCCTTAGATAACGTTTATCTGGCAAATGAAAAATCGGCCCTTAGAGTTTTAGGGAAATATTTTGGGCTAAGAATTAAAAGGAAACTCCAAGTTCCGAGTGTCACAAAAGTGCAGTCTCGTACAAAAGTCTTTAAAGTAAGTCTCTAGATGATTATCCTGAGACGTTTATCCATCTTAACATCAGCCACGTTTCCTCTCGGAATCAAGATTCCTGCGAATGGGCCCACAGCGACCATTATCCGTACAACCAAGAACCCGGTTCGAATTCAACTGACATAGCAGTATAGCACGTTCCCTATAAGTTGGGAGCGGTCTACTGTCTAGATAAGGCGACTGGCAAACTTCGCAAATTGCAACCATTCCCAACTTCTGTTCAACTTCTTATGTGTGAAATACAGAAGTGAATTTATCTGCAGTTTTATATATGACTTCTTACTTGTAGTTTTGGAGTAATGGTATATCGCTTTATCTTATTGTAGAAATGATGAGTTTTCTTTTAAATTTGAAACATATGCTACACAAAATCTGTCAAAACGTCATACTTATTCCATAGTTAACATTTATCTGGCAATCAAAATAGTAGGTACCCCTAAGGGAACTATAGCAACTGAATTTAAAAATGGTTAGAAAACGATTCATTTTGGAAGTTTTTGAAAAATTCATTCTTTGAATTCTTAAGGATAGTAAACGTAGCTTACGCGTTTTCTGGATAATGACGAATTGCAATTAGGTGTGTACAATATACAGTCCATATAATATCTTAAACGTTAAAACGGTGTGCAAGTACCGAAAACTGTTTACATTACCAATTTTTAAAATATTTTTAATTAATATATGCAAGCAAGGGATCTTGATTACAAATTCTAAATCAACTTTTGTCGTTGACCATACACACTCGTACTGTATGAGATAAAATTACTGAACTGTCCATATTCGTAAGAATACGAAAGAAATTTATTTTACTCGTTATTTTACTTTACGAGGCCTTACTACGTTATGATATTACTGCTGTAATATGAAGTGTAGAGTGCTCGATTCAAGTGGCAAATTCGATAAAGACGAAGTTTGATGTTGCTCCTTCACAAATCTGTTCGACACTCAAGCACTCGACCTGGTAACGATGCCGTTCAGAGCTCAATATCCGGCCCGATAAATAGTTACGACTTTTGGCGTGTCGTATAAACGAGACAGCATGTTACCGGTAAAAGTAGCTAAAACTAGGCACTTTTCTGCAGCGCTATAAAATCGAGGCACGTGGTTATAGATAGAGGTTTATGAAGGCTTCCTTATTTTATCATAAAACTAGCTGACTCGGCAAACGTTGTCTTGCAACATACTTTTTTCTTACATTGATTGGGGTTTAAAAAATAGTTTACATCCTTTTCTCAGACCTCTGAAGTGTAGGGTGCTCGATTCAAGTGAAAAATTCGATAAAGACGAAGTTTGATGTTGCTCCTTTACAAATCTGTTTGACACTCAAGCACTCGACCTGGTAACGATACCGTTCAGAGCTCAATATCCGGCCCGATAAATAGTTACGACTTTTAGCGTGTCGTATAAACGTGACAGCATGTTACCGGTAAAAGTAGCTAAAACTAGGTACTGTTTATACATAGATAGAGGTTTATGAAGGCTCTCTTCATTTATTATGAAACTAGCTGACTTGACAAACGTTGTCTTTCCATATAATATTTTGTTAGATAGGGTTTAAAAAAAATAGTTTACATCCTTTTCTCAGACCTCTGAAATGTCGAGTTCTCGATTCAAGTGGAAAATTCGATAAAGATGAAGTTTGATGTTGCTCCTTCACAAATCTGTTCGACACTCAAGCACTCGACCTGGTAACGATGCCGTTCAGAGCTCAATATCCGGCCCGATAAATAGTTACGACTTTTAGCGTGTCGTATAAACGTGACAGCACGTTACCGGTAAAAGTAGCTAAAACTATTCACTTTTCTGCAGTGCGATAAAATCGAGGCACGTGGTTATAGATAGAGGTTTATGAAGGCTCTCTTATTTTATTATGAAACTGGCTGACTCGGCAAACGTTGTCTTGCCATATAATTTTTTGTTAGATACGGGTGTAAAAAATAGTTTACGTCCTTTTCTCAGACCTCTGAAATGTAGAGTTCTCGATTCAAGTGGGAAATTCGATAAAGAGAAGTTTGATATTGTTCCTTGGCAAATCTGTTCGGCACTCAAGGTCTCGACCTGGTAACGATGACTTTCAGTAGACTCATCCTGTATCGTTCATATTGTAAGTTAGCAACCCTCACTTGTTTTGGTAACTAACAAAAGGGAGGCAAAAATTCTATTTTTCTATTTTTTTTGCACGAGTTAGCAACTAGCATGGTATATTGACATGAAACCATACAAACCTAGGTTGGTTGGAATCAGCCCACGGAGCTCAATATCCGGCCCGATAAATAGTTACAACTTTTGTCGTGTCGAACAAACGTGACAGCATGTTACTGGTAAATGTAGGAAAAATAGGTACCTACTTTTCTGCAGCAAGAAAAAATCGAGTCACATTAGGTTACCTATAGATTAATGAAGGCTCTATAATTTTATTTTGAAAGAAGCTGCCCTGAAAACGTTGTTTGCCATGTTAATTATTTATTTTAGATCTCACCCGCTCGGGAAACAGACCTTTAATTTTCAAAATGCGGGCGAAACAGTACATTGTGACACAAGGGTAGAAAATATGCTATTCCAAACGAGCTTGCAATATACACACCAATGTTAATACAAGACGTTTTTTAGGGTTCCGTAGCCGAATGGCAAAAAACGGAACCCTTATAAATTCGTCATGTCTGTCTGTCCGTCTGTCCGTCTGTCCGTCTGTCCGTCTGTCCGTCCGTATGTCACAGCCACTTTTTTCCGAAACTATAAGAGCTATACTGTTGAAACTTGGTAAGTAGATGTATTCTGTGAACCGCATTAAGGTTTTCACACTAAATTTAAAAAAAAATAATAAATTTTGGGGGTGCCCCATACTTAGAACTGAAACTCAAAAATTTTTTTTTCATCAAACCCATATGTGTGGGGTATCTATGGATAGGTCTTCAAAAATGATACTAAGGTTTCTAATATCATTTTTTTCTAAAATGAATAGCTTGCGCGAGAGACACTTCCAAAGTGGTAAAATGTGTGTCCCCCCCCTGTAACTTCTAAAATAAGAGTATGATTAAACTAAAAAAAATACATGATGTACATTACCATGCAAACTTCCACCGAAAATTGGTTTGAACGAGATCTAATAAGTAGTTTTTTGATATTTACAATAAACCTCTAAAAACAAAGTTAGTTTTGCGGTTCGATAAGAAAAGTGGTTTTTATGGTTTTATTCCTCCGGTTGTAGTACGGAACCCTCAGTGCGCGAGTCCGACTCGCACTTGACAGGTTTTTTTAATACAGTTGGCAATTGGCATACTTTCAGAGGTCTTGGCGTGTTTTCATGTCCGTTGAGATCCGAGAGCTATGTTTGAATTTTGAAATGCTTTTCCGCCCTAAGGAATATCGGAAATACCTTTCCGGCCAATGGAATGTAATGGCATTTTCCACCCGCATTTTGATTTTGGACATGAAATAGTACATTGTTACCCTAGGGATGAAAGTAACTTATTTAGTCCTGAGACGGGGTTTGGCGCCCGAGCGTAGCGAGGGGGCCTATAGTTCGAGGGACTAAATAAGTCTTTATCCCGAGGTAAACACTGTGCTTTTCATTACGAATATAAGGAAAGTCAAAATAAAAATAGAAATTAGCTAAAGAAAATTGAATAATTGTGTCAATAAAAATCACTGTTAAACAGAAGCCTAAACAAAACTCTACAACTCGAAAAACAATTAATGAAGATCGGATTGCCGCTTGCCACTTTCCCGCCTTTTTTTTTCTTTGACCTAGCCGGCGGGCTATGCATTTAGCTTTTTAATAGTCAAGTATTGTCTATGATTGTCTATGAATGTCTATGAATCAGTTGTCTTTACTTTATGAATAAAGTCTATCTCTCTTCCTGTCTATGGATGCACTCGGGTATGTCGTGTTTCATTTGAACTCCAATAAAAATGTGACAAAATTTTTTTTTTTTAATTATTTGACAGCTGTCAGTTGAAAACGATTCTCCCTAGGGCTGCAAAGTATTACTTTCAACCCGCTTCTCAGGCAACTTCAGACCTTCTTTCCGTGTATGAGTGATGAAAAATCTCTCTTCCGAGCGGGAGAAATGAAATGTATTTAACTTAGGGTCGATTTTTCAATTGCCAGATAATCGTTAACTGAGGAATAAATATTACGTTTTGACAGATTTTGTATGGCATATGTTTCAAATTTATTCCTCAGATAGTTTATCTGGCGATTGAATAAAATCAGCCCTTAGGGGTTGTAATGATAAAAGATGGTAGTATGGTGTGGGATAAAAGTTAGGTTATGGGTGGTTGGATGCGAAACCCTCTTGGAAGACCAGACACTGAGTCAATTCAGAGCGTATGAACCTTTGAGTCAAGGGCCGTTCGGCGAGATCACTCAGGGTCCCTCACGCTTCGTGATCATCAAGGATAGGCATTAAATTAGACGACAAACAGCAAAGTACAAAGTACATAATTATATTTAAGATCATTGAAATTGGTTAGTTTTTTTTTACAAGAGGTTTACTTAATTAGTTACGAGCTTAAGTACTAGGTCAAGCGCGATCGAATCTTTTCCAAAAGTTCATGTTTGCTTCAAAGGGACAAGGGTATCGCCTGAAGGGCGTAAAAAGGGGAAATCACTTCCCTGTGCTCTCTGTGAGTCAAGTCCGTTTACGCCGTGCTGTAGGGCTTGAGGAGGCGGCGCACCGGCGGGCCAGCTACTCTGAGATGGTGCCGTGTGCTGGGTCCCACCGGTGTGATGTCAGCTGCCAGCAACTCGCCTGTCGAGGGTGTGAGCATTCAGCAGCGCGCCCAAGGTGTAGCAGCTCGACACTCGGCGCGGTCAAAGATGGCGATGCTTTGCAGTCGGGTTGGAGACTCGTTTCTTAAAAGAAGGTCCACTTTAGCACTTTATTCGCGCACACGACACTTCCGAGCACTGACTCGATATAACGTTAGGCTCTTTACTTAGGCTAGAATATCGGATCGCGTTACGTGACCGTCACAAGACGATTTTTCGCCGGCCGCATGGCGGCGTTGGTCGCGCCATGTTGGCGCATTTTCAAGCGAACATATTATGTATTTCCCCAGGGAGTCGGTTCCTGGGGCGTTAAAACGCGGTCGCGAAGCGAACCTCGAAAGGAAAAGGACCTTCCGGCTTCAGCCGGAGGGGCTGAAGGCCGTTCACGTCATCGTGAACAAAAAGAATAAAAGAAAAACTCCGGAGCGCATGAGCGCGTCTCGAGAGATTTCGCCCGACTGCCTGAGTGTTGCTAGCCTCGCCTACTTGTGCGGGCTTGCCATAGACACGATTTGGCGAAATGTAGTGTGCAACACTACAGGGTATAAATTATTTCTCACTTATAGGTAGTTTTAAGACTGTTCAATCAATTTTTGTAAACAGTGAAAAATCAATAACCGGAATTGGTTAGGGATAATCTTGTTAAATTTAATCAGCGGGTAAGGGGAAGAAATTCATTTCCTTTAGCTCCTACCCCCTCGTCGTTCGAACACGTGCTGACAATAAGTTACGTCCTCGGAGTTATTTGCAGACTCCTCTAATTGGGGATTATAATACTGGCAACGATAATGTTGAATGTAATTGTTTTTTTTTTGGGGCTACCAGATATTGAAGAAAATTTTAATGTAGGACAGATTAATTTGTTTTGCTGTAATCCGCTACTTGAAAAGATTCTGTATGGTACAATATGCAGGAACACTGCCCACATGAAACACCACACACAATTTTCCAACACTTTCTTCGACGCACGTTTCGTCCCGAACCGGGACATCCTCAGGAGATGTTGACTTCACAATGCGAAATCGTAGAGTGACTCTCGTGTCAGCAACGCGTTCTTATATACCCTTTCGAAATACTCATCCTATTGTTCGCCCCACTCACTTCGGCTGGTCTCGTACCCCCGAAAACAAACGAAGCAGTGGCGAAGATGATACGTTAATTTGTTCGTTAAGTAATTGAAACTGATTATTATTGCTAAATTTTATTATTTCTAATTGTTCCAGCATGCTCAGATAAAGCCCTTTATCACAAGTATGTAGGATTTTATACGAATGATCGAGTGCTAATTTGTGTCCACTGTCTAGAAGATGTTTTGCGAAATGAGACTTTTGGGGTTGTTTGTTTCTAACTGCGGCTATATGTTCTTTGTATCGTGTATCAAATTTACGGCCTGTTTGACCAATATATACACTATTACATTCTGAACATTCTAGTTTATAAATGCCCGATTTTTGTTTATTATCTAATTTATCTTTACCATTACATATATTTCTTAAGGTATTGTTTGTTTTAAAAGCAACATGTATATCATGTGTTCTTAGTTTCCTAGCAATTTGCTGTGATACTGGTCCAAAGTAAGTTAGACTTGATTTATATTTATTGATTCTCTCAGGAGATGATGAATATAGATCCTTCCTGATCTGCAATAATTGTTGTTTCCTAATTATATTATTGACTATATTGGTGCTATATCCATTAGCCTCTGCCATGTGGTAAATTACTTTTAATTCTTTTAAATAGTTTTCCTTCGTAAGTGGAATAGACATCATCCTGTGTACATAACTGTGAAACGCTGCGAGTTTATGCTGCCAAGGGTGACAGGATGTAGCTGGTATAGTTGTGTCAGTGTATGTTGGTTTTCGGAAAATTCCAAACTGATGTTTGTTATTCGCACGAGTTATAGTTAGATCGAGGAAGTTAAGAGAATTGTTTTCTTCTAATTCAAATTTGAATTTAATTTTAGGATGTAGTTTATTAAGATTAACAACAAAATTATCCAGCTGTCTGTTCGATCCTGTCCAACATATTATAATATCATCCACATATCTGTAATAATATAGAATATTTTTATTTTTGACAATATGTTTATTTTCAAAATCATCCATAAATATATCAGCCATTAATGGACTTAGTGGTGAGCCCATGGCTAATCCCTCTTTCTGTTGATAAAATTGGTTATTGAATTTGAAATAATTCTGTTTCATACATATTTTCGTTAAATCTATTACTTCAGTTATTTCGTTGGCATTTATATGATTGTGTTCCAGTAATTCAGTTAAGATGGTTATTGTTTCATTAACTGGGACGTTAGTGAATAAGCTGTCCACGTCTAGTGATATTAAAAAACCAACACACACAGTCGAGCTTCCAGTATTGCCATCAAGAAAGCCCAACAAGTATGGTTAAATGAAGAATCACGGCACTGGTTCACTGTTAGGGATAATTTGAAAATGCATCTTAAAATACTGTATTCAGAACTTACTTTCAAATTGCATAATATTGAATTTGATCTTCTGGACCAAAAAGCAAGAGACTTGTCATCAATTGAGGTGCACAGGAAATACATCTCCCAACAAAAGAAATTAAAAGTACTAATGAAGAATTCCTCCCAATCTGCAGTTCGGAACAATAATGAGACAGACAGTATGGCAGACGGTCCTTGTCATCAATTTTATCCCCGAGTCAAAAACCTGACGGACATTGTAATACCCGAAAGGGAAATGGTCCTTTTGGAGAATGGATTGAAATACAATATTCCAAATAATACTACATACAAATCATTAGAAACATTAGCAATTGAATCAGAATTAGCGGTGGTCCTTAGTAAAAAAGATAACATTGTCAAAAACATTGTAGCACATGAGATCAAAACAAACGCTGCTCATCTAAATCACAATTTACATGGTCATCAACACAACATAAACAATAGCAATAAGGACATGAAAAATTATAGAGCTTTACAAAATACTTTAAAGGATAATAATCTAATTCTCTCAAAAGCCGATAAAGGAAATGCTATTGTCATTCTAAAGAAAATCGATTATCAAAACAAAGTCCAAGAGGTCATATCAGGAGAAGAATTTTCTCACTTATCCACTGATCCAACTAGTAAATACGCAGCAGAAGTAAGGTTAGCTGTAAATAAATCAAAATACATTTTTCCCAAAAACACAGCTAAACAAAACGTCATTATAATGAACACTAATGCTCCATCATTATACGGCTTACCGAAAATCCACAAAGATAATGTTCCAATCCGTCCAGTGGTTTCATATATTGGTGCACCAGCGTATAAATTAGCTAAAGAGTTAAACAAAATTATTAAAGCAAAAACATCATTCGATCCAACCTATTCATTGAAAAATAGTCTCCAATTAGTTAATAACATTAAAGATTTATCATTGCCAGACCGTTGTAAATTAATATCACTAGACGTGGACAGCTTATTCACTAACGTCCCAGTTAATGAAACAATAACCATCTTAACTGAATTACTGGAACACAATCATATAAATGCCAACGAAATAACTGAAGTAATAGATTTAACGAAAATATGTATGAAACAGAATTATTTCAAATTCAATAACCAATTTTATCAACAGAAAGAGGGATTAGCCATGGGCTCACCACTAAGTCCATTAATGGCTGATATATTTATGGATGATTTTGAAAATAAACATATTGTCAAAAATAAAAATATTCTATATTATTACAGATATGTGGATGATATTATAATATGTTGGACAGGATCGAACAGACAGCTGGATAATTTTGTTGTTAATCTTAATAAACTACATCCTAAAATTAAATTCAAATTTGAATTAGAAGAAAACAATTCTCTTAACTTCCTCGATCTAACTATAACTCGTGCGAATAACAAACATCAGTTTGGAATTTTCCGAAAACCAACATACACTGACACAACTATACCAGCTACATCCTGTCACCCTTGGCAGCATAAACTCGCAGCGTTTCACAGTTATGTACACAGGATGATGTCTATTCCACTTACGAAGGAAAACTATTTAAAAGAATTAAAAGTAATTTACCACATGGCAGAGGCTAATGGATATAGCACCAATATAGTCAATAATATAATTAGGAAACAACAATTATTGCAGATCAGGAAGGATCTATATTCATCATCTCCTGAGAGAATCAATAAATACAAATCAAGTCTAACTTACTTTGGACCAGTATCACAGCAAATTGCTAGGAAACTAAGAACACATGATATACATGTTGCTTTTAAAACAAACAATACCTTAAGAAATATATGTAATGGTAAAGATAAATTAGATAATAAACAAAAATCGGGCATTTATAAACTAGAATGTTCAGAATGTAATAGTGTATATATTGGTCAAACAGGCCGTAAATTTGATACACGATACAAAGAACATATAGCCGCAGTTAGAAACAAACAACCCCAAAAGTCTCATTTCGCAAAACATCTTCTAGACAGTGGACACAAATTAGCACTCGATCATTCGTATAAAATCCTACATACTTGTGATAAAGGGCTTTATCTGAGCATGCTGGAACAATTAGAAATAATAAAATTTAGCAATAATAATCAGTTTCAATTACTTAACGAACAAATTAACGTATCATCTTCGCCACTGCTTCGTTTGTTTTCGGGGGTACGAGACCAGCCGAAGTGAGTGGGGCGAACAATAGGATGAGTAATTCGAAAGGGTATATAAGAACGCGTTGCTGACACGAGAGTCACTCTACGATTTCGCATTGTGAAGTCAACATCTCCTGAGGATGTCCCGGTTCGGGACGAAACGTGCGTCGAAGAAAGTGTTGGAAAATTGTGTGTGGTGTTTCATGTGGGCAGTGTTCCTGCATATTGTACCATACAGAATCTTTTCAAGTAGCGGATTACAGCAAAACAAATTAATCTGTCCTGCTAATTATGGATTTCCGCAAAATAACGCCTGCTTCCATTCAAATTTTAATGTAAATATGTAACAGCAATATATATGCACAGAGTATCCAAAATCAGTTTTTAAGGTAAATACATACTTAATTTGTTACGTGAGTAAATCAGGGTAAAGAATTTTTTAATGACATGGATTCTTGTAATGATAGCTAGGTCACAAAAATCGTGTAATTTACTTTCATATAATGTAAGCAAAATTGTATATAACTTTCGAAAAGAGCAAGTGCTGAGTTTCTTGCCAGTTTTTGTCCATACAAACGTGATGCTTTTCGAACTTGATGGTAGAGGTTTGCATTTTATAAGTCTGTAAACTTGGCCTAGGTATGTGAGAAATACAGATTTTAATTTTCATCAAAAAGGTACTAATCTTGCATCAAACGACATTTTAACAATGAGAACTTTGGCTTCGTTTTTTGAACTGTGTAATTACTTAATTAAAAAATTACTATTAACTTTTTATATTTTACTTACGAGTTACTTTGCTAAAATTCTAAAATAACACCTCAATAAATTTAATGATAATAAACAAGTGCTCATAAAGTCATACAATTCGCATCGTAAATTCGTAACTATATCCGTATCACATAAACTAAATCAGATTCATTGTTGGACGAAAGCTAAAATTTGATTTATCCGGTCGCTATTCAAGTCCATATGGATTTAGATTGGTGCCGGCGATGCTGATTTGGAACTTTTCTGTGGCCTTTATTCCCGATATACATATATTTTAACAAACTCACTTTATGTATTTTGATTTTTTCGTGTAGGGGTTCTCAATGTTAAATACGAAATAGGGTTGTTACTTGTTATACAAATCAGACCCTTTTAAACGACTGAATTTGTGTCGAAATTGGTCATGAATATTTTGAATTGTTGAACATTAAGAGCCTAATTTTTTTAGCTTTAATTCGCGTTTAAAATGATGATTATTATAAAAACGATTCACTGTCTGTTGACATCCTAAAATATGACACAGGTGATGATATGAAAAGGGGATTAAATTCTGAATTTAAATGAATTTATACGAAGTGGAAGACACAAGGCCACGCGGAAGGTGGCCCATGAATGAATGGTCCAAGTTAAGGCTGCTGTTGGTGGTATTACCGTAAGAGTGTTGCCCGGGTGCCGAGAATACTGGCTGTATTTCCGCGCTAAAAAGTCAGGCTGATTCGCTGCGCAAAAAATGAGCCAGCATATATATAAACCTACATCTTCCAATATATAAACTTCTCGTGTCTCGTATTTTTTACCAAACTTCTCTGGAACGTCCGCTCGGCCCGGCTCGACCGATTGTTATGAAGTTTTCTGTGTATGTTAAGTAGGTCTGACAGTACGTCGTAAGCTGTTTATTATATCCCAAATGGCAAAACAAAGTTTTCCGGGTCAGGTAGTAGAATAAAATATAATCTTTAGAATAGGTAAATTATTTATAAATTCAAGAATGGGTTCTTTAGCACGATACCATCGCCGTTAGTAAATAATAATACAAAGTAGATATTTAAGTACTTATGTATTCGGTGAGATTGCGATCTAATGAGTAATCAGCGATATCAATTTCATGAGTGATTTTAGATTAGCAATATAAAAGTTAAAGCAATCGCATTAGCAATTATTATATCTTGGGTACGAGTATTAAAGAGCGCTTTGTCTTAATTAAATACGTTCTCAAGAGATTATACGCTTAAAGCGCCATTAATACGTTACCACATTGAACTAATACTGAGGAACACAGGTAACGAGCAAAAGCCCGGATTTCAGATCAATTTAATATTTGCTGTATGTTCCAAGCTCAGAGCGACCCGATTTACAATGTGTTTTAAAAAAGTTTGGGAATGTAATTACATATTTTTGATTCTCGCTCGCATTAAATGTTAATTGTTTCTTGGGTGCACAATAAAGTATATACAATAGCAATGTGGTCGATTATGTGGTGAAAAATCTCTAAACTAAACTACTTAATTCAAAATAGTGCTATCCTTTTCCATAGGAACAGTTTGAGAAGGATGGTACTACTTTAAATTAGTTTATTTTAGAAATTTTGCACAGCAGAATCGACCACAATCTCAGCGTGTGAGACTTGAGAGAGTAGCGAATGCAATGATATCCCCAAACTATTGAAAAACCGCCTTAGAGAAGACATGGTGCCACGTTAAAAATAAACTGTTTCTAGTAATAGGCTATTTTACTCAAATCAAAATGTTGATTTATTTAACTCATTTTTTTAACAATACTAAATAATAAATAAATTTTCCAAAAACAAATGAAATCGAGTAAATACCGAAAACGTTATAAGCAATCCAATAATCATGATTAGACGGATATCGGATATAATATCGGATAGTGAAGGCATAATGTTAAAATCCTAACATAATATCTTCAAACTCTGGTGAAGGTCACTCATGCCCAGTGGCGTATTTACCCTAGGGACAAGTGGGCCATGGCCCTGGGCGGCAGCCTCCGAGGGGCGGCGCAAGCAGCTCCTCGCTCAGTTTTAGATATTTATTGAGATAGCTTTATTCTTTTGCCTAAACAAATTAATAACTCCCCACATGAGATCAGTAGAAAGGCGTTTTTATAACTTCTTCAATATTTCTTGATTAAGTACATCAAAAACTTAACTAAATTTTATGTGATTCTAAGTTTGATAGACATAACAACGCAAGGCATCGTTTAAACATTAAGTTATTACTGACAGCGCACCGATGGTAGAGGGCGGGAGCTGACCTCTTTAGAATCAGTAATCTTAACTAAATACTTTATAGAATTGATTTTTGTGCCGATTTGAAGCGCCTACCTTGAAGTTCCCTAGTACTAAAGTATACATTTTGTTGCAAAGGACCGTCGTTTTAAATGTTATTTTATTTTAGTTCCATGGACTCATGCCAACTTACGCAACAATTAGCACCAAAATGGCGAAAATCAACCTTTTTACGTTGACAGTGTGAAGTCCAGCGTAGTTATATTAGAGAGGGCGGATGACGGGCGGCGTTAGGTCTGTCGAACTCCATTGCGTGCGTAACTTGGGAGTTCGGGCAATTCAGGGCTAGAGCGGCGTGAAGCGGTGATGCAGTTCGTGTTTAAGTTGTTACAAGTTATTCTAATTAGGCTCAGCATGAAAATAAAACTGGGAAAAGATTGTCATTTACACTATGGGTTGCGACAGACGATTTTTGTTACCAGCCAATAAAGATTGGAGGTAAACTGTAGTGGCTCTTGCACTAAAAGTTACTTAACCCACGAAAGAAATTTCGTGAAAAACAGATTTACACAGAAATTACCAACGCTACTTACGGGTTTATGGCAACATAATTATGAAAGAACTCAAATAATGCGGTCCATCAGAGTCGTGTCACTTCTAAAATAATGAACAGAATAATTTAAAATTCACTGATCATCTGTATATTGATGACCCAAACCCAAAACCGGTAATTGCATACAAAATTATAAAAATGTTATTGGAGAGGGCTCATAGAAGCTTTATTTAACTTCTCATTAGCTTGTGTTGTACCGTTAAAAACGACTTGTTTAGAGGATCACAAGATTATTTTAACTTAAAAATTTTAGATTTGATGGAGCGTTCGATCTCGTTGTTTTTTCGCGGGTAGGTAGTTTGGAGTGAACCACCTGCAATTATGAGTAATAAAGCTGCAAACTATAGCTTTTTGAGCCGAGTATCAAAGTATGAATGACGAGCAGCGAAAGATTCTTGGGTTAAACCATGCGCAGCGAATAGTTCAAAGAATAGAATTTTGAGTGTGGCATGGTAATCATAGACACGAGACGTAAAAAAGTTGCGGCCGTGCATCACATCACACTAATATTATAAAGGCGAAATTTTGTGTATAAATGTGTAAGTTTGTATGTTTCTTACTCTGACCCTCCAACAACTGAACCAGTTTTGCTGAAATTTGGCACAGAGATGTCCTTACTTGAAACGGTACCGGAACGGTAAAAATCAGCAAAATTTCGCGCTCGCTTCGCTCGCATGTCTAGTTTTCAAAATATAATTTAAAGTTCATTTCATTTGCGGCTATTTGTGATTTCAAACTCTTTCGCCTACAAAATTTGATCATATTACTATTTTTAAAGAGGGAATTACGAAATGATTTTATTTCACCAATATAAAGCTATGTTATTGTGGAGTATCATAAGCTATAATAATTTTCAAAATTAATTACGCATCTTTCAATAAACTTGAATAATTTAATCTAAGTTGTAAAAAAAATTGCTTTCATCGCGTGCGCTGCGGAAACTATTGAGGATAGAACAAAACAATGTACTACAATATTAAAGAACGTATGTTCTAAAAATCTGTAAAAAAAGTTCTCGATAGAATATGCCTATCTCCTACTGATAACTCACAATAACTGCAATTAACGGACGTTGAGTGGCGATATGGGTAGGTCAGCTCCCTACGCAACGGACGTTAACGTAGGAAATTATATATTTTTTTCATTTATCCCGAACCTGAAGTATTACGCGGGACAAACGGACCGGGACAAAAATATTTCTAACGCAGAACGGAGTCCTTGGGCACTGCTAGTATTTAATAAAATAAACTTTGCGTGATGTTAGGTACAAGTCCGTTTCATGCTTGGTGGTTTTAAAAATATCGAAAGCTTTAAAGAAAAAAACGTTTCGGTCCGTGAATAATACGAATTCTACAATTCTATAGGGCGACAAATTATTTTGGCCCGCGGCGCTGAATTTTAAAATACGCCACTGCTCATGCCAGTACAAATTTTCGTTTGGGACAAATTGACGGAAGAAAAATTCAAATGCTTGTATCTTTTGATTTCGTTCTCGGATGAGAATTTTATTTTCAATGGATGTTATTAATATTATTTACAATAAAGCAATAAAAAAATGGAGTAAAATACCGCATCCTGGAAATAACGGATAAAATTAACATTCTAAAGAATTTTCCAAAGAGACAGTACACAGAGGATAAAATTGTCCCTCCACTATCTCATAATTCACTTATACTACCTAATATTATGTAGATACTAGCTGACCAGGCAAACGTTGTTTTGCGGTTTAGGGATATAAAAATAGACAACAACCTGCTCTCAGACCTAGTGATCATATTATACTGAAGTCTGAAAATTTCATAACAATCGGTTGAGCCGTTTCGGAGGAGTTTGGTAACAAAGATTGGCGAGAGAATTTTATATGTTAGATAGATATCTACGAAGCTTTCAAATTGTGTTGTGTGCGTGTAGGTAGGTAAGTACTGGTTTCACAAACTCATTTGACCCCAATCTCGCTCACGCTCTCCTAATATGCGTATTTACCTGTCTTTTAAATATTCTCTTTAGTAAATTAAACGGTACCTACACGACGCGTTCTCATTTGCATTTAAATTATAGCAACGATATCTCGGAGCGCGGCGTTTCACGTAACTAAGAGTGTAAATAGAAAAAAATAATTAAATCTAATTCTAAATTGGAGCAAATCCTTACGCGCGTTACGTTAAAATCCGTTTAAATTTTCATTTACCCGTATTATATTATTACACGTTATTGGATAATGGTATTAATGATATACAAGAAGATCGTACCTATTTTAATTTTGTACAACCGATAAAGTTTTAGAAAACCGTGAAAGATATCTTTTGGAACTATTCCGTGAGTTATCACTAACGATTGTCACTGATTGTCTTTTCTGTAAGTTTTCTAAAGCGATAGCGAATACAGAAAAAAATATATGTATTGAATGGAAGCAGGCGTTATTTTGCGGAAATTCATAATTAGTAGGAAATAATGTATCGGAATGTAGCGAATTAAAGCAAAACAAATTAATCATTCCTACTAGATATTTAGTAGAACTTGGCCAGGCTAGCAGAGGGGTGAGTACAAGAATCGGCTCGCATTGCACAAACGATTCAAATTCAAAATATGGCGCTGGCTGTAAATGTATGGAGGAATTCGATTCGTTTATGCGATGCGAGTTGCCTCGAAATTCGTACAAAAACCTATACTAACCCCACTGCTTATAAGGCGTAACGGAAACGCAGACCTCTGAGAAAAGAATTAAAATATAGCTGGATAAGCTTGTATGTAATGATAGTTAGCACCGACACATACATTCCTGTGGCTCTAAGCTAGTCGAAGCTTAATTAATCAGGCTTTCCGGATTTGCTTTGACAATCTGCTAAATTAAAAATGGAAAATAAACAGAAAATGTACACGAGTTCCCACTTTTCTCCCGAGAATCGTCTAAAAGCTAAAGTTTATTTTTCAAGTTCAAGATAAAGTAGAGTTAGATTGGATATGCGAGTATAAATGTACCCTTTCTTACCTCCTAGAAAATAGTAATATCAAGGAATCGGAAGGTTTCATATTGTATAAAATGTTTCTCTAAAACTTATATAAGCTTTGCTCTGAATTTAAACTGTTAATAAAATATGAGTTGATAGGTAGTTTTATGTCAAGTTTAAAATTATTCATAAGTACATTTTATTTAAGTCCTGTATAACGTAAAATCCTGTTTTCGACAAGTGACACAACGGTATTCAGCCAGCATTTCAAACATTCAAAGGAAAACAGGGTTTCGTTCAACGAAGCGAGGAGTTTAATTATGATGTAAAGAGCGCGTGATGACGTGCTGCAGCTGCTAGTGGCAAGCTCATTATTGGCCCCGGGCGGCACTTGCTCCGAATAAGTCAAAGCTAACTCGCGATTCGCACCAGATGGCAGGGAGTTTTCTGAATTTAAAATTGGAATGTAGAGTAATTGTAATCTACGATGAAAAGTTGGCTTTTAATTTTAGAGATACAAAGGAAAAGTGAGACTACTTATGATGTTGCCGCACGCTACCGCTGCCAGTAGCAATATCATTATTGGCCCTAACGGACGGCCCTTGCTCCAAACAAGTCAAAGCTAGCTCGCGTCTCGCAGCAGAGTGCAGGGACTGGGAGTTTCCTGAATAAAAAATTTGAAACTACGATGTAAAGTTGCCTTTTAGTTTAAGAGATGTAAAGGTACATTGAGACTACTGTTTGCTGTTAAGAGCACGTAATAATGTTGCCGCCCGCTACCGCTGCTAGTGGAAAGCTCATTATTGGCCCCGGCGGGCGGCACTTGCTCCGAATAAGTCAAAGCTAACTCGCGATTCGCAGATGGCTGGGAGTTTTCTTAATTAAAAATTGGAATGTAGAGTAATTGGAATCTACGATGTAAAGTTGCCTTTTTTTAGAGATGCAAAGGAAAAGTGTAACTACTTACATTATAATTTTAGTGTTAAGAGGACGTGATGATGTTGCCGCCTGCTACCGCTGCTAGCAGCAAGCTCTTTATTGGCCCCGGCAGGCGGCACTTGCTCCGAACAAGTCAAAGCTAGCTCGCGTCTCGCACCAGAGTGCAGGCAGGGACTGGGAGATTCCCGAATAAAAAATTGGAATCTACGATGTAAAGTTGCCTTTTAGTTTTAGAGATGCAAAGGAACAGTGGGACTAGATTATAATTTTGGTGTAAAGAGCACAATATGATGATGTTGCCGCCCGCTACCGCGCAAGCTCATTATTGGCCTCGGCGGGTGGCACTTGCTCCGAATAAGTCAAAGCGAACTCGCGATTCGCACCAGATAGCAGAGAGTTTCCTGAATTTAAAATTGGAATGTGGAGTAATTGAGAACTACGATGTAAAGTTGCCTTTTTTAGAGATGCAAAGGAAAAGTGGGACTAGATTATACTTTTGATGTAAAGAGTACGTGATGATGTTGCCGCCCGCTACCGCTGCTAGCAGCAAGCTCATTATTAGCCCGGACTGGCGACACAACTCTTATCTACGAGCTTGCATATTGTACCAGACCAAAGGGAATTTTCTGAATTAACAATTGAACTTTAGAGTACCTAATTGGAATCTAGGATGTAGAGTTACTTTAGTGCTTACTTTTAAAGCATTAAAGGAAAATCAAGAAGTAATCAAGCTCCATATCAGCCCTGGCTTGTGGCACCAAACAATTCAAGGCTACCTTATGACTTGTGCTATACCCACAGGTTATTATGTTGAATAAAAAAATTGGAATGTATTTAATGATATTAAGGGGTTGGCACGCTTTTTCTTACATATTAGTTATAGATAGATTTATGACAAGACATATCGATACCGAATACCATTTTTTAAAGTTTTCGAAGCTTTACAGAGGCGGTTGCTTGTTTCGATCCAATATTTAAGTGTCAGAGAGTGAAAGCTGCATTTAAAGCGTTATCAAAGTTTAAATCAATAAAGCTGCAATGCCGTATCAGCGTGGCAGTTAACGGTATACAGCTTCCGCGTCTCGCTGCGCTCTCCGGGCGACATTGCAAGTGCCTTTATGGAATCTTGCCAGCGAGGCAAGGTCACGGGCCGCCGCGTTCAAAGCGACTTGTTTTGTAGGTGCGATTGCGGTTTTCTTTTTAAGGCGGTGTTGTTTTTAAACTCGGGGACTGGATTGTTCGTGTGGTTATTTCGGTCTGTGTATGTTTGTGCTAAATATATGTTAGAGTATGACTAGTTTACCGGGCAAACGTTGTTTTGCCATTCAGTGGTATGATAGCTTACGACCTATTCTCAGATAGCTACCGAATGTAGACTAACTGTTTAGGAGCAGTTTAGTTACAACATTATGACACGAAAATTTCCTAGGTAGGTAGGTACATTAGACTAGCTGACCGGGCAAACGTCGTTTTGCCATTCAGGGATATGAGAAATAGCTTACGACCTGTTTTCAGATCTACCGAATGCAGACACAAAATTCATAAAAATCGGTCAAACTGCTTAGGAGCAGTTTAGTTACAAACATTTCACGATACGAGAATTTCATAACTTTATTTGACTAGCTGACCAGGCAAACGTTGTTTTGCCAGTCAGGGTATGGGAAATAGCTTACGACCTGTTTTCAGATCTGCCAAATGTAGACAAAAAGTTCATAAAAATCGGTCAAGCTGTTTCGTAGATAATATATGCCATTCCTATAGGCCCATAGGGGCGCAAAAATATTCTCAGACCCACCGAATGTAAACAAATAACATAAAACTCGAGTCTTTTCGGAGGAGTTTGGTTACAGTCACTGAGACACGATAATTTTAATTTATACATATATTAGGTAGACCGTAAATAAGTTTTAATAATTATTAAACCTGTCAAATTATTGAATTTTATATCATAGACTGCTAAAATATAACGTAGTGGGGTATCCTAACAAATAGAACAATATGTGAGCAAGCGTGTACTCGTAAAATTGAGCGAAATGGCTTCGAGCGCAATATTCCGGCACATAACGGCGGCAATATGAATCGTATTTTGGTTACAACCATCAGGCGGCGCAATGTACGCAATAAAAACAATAAAAACCACGTGCGACGCCTTCGTGATGATTCGAAGTGAAACTGTAGTACTGATTATCTTTATTTAGATGCAGTAAAATAAAAGATAGGATTCTTCTAAAAAAACAAAAACTATTCGTACTAACAAGAGCTTGTTGTATTATAGTAGGTAGTTACTAGTTACCATCTAAGAAATAATCGCAGTTTATGACAAACCTTTAAAATAAGTAGGTTCATAATTTGATTGTTTATTTTTTACCATATTGAATCTTGAAGAAGACAAATTACTTTTTACCTCAAACAAGAATAGTATTTTTGCGGGAATATAAAAAATAACATTCAGTATAGCCGACAGAAGTAAAACATTGATCGATTACTTGAGGTGTCAGTTACGGTAACAGTGTGACGTGTCGGGTAAGGTAACGTATGCGAGTTCAACGGGTTTTCCCATCAAAAAAGCCTAACGCGCCTACAGAAGTTTTCATAACAAAAATTAAAACCACGTCGATGAAACAGAGGGCTAAAGTTGGTAATTAATTAATTGGTTAATCAAAGGCAAAAACTAGTGCTACTTTTTATTCCACAAAAAGAAAAAAACTTTATTCCACAAGAAAATGCCACGTGTAACAAAACCATACACCTTAGTGCTTCAGGCATCGTTTTAGTACGTAAGGTGTTTACGTACTAAAACGATGCCTGAAGCTTCCCCCACTCGGGCAACAAAAACCAATAATTGCCCAAGTGACGGAAGCACCAGACACCGCCTGTCACATGTGGCACAACTGATAAGTATCAAACAGTGCAGTGTCAGCCTAAAATCTGACACCATTCACGAATGAAACCCAACCACAAAACTAGACGCCAAAAGACCAATGAAACTTTAACTTTAAACCACTTTGTGGTTGTTGCACCGATTTTGGCGGTTGCTCGGTGGGTCAGTGACCTGCCGGTTGCGGTTATCTCAATTATCTATGACATCAGTCAAGGTCGAGCAGCCGAACCGCAGGCACCAAATGCAAAACGATAAATTTAACCATTCGTTTTACATAAATCATTATTGTGCTGACATTATACAAGTGGAAAATTAAAAAATTTTAAAACACCCACGACTTTAACAGACTTGTAATTGAAAAAGGATTAAATAATTTTTTTGAAACTCCCCGACTAAAGGAAAGTAAGAACTAAGAACCCATCAGTATAATTACAAATCCAAGAAAATCCGTCGGAGCTGCTGTGTTTTGCCTATGACGGTGTTGATGGTGCTGTTTACCAGTTGATGACTAATTCAATTTCTTGATACTTCTCATACACCGGCAGTTTATCAATACTTACTAATTACATTAATTGATATTGGAAACGAAAATAGCAATGGCAGCTCCGACGGATTTTCTTGGATTTGTAATTATACTGATGGGTTCTTAGTTCTTACTTTCCTTTAGTCGGGGAGTTTCAAAAAAATTATTTAATCCTTTTTCAATTACAAGTCTGTTAAAGTCGTGGGTGTTTTAAAATTTTTTAATTTTCCACTTGTTTTATAGTTTTTCGATTAATATATTAATGTAATTTAAATTATATTATTATTACAAAATGAAAATTAATCTTCAAACTAGCCATTAGCTCCTCTAGCAGCGTTTGAAGGCATCATCCCTTCCAAGTCATAAAGAGACGTTTATTGTGGCGCCCCCTGCTGTTCAATCACAAGAACAATTATCTACGAACCATTGCCAATGACTCACTAATATTTTATACAAAACTGTATCCAAATCGGTTCAGTCGTTTTTGTAATAATTGAGATCATTCGTTTGCACTGTCAATGTTTTTTATGGCGCCCCCTGGTGATCGATGTTCGTAACAACTATCTAAGAACCATCGCCAGTGAATACCAAACATTATACAGAAAACTGCATATTTAGATGCAGTTTTTGAAATAAATGGGAACATTCGTTTGCAATATAAATGTATTTTATGGCGCCCCCTGTTGATCGATGTTCGTAACAACTATCTAAGAACCATTGCCGCTGAACACCAAACATTATACAGAAAACCGCATCTAAATCGGTCAAGCCGTTTTTGAAATAAATGGGAACATCGATGTGCACAAACAAACAAACAAACAAACAAAAATATTTTTGCATTATTGGTTTTTGTGAACAATTTAACATACAAACAAACATAAAATCTTTTTAATAGAGTAATGTACAAACGGTCTCTCACCCTAAACGCATATACCCGTACTCCGTTCCGTCGGGGGTAAAAATGCGGTTATGCTGATTCGAATGCGTCAATGACCGATTTATAACTTCCTACCTAATAGTACCAGCTAAAATGTTAGGTTTTAGTTTTTGTGTGTCGAGAATATACCTAATATAAATAAATAAGAAGAGTGTGAGAATATTAAAACTATAAATGAAAGCAGGCGTTGTTTTCCGGAAATCCATTTTCAGCGGAGATACTCTACGGTTACTCTACGATTTCGCATTGTGAAGTCAACACCTCCTGAGGATGTCGCGGTGTCGGGATTCGTCCCGACACCGCGACATCCTCAGGAGGTGTTGACGTGCGTCGAAAAAGTGGAAAAATTCTGTGTGGTGTTTCATGTGGGTGGTGTTCCTGCATGTTGTACCATACAGAATCTTTTGAAGCACCAGATTATAGCAATACAAATCATGCTAATTGAAACTACCCTAGAGTCCGCCGACCTATCCATAGGTCCATCAATCGATAGGCCTATCGAAAGATACGGATGTGTATATTTCGGTTTTTATAAGCTAAGGATGTTTCGGAATAATAAAAATAAATAATTAAAAAATTAAAAAACACGACTGCCCTGTTTTAAAACGAACTAAAAAGTAAAAAACAAGTTATTTTAGTTTATCTGCATATTGACAAAGGGAAAAGTGGTCAAATTTCTCATTAATTAAAACAGATAAACTCATATTATGGCAGTCGGGGGACCGTTCTGAGGAACACCTTCTATTCTAAGAGGTCCCCCGACTGCCATAATATGAGTTTATCTGTTTTAATTAATGAGAAATTTGACCACTTTTCCCTTTTTCAATATGCAGATGAACTAAAATAACTTGTTTTTTTACTTTTTAGTTCGTTTTAAAACAGGGCAGTCGTGTTTTTTAATTTTTTAATTATTTATTTTTATTTTATACTTTTTTTAAATATATATGTATATATATATACATGTGTATATATATATTCAGTTACTACTCTCTAATACCTTCATTTTGATACCCATATTGTGATTATTGAAGAAAACATTTGGATTTCCACTTTTGATATAGCCTATGTTACCCGGAATAATGTAAGGGTTCTAACGATACCCCATTTGTCCAAATCGGTTCAGCCATTCAAAAGTTATGGTGGAATAAAGAAACTCACATACATACATACATACATACATACATGAACCCTAAAAACATTACACTCCTTTTTTTTGGGCAGTCGTGTAAAAAATAGCATAATATTATATGTCTTAAACTTGGATATAAGCATTTTGAATTAGAAAACAGACAAATCGGTTTTATAGTTATATCATGGAGTTTTAAAATTCACACACACACATAAACTTTCCCCTGTATAGTATAAGTGCGATATTCAAGCTGGCTACAATTCCACATTGAGCTGGAGATATATAAAATCAGTTCATCTGATTTGTCGTGACCCAGATATATATCTGAATCACGACAGGATTGTAGGTAAGCTTGGGACCATTTGGTTGTAAAGTTTTAACAACTTATCTTAGATAGCGCTTTTTCCAGATTTTATATTTCAAATCAATTTCCTTTTATTGGAAAACCTGGAGTACCTACTACTCCATCAGCTTTCTTGATTGTCGCCAAAGACACTTCAAAAAGATATCTTTTCCTCACCATCTAGTTATTTACCTAGACAGAATAGCGAATTTAAAGCTGATGAAAAGGTACATGACGACTATACGTAGAAACTGCAATCTGAAGCTGATTATAGGCCCGGGTACTACAGTATCGTTTACTGGTGTAAACAGTACCTAGCACCTACTGAGATCTCATGATCCGCTTCCTATTAAACTTGATTGTCGCCAATGACACTTCAAAAATATATCTTTTCTTCACCATCTAGTTATTTCCCTAGACAGAATAGCGAATTTAAAGCTGTTGAATAGGTAGTTACATGACTACGTAGACTGCCAGCTGAAGCTCATTATTGGCCCGGGCACTTGGGTGTAAACAAGTCAAAGCTAGCTGCCGAGTCGGCATCGAGCGCGGGGGATTTGCTGAATTAAAAATGGAAATGTGAGGAAATTGTGTTTCACGAGGTGAACTTGTTAGATATCTACTAGCGTGCTCCGCTACGAAACAAGTGCTGGACGGTTGATTAATTAGATTTTTTGATGCCCCTCCAAGTTTTGCGCACAGTTGCCATATTTGCGTTGGTAGATGGAAAATTTATTGTCACCAGGAAAAGCGGGTATGGATTTCGTGCCTATGCGAAATTTGAAAAATTGAAAGATTTAATAAAAGTCGGCGTTACGACCAAAGATAATTATGGCTCTGGGTTTGAGTATTTTTGAGGCTGAAAAAAGAGTTTTAATTTTTTTATTTTCATGCAAGTAAATTCCAGTCGCTCGTTTTCTGAAACTTTATTTATTTTATTATTTATTACCTTAGTCATCAAAGCTGTATCTAATAGTACCTAGATAATGTACTATCTGTAGCAACGTCATCACAATGGCAGACAAGGTGACCCATTCGCCCCGAAATGTAACTCGTAAAATGAACTTCTGAATTTATAATAATTAATTTTTGTATTCAAAAAATAAATTGTAGTTTCATTTAAGTAATTGTTTTTGTTGGATATTAAAATGTTTAGGATAAAAAAATTTATAACGCTTGTCTTTAATTAACTCAAAACGTGTATCTACAGTAGAATCCCGATTATCCGGATCAATTAAAACCAGAGATACTCCGTATAATCGAAAATCCGGATAACCGATTTCAAAGCAAATCAAATAATATTTAAGTTTTAATAATTTTTTATTATGTAATGGGTTTTACTTAGATAATACGATATTTAAAAAACGAACTATAACGATAGATAATGAATTACATAATAATAATTTAAAATTTTGGTTGGAAATAACTTAGATTTTTGACTTAATGAATCACATCTTTTTCTCTCAGCCAAGTCCCTGATGCGCTTCAGTTGTAACAACTGTATGGAATCCGATTCGTTCTGTCTTTCAAACCACTTAGGTAAAAGCAACATCTAGAGCTTCAAAAGCTTCTGCGTGAGATGGTACTTGACATACATCCCCAGTTTCAGTCTCTTCTAAATCTTCTCTCTTGTTACTGTTTAAATCCTCAATGATGTCTTCATCAGTTAATAGTTGGAATTCAGGATCTTCACTATCGCAGTTCAGCCACTCTATAATATTCTCTTCATCGCACCCTTCACCAATGCTAACAATTTTCATTGCAAACACTATCCCGCAAACAAAATATGAGAGCGGGAGTACACCGTCGGAGGCGGGAGTAAACTTGTCGTAACTAACATGCTCGTCGCCGTCAAAACATTTTTAAATTAATAATTAGAGCCGAGACGAATGAGTCCGGATAATCGATGTTCGGATAATCGGGATTCTACTGTACTTTCAATTCTCATACAAACATAATATTATGCATTGTTAAATATAATAACTGTATTTTTTTATTCCTGGCAAATGAACTGGATTTGCGATGAAATGTCTACGGTACGAAACCGAATTGGAAACGACATATTGTTACTCTACCAAATAGGGCAATATGAAACCATCACTATTCAGTAAGTACTGACTCTACTTACTCGTAAAATGTCTGACTGAGGTTCTTCAAGCGTAATATTCCGGTATACAGCAGTGGCAATATCGCACGTCATTTCACATTTGGTCCGAATGTTAAGCTCACAATATCCCTCGTTATGTTACCTCGAAGTTTCAAAAGTAATCTTCGCAATTGGGTATTTGACTTAAATTTTAGAAAAAAATAATGACGAACACTGAAAAAATTAATTAAATTGATCAAATATCAAAAAAGTTATAAGCATTTAAATATTTCTGATGAGACAGAGATAGAAATATTAAGGGGATTTATTGAATTTATTTTTGTCTTTCTCACTCTCACGGAGATTTGGTAGGTGCGACATGCAGCGTCGCGGAAGAATATATAGCAGAAAAACGACGTTTTACCTAATTACTCAAAAACTAAGCCAGTTATCAAAAATCTGTTCTAAGCGTTTTAGTATATTATTATTACCGATACATTAAAACAAAAATTACAATTACATCCATTGTAGTTTCCGATAAAACATAGAAAAACTGAGATTTTGGAGCAACTTTTGGGAGAACTTTCTATCGAGAAAATTTTATCCAATCGTGTCTCTGCTTCTAAGCGATTTTAGATTAAAGACCCAAAATACATGAAGTGTAAATTTGAAAGTAAATGTCTTTATAGTTTTTGCATAAAACTTCATTCAAAATCACCTAAATACGGCTTGTAGGCCGTTAAATTGTGACGTCACACCTCACGAATGCCATAATAGCGTCGAGCGGCTTCATACAAATTTTCGTTTTGCGGGAAAGGGATAGAAGACTCTCCCACTCCAAAATTAAAATGCCTGTAACTTTGTAAATCTTTGTTGGATTTTTTTTCAGCGTACTTCATTATTTTTATCCTACTTCATAATGAAATCAAAAGTAGAAAAATACCCATTTTATTTGCCGAGCCGCTTTACTCAGCCTATAATAATCCATTGCAGATTTGCTGTTGCCCACGTGTCTGTCAGTCTTATTACCCGTGTATTAGTTCAAATTCAGAAATCAAATACAAAGATTGTTATATTTGGGAGCCAGTTTTTTTCAGCTTGTGCGTGGGTATTGTTGGAAAGACCTTTTTCAGCAAAACGCATACTTACCTAAATCATAATTTAAATATTTTTATTATAATTTAAATTCAACTATTTGCGAATTGATTGGCTTTCTAAAATTTCTGATTTTGTCCCGGCCATAATATAGCGTGGTTTTCTCCAGAGCAATGGATATCCTCCGGGGGTACGGGTCTCGAGGTAAACCTCCCTACCCTATTATGTGGCAAGGGTGCGCGCCCTCGGTGTTTATCTTTAAGCTCCGAGTTATGGGGCTAAGGCTCCACCGTCGTGGCCTGGGGCCAGAGGATGCGGGTAGTTTGCGACTTTTTCAGCCAGCATAAACTATCGAAATGGTCTGCGGACGTACCCCCACTAAAGTTTCTAAGTGACCCTTCCCACTCCCTAAACACGATCTATATTATAGCAAACGCCCGCGGCTTCGCTCACGTTAACTTCTGAGTTATGCTTTACTATGGTGGTTTAATTTCCAAAATTCCTGCATTACACACCATTTTGCCCACAAAATTATCTCTTGCTTCCTGGTAATAGTCACATATTGATTTTGAAAAATTCGATCGTCACAAAAAAGTTGAATATGGTGGCCATTTTTAGGGTTCCGTACCCAAAGGGTAAAAGCTCTTACTAAGACTCCACCGTCCGTTCGTCCATCCGGCCGTGGTTGCTTGCTACCATGGTAAGACATATAAGTACAAAATTGTGGCCAATTCTTTTAAATTTTTACCAAAAATTCCTTTTCTATGCTCGCTGCGATAATCAGATATCAATTTTGAAAACAATCGGCCCAGTAACAAAAAAGTTCAAAATGGCGGCCACTTTTTAAAATGTTGACTACAAATTCTTTCTCTATGCTTGCTGCCATTGTCAAATATCGATTTTCAAAGTAATCGGCCCAGTAACAAAAAAGTTCAAAATGGCGGCCACTTTTTTTAAATTTTGACCACAAATTCCTTCTCTATGCTTGCTGCCATAGTCAAATATCGATTTTCAAAGCAATCGGCCCGGTAACAAAAAAGTTCAAAATGGCGGCCACTTTTTTTAAATTTTGACCACAAATTCCTTCTCTATGCTTGCTGCCACAGTCAAATATCGATTTTCAAAGCAATCGGCCCAGTAACAAAAAAGTTCAAAATGGCGGCCACTTTTTTAATTTTGACCACAAATTCCTTCTTTATGCTTGCTGCCATAGTCAAATATCGATTTTCAAAGCAATCGGCCCAGTAACAAAAAAGTTCAAAATGGCGGCCTATTTTTTAAATTTTGACCACAAACTCTTTCTCTATGCTTGCTGCCACTGTAAAATATCGATTTTCAAAGCAATCAGCCCAGTAACAAAAAAGTTCAAAATGGCGGCCACTTTTTTAAATTTTGACCACAAATTCCTTCTCTATGCTTGCTGCCATAGTCAAATATCGATTTTCAAAGCAATCGGCCCAGTAACAAAAAAGTTCAAAATGGCGGCCACTTTTTTAAAGGGGACTGTTCACTTTGTATGGGGGTTTTGGCCTGGAGTGGACAGTAACTGAGAGTAATAATTGTACATTAATTTAGTAGCTTTAACCAGTAGGAATTAGAAAAATTATAAAGTTTTGTATCCAGGTGTTTCTAATTTTAGTAATTTGCACAGGTGTATAAGTAGGATTTTCAAATAAAAAAACATTATTTCTGGTATTTTTGTTTTATTATTCAGATTCATATGTTAATAGAATATTATCTAGGAACTGGGCAGGTCGATTAATGTGTTCCTGATACCTTGCCCAGCTCAAATACCATATTATAGTCATTACATGGGCACAGCAACCCACTGTTCGTCGACCCACCATGCAATTGCAGCAATATTGCTTTATACCTTCTCTCCCTGATTCATTATTATGATATTATATATAAACATAATATATTTTCCTGCTTATGTGCCTGCTTTGTATTTTTCCTCGTAATAAAGACAAATTCTGAGTCGACTGATAACCTTCCAGTAGGTTGCTGGCCATGTCTCTACAAACTTCAATAGTATAGGAACCATCTCCTCGTATGTGCTCCCCATAGTAAGACTGGGCTTGTTTTAATTGGTATGTCCCGCAAGCTATCAGGATTAATGCCCTCAACTCAAGCCTGGGGAAGGGTACATTGTTTATGTTTACATTAATATTGACAAACTGTGCTCTTCTTCTATTCAAGTTATTTCTTGTCACAAAGTCCGCTAGTCATCGGAGTCCATGATCAAAGCAGAAGTCGGTCGTTATAGGAAAACAAAAACAAATAAATAACAAGTACCTAACAAAAAATAACATTCACGGTTCACGAAGAGAAGATGTGAGTTTGTACGAATGCGAATGACTGTGACACTGACATTGAGTTGCCAAAATGACAGGTCAAAAAAGTCTATGGTTTAGGGTTGCCATATAACTCATTTCGCAAAAACAAAATCGATTAAATCGATAACAATCGATAGTATAATATTTAATTAATAAAGCTCCTTGTTTTTATTTATTTAATAACAATGAAATAGTATAATTGTTATTTGTCAGTTCCTGTTTTTTACTCTTTTATGCTGACAAACGAATACTTTGCCATTTTTTTAATAAATCGAGTAACAAACCATCGATTTAAATTATTTGAAATCGATTATTGGGAATATTTTTAAGACTGGCAATGTCACGTAAATCAAAGCAGCACCGGAAATACATGATTAGTAAATTAAGATACTTTTTAAATGAAGTTTTTATCAATTTATATTTACACAACTTTAAACCGCTAGTAATCATGATTTAAAATAAGACATTTTTTGGCATAATTGCTTTTTTGTATAAATTCTGTCCACGCGAGGCCGAAAATGAACAATCCCCTTTTGACCACAAATTCCTTCTCTATGCTTGCTGCGATAGTCAAATATCGATTTTCAAAGCAATCGGCCCAGTAACTAAAAAGTTCAAAATGGCGGCCACTTTTTTAAATATTGACCACAAATTCCTTCTCTATGCTTGCTGCCATAGTGAAATATCGATTTTCAAAGCAATCGGCCTAGTAACAAAAAAGGTCAAAATGGCGGCCTATTTTTTAAATTTTGACCACAAATTCCTTCTCTATGCTTGCTTCCATAGTCAAATATCGATTTTCAAAGCAATCGGCCCAGTAACTAAAAAGTTCAAAATGGCGGCCACTTTTTTAAATATTGACCACAAATTCCTTCTCTATGCTTGCTGCCATAGTGAAATATCGATTTTCAAAGCAATCAGCCCAGTAACAAAAAAGTTCAAAATGGCGGCCACTTTTTTAAATTTTGACCACAAATTCCTTCTCTATGCTTGCTGCCATAGTCAAATATCGATTTTCAAAGCAATCGGCCCAGTAACAAAAAAGTTCAAAATGGCGGCCACTTTTTTAAATTTTGACCACAAATTCCTTCTCTATGCTTGCTGCGATAGTCAAATATCGATTTTCAAAGCAATCGGCCCAGTAACTAAAAAGTTCAAAATGGCGGCCACTTTTTTAAATATTGACCACAAATTCCTTCTCTATGCTTGCTGCCATAGTGAAATATCGATTTTCAAAGCAATCAGCCCAGTAACAAAAAAGTTCAAAATGGCGGCCACTTTTTTAAATTTTGACCACAAATTCCTTCTCTATGCTTGCTGCGATAGTCAAATATCGATTTTCAAAGCAATCGGCCCAGTAACTAAAAAGTTCAAAATGGCGGCCACTTTTTTAAATATTGACCACAAATTCCTTCTCTATGCTTGCTGCCATAGTGAAATATCGATTTTCAAAGCAATCGGCCTAGTAACAAAAAAGTTCAAAATGGCGGCCTATTTTTTAAATTTTGACCACAAATTCCGTCTCTATGCTTGTTGCCATAGTCAAATATCGATTTTCAAAGCAATCGGCCCAGTAACAAAAAAGTTCAAAATGGCGGCCAAAAAATTCAAAATTTTTCCTCCTCAAAATTTGAATCTCGAAAATCCCTTTCTGAATACGAATTCATGATATACCTAATACCAACCTAGGTACCAAATTTCAGATCTCTACGACTTTTAATTTCGCTGGAATCCCTGGAACAACGCAAAAATTACACTTTTGTATGGAAAAATCCCTTAAAAGTAGGATTTTTATCCCTTCCAATTTGAATTTCTGGAATCCCCGTCTTAGTACGAATTCATGACCTAATGTCAATGTAGGTACCAAATTTCAGATCTCTACGACTTGTAATTTTTCGGGAATTCCTGGAACAACAAAAAAAATTACAATTTTGTATGGAGAAATCCCTTTAATGTACTATTTCTACCCCTTAAACATGGAATTTCTGGAATCCCCGTCTTAGTACGAATTCATGACCTAATATCTACCTAGATACCAAATTGCAGATCTCTACGACTTTTAGTTTTTCTAGAATGCCTGGAACAACGAAAAAAATTACAATTTTGTATGGAGAAATCCCCTTAATGTACTATTTCTACCCCTTAAACATGGAATTTCTGGAATCCCCGTCTTAGTACGAATTCATGACCTAATATCTATCTAGGTATCAAATTTCAGATCTCTACGACTTTTAGTTTTGCGGGAATTCCTGGAACAACGAAAAAAAATCAATTTTGTATGGAGAAATCCCTTTAATGTACTATTTCTACCCCTTAAACATGGAATTTCTGGAATCCCCGTCTTAGTACGAATTCATGACCTAATATCTTCCTAGGTACCAAATTTGAGATCTCTACGACTTTTAGTTTTTCTGGAATGTCTGGAACAACGAAAAAAATTACAATTTTGTATGGAGAAATCCCTTTAATGTACTATTTCTACCCCTTAAACATGGAATTTCTGGAATCCCCGTCTTAGTACGAATTCATGACCTAATATCTACCTAGGTACCAAGTTCCAGGTCTCTACGACTTTTACTTTTTCAGGAATTCCTGGAACAACGAAAAAATTTTACTTTTGTATGGGAAATACCCTTAAATGTATGATTTTTACCCCTTAAACATGGAATTTCTGGAATCCCCGTCTTAGTACGAATTCATGACCTAATATCTACCTAGGTACCAAATTTCAGATCTCTAGGACCTATAGTTTTGGCGGAATCCGTGGAACAACCAAAATGCCTCATTCTTTTATATATATAGATGAAAAGATGAAATAATCTTGTGACGGCCGACCGATTTTAAGGAAATTTTTTACTTATATGTGGGGGTATAAATAGATCTTAAAGTATTTTCACCATTCTTATATGCCCAAACTATATTTTGCTGTATGAGCATGTATAGTCGCGGAACGAAAAGGTTCGTCAATTTTCAAACTGATTCGCTTGCACTAGTCGATTGTTTTAGTATGTTGACACTATGGACTCTTGCAGTAATAGTGCAAGGGAAAATCGACACTAAGGTGGCGAACCTTTTCATTCCGCGACTGTACATTGAACATGTTTTGTTTTAGTTTGTAATTTGTTTTAGTTTTAATGATATGATATTGCATGCCGAAAGGTAGAATCTGATTGTATTATCGAATTCGCAATAAAGAAATTTGATTTGATTTGATTTGAGCCTGTCATCATCTAGCCCGATTACGTAAATTTTGAACCCCCTACCATCTAACGGTAACCCCTAGGGGTTCGCGAACTTCACTCCGAGAACCTTGGTCTAATCTGCAAATGAGCGTGTTACACTTAAACGTATAAAGAATAATTCAGTGAAGTGGCGTTCATTTTTAAATTAGACGGTGTCTACAAACAAAATATAAAAATTACTTCCTAGGTCAACTAAATCTAAGTGAAGGTGCTTACCTTTTTATACTTTAAGAAAAAATAAGTACTCGTTGTTTTTATTAATTGGTTGTTTAATAAGGTGCTAAGAAAATATCTTTTTGTTTTACGTAGGTAGGATTATGAGGGATCATATTATTTTTATGAGGCGGAACAAACATCGTAAGAAAAAACGCCTTACCTAATAAATGAACGACCCTAACACAGTCCGGCTTAAGATCTTTTCTAATCCTCTCTTTTCGCATTGTACGTGAAATTGGTTCTGCCCGCAAAATTGAACTCTGCAAAGGGAACTCTTGTTACACGCCCAATATATATTTTACGAAGATTTTTTTATTTAATATTTATGCATAGGTTTTTGAAATACTATATTTTAAGAAGGTACGCGTTGAATATATTTTTATCGTTTGATAAAATTATCTATATTAGATGAGTTCAGTTAACCTGTACGTGAGGTTGTACCAAGGTTACCGACATAGTCCAACGGATTAGCAAGCTGAAGTGGCAGTGGGCGGGCCATAATATCTGTCGCAGAACCGACGGCCGTTGGGGCAGACGTGTTCTGGAGTGGAGACCGCGTACCGTTAAGCGCAGCGTAGGACGACCTCCTGCCCGCTTGACCGATGACCTAAAGAAGGTCGCTGGTAGCGGGTGGATGAGGAAGGCGGAGGACCGTGTGTGGTGGCGAGCTCTCGGAAAGGCCTTTGTCCAGCAGTGGATGTATATAGGCTGATTAAGTACGTGAGGTTCTATCATTATTATACGAAGTCAACACAATTACATAACAGTACAGTCATTACAATTTTTAATAACTTGTAGCTACACCCTTTGTTACGCCACTCTACATTGATTGTGGTTATTATTGTACGTACTCATATCCTTGGATAAGATATTACGATCTATGCTCATACCCTAAAAAATCGATTTAACACAACTATCGTCAGTAAGGCTGTATTTATATTGCTTATTAACTTTTCAAGTGTTGGTCTAGAGTCTAGACTAGACAAGGGGCACTTGAATTGGTTGTTGTTTTTGTACATTTTTCTTGTTTGTTTATTATGAAATACACATGTTTTTCGTAGAATAGCTATTTATCAAAACATTCATTGTTTAAACATACATACATTTGTATCCCATGCCTAGTGTGACATCTGCCAAATCGCACAGTGGTTTATAAAAATAGTGCTTATACTTAAATGTCAGTCAAATCATTTCATTTGATTGATGACAGAATTAGGGTTGCCACACTGAGAGCTATGCCTCCTAACTGGGATTAAAATTCAATGTTTTTTATTTTATTGTTTACATAATATACCTATATACTTACCGATATTTTATATTATTTTTTTCAAAATTTTACTAACATTGTTTTCAATTTTATGAAGGGTTCTTATGGTTGTGTTTTTGTTGCAGGTAATAAACATCCCATTTCTCTCGTCGGGCCTGACGGTAACTGGTTTAGGCTGACCTTGTCTTCACTGGAATTTATGTTCAGTCAACATAATGATTATTCAAACAAAAGGTACTTATGTGTAATTATATTTTCAAAGTAGGTACGTATTCGAAATCTTATTATTACTTATTATTCCGTGACCTAGACGTGAGCAAGGCCAGTGGCCCAGATGGCATACTTGCAATTGTCCTGCGTAATTGTGCTCCCGAGTTGTCTCCTGTACTAACACGCCTGTTTCGCCTCTCTCTCTCCACCGCTCGAATCCCACTTTCTTGGAAGGTTGCCAACGTGCAGCCAGTGCCCAAGAAGGGTTGTCGTGCCGACCCGGCCAACTATAGACCGATTGCCATCACGTCCATCCTTTGTAAAAGTATGGAACGTGTACTCAACCACAAGCTCCTAGCATACCTTGAGGAAAATGACCTTTTGTCGGACAGTCAGTGTGGCTTCCGTTCCAACCGGAGCACTGGCGATCTTCTTGTGTATGCCACGCACACATGGGGCGAAGCCATAGAGAAATACGGTGAGGCGCTCGCTGTCTCACTCGACATCTCTAAGGCTTTGACCGAGTCTGGCACGGCAGCCTACTCAGCAAACTCCCAGCATATGGAATACCCGCTGGCTTTTGTAACTGGATATCTGATTTCCTGAGAGAACGGTCTTTTCGAGTGGTCGTTGACGGTCACTCTTCAGACCTAATGGCTGTCAATGCCGGTGTACCTCAGGGATCTGTTCTATCCGCGACATTATTCCTGCTGCACATCAACGATTTGCTTAAACCAGGTTTATTTGGTTACGCTGATGACAGCACTGTTTCGGAGAGATACATGTCTAGTCCAAAAGCCAGCGGTGCTGAGATACTAGAGCTAAGAGAGGCATTGGTAGATCGCGTTTACTTGACTCTAAAAGAAGTGTCTGAGTGGGGTGACGCTAATCTAGTCAAGTTTAACGCTACCAAAACGCAAGCGTGCTTATTCACCGCAAAAAAGAGCCCCTTCACCATGGCTCCCACTTTTCAAAATGTATCCGTTCCGATTAGCGATCATATCGACCTCCTGGGTATTAACATCTCACCCAATCTCAATTTTGGGAAATGCATCGAGGAAAAGGCAAAAACAGCGGCCAAAAAACTTGGCATCCTGAACAAGGTTAAGCGGTACTTCAGGCCCGAACAACTTTTGACGCTGTATGAAGCTCAAGTTCGTTCCGGCATGGAGTACTGCAGTCACCTATGGGATGGATCCGCCAAATACCAGCTCGATGCATTGGACTCGGTTGATCGCCGCGCACGCAGAATAATCGGCAAGGAATCGCTAACACGGGCGAAACTGCTCAGTTTAGAACACCGACGCAGTGTTGCCTGTTTAGCGGTTTTTTACAGGATATATTTTGGAGAGTGTGCTCAAGATCTCCACAACCTTGTGCCTCCTTCACCTTTCTACCATAGAACCGCGAGACGTCGAGATAATTGGCATCCATATGTGGTTGATGTCCAGCGTACTCGGACGAAACGCTTTTCTTCTACGTTTCTGATACGAACCGCTAAGGTGTGGAACACCCTTCCAGCTTCCGTATTCCCAGCCAAATACAATCTAGGTGCCTTCAAGAGAAGAGTGAATAGGCATTTTCTAGGCAAGTGCGCTCCATCCTAGACCTCATCATTTCTGTTCATCAGACTTGATTGTGGTCAAGCGCAAGCCTATCAATTATAAAAAAAAAAAAATTAAACCAAATTATCTTGGGACATGGTAGTGTCCCCGTCAAGACGAGCCAAGGTGTATTATTTATTAAGGTTTATTTTTAGTAAAATTGCTTCACCATAAAAAAATCAATTAGAATAACGGTTTAAAATAGCGTTATTATCCTTTAGAACTTAAGGCACGTACTTACGTCTAATTTATTTTTGTTTTGGAATAAAAGGTCATGCTGTGGAATAAATTGCTGTAAGAGGATTTTTACATTTCATAAGTATCATTTGGTAGACTTATGAATATTAACCCTACAAACGATATTCTCATAGGTCAGGAAAAAGCAAGAATAATGGTCCCGGCCTGTTCGGCAACGCCATTCGAGAATTTCAAAGGAAGCGTCTTAGTTGGCTCCTTTTTCTCATTTTGTCTGGCGATACGTCCTGAATCGACGATCGCGCATTTAAAGAACCGAATTTGGCACAGATCCAACCCAGTTTGACACAGTATTACGTTTTATAACGACCTGGTATCGCCAGAATAAAATATGAAACTTTTTAATAAAACGACGTAGTCTGCATACGAAAGTAATATAAGAGAGTATAATATGTGACTACAAATAAACTACAAACTATGTGTATTACAACACTTTTTTTTTTGTAACAGCGTAAAAGCGTTCCTTTTACGTTTTACGGTTCAGATAGTACAACTTGAAAGGTTGTCATGTTTTTGAAAACTATAAAAGGATTCATTCAGAGCACACAAAGCGAGTCACGCTTTTTTTATTTCAGGACAAACGTTATATTTCTCTGCGTGCGTAAACATAACAAGCCTTTGCGTGTTTTGCTTTAACTACCACAAGTAGGGGAGCCGGACCTACATCGACATTCATCGAGCTGATAATATAATGAGACCTATTTTATAATAAATTTAGTCTATCAGAAAGTATATTAAAAATGGGTTGCCTGGAGAAATCCTGGACAGAATATTTTTTTAAAAATGTATTTGATAAAATTTTGCAATTTTAAGATTTTAAGAAAATTTTACACTAGACTTGAAGTATGAAACATATAAAATGTCCCGACAGAGGGTTGTCTATCATTTAGAGTCTATTATTTGTAAAATTTTCTTAACTTAATATTGAAAAATTTTATGAAAAATTGATTGTCTATTATTTAGTTACATAGGGTTGTCTATTATTTGTATATTATTTGTCTATTATCTTAATATTGCAAGATTTTCTGTCCATGATTTTTCCAGGCAACCCATTTTTTACACATTTTCTAATAGACCAAATTTACTATGAAATCATAATAAATTCATCTATTCTATTATATCAGCTCGGTGAAGGTCAATGTTGGTTCGGATCTTAGACCACACAATGTAGAGTCATTACATCGTCGCACTAAATATTGCGAGATAATTCTGTTTAGTTGAAAAATCTAAGTACTCTTTCTTAATTGTAGATAGGCTTGCGCTTGACGAAAATCATGTCTGATGGAAAGCAACGATGAGGTCTAGGTTGGAGCACGCTTGCCTAGAAAATGCCTATTCACTCGCCTCATGAAGGCACCCATTACTTACTTGCCTTAAAAATGGAAGCTGGAAGGGCGTTCCACACCTTAGCGGTTCGTATCAGAAACGTGCAAGAAAAACGTTTCGTGCGAGTTTGTTGGATGTCAACCACATAAGGATGCTACCGGTCTCGGCGTCTTGCAGTCCTATGGTAGAGTCTACTTCGTTGTTATTTCTGAATGAAAATGCCATCGGGTTTTAGCTTTTGTGAGTTAGGTACTTTTATTTTGGGTTCATATAAAAACTTGAACGAACTCAATTCATTTGCACTGTATGGCTGTCCACGTATAATTTATTCGCGAACGTATGCAAGCGTGAAGGGTACACAGGTTGTCCTGTTAGCTGAGTAGGTACCCAATAAAACTAGTTTAGAAATAATAAAATAATTGACGAAGTGCATGACTGTGTGTTGTTTGTGTAAAATTACGAAAGGAAGGCAGAATGAAACTAAGTAGGTGTAAGGGTTTTTGATCTGGCTTCTTTTGGGAAACCATCAAGAAAATATTTTTCTCATTGAAAATAAGTAGGTTTTATTTATGGGCTAAATAAGTAGGTTATTTCCATGTATTCCTCAATAATTTCTTTTGATAAATGACAAAGTACTTTCTCAGATGTCTTCATTTCCGTTTCATTAAAGACTGTATCATTTTACTTTATCGCGGGAAAATCTTTAGTATTTAGCGGGGGCGGCGATCATTTATTTTTATTTGAATAAATATTGATTTGACGGAAAATTTATTTATAATTATTGAATTTGACCCAGGGGCTTTTTACGACTGTTATATTTTAGACTGCAGTACCTAACTGGTTTTTTTTTTCCAATAAAATGTGTAGCATCATCATGCTGAGTAGGTGCCTTTTTCCGGGTTGTGCCACATGTGACAGGCGGTATCTGGTGCTTGTCTCACTTGGGCAATTATTGGTTTTTGTTGCCCGAGTGGGGCATCGTTTAAGTACGTAAGGTGTATTGTTTTGTTACATATGGCATAATTTTCTTGCGAAATAAAGTTTCTTTCTTTCTTCTTTCTTTTATTATTTTTAAGGTAAAGATCCTGAAAGAAAGTAAAGGTATAATCAAATTTTATTTGCTCCATTCTGGACTTTTGATCTTAACCGTACATGATAGTAAAGGGCGTGTTTGAGTCCCAATAACATAAATGGAAATGGTTCGGGGGAGGAAATATGGTAATGGGATCGGAGAACTGGCCCATTTCTGGGTCAATGTTTTTTCAATGGCGTGACCGGTGACAGCGTGTGTCGGAGCCTTGTTCCGAACCATTTCCGGCGCGAGATCGATGGACCGAACGAGAAATTACCGTTTTTTCATATAAACGCCTATACCTTGTTCAGGGTTGCCAGTTTTTACAGCTCGATTATTTTGTTATTGTTACGAGTATTATTCAGCGTTGAAAGGATGATTTTTATCTACGTTGTTATTGAGGCATTTATTTTGGGCTTTTTTCATATTTACGCTAGCACCGTAGGGTTAATTCTTGATTGTGTTAATTAGATTGTAAGGATTCTGAAAACATTGCTACTTAGAAAAAACATACTTATTTATGCCGGCTTTAAGCACGCTTATCGTTTTAATTAAGCTACATTTCGAGTACGAAGTTGTATAAAGTTCTCCTTGACCTTACGCTAAAAAATAGGTGGCATTTCCGGCGCGAGATCGATGGACCGAACGCTAGAAATCACCGTTTTTCCCATATAACCGCCTGCCTTGTTCAGACTTGCCAGTTTTTACAGCTCGATAATTTTGTTATTGTTACGAGTGTTATTCAGCGTTGAAAGGATGATTTTTTATTTACGTTGTTTGGAAAGCTTTTATTTTGGGGTAGGTTTCCGTACCCAATGGGTAAATAGGGACCCGATTACCAAGACTCAGCCACCATCCGTCTGTCCATCTATCTGTCTGTCTGTCACCAGACAGGCAGGTAGGTATCTTATGAACCGTGATAGACATTTGTCACAGACATTATGCATTTTTGTTACTCCTACGCCCACTACTAATTAGTTTTTGAATTTGGCAGGCAGAGGCGTTTAGTATACTTTAATACTAGGTATTAAGAATTGTACTTGATAGTACGAAACCCTCAGTGCGCGAGCTTGACTTGCACTATATCACTACTAAGAATAAACACACTTATTTATACCAGCTATACGGTTTTCGTATTATTAAGCTACATTTGAGTACGAGGTTGTATATAAAGTTTTCCTTGACCTTACACTAAAACATGGGTGGCCGTGAACTGCGCAAGTATTTTCTTTACCTAATCTTACACTTACATGATTAGTACCTACAAAAAGAATAATACGAATATATTATAAATAGTTTAATTTTCTTAGCAAATTAATATACTATCGTGAGTGATACAGTAAAAGAAACTATACGTATCACTGAATTCAACTTCGCTTGAGTTAAGCCGGTTTTACATTCCTATCAAATTTTCTTATTCGTAACCAGTCTGTTTTAGAGTCTCTAAATTTAGCGAGCCTAAAATTCCTCTATCGCTTTTACTACGCTATAATGGAAAATGTATAAACTAAATAAGAGTAATGCTATTCCTTACAAACCGTACCCTAGTGAGAGTTATATTCGATTTTAGACACGCTAAATTTAGAGACTCTAAAACAGGGTTACTACTGTGTTAATAAAGAGGAACATTACTGGAATATAATACGTTCATTTTTGAGGAAATCGTTTATACTCGAGTGATAACAATCCATTATCCATGATCTCACAAGTAGGTTTACCTACTTACAATGTAACACTATGTTGTGTATTTTCCTTTCAACAAAGTCTTTTTGCTGAGGGCAAGATAGTCAGAAGGCGTACTGATAGACGCAGGACTGAAAGGAACGTCGGAAAATGAGCCATGAATTCTAAATGCTTCCCTTGCGCTCATTTTTCACTGGAAAAATGGCACGAATGTGACTTACTGCAGCATTACGCGTAGAGTATAGCATAAATTAAATTTAAAGCTGTTGAAACTCAGTTTCTGCTTAGTAAATCTAACTCTTTTTAAACTTGACTTTAAGAACACAACACCTAGACGAATTTCATTAAATTTTGCCTTACTATCTCGGGAGTTCGGGACTCTTTACCAGTCGGCGTTAACTAGGCTTGCTTAGCAAGATCCTCGGTTGTTTAAGAAATACTGGAGGTTTAAGAACTTTTATCTACGCTCATTGCTTAAAGTTCGAATTATGAAATCGAAATGTGTCAAATAATTACCTACTTTATTCACAGACTTCTATAATTATTAAAAAGTTATTCATAATAACATCGCTCTACTATGGAAATATTTTAAGAAAGTTGTATAAAATCCATAACGATACACGGCTCTGGACTCCAGTATTTGTATCTGGGGTAATATTTTTTATGTAATATTTTTAAAGTGAATCCACAGACAACTTATAGTTGGTAGTCATTGCCGAGCGTATGGATGGGCCATGATTGACCATAGACAACAACACAATGTCTATGGGGTAGTATTTTTTATTTATGTAATATTTTTTTAAGTGAATCCACAGACAACTTATAGTTGGTAGTCATTGCCGAGAGTATGGATGGGCCATGATTGACCATAGACAACAACACAATGTCTATGGGGTAATATTTTTTATGTAATATTTTTTTAAGTGAATCCACAGACAACTTATAGTTGGTAGTCATTGCCGAGAGTATGGATGGGCCATGATTGACCATAGACAACAACACAATGTCTAACGTTCCGCGTAACGTTCCACCTGGGCCTGTGATTATGATTACGATTACGATTACGACTACGATTACGATTACGATTACGATAACGATTATGATTACGATTACGATTATGACGTTATCTCGTAAATCTATCGTCCGTAAACCGACTTTACAGACAACCAATTTTTTTTGTTACTTAGTCAAAACTTTGCGCTGAAAAATGTCTAGCAGTGAAACCTACTAAAGAAAATTTCAATCCACCTGACATCTTAGTAGTTGCAATGATTTACGACAAACGTTAGCAAGATTTTATGATTTGGGTAATAATATGAGCGTAGATAAAGTAGTGTATGAAACTCTACATAATTAGGTATTAAAACACTCGTGTGATACTATTAAAAAACTCGCCTGCGGCTCGTTTTTTAAACTCACACTCGTGTTTTAATACCCCCCATTATGTAACCGTTACATAAACTACTATAAATCTACAATTCATAATGAGTTGAGCATTGTTGCTAACGACCAAATACATGTTTCAATAAAGAAAACATCGATAGAAAAAATCCAAAGCTGACTAAAAAACGTAGGGCTTTGAAAACTTACTTAAATATAACTTTAAATAATTACTGAACTTACAAAGCTAAGCAGGTACTTCACGAAATTTCTTATATTTTTGTGATTTTTTTTGTGAAATTTGCGCTATGCCAATATATGCTATGCTATGCTATGCTATGCTATATGAGAATATGCTATATATTTGCTATGAGAGAAGAGTGAGATTTATATTTCGAGTGAGAAGAGCATCTAACTTTATATCGTTAAATAGCTATTCAGATTATTTAATTTAAATGAGAGTATATCATTTTGAGCTAGAAGAACCGGATACCTCAATTATCTTGTTTAAATCGATTGTAGATGTTCATCAGTTAACCTGGGTAGATTCTAATTACTCGGGTAGGCGGGCCGTATTGAAATAGCCGTAGGGCCGGTTGCGGCCCGCATTGAAATGGCCTGAGGGCCGATCCCAGCTCGTGGGCCGTATCTATGACATGCCTGCTCTATACTACCTCATAATTCCCCTTACACTAATAACTTCAGCTTGCTCGTAAAAAACTTCTCAAATCCATCACTTAAATTCCCCCGTTACGCTCCGAAGTTCCGATTTCGATGTTTGCTTCGCGAACAGGTGCTCAGCGAATTATTGCTCATTTTCACGGAATAATGGGAGCGTTCTGTCTCAATTTTTAGTCGATAACTCATACCTCGTACGATTGTCTGGTTATAGAACTAGACTAGGCTAGGTAGGTTGATGACAAAACATTACGACTATTACAAACTATTATAAATTTAGGTACCATCGATCAGCCTCTATTTTTTTTAAGTAAACCATTATATTTGGACGCTTTCTTTCTAAGGCGCATTGGGCATTTTTGGGATGAGATAACCGACACCAGTGCTTGGGCATGTTTTAGATGGCAAAAACCATTGAATTCGCAACGCCTTACACTGTAACCGTAACCAACACCTCAGTCTGAGTTTTAACTTCTGTCGTATTTTTATTTTAGGAGTCAAAGCTTTTTCGCTAGAAGAGCTTTTATCTAATAAATTTCTACTTTGTAATAAATTATAAACTGTAGGCATTCAGTTCATTTGGCGGTGACAAGTTCTTATCACATTTCGTCGATTAGCAAGTTTATCACCTGTTTTACACAACACCATTTTAATACGTGTATCTTACACGGATGTATAAAAAGGCAGACAGAATCTGGCTAAAAATGTAAAGCCACGGATCTGTGTGCGTCTTGACGTTCTATGGTTATAAGGTGATGAAGGTACAAGATGCTGTCTTGTTTCTGAGCAAATTTTCCAGTAAAAGTATGTACCTACTGTAAAAAACAAAAAAAAATTACCATATCAGCAATTCCTTAACAAAACTACGATAATATAATATCGCCATTATAAGTACATTGTACAAAATGTCATTTATAAATCCCCACCATACAAACGTAAGTCTGAAAAGTTGGTTATAATAAACACATACTTGCGCTTCGGTATTAATTGTACATTATTCAGCTCTAGCCATGTGTCCCCATCCGTGCGTTTATGCTATTGCATCGCGTTCGAACGAAATTCAAAAAATGTATTAAGTTGTGTGAGTCATTTGACCGATTTAGCAATCATTTTCATACTTTTTTGAATTTCGTTCCATTTCTATCTTTTTAGCTTATCGCAAAATTTTATCCAATAGCTAGAGGTGTTGTGCTTGTGCCTTTGTCAGATACGACGTCCGACGCACCCGTCGCCAGCCGGTTGTCATTTTTGCATCAATCGTTTCTCAGAGAGATTAAGTCCGCGGTTTTTACATTTCTACGTTATCCTATAAATAAAATGAAAATGGGTTCTATGACCCCGTGGAAGTTCACTCATTTGAAGTGATTTTGATTAGTATCTCAATATAGCTCAGTTCGAGCCGTTAAATGTACACGAATAGATCTTAATAGACGGTTTTATTACTTGGGTAACGGTTCAGAAAGAGCTAAACACCGATTTGCTCACCACAAATGGGGAGTTTATGGGCTTTGTAATTTTAAATTTAACGTGTAATGCAAATTACGTGTTAGTTGTTGATAAAATTTCACTTTTAGTGCCCCCATGCCAAATGACGAAAATTACCCGATTAGAAAGAAAGGAAAAAGCAGCGTTTGATACAATACTCCTTTTTTTTAACCACAGGAAATGCCTGACGCATACCCCTCCGTCAGGGGACACGGAGGGGTTATGTGGGGCTTGCACCCACTAAAACCTGTGCTTTGCCACGACGGACCACGTTGGCGGGAGTACGGGATTCACTTGCGTATTCACCGCGCTCCCGCCAGGCCTCGACCCGCCACCGAAGCGGCAGGACCCGCCGCTGCTGCCGGCAGCTTGGCCGCTGCCGATCCTCCTGGTAGGCGCGTCCCGAACAGGTCGCGCCACCACCTCGGCCTGTCGGTGGAATTCGGGTGATGGACGCCAGAACCCCTTACGTACGTCACCCGCAGGCCGGCACCGGTCGCCGGACTTTGAGTGATAAAAATTCCTTTGCACTCAGTGTGGAAACTCCAAAAACTATTTTTACATTGGATGGACAGACATGCCCGTCTTCTCTAACATATAAAAAAATCTAAACTAACTTTACGCGTTTTAAAGTAGTGATATCCTTTTCCACGGGGAGCATTTTGAAAGGGATGGCACTACTATAGACGCGTTAATTTGTGAATCCTGTACTCCCGCCAGCAGGTCCGCCGTGGAAACAGGACAGTTTTTAGTGGGTGCAAGCCCCACATAACCCATCCGTTTCCCCCGACGGAGGGGTATGCGTTAGGCATTTTTTGTCTATAAAAAAAAGACGAGTTAATTTAGTTTAGTTTCGATATTTGCGTAATAGAATCGGCACCATTGTTTATTACCAAAATCCTCCAAAATGGCTCAACTGATGGTTATGGTGTTCGGTAGGTCTGAGAGTAGGTTATTAAATCGTAAGCGATTTTATCTTTTTAAATCTTCTGATTAAAAAACTGGGAACAAACATAGGGACTTAGTTTTACAATTTCTATTAAAAATATTATAATAATGAGCCACTTAGAGCGTGAAGTGGCCTGAGAATTGAGATGCCGCGCTCTAAAAATTTATTGTCACGATTGTAATTAAAAAAGTACGGCACGTAACCACAAACTACAAAGGTGTCCTCATTAAAATGGGAGAGAGAGGAATCGATCAAAATGACGTCCTCCCTGGCGCAGTGGCACGAGCTCGGATTTGAGTGTCAGTGCGTGCGTGTGTGTGTGTGTGGTGTGTGTGTGTGTGTGTGTGTGTGTGTGTGTGTGTGTGTGTGTGTGTGTGTGTGTGTGTGTGTGTGTGTGTGTGTGTGTGTGTGTGTGTGTGTGTGTGTCGTCACGGGTTCGATTCCATCCATGGACCCCGGTGTATGCGGTCGTATTTTAGTGACCTGCAGTTTAAAATTTAAACGTCATGTATTTGCATTATTTCTGACGCATGAAACTCAGTTGGATAAAACTTCCTGCTTGTAGATAAATAATAGAGCTTCCTTGCTACTCATGGAGTGATGCGTTTACACCATACAGCTATTGTAAAGGTTTGACCCAAGTTTTACCTAGTTTCCCTTGACAATGTTTATGAAACTCCGACCCGTAAATGCTTAAATACCTAATCCTCATTTGGACTAAAATATGAATGTGAAAATGACATAATTATATTTGGTGATAAATTAGATATTTTTGTAGTAGGCAATTTATCTTCATTCCGGTTGCCTCTACTTATGTAAATGTAATTTGTCTAAATTGTCACAGGGCACCGGACCATAGACAATAACAATAATCATAGACCCGGCGGCGCGTTGTGTAAAATTCATAGCGCTACGAGTATAACAAGCGCCATTCATACGCGCAATTCATTTCATCCGTTTCGGTACATTAGATGTCAACTTTTGTATTTTTAGTCAGGGTTGCTAGCATTTACATTCAGCGGGGTAGAGTGTTTTGGGTTATCCTTACCTGAGTTACGATGGGCCGGTAATGGTTAAAATATGTTTTCCATCTGTCCCCCCGATTACGGACGATATACTTATGTTAAGTATATTATGTCTGTCATGCTCACTTCATGATATTGCTAAACCCGTTGTGCCTGCTGTAGTAGTGTAAAATATAAAATACTAAATTTTTCCGACAATTTTCTACAAGACTGAGTTTTTGGTCTGACGTGTCAAAACTTTGCGACTGCGAAGCGGTTCCATTTCAGATTTTGTGGAAAATTTTACTAACAAACTTCTCATAAATTGCTCACCCATATCATCATGACGTGATGATATGACGTGACCATATAATAATACGCGTATTGTCTGCCATGGTGCATTTCAAGAAATATTTGGACAAGTTAATAGTGAATTTAAATTGTTGACGGTCAAACTGTGCGGGTTTCCACGCGGTCTAAAGAGCCCACTAAAAATCTCAGTCTCTAATGGTTTTAATCCATTATTACTGTTCACCATCACACAAGCACAACGTAAGTTATTGAAGTTGCTAACTAGATCAAATTATCATTCGCTTTTAGTAAGGGCCTTTGTCATTCACATGATAATTTTGTACGACACGAGTATGATGGAGCATGTAGAAGTCTCTAACCGTCCTGTCACGATAGAGTCACTATTAAATCTTCGTTAATTATTCGCATGCACAGCCCTAAAGAAGAGTGACGTCCTTTGTGCGAGGCGATATTGGAGCGTGCGGTTTACGTCCGGACGCGCACAAAGGGTCCGATTAGAATCACGATGCGATCAGAATATCACGTCGACCATTAGTGCTCCTAGATGTTTATATCGCCCTGGTAGGTGCATTTGTTATCTTTACTATGTTATTTTATACAATGTACTTTTTTAAAGAAACGAAAATCGTTATTTTCCTTTGCAAGTTTTACAGCTAAAGTGAAGCAGCAGTTTCTTTGATAATCTTAATATGAATTATAATAATTTTCTCGTATCACAGTGTTTGTAACCAAACTTCCCAAAGGACTTGAGCGATTTTCGTTAAATTACAAATAACGTTTGCCGCGTCAGCTAGTTCTAATCACACATACAATTCTCGTGTCACAATTCATAGTCATGTTTGTAACCTAACGTAATGTAACCTAACCTAATCTAACCCAACCAAACTCCACCGAAACGGCTTGACCGATTTTTATAAAATTTTGTCTTCATTCGGTAGGTCTGAGAACAGATGGTAAACTATTTTTCATACCCCTAAATGACAAATAACGTTGGCCCGGTCAGCTAGTAATTTTTATAGTTTTTCAGTAACGATTTTATATTAACTTACCAGCATTACCTATGTATCTGTAGGTAAATAAATAAATACTCTTTATTTGCACCACACAAGAAATTGCACAAAACAGAAATACATATTAAAATAGTTTTAGGCACAAAAGGCGGCCTTATCGCTTAGCAGCGATCTCTGCCAGGTACTTGCATGAAAGTGTAAAAGTCCTAAACTCTTAATTAATTATTTGTGAATTCATCGATTTATTATATAATTCATACGAGTTTTTGACGTATCAAACGTCGTTATAATACCAAAATCTCATCAAAGATCGCGACATCCTTTGTCCGGATTGATATTGAAGCGTGCGGTTTACGTCGGACGCGTACAATAGCCGCGATTAGAATCACGATACGGCTACAAAGTTACGTTCAACAGTTACGCTCCTAGATGTTTATGTGAACCTAGTAACTGGGGCTTCTGATGGCTAGATGTTTATTAGTCGTAACACGAGTTACATATTCAATCCACGAAGACGCGCCCCACTCTGTCAAAATCGCTTGTTTCATTTGATTCGTATGGAGTTTGATAGAGTGGGGCGCGTCATCACGGATTGAAATATTGAATGGTCTTTATAAGCTTGAATTGAGACTGCAGTTGTCGTCTCGATAGTAGAAGGTCAACTTGTCATAAGCGTCCTGACATCTGAAGGTATCATGTAGGACTTAGATATAGGTAGGTAGGTACTACTACGATTGTGTGACCAAATCCCCGTGACGATCTTAATGTCGAACTATTTTTAGGAGATCTTGTGCTTTTGAGTTACCTATACTGAATTGCATTCGTTTGATGTCTAAGCTATTAGAGACCATCATTGCCCCTTCACCTTTGCGACGCGATAATATTATCTAAGATATTTTAGGTACTCTTCTACGGAATTCCTGAATCCTCATTCCTAATTTGTTTACGTAGTGTAGCTGAATAGAATATGACTAATTTGCGACTAAATCAATACATGCAATGTTCGAAGACTTTCAGTTATGCCAAGTTTAGTAGTAAAAGGTATTAGAATTCTTAATAGTGGAGAAAAAGTCTATTATAATATAGCTTGTAAAAAACCGACTGTGTTAGCAGAATCTTGTTTAATATTAATTGCCATCCGGAATACCATGGTACCTGCATAATGTTTCTTGCAGTCCTTTGTCCAAACTATTATGGAAATTTTGCATCGTAGGTACGCAGGACGAAAACAATGGGCATGATTCAGAAAAAGTGAATGAATTCATAGTCAGGAGTCAGTTGCAAAAGGTCGTGTTTTTCTAACGCGTTAATATGTTCTATGAACCTTTACAATTCTCTTCATGAGTGTTTCTCGTCTGAGGTGCAGTCAGTGCTTGGCTAGAACCAAGCGCAAAGACAAGGCGGCGACGCGACGCTTATTTTCCACTAGCTTTTTCCCGCGGCTCCGCCCGCGTTAAATTCAATTTTTTACTAATCTTGAGAAAAAAATAATTTCCTTTTCAATGATCTTTACACCTTCTTTCAGGACAGATTGTCAAAGTAATCTATAGCTAACCTATAGCTGTAGCTATAGATTACTGTTGAAAATTAGGGTTTTTTAAATATCCCATGGGAACTATGGATTTTTCCGGGACAAAAAGTAGCCTATGTTTTAATGCGGGTTATAAGCTATCTATGTTCCAAATTTCAGCCGAATCGGTTCAGTAGTTGCGGCGTGAAAGAGTAACAAACATACACACTTACACACACACACACTTACACACAAACTTTCGCCTTTATAATATTAGTGTGATAGTGTGACTAGTGTGATAGCATAGACCTGAACAAAACTCATGAGAGTAGTCTATTTTTCATCTTTTTAATACCCAGACATCTTTTATTAGGATTCTGTACCCAATTCTGTCCGTCTGTCACAAGGCTGAATCTCTTGAACCGTGATAATTGGACAGTTAAAATTTTCACAGATGACGTATTTCTGTTGCCGCTCTAAGACCAAACACTAAAAAAAATTTAATTAAATAAATTTTAAAGTCCCATACAAATTGGATCATTAGCATTACAAAAGGGTGTATGGTAACGCTATCGGGAGTTAAATGGTGCATACCTTTTTTTTTTTTTTACTCTTTACAAGTTAGTACTTGACTGCGATCTCACCTGGTGGTAAGTGATGATGCAGCCTAAGATGTTATCGTACTAACTTGGGAGGGTAAGTAAATTTACCCCAACGGTTTCTACAAGCATCGCACCGGAACGCTAAATCGCTTGGCGGTGCGTCTTTGCTTGTAGGGTGGTAACTAGCCACGGCCAAAGCCTCCCACCAGACCAGACCTGAGCCAATTTAGAAATTATAAAATTCCAAAGTGGCCCGTGGCGGGAATCGAACCCGCGATCTCCCACTCGAATCAGAGCGCGCCGCCGCTGCGCCAGGGAGGTGGTCCCATCTCATATTCCCCAAAGCGCCCTATAGAAATTTTTATTTAAAAAAAAAATCTTAAGTACTTGTTTTATGTAGAAGAAGATCGCATAGATCAAGTTTTGCTCGCGGCTCTATAAATAATTCTTCTTTCATCAAGTTCATAACATATTTGTACTTTGCGATTCGTATCTTTGATGGGCCTTCATTAACAGAGTAAACGATTCAGTTATTACAGCCGTCTATTTGAAGTTTGTTCTACGAACTGTTTAAAGCGTTTATTTTCTAATATGCAGCTCTTCTTCACTGTTGTAAATATGCTAGGTATTTACTTACTTGTGTACATAAAATGATTAGAATTAGGTGTTACTTGTAGAAAATTGTGAGTTTGAAAACTTACAAAAAAAACAATGGCTCTCTGGGAGTGCCGACAAAAGTGAAAACTTTTATACATATATACACAGGTGTCGGTAACGGTCACAGTATCGCGAGTTCAATGGTTTTTTCCAATCTCAAAAATGCCCAATGCGGTTAACTTTTCACTTCATAAATACGTTAGAGGAGAGAATTCATTATGTTTTAGAGACTTGGGCTGTAAAATAAAATACATATATTTGAAATAAATAATGATGTTTGTTTTATACACGTAAGCACAAAATAATATACAAGTACTATTTATTACGTTTTAAGCAAACTTTTTTGTTCAGTCCCAAAAGTAATAATAATTCCCCGATGTTTGGCGACTCCAAGCGCCTTAAGGTTTCGCTATAAATCTCCTACGCCCGAGAAAATACACTAAACGTCTCGAGACATCTTCTGAGAAGTGCTTGCTTTGATCTTAAAGCGCGATCGGACTGATCTTGATGAGTGACATTAGGACGTTTTTGAAATATTCTCTGACAGACTTCAACAGTTCTTATGTCTACAAAAAATATGCCATGACGGCCATCTTTAGCCACAGCAAAGATGACTGCTAAGTACTTAGCAATAAAAAATTTTACAAACAAAAGTTACTTTGAATATGTTTTACATTGTACTAAGTCGGACACAAATGGGGAAAAGAAATTCAATTTACCCCCAATCGGGGACCAGAAGAGACAGATGGCAAACAATTTAAGTAACTGGCACCTTTCTTACGTACTCTTTAGGGTTCCGTACCCAAAAGGTAAAAAACAGCCCCGATCCGAACGATTAACGTAGACCTCTTTCGTACAAGCAAACAGTAGCTGAGCGAACTACATGGTGACTTTACTTCTGGGTGACAATCAAGCATTTTTGTCACCGGTAAACTGGCGATATTTTTAGCCTAAATCTTCTAGTGGATCGAGCTGTGCTTTGACAGTCAGTTAACTTTTCAGTAGAAGGTAACGGATTACGATATCAGCAACACCAAACATGGATATGTTCAAGACTTTAAATCAAAATGTAGCTAGTACGACTTAGTTACGGTCTGGTTTGAAGATAGCATCATTGTCAGTACTACGAATATGTGGTAGATTTAGCTTTGCTTAAAGCTTTCAACAAGTTTTCCTTGTTGGGAAAATACATATAAAGTAGGTATTGGCTGTTTCCCGATATATTTGCGTGAGCTGTTGTTTGTACCATGCTATAAATATCAACAGTAGTTTCTTTACATGTAACTTTGTCATTATTTGCGACGTACATAGTTTATAGTCAATATTTCTTCAAGACCGGATACAATCGCCTATTAATATTCTTATCAAGATGCTTTATAACATCCTGCATTTGCTCATAGCTATTTTCTTATCAAAACATAACATATAAGTAAAATATTGTGAATTTGTATTCAAAATATTTCTCATTGACCCGATAGAACGATCATTTTCATAACGCATTGTCCTAATGGTCGTTGGTCCTGCGACAATTGGTATGGCCTGTCCACAGTCACTTATTAGCAAACTGCTAATCCATTGGACTATATCCGTAACTCTACTTCTCGGATTTTCTCAATTATATGTATACATGAAATTTCAAAAACAGTTCATTTATTTATTACTTTGTATATTTACTCCGTTAAACTGTAGCTGAATTGCTAAACTTACTTATTTACGAATTGAATTATATTTACTCCATTAAACTTTCGGTAATTTGCTACACAGTTCTGGGAAGAAAGGTATTGTTTAGCTTTAGATTATTCGCGAAATACTCTTGCCCTTATCGAAGTACCTACAGAGGTGAGGTGAATTATAATAACAGGACCCTGTGCGGGATTTCGAAGCCCAATATGTCTTTGATGTTCCTCGATTTTAGTCCATGGAGGAATTCGCAGAATTCACAGTATAGGTATGCTGCTAAATGCGCTTTGTTCGTTAGGCTTTAGCTTTTGGGCGTCAGTACGAGTAGATTGAAAATTGTTTCCATTCCATATTTCCTCTTTATACCTGACAACTTGCAGAGTGGTCTAAGCTTTGTATCCCTCTCACATATTAGGAAGCCGAAAGCTGCACTGGGACTTTTTAATTCTCATAATATTATTGCACAGGTAAGTCAAGTCGAGGCTATACCGTGAAAAACATAAGGTCACATGAGTATCCAATTTTTGACGATTTTGGTACAAAACCTTTGGTCAAGCTATCGACAAGTCAATGTCAATTTGATACTCTTCATGATTATAGTCGCAATAACTCGCTGTCCGAGGTGCAATAAAATGGACAAGCATGCCGCCTTTCGCACTTACTGGCTTTACGGCAGGCCTGGGCCCATTTTCTGTAATATTGGCACTTGCAGGGACAGTCACTGTTGTTTATGGTTAGTTTGTTCGTTAAACGATACTTATGAACGTAAGACAGCCACGAATTTCTTTAAAGAAAAGACAAAATTTAAAGACCTTAAAGACAAAAGAAAGAGGCAACGAATTTATCTGACAATGGCTGTGAAGGTCACTGAGTGATCATTACTGACATACAGAAGTGTTTTAAATAGTTTCAGTGAGCGTTTAATTGTTTAAAGTTTGGGAGACACGACACAATTACGAGTACTTTGTACGCTGTACACAGTCGGGTGTTGTTCGATATCCAATTAACAAACGGTCAGTCCATCACTCATCGCGACGTAATCGAAACGAGGGACAAAACCAAATGAAAGTTGGGTGCGACGCGACAAACAATTTGTTAATCTGTCAAATGAGATATTGATAGCCTGAACCTGAAAGCTCTCTTGATTATTTTATGCAGTTAAAGTCAGAAATCAGATTGTTTATTCTTTCCCATACTGCAACTGCCTGTAAGTTATGCCAAAGTAATGCACTTGCGAAATGTCAGACTATACCGCCACGTTCGAATAAACAGTATTACACCGAAAAGAAGGGGGAAGTAACTCGGCACTTGCTCTTTTCTAAACAATATATCAAATTATACTTGTTTTGGCCCGATATTGATAACAGCAACAGGTTTTTGAATTTGGTGTGCAGTGTTTTGAATTATTCTTGGTAGTACGGAACCCTTCGAGTGCGAGTCTGACTCAAGCTTAGCCGATTTTTAGTAACATAATAATATAAATTATGTTACCAATATAGCAAGTAGCTACGCCGCGCGCCCGCCCCGCCCTGCCTAGCGACAGCCTTCGTTGCGGGGATGTTATTTATTTATTGGGATCATTCTGAAAGTAATTTGTTTACCCTTTTCAATAGCTGTCACACGTGTATGGAATTATTTTGCGTAGTTCAATATACAAATACGTAGAATGTAGAAAATTTTACTTAATATTACTCGAACCTGCTGATGCACAACTACGTGAATACCGCGAAACAGAAAAGTAAAGAATTGCCTATATTTTGCTTTTAGAAACCTATTAAATCTAATAATAAAGTTTACCTATTTTCAATAAAATTTTCTCAGTGTAATTGCCAATTATAATTCCCGACTCAAAAACAAAAAAATAAAATAAAAACTCACTGAAGTTTCCAATAAAAATAAAAAATAGAATAAAAATTAGAGCAATATTTGGGAAAACTTTCTATCAAGAATTTCTATCAGAAAAACGTTCTGCCTCTAGACGAATTTAGATAAAAAACCCAAAATGTTTCAATTTAAAACTAATAATTGTCTTTAGGTGTACTTTATAGTTTTTGTCTAGGGCTAGGCAATTAATTAAACACTACGGTTGTAAAACGAACATAAAAACGGTATTGTATTTAGGTATATTGCAATGGGTAAAATAATACGGTGAAAAATTAATGGTTTTCAATGTTAAGCAGGGTGAATCGCTATTCGCAGTACTTTAAATTTTTGCAATTTATTTTGTCCCCAGTAGTAAAATAAAAATTTTTTTTTTCGAGAAATTTTGTTCTCAAAAATTCGCAAACCAGTAGTAGTGGTACCGCACGCCGCGCTCGCCTACGTAGGTACCTACCTACTCTACAGCGGCGCGGTGCGGCAATCAGCTGTGTACCTACGCTACGGTCATTCAACTAAACGTAATGATTTCGAATCATGTGTTCAAACTTACCACAAATTTTAAGCACACGTAATATCACTGTACACGTAGTTCATTATTTACAATTTACTCGTAAAAACTAAAAGCTTTGAGTCACACTACACTTACGAGTATGTAGGTATTTATTATTTACGATGTACAGTTAAGTTTTAACAGTCAATGATAACGAAGCAGCTGTTCAAAATGCAAACAGTTTCTTTGAATGCAAATTTGAGCTCGTTTCACACAATTGTCTTTTAGTTTCAATAAAGGTTCTCTATCACTTCTCACTACATTAAAAGCGTCTATTATCGCAGCCTTTAACTGGCCGGGCCGTGGAACTGGTCTCCCGTTCGGCTTCTATTGCGCTAAATCAAGAAACAGCGTACAGTTGCACCATACGTAGATATTCCAAATTTGAATATTCATAGTGCCGATTCATTTTCGCGCGATTTCGCACGTGCGACGCGCGTCATACTACGGTACGGTGGCAACTGAAAAACTAAAATCGGCGCGGGCGCAGTGTTGCCAAAATGTTAAATGAACTTCCCACCAGACTCAACATCGAAAACAATCAGAAAACCACTAACGAAAACGGCTTCAAATCCGCTAAATTTACCACTAAACAATTTTATACCGACTTATTGAAAGAAAAAGGTATTGTGATTGAGAAGTGAGAACCTTCTTCGTTAAGTTATTATTAAAAAACGAAACAAATCAACATACAAATAGCACAAGTCAAGATCAGGAACATAAAAAAACAATTGTTATCACGTCATTTTGCAGGATCAGTATTGCCTACCTCTAAGTGCAGACCTCGAAGGCACATGAAGTTAAAAGAATAAGCTAATTTATTAATTTTATTCATTTAAATGTGTAAATGTCGTCCATTATTTATGAAACTGAAAATTCTACTATTGGTTTACTAGTAAACTCCACTAGCTACTTCTTCCATTAAAAGGAAACGAAACCACCAGTTTTAGTGGTAAATCCAAAGTTGGCAACACTACGCGGGCGATGCGGCGGCGCGGGCGGCGGCGTGCGGCGGCTAATATCAAAGGACTAGGCGGGAATTCACCGCGCTTGGCGCGGTTTCGGTCGGCATTTTGTCAGAGTGTACCGCCACGTACCGCGTAGTCACTAGTGACTCACTACTATTGGTTATCACATTTTCGAGTTTATCTCGATTATTTTTTTTGCAATAAAAATAAAAATGCTTACTTTTCCGAAACAGTGTAGGTAATTCGATAGTACTGCTGATACTGATTCACCCTGCTTAACCTTAAAAACCATTAATTTTTCACCTTGTATAAGAGATTCTAGCCCGCAAAAAGTAGGACCCCGAATACCTATGAGATCACATCCACTAGATTTTCAACGCTCGAAAACCAATAAAACAATATATTCTGCGCGTACATTTTTGATCCAGTTATGAAACCCCCGAGCAGCCGACAGCCTCCTACGTTGCGGTGATGTAATTTATTTGTATCATCCTGAAAGTAATTCGTTTACCCTTATCAATAGATATCTACGCGTGTACGGAATTGTAATGTCGGGAACTTCGGATCGCAATATGTCTCTGAAGTCTGAACCTCCAAGAAATATTTGAGTATCTCCTCAAGTATTAGGGGAATTCGTATTGGGATGCCGTAAAAAAAAATCGGAAAGAATTTGTTGTATTATAATATTATTTTCGTTTCATTGACGCTACGACGACGTCTGATTTATTATTTGTAATACAATTTGTTGCTGGTGCTTTCTTCATAAAACATTTTTTTGCAAAACAAGTTAGAACTTGACTGAGATTTCATCTGATGGTTTGTGACGATGCACCCGAATATATCTAACTTGGATGGAGTAAGTTACCCCTAACGGTTTCTACACAGAATCGCATCAGAACGCTAAATCGCTTGGCGGTAGGTATTTACTGGTAGGGCGCTAACTAGTCACGGCTGAAGTCTCCCATCCGGAATAGACCTGAGCCAAATTGGAAACTTTAACATTCTTAAGTCTGTGTCAAATATCATTCGTTCGTTCGTTCGTTCGTTCGTTTCAGCCGACGGACGTCCACTGCTGGACAAAGGCCTCCTGCAATGATTTCCAGCCCGCACGGTCCTGCGCCATTTGTATCCAGCGCCTTCCTATGACTCTTTTAATGTCGTCAGTCCATCTGGTCGGAGGTCTGCCAACACTGCGCTTTCCCGTGCGGGGTCGCCATTCCAGCACTTTGGGTCCCCAACGTCCGTCGGTTCTACGAGCTATGTGCCCCGCCCATTGCCACTTCAGCTTCGCGATACGTTGAGCTATGTCGGTGACTCTGGTTCGTCTACGGACCTCCTCATTTGAGGAGATCCGTAGTGTCAAATGAAACGAAAGTGAAGAAAGGGACAGAAGACCCCCTCCAAAATTTCAATGTCTGTAACTTCTTGAATGGAAGCAGGCGTTATTTTGCGGAAATCCATAATTAGCAAAACAGAACACATTAATCTGTTTTGCTATAATCCGCTACTTGAAAAGATTCTGTATGGTACAATATGCAGAAACACTGCCCACATGAAACACCACACACAATTTTCCAACACTTTCTTCGACGCACGTTTCGTCCCGACACCGGGACATCCTCAGGAGATGTTGACTTCACAATTCGAGATCGCTACGATTACGGAAGGATTGGAGAGAAATAAAGGTAAAGTGATCTCGTTCTGCTCCCTCGCTATTGCTATATCTGTTTCATGTGTCAAAGAGAAAATAAACTCATGGAAAGAGTATAAAGGAATAATTTTGTTTGAGTCAAATACCCTATTACAGTATATTTCTATGACACTCTAATTAGACCTATTATAAATATTATTGTTGTATTGTTTACTGTTGTACATTGAATACTCGATCCTATACCACTTTCTAGGTTATATTTCATGTTTCATGAAAGCAAATCGTGATGACTGGCCATAAAACAAACAAAGCACTTTCTTATCGCTCTTTGACATGTTAATATTGTCACAATTAGCCATGGTACCGTGATAGAACCAAGGCCTTCGCAACAAAAAGCCATGCTCTAATAACTAATTGTTATAGTTATTCATCATTATTGATGTCGACAAACTGCTCTAATGCATGCTATCTATCATGCATAAATATAACTACTTCGCTGTTGTCAACGAATATACTCGTACCAATAGACATGTCCCCTGGACAGGGCGGACAGCGCGAAAAAATGTCGCCAGTTTATCGGTGCCAAAAATGCTTGTTTTGCCACCAACAGTAAGGCCACGCTGTAGTTCTCTCAGCAGCCACCTATAGAATTTTAAAAGATGGCTGGTGCTACTGTTTGCTTTTACGAAATAGGTTTACGTAAATCTTTCGGATCCTGAGGTTTCTATACCATATTATGTTTAATTGTTTATACACACTACAAGTACTTGGCTGAGCTTTACCTGATAGTTAAGTAACGATGCAGCCGAAGATGTTATCGTACTAACAAGAAATAAGCATTAAGTGACTCCTAAATTGTTTTTATCAGCATCACGCTGGAATGCTGGCACTCTGGCGGTGTGTCAGTGCTGCAAAAGTGTTAACTAGCCACGGCCGAAACTTCAAACTAGACCAGATTAGAGCCCAATAAGAAGTCATAAAACACTAAAAAGGCTCGTGGAGAGAATCGATCACGCGGCTTCTTGTCATATCCGATTGAAAAATTAATCACGATAGAAAACTCGAAACAATTTTTGAATTTCCATAACTATATGGAATGAGCCATCGGCAAGTTTCTGTGATGATCGTGCTACTATTAATTACTATTATTATAAAATACTATTATTATACGTTACTATTAATTAAAAACGATCTCTTTTTTGTAAGCAATACATTTTTTGTTACAGGTACGCAACCGCT